>JARWLC010000002.1:117489029-120249029 GCA_033318265.1 Phyllotis vaccarum | reverse complement strand
AGTACTAAAAGGCCTTCTGGGAGAGAAAAGTTATCAATAATCTTATCCAGCTATGAATCCATCAAGATATAAAATGTTGCACCTGACAATGCATGCCCTTGGGTTAAATGATAATATGATTGCTATGGAGTTACCAACTGCTTCCTGACGGTATTTAAAGCAGAAAAGACATACCTGGTACACTGAATCTGCCCTATAATCCATATCTGGTGAGCTCATAGGCTCCCAGGGTTGAACTAAATATAATCATCAAGCTTCCTACAAATATTATCTTTGTATCCAATAATGAATACATCAGTCAATCCTCATTGAAGCATCCACTTTGGTAATTCAGAACTGTTTAACATAGATGCTCAGAAATGGTCAAAGTTCAGCAAATTATCTGTAAAGATTTTAGGCATAAATGGGACATCTATATTATGTCTCTTTACCCAAATGCTCAGAGAATAGAATAGAAGAGGGTGTGGAAAGATTGTAAGAGTCATAGGTTGGGGACTACTGTGAAAACTGCCTTCACAGTAAAGCACTGCCTTTTAGAGATGACAGGGCTACTACATTCATAGATATGAGCAGTTGTGCCAAGATTCCCTGAAGGAGAGGTGTACATGGTTATGTCAGAATACAATTCTAGCATGAAAGGGGAAGTGGCTTACAAACTCATACCTCTAGCTGACGAACTTTTGACAGTTGTTGGCTGAAGGTGAAGAGAGAATCTGTCTTCTTTAATAATGTGATCCCTTGTTGGGAGCCGCTGGCCCCAGCCCCTCAAGATGGCGCCGATATCCGGTGCTGGCCAACCCACCTGAGTCAGTAATCAAGGCAAGGGCACATGCGTTTGATACTCTTCCGAGACTGGTCTCTCCGCCTCTCCCGTGGCGTCATGTGGGATAATGAGCTGCAGCCTATAGAGAGGTGACACGTCCAAGGCAGAGGTCTTTGGTCTATATAAAGATTGGGCTTTTCCTACCTCGTGGTCTCCATTTTCTGTAAGCTGATGCTCTCCCTCAAGACGCATTAAAGCTTTGCTGCAGAAGGATCCTACGTGTGCCGTGCCTTTTCTTGCGGGCGAGAAGTTGGCGCGGGACAATCCCTGTAAGCTGACCATACTCATGTAGGTGGCCCTATATCATGAGTACATGAGCAGCACAAATTGGAAGAATTTGTAGATTATGAAAAGATAAATAAATAAACAAAATTTTAAGAAGGAATTCATGGAGTTAGGGAGAGGTATGATGCTGAATGTAAAGAAAAGTGTGTGTGTGTTGCGTGTTGTGTTGTGTTGTGTTGTGTTGTGTAATTTGGAAAGGAATTAATAAAAAGGAATGATGTTGTCAAAACTCTGCTTAGAACTATCTAAACAGCTCCTCTGGTTTGAAAATTGTCTGCATTTCTGTAACAGATTTGGGCCACATTTCTAGACATCTCCAATGCTGGCTGGCACTGACTTCGACTGATCACAGTGCCCTCTTTGTTTTTCTGCTATCTCAGTGCCTCCTTTCCCACCCATAGATTTGGGTTTTACTCCTACAAACTAAGATAATGATTTTTTTTCCTCTTCCTCTACTATAGTTATTATTTTCAGCATTCCACTCTAATTATTCTGGGATATATGCTTATTAAAAGTGTTTGTCATCTTTAACATGTAATCATTATTTTGAATGTTGTCACTCTTCATACAAGTGACAGGTATTCCCATCTAAGCACAGTACAGATTTCAGTGTTGCTGAACAAAGAATTAATTAATAATTTTAATAAATAATTTTCTTGATAGAGACTTTTGCTTCAATGTCCCTGTGCTCAGTCAGAGTGGAAGGGTTTCACCACATTTTCATTCTTAAAATTTTATCAGAGCATACATTTCTCTACTGTGTTCTCTGTGAATGATTTTTATAGGTACAAGTATTTAAGATACAACCTGTGTTTATTTACATAGACGTTTAATTGATTATTTTTGTCATCTAAATATCCTCGACACATAAAATATTTTTCTTTGCTTCATTGTGTAATTTTTTCTTCTTTCTCTGCTTTTAGTTGAACATTTTGTGTCTTTTTATTGTTGTTACCATTTCAATTATTTTGTTGGTTAAATTTTAGATTTGAGATATAAATTTTAAACACATCTACAGCTGCCTTTAAATAAAACAGCAGTGTATTTACATATTGTTTAGAGTATTTTCAAAATATTTTAAGGGTTATTCTTTCTGTTATTTCTATATAATTTTTTCTGGCATAGAACTGTGCACTTTTGCTTACAATTGTTTTCATTATTTTAGAAGCATTATTTTTCTCTCTTCTCATGTGACTTATGATAGTGATCACACTGTTGGGATCTTCATCCTCAGGTAGTAAGGTACTTTGATTCTCTGCTTCTTTCAGGATTTGCTGTTTGTCTTTGGCATTTTGAAGCCTGAATTGCTTAAATCCGGTGTAGGGGATTGTGTTCTTTCATGGTAAATAATTGTCCCAACCACTGGTTTAATAAGAAGCACTGATTGGCCAGAGGCAGACAGAAAGTGGGGCGGGGCTACCAGACTAAGAAAACTCTGGGAACAGGAAGCACAGAGCAGAACGCCAGAGGACAACCATGCTGCTGTGACAAAAGGTACTGAGCCCCATGGCTGAAGAGGAAGAGTCATGGGTTAGATTAAGGGAAAAGAGCTAGCAAGTTATATGCCTGGGCCTTAGGCTGATCAGCCTAAAACTATTGTAAACATCTGTGTGTCTCTGTGGGACTGTGGGTCTGAGAGTCTAAACCTTGAGGTAAGGCCCAAAAGTCCAGGCCAGAAACCACATACTACACCCAAGTGTTGTTTCTATGTTATATATTTATAAAACATACTTCCTATGTTTTGTATCCCTGCATTTCATTTATAAGTCTCAGCAATCCCAAGAAGCTCAGGGCTTTTTATTTTGATATTATAACTACTGTATTATTTGTTCCCCTTCTTGTACATTAGTGACAATATGTGTGACCTTTGGCCCCCACTCCCCAGTTCTTATTGTCTCTAAGTTTTTCTTTCCATTTCATGACACTTTTTTATTTTACTTGTTTAAATATTATATATAAAAAAATAAAATTTAAAAATAAAGATAAAATAAGATAATAAAGTTGGGACAAGGAAAACCAACAGAAAGAAGAGTTCAAAATAGGCACTAGAATCAGAGACTCATTTGTTTACATGCTCAGGAGTTTCATAAACACTCTAAACTAGAAGCCATAATATATACACAAAAGACCATTAGTTTCCTCTAGGCTCATTGATGCTTTTGTTGCTTCTCTCCAATCTCCCACTTAAAGACATTCTTCATTTGCCTTACACAAAGTTTTCATCATTTCCAATCCTTTACTTTAGAATTTCCATTTGTTGACACACTTAGCTTACCAACATAGCTTAGGTTCACATATTGCCAACTATATTTTCATATTTTAACCAGAGTTATTTCAAATTCCCTGAGCACCTATTCCTGCATATATCTTACCTGGCTGTGACTCTAATATTAACTGTGTGACTTAAGGAAGTGCTTTTTTGTCCCATTTGCTATTTTTATTTTTGTTGAGGGCTAGACTTGTAGCATCTGCAGGAAAGAACCTTCACTTCTTTCTTTGGTTTGAAGACTTATTCTAGATGGAGAATGAGTTATATTTTATGATTGGTACTGATTAAGATGCCAAAGTCTTCCAATTTCTCTTGGGTCTTCGGTAGTCTTCCTATCACAATATTGATTTAAAAGAGTCTGCATTTTTACATGTCATAGCCAAGTTATCTCTTGGCATGGAGGTAACATGTAGAGATAGACAAGGCTTTGAATACTCATGCTGTGCTCCTAAAGGGTTTGTGATACCATTCTGTGGCTGTAACATATATCTTGAGTCTTCTAATCTCCTCTTTACTAAAGGCTTGAGGATGCACCCTCCCCACTACTGGACTCAGCTCAGGAAATAGCATTTCTCCAGATGTTAGCATTTACTTCTATCATCCTTTTCTCTTACAAAGTTCAAGAAATTACCATGAAAATTGCCTGTAAATCGTATTTTATTCTTCTATATTATATTTATGGCACCTGCCTTTTCTATCAACTTTGCTTTTCTTTTCAGACCAGAGTGAAATGATTTTCTCTAGAAGCTTGGTTCTCTAATAGGCCCAAGAAAAGATATTTGTGTTTAATTGTAAAGCTTTATCTTATTTTATGTTATATTGATATTTCCAATTTCATACTTAGCTTGACAAACCATCCAATGGTAATTATTTTGATCAGTTATAATGTAATGGACAATATTATACATCTACTTCTACATTAGATTTATAAGTAATTTATTTTTTAGATTTGTTGGGCTTGTGACTGAATCCTCTCATTTTCTTGGACAGAAATCTGGTGTTTGTTCTTGTTATGAATTCTGTCACTATTTCACCATTGTATCTCCCCTCCTCCCTTTGTGAGTGTTGCGTGTGTTTGTGTGTGCTTGTCTGTGTGTGCTTACATGTGTGTAGGTGTGTAAGCACATATATGCATGTAAATAAAGAGGCCAGAAGTTGAGTTAAGAGTATCTTCCTCAACAGCTCTCCAGTTTATTTTTGGACAGAGTCCCTCAGTGAACCTACAGTTCACTATATTGCCTTATCAAGCTTCCTAGGGAATTCACCACTCTCCTGATCCCTGACATTAGAATTACAGCATCATGTGACTGACTGGCTTTTAACTTGATAGTCAGGATGCAAACTCAGATCCTTAGGCTTGCAAAACATAGCAAGTCTTTGAATTCTAAATACAAATTCATTTTACTAGGAGAAGATTGAAAACAAGTATGATAGATACTCTGGGTTCACAAGCTGGAAGAGGCTGAAGGTATGTTTCTTCTTTGATTTTAGATTCAATTCTACATGATATTAAAAACCTAAGCAAAATTTAGGTATTTGAAAATCTTGCAGAAAATGCAAGTACCATGCATTTAGATGAAATCTTCTATGTTAAATGTGTGTGCATGATTTTCCTTTTTTCTATGTTCTCTAAATTATAGGGATAGAGATCATGTCTACATCTTGCTTATTAAGTGTTCTTGCTAAAATATTCTCTATCTCCATTTTCAGCTTCTTAAAGGTATGTCACTTTTGACACAGTTTGGATATTTGGTAGACATGTTAAGCATTCTCCTCATTTACAAATGCAGAGTTGAGTAAGAGTAGATGAATATTATTAATAACGAATTAACTGTCATTTATTTATTAATTAATATCCATTATTAATGAATATTACTAATGCAAATTATTTTGTTATTTTTTTAAAAAAATATGACTTTCAAAACTGCACAAATCTGTTATCTTAATACTGTATCTTGAGTAGTGAGTAGTGATATTAGTAAATAACTTAGACTTTTTGAATCTTTACCTATTAATCACCATAGATACTTCTCCTACTACATTTCATAATAATGGTAACTTTTTTCCCTTTAGGGTAAAATCATTTTATTCAAAAACAAGAACTTATATATATTTGGTTTTGTTTAAGGCATAATGGCACAGTCCAACATAACCTCTTTCTTCCAAAGGTAAGCACATCTGTGTTGAGGAAGCCTCTCTTCTTAATATTAACTTATTCTTTCCTTTATTATTTACATTTCACAGCTTTCAGATGAAAAGCACATAAAATGAAAGTTAATTGCCCAAACTTTTTGACCAATTTAAAAGAGTCACTAAGGCAAAGGGATTTAAGCAGGCCTTTCAGGATATTCCAAGCTTATCTGTGCATAGGATTGTTTGCATTCTATACCTGACAGTGTTCCATAAACATCAATTAACTGATATAACAAGCTGGGAATTTTGGTCCTCTCACATCTACTTCATAGATAAAATAATGCAACATGTAATCAAGCTACATAGAGTGAAATATGGAATACTTTCCCACAAACAAGGAGACAGAGTCACAGATTTTGAGTAAACAAATTCAAAGAAGCCAAAGCGGCAGTTACTCTCATTTCTGATCTTTTTAATTCAGTAAATATTAATACTTCTTGCAAAGTCCTAAGTCCTGCTTGATTTTCACAAAGTCACCCTTCAGTCAGCCTTTTTAACCCTCTTCCAGGCACTTGCCACAAGCTGTATCAATATAATCTTTTTATTATGGATTCAGAAACAGCTGCTGCTAGCTTTACAGCTGCCATTCTTTCCATGGCATCCATCACCATCCATATGTGCATACTAGTGAGTTTAGAGTATATGTTTATTTTATTGTGTTTAAAGAAGTTCTATTCTAAATATCTTCTGAAGTAGGTGGTTTCTATGCTGACACAATATCTAAAACCTCATTTGTCACCATTTCCATCATTTGACTTTTCTAACTTTTCCTTTAAACAAAATCACCTGTCCTCTTCCATGTGTTGTCCTGTTACCCTACACTGTCAGTGGTCAAATTCTCGACAAGTGTCCTGAAATCCATTATGGAACATCTATTTATGACATATTATTTTCTACAGCTTTGCAAAGTCCATTGCTACTATCTTAGTTTCTCAGGAACTTTAACACACAACTCCCTTATCTCCATATCTTTAAAAAAAACTTTTTTATTATCATGTAAATAATTTGAATATTGTCTAAATCTTTGAGTTCTCTCTCATCCTTATGAAGCTTCTTTGGATCATCTTGACAACATATTTTTCTGATTTCATGTTTTTCTCTCTTCTCTCTATCTGGTATCACTTCATAATATTTGTACTTCTATTCTTTGCTCATACCCATGTCCTATTTGTGAATAAAATATTTCATCTCTGTGCTCTTATAAACTGAACTTATTTATCCACATAAGTACTCCCTCCTTTGTAAGATAGTTGCAGATTTCTTATTTATTTATTTATTTTATATGCTGACAACAATTTCCCTTCCCTCCTCTCTTCTCATTTCTAACCCTATATCTGCACACACACACACACACACACACACACACACACACACACACACACACACACAACTTTTCTCCTGTTTCTGTTAAAAAAGGGGCAGGCTTCCCATGGGTAACAACAAAGCATGGCATATGAAGTGCAGTAAGATAAAATGCCTTCCCTTGTATTAAGGCTGGAAAAGTCTTTCCAACATGAGGTATAGGTTCCAAAGAACCAGCCAAAGCATTAGGGATAGTACCTGTTCTCATTTTTAGGACACCTATGAGTAGACAAAGCTACAGAATTTCCATGGATATGTAAAAGGTCTAGGTAGGTCACAAAAATCTAAGAGTTCCTTATTTTCTAATTGTACATAAAATATCATGATAAGAAAATATATCCATAATTTCAGTACTTGAGATACTGATGTAATGATACTTTTTAATTTTCACTGAAGTGGATTTTTTCACATTTTGAGAACCAATTCAAGAACTTTTGGTTAGTTTGAATTCTGTTGTGTAGTTTTCATGGTCTTCTGGCTAAGGTAGTGAAAAATCCCTTATGCTATTGGGCCCTACATGAAGCCGTGTTGAATAGCAATAAAATCTTGCTGATTTCACTTCGGTTGTAAAAAATAGACACTTTGATATCATGGCAAAAGTAGGTAGATGTTTATTTATATTATGACAGTAGAATAAAATGCTCTCAAAAATATTTTATATAGATTTCTTAGGAACTTATTTTAATTTTGAGGATTGCTATCCTTTTCTTGGATTCCATAATCCAAACTCTGCCTCACATCTTAAAATATGCCAACTATTTTACTTAATAAAATTCCAAATTTTACCCACACTTACCTGTCTATTCCAGAGGACATACTCTACAGCCTGCATGCAAGGCTCAGATCCCAGATGATTTCCTTGTGCTGTTTCTGCTATGAATTGAAGGCTAACCCCAAACTAAAGGTTTTGTTTTTCAAGGACAAAAGCAGAACGCACTTACATTTCTATTTTACTTTTTGTCATCTTTGAATCCAAATTGACCTATTTTGAAACAAGATACAGGAGAGAAGAAGAGATGTAGCAGAGCTCATCAGAAAGAAGGTGGAGCAACATGTATGAAAATAACGTAAAAATCTCTGTCATTATCTATATTCACAAGGTCTTGGTTTTGATTTAGATAGAGAAAAACCAGGATTTTCCTAAAATGCTGTTGTTTTTACATATGAAACAGGCTCTATTAGGTACTTGCTGTCACATTCTGTTGCTGTGACAATCATCTTAACTGAGGCAGCATCATGGAAGACTGTGTTTATTTTAGCCTACAGGTTACAATATGTCCTCGAAAGAAGTCTGGGAAGGAATTCAAGCAGAAAATTGAAACAGATATCATGGAAGAGTAATGCTTCAGGGCTTACTTATAGGATCATGCTTAACCAGTTTGGTGAATGGCAACCTTAGTGGAGGCTAGATACTTTAACTTCAAATAATCATCAAGGCACCCCGCCCACACACACATGTATACACATACATACAAACATTACATATGCAGAGGACAATCTCTTCTTGGAGCAGTCTTAATTGAAATATAGTTATAGTTAAAGGTAAGTAGAATAGTACTTCTGTGTCACTGTTATTCTAATACCTAATAAAAAAACTGAAGGATAGGAAAACTCATTTTCCTTCATAGTTTGAGTATATTCATCTCATCATGTAGAAGACATATCAGAAAAAGACTCAGCTCATGGCTGTGGGAATGTATGGCAGAAGTTGTTAACATCACTCCTGTCAGTAAACAGAGACTAATGCCAGAAACAAGGGTTGAGTATAGCCCTCAAGTCACATCCCCACGTTCTGACTTCCATCAGCCGAGATCTGTGTCTTTGAGATTCTATATACTCCCCAAGATAACAGTGCCTAATATGCGAACAACCATTAAGAATATGAGACTCTTTAGAACCCTTTAGATTTCAAACACAGCATTACAGTCTGGACAGTAAAGACTCTTGGCTATATCCTAATGCAATATTATTAGATCTTAATTCAAAGTAGTGACAGTCTAAAATCTTTACAGCAAGTTTTGACAATGAGTATAAATTCTTAATCATAATTATCTGTAAAATAAGACATAAACTTACATGCTTTCAACATATAATGTGACACAAGGCATTCTCAATCCCAGGAGTATGGTTGCTGGAGAATAGAAGGGAGTAACAAGATCAAAGTAAGGTTGAAACTTAGAAGAGCAGATATTAAATCATGTAGCTCTATGCTCAGCATCGATCACAAGTGTTGGTGTCATTAGAACTCCAACAGACTAGACAGATCTCTCCCTCCAGCCCTGCCATTTGCAGCAGATAGATGATCTCTCTCATATTACTCCACTGAATACCTGCAGCTTTTCACACAAGATAGATCACACCACTGATATTTACATCTGCATCTTGTGGATTTTACACTGCACCTGATATTTTAACCTTACAGTCTTGCATATTGTGTCATCAAGGACTCCAAGAAGGAAATCTTATCCAGTTTTACATTTCCTATTCTTGAAGACTTTCCATAATATTGTGGGTGAAATACTTCATGGCCATACAACTCTACTATTGTGCATGTCTGTAAAATTAGAATAATATGAATGACAGTATTTGCCAGCTCAATGAGTCGTTAAAAACATTGGAAGCAGTAGTGCTTCATTGCTGAATCCAGAAACACTCTCCCATTTAGACATTAAACTGAACAGTTCTCCACTGTGTAAATGTAACACAGCTTTTTTTTTTTTATCCATTCTTTATTTGAGAGACAACTACATTGATTTTTGTTTTGTGTACTCTGAAACAAGTAAAAAAAAAAACATATTTAAGCAATAGCTGCTAAAAAATAAAAGAATATCCTGGAGTTTTCAAATGGCTTCTAAGAATTACATTCCTGAACCTATAAGGCTCTGGCCAATATCCTGTTGGTCTTAGTGCAGCACTTTATTTAACACACATGTCCTCCTAGTCTATAGCTTTCATTTTTAGTCTTCCTAGCCAGATTGCATAATGTCTAACTATTTTCATTTTATGCTAATTGAGACCATATATATTGCTAAAAGTAGGAAGCAATATCCATACCATAGCCTGAATGCTAGCAGTGCAACCAGCAAGATACATGTCACAGCTTGAATGCTATGTTATCAACAATATCCACACCACAGCCTGAATGCTCCATAATCAGCAATACCCACTCCAGAGACTAAATGATATGTTGTGTAGATCTCTTATAACTTACCTATTTACTCCATATTCAACTTTAAATTCAACATTCTACATACATTAAAAAAATCATTTATTTTCTTGTTTCCCTTTGATTTCCTTTCTTCTTTTATTTTTATCAATAAATAAGTTAAATGGACTCATGTCATTCTATATTCTGATTTGGAACTACATAGGCATTATAATCCTTAAATTTAGTGATCACATAGGAAGGAGCCATGTATAATCTTAAAGCTCCAAGTGTACTTATATCTATCATCAGCTAGGTTCCATCAAGTTTTCCTTTTCCCAAATATTTCCACCGCTGGTCAAGAAAGTTTTAAGTCAAGGCGAATTATCAGATTCAGCCATAATATAAATTCAATTCTATCTTTCCCATGTTCAAGTTTCTTAATTTTGTCAATTAATCTTCAGAGATATCAAAAAATAATCAAATAATATTTAATTAAGGTCCAGGTCAATGTGTTTTGGCACTATCATTATACCTCCCTCTTCTCTGCATCACATAGGAGTTTTCAGAGGTGATGGCTTATGATAGCTAAAGTGACTGCCATATATCCATGCCATTTATCATCAAAGGTGTATGTGTTCAAAAAAGTTCCTTGATCATATCTGCTTCTGTTCTAACTAACAGGCATTCCTAGCTCTATAATATGCAGTTTAAGAATTCACTGAGCAGAAAACTTAATGCAGAGGCTGCCACATAATAAATAGCAAATAAGTGTATAATCATTAATGTTGTGGAAATACTGGATCTTAATCGAGTATTTGGCACATATTAAGTATTGAAAAGTCCTTGAAGTATCACCACTTCAATAATTTGAACAACA
This sequence comes from Phyllotis vaccarum, assembly GCA_033318265.1. Taxonomy (NCBI): domain Eukaryota; kingdom Metazoa; phylum Chordata; class Mammalia; order Rodentia; family Cricetidae; genus Phyllotis; species Phyllotis vaccarum. The sequence continues at coordinate 120,238,072 of JARWLC010000002.1, read as the reverse complement.
AAACAAAACAGGCTCTTCTTAAGACTCCTTATTAGTGAATTCAATTCTGTGCCTTTTAAACACATCTTGTTTATGCAGCAGTAATAAAATTAATATTTATTTCATTTTTATTAGGAATTAAAGGGTTTGCACAAATTTGTTGACTTATTTGGTTGCATATAACTTTATTATCAATAGTAAGTGACAGTTCCTTTAGGTAGTACATTTTGTCTGAATGACATTTTGTCATTTCTTTACCTGAGGATTTTCTTGAAGCTGGTGTGGCTGTGGTTCTTCAGTGGATGAACTTGTCTGTTGTTAATTACTCAAAGACTCCATGAGGTTTTGACTCATTAAGAATGTTCTAGACTACTTTGAGAGCTATGTTCTCAGAAAACATTTCCCCTGGAGTGAAAAAAAATGAAAAAATCTTGTACTTGAATTACACTTACTAACATCCTTTTAGTAGATTCAACGTGGAGAAGACAGAGTTCCTGTGGGGAGATATAAATACACTGAAATGTGATTAGGTAACAGACAGCAATGGTCATCTTCATCCAGCCTGTGCTGATTCCTATGATGTAAAATTGGTTTATTTGGGAACTATATTTCCCAGAGATTCTACTTCTCAGAAACTGTGGTAAAGGAAAACAGTGTGCTCAAAATTGGAAGGTGCCACAGTGGTCACTACGGTTACTTTTGCTAAGGTCAGCATAGTTGTAAATTGGCACAAAAATTGCTGTTATCTCCAGATAGTCTTCACATTCTACTCATCTCTACTCAACGTGTATTTCTGGATACTGACATAATTGAGGAGATCTGATATCAACACCACGAAGAACTTTATGATCTACAGTGTCTTATGTCTTAGTCACAGAGAGTCTTCATTTGCACAAAGAAGATGCTGTGGCTCTGCTGCAACTCCAGGCTGATGTATGGATGATTTGTCTGACAGAGATTCTGAGAGATTCCTTTTTTGTTCAACTTATACTTTTTTCTGGACTTTCCCAGATCCACATTTAATTATTTCAATTACTAATAACCTAACACCTACTTCTAATTGAATTATATCTTTGTATACCTAAAAATCTAACTAACATGCATTTCTGAATTATACATTGCAATTTTAAGTCATTTATATAAGCATCATATCTTAAACAAGAGTAGAAAAATACACACAACATAAGAGAATTGACCTTAAATTTGTATCAATAAACCAAAATCTATACCAATATAAAACATTTTGATATTAACAGCTGGTTTCCTGATCTAAGTAAATTCAATTATCTAATTTTTAAAAAATCATTCATATACCATATCCCCTTTTTCTTCTTAGAAAGAGATTAACTATGACCATTTCATTAACCATTTATAATGAAAACAAACATTTATAACAATATTTTAAGAATTTGGGCATAGTTTCCCATTACTACTTCCTGTTGATTAATGGGCATTGAAAATTTCATGGGTTCAGGTTCTTGAGACTGGATCATAGTCTGCAGCCCTGAAGCTGATATGGCCATCAAAGACTTTTTTTTAAGAGGGTCTTGGTTGATGAAACCATATTTGCCTGGAAGCAATCCACAGGTTCTCATCTTCTGTGGAAACAAAAGCAGAACTCTTCCAAAGCAATAAATCCTTAGACACAAATTTCAAAATCAAAATACCTTTAAAATATATATTCTTGTTTAATGTAGCAGCCTTGGGAATCCATTGGATTTCTACAGTTAGCTTATTAATAGTTAAAAAAATTAAAAGAAAACACAATAATAACCCAAATCCAGGTTTTGTGTCTATTTTCCATCTTTATGTGGCTTATTATATTTTTATTCCTCTATTTCTCCTTTTTAAAGACTTTCTCTACCTTCTTTCTTTTCTCTCTGAAGCCTATATACCTTTTACACACATTGTAACCCATTTACAGGTTTTTTTTTATCCGAATCTGTTTTATTGTGAATATTTAATCATTTTCCAACCAGAAGAGTTTTTGAAATACTAGCACACTCTTAAAGAGCCAAATAGTTTTTGCAGATAAAGTTGTATCAGTAAATTCTCTTAAAGGGACCATGTCTCTGTTTGCCACCAGCAAACAGAACAGACCCAAGAAAATTCTGCTACTAAGAAACCATCTTTGTTTTCTTTTTGTTCAAAATAAACAGAAACCTTAAATCAATCACATGCTACCGAGTCTTCTGTGAGACTTCAAGAACAGGCCTGGTTGCAGATTATACTGCCTGCCACCAGTCTGCTGGAGTCATTTTGAATGTGGCCCAAATGCCACGCTTTCTTTGTACAATGACCTGCTTCAGATACACAATTTGGAAGCTTCTTTGGCTTAGTTTCTGTGTGAAAATCCATTTTAAACTATTTCTGATTTTAAGTGGATATTCGGCCCATGTTGAGAAGCCATCTGTTGTAATAAGGTTTCTTGGAACTGGGGCCCAGACCCACAGAACTGCAGCCCCAGACCCTTTAGCTGCCCTGCTGCTGATCAGGCCTCAGAAATGACTCAGATGCTTATATTAAGTTCATGCTGTTTAGCCTATGGCTGAAGAACATTGCTATAGCTCTTACATCTTAACTCAATCCATTCTCATTAATCTGTCTGCAACATGGCCTGTGACTCACCTATGTTCCTTAAATGCTTTTTCTTGGGCGGCTGGTGCAGTCTGATCTCTGATTCTGCCCTTCCTTTCAAATCTATTATGATTACCCTGCCTACTTTTTCTATGGTGCCTGTCATGTGTCAAAACAGCTCCTTTATTTAAAGATTGATAATTACAGTATACAGAAAGGCATTCCCACATCAATATAGTTCTCATTTACTTCCTTCCAAGTCAATAGTATTAATTTTGTTAGCATTATAAATTATCTCCCACACCTGTCTTATTTTCTTTGCACCCTCAATATTTTCTACCAAATACTAGAAAAAAATTAATGTAAATAAAAGTTCTTAAATATTAATCATGAAGCAAATTAATGAAATAGAATTTAAAGACCTAAAAAGTGTCAAAATTTGTATGGAATTTTCAGTGACTTTGAAATGAAAGATCAATAAAGGGGTTCTTTCTGTTTCTTCGTGTGCACATTCCTATACTAGAAGAGCAGAAATTCTCTATAGTTCTTATTGACACAAGATATGCATGTATCTATTCTTTAAAATTCTGATTAACAAGAGATAACAGTTCACTATGGGTTTGATTGGTAAAAATAATATTTTTTGTAGGAAGAGTTTGTTTAAATATTATAATTGCCAAATTATATCATAAATTTAAGCAATAGAAACAGCCTCTCTTCAACATTTAGTGTTTAATGTAATGCATTGCTATGGACCAAATATCCACATCTTCATGCTTCCTAAACTAAAATTCTAACCACTCTAAGGTAGGATATGAAGCTTTGAGAAATTAGATAAGGAAAATCCTGATAAGTATGGTTAGTATACTTTTACATAGAACTCAAACCTCTGTTACCCATTTTCCATCTCCCATAAGCAAAAGAAGACCTTTTGTGAGACACACAATCTGACTGTCCCTTGATCTTGAACTTTTGAAATAAATGAAAGTAAAGAATAAATGTACATTATTTGAGCCTTCAGTATATAATAATTTTGCTATAACAGCCACAATGTACTAAAACTTTTCATGTACTTTCTAAATACATACAAACAAACAACAAGATTTCATTCCATGGCAGTTTTTCTCCCTATGTTCTGTACCTTGTTTTGTATTTATTTGTATAAAAAGTTAACAAAAACACCTTAACCAAAGTGGCTACACATTTCCTCTCATCATTATTTATTGTTGTAAAGCTGAAAATACCACAGCAGGCCTCAGAAAAATCTACTGCTGAGTAAGAATTATTGTTAATCCTTGGATTCAATGGTGACAAAGTTTCAATACCAACCACGCTATGCATTGGCCAGGTGACCTTAGACAAATCTTATATTGCTAGTGCCTTAACTTTGACATCTGAGGAAGGACCTTAGTAGTCAGGTAATAGTAGTAGTCAGCATAACAATCATCTTATTATTGCAATAAGGATAACTTTATAATTGAAAATCATGTTGACCAATAGATGTAATAAAGTGCAAATCATTGCTAGCTTGAATATGATATACAGCACAATATTAATTTTCACATTTTGAAAATTAAAATTATGTTCAAGAAATAAATTACCCACAGTAATAATAAAAAAGTAAATCTTCCATTTAATGCAAGCAGTTATCACATTCAAGTTAAGATGAGTATAACAAAATAAGAAAATGCCTAAAATTATTCCCCATAAATAAATTTATTTACAATCTCCCTTCAATAGTTTTTTGACATTTTAAAATGTTGATTAAAGTTTCCCATATATATCACCTATTTATACAATATTATAATTTGGAGACAGTTGTAAATTACTTTTCCTGCTACTGTAATAAAACATTCTGACTAAAAGTAATTGAGGATAATAGGGTTTATTAGTTTTATTATATTTATGTTTTATTATTTTGAAATTTTATTTTTTATTATTTATTAACTTATTGAGAAGATTTTTCTCTCATAAAATACATCCCAACTACAGTTTCTTTGTCCTTCTTCCATTCCTCCAAGCTCTCTCTATCTTTGCTCTCTTCCTGCTTCACTTTCCCTGTTTCTTCTTCAGAGATCAGGTCTTCAAGAGATGAAACCAAATAGAACAAAACAAGTCCTGTAAGACAAAGCAAAAGACCTCATAATGATGCTAAACAAGACAATCTAATAGAAGAAAATGCATCTTAAGAGCAGGCAAGAATCAGAGACACACCTGCTCCCATTATTAGGAGCCCCACAAAACCACCAAACTAACAGCAAAGCATATATACTAAGGACCTTGTGCAGACCCTTGCAGGCACCATGCTTAGATCTTCATTATCTATGAGCATCTAGTGCCACATTGACGAAGGCATAAAAGCAAAACAAGAGCTCAAGGAAGTAACTAGACACTGGAAATACAGCAGTTATCATGGAGAATTGCTGTTTAGTTATTACAACTACCCTTCTTATAGATTGGCCTCTAGCTGATACCATAGCGATTGGCCACTTCCACAGCAATTAGCAGTCTAGAAAATGCCCCCCGAAATACCTAAAGGTTATCTAATGTGGTTAGTTCTTCATTTGAGCTTTCCTATTCCAAGTGTTCCAAGATGAGAGCTGAGATTAGCCATCATAAATAGTATAGAAATTATAACAATTTAGCAATTAGGAAATGTATAAGAATGTAGAAATTTTCATTTCCATTCATCAGGATTCCAGGAAAAGAAAAATTACTTTATTTATGAAGGTAAGACTATGATGTACTTGCTTGCAGTCCATTTTCATTTATTTTACATTTAAAGTTATCTAAATAAACCTTATTTTGTAATTAAAGATTTCTTTCATGATCAGCAAATTGCTTTCAAGTTTGGTCTGTAAGTCGCAGAGTACCTCCATCATATTCTGATGCAAACATAATAAGGCAAATTTCTGTATTCATAATAAGAATTTTTTCTGTGCAGAATTGTTTTTGATTAATGTGAGGCTACACTCCTGGAAAGGACCCTGAGTGTATTTTATCAAAGTGCAGTAATTGGACTGAGAAGAAGATGACAATGGCTTTCATCTGCTTTGACTCTAATGGCTATAAAAGCCACAAGGAAGTAGACTTTGTGCTACTTTTCCACAGAATAATGACTGTCCATTGCATGCCACTGTTAGGTTCTTCATTTGGTTAAGAGAGAATGCTGGGTGCACATTCAGGGCTTTGCCTGAACTAGTGTATATGGTACAGTCAATGAAAATGGCTATGGCCTTCAGTATTCACATTTAAATTGGAAGAAGCATATATGGAGAACTGAGACACAGTTATAAGTTCAATAAGAGGCAGGTAGATAATGACAGAAAGGCAACTGGCACCACAGCTGGGCAGAATTATCAGTACACACCCAGAAGGCAACTTTTGTTGATCCTTTGTGAACTCCTTTGTTCTTCTAAGATTATTTGTGTATGTCTCCATTAGTATGAAAGTTTATAAAGTACTGAATTAAACATGTAGCCAACATCTATACCTAAGGGGAAAAAATGTCTTGTATTAAATTATCTGTGATTATCTCTAGGAAACCACCAGAATCTTGTGAATTCTTGAAATTTCTCATTTGGTGCTGTGTTTGAATAAGTATTGGCCCCATAGACTTTTAAAACTGTATCTCCAGTGTTAGTTCTGTTTGGAAAGCTGCAGAACATTTAGGAAGCGAAGGCTAGCTAAGAAAAATGCATAACTATAGTTGGGACACAGTATGTGTAGCCTTGATCTCTTTCCAGTTATATCCTACTTCCAGAGTGTGATGTCATAGGAAAAGAGAGCCTATTCCTGCTACAGCTTGTTTTCCAAATGCTTTTAGGTCTTTTTCTCTGTGATAGACTGTGTCCCTCTGTCCTGTATACCCAGATGAACAGTTACTGTCTTAGCACGCACAATCCTCAGTCCTACACACATACTAGGGTATTTTAATCACTGCCGAGATTCATTAACCAAGATATACATGGGTGTTTAGAAATAATGGAGCTGTTAAAGACAATTAAAGCTAGACTGAAGTCTGGCTGATAAAAAGAAAAATGGAGAGATATTGAGAGAAGTCATTAGAGGTTCTGGAAATGCTCATAGGATATATTATGTTTGAAGACTTCAAATGCTTTGTTCCCAATATGTATTGAAGAATAAGGAAGTCAAAGTTAGTTGATTGAAAAAAAAAAAAACCCGAAAAAAAAAAACCCAAAAACCAAAACTATGGAGTTAGCCATGTTGAAGGACTTTTTTAAGTAGATGACACAGGCAGCCTAGTGTAAACTCAGGGAAGTTTCAAATTTAGATATGATTAATTTGTTTTCAAAAGTAAATATCAAGATTTGCTTTTTAATCTAGAATGTTTGCTACAGACATCATTTTTAAAATATTAAGATAATTCAAAAATAAAATTACAAGTCATCCTGTAATATTAGAAAAATATCTAGCACTAAACACCCCAATGTGCCTTTTCGACTATTTTTATTTAATACCAGAAATATCACAGATGAAAAGTTAATTTACAATTAATTTCATGCAAATAAAAAGATTTGTAGAATTCCACCAGAGGACTGTGTTTTACATTGTAGATTAGATTTTCAGTGTTAGTCTACAATGATCCAGTTTCATTTTTCAAGAAGTTATACACTGTTACATTGTTGTTAATTGTATTTTAAAAATATTTATTTAGTTTTTATTTTATGTGTTTAAGTTTTGTCTACATGTGTTTGTGTGCATTGTGTGTGTGTATGTGTGTGTGTGTGTGTGTGTGTGTGTGTGTGAATGCATGTGCACCAAAAGTGTCCTGAGGAATGTGTCAGATTCCCTGAAACTGGAAATACACATAGTTGTGAGCTGTGAACTACAGTGCTCTTCACTGATGAGCTATCTCTCTAGCCTGTGTAGCTCACTGTTTTGAAAGACTCCTATTCTGTCACTATAATGTATCACAATTGTCCCAAAATATTTTCCTTTGTTCTATGATTGCAAAAAGTACTCCATAAATGCCCATACCATAGAAGCTTAGTCTTAATGTGTTACCATTGCAATGTGATTGAATGGGACCAGCGGAAATTCTTAAAATAATTATAGTGCACTAGATTGAGATTTGGAGAGCATGGGTATTCAATCTTTTCCTGTTTCTTGATTGTTTTACATGTAGTTTGCTCTGCAACAATCACTCCTCACTTGTTCTGTTTTCTTAAGAAGGCCATGCACTTGAGCCTGCTTATGTGGTTTTGTCTGCTTGTGGAGTTTATGGCAGTGAGACCAGGATTTAATCCTGGTACATGACCTACCTGGCTATTGGAACCCAGTCCCTATGGCTTGATAACTTGCTCAGCCTTGATGCAGCAGGGAGGAGCTTAGACCTGCCTGTAAATGATATGTCGGATTTTGTTGACTCCCCCTAGTAGACCTTACCCTCTCTGAAGAATGGATGGAGTAGAAAGGGAGGAAAGGGGATATGTGTTTGGTGTGTAAAAATTTAAAAGATACATTTAAAATAAAAAAGAACTATGAGATGACTTACACTTCTCTTCATAAGGTACTTGAATCCAGGATTTTATTATAATAATATAAAGTTAATAATGCTTTTAAAGAGAAAAGGATGTATTAAATATGTGCAGTTGTATACCACAAATACTAAAATAAGATAAAAATATATATTCCCCATTTCTTTGTTTAAAGACAAGTTTAGATTACAGTTTTGGCTTCTCATTTCCACTTAGTATGAGATCAGTGTTGAAAAATTCTTCCATCTACATATATTTCAAGATAAGAGATTATACAATTTAAAGTAAGCTATGACCAGCTTAATTACTGTAGAAGCTGAAGTGTTGACTGTAGGCAAATAGGAAATAACTAAGATGCAGCTCTTTTCTTGTTTTTTTTTTTTTTTCCCCAATTTGAGTCAGAGTAAACTTTTGAATATTGATGCACAAATGATTTACAAACATTACTATAATTTTGTTTTCAAAGAGCCCAATTTTAAAAATTATGTCAGATGAATTAAGCAAATTGTTTCATTTAAAACAATAACAATGACTAGTACTTATGAACTGCCAACTCCCAACTATCAATTTTACGTTGGAGCTTAAGTATCAGCCAGAGTTTTATAGATCAGTATACAGAGGCTGGGGTCTAAGTAACCTGCCCAACATAGAGAAAAATAAGGCACAGTTTAAAGGTTGTCACCATAGCAGCAAATATCAGTATTTTTATTACTATTATTATGGACACAGTTTCACATAAGATAGCTTCTCTCAATCATCAACTTTATAAACATTTAAATTTCAAAAAGAGAATCCTAAATATCTCTAGAACTGTGTATTTAAAATAAATGCTGTTTTGTGCTTATAGATTCTTTTAAGTTTCAAATGCTTGTATATATCATTTTGAAAATATAGATTATCAGATAAAGTGATTCCTCAGAGTAATATGATAGTTAAAACAAACAACATAAGATTCAAATGTTTTAGCCCCTACTGTGTGCTAGCTTTTAAACAGTGTCCTTCTAGACTAATGGGTTTACTTGTCTAACTCAAATGGAGACCACATCAATCAGATAGAGATTTTATCTGCTCCACCAGCATCTTACCAAATAGAAAACTCAGGAACAAACAGGAAAAGGAAGTTGTGTATGTCATATAAACAGAAGTTACTTAAGATATCCAAGATTTTCATATGGATAATATAAAGTCTTAACCACTTGGCCCAAGTGCCTTTTTAAAATGACATTTCCTGTAATAAAGTTAACTTGATTAAAGAGAATTTAATAGCCCATTTCCACCTACAGCAATTTTACATTAAGCTTCAAAGAAAGACATGTTTGTTTATTAAATCACCTAATTCTAAGATCTAGTTGAGTAAATCAGTTACTACCACTTATTTATATTTCTGCTTAGTTTGACTTAGTTTGTCTGCCATTTGTGAGCAATAATGATTTATTAATTGAATATTTAGATACCAAAATTATTTTATTATTACTCTGTGTAAAATTAAATTCTGTCGATTATTTTTAGTAATGGTTACTGTAGTAGAAATTATGAAATAAATATTAATAATAAAAACACAGTGGTCCTAGATGCAAAGATCTTGTACTAAAAATAAGGCTGTGACGTGGGAATGTCTTTCTGTATGTTGTGAATATCAATCTTTAAATAAAGGAGCTGTTTGGCCCATGACAGGCACCATAGAAAAAGTAGGAGGAGGAATCAGAATAGGTAGGAGGAGCAGGGGCAGAGACAAACAGAAGGAGCAACATGTAAAGAACACAAGTGTGCCACGGGCCACATGACAGACAGATTAGTAGAAATGGGTTGATTTAAGATGTAAGAGCTAGCTAGCAATGTGCCTAAACCATAGGCCAAACAGCATGAAGTTAATATAAACATCTGAGTCATTTCTGAGGGCCTGAGCAGTAGCAGTTGGTGGCTAAGGGGTCTGGCATGGCAGGTCTGTGGGTCTGGGCCTCTGGCCATCTGGGACCAAGAAACCCCACTACTACAAGGCTGAAGAAAATAAAGTGATAGGTAAAAGTTATGAGATTATCGAGAATAACATGTTTGACCTTCAGTGCCTTTCCAGGTACAAATATTCTTATTCTAGGCAGGAGCTTCAGGAGGCCAAGAGGTTTGGGGAGGATAGCAAAGAGCATAAGGTATCTTAGAATGTGTGAATTTATGAGAAGAAAAATTACAGAAAAAAAAGTTTGAAGCAGTTTGAAGTCATAGTGTGGTGTGGAATTATGCTCTTGTATATTGTAAATATTTGTGCCTCCTATTGGTTTAATCAAATTCTGATTGTACAGAAGGGAAACAGGAAGTATGGGCACGGCTACCAGACTCAGAAAACTCTGGGAAGAGCAGGAGCATAGCATAAATGTCAGGCCGACTCAGAGGAAAGACAACAAACACGCTCTGAGGAAAGGTACTAAGCCACTTTGCAAATCACGGGATAGCTTAAGAGTAAGAGTTAGCAAGTTATATTCCTGAGCCGTAAGCCAAACAACATGTAATTAACATAAGGATTTGTGTGATTATTTGGAACTGAGGCTTAAGACTTAGGTAGAAACTTCTGACTACAATAGTGGTAGAAGATGAATAAGTCACCACCCAGTGGTGGTGCCATATGCTTTTAATCCCAAGACTTGGGAGTCAGAGACAGGCGGATCTCAGTGAGTTCAAAACCAGGTCTACAGACTGAGTATCATGACATCCAGAACTATGCAGAGAAACCCTGTCTTCAGAAAACAAAAAACCAAAAAAACAAAACAAAACAAAAAAACCCAAAAAAACAAAGATGTAGTTATCAATTGAAAAAAAGAATCCAAGAGTCAAGGAGATAAATGTTATGGTCTTGAGAATGGACGTACTAGAGAATTTGAATGGAGAGTGTAGGAGGTCTCTTGATATAATATATAAGATATAGATATGAAGGATACAATTGCTCAATTAGACATAAAAGTAAAATTGGGCTGCAAAAGATGAGTTGTGAAGAACAAGATATAATTACATTCATCACAACACCTCAGTTATTTACCTTGGCAACTTATGTGTACATGTATTTGTGTGTGTGTGTGTGTGTGTGTGTGTGTGTGTGTGTGTGCGCGCGCGCGTGTATGTTTGTGTTTGTTTGTAAGGTGCTAACATATGATGAATTAAAAGTTCAATATTGAATGACTATGTCACTAACTATAAAGTTAATTACATATATTCAATTTTTACATTTTTGAAGTATTAAGACATATAAATACTTCAAAAAAAAAAAAAAACCACATGCTCTTATGTGAGCAAAGGAAGGTGACCTTAAAATGACAGAGGCATATCTCATTTGTTATCTGCTTAAAGCAATTTGTCATAATTTACAGGTTTTCCACTATAAGGACTACCCAGCTGCCACTTTCATAAAATAAAATTAAGAACAAAAAGAACACTTGTTCCTGTGTCCATTAATTACCAATAACCAAGGCTTTTTCACTGCATGAATGACCCTTATTGTCACTCAACAAGGCTGTAGGCAAATAATACCCTGGAAATCATCTCCACAAATAGTAAGTTCTAAGAGGTAGTTACCATGGACAGGCTTATGGCCATTTATAGAAGAATGCACATTTTGTTCAAAGATGTTATTAAACTCATGGGGTAAAACATATGACCGAGGGTATCAAAGTGGCATCCCTGCCAGTTACTAACCTAAGAAAGCACAATGTCCAGTGAATCATTTATTAAAGTTCACATGTTGAAACAGGCAACACTGTGGACATTGGTATCATGTTTCACCTATAAACAGAAGAGACAAAGGCAAAATTATCAAGCTGAGAGATCTGGCAAAAAAAAAAAAAAAAAGTAATGCATGGCTTGTTCTGAAAGAGGAACCTCTCAACTACTGCATATCTTAGGTAACCTGTTAGCCAGAAATAAGGTCACAACATTATACAGTATCCATCTCCATTAAATGTTTCTCAATATTGACAATGACATGTTTTATCACAGACTTGAGTCATATAAGAAGAGCTATCAAGGGTTAATAAAAATACTTTGAGTATTCAGTACTAAATACAGCTATGGAGCATACACCCTTTGTATTGGAGAAGAGTATGAATAGAAGATGAATTGATGAATTTGAGCAGGTTTTACATGTGATTGCCCACTTTACTTTTGGGGTGTATTTGTCTTAGATTCAGAACAACAGATCTAACCAACTTAAAATAAGTTTATTAAAAATCTAAAGTTGATGAAAGCTCTACTGTACAGTCTATGATCACTGACATTTAAACAAGCATACTTTGAATGTTGTTATGCCCAGTGCTACTTGTATTAAAGTGTATAAATGCTTTATTATGATCATTACAAAGTAAAGACATATGCCTTTATTGTAAAGCAAAATTAAAAACAAAATGACAAAGACAATTGGTTCAAACTTTATGATGAATCTAGAGAGTAGTACCATGTTAATTTCAGACTAATTCTCAAAACTATATCTCAGCTTGGACTCCATATTCCATGTATAAGCAAATAGTAGAAGTGTCACTTCTATGACTAAGCTATAAACAGGCCATCATTTCTACTTTTAATTTTTTTATTTAAGATTTTGGCTTTTTGCTATGTTTATTTTGTTTTACATACCAACCAAAGTTCCCCTTCCCTCTCCTCCTTCCACTCACTGCCAGTTTCTCCTCAACCTCTGATCTACTTCTCAAAGAAGATATAACCTTCCATGGAGAGTCAACAAAGTCTAGCATGTCAAGTTGAAGCAGGACCATACCTCTCCAGTGTGTCAAGGCTTAGCAAGGTATTTAATTATAGCAAATGGGCTAAAAAAAAAAGCCAGTTCATGAACTAGGGACAAATTCTAATCTTAATTCCAGAAATTCCACAAAGTGCTTAAGTCATACAACTGGCATTCCCATTCAGAGGCTTAGTTCAGACCAATGCAGGTTCCCCAGCTGTCAATCCAGAGTCTATTAGCTGCCAATAGTTAAGGTCTGTTGTCTCTCTGGTTTCCCCATCATAATCTTAACCCCCTTTCTTATATAACTCTCATTCCTTTCTTTGACTGGACTGGGAACTTAGCCCAGTGCTTAGCTGTGGATCTCTGCATCTGCTTCCATCAGCTGCTGGACTAAGGTTGTGCAATGACAATTAGGGTAGTCATCCATTTGATTATAGGGAAGGCCAGTTCAGGAGCTTTTGTTTATTAAGGCCTTTGTGCTCTAGAATTTCTCTTTTAAAGACCACCAGATATATGCCTTTCCTCTTCACCAGTAGAAATAAAGGAAAATAAAGAAATGAAGAAAAGCAAGACTCCAGTTACTACACATACTGTATATGTCACATGGTTGACCAAGCACAGATGAAAAGTGCTACCCATACTAGCATTTAGCAGGAGGGACACGTTTGAAAGGTTTATGGAGTAATCTGGCTTGAACTCCAGACTCCAGATCTATGAAGCATGACCTCTTGGTTTGTCCTACTGGTATCACATCAGATATGAATGTATATAAGGACATGAGGTCTATGATTTATTAATGAGCCAGAACCTAGAAATGTAAGTCAAAAAAGAGAATTCATATGAACCATAAAGAAGTCTAACTTATTTAAACAAAGAGTGAGGAAACACCAGCATTGGAATGTGATGTGGGAATGCCTTTCTGTATGCTGTGAATATCAATCTTTAAATAAAGGAGCTGTTTTGGCCCATGACAGGGACCATAGAAAAAGTAGGAGGAGGAATCAGAAAAGGTAGGAGGAGCAGGGGCAGAGACAGACAGAAGGAGCCAGAAGCCCAAAGGAGCAACATGTAAAGAACACAGGTGAGCCACAGGCCATGTGGTAGGAAAGATTAATGGAAATGGGTTGATTTAAGATATAAAAGCAAGCTAGCAATGTGCCTGAGCCATAGGCCAAACAGCATGAATTTAATATAAGTGCCTGAGTCATTTCTGGGGGCCTGAACAGTGGCGGGCGGCTAAGAGGTCTAGGGCTTCAGGTCTGTGGGTCTGGATCTCTGGCTGCCCAGGACTGAGAAACTGCATTGTAACAGGAATGGCCATTAAATATTCATGAATCAATCCTGGTTCTCCATGCTATGAGAGTTGAACTTCACAATTGCTCTAGAAACATTTTAATTTTTGAGTAGACTTAATGAATTATGGGATACAACATAACTGAAGTAGGTGCGGGTGACTGCTGGATATATATCCCTCTGATGACACACTTTCTCCACACAAACTGCAGATCTATTCTTCTGCGGGAAGATATGTCCCAATCACTGGCATCTATGCTAAGACTATACACTTGCAAATCAGTAATTGTACCATAGTGACAGGTACACAAGGTACTGTTTATTGGCTCAGGTTGGGCATAGTTCTCCTCTGACATTTGGACTCTTGAGCGGTTTTCCTGTGACTGTGACTGCAACCACCATGATTGTTAACCATTTTTTACACACTCTGCATTGCTCTTCTAAACCCTGGGATGCTGTAGCAAGGCTGCCTTCCTGAAGTTACTTCCCACAGAATATTTACAAAGATCATTAGTAAGTTTTCATACCTTGCAACCACCCCACTCAACTACTTTTACACACTTATAATGGTTTGTAACTAAATACCTTGAATAATAATTTTAATGTTGTTAAAATATTTTTAAAACTCCTGCCATGTCCTAATTTAAAGCACTTTTTAAAATCAAATTGAGTCTTTTATGTTTAATTTGCATGACAGTGTAAATCATCAATGGTTTTGAAATGGTATTGCTGTTTGACAAAAGATTTTAATCAAGACTTGTCAAATATTTGTTTGTCCTTAACGTCATGTTGAATAAATTGTACATTATATGTTAGTTCATGGAAAAAAAAATAGAACAATTAAGCAGCCAATAGCAGGCTGATATTTATCACACTATTTTCACCGGGAGTTTAAATGACAACTGCAGTGTAATCCAATTTGTGTTTCTAGCAGCTTGTGGGTGCATCAAGGTGCCTGCCGTGCTTGTGAATGGGCTGCCAGTATGAGGCATGGATTCTAAAAGGCATTCTGCTCAGATACCAATTTTGTACTCTTTCCCAGATCAAATTGAACTATTAAGGAATGCAGCTTCTCTAGAATTAGCTGCAAAAACCATTAAGCAAAGCACAGCTTTCACACTACTAAAGAAGGATGACCGTGAAACCATTGTTTAAAAGCATCCTGTTCAACTCAGGAATGTGCACACAATGTTTTATAAATCTCTTTGCAACACCCTCTTATAACACCCTGGGGAGTAAGGATGAAATCACCAAAAACAACCAGCAATATTGTACTCAGGATACTGTCCAGTCTTCAACTTGACCTTTATGCCTTTGGATTTCACATCCTGTACGTTTTTCTCTATTTTTTATTTGTTTGCTTTTTTATTTTAGAAAATAGATTCCTTTCTCATACACTGCATCCTGATTACAGTTTCCCTACTTCTCCTGCTTCCACTTGCTTCCCATTGACTCCCCCCCCCCCCCCGAACTACTATCATTCTGTCTCCTATTAGAAAAAAGAAAGGCTGAGAAATACTCCACTGAGTAAATGTACCACTTTTTAAAAATCCATTCTTTGGTTGAGAAGCATCTATATTTTTTTCGGGTTCTGAGTATTACAATGCTGAATATAGTTGAACAAATAAATGTCTTGTAACAACCTTTGGGTATATGCTCAAAAGTGGTATTGCTAGATTATGAGATAGATTGAATCTCAGTTTTCTGAGAAACCACCATACTGATCTCTAAAGTAGCTGTACAAGTTTAAACTCTCACCAGCAATGGAGGAGTGTTTCCATTATTCCAGATCCCCTCCAGCATAGGCTGTCATCAATGTTTTTTGATCTTAGCCATTCTCACAGGTGATGGTATCTCAGAGTTGTTTTGATTGCATTTTTCTATTGGCTAAGGATGTTAAGCAATTCCTTAAATGTCTTTCAGACATTTGAGAAAAAAAAAATATGACATTTTGAAATTTGCAAGCAAATGGATGGAACCTGAATGAGGTAAACCAGACCCAAAAAGACAATCATGGTATGTATTCACTCATAAGTGGTTATTATACTTAAAACAAAGAATAACCAGGCTACAATTCACAACCCCAGAGAAGCTAGGTAAGAAGAAGGCCCTGAAACGTCCATTTATCCCCTGGGAAGGAGAAAAGAGATCTTTTCAGTAAATTGGGAGCATGGAGGGAGAGGTACTGGGAGGTGAGAAGGAAACAGCAGGAAATGGGGAGGTTCAGTTGGCAGAAGGGCAGAGAGGGAGAGCAAAGAAACAGATACCTTGATAAAAGGAGCCATTTTGGGGTCAGGTAGAAACCTGGTGCTAGGGAAATTCCCAGGAATCCACAAGGATGACCCCAACTAAGACTCCAAGCAGTAGTAAATGGGGTTCCTAAATTGACCTTTCCTGTAATAAAATTGATGACTACCCTAATTGTAATCACAGAACCTTCATCCAGCAACTGACGGAAGCCGATGCAGAGATCCACAGCTAAGCACTGGGCTGAGCTCCCAGTCCCTTTGAAGAGAGAGAGGAGGGATTATATGAGCAAAAAGGTCAAGATCATGATGTGCAAAAGCATAGAGACAGCTGACCCAAGCTACTGGGAGCTCACTGACTCTCTACTGATAGCTGGAGAACCAACGTGGGACTTTGAATGTGCATGACAATTGTGTGGCTTGGGCAGTTTGTGGGGTCTCTGGCTGTGGAATCAAGATTTACCCTCATTGTATGAACTGGCTTTTTGGAGCCCATTCCCTTTAGAGGAATACCTTGCTTAGCCTTGATACAGGGAGCCTTGGCCTGCCTCAACTTGATATGCTAGACTTTGTTGACTCTACTTCTCTGAGAAGAGAATGGAGAGCTGGGGAAAGGGAAGCTTATGGGTGGATGGGAGGAGAGGATAGAGGTGAATTGTGGTTGATAGGCAAATAAAAAACTTTTAAATAAAAAAAATAACAAAAAGAAAAGATAACAACCAAACAAGAAAAAATAAAGTATAATAAGACACAGCAAAAAAATTTTATATCAAAGTTGTGTATAGACACAGAACAGGAGAAAGAGTTCCAAGAGTAGGCAATAGAGTTAGAGACCCACTCAGGAATCCCATAAAAACACCAAACTAATAACTATACTAGATTTGCAGAGGACCTGGTGTATACACATGTAAAACCTGTGTTTGATGATTTGGACTCTGGCCTTTGTGGCTGATTCACAGGAATTTGCTCTCTTTCTGTGCTCTCCCCTTTGACTCTTAGAATCTTTCTGCTTCCACTTCCACAAGATTTCCTGAGCTCTGAGGGAAGGGATTAGATGGAGACCTTTAATGTAGACTCTCTTTCCACGTAAAGCTTGGTATGGGTCTCTGCATCTGTTCCCATTTGATACTGAAGGAATTCTCTCTGAAGATGACTGAGTAAGGCTCCTCTTGAATTTAATTGCATCAACCATGGACCACATAATGTTCACCTGCATTTCTTCCTCCTTTTCTCACTAATCCTATGTCTAAGGAGATTCTGATGGGTGATCAGAGAAGGGTACAGTGTGCTGTGGAGGACAGAATCATTTCTCATGTACACTCTTCCCAATATTTGGTTTATACAGGTGCTCTAGGCCCAGGATCATCCTGAAGTTCTTTCTGATTATTTAATCTTTTGTGTTTGAAATTTTAAGTGTTTTCACCATTAGTTCCTATTTATAGCAGAAAAAGGTTTGGCTTAAACTAGAGGAATTCCAGTTATTCATTTTTTTTTCTTTAATCCTAGCCTATATATTTACACTAAAGCCAAGAACATAGAGAATATGAATATTGAGAATGTTTAAAAACTAACCAAAACAATAAAAACAATACATCAGATTTTGTCTTTTTCTCCAAAAAGCCCCTTTACCCCCCAAAATGTTAAATAAAATATTTATTTGATTTTAACCCCTTGATAAGTTCATACAGTCATAGACACACTTACAATGGATATAAAAACACTCAAGCAATAACTCTATGTGGATGTTCATAGAAGTACTCTTCACATTTGTAAAATTGTTGAAACTTATTTGTGGGAATATATTTGTGCGTACTGTATCTTTAAATAAAGGAGCTGGTTTAGGCCATGGCAGGTACCATAGAGGAAGTGGGAGGAGAGTCAGTTCAGGTAATAGAAGCAGGGCAGAGTTAGAAGCAGACCGCGCGGAAGCCGCCGACATGTAAAGAACACTGGTGAGCTACGGGCTGGGCCCACGTGGCCCGCAGATTAATAGAAATGAGTTGATTTAAAATGTAAGAGCTAGCTAGCAATGTGCCTGAGCCATAGGCCAAACAGCCTGAAATAAATAAAGCGTCTGAGTTATTTCTGGGGACCCGGGCGGCGGCTGGCGGATAAGCAGTTCCGGCGGCAGGTCTGTGGGTCTGGGACCTCTGCCTGTACCAGACCCGCAAACTAATTACAACAGATGGCGCCCAACGTGGGGCGATTATCCACTTAGAGCCTGACAAAGATTAAAAAGAGTTCTAGATCACAAAAATTGAGCCAGGGCAGCTTCCAAATTGTGTGTGTGGAGCGGGTCTTTGTACAAAGAAAGCATGGTCCGTCCGGGTCACATTCAAAATGGCGCCGGCGGGCTGTCGGCAGTCAGTGTGAGCTGCAGCTGCAACCAGTCTCACAGAAGACTAAATAGCATGTGATTGATTTTAGATTTCTGCTTATTTTGAACAAAAGAAAAACAAATTTTCTTCGTGGCAGTTACGGTTTAAGAAAACTTAGTGATTCAGCCTAATTTGCAAAAACTGTGCTTCTTTTTGGAGAATGTATTTTAAAAGCTCTTAAGGTTAGAAGATAAATAAGGATTCACAATAAAACAGATTCAGATAAAAAGAAAACCTGTAAACGGGTTACAATGTTTGTAAAAGATACATAGGCTTCAGAAAAAAAAGAAAGAGGTTAGAAAAAGTTTTTAAAGTGAGAAATAGAGTAATAAAATTATAATAAGCCACGTAAAGATGGAAAATAAACACAAAATCTGGATTTTGGTTGTTATTATGTTTTCTTTTAATTTTTTAACTGTTAATGAGCTAACTGCAAAAAGACAATGGATTACAAAGGCTACTAAGTTAAACAAGAATGTATATTTTAAAGGTATTTTGATTTTGAAATTTGTGTCTAAGGATTTATTGCTTTGGAAGAGTTCTGTTTCTGTTTCCACAGATGAGAACCTGTGGATTGCTTCCAGGCAAATATGGTTTCATCAACCAAGACCCCCTGAAAAAACCTCTGATGAGAAGAGATGGCCAGATCAGCTTCACAGCTGCAGATTATGACCCAGTCTCAACAACCCTGAGATTTTCAACGCCCCTTAATCAGCAAGAAGTAGTAATAGAAAAACAACGCCCAAATTCCCCAAATATTGTTTCTAAATGTTTGTTTTCATTATAAATGGTTAATGGTCATAGTCAATCTCTTTCTAAGAAAAAACGGGAGATATGGTATGTAAATGCTTTTTTAAAAAATTAGATTATTAAATTTACAGGTAATCAGCTGTTAATCTCAAACTGCTTTACATTGGTATAGATTTTGGTTTATTGATACAAATTTAAAGTCAATTTTATTATGCTGTATGTGTTTTTCTATTCTTGTTTAAGGTATGATGTTCATGTAACTGTTTTAAAATTGTAGTGTATAATTAAGAAATGAAGGTTAATAGTCACTTTTGATAATCAAACTTATAGTTAGGTTAGTTAAGATTTTTAAGTATACAAAGATATATTTCAATTAAATAGATAATCTTCAAATACTTCTAAGACCTACAGAATATGGCATTTAAAATATTTTAAGAGCTTAGACTTTTCTGGACAGTGAGACAGGTCTATACCTGGCAGCACTAATCTACTTCAACAGGAAAATGGGCATTGAAGAAACTCCATATAGAGTCTCATCTATTTGTGGTAATGGTAAGCCACTGGAGAAAAAACTGTTTTTATATTGACTGCTTGACAGTATGCTGTTTAAACTGGACATGCAGGTTCCATAAAAAGATGACCTCTGGACTTTGGCAGAGCAAGCCAAGATCATCATTCGGGTTCCTGCTTTACAGAGAAAACTGTCAGACATTCTTCAAGACTCAAGGAGAAACAATGGATGAACTGTGCCAAAATGGACAGAGCAGATTTCCTGCTTCACTGAAATGAAAAGAGACTTTGGGCCTGTAGGCTGAAGATAAATGCCCCAACCTTATAAAGGAACTTTGAGTGACTGTCCAGGCAGATAGGTGTCATCTCTGTCCTTTCTAGATTTTAGAGGTCGTTTGCACTTCTGGTTTACTTGGATAAATATTATATCCTTCTGTGGTCTTTGATGTAGTTGAAGATTAGATAGTTATATGTACAGTTTTTCTTAGTCATTTAAAAAATATACTAGATATAAAACTTTAAATTCACAAAAATAAAGTAGATAAAATGTTTTCTTTAATTTTGCTAAGTACAAGTAGACTAGATATTGTAACTGTAATTCTTGCTTGATGGCTATTTTGTTATATATAATTTTGCTATGTTAAAATTGAAACCTTCCTTTTTGATTAGAGAAAAAAGGGGAAATGTGGGAATATATTTGTGCGTACTGTATCTTTAAATAAAGGAGCTGGTTTAGGCCATGGCAGGTACCATAGAGGAAGTGGGAGGAGAGTCAGTTCAGGTAATAGAAGCAGGGCAGAGTTAGAAGCAGACCGCGCGGAAGCCGCCGACATGTAAAGAACACTGGTGAGCTACGGGCTGGGCCCACGTGGCCCGCAGATTAATAGAAATGAGTTGATTTAAAATGTAAGAGCTAGCTAGCAATGTGCCTGAGCCATAGGCCAAACAGCCTGAAATAAATAAAGCGTCTGAGTTATTTCTGGGGACCCGGGCGGCGGCTGGCGGATAAGCAGTTCCGGCGGCAGGTCTGTGGGTCTGGGACCTCTGCCTGTACCAGACCCGCAAACTAATTACAACACTTATTACATTATTTAACAAATGAATTAATGTATTCATATGTGTACATATATGTGTTCACACACATATAAAAACTATTATTCAGCTATAAATATAAATTATTGTTATATGCAACTTATGGCTTATCATTTTACATTAAAATGATAAGGACTGAGGCAAAATATTAAATGTTTTCATTTCATTAATACAGAACAATACAGCAGAAACAACTCAGTTGTACAACTGTCAGGAAGTGAGTATAGTCAGTACAGGGACTGAGATAAGGTACGAAATTTCTACTTGTAATGAAAGAGCTTTTGAACTGGAATACAGATGAGATTAACAGCATTATGAAAACAGTTATTACCAATGAGTTAATTGTGAACTATAAACTTGCTAATATAATAGAACTGTGTTTATTTTATCATAATAAAAATGAATATACATTTCTTTGAAATCTTTTAGATAATTCTTGAATTTCACATATGAAGTTGTAAGCATGCTCTCTCTCCTACGATCTGTTTACAGAATGCTTCAGAGAATTTTCCTGTGTCCTAAAACTGTTCTTCCAGTAGGTGCCTTTCTTCAGTTATATGCCCACCTTGGGCAGGGAGCTGGACTTTTCTTCTCTGAAATCCAGGAACTAATTAGTTGTGGGGATTTAATAAAGTTTCAGAAGTTTTGGAGATATCAGAGGGAATCTACCCACAGTCTATGGGGGGGGGGGTAGTAAAAGCTCCAGAAGTCCCAGAGCTCTAACCACAGTCAGTCTAGGAAAATCAGAGTGGTGATTCAAACCTTTAATCCCAGCACAGGGAGTATCCTGGGAGTGGTGACCTACACCCTTAATCCTAACTGAGTCAAGGTTACTTCAGATTATAGGAGGAATTCCAGGCTCCCAAGCAGGTGTGGTGGGGCCATGCCTTAATTACCAAAAGAATACTGAAGTTGGGATTCAAACACAGAGAAGTCATTCCAAGGGAATCGAGGCTGAGGAAGCTATAAGACAGCTGGGTAAGATTTGACTGTGGTGTTTATTCCCTCTAGTATCTCCAACTTCTCAGAGATCTATCCCTGAGTCTCATTCTTTCATGCGACAATTAATAATCTACTGAGGAGAAATACCTCAGGGTATAATATTTTGTTCATTCCAGTAACTTCTGTCTTGCTTCTCTACCCTATGGAAGGAAATGGTGTTTTTTTAGGTTGTAAATTTGGCCATGCCCCAATGTATAGGACATGAGAGTTCATCATACATATGATTTCATGTGATATTTAACGTAAACACAATTTAATGCCTAGGTTTCTGTGAAGAAATAATGTAAGTCAGCAAAATCAACATGCTGGGGTGGGGGAATGAGGAGCAACTCTAAAAACAAAGCAAAGCTCTTAACAAATAATTTAGAACAGAAGATATAAGAAAGAGGATGTTGGCATCAGACAGGGCCTTATTTAAAATTTTCTTGAGATTCTAACACTCTGACACAAAGTCTGGGATGGGCCAAAAATGTGCTGCTTTCCCATTCATTTCTCAAAGCTCCAATAATCAGGGACCCAGAATGTCCCCGTGAGCTGTCACTCTGGGATTTGGTAGGATCTGTGGAGGACTTCAAGGTATTTTATTAGTGACAGGAAAAGTTGAAAAGAGATTGAAACATGGGAATGACTGCAACTGCCTTGATGATGAGGATGAAGGTGTAAGGTGGGAAGAGACTGTAAATTCTAAAATCAACACCCAGAAGAGAAATGCCACAAGTCTGGGTGTGAGAAGAGAAAGAGAACAGGAAAGAAACCCAGTGGAATATTTTTCTTGAGCTTCAGTATATCCTTAGAAAGTGACTGAACCCGCTTGCCATCCTTACTGCGTGGTTTGGACATTTTTGTACTTCTTGCAATATGAAATGAAGAAAAAGAGGGAAATTTTGAAGGCACCATCTTCTGTTATTAACCATAGATTGCAATATAAAAATCTTTCTCTCTCATGTTGCCCCTCCCAATATTATTCCATTTTTTTAAAAGATCTAAAAACTGCAAATTTTATTGTTGGTAAGATTTAAAGATTTAAATATTATTATCTGTTACTTTAAAAATGTGTTCAATTTTAGGGCTTATTCAAAGAAAGAGAGACATTCAAATGGCCATTTAATACTTTTATCTTTTATTAAATACATTGTGTTCAGCAGGAACATTTAGGAAGTCACTGAAGTTAAGAGTTGCTGTTTCCCATGGGATTTAAACCATTGGAGTTTCAGGCAATATTTATTACTAGGAACAAAAATTTTACTGAAGAGGAATAAACACATTTACAATGTGTCTAAATAATGTCTGAGGCCAATTTTCATTTGCATGCTAGTGACCCCTTCCACTCTTTCTTACAACTTTCCTTCAACTGCATGATGTTTATTGGTTCATTATTTGTAAAATAGTACAACCTCAGTTTAAAAAAAAAAAAAATTGCATTGTGTCTTTAATTTAAAAACCGCCTAAGGGCCCTATGGGGTATATTAAATCTGTCTCTTTGCCATATATCTTGATGTACATTTTACTTGAAACCAGGTGTTTTGTATATTGAACTTTTTAACACTGCAGGGAGGTAAGTATTCACAGCTGGAGTTTTATGCTTCGCACATTTTCATGTTTGAGAACAAGAAGGAACCCCTTGGAAAATTTCTTCCAGTCTGAAGAGAGACCAAACAAAGCGCTTCTGTATCTAGTGGCAGGACACGGATATGATGAAGTCACCGATAGCAGCCCTGAATGCAAAATAGATGCCAAGGAAACCAAGAGGAAAAGTTTCAGGGACTGAAAACGCACAGGTTCTCAGATCAATCAGGAATGAGGAGGCTGTCACTGCAGAGAGCCCCTAAAAGGAAGCTTCAAAGGCTAGGGAGAGGGGAGACTGGCACTTTTGTCATGGAGGCTTTTGTCTTCTCAACCAACACTGGAAGCCAGCTTCTGTCAACTGAAAGGCTGAGTTAATCTATTTCTAGTGAACATTGTCCTCTGTTTGTGTGCAGTTAGCTCCAAATCATTAAAGAAAAACAACTATGTTGGCAATATATTTATAATAGATTTTATATATATAGGTTTTCCTGTGGGGCACATTTGTATGTAGACTTTTTTTTCATATGTTCTTGTGTGAAAGAGAGTAAGAAGGTGCCTCATCCTACAAAACAAATGTGGAGAGTCCTCTGTTTCTTAGCTTCAATAATAAACTTGGTGTTTGCAGATCAAGACATGAGAAGGTTGATTAAAATTGAAAGCATCACATTAATAACCTACTCTTTTCTGGATCCAGTCTCTTCTCTGAAGTTTTCTTAACAGTCCTACAACATAAAAGTGTTTTGCCTCTGTTTGGTTAGGCTTTCCAGAGAAATTTGTCTTGGCATTAGAGGGGGATTTCTTTCTTTGCGGTAGGTGGGAAGAGGATAAGATGTTCTTTGCTGGGCGTGAGGGAGGATTAGAGAGATGTAGGCAAGGCGACAGTCTTTAGTTTCTTGTAGGATGAAATTTTAATACTGCACAGCCCCAAGTCTCAAGTTCATTTAGCCACAGATCTTTGTAGACTCCACAAATGCATTTGTTGTTCCATATCCAAATATCATGCAGTTATTTAAGATTACTATTCTTGAATATCTAGCAAGCATAATTTAAATTGGGTCATCTTTGTCTCCAGCTAAATGAATAACACCCGCTTTACCTTAAGACCACACCCTTGTTTAGATATCAGTATAAGGATATATAAAGTATCTGGGTAGATTTTGTGAGCTTCCTACAATGAGAAAAATAAGGTTTTATTCTAAGTGGGAAAAGGAATAATAATCATTTAAAACTGAAAGAATAATCCACTAAGATTACCAAGTAAAGAAAGGATATGCCTGAATGTCAGTAGCAGTTTAAAGGCAAGGCTAACTACATATGACACGAAGACAGAAAACTGAAAAGGATTTTGAGGTAGACTGATGGATTCTTCGAATTTAATTGAAAGCCTGCTAGATTTTGGTAATAGTTCTCTGAATATATATTTTAATACTTTTACAACACAAAGTTACTCGGATTGTTCATTAGCTCATACTGAGATCTGTGGATGTTGTAAAATAAAGAGAACAAAACTTTTCCAAAATTCTTTCCCCATTTTTATTGGGGGGGTAAGAAGTACCACTTCACAGATAAGGTAGACTGCTTGGTTGGGCTTTTGAGTGAGTAAGTTAAGGGTTAGTACAGGACTCAGAGACACTGTAGATGACATAGATGGGACAGTGGCCCAGATAGAAATACATGCCTAGTAGTATGGTTGTGATGTAAAAGATTATAGGTAACATCACACAATGACACTGAAGGTTCTTATCCATGTGTCTATTTTTTTCTTATACATATGGATGCTGACATTTAGACATGTAAATATATGCATAATTATGCATATATATGATTCTGTGTGCAGTTGTATGCATTTTAAACTTTTAATTATTTGAGTTTATTTTTTATTAAAATCTTCCTAGAGGGCAAATTATTTAGGTCAGAAAAAACTAACTATTCATAGCTAGAATGGATACAGCAATTAAAAGTCAGAAGTTCTACTAATTCCATATGAACCAGAATTAGAAATTCAAGAATTTATGAAATCTTGAAAAAAATCAAGAACGTTTTTCAGTTTTTAACTGTCTTTCCAATTAAATTACACTAATTTTACTGTGAAAAATGGAAATATGATATAAATAGAACATAATAAATGAGCAAAGTTGTTCCCAAAACCTATTATTAAATATTTCAAATATTACTAAAAATTTCAAACAAACTAAATGTAGTGATTACTGAGTGATAAGCCCTGGGTATACACCAGTGGTTTTATAATAAACATAAACTTCTAATCTTCTTAATTGTGTTGACTGAATTCCACTTCAAACATAATCTTGACAGTTTAATTCTCTTTTTCTTTTCTATTTTTTCTCTGTTGTCATAGTTATTTGCACTGAAGAATTCAGAAATTGTAGTTCATTATATGGAATACTTTAAAACAACTGTAAAAAATGGTTTATTGTTTACAGACTGTAGCCAGTGGGTATGTAGGAACAAAAGAAACAACAAAAAAAGTAAGACTAGATATACTTTATAAGGATCTCAATGACGATTGGGTAACCTCTAGATAAACTAGACCCATCTATGAGCCTGTGACATCCTTATTGTGAAAAAGACATCTAACAAGGAAGGATTCTGCATATAAATTTCTTATAAAGTATTTTATTTTGCCTTATACAAAAAGATGATTAATATCAATAAGTGTTTGGAGACATAAGTCATATCACAATGTGCATGATTAAATGATTCCTTCAAAAATTTATGCATTACTCAAACCATTTTTAATCAGCTATATATTAGGACTTTGCTAACAATTATGTTTAGGTACTTTTCTAATGAAGAATAGTGCTATCTTCTTGCTTCTAAACCAACCTTCTTTTCAAATACAGGAGAAAGAAAAAAGGTTAGAGATATATGCTGTGGGACTATGTTTTATATACTGTAAATAATTGTCTCTGTAAATATTGGTTTAATAAAATGCTTCTTAGCCAGAAGGCAGTTATCAGGTATAGGTGGGGCTACCAGAGGTGGAGAACTCTGGGAAGAGCAAAAGAGATACAGACTTGAGCCAGACACAGAAGGAGAAAGATGAGATTGCTGCCCTGAGCTAATGGACCAAGCCATGTACCTAAACATTATATAAGAATAATGAGTTAAAAAGTGTAACCTTTAGCAAATAATAAGCCTGAGCCATAGGCCAAGCAGCTTGTAGTTAATTTAAGCCTCTGTATGTTTATTTAGGATTTAATAGGGGCATGACCACCCAGGCAGAACACAGAAACTTCAGACTACAGTTATATAACTTGCACAAATACAGTGCTGCAGTTTTTAGAAGTCAATTTTACATTTATAGGGATATTTAATAAAACTTGCATGAACTGTCATCTAAAGAATGGGTACTTCAATTAACAGTACATAGTGGAGACTAAGCTTGCTTTCCCGTACCACTCTGGCTGCACACTAGATTTCCTTTTCTATATACACTGTAAAGTAAAAGCTTTTGCAAGGTAACATCTAAACAACAGGCAGATATATTACATGGAGTTCCAATTTTCTAATCATGAGGTGACATTGAAGGTACAAATAGAATTTGAATCTGAAGGCCACTGGGGCTGAAAGTGACATAATTAGAAGGTGCCAACCCTTGGAGTGAGCAAGGGCAATTGTGCTCTGGTAGAGGGGATGGTAGAATATTATTTCAAGCTGTGTGTGGTTACATCTAGGTTCAAAAAGGTGTTAACTCCAACTTTTCACCAATAAGTAAAGATCAGATTAAGACTTATACCTGAGATGCGTGATGATAGATCAGTTTTGCTCCAACAACATCCCTGGTAGTCATTTTCACTGAGCACTGGACAGAAGTGGGATGACAACTTGAGGTCTTAGTTCATTGGAGCTGATCTAGGATTGTTACTAGCACTGGATCAGAGCTACTTACTTTTGTTATCACTGTGAGAAGCTAATAAAAGTAAAGCAGGGAACATCTAGTTTTGTAAATACAAATGGCAACCCCAGTGTCTTATTTAGGGTTGCCATTGTTGTGATGAGACAACCTGGCCAAATAGAACTTAGGAAGGAAAGGGTTTATTTTGTCTGATCACAGCCCATCATGAATGATGAAAGTCAGAGCAGGAACTCAGGGTAGGAATTTGGAGGCAGGAACTGAAGAACATTCTGTGGAGGGATGATGTCAATTGCTTTCATTCAAAGCATGCTCATCCTACTTTCTTATGCACTCAAGACCACCTTTCCTTGGGTAGCACTAACCACAATGAAACATGTCATTTTACATTGATCACTAATTAATAAACATGCCCCATGAGATTATTCAAAGACCAATCTGTTGGAAGAATTTTCTCAATTGAGGTTCTTCTCCAAATTAATATATCTTATGTAAATTTGACATAAAAATTTTCCAGCATATTTGGTGTAAAACACATCAATATATGAAGTACTTGCCTCGGAGACTCTTGCTCTCCACCTATGATTCACTTTCTGATATACCAAAGGGTATCACAATTTAGGGAACTAAATAGGTGGTGTTTCGTTGATGAACAATAACAGGCAGAGTCCAAGCAAGTGTGATCTCTAAAAATGCATGCTTTTCTCATCTTTAGATATCACAATTGCATCTGTTATCCTGTAAGAACGTGTATTCACATAGAGTACACATCATTGTGTCAGCACAAACTTGGATAAAAATTTCCTATTTGAAAATTTTGTGCAAGTTTTGAAAATTAAAGTTTTAGTTATATATCTATTATATTAAAATAATTTATTTAATACCAAGAAGGAATTTCAACAAGTTAAGAAAATTAAACTATGTAAAATAAGATTTTTACTAAAAAAATAATTGGCTAGGTAGAAGTCATAGAAGATTTTATTATGGGTAATCATAATTTTGTTTTGTTCCAAATATTTATAATTCCAAATTTTATGTTTTAGTATCCTTTGCAAAGTGAAACTCTCTAATACAATATAGTTTGAGTATTTCTCTTGCTCTGACAATCCTGCTTTACTTACAAACAAGCGAGAAAGTTGTTGTTTGAAAAGCTGACTATAATGTTCCAGGACCTGTATTTTATATTTTTCCTTATAGATAAACTATTAGAAAGACATACACATAGCAAAATCTGGAACCTGTTACTTGATCAATCTGTGAAGAGAGTTAAGTCTTGACTACAGAGTATTTGATCCATCATAAAGTAACTGTTTTGTCAGTAATCAGAAGAAAATCCTTGGATCACAGAAGTGAAACCTAAACTAAACAAGATTCAGCATCAGCAGCCTTGGATTGAGTGGTCAAAGACAGGGAGGATCTGTCCAAACGTCATTTACTATGCTGAAAAGTCCACCTTGTTGAACTCATTACACATTCCTGCCAATCACCCAATGTAGGCAGGTACTTTTGCTAAGCTGATGTATTGGTTAAATTCTTTCTCTACATTCTTATTCTCCTAGATTACCAAACATGACGTCAGTAAAATCATTTAAAAATAAGTGTTTTACTTTGCAAATATAATACTTATATACTTCCCAGACACATTTATATTGCAATATAGTTTTGCTTATGAGCCATATTACATGTCTGTATGTTTGTATACAAATAAACTTTAATGGTCATTTTAACTATTTCAGTAAGTAGGAACTAATGTCTTTGCCATAATAACTAATCGTTTGCTGTGGTTTTCAGCATATTTTGTGAGTATAAGTGTTTTCTGCTCACTTCATATCCCCTGTGAAAAGTTTTTAATTCCCTGAGAATGTCTGACAACCCGATGCTGAGTTCATAGAAATTTAAGATTTTCATTTTTGAATAAGGCCTGTACACCTCTGGTGAAATCATTACAAATGAATGCCAATGATATCCAATAAGACAGAATCTTAATATAAACCAAATGGCATCCCTTGAGGGAGAAAAAAGAGCTTACCAAGGGCTTAGATGTACATGTGTTCACAATGATGATAACCCAGCATGGGGATCTCAGAACAAGGCTGCTTGTTTACAGTGGATGTAATGAGGTTTCTGTGCTAGAGTTCAACTCTTTTTTAGAATTCTGAACAAAGAAAGGGTGTATTGGAAGAGCTCTTCAGCTTACAACATAAATTGGACTTACTGCCAAAATCAGGAGGAATCTAAGGCCTTGACTGGGGTAAGTGGTTCTTAGCAGAGTTCATGACAAAATACTGAAAGCCGGGGGTGTTTTACAAAGAACATATGCTATGCACTGTGCCCCCTTTATACTTGCAAGGCCCGCATTTATTTTTAGACGTGTGTATGCAAACATACCTAATGACTGGGAAAGAAGCAACACTTTATACATTGTTTGATAAAGTATTTGCCTCTTGAAAGGAGTCAATATCATCAGCTAAATTTACTTAAAGCCGAAAGATGACAAATTTTGCCTATGAAGTAAATATAAACATGTCCTAAATTCATCATGTTAAACATCTTTAAAAATGCAAATAAAATAAGGACAATAAATGGATGATACTCTTTAACAGCATGAGGTTCCAAGAACAGACGGTCTTCAGAGCTCTGCCTCTCAAAACTCAGAATCATTTTGCTTGTAGTCAGTCTGTGTTCAAAGTTTCAAGATTGTTATTTTCACATGGCCACTAAGAATTAGAATCTCAGAAAGATGAGCCCATGTGGTAGGTTTCAGGTGTCTTTTATATGAATGGTACTGACCCCAAGATCCCAGCAGCTTTTTATGAATGGGGTTGGCCACTCCCCCTTCAGGAACACGGGACCCTGGATAAGCGTCTTCAGACCTTATCAGCTGACACTTAAGTCCCACCATAAGCCCACTTTATATTTCCAATAGAACAGAATACTCTTCTTGATATGATATATACATATATGATAAAAATCAGACTCACTGTTACATTATTCTCTTCAAAAGAGAATTTACAGACTATCATCCATTTATTGCCCTTATTGTTACAATGTCCTTCATAATCTCTGAGTTGTATGAAAATTTAAGGTGGCTCCTTGCTTCTCACTGGGCAGTGTTACTGGTACTTAAAATAATAGTGAATGATTCAGCCACTACTCTTAGGAAACTTAGGCATATAGATTGTTAGTAAAGTTAGGTTAAGTCATTTGTGTAAATGACTTTATTGTACAAAGTATTATAGAACAATTGAAAGGTTAGAAAGGCAGAGTTTTAATGGTTTGGTGAAAGTGAAACTAATTACTTGTACCTATTTTTGCCCTTAACTTCCTGATATGATTTAATAAAAGTTTGTTAATGAGTGAGTATGAACACTGAGGATTTAAAGTAGAGATGATTGGTTGTTTACATATATAACTTTTTGAAAGAATAAATTGATTGATTCTTTTTTGTAACCACAAAACAGAGCCTGCCAATGAAAAGAAAACAAGCTGAGGAAGATAGTTTGCTTGCACTTAGTTAACCTGTAACAAGGTGCTTATGCATTAATGTATGTGGGTTATTTAGAATAATCTTTTCACTTGTAATATGTATAATGTTTAATCTTGTCAGGAAAATTAGAAACATTTTGCTTTTCACCTGTATCTAATGTAACCATTAACTTGAAAATGGAATGTACCCACATTTTAATTTTACATTAAATATTTTTCTGGGGTATATAAATTTTTATAAAAAAAAATTAAGCATGAGAAAAAAAAGAAATCAGGAAAGAGGTAAGGGAAAATATATAGAAGAGAGACCCTGACATGCTTATGATGTGTAGGTCTGTGTGTTTCCAAATCTTCAGTGGTCCAAGATAATTAAATTTTACTCTCTTAGATAAAAAATAAATAAAAAGAAAGTCAAATATAGAGTCAAAACTCTATGGCCGATACTCTATGGCTGTGAATAGAAATGCAGTTTATGTTGAGTGACAGTTATACGATAAATATGTAAACATAAATTCTAAACCAGATAGTTGATGGAGGGAAATTTATGCTTATCTTGAACTGACAAATTGTAGTCACAAGTTTTTGTCTCTTCACAAACTCTCAAATGCTCAACAGTTGCTTGCTTCCAAATACTTGATTTGGAGGCTTAGTATTATTTATAAATGCTCACTCCGTCTTCCTAACTAGTCTTACAGTTAAATTAACCCATAATCCTTATTTAGGTTTAGCCATGCGGCTTGCTACCTTTTTCAGTGCAGCATTCTCACCTTGCTTCCTCTGTGTCTGGCTTGTAACTGCATCTTTGCATTTCCTCTTCACAGCATTCTTCTAGTCTTGCTGACGCATTTATACTTCTTGCCCGGCTACTGTCTAATCAGTATTTCATTAAACAAAGGGAGTGACAAATCTTTACAGTGTACAAGAGCATTATCCCATAGTACTAATAGTGCTAGAATATGTGTTATTCTGTTTAGTTGGATCAGAAATAGGTAATTCTTTTCTTTTTCTTTTTTTCCAAAGCAAAAAGAGGAAGACACCCAAATCAATGCCCCACAGAAATAGATCTTTCATTAGATTAAAGCATCCAAATTAGAATCCTGTAAGTGCTATGCATAGACAACAGTCTTAGGAAGTTCTTAACACCCACATCTTCTGGGGCCAAATCCTCCGTGTTGGTTTTCAGCTAAGCATCAAAATACAGAAAATACTAAAGTGTAGAAATGTCGACACTTGTGTAATGATTTGATTACGATGCCCATCATTTTTGCAGCTAGTATTCCTTAAATCTCTCTTACTTGTTGGATTTGAGAAAGCAAGTAGGCATGCTCTAGATTAAATTTGATAATTAATTTTTCATAGTGGTATGGTAGGAGCTGAGGGAAATTTCCAGTCAAAAGAAAGGAAGAAAATGCTGCAACCTTAGAAAGGCAAGATCTACCCACAATCTCAGTGGAACCTTCTTCCATCAAGTCCTAGGCAGCATTTGAACTACACTAGCTCAAAATTCTCTCCATACTGACATGGGAAACTGATCAAGAACTATTTCTCTTGGTACCTAAGTTTATGGTAACATTTTCATGTCACATTTGCAAAACTGACACATATGGAGTGATTTGCAATGGTTCTTTTTGTGTCGTTACAAGTTTTACTTTCTTTGAAGTACTTTTCTTTGAGACATGTGTAACACTGTGTATAGGTGCATGCACACCCATTAGTATCTATTAAGATACTGAAAACCAGAGGGCAACTTGCAGGGTTCAGCTCTCTCTTCCAGCATGCTATCCTGGGTATTAGACTCAGGTCACTAGGCTCGGTGAAAATGCATGTAATTACTGAAAAGACTTGCAGTTCTACTTAGGAACCTTTAAAGCACTTTATTGTTTCTGTTTTCACACAATGTCCTTTGTCAATTTTATTATTAATATATGACCCCCTGGTGCCCTAAGTCGAGTAATTATCCTAATACCAGGGAGCCTTTACTTCACATCAGTTCAGTGTTACATTTAATGAATTCAGTTTTATTTAATAGTTGCCTACAGTGTTAAGGTCTAAATCTATTCTTTTCTATATTAACAGGCAAGTTTTCCTGTAGCTTTTCTTATAAAATTATTTTCTGTCATTCTGTAATTCAGGCTTGGATACTACTGTTTGTGTGGTTTTAACCAACCGCATGAGGGATTATTTAGACACACTGTACTCTGTTTCACTGATCTTAATACATGCCTTCATGCAGATGTCACGCTGCTTAGCTGTGAAGCATTCCAGAAAGTTGTGTAGTCAGAAATGAGTATAGCAGCTCTTTTTCTTTTTAAAAATTGGTTTAGTGTTTTGAAGTTTCAGAAAATTCCATATATATCTTAAAATGAGAAATTGAGTGTTTTCAAACTCCCTTATTATGATTTTTGACTAGGTTAGCTTAAATATAAAGATTATTCAATTAATATTGACATTAACAATATTATCTCTTCTATCACACAATTATAAAATATGTGAAAGTTACCTGGTTTTGTATATTGGTTTAAAATAATCATTTACTAGTATCTTAAAACTAGACTAATATCTGATATAACTAATATTGTCTTAATATAAAATGTTATATTTAAAATTGTATTTCATATTTACAAATATTTAAATACAATAGACAGTGGCCTATTGTGTTTATTTATTTATTTATTTATTTTAATTATTTATTTTTTAGATTATATGTGAGACAAAGTTGATTTCTGGTCAAAGTACTTGATTTGATATCTGGGCTTATTTGTAAGATCATGCTTATTCAATTTATAGTCATCACTTGGCCACAAGTGACTCATTATGTATAATGAGCCAAATAGGTACTTAGTACATGAAATTCTAAATCAAGCTTTCAATCAGGGAACAGTGATACCAAGTTATATTTCTTCACTGGTAATGGTTCCACATGATTATTACTCATAGCACCAGTTTTGTGTGATTTGTGTGTGTGTGTGTGTGTGTGTGTGTGTAAATGTGTTAAACTTCTGTGATAGCTGCAGATTAATTTTGAAATGCTGAAAATCTGGTATACATCTTAAGATGCCTTGAATCTAGTAATGTATACACATGCATGGGTACCACATATCTCTGTAGACTATGACTATGTATTGATATACATAATACAATATATTTGTATATTATTCTATATTTTTATTCCCTTATAAACATACAAAAAGTTGTTTATTTAGATATAAATAATCTAAGTAAAGTGAAATATTTCTACTTTGGAAAATTAGACAAAATAACGTCCTGTTAATATACAACACATCTAGAGTAATATAGTTAAGACTTATTCATTAAAAATGATATATTCACAACTAAAATTAAAAAAAAATAGAAAAATAAAAGAAGACATTTAAGACTTATATATAGATATGTGTGGTGTCTTTAAGAGGCATTTATTCAAATCATTAAGTATCTTCATTGGTGATGAGATATGTTTCTGTATGTATGTTTATCCATTCCAAATTAAAACTCTTTATGGAACACACTCTCAGATTTTCTTTGACAATCCTTGTAACATTTCTTGTCACAATTACATTCATTCAAGTTATATTTCGAGTTGATCACTATTATTTTCATAGACCACTAGATTTTAGGAAACTCGGAGAATGTTTCATAGCACTTCAAAACAAATCAGAGTCATGAAATTATCAAATACAACTTTCAACATAACAGAATAACAAGCTTTGTGCCCCTCAGTTTCTCCTGTTTTGCTATACTGATAGTCACAGTTGAGAGCAGCACTTGAAGGAACAGTGTGGCTACCCAGAGATGGCTCACTAAAGCTCTGTTCTTTGCTTCACTGATGGAGCCCAGGGTTCAGGACAGTATGTCCTGGCCACGGTTTTTCAATTGTCTAGAAATATTGAGAATGAAGGCATAGCATTGAGTGTTATAAACCAGTTTTGAATTCTGTTGGAGATGTCATTAAATTTTGATTTTTAGTATCAATATATTGCTTAGATTCTCATTGTTGGAAGCTGTCCAGAGTATCACACAAATGTAATCCAATTCCGATATCTTTGAAAAGTAAAGAGACCCAATATTAATGTGGATATCTATTTCAAACCTGTCTAGTTTTTCAGCATGTAATGTTTTTATTGTAATTTGACATAATGATTAAGAAAGATTTAAAATTACCAGTTCATATTAGTTCTCCAAATTGAAAAAATTAAACAAAAATTAACAATTTTTAAGTGAGAAAAGACATTTCTTTTGTATAGACATCTTTAAAATTAAAGGGACAGTAAGTACCAGGTGACTAATTATTGAACACATAGACAACAAAAATGTTTTATATGTATACAATAAACAACAATAAAAATGAGGGAGAAAGTGCATGATTATCAGAGGACAACAGAGAATCCTACTGTGCAAGAGAATGGTGTAGGAAAGGCAAATTTAGAAGCCATGACATGTTTACTTTTGCATGTACCAGGAACCTTAAACACTTGGAGGAAGTTATGGATGATGGTTGTGTTGATGATACAGGTTCTTTTTTCGAATTATATGAGAAAGTTACAAGGATAGCAAAAGAAATACTGAAAATAAATAATACACCTCCTCTATGTATGTGGGGTGTGTGTGTGTGTGTGTGTGAGAGAGAGAGAGAGAGAGAGAGAGAGAGAGAGAGAGAGAGAGAGAGAGAGAGAGAGAGAGAGGAAGAAAGAAAGGAAGAAAGAAAGAAAGAAAGAAAGAAAGAAAGAAAGAAAGAAAGAAAGAAAGAAAGAAAGAAAGAAAGAAAGAAAGAAAAAGAGTGAAATAAAAAAGAGGGGTCATGAATTTGAGTAGAGTTGGGCATGGACTAGGGGTTGGCAGAGGGAAAGGAAAGAATGTAAATTGTATAAATACAATTCTGCAAGGTGATGCTTTAAAAATAACTAAGGTTAAAAGAAAATACACAAGATTAACTTTTTTTTATAGACCCTTCCACCCTGTTTGCACTATTGTATAAACACACTAAGGACCTGAACAATACTCTGAACATCATTGTCCTTTTCTTGGTTCACTTTCTGAAGACTGTGATCACTCTCTCTCCTTAACATAGAGGGCTATGTGTCTTTACTGCAATAACCTCTTCATATCAATGCAGGCAGAAAACAGAGGACATTTTTTTTTCATGACTTATATTTGTCAACTGTCCGCCTGATGGAAATGTCATCACTTCTGTGTTTATTGAAAGGTTCAATTCCTCATGAGAATGACTGCATTGGGAACAGGCATAACTGTCCAGCAAGTGCACTAACACTGAGACAGATCTAAACCTTTAGAACATTTGACTTTCCTAAAGGAGATGGTTGAGTGAGAGGAGCAGCAAAGAGGGAGAAAAAAAGAGATGTATGTCTCAATAGAGGAAGCCAGTGTGGGTTTGGAAAGAGACTGAGTGCTAGTGAAACCTCCAAGAACTCACAGGATGTCTCAGGCTAGGTCTCCAGCCAACAGTGGAAGGGTGTGTCTCAACAGGACTTCCCTTATAATCAAATGAATAACTATCTCAAATGTCATTACAGAATCTACATCCAACAATGAATAGAGGTGGAGGCAGAGATCCATGGCTGAGCACTTGGCAGAGTTCCTGGTCTAGCTGAGTACAGAGGAGGAGAGTCTGTATGTATGAGCAAGGGGATAGGGATTATAAGGAAACTTCCCACAGTGATGACTAACTAGAGCTCTGGGGAGCTCACTGAATCAAGAATAGCCACTGGAAATCCATTGGGAAAAGGAGCTAGGCCCTCCAAGGTTAGGCAACTGTCAGTTGACATGGGCTGTATGTGGAGCCTTGAGCCATGTGACCAGACTGTGTTTTTGTGCATGGGCTGACACCTTGGAGCCCATTCCCTGCAAAGGAACACCTAACCCAGTCTTGACTTTGGGATGAGAAAATCAGACATGCCTGGAGTGGATTGCCACACTGAGGTGAACCACCTTGAGACTTTTTGAAATTTTGGGGAGGGGACGGGGATCTGGAGAGGAAGGAGGTTGAAGGCTAACTGGGAGGGATTGGGAGGAAAGAAGGGAGGGGGAGCAGGGGGTATACACAGATTAAAAAAGACATTTTTTAATAAAAAATAATAAAGTGATGAAAAACAGTTTAAAAAAAGTATATTTCTGTTTTTCCTGATTTTGTTTTTGTGTTTATTTTTAATTATTTTCTAATGCCTGCTTCTTAATTTCTTATCAGATATTTCTATATCTAATGCATACTCTAATACCTCTGAATATTGGAATTCATACTTATTTTCAGATACTTTATTAATATTAATACTTTCTTATTCAGTATTAACATTGTCCTCCCAATATTATTTGCTTAAATATAGACTTTTTTCATTATCATTCTGCAGAAATGCCCTTCTCTGTAGATTCTGTGCTCATCAAGACCATGTATGTATTTTGCATGGGCAATCATTTTATTTTTGTTTGCTTGTTTGTTCTTTTTGAGACAGCGTTTTTTTCCTGTGTATCTCAGCCATTCTGGAGCTCACTTTTTAGACCACACTGACATGGAACTTACAGAGAGTGATATGTCTCAGACTCCCAAGTGCCAGAATTAAAGGCTTGGTGCATGAGACACTCTTGACCCACTATATCTTGGCCTTTCCCAAGCATAGAACAGGACCAACAACAAAGCATCTCAATCAAGAAGTTTGTCTGGCCATCACTTCCTTTGCCTACTTGAGATAAATGTTTTAGATTCCATGCTTACTTATTTTTTGAAACAAATGGTGTCCCAGATGTTTATGTCTGCTAACAGACTTATTGAAAAAATATTTCCTTTCCTGTGTGAAATATATTTGGTAGTCTTCATCCCTCATCTAGAGTTCACAAGTTGCAACATTTATCCAGGGTAGATCTACTGGAATTGGCACATTCAGATGCAGACAACCATCCATAAGCTGTAGGTACACATAACAATGGCAGCTCCTCTCAAATGTAGTTTTACGATTTTGATACTGAGAGAAGATGCTAAAAGAAGGGAGGGGGCATTTCTGTGGAAGGTCCATGGCCAGTTAAATGCAACTGATGATTAAATTTCAATATGTGGTTTTCACCACCACCTTTTGTGTCATCAGAAAACAAGAGAATATTCTCCAAATTTTTCCCTGACAACATCTCACCATGATATGTGGCAACTCTGACACACTAATTAGAGTTTTTAAAGAAATTACCTGAAATTGTAACTTAAAGTGAAAAACTTCTATTAGATGGTTATGTGAATTCTCATTAGCCACAATTTCAAGGACAAAAGGTTGGAGCCAAGAGTGATCCCCTATGAGTCAGTGTTACTAGAAGCAGTATCAGCCACATTCGGGTAACCCTCATGCCATTCTACTCCTCTTTCCCTTTGTCAGACTTTATCTTTGGACAAATATATTTTGTTGATTTAATATCTAAATACTGCAAGTTTATGAAGTAAAGTATAATAGTTTGAAGACTTGATTTGAAAATTACTAGTACATGTAAGTTGAAGAATCATCAAAAAATACTCATTATATGCAGGGCAGTATTTTTATATCTTGACTTTTCCTAATCATAACATATTTATCCAAACACTAATAATATTTATACCTAATTTTGCATAGTAAATAGGGATCAAATTATCACACCTGAGGATATATTACTGGCTATTCAATTTTTCATTGGATTATAAGTTTCTTCATTAAATTATATTCCAAGGTATGCATTTGAGGACTCCAAGTTAATATCTTGCACATTGTTCTTACACTTCAAAATAAATTGTCAAACATTAAGTTTTACACAATTATATTTGTAAAATTGCCCAAAATCTGATTCCTTAACAAAGCTATATAATCCTAGATCAAATAAAAACTCATTTCTCCAAATGAAGGGTACTTGGCATTAACAGAAATCATTCGCATCTTAGCTAAATTTCCTATAAAATTATAGGGAAGGTTGTTCTGATTTCTAGATTAAAATCTATATAGTAAAATGTATTTTGAAAATCTTATTATTTTAAAACTGCTTTTGATACAGTTAAGTTTTTATCATAATCACTAAATTAATATATGCATGTCTACTATCTGTGGAAATTTTAGGTAAAATATATTTGGCAATCTGCCTATGTGCTGGCAGAACTAACCTACAATATGACTAAATTCACAAGGCAGACCATTATTTGTATCACCCTGATGGCTTTAGGCTAGGTCAGACACTGTGTTCCTTATGTTAAAATCTGATATTTGAATATATGAGATAAAAGCCACAATTCCAAACCTCAAGGCCTTTGCCCCATATTACCAGAACCCTACAGCTGGGTAAGCAAATATCAGTAACCTGTGTGCATAACACCCTTATGTCATGGTGCTGACAAGGCCAAGTTCATAGACTCAACTACTGCATGGACTATTTAGCTTTATGCTGCTTGATGAATTTCAACTGCTCCCTAACCCCTACTAGCTACAGTGCCAAATGTCATTAAACATAAGGATGACTAGAAAAGAGAGTTAGGGTTGAAGAGTGAAACTCTTCTCTTTCTCCTGGGAGAAAAAACTCAGCATATGTCTCTCTGACAAGGCTCAGTGATTTTATCTACACACGAAGAGTATCACCACTTGGAAACAAACCAAATGCAGTCTATTCTATTCATTCATGGAATGCTATTCAGTTAAGTCAGCTATAGCAGCACTAGTACCAGGCATTCTTTGCTCACCACAGCAAAATAGCATATGGATTTAATTAGCAGTAAGAACCCTAAATACCAGGTATCTAAAGCAGTTTCCATGCTTAATTCTTCATAAATCATGGGCTAGTAATAACTTAAAAATGGTGATCCACTATCATAACAGAACCAAAGAATCTGTGTGGGTGATGCATTCCATGAAGACAGGTGCTTATGCAAAATGTAGCTACTAATAATAATGCAAAAATCTATGATTCTGGATGATATAGAGATTAATAAATATTCTTTGAAAAATAAATATGATTATCAAGTATAATATATGGTATTGTATTGTTTTCTTGGTGATACCCTTAGATAACTAGTTAATTTTAACTAAGTAGCATACACAAAATAAATATATTTGGCTTACACATCAGTGTAGCTCCAGGGTTCTTGTTAGAAATTACAATGTTTTCTAGGCTTCTAGACAGCTGGGGTTTTTTTTCCTAATAGATTTTAAACATTTATCTTGTTTTTAATTATGTATATCTCTGTGTGGTTATGTGTAGGTCGTTACCTAATGAAGCCAGGGAAAGAAATATCCCTAGAATTGGAGCTACAGGAATATCTGAG
Organism: Phyllotis vaccarum; assembly: GCA_033318265.1. Classification (NCBI taxonomy): domain Eukaryota; kingdom Metazoa; phylum Chordata; class Mammalia; order Rodentia; family Cricetidae; genus Phyllotis; species Phyllotis vaccarum. The sequence goes on along the minus strand of JARWLC010000002.1, from coordinate 120,197,830 downwards.
CCACTTGCAATATTTTCTCAGAGTGTGCTATTAAAAGCTGACCCAAGTATCTTTCTATGTTAATCAATTTTCACAGATAGATCACATTATTTAAAATAGGGCTTGGGGACTACAAGGCTTGTGACAAGTTAGGAAGTAGGAAATTAGTAAGGCTGGGGGTGAAAATAGACAATGTCTAAACTCTGTGTGTTGAGGTATGATGACACTTGCCACGTCATTTTCACCTTATAGAGATGGCCCTTGTTTGGTAACTCATAATCAGACTGTGTTTAGAGAATACTGAAACTCAAGAAAGTTGATTTGAAGAAAGTATAGTAAAGGAAAGCAGATTCTTTTTTCATACTTTGGAGCAATAAACCAAAATTGAAAATTAAATAGCACTAATCTACTATGTCTACTCATTGTAACTTTGTCTCATAATATGCAGTCAAATTAATCTACCTACTTCTTACTTTTTGTAACAGATTCCCATTAGGTAACCCTAACTGGCTTGACACCCAGTATACATTCTGGGCTGGTCTAAAACACATGTAAATCCTCATACTTCAGTCTCTAGGAGTATATGTGTTACCATATACTAAAATTATTCTAGCTCAATTAAAAGTTCCATCTATGTATTTATGAATATATACACTTATATATGTTTTCTCTCTCTCTCTCTCTCTCTCTCTCTCTCTCTCTCTCTCTCTCTCTCTCTCTCTCTGTCTCTCTCTCTCACACACACACAAAACAATAACAACAACAATTAAAGAAAATTTAACCATTGGCTTGAAAGAGCTGAAGGCATATATGGGTGAATTTTCAGGAAGGAAATAAAAATGAAAATTGTGCAATTATTAGTAATAATAATCTCAAAAATTTATTATTTAAAAATACCAATTCAGTGATCACAAGCAACATTTGAGGTGCCTTTTTATGAGGAGAGTGAAATAGTATATTATTGGGGGAGATAAATAAATCCAACTTGTCTCTCATTCAGTCAATAATTATCTACTGTCTACTGCATGTGTCCCTAAAGTCCCATCTTAGTTGAACCTAAAGGCAATGTGACCTTTATTATTTATTACTGAGAAACCACAGCTTCAAAAGTCTACCCAATGAATAACTCAACAACTCAAATTTTACAGCCTTTAAAGTAAGGAAAATGGATATACAGCTTGAAATGTACTCATTTGCCATCATCTCCTTGGAAACAAACAATAACAGTTTAAGCCAGCATATTGTCACATGACCACTGTATGCCAATAGGTCTCTTCAGATTGAATTTCATTCCTTCATTGATTGATTCATTCCACTCACATTTGTTCTTCTTAAATTACTGTGGTGATTTCTTTAAACTGTAAATCTGATCAGAGAAAAATTATTTCTGAAGCTTCTTGTTGCTCTTTGGCTAAAAATTTTAAAAGCTAGAGTTTCAGTGACCAGACTATCTCATATATTATTTATCTGTTCATAAATTTTCTGGTCCAAATTTCATATCATAATTATATAATCATACATATCTAAAGTAAATATATGTGTGTGTGTATGTGTGTATGTGTGTGAGTTCATGTGTGAGAGACTGTTCTTTAAAAATTATACAGGTACACCAGTCTGAATACCTACTGCACATTCTGGCCAGGGAATCAATCAGGATTTCTTCATTCCCTTTCCATCCTTCAGTTTCTATTTTCCAGTTTCATCCACAGATCAATAGCTCAAGACAGAACATCTGTAGTGGCTTGTACTCTTTCTCTTTGTTCATTCCCTTGGTAGACCAAGAGATTTCCTTCATTCTGCAGACTTTCTCAGCCAATCACTACACTGGCATTCTAACCCATGCCATTCCTTCATGTTATCTCCCAATACCTGGAAACATGTTCTACAAAGTAACAATACTTGTAAGGAACTCCAAAGCACTTCTTACTAGTCAACCCATAACAACCACACCCTCATAAGTTCCCAAAAGTGGTGATAGAGACAAAAAAATAAATAACACATCCAATGAAGATAAGACAAGATAGCAATACCCAGAATCACAATCACTCCAAACACAAACATATAGATACTAGCATAGAAGCACAATCAATAACAGCCAGGACTATATATCTCTATTAGAGACCAGTAACCTTATTGCAGTAGGAACTGAAAAATGTCATATACTTGAGACAAAAGGCAAGAACTACAAAATAGTTATTGTAGATAGGTTTAAGGACAAAATAAATCCATAATAAAGTATGAAACACAAACAGTGGTATTAAATAAAAACAATATTCAAGACATGAAAAGAAATATATAATTTATAATAAAACCCAAACAGGTGAAACTTAAAATTAAAAATTTAGAAATTCAATTAGAAACCTCCAGGTGAACCTTGCCAACAGAATACAAGAGATGTAAAAGAGAATTGTGGGTATTGAAGAGAAAAGAAAAAAAAATATTATGAAAAGAAAAAATATTAAATCTAAATTATCCAGGCAAACAAAGAACATCTAGCAAATCTGGTACACTATCTAAAGATAAACTATATGAGTAATAGAAATCTAAAAATATGAAGAAACCCATGCCAAAGGCACTGATAGTATTTTTAACAGAACTGTAAGAGAAAATTTCTTAACCTAAAGAAGGATGTGCCTTTCAAGGTCTAAGAAACAGACAGAAAAACAAGTGGATTACACCAGTAAAGAAATTAACAATGTCACTTAAAAGTAAAAACTCTAAACTTACAAAGCAAAGAAATAATAATAAAAGCTGCAATAACAAAAAGACAAATTAATATATAAAGGCACAAATATTAGAATAACACAATACTTTTAAATGTCTGAAAAGCCTAAACAGATATTCTACAAATTCTCAGAGACCACAGATTCCAACTCAGACTACTATTTTCAACAAAAATTTTAATCAAATTAGATGGAGAAAGACATTTCTTGATAAAACAAAATTTAAGAAATATCAACTGTGAATCTGTAGTCATTGATACCACTGCAAAAGTAGTTTCCTTGCCCTTTGTAGCCAATGTGAACATGGATAATTAATTTCCACATGGTTTCTGGTAGCATGACATCCACATAGTATATGGCCTCAGCAAGTGACATAGACCTCAGGATAGGATATTTTCAATTAGTAGAATAGATCATGGACATTAACTCAGCCTATTGATACAGCACAAGCCATGCACACCATCATGGTCCTAAACAGCAGCCTAGACCTAGGACATCAACATGACATCTGAGTCCATATCCCTATGGTCCTCAAGTACATCTACACAATGAAAATTGACATGGCTTCAGATGGCAGCATAGACTATGGCCATCCATATGGCCTTTGGTTTTAACACAAGCCAGAGACATTGACAGGGACCCTAGCCACATTAGAACCATGGGCCAGATATGGACCTTGATGGCAGCACTGCCCAAGGACATCAGCACACAGTTGACAGAAGGACATATCAAGTTTCTGTGATAACTTTTCCCCCATCCTTTGGTGATATAATTCATATTTAATAAAATCAACATGTAATATCAGAAAATATAATTATCCATAGTCAAGCCATGAGGTTCATAGAGTGGTGACTCACACCCATAAATCTATCACTCAGGAGACAGAGATTTTTCTGTGTTTCTGTCAGTTCAAGGCCTAACAACCAAACAGTAGTAGCTTGTACCTTTAATCCTAACTCTAGGATTATGATGCAAAGTTGAACCAAAGAAGTAAAGCAACTGTGCAGAGAAGATGTTTAAAGCAGGGGAGCAGAGATTCAGGCATTCTGTAAGAGCAACCACCCAGGCAGAGGACTCTTGAAGATAGCATTTAACCTGTTCAGCCTGAGAAGTTGGCTGGATGAGAAGTGACTGCGATGTGTCTCCACTGTCTGATATTATAGCTTTTCCCCAATATCTGGCTCTGGGTCTTCATTATGTATTAACTAAAATTCATGCAATATTTGGCATTCAACTTTCGGGGCACAAATTTGCAAAAAAAAAAAAAAAAAAAAAAGTTACTTTCTGGCATAGAAACATGTCTGGAGAAATATTTACCAGCTGGATAGGCTTTCTGTTTAGAGTTAGCCTCCAAGCTTATGTACAACTGGTCACATGAGTTTCTTATTCACATCATTTGGATAAGTTTTACAGACAGTGACCTCCCTCTCCTGGTGGCTTGTGGGTGTTTTTATTCTCTTTTTGGATCTCCTCCTTGGGCTGCTACCATATTAGGTAGCTGTTCTACTTCACAGTCACTGACATTTGTTTGGTGAGTAAATTTTTTTTTAAAGGGGGAATTTGCTTAAGGCAATGGAAGATAGTTGTTCTTTCTTAGATATTACTCTAAACAAATTGAAACTGGAATCATTGAAGGAGAAGATAATGTAGATGGGATTATCATCATAGTGTTTATTATAATGTTTATTATAAATATTATTTGTTTGATTATTTCTTCTTTATCATTTAAAAAGTCAGTTATATGAATTCCAAGAAGGAAGTCTTAGAAATTCCTGTTAAGAGAAAACACAAAGATATTAAGACCCAGACAGAGGTATTTAAAAAATAAAAACCATAATATTGTTTTTATAAGATTACTCAAAAATAGCTTATGAATTTGAACAACCAACATTAGTGTATCTAGCAACTTAAAAAAATCTCAAAATGATAAAATTATACAGAAGTTATTTTTTTTTGATACAAATGTTAGAATTAAGGACAGTCAAGAAAGCAATCTTCACTTATGATATACACTCACCATTTGTAAAACAAACGCTAAATTCCTGGACAACATGTAACCAAATTATCCCTAAGGACTGGTAATATATTGTTCCTGTTGTTTTGGAGGCTGGGCTAATTTTACAGTAGAAGATATGGTAGAAAAACTGAGGCTGATACAGAAGAACAAAGAAGCAGTGGTAAAGGCATAAAAATCTTACAAGAACAACTTCTTGGGGAGAGAGAATACAGATTTATGGGTTTGTGCCAAATGGCAACCTTGAGTGCATGGCATAGAATTGAAGAAATAGGAAAGAAAACTGAATCCTTTACAATAACAATTTAAGACCTAAAAGAAACTTTTACAAAATTTTTCTAGAGATTAACGGTAGCAGTAAACAGATGGTACTAGATTCATCAGCTAGGAGAACAGTAATTAAATCTCTGACATTTTAAAATGCTAATTCACAATAAAAAATAATTAGACAGTTAAAATCAAGGTTAGAACCCTTGAAGTATTAGATTCATTATACAATTAATTTAAAACCTTACAACTGTGATGATAACTGGGTAAAAGAAGTAATTTCTAGAATTATAAGGAAAATCAAAACACTAAATTTTACAATTGTGGAAGGCAAGTCACACAAAAAGAGGCTGAAAACACAGCATCCCCAGAAACAATATCTTTGTTAGGAATAATTTCAAAAGAATGTCCCTCCCTGCTGTGGTAGTCAGAAGGATGGCAAAGGGAGGGAGGCATTGGTAATGAGTGCAGGTCAACAAGGGACAGACAAGGTAACTTTTGAAATCCCTCTAACAAATCCCTCTATTACTATCCTGGAGGAAATGCTTTCTAAGAGCAATTAAAGAAACTAAAGCCCATTTTAAAAACAAACAAATAAATAATCAGAAAACAAAACAAAACAAAAAATGCTCTTATCAATAGAAAAAATACATAAAAGAGAACAAAAAATTCAGGAAAAATCATAAAGTAAATATCTTGTTAACTTAATATAAATGAACAAGGCCAAAGTTAAAAACATGAATAAATTATGTTTTCATTGAAGGTTTGGTAGACATAGGTGCAGATGTAACAATGTCACCAGAATCTTTGCATCCAGAGGTAAACGTTCAGTTCTGGGTAATTGGGACATTATCTTAGGTTTAAAAAAGTGAAAGATGGCTTGAATATTGAATGTATAGAGGCAGAAAGACAGAGAGGAAAATTAAAGCCATATGCTGAGAACATTGATATAAATTTATTGGGAATAAAACTTACTGGAAAAATGGAATACTCAGATTAACATTTCTCCAATATTAGAAATGAACGATAAACTTACACATTTCTGGGAAAAACATTAGAAAATATAATAATGAGAATCAGTCATAAACCATTTAGGTTATTAAAAAACAAGGTACAGAAGCTTCTAATCTTTCAAAATCACCCATAGCATTACCTTTAAAATGGCTAAAAGATAAGCCTCTATATGTTGAGCAATGGCCTCTAAAAAAACAAGAGCAATTGCAGGCCTTACAGCAGCTGTCATAGGAGCAGTTAAATGATCAGAATGTTGAAGAATCAACTAGCACTTGGAATTCTTCTGTATTTGTTATAAAAAAGAAGTCTGGAAAATGGAGAATGGTAGTGGATCTAAGAGCAATAAACAAGGTGATTCAGTCACTGGGCTCTCTACAACCTGGAATTCCTTCCAATTTTCTGTTACTTAAAGTATGGCCTATTATAGCTATTGACTTAAAAGAGTATTTCTTTATGATACCTCTACAAAAACAGGCCAAAGTAAAAAAATTGCTTCTACAGGCTCCACTTATAATTCTCAGCCTGAAATGAGATATCAATGAAGTGTTCTCACTCAGGGAAGGTTAAATAACCCTACCATTTTCCAATATTTTTACAAAAGTCATTATAAGTGATACAAAACAAATTCCCACAATCTATCCTTTACCATTACCTGGCTGGTATCTTGTTGTCTGAATCAAATATAGATGCATTAGTAAGAGTATTTGAACAAGTGAAAAAAATTTTTGGAGACTATAAATTGCTCATGTAAAAAAAAATACACAGAGAAGATTTGATTAATTATTTAAGGTATAAGCTAAGTCAACGAAACTTAGACCTCAAAAAGTTCATATAAGGAGAGATAGATTGAAGATTCTTAATGATTTTCAAAAATTACTAGAAGACATTTCCAATTTATGAACCACTATTGGAATAAAAAATGATGAACTAGATAATATGTTCAAAACCTTAGATGGTATCAAGTACTTAAATAGTCCCAGAGAATTGCCTGCTGAAGAAAAGATGGAATTAGCTTGATGGAAAAGAAATTACAGGATACATATGTGGATCATGTGAATCCAGAACTTAATTGCATTCTAGTTATTTTACCCTGTAAGTACTCTTATACAGGAATTGTAATGCAAAGGGAAAATATTATGTTTTTATCACATAAACTAAGTGAAAATATTAAAGACATATGTGGAAAAGATTTTTGATTTGATTTTTAAAGGAAAACTAACACTTTATCAATTTACAGAACTGGACTCAGCAGAAATTGTTGCACCTTTAACTAATGAATAATTTATCCAAATATGAGCAAAAAGTGAACCTTAGCAGAGAGCTTGCAATAATTTTTGGTAGAGATTAACAACAGATATCCTCAAAGCTAGAGAATTGATTTTATAAAGGAAATTAACTGGATTTTTCATTGTGTTGTATTAGATACATACATTTCTGGAGGCTCTACATTTTATACTGGTGCAAACAAATAAGAAAGGCAAATTAAAAATTAGAAAATATAAGTAAAGTGGCTCAAAGCCCTTATAATTCTGTTCAGAAGTCAGAATTATATGTTATCATGCTGGTATTAGTGAATTTTACAGGACCTCTTAGTATAGTCACTGATTCTCAGTATATAGAAAGAGTTGTTATTCACATTGTAACTTTTGACTTTAATCCTAATGAGTCAGAACTAACTTCATTATTTATTTTGTTGCAAGAAGTAATCAGGAATGAATCATCTTTTCTATATAACACACATCTAATCTCATATCACTCTGCCAGTCCCTCTAGCAGAAGGTAGTGATGAAATTTATAAATTATTGATAGAAAATGTGCTAAAGGCCTCAGAGTTTCAGAAATATAACACAAATAAATAGCAAAAAAAGATTTCTCTATCACTGCTCAACAGCCAAAGAAATTGTAAAAAGATGTGCAACCTGTTCCTTATATAACCAAATTTCATTACTAGCAGGAAGTAATCCTAAAGGTATACATAGAAATAAAATTTTGCAGATGGGTATATTTTATTTTACAGAATTTGGAAAATTAAGATATGTACATGAAACAATAGATATGTTTTCAGTATTTCAAAGGGCAACTGCTTTGAGTTAAGAAAAGGCTGATTCTGTAATCACATTTGCTAGATGTTAATCATGGGTAAACCTGTACAAATTAAGACTGGCAATTCTCTAGCATATGTCACTAGTAAAATGAAACTTTTTTTTTTTTGCTTATTATAATACAAAGCATAGTACAGTTAGAGCATACAAAACTATAGGGCAAGCAGTCATAGAAACATGGAATTAAACTCTTAAGGATATGCTAAATGAACAGAAAGGAATAACAAGACCCCTACAGATAGGCCACATAATGATTTATTAACTTTTAATTTTCTCAATGCTAAAGAGAAAGAAATATTAGCTGTGGAAAGACATTGGACTATAGAAAAAGTGGTTGAGCTAAACCAGCCTGTCTACTTCAAAGGCGTACTGACCTCAGAATGGAAACCAGGATATGTACTTTGTTGGAGAAAGTGTTTTGATTTTGTATCCACAGGTGAAGAAGAGCTATGAATGTCATCACAATTAATAAAACCTCAATTTGAACCAGATAAGCTTCTTCATAAAGAGAAATAATGACCAATTCACCCTTTTGACAATTCCCTAGGTTGTAAGAAAAACTCAAGTGTTGGTGCTATGGTGCTATTTTTTTAAATTTTCTGTTTTTTTTTCTCTTTTCAGAAACTAGAAATACTCATCTTCAAGAAGTCAAAAAGACCTTGGACTTCTAGATGTCTAAAACAGAAGGGAAGGTTATACAGAAAATATTTCAATCAAATAAATATTGGAGCTAATTGGTAGCAGTATACTCTACAGGATAAAAATCTCACTGCTTAACATTTATATCTCTTTATTGTAGGAAAAGTTGAAATTTCAATTCAATTATAAATTAAATCTGCCTTTGGAGTTAAAGTGTAGTTCTCCCCTTTCTAAACTCAATCATGATTATTAAAGGAAAATGGAAAAATCTCTGTATCATATCAGAATAGCCAACAGATATGGGACAGAAGAATAACTAAAAATAGGGGCTATTTTATTGCTACTAATTCTATGCTGTATAAATGTTTATATAAGAATTCATAAGATTATATATATATATATATATATATTTAAACATACTGTCATGATATTGATGTTCATATAAAGTACTAATTAATTCTAGAAAAAAGGTTTTATTTAACTTTCTATACATTGGGTTGGTTTTAGTTTCTTATCATTTTTCTGCAGTGAATTATAACAATGCCTAATGGTGACCAATGAAGTGTCAAAAGGAAGACTGGGCCCAAGAACAATGATTTCAAAAAGCACCAGGCTGAAAAAAAACCAACAAAAAATCAATTTGGACTACACACTGCTCAGGAGAATTTTGGGGTGGATTTCTGAGATAAACTAGCTTCATAGACTTTTGTAGGCAGAACTTGAGATAAGCCCTGTACTTTCTCACTATACGGAGATCGAACAACAAATGATACAGATACTTATTTCAGGATGTGACAATTAATAAGTTTTTTTTCCTTTCCTTGATTTTCTAAAAAAGTCATTGCCCCTGATAGCTGAAATAAAATTTAAGAACACAATACCCATGTTCCTAAGAGGTGGAGTGGGTGGTTCTTGGTCTTTCAATGAGATACGGATGATTGTCATTGTTTAGGGTAATTAGTTACAAATTGTTATTGTTTATGGAAAGAAAATAAATAAGAACAAGAAAGATTAGATTCAGGGTTCTTGAAAAAAAAATTGCTAGTTTTAAATATTTTACATCAGATTAGATTTTTGTATATTATATACAATTCATATATATTGTCACGATGTTAATACTAATTTTGTTACTGTACATATTTTTCTATGCTTGTTCAAAGTATTGTACATATACACTTCATATAATAGTGTAATACAAATTGCTAGTCCTTGAAAATTGTTATCAACTTATATATATAAAGAAATCCAAGTTAGGAGTTAGATATTACAATCAAACTTTTAGTCATATTAGATATGTTCACAAGGTCAAACAGAGATTATATTTCAGATGGGCAACTATTTTTCAAACACTTTAGTGATTTATAGAATATGGCATTTAAGATAATTTAATAATATAGGTTCTTATTATTTTTATAACAATGAGATGTCTGCTCCTGGAAGACCAATCTACTCCATATAGAGTTGACCTTCTTTGTGGCAAAAGTTAGCGACTTGGCAGAAAAGTTCTCTTGCCTCAACTGCTGACATTGTGATGTCTAAACTGGACAAGTAGGATCCACAAAAAATGTACTGAAAAAATTTGATGGGATGTGGAAGAATCATTCTTCACATTTTATGAAAGCTGCTTGCTTGCACGTCCGTCCTGTTTACTTAGTTAAATTTATTTCCTTCTTGGTTCTCTGTGGGAGTTGATTTGAAGATGAGATAGTTATAGTATTCTAGTGACTGTTTAAAAATAAAGAAACTCACTTAGAGGTTGAAGCATAAAGTTTGAGAGACATCCAAAGAGAGTTTTCAGTTAATAATATGTTAGATAGAAAATAAATTAGATACAATCATTTGGATTCTCCAAAATAGGATAAATAATGGAATATTTTCTTTTAATTTGTCAGTTGCTAATGGACTGGACATTACTCATGTAATTATTACTTGTATATAATTGTATAAAACTTTTGTACCTATTGTATATAGTTTTTCCTATGATAGTTGTATTTTTTTATTTTTGACACAAAAAAGATATGTGGTAATATATTTTATATTTAACAAAATCTACCTGGAATATCCATGAATAGAATTACCCACAGTCAAGCCATGAGGGTCAGAGGGTGCTGATTCATACCGTTGTTAATCATATAACTCAGGATGACAAAGTGGTGTCCCATATCTTTAGGAGACAGAGTTCTTTCTGTATTCTGTCTCTTCAAGGCCTATGTTGAACTCACCAAGGCCTAACAACCAAGCAGTGGTAGCTCATACCTTTACTCCTAACTCTAGGATTGTGATGCAGAGTTGAACCTAAAGTACAGCATCCTGGTGGGGATGATATTTAAAGCAGAAGGAGCAGAGATTAAGACATTCTGTATGAACAGCCGTCTTGGCAGAAGACTCTTGAGGATACCATTTACCCCATTTAGCCTGAGAAGTTGTCTGGGTGAAAACTGATTGTAATCGGTCTCCTCTCTCTAATATTCCAGATTTTCCCTGATATCAAGCTCTGGATTTTCATTAAATACCAACTGAAACTCATGGAATTCCACCTGTATTAATAGATTTCTTGCTTGTCCAGCCTGTGGCCCAGACACACAGACCCACAGTCCCACAGAAACACACAGATGCTTACATTAATTTTACACTGACTGAACTATGGCCCAGGCATATAACTTGCTCACTCTTTACTCTTAAACTAACCCCAGATTATTATCTTGCTTAGCCATATATCTTTGTACCTTTTCTTAGAGCAGCATTTCAACTTTTTTCTTCTGTATCTGCTGGACCTCATCTGGCATCTCTCTGGCATATCTCTGGCATCTCTGCTCTGTTCTTCCTATTCCCAGAGTTTTCTTAGCCCTATCCACATTTCCTGTCTGCCTTCAGCCACAAGAATTTTATTAAACCAGTAGGCAGAACAATTATGTGCAATGTAACAGAACATAGTGCCACTACAACTACTCAACTAGCTTGAAATATTAATAGTCTAGACAGAAAGCCATTGTAGATAATTTTGAAAATTGTGATGAGGATGCTAAAGTGTAGCACTCCACAATGGACAATTTGTGGTGTGGATGGAGGTGGCAAAAGGGCTCAATTTTCTTTAAGGACCTGTCCACTGGGAGTTTGATATGCTACAATGAGAATATAGAGCCTATATACTCACACATTGGACTTTCTGTTTGTTGTTTTGTTTTTCTTCTTTTAAGAGAGAGAGGTCTAAAGATCAGGGAGGCAGAGCTGGAAAGTAAGTGCAATTGGAGTGCAAAATGTGAAATTTCCAATTAAGAAATAAAAAGTATTATGTTGTAAAAAGGGATCTACCTACAAATCTAGATTTATGGAAGGTGCTAGAAAGAAAACCTCACTTTTAAGAGAATAACCAAAACTGGGAAACACAAAAATTTAATAATCTACCAGAATAAATCAAAAAAGGTAAATAAACACACACCACAACAACAAAATAACAAGGATTAACAAATACTGCTACATTCTCTTATACAAAGATACAGACTAACCTATTGAATTTGGACAAAGGATACCAAAAAACCTCATTTTTACACAGCCACATCAAAGTAACACACTTTTGTTATCTACTGAATGGTAAACATCTTCAAACAGAAGGATGTAAAACATTTCTAAGCAATGGACCCAAGAAACTAGTATGTGCATTCATTTTAATATTTATCAAAATAGATTTCAAAACAAAACTAAACAATGTATACAAGTAAGAACACCACATAATTATCAAAGAAAATATCTACCAAGGAGACATTGCAATCTCTAACATCTATACAACAAACACAGTACCATCCCTTTTCTTCAAAAGAACACAACTATAGCTATCATCACATTTTAAACTTCATACAATGACAGTGGGATACTTCAATACTCCACACTCTCCAAGAGAATAAAAAATGCTGGAAGTAACTGACATTATAAATCAACCAGAACAGATATTCACAGAACACTCTACCAAAATTTAAAAGAATATAGTTTATCAGTGTCCATGAACTTTCTCCAAAATTGACCACATATTTGGACGTTAAGACCAGTATTTTCAGACAAAAAGACATTGAAATAACTCCCTGCATCCTATCTGATCACTATAAATCAACCCTGGATAGACCAACAACAGAAGGAAAAGGAAGCTTGCAAACTTATGGAAACAGAATAACTCGAAAAATGTGTCATGCAGTAAGAAAGAAGTTTAAACTTTTAAGAAAACAGTAATGTTTTCTTCAAACTTATGGGACATAATGAAAGTTCAGAGGAAAATTCAGAGTACTCAGTGCCTACATTAAAAATAAAATATCTGCAGAGATCTTCTTTTTGTATATTAACAGCACAGCTAAAACTCTAGAAAAGAAAAAGAAATAAAGCCCCCCAAAATGTAAATGATGAGATATAATTAAATTCAGGCCTTAAATTAATAAAATAGAAATAAAAATATGAATGATCAATGAAGCAAAGTGTTTATTCTGAGAAAATAAGATTGACAAACTCTTAGTCAAATTAGTTAAAAATCAGAGGGAGAAAATTCAAATCAATAAAATTAGATAAGAAAATTTGAAGGCAAAACAACTGAGGAAATCGGAAAATCATAAAACTTGCTTTATAGTCTATCCTCTACCAAAGTGGAAAACCTAAATGAAGTGGATAATTTTTTATTAAACCACCTACCAAAATTAGACAAAGATCAGAAAAATATTTTAAATACAGTTGTAACATCTAGTAAAATGAACCAATAATAAAAGTATTCAAACAAACAACTAAAAAATTAGGCAGGACGAGGTTATTGTTCAATTTGTACAGAATTTTACCAAACTTTTAAAGAAAAGTTAAAATCAGTGCTCCTCAAATTATTCCACACATTAAAAACAGAATAAATACTGTCACATTCTTTTTATGAGACCATAGTTATCTGTTGCATGAATAAAGGAAACTCAGGGCCAGATCTCTGGGAAAAGCAGAGATATTAGAGAGAATAAACACCATAGTCAGATTCATCTAGCTGTCTTCCAGGTTCCTCAGTCTTGCTCTTGCTGGCTTCTTCTGCTGTCTTTCTATGCCTGCCTTAAATACTTCCTCTGCTCAGTTAAGGCATGGCACCACCACTGCCTGCCTGGGAGCCTGGAACTCCTTCTGTAAACTAAAATGACCTGAACACTGATGGGATTAAGGGCATAGGTCACCACTCCCAGGATATTTCTTGTGTTGGGATTAAAGGTGTGAGTTACCACTGTGTGATCCTCCTAGACTAACTTTGGGTAGATCACTCTGATATCTCCAAATATTTTTAATATGTTTGAAAATATCCCCACAGTTACCCTGATATATAAACCACATAAAGACCCAATAAATAAAAATACAAACCAGTTTTTCTGATGAACATAGCTGCAACATTTCTCAATAATATACTTGCAAACCTAATACAAAGATGAGAGGTACTAATGAGGGTTGTATAAAAAGCTATACGCTTCTTAGAATATATAAAAATCAGGTGATCAAAATTGGGTAACCAATAACAGGGAGATGAAGCTCAAATTGAATTTTTTTTTTTTTTTGCTATCAAATGAGGCTTCTTGCAACAGGAATGGGTTACATCTAATCATATCTTGACCAAGAAGGTCGCATGCGCACCCGAAATAACAGATTGTTGCCAAGGCTGTTGATTGCTCTTTAGAAACTGATTAATTGACCTTATTACTGGAGACATCACCTACACAACTCATTGAAATAGAGATATTGAGCTGGCTTCTACCTAGTGCCTTTACCCCTACAGAGCAGTTTTCATTCTATTGAATGGCATTTTATAGCTACCAAAGGAGAAATGTAAAAATCAACTCAACTGTAAATTATTTGATCTATAATGATAATCTTCCTGCAAAATGTGATAAATAAAGCTTTTTGGATTAATTAACCATTATCTAATTTGAGTTAAAGTTCACTCCAAAAGATAGAACACATCTCTGACATTACTTTGGGTGGCCACGAACTAAGAGTACATAGGACAGAAACCTAGATTTAAAAAAAAATCATAACAATCATGGCAGTATATTTTTTCAAACATTCCTCACAAAAATGAAGATGTGTGCATGCATGTGCATTAAATGGCTTTAAGTTGTTATAATTAAAAATTATTGTGATTTTAACCAAACTTTATATGAATTTGTTAATAGAAAATAAAATACTGAACACAATCTAAGAATTGTAGTTTAATCTTCCCAAACATTTAATGTTATATACGAGATGTATGTACACATGGAGAATAGAAAAAGAAATTTAGTTTGATAATTCCTTGTCTTTAATTTAATTTGAGAGCAAGTTGGATTGACAATGATTAGATTCTAGATTTTTATTTTTCTCTATAGCTTTAATAAAACATGCATTTGATTGAAATATTTTTAGAATAGAGACTATTTTAAAAATTCTTACATTTTCACTAACAATGCTAAAAAATATAGTACACATCAGGAACAATTTGGAAATGTAAAAACTAAAAAAGCTTTCATACCCTTCACTTGTACTGTATACCCACAAGGTAATTCTAACAAGAATAGTGTGGCAGTCTTTCTTGCACAGCTCTTAGTCCTTACAGTATATTGCAGCATCAGGAGTCCAAATGAATGCATCATTGTAATTTATACATGGAGAAAGGGATAATTTTAGACAGGGATGAAGATGATTGGGAGACAAGGGATACTATACCTTGTTTGTTATTGCATTACATTTTCCCAGTCCATATTCTTGTATCTTTGAAATTCATCTTAAATGCAAAATTTTAGGGGAAAATATTATTTTTGTAAAGATAGATGCCCATTTCTTGATTCTTAAGGATCACAGATGACTCAAAGAGTTTTTTTTTTTTTCTGGTGATTTCAATCCCAGGAACTTTTATTTTAACACCTGACTTCTTAATCTAATCTCAATGTAGAATGTAGTAAAAAAAAATTATTCTGGGTATAATGAGCAGCAAGTGATGACATTGAGATAGACTGGGGCTTGAGTCTGAGCACTTCAGATGTTTGTCTTCTGTATAATGTCCCCCTCATTTTACAAATATGCCTAGTGCTACTTTGAAGACTACGTAAATTTTATGTATTTATGTGTGCAGCCTCTGGCATATTATTTAAAACTTACCAAAGTGTAGAATTGAAAGCTATTTATGGTTCAGTAGGATCTTTTTAAGTAACTAGGTTGATGTCTGCCTGAAGCAATGAGATTCCAAACTTTTGTGATTCTATCTCCTTAGCACTTCAGATCCAATATTTGGGTTTACCATATGGTTTTTATTTCATGACCTGTGATTTCTACAGCAACATCACCCACACAATGCTTTACTCACTCTCTTGTATATACTATTTTTAGCATTTCCTCTTGCAATTGTTCTGGATTTCATTTTCTGGGAGACTGTATAGAGTGAAAAAATAATTGTATTGAAGAATAAAATGTAATTATTCTGTTTAAATTGTGATTAGGAAATCTGGTTGTTCAGGAGATATAAATAAAAATACATCATATATATCTTTCCTTTTCATAATCATATTGCAAATCTTAGTATTGTTCAAAAGAACCACCCAGAAATAAACTCACACATTTTTCTAACTCTTGATGTAGCCTCCTATAATCCCAGGTGTTATCTGGGACATTTTAAAGATGGATTTTTTTCCAATTACATAATACATTTGCAGTCTCTTCAAGCAAGGTTGCAATGCCCTTGTCACCTGTGGAGATGAATCCTGATTGGTAATTGGAAATAAATTTTATATAGTTGCATTAATAGCTCCCATTACACCTGTCATGAGTGTAGCCATAAGTATTACAGCTAAGGAATTCAGCTGAAGCTGACCTAATGCCATTTATCTCAAGCAATGCATAGTTATGAAGATCAATGGCTGTCCTTTGCTCAGATAATTTAAGATCATTTGTGGTACTTCTCCATTCATTAAAATTTTAAGTTCCTAAAATATTGTTGTTGAAAAGAAATTAAAAAGTCTGAACTATGGTCATGTAGCCATGGAATCCTAAGTAACTCTCACAAACCCTTCTGGGTCTCAGTTGTTAGAACTGTACAATAGAGGAAACTATTCACAGAGCTGATGAGATGAAATAAATTTTAACATTCATTTTGAAGGGAATAGTAAATAATAAAATAATAACACACACAGTTTGCAAAGTAGGTGTTCTTTCATCCTTACAGGTGGTGGAGGTGTTCTTTTATCCTTATAGATAGTGGTCCAGGTAGATTTTAATGATTGCTAAGGAGTGGAATCAACCAACAGACAAAATTTCTGCATTGATTGGGTGTGGGGCTCATTAAGTCTCACAGTGTCCATCTGAGGAACTAATGGCAATTGATAGCTGGTAGAGAAGAACAGTCACTTCTCTTCAAGAATGTTGCTTCATAGAAGCTTCTCATGGTCTCTTCCATGCACCCACACCTATGCACATAAAGGCAACACTAAGTAAATGTATATATTACTACAGTACATGTATGTTACAATAAGGCTTCTGGCCCCAGGCAGCCGGAGGTCCAGGCCCCAGGCCTACAACCCAAAATCTCTTAGCTGCCCATAGCTGCTTTGGCCCCCCAAAAGGATTCAGACACTTATATTAACTTGATGTTGTTTGGCCTATGGCTTAGGCCCATTGCTAGCTAGCTCTTACATCTTAACTCAACCCATTCTCATTAATCTGTCCTGCCATGTGGCTCGTGGCTCACCTGTGCTTATTATATGTTTCTTCTTTGGCGGGTGGGTCAATCTCATCTGACTCCACCCTCATCCTAACTATTCTCATTCCCTGCCTACTTCTACAGTGTCTGCCATGGACAAACAGTCCTTTATTTAAAGATTGATATGTACAGCATACAGAAAGATGTTCCCACATCACACATACATTCTCAAAGATTAAAAATAGCCACTTTCATAATGTGGAAACATTTTCATTATGTTCTGCCTCCCTTTAGCCCATTCTCCTATATCAGATTTTGTAAATCCCTACTGGATTGTTTGTGGTATCAAGGCTTGATTTATTGTGACATGTGGACAATCCTTCTGCTAAGCCCTCCATCAAATGAGTGGTCAAAGTATATCCTATTGATCTGTTAAACATCAGACTGTCTCAGATGCCTTCCTTGCCATCATTTCCCCCCCACAAATCAGTGAATACATTTCTTTATTCTTAGCAACTAATCTTTTTAATGTTTCTCTGTAGTTATTTTTACTCTCTGAATTCCTGGGGTAGGAATGACCATTTTGTTATTTTTAATATTCATAGCAGAGACTCATGACCCATTTAGGAGTATCTCATCAAGTCATGATTTAGTTGACCTAATTCAAATTAAATTCCTGATCATGAAAGTGAAATGTTTGATCTTGTAAAAGGAAGGGTAAAAAACAACATCAAATTCTGTATAGGAATGTAGCCCCACTAGGTTTTGTCTATTCTCTATTCTGTATAGTGACCACTATTTAGTTCCATGCTGCTCTGATATGGATGTTTCAATTTGTCTACTCAGCCAACTTCAGTCTGCTGACCTGTATAGGGTTATTTCTGTGGTAACTGGGACTTTCAGCAACTGTAATACTTTAAGTTTTAGTCACTTACAGGCAGATCAGACTCCTGATTCACAATAGGAGCAGCCCCTGACAATGGAGGACAATGACAGAAATGAATTGGTCCTTTCAATTCTGATTTGATTTGATTGCCTAGAGTAGAGAAAGAAAGGTAATTACAGAAACCAGAAAAGTATGTCATGACAATAACACTTAATAACTGGCTCTGAGATATGATTTTCTTTCTGTGATATCTACACAAAGCTCAGAGATTAAAAAACCCTCTAAAGTAAAATTTTCTTGGCAAATATAATATTTTCTCCCTTTGTTCATTAAAGCTCTTTAGGCATGCATTATTAAATTCTTTGTGGTTATATCTGAGTTCTAATTTATTCATACTATAATATATAAAATATACAACCTAGGTGGAAATGTAAGACAGGTATGCCTCATTTTCACTTATCATTTCCATGTAGTAGTCTATTTGCTTCTTAAGGAAACTTAATCAGTATAAAGTCAAGGATCCATGGTCTACTCTTACCTGTTTTGTATTGTGAAAATAAAATAACTATTTTCAAATCTTCAAAAAAATTCTAATTCCATTAAAATGGTTTAAAGAATTGAACTAGTTATCCAGTATTGTCAGATGTATCTCCAGACTTTAACCCTACACATTGTTGTTTTTGTGTTTATGATAACTTAATTTGGAACTCCAAAGAGAGGTTTAATATTACTGATGCTTCTTATGTCAAATTTGTTTAAAAGTTATTTCTGTTGTATGTAAAAATAAAAGTTATCTTATTTTATTATTTATTTTTCTGTGTTGGAAATGTGAACTTATGGTCCCATACTTGCTAGACAAGCTCTGTACCATGTTAGCCTTCTTTTCAGCCCTGCTTTATAGTTTCAGCAATGTGTTAATTCAAGATATTAATCCACCCAATATACCAAGAGGGAAATTAAGGACTAACAACTAAAAAATCTCTACCCCAAAATTTTCTTTTCTGAAATAAGCACAATAAATATAATCCTTTTAAAACATAGCTAATGTATTTAAAATTAGCATTGATATATTCTATTCAATGTTTATAGTATGTGACTTTTGAGTCAATTTTATTTTATTTTTATTTACACCAAAATATTTCCTAATAACTTTAATGATTAATTTTAGATAAAATGATCAGTCTTGATCATTCTATATAGGGTGGCTTTTGCATTTATTCTTATATTTTCCCATGATTCAAGAAGATGGTCCCTATGACCAACTGAATGATACTAAATCATACAATTTTAGACTTATCTTCTTCCTCACACCAGCCACAAAATTCAATATTAAAGTATAAAAACTGTGACTAACACTTTAACTGACTTTGTTTTTGAATAATTTTTCAGTGATCAGATATTGTGTTTTACAATGTATGAATGCAAAAGTTTAAAGATCATAACACATAAAAGAAATAAGAGGCAGCCACTAAGCTGCCAAGGATGTGTATGAAAACATTGTGTCAAATACTACTAAATTCATTTAACTCTTTCCATACCGGTCACATGCTGTGGCCATTCATATTTATTATAATTATTGATTCAAACCTACATCTTTCTTGGTAGCTGCTTTGTATTTATTCCTCATTCTATACCCTTTATTCTGACATTCCTGCTTTTAAAGGAGAGCTTTAGAAAGGAGTCCACATACATTATCTCTTGTAGCTTCTTTTTAACATTTCCTTTACAAAATTTATTTTGTTTTATTAAAGTTACTGTTTCTATTGTTAAAATGCACATCAAGTTATATAGTTTCACATATAGTATCAGTCATTTATAACATACCCCACAGCACCCTTTCTCCAGCTTTGCCATTGTACATAGCCTATAGAAAAAAAATGTCCTAAATAATTTTTTAAAGAACAGTTACTTTTAATTTAGAATAAAATAAAATCTGTATCTTGACTTATTTTTCTCTGTGTCAACTGCTTGGAGAGTTTTATGGGATCCCTGGGCAATGAATTTTTTCAAATTATTGTTACTCATTGAAAAGTTCATTTTTTCCTTTTTTTCTACTTTGAAACTTCACATCAGTTTATTTTTAGCATCTCCATAGACTTTTTGGTGACATTTCTGTTTTTCTTTTATCTTTTTAAATACTTTACTCTATTAACCTCACTTTTCACTTTAAAAAATTATTTAAATAATATTTAAATAAATATTGTCACAAGAAGATGATTTACTAAATATAATAGCTGTAGCACAGATACTGATAGCAACAATTAATAAATGGGACCTCATGAAATGGAGAAACTTCTATAAGACAAAGGACACAGTCAATAGGACAAAACAACAGCCTAGAGAATGGGAAAAGATCTTCACCAACCCTACATCTGACAGAGAGCTGATCTTCAAATTATATAAAGAACTCAAGAAACTAGAAATCAAATAAACAATCTACTCCAAAAATGGGGTTCAGTTCTAAACAGAGAATTTTCAAGAGAATCTCAAATGATTGAAATACTTTTAAAGAACTGATTTACATCTTTAGCCATTAAGGAAATGCAAATCAAAATAACCCTGAGTTACAATCTTACAGCTGTCAGAATGGCAAAGATCTAAACTTCTGATGACAACCTATGCTGGATGAGATGTGGAGCAAGGGGAACACTCTTCCATTGCTGGTGGGAGTGTAAATTTGTACAGCCACTTTAGAAATTAGTATGTCAGAAAACAGAAATCAATCTAACTCATGAGTCAGCACTGTCATTCTTGGGCATTTTTCCAAAAGATACACATTTTTACCCCGTTTATTAGCTCAACAATGTTTATAGCAGCATTGTTCATAAAAGTCAGAACCTGGAAACAAGATAGATGACCATCAACCAAAGAATGAATTTTAAAAAATGGTACATTTACACAATGGAGTACTAATCAACAGAAAAATAATGACATATTGAATATTTCAGGCTAATGAATAGAACTAGAAAAAAAATCCTTAGGTAACAGAGACATAGAAAGACAAAGACAATATATACTCATTCATAAGTGAATATTAGACATAAATTAAAGGATAATCAGGCTACAATCCATAATCCCAGAACAGCTAGATAATAAGGAGGACCCTAAGAGAGAAATTCATGTGCTCCTCTATGAAGGAAAATTCATAAGATCTCCTTGAGTAAATTAGGAGCATGGGGGTAGAGAGAGGGAGGGTAAAGAAAGGTGGGAAGAGAATATGAGGAAACATGATGGTTGATTTGGGAGAGAGACAGAGTGGGAAAACAATGAGATAGGTACCTTGATAAATGGAGCCAATTTGGGGTTAGGGAAAAACCAGGTGCTAGACAAACTCCCAAGAATCCAGAAGGATGACCCCAGCTAAGACTCCAAGAAATAGTGGAGAAGGTAACTGAACTATAATCAAATTGATGACCACTGTAATTGTCATAATAGAACCTAACCACTGGGTCAAACTCCCAGTTCATTTAAAAGGAAGGAGAAAGGACTATATGAACAAAGGATTCAAGTTCATGTTGAGGAAACTTACAGAGACAGCTGACGTATTGGTAGCTCATTGATTCTGGACTGATAGCTAGGGAACCAGCACAGAATTGAACTAGGCCCTATGAAAATGAATGACAGTTATCTGGCATGGGTAGTTTGTGGGGCCCCTGGCAGTGGAACCAAAATTTATCCCCAGCGCATGGACTAGCTTTTTGAAGCCCATTCCCTGTAGAAGGATACCTTGCTCAGCCTTGATACAGGCAGAAGGCCCCTGGTCTTGTTTCAATTTGATAGGCCAGACCTTATTGACTCCCCATGGAAGGGTGAGTCAGTGAGGAAGAATAAAGGGCAGCTAGTGGAGTGAGTGGGAAGAGGGGAGGTAGGAGTGGAACTGTGGTCATATGTTAGAAAACAATCTTTTAAAAATAAAAACAGGAAAAAAATCACCTTCATTAACAAGAGAGAGAATACACATATTCTCTGCAAGGGAAACCCTGATAAAAATCAGTTTTTGATATTTAGAATGAGGGATGGGCAATCAAACATGACTATCACTACTTGCTGTCTTTTGGGATTAAGAAGCTGCTTCTGATTGCAAAGCCCTCCCAGAAAACAGCAGAACAAAGGTGCATCACTTTATCTGTCAAAAGCTTGAACTCACTTAGAAGATGGAGAAAAACACACTACAACTTAGTGACAGAATGAGTGTGCAAAATACAGTGCAGAGATGGTGTAGCACAGCTCTAACCAGCTACAGTTTAACTAGTCAACTTGTCATAGCATACTATACACTTGTGTTGTAAGGAGTAAAATTTTAGGCTGGTGATGCATGCCTGTCAAACCAACAATTCTGAAAGTTAAGGTGTGAGAATTGCATGTTCAAGAACATCCTACACAACTAGTAAAAGCTTATCTCAATATAAACATATAAATAAATAAGTAGGGATGTAGAGATCTAACACACATACATATGAGGCCCTGATATTAATATTACAAAATACAGTCCCCCTCACTCAAAAAAAAATCAAAACTTTCTGCAATGTCACTCTCCCAAAGGTCTTGATCTCAGTCACACTGCATTTGGATCTGCTGAAGAAGACAACAGCATATAATAAAGAATGCTTTTGAAAGCAATTCCCAGTTTCCTTCACCAGGGAGTCACATAACTATCAGTGAGGATTAAATGAGAAGATGGTCTCACCTCCAATCCTCATGGGTCCATGTCTTATTGGTGAGCAAAACACACTATCTCTACAATGCTTGGGTTTATATGTATCTTTATTGAATATCTGAATATATGGAACTAACTTGTGTGAGTATAGTAAGAAAGAAATTATGTACCAGAGTAACCAATAGGCGAATTTCCAAAAAACATGAATGTGCTTATGGTTCTGTGTAAGAATGTATATTTAGGCCATAATCTCTAAAGAAGTCAGGCACACAAAAGTATGTCTTACTCTTTGAAACCCTCTTAACAAAGGCCACAGCCTGACTCCTTAGATGTGTTAGACTTTCTTCTGATCACCTCTCTTTCTCTTAACCCTTACTTCTCAAGACCCTTTAAGATATATTTATTAAATTTGTGCTCTGCTTCATGAAAAAATGTATGCTTAGCAATGAGTCTTTGTATTTTATTCAACAAATTAAATTTAGTGTAAAAGGTCTAGCCTATGAAAATGGAAGTAGAAATGCAGTTCCAAACTATGGACCAGATATTATGCTTTTTGATTTTCTTCAATAAAGCACCAACTGTGAGATCTCATTATTGACACTTAGTAGACAGAAAACCTGAGTTTCAATAGACTTTTGACTGTCACCCAGGTTCATCCAGCTGTCAAAGATCCATTCAGAGATAGACAGGTGGCTCAGAAGTTAAGAAAACTGGCTGTTTTTCAAAGAAACCAGCACCCATGCATTGGCTCATAACTATCTGTAACCCCTATTCTGGTAGATTGATTACTTCCTGTGTCCCCTTGGGGCTCTAGGCATGTGGTGCATAAACAGACTTGCAGGCAAAACAACAGTTTAAAAATAAGAAGAGGTAAAGCCAAGGTTGTTTACCTTATGCCTATGCAAGTTCAATGCTGTGTCCATTACTCAAAGATGTTTTCACATTTACTTCCCTGAGCTCAAGGAAACTGAAGTACACAAAGTGAATTAGAGAACTGAGAGATGTTTTAGCAGTTAAAAGTATGTGCTGCTCTTTTAGAGGCCCTATGTTCCAACACCCAAGTGAAGTGGCTCACAACCATTTGGAACTTCAGCTCTAGGAGACTGAATTGCAAGGGAAGCTGTACTCATATGCATGTATTCACAAATATACCCATAGATTTACATATAAATTAGAAATAAAATAAAGTAAAATTTTCAATCAAATAGTTACTTAAAAATTATTATTTTTTCCGTAAGGACCTCAGTTTCCACTCTTTCCTCTTATATCAGTTCCTCATCCTCCCCCAAACTCAGCTTCTATCTACCCATCATTCCTACTCTCCATCCACCCTTCTTCTGTCTCCTTTCAAAAAGGACACTGAGATCGAACAAAGCATGGAAAGTCAAGTTGAGGCAGAACCAAGCTTCTCTAGACAGTCAAGGCTGGGCAAAAATGTACATAAGGGGGAACAGGTTCTCAAATGCCCATTAAGCTATAGGGACAGAACCTGCTAGAAGATATTCTATCTAGTAACTGATGGAAGAACATGAAGAGACCTGCAATTCGAGAATCCTATTGAAGAAATTGTAATTGTCAGAGGGGTCATGATGTGGAATCCACAGAGAAAGCTGACCTGAGTCAAGCTCTTGGGAGCTAATGGACTCTGGACCAATAGTTAGGGAGCCTGCATGGGACCAACCTAAGTCCTCTGCATGTGTGTGACAGTTGTGTGCTCGGATTCTTTGTAAGGCTCATAGGATTGAGATTTGTTGACTTCTTACTTGTATGCTACTGACAAAAGTCTGTTTTTGTCTTGAAATAGTACTTATAATGTGTCTATTTTTTCTTTTTTTTCATATGGCTACTTGAATATATTTTTGAACTGTCATGATTCCAATAAAATTTCAGTCTCATTTTGCTTTATTGTGATAGTAATTTAGCAGATTGTTCTTTGTCATCCATTGGTTTCTGGTATGATGCCAGTTAGTGATTGGTGAAATTCTTGGCCATTATTGTGTCAATATCAGCCAACACAATCAAAAGTGTGCCTGTGTGTTAGTCAGTGTTAGCAACTAAGGCAAACCCCTGAGATAATCAGTGTACAAACAGATTTTTTTTTTTTTTACATTTTGAGAGTTCCATGCCATGGTTGGTTGGATTTGCTTTTGGGGATTCATTGGGACTGTTATAGTGGGAATTAAGGGTGGCGCAAAGCTTTTTAAAATTTGAAGGTATGACTAGCAACACACACATTGAGAGAGCGAGAGAGAGAGGGATGGAGGGATGTGGGAGATGTGGGTACCTCTAAGAAAAGGTACCCAGCCACATGGCTGAACAAGATAAGAGACATGGGTTAGTTTAAGGGTAAAGAGCTAGAAAGTGATATGCCTGAGCCTTAGGCCAATCAGCCTAAAACTATAGTAAGCCTCTGTGTGTCTCTGTCTCTGTGAGTCTATGGGTCTGTGGGTCTGTGGGTCTGTGGGTCTGTGGGTCTGTGGGTCTTTGGGCCTAAACCTGGAAGCGAGGCCAAAAGTCCGGGCCAGAAACCTCCTATTAAAAATGGTAGCCCAATGTGGATCATATTTACCCACATAAAGCCATAGAAAGTTTAAAAAAATGGTCTAGATCCCAAAGTAGCTTCCGAATTGTATCTCCCACATGAGCCATGGTACACAGACACCCTGGTGAGGCACATGGGCTTGAGCTACAATGGTAGGCTTTTGGAGTGCAGCTTAAGGTATAAAGTGACTGGTTCCTGAAGTCTCACAGGAGTTTAGATGTAAGCAAAAGTTGTAAATGATTTATTTAAGGTTTCTGTTCATCAGGACAAAAAGGGAACATAATCAAAGATGGCTTTCTAGTGGCATTGTTTTGTTGGATCAGATCTGTTTGCCTAAGGCAAACTGAGGCTTGGCTTTTTGAAGAGAAACTTCCTGATTTCCTGATTCAGCCTTAGAGCCAAAGCACTTGTGAGTCTTTCTAAGAGGCCCTGCTGCCTAATAATTAAATACAGGTAATGAGCAGCAGATGGCAAAGCTTTACTTAGTAATTATATGGACCCAAAAATTCCCCAGAGCACCTGGGTTAAAAAGATAAATTCTATGAAATTAGATTAGGAACTGGGTAGAGCCATCCACCCATCCTACCATCCTTGAACTTTGGCAGATTAAAGGTGTGTTCAGAAATTGAAAGAAATAGAAAAATCCTTGGCAGATTAAAGGTGTGTTCAGAAACAGAAATAGAAGATTCTGGGTGGAGTCAATCACCCTTTGCAAACAAAGGTGTGGTCAGAGACAGGAAAAGTTAAGAAATAAATATACAGTAATGACAGTTTTTTGTAAAAAAGTCCAAGTGGTTTAGAGTGTGTTGAAAATATATATGAATAGGTTTAGAGAAAGAAAAGAAAAGGTAGAGCAAGCCTTTAAAAAGTAATAGAGGAAAATAAATAAATAAGCCACATAAAGATGGAAAATACAACGAATGTCTGGATACTGTATATTTTTGTCTTATCTTTAAGCTTCTTGACTGAAAATGACATAGTAAAAGCTGCTAAAAGACAGATTTTAAATGCTGTTGGACTAATTCAACTTATATATTTTGTAAATGAGTTTACTTTAAAATTGAAATGCAAAGATATGCTACTTTGGAGAAGAGGTTTTCATTTTATTTCCACAGAAAATTAGAGGCTGTGGATTTATTCCTGGATAAGGAACATAAAGTTTGATAGAGGAAGACCCCCTGAATAATCTCCAATGGAAATGCATAGCCCAGATTATTCAGCATTTCAGAGCACCTCTGTTGAAGTTTCCAAAGCTCTGTATCCAGAACAATTTCAAGAAGATTGGCTGTGATGAACCAGCCTTATAGACTACGCCACTAAAGACTTGTGCATAATCCTACTTTTTTCTTTAAATTCTTATGAGACGGCCAACATCCCCTTTCAGCAAGAAGTAGCCTAGAGAATGATGCCCACATTCTGAAAACATGGATTATGGATGTTTCTGTTTATTTACAGTGTTGTTTATAAGTTGTTATAGATAAGGGGGGAAAAGAATATTAGATTTGGAATTCTTTTGTTTTAAAAAGAGAAAAGGGGATATGTGGGAGATTGTGTTGTTTCATTGTAAATAATAATCCCACCCACTGGTTTAATAAAAAGCACTGACTGGCCAAAAGCAGACAGGAAGAGTAGGCAGGGCTACTAGACTAAGAAAACTCTGAGAATAGGAAGCACAGGGCAGAATGCCAGAGAGAAGCTCAAAGAAACAGAGGACAACTATGCTGCTCTGAGAAAAGGTTCCGAGCCCCATGGCTGAACAAGATAAGAGTCATGGGTTAGATTAAGTGTAGAGAGCTAGCAAGTGATATGCCTGAGCCTTAGGCTGATCAGCCTAAAGCTATAGTAAGCCTTTGTGTCTCTGAGAGTCTGCGAGTCTACAGGCCTGCTGGTCTGTGGGTCTTTGGGTCTAAACCTGGAGGCTAGGCCCAAAAGTCTGGGCCAGTATCCACCTATTACAAAGGGAGGGTGGGAGGGAGGGACTGAGGGAGGGAGGAGGGGACAGAGAGAAAGAAACAAAAGAAGAATGTGGATAAGGAAAAGAAAGGAGAACAGGGTGAGGAAAGGAGAAAGAGGAGGCCACACATTGTTGTCTTGCCCTTATTTCCTGTAAAGACATAAATTCTATGACCTTAAAACTTTTCACTTGGTCCTACATCTTAAAAGTTCGAGAACTACCCAGGTGATGACTTTCCAGGGACTAAATATAGAACTTAGTGTTACACTACACTATAGTATCTTGCTTGCCCCAAAACTGTCTTTGCTTTGCCCTCTGCATTTATTCCTGCCATTCTCCAATGTTACCTCCTCCAGAACTTTTCAAGAGAATGATGGAGGGTGAGTTCTGACAGTTAACACCATATGACTGTGTGTAAGGATGTGTCCTACCCAAGTAGTCTTGTTGGTATGATATAATAAATGCAATATACTAGGGTCACATATTAGATAATGAACCTAAAGATGAAGGGGTACTGATTTTACACTCTAAATCTAGAAATTAAACTAGAAGTTTCTAAAAGCATCATGTGTTATTCTTATGTATAATCTCTTTGATGTCTCTTTAAGTCCACTGTTTGTAATTTGAGAACAATATTCAACAAAGTTAGATTTATGTATCATCAATCCAATATGTGTAAATTATATATATATATGCAAAATTTCAGTTTCCTATTTATTATGTTATTATTATAAATAATTCTTATTAGTATCAGAATATTTTACTTAACGTAGAACAAGTAGGAAGTGTGACTATTATGTTCTAGGTTAAGCAACATGTCACCTCTCTATATGCTACTTGTTGCCTAATAATTTGTCTTATTGCTTGCTTACTTCATAGTTTTTATTCTTATCACTGTCCTCTATACATCTCTACAAATTTTACTTATCTCTTTTTTCCTTATTTATAATATTATACTTTTATGTTGCTGCATTATTATCTATGATCTAGCTCAAAAGTACAAAATTTTACTCCTTATATTTATTTTAATAGGTTGATTTTAACTGAAGCAATATATGAACAAAAATAAATATTTTAAACATAAGAGTAAATCATTTGTATTTTTAAAAATATTTTTGCATAAATGAGCATCAATAGCAAAATATTTTAAAATACTCTAACATATAGGAGAAAAGAGAAGTAGAAGGATGTGAAAGCTATTTTTATTGGTAAAGTAGGTTACATTGTAAATATTATATTTATACTTTTGTAGCAATTTAGTTTCTACCTCTGAATTCTTGACACATGTGAAAACAAATCCTATTCCATTACTGTGGACATCATAGCGTAGCACTGGGAATTATGGGGAGGAGACTCAGATTCAGGCAGCTTTTGTTCTTGTTCTTCAAATCTCACTAGTAGTGTCACTTAGGTCAATCAAGTAGTTTGTCTGAGGCATGATTTCTTTTTCTTTAAAATGAAAGACTTAGTCTAAGTATCTGAAAAATCTATATCTATCATTTTAAATGAGTGTTATGGCAGACAGTATTGGGCTCTGATTGCCAACTTAAGGATAACAGGCAGCAGACCTCTAAACCTTTTGGGCCACAGCTAACTAAAAGGTGAGTGGCACCCTGACTCCCAAGCTAAGCAGAGACCATGGTCTCTGAACCCCAGTCCAGGACACAGGCCCCAGCATCTCAACCACACCCAGCTTCACCCTAAACCAAAGAAAGCTGGGAGAGCCCCTTACCCAAGTCCAATCCCCAGCAAAAGACAGCTGGAGGGATATCTCATGGGTCAAACTCTGCCCAAACCACAATCTGCATCATCACATACCTACAAATAGAGACCCTGAAGCCTTCTGGCTCACAGCTGACTCAGAGCCAACTAAAAGGCTGGCTAATAATGACTCCTGTGACAACTTGATACACAGCTCCTTGGCCTAAAGCCAACCAAGAGCCAACTAAGAGCAGTACAAAAATGTCTGCTCACAAAATAACAATCAAGCCATGAAACCTACAAAACAGAAAAATTACTAAGAGTTGCAAAGGAGAAAGGCCAAATTACCTATAAAGGCAGACCTATCAGAATAACACCAGACTATTCATTGTAAACAATGAAAGTAAGAAGGTCCTGGTCAGATACTGTACAGACACTAAAAGAGCATGCCTGTGAACACAGACCATAGACAGTATAAGCAAGATATTTCATAACAAAACCAGATTTAAACAACACCTATCCACAAATTTAACCCTACAGAAATCACTAGAGGGAAAACTACAACCTAAAAAAACAGATATATCCATGGAACAACAAACAATCAATAATCCCATAGGGGAAATCACACACACACACACACACACACACACACACATACACACACACAAGGGAAATACTATCTCTATATGCAGATGCTATAATTATATACATAAGAGAACACCAAAAATTCTACCGATGAATGCCTATAGTTGATAAACACCTTCAGCAATGTAGTAGGGTACAAGATTAACTAAAAAAAAAAAAATCAATAAGTCTTATATATGCTAAAATAAAAGGGCTAAAAAAGAAATAAGGGGAGCATCATCCTTTATAATAGTTGCAAATAACATTAAATATCTTGGTGTAACTCTAACCAAAGAAGTAGCAGACCTGTTTGACAAAAACTTTGAGACACTGAAGAAATTGAAGAGGATATGAGATAGAAAGATCTCCCATGCTCCTTGGTAGGTAGGATCAACATGGAAAAAATGGCAGTCTTATCGATAGCAGTCTACAGATTCAATTATATCTCCATCAAAATCCCAACACAATTTTTTACAGATCTTGAAAAAACAATACTCAACTTCATATGGAATAACAGAAAACCAGGATTGCCAAAACAATCCTGATCAATAAAAGAACTCCAGGAGGAGTGAGTCACCATCCCTGACTTCAAGCTATACTATAGAGCTCCATGAATAAAAACATCCTGGAACTGGCCTAAAAACAGACTTATGGATCAATAAAATTGAATCGAATGCCCCAACATTAACCCATACCCCTATGAACACCTGATTTTTGACAAAGTGGCCAAAAATATTCAATGAAAAGAAGATAGTGTCTTCATCAAATGATGTTGGTATAGCTGGATGATAGTATGTAGAAGAATGCAAACAGACCCAAACCTATCACTCTACACAAGACTCATATTCAAGTGGATCAAAGACCTCGACATAAACCCAGCTACACTGAACTTGATAGAGAAGAAAGTGGGAAATCTCTCCAATACATTGGCTCAGGTGACCACTTCCTAAATATAACACCAGTAACACAGACACTAAGAACAACAATCAATAAGTGGGACCTCTTGAAACTGAGAAGCTTCTATAATTCAAAGGACACAGCTAATAAAACAAAATGACAGTCTATAGAATGAGAAAAGATCTTCTCCAACCCTATATCTGACAGAGGACTGATCTCTAAAATATATAGAGGACTCAGGAAACTAGAGCCCAAAATCCTAAATAAATAATCCAATCAAAAATGGGGGTAGAGGTAAAAAGGGAATAATAAACAGAAGAATTACAAATGGATGAAAAGGCACTTAAAAATGTTATTATAAGCACAGAAAGATAGGCATGGGATTTACTCACTCATAAATAAACTTTAGACAAAAGAGCAAAGAGTTTCCAAGCTGGAAACCACAGTCGCTGAGCAGCTTGGGATCAGAATGAACTTAGGAGAGACATCCAGAGATTCCCCTAGGAAGAAAAAGTAGAGAGGATCACCTGAGCCAATTGAGATCCTAATGGGTTGCAACCAAGAACAGATGGGAACAAATCATGAGAGAAAAAGATGGCTGAGTGAGAGGAGCAACAAAGAGGGACAAAAAAAAGAGAGATGAATATCATCATAGAGGAAGCCAATGTGGAGTTGTAAAGAGACCCTGTGGTAGAGAAACATTCAAGAACTCACAGGATGTCTCTGGCTAGGTCTCTAACCAATAGTGGAGGAGGTGCCTACACAGGACTTCCCCCATAATCAAATGAATAACCACCCTAAGTATCATCACAGAATTTATATCCAACAGTGAATAGAAGTGAAGGTAGAGACAAAAAAAAAAAAAAAAAAAAAACAGATACAGGGCTTAATTTTTTCATAACAGGAAAATTATAATTCATGCCTGTCTTAGCAAAAGGTTATTGGAAACATTGAAGATAGGTGTTAGCATGGAAAAATGGTTAGACTGGGTGATCACTGCAGTGAGTGGGAAATGCCTGGACTACAGATAAATAGTTAGCAATGGAAAGACAATTGTAGAGCCCATTGGATGACTTTATTCCTAATTTGGGAAGATACATAATATTAACTGACTTGGCAGAAAGCTTAGAGGGTCCTTGGAAATTAAGGCTGTAATTCAATGTACCTCAAGTTGCTTTTCATTCATGTTTTTCACTCATTCATAGCATGTTTTTTACCATAATAGCTTTATCTACTTGACTATTGAATTATGAGAAACATATAATCATAGATTTCATGACTGGAATGTTTCTTTCACTCTTTCTGAGACATTTCCTCAATGTAGGTACTTCTGTGTGGAAGGTTGTGTTGTTTCATTTTAAATAATTGTCCCATCCACTGGTTTAATAAAAAGAGTTGATTGGCCAAAGGCAGGCAGGAAGTGTAGGCGGGCCTACCAGACCAAGAAAATCTCTGAGAATAGAATGCCAGAGCAGAATGCCAGACAGAGCACCAGAGAGAAGCCAGAGGAAGCCAAGGACAACTATGCTTCCCTAAAGAAAGGTACCGAGCCACATGGCTGAATAAGACACATGGGTTAGATGAAAGGTAGAGAGCTATCAAGTGATATGCCTGGGCCTGAGGCTGATCAGCCAAAAACTAATGAAAGCATCTGTGTGTCTCTGTAGGACTGTGGGACTGCGGGACTGCTGGTCTGTGGATGTGTGGGTCTGTGGGTCCTAGACCTTGAGGTTAGGCCCGAAAGTCCCGGCCAGAAACCTCCTACTACACTTCTGGATTTACTGTCTTCAGCATTTTATTGTAGTCCAAAAGTTCACCATATAATTTTAAAATTATTCATAATTGTCCTAAGAATCTGTTCATAAATTGAGTTTCAAATATATTGTTTCAAATTTATTCCTTAAATAAATTGTGTCAAATTGATTGTTTCAAATAAACTTAAGGATTTATTTGAGTGACTGTGATTTGAGGACATTATTCTAGCAAAGGAAGTAGGGTCACATGGTCACACAAGTATTTTCAAGAGATCAAGGTTAGAGAGAGTTTCCCCAGTGATGTGGAATAAAATGTATTCCTGATAATGTTGACAACTTTCAAAGTAAAGGCATTGCACAAAGAATATTCTGGAAACTGGAAAACTATGAAGGCAATAAATATTATCTTCCAAATAACCTATAGCAAGGAATATGGTCTGATGACACCTTAAGTTAAGCACTGTGGAAATACATTAAATATCAGCAGCCATATAATATTTGATAATGTACTCTTGATGATTGAGAATTAAGAGGTTTTAATGATTCTTATAGAATCAATATGAATCAATACGAGTTGTGTAAAATGGCCTGAATTAATAAACAACATTAGTGCTATTACCAAAGTTGTTCCTATATGGATATATGTGTGTCCTTACAGCAAAAGTATCAAAGTTTTATGCTTATCATACATGATAGTCCATAATCTTAATTCATTATTATTACTGTGAATGTGAAGGATTAGTCTTATTCTGAGTCAAGGTTACTATTATTATTTTGGCTATCACTGAAAAGATGTTTACTCTATTTGTACAGATGAAATATAAGAAAGTGAAGCATAGAATAATTCTAGTTGATTTTATATAGCTAATTTCACATGATTAGAAATATAAAACCCAGTCTTATTCAATAAATTCACTTGGAATTGGGTCTAACTTTTGAAAGAAAGTTGTGTAAAGTGTTTGCGACTACCTAAGTTTTGATTACAAAATGAAGTTTAAAATATAGGAAAGGATTTGACTCCACGAATGTGTCCTATAACATACACATGCGCAATGCACAATTGCATTTACATGATTTCCCAATAATCACACCTCATACACATACAATAATAACAATACATTCATTTAGCTAAAATCAGGTTCAGAAGTAATGACATGTTACATATCAAAATTATATTTTCATGTACTGAGTTTTCATGTGTATTAAATAAAAAATATATAAGTTAAGAGAATTATATATATTTATAATGTCTAGTATGTTTAAAAAAAGGTTCTATTATAGTACTTATGATATTCCACATACAGAGTAGCTTCAGAGAAGTTGTTCAGTAAAGCAAATTTATGTTTCCTTCTGCCCTCACTGCAGCTCTAATTAAACCCTAGAGGTAAAATAATAAACTGTGTCTGATTAATTTAACCAGCAGCTATGGCTGAAGTCATCTTTCCTGACCCCTAATTTAACATATTGACCCTTTTTTAAAGTAAATCCAGAGGAAGCTAGCATTAGAAAGAATATATTACCTCACTCATTTTACTTCATTTTCTCATGTTAATATGTCATATTTGAGACTTTATAGAGACCAGAACACTGACTTTAGATAATTTCTAATGGATAATGTCAATGGATGAGGGCGATCAGCAAGGTGTAAGTCATTGGCTTTGCAGAGGAATGAGTCTTTCTTGCTATTTTTGCAGGCTGTTTTTTTTTAACTCATTATTTCTCATTCATTCAAAAGTACAAATATGCACAAGAAAAGTCATATGACTACAGTCGACTATGGATCTTTCAAGGTACTGCATAGCCATGTGTTTGGTTTGTAAGTGTATAATGCTAAAAAAGTACTTATCACACAGACTAAACTAATCCTAAATCCAGCTTTCCTCTTTTTTGTAGAGATTTTATTTTTGCTTTATGTGTGTATGTGGGGTGTGTGTGTGTGTGTGTGTGTGTGCATGTGTGTGTGTGTGTATACTATGTACATGAATGTACTCATGGAAGCCAAAAAAGGCATTAGATTTTTTTGGAAGTCGCATTATCTACAGTTATGAGCTACCATATCAGTGCTGAGAACTGATCCATGGTCCACTATAAACTCTTAAGCACTGACCTATCTCTCTAGTCTCTTAGATTTATTTTTTGAGGTAAGACTACATAAATTTTGGCCCCTATAAATTAACCACAGAATAAAAACTTTGAGACATTTTAGTAAATAGTACAAGGTACCTGGCTGTTAAATTAATTGTTTTATATACCACAAAACCCACCTTACATTGCTTTTAAATGTAATTATTATATTGAACAGTATATTCTTTCAAGTATATATTTCATTATACATGTTATTTCAATACACAAGTATGTACTTAGCTGTGTTTTAATAAACAAAGAAAATAACTAAATGAAGATCGTGAGCATTTCCCCTTTATAATGATGCATGTTACAAAACAATAATTCATTTAACTACAGAACATGGTAACATTTCTTGGCATGTTGGAGGAGCTTATTACTCTTCCACAAAGAATATGGGCCACCGTATTAACCTTGTGCCTGTGTTACCACTCTGAATGCTGGCCTCTCGTAGTGTGTACAAACTCCTGTTAAATTCTTTCCTCAATTTGAAAACAAAGTCTTGACTCTTGTTTTTTATATGAATAGTCACTGTGTCCATTCTCTTTATTCTTCATTCTAATATTTGAATATACACAAGCTTTTCAAGAATCTACAACCTTCCTGCTACTTACATGCTTCATGCACATTCCTTGATAATTGGAGGATTTTGAGATGAATAGAAAAACATGCCTACCTGTGCCTACCAACAACACAAAAGCTAAAACTATAAAGTCTTCAGTTTTTAGCATAGTCCTTAAATCACCACTTCTTATAAACAGCATGTCTGGTAATCAGTTTCTAACATCTCTCAGGTGTTAAACATAACATAACTTGCCAATTTATTATTCTAATATTTCAATAAGGTTTGTCTGCATCATTGCTTGTTAACTAAGACTTTCTTGTTTTCCAAGGGAAACTTGGACATGTTTAGAGACAATTATGTTCTTGTTCCAAGTATGGTTATAGTGTGGGCTGTCATTTAAAGATCAAAAGTCACAATACTACGAAGTATTCTAAAGCATTTATCCAACCTGCAACAAAAGAGTACTAAGTCTGAAATGAAATGCTAGGGAGTTTGACAAACCACATTACGTTTGTATTGCAACAAATCAGTTAAGTTTTTTTTTTAAAAAAAATTAGCAAATAACATAAAATATTTTCAAGTGAAGTTATTATATCATTTAATTCTCACTGCCTTTCTAAATATAAAACCATTTGCAGGGCCTTTTCTGATATGGCAATGTCAGTTTTGGCACTTGTATTATTTACTTTCAAACTTAGAACTAATTGAGTCACTTGCATGTCTGAATAGCTAACTTTTGGTTTTGTTTGTTTAATATCTAAGCTACTCAAAATTTTATTATATTCCATATTGTTCACAAGGACACAAGGAACACTCAAGAGAGTCTCACCACATTACTGAGTGGTCTTCCCCCAGTCTCCCCTGTGCAGTCACTACAGAATGCACATATTGGACAATTATGCATTTTTACATTAGGTATGGTATTTTTTATGTATAATGGAGTTTCATCATATAACACTATAATGATGTTGATATTAGTCCTTTGTTATAATTTCTTTTAATGTTTAAAGGAACTCACCAAAAGTCTATTAACTAAAGGAAAATTAGGGAAGTATTCCTTCAGCAGCATTTGGCCTTCTCTTGTTTGTCTTTGTAATGTGTCATTGATATTTTCCTGACCGCGTTACCATCTGAAAGCATTTCATGGCATTTTTCATGTGTGTAATACACTTCAGTTTAAAGTAGACTGAAATATTATATTATA
Source organism: Phyllotis vaccarum (assembly GCA_033318265.1). NCBI lineage: Eukaryota > Metazoa > Chordata > Mammalia > Rodentia > Cricetidae > Phyllotis > Phyllotis vaccarum. Next base: position 120,161,519 of record JARWLC010000002.1, on the reverse strand, counting down.
TGTTTCCACACTCAGAAAGATGAGAGGTGAGATTCAGAGCTTGTCTTTTGTCTTGATCATTTTGTTGTTGGTGTTAATTTGTCAAGGTATTTCTCAATTACCTCTCAGAACCTAAGTATTGTACTCTCTTATTGGATAAGTATTTACAAAAAGACGTAAAGAAAATACATCCTCAGCAAGTGTTTATTCCCTGTTTCGTGTTTGATCTTTTTTTTTCCCACAATCTCCTCAGAAAAGCTGGAATCTATTTTCAATGACGACATATGAATGCGGTGCACGTTCTGCAGACTAACAGATGCCATCTGTAAAAGCATTTACTTTAAATTAGTGGGATAAGTAATCAAAAGGGCTTTGTACTTAATGCAAAACTTTTGGTGACTATTAAATGCTCATTAGAGGGTGTTTTTGCTGTATGACTGTCAAAATCAGCAGGACGTTTATGTTACGTTTCCTGAGTGGGTCAAGATTGAATATGATTTTACAACCTAAATAACATAAATGGATGCAGGTTATTTCAGCATCTCCAGATGTTTTTTAAACTTGTTACCTCTAAACCCAAAATTTAGTGCCATTTCAAATTCTACAATCTCATTTTAGTGAAGATTTTAAAAAGTAAGTATTTGTTATCTTTAGATACCTAGTTGTACCTCCATGCCCTTGATATTTGGAAATGAAAGAATTGATGCTATCAGCAATGCTAAGTGTATTCCAACCCATATTTTATGGAAATATATTCCCCTACAAGTCCAATAATAATAAATCAGCTTAACTATGCACTTATTACAATAGCTAGTTACGTAAAATTTTTAATTATCATATGATGGCTTATTTGGTAGATTGTGTATGTATTACAATTTTATTGAATCTCTGTAAATACATCCTTATTATCACTCTCTTTTTAATTAAACATTAAATTGCAGTCTTGTTTAATCTAGAGAGATGCATCTATTAGTCTCAGCATTGTTATTTTGTGGCACTATTCACAGGAGTAATACCACAAAATAAAAACTATTGCTTAAGTTTTGTAATCAGCCTTTTGCTTAGGAAATTATCTCTAATATAATTCAAGAATATTAATAAGGGGTCTCTTTCAATCCTCAATCCTATAATCCTGGGTTGTAGAAGTTTCAAAAGAAATTGCAAGTTTCGGGGTCACATCTATGCTGACAGGTAGACACTGACGGCAAATGAAAGCAGTAAAGCAGTGATACGCTGAAATGGGACAGTGGGCTTGAACAACCCTGTAGTATGCCAAAGACATTTCATTCCTTTTTTTAAAAAAAAACTGAGAAATATATACATTGGCAGAGTAACTTGTTTCTCTCTTTGCTTTAAATATCTGTTTCATGGACATTAATTGTATTACTTACCATATTGTGAGGAGTGAGAACTATTTCTCTGATTTATGAAGCTGCAATTGTTGATCCCTTGGTCTCTGCTGGCTCAAATATGTAACAGTCTCAGGAGGACGAGGAGCGTATGGATCACTTGGCCCCTCTACAGCAGCCCCTTTCCTTTCTTTCAACCAAAATAAACTTTTCGATGTCCAGTGTCTTTCTAACTTCACTTTGCTTCAGAAGCAAACATACTTCATTTCTTATTAAAACTGGGCCCTTGCGAGAGGATTTTATAAAATGACAAGGCATTGTTTTGAAGGTTTTGGAAAATGCAGGCAAGTGCTCAAGGTTTTGTGTCTGCTGTGACTTCTTAGACAACCTTATGTAAGTACCATAGAATAGTGGGATGAAAATGTTCGTTTCAGTCACTGTCATGTGCTGAAAAGTGAATTAAATATCAGTGAATCATTCAATTATTCTTGGGCATTGAATATTCATAAACATTTCAAATGTCTCTTTAATTAAATTTTGTTTGCTTACATTATTTTAAAAATAAATGTAGTCTCTAATATGAACACCTTTAAACCAACCTGTTTATAAAGGTTTTAGTTCAGTTATCAAAAATCCTGAAAATTCAAGAAGTGAGAAGTGGGTACAGAGAAGCATGATCCATGAAAGGTCAAGGTGGAAGTTCTAGAAAGTGGGCTGAGAAAAGCAGACCTTCAAGGGTGACTGGGATTAGTCTTATTGGAGAAGGTGAGGGATGCTTCCCAAAGCCTCACAGATAAACTGATGTGGAGATGCCAAGTATAGAAGGTATGCTTACAGGAAACCAACTAATTTCTGACCCTGTTTTGTAATTAAAAAATTGAATGTAAACCCACATATCTGAATGATTGAAATTTCATAATCTCTTAGGCAATTTGTAGGATGGAAATATTATGGAACTTTTCATTCATGTAGGAGGATCAGTGGTGGATGATCTCAATAATATTTTCTCAGTACACTTATATGTGAATGAAGAACCCAAGTTAGAGACCTCAAAGACTCATTACTTTGATCTCATACTATTAATGAAAGTCAGCATCTTATGAAACGAACTCACAGGGAAAAAGAAAACTTTGGAATTTAGGTGACCAAAGTTATAAAACTGTAATAAAGTTATCTTTTAGGGCTCATTACTAATGGAGAGATTGCTGTGATAAAAATAAGTATTAATTTTTGGTGAATATATAAAAACACAGTAAATAAATTTATAATTTAATTTCTTAAATATAAAAATCAAGCCTTGACAATTTTACCACTATACATTTTACATGGTATAGGTAACAGCATATCATGTTTCACTATTTTTTTTATGTTGAGTCTATGATATAGTTATATAATTTTATAGACTCCTTCTTGTGTCTTACAAGCTTTTAGCAAGTACCTAAGAACTAGTGACATAATGGATCATAGAGAAGAGCCTATAACCACTACATTCTCTAACGACATTCATACTTATACTCATAGATAAAACATCTTAAGTTATGCTTTTGTTTTTTATCAGTAGGAAAAGGCTTTGACAACATTAGACACAATGTCACATCCTGCTAGGAATGCAGGTGTGACTACCAACGTGCATATCAAGTTATGGAGTTTGCTAGTGCTTGAAGCCTCAGACTCTGAATGTGACACCATGTCCCTACATTTTTTTTAGTTAGTGAATATGCAGGGCAATTAATCATTTTGTTCCCTTAACCAAATCACTAAAAGGGAATATAAATTTTTAACATGGTAAAAAAGATGAACCAAAACTATGTTAGCAATTATCTTTCAGCTTTTTCCACCAGATGAAATTATGCTGAATTGGTTTTGTTGACTGTGTAGTAAATATACTTTTTAACTTCAGAACTTCTCACAAGGTGACCTAGTCAGTATCTCCTACAGTGAGATAACTCCCTCCACAACAGCTGTTTCTCTCACATTACTCTGGAACATGTACTATACCCTGTAGCCTCTTGCATTTGTGAACAAACATATTTCATACTCTGAAAATTGGCCTTGGGACCTTTGCTTCTATCAGAAAGTTGTTAGCTTTCAAAAAACTCAGAGGCCTCAATCCTGTACTGGGTGGAAAGAAACACTGTGAACACTGGTGCTATATCCCAAGTCCATGAGTTTTTACTTGGACCTACTTCTATGTTTAGTTCTGTACTTCTGCTAGTTTGGGAGCAGTTTGCACTTTGTGTGCATCCTATTCTTCCCATCTATGATCTACTTGAGATGCTTTCCTAAGAATTTTGTAATTTTTTCCAAACATTTTTCACAGTGGAACACTAAAGGCCCTCCTTCTCCTTCCCAATAAATACACCTCAGTGACCTCCATTTCTACACCAACATCCCACTGTGGACCTAAAACTAAGGCAAATATATGCTCCACAGATGTCAGGTGAAGATAAATGTTAACTTTCTCTAGCTTTTAGCCAAAAGCCCCCAGGAAGTCAGTACCTTTAAGCCAGATTGGAGGCAACAGATTCATGTCTACAAGAATGACTTTTCTTTTTACAAACTGTACAAAACATGTGCGCTGTGAAATATTAAAAGCCATACAACAATCTAATAGTTGAAATAAGTTTCCCCCAATGTTGAATATCTCCTCAGCCAGAAAACAGTATTGCATCTCATGGCTGCCTCTCCATAAAATATTTTCTCTGATTTCTTGTCCTGTAATCTCAGAAGTCATAAAGAATTGACATTATTACACATGACCCTTGAATGGATGTTCAAAATTCATTTTCTGTAATGAGCAGAAGATACAATAAAAGTATTTGTGTTTCATCCCAAGTGACAGTGGCTGTCATAGATGACACCATGTGCTAGAATCCTAGAGCTCCATGTCTGCTGGACAAAGTACCTGACACTCAGCTTTGCTCACTTGCTTCCTGTGTGTGTCAGACATTTTAAGTCACAAGAGATGGAACTGTCTCTTCCATCATTTCCATTGAAGATGATAACTGTCAGTTATAAAGCCATGGAAATAAAAAGGAAAATCAAATCAAATTTAATTGAAAAATAAAAAAATTTAAAAAGTTGTAAGAGATGCCAAATACCTAATACTTTTCAAACTTTAAAGAATTTCTTCCTGAGCTTACTGATTCTAACATAAAGAATTTTTAAAAAAGCTAAAAAAGTGAATCAATATTTGGAATTTTAATACAACTAAGTTAAACTTGGTTTTCTAAACAATTAATGCATGATGCTATATAAAGGGTCTGTTTGAAATGCAAACTGGGCTTAATAGTCCAAGGGATTAGACAGAACAGTTGTTTAATAAAGTAGAACAAAGTTTACTGTGAAGGTTCAGATTTTACACTGCAATTAACCTTAAGACAGTACCACTTAATGAGCTTGGGTATAGCATCAAAGAAGAATGTTCACAATTATCTGAAATGTCTATTAAATAAATATTCCTCTTTTCCCACTTTGTGTCTGTGTGAGGTCATATTTCCTTAATATACTTCACCCAGAACAACATATTGAAGCAGATTGGAAGCAGGAGTCGATAGAGGTCCCAGCTGGCTTCTATTAAGGCAGACATTTAGGATATATGAAATAGAAAAAAAGTAAGATAATGGCACTCTTCTAACTGAATTCTTGTTGTCCGAAAAAATAAAAAATATAGTTATGTTAAAATGTTATTTATTTTAACATACAGTATATAGACTATCACTTTAAAGAAATTAGTGTTTTAAAAATCTTATCAGATTTAATCAACAAAATAAATAATATATTGTTACAATAAAGTTCCCGCATCAATATATTGGTAAATATAGTCCACAAAACAATCTCTACAGGTATTTGTTATTGTTAAGAATAGAAACTTAAATATATAAATCAAGGTTTTCTGACTATTGACTTCTTGAATTATATGGTCAAAAGCCATGGATGCCTGTCTTGTCATGATGTTGAGAACAGAAAACCCAATTCAAGGTGTTAGATAGCCTGCTCTCTCTGGAGTGTGTATACGGAATGTGTCCCATGTTTCTCTTCTGCTTCTGCTATGGCTTATACCACTTTTCATTTTATAATCACTCCAATGCTCTCTCTATCATCATTACACTGTTCTTCTCCCATGGTGTTCTCTGTGTGTTTCTGTGTCTTGTGCTTATTTTATGGAAGAACACAGTATCACACCATTGATGGCCTATAATTCCTTTTGTATCTTGGCTTACTCTTTAATTACATGTGAGACTGTACCCAGGTAAAATTCTAACCTTCTTTATCACTAATTAGATCATAAGTATATTGATAAGATATTTTTAAAAATATACTTCAACTGACAAACCTCTGCTTCAACTAAATCCATATTTCCATATTTTCTGTGACTTACTATTTCTACCCCCTTTACTTCTGTTGGTTACTATTTGCTTGTGGACACAATAAAGGTGTTTTGAAATGTTCATTTTCCTGTAGCATACTTGCAACAATTGATACAAAATTTGAATTCAGTAAATCATTTATGACTGGGTGAAGTGTTATCAATTAATTCTGCTTCATTTAAGTGTTGGAAACTCCATGGACAATCTAACGACTTTTTCAAATTTGTCTGCTTAGGTTTTTTTGTTTGTTTGTTTGTGGTTTTTTTTTTTTTTTTTTTTTAACGTATTTGGGTAATGACTCGGAAGACATCATTTGTTTTTGATGGGAATAGAAACAACCCTTGCAGGCTGGTTGCAAACACTTCTGGAACAGACACTAAATTATTTACTCATTCAAAGTACAAGAAACAAAGGTGATATTCTCAACCGAGAAAAGCCAAATCATATGCAGAATTATTTCAAGGGTTTCTAACTAAGAGGCACTGTTTCCTGCTATTATTGGTCAAACAGAAGTATGCTGAGGATAAACTGAGACTCTGACAACTAGAGTTTGCTTTTCTCATCTCTAAAACACAGACAGACAGGCTTCTGTGGATTAAATCCATATATTTGTTGCGTTACTATGTTATAATTCCCAAGGAAATTAATACTCATAGATCCTTGAAATTATATGCTTGAACACCTTTATACTCTTTCTTCATATACCATTCCACTTTAGTTTCTTGGCTTCTGCTTCTTAGCCACAGAAAAATCTGAGAGACTCCACTTCAAATAGCCATGGCCACAACTTGCCAGTAAGTCCTTGAAACTGCCTATCGGTAAAGATGACATTGTTCACACATTTCAGTTATTCTGTAGGCTACATAACTACATGGCTCTGTATTTGCCACATATCAGATGCTTATTAATCTCTTGGTTACTTGAGAATGGCAATTTGAAATACACATTGGTTTCATTGATTTAATACAGCATCCAATGAAGTTTTATTTTTTAAAAAAGGTTTGAAGATAAAATCTATGGAAACCATACATTATATAGTGATTGTGTTCTTTCTCTCTACTCATCTTTTCTCAAATCAATTCCTACCTCCCTACACACACAATTATGTACATTCATTTTCTTTCTGTCCTCTTCAACAACATTGCCTCCTTGTGGATCTCTCTCTCTCTCTCTCTCTCTCTCTCTCTCTCTCTCTCTCTCTCTCTCTCTCTCTCTCTCTCTCTCTCTCTCTCTCTCATAAAAAAGATGGCACTCTTTCCCAGAAGCTATCAAATGCCAATAGCACCCCAGGTAAGGGTGGGGTGTTCCTTTCTTCCTTCAGATTGGATTTTGTCTGCCTCAAGCTGAGACAGGTACTAACATACCTACTGTCACAATAACACAGTAAGTTTTTATCTGCAATTGTCCTGTTGTCTCCAGAAAACACTATTTCTTGAAGTCATTTGTTCTTACTATCATCGTTCTTGTGTTTCTCAATATTTGGCAGAAACAAATGTATCAGTCATGTGTTTGAGCATTTCCAAAGCACTGAGATGATTACTGAATGTGTACAACATACCTTTAAATTATTCAAATGACATGTTAAGAGGAGAGAGATTCTGAGTACAATGCTCATGTTATTTAGTCATTCGTTACAGATATGCATGTCTTGTGCTCTTAAATAAAGTGGGGAAACAGTACATTTTTTTATAAAGTAGGATGTTTGAAATGTTTGTGTAAGTTGTAATCAGATTTTAAAAGCAATATGATGAGCCTTGAAAGGAGAAGGCTAACATTACTAACTACTCAATAATATTCTAACTAACATTCTTAATCTCAACTGGATGAACAATAGTGGAAGACTATAGGGAAAAATGCCTTTGTGTTTATCAGACACGGAAAAACCATGCAATTGCCCCACTGCCTGTTCTTTTTCACAGTGCATTAAACGGCTCAATAAATGCATTTATTTGTTGGATGCACCCATAACTTACCAGTGTGTGTGCACATTTATGAGAGTAGTAAAAGCAATGTCTATGCAATTGTCTCTTGGGAATTTTTTTGAGAACCTAGGGCTCAAGGGGGGGGGGCAAGTGCATATTATTCAGCTGCTACAGTTTTACCTTGTTTTTTTGCCAGTTATTATACAATAAAATTATAAGGAATGAATATACAATTCCAATTGAAATAGCAAGGAATATAAAAGCATAAGTACCATGTTATTTTTAAAGGCATTTCACAGTGGAATTTCACCAAGGGTGGGAATCTATGTTGGAAGCCATGTTTTTAAAACCATAATCATCAAATGAGTACACAATTAAACTTAAACTGAATAAAAATATTTGACAGAAAAATAGACTAACATTTTAAAGTAACTTCTCTCTCTGGGTGTGTTTGTGTTTATGAGGGAGTATACATGTGCATGTGAGAGTCCATATAAATCTGCATATGTACATATGCAGGTCAAAGGTTGTTAGTGTCTTCCTTAGCTGGTCTTCATCTTTCAATTATTATTAGTATTTGAGTTTTAGATATATCTCTCATTGAACTTGAAATTTACTAAGGCTAGCTAGCTAGTGAGCTCCAGTTATCTACTTATCTACCCTTGCTCACCTCCCCAGCATTGAATAATAGGTTCATATTATTGCACCTTGCTTCTTTCATGGTGACATGGTGGTTTGAATGAGAACAGCTCCATTGGTTCCTGTATTTAAATGCACCTCTCTAATTGGCTGAATTAATTAGGAGGGATTAGAAGATGAGGCCTTATTGCAGGAGGCATGTCTCTAGACTTGATCTTTGAGGTTTCAAAGTCCACTCCATCTCCAGTCTGATCACTTTCTTGCTTTGTGCTTGTGGATCAGATGTGAGCTCTGCTCTCAGCTACTGCTTCTGTGTTATGCATGGATGACTGCTCTAAGCTCCCTGTAATGATGCTCATAGAGTCTAGCTTTCTTAAATTTTAACCCCAAATAAATGCTTTCTTTAATAAGTTGCCTAGGTCATGGTGTCTTATCACAATAATATAAACATGACTAAGACAGGTGGTAGACATTTGTACTCAGCTTTTCATCTTTGTGAGGAAAGCAATTTTCTGAGACACCTTTCCTAGCCCTTAAATTATCATTTGTAGAAGAAATCATCTGGTTAATTCAATTATTTCAATAAATATTCTTTGATTTGTTAAGATAAAACCATTTGATAGATGCTGAGAAAGAAACCAGGAATATGGCCTGGAAAGAATTTATTCCTGTGAAATTTACAGTTATTCATGAAAGTGGGTGAAGATCATGAAGATTAGAATGCAGGGTTGTGAAAATATATCTGATTGAGAATATATGGACACTAATTTCTTAATCCAGTACTTAGCATATAAAGTAAGGTCACTTAATAATGTAATCAAGTGTGAAACAGAGAGATGACTTAGGATGATGCTCTCTACAATCAAAATTATTGGGGCTAGTATCCTTTGGGAGACTGCTCTCTGGGCAAGCTTGTGGGACTTGTGTTTGTTAGCTTCGGTGAGAAGAAAAGAGCCTCATACTATCAGTTTCTTGGCTGAAGTCCTATACTGAATAAAAATGACAGAGAGGTGAGTGCAAATATCTCTCCATTCTCTGCTTTCTTACTAGGAGTTCCTCTGTGCATCATCTCCCAGGACTGTTATTTGTCACCTTTATAAAGTATAACTTCAAAATAGAAGAAACAAACACTTCTTGTCAGCTATTTTATCACTTCAACAGGAACAGTATCTAATAGATAAAGAAAGATTCTGAGGAGTCAAGCTATCAGGCACACTGAGAAATTTCTTTTGCATTTTCCTTACCTGTGCATTTTAATTCTAAACAAAGAAACAGTGTGGTAAGAACTGTTGGTGAAGGGTGTCTGATCACCTGACTTTTGTCATGATAGAACAACCCTAGATAGCATACCAGTGACAAAACAAAAATTTCTCTCAAGCCTACTTATAACCAGTAAATTAACTGAAATTATTTGCAGGAGTGTTACAATGTGGTTTCTTGGTCCCGGGTGACCACAGGCACAGACACACAGACCTGCCGCCCCAGACCCCTTAGCCACCCGCTGCTGCTCAGGCTCCCAGAAATGATTTAGATGCTTATATTAAGTTCATGCTGTTTGGCCTATGGCTCAGGCACATTGCTAGCTTGCTCTTACATCTTAACTCAACCCATTTTCATTAATCTGTTCACTACGTGGCCCATGGCTCACCTGTGTTTCTTACATGTTGCTACTTTGGGCTTCTGGCTCTGTCTGTCTCTGATTCCTCCCTGCCCCTCCTACCTATGCTTTGATTTCTCCTCCAACTTTTTCTATGGTGCCTGTCATGGGCCAAAACAGCTCCTTTATTTAAAGATTGCTATTTACAAAAAGACATTTCCACATTACTTACCCCTTTCTGTCTAATAACAAAGGAAGATTTCAATTTTAACACAGCAAAATTACATATAACAAAATAGCTATCAAGCTAGAATTACAGTTACAACATATACTCTATTTGTATTTAGCAATCTTAAAGAAAATACTCTTATCATCTACCTTATCCTTATGAATCTAAAGTTCCATATTCAATATACCTTTCAAATTACGAAGAAAAACTATACATACAACTATCAAATCTTTAACTACATCAAAGACCACAGAAGGATATATTTACCCGAGTAAACCAGAAATGCAAGCAACTTCCAAAATCTAGAAAGGACAGAGATGACACCTATCTGCCTGGACAGTCACCCAAATTTCCTTTATAAAGTTGGGGCATCCATCTTCAGCCTACAGGCTCAGAGTTTCTTTTCATTTCAGTGAAGCAGGAAATCTGCTCTGCCCATTCATCAGTCACTTCTCCTCGAGTCCTGAAGAATATCTGACAGTTTTCTCCGCAAAGCAGGAACCTAAATGACCATCTTGGCTGTTCTACCAAAGTTTAGAGGTCACCTTCCTATGGAACCTGCATGTCCAGTTTTAACAGCATACTGTAAAGCAGTCAATATAACAAGTTCATGTCCAGTGGCTAACCGATGCCACAAAAAAACTAATCTCCATATGGAGTTTCTTTGATACACAATTTTCTCTTGAAGTAAATTGGTGCTGCCAGGAGTAGACCTATCTCACTATCCAGTAAAGTATAAGTTCTTAAAACATTTAAATGCCATATTCTGTATGTCTTAGAAGTCTTTGAAGATTACCTATCTAATTGAAATATCTGTGGGGATTTAATAAAGTTTCAGAAGTTTTGGAGATATCAGAGGGAATCTACCCACAGTCTATGTGGGGGGTTAGTAAAAGCTCCAGAAGTCCCAGAGCGCTAACCACAGTCAGTCTAGGAAAATCAGAGTGGTGATTCAAACCTCTAATCTTAGCACAGGGAGTATCCTAGGAGTGGTGACCTACGCCCTTAATCCTAACTGAGTCAAGGTCACTTCAGATTATAGAAGGAATTCCAGGCTCCCAAGAAGGCCTTAATTACTGAAAGAATGCTTAAGTCGGGATTCAAACTCAGAGAAAAACATTCCAAGGAATCAAGGCTGATGAAGCTAGGAGACAGCTGAGTAAGATTTGAGGGTGGTGTTTATTCCCTCTAATATCTCTAACTTCTTCAGAGATCTATCCCTGAGTCTCATTATTTCATTAGACAAATATTTCTTTGTATACCTAAAAATCTAACATGCATTTCTTAATTATACAATACAGTTTTAAATCAGTTACATAAACATCATATCTTAAACAAGAGTAGAAAAATACAGCATAAGAGAATTGACCTTAAATTTATATCAATAAACCAAATCTATATCAATGCAAACATTTTGAGATTAACAGCTGATTTTCTGATCTAAGTAAATTTAATAATCTAATTAAAAAAAATCATTCACATACCATATCCTAATTTTTCTTCTTAGAAAGGGATTAAATATGACCATTAACCATTTGTAATGAAAAGAAACAATTAGAAACAACATTTTGAGAATTTGGGCATAGTTTTCCATTATGACTTCCTGCTGATTAAGGGGCATTGAAAATCTCATGGGTTCTTGAGACTGGATCATAGTCTGTAGCCCTGAGGCTGATACGGCCATCTCTTCCCATCAGAGGTTTTTTCTGTGGGTCTTGGTTGATGAAACCATATTTGCCTCGAAACAATCCACAGGTTCTCATCTTCTGTGGAAACAAAAGCAGAACACTTCCAAAGCAATAAATCATTAGACACAAATTTCAAAATCAAAATTCCTTTAAAATATATATTCTTGTTTAATTTAGGAGCCTTTGCATTTACAATCCATTGTCTTTCTGCAGTTAGCTAATTAACAGTTAAAAACTTAAAAGAAAACACAATAACAGCCAAAATCCAGATTTTGTATCTATTTTCCATCTTTACGTGGCTTATTATATTTTTATTGCTCTATTTCTCTTTTCAAAGACTTTTTCTATCCTCTTTCTTTTCTCTCTGAAGTCTATGTAACTTTTACACCTAGGGACTCCATCTGTTACAATGTGTTTTTCTTGGTTCCAGGTGGCCAGAGGTCCAGACCCACAGACCTGCAGCCTTAGACCTCTTAGCTGCCCGCTGCTGTTCAGGCCCCAGAAATGACTCAGACACTTATATTAATTTCATGCTATTTGGCCTATGGCACAGACACATTGCTAGCTAGCTCTTACATCTTAACTCAATCCATTCTCATTAATCTGTCTGCCACATGGCCTGTGCTCACCTGTGTTCCTTACATGTTGCTCCTTTGGACTTCTGGCTCCGTCTCTCTGACTCTGCCCTGCTCCTCTTACCTATGCTCCGATTTCTCCTCCTGCTGTTTCTATGGTGCCTGTCATGGGCCAAAACAGCCCCTTTATTTAAAGATTGCTATTTACAACATACAGAAAGACATTTCCACATCACATGAGTGCAGGTAAAGGACTATTTACAGAAATCACTTACAAGACTCACATAGCTTCATCACTGCAAACTCTATCCACACTAAGAGATGACTCTTGAATGCTGCACTGTTGGAGTACCCTCAACAGTGTGTGCTCTGTAGCCAGTTCCACTGAAGAATTTTTTTCTCTACTATTTCTGATAGTTTATATAGCACAAAGAAGGAGTTTCTGATTCTTTTACCTTCATTGTATGTTCTCAAACTTTCTTCTGGGTTTTGAGACTCTCCCTTCTATATGAAAAAAATTAAAATCTGAAGAAAACAGCTGCACAGCACAACTAATATTGGGTTTAGTTAAACATATGATATATCCCCAAATAAATCAGATTGAGAAATTAATAGGAACATTATATCCTTAGGGTGGAGTGGGATATTTTAATGGAAATTATAAAAGACTAATATGTGATGTTGGCAGTGAAATACCAATACATTTATATTAAGGAAATTATAAAGGCTGTATTAACTTTTTCACTAACAATTAGATATAAGAAGAAAATACTTAATTCTTAAGCATAATTGACATAGAAATTGATGCAATTACTCTGGGTGGAAAGAAGAAGAAGGAGGCATCACAGTCAATGATGAATCTACTAAGAATATAGAGACAGGTGGCTTCTTAAGGTATGCACAGCAGGCTGCTCAGGCTTAGAAAATAGACAATTCTAGAAGTCAGATTTGTGTATTATCTGAAGAGCATTGTGATCTGATGTTATGAGATTAACAAAAAGTCATTGTGTTTTCAGAAGGAATTAAAGCATGTCAATAGAACTTCAATGCTAGGAGACAGAAATGACCCATAAGCAAAGAAGATAGAAGAAATGCCAGGGACAAGGTTTGAATGTGAAGAGAGTGACTTGATCCTTATGTGTTATTTTCTGGTTATGAGCTGTGAAATCTTCAGATTATAGATCTTTGTTAATAGATATAAGTCTGAATGGATAGGGTTTGAGATTATAGTTCAGTTCTGCTTCCTGCTGGACCTGAGATGTAAGGAGCCACTTTCCAAGTTTCTGTTGTCATGGATAGAGAATCAACCACGAAGATTTGCACTTCTTTAAATTACACACAAAATAAATCCTTACTTTCTTAAATTATTGTCATTGTAAACTTAATTTCAACCATAGGAAACTCACTAATATATCATGGGTGTTAAAGAAAGTCCATGAGACATTGGTGTCAGAGATTATAGTGTGGTGATGTCTCTTTCAGAAAACAGATCAGAATACAGATAATTTAATTATGAAGCCACCAATATTTTTTAAATCTTTCAGCTTTAATGAGCATTCAAGATGGTCTCATTAACTCTTAGACATTTTTCTTTAAAATATTTTATTCATGCTAAATATTGATAGAATTATTTTCACAAGTAATATACCCATATTAGTTTTGTTCTTTTGACTATAAAGAGGTATGACTTATGCAGAATTTTGACATGTGTATGTGACTAAATAAAGACAATGAGTTTTAACATCTTTCAATGAATGACTTTGAGCAACTTTATCACAATATGATCAACACAAGCTGCCTGAGAAAAAGCTACAGGAATGTGGAAGATGAATGAAGGCTCAATGAAAGAATCACTGAGCTCCAAATATCAAACAGCTTAGAGCATACCCATATATTGTTCAATTCTTAAGTTAATCAAGCACATCTACAGAGAGAATTAGGCCCACATACTTTGAATTAGCTTTATTTAATACATTTCCACCATTATATCTGTATAGATACAAAGATGGAAATTAAATGAGGGAAGTAATTTTTTAAAATGTAGTTTCAAGGCTTAGGTCAGATGTTCTCTGTTCTTGTTCACAAAACAAAATTGGCTTCATATTTGGGCCAAACACAGTTGTGACATTTTAATACCATGACCTCGTTTCTTATTTGCAGATTTTATATATATATATATATATATATATATATATATATATATATATATATATATATATATATATATATATATATAAAATATATATATATTATGTTTAAAATATTGACTCTTTTAAAATTATTAGGATTTTATTTTTATTTATGTGTATAAATTAGTACTGTGTTTGTAGGTGCCCTTGCTTGCTTATGCTTCAGAGGCCAGAATAAGCCATGATATCCTGTGTAGTCAAATTTACAGGCAGTGCTGCATATACAGTTGAGAACCAAGCTCAGGTCCTGGGGCTAACTAGTCTAGTAAGTGATCTTAAACACTGAGTCAACTCTCTAGTCTTTCACTTAATTTATGCCATCCATTCATTTAATAACTTATGTATTTCTATTTAAAATATTTTATTTTATTTATCAATTTTATTTCTGAGTGTTTGCCTGCATATATGTATGTACATATGTACACCATGTGAATATTTGCTGGCTATGAAGTGAGAAATCCCTGGAACTGGAGTTGCAGATGGATGTAAGCTGCCACGTGGGAGCTGAGAATGGAACCTGAGTCCTCTGTAAGAGCAACAAGTACTCTTAACATCTGAGACATCACTCTACCCCTATTAACTTGTTATATTCTAAGTTATTGCAAATAAGCCTATTTATTTTTTATTTTATTCATTAAAATATAATAATGAATTTCTTAATCTAAATATTATTTACTTCTTAATTGGATAAATTGTTCCTTTTTTAGAATAATGAGATAACAAATAAAAATGCTGTCTTAAAGTTGTGTAGCCTTTGTCTCTGGTACCTGAGGCTAATTTTCAAGGCACATTTTCTTTCTATTGACCTTTTTTTTGTGAAATAGGTTACCTTGTTACTCTGAGTATCAGTTGCTTCTCCTTGATTCCTTCTTCTTGTGTGGAATCAAATTCTTTCTCCACTGAGAATTAACAATGAAGAGTTTATTCATCCTATAAAGATGGTGTCATTTGAAATGGAGAAAGGAAGAAATTGCTTTCTCTTTAATTAGCCATGAGGGGAGAAGTGCATTGGTTTTTCCTGACTTCTTGTGGCCTAAAAGAAAGAGCCCTGAAATTGAACTCCCTCACCTGTGTACCTAGGTGTAACTCAACATTGATTTGCAGATAAAATTAATTTTTTGAGTTTGGAAATCTGAACTTCAAAATGTCTTGGACTGTTTATAATTGAATTCACCATAAGGAAATGCACAATATTCTCTGTCTTGAAGCATACCCTCTACATCTTTGTCTTGCCCCACTAGTTTAAACTGGAAAAGCAAGGGACTGTGCACATACTTTCTAGCCAGGTAATCAGAGGCTTTAGTTTTACACTGGGAATTCTATATCGTTTATTGCAAAGAAGCAGCAGGTAGCTAATTTACATTAAGAAGGAAGCCTTGCTTGTTTTATTTTCCAATTGGTGAAGCTAATTTCCCAACCAGCCAATGGTCTTTTGCTTAGGTATTTCAACCACTGAGAGGATGCTGACAATGTTAATATATTCATTAAAGGATGCACAAAGTCCCCTGTTAGCTGAGGAGCTATTGGCAACCTTCTCCAGGGAAGAAAGATCAGACTTTTTAGAGATCTGTCCAATGCCCATGCTCCAGTGAACGGCCATACACTCATGCACACATTGCACCACAAAGTAGACTCATTGGGGGAAAACATACCTTGAAGTAGAGAGAGTAAAGTGATGGGTTTATGGAGGGTTGTTGGTGGATGGACTTGATCAAAACACATTCTGTACATTGATTTCAAATACTTAATAAAAATATTTCTTTGACAAGGTGTTCAAATTTATTCACTTCCAATTTGCTCTGTTCCTCCCTTCTACCTTTTTTTCCATTCATTTTTAAATTATTAGTGTATTTTTATCCATCTTTCATTTTATTTTTTCTCAACAGGGAGATTGATGGGAGACCATCATCTCATCTCATTACCTGTCTCATTACCTGTCCCTTTTCTTTGCTGAGCTTGACACCTGGCCACATACAGACCGCCAGACCTCTTGGCTTTGCAAAAGTAAGATCAGGTTAAAGCTCTGCATTTCATGCTCTTGCCTTTATCAAGACATTTAATTCTTTCCATTTTTACATCTTCCAGTTCCTACAAAATCAATATTTACATAATAGTTTTTTTAACATCATTATTTTCTCTTACCCTTAAACTGTATTAGGTGCTAAAAAGTGTAGTTTTAAAGTAACATCATAAACAATAAAGCAAAAAATAGAACACATCAGAAAATACTTGTAATGAAAATGATTGGATGTATACACACTCTGAGTTTCTCAGACCGTTCTTCTTTGAAAATTATATTTGTCTTTGAATGACTGAGACTCCATACTTCTTTAAGTACCCCAGTTTAGAATTATAGAATAAGAGAGTTTGAGAAATTCTAAAAGTGAAAGTTGTAATGGAGTTTCTTGGTTCCAGGAGGCCAGAGGTCCAGACCCACAGACCTGTTGCGCCAGACCCCTTAGCCACCCACTGCTGCTCAGGCCCCCAGAAATGACTCAAATGCTTATATTAACTTCATGCTGTTTGGTCTATGGCTCAGGCATATTGCTAGATAGCTCTTCATCTTAAATCAACCCATTTCTATTAATCTTTCTGCCACATGGCCCATGGCTTACCTGTGCTCCTTACATGTTGCTCCTTTGGGCTTCTGGCTCAGTCTCTCTGACTCCACCCTGCTCCTCCTACCTATGCTGTGATTTCTCCTCCTACCTTTTCTATGATGCCTGTCATTGGCCAGAACAGCTCCTTTGTTTAAAGATTGATATTCACAGCATACAGAAATACATTCCCACATCACCTGGTGCCAAAACCTGGGAACTTAGACTTTTCTGGACAGTAAGACAGATCTTCTCCTGGCAGCACCAATTTACTTCAAGAGAAAAATAGGCATTGAAAAAACTCCATATGGAGATTAGTTTCTTTGTGGCATTTGTTAGCCACTGGACATGAACCTGTTCTTATATTGACTGCTTGACAATATGCTGTTAAGAGTGGACATGCAGGTTCCATAAGAAGGTAACCTCTGAACTTTGGCAGAACAAGCTGAGATGATCATTCAAGTTCCTGTTTTGCAGAGAAAACTTTCAGACATTCTTCAAGACTCGAGGAGAAGCAACTGATGAATAGGCAGAGCAGATTTCCTACTTCAGAAAGGACTTGGTTTGTATAGATTTTTGATATTTCCAATGAGATTATAGAAAAATAAAAGACATACAAAATAAACATTAAAATGAATATAAAAATTTTTTAGATATTATTTTTAAATTATATTTTATGGGGTAAGTCAGATTATGAGTCAGAATACAAAGTTGTATCTTCAATGATTAGAAGCTTTATCAACTGAAAACAAATGTATTTGTTTCTCAGGAGAGTTATTGTTTGAAAAATAATGAGAAAGTTCAAAAGTGAATGCTAATAATTTTACTTTTCATAAGTCTCTGAGTTTGAGTAATTAAAACAAATTTTAGTGCCTAAAATTTACATGATGTACTTATGTACTATTAGGTTGAATTATTTACAAAAGATCCAAGTGTACTAACCACATCTCTACATTTATGCAGATAGCATGAATAGAAGTAGACCATGAGGTCTCTGACCTAAGACTGATTAGTTTATTGATAGCTATGAGTAAAATGACACTATGTATAGATGATGAAATACAAGAAGTGAGACCTCATTAGAGGAAGTAAGCCACCGCATGGAGTTGCTGGTGGATGGAGCTCACTCAGGCCTCTTCCTGTTTTTCCTTCTCTCTGTTTCCTGGCAGAAATTGCAGTGTTGTATTGCAGCATACAAGCATGTTGAGTCAAGAAACCACAGTCTGATATCTCTAAGAATATTAATTAAAGTACACCCCTTCCAAAATTGTTAGCCAGGTATTTAGTCACAACAACATGAAATACTTAAAAAGTAATAAAACATTAACAGTAGTAAAGGCATGATACAATCCTACTGGTAAGAATTTACTTGGGAAGCTGTAGAAGACTTGGAAACTCACTTGTTCTTATAGTCAAGAGTTCCATAAAAATAACTAAGCTACTATCTATCATATATATTAAGAGGTCTTGGTGTACACCCATGTAGACCCTGTGCTTACTGCTAGTCTTTGTAAGTGCAAATATGCCTTGCTTTGTCAATTCAGATGGCCTCTTGTGTTCTCTGGAGTCTTTCCAACTCCTTTGTGTCTTAAAATTAGTCTTCCTTTTCTTTTGTATTAATTCCTAAGCTCTAAGGAAAAGAAAATAAGGGATAACCCAATTTCAAACCTCTCTCCACCTAATTTCTGGATGTGGGTCTCAGCATTTTATCTCATCTGCTTCTGGAGGAAGTTTGGCTGATGATGACTGGATAAGACACTGATCTATGAGTTTAGCAGAATATTATTAAGGGTCATTTTTTTGACCAGTAGTTTTGTTTTTACTCTAGATCTTAAGGATATTTAGTCTCTGGACCATGGTTACCCAAGCAGTGGGTAACCCTTAAATCAACTCAGACTTTTGTTGGATACTCCCACAAGTTCTGTGCCACATTACTCTAGGATATTTTTTTTTCACAGAGAACAAATTGTAGGTGAAAGGTTTTGTGACAGGATTGGTATGCATATTTTTCTTTCAGTGGCCAACAGAATACCTTCCTACAACAAACTAGAAATTATGGGTAAAGCTTCCATGTAGTTACCAGTTCAACTACTGCATGTTAAATGATTTGTTTAGATGTTTTCCTCAGCAATGACAACATGCTTTCAGATTTTGGAGAGTAACTCTATAGTTTAGCATCAGTATGAGTTGTTTGTGAATTTACATGGGCCCCTTTTGACTAAAATCTCAGCTGAATGCAATCTAGTCCCACTAATGAATGCTTCATCTGGCTACAAGAGATGATCTGTTGAGATTCAGAATCCCTCATTTTTTAAAAAATCTAGAAATTCTCAGTAGGATTCCCTTTATAGATTTTATAAAGTTTCCACTGCATGAGGTTTCCACACCACCCTGGAAATGGACCCCAATTGCAGCAGTCTATCCCTACTCTCTCTCCACTCCATCTCCTCTGACCTGATCCCTCCTAAACTGATTCCCCTCCTATCCCCAAATCTCCCAGTCTGTTTATAAAAATGTGTGTCCTAAATCTCCTTTCGAGGGAGATCTTCTTTGGAGATCTCCCTAGAACTCTTTTCTTTACCTAACCTCTCTGTATCTACTGATTTTAACTTGGTTGTTATTTACTTAATTGCCAATATCTACTTATAAGTAAATATATACTATAACTTTCTGGGTCTGGGTTACCTTACTTAGGTTATTTTCTTTCTAGTTGTATCCAATTACCTGAAAATTTAATGTAACATTTTCAATAGCTGGGTAAAACTCCATTATGTAAGTGTACCACACTTGCTTTATCCATTCTTTCATTGAAAACATATAAGTTGTTTCCAGTTTCTGACTATATATATATATATATATATATATATATATATATATATATACATATATATATACAGCCACAATAAAAATAGTTGAACAAGTGTCATTGAGGTAAGATAGAATGGCCTTTCGTTATATGACCAAGAGTAATGTAGGTGGATCATTCTGTAGATTAATTTCCAGTTTTCTGAGGAAATTACATTTGATTGCCATAGCGGCTATAAAAGATTATACTCCTACCAGCAGTGGAGGAGTCTTCCGTTTGCTCCAAATTCTTTCCAGCAGAAAGTGTCACTTGTGTATTTGATATTAGCCACTCTGAAAGATGTAAGATAGAGTCTCAAAGCTGTTTAGATTTGCATTTCCCTAATTTCTAATGATGCTGAACATTAAGTGTCTCTCAGAAATTTGAAATTTCTCTATTGATCATTCTGTTTAGATCTATACCTCGATTTTAATTGGATCATTTGGCTTTATATTTGCTGTTGCTATCCAGTTTTATGAATTATTTACACATTTTGGATATTAGTCTTCTACTGGATGTGGAGTTAATGAAAAGTCTTTTTTCCATTCTGTAGGACACTCCTTTGCCTGATTGACATTGTCCTTTTTCTTATATAAGCTTTACAGTTTTACAGTTCCCATTAATTTATTAATCATCAGTCTGAGTTCCGGTGTTAATGCTATTCTGTTTAGAAAGTTGTCTCTTGTACTTATGCTTGCAAGGCTATTCCATACTTTCTCTTCTATCATGTTCACTATGTGTGTTCTAATGTTGAGGTCTTTGATCCACATAGACTTAATTTTTGTGCAGAGAGATAAAATATTCGAATTATTCTGCATGTAAAGATCCATTTTGTACAAGAAGCTGCCCTTTTTACTGTGTATTATGGGCTTCTTTAGAAAAAACAAGGTTCCATAGGTGTGTGGCTTTACATCATCCTCATTCATATGGCTTTTATGTGTGTCAGGAAGAGTGCACCAATCTCATCTAGCACCACGAATATGGCTCTATTACTCTTAACAACACAGCAACTTTTTTATATTTAGTTGTTCTTTGTGTGTGTGTGTGTGTGTGTGTGTGTGTGTGTGTGTGTGTGTGTGTGTGTGTGTGTGTTATGTGGAAGGATATATGCTTTGTATACACATAGAAGACAGAGAAGGATTTGGACTCTCCTTACCTATCATTCCTTGACATATTCTTTTAAGAGAATGTTTCCCTCAAAAACATACATCTAGATTGGCAGCCAGAGATCCTCTTGTCTTTACTCACTACAGTTTGGGGTTACTTAGAGGTTTTTGTGACCCCAAGAAGCTTATCATGTGGGTTCTGAGGATTAAACTCAGGTCATCAGTCTTGTATATCAAAAACCCTTATCCACAGAACCATCTCCATATGTCTCCCAAATAAGTATATATTAAACAAAAAAATGAAACTTTTTTATGTTAAAAATAAATTGTTATGAAAATTAGATAACTAAATTACAGACTGGAAAATATATTTATAACTTTGTTAACAAAGAGTTTAAATTTAAAAATTACCAATAAAGTGAACATTGAAAGAAAAATAACACAATTAAAATTAAATGTTGACTTAAGTAGCTAAACAATTCCTCTTTTCTGTATAAAGCCCTAAGTACTGAAAAGAGTACATACATATGAAAGTCCATTTATTACTGTTGAGCATTGTCTAAAGTTAGAAAAATATCTAATGTTCATTAATTAATGAATGGATGGACAGATCATGATATACTCATGATAAAATAACAGTGGAATATTTAAATACAAAGAGGAGTGAAGTCCCACCATCTTTCAGTGTGGATAAAACTTCAAAACATTTGACAAATCATCAGGAATGAAATCACATACTTTGTAATTCTGCTTTTATTATTTACCAGAATAGACAAGTACACAAGGACAGAAGGAATAAAGGTGGTTTACAAAGGTATAGGAAGTTAGGGACTGGGAAAATGATTAGTGGAAGATGGACTTACATTTACTTTGAAACTCATGAGGGACAGTGGTCACATAGTAAAGTGAACATGGTAGTGCTAAATTGCAGTCTGAAATATTGTTCTTCTATCCTGTGCAAGCTTTACTAAAATAATCATAAACATAAATAGTCAAATGACATGGGAAATTCTTTAGAAATCATGCAATGTTTCTGATCAGATAAACAAAACATCAGTATCAATCCATATTAATTTAATGGATACATAAAATAACAAATCTTCAAAACTTGGATATATTGGATATAATTGATGCTTTAATATTTTGATAGTGAGAGTGTGAAATTACTCAAGAACATTGGCTTGCAGATTGATAATTTTTAAGAGAAAAAAATTTAAAACCTCAATTTTCTTCTTTATTGTATACAGAAGATAAATAAAAAGATATTTCATCAGAGTGACTTAGTCAGAAAATGCAGATACTAAATTAATAAGTGTTTAAAATATATAATTCAATGCCTCTTGTATAGAAAAATGGGTGAAACCAAGTGATTATCCCCATACACTGTATGTTGTGGAGTATCAATATAAACAAAACACCTAAATATCAGAAAAAAATGAACAAATTGATAAGTACATGTAAGATAAGGTTACAGAAATTAGACATGACACCAACTTATAGATGGATTCCATTCATGTTAGGTCCGTGAAGTGTTACTGTGTTCACTGTCTTTCTCAGAGTCATAATTTTATGGTCATATAAACTTTGCCCAAACTATGCTACTACAAATTTCAGTTGTGGTGGTTCACAGCCATAATCCTAGTACTTAGGAGATAGGGACAGAAAGGTTGCTGAGTTTGCAGCCTGCCTAAGGTAGGTAGTAAGTTTGAGCCCAGCCTAGGCCAGAAAATAAAATTGTTTCAAGAAACTTTAAAAAGCATATTAGAAATAAATTAGTGACCTAAACAATACAATTAGTCTCTATTTGTGTTAATAAATACTAGAGTTTCTCATTTTGTTTGGGTGATCTTTTAACATATGTAAGACTATGTCTGACATAAATTGTCATGGATGATAGTGCCTCTTGTTGCTTCTTCTATACTACAGTTTGAACATGTTTTCTTTTCTTTTTTTTTTTTTTTCTTTTAGAATTAACATTTTACCTTTCAGACTTCTGTCCACATTCATTGGCAGGCTAAAAACAATTCACTTGCTGATTTGTCAGCTTATGACATTAATTCCCTACAGTATCATCTGTTTACAACACACTGTACAGATCGCTTTTCAAAACTTTATGAATATTAAAGTGAATGTCCCTGCCTTCTTGGATGTATTTGGCTTTATATTATCTTCCCTATGAGTAACCCAGGTGTTGATTTAAAATTCAGTGACACCAATGATTATCATTATAAATCATCTCCTATTCTTTCAGTGCTTGACATATCTAAGACAGAAGCCTGGGAAACATGTTCTTTCCCATTGACCATATAGCATGCCTTGTCAGTGAAGGCTGAAGCCTCATCATTGGAATTTCAATCTAAACAAAGATTCACAGCAAGCCTCCCAGCAGCTGCTTTGTCAGATTTTTGAAAGGGAAAAATTAAATCAACTATATTTATTCCAAGTCTCCTCTGTAATAGGTCTCATATGAGAGCTTAATTTTATTTTCTGTTTATCAAAAATAAGGCCTACCAGAGACCGGGGTGTGGAAGCAATTATGTGAAGCCATCCCACAGATGGTGGGTGGTAATAAGAAATTGTTGATGGGAATCTGTTACTTTAACAAGCCAAGAGAAATGGCATTTCACTCTCCTTTTTATAAATGGTAATACCTAGTGCTTTTTAAATTGGATGACTCCTCTACTCTATCAGAATAGGAGATCTGAAAAAAGATAATAAATGTTACTGAATGAGAATGAAGCAATTCACAGTCTTTATTCTATCAGTGTAGGCAGGGATGTTAGGGAGATAGGATAAACGGAGAGGTGGGTAGGTAGATATTATTTTAAAATGTCTAAAAGAAGGAAGCCAGAATTTTAATGAAGCCTTTTTAATGGATGGCAGATATCCCTTTTCACTAATTTTTTAATGCTCTTACCAAAGAATCAAACTGTAGTCTTTTATTGCTTACATTTATTCTTATGTTCATCATTACACACAAAATAAATGTTTAAAATTCATTCATACATTTGTATAGAAATGTTTTTAATAAAACTGGCATTTCCAGGTTCTGTGAATATAGTAAGTTTTGAATAAAATTAATATCTAAATCATACACTATGTGATGCTTCAAACAAACATTCCAGTTTTTCTATTCTATGGATCTCAAATGGCTTTAAATTCATCAAGCATTTTTCTTTGTGTTTTGTGAAATTCTCACTCTGAAAGCAAAGCTGGGCTGAAACTCACTTCAGAATATTCTGGCCATAAAGGTATGGCAATACTCACACTTCCACTTTCCATAGGTGGATATGACAGGCATAAGTACCAAGCCTGGCTTTTTGTCAACATTTAATCTTGGTATTGATGAGATAATTATTATCTCTCAGCCTGCCAGTGAAAGGGGTGAGGGGAGAAGATTTCAATCAACTTTACAGAGAATTACTCTGACATTCTTCAGACTCTTGAGATTTGAATTAATTAATAATATTATTATAGTCTCACGGTTATATCTGATATAATCTACAACATTAATGTTATTTATAATTCCAAATATAAATTTTATTGTTCTCAATATCATAATTATTATCAAGGCATGGCACGTATTATGTTTTATTTTTACAGTACATAGTTATATTTGAACCCTTTTACATTTTGAAAGACAAAACTGGTCAAAACAATCTAGATATGGGTAAGATATTTTGCTACAATTTCTTATTTTACAGCTTAGAATGGATACTGTTAATAGTGAATAAGAAAAAATTATTAGATTATTAAGAAAATATATATCATCAAAGAAGAGTTAGAATAAAATTTCTAATATAAGTCAGCATTTAATATTTAATATTAGCATGCTCACTCTTTTAAGACATGTTTTTCTTAATTTATTTTACGTTTAATGTCAGTTTTGATAATATCATATATACACTGTGTTGGGTCATACACACCTGCACACGCCCTCTCTTATCATCTTTGTTTCTGGGAAGACTGCTTTTTCTCAGTTAATCTCCTATATTTTTAAAAACTTTTTATTTTTTGTCCCCTTATTCAGCTTCCTTCGGTTTCTCCTTGTAATTCTTGAGAATCTATGGGCTAGAAAGGAAGTTTAGGAGTTAAGAATATTAACTGCTCTTCCAACAGAAATAGGGTTTCAACACCCCAATAGTGTGGCTTCCAATACTTTTAACTCCACCGCTATGAGATAAAATGTTATTATTGTTTACTTGTTTCCACAGACTCCAAGGGCACCTGCACTTTCATGATCACATCATCCCACAATACAGAAACATAATTTAAAAACAAAATTAATCTTAAAATTCCACTCTATGAAAAACAGCAATTTTTATTCATTTGTGAGGGAAAGGAAAGAAGTGGAACTGAGTTGAGAGCGATGATTCTCAGTTGTCATTTTAGAATTATGTGTCATGTACTGTCCTCATGATGGTATTTTTGGTATTTTATGTCAGATTATTCTTGTTAAATTATTTCTCTTGTGCATAATTAGTCATCTGAATCCTTAACTGCTCCTGGTGAAGACATTTAGCAAATGTTTCTGGACAATGGGAATAGTTCACTCAAAGAGACCTTTTTCCCCCTGTTGTAATTGTGGAAGAAAAATCTTAGGCTGCTCTCTAATTTGGAGAACAATGTCTTTGAGAGAAAATTCACCAAGTCTGTAAGGTCTGTGTTTAAACAACACTAGAGACAAATATCTTAATTATGTAGAGGATTCTGAAGCCATTTCTAGGCTATTGAATAAAAGGAAACAGAAAGATCTCATAATTTAAAATAAATACTGAATATTCAAAAGACAGGTAAATACTTCTGTAATTTAGTAACAGTACTAAGTAGTATCTGTAATCTTTGTTTATTTTAACATCTGTCAGATGTACAGCTTTTGGATCATAGACTTGAAGTGAGGTTAGCAGATACTAATTTTGACTACCTATGCAACCGTATATTGATTTTTTTAAAGATGAAAATATGTATACCAAATAAGGTATCATAACTTTCCTCAATTATCCAAACAGAAATCATCCTAAAAGACTAATCTAAATGTAACACCTGATGTCTTTAGGCAGTGAAATAATTTACCCAGAATTTTATCAATAATTTCAACTAATTTTAAGTGCTGAAATTTTCTAACTTTTTAAGATTTATTTGTTAAATATGACTTTCACTTAAAGTATTTTAGGAAATGCAGAAGGTTAATGTAAGAATATTACCAAGAGTTTAGATTTTTTATTGTTTCAAATATATTTTATTTATTGGTTGACAATTTTATATGTATATAATGTATGCTTATTATATCACTTCCATTTTTATCTGCCACCCACTACATCTTAATAACTTAACCCTTTTCTCAGTAAATACCTCTTATATATTCATGTCATTTTTTTTTCAAATAACCCACTGAGTTTACTTCGGGACACCTTCATGTGCATGTAAAAGTGAGATTCTTTACTGAATCATGAACAACTATCTAGTGTTTACATTCCATCAGAATAATCACTGTCCCTCTCCTAGCAGCCTCTTAGTTAGACAAGGAAACTCTAATACCTTTTCTTAACCCATGTGTGAGTGTTGAAGGTTCTAGTTTGCATAGAGCTTACATATAATCACAGGGAAGTGCTCTCAGTTAAAAAAAAAAAAGAAAAAGAAAAAAAATCACAATTATCTTTCCATCAGTACTTTTAAGACAAAGAAATGCCAAAAATCAAATTATTTTGTCTCTGAAAGATAAATGTAAAACTACGTTAGATTTTTTTACTGCATAAAAAGCTCCCAAATTTATTCATAGAATTGTCCTTCCATTTTTTCACTGGTAAACTAATGGCTGAGATTTACACATTTTTTGTATTAAGAACACAGTTCAGGGAATGAGACTCCGAATGGAGTTTGATGCTCTCCACAAGTGAGCTACACTACATTATGCTTGGGCCCAAATCTGACTACACACACAGTACAGACTATATTTTTAATTTGGAGTGTTTTGTTCTTCTATGGTCCTACCATTGCCTTTTGACACAGACAATCCACACTACCCTCTTAGAAAAGAAGAAGAGGAGGAGGAAGAGGACGAGAAGGAGGAGAAGGAGGAAAGATAGAAATAAAGCGTACCCTGTGTAAATTGCATTGGAGAATACCAAATTGTATTATAGAAAAAAAGAATTTCAAAGAGAAAATGATTTGATCTCTCTTCAGAGGAGTGCTAAGCTGATAATCTATGGTTAAGAACATTAATGATCCAAGGTATGTAAAGAATTTAGACATAAAATTTTCAAACATTGGGCATTAAACATATGGAATGCATTGGGCAAAATGACCATCAAAGCAAATAAATAAATGAGCTTTAGAAACAGATGTTTGTACATGAAGGAAAAGATTAAAGGAATACAGACCAGTCAATATGGGGAATAATGGGAAAACTGGATAGCCTCTCTGAGTCACATGCTACTTTCAGCCTATCCATCTAAATTATAATTTGATATTTTAATTAAATGTGCCTTTCAAAGCCATTCTCTGTGTCAGAAAATTTAGAAATAATATGGCATGTCTTAGTGTACATTGACGTAGGTCTTCCCATCTTTTACTCATTAACAAAAATATATATGAAATATTGCAAGGCAAATGAAAATACTTTCATAAATTATTCTATCCCTATAAAACTTTGTGTCTTATTAATGAAGCTGATGGATTAGCTGCCCATTGTGTAAGTATTCAGATGTCTAATGTGAGCCAGTCCCTATGATGATTTATCCACTCCACTTTGTGTTTTTAGAGATGGTCTCTTCTGAGAATTTGATCCTAGGCAGAGCTTTGTAGATTCTCCATCACTTTAATTGTGTTTCTCTTAGTTGTGACCCAATACGGCTGCTGCATGCAATGATTTTATTTCCTTTTCTTAAAAATATCTATTATTCTGCTTACTCATCAAGCTTATGTACTGAAACTGAAGAAAGGGCACTCGGCTTCTGGTTTCTTATCAGGAGTGCTAGGAATTTAATAGAAAGTAGACAATACTAAGTGTGTTCTCATACATCAGTACATTTATCTTAATAAAAATATAGAACAGTTAGTTTCTTTGACTTTCTCTTGCATGTAGGATAGATGTGTCACTTCTTACAATGACCTTCACTATCTTTCAGAGGCTGTACTAGCATATTGTATAATTTAATTCATTTATCCCTTACAGAAGTTTGAAAGATTATTCTTAATAATATTATTAAAGGTTGAACTGTGCCTTTTTTCCACAGTTCATATATTGAAATCCTAACCTGCATCCTTTCAGAATGTAATCATGTTTGAAAACAGGTTAATTGCAGATATAATTAGTTAATGAGGTGATATTGAACTAGGGTAAATCTTTAATTATATATAATTGTGTCCTTATAAAAAGGTGGGATTCTGAAAGAGTCACAAGAAGGGCAAATGAGTCTTAGAGGTAAAGGTAGAGCCATGGATAAGAAGCTATTTCTTATCAGACCACAAATGACATAGAAATACTGTGAGAAAGATCAGAGAGGGAGGGATTGCACAGGGTCTCTTTGGTTTAGCTCTTATTAGAAAACAGAAGTCAAATTCTTGGCCCACTTCTAGCCTGAAAAACTTCAAGAAAATATTTAAAACAAAACAAACAAACAACAAAGAACTATAACAACATAAAGTAAAAACAGTGAGGCATGGATACCATTCTAATTCTAAAGCAGTCTAGGACTAGTTGTGTGACACAGTTACTTCTAAAATTATGTTCCCCTTGACCATTCAGAGTTATTACAAGTATGGGGCAATATCAGCACATGTTTGCTTAGATGAGTCGCACAGCTTATCATACCTTACTATGGTGGCCACAGTAAAATAACAGTATCATTTTCCTATTGAAGAAAGGGGGCTTTGTCCTGGTTACACTGACAGAGTTCAGGTAGGAAAACAGAAGGCTAGTTTATCCTAGTTCAAGATATGCATCTTTAAAAAAAATGGAAGTGCTTAAATTATATAGTTCAAAAATTTTTGTATCTCATATGAATATGATGTTTAATTTACCAAAACTGCATTTTGAACTTAAGGTTTCTATTGCTATGAAGAGACTCATGACCACAGAAACTTATAAAGTAATACATTTAGTTAGGGCCATTTTAGAGTTCAAAAATTTAGTTCATGTTTGTCATGGCAGTAAGCAGGCAGTCAAGGAGCTGAGAGTTCCACATCAAAATCAGTAGGCAGCAGGAAGACACCAATGTGGGCCTGATTTGAGCATTGGAGACATCAAAGGGCACCCTTCAGTGACATTCTTCTTCTAGCAAGGCCATACCTCCTATTAGTGCCCTTCCCTATGAGCTGATGTGAGCCATTTTCATTCAAATTACCACAATATCTTTACATAAACAATAAAAAGAGGAAAAGTATTAATTAAGTTCTATAAAAGCTAAGAGATAATTTGGAATCATCTAAATATGTTAAATATTTTTACCTTAAAATTTTATAAAAAAATATATGCTCAGGAACAAACCTTTATACATCACTTATATTTACTGTGAGTCACAGCTAGTGAAAGGGCCAGTGATCCCAAGGTTTGACAGATAAACAGACTGATGTCATAAAGAGAAAAAAGAGAAGGAAATTGAAGTACAAGAAAAAAGTGGAAGTATCTTTATTTATATATGATATTATATAGAGAATATATCCCAAAGTCTTACTAGAAAACTTTGGCAAGCTCAAAATAACTTAGAAAAATTAAAAGCCATTCTATACACTAAAAGACAAGCTCTAAGAGAGATCCTGTATATACTCATTTGTATAAGAAAACTTCAAATCTCTGAAGAAAGAGACTAAAGGAAAAACTTAAAAAATGGAAAGACATCCTGAGTTTATAGATTTCCAATATTAATATTGGGGGAAACGTTCACTTTTCCAAATAATAATATAAATAGTGTAATTCCATTCAAAATACCCAAAACATTCTTCACAGAATAGAAAAATAATTCTGAAATACACCCTAGAAAAAAAAATTCAAAGAGCCAAAGAAATCCTAAGCAAAAAAATGACTACTGAAGAGATTGCTGTTCTAAACAACAGGATATGTTACAGAGACACAGAAGCAGGAAATATATGGTTCTCCACAAAAATAAGCATGCTGACTATTTTAGTGCATGTATTGCTGTGAAGAGACACCAGGATCACAGAACTTTTTTCTTTTCTTTTTTTTTTACAAAATTTTTTATTTGTCTTACATACCACCATCAGTTTCCCCTCTCATCCCTCTTCCCGCTTTCCCTTACTCTGCTCCCCATCCTCTGTATCCTCCTCCAAAAGGGTAAGACATCCCATGGACAATCAGCAAAGCCTGGTACACTCAGATGAAGCATGAGCAAACCTCTTCCACTGCATCAAGGCTAGCAAGGCATCCAACCATAGGTAATGAGCTCCAAAAAAGCCAGCTCATGAACCAATAATAGGTCCTACTACTACCCAGAGCCTCTCGCAGACCATGCTACACAACTGTCTCCTGCATGCAGTGGGCCTAGTTTCTTCTCATTCAGGCTCCACATTTTTCAGTCTAAAGTTGTGAATCCCCACAATCTTTGGTTAGTTGTCTTGGTAGATTATGACCTTGACCTTCACCCTATGCTGATATAATCCTACCTTTTTCTCTTCAACGGGACTCCAGGAGATTACAGCTTGGCCTGGTCCTTGGCTATGGATCTCTGCATCTGATTCTATTTGTTACTGAGTGAAGGTTCTATGATGACAGGGTATTGACCAATCTGCTTATAGGGGAAGGCCAGTTCAAGCATCCTCTCTACTACTGCAAGTAATCCAAGCGTCTGGATTTCTGGAAATTTTTCTAGCACTAGGTT
Source organism: Phyllotis vaccarum (assembly GCA_033318265.1). Lineage (NCBI taxonomy): Eukaryota > Metazoa > Chordata > Mammalia > Rodentia > Cricetidae > Phyllotis > Phyllotis vaccarum. The sequence goes on along the minus strand of JARWLC010000002.1, from coordinate 120,130,598 downwards.
TCTGCCTAACCCCACAATGTCTTCCTCTATAAAGATATATGCTTTATTGCTCTACTATTCCATCCCCCTCCCAACTTGACAATTCTATTTCTGATGTTCCCATCCCATATTTCCTCCCCTCTACTTTTCCCCTTGCCCCAAGTTTACCCAGGGGATCTCATCTATTTCCTCTTTCCAGGGAAATCCATGAGTCCCTCCTAAGGTCCTCCTTATTACCTATCTGCTCCAGAAGAGTAGACTTTAGTTGGTTATCCTTTGCTTCATAGCTAGGATCCTCCTATGTGTGAGTGCCTATCATGTTTCTCTTTCCGGGTCTGGGTTACTTCACCCAGAATAGTATTTTCTAGTTGTATCCATTTGTCTAGAAATTTTAGGATGTCTTTGTGTTTTACAGCTGAGTAATACTTTATTGGACTGAGGCAACTCTCAAAAGGAAAACATTTCATTGGTGTGGTAGCTTACAGTTTCAAAGGATTAGTCCCTTGTCATAATTATGGGAATTATGACAGTGTGCAGGAAAAACAGGGTTCTGACTGTATTTTTATAGGTGACCTGTGATTTTAGACAGTATCTTGAGCACAGGAAACCTCAAAGCCCATTTTCATAACAACACACTTCTTCAAACAAGACTATACCTACTCAAACAAAGATATACCTCCTAATAATGCCACTGGTGATATGGGAATGTCTTTCTGTATACTGTGAATATTAATCTTTAAATAAAGGAGCTGTTTTGGCCCATGTCAGGCATTATAGAAAAAGTAGGAGGGGAAAATCACAGCATAGGTAAGAGAAGCAGGGCAGAGTTAGACAGACTGAGCCAGGCGACCAAAGAAGAAACATGTAAGGAACACAGGTGAGCCACAGGCCACGTGGCAGACAGATTAATGAAAATGGGTTGAGTTAAGATGAAAGAGCAAGGTAGCAATGTGCCTGGGCCATAGGCAAAACAGCATGAACTTAATGTAAGCATCTGAATTATTTTGGGGGCCTGAGCAGCGGCAGGCTGTAAGTGGTCTGGGGCTGCAGATCTGTGGGTCTGGACCTCTGGCCACCTGGTACCAGGAAACATTATTGTAACACACTTCCACTGAGCTTATGGGCTCAATTATACTTAAGTTCCCTCAATGACCAATGGAATACCAAACATGTGTTCTTATAACTACTTTTGGGTTTCATGCATGAGATCAGATACACCCTACCAGATGCCACACTAGAAGAGTTGCCAGGTGGGTACAAGGGAGAGAAGTAGAAGAGTAAAAGAGAGAGATAGACTTTCCATGTGACAACTCCTTTTAAGAGAGTAAGTGGGCACAGATTTATGTAGTCATGTCTAGGGGCTGTTCTGCTGGCACCATGTTAGGTTTACCATGTGGGGGCTATATGCCAGTAATTCTTATCTCATCCAGCACTATGTTAACCCTGTGGCTGCTATGTCCTGGGATTCCTTACATCTACAGCCATCTGATATTTGACAAAGAAACCCAAAAAACATTAATAGGAAAAAAGACATCATTTTCAATAATGCAAACTGAGAAAATTGGGTGATTTAGTAATAAAGTTTTTTCTTTTATATCCAGAGCATATTGAGGCATGGATTTTGCTTTAAGCCCTGATCAGTATGCCAAGTTTTTGGTAGTGGGGTCAATGCAATCCCTGTTTGTACTCATTTGGGGGCAGATAGAAAATGACTATGTTTGTGGAGGGAAGAAAGTTGGGGAAGGACAAATTGATTACAAAAGGAGTTGAATAGGCCTGGATAGATAGATAGATAGATAGATAGATAGATAGATAGATAGATAGATAGATAGATAGATAGATAGATAGAGAACTTAGGGTCAGATGTCTTATCTGAACAGTCCTGATCTGAATTTGCAGGCTAGTAGTTCTTATGTGAAACTAAGAATTTAAGGGACTGATTTTCTTTCTTGTTTAATGGGTTAGAGAGTGACAATTACTTTACATAACTTTTGCCAGAGCTCATTCAAATATATTCAAAATAATCACTCTATTGATTTATAGAGTGTAAACCTTAACCTAATATTTGTCACCTAAATATTAAACTATGATATTGGGGGTTTTTTTGTTTATGAAGAAAGATCATTGGTTATCATTTATTCTCTTCATTCCAGTGAACTTATGGACACATTTTTACCCATTTTAATCACAGGAGTAGGTCAGCTTTACTTGAACTACCCTTCACAATACTGTTTTATAGTTTGTTTGCTGGAAGTTCTCATTGTAATATTGGCTCATTCACTTTGAAAGAAAACTTTTAATTTTGACAAACTGCTTTAGCAAATGTGATACTTAAAGGTGGTTTTTATTTTATTTGGGGGGGGGATAATGGATTATACCATGTTCAAAGCAACTCATAAAAGGGGTTGAAAAGAAAATGGAAGAAGTTCCCAAGTGAATTTAATTTCAAGGCAATTATTTTAAGAGAGAGTGGTCAAAGACATTGAGAATTGATACTGCCAGGATCTGGAAATGGTATCCCCAAGACACCAAAGGATTTATTTAACTTTGTTTATTTGGATACATCCTAACAGAGTAAGGCAAGTTTTTCTCTAATCCTTGAAACAGTGGCTCATACTATGTGTCAATAGTTTCCAGATGTATGAATTGCTGACTGAACTCTGTACCTGTAATTAATTTACTGTTCCTTCTTAAACTCTTAAGATTTCATGGGAAGCCATTCAGCTTCCCGGCTTTTGTGGATAAGATACCAGGTAGTCCACCAGTGTTAATTCATAAGCGTTCTTGGAAATCATTTCTAACTAGCTTCATCTAACTTAGCTTCAACTGTTCAAATTAGAGCCTCATATTTAAAATAAAATGTATTTATTCTCTTTTCAATAGATGTAAAACGTTAGAGAAAAGCATAACTAGTTAAAATGCAGAATTTGATGATGTGAAATGTTTTTCTATATGCTGTGAATATCAGTATTTAAATAAAGGAGCTGTTTTGGCCCATGACAGGCATCATAGAAAAAGTAGGTGGGAAATCAGAATACCTGGGAAAGGAAGGGCAGAGCCAGAGATAGATCAAGCCAGCCACCCAAGAAGCATGTAAGGAACACAGGTGAGCCATGGGCCATGTGGAAGGATAGATAAATAAAAATAGGTTGAGTTAAGATGTAAGAGCTAGCTAGCAATGTGCCTGAGCCATAGGCCAGAGAACATGAACTTGATATGAGTGTCTGAATCATTTGGGGGACGGGGAGGGGCATGAGAAGCAGTGGGCAGCTAAGGGGTCTGGGGCAGCAGGTCTGTGGGTCTAGACCTCTGGCTGCCCGAGACCAGGAAACCCTATTACAACAGATGACATCCCAATGTGGACTGAACACCCAAATAAAACCTGAGAAAGTTTAGAAAGGGTTCAGGGGACAAAAACTGAGCCAAAGCAGATTTCAAATTGTGTATCTGAAGTAGGTCATTGTACAGAGATAACCCGGCTTCTGGACAACACACAAAATGACACTGTCAGACTGGCTGAAGGGAGCATAAGCTACAACCAGGCCAGTTCCAGAAGTCTCAAAGAAGACTCAGTACCATGTGATTGATTTAAGGTCTTATTTATTTTGAAGAAAAGGAGAACTGAGTCAAAAACAGCTTTTTGGTAGCAGATTTTCTTGGGTCTGCTCTGTTTGCTGGCAGTGAAAAGAGACAAGGCCCCTTTCAGAGAATTTCCTGACTCAGCTTTTTCTGCAAAAGCTTTGTGGCTCTTTAAGAGAGTGTATTTTAAAAGCTCTTCTGGTTGGAAAATGATTAAGGATTCACAATAAAACAGATTCAGATTAAAAAAAAAAAAAAAACAAACCCTGTAAATGGGTTACAATGTATGGTAAGGTACATAGGCTTCAGAGAGAAAAGAAAAAAGGTAGAGAAAGTCCATACAAAGAGAAATAGACTAATAAAAATATAATAACCCATGTAAAGATGGAAAATAGACACAGAATATGTATTGTGGTTATTGTGCTTTCTATTAATTTTTTAACTGTTAATGAGTTAATTGCAGAAAGATAATGGATTGCAAAGGCTGCTAGGTTAAACAAGAGTATATATTTTTAAGGTATTTTGATTTTGAAATTTGTGTCTAAGGATTTATTGCTTTGGAAGAGTTCTGCTTTTGTTTCCACAGAAAATGAGAACCTGTGGATTGCTTCCAGGCAAATATGGTTTCATCAACCAAGACCCCCTGAAAAAAAATCTTTGATGGGAAGAGATGGCCATATCAGCTTCAGGGCTGCAGACTATGATCCAGTCTCAAGAACCCATGAGATTTTCAATGTCCCATAAACAGCAGGAAGTAGTAATAGAAAACTATGACCAAATTTCCAAAATATTGTTTATAAATGTTTTTCATTTTAAATGGTTAATGGTTATAGTTAATCTTTTTCTAAGAAGAAAAAGGGGATATGGTATATCAATAATTTTATAAAAATTAGATTACTGAACTTACTTAATCAGGAAATCAGCTGTTAATCTCAAAATATTTTACATTGGTATGGATTTTGTTTTGTTGATACAAATTTAAGGTCAATTCTCTTATGCTGTATGTATTTTTCTACTCTTGTTTAAGATATGATGCTTATGTAAATGACTTAAAATTGTAATTTATAATTCAGAAATACATATTAGTTAGATTTTTAGGTATACAAAGATATAATTCAATTAGATAGGTCATCTTAAAACACTTCTGAAAACTACAGAATATGGCATTTAAAATGTTTTAAGAAGTTAGGCTTTTCTGGACAGTGAGACAGATCTGCTCCTGGTAGCACAAATTTGCTTCAAGAGAAAAATGGGCATCAAAGAAACTCCATATGGAGATTAATTTATTTGTGGCATTGGTTAGCCACTAGAAATGAACCTGTTCTTATATTGTCTGCTTGACAGTATGCTGTTTAAACTGGAAATGCAGGTTCCATAGGAAGGTGACCTCTAAACTTTGGCAAAACAAGCCGAGATGGTCATTTAGGTTCCTGCTTTGTAGAGAAAACTGCCAGACATTCTTCCGGAGTCGAGAAGAAGCAACTGATGAATGGGCAGAGCAGATTTCCTGCTTCACTGAAATGGAAAGAGAGTCTGGGCCTGTAGGCTGAAGATGGATGCCCCAACTTTATGAGGAAACTTTGGATGACTGTCCAGGCAGATAGGTGTCATCTCTGTCATTTCTAGATTTTGGAAGTTTGCGTGCACTTCCAGTTTACTTGGGTAAATATATCCTTCTGTGATCTTTGATGTAGCTGAAGATTAGATAGTCATAGAGACAGTTTTTCTTAGTCATTTCATTGGTATATTGGATATGAAACTTTAGATTCATAAAGATAAGGTAGATGATGAGTATTTTTTATTAATTTTGTTAAATACAAATAGACTAGATATTATAACTGTAATTCTTGCTTGATAGCTGTTTTGTATTTGTAATTTTGCTTTGTTAATATTGAAACCTTCCTTTTTGAATAGACAGAAAGGGGGAGGTGATATGGTAGTATTTTTCTGTATGCAGTGAATATCAATCTTTAAATAAAGGAGCTGTTTTGGCCCGTGTCAGGCACCATAGAAAAAGTAGGAGGGGAAATCACAGCATAGGTAGGAGGAGCAGGGCAGAGTCAGAGACAGACTGAGCCAGCTCCCCAAGTAGAAGCATGTAAGGAACACAGGTGAGCCATGGACAATGTGGTAGGATAGATAAATGAAAATAGGTTGAGTTAAGGCATAAGAGCTAGCTAGCAACATGCCTGAGCTATAGCCCAAACAGCATGAACTTAATATAAGCATCTGTATCATTTCTGGGGGCCTGATCAGCTGCAAGCGGCTAAGGAATCTGGGGCAGCAGGTCTGTGGGTCTGGACTTCTGGCCGCCCAGGGCCAGAAAACCCTATTACAACAATTTGAAGCCTAGGCGAGGTGGATATATCTACAAAATACTACTTTTAAGGCCCATCGAACACTTTGGAAGAGAAGGCAGAAAAATTGTAAAATCCAGAGAATCAGTGAGTTTGTTTTGTGACTGTATCTCGTAGTACTGTCAGAAGCTATATGCACAAATTCTCACCAACATGACTGCCAAGTGTGACCTGACATAGGAAGATACCAATAAATATCCCATATAAGATAGGAAAAGCTCACAGGACCACAACCCTACTATAAGATAACTGAGGAAAACTGGGAGTGAGATGGTTCTTTCCAGGGAATAGCATACCAGTTGCCTGCCCAGTGACAAGTCACTAGCCCTGAATACCTCTATAGAAGTAACATTATAAAACTAAACAGGTAATATTCAGGGCTATATATACATCAGTTACAATTTGTACAAAAAGGAAGCCGTGAGATTGAACAAAGAGAAGGGCCATAATGGAGGATTTATAAGCTAGAAAGGGAGGGGAAAGTGTTAAATATAAGTTATAATCTCAAAAAAAAAATGAGAAAGAAAAATATATGCCATTGTATTGTGAAAGTAACAAAATATTTATTCCTTGAAAATTCCATACATGTATAAAAATATATTTCGATCATATCTCACCAATGCTAACTTTTCCTAGATCACCATCATGTCCCTCCTCCTTCACACTGGAATTTGACTGGGTTGATCTTGGACAAGTCTCATGCATGTAGCCACATTTGTGATGAGTTCATGAGGACAGTGGTTCTGTCCTGTGTTACAATGTGGTTTCATGGTCCTGGGCGGCCAGAGGCCCAGACTCAGACCTGTAGCCCAGACCCCTTAGCTACCCACTGTTCTTGCTTAGGCCCTAGAAATGACTCAGGCACTTATTTTAACTTTATGCTGTTTGGCCTATGGCTCAGGCACATTGCTAGCTTGCTCTTACATCTTAAATCAATCCATTTCTATTAATCCTTCTTGTCACATGGCCCGTGGCTTACCTGTGTTCCTTACATGTTGTTCTTTTGGGCTTCTGTCTCCTCCTGTCTGACTCTGCTCTGCTCCTCCTACCTACTCTGATGCCTCCTCCTACTTTTTCTATGGTGCCTGTCATGGGCCAAAACAGCTCCTTTATTTAAAGATTGCTATTTACAGCATACAGAAAGACATTCCCACATCAGTCCTGCCTAGAGGATACAGTGTAATTTTACTCTTCCCAAGTGTCTGGCTCTTAAACTATTTGGCCACATTCTCTGTGATGATCTGAGTCCTTGTGTGTGTATGTGTGTGTGGTTGTGTTGTAGATATCTGAACTAAGGTTGAAAATTTATCAAATAATGTATTATTTGCACTTTGACCTGTTCTGATCACTTGTTTTTATTATCACCCACAGGTACATGAAGTATCCATAAGGCAGTTGAAATAGTAGGAGCGTGTTAAATTCATCTAGGACTTTTGGGCCCCTCTGTCCTGATCTTGTCTTGGTCAGAGCACCAGGTCTGAGATCTGTCCTGTAGAGTCAGTCTTAAAAGCAATTAGAAGACAGTTAGTTATACTTACAGCGTTGGTATCATTATTGCTCTAGTGAACACATTTCGTCAGATTGATCATTATTGCAGCTTCAAGTATTCGCTGATAGATATGACTGTTGCTGACCTTTCTCCTCCAGCAGGTCACCTGGTACATCCTTCCATTTGTAACCATGCCAATTCAGTTTACCATCAGATTTCTCCAATTATTGTCACTTATATTTCTTAGGATAATGCTTTTAATAGTATCTATCTTTGATGCCTTAAAGTTGGAGGACCATTTAAAGTCTCCTGAACTCTCAGAAGCCCTTCTATATTTAAAATATTGTTAATTCCAATCCACAGTCAAACACAAAATAGATGCCCTTTGCTTGTTTGAATATTCATAAATTTTCATGGACATGAAAGTATTCATGACAGGAATCAAATACAAACTCCTAATTGACATTCTTGAAGTTAACTTGCGTATTTCCACAAAATAGGCTGCTTCTTTAGTAAGAATTTCTTTGTCTTTAATATTTTTCATACAGAACAGTATTGAATAAAAAAATATATCACATTATAGGTGATAGAATTTCTTCATTTTATTGAAAAACTAATGTTTCAATATATTTAAATATGTTCACTAACAATATTAAGTCATAAAAGTTTGATATTTACTAAAGTTTTCATGTTTAAACTTTAAGAAACAGACTTCAATTATTACCAGGACATGGGTAACTGTCTTTATTATTCAAAAAAATCAAAGGACGAAGACTAGCAGTGATTTTTAAGAGTTAAATTCAGAATATGACTCCTAAACATTCATTAACAAAATAATTGTCCCTTATTAGAGTAATTATATTGACAATGGTAAAATTGATCTTAACTGGTATTTTTGTTTAATGATTTTATTTTAAAATACATAAATTTGTATTATACCTAAGTTTATTCACAAGTGTATTTCAAATATTCTCTAAAATTTGAAGTAGTTTATCAGTTTCCAAGTTCAAGATAAAAAAAAAATTTATTTGGGGATATTTTTGGGCATTTAATATTTTTTATTTAAAATTATGCCTTAAAGGTCAGTTTAAATGTTAATCTGAAAGTAAAATTGGTAGGCCCATCATTCTTTCCCTTCATTGAGCTGAGCCTTTACCAAGTCTGTGCATGTAATGTATTTCTCTCTGACAATAGAATAGTTACAAAGCCATGAAGTGTGTCCAAACTCAAATAAATCAGTCTTAAGTAGGAAGGTGAGGAAGTTTACACCATAGTGCTAAATGCTCATAAACTGTCATTGAAGAAAAATGGAGGGAGGAAATAGGAAATAAAAGGAAGTATGCAGATGAGGAAGAAGTAAGAGTGAGAAAGATGAGGTGATGAGGAGACAAGACAGAGGAAGGGAAGTAGTGAAAATAGGAGGGTGTAGGGGAGAGGAGAGGAGAGGAAGGGAAAGACAGAGAGAAAAAAAGGAGAAGAGGAGAGCAAAGGAGGGGAGAGAGGTGAGGAGAGTAGAGGAGTAGATAAAAGCAGATGAGAGGAAAGACAGGGGGAGGAAATGTGGGAGAGAAGCATAGAGGGAGGGAAGGGTGAAAGGAGGGAGGGAGAGGACAGCAGATGAGAGCAGACAAGAACAGAGGATAGGAAAGAAATGAAAGACAGAAGAGAGAGGAGAGGGGGGAAAGAAGGTGAGGGGAGGAAAGAGGACGGGAGGGTAAAAGGAAATGACTTCTCAGAGCATCTCCCTCCATCATTACTGTTTTAACAGTGATACATTACAGAGGGTTTCTAAGTTTCTTATCTAATCTTAATATGTAAATATTTTCTAGTTAATCCATAAGTGCCCAGTTAGAAATACCCTGTTCCTGTGTTAAAGAATAACATATCCATACCAAAACTACCAGCTCCTGACTTCAGTGCACATATGGTGAGTTAGTATATAACTGATACCAGTTAATAAAAACATAAAATAACACTAGTGGTAATATATATGTTATATTAGTAGACATACAGAATTTTAATATCTATAACAGAAGAATTTAAAATATTATTAGTATATTAGGTGTGTAGCATATTGAATTGATGGATAGTTTTTCTGTTCGTGAAGAATTCTTAGGTGAAACCTTTATAGATAAATACTCTATGAATCAAACCATATTTTTTGATTCTTAGTTAAGCAAAAGTTAGATTTCCATGGCATCTTATATAAACATATTGCATACATAAATATCAAAAATTTAATTAGATATATTGAATAATATTTTAAACCATAATTATTAGACACCCCATTTTAAGACAACTTGTTTATTATGACTCAACTGGGTATCTTACAGCTTTGAGTCGAAAAATCTTTAGCATATAGCATGAAAATTGCTTTTTTATCCTTTATTTAAAAGAATTATTTAAGTTCTTCATAGGTGTGTGATAGAAATCTATGGAATATTTTTCAATTAATTTAAGTCAGTCATGTATAAGAATCTGCATAGTGTTGCATGTATGTTGTACCCAGAAACTTGGTAGGTTGAGCAAGTTTTATTCTATATTTGATATTTTGCATACCTGTATGGAAGTTTCTCATATGTGTAGAGTTCATGGAATCAAGAAGTGGGCATCATATTTCTTGAAACTGGTTTAGTAGATAGTGTGAGACACAATTAGGGTGCTGAGGCTAGCTGGCATAAGCAATTGCTTTTACTCACTGAGCCATCTCTGTGCTTCAGAATGATCACTTAAGTTTCTAGCTTCTAGTCTAGCTTAGGAAACACATATTTCTTAACAGAAACCAAATAAATCTGCTTCAAACCAAACCAAACACAGAACAACACAAACCCATCTATCTGTACATATTGTTGATTATCCATAGTAAATTATAAATGTAAATTTTAAGTAGTAAATATATCCTTTCACAAGTCCATATAGCTGGAATTTATAGTGTTAGCATCCATGAATGTGTTAATGAAAGTTCAGATATGAGTGAATGTGTTTTGGGAGAGAAAGAAAAGATGGAGATACTTATAAAAATACTTATGATGTACTTAAGAAAGAGTAAAAATCAAACACAGTGCTGAGGAGAAACCTGAAATTTAGATAACCCCAATTTTTTTAACTTACCTTACCCTTCGGGGATGTGTAGGACATGTTTAATGACCTATTATACATCTCTTTAGTGTACTAGAACATAATGTCCATGCCAGTTTATTCAAATATTACATGGCTCAAGAATATAGAGTCACCTTTTCAAGAAGCTTAGAAATTCAGTCAGAATTGATTTCCTGAGAACCAGGAGGACTATTCACCAGGGAACCCTATTCTCCATTTTTATAGGATTAACATGGACGCACAGTTGTAAGTGGAATTGAAGACTATACTTGTTAAAGACTTTCTTTAGAAGAGTTCCTGAAAACAGATTCCCTATTTTCTAGTTGGTAGAGAATTTAGTTTGGAAAGAGCACCAAGCCTGCTACAGAAAGGAAGCCCTAGACAGTATCTGAGAAACAATCTAGAGATACTTCTTAGTCAATGAACATAAACACCTAACTGTTTTCTGTATTATAAAGGAGTTTTGTAGGTGAAGTTTACTTAGAAGGCACCAGTGCAGGATAGATATTTATCAAAATATAAACTAACACTCACAGTACAGGTAACAGTTTATAGTAGCACCTGAACACGGACTGGAGTCTGGAATGGTGGACGAGCGATGGACGGAAGATGGATTTTGATCCTGTCTCTCTAGCAGCCAGAAACCAGGAAGAGGGTCCTCGTGTCCCAGAAGCCCCCTCTGAATGGGGTTGGCCACACCCCCTCCAGGTTGGCTACATGTCCTCCAGGAGCTCAGGACCCTGGATAAGCATTTTAGGACCCCACCAGCTGACACCTGAATCCCACTACATCTCCCCCTTTTGTCTAACTAAGAAGGTTCTAAACTAAGATTATGTACAATAGGAATTATTATGAGGTAGTAACCTTAAATACCTATTCTTCAACCCCTTCAAGAACTGAGAAGGAAGATGTATCAACTTGAAAGCCAGAAGTATATGGAATTAGTGGCTTCCAAAATTTGGGAGAGGACAGCAACACAGCTACGTGGACAATCACCTCTGGTTTTATGCACCATTGGAGCATCTATCATATTGGCTATAGGCCTATGGTATCTGACAGATCTTTTCAAAAGCAGAACAATTTTGGAGGGACTGTCTCATCCTGTCCAGGCAGGTTTCGTCAGTCTCTATCTATCAACTTGTTCTTCCAGCTTGACACCATGTGTGTACTGTCAGCAATCAAGGTAAGGACAGTTCCTTACTCAACCGGCCATTCTCTGCCAAAAGGACAAACTCCAATGGAATATCCTCGATGCTCAATACCATCTCGTGAAGGGAACAGTGACACCAGGAGTCGTCGTGTCTCTCATGGCCGAATTTCAAATGTTAAATGCCATATTCTCTGGGTCTATGAAATAGTTGAAGATTCCTGTCTATCTATGATATTCTAACCTGTATCTGATATGACTGGTATATGATACCTTAAGTAATGTTGGCTGCAGTTCTTATCGTCTTAAGGAATAAACCCTGTACTAAAAATTAGAATACCTATATAAGGAGTGTACAATCCATGAACAATGACCTTTAGTAGGACTATCAAACATTAGCCAGGGGTATATTACCATGTAAAGTGGCCACAGCATTTTAGACATGTAAATACATATATATCATCTAAACAGAGGTATATAAAACATCTTGTGCATATATCATAACTAGTGCAATCATACATTATATCTAGTATAGTTAAATGGAGGTAGTAATTGCATAGTATACATGACAATGATGTGCAAATATTTTAAACAGAGGTAGAAGCATACATAAAATATAGCAATTTCAGATTCAGTTTTACATAATAGTTACGGATTCAGATTTATATCGAAGTACAATTTGCTTTGGTTATATAAAGCAATCTCAGATTAAACTTTGTACCAATGTACACATTATCACAATTAAACATATAAAATGATTTCACATTTGTATCAATATACAAATATCTATGCCAGTGCAAGTTGTCTTTAGCTTACCCCATACATTCAGCTAGAATGGTGTATAGGTAGGTAGAACAGTCTACCTTTATCTATCCTATCTATCCCCCCTCTCTTCTTCAAAAGAGATCCTTGATGCTATAATTTTAAAGTATATGATAAAAATATATTCATCCAACTACCACTCAAACTGTATACCAATTTATTTAATGAAAAAATTTCATTGGTATTTCCAACACAATGAATGTCCCCATATCCCTTACCAGTCACTTTGTTTCCTGTTTATTTCTTTAGACATTTAAACATCTTTATTGGATCCAATTCCGTATTGCTAAATTCTGATAGTATTTTACTTTATAATTGTGCAATTTCTCTTTGGCATTCTAATATTCCCCCCAGTCTATTATAATGCCAATGTCAGTGCAAACTAATGACCCAATATTATAAAAGTTTAAAAGTAAAATATCAATTATCCATCAAATTCTTATGCCTTAGTATACCATGAAACTGGAAAGTAGCTGTCTATAAAACTTGTCGAAGCCAATTCTAACACAAACATACTTGGCCATATCACTTCCAGAAAAATGTTTCTATAAGCCTATCTAAATTGACTACATTCATTAGATTATATACTATTTTTTAAAGATATTTTAGCAGCAGCCACCATACTTTCAAAATTGATTATGTCTGAAATTTCCAGTTTCATTAGTAGAAGCAGCAATCACAGAGAATCAATTCTCAGTCCCTTTCTCCCTAACCCTTACCACTTCCAGGTTAGCAGTACTCCAATAAAAGGAAACAGAATTATTAGCTATCTTTAGAAAACATACTCCACTAACATCACTTCAATTTTTTACATTACTACCTCATCTAAGGTTCTTCCATGATGTGCTTGCATATTTTTTTGTGTTCCTGAGTTGGGAATATAGGTGTACATGACCACATATTTATTTGCCTGGCTTATTAAATAACTCTCATATTAAAATTTCTACTACAGCTCTGACCAGTTTTGAGTTCTCCTTCTAATTTTCAGTTAAACTATTCTGATTACAGATAACACATCTTGACACTCTCTGTTCACAAACATTTTTTGACCACTAAAAGCTCTTATAACCACTTCCAGTGTGGAGCATTTTATTGCAGATAGCCTGAATCTGTGACCCTCGACTGGTCATTCATAATTGGTTCAGAATATATTATTATATCATATAAATAAATAGATGTAATAAAATTTGAAGTAAGGAGGAATAGTGAAATGATTCAGCTGGTAAAAATGTTTGCCATCAAGCCTTAGGTCATATCATGAGAAGCTTCACATGAAAAGAGATAAGCTATTCATTTATTCAAGTCATCATCTCACTTCTACATATGCATTATGGCATAAAAATATACACACTTCTATTCTCTCCCCCCCCACACACAGAAAAGAGACTAATAAAATTTTAGATGAAGTAACAAAAATATTACATCAAATAATACAGCCTTAAGAGAATAATGCACCTTTTCATTTAAATCACACCAGATATCATTATAAAACATTTGTGTATAACCTTCAGGATGCTTATGAAATAAGCAGGTTCCCTGAATCACAATAATCTACCAGCACTCATTATTAATATGAAATATAACTTTCAGTTAGATTGTCAATTCAACACTCTACTTCCACATTTTTTTTTCCAGAATGGAAATGGGTGATAAATAGTAAAATCACTTTTTGTTCACGAGTTTCATAAGTAAGGTAATCAGCACTCGTAGCACTACCAGTGAAGTTGCTAACTCCTATCACCACTGGCTGTCACTATGTCCAGTGGACGTAATTTCTAGATTCCCACCTCCTCTCATCATTCAAGGTATTTCCTTCTCATGCTCAGCAGCTTTAATCATTGTATGTGAGTTCTCTCCCTCTGAGGCATGAGCTCTGCAATCAAGAATATTTACTTACTCAACTTGACATCATTATTTTGCCCTGGACTCAGTTTATAGTGTGCTCAGAAAGTATTTGATAAAGAACAAAGCTTTAAGTGGTTGTGTAGCATATGATTCACTAAAGACCAAAAGCAAATGAATTATGTTCACTATACAGAATAACTTTCACTCAAACAGAAGAAATTATGTGTTTTGATTTTAAATAGCTTAAGTACATTTAAACAAACTCATATAATACCTCTATGAGTGAGGAATTGCTATGTAACATAGGACATTAACATACCCATTTTCCTATGAAACTCTCTAAGATAGGAAATTAAAGAACATCTACTGTGTATCTCTATAATCTGAGACAGAACTTTACACAGCTTGCCTAACAACAACTGACAAGTAGGAAAAATAAGAGTCAAAGCCAGAAAAATCATTCTATGCTTAATTCTCACCCAGGTGGGAGGAGGGGTTCTGAGCTATTGCATTAGATAATGAAGTCAACAAATACAGAAAACAAATATCTTTGGAAATTAGTTGAACAGAAAACTAAGCAGAACATGATAGACAACATTATTGAGAATGTTTGGAGGCTATTCAAATGGAGTGGGCTTGTAACTCTCCATCTTTATATTAAGCGTGGAATCAGTCTAAGTTAAACAATAAAATATGAAACATACAACCACATCCTACATAGTAATTTTATACAGACTCCAAGACAGACACATTCAAAACACACCAAAGGGACCAAATAGTTTCCAGGATGAATTTTGCATGGTACCCCACTGGTAAGGAAGGTTCAGTGCACCAGTCTCACCTCCTCAGTTCTAGCTCTATTGTACTTGAGATTAAGTATTTTTTTTTAAACTTAGAATACTTTCTTGAATAAAATCACACTCAATTTGAGTTTTTCATGCACAACAAAATATGTTGATACTTAACAAGTGTATCAAAATATCTCTTTGTTGTTGAAAACTAAACACAAAGAAATTGGTCTATTTAAAAATATCTTTAAAGGAATTTAATATATTCTATTTGAGACAATCAATGGTACAACCTGTAGTGTGCTCACATATAATAGATCTTACATAAGCCTTTACTTGTTGAGATCATCATTAGAAGTATTATATGAGTACATCACTGACATTAAATAGAAATTTTTTTTTTAAAAAAATGTATGGTTTCTCTACTAAAATAAATAATAGATTATTTAGCCAGGGTAGATGAATGAGCATTAAATATATTTAATTCTATACTAAAAAGACATAGCTGTATTCCATCTCATGCAATACTCATTTTACAATGTATGTAAACATTTTCAATTATATGTAAACTATATGTAGACAGTTTAAATTCAATACTATAAATAATGTGTGTATAAATCATAAAATATAAACTAAAGTTATGTAATAGATAATGTATCAGTTAGCATGTATTTGTCCAAAAATCAAATTTTACCTCACTAAAAAAGCCAGAATTCAGAGCTAGGATGTTGTCATGCTCCAGATTAAGTGTGAAAATTTAGAAAGTAAAGAATCTTGAAAACAGTCTGTACACTCATTCAGTGTGAGATTTTTATCTATAATCTTCCACACTGTGGAGGTTCCATCCACACTATATGGAATGCAGTATATGCAGTAATCCACAGATGGAACTATTACTGAAAATTCAAGCTTGAGCCACACATTAAGAAGATAATTGTCACCTTCCTTTGTCTTAAGACTGTATATCCATTTCACCTATATTATAGGTAAAATATTTACCATTGTGTTTCATCATCTATTACAATAGCATAATTTTTTTTCTAATACATAATATTCACAGATCTGAGGTCATTTCCATGGGATGAAAAGGTAGAATCATCGTCCTATAGCCAATTTCTTCATTTCTCTTCCACTTGCTTGGGTTGAGATGAGTTGACTCTTTTAAGTTTTCTGAACTTTAATTGATTGGGGTTGGTACAAGCCACACATCTTCTACAAAAGCACTTAGTGGTTTTCAAAGGAAAAACACAGAATGCTCTAAAGTAAAAGATACTTTGTGAGATATTAAACACAAGGTGACTTTCATTCCAAGATGTAATTAGGAGAAAATTTCACTCTATATTTAATAATGTAGAAAAACAAAGATTTTCAGTGGACACCTGGAGAAGCAATTGTTCTTGCTATGAAGATTTAGTTTATGATTTTGATTTGTTTTGTTTGTTTTTACATTATGCTTACAGTTGTCTATACAGAGTGTTTACTACCTCTGCCTCATCTCTGGTACAAAGTGAAGTCAGTGGGTTAGAGGAAGGACACAGTGTACATTGACCTAAGCTGTCTTTTACTCTCATGGAGCCTGTAGGCCAGCAAAAAGCAATAACATGCAGTACATATCCGCATTACTATTGGAGTCAGTGTGTATTTACAGAAAACTGAAGCATAAATTTATGGGGTTTTGTTGTATCCTTTGTCCCTCAGTTCTAACTGAGTCCAGGACAGTGGACTGGAATCATGACTCATAGCTAGTGAAGCTGGTGTATGCTGAATCCCTTGTTACAGGAGTGATGATAGATATGCTTCACAACATTTACATTCTTAGAGTCCTCTACCTTAAAAACAACAATTGTAAAAATAATGAGTTTGTATATGGGAAATGATTATGTAAGCACATTCTATTTACACAAATAAATATGTTTAAATGTACATTGTGAAAATTAGGCATTTCTGTTGTGACTGTTTCATGGTACACAGAAAGTCAATATTCAAGTAGCTTGTTCTGATGGCCCCAGTCTTGAAAGCAAAGGTCAGTTTGATTTCAAGTGAAAGTTCTAAGGTAGATGATTCTGTAATTTTTTACAAGTCACTACTCACCTCTGTATAGTACAAACCATGAAGCTTAGGCTAAGTAGTTACTTATTAAAGCAGACAAATCTCACTACCTACAAACTTACCAAATTAGATCATGAACTTGTGGATACATAGACTAAGGAACAACGTCAGAGATACAAGACCCTAGAGATGAACAATAAACTACTAAAGAATGATACAGTCCCTAATCTGGATAATAAGAAAGTAGGGGTTCCAGACATTGGATATAGCAGAACCTGCTGATGTGTCTTAAGACTGTTTGGTACATACATGTACTAAATAATTAGTACATACTTCCAAACAATCATGAACTCAAATTATCAAGGCTTTCACTGAACCAGATCCATCCAAACCCATGTGTTAAAAAGCTCTGTGCTATGATGACAGCCCCTTCCTTTTACATCATTGCTTATGACAGCACTGTAACTAGGTTGTGACTCAACACTTTGGGTTATTTAAACCTTTCCTAGATAGTCTGGTCTTTACTTACTATGCAAAGAACTTTATGTGAGTATTACAACTATTAGTCATAACTAACATATAGTAAGTTGGCTGGAATCATGGCACATTCCTTGAGAGTACTGGGTACTCTTCCTGGAGGACCTGGTTCAGATTCCAGCACCCAAATGACAGTTTATAACTGGTTGTAATTGTAGTCCCAAAAGACCTAAAAACTTATTTTGACTTTTCTAGTTACCATACAAGCATGTGGTATACAAACTTACACGTAGACAAAGCAATCACCTATATATCCCCGTTTAAGAATGATTATAAAATATAAAAGAATTTTTGCCTGGCAGAGGTCATGAAGAGCAAGTGAGATCTAGAATGATTCATGACTTGAGGTGAGTAAAATAGGTACATTATGTGAGTTCACTGTTATTCATTGATTTCTGACATTACAGAAAAATATAAATATACCATCCTTTTTTACTGGAGTAGCTATTCAAAGACATTCAATTTAATATGAATTATTCATATGCATAGTGATACCACACATATGAGAGACTCACAGACAGACAGACAGAAAGACACAGAGACATAGACTCTGAGGGAAGATCTGGTCTGTATTAAGTGTTTATATGTTATGTGTATTTGTGGATATTTTAACGTTGATTTGTCAATGTCATATGTATAGCTACACTAAGCAGAAGATATACAAAGCCCTTCCCTTTTGTGGCTTCTCAAACACATGCAAACACCCTTTATAATTACTGTACATAATTGTGAGCATTCAAACATGTTCTGACACAAAATTATTTCTTAAATTTGCAGTGTTCATAGCGTATGATCTTTCAAAATTGATAATAGAATTTCAAAATTGTAATAAGAATTTAAGGACTCTCAGTATTTTTTATCGTTTGATAATTTACTTAACTTGCAATTTTGCAATATTCTACTATCTGCATTTATCAGTTTATTGGTTTTAATCTATTGAAGGGCATTATTTAAACTATATTTTCATTGCTGTGATCAAATTACCTGACACAGATACCTTATTGAAGAAAAGAATAATTTTGACTCAGGCTACTAAAGGTTTAATCTCTCATAAGAAAGACATGGCAACCAAACTCAGTTTATATCAATACAGGAAAGACAATTTTGTTATTTCTCCTCCCCACCTGTAGGATACTGCTACTCTCAATCAGGGTGGGCATTACTTCTTTAATCCTCTCTGGAGACATCTACACAGAGACACTCTGTGATGTGACCTAGCCTCATTGATTTTAAATCCAATCAAGTCTACAATGAAGATAAATGACCCATAAACATCATGACTGTTTCAAACTTTTGACAACAATACATTAAACTATTATAAAAATCGATGTCTATGTTATTGTGTGAGAATAAATTCTCAGATGACTGAGGGTCCCTAAAAACTCAGTGGCTTACTAAAATAAGAGCATGATAAACTCGCTGTACAAGTGACCATTTTGTTCTTCATTCCCACCACAAATGATCTCAAGCTATTGTCACTGTATGTCACTGAACATCCACATCAATTATTGGTCATGTTAATTTGTAGGTAGGGGACATTATAATGAGTATATTATCTAAACTGTTACATTAATTCCTAGTCTTAAAGTCAGAGCACTCAAAGTATATATCTTTATTGGTATGAGGTAGTCATCTTGGTTGATTTTTATTGTTTTAACAATTCTTTGTATGTATTGTCCAACACATTCATAAGAGACTATGTTTTTGAAAATAATTTAAAATTTTATCTTTCTATACTCTTTTTTGTCATTGCTTTTTATAGAAAAAAATATATGTATTTTAAAAATGTCTTTCTAATTAATTATTTGTTTTCTGGAATTTGACATTTGAGTTTAACTGAGCATTCATAAATGTAATGATGAATATCCGTGTAATGTCATCTTGAGAGAATTATAACTCTACATTTTTCATTTGGCAGATTAAATAATTTTTTTTAAAAATGGAGTAAAGAACGTTTGTGTGTGTGTGTGTGTGTGTGTGTGTGTGTGTGTGTGTGTGTGTGTGTGTGTGCTTTGCACCATTTATTGAAAGTGATCTTCCTTCCACTGTTTTGTCTATATTTTATTCACATTTCAATACTGTACACAGGAAGTCTCTGTATTAGGAAGTGTCAGAATTCCAACTTCCTTAATTTTTAGTAATGCTGCTGCTATTCAGCATCTAGGGATAGCATTTAATAGTGACTAAAATTTGATCCTTTGAAGAGAGTGAAAAAAGAAAATAGAAAATAAAAACTATTACAATGGATGATTGAATCCAGTCTCAATACATTACATTAGAAAATTGTTAAAATGTGAGGATCTTTCTTTTTTAAAAAAAAAAAAAAAAAAAAAAAAAGACATTGTCCCAAAGCCTAGGAGTTGAGGACAGAGAAATGCTCGTGTTGGCACTAAAGAGAGAATAATAAAAAACTAACTTTTGATCTTTTTATTCTCATTGTTCTTGATTTTATTTTATTCCTTCTTTTTCCTCCTCTTTCTCTTTTTATAGCTTCCTTATCTCCCTTCTCTTTCTCCATTTTATGTTGTTTCATTAGAAAGAATTATCTGTTAAGAGTTAGTGAAAGATAAAACTCAGACCCAAGGATGCAGAAGAAATGTGGTGGACAGTGTACTGTGGAGAATGGGTGAAGAAAAGCAGATGAGCCACTGACAGTGTCTTAGAAGATGGAGAGCATATGCTTCCTCCTCAACATTCTTGGCTTGTCAAGTGTGCATAATAATCCATCTGCTGAGTTTCTACTCACTCTGTCCAGTTCCATCTTCCTTCTCCTGCCTTGACTCAATAGAGACAATGGCTGATACCTCATGAAGCCACAGGAGCAGTTTCATATCCTGTCAGACCTTTCACCACCTCACCACAACCTCAGACTCCCAAGAGTCCTTAACTTCTTCATGTGCTATCTGAGGAAGAGGGACATGCGAAGTGTGGCTCTGTGAGTCTTTCTGGAACATTCTCATTGTTTCCAGCAAATGTGGAGTGTGGAAAAGAGCCACCTAAGGAGAATTCTTTTGAATTCATGAGCTGCTAATAGGTCAGTAAACAAGATTTATTAAACACAGCTGCACTTTAGTCCAAGGAGAATTGTGGTCTAGAGGGAATTGCAGAACTAACTGAAAACTTAAAAGAAAGAAGGATTAAGAGAGATTCAATTAAACTTTGCTAAGTAGGAAAAACTCAATTAGATGAAAGTAATATATCTTCTAGTGGAAATGGTTGGGTAGAATTTAAGTTAAGATTTGAGCTGGGTTCTGTCTAGTGTTTATTGTCCTTATGAAATCACAAAACAAAAAATAGATCAGGTGTGTGTGTGTATGTGTGTGTGTGTGTTTGTGGTATCATGCAAGTGACTGTGCAGTGAAAGGGAAGCCAAGAGGTTGCTGTCAAGTGACATCTTTGATCACATTACACATTATATTTTGAGGTCAGCGATCTTGTTTCAAACCAAAGCACACTTATCTGGCTTCTTCCTGAAATCCCCTATCTCTGTCTCTCCAGTACTGAGATGTCAGGGGCTCCCCCACCCACCTGACAGCTACATAGCTGCCATTTCTCTAGTTTATATGTCTAGTGCTTTAATCTCTGAGCCATCTCCTCAACCCATAGACCATTTTTTTCTTGTAATATAATTGTTCAATTCAGTGAGTATTTTTAGTATTAGCCTTCTTGCATTTTCTGCCTGAAATTTTCTTCTTTTATCCTAACTCACACCTTATTAATACAAAGTGTTGTATATTGAATGGCCATCCCAAAATTAGGTTTTATATTCTATCTCTTACAAAAAGTTTTTAGTGGCTTTTTATCTTTGTGGCATGCTATTACAAATTCTCTTCCCCTTTCAGCTCTTTTTTTCATCATATGCTATTTGTTGTAGTTTTATCTCCTGAATTATAAGTTTTGGGAATTACTTTCATATATTCAGGCAACATGGGTTCTTTTTACGCTCCATCCTCTTCATATGTAGAGCCCTATGCTTACAAACTTCACAACTTAATTATGTTAAATCCATTTAAAAATTCTCATTTCCTTAACACAGCTTCTTTCACTGCCAAAATAAAATACATTCATATTTATAGTATCTCCATCTTTTAGATAAATATGCACTAGCATATTTGTCCTCCCCTTTGTTTGCGTTAGTGTTATTGCCTATGATTTTCAAAACACTATGGATACTAAAAATACATGCATAATATATAATCCCATTATATTTACCATGGAGACTTTGGAACATGATAGCTCATTAATGAAGATTGTGAAGATGATGTCACTCTAGTAAATAAATGTTCAAACATATACTTGAAGTCTACTTAAAGTAGACTGTGGAACTTCATAAATTTAATAATGTCTTACAAATCTGAGAATGTACACATTTTAGTAGGGATTGAGTGCTACCTCACATCTATGATGATAGGTTTATGGTAATTTTGGTGGTGTAAAATTTTATAATAATTCTAAATAGATTAGACAAACATGGACAAAAATAATTTCACAGTGAGAAAATTATAATTCAAGAAGGGAAAAGAGATCACTGATAGGTTTTACTGGAATTGTTGATTCTAAGACTTCTATAAATATACATATATCAATTTGGAGAAAGTTCAAATCATGAGATTAAAGATAAATGTTCAGTGAAGCTAGTGATTTGCTATAAATGAGTCTAGGATATATATTTTTTAAAGAAATTAAGTAAAATTACTCAAGTTATCCTAGACTTTTTTTCCTGTGAAGAAAGAAGATAGCCATGATTATGAAGCAGTTGGCAAAAATATTAAAACAAGAACTCATCTGTGATGGATTTTATTCAGAGCTTCATTTCTTAAAATGTTGCCATAATTCAGGCGATCTTGAGGCAGGAGACAGCTGGAATTGATAATAGGGCTGCTCAAGCCTGTCATTAGTTCTGCAGTATTAGCTTAAAATTAGTATGGGGGAGAATGCAAAGTTCATGCAGATTTTTGGTTCAGTTCCTTACAGCACATAAAAGATGAAACAACATCTTTTATAAATTATAGGAACTTGAGTTCTTCAGAACACAGCAGTCTCCATTTTTTAAATGAACTGTAAAGAAGTGTATTTTGTTAATCATATAGAAATATGTTAGTCATTTTTAACCTAATTATAGAACAAATTAATTCCACAAAATAAAAATTTTCTCTAAAATAAATGTTTTTACTGAATTATTTAATAAGGTTTCACTACTGAAGGCTTTATGTACCTGTTAGATTAAGATGCATCTTTCCTTCTTAGATTTCTTTCTGGATGCTAAGAGGAAAAGAGTCTAGTTTGAAATTCAAGTTTCACACCTGGGAAGTCCAGTGCATAGGAGCATTACAAGTGTAACAGGAAACATTGAGCCAAGAATGCATCCTAATTCTCAGTTCCTTCGTTACTATGCTTACCAGGATATTTGTCTAGGTATAGTCCTTCCCACAATGAGTCTTCCCACAACTAATATATTCAAAGACTTCTTCCACTGATCTACCCTGCAACATCTTTTCCAGAGGACTTTGGATTTTGTTAAATTGACAATTAACTCTAACAATCAAACTATCTATTGCATAAATAAGATAAACTATGTGAAGCAATCAAATTTTCAATCAATTAACATGTCACTCATAACAGCAATTAAAAAAAAGGCTAAGTAACCATTAGGACAGTGGCATTACTTCAAAGGCCAAATACTCAGATTGTATGCATGTATATCAGACCAACATAACAAGTAATCTACAGAGAATCAACAAAGGAAATTAACCTCCTCAAATCACACAATATTTTCTTATATTCAGGAGCATAACAGGAGATATTAGATGTTTAATAAAATATAAGCAACATATAGGAACTTTCACATTTACTTTTTATGTTGACACAAATTAATACTAATGTATAAATTGTATTGAAATTTCAAAGAAATGCTATTTAACCCATCACAAATATTAAAAAATCCCACAAACTGTACAGCTTTGAAATATTAACAGTTAACATAATACTTGTAATAAACTATGTTTACTTGCCTGATTATTATCTTATCTATTATTTCATTTTTATCTGTATTCTTTTGATTGGTGTTTTAAAGGAATAAGATTAAGCTTGATATTTTAAAATGTTTAAATTAATGTAATGCTGAATCAAATACAAGTTTGTGGCTTCATTTTATTTACAAATTGCTTATGTATATTTTCAAAATATCATTTTTGGTGGGGTTTGAAATATTCCACTAATACATGGGTATAACAATGTCACTAAGAATCACTATAATATTATATCAACTTAGAAGAATTAAAATAGTAGGTTCTCCTTAGAACATATGATCTTTCAAGTTCCATGTTCTTGGTCATTGTAATGATGCTAGGTATAAATGTCTTTTTTGTGGATTCAGATTTAAGTTCAAACAGAACATTGATGTTTACTCCATTACATTTGCACTATCTTTATACACTGAAGATATCTTAATAGTCTAGTCATTATTGTTGACCCACAGCTTGCAGAGTTCATAGCTTAGTGATTGATTTTTATCTCTAGCAATGTGACTAAATTTGGCAGCAACAATGAAATTGTTGACTTTGTATTCTATGGCTCAACTAAGTGGTGTTTTAGGTATTTGCTATCTAAATCTTAAAAAAAAAAAAAAAAAAAAGTACTCAGTAGCATTACAATAATCTTTAAAGTTTAGGGGCTCAGGAACTTCACTGGTCAAAAAAATCCAAACTGAATTACTCACTCTTAGCATTGATATTTTTCCTTTTTAGCTTCTGTTATCTTGTAGGATCATCGATACAGTCCTATAAAGTAACTGTACTTAAATTTTCTTTCTATTTGTTTATGTGCTGTAATCACTTTTTTACCGTTGTAAAAAGATACCATAAACAAGGGAACTTATGAAAGAATTTATTATGACTTACAATTTGGGAAGTGAGTCCATTAGCATCTTGGCAGAAAGTTGGTGTATGCAGGGGATATGGGGTGGGTGTTAGATTTGTATGTGCGTGGTAGACACACACACTATTAGATGCCACATGAGAGTTTATTTAGGGGAGTTGCAGAGTAGGTGAGAGAACAGGGAGTGTGGAGAGAGTGGACTTTCAAGTGGTATTCCTTTAAAGAGAGTGGTGGGGCACAGATTTATGTAGCTATATCTAGGGGCGTGCCCTTTATACAATGTGTTCTGATGGCTCCTTGTTGGGTTTATCACTTGGGGGCTACATGCCAGGAATTTTTATTTTACTCTGCATCATGTTAAGTTTATCATGTGGGCATTATGTACCAGGAATCATTATATATTATCTTTTTTATTTATTATAGAAAGAAAGCGGAATTTATGTGGGGGGGTGCATGGGAAAATGGAACAGGTTGATGAATCTCTTAAGGTTGCTTTAAGCTGTCTATGGGTTTTGTAGCTCATTTTCTGCAGTCTGTCTGAGTTTAAGGTACAGGATAATAAATTTTTATTTTTATTTTATTTTATTTTTTTATTTTTTATTCTTTTGGACCACAGGAAAAACAGAATTAGTAAGAGAACCTTGAGAGGTGACACACATAGTGAGAGTCCTCTGCTCTTATAGGATCTAGAGTCAGATTGAGAGAAGGGGAAAAGAGGAAAGAGAGACAATACAACCTTAAGTTAGGCTTTGTCCATATTTTAAATAAACCTTAAGGTAGTTGTGTAGTATGAGGTTTCTGGCCTGGACTTTCCAGCCTAACCTCAAGGTCAAGGCCCACAGTCCCGCAGTCCCACAGTCCTACAGAGACACACAGACACTTTCATTAGTTTTTGGCTGATCAGCCTCAGGCCCAGGCATATCACTTGCTACCTCTCTACCCTTTATCTAACCCATGTCTCTTGTTCAGCCATGCGGCTGGGTACCTTTCTTTAGAGCAGCATAGTTGTCCTCAGCTTCCTCTGGCTTCTCTCTGGTGCTCTGTCTGGCATTCTGCTCTGGCATTCTGTTCTCAGAGATTTTCTTAGTCTGGTAGCCCCACCTACACTTTCTGCCTGCCTTTGGCCAATCAGCTCTTTTTATTAAACCAGTGTGTGGGAAAATTATTTACCATGAAACAACACAATACCCCCACGTATCCCCTTTTCTCTTTAAAACAAAAGGAACTCCAATTCTAAAATTCTTCTCCCCCCTTATCTATAACAGCTTATAAGCAATACTGTAAATAAACACAAACATCCATAATCTGTAGTATGAGGTTTCTGGCCCAGACTTTCGGGCCTGACCTCAAGGTCTAGGCCCACTGACCTGTAGAACCACAGACCCACAGACCTACAGAGACACAAAGAGGCTTTCATTAGTTTTGGGCTGATCAGCCTCAGGCCCAGGCATATCACTTGCTAGCTCTCTACCCTTCATCTAACCCATGCCTCTTTTTCAGCCATGCCGCTCGGTACCTTTCTTTAGAGCGTCATAGTTGTCTTCTGCTTCTTTCGGCTTTTCTCCGGCTTTTCTCTGGCATTCCCTCTAGTATTCCATCTGGCATTCTCCTCTCAGACTTTTCCTAGTCTGGTAGCCCTGCCCATACTTCCTGCCTGCCTTTGGCCAATCAGCTCTTTTTATTAAATAGTGGGTGGGACAATTATTTACCATGAGACAACACAATACCCCTACAATAATCCATGTTTTGGGAATGTGGGCGTCGTTCTCTAGGCTACTTCCTGCTGAATGGGGATGCCAACAATCTCATGGGAATCCACAGAAAAATGTAGGATTATGGACAAGTCTTTGGTGGAGTAGTCTCTAAGGCTGGGTCATCTCAGCCAGTCTCCTTAAAATTGTTTTGGATTCAGAGCTCTGGAACTTCAACAAAGGTGCTCTGAAATGCTGAATCATCTGGTCCATCCATTTCCATTGGAGATTTTTCAGGGGGTCTTCCTCTATCAAAATTTATGTTCACTATCCAGGAATAAATCCACAGTCATTCATTTTCTGTGAAAATAAGAGGAAAACCTTTTCTCCAAAGTAGCGTATATTTGCATTTCAATTTTAAAGTAAACTCATTTACAAAATATGTAGGTTGAATTAATTCAACAACATTTATAATCAACTGTCTTTTAGCAGCTTTTACTAAGTGATTTTCAGTCAAGAGGCTTAAAGATAAGAGAATAATATACAGTATCCAGACATTCTTTGTTTTTTCCATTTTTACGTTTATTTATTTATTTATTTAACACTATTTCTTTTCTAATGGCTTTCTCTAAGCCTATGTATCTTTATTTTCAAGGCACTCTAAACAACTTAAACTTTTTTTTTTTAAAAAAAAAAAACTGTCTTTACTGTATATTTACTTCTTAACTTTTTCTGTTTCTAACCACACCTTTAATCAGCCACTGTCTCTGACCACACCTTTGCTTGGCTAGGTGGATTAACTCCACCCAGATTCTTCTATTTCTTTCTGTTTCTGAACACATCTTTAATCTGCCAGGATTAAAGGCTGGTATGATGGGTGGATGGCTCCACCTAGCTCCTAGTTTAATTTTATAGAATTTATCTTTTTAACACAGGTAGTCTGGGAATTTTAGGGTCCATATAATTATCAAGTAAAGCTTTGCCATCTGCTACTCATTAACTCCATTTAAGTGTTAGGTAGCAGGGCCTCTTTAAAAACTCACAAGTGTTTTGCTTCTAATGCTGAATCAGGAAGCTTCTCTTAAAACCAAACCACAGTTTGCCTCCGGCAAACAGAGCGGATCCAAGAAAACACTGCCACTAGAAAGCCATCTTTGATTTTGTTCCCTTTTTCTCCTTATGAACAGAAACCTTAAATAAATCATTTACAACCTTTTGCTTACATCTATGCTCCCGTGAGACTTCAGGAATGAGCCATTTTACACCTTAAGCTGCACTCCAAAAGCCCACCATTGTAGCTCAAGCCGACAGGCCTCACCAGGGTGTCTGTGTACCATGGCTCATGTGGGAGACACAATTCAGAGGCTGCTTTTGGCTCTAGACCATTTTTAAGGTTTCTATGACTTTATGTGGGCATATTTTCCACACGTTGGGCTGTCATTTGTAGTATGAGGTTTCTAGCCCAGACTTTCCAGCCTAACCACAATGTCTAGGCCCACAGTCTCGCAGACCAGCACAGATGCTTTCATTAGTTTTTGGCTGATCAGCCTCAGGCCCAGGCATATCACTTGCTAGCTCTCTACCCTTCATCTAACCCATGTCTCTTGTTCAGCCATGCGGCTCGGTACCTTTCTTTAGAGCAGCATAGTTGTCCTCGGCTTCCTCTGGCTTCTCTCTGGTGCTCTGTCTGGCATTCTGCTCTCAGAGATTTTCTTAGTCTGGTAGTCCTGCCTACACTTCCTGCCTGCCTTTGGCCAATCAGTGCTTTTTATTAAACCAATGGGTGGGACAATTATTTACCATGAAACAACACAATACCCCTACATAGTTGTTTTTGTATTTTGGTATTTTTGTTTTCTTTTAGGGAACTCTAGCTGCACAGTAAAGTATGTGGGTCTTTCTTAGGTCTGGGGATGGGAAGCAGGTAAAATGTCTTGTGTTTTTGTTTACCCTTTGCTTAGGTTTAAATAGCTTTTGGGTTTGGGGGGTTTTGTTGCTGTTGTTTTTTGAGGAGTCTTGGAGAATGGCAGGGGAAAGTTTGTTTTATTTGCATTGGCTTTAAAAATGGCTCCTTATTCCATTTCTTTAGTCCTCAGTGGGTGACAGTCAATGGTCAACTGTTTCCCAATGGTAAGATGACTTTTGGGGTTTTTTTTCTCTGGAAGTGGTGGCTGGAGAGTTAATCACAGGGCAGGGGAAGGGTGCAGCAAAATACCTAGTAGCTTTTGTGTCAGGTAGTTGTCTTGACTTCAGCTATGAGAAGCAAGAATGGAAAACTCAGACATGGGAAATTTTAGGGAAATGTGTCTGGGTCTGGCACTGACAGGCTTAGCAGATAGCAGGAAAAAAGGGAGCGGCTGGCGAGGCTGGATTCAGGCAATTGTCATGACTAAAAGAAATGAGTTCTCTTATTTTAGCTAACAAATCCCTTCCCATTAGGAGTATGGACAGGTTGGCATGACCCAAAGTGAGTGGGTGATGGGGATATCTATGAAATTGAATTATTTGCTTCCCACCCTGAACAATGGAGTCAAGAGAGGTAGAACCCCAAAACTCCTGCAGGACTAAGTGTTGTTGGGACCCCTGTCCACAGGGAAGGAGATGGACTGTCCCCATACTGTTATGACTAGCTGAGGATCCTTTTCATGATGACAGTGATCATGTTACAGCAGCTCTGGCAGCACCAAACACCCATGGCCAGGCCTAGGAGATCAGCCAGGGAGTGGTCTGTGTATAATGTTCTCCTGGCATGTGGGGCTTGGGAAGAGAAACTTAGACCAGCGTTTCCCTTGATGGCACCCAGGACAAACTCCAGGGGTCTACTACATTTGTCTCATAAACTTTATCTGTATGAGTTTTAGCCCATTTTTAAACTTGCCTTTGCTCTAGAGCCCAACTCAACAGAGGAAATTAGGGAAAGTATTATTATCTTATCTATGCCGGGCACTTCGTGCAGAGGGAAAACTGGATCAGGATTCTTAGGAGGGAGAGAACAAATGACCAGTGAGGTAGATGTAGGAAGAAGCTGGAGGAGTTGTAGGTGAGTGTTGAGATTTGAAGGGCAGAGGTACCAGCAAAGGATCCTATCCTGTGGCTAGAAACAGATGATGGAAGAACGGACAGCCAGAAGAAAAAGGGGAAAACTTTTTCCATTTGTCTGTATGCTTGAAAAAGTTAACTACCATAAAATGTCAGGGTCCAATGAGCCGAGCCATTAGGTGGCTATTTTGAATTATTGTCTAAGGGATACCAAAGCATTTGTGTGTGTGTGTGTGTGTGTGTGTGTGTGTGTGTGTGTGTGTGTGTGTGTGCGCGCGCGCGCGCAAAACCAGACAAGCTTGGTGGTATCTAGGTAAAGCTAAAAAACCTAAGCAGCTTGAAAGTCTCAAGAATGCTTCCTAAGTGAGGATAAAGAGACTTTTTTGCTCGTTCATTCTCCATTATTGAGGCCCAGAGGGGAGGGAATCCACCACTAAACATCATCACCCAGTCAACAAGTGGTCCTAAGGAGACAGGGCTAGCTACTGCTAAGTAACCTGTCAGGTCTTAGCTGTAGGCATTAGGGCACAGCCCCAAACCATGGTAGCCACCACGACAGTGGATATAGAAACCATGCTAGCTATCACTAGGTGTTCATCAACACCTAAGATAGATGTAAGTCAGAGCCCAAACCAACACTTGCCACCCTAAAAGCTCTGTAGTCTCAGGAGCCAGTGTACAAACTACACTAGCCACCACAGGCACTTGTCAGTACCTGTAGTTGGTGTCAAACACAAGCTATCAATGGGAACTCCTCAGCACCTAGAGTAGGCACTTGGGCAAAGACCTGAGGGCTATGTCCGGGAACAGATTCTAAAGATCTGAGCTGGACTGCAGTAGCAAGGAAGGCCAGAAATGAGTGTCAGGCGAAAAGAAAGAGCTGTAACTAGTGAAGATCATGGCTGGGGGTGGTCCTCTCTCGAGACTAGAGTCCTCTCTGAAAGCCGTATGATCAACAGTCTTTTCCAGAGAATGGAAAGGAGGAAACTTACCAACTGAAGCTGGTGATATTCAAACAAGCTGTGGTGGGGCAGATGGAAGGTGGCCAGGCAGTGGCTCCAGATCAGATTCTCATAGAGCTTCTGTGCACCTAAGTCCAGAAGACCTATCTGAGTCACGAACCATAATGGTAATTTCACATGTGAGAGGTACATGCACACACTACCAGATGCCACACAAGAGTTTATTCAGGGGAGTTGCTGAGGTAGTGAGAGAGAGACAGAGGAGAAGAGAGAGAAAAGGGTGGAGAGAGAAGAACCAACTTTCATGTGGTGGCTCCTTTTAAAAGAGTGGGTGGATGCATATTTGCAAAGCCACACCTAAGGGCATGCCCTCCCTATGAGGTATTCTGCTGGTGTCCTGTTGAGTTTATCATGTGGGGGATACATGCCAGGAATTTCTATTTTACTCTGAATCATGTTAAGTTTATCACAAGGCTGTTATGTGAAAAAAAATCATTACAGATGGGAGGGAAAGATTGAAAAAACCATGGGCTTTTGCAGTCTCAAAGGCCATTTTTTTGTGACACAACTCCTTCAGTGTAGCCACACCTCCTAAGTCTTTTCAAGTAGCTCCATCTCCTAGGTACCAAGCATTCACATATATGAGCAAATGGGGTCAATCCTTATTTTAACCATCACAGTAAGTGTATATATTTTAGGAAACTTCTATAGTAGGCTTCCATAGGACTTTTTTAGAAAGCCTTTAGTGTCACTCTCTGTATGCTTTCCACTTTCCTGCCTTCTCCTTCCACAACCCCCTTTAACACCTTTCCATCCTATCAGTTTGTGTTTGCCTTTATATCACTTCATTCTACAATTCCTTTCTTGAACCTTTCCAACCTAGGGTCCCTTACTAATTCCATGACCTCTAATATTATTCCCACTGAAGTATATATGTCTACAGATTCAAAGCTAATATCCACAAAAGAGAAAACACTTAACATTATCCTAGCTAGGCCTCAGTTGCTTCAATGATTGTTTAACTTTCATTCAACAAGATGTTGAGAATAAGAGACTTCATACAGCCCAAAATAGGACATCTATATCATATTCCTTACTCGAAGTGTCAAGGGGGAAAGGGAAAGAGCTGAAACATTGTCAGAGGCAGAGTTGGTAGATGACTACAAGGAAACACTCTTTTCCAGGTACAAGTCATTTGCATATAAAAAATTCAAAGCAGCTATTGAAAGCTGCACAAACAAGCAAGTGTAACAAGACAGAAATCACAGCGTTGAGAATGGAGGAGAGCATAAAATTCAACTTCAAGCTGAGGTACTTTTGGCAACTGATAGTTGCTTGGAGAGGAAAAGTCAATTTTTCTGAAGGGTATGATCCCTAATAGATCAATAATATTGTACTAAAGGCCATAACCAAATGAATATAAGGAATAGAAATTAGATTTAGTGGGTTGTCTTGTATAAAAGGAGAGGACAGTATCACAAATAAGGTTCCCTGGCCCCGGGCAGCCAGAGGTCCAGACCTCAGACCTGCAATCTCAGAACCCTTAGCCCCTGCTTCTTCTTAGTGCCTCCCCAAAATGACTCAGATGCTTATATTAAGTTCATACTGTTTGGCCTATGGCTCAAGCACATTGCTAGCTTGTTCTTTCATTTTAACTCAACCCATTTCCATTAATCTGTCCTGCCAGGTGGCCCATGGCTCACCCATGTTCTTTCCATGTTTCTTCTTTTGGCAGCTGCCTTGATCTGTCTCTGACTCCGCTCTTCTTTTCCTACCTATTCTGATTCCCCAGCTACTTTTTCTTTTGGCTGTCATGGGCCAAAACAGCTCCTTTATTTAAAGATTGATATTCACAGCATACAGAAATACATTCCCACATCAGGACACTGTGAATAGGGAAGTAAGTGGATCTAGTGTTGGTGAGGGTAGAATGTATTTGATGAATTCAAAACAATTTTTACAGTAAATACTCTACACTTTATAATGTGACCTCAGAGTGGGCAAAAGTTTTTCAAGATTAAAGTGGTCCAGCTTAGACCCATAGAACATCTATGCAGGAAGGCCAGTATCTTCATCAAGAGTACAATCAGACAAATCTAAATTTTAAATGACTGAAAAATTGAAATATTCAGGTAAACATATAAAGTAGTTACATATAAATATTTATTATAAAAGAAATAACACAATTTGAAATACCATCTGGAACACAGTCAAAAATTATCATGAATAAGTAAGGAAATCTGGAACATAAAATCTCTGGCTTTCTCTCTCTGTCTTTCTCTCTCTTCTTCCCTCTCCAAGTCTCTCCTTCTCTATCATCTCCCTTCACCCTTTCGGTCTTCCTCCATCTCTCTCTCATAAGCAGAGGCTTCTATATACCATGTATTGTGTGTATTTCATATGTAAAATATATTAAATGTACTGGTTATACGTGTTTTAAATACTCAGATTTGTAAAAAGAAAGAAAATTCAACATATTAGAGTTGAAAAGAAACTGAAACTTAGAAAAATCAATATAACAAAATTTAAGACATGAAAAAATTATTTATAATATATTGGGATAGGATGAGACAATCTGTCATATACACAAGTCAGATGTAATGTAGAAAATGAAAAAATAATTATATGTGAAAACAATGACTAAATATACTATAGGATTCATTGAAAACATAAAAGAAGGAAAAGCATAAGTTTAAGTAAAAGTAACCAATTTCTCTTTACTTTGCGTATACAAATAATGGATTTATTTACCAACAAAATGATATACTAGACAGAAAGTGGTTGGTTTGTCTGGGAGATGGGACAGGATTAGAGAGAAATGTAATGAGTCTGCACTTCAATATTAGTCTCCTTGATACAGTGACAAATTTATAAGCTTTTTTTCATATAATTTAAATTACAATACATACAACATTGACATGTATTATATTTGGTACATCATTTGGTATTATAATCCATGCATATATACACTAGCAAAGAATCTACTTTTAATAATATTTTCTATTCTATTGAGATGCACTAATATATCTAACATTTTTCTTTTATAGAATTATATAAAAATAGTTTTCAAATTTCAATGTCAATAAAAAAAATGGTCATGTCTTAGTATGTTTGTACTGAGATACCCTTGCATGAGACCACGTAAATCAGATGGACCAAGTAATATTTTTCTCATTAATGACCCTAGCAGAGGAATTAGATATCTCCTGATGTCTCTTTTAGGTTCAAACTTAATCTCAGTCTCACTCTAAATTGTTGTGCCCACAAATGAAATAATTTTAAAGAAGTTGTATTAATTTGATATTAAGTGATGTATATGTTTTCATTAGAATACTAGCTAAGATGTTTTTGAAAATGTATTTTGCTGTTTTTCATTTAAAAACTTAAAAATAAGACTGTGACAAATTCTGAAAAATAGTTGTTGATAACTGCTATAAATTTGTGATGCCTCAAGGTAAAAAAAATAATTAATAAGTATCCTGATAGACTTTCAAAACTTTAGAGAAGGCAACATTAATTACCCTTGACTTAATAATTTGGTCAGGTGAATATTAAGACATTAATACGCTGGCCTGATGTGGTTAATTCACATTTTTCATATGAACTTAATTCAGATCAACTTCTTTTCTCCTGATAGAAAAAAAAAACCAGGACATTGAAAAATGATTTTTTTTTAACAGTTCAAAAATCCTTTTCTTCTGCAGGTGTTTTCACATGTAGCTAAACAACAGTAACAAAATGGTTTAGAAAAAATATACGTTGTAGAGAAATGATCATTGAAATGCATCAGGTTTTCCAATATTTGTGTCTGGACATCAAAAAAAATATGTGATTCTACTTGATGCAATTTTTGAAATTTAATAAGGCAATTTATGTATATTAAAAAAAGAAGCCTCACCTATGATACTTTAGACATCAGTAGGCAAGGTGGAAAAAAACAGTTGACTTATGTAACAAATTAGTTATCTTTCTCTAGAAACAGATTTTGACAGAGTTCTGACTTCTAAGAGAACCATATTATTACTTTATCTAGTGTAGCTGTCAAGGCTGTTTAAAATCATGAGATAATTCATTTTTCCAAATACATACTTCACATTAGCTTATATTTTTAACTTGAATAATTTTAATGCATTTTTCAAGAAATAAAACTAAAATATTTCTCATTGAAAAATATTTATTATAATTTAATTGCTATATAACTTTAATAGCTCAGTTTGATTGGTAAACATTTTTGACAAGTTATATCTACAGAGAGAAACACTGAGCATATT
The DNA here is from genome assembly GCA_033318265.1 of Phyllotis vaccarum. NCBI lineage: Eukaryota > Metazoa > Chordata > Mammalia > Rodentia > Cricetidae > Phyllotis > Phyllotis vaccarum. The sequence continues at coordinate 120,096,068 of JARWLC010000002.1, read as the reverse complement.
CACTGGTCCTTTGTAATACAACATCTAATCTACTTAGAATACACAAAGACATTTCTACATGTCACGTTCATATTTTATCTTTCCTATATCACTGACTCACACTGTCCTATTGTGTTTTATACTAAATAGTTTACTAAAGAGAAACACAACCCTTATGATTAGTAATAAAATTGTCATGTCAGCAAGGTATAAATTTTGTCAATTTGTCTATCATCCTGATAGCTGTACAGTATGCAGGAAATCTGCCATGGTGCTCTAAGGACTGACAAATATTTTATGCAGAAGAAACATTCAGTACATGGCCATGGGTGGACAACAGTTTTTATAGCTTCATTTTTATTGAAGAGGTCTCCATTCTGATAAAATATCACAGAAACTATCATATTATCTTTGATCATCTTTGCCTTTACTTGTACTCAGGTTGCCTATCTTTTTTGTTATGTGTATTTACATGATTCACATGCTTGTTTCCATGGATGTTCCCATGTGTTTAGATTCATGCATGTTCAAATATGAGTACAAATGAGTATTAGCTTGTTTGTGGGTTCATCCTGCTTATAACCAGTTGTCTACCGTGAGGATCATAGGCCATGTGTTGAGGCAGCTTCTCACTATCCCAGTACTCCCTTATCTGTCCACTCTAGCTATCCATTTTATTTTAGGGACCCCTTATCTCAGTTTATAGCACAATGAAATTACAGATGGGGAGTCTTGCCAGCCAGGACTTAGTTTGAGGTTCCAAATTCTATTCTTCATACTTGAGTTTAAGTTATATACCTTCCTAGACCTTCTTTCCAGTTTCTCTAAATAAATTTTTTTCCAGAAAATATTTGAATTTATCATTTTTGTTACTTATGCTAATGTCTATGCTTTAAATACAGCTAAAAAAAGAGATATAAACCCTCTTTGAATTATGGTCTATGTCATTCTTGGTAATGGTAACAGTGTTGTATATGAAAGAGATTATTTGCAGCTGTTCAGCGCAATAAGAGCCTTAATTCCAGCATTGGGGTGGCAGAGGATCCATAATTTGAAGCAAATCTGAATGAGCTACACAGCAACAGTGCATTTTTATTGAAATTGAGGGAACCATTTTTTTCCTTGGATCTTCTTCCCACTCTGGTATATCTTCATATATGTTAATGATCATTTTCCAATAAATATAATTCAGTTACTGAATGATTATTTGTATTCTCCATGATTATTAATTTAAATTTTCTTTGGTATTATAATCTTAAATTTAATATTTAATATTATAAACTTATAATGCTACTTTACAGAAGGAAGAAACTTGGCCTCTAAATTTTATAATACATAAGGAACATATAAATCTATATGATAGTGGCTTAAAACAGGACACTTAAAATTATGGATTCTTTCTCAAGTGAATAATTTAACACCCTGCATTTGTATTCATTATATGCTTATAGAAGCTTCATTATAATATCACTGTGCCTTTATATAATTATTTATATTTGATTTCTTAAAGTTATTCTATTTTTGATTATTCATATGTGTGTTGTATGTGGTTCTGGCCCAAACTTTCTGGCCCAGCCTTGTAGCCTGGACTTTCAGACCCACAGTCCCATAGTCCCACTGAAACACACAGATTCATGTATTTATTTTTACACTGATTGACCTGGGGCCCAGGCATATAACTTGCTAGCTCTTGCTCTTAAACTAACCCATGACTCTTATCCTGTTCAGCCATACTGCTCAGTACATTTCTCAGAGCAGAATGGTTGTCCTCTGCTGCTTTTGCATTCTCTGTGGTATTTCTTCTCTATTCGTCCTGTTCTCAGAGTTTTATTAGTCTGGCAGCTCCATCTGAAAGAAATGAAAGAGCAGATTTCAGCAAAGCTCCTAACTTTAGAATAGCAGTAGAAAATTCAACCATTCACTCTTAATCACATAAACAAGATATCTTGATTTTGTGCCTGGCCTGAAAATCTCTGAGATCAGAGGGCAGAAAGTCCTGGTGGTCTGTAGTCTGAAAAATCCTTGAGAATAGGCCTATGTCCTTGTGGTAACTGTTAAAAGTCCCTGAGAATAAGCCAACCAATGACAAGAACAAATAAACCACCTCCACCCTGCTTACTTACCCACATTCACCACTCCTCTCAGCAATGCCTGCAGCCCACCAATCCAAAAGCAACTCATACCTAATCACCAAGCTTGTGTTTTTTGCCAATAAAAATTAGCAATTTCTCAACCTTTACAACTCCTCCACTCTCTCACTGTTGAGTGCATATGTGACAAATTCCCTGTCAACTTGTATCAAGTTCTCACAAGAAACCTTGCTTTTGCATCCGGCCAGCCTTGGTCTTTGGTGGTCTCTCTAGGGGCTGTGACATGGGCGCAACACTGTCCACGCTTCCTGTCTGCCTTTGGCCAATTAGTGCTTTTTATTAAACTTATAGGTGGGACAATTATTTACAAAGTAACATCATAAATCCACTATACATCCCTGTAGGCAAAGTTTACTTAGAAGGCACCAGTGCAGGATAGATATTTATTAAAATATAAACCAACACTCACCACTCACAGTACAGGTAACAGTTTATAGTAGCACCTGAACAGGGACTAGAGTCTGGAATGGTGGACGAGTGATAGACGGATGATGGATTCTGTTCCTGTCTCTCCAGTAACCAGGAACCAGGAAGTGGGTCCTCGTGTCCCAAAAGCTCCTCATCAATGGGTTTGGCCACTCCCCCTTCAGGGGCCCAGGACTCTGGATAGCGTATTTGGACCATATCAGCTGACACCTGAATCCCACCACATCTCCCCCTTTTGTCTAACTAAGAAGGTTCTAAACTAAGACTATGTACAATAAGAATTATTATGAGGTAGTATCTAGGAGAGGATAAAGTACAAATTCCAATCAAAACCTAACCTATATAAGGTACATCATATATTTCTAGAATATTGGTAGATGGTAGGGTGTATAAATTACTCAAAAGGTTTAATCTGGGAAAGTGAAAATTCAACACCCGAGTGTTCTTATTTAAGGGATAATAGGGTGATAACCTTAAATACCCATTCTTCAACCTCTTCAAGACCTGAGAAGGAAGGTGAATCACCTGAAAGTCAGAAGTACATGGAAGTAGTGGCTTCCAAAATTTGGGAGAGGACAGTGACACAGATACCTGGACAATCACCAATGGATTTGTATGCCTTTGGACCATCTATCATATTGACTATAGGCCTATGGTATCTGACAGATCTTTTCACAAGCAAGGCAATTTTGGAGGGACTGTCTTATCCTGTCTAGGCAGGTTTCGTCAGTCTCCATCTATCAACTTGTTCATCCAGCTTGACATCATGTGTGTACTGTCAGCAATCAAGGTAAGGACAGTTCCTTACTCAGCCGGCCATTCTCTGCCAAAAGGACAAACTCCAATGGAGTATCCTCGATGCTCAACACCATCTCGTGAAGGGAACAGTGACACCAGGAGTCGTCGTGTCTCTCATGGCCGAATTTCAAATGTTAAATGCCATATTCTCTGGGTCTATGAAATAGTTGAAGATTCCTGTCTATCTATGATATTCTAACCTGTATCTGATATGACTGGTATATGATACCTTAAGTAATGTTGGCTGCAGTTCTTATCATCTTAAGGAATAAATCCTGTACTAAAAATTAGAATACCTATATAAGGAGTGTACAATCCATGAACAATGACCTTTAGTAGGACTATCAAACATTAGCCAGGGGTATATTACCATGTAAAGTGGCCACAGCATTTTAGACATGTAAATACATATATATCATCTAAACAGAGGTATATAAAACATCTTGTGCATATATCATAACTAGTGCAATCATACATTATATCTAGTATAGTTAAATGGAGGTAGTAATTGCATAGTATACATGACAATGATGTGCAAATATTTTAAACAGAGGTAGAAGCATACATAAAATATAGCAATTTCAGATTCAGTTTTACATAATAGTTACGGATTCAGATTTATATCGAAGTACAATTTGCTTTGGTTATATAAAGCAATCTCAGATTAAACTTTGTACCAATGTACACATTATCACAATTAAACATATAAAATGATTTCACATTTGTATCAATATACAAATATCTATGCCAGTGCAAGTTGTCTTTAGTTTACCCCATACATTCAGCTAGAATGGTGTATAGGTAGGTAGAACAGTCTACCTTTATCTATCCTATCTATCCCCCCCTCTTCTTCAAAAGAGATCTTTGGTGCTATATTATATTTCTGTCCTTCACCTAGTTTTAACTTATAACTATTCTATTAGAATAATAATTACCCACAACCCTCAGAGCATAAAACTTATTGGGAAAGGGGTCGTAGTCTTTCATAAGGTTGCTTCCTGCTGACTTAAGGGTGATGGCATCTCTTTGGGATCCTGTAAAAACTAAAACACTGGTTAGTTATTAATGGACTGAGATATACATCTATAACCATTCTTAGAATAGTGGTTAACTCCATCTGGAAATCTAATTAGAAGTGTGATCTGAAGGATAATCATAAAGAGCTATCTTGCAGTTGTTTTTGAATAGTCTATTTCCTGTAAACAATTATTGATTGGTGCGTACCAGGTTCTTGATTTTTCTATTTTTGCCTCTGTCTTTCTGTCTATCTGTCTCTTGTTCTCTCTCTCATACTCTCCCTTTTATTCTTGTTTCACTAGTAGGAGTTGTTGCGGTGGGGGCCCCATCTTGGTTCCAGATTCTTTGTAGATAGCTGATAGGAGGAAATGTTATTTACAATGGAAAACTTAAGCATTGTTGATACTCAAAAGAGATATTCATATCTTTTATGACTTTAGGAGACTGTATGCAGACAGAAGGTTTGAAAGGTACAGATACAGAGAGAAATAAGGTTTAAGATGAAATCACAATAATATTGGTCCCTAAACATTCTGTCTTCTGTCTCAGACCAGGTGGCATTTCTGATATGAGACAGAATTGTTCACATTTTCTTTACCAATATGCTTGCGTTTAGAGAGGGAGAAAGCCACTTGCTCTCAATCCAAATCCAGCCCTATTAATAGTAAAATCAGGGCCACATTTTTTTTTCGAGGTATAGATGCAAGATGCAAAGCAGTAAGAATTGAGAAATTACCCAGTAGTGCATGTGCATATCAGTTAGTCTCATAGTCAGTCATGTACATTGCTTCATCATCAGTCTTCGATTGCAGGTGAGTAATTATTCAATGTCTAGTAAATACCTTAAAAGTAGTTGTATCTGTTTTCCTATAAAGACAAAATTGAGACCCTGCCCCAGGTTTGTTAAATGTGTTTTCCTTACCATATATCCATTTGTCATATCAAGGATGAGCAATTACTTCTCTTCCTCAGGAAGTGACTCATTTTTGAAGCGGACTTTTATTAGTTTTGTCGATACCCATATCTTTTCTGTCCTTGTTGAAACAAGAGCAAAACCCCTACCCCATCAAAGCACATATCCCGGCTTCCACTCTGAAGTGAACACATCTTTGAAGAAGATGGATTGATTTAACTCAGAGTATTTCTCTACTATCCAATGTCTCTCAGCAGCTGATGTTCCCTTTTCATCAGTGTTAAGAAAATTTAAAGTCAATAAGGCACTGTGCAATCTCTCTCTGGGTTTTTTCATTTCTTCCTTTTGTTTATAAAGAATCTCTTTTAACGTGTGGTGAGATCTCTCCACAACTGCATGTCCTGTAGGATTGTGTGGTATCCTTGTAATATGCTTTATATTATAGTATCCAAAAATTATCTTCATTTTTTGGGAAACATAATCTGGAGCATTGTCAGTCTTAATCTGAGTGGGAATTCCCATTATGGCCATGGCTTCCAAAAGGTGAGTAAGTACAAAATCAGCATTTTCAGAACTCAGGGTAGTTGCCCATTGCATTCCAGAATAGGTATCGATAGTATGATGTCCATATTTCATCTTTCTGAATTCTGGAAAGTGAAACACAACCATTTGTCAGATCTCATCTCTCTGTGTACCCTTAGGATTACTTGCTGCTGGTAAAGATGGTTGGTTATAGAAAGAACAAGTGTTACAATTCTTTACTATTTCTTTTGCTTCATTCCAAGTGATGGAAAAACTCTTATTTAATCCTTTGCTGTTAACATGATATTTCTCATGAAATTCTGTGTCCTCTAGAACATTTCCTATCAGCAAACAATCTATTTCATCATTACCCTGCACTAGAGGGCCTGGGAGCCCCATGTGCGCCCTGATATGTGTTATGTACATAGGATGTATCCTACCTCTGATGATATCCTGTAGTTGTATGAATAGTAAGGTCAAATCTGTATCACCAGGAATGAAGTCAGCAGTTTCAATATGTAAAACAACACTTTCTGCATATTGAGAGTCAGTAATTACATTGAGAGGCTCTGTGAAATCCAACAACACCAAATAATCGCATATAGTTCTAACTTCTGAACAGAGTTATACGGACTCTGAGCCACCTTAGTTAAGTTTTCAGACTTGTAGCCAGCCTTCCCTAAATTGTTCGCATTAGTATAAAATATAGGGGCTCCACAAATGGGTTTATTCTCCACCACACGAGGAAAGATCCAATTAGTTTCCTATAAATTGAATTATCTTGTTTGGGGGATATTTATTATTAATCTCTCCTAAAAAGTCACAACAAGCCTTTTGCCAAGGTTGACTGTCTGCCCAAGATCGTACAATTTCTTCATTGGTCAAAGGCACAACAATTTCTGCATGGTCCTTTCCAGTCAATTGGCGAAGATTTAATTTACCTTTAAAAATCAGATCAGAAATTTTTTCGATATATGTCTTCATCTTCTTGCTTGGCCCATGTGGCAGAAATATCCATTCTAATATAATGCTTTTCTTTGCATTAAAATTCCCTGTTGAAGATTGTCTAGAGGGTAAAATAACAAGTATGCAATCCAGGCCGGATCCACATAATCCACATGTGCTTCTTGAAGGTTTTTTCCCACCAACCCTAATTCTTTCTTGGCCTCATCAGATAATTCTCTTGGACTATTTAAATCTTTGTCACCATCCAAAGTCTTGAACAAACTAACTAGCTCATAGTTTTTTTTATACCAATCATGGGCCATATATGAGCAATATCTCCTAGTAACTTTTGAAAATCGTTAAGAGTCTTCAATTTATCTCTATTTAATTTTCCATTTTGTGGCCTAATTTTTTGTAAACTTATTTTATATCCTAAATAATTGATAGAATCTCCCCTCTGTACTTTTTTCCAGAGCAATTTGTAGTCCCCAATCAGGCAATATTTTCTTTAGTTCTTCAAACAATGTTCCTAATGTCTTTGGGTTTGGATCTTCCAACAAAATATCATCCATATATTGGTAAATGATAGATTGTGGGAAGTGCTTGCACAGTATTTCTAGTGGTTGTTGTACAAAATATTGGCATAAGGTGGGACTATTCAACATTCTTTGGGGAAGGACTCTCCTTTGGTACCTCTTAGCTGGCCCTGAACTATTAAGAGTAGGCACTGTGAAAGCAAATTTCTCTTTGTCCTCTTCCTGTAAAGGTATGGTGTTGGAGGCATCATATAAAGCAGTGACCTTTTAATGGTTTTTAAGCACATTGTGTTGCTGGCAAGAGATTCTTTCCTGGTTTTGCTAAAGGCAGTTCTCTAAAGAAACACAAGATGTCCTTTATAGGCAATTTCCTGGTATTGTTAAGCACAGTGGCCAAAAATAGTAAGTCACTCACCCCTCCCTGCAACTAACCACTCCCCACTCCTTCCTGGCTAGCACTTGTAAGGGCTCGAAATTCAAAAAATGGCTCGGTGGACCCAGTTGAGAACAGAACAAAGAAGACGGGTCCCCACCTTTCCCCTAAACCCCTCTCCACTGGGAGCTTCGCCCCTTAGGCCCTTATTGGTCCATGCACATATACGCCTAATTTGCATGGGAATGCTCCCATTAGGGTAAAATTGTGCTGCCTTTTGTTTATGTCTTGACATGATCTATACTGACTCTGTCTTTCTTTGTGTGCTTGGTTTCCTTTCTCTCTCACCTCCTTTGGTATTCCAGGTGGAACCTCTTTGAAGACCCTCGAATAACTCGTCTCACTGGTCTAGACAGTATGGTAAAAAAAAATCCTTCAAATCAATAACTGCAATAGGCCATCCTTTAGGTAGCAGAGAAGGCAGGGGAATACCAGATTGTAAGGATCCCATAGGTTGAATCACCTTATTAATTGCTCTTAAGTCCGTCACCATCCTCCATTTCCCAGATTTTTTCTTGACAACAAAAACAGGAGAATTCCATGGACTGGTTGATTCTTTGATATGCTGAGCCTGTAACTGCTCCTGTACCAACTGTTCCAAAGCCTGAAGTTTTTCTCTTCTCAAAGGCCATTATTGAACCCAAATAGGCTTTTCTGTTAACCATTTCAAAGGCAATGCTGTGAGTGTCCTTTTAGGTTCTGTGGTTATTGGGCAATTCTTTTGTACAACCTGAATGGCTGGTGAATTTTCTTCATAGTTCCTATTGCTTTATGAACAGCTGTGGTAAGCCTCTGTAGAAAGTCAGTATAAGGCTCTTTTAAGCCTTGTTTGACCTTAGTATAATGCTCAATTTTTTGACCTGGGTCCAAAATCTTTTCCCAAGCATTCAGTGCAGCAGTACGGCATAGCAATAAAGTATGCTCATCATAATTAGTTTGAGTCCTCACATCAGCAAACATGCCTTCACCAAGGATTTGGTCCTGAGAAGCAAAGAAACCCCTAATTTTTCCTGTTGTTCTAAGGTCTTGGCCTCCTCTCTAAACCAGCCTCTCCACTGTAAATTCTGACTTTGGTCCAAGACAGCAGCCATTAGCTGCATCCAATCAGTTGGTAGAATCCAGTTTTTTGCTGACCATGAATTTAGAAGCTGTTTCACATAAGTAGAGTGTATACTGTGCATTGATATTGCCTCTTTAAAATCCTTGATGTCTTTCAAATGTACTGGCTCATAGCTATACTCTACATATTCTGAGGATCCCCCAGGTGCTATCTTTGTCTTAATAGTAGCTGGGAACAATAGTGGTGTGGAAGGAGGCAGCCCTGTTATGTTTACCACCTTAGGTAGAGTATCTCCAGTACCATAATATCCCATTGGGGGTTGACCTGAACTGTTCTGAGCATAAGATGCATCACTACCCTTTTCCACTATTGCAATACGGTCCTCCCATTCTTGTATTTTGGATATTACGGGTTCCCATTCCTGAATTTTGGATAGTATTGGTTTCCATTCTTGAAGTTTAGATACTATTGAGTTTTCTAGAGCTTGAGTGTCCTGATGAAGTAGTCCTTCCAAAGACCTCACCGAACCAGCAATTTTTCGATCCCCATCATTAACATATTTAATGATTTTCTTGTTTTCGTCATTAATGTCATCAAAAATTTTCTTGTTTTCATCATTTAACATAGAACCTACATTTTTCTTGTACAGTGTTATCCATATCTAAAGAGGAAGCCTTATCTGAAAGCTTGTTTTAACAATTTCCAGAGTATCCATCCTTTTTGCCATTTTAGTGTTTGACAGTTCCATGTCATATACAGCAATTGTTGATTTAGATTTTGTACCTGTTTAACCTCATTTGCTACTGTAGCATTTGATAGTTCCATAATACACAATCTGGATAGTAATTGTTGTTTTCCATTTGACACCTCTGTCATCATCCTCTTATTTTGAAACATAAAAAAGAGAAATAAGCCAAAAAATAGTAATACTGGGATATTGAATCCTTCAAGATATTCATTTAAAAATTTGTCAACCACCATGGTAAAATATGACCTAAATTCTTCAAAAGAATAATTGTCAGCCATTGTGTCAATTCAGGTGTAATTACGTCATTTAGTCCATAGGTGTCACAGTAGCGGTTAATGCCCTGGCCACTGTATGGCAGATGCAGAGACTCTCAGCAGCAGAAAGCTACCTACAGAACCTTCCTTTTTGCCAAAGCAAATTCTCACAAATCAAGATAGGATGTTAATCACGAAATAAAACAGTTTTTGTTTCTTTGTTCGCTTGCATGAGTAATTTACAGTTGCCTGGGTCACAAACCGTGACCACGCAGGCTGGCTGGAGGGGAGGGGTGTGCGCACACTTTAAACTCCTCTACTCGGGCTAGATGGGTAGAGCTGCCATACAGGCAGGCAGTGGCAGGCCAAGAGGACTATTCCTGAGCGCTTCACCAGCAGGCCAGGTGGTAGCGTGCTCTTCTCCCTGGGTCAGAAGCCCGAAAACCCAGTGCTGCAGAGCTGAAAACTGGTGTCATACCTGTGTACTGAGCCAAAACCCTGTGCTGTGGCTGCGCACTGAGCCGAAAACCCAAGCGCCTGCGCACTGAGCCAAAAATTCAAGCGCCTGTGTACTGAGCCAAAAATTTGCCTGTGCACTGAGCTGAAAATTTGTGGCGCACTGAGCTGGGCTGGAAACCACGCCCGGCTAGGGAGAGGGAGCTTTAAGCCCAAGTGAGCAGTCTGTATGTCCCCTGCCCTTTTACAGTTTTCAAAACACAAAGTGACCCCCTATACCCGAGGGCACAGGGCTGAGGATGATGGGTGCCAGATGTAGGCAGAATTTTAGTTACAAGGCACTAGTCAAAGATAAATATTTATTAGAATATAAATCAACACTCATGATATTAGTGATAGCTTATAGTGGTACCTGAACAGGGACTGGAGTATCCGAGTGATTGACGAGCAATGGATTCCGATCCTGTCTCTCCAAAAGCAGCCAGGAACCAGAAAGAGGCCTCCTCGCGTCCCAGCAGCCACTTATCAAAGGGCTTGGCCACACCCCCTCCAGGTGGGCCACACCCCCTCCTGGGACCCTGGATAAGTGTCTTCAGACCTTATTGGCTGACACCTGAATCCCGCAACAATCCTGGGTTTTCTGTTATTCCATATGAAGTTGAGTACTATTCTTTGAAGGACTGTAAAAAATTGTGTTGGGATTTTGATGGGAACTCCATTGAATTTTTTGGTAAAATTGCCATTTTTACTTTGTTGACCTTACCTATTCAAGAACATGGGAGATCTTTCCATTCTCAGTCTCCTTAATTTCTTTCTTCAGTGACTTATGTTTCTTGTCAAACTGGTCTGCTACTTCTTTGGTTAGATTTACACCAAGATATTTAATACTATTTGCAGCTATTATAAAGGGTGATGCTTCTCTTATTTCTTTTTTAGGCATTTTATCCTTATATATAAGGGGCTATTTATGTTTTTTAATTAATCGTGTACCATGCTATATCACTGAAGGTGTTTATTAGCTGTAGGAGTTTCCTGGTAAAATTAGGGGGCCACTTATGTATGTGATCATATCATCTGAAAATAGAGATAGTTTGACTTCTTCCTTTCCCTTAATCTCCTTTTTGTTCTTTTATTGATTTAGCTTAAACTTTGAACACTTTATTGAACATCTAAGGAGAGAGAGGACAGCCTTATCTTGTTCCTGACTTTAGTGGGATTACTTTGAGTTTTTCTCCATTTAGTTTGATGTTGGCTGTCTGCTTACCGAATATCACCTTTATTATATTTAGGTATTTTTCCTGTATTCCTGATCTCTCCAGGGCTTTTATCATGAAGGAGTGTTGGATTTTGTCAAAGGCTTTTTGAGCATCTAATGAGATAATCATGTTTTTTTTTCTTTCAGTTTATCTATGTGATAGATGACATTCACAGTTTTTCATATGTAGAACTATCCCTTCACCTCTGGGATGAAGCCTCATTATGGAAGATTTTTAAAAAATATTGTTGGATTCCATTTGCCAGAATTTTATTGAATATTTTTGCATCAATGTTCATGAAGGAGATTGGGCTATAATTATCTTTCTTTGTTTTATATTAGTGGCTTAGGAATCAGGGTGACTTGGGCCTCATAAAAAGAGTTTTGGAATGTTTCTTCAGTTTCTACTGTATGGCACAGTTTGAGGAGTATTGGTTCAGTGAATGCCTGGTAAAATTCTATACTGAATCCATCTGGTGCTGGGCTTTTTTTTTTTCCCCCCTTGGGATACTTTTAATAACAGCTTCAATTTCCCTTGGGATTGTAGGTCTGTTTAGGTCTTTAATCTTGACTTAATTTTAGTAATTGCTACTTGTCCAGAAACATGAATATTTCTTTTAGATTTTTCCGTTATAGTAGAGTATAGATTTTCAAAGTATGACCTGATATTTCTCTGGATTTCCTGGGTGTCTGTTGTTATGTCCACCTTTGCATTTCTGATTCTTTTAATTTGGATACTTTTCCTCTCTCTCTTCTTTTTGTTTGGTTTGCATAAGGCTTTAATTTATTTTGTTGACTTTCCCAAAGAACCAACTCTTTGATTCATTCATTCTTTGTATTGTTCTCTTTGTTTCTATTATATTGATTTCATCCCTAAGTTTGATTATTTCCTACTGTCTATTCCTTCTAGGTGAATTTGCTTCTAATTGTTCTAAAGCCTTCAGCAGTGCTATTAGGTCTCTTGTTGAGATTTCTCTAGGTTTTTCATGTAGGCATCTAGTGCTAAGAGCTTTCCTCTTAACACTTCTGTCATTGTGTCCCATAAGTTTGGGTATGTTATAGATTCATTTTCATTAAATTCTAGGAAGTCTTTGATTTCTTTGTTAACTTCTTCCTTGACCCAGATGTGGTTCAATTGAGAGATGTTCAGTTTCCATGAATTTGTAGGCTTTCCATTATTTTTGTTGTTGAATTCTAGCTTTAGACAATGGTGGTCTGATAGAATATAAGTTTTCCCCCTTATATTATATGTATTGATATTTGCTTTAGGACCAAATAAGTGGTCAATTTTAGAGAAATTTCCAAGGGGTGCTGAGAAATATGTATATTCCTTTGTGTTTGGGTAGAAAATTTTGTAAATATCTATTAAGTCCATTTGGTTAAATCCCTTACTTCTCTATGGAGTTTCTGTCTGGTTGACCTATCAAAGGTGAAAGTGGGGTATTCAAGTCTCCTATTATTAGTGTGTAAGGTTTGATGTGAGGTTTAAGCTTTAGTAATGTTTCTTTTACATATGTTGGTGCCCTTGTGTTGGGTGCATAAATATTCAAGATTGATGCTTTATCTCTGTGGATTTTCCCTGAGATGAATGTCCATCATGTTTTTTTTTTTTTTTATTGATTTAATTTAAAGACTTTTTAAAAAGATATTTGGAATGGTTGCACTAGCTTGTTTCTTAGGAACATTTGATTGAAATAGTCTTTTCAGAACCCTTTCTTCTGACCCTTATCTGTCTTTGAAGTTGAGGTGTGTTTCTTGAATGCAACAGAAGGATATTTTCTTTTTTATATCTATCTTGTTATGGTATATCTTTTTACAGGTGACTCTTAAACTTGTGAGATGTCTCAGTGGTAAAGCCCATGCTGCCAAGTAGGAAAACCAGAGCTGAATCTCTGGGACTTACACAATAGATGAAGACAACTGAATCTAGCAATGTGTTCTCTGATGGCCACAAGCTCATCATTGTGTGTGTGTGTGTGTGTGTGTGTGTGTGTGTGTGTGTGTGTGTGTGTGTGTACAAGATGAACAAAATATATAATAAAGTATAATTCTTAAATTTATAACAATTCATCTTTTCTGAAAGTTATCAAAAGATATTAATAAAATTTAAATGTTAAAAATGACAAGTACAAAAATATGATTTCCATTGAAAACTGTTGCTGTGTATTTGAAAAAAGAAGAAAAGAATAAATAAATAGAATACTTTGGCAACAGTACATGAATGCAGTAAAATTTCAGAATTAATGGAAAGAACAGCTATTACATACAGACATTTAAGGACCACAGAGGTAGATGAAAGGCCTTGGGACTGGAACACTTGTTGATGAAAAGACAACTGACTGTATGCTTGGAAAGAAAAATGACATCCCTTTCAAATGAGAATAAAAAGAAGAATTTCGTTTGGAAATTACCTTTAAAATACTTAGAAGGTTTTGTGTCAAATTTCTATAGCTTTGATGAGGTCATGTGAAAATGTCTTTAGAGAATTATGGGGGAGGGGACGTTGAAGAGTCAATTACCATTCTTTTCTAGGCCTCAGTAAAAACATTTCTGGGCAAATTAGTGTGCTTCTAACTTTGTGTTCAACATTTATTTATTCTTATATAACAGCTAATATCCCATCTACATGTCAGCACTTCTTTGTAATCACTGTTCTTAATTTTTGTAATGTCCTATTCACTTCAAATATACTTTCATAGTCTCTCTTTTTCTACATGCTTTCTAAAGTTTTCTCTCCAATGTATACATGTACATAAAAAACTATAGTTAAGTTTTATCAAAATATATTTTACTGTAATGTTCCAATGCTCAGGCTTGCTTAGGTAAGTAAATAGACTGTTATTTTTGAAACCTTATATAGTTTATTGTCTGTCATAAATATTACAGTGTTGTTTATCTTTTCGAATAGAAGATCCATATGCTGCAAATTCTTTTATTATTAATTAATACAGTAATAAATACACTGTAATTAATGTAGTGACATTTTTGGAAAGATATAGAATGTTTTAGTTTTACTAATAATTTTCAGTTTTTATTTTTAGTTTCAATTCTACTTAGAATGGGGGATTGGTTTTATCTATATCTTATTCATCTATTATTTGTTTAATTGCCTGCTTTTCCTACTTATTTTACCCCTATCTAATCTAATTTTATTTTTTACAACATAGGAACAAAATAATTTATTTACTTTAGAGTTTGTCTTATCTTTTTCTGATTTAATTGAGATGTATTGCTTGGAGTTAAACTTTAGGAGGTTTGATATTTTTAGGAAACTATTTCACTTCTGCTTAGAAAATGTTTTACATTGTGGCTGTATTTTCTCTGAGATAGCTGCTGTATAGCTTACAATGGTTATCTGTTCCCTAGGTCACCTAGTAGAGAGGAAACAGATGCCTGGTTCTTCACTGTACTTCTCACAATTCATGTACACACACACACACCCACACACACACACACACACACACACACACACATACACACACTTTCATCATTTTCCCCTTCATGTTCTCCCTCCAACATCTCCCAATTAACTCACTGCTCTCAAATTCACAGAATCTTTTTTCTTAATTATTGATCTAGATTAAGATAGGTAGGAAGATAAATAAGTACCCTTAATTTTATAAATAAAATTATATCTTTTACATACATCTCTATACTTTCTGAGTAATTAAATTATATTTATGGTGTACATTTCTTGATTCTGATCAAAATTATATTCTAAAATGTTGACATAGGTTTTACTACCTCATTCTCACAGTTACATTTGAACATACAGGTAGCATAGATCACTTATTTATAGATTATATAATTGAATGATTTCTGGTTATCAAAATCAAACAATACATAAAGTTTTATTATTTCTTTGTAGTAGGAGGTTTCTGGCCTGGACTTCCCACATTTCTTAGTATTTTTTTATTTTCAATAAATGTTTTTCATCTAGATCTCTTTTAATATTACTAACTGAATCTACGTCTTTATTATAATTCACATTCAATCACCTTATTCATGTAGGAATGATTCCTGAAGTCCTATATCCTTTTCTCATACTGGATGACTACAATCTTATATGAAAACAGCCCTTCCTTGACTACTAGCAAATGTTCTATGTGCCTCCTGATCTTTCTATCTTTTGCTATGCTTTCTTACAGAGGATCTCAGTTATAGTTAAGCTCTGAAAAATAAGAGTACAAATAAAATATTTTGATTGTATATTGAATCCATTTTTCTATAGGTGCTGCTCTGATTTTTAAAGGCAGAAGCATTCTTCTACATTCCGGATTAGCATGATCAAAGGCCAGAGAAAGTGTTAATTGCTTCCTAACTTGTGGATCTGATATTGCTCTATGTACAGTTGTGGTAAGCATCTGTAAAAAGTCGGTATAAGGCTCTTTTAAGCCTTGTTTGACCTTAGTATAATGCTCATTTTTTTTTGACCTGGTCCAAAATCTTTTCCCATGCATTAAGTGGTATTGTTAAGGACATTGTCCATCTTTTTCTCTTTTTCTCAAGCATATATATAATATTTAACACATTTTAAAACATTTAGAGATATTTGAATTTGTCTTTACTGTATATCTCATATCTTATTCTGTTTCTGACCACACCTTTGCTTGGCTAGGGTGACTGACTCCACCAAGCCTCCTCAATTTCTTTCTGTTTCTTTACACACCTTTAATCTATAAAGGTATGGCTAAGGATTATAGGCTTGGCTAGGGTGGCTGACCTCACCCAGCTCCCTCTATTTCTGATGACACCTTTACTCTGCCAAGGTGGAACTAAGGATTAAAAGTTGGTAGTATGGATGCTACCCTACCCAGCTCCTAGTTTACCTTCATAGAATTTAACATTTTAGTCCAGGTACTCTGGGGAATTTTAGGGTCCATATAATCACCAAGTAAAGCACTGCCATCTGCTGCTCATTAACTTCATTTTAGTATTTGACAGCACTATTAAATGCTCTCTTTAAGGGCCTCTTAAATGACTGACACTTGTTTTGCCTCTAAGGCTGAATCAGGAAGGTTCTCTTCAAAAAGCTATGCCTCTGCTTGTCTTCAGCAAACAGAACTTACCCAAGAAAATTCTGCTTCTATTAAAAAGCAGTCGTTTACTCTGTTTGTTTTCTTTCTACATAAACGGAAAGCTTAAATGCATCATTTACAATGTGTTGCTTAAATCTAGATTCCTGTGAGTCTTCAGGAACTGGCCATTTGGAGCTTAAGCTACACTCCAATAGCCTAAAATTTTTAATTCAAACACATACACCACTCAGTCTCTGTACCAAGGCTCACATGAGAGACAACTCAGAAGCTGTTTCTGGCTCTGAGCTGGTGCTCTAGATGACCTTTAAAATCTTTCTGCAGCTTTATATGGGTGTATACTACCCACATTGGGCTTCCATTTGTTGTATGAGGTTTCTGGCCCGGACTTTCTTGCAAAGCCTCGTAGCCCAGACTTTCATACCCACTGTCCCATAGTCCCACTGAAACACACAGATTCAGTATTGATTGTACACTGATTGACCTGGGGCCTCGGCATATAACTTGATAGCTCTTGCTCTTAAACTAACTATAACTCAGCCATGTGGCTCGGTACCTTTCTCAGAGCAGCATAGATGTCTTCTGCCTCTTCTGCCTTCTCTGTGGTATTTCTGCTCTGTTCTTCCTGTTCCAAGAGTTTTCTTAGTCTGGTATCCCTACCCACACTTCCTGCCTGCCTTTGGCCAATCAGTGCTTTTTTTATTAAACTCATAGGCAGGACAACTATTTACAATGTAACATCATAAATCCACAACATATGTACATATATGAATTGAAAGTATATGTGCATGCCTGTATGTGTATATATAGTGCAAAGTTGTCAGATCCTGCTCACACAGAACTTAAAGGTTGTTATTTGCTGCCCAATATGAGTGTTGAGAATTTAACTCCAGTCTTCTGCCAGAACTACCATCTCTCTTATTCACTTGAAACATATCTCAAGCTTTTCCAGTACTTTTATATTAAATTATAAATCATTCAAATGAACAAGATGTCATTATTTTGGGACAATACCCAAAAGGAATAAATATACAATTATTTATTTCTTTGATATATGCAAACTGATTAATACAACTAAAATATATGTTTATATAAACATGAAATTAGTTTATTCTGGTTGGTTATAGAAAGAGCAAGTATTACAATTCCTTAGAATTTCTTTTGCTTGATGCCAGGTGATGGAAAAACTCTTCTTTAGTCCTTTGCTATTAACATGTTTCTCATGGAATTTTGTGGCCTCTAGCACATTTCCTAATAACAACCAATCAATTTCAACATGACCTTGCACTAGAGGGCCTGATATGTGTTATGTACACAGGATGTATCCTATCTCTGATGATCCTGTAGTTGTATGAACAGTAAGGTCAAATCTGTATCATCAGGAATGAAGTCAGCAGTTTCAATATGTAAAACAACTCCTTCTGAATACTGAGAATCAGTAATTATATTGAGAAGCTCTGTAAAATTCAACAACACCATAATAATTGCATACAGTTCTGACTTCTGAATAGAGTTATTAGGGCTCTGAGCCACCTTAATTAAGATAATGTTTTCTCATTGCATTAAGATTCCTGTTGGAGATTGTCTAGAGGGTAAAGTAACCAGTATGCAATCTAAGTCTGGATCCACAGGATCCACATGTGCTTCTTGAATTTTCTTTTCCACCAACTCTAATTCTTTCTTGGCTTCATTGGAGAATTCTCTTGGACTTTTTAAATCCTTTTCACCATCCAAAGTCTTAAACAAATTAACTAGTTCATAGTTTTTTAGATCAGTAATGGGCTGTAGATGAGCAATATCCCCTAGTAGCTTTTGAAAATCATTAAGAGTTCTCAATTTATCTCTAGTCAATTTCATCTTTTGTGGCCTAATTTTCTGTAAACCTATTTTATATCCTAAATAATTGATAGAATATTCCCTCTCTACTTTCTCTGGGGCAATTTGTAGTCCCCAATCAGGCAATATTTTCTTTAGTTCTTCAAACAATGTTTCTAATTTGGGTTTGGGTCTGCCAACAAAGTATCATCCATATAATGGTAAATGATAGATTGTGGGAAGCTCTTGTGCAGCACTTCTAGTGGTTGTTGTACAAAATATTGGTATAAGGTAGGACTACACAACATTCCTTAGGGAAGGACCCTCCATTGGAATCTCTTAAACTGGACATGCATTATTAAGAGTAGACACTGTAAAAGCAAATTTTTCTTTGTCCTGTAAAGGTATGGTAAAAAAGAAAAAAAAAACAATCCTTCAAATCAATAACTGTAATAAGCCATCCCTTAGGTAACAGGGAAGGCAGAGGAATATCAGATTGTGAAGAGCCCATAGGTTGAATCACTTTATTAGTTGCTCTTAGATCTGTCATCATCCTACATTTTCCAGATTTATTCTTGACAACAAAACAGGAGCATTCCATGGACTTGATGATTCTTTGATATGCTGAGCCTATAACTACACTTGTACTAATGGTTCCAAAGACTGAAGTTTTTCTTTTGTCAAAGTCCATTGCTGAACCCAAATAGGCTTTTCTGTGGGAATACTATCTCAAAGACAGTGCTGTGAGTTTCCTTTTAGGTTCTGCTGTTATTGGGCAATTCTTTTGTACAACCTGAATGACTTGTGAATTTTCTTCATAGCACCTTAAAGCATCACTTTTGGAAATATAATTGAGTCTCTGGTTGATATCAGAACCTAGAGGGGTTTTAATCTGGGTATTCCATTGCAGTATAAGGTCACAACCCCACAGATTCACCACTATGTCAGCCATATATGGCTTCAATCATTCTTTCTGACCTTCTGATCCTATGCATTCGAGCCATCTTACACTCTGTTTCACATGAAATATTGTTCCAATACTGAGAAACTACTTATCCACTGCCTGTAAAGGCTACCTTGGATGCCATGATTGTGGGGTTATGATCAAAAAATCAGCCCCTGTGTCAACTAAGCCCTGGATATAAATATTATCTAACCATATTTTCAATTTTGTTCTTTGTTCATTTATTGAAGTCTGCCAAAATATTTGATTTGTGATTCTTCTTGGAACTTCCAATTTCTCTGTTGAATTTATTCTATTATCCAATGCTGAATGATCTTCTAAATCAGTCATTGGATGTCCTACTCATCCTGAGGATGCTGGTCTTCCACTGTGACTAGATATGATCTTACCTTCCTTGACTTCGGAGTCTGATTTTTGGGGTCTTCCCAGGGGAATCCCCGAGAGGCATTTCCTGATGGTAAAGGGTTGCCTTCCTTGTCCCTGGTAGACCTACATTCATTGATCCAATGTCGTCCTTTGCCACACCTTCTGCATAACCCAGAAGGCAATAGCCTTCTGTTCGAATCAAACCTAAAATGGGTATTAATTCCAAAAGTAACTTGTGTACAATTCTGCTTATACCACCTGGTTTACCACAGTTGAAACAAGTGATGCCTTGGTTCCTCATCCCAACATTAGCAATGGCTTGGTCTACCCAATTCTCCTCATCGCAATGGAGAGATTTGGCATTGATTGTGTATTTAATCCATTCTTCTATCGGTACTGATCTGATCTTTAAAGGCATAAGCATTCTTTTACATTCCAGATTAGCATAATCAAAGGCCAGAGAAAGTATTAACTGCTTCCTAACTTCTGTATTGATACTGCTCTATGTACAGCCATGGTAAGCCTCTGTAGAAAGTCGGTAGAAGGTTCTTTTAAGCATTGTTTAACCTTAGTATAAAGCTCAATTTTCTGACCCCAGTCCAAAATCTTTCCCCAAGCATTCAGTGCAGCTGTATGGTATAGCAATAAAGTATGCTTGTCATAAGTAGTTAGAGCCTTCACATCAGCAAACATGCCTTCACCAAGGATTTGGTCCTGAGAAGCAAAGAAACCCCAAATGTTTCTTTGTTTTTCTAAGGTCTTGGCCTCCTCCCTAAACCAGCTTCTCCACTGTAAATTTGAATTCGGTCCATGACAGCGGCCATTAGCTTCATCCAATCACATGATAAGATTCGATTTTTTGTTGACCATGCATTTAGGAGCTGTTTTTACATAAGTAGAGTGTATACCATGTAACAAATTTGCCTCCTTAAAATCCTTGATATCTCTCATATGTATTGGCTCATAACTATACTCTACAAATTCTGAGTGCTTCCCAAATGCTTTTTTTGTCTGAATAGTAGCCGGTAACAATAGTGGTGGGAAAGGGGGTAACCCCGTTATGTTTACCACCTTAGGTAGAATGTCTCCAGTACCAAAATATCCCATCGGGGGTTGACCTGAACTGTTCTGAGCATAACGTACATTACTACTCTTTTCCAGTACTGCAATATGGCCCTCCCATTCCTGAAGCATGGATACTACTGGTTCCCACTCCTGGTTTTTGGATACTACTGGCTTCCATTCTTGGAGTTTAGATACTACTGATTTTTCTAGAGCTTGAGTGTCCTGATGAAGTAGTCCTTCCAAGGACCTCACAAAACCAGCATTTTTTTTTTGATCCACATCATTCACATAATTAATGATTTTCTTGTACTCGTCATTAATGTAGTCAACAAGTTTCTTGTTTTCATTATTTACATAGAGCCTATATTTTTCTTATACAGTGTTATCCATATCCAAAGAGGAAGCCTTGTCTGAAAGCTTGTTGTAACCAATTTCCAGAGAATTAATCTTATCTGCCATTTTAGTGTTTGAAATTCCCACATCACACATCCTGGACGTCAATCGTTGATTTTCAGATTTTACCTCTTTCATCATTCTCATATTTTGAAACACAAAATAGAGAAACAAGCTGAAAAATAGTAGGACTGGGGTATTGAAGCCTTCAAGATATTCATTCAAGCATTTTTGAATCACCAATGAAAATATGACCTGAAGTCATTAATGAAATAATTATCAGCCATTACCTCAATTCAGGTGCAATGTCTACGTTTGTTCAGCAGGTGCCACAGTAGTGTACAATGCTCCATTCACCAGCAATATGGCGGATGCAGGGACTCTCAGCATCACAAGGCTACCTACAGACCCTATGTGGTCTTAAGGGGCCTCAGCAGGCAGAATATAATCCTTAGAAAAAGCAAAATCTCACAAATTAAGAGAGAATGGCAATCAGAAGGTTTTTGGTGGCAACTGTGGCTGCTTGGTTTTTTTGTCTTTTGCGCATGGGCAGAGGAATTTACACTTGCCCTGGTCACTGCTCAGTAGCAGGTAGTGACAGCACTTGTGCAGAAGTCACTTGGTGGCTTGCGCGTAGGTAAAGCGAGACCTTGCTTATGTATGCACACTGTCAGTGGCAGCTACTGGAGGCTGGGGCAGGACAAGATTGAACTCGCACTTGCGCCCTAGTGCTGTGCGCTGAGGTCGCTCAGTTGTGGCTCAAAGTTCAGAAGTTGTGGCGGCTAAGAGGCAGCAACTATGAGCCTCCGCTCAGTGCTGAGAAAAATCGGCACAGGGGGGAGAACCTCAGCTAAGCTGGAGCAGGCAGGGGACTATTCTTTGCTCTGCCAGCTGGCTGGAGAATGAGGGGCAGAGCCCAGTATGAAGGAATGACAGGCCAGTGAGGGAGGGAGCCTTTAGCCCACATTCTGGAGTGCAGGTTCCCAAAGCTGAATACTCTGCCTGCCCTCTGCCTTCTAACAGTGTTCAAAACACAGACCCCCTACACCTGTGGACAGAGGCCTGATGTTGAGTTGCCAGATGAAGGTGGAAATTCTTTTAAACTACACCAATCCAAGATTAATATTTATTAAAATATAAGCCAACACTCACAGTACAGATTATATAGGCACCTGAGAGATTGAATTATTCACAGGATGGACAATGGATGCTGAGCCGGTCTCACCAGCAGTCAGGAACCAGGAAAAAAGGCTTTCCAAGATCCCAGCAGCCCCTTATGAATAGGGTTGGCTATGCCCCCTTCAAGAGCCAAGGATCAGCTGACACCTGAATCCCACCACAAGAGAGTATAATTTTATGTCTATATAAGAATTATTTTTTCATACTACTTTTTAATAGAAAACATTTTGTTTCATTGTTTCGAGTTCATATACTCAATATTTTGTATTCTGTGAGTTTTAATTTTTGATAGTGGCATATATTGTTTATTTTGTGACTAGAATAATTCATCATTACAGCATTAATAACATATCTTCATTAAAATCCTTGAAATGTAATCAATTTATTTTTGTAAGATTGTGGACATGAATATTGAGGAGACCTCTTTTAAATATATGAACAAAGTATGTTTTTTGGCAAAAGATTAAAAATAAATCCATTATAGAAAGAGAATTTTGTAATATATTATCTATTATTAGTTGAAAATGATTTCTGAATACAAAACACAACTACTTTAATGTTTGGTTCTATGCAAAGCTTCCCATTTTGCTATCCAAATGATTTTATAAACAAGGATCTTTGAGCTTCTATTGCCATGAGATGTTCTATAATGAATGATAGAATAGAGTAGAGAACAGTGATAAATTGATATTTTTATTGTTACCCATGACAGATAGCTTTTAAGCTTTGGGAAGCCTGAATGGTTCTTTGAGAGGTTAATTGTGGTGATGTGGAATAGTGCTACTTGGATTGGACATAGCCTTCTTGCCTGGTGTCCTTGAGATCAGCAATGCTCATCAGTCAGTGGTTGTCATTTTGCTTCAGGGTCTCATGTAGCGTTCTGCTCTTAAGAACAATTGTTATACATAGATTCCTCTACTATATGGGTCTAGACAGTTAGGTAACAACTAAGCCTAAGGGGATGGTAGTGAAGTCTTTTACTGGAAAGTGGAAAATTATGTAACTATATTTTAATCTCACAAACTTAAAAAGATAACATTACATATATTTTTTCCATATCTGATTTCTGGCCAAAAGTACACACATGGTTCTTGCAACTTATGGAATATGACATAACCAGTTGAAAATTAACCCAAAAAGTATTTTATTCATCTTAAAAACAAAGGTTATTTCAACTTGGTTTATTGCTTTGTGAATACTAGTAGCTAACTAATGTGGTTTAAATGTGCTAAATGTAGAACATTACAACTTATTATAATACTATTTTTTTTTAACCTGCAAGTGACTTCCAACTAAACTCCCACTTATCACAAAGAACTCAAGGACATTTCTGAGTCTTATTACATAGACCTCTAAGAAAGATAATACAAAATCAGATATGTTTCTCATCTCCATGGGCATTTAGATGACTCACAAATTATAGAAAGATGATATGATTAATGGTTATACAGCGGTCAAATGGAAACATGATAAAAATGATTTTGTTCATTACCTACAGATATGATAATAATATATAAGAATGTCCAATGATCTAAAGATTTGTGTGTGTATGTGTGTGTGTGTGTGTGTGTGTGTGTGTGTGTGTGTGTGTGTGTGTGTGTGTGTTTGTCCATTTCTTACATGTCTCTCTATTCTGGTCTTAACTTTAAAAGACATAAATGTTTAGACTTATAGAGTTTTCTTATTAAAATGTCCTTGTCATAGCTATTGACAGCTATTTCCTGCCATAGATGAGCATTTGATTTTTATTAGAGCTATTTTAACCAGAGACCAATTTAACACTGAGGCACAGGCACCACAGTTTCACAATCAAAATGTCAGTAGTGGTTTCATTCATCACTGTTTTTTTTAATACTTTAATGTTAATTAATTAATTTAATTATTTCTAAAAGTATGTGTATGTATACCTGCCTGTTAGTGTATTGCACCATATGCATTCAGACCTCTGTAGAGAACAAAATTTAGCATTTGATGCTCTAGAAATGGAGTTATAGATGACTGATAGTAATATAGGTTCTTGGAACTCAATCTAGATCCTCAACAAAAACAATAAACACTCATTACTGAGCCTACCCCACTATATTCTTTCATTACATTTATTTATCAGATACACATACACTCATGCATATTATTTCTAAGAGATATAAATAATGATAGGTTACTCAAAAAATATATGACCAAGACCTATTTATATTTAATTATTTGGAAAAATATTAAACTTTTAGAATACTTGTATAAGTAAAAGTAGGTACATAGTATGTTCATTAATCAGCATTGACATAAATTATGTACAAAATACAACTATAAAAAATTTCTACAAAGCCAAGTATGCTGATCATTAAAAGAATGACACAAAGAAAATGATGATGGCTAAAATGTAGTTACAGATATGAGGAAAAGAACTAATAAATTGTCTAAATTCATTCAAAAGTAAGTTCTATTACGTAGAAACCTATTGGTTTTCCTTCTATTATAGCACTTGACATTAACAGTTATCTTGAATTATGTCATGAGTTAGGTTTTAGATTTAGATATATGATAATGCTGAAAAATGTTTAAAAACCAAACTCTAGTTGACATTTATAAAACCAGAAAACATTTTAGCTAAAACAAAATTATTAGATATATCTTACTATTTTCACAAATTATGATGGCTGATTTTTCACACACAGGCACCTAATTGACATTTAATCAAGCGTACAAGAGTGTATGTTAAATATGAATTAATTACTGTGTGCTAAAATACTGCAATTTTATGGTGTACAAACATGTAAGTACATTTCAGTTCCTATTTAATTACTGATTTCATGGGTTATAATGTATGTTTACCTTACTAACAATTCATTACCTTTCTATAGATGGCAGATTTTTCTTTGTCTGTTTGTTAAGTATAATGTATAAGCAAATAGGTGTCATTTTACAATAATATTTAGAAAGTTTCACCTAATTTAGCCCATCTATGTCACTTCTAATTTGTTCTCTTACCAGTAAATGTGTGCACTGGACACATTTTAAAAATGGGGGTTAAAATAAAAATAGTATCTGGCTATGAAATTATTTTTGATTAAAAATATGATTCAATAGCTTATGGAATGTTTTGATAAGATCTACAATTCCATAAATATGTGGCCAGGTTCATTAACATAACAACATCCTCACTTTCCTAGTAGAGTTAATGTCCAGGAAACTTGAAAGAAGACAGATTTCCTTCAAGTACTTCCTGAAAAAAGAGAAGAAAGCCTCTGTGTCTCCTAGAATTTGTATTTGGCTGTGTGAAATATTATGATTCCCATTGTAACTTCTCTGTGAAGATTTTCTAAATACTAATTTTTCCTTTTGGAGTTTGCCTTCTGTGTTAAGTCATCGTGTAGATATGGATATTACCACGATGTTTCCACTTTCTTTTTAAATTTTTGATTAAAGTTCTAAAAAATTCTACTTTGGAAGAAACATCTTATTATTTCATGTAAATTTAGATGTGTGTAGAAAGTAAAAATTTCTCATTTGTGTTAGCAAAGGAAACTCCAACCCCACAGGTAGGAATAAAGTGAAATCCATGACTGATCATATGTATTTAAAGGCTAACTTTAGAAAAGAACCTCCTTTGTATATCACACATTTAACACTACACCAGGAAGAGGTTTGCTCCTCTGCCTTGAATGGTGCTGGCGGGTGGACTTTCACATGTAAAGGAGGCAATGAGCATGGTAAAATAAAAGGAGACAGAGTTGTCTTAGGAACAAGATGCATCTCAATTTCTAAGTGAAGTCACATTTTCTGATTGAATTTTCCATATCAGACTATAGCATGTATCCAATCCAAAGAGTATAAGATTTGGTCTCAAATGTCATAATGCATGCACACTGCATAAAATATTCAGTTTTCCTAGATTCTACTTCTAACAAATTCAAAGACATTAAATATGAAACTGACTTTACTAGACTGCTTACTATTAGGCCATTTTGAAGTTATCCTAACAAAATTTGTTCCAGTGCCTTCAGCAGCAGTTCTTGGGTATTAGCCTTATTGACTACAGTTTGTCAATATGTGCAATTAAATATCAATATATATTAACCAATTGCTGGTTGACATAAATTGTTGCATGTCAATATTCCAAAGTATACATACTAAAGTTTTGGAAGCAAATAAATGATAATATTACAGCTATATAATATTAGAAAAAAACCATGAATGTTATTGGATAAATGAAGTGAGTTTTAATTTCTGCATACAGTTTACAAATATATGGAGTAGAACCAACTGTACTTTGTATATTTGTAGTATAGCAAGCAGTTTACAGAAGCAAATGTTATTTATTTATACAGTTGTATAGTGATCAGCCACTGGTACTTTCTTAGTTATAATTGAAGATCAAATGCTGTTTAAGTACTTCATATAAATACAATGTTGTTGAAAGTATAGTGTCTTCATTTTTTTCTTCATTTTATTTTTTAAATGTCTTTTTAATCCATGTATCCCCTGCTACCCCTCCCTTCCCTCCTCCCAATCTCTCCCAGTCATCCTTCAGTATCCCCTTCTCCCTATCCAGCCATCCCCTCCCCCAAAAGCCAAGAAGTCCCAAGGTGGAACAGTCCAGCCATGGCACATCCACTCCAGGCAAGTCAAATTTGCTCATCCCAAAGTTAAGACTGAGTCAGGTGTTCCTCTGAGGGGAATGGGCTCCAAAGTGCCAGTCTATGCATTGGAACACAGTCTGATTCCAGACCTTGAGGATCCACATACTTCCCATACTAATCAACAGTTGCCTATACTTGGAGGGCATAGCTCCTTTTCCCAATGGATCTCCAGTGGCTATTCAAGAATCAGTGAGCTCCCCAGAGCTCTTGATAACCATCACTGTGGGAATTTTCCTCGTAATTCTTATCCCCTTGTTGATACAGACTCTTTTTCCATGTACTCATCTGGACCAGGAGCTTGGCCTAGTGTTCAGCCATGGATCTCTACCTCTACCTCTATTCATTGTTGGATGTAGGTTCTATGATGACAACTATGGTGGTTATTCATTATATTATATGGGAAGTCTTGCTTAAGCACCCTATCCAATAATGTTTGGAAACCTAGCTAGGACATCCTGTTAGTTCTTGGAAGTTTCCCTAGCACCTGCTCTTTGTCCAACCCCACATTGACTTCCTCTATCAAGATATCCAACTCTTTTTTCTCTCCTTCTTTGTTGCTCCTCTCACTCAACCAACTCCTTCTTTCATGATTTGTTCCCAGCACTTCTTGGTTGCCACCCATTTTGATCTCAATTTGCTAAGGTGATCTTCTCTATTTTCACTTCTTAGGATGTCTCTCTTAGGTTTCTTCTAATCCCAAGATGTTCAGGGATTGTGATTTGCAGCTGGGGTATTCTTTGATTTTGTCTAAAATACACTTATAAGTGAGTACACCCCATACCTCTCTTTCTGGGCTCGTGATACCTCACTCAGGAGGATAGCCTCCAAATCCATCCATTTGCCTACAAATTTTAGACTGTAATGTTTTTCACTGCTGAGTAGTACTCCAAAGTTTGTTAATCCATTCTTCAGTTGAGGGGTATCTAGGGTGTTTCCAGGTTCTTGCTATTATGAATAATGCTGTCATGCACATAGCTGAGCTAATGCCTTTGGAGTATGAATATGCATCCTTTGGGTATATACCCAATAGTGGTATTTCTGAATCGTTGGGGAGATTGATTCCAAGTTTTCTGAGGAAACATCATACTACTTTCCAGAGTGGCTGTACAAGTTTATACTCCCACCAACAATGGAGGAGTGAGTGTTCCCCTTACTCCACATCCTCTCCAGCATTGGCTGTCTTCTATGTTTCTGATTTTAACCATTCTCACAGGTGTAAGGTGGTATCTTAAAGTTGTTTTGATTTGCATTTCACTGTCAAAGATTCCTTGCAATTTTTTAAGTGCCTTTCAGCCATTTGTAATTCTTCTGTTGAGAATTCCTTTTTTTAGCTCTGAAGCCATTTTTAAATTATGTTATTTAGGTTTTGTGGGTTTAGTTTCCTGAGTTCTCTATATATCTTAGAGATCAGTCCTCTGTCAGATGTAGGGTTGGTGAAGATCCTCCCCAGTCTGTAGGCTGTTGTTTTGTCTTATTGAGCGTGTCCTTTGCCTTATAGAAGCTTCTCAGTTTCAGGAGGTTCCACTTATTGACTGTTGATCTTAGTGTCTACTGGTGCTGTATTTAGGAAGTGGTCGCCTGTGCCAATGCGTTGGAGGGTATTTCACACCTTCTTTTCTTTCAAGTTCAGTGTAGCTGGATTTATGGTGAAGTCTTTGACCCTCTTTGAATTAGAGGTTTGGATCTATTTGCATTCTTCTACATATGATCATCCAGTTATATCAATACCATTTGTTGAAGATACTATCTTTTTCCATTGAATATTTTTGGCCTCTTTCTCAAAAATCAGATGTTCATAGCTGTGTAGGTTAATTTCAGGGTCTTCAAATTAATTCCATTGATCTGCAAGCCTGTTTTATGTCAGTACCAGGCTGTTTTTATTACAGTATCTCCATTGTATAGCTTGAAGTCAGGGATGGTGATTCCTTCTGAAATTCTTTCATTGAGCAGATTGTTTGGGCAATCCTGGGTTGCTTGTTATTCCATATGAAGTTGAGTATTGTTCTTTCAAGGTTTGTAAAAAAAAAAAATGTGTTCGGATTTTAATGGGAATTGCAATGGCCACAATCTCTCTCCACTGCGTTCATCATTGCATAACTTTGGAAACAAGTACCAAGGAAAACTAAAGTTTGATAGTGAGCAATGGAAATTCACAAAATGAAAAATTATTCTTTAGAAAGTGTAACAGGAGTTTTCTGGCATTCCAAGTCTGTAATCCAAACCTGCAGACCCCCAGTCCCACAGAAACACACAGACACTTCTAGCTAGCTACCTCTTGCATCTTAATTCAACACATTTAGAGTAATCTGTTTTACCCTGTGGCTTACCTATTTCTTTAACTCGTGCTTCTTGGGTGGCTGAATCACATATCCCTTGACTCTGCCCTCCTCCTGTCTCTCTGCTTGCATTTCCTGCCTACTTCTAAAATGCCTGTTATAGGCCAAGACAGTTCCTTTATTAATGAATGATGTTCACAGCATACAGAAATATATCCCATAGCAAGAAAATTTTCATAAAGAAGTTATGGAAGGAATCATAAAAACTCACACAGCCAATTTTTTCATTAGGTTTCCAGCCTGGCTAGTTCCACAGTTCAGATCTGCCTGCCTCCGCTAATCTGGACCAGCAGTCCCAAAGTCCCAATGAATCACACAGATACTTATATTAACTTCATGCTGTTTGGCCTATGGCTTAGGCACATTGCTAGATAGTTCTGTCATCTTAACCCATTTTCATTAATCTGTTCTGCCGCAGGGCCCATGACTCACCTGTGTTTCTTACATGTTGCTTCTTTGGGCATCTGACTCTATCTGTCTGTGACTCGGCCCTTCTCCTACCCATTCTCTGATTTCCATACCTTCCTTTTCTTTGGTCTCTGCCATGGCCAAACAGTCCTTTATTCACAACATATAGAAAGACAATCCCACATCAGCCAATTGCAAATTTTAGGAGACACAGTGGCCTCTTCCTCATTATTCAGAAGATCCTTGGAGGAAGTCTGGCGTCCATCAAGTTTCCTGGAACTTACTCTACTGTGAATGGAAGTGAGTAAATTTATATTTATGTTTATTCATATCCCCCAAAGCCTTTAAAAAAACACCATCTGCTGTCTTGTGGCTAATTTTCAATGTCTTCATATTCTAAAGCATGTCTCAAGGATTGCAAAGAACTTTGTTCTTACAAATTATATCTATAATATGCACACTATTAGACATGAAATAAGATAAATGTTAAAATTATTATTTATTGCTTAAGCAATAAAAATGTTTCACATGATACTTCACTAATATAATTAACCTTAGGGTCTGTTACTTGTTTTTCCATGTTCACCTCATGGAAAAGTAAACCTGACTCACCATTCAGGAATTTGAAATTCCTCCAGATATGGGAACTTCTGGGATGCATTGACAGGGATCAGATACGCCCATAGTTACTGTAGACACATGTACTTTAGCTCAATATTTAACTAGGGAAAGAAACTTGAAGGAGTTTGTAAGTTCATTGTGAAGAGAGGTGGCTCTTCTCTTTGTCCCTGGTGTATGAATTAGCTATGACACACAGTGGTAGGGCAATTCACTTCTAGGATTCCTGGTGCAGGAATATATGTAAATAACCATACAGTGGCAAAAGGTAATAATGAGAAAATATTTTTATGAATATGATTTAGTGTTTAAGAATCCCTGGAAGTTATTTGGTAAGTCCACCAGAATTCCTAGTCTCCCAAAGTATTAGAAGAAAGACAAATATGGACTAGAATTTCCATATGTGTATTGTAGTCCTTCATACAGTTTAATTTCTCTAAATTTCTATCTGCTTTCAGATATTTATGTATCTCTGTTAAAGTATAAAAGAAAATATTAGCATTTTTCATTGAAAAGAGTAGTGATGTTCAAAAGAACAACTTCTTTTGTTTTCTTAGATCAGCCCAGTAAACCGGCACTATCCAGTATCATGTATCCTTGATCTTCTGCTCTCTTGTTATTTTGTTTGATTTTGTGATTTTTGCATGTGTTTGCTTATTTGCTTCCTTATTTGTGTTTTGTTTTTGTAAACAGAGTTTTACTATGTAGCCCAAACAGTCTTCAAACTCAGAATCCTCCTGACTGAGCATCATCAGTGCCATAAATGTGTCCTGTACCACTATGCCAGCTCTGACCTCAAGGCCTGTGTAAAATAAGTTGATAAAATGACTAAAACATGATAATGCATTAAATTGTTTGAAATCACAAATATAATGATTATATTTGTAACGTGACTCTATTACCTACTTACAAGGATTTGTGACATTCTGTCAATAGAAAGATGGCTCAGTAATTGAGAACACTTGCTGCTCCTTCAGAGGATCTGGGTATGGTTCCCAGGACCCACAGATATGCTCACTATTGTTAGTAATTATATTTCCATGGGATCTCTTGCCTTTTTTTTTCAGTACAAGCATTAGATAGATATTTGATTCAAATACATAAATTCAACCATACACTCAAATATATGACGTAATAAAATAAAAATTAAAAGGTAAATCTTTAAAGATACCTAAGTTATTTACTAAAGTATCATTATACAGACTGACTGCGCAGATTATATTTAGAAATATGTGGTTTTGATTTTATGTATGCTTGTAACAACAATTAATGAAAAAAAGAGACTGAATTTGAAGAAGAGCAAGGAGAAGAATTTTGGAGAATATGGAGAAAAAAAAGAAAGTAGAAATGATGTAATTTTATTATA
Organism: Phyllotis vaccarum; assembly: GCA_033318265.1. Taxonomy (NCBI): domain Eukaryota; kingdom Metazoa; phylum Chordata; class Mammalia; order Rodentia; family Cricetidae; genus Phyllotis; species Phyllotis vaccarum. The sequence continues at coordinate 120,064,393 of JARWLC010000002.1, read as the reverse complement.
ATCTCAAAAATAAAGTACATAATAAAAACAAAGTTTGACAATCTAATAAAATGATAACACAAAGCTCAGAAACAATGATATGGATATACTTATAATGTTTTGTCTTTTGATGTTTTCTATTACTTCACTCAACACATTGGCCAACACAAAGCAGGAAAGGTGTAATGAATGCTAATTGACAATTATGACAATTAGATTATGTTATTTAAGTTTTTTTATATCACCAGCATTGGTGATATAAAATTGAAAAGTAAATTTGAAAATATTCAAGGTCATGATATGTTATCCTTTAACTGTGAAAATATGATAATCAAATTATTTATTACATTTATTTCCATGATTCATTGTTATTTGTATTAGTAATAGTTTGTGTACATGCAAAATTGGGACTGACTTTCACAGTAATATTAAGAGGCCAAACTAACAATTATGGTGATAGCAGTATTTAAAAGCAGCCATAACAGAAACCTGAGGATGCATTAGACTCCACGTCTTCTATGGCCTATTCTTCCTCCTGTTTGTTGGACATGTGTGAAATGTTTAGACTTTGGCAATGTGTCTTTTCCCACTTCTTTGAGCACTTAAATAATGGCCCATTATGTGATAAAGTTCGTGACCAGTGTCTTATTTTTGCTGTCAGCTATCTTAGGCATTACTAGACACATGGAGAACAAAGAACCATAAGTATATTTTTTTTTCAGAAAGAAATCTAAAAATGGTAATCAGTGGACAGGATGCAACATGCCAAGCATTTTATTATCAAAGTTAAGCAAACAGAATTACATCTTTGAAATATTTTAAACGAAATTCACTATGACATTTTCAATATTACAGGAGCCCCAAATAATTAAGTATATATGACTTTCATTTGAAAGGTGAGGTATTCAAATGTTTGCAGTGTGCATGAATGGATGGATTCTTTGAATTCATGAACACCTGTGAACCATGAAATCAAAATTAGTTTTTTGATGTATTATTAATTTTTAAACCCTCCTGCTTTCTCTGGGCCACTTATAATTATCACTGTATCATAGCTTTCAAATGAAAGGAAACAAGGAAGTAAATGGTACTTGTGAGACTCGGTATTAGAGAGCTGTTTTCAGAAAAATGAAGAGATTCAGTTATAGTTAAAATATTCAAATAGAAAAAGTATTTTGGAGTAATATTAAATTTCTTTCATCAGTAGAGATCACACTTAAGCACTGGGTCAAACTCTTAGTCCAGTTGAAGAGGGGTAGGGAAGATTATATAAGCAAAGTGATCAAGACCATGATGAAGAAACCCACAGAGACAGCTGCCCTGAGCTTTGGGGAGCTCACTGACTCGGAGTTTACAGCTGGGGACTCTTCATGGGACTGATCTAGATCCTCAAAATGTGGGTGACAGTTGTGTGGCATGGAAAGTTTGTGTGGCTTCTGGAATGGGACCAGAATTTACCCCTAACGCATGAACTGGCTTTTTGGAGCCCATTCTCTATAGAAGGATACCTTGTTCAGTTTTGATACTAGAGGTAGAGGTTGAGTCCTGCTTTACCTTGATATGCCACACTGTATTGACTCCCCAACTCCCTCTGAGGACTGAAAAGGAAGGTAAGAGGTGGGGATGCTGGGGAGTGACCAGAAAGAGGGGAGGGAGAAGAACAGTGGTTAGTATGTAAAAAATGCATTTTAAATTAAAAGTATGTAAAAATTCTTTCATTAGAAACAACATAAAGTCAAGGTTAAAATGGTAAGAAATCACTTTGTTTTTAAGAATAGTTGCTAATGTTTTTCCTGATGTGTTTTCTCAAAATGTCTTTGCATTTAGACATATATTGCTATTTCATTTATTTTATTTCATGTATCAGATATTAAATTGTTTACTTTTCAATTTGATTTTGACTTATTTGATAGAAATCATATTTTTGATTGTATCAGTAAAAGTATGAACTATATATATATATATTAAACTGAATTTACCTGTGCTGGTTTGATTTTATAAACTTTACACACTTATATGTTTCTGTTACGTTGAAATCTTTATGGAATAAAATGCTTTCATTACATTTGCCTATAAGCAAATCAATGGAGTATTCTCTTCATTAATGATTAGTGTGGTCTGGCCAAGCACAGAATTAGTTGGGCCATCACAGAGCAGTTAGGATCGGGTCCTATAAGACAAAGTAAACAAGCTATGAGGATCAAGTTAGTAAAGCAGCATTCCTCCATTCCCTCACTGTCAGTTTTTGCTTCTAGTTTTTGATTCTTCCCCTTTTTCCACTTCCCTCAGTGATGGAGTGTGACCTGAGCATTGTAAGCTGTAATTAAATATTTTAATTCTGTATTATCACATCAATAGAAAGTAAGCAAAGACACTCCCCAAATGTTTCTAATATGAATTTCATGATTAGATTAAATATTTTACTTATTTGGATTTATTTTGGAACATATTTCAACAATAGAAAGCTTTTATATTTCTAAGCATTATGTATTTTAAAATAATTTTTGAACAATTTATATTGCTTTATTCAAATAAAAATAATAATTGTAAAGATCTTAAATTCCATTTAAATTTTGGAATTTTTCTTTAAAAAAATTTCTCACATTGATCATCAAATAACCAAAATTATTATGACTTTTCAACATTAATAATCAAATTCATGTCCTTGATTATAAGTACTAACTAATTTACATTGAAAAAACTCTATCACTATTTCTGTTTTACATACATGGAGGACATGCTATAATAAAAATGCTATGGTAGAAAAATAATAGAGATTAATATCAAATGGTCCTTATCGTCAAAGTGCTCACTTGGTAATTACTTAGTACAGAATCATAAACAAATTAAACAACTCTTTGTAGACCTAGAACAGCTTGACCACATCACTGCCATGGCAGGCTTAATGAAAGACAGACAGACAGACAGCAGGCTCTTGCAGGCAGTACCCAGAGGTACCAAGACTGGCCTATGAGCAGACACCATCCAGGGTAGAGCCAAAACCTAAGGGAAAATACCTGACATTCCAAACATTCCCTTCCTGGGAAAATAGTCTACTGGTATACCTGTTGATTTCCTGATACACCACTGCTAAATGTTGAAACATACCTAGAATTCAAAGCAGCCAATGGATTCAAAACAGGTACCCCTAATTTGATTTTGGACCAATCCCAGGACTGTAATCCCAAAGCTCTGAAGCCTCTAGAGCCCTCCCTTCAATAAAATCCCTTGCCTCTAACTGCTCAGGGTCACTTCTATGTCACCACTGTGTCAGAAAGTAGGCATGACCCAAGCTACCTTGTCAATAAAAAGACTCCTTGCTGTAGCATCAGACAGGTCTTTTGGTAGTTTTTTTGGTGGTGGTATAACATGACAATTCAGGATCAAATATGTTTATAGTATTGAGAAATATTCATACAAAGAAAACATTTCATGTATATTCTAAAATATGTTAGAAAAACAGCAATTCGTGAAAAGTGAGGAACTATAAATGAAGTCTGTATTGTAAACGACCAAGGACATACAAGGAAGGTAAGTATCAAGTATATGGATAGTATCTAAAGAGAAAATGCTAGAAGGCCCAAATCTACATTGAGTCCATCCTCAGAAGAATTAACAAGAAGACTTGGAAATGTGTCACAGAATATGCCTTGAATCTTGTGATGGAGGCTAGAGCAGTTCAAATTTAATTAATTATTCAATGTGAAATCAAGAAAGGCTTTGACGAGAATTTTGATGTCATCAGATTATTAATTAAGACCAATGACAACACTGCAGAAAATTTCAAGGCTTGTGTTGACTCATAGGAAATAATAGAGAAGCATATGTCTTTGTCATAACATTTCAAATCTACCATCCACCCACCCCCCCCACCCCCACAAGTATCTCTGTTTCTAATTCAAACTTATGTAAAAAACACAATGTTAGAGTTTGTTTTCCAGTACTTCTAGACGTTTGGGTATACCTCTAATTTTTTCTACATTAAAGTTGTCAATTTTTTTTAAAAAAAACTTTTAAAATGATATAATGTATTTTAAGATAACAGTGTATATATCACATCAATAAGAGACACATGATAACAATTACAAGCACCTTAAGGTGCCAGTCACAGCCCATATAACCATAATATAACTATAACTCATATAATGACTGATAAAAATAAACATTAAGTTTTAAGTCAATGCAATTTTAGTCAAAAAAACTACTATTCGAAGATTTTACCACAATGCACATATAAGGACTTTTTTCTGATATACTTCTTTATATTATATATTCTATATAATATATTCTAAATAAAGATATTATTTATCAGAAGTAAATATATGGTGACAAGAAAGAGTATTATAATTATTTTATATGCCACATCCAATTAGATTTATTATTAAGTTACTTTTGTGTTATGCTTCACAGTGATGCAATGTAATGATATATTACTAGTATTTACACAATTAATTATTAGAAATAATCCAATAGTGACTTACAGTTCTAGGAGTGTGTGCACAGTTACTTGTAAATATAGCTACATTGTATTAAGAAAGGAATTAAGTATCTGTGAATTTTATTTTACAGAGAGTATTCCCCACAGGATCGATTCATATCCTGAAATCTGGACTTCACTGCTTAGCAGTGAAGGTATGATTAGTATGATGGTGTAATGCCTGAGCTGCTATCAGAACTGAGTCAGTAGACACATTTTTTTTCTTATAATTTATGTTGAAATAGAAGTAACAGTCATGATTGAGAAATTTCTGAGAACAAATCTTTCTATGCGAAGTAAAATCCAAAAGTTCAGAATGATGGTCAGGCAATTTTGTAAAATCTGATCACACAGCATGAATGGAAATAGAACTTAGATCTTGGAATAAGCAGAGCAAATCAGAGGGCATTGTAAAGTAAAACACTCAGCATTGTTGTGTCTGACAGTAGTTTTCAGACAGAAAAATAAGACAAGAAAGATGGGTGATGTTTAAATGGGAACACAGAAGAAAAGACTTTCCACCAGCCAGATACTTAACTGGATGTGTGCTATCAGATGACATGGTAACAGAAGAGAGGGTGAGATTTCGTCAATGTCTTAATTTCCTCTGTTGGTTGCAAATGTCCAGCACTCTAGTCTGCAGATCTGTGGCGTGATTGATTTATCAGGCCAGCAGGTGACCTTGCATGCTGACTAAAGTTCAACAAGGGAAGATAACATGGAGCAATAAAAGCTGAGAATGTAGAGTTGGAAACAGGGATAATTCAGAAAACTGGTCCTAGATAGTTTGGAAAGCAGAGCTAGATAATGGTAACTTAGTCCAGTTAAAAAATTAGCACAAATTTCTGAGCCTTGCTGATGGGGGCATAATTCTGGGAAGGAAAATAATGGATGTTAGCTAATGTGTGTGTATGTGTGTGTGTTTGTGCATGTGTTTCCATGTGTGTGACTTGTATTCATGTGTGACTTGCAGAGCCTAGAGACTGACATAAGATGTCCCCCTCTATCACTTTCCACCATAATTCTTTTAAACATTCTTTTCCTTAAACTTACAGCTCTCTGATTCAATTATTATGACTAAGCAATGAGCTCCAGGATTCTGTATCTCCCATGTGAGACTTGAAGTTAATGCTACATACTAGCATACAAGGTTTAAGTGGTTTTAGGAGCACAACTCATCTATTCTCATTGAACAGTAGGCAGGTTGCCTACCAAGCCATCTTCCCAATCACAAGCACATGCATTATTTAAAGTTATGAGCTGTACCTTAAAGGTGTGCCTCCAATATATTAAAAGTTGAGAGAATCTGGAGGTGTTGAAGATGGTACCAGTATACAAAAAGGTACTGTTAATGATAAGAGGATAATACTCAGAAAGCAATGTGATCATTCACAAAAGGCACATTATAGGGTAGTCAAGGCCATTTGAGGATGAATTATTTGAAGAATTGTTAGATAAACAGAAAGATAATGTTGTTAAAGACTTCAGTGATGAAGCTAAGAATATTAGAAATGGGAAGAATAGTTTCCAATGCTGCCTTTCCCAAGGTAGTTGGAGAAATGTGAGTTTGGCTATATTCATGTGTGGAGTTCAGAAAATAATTTGTGGGAGCCTTTTCTAATATTCTACACTGTGGGTCCAAGAGATCAAACTCAGGTCATCAGACTTGGTGGTACGTGCTTTTAGCACCATCTTGTATATGGTTTTACATGAAGAAACATCTTAATGTGTGTGTTATGGCTTTGTTGTCACATGTAGTCACCATATATACCATTGATACTTCTTATTAAGACCTAATGTTTAGGTATAATATTTAGCAGGTATTTTCTATAAGACTATTCATAGTTTATAGAGTGTGTAAACAACTGCTGAATTCCTGATTGTCCAAACCATGTAGGAAATATGAGCATAACGGCAAGCACTTTAAACTCTTTTCTTCATGCTTTTTCCCAGCCAGGTACTGATATATTTCCTTCTCATTTACTCAGACCCCAGTCACCCTCTTATACTTTGCATGTGTGTAGGGATGATACAGCTAGCATCATCTTCAAGATGTCCATTGAATGTGTGAAATTTGTAAATGTTAAATTGATACTACTTATATCCTTTGGTAAATTCTCAAATTGGAAAAGTTCTCCAGTGTTTGGTTTAGATAAAACTAACAGGGTTCAGAAGCTTCACCGGGAATACCAAAAAGAGAATAACTTCAATGCAGTTCTCCTCTTCCTCCTCCTCTTCCTCCTCCTCTTCCTCCTCTTCTTGGTTCCCCTCCCCTTTCCTCCTATCCTCCTCCCACCATTTTTTGTTGACCCAAAGACCCTTTGAGGAAAGCCAAGGTATGACAGAGTCATACAGAAACTAAAATTGTATAGTGTCCTTCATATTGGGATAATCAAGCACAAAAAAGAAAGTTTGTCATGTCTTCTTTTTTTTTCTACATCAGTGAACAGTCCCATGTAAATGAATGTTAGTACAATGCTTTCTTTGTTTTCCCTTTATTAAATGATAGCAAAGCTTTGAAGTCAAAGAATCCATGTCCAACTTCTAGAGAAGTTTCTAATAAATATGTATACCTAACTAAGCACATATTTGCTCAGGTAGGAAACTAAAACTCAGAAATTTATATTTACTGTAAAGCAAGTGAGTTAAGCATATGAAATTTTCTGGTTTTACTTATCAGATCTTTGCTACCTCAAAAAGTTAAAAAGGTATTTTCCATAGTTTTGATTAACCCATAGAAAATCCACCCTATTATACTATGATACCAGTATGGAATTAAGACACACTATTAACATAATCTATATGTTATTATTTTGATTTGAATATTAGACTTTTATAATAATGCAGTGTAACCAGATATCCGTTACACACTCTTAAGCTTGTTTCATAGAAAGCATTTTTTTTGCTCATGATTCCCCTTAACAGCAGTCATTAATTTACTGATACCCTGTCTATCAGCCTACATCATCTTGATTAGAGCTGTTATCCTAATCAAAAGGCTGATAATTAAGACTATCCATCTGTAGAGTTCTAAGTGCTAAGATGAGTTGAAGATCCTAATTAAGATTATTTAGGTGTTACTTAAATGCCATCATTTGACTCAGCTAATCATACCAGCAGGTACATTAGATTTGCATTAATGTTCTGCTGAAGACAGCAGCTATTTAGGCAGATCAAAAATGTAGATTGCAGATACTATTTCAAACATCTTTATTTGAAAGTGATATTGAGACAATACATTAAGATAAGCAGGGTGTTAGAACAGGTTAGGTAATTTCTACATTGCTTAATTTACTTTATGGTAATAAGTGGAGTATTTAGATTAAACAGCCTATTTACTGAATTTGCTGCTTATCATTTATCATTCTCAGTCTCTTTACACTTACATGCAGTCCTCAACAGAGTAAAAAATCCACCTGGTCCAATTTCAAGTCTCCACTGTCTTCAGAGCCCCAACATTGTTCAGAAAGAGTCTTTTCTGAGACTTAAGCAAAACATTAATTTGAAAAATTAAAAATAAACTTATAAACTTCCGATATGAATAGGAATTGAATAAAATACCCCCTAATCAAACAGAAGAAGTGACAGTAGCTAAGAGAAACTTACACAATCAAGCCTGAAATCCTGAAAGACAAGCATCACACACCTGTAGGTTCATGCCCATTATCTAGCTAGGGCTGATGGTGCCATCATATGAGCTCTAGTAGGTTTGGGCAACACACCTGTCTTAGTTTGGGTTTTCATTGTTGTGAAAAGACACCATGGTCGTGGCAACTCTTATGAAGAAACATGTAACTGGGGTGGCTCCCTTATGGTTTTAGACATTCTATCTATTGTCATCATGGCCATGATGTGAGCATGGTACCATGTAGGCAGACACAGTGCTGGAGCTGAGAGTGCTACATTTTGACGGTAACAGGAGATGAACTGACAGGCCAGGCAGTATCCTGAGGCTAGGAAACCTCAAAGCCTGCCCCCAAAGTGACACATTTCTTTCAACAAGGCCTCACATCCTAATAGTGCCACTCCTATTTAAAGCCTTTTTTTTCAAATCACTACAATATTCTTACAGCCCAAACCCTTGCAATACATGTGACACCTTTCTAGTACCAGGATTCAATTGTTACTCTTTCTTCTCTAGACAGTCCACTATTTTTGCATCTCCAACATCCTTAGTTCCTTACTGGAATCTAGCCATCACCTTCAGAGACCCAAGCAAAGCCCTTCATAGAGATTTTTTAAGGGAATGTATCCCTGCTACACATTACCTGGTGTAATATGCTTTTCTCTAGAACCTCAGATGAGCTGTATTTTTGTACCTTGAAGCTTTGGGCTCTGACAATGTATTTAAACATCCACACCAGGGAAACGCTTCCATAGCCCTTGCTTAAGCAGATAATCTGGGATACTCTATCTTCTCAGACATCTCATTTAAGGAAAGCTTTTCATGCTAGTACATCTTGACACCCTGGAACATTCAGTGGGTGTATATAGACTTGCCAGGAAGACATCTTTTCTATCAATGTAGTACCAATGAAAGAGCTTCTCTTTTGCAGAATTAGCCTTTTGGACAGCCCCAGTTAATTTCTCAACTCCTGTTTTGCCCTGTACTCTAAAATCACTTCATATTTTTTCTTTGCCAAACTACATTATCCTGTTTTCTTCTCTACCTTTTGCTTTGAATTCTGACTTTATACATGAGTAGGAACAGCCAGGAATTTCCCAGCAACAGTCTAAATATTATGCTGTGTTGAACGTAACAGCAATGATATAATTTGCCCATTATTTTATTTTAGCTTCACTTAAAATTTTAAGACACAGGTAGAATACAGCCAAATTGTTTGTTAGATTATAGCAAAAATGGACTCTAGATCAATTTTCTTCTTTAAAATCTCATTTGAACTCTTTCTATTGCTATAATTCCTTCAAAATGGTCATTTAAAATAGTTGTATATAACACTTTGGGGATATGCCTTCTTTTTTGTTATTCTTGCTTATTTTTGATATTGAATTTTAATTACAACAATTTTACATTCTCTTTACTCATCCAAAACCCCTCTACTTGCTCACCAAATCTTTAATATTCATGGTATCTTTTTGTAGACAGAGTTTTACTTTCAAGGCGGCAGTCCAAAATTAATATTTATTAGAATACAAATTAACACTCACATTATTAGTAACAGCTTATGGTGGCACCTGAACAAGGACTGGCGCATCCAAGTGATGGACGAGCGATGGATGCGCATGGAACGACGATGGATTCCGATTCTGTCTGTCCAGCAGCCAGCAGCCAGGAACCAGGAAGAGAGAGTCCTCATGTCCCAGCAGCCACTTATCAATCGGGTTGGCCACACCCCCTCCAGGGTCCCAGAAGCGGCTTCTGACCTTATTGGCTGACACCTTAATCCCGCCACATCTCCCCCTTTTGTCTAACTAAGAAGGTTCTAAACTAAGACTATGTACAATAGGATTTATTATGAGTTAGTAACCATAAATACCTGTTCTTCAACCCCTTCAAGACCTGAGAAGGAAGATATATCACTTTAAAGTCAGAAGTACATGGAAGTACTGGATTCCAAAATTTGGGAGAGGACAGCAACACAGCTACCTGGACAATCACCTCTAGTTTTGTGCGCCTTTGGACCATCTATCATATTGGCTACAGGCCTGTGGTATCTGACAGATCTTCTCACAAGCAGGGCAATTTTGGAGGGATTGTCTTATCCTTTCCAGGCAGGTTTCATCAGTCTCCATCCATCAACTTGTTCATCCAGCTTGGACACCATGTGTGTACTGTCAGCAATCAAGGTAAGGACAGTTGCTTACTCAACCAGCCATTCTCTGCCAAAAGGACCAACTCCAATGGAGTATCCTCGATGCTCATACCATCTCAGGAAAGGAGCAGTGACACCAGGAGTTGTCTTGCCTCTCATGGCCGAATTTCAAGTGTTAAATGCCATATTCTCTGGGTCTATGAAATGGTTGAAGATTTCTGTCTATCTATGATATTCTAACCTGTATCTAAGATGACTGGTATATGGTACCTTAAGTAATGTTGACCGTAGTTTTTATTGTCTTAAGGAATAAACCCTGTACTAAAATTAGAATACCTATATAAGAGGTGTACAATCCATGAACAGTGATTTTTAGTATGACTATCAAACATTAGCCAGGGGCAAATTACCATGTAAAGTGGCCACAGCATTTTAGACATGTATATACATATATATCATCTAAACAGGTATATAAAACATCTTGTGCATATATCATAACTAGTGCAATCATACATTATATCTAGTATAGTTAAATGAAGGTAATAATTGCATAGTGTACATGACAATGATGTGCAAATATTTTAAACAGAGATAGAAGCATATATAAAATATAGCAAGTACAGATTCCATTTTACATAATAGTTACAGATTCAGATTTATATCAAAATACAAGTTGCCTTGGTTATATAAAGCAATTTCAGATTGAACTTTGTTCAAATGTACAAATTATCACAATTAAACATATAAAATTATTTTACATTTGTATCAATATACAAATACCTATGCCAATGCAAATTGTCTTTAACTTAGCCCATACATTTAGCTAAAATGGTTTATAGGTAGGCAGAACAATCTACCTTTTTCTATCGTATCTATCCCCCCTTCTCTTCTTCAAAAGATATCTTTGATACTATATTATAGTTCTGTCTTCCACTCAATTTTCACTTAAAACTATTCTAACAGAATAAGAATTACCCACAACCCTCAGAACACAAAACTTATTAGGAAAGGGGGCATAGTCTTTCATAAGGTTGCTTCCTGCTGACTTATGGGTGATGACATCTCTTTGGGATCCTGTAAAAGCTAAAACAATGGTTAGAACTTAATGGACTGACTATATACATTTATAACCATTCACAGAATAGTGGTTAACTCCATCTGGAATACTAATTAGAAGTGTGATCTGGAGGATAATCATAGAGAGCTATCTTGCAGTTGTTTTTGAATAGTCTATTTTCTGAAAACAATCATTGATTGGTGCGGACCAGGTTCTTGATTTTTCTAATTTTGCCTCTGTCTGTCTGTCTACCTGTCTCTTTCTCTCTCTCATACTCTCTTTTTTATTCTTGTTACACTAGTAGGAGTTGTTGTGTTGGGGGCCCCATCTCAGTTCCAGATTCTTTGTAGATAGCTGATAAAAGGAAATGTTATTTACAATGTAAAACTTAAGCATTGTTGATACTCAAAAAAGATATTAATATCTTCTATAACTTCAGGAGATTGTATGCAGACAGGATGCTTGAAAGTTACAGAAACAGAGAGAAACGAGGTTTAAGATGAAGTCACAATAATATTGGTCCCTAAATATTCTGTCTTCTATCTCACACCAGGTGGCTTTTCTGATATGAGACAGAATACTTCACATTTTCTTTATCAATATGCTTGGGTTTAGAGAGGGAGAAAGCCACTTGCTCCCAATCCATATCCAGCTCTATTAATAGCCAAATCAGGACCACGTGTTCTTTTTTTTTTTTTGAGGTGTAGATGCAAGAAGAAAGCAGTAAATATTGAAATATTACCCAGTAGTGCATATGTGTATTAGTTGGTCTCATAGTCTGACATTTATACTCCTTAATCATCAGTCTGTCTTCTATTGCAGGTGAGTAATTAGTCTTAAAAACAGTTGTATCCATTTTCCTGTAAAGACAAAACTGAGACCCTGCCCCAGGTTTGCTAAATGTGTTTTCCTTACCTTGTATCCATTTGTCATATCAGGGGTGAGCAATTACTTCTCCTCCTCAGGAAGGGACTCCTTTACAAAATGGACTTTTAGTAGTTTTGTCGGTACCCATATCTTTTCTTTGCCTGTTGAAACAAAAGCGAAACCCCTACCCCATCGAAGCACATATCCTTGCTTCCACTCAGAAGTCAACACATCTTTGAAGTAGAGGGTTGATTTAACTGAGAGGCACTGTGGAACCTCTCCCTGGGTTTTCACATTTCTTTCTTCTGTTTATAAAGCATCTCTTTCAACATGTGGTGAGATCTCTCCACAACTGCCTGTCCTGTGGGATTGTGTGGTATCCCCGTAATATGCTTTATATTATAGTATCCAAAAATTATTGTCGTTTTTCGGGAAACGTAAGCTGGAGAATTGTCAGTCTTAATATGAGTGGGAATTCCCATTATGGCCGTGGCTTCCAAAAGGTGAGTTAGTAGAGCATCAGCATTTTCAGAACTCAGAGCAGTTGCCCATTTCATTCCAGAGTAAGTATCAATAGTATGATGTACATATTTCATCTTTCCGAATTCTTGGAAGTGAAACACATCCATTTGCCATATCTCATTTCTCTGTGTACCTTTAGGATTACTTTCAGCAGGTAAAGATGGTTGGTTATAGAAAAAGCAAGTGTTGCAATTCCTTACTATTTCGTTTGCTTCATTCCAAGTGATGGAAAAACTCTTTTTTAATCCTTTGCTGTTAACATGATGTTTCTCATGAAATTCTGTGTCCTCTAGCACGTTTCCTATCAGCAACCAATCTATTTCATCATTACCCTGAGCTAGAGACCGTGGGAGACCCGTGTGTGCCTTGATATGTGTTATGTACATAGGATGTATGCTACCTCTGATGATATCCTGTAGTTGTATGAATAGTAAGGTCAAATCTGTATCACCAGGAATGAAGTCAGCAGTTTCAATATGTAAAACAACACTTTCTGCATATTGAGAGTCAGTAATTGCATTGAGAGGCTCTGTGAAATCCAACAACACCGTAATAATTGCATATAGTTCTGACTTCTGGACAGAGTTATAAGGGCTCTGAGCCACCTTAATTAAGTCTTCAGACTTGTAGCCAGCCTTTCCTAAATTGTGTGCATCAGTATAAAAGGTGAGGGCTCCAGAAATGTGTTTATCCTGTACCACATGAGGAAAGATCCAATTAGTTTCCTTTATGAATAGAATTCTCTTGTTTAGAGGATATTTATTATTAATCTCTCCTAAAAAGTCACTACAAGTCTATTGCCAAGGTTCACTGTTTGCCCATAATCGTTCAATTTCTTCATTAGTCAAAGGCACAACAATTTCTGCAGGGTCCTTTCCAGTCAATTGGTGATGTCTTAATTTACCTTTAAAAATCAGATCAGAATTTTTTTCGATATATGTCTTCATCTTCTTGCTTGGCCTATGTGGCAGAAATATCCATTCTAATATAATGCTTTTCTTTGCATTAAGATTCCTGTTGGAAATTGTCTAGAGGGTAAAAAACCAAGTATGCAATCCAGGTCTGGATCCACATGATTCACATGTGCTTCTTTAAGTTTCTTTTCCACCAACTCTAATTCTTTCTCAGCCCCATCAGATAATTCTCTTGGACTATTTAAATCCTTGTCACCATCCAAAGTCTTGAACAAATTAACTAGCTCATAGTTTTTTATACCAATCATTGGCCATATAAGATCGATATCTCCTAGTAACTTTTGAAAATCATTGAGTCTTCAATTTATCTCTATTTAATTTTCCATTTTGTGGTCTAATTTTTGTAAACCTATTTTATATCCCAAATAATTGATAGAATCTCCCCTCTGTACTTTTACCAGAGCAATTTGTAGTCCCCAATCAGGCAATATTTTCTTTAGTTCTTCAAACAATGTTTCTAATGTCTTTGGGTTTGGGTCTGCCAACAAAATATCATCCATATAATGGTAAATGATAGATTGAGGGAAGCGCTTGTGCAGTATTTCTAGTGGTTGTTGTACAAAATATTGGCATAAGGTGGGACTATTCAACATTCCTTGGGGAAGGACTCTCCATTGGTACCTCTTAGCTGGCCCTGAATTATTAAGAATAGGCACTGCAAAAGCAAATTTCTCTTTGTCCTGTTCCTGTAAAGGTATGGTAAAAAAACAGTCCTTCAAATCAATAAGTGCAATAGGCAATCCTTTAGGTAGCAGAGAAGGCAGGGGAATACCAGATTGTAAGGAACCCATAGGTTGAATCACCTTACTAATTGCTCTTAAATCTGTTACCATCCTCCATTTTGCAGATTTTTCCTTGACAACAAAAACAGGAGAATTCCATGGACTGGTAGATTCTTTGATTTGCTGAGCCTGTAACTGCTCCTGTACCAACTGTTCCAAAGCCTGAAGTTTTTCTCTCGTCAAAGGCGATTGTTGAACCCAAATAGGCTTTTCTGTTAACCATTTCAAAGGCAATGCTGTGAGTGTCCTTTTAGGTTCTGTGGTTATTGGGCAATTCTTTTGTACAACCTGAATGGCTGGTGAATTTTTTCCATAGTACCTTAAAGCATAATTTTTGGAAACATAATTGAGTCTCCAGTTGATATCAGAACCAGGAGGGATTTTAATCTGGGTATTCCATCGCATTAGAAGGTCGCGACCCTACAGATTCACTGCTATGTCAGCCATATATGGCTTCAACTGTCCTTCCTGACCTTCTGGTCCTATGCATTCAAGCCATCTCACACTCTGTTTCACTTGAGATATTGTTCCAATACCCAAAAATTGGATATCTACTGTCTGTAAAGGCCATCTGGGGTGCCATGATTGTGGGATTATGATCGAAACATCAGCCCCCATGTCGACTAAACCCTGGATATAAATATTATCTATCCATATCCCCAATTTTGGTCTTTGTTCATTTATTGAAGTCTGCCAAAATATTTGTTTTGTGATTCTTTTTGGAATTTCTGAGTTTTCTTTTGAATTTATGTTATTATCTAATATCATATGGTTTTCTAGATAAGGTTTTGGATGCTCTATTCTTCCTGAGAATGATGGTCTTCTCCTATGACCAGATATGATCTCACCATCCTTGAATTTGGAGTCTGATTTTTGGGGGCTTCCCAGGGGAATCCCTGAAAGGCGTTTCCCAATGGTAGAGAGTTGCCTTATTTATCCCTGGTAGATCTACATTCATTGGTCCAATGCCGTCCTTTTCCACACCTTCTGCATAATCCAGAAGGCAATGGCCTTCTGTTCAAATTAAACCTAGATCGGGTATTATTTCCAAGAGTACCTTGTGTACAGTTCCGTCTTATATGGCCTTGTTTACCACAGTTGAAACAAGTGATGCCTTGGTTCCTCACCCTAACATTGGCAACAGCTTGGCCTACCCAATTCTCCTCATTGGCATGGAGACATTCAGCATTAATTGCATATTGAATTAATTCTTCTATAGGTGTAGCTCTGATCTTTAAAGGCATAAGCATTCTTCTACATTCTGCATTATCATGATCAAAGGCCAGAGAAAGTATTAATTGCTTCCTAACTTCTGGATCTGATATTGCTCTATGAACAGCTGTTTTTAGCCTCTGTATAAAGTCGGTATAAGGCTCTTTTTAGCCTTGTTTGACCTTAGTATAATGCTCAATTTTTTGACCTGGGTCCAAAATCTTTTCCCAAGCATTCAGTGCAGCAGTACGGCATAGCAATAAAGTATGCTCATCATAAGTAGATTGAGTCCTCACATCAGCAAACATGCCTTCACCAAGGATTTTGTCCTGAGAAGCAAAGAAACCTCTAATTCTCCTTGTTGTTCCAAGGTCTTGGCCTCCTCTCTAAACCAGCCTCTCCACTGTAAATTCTGACTTTGGTCCAAGACAGCAGCCATTAGCTGCATCCAATCAGTTGGTAGAATCCAGTTTTTTGCTGACCATGAATTTAGAAGCTGCTTCACATAAGTAGAGTGTATACCGTGCATTGATATTGCCTCTTTAAAATCCCTGATGTCTCTTATATGTTCTGGCTCATAGCTATACTCTACATATTCTGAGGTTCCCCCATGTGCTATCTTTGTCTTAATAGTAGCTGGGAACAATAGTGGTGGGAAAGGGGGTAACCCTGTTATGTTTACCACCTTAGGTAGAGTATCTCCAGTACCATAATATCCCATTGGGAGTTGACCTGAACTATTCTGAGCATAACGCACATTACTACTCTTTTCCAGTACTGCAACATGGCCCTCCCATTCCTGAAGCATGGATACTACTGGTTCCCACTCCTGGTTTTTGGATACTACTGGTTTCCATTCTTGAAGTTTAGATACTATTGATTTTTCTAGAGCTTGAGTGTCCTGATGAAGCAGTCCTTCCAAAGACCTTACCGAATCAGCAATTTTTCGATCCCCATCATTCACATAATTAATGATTTTCTTTTTCTCATCATTCATGTAGTCAACAAGTTTCTTGTTTTCATAATTTACATAGAGCCTATATTTCTCTTTTACAGTGTTATCCTTATCTACAGAGGAAGCCTTATCTGAAAGCTTGTTGTAACCAATTTCCAGAGTATCTATCCTTTTTGCCATTTTAGTGTTTGACAGTTCCACATCACATACCTTGGACAGTAACTTTTGATTTACATTTTGCACCTGTTTAACCTCATCTGCCACTTTAGAGTTCAATAGTTCCATAATACATAATCTGGACAATAATTGTTGGTTTCCATTTGACAACTCTGTCATCATCCTCTTTTTTTGAAATATAAAATAGTGAAGTAAGCCAAAATATAGTAGGACTGGGGTGTTGAATCCTTCAAGATATTCCTTTAAAAATTTATCAATCACCATGGCAAAATATGACCTAAACACTTCAAAAGAATAATAGTCAGCCATTGCGTCAATTCAGATGTAATTATGCTGTCTAGTACACAGGTGTCACAGTAGCATTCAATTCCCTGCCCACTATATAGTAGATGCCGAGACTCTCAGCAGCAGGAAGCAGCGGGCTGAAAACCGAGTGCTGCAGCGGCTGAAAGCAGAGCCAGGTGCTGTGGCATGCCTGGGCGTTGAAAACTGTGCCTGTGCACTTAGCCGAAAACTCGTGTCTGCGCACTGAGCTGAAATTCCGTGTCTGAGCACTGAGCTGAAATCTTGTGTCTGCTCACTGAACTGAAATCTTGGGTTTGTGTACTGAGCTGAAATCTTGCACTTGCGCACTGAGCGGAAAACTCATGTTTGCACACTGAGCTGAAAACCCCGTGCTAGGGCACTGAGCCGAAAACCCTTGCCTACACACTGGACCAGCTGGCTGGAAACCGCACCTGGCTAGCAAGAGGGAGCTTTAAGCCCAAGTGAATAGTCTGTATGTTCCCTGGCTTCTTACAGTTTAGGGCACAGGGCCGAGGACATTGGGTGCTAGATGTAGACGGAGTTTTACTTTCAAGGCACCAGTCCAAAATTAATATTTATTAGAATACAAATTAACACTCACAATATTACTAACAGCTTATGGTGGCACCTGAACAAGGACTGGTGTATCCAAGTGATGGATGAGCGATGGACGTGCATGGAAGGATGATGGATTCTGATTCTGTCTGTCCAGCAGCTAGCAGCCAGGAACCAGGAAGAGAGAGAGAGTCCTCATGTCCCAGCAGCCACTTATCAATCGGGTTGGCCATACCCCTCCAGGGTCCCGGAAGCTTCTTCTGACCTTATCGGCTGACACCTTAATCCCGCCACACCTTTTTTCATCAATTGATATAGATAATATATATTTATTTATTTTTATATGAATATATATTCCCAAATGTAACATGCCAAATTAATATGTTACTCACCTGTATGTTTTCAGAGCTGACCTTGGAAGTAGACAACAAATTAGTATGCTCTTCCCTGGGGAGGGCCAAATCTCACATTCCCTGCTCTGTTCACTTGCCTACAGTATTTCGTGTAGGGTTGAGGCATTGAGTGCTTTTCTATGTTCATTTTGGCATCTTTAATGGTGCTCCCACCTCAGCTCAGCTTATTTTTGTACAGTCATGTTGATTAGATTTTTGGGGTGTAACTTTTGACATTAATAGGAGGCACAATCTCACAGCAAAGTATTGTATTTCCTGGTACAGCAAAGTACTATGTTGCCTGTTTCTTACAAGATTTGTGCATCCTTTTCTGCAGTGTTCCCTGAGCCTGAGGTGTGGGGTGTTTTACATATGAATCCATTAAGAGTGGGATTTGAAAATGCATTTAGTTAGTTGTGGTTTTTCTGTCAGGGTCTCTATCTGTTACAAAGAGAAGTTTTCTTAAAGAGAACTATAGTCTTCAACTCTCTCCTGTTTATATTTTCTTGATAGGATTTATATTTTTTTAGTAAATTAGTGGTAGTAGATTTTCCTCCAATACCCATAATGTCTTTAAAATTGATTAGTTAACTATGTTTCTCATACCAGGCATGATATTCTTCTTGCTGATAAAGTCATAAGTCCAACTAGAGAACTGTTGGTTTTCACAAATGCATGTGTTCCATATCTGTATGTGTAGGGTTGTCATTCCATGATAATCATAGATATAGATATAGATCATAGGCATCATATCTGAGTAGAATTACTACTGCATCTGTTCTTTTGAATGTTGCACCATACTGTACCATGGAGTTAATCCACAGGGACAGAACACTGAAGTAAGTTCTTGGTTTCTTCAGCAAGAGGAATTTACCCTCTATCTCTGGTGAAATAGTCAAGGGCAAAAGAAAGTGTAGGTTTTGAGAGATTCTTAGGCTCTTATACATCCCTGGACAAAACCCAAATGAGGGTTTTTCATGTCTAGTAATAGGAGATTTGTTAAGTGATCATTGGCTCTTGGAGACAGCATCATCAATCCAGATGAGAATGATACAATGTGTGTGTGTATGTGCTTGTGTGTGTGTGTGTGTGTGTGTGTGTGTGTGTGTGTGTGTGTGTGTGTGTGTGTGTGTGTTTATACACTGGATTATATGTATGACATTTGGGGGAAAATAGTTAATAGTATGATTTTTTTGTAGCTTTTCAGCCACCTACTTACTATTTTACCTACCTTTCTCCTCTTGTATGAAATATCCTCCAAATGTTCCTTATATCCATTTGCATTTGTTATATCCATTTGTTCTATCATGAAGAATGATGTTGGTAATTTTTTAATGTCTCTACTTTTTAAAATCAAATAATTATATATAATTATGAAAATTTTGGACAAAATTATTCTGTGTTTCTTTTTTATCTCCTTCACCCTATTCTCTACCCTTATTACTTTTATGATGTTTTCCAATGATTGTTTTCTAGTTTTATAACCCCATGAGGGTAGAATCAGACAGAAATGGGATCCAGCTGCCCAGAGAGCAAGATATAAAGAAATAAGTAAGCCATGGGCCACATGGCAAGGCAGATTAAAGGAAATGGGCTGAATTAAGATTCAAGAGCTAGCTAGTAATATGCCTGAGCCATAGGCCAAGTAGCATATTAATATTAATATAAGCTTCTGTGGAATTCTGTGGGACTGTGAGTCTACAGGTTTGGATCATGGGCGGGACAGGCCAGAAGCCTCATCTA
Organism: Phyllotis vaccarum; assembly: GCA_033318265.1. Classification (NCBI taxonomy): domain Eukaryota; kingdom Metazoa; phylum Chordata; class Mammalia; order Rodentia; family Cricetidae; genus Phyllotis; species Phyllotis vaccarum. The sequence goes on along the minus strand of JARWLC010000002.1, from coordinate 120,044,621 downwards.
AAAGTATTACCCTCTGTTGGTCTTTTTACTAATGCTTCCAGCTTTTTTATTTGTCTGTGTTTGTGTGTGTGTGTGTGTGTGTGTGTGTGTGTGTGTGTGTGTGTGTGTGTGTGTATACAGTTACATATATACATTTATGTTAGTAATACATTATATGAGAGGATGTGATTTTTGTCTTTCTAAATTGAATTACCTCACTTGGTATTATAATTTGCAGACAGATTTATTTCTTGAAAACTTCTTTATTTAATTTCTCTTTAAAAATATACAATATTCCATTGTATAAATACAGCCTATTTTCACTATTCTTCTGCTGATGGACATATGGACTAGCACTAAATCATTTCTGTTGTGAATATAGTAAGTAGTATTGACAGTGATGGACAAGTGTCTCTGTAGCAGATATGGAGTCCATTGGCCAGGAATAGGATAGCTGGGTCATAACGATAATTATATATTAATACTTCGTGGAGCACTCATACTGGTTACCATAATGACGGTACTAACTTACGTTTCCACAATCAGCAAAAAGGGTTCCATGTTGCTTCATTCTTCCCTCTCCAATGTTAGTTGTTTGTTGTCAGATTGCTTAATGATAGCTATCTCATGGTATTGAAATAGGCTTTCTCTGATGAGTAGGAAGCTGGAATACTCTTAAAAACACTTATTAGGTAGTTGTATATTTTTCTCTCTTATTTTGAGTCTGTTAATTTCATTAGTTTATTTGTTGATTGGAAAACATTTGGTGTCTTATTTTTACGGTTCTATGTAAACTTTAGCTCGGCTCTGAAATACAGTTAATAGTTTCTCTCTTAGTTTGTGGAGTGTCTGTTTTCTTGTCGATGGTTTCCTTTGTTCTGTAGAAACTTTAATTTCATGTAGTTCTATCTATTGCATTGTAGGGCTGGTTTCCATGCTTTTAGAGTTCACAATGTTCTTTCTTATACTAATACTTTATCTTTAAGAAGCTTAAGGAGATGACATGCTTTTTTAATGAAAATAAAATTGAAAAAAAAAAGAAGCTTTAGCACTTGAACTTTTAAGTTAAGGTCTTTAATTTACCTTTGAGTGATTTTTTTTTTTTTTTTTGTAAAGAGTGACGATAATTTTTGTCGCTTCTGATTTTATCTATCTACTGGTGATTGTGAGGTGTAGAAGTCACTAACTATCCTTTTGCATGGTTCTATATTTCTGATTATTTTCAGTAGTGTTTGCTTTCATAACTGGGCATACAATTTTAAGTGCATATGCACTTGAAGCCATATGTATTTTAAAATAGGAAACTATCGATTGGCATGGGCAGTATGTGGAGCCTCAAGGGGGTGGGATCAGACTGTGTTCCTGTGCATGGGCTGGCACCTTGGAGCCCATTCCTTGCAGAGGAACACATCATACAGTGTAGAGTTTGGGATGAGGAAATCAGACTTGCATGGGGTGGATGTGCCAAGCTGAGCTGACCCACTGTGGGACTTCTTGCCATTTTCGGGGAGGGAATGGGAAGATGGGATGGGAAGGCTGAAAGCTAACTGGGAGTGATTGGGAAGAGGAAAGGGAGGGGGAGCAGGGGATACATGGATAAGAAAGAAATTTTTTTAATTAAAAAAATAATAAAGTGAAGAAAAAATAAAAGTTTAAAATAAAAAAAAAATGCTTCCTTTTACTATATATGCTACCATTTTATATATTAGGCATAGGTTGGTTTTGAAAAAAATTTGTCAGACATGAGGCTAGAAAGTTCTACTTCCTTTCTAGTTTGTTTATTGAGATATTACCTTAAGTACTTTGACTTTCATTTCAAGTGTGTTTGTCATTGAGCTGAGATCCTTTCAGACAAAGACATTCGCATTTTGTTTTTTGAATTTACATTTGACTTACTTATGTGTTTGTTTATTTATTTAAAGTTCTGTGTTGGAGATAATGAGGCACACATGCTACAGTGTGATTATGGAGGTCATAGGGCAACTTGTTGAAGTTGACTCTCTTCCATAAGTCCTGGGTATCCAGCTCAGTACTCAGTATATAAGCTTGTAAAGAATAAAAAAGCCATTTTATACCAAGAGATCTTACCATACTTGATTTTATTTTTCAATCGTTTTACTCTTTTGCTTAGAAAATTGAGGACCATTTGCGTGAACATTTCCGCCTGCTTTTCTTGGGGTTCCTTGCTCCCTGAGAGCCATGGTTAGAGCTGTGGAGTATCTTTTACTCTTATGTGCTCTAAGTTTCTATTTTTATCTCTCTCTCTCTGTCATTTCCTCTTCTTTTTCTCTGCATAACCCAGAATCATTGCTTCCCTAACTTTTATACATGAAATACCTAGAGGTGATCTTTACTCTTCTCCCAGAAGTCTATTTTCTATTTTCTGAAGCATTGAAATAAGGTTTCAAGTGGTAAAGTACAAGACTTTTAATTATTTTTTCCATAATTAACTTGAGCAACACTTCTTAAATTTTATTTCCTTGAAAAAAAAATCATTGCTAAATTGATAGTGACTACACAGAATCTTTGGATTGCTTTGGGTAGAATGAGTGGTTAACATTAGTTACATTTCTGCTCTGTGAACACAGAAGATTTGTTCTGTATTACTTAGTAACTTCAGAAGTATTATTTTGTCTATGTATAATTTTCTCTACTGTGACAAAACTTTTCACTGATTACTTTTTATGTTATTATAAGTTAAATGTATTTCTTTATGTTTTTCAGGTAGTTTATGTATAAAAATGTAGTGACATTTACATATTTATTATTAATTTTGTGATTTTATTAAAATCATCCCACAGTTTTATTTGTTGTAGACTTTTGGAATTTCCATTCACATATTTCTGCCATCTAAAAAGAGAGGCAAATTATGCTTTTCTTTTAACTTAAATTCATATTTTATTATTCTTGTTTTCTAATTTGTCTGGTCAGAGATTTATTCAAGAGAAAACTAAAAGTAGATGTCAGGAGCTGAAAAGATGGCTCAATGATTAGTGGACTCTGCCACTATGCCTGAAGACTTGAGTTTGACCTGTGTAATGAACAAAAAGAACTGAGTCTCATGAGCTATCCTCTAACTTCTACATGCTTACATTGGCATACATAATATAATGAAATATTAAAGAGTGAATACCAATGCATTTCAGATCTAGAAAATGCCTTATATATTTTATAACTAAATATGTTATTTGCAACTTATCATTAATAGCTGTTTATATACATGCATAATCCTTGTATGACTAATTTATTTGCTGTTTGGTTCCTAATATCATAAAGGATTATTGGACTTCATGATATGTGTTTTTCTGGCTGCAGTAAATTAAGAAGAGACTTGAGAAATATTCTAGTAGTTAAGAGTTCTTCAGGCTTTTCTAGAGGACTAGAGATTGTTCTGTTCCTGAATGCATGTCAGGCAGCTCACAACTCCCTGTTACTCTAACTTTAGAAGCCCTGATGTTTTCTCCTGAATTTTGTAGGTACTCATATATGCATACAAACACACACACACCTATATATACATGATGATTAAAAATAAAAACACTTTACAAGATGATTGCATTTGTCTTTCATTTGATTGTTGAAATGAATCCTGTTTGTTGATCAGCCAGTGCTAAACTATCTATGCACCACATGGGAAAAAAATATCCCCATTTGGTCATAGTGTATGACTACACCAGTATGACCTTGTTTATATCTATTACTATTGTATATAGGTTCATGTGTGTGTAAATCATTTGAGTCTGTGTGTATACTTATGTAAGTGCAGGTGCACATGTACCATTACTTGTGTATCAATCCACATCCTTGCTTCTTACCTTCTATTTTGTTAGTGAGAGGGTCTATTGTTGGTATTGTTTGTTCACTGCTGCAGACATCAGGGGAGCTGGCCTGAAAATTTCTAGAGATTTTCTTATTCTCATCTCTCAATATTCTGTCAGAGTACTGAGATTACAGACATCACAAAACCACAAAGCTGTTATGTGAGTTTTGAGGGTTCATTCACTAAGCCATCTCTTTAGCCATTTAATGAGAAATTTGGCTCAAAGTATATTGGCCTAAATATTCTTTATCATTTCTCATATGTCAGTGTCTTGGATCTGACGTCCTGTGAGCCCTGGATCCAATGTGCCAGTGTATCAAACTTGATCCCCCAAAGAAATCTCCCTTAGTGGACACAGATTGCAGGGCCACAGCTTATTTCAGTTCATAACACCAACAGCCTAGGTAGCCATAGCCACTTTGCACTCAGTTATTTTAGCTTTGCAGAGTCCAAGTCACTTAATTCTTGGAAACAGAAATAGGTTACCACATCAAAGCAACTTACCTTTTGCAGCCATTGGCAGATAAATATCTTGTTTCCTGATTCTCCTTGAAAAACAATGAGAGAGATGGATGTTGTCTGAGATGTACAGACAGCACTGGAAATGCAAGAAAAGGAAATAGATATGTTACTGTTAAAGTAAACCAGTAATAGTGACCTGTATGAAATGGAAGTCCAAGAGTTCTCTGAAAAGGAATTCAACATAAGTATTGTAATGAAGTAGTGAGAGACAGTACACTTTCCATTCTATCCTCAAGATAGACATTGGATATTAATAGAGAAGGAGTAGCATTTCAAATTATGACTTCAAATGGTAACTGGCTTTAATAGTCATAATTTGCACTCTAGTCCTTAAAAATCAATGGTATTTATAATTTCCAAACTCTTTCCTTCCTAGATATTAAGACATCAGTTATTTGTTTGATGATGTGACATAATTTTATTCTGCCTTAAGGTAAGAGTGCTCAGAGTTAATTGAACTCAGAGGGAATGCTTACACTCCAGATAAATAGGAAGAGTACAGAGGCTCTGAGTACCCTGAACTTTGACTACACTGGTACTGAATAATTTAGAAGCAAATAGGTTAGACACTATCAAGACACCAAAGCCTTAGCTGACAATAGTCAGTAATTCTACTTTCCTGGAAGGTGCCCAAAGGTTTCTTATGGCTTCTTTATTTTAATGTGACTGATACATATTTTACCTTAAAGATTTTCATAAACTTAATCTTATTACAAGGTGTATTTTTATCTAAAGTTTTGTTTGAATTTTATAAAGGATATAATGATTTTAACTTATCCATAATTTTTCTTGGTAAATGGCAACCTCAATCATTTTGTCACAAGCTTTATTCGTTTTACAAGGTTTAAGTTATATTACAGTATGATTAATAGTGAATTTCAGTCATAAGCACATATTAATATACAAGATATTATGCCAATTTTGCATATAATACTTTTTATTAAGAAGTCACTCTGTGGTAGATATATCTTTTAGTTTTATATCCAAGTTTCTTATAAACAAGCTCAATTGGTCTTGATAACAACACTAAGACATTTAAGACATCCCTGGTAAGTCAGTGTTGAGGGCACCTGAGGAGATATGTATACTCAACTGCTACAGAAAAGTAGTTTTATCTTATTTGTAAGGGTATTGTACATCTTGAGATAGTTTCTGTACATTTTCCTCTTATAATTTGTCCTACAATATTTGTCATCTCATTGAATGACAACTGTTTTTTAAAAAAAATTGCTTAGGTTACAAACATTTAGAGACAATGTCAATGGCACATTTTCCTCTTTTCTGATAATCCCCATAGATGGCCATTGGCTTTGCATTCACGGTATAGATATAATTCTTCCACTCAGTAAGTATTATTACTATGTATACACAGTCTAAGCTATATTGGTATTTCCATTTTATATATCAAACTAACTTGGAAAGGGGTGGTTTTCATAATGTGTATATACTACCTTAATCAGTAAGACAGCTTAACACAGTTCTCTACAACACACACACACACACACACACATAATGTTGTTAACAAATTATAACACCTAGATAGGAATATAGGCTAAGAAATGTCCATTAATAATATCTCAGAAGACATTTCCAGGCAAGCATATATAAGATGAAGTTCCAAATAATTTAACCAACGACTTAGTTTGTATTTTGGAGATGTAAAGCTTCAGTTTGGAGTACATACCTACATTGTTCTCTCTTTATGCTTAATGATGACACCTGTTGATCTTTCTCTATGCTTACATTTGTTTTAAAGTCACTAAAATTTTTATTGGTTCAGTGAGGTTTTTATTTTCCCATAAAATGTTCCATCTCGATAAACTATCTGCAGTAAATTCTGTGTCTTGGAGTCATGGACTATGAATAAAATAAAACAATGATCTTCTCTGTGGAGATAAAGGTCAAGATTTTGGAATGAATGACTCTGTGGAGTGAAGAAAAACATGTTCTCACATATAATTGCTTAATGGAGAAAAATAGGTCACGGATAACTGACAAATTAGTTGTGAATATCAGTTCCTAGCAACACTAAGAATGAATTGTGAACCCCCATACATCAGCAATGAACTTCAAGTATCCAAAACCTAAGAATGTTATTTTGTTCACAGAAATAATATTTAAAGAAGTAATTAAGGAGAACTTTTAAAAGAATAAATTTAGATACAAAAAAAAACCACTGTGTAGAGTTTAGACACATGGAGATGGTTTCCAGAGGGAGAAGCTTCCTTAGAAAACTTCCTGACACCTACAGCTCAGTCATTCATGGTACAGAGCTTACCCACAAAATAATAAACTTCTGTGGTTGAAGTTTACTCCAATTTCTCAATTATGCTGGTTTAATCTACTAAAGCAGAGATAGTAATGTTGAGAGATATTTATGTTCATAGGAGATTTGGGAGATGGGAGCCAGGGGTAACATTAGAATACCTCTGAGCAGTTCAGATTTAGGAGTACTAAGATGAAACCACAATTGTTCATTAGTCAAGGAGACCTGCACATATAATATATTTAAGTCCACTCATCTTTGTTAAGATCAGTCCACATATGTGGGGAGTCAATAAAAGCTTCAGAAGTTTCAGAGATATCAGAGGGAATCTACCCACAGTCTATGTGGGGAGTTAATAGAAGCTCCAGAAGTTCCAGAGCTCTAACCACAGTCAGTCTAAGAGAATCAGAGAGTGGTGATTGATTCAAATCTTTAATCCCAGCACAGGGAGTATCCTGGGAGTGTGACCTACTCATCCAAACTGAGTAACTTTGGATTATAGAAGGAATTCCAGGCTACCAAGCAGGCAGTGGTGGGGCCATGCCTTAATTTACTGAAAGGGTACTTAGGATAGAAACACAGAGGGAGCCATTCCAAGGGAAGCGAGGCTGAGGAAGCTAAAAGACAGCTGGGTAAGATCTTACTGTGGTGTTTATTCCCTCTAGTATCTCCAACTTCTTCAGAGATCTATCCCTGAGTCTCATTCATTCGTGTGACACATATAAGACTGTTAAATTGGTAATTGGAATTTATAAAGATATAAATTTGTGAAATTTACTCACAAATAAGGATCTAATAAACAGCTGAAGTCATCTGTTCTGCCCTAGAAAAAAAAATGCATTTGGCTGTCCAGTGTTCTGTCATACCAAAAAGAGGGCAAGAGCGCTGTCTCTTCTCTTCTAAGGGTCACATATGCAGGCAAAGAAGCACCAACTCTTTTGAGCCATATAGTGCAAAGACATGGGTGGAGCAAATACTGCTACATATATGTCTAAATATGAAATACATATATGTCTAAATATGAAAGTTCTAATCCTAATATGAAACTATATACAATAAGAACATATATCAAATATTGTTCAGGAGAAAAAAGGGTAATAACATAAGCAAAAAGAGAAATACAGCCTACAAGAACAATATCAAACAAGAATTATATAATATTTATGTTTAATTTATATATTTAATATATATTCACTAGGTGTTCAGAATATAGGTAAATACAGAAATCACTCCAAAAGTAGTCTAATGCTGAATAATCTAAATCAAGTACCTAATATGTTTTTAGCTAAGATACAAGGAGATTGTAATTATAACTATCGAGTCTTAAACCCCATGAAAGACATGAGAAGGGAAATAATATTACCTGCACTAATAGAAAGTGTAAGCAAGCAGCTTCTGAAAAATGCAAGAAATAATAAAGACAGCTGGTTTGACTGGACAGTCCTCCAGTGTTTCTCTGCAATGCTAGGGTATCCATTTATGGCTATAGGCCTAGAGTACATAACAGACCATTTTCAGAAGCAGAATATTTTGAAAGATTTTCTTACCCTGTAGTTGCAAGGTTCATCAGTAGCTTTATCTTGTACTACTTGTCCAGAAAGAACATCATACTTACTATTAGCAGTAGATATTTTTCTTTACCAAGAAGACAAGTTACATATAAAGTGTCTTCAATGCCCAACCAACATCCTCTTGGGAGCAGATTTATACTGCCAGGAGTTGTGTCACATGTCAACAGAATTCTAAGTTATTTAAATATTTAAAAGCCATATTCTCTAGACTTTTAAGTGTTTAAAGATTACCTATCAATCTGACATATATTTCTGTATATCAAGTAAACTTAACTAATATTGCTATAAATAGGACAAGCATGGGTAACTATTAATCTATAATTCTTATCAACCTAAGAACCTTAAAGACTAAGGCTCCACATTATATAAATAAACAATCTATAAACAATCTGTTCAGTGTACAGACAAACATCTCAAATTTATGACAATTTATAAAGTACCACCTCTTTTGAGATGCATAGCCCAAGTCATGGGCAGAGTAAATACCACTACACAGCTCAGAAATTGAGATAAATTTGTATAGAATACAAAGTTAAAACTGCAAATCATAGACTATTGAGAATATTGGCAATATCTATTTAATATATTTAATAGCTCCAAATAAAAGCCCCAAGAAGTTTAATTTTTATTCTTGTCATTTCTTTATTCAAAAAGAATAAACTCAATGATATGTAATTAACAAATTATCCTGGATATGCTATATAACATAATTTTTAAAATAATATTACTGTGTAGCCTTATTGATGCTGTATAAATGAAATTTTAGGTGTTAATTTACAGTTCAGAGCATAATATCAACTGATTATTTGAATATGCTGTGACCACACATTTTTGTTGAAGTGGAGATCAGACTAATCTACATGATAATAGATTTAATAATAAGCATTTTTTCATGAAGAGCTTAATAAAATCTTGAATTGAGAAAATTTAAGGACTAAAATAGTTTTGTGCATTTTTTTAGCATAGGCTGAGCCCTAATCCAAATTCATTCACATAGACATTAAAAATCATATTTTTTCAAATAAAACAACTATTCTCATGTAAAAATTGTTGATTATTCAAGCTGGTTGCTAGGCACAAGGACTTTTGCTTTATAAAGCACTTATGAAAACTGGTGACAATATTAGCTAAAATAAACAAATCGAAGTTTTCTCTTTACTTTAGAAGCTCATCCTTCTGGAATATATCTTTGCATCTTGTCCAAGTGTTTACTTTTCTAATCACCTTCTGGTGTTTTAGTGAACTTCCCTTTTGCTGGTCTAAAGAGTTCTTCTGGACCATGGTATTTGCACACAGAATCTAAATATTTGTGAGAGTACTTGCCCCTGCTCTTTCCTCCTCAGTTAGCAAAGGTAAACATCAGTTAGTCTCAGACTGCCGCCAGCTTGGAAGGAAGGGGAAGCGGGGTTAGTCTCCTGACAACATCTGTACTTTAGCAAGGATCACTGTTTATTCACTCAGCCATCAGTCATTGACAAGCCCTTAAGTCCAATAGGTACCCTATTTCCTCTGTGAATTTTAGAAGTTTTACTCAATGTTCTGAAGCAGTTGCCAGTAAACACAGGTGATTCCACATGCTGTGAAACTCTTCACACACACACACACACACACACACACACACACACACACACACACACACACACACACACACACACACACACACACATGCAATGTGTATTAGTAAATGTAGTAGCAGCCTGACCAGGAGTTGATACTTACTACCTACCCTACAGGGAGGAGAGATGAAGAAAAGGATACTGATGATGCTAGAAATTCTGAAACTCTTAGTTTTAGAAAAATGAGACAATACTAGTGAACAACAAACAGAACACATAAAAATGCAAAATGTGAAACATGTTTATATCCTTAAATTATTGGAAACATTGTCCCAAGTAAGACTGTGATACATAATCTTAGGTTGTTGGTTAAAAATTCAGTAGTCTTATTGTCTTTCCCATGGGTTCTTCTTCTTCTTCTTCTTCTTCTTCTTCTTCTTCTTCTTCTTCTTCTTCTTCTTCTTCTTCTTCTTCTTCTTCTTTTTCTTCTTCTTCTTCTTCTTCTTCTTCTTCTTCTTCTTCTTCTTCTTCTTCTTCTTCTTCTTCTTCTCATCCTCCTCCTCTTCCTTCACCTCCTTCTCCCAAGAAATTCTGGTCTCCTCAACTGCCAGAAATTACCTTGAAACTTTTAAAAATTTCAATACTGATATTAGACTACATAGGCTTTTTTTGAGGAGTAAGGAGAAGCCCACTTAGATAAAACTGTTTGAGACCCACTAATTTTGCTAGGTATGTTAGTTTCTTCATTTTCTTTGTATTCACCACATTCTATTACCACATTTATGTATTCCAGGGAGCTAATTTAATACATGTAATGACATGCACAATTTAAGTCAACATTATCTAAATATAAGCAATTGACACTTATTTCTATATAGATATCAGTTACATAATCTTTGAAAAACAAACCTATGGCTTTATTCTATATCTATTTACTAGATGTCTAATAAAATTAAAACTTTCAATTTTTGAAGCTTTCAACTTTATCATCTTTTTTAAAAAATATACACAGTACTTAGCATTATATGTAAAAATTTGCATAATCCATGGTCCACACATTTTTTTCTTTAGATGATTTATTATTACATATGGAACCATCATTAACTTTGACTTTTAAAATTTGCTTTTTACACTGTTGTTTTATTTTTATCTTACCAACACATATCCACAGATAGGTTGGCTCACTCATCTTCTTGTTCTCACTTGTTGAGTTTACAGGCATGCACAGTACTGCATTTTTTATGTCGTCTTATACTGAATCAAGGGCATCACACATTTTATGCACATATTCCACCTACTGAGCAACAGCCCCAGCCCTTTCACTTAGTGTTGAATTTAAGTTACTTATTTCTCCACTTTGCATCTTGTCAAAATCAGTTCGTGTAATATAGGTGGTCTATATTTAAATAGCCCATTTTTTCCTATTGATCTAAGTAACTATGCCATTATCCCATAATTACACAATCAAGATCATTTCATAATGTTTAAAAATTAGTCTGATATTTTCTCCAATACAACTTTTTATTGAGTTATTTGACCTACTCTATAAACTTTGAATCCATACACATTTTAGAGTGAGCTTAACAAGTTTTTATAAAATATCTGCCAGGAGTTCATTTAATATACATTGAATTTCTATTTCAACTTGATTCTCATATTTTATCTGCTTTTTCTTTCTTTCAAATTTTGCTAGGAGCAGAAAATGTACCTTTGCTAAGAATATTGCACTTTGATGAAGACTTTGAAAGTAAGGTTATTGAGGAAAATTAAATCTTGAATCATCTGTTAACTTTGATTCTGACAGCTAAAGGGGCAAAATACAGAAAAAAATACAGGTGAAAATGTGTTCAATAGGCATAATCAAAGTCACTAGATGATTGTTCTGATAATGTGTTGAATTCTTATTTTAATTGCAGTAACTTACTAACACTAATAATGCTACATTCTGAGTTTATCTCCTGGCCTTCTTACTTGAGGATTCTTGCTAGTGTGAATATAATTATCATCAGTGTTTAATTTTTTTCAGCTGTAATAATGCAAATGATTTGGTGTAAATAATTTTGTCAAATACTTATAATGTACTAACAATATGAAAAATTCTAACAATACAAGTATTAGCTATTCTGTTGATTTTCTCTTGCCAGGGCAAAGGAACAGAGGAGCCAGCATCAACAGTACAGTAAATTTTGCCTTTCAAGCCAAGGTTGAGACTTGAAGAAAGGAGTTATGCTCACACTATTTTCTGTATTTGTTGCAGGACTTAGGAATTTATCTATATTTTCCTTTACAAAGTTATTAACATTGGCTATCATTTTGTCAGGATATAAAATAAACTAGGGGAAGCACATGTAGGCATGCTCGTAAGGAATAAACTACATTAGCTTAAGTGGGAAGACTTGACTTGTTTGTGGTGGCAGCATCATTTTGTGGGCTGGGAAGCAAAAGACTGAGTAAAACACAGAACTGAGCACAAGAGTTCATCTCCCTATGCAGTTTGACAGCTGATGCAATATGTCCAACTGCATTCTGAAGCTTATGTTGCTGTGACATTCCTTTCATGAGGGAAAGCACCATGGTGTGATGAGGCAAAATGCCTTCCAAGTTTTGCTTTTGTTGTGCATTCTGTTATAACAATATTATTAGTACTTCAGACATGGCCTCTCCGATCCTTTGCCAAGACAACTAGGCTGCTGTTACTATCACTTTCATAAGAAATTATGTAATTTGATATGCTGTGCTATGGTTCTCTTTGTATAAGTGTTTATCCTTGGAGTCTAATGAAGGACTCTGTCGTTCATTTACCCAACCGTCAGTCTACCAACCTCTTAGTTACCAAGTATCTTCTGTCTATCATCTAAAATTTCTACCCATCTATCTTCTATTTAATCTTTTTCTTTCATTAGATTTGTCTTTTTCTGTATATATTGTTTCATTTTAATTTTTTTTAATAAAAATGCTTATTTTATCCATGTATCCCCATGCTCTCCTTCTCTTCCTCCCTCCCAATAACTTCCACTCATCCTTCAGCCTCCCATTCCCAATCCCCTCATCCCCTCCCTCAAAAGGACAAGAAGTCCCAAGGTGGGTCAGATTACTGTGGCACATCCACTCTAGGCAAGTCCGATTTCCTCATCCCACATCAAGACTGAGTTAGGTGTTGCACTTCAGGGAATGGGCTCCAAGAAAACATATAATAATATAAAGAACAATAAAATGCCACCAGAAGAAGCTGATGGTTCTACAACATCAAGACCTGAGCATGGCAATGAAGAGGAAACAGAAGGAAACAACCTTAAAACAACTTTATAAAGATAATAGAGAATATAAAAAACTCCCTTAAAGAAATAGAAGAACATTTTTAAAAATGGTAAAGATAAACAAAACCTTGAAAGAAAATAAGAAAAAGAAAACAAACAAGTGAAAGAAACTTTCTAGGAATTAAAAACTGAAGTAGAAGCAAAAAGAAGGCACAAACTGAGGCAAAGTTGGAAACAGAAAACCTGAAGAAACGACCCGAAACCACAGATGCAGCATAACATACAGAATGCGAGAGATGGAAGAGAGTGGAAGTGGAAGATTGAATAACAAAAAAGAAATGTCAGTTATTTGTCATTTTACAAATTTTACTATAAAAATCTGTACACTTCAAGGTAAAAAAAATCACATGCCAAAATATAACTAGACCCAATGTGTATACATTTCAGTGGAATTCTATAAAGTTACAATGATCATTTAGAATGGAATCTTTGTATTCTTACATTGTATTTTATATTTCATCATGGAACATATTTTGTGTACTTTTATATCAATAAAAACAATTCCATGACTGAGTTCAAATTAGATTTGTATCAGCTTTTATAACATATTTTTATATGTGCATTGTCCTGCTTATCCCATTTATACATTTAGACTTATTAGACTTATTGTTCTTTATTCTTCATGTTAGAATAACCCAATATGTACATTTTTGTAAATCAATGCATATTACCACACAAAGGGGGAATATATAGCTTACTTCTATCTAAGATTGTATGATATCGTTTAATATTATATATTCTAAGGGTTTTCATTTTCTTCCAATCTTGTAAATACATTTTCTTTCAATCTAAACAGTATTCAGATTTTCTTTATCCACTTATAGTTTGATGGACACCTAAGTTAATTCTAATTCTTTGCTGTCATGAATAAATCAGTTATAAACATGGGGAGACATTTTTATGATAATTTACATAATTCCATAGCTATACTTTTATCATTTCTTTTTATCTTTCAATCATATTTTGTTTTGTTAAAAATGTAGTGTGACACACACACACACACACACATACATCCCCAGTGTATATTGATATTATGTATTCATACATATTGGCCAAGAGCAGAAATTTTCTTGATTACTGTCTTTCTCTTACACATACAATGTGACAAAAAAAATAGTCTTAAATATTTGAGACACTATGAAACTGATTTGATTACACTTTTATAATTCACATATCTGTATTCAAAGAGATTACTTAGCAATAGAAAGTAAGTTCACACATAGCAATTATAAAGGCATTAAACATATTTTCTAGCAAACAGGGTAGCAACCAATGTTGAGTTACAAAAGTTCCTTTCTATAGACTCTATGGTGTTACTATGTTCTTATATCAATGATCATATTGCCTCTACCATGATATTTCTTATAATCTTTTAACTTGATTTTTCTTTTTCCTATAACCCCAATGTTCTTGCTTTTGCCCTAACCCTCCTTCTCTCCTTCCCTCTTCTTGCAGTTTCCCTTCCTTTAAATCCTCTTCTTTATTTCTAGAAAAATTGAAACAACATTGAACATTGAAAGCTTCAAGGGAAAAATTCTTTCCAGGAATGTGGGCTTAACTGGGCAAGAGCTTTATCTAGAACTCCATTAAAGGAATTTTAAATCAAGGCTGAAATACATCACAGATACATTCCTGCTGAGTCTGACTGGTACTCAGACTGCACCTCCCCAAGGTCCCTCTTATATTCTTCCCATATGATTCTTCCTCACACATTTTCAGAAGTATTTGTCTTAACTTGGAAATGGTATGAAAAAATAGTTTGGGATGAGTTTGTTAAAGATATTGCTTATTAACCTCTCATAAAAAAACAAAACAAAACAAACAAACAAACAAACAAAAAAAAACAAAAAAACTTTCCATGAGTGCTGGTGTGGATGCTTCTTTTCTTTGTTCACATTTGAAAGAGTGAGATCCTGGAACATTTACATCTCCCTTCTTAGCAGATGGCCACCAAGGAAACCAAAAATAAATGCTTTTGCTTGTGTGTTCATTGCCATGCAAAGATATGGTTAACTTTCTGAAGTCATGGGGTACAAAACATCAGACAAAGCAACATGTGCCTATAATTCTGTAGCATTTGATGTGTCAGATCTGTATCTTAAGAAAAGACTTTCATTCTCATGTATTTTTTCCACTCACAAGACAGAATATAATAAAATTAGAGAAATAAATTCACCTTATGTGGGTGAATTCAGAGACTGGCTGATCACATTCTTTCACCTAAACATTGTGATTCAAGATGCCTTACTTTTGTTTGGTATAGATTGAATATGCTGAAAGTCAAACAGGTGAAGGTAACAAGTGAATTGAAGTAAATGGGATGATACTTTTAGTATTTGAAGTTAGAATGGGCAACTTATTGCATTCTTCTTTAAAGACTACTAGAAAAAGCAAAGCAATAGTTTTGAGCAGAGAAAGAAAAGATTTCTAAAAGAGAAAGCAAACATATCTCAAAATCAAATCCCAGTTATTTCTATGTATTACAGCCAACTGTGAGAGGCCAGCAAGAGGCCTGTAGGTCCACACAAGTTGCTCCAAAAGAATGAGCTCACCCTCACATGCAATCTTTTAAGGTTTTCCTGAACCTTACCTGTTTTATGTCTCTTCTGCAGAAACCTGTGATAATTTTCCTATCTTACCAGCAAAACCACCTATTCCCTCTTGCTCAGTTTTCCCTTTCTCTCTGGGCAAATTCATGTAGCCTTTGGCAAAACTCCAGGAAAAATTTTAAAATCTCTGTGATAAACAAACAAAGAAAAAAAGGAAGCAAATATTCTTTACCTGTGAATATACTTTGGGGAGTTTGACTGAGGTCTCGAAACATTTTTATGAATCCTCCATGGATTTAACTGTGTTTCTTGTTGAGAGGTATCCTGATGCTTTGATATTTGTGCTTAATTGCTTAAACAAATAGTGCTGAGACACACCAACACTCATTCTGATACTGTAAAAATGTATATCACTTGTGTTCCCTTTATTTTCCTTACACTGGAGTTCTGTTCTTGTATGTCTCTATTCTTTACAGCTATTCCTGGCAATAAAATATTTTCATAGAACAAATATTTAAGAAATGCATATCAGGAACTACACAGATTTTGACTTTGTGGGTAACCATATCTTGTTAGTTTCTTGATGTGTAGAATAAATGGTATGTCTGGGGACATGTCATATTTAAACTCATGTGAAACATTTGTGCTAGCTAGCACAGCCATAAAGGATAAAGGTAATCATTTTTATGTGCATTGTAAAGTAATTTAAGGTTCAAATGAGAATATTTATTGGACAGAAATAAAGTATTCTCATAATTCTTTAACTCGCCAACATTTCATATTTCAAACATTCTTAGCAGTAATTTACATAACATTTAAATTTAGAAATAAATGTGCTTGTGACCTTCCCATGCAAAAATCTTGACACATATTTGTCATTAAATGTGTAATTAAGAAAGTCTTTGACCTTGTTATCTGGACAACTAAAGAAACAGAGTTGTCTTATGGCAAAACAGTCTGCTCTTGAAACTGTCAAGCACCCTTTCTTAACTCTGGATCAGGCTCTCTACCACCTTCTTTCTCCAGAGAGCTTGGTCATCTTAACTGTCTCTTTGATTGTGCTGGTCAAACCACTTACTGAGAACACAAAGACATTACACACTGGCACCAGCTGGAGTAGTGTGGGAAAAAAGAAAGAGCAGATCTTGAAAATGTTGTCTTTCATTCTCACCATTTCCTGTTTCAGGTCCCGAGGAGAAGAGATTTTCAAACTAGGAGATTTTGATTTTATCCTTCTTTGTGCTGAATCCTTTCATATTACCACTCTCCAGCTGCTTTGCCACTCCCCCACTCCATCCATCTCCCAAGCTATCCCATGGCTAAGATGTCAGATGTGTTTGTAGGACAGACCAAAAAATAGCGCAGGGAAGAAAGTCTATAGACAGGTCAAATATATATTGTGCATTCATTTGAAGTCAGCTGGATAAATATGACATTTTTATATCAGAAAAAAAGGATAGATTATTTAACATACATAACTGGACCAATGTGTAAAGGAAGACAAGCCAAATCCCTACCTCACAGCATGTAGACTAATAAAAATCCAGATGTATTAAACATTTAGATGTCAAGAACGGGACCCAAGAGTCACTGAAGAGAACTGTGGTGGATATACACTGCTGGCACATGATAGGGAGGGCAGAGACTGTAAGGAACATGTGATAAACTGACTGTATTATATGGATTTTCTGACAGTCATAAAGTATAACTATTGGCAAATTCTTTGAAGCATGTAACATATAATGTTGACATTTATTTCCTAAATAGCTCTTATATTAAAAATGAATGCAGCAGAAGGAAAGTATGTCATATGCTTGATTGCTATTAACCATTAGAGTAAGTGAATAAAATTCAAGGGAAAATAACAGACAAATAATTTTTAAGAAAAAAAAATAATGAATCAAATTCTAGTTTACCTCTAAATGTGGAAATTATTTTAAATTTTGTGTTATTTGCAGAATCTTACTAAATATAATCCCCATTTACAACACTGGGGTCACATCAGATATTGATGATGGGGACTTCAGCACAATATATAAAATAATGAGAAAGATATATAATTAAGTGTAAAAAGTATTAAAGTGCTTGTTGCATATAATATATACAAGCACCACATTTTTAAAATAGTTAATTGTTATAAGCAATATATACATTTATCCAAAATTGATTGTCCAAAACAAAGCATCAAATGAGATTTTGAACTTTCTATTTATAGTGAATACTTGAGTTTCATTTAAAAAGAATATAAAATTATATTATTGAAGTTTATTTGATTTTTAAAATAAAGCGTATTTTTGGATATACCTAGTCATATTTCAGTACATAAGAGGAACATATTGCTAGTGGGTTTCATATTAGAAAGTTGAGAAAATTGAAAATATGCATTACTGCAGAAAGTACATCTAGCAAGGCTATTAAAAATAATCGCCAGGAACCAGCATAGTTTACTTAGCTAATATCCTAAAGTGCTTTAGCATCAACTTGGCTAGAATTACCAGGGGAGATTCTCCAATGAGAAATTATCTAGATCACCTTAGCCTGTGGGCATATATCTGGGATAATATACATTTTTGTTTGTTAATTTATGTAAGAGGATCTAGTCCATAGTAAGAGTTATCATTTCCTAGGCATGTGGTCCTGGACTATATAAGAAAGATAAAATCCGCCTGTGATACAGGAAGGTACATCCTCTGTAACGGGCTGTAACATGACTGTTTTGATCCAAAGAATGTCAAGAAGGCCTGAGTTGGCAGGTTACTGTGCTCAGTTTCGATAATAATTATGAGCTCTAATTTTAAGCTAAATAAAGGGTTTTTTTTTTTCTCTCAAAGTTGATTTTGGTCACAGTATTTGTTAAAGTAAAGGAAATTAAGTTATAATAGATAGGTACATCAAAATAATAAAATTTCTGTTCTAAATTTTATATATTAAAAATATAATAGTACTAAACAGATAACAACTGCTTCACATATACTGTCTTGATTTCAGCAAACCACTAGCAATTGCTGATAGGTTCCTAGATAAAAATGAAAAACTATAAAATATGTATAATTTAATTCTAGAAACAACCATTCACACAGTTGTTGGACTAAGATCTGCCCAACTGAAAAATAATTTTTGACTAGTAAACTAATTCCAAAAACTTCTTACTGATCTGTTGGTTCAACATTTTATCAATAATTTTCAGAATGAATAAAATAAATAGTTACAATCTTTTTCTTTTAATTTTTATTGTTAAATTAAACAGAATAGAATTTAAACAAACATATTTAAAATCTGACAATATATTTGCCTAACAGAACATTTCAATTTCAGGTGGACCCATTTATTGTCTATCTTAATGTCTATGCTACTGGAGTTATTTTCACGAAATAGTCTTCTGCGCCAATGCATTTAGGGCTACTTCCCACTTTCTCTTCTATCAAGTTCAGTATAACTGGATTTATATTTAGGCCTTTGGTCCACTTGGATTTGAGTTTTGTTCATGGCTATAGATATGGATATTTTTACATTCTTCTATATGCCAATGCCAATTGTTGAAGATTCTATCTTTTCCCTATCGTATAATTTTGTCTTCTTTGTCAAAAATAAGGTTATCCTAGGTGTATAGATTTATGTCATGTTCTTTTATTTTATTCCATTGATCCACATATCTGTTTTTATGACAACATGAAGCTCTTTTTATTTCTATAGTAGAGCTTAAAGTCAGAAATGGTGGTGCTTCAGGAAGTTCCTTTATTATATTGTATTGTTTTTGGATATTCTTGGTTTTTATGTTTTCCACATAAATTTGTGCATTGTTTATTTGAGGTCTGTCAATAACTGTTGGGATTTTTCATGAGGAGTGTATTGAATCTGTAGATTGCTTTTGCTAAGATTGCCATTTATAGTATGATAATCATACCTATCCATGAGCATGAGAGATCTTTTTATTTCTGATTTCTTAAATGTCTGGAACTAGAAAAAAATCATTCTGATTGAGGTAACCAAGACACAGAAAGACAAAGATTGTATGTACTCATCAGTGGATATTAGGAGTAAAGTATATGATGAACAACCTACAATTCACAGCCAGAGAGGTCTCCTGGATAAACTGTGAGTGGGGTGGAGGGATGAAGGAATGGGACCTTGAGGGAGCAGGTTGGGCTAGCTGGGTGCAGAAGGCAAGTTAGAGGTTGGGCAGACAGGGAGAGTCTGGAAAAAGATGTCTTTATGGGGGAGGCATTTCTGGGTTATAGAAAATCTTAGAAAGAGAGAAACCTCCAGGAATCCATAAGAATTAACTTATCTAAGATTCCTAACAATAGTGGAGAGGGTACCTGAACTCTCCATCTACTGAAACCAGATTGATGACTACCAAAGATCCACAGCTAGGCACTCGCCAGAGCTCCGGGAGTCTTTCTGAAGAAAGGGAATATGGATTGTACAAGTCAGTGGTGTTATAAAGGGAGAACCCACAGAGAAAGCTGATCTGAGCTTGTGGGCGCTCTTGGAATCTGGAACAACAGTTAAGAAGCCTCTATGAGACAACTTAGGCCCTCTGCATGTGTGTGACAATTGTATATCTTAGTCTCTTTGAAAAGGCTTCTAGCAGGGAGATCAGGACCTCTCTCCTTGATGCTTAGCTGACTTTTGGAAACCTGTTCCCCATGCTGAATTACGTTGCACAGCGTTGATGCAAGGGAACAACTTGATGTGCCATGCTTTGCTCAAATCCATGGGAGGCCTATCTTTTTCAAAGAGCAGAAGGAGAGGTGGGTAGGTAGGAATCAATTGGATAGGTGGGCGAGATTTGGAGGAGAGGTGGGAAAGAAACTGCTATCGGTATGTAAAATAGATAAAAATTATTTAAATAAAAAATTTGAAAATCTGGTCCTATCTTAATATTATATCTATAAATTAGTGTATTGCTCGCCTCGTCAAAGAAACTTCTTGCAACAGATGGTAATCAACACAGAGATCGGCAACTTGATTATATACAGAGAATGGTAGACTTTGGTGTACCCAGATCCTCTCTAGGCTCAGGATCTATGCATCAAAGGAGGCAGAAATAAGAGCTGGTGGTGATAGAGCACTCCAAGAAGCACATTTTTTAACAAAGCAGTTCTGATGCACAAATGAACTCACTGATGCTGTGATAGCGTTCATATGACCTGTATGAGTTCAAGCCTGAAAAAAACCTGAGCACTGAGAATGTGAAGGAGACACAAGCTCTTATATTTAACCTAAGATTTATTGGCGATTGGGATATACTGGAAGACAGAATAACAATTTTCTTCAGTGAAGTGACTCTCCAGGCTTCACACTCAGAAGTAGCTGAACAACACAAAACAGACTTAATTTTTTTTTTATTTGAGGAAGCCCTGATTTATTTTTTTATGTTTGTTTTTGTTTTATTTTTAAGAGAAAGAAAATAAAGTTGGATAAGTAGACAGTGGTAGGATCTCAAAGTAGTTGAAGACAGGAATGAATAAAATCAAAATATAGTGTAGAGATAAACTTAAAATATAAAAAGTCAATAAAATTGTGAGCATGTTTAACCATCTACGATGTGGTAGGGTTTTGCTGTTGTTTTAAATTCTCACATATATTACCACCTGACTGTAGTTTTCTTTCCCTCCCATCTCCTGAGTTTCCCCCTTCTCTCTCCCCTATTTTCACTTTCTTACCATCTCCTTTCAGAAAAGAGCAGGCCTTAGAAACATTAAGGCAACATGGCATAATAAACTGCAATAATACCGGGCATATACCCTCATATCAAGCTGGATGAGATGACCCAGTGAGAGAAAAAAAGGTTCCCGGGAGCAGGGAAAAGATTCAGTCAGAGACAGCTCTGCTTTCACGATTCAGTCCCACAGGAATATCAAGCTACTGGGCCCTAGCATATATGGAGAGAGCTGAGAGGGCCAGGCAAATACCATGACAGCCTAACATCTCAGTTAAGAACTTGGACTCAGTCCTTACAAACTGAAACCCAGCGAGCCATTTCGGAGGAAAAATCATTAACAAAGATAATCAATCTCCAATACCCCATCAACAAGGACAAGGAGGCCGGGTGCATTCACTCCAGGCCTGAGCCACAGTTAATAGTTCAAGGTAATAATCAATTATGAACAAAGCCCAGGCTTATCCAGAATGGTCCCAATATGAGCACCGCAGCCCTTGATTAGCACTGTCCTGATATGATTGCCACTTGGTTAAGCCAATCATATCTAAAGTAACCTAACTGCCCTAGAATCTCCCCTTGGCTATGCTTAAAAGGTGCTCACACATCATTCTTGGGATCTTTGCACTCTTGCCTGTGCGTAGGGTGGCAAACTCCCTCCAGCATGCTGAAAAACAGACAAACAAACAAAAATATCAAGTGCAGGTGAACGTGATTGACTCTTACATTTATTTCTTGAACGTCATTAGTTGAGACGCGAGCAAAGGTATAGATATGCAGATTTTCAAACATTTATTTCTTAGAATCTTCTCTCTGCTTTTTCTACGGACTGTTAGTGCTGAGTTTAAAAATTATCGTACTGTCATTCTTTTATTTGAAACTATAAAAATATAAAAAATATCTTATATCCTGATAATAAGTAAATGAGAAAGTTATTTCAAATCATAGCACTTCTTCAGAGGTACGATATGGCTGCTTATGTGCCTGGTGTCTAGATGGCCTTTGGAAGTCACATCTAGTCCATGGGTAAACTAAAGACAGCTTTTTCTGCTTCCATGCCTCTCTGGGATACTAGTTTCTGCAAACCAAGAGATGACTCACAATCTTCTCATTTACAGGACTCCTACTCTTTTGAATTCTATAGGTGTTTCCCCGATTCATAGTTTCTTTTCCAGTACGTTAACCACATTTTCCTCTAATAGTTAATTCCCACCTCCTTGATATATCAAGAGATTTTATGAATGCTGAGGGACAGTGATGTTCTAGAAATTATTTTATCCACTGATTTTCTCCTTTGATAATTTAAGAGCTACCCTTAAACTCAAAATGTATCTGAGGTTGTCCCAGAATGTCTGGTCCTTCAGCCTCTGCCTGCCAAGAACTGGGATTACAGTGAAGCGGCACCATTCATTACCGTGACTGGGACTGAGTTCAGAGGTTACTGCATTCTAAGCAAGCAAAATACAGAATGAGCCAGCATCCCAGGTTCACTTGAAGACAATTCTATTTCTTAAACATCTTTGTTTCAGCTCCAGACATAACAGTTAATACTGTTTAAAAAAAAAAAAAAAAAAAAGGTACCTATTCCAGCAATAAACAACTGCAATGAACCATAAGAGGAAATACAAAACTTTTCTTTTGTTATTGATCATGTCAATCATAAAGTACCTAGAACCATAATAATTACTAAGTGAAATCTTGACATGACTTATTATTATTATTATTATTTTTGCTGCTGATTATGGGGCATTGAAAGTCTTATGGGGTTTTGAGACTGCATTACAGTTTGTAGTTAAATTACAAGTGGACATGGCCATCTATTTTTATTAGAGATTTTTTTAGGGGGGTTTGGTTGATGAAACTATATTTGTCTGGAAGTAATTTATAGGTTTCTATCTTTTGTGAAAACAAAAGTAGAACTCTTTTAAAGTAATAAATTTTTAGACATAAATTTTAAAATCAAAATAGCTTTAAAATATATTTTTTGTTTAACTCAGTATTTGTAATTTATTGTCTTTTTATAGTTAGTTTATTAGTATTTAAAAAATTAAAAGAAAACAATAATAACTAAAATTTAGATTTTGTGTTTATTTTTTATTTTTATGTGGCTTATTATATTTTTATTATTTTATTTTTAAAGACTTTATCCTTTTTTGAAGTTTATGTATTTTTTTATATATATTGTAATTTGTTTATATTTTTTATTTGAATTTGTTTTATTGTGGATTTTTAATTACTTTTTAACTAGAAGAGTCTTTATAATTTTTATATTTTTTAAAGAATTATATAGTTTTTGTAGACAATGTTGAATTAGTAAGTTTTTTAAAGGGGCTGTATCTCTATTTGCTGCTATTATTATATACTAATATAAAATTTATACTAATATAAAAATTAGTTTATTTATAACATCAGTTAGCCTCTAAACATAAACCTATTCTTATATTAACTACTTAACAATATACTATTTAAACTAAGCATACAAATTCCATAAAAAATAACCTCTAAATTTTTCAAAACAAGCCAAAATAATCATTCAAGTTCCTGCTTTTCAAAAAAACTATCAAACATTCTTCAAAACTCAAAAAAAAAAACTACTAATAAACTACACCAAAATAAACAAAACAAATTTCCTACTTCACTAAAATAAAAAAGTAACTCTAAACCTATAAAATAAAAATAAATGCCCCAACTTGATAAAATAAACTTTAAATAACTATCCAAACAAATGTCATCTGTATCATTTCTAAATTTTAAAAGTTACACTTCCAATTTACTTAAATAAATGTATTCTTCTATAATCTTTAACATAATTAAAAATTAAATAATTATAAATATAATTTTTCTTAGCCATTTAAAAATATATTAAATATAAAACTTTAAATTCATAAAATAACATAAATAATAAAATATTTTTTTTAATTTTACTAAATACAAATAAACTATTATAATTATAATTCTTACTTAATAACTGTAGGCGGAGTTTATTCACAAGAACACCAATACTAGAAAAATATTTATTAGAATATAATCCAGAACTCACGGTACAGGTAACCAAGTACAGTAGGGACCGAAGTCTGCAGACGGACGGACGAAGGGGTCCTTCCTCCAGCAGCCAGGAACCAGGAAGCGAGCCCCACAGCGTCCCAGCAGCCCCTTATCAAAGGGGTTGGCCACACCCCCTCCAGGAGCCCGGGACCCTGGATAAGCTTCTTTGGACCTTATCAGCTGACACCTGAATCCCACAACAAATAACTATTTTACTATATATAATTTTACTATATATAATTTTACTTTTTAATTAAACAAAAAAAGAGAGGTGATGTGGAAATGTCTTTCTGTATGTTGTGAATATCAATCTGTTTTGGCCCATGACAGGCACCATAGAAAATGTGAAACAAGAAAAATCACAACATAGATTGATTTAAAAAAAAAAAAAAAAAAAAGACAGAGTCAAAGACAGACTAAGCCAGCAGCCCAAGAAAAAACATGTAAAAAACACAGGTGAGCCACAGGCCACGTGACAGACAGATTAATAAAAATGAGTTAAGATTTAAAAGAAGCTAACAATGTGTCTGAGCCATAGGCCAAACAACATAAACCTAATGTGTCCAAATCATTTTTAAGGGCCTGATCAGTGGCGGGCAGCAAAGAGGTCTAGGGCTACAAGTCTATAAGTCTAGACCTCTAGCCGCATGGGACCAAAAAACCTCATTACAACTAACACATGATGTTGTTGTCCTTAACATGATGGAATTAAAGCCTTAAGGAGAATCCCGAAGCCACCCTCTGATTGAGAAAAAGGTAGTCATGGCCCTAAACACAAAATGCATCAATGGCATTGTTGAGTTAATGCTTCCTTGTGTTTCTGTGTACAACAAAGTTTTAGAATTAATGGAATATCCCTAATGGTTTTATGTGTTGTCAAATTTTAAAAACAAGGTAAAAGGTAGGGATAAAATATTATCGCCTTAGGGAAACATCATATCCATCTTATGTAAAATTAATGTCCAAGCATTCTTTCCATATTTTGGAGTTCAGTTGTTTACTGTATGTGGAATCAGAAATTTTTATTTTAATTGGAAATAAATTTAAAGACTGCAATTGAATTTGCCATATCATATTATGCTTAAGATAATAGTAGGATCCTCAAGGTCCAGAACACTTCTACAGCCTCATAAGAACAGCATTTTATCTTGTTTTTAATTTATATTCAAGAAGATGGGATAATTCACCTTTGTTTTGGTAAAGAATTTATGACTTTGCTTGGCTAGAACTTATGGCTCAAGCTTATCTAAGCCTCTTGTGCACTTTAATAGATTGATGACAAATTCTACTTATTTGGAATTATGTGAAGCATATTTTGATTCCAGGAAGTTAAAAGTGCTTTGACTGTTTATCAGACTGTAAAAATGTCCTAATGTATGGTATTTGGAAGGAGAAAAGAAAAAGAAAAATTCTTACTCCAACATCATCCTGTGTTTATTGTATAACTTTCCAATTCTTTATAAGCTTCCGTTTTTCTATTCTACTAATATAGTCCATCTCAAAAAGTTATCAGAATAACCTATAGTAATTCACAGGAAGAAGTTGATAAATTTAAAAAAGATGGTCCATTTAAACAGATAGGCACTTCACAATAAATTTATTTCATCAGTATGCTGCTTTGAATTATTTCTTGGTAATAATTTAAATATCTTGTGTTTAACAGCGTACCTCCCATTTATATGAATGATGTCTATTGCTGGTCTCAAATGATGCAGTAGTCCTTTTATCTCCTACCTTTCTGCCATGTTAATTCTAATGTCGAAGAGCACTCAATGGATTCATCTCATAGCTGGTGTTTCCTCCATCTCTTCTCCACGTTTTATGTTCCCTTTACTTCCTGAATAGGACAAGGAAGAACTCTCATTTCTGGGCAATTTGTATTTTAATTCTGGTTCTGTGGCACCTGTCTCTATTATTAGTTATATAAGACATTCTTTGGGTTAATGTTATCTATCAAATAAGTATAATACTTCCTACAGCAGTTATAATTAATAAAATTGCCATAACAAATTTCAATACTCAAAATGTTCAGTAACTTTCATTTTTACTAAATAACACCCCAAACCCTCCATTTGGACTGGATACTGATTTTCCACAGCTGCATTTTCTTTTTATACTCCATCATTGTCATCATTTATGATATTTTACTACTTTGATGCAAGAGACACAGAGTTCACTTCTCACTGTGGCTTTTCATGAGAGATAATTAAATTTTGATTTCTTAGTTTAAAAATACCTAAAAACTGGAGTAAAATCCCCACCTGTGACACAGAATTACTCTTAATAAAAAGATGCCAAGCTATGTTCAATAATATGGTACTAGCTGGTAATACCTACTTTTATAGTGCCTTCACTTTGTTTATTATTTTATTGCCATTAAAGGAGATAAATCTGCAACCATACCTGTCTACTTAGTAATTTTAAAACATAGTGATAGATTCCAGGTGAAAAGATGTCATACTTTTACTCTATCGTTCCTTTCCTGTCAACGAAACTGAAAAAAAAAATCCATTTACTTATGGAATTTATGCTCATGAAGTTACTAGACATTATTAAAACCTTATTTTTGTAAGATTTATTGATAACATAATGTTTGAAAAATTATTTGACCATGGCATGAAGCCATAAAATGACATAAAGGCGTTTTCTCTTGCATAAAATGTAATTATCTGGAGTACATACAATAACACAGACCTATGCAGAAAGCTCTTCTAATGTTGATTCCTGAATTAAAATATACTGTCTCTAAATGCATTAGTACTTAATTGAACACTTTTAAAATCAGTATTTAGGTGGCAGACTTGCTTCTGCATTCTATTTAAGGCAAAGGGCTTCAAATCTGAGCACACTTAAAGAAATGAAGGCTTTGCATGAATAGTATTCATAGAACTTGCTCTTCCCTGAGAGGTTTTTAGATCTAAGAAAGGCTGAAACTGATAGGAAGGATACTTCATTGTAGACCTGCATTCATTTATCCAAGGTAGAGAAAAGACTGGAGGAAGAGCATGGGAGATTCACAATGAAATCAATTACCACTTGTCGCTGATAAGACAGGTAGTGTATCAAAAACCAAGTAGCAATGGATGAGCATCGATAGGATGTCAGAGTAAATATGCAAAGAACACAGAGATATGTATAGTAACGGCAAAAGAAAGACAAAACAGCTTAAGGCCAGAACATCCCAGGAAACTTGAGAGTAATAGAGTTCTCAGAATGCTATGAAGGGGAAAATGTTTTTCATGGGAACAGATTCCAAAATATCACCATGCCTAGGAGCTATTTTGAATTAGTTTCTTCCAATTCATTCATTCCAGCACAAGAGAATTCAAAGAGATATTGAAATGTAACATAAGAACTAGGAGATTTAGATGCCTAATAATTTCTACCTGTGAGATTCTGGATGAGAAGCCCCTGGCTGAAATTAAAAAAAAAAAAAAAAAAAAAAAAAAAAAAAAAAAAAAAAAAAAAAAAAAAAAAAAAAAAAAAAAAACAAAAAAAAAACAAAAAACAAACTGCATAGAGAAGTATAGCAGCTAGTTTTGGCAGTATAGATACATCCACAACTTTCTTTTTAATGAACGGCAAGAAGTGAAAATGTGATAGGAAAGAGCTAGCTAAATTAAATCCCCAAATCAAAGTTGGCTTTGTTAGTTTTGTTCTTGTCCTAGCCTTGTTGGGAAGAGTCTATCTTTTGAATGAAATGATTGTCAGTTTAATCCTATTGAGGAAGCTTAATTATTTCTGTTTGGTGTTCTTCACTTTATTGTTTAATTCTCTTAGCAAGTTGCACGTTCTTCAAAAAGAATATAAAGAGCAAGAACACTCTCAATTAAAGCATAAACCTTTTCAGCCATTAGCCCAATCCCCTGATTAACAGAGGACATGGTTTTGGGTTTTTTTTTTTTAATGAGTTGTCAGTTTTACCATAGGGTAGGCTTATGAATTTAAATTACAAGCAGGAACAAATGGAATTTCATCTGTTGTAAAACACAAACAGTATGGCAGTACAGGGACTGTTGCCAAAATGGTGTTATTCAAGGTTCATAAATGATCCCCTTGGAACACACAGCAGTATCCTCCTGTTTGAAAATGACATTCAGTCTTTAGTGAAGAAATGCTAAGGCAGGAGAAATCCAAGAAATATCTTATTAAATCCAGATTGCTTTCCTATGCCTTCTGACCTACTTTTTTTTTACAATATAATATTGTTTCTCATTGTCCGAATTTGTGAATGCAGGCTGTCATTATCTAAAGATCCAAACATCAATTGTTAAAATACAGTCATCATCACATCATAGTCTAAATCAGTGTAGTGTTGAACTCCCTTGGGATTCGCAGGTTTCTTTTTTCCATAGGGAAATTAAAAGAGAACACTAAATGTTGAGCTTAATAGAAACCTTTTAAAATATAGTTTTAGAAGTTATATTATTATCACATCACTTTAATAAGATATTAAAAAATAAATGAATAATGAGTAGTAGACAGCTTACTTGGATTGATGAGAAAAAAAAATGACCTGACATTTTGATGCTCAAATTAACTGAGTTCATAACTTATGCAAATCACTTAATCCATTTTTAAATATTTTCTTTTAATATAAACTCACAGTCATCTAAAGTAATTTTCAAGTTATTACCTCCTGTATTACTAAAAGGATATTAAATCATATTTTAAAAATAATCTTTGTTACTGATTATTTAAACTCTGTACAGTGATTAGTTTTCCTACATTTTTGTACTTTGATTAATGAGCTATATGAAGTTTATCTTATATTAATTAAGTTTGTATTTTTTTGACATACCAGAAAGTTTCAATGTTAACAGTGATGATAAAAAAAAAAAAAATCTTAAACTAACCAAAGCCGGTACAACCCTCCATCCTCCATTTGTCTAGGAAACTTGAATAAATAATTCACAAAGTTATATAAAATGTCTTCTAAACATTTAGTATTATTAACAATTTTTGTTAACATCATTTTCTTATTAAAGAAGCAGATAATTCGATCTATGTTTTGCGACAAATTCACATTTCTTAGCTATGACTATATACGTATGTATATGTAATGTCATAAAATGGCTTTTATTAATCCTGGTATAGTAACTTGTAACAGACACTCAAAGGTGTTTTATATAATGAGAATCAGAAATACACATTTGGAAAGACTGTCTTATTTAATTCTCTTTATCCCCATCTGAACTAAACATAACCCACAGGTAGTGTCTAGAAAGGTAGGGAGAATACTGCGTTCTTCTCATCTTTGCATAATTCTATTTGATCAGAGTATTCATGGAAAATATTTTACCAATTTTATTATGTAGTTCAACAAGGATAGATTAAAAATTGATTTTGCAATTCTTATCATTTTCTCCATTGCTGAAAAATTTTGTGTCCTTTTAATTGTTATGTCTTGCAGGCTTAAAAACCAGGTTTAAAATATTCTCACTTTTAGTTTATGATTTTAAAAGCACCCAGGCTCACAAGGGAATGGCTGAAGCAATCACAATTTCTGCAATGTGAATTTTCAATGCAAGGAATAGATTCAAAGGAACTGGATAATAATGTTTTCAAATGTGCCCAATCTCCAGTCTATCAGGGGTAAGAGGTTCTTTGGTGTGTCAAACAAATATTTGCTTTATGTGAGTCTAAGTTTTAGTTCTGTTGCTGTGTGAAAACAGCAAACCATATCGTATTCACAGCCAAAAGAGAGAAAACAAACAAACGCACATGTGCCCTCATTTGCTGACTTCTCTCTACATTTGCGTAGTCCAGGCCCAACACTAGGAATTACACTTGATAGCCCTCCCACCCCAATTAATGCAATCAATATAAATTATGTATCATATAAAAGTGGAAAAACAAAACAAACAACTAAAAATGAAAACAAAAGTCAAACAACAAGCACTCATATAGAACAACCTAGTAGAAGAGTCCTTCCTCTGGGAACGCCTTCCCAGGTAGTTTTAAGTTGTTTCAAGTTGGTACTTAAAACTATCACATTATGTGAGTCTGGCTGATAACTATTGACATTAGTACATGATTTTATGCAGTGGCTTAATACAACCCACTATGATGGAATGCAAAAGCCTCTTATTTTATAATAATTTTGTTTTGTGGCTGTAAAGATCCTCATGTGTACATAAATATTGCAGAGTGCCACCAGGGATGATGTGGGAAAGATGTCAAGGTCATTGTTAATATGATGGCAGCAGCTTCCCCCTCAGATCACACCCGAATAGTTTGATGATTCTTGCACAATGACAAGGAAAAAGTAGTAGCACCATCTCCTTGAAACTTCACTTGTTATCCCGACCCCCATCTTTTTCTAAAACAGTTCTTGTCAACATAGTTCATCAACTACAAGACAAACATTTTCAGAGCTCATGCTTTTTTCACATATTGATACATGAAAAATCTATTATCAAGGACAGCCACACGAACAAGGACATCACAGTGACCAAGTAGCTAGCTCTGTGGCACTTTGCCTTTCCGCCTTTTTGTTGTTAGAAATGAAGATAAATGTCAATATTTCCCTTGCTTGCATAATCTTAATGTTACATTCCAGACTGCTAGTAGCTTTCCCACACAAATGATTGGGCTATTGCTTCACAGTG
Source organism: Phyllotis vaccarum (assembly GCA_033318265.1). Classification (NCBI taxonomy): domain Eukaryota; kingdom Metazoa; phylum Chordata; class Mammalia; order Rodentia; family Cricetidae; genus Phyllotis; species Phyllotis vaccarum. The sequence goes on along the minus strand of JARWLC010000002.1, from coordinate 120,013,720 downwards.
TCTGGTGTGCTGCTATTTTAAGCAGGTCTTTGCATCTTCTCTGCCCTCTCCTTGGAAGCATTGCTGTTACAGACCCATTAGAGGGAACAGAACTGCTGTTAGTGCACATCGTCTGTGGTCCACATTTGGAATCAGATTTCTAAAAGCATGCATATTTGATGAAGCTAGCTTAAATAAAAGGTTACAATGCTTAATAGCCTATAAAATGCAAATAAAACTATATGGAGATGCCATCTTTGTATTACTGAATGTCATACCCACTAATTAGGAAAAATATCTTTTGTTGGGATATTATGAATTGTCCTACACCATTTTTCTGTTAAGGGCAAAAAACCTTTTTTCATCAAATTTGTGTTGTAAGGAATAAATACATGGATCCAACTTTTAGAGCTAAATAAATTATAATTAATAAACTTTATGTTTATATAAAGAAATATTCTTCCATATATTGCACAGTATTAGTAAAGGTTCATGCACAGCATATATTTTAATAATAGCATATGTTTTTATATATAATTTTGCCTCTGAATAACTGAAAATTTGGAGTCATCAAACAAACTATTAATTGGCATACTTTTAGTTATATCATCTTAATTGAAAATGATATACAGAGAATGAAACAGGAATGCCCCCAAGTACAGAAGTTCAAGTAGCTACTACTTTTCAAAACATATAATGGTTTGTACAGAACATGAAATTGAAATGAAATACAATTAAATGAAGGTTATTGCATTTAGGAACGATATTCTCATATCTGTCATTTGTGTCCTTTATTCTGGTTTGTTGGTAGTGTTTATGGCGACCTTACAGCTCATATTTGATGACTATTATTTTTATATAATATTATTGTAATGTATGATGAATTACAGGACAAGAAAAACAACTTTTTGTCAAGGATTTATTTGAACTTTTGCATGTAGATGGAATTTCAGATAAGCCAGATTTTATCTTGAAATTTTTTCTCTCAATTTAAGCTGTATTTGTTTGTTGGATAAGGGTTTTTGGTCCCTTCTGAAAAGACCATCACTGGCAGTGGAATAGCTCACTGGTCATAACACTTGAAACAGAGAGTTAAAGCAACTTGCTTATTAGAAACTTACACTAAGAATGACAAATCAATAATTAAATTCAATATTTTATTTTAATTTTTGTAGAGTGAATTAATAAAATAGACTTACTTTTAATAAAATAATTTACTATAATACGCACTTTCACATGAGACGTTTTCCAAATACTTGCTTACATTGTATAAGGAATTGAGTGTGGTTTAAGAGTTAAGACATATTATTTGAATCAGCCTTATGACTTTATTTCTGTTTGTATTAATTGTATATTGTTCTATTTCATGGTAAAGTTCTTCTCATATATTCATGATTATGATTTTCAGGAAGGAGGTTGCACTAGCATGATATTTTTAGGAAAAATTGCACAGTTGTGGTAGAGAAATGGATTCTGCTATGTGTGGTGTTTGAGATAAATGGGGAAAGTCAGGATTTTTAGAGGTCATTTGTTTAAAAAAACATTTAATAAAGTGCATTTGTCCTTGTAATTTCTTTCATTTCCTACTGTATATATTTTTTAAAGCAAAGATAGTTAACATTTACTTTGTGATAAGATCAACATTCAATTAATCTTTTTTTCTGCTTTAAAGCATTGAAAGCTAATAATTTTTGTGCTTCTTATGTTTTACCTTCTATCATTTTTTAATTTATATAATGTTTACATGCACAAAGATTTAATGGTAATAGAAAAGCCAAAAGTAAGTTATCAAAATGATTCTGATGTGGGAAACAACCCTGAGTGTAATCTGTTACCTAGTGAAGTAGCAGAGTAAAAGGATTGTGAATTATATTTAGCTCTTAGAAATGTGAACTGACTCTTAGTTATGTAATTTAGATACACAGGCCTGCTTATATACTTCCCATATTATCTCTGCTGATTTTTTTAGCTAATTGCTAACTCAAGATGTCATTTTTGTTAGATTTTTCTTGCTTTCACTAACCTAAAATGAGTTACACGCAGTTGCCCACTAAACATGACTGGCAAAATCAACCTAAATAAATACTTTAGTTTTGAAATCATTTTTACAAAATCATTATGTTAAATTATAAGAAAGGATTTTCCAAAATGATCTATCAAGTAGCACATGTCATTCAATACAACATGTGAACAACAGCAGCTGTTGTATTTAACTGCTCTCTGAAATATACATAAACAAAGATGTCTTTTCCAGGAATATTCAGTTTCCTAAAGGTAGGCTCAAATCTTACAGTTTTAATCAGGTATTCGCACCCAGAAGATTTGAGTTTAGTGCACGGTTTGTTCCTCCAAGTGCCTTTTCATTCTTTCACGTAAATTCCTTTCCTTGTTGTTTGTAAAGAAGCAGAGAAGATTGCACAACTTTCAATATTGCCCCTTGCACAGCTTAAGAGGAGAGGAACGTGGCTATATCTTTTTGATTATAAGGATGTGAGGTCAGGGGCAAATCCCCCAGGGGAGAAAGACCAGAATATGCACACAGTTGTCAAACAATAAATTATTGAATGCCCTGACCTCAGAAGCAAGAGTAGTGGAGCTGAGATCTCCTGACACTTTATAGAACCCACAATAGCTGCAGTGACAGGACGCAGCAAACTTAGCCATTTACGTGGGGTTACAGAGGCTTCCTGGTCTAATCTTGGGAGTTCAACTGTAATGGAGGTCATTTCTTTGTTGTAAAATGGCAGCAGGAATACAGCCGCAATAATCTCATTTCTTCCACATTACAACTCATATTTGTCTTTGTTGGATTCATCAAGGAAATGAAATTAACTTAGGGAATGCTGTTCCTGATGGGTTAATTTTCTGAAGTTGTAATTATCATTTTGAAAACAGAAACAAAATTTTGTGAAGTTCTTTAATAGTTTATTTTTATTTTTTCTTTATTTTATTTTTTATATAAAAATGTAATTTTTATCCATGTATCCATCCCATGTTCCCCCTCCCTTCCCTTCTCCCAATCCCTCCCAGTCAGCCCTCATCCCCCCCCCCATCCTCACATTCCCTCCCCCAAAAGGGCAAGAAGTCCCAGGGGAAATCAGACTTATCTGGAGTGGATGGGCCATGCTGAGCGGACCCATCTTTGGTCATTTAGAGTTAATAGTTTGGTACAGAAGTTTCCTTTATAGATAAAGAATTTTGCTTTTCCTATAGAAATGCCCATTCTCAAAATATTCTGTGCACAATGAAACATCCCGAAGAGGTCAGTGACAACAAATGTCTGGGTGCCTTCTATCTGAGGGTATTAACAGGTCTGCTACTTCACATGTCCTCATACTTCAGGGTCATAAAGGAGACTGGCAGCTGTATTCATGTTCCCAGTATCCCTCCTAATGCAGTTACATTTGGAAAGCTGATCCTTGACTTGGCATTGTTAGCTTTATGTCTGCACTTGGTGTAGATCATCATTGTGGAGCAGCTTTCACATCACCATGCAACACAAATCAAAAGCAAATGATCAGTTCAGTATTTTTTTAAACCTATGTCTCAATAAAAATATGTGTGTGTTTCAGAATTTTTTTCAATAGAAGAATTAGTATTTTTGAAAGATTGCTTAATATTTTAAATTCTATAGTTTAAAAATAATGATAATTTCACAGTGACCTTATATTTTGTATGATCATTTGAAGGGGCAGAGTTAAGAGTCTTGTACACAAATTTTCTTTTCCAATTAAGGATTTTTTTCTGCCTTCAGAGATTTGTCCATGCTCAAAAATATTTTAAACACTTTCAAATATCCTGAAGATGTCAGTGTCAGCAGGCATTATTGTTATCAAGGAGTATTACTCCTGGGTGGCAGACAGAGATTTTGTGTGTATAAAGCCAAGAGTAATAAAGGAGAAATTGGTATTTATTGACATTAATTTTATAGTCATTTTTCAGCACAAATAATACAAGTTGTATACGACTTACACACAAGTGTGGTGAATATGTTAAAAAAATTGTCATAATTTCATCACCAAACTTTACTTTAGACTATTTGTGACTTATTTTTTCAAATTTTCCTTTGTACTTGGCGAAGTAATTCTCACACATGAAGTTTGTAGATGACTACTGTCTTTGTGACAGGGGGATTACAGCATCATCCAAATGTCCAGTAGAAGACATAGCCACATTTCTCCAGATCCAGATGGTGGATGTGTTGTCCATTCTTACCTCATATGTAGTCAAAACAGATTCAAATCTTTCAAAACATCATTTCTACCAAGAGAATTTTCCTTTGTCTGCTTCAACAAAGATAATCTGGTCACTCATGAAATGAGATTGGATAGCAGTAGAACTAAGATTCTTTATCTGTAATGAATGTCATTTTCCTGTTATTGGCAATACATAGCATTCAGCGACTTCAGTTACCTCAAAAGAAAACATCATTCTCTTTTTCATTGATGACATCCCAAAAATGGGGAGATATCATTAGGATGCAAAACCTTAGTATGAATATATAAACAGAAAATACAAATTAAACTAAAATCTAAGGACCTAGAAACAGAAAAAGTCTTCAGAATACAATGATATGAATTGAATTAAAAAATATTCTGAGATATGTTTTTCTATCTTGAACTGCTTGATATAAAAAAGGCATATTTGGTATATTATAATGAGAAATGGACTAAATCACTCTGTAGTGATTATAAAAGTAATGATTGAAACAACAAAGACTATGATAATTCTAGACATTTTAAAACTAAAATAGTATTGTGAGATAAGGCAGTTCTATGGAGTTACTCTTGAAAGGAATTACACTGTCATTACAGTCATAATTCATGTGAAAAGCAGCCCCCAAACTGAGTACCCTCTCATGTGACATTTGTAACTGAGAAAGTATTCATCTTCACTGCCCACTATGAACTGGGTGCTATGATCTTCAAGCTCCCATGTTAGATTTGCATGAGGAGTGTTGTAAGGATGAATGGAAATGACATTTACACAGCTAGGTCTGTGCAAGTCAGGTGGAGCCCAAGCAAAAATAACAGCTTGTCATAATGTATCTAATACAGAAGCCATTTTCACACCACCTCTACGCAGTAGCACAAGTGCATATGAAGTTCAATCATCTGAAGGAGATTTGATGAAAAAATAGAGTTAAATGGTCCCACAGCTATTACATGATTAATATTTCCAATAATATTAAGAATATCTTTTCATTGTTATGTAAAAAATGGCTGTGCATCACCGAGAATTCTTTCTTCTTATTAATATGAATAATGTATATCACATTCATCTTTTAATGAATTTTATCACTCTAATATTTTGCATTTTATTTTTATTATGTAATGTTATTTATATTCTTTTATTTTTAACTTTCTGTGGCATCATTTGGTAGATAATGGGTTTCTTGGTTGTTTTCTTTTTGACATAAAGCAATAAACTATGTAATTATCTATAGGTTTGCTTAAAATACACTATTGTTTGCATTGTTTGACTTTATCATTTGTTGTAGGAGATCAGGGAGGCCTGCACAGGTATTATAGCTTCTCCTCACACTTTGTGTTCCTTTACACATAAACTGACCTGACAGAGATCACCTAGAATAACCCAAGTTCTTTGTGATATTTCTAAAAAATGTTCCTTTCCAAATTATTACTGACTATAATTAAAAATTTCTCATAGAATCAGATGATTCTACATACTTTTATTTTTCTCATATAATATATTTTGATTATCGTATTTTTCTTCTTCAACCCCTCCCAGATGATTCCCTATTCATAATCATCAAATTTGATGCTCTATTTCTCTTTAGACAAATAAACAAACAAAAAACTAGCAAAAACCATATACAAAGAAACAGAATCTTTTTGTATAGAGCAGCTACTCCTGAGCATAAAGCCTGTTCAAGAGTGTGGTTACAACCAGTCTTACTCTATTAAAAGTAAACAAACAAAACCTGAGTTTTCTGTTTCCCAATAGCTATCATTGCAAATAACTTCTTGGTTAAAGTGTAACTTTGGTCTACTTCTCTTTTTTCATGCTGAAACTTTATCTATTTTGAACTTGTGCATCCTCTTACAATGCCTGTGAGTACAAATGTTTACCAGTCTTGTTCTATCTACATCACTATGGAGTTAACTTCCCTCAGTGTCTACTAAAATCTTTTTACCATATCTTCTCCATAGATTCCTGAGTTTTGACAAAGGGAATGTAATTTTATTTAGGACTGATTTTCTATGGTCTCTCATTCCCTGCTCAGTGTATAGTTGTGGGTCTTTGTGTTATTTACTACCTATTGCATGTAGGGGATTTATGATGTTACATTGTAAATAATTGTCCTGCCTATGAGTTTAATAAAAAGTGCTGATTGGCCTAAGGCAGACAGGAAGTGTGGGTGGGGCTACCAGACTAAGAAAACTCTGGGAACAGGAATAACAAAGGAGAATGCCAGAGAGAAGCCATAAGAAGCAGAGAACAACTTTGCTGCTCTGATAAAAGGTACTGAGCTGCCTGGCTGAACAGGGTAAGAGTCCTGGGTTAGTTTAAGCATAAAGAGCAAATTTTATGCCTGGGTCTTAGGTTGATCAGCCTAAAATTATTGTAAGCATCTGTGTGTCTCTTTGGGTCTGTGGGTCTGCAGGTCTAAACCTTGAGGGTAGGCCTGAAATGCTGGGACATAAAACTCTAACTACAGCAAGAAGTCTTTCATATGAGGACTGAGTAATGAACTGATGTGTGAGTATATAAATATGTTGGTAGAAGACATTTTATTACTACATTCTTTTATACTATAGCATGTTTCCTCTAGAGCTCATTATCTAAGTAGTCTCAAGTTCTATGCCTAATTAACAATTCCAGGTGTAGGTTCCATGTCATGGAGTGGACTTTACTTCAATCAAGAAGTGGCTGTTTTCTCCTCTAATATCAGTTTCTGTCATTATTATAATAGTGGGTACATGTTGCAGGGAAATTGCTCTTTAGTTTACATGTTCATAACTGGTATTATTTGATGATAACTTTTCTTTCCCTGTAACATGTATAGTACATATGAGCACTATGAAACTTAGTCAGTGGGGTAAATCATCTGTCTAGTTGAGCACCAGCTCAGTTTCATCATGTCCAAATGTTGTTTTCATTTATTCAGTAGCTTTCCCTTAGACAACTGTTCTCCTAATCAGAAATTGCAACTCTACAGATACCAATAGTGGTTCAGCCTCACTAGCAGTAGCCAGATGATAATTCAGTTCCCTCAGGTAATGGCTCTATCACAGCTGCTAAAGAGAAGTACTTAGATCTCCATCCCTCTATAGAACTCAAGATTCAAAGGTTGAGGTAAAATTCTACTTGCTTAGAGAGGCTGAATACCAAGTTGTAAATGTCCACTAGCTCCTGGATCTCTAAATACACCATCTCCTTCTTTTCTTTCCCCATTTAAGAACCATATATATACATGGTTCCTACCTACCACTTTCTGTCAGCTACTTACTGACTCAGCCTCCTGTTCCCAGGTTAAATTTGTGTAATCAAATAAATAAAACACATCTTAAAATAATAATTCTCCACAACTTTCCCTCTTTTGTATAAATAAAGATGAAATGGTTTAATGCCGCATCCGGCTAAAGTGCACCAAGTCATGTGAGGGACGTGAGGTTAAATCAGCACTCAGGAGTCGTCAGGTTCCATCATCCAGGATCACAAAGAGAGAGACCCGAGCTTTATTCAACACACCCTTTTATACCTCTAATACTTCCTCCTAGTAACTTTCTCCCACACCTGAGGTCGTAGAAAGTCCCATGACTAATGCCCCCTGGGGTTGGCAGCAATAACAGGAAAACCGCAGAGCAGAAAAAACATTATGTTTGTCCCCCTAGCTATCAGAAGGTTCAGTTCTCAGGGAGGAGGGGGCCACGAGGGCCAAGGTAGAATTTTCCACAGGCACATATCTATACACTCAATCCAGCCTGATGTAAGGAGCCAACAGTTTAACTTTAATATAGTAAAACTATACACAACAATAAGAGTTGCCAAGTTAGAATTATGTTCACAATATTCAGTCCATTTATATTTAGCAAATTCAGAGAAAGTATGTGGTTATCTATCTTATTATAGTGATTCCATAGCTTTTCCTGTCCCAGTTTACTTTGTATCATTGTAGAATGTATGAGCTTTTGAAAGGCTGAGAGATTAGCCTAGTCTTAACCACTGTATATTGGTGAAAGCTAGTGTCTTTAAACAACACATTTTAAAGCACTTTTGTATATTAATATGGTGTCTGTTTGGGGCCTTAAGTAGGCCAGACTCTAGGTATAACATTTTAAAATTAGTGTGAGGCCACTGGCAGAAGCTGAGAAACTATCACAAAAGCTATAGATATTAGTAAATTAAAATGTAGTTTTTTGTGAGAGCAGGGTGGTTTGTTGTTGTTGTTTTGGTTTTTAAGCTGCTAGAGAATCTGGGAGAAAGTAATTAAGGCCTTTTTTCTATAATAAAATTAAACTTATTTGAGTTAACTCATTTTTAGAAGCTGTACTGTTATTTTTGTGTCCTCCCCCACCCCCGCCGCCACCTTGGTTCTCAAGGCAAAAAAAAAAAGGGGGGGGGGGAGACACAGAGCATAAAGGTTACTTGTAATTTTGACCTTAACCCAGGTGCCATCTAACATTTTTGGGGGGGCAATGGGAGGCTTTTTGGCTTAGTCATTGACCACACCTGATTATGCAGTCTTTTTGATATTGTGGCAGTCTTTTTTGGCCTGCTGTTGTCAACAGTGTTCCATATGTGAGAAACTGTCTGTTCCATCCTGCGATCCTGCTTCTCCCTTCTCTCAGCTCTGTGCTACAGTGAAGTTCATACCCCCTCAATGATAACCAGTGAGATGGCCCACAGATTTTTTTATGTGTATTTAAAAAAAAATTTTTCCAATTATTCCCCTGCATGTCCTCCCTTCCCTCCTTCCAATCCCTCCCAATCCTTCCTTAGTCTTCCACTACCTCATCCCCTCATGTTTATCTTTTCTATGTTCTTCAATCTATCTTCTGAGGCTGTACTTTCTCTTTTTTCCAGTGTTTGTCTGTTTATATTTTTAAGGATTAAAAACTTTGTTCAGGTTTGCTTGTCATTTTCACATAAAGCTAAGGATACAGGAAACAGTCTGATCTGGATTCCCAATAAGCAGACCCTCAACATTTTTGGCATGCAATGTGGCTCCCTCACATAAGGGGAGAAGCAGGACCTTGAGCTAAAGGCAATCCCAAATCATGTGCACCATCAACACATATCTAAGGAAATGTAACACTTTAACTATTTAGTATCTGTCTCCATCAAAAACACAGAAGTATATGATATTACCTGAGTAAACAGGAAATGCATTGCAAGAAACTTCCAAAATCCTAGAAATGGCAAAGACATATGAGAACCTAGATAGGCACCCAAAGTTCCTCTGCAATGTTGTAGCATCAATCTTCAGCCTGCAGGTGTAGAGGATCTGTCAGATTTTTCTGTGAAGCAGGAAATTTGAAGGGCTTTCCTGCCTTGTATTGGCAAAATTCAGCAGTCACTTTCCTGAGGGTTCTATATGTCCAGTCTGCCAGCACACAGTCAAACAGTAAAGGCAAAAGCAGTTTCGTTTCAAAATAACTAATCTTTCCACATTGAAAGAAAATTCCTATGGTGTTTTCTCAATGACCATCATGCTTTTTTGAAGTAAATTATTGGTTCTAGGAACAGATGTTTCTTATTGTCATAAAAAACCCTAAATAAATAAAACATTTTAAATGCCATATTATATATGTCTTTGAATTGTTTGAAGAACATCTATCTATCTAAAACATAACTATTTAACCTAGAAAACATACTTAATGTGACTACAAATTGATTATTATAGATTAACTTTTTTATTTATTCATTGCATTTTTAAGTGAGCTTCATAAGCACAATACCCCAAACATGAATAGAGACATGTATATAGCATAACAAAAGTGACTTTAAATTTGTATCAAAATAAAAAAATTCATGCCAATTCAAATTATCTGAGATTATGAGTTGTCTTTTTATTCTCTATTCCTATATTTCTCTAAATTATGACAGCCATTCATGACCCACCAAATAATCAAACACTATCCATATCGTCTCTTGGGAGTGACGGAGTTGTGTTCATAAGACTGCCTATGCATAAATTATGTTTTAGGGGCCCTGAGAAAAACTGTAATAACAACCAGGCTTTGTTTGGTTTCAAACTCACAGAAATACAAAGGGATCTCTACCACTGCCTCCTAAAAGCTAGGATTAAAGGTGTGTTTCATCATTCCTTGACCTCTATGGCTAACTCTGTGAATGGTTCTATCCTCTGATCTTCAGGAAAACTTTATTAGATACACAGTATATCACTACAGTCTGTGTTGGGCACCATCCCTATGTGTAGACAGTTCCAAGAGAGGTAAGAGTCAGCAAGGGAAAAAGTGAACAGGGATACATTCATATTATTCCAAAACATAGATCATATCATTTTTTATTTTAGATATATGTTCACTTATTTTGCTTATCCTTTTAAGTCATCATTGATAAGTTTGTGACAGAATTGTGTTATCTTTTACACCCATTTTCCCTCAAATATTGTCATCATTAATAAACAAAGTTATCATTTTTACTCAATAACTCCATAACCCAACTTTTAAGAATCTAGAGTCATATAATAGCCTCTTCTCTGTCTTGTAGCTCTGGTTACTTCAGAGATGATAGACCAAAACAAAATTTCCAAGGCAGCCCAGGCATATTGTCATGTAACAAAAATTCTTAATTGTCAGGATGCCCAGGAAAAGTCTCAAGTTAAAGCTTCTGCAGTTATTCAAATTCTGGAATAATATAATGTTTTTATTTTATGTTTTTATAGAATTTGTTTATATGCCTAATCCTGGAATTCTGTGGTTCTTTAGCCATATGATATCACAGTGACTCTCTATGTTCTAAGGTTGCTAAAAAAGAGAGGTACTAACATTCCCTAATACTGATTTCAATGGTTCCTATACCTGTTTTTATTCCTATCAGTAATAAACAAATGTTCTCACTTTCTGTGATCCTCACCAGCATCTACTGTCATTGTTTTATTAATCTGAACCATTCTGACTAATTAATTTTCCTTGCTTTAATGGCTAAGGATGTTGGATACTGTCAAGTGTCTCACAGTCATTTTTGTTTTGATTTGATAAATATATAATCCAATAAACATTTTAAATTAGTTATTTATTTCTGGGTGTTCAGTTCTTTGGAGTTCTTTTTATATTTGTGATATTAACCCTGTGTTAGATTTACATTTTACTACAAGACCACCACAAAGCAATTTTCTGAGCCTTGCTTGAAAGGAGAAATTTGATGGTGGAACCATATAGTGAACTGAATGTTTCAAAATCTTTTTCTACATTGTCTGGCTATATGTAAGTCTCTGTATTTGTTACCATTTGCTGCAGGAAAAAGCTTCCCTAATGATGGTTGAGTAAGACACCAATCTACAAGTATAAGAGATTGTTGTTAGGAGTCATTTTATTAATACATTCCTTTATTAAAATGGTCATATTTAATATGCCCCTAGATTTCTGCCCTACTTAGTCTCAGGTTCTTGGCTTAATGAACAGAATAAGATAAATAATAAAAAATGCGGTACATATAAATAATGGGATATTAGCTCTCTATAAATAAAATAATGATAGTCTCAGTTAAATGAATGGTTCTAGAAAAAAAGTCCTTCTGAATGAGTTAACCTAGGCCCAGAAAGACGAATATAGTATTTATTCACTCATATGTGGATGTTGGCTGTTAAATCACTGACATTCAGGCTATAATTCATATAATCACGAACATTTGGTATTGAGGAAGACACAAGGAGGAATGAACATTCTTTGCAATAAAGAGGAACAGAATAGGTAATTGTGGATGCCAGGTAAAAGAGTAGAAAGAACAGATCCAACATGGAGCCTGAGAGAAGAGAGAGATTATGGAGGAAATACAGAGAGGCACAGTTAAAGTTGTCATTTGAGGGGTCATATGAAAACGTAATACACTATATGGTTCAGTATATATGTATGTATGTATGTATGTATGTATGTATGTGTGTGAAAGAAATATAAATATAAATAAAATGATATCTTTCGGGGGAGACAGATTCTCAACTAGACATATTTCATCATCAAATTTTCAAATAAAACTTTTATTATCAAGAATGACTTACATTTAATTGAGTTGTTGGCAAAAGAGGTCCCAGTAGAACCTCCAAGCAACATAATCTATGGCCAAGGCTATTGGTTTCTTTCCCCAAATTGATGTCAGGTTCCTATTGATAAAGATAATACTGAATATACTCTTTGAAAACAGAGAAGTCAACCTTGTGTCTACTTAAAGCCTTTGTCAATATGAACCTATGTTCCTGAAAATAGAAGCGGATCTGCCTGTTACCAAAGGAAAAAGTTATGTACCCATCCTCCTGCAAGCCCTATGATTTAAAAATGATTACCTGTCTGGGAGATGTGCTTATATAATAGTGGTGCAAATATTGTGAGGGTAACCAACATCTGATTGGATTTAAGGCCCATCTGTCCATATCTCAGTGACAGTGAATATAAGTTTAGAAAGACTCATTTTACACTATCTGTGCAACTCTTATATATGATGAGTTTCAACAGGTGTCCCAGACACCTTGAAACTAATACAACAGTGAAAGATGATATGAAAGGTTAGAGAAAATTCAGATATCTTTTTAGAGAGGCTGCCAAATTAATATACTTTAAAAGTACTTCTCCCTGCAATGAAATTTTTCATTTGTTTTTATCATTATAATTATGTTTCTGGTTGATTCCTACAGTGTTGTTACACCATGTCAGCTGCACGGTTCCTCTAAGCCTAAATTCAGATATATGAAGTAGATCTTAGAAATCACCCTGAAAAATTAGGTCATTAATTTATCTTTGGTAGTCTTAAGATATATATTATAATCATAACTAACCAGAGGTATTTATGACATAATCCCTTAGTTTTACCACTCCAGCAATCATTACACTGAATTACATCAATCTCTGGATATCTTTATGTAATGTATTATTATAAGTGGAGAGCAGAGATATTTAGATCCATTTTACTCATGTAAATATTACTTCACAAGTCATCCATGGTAATTTTGACATTATTTCATTAATCTTGCTTTGAAAATGAGTAGCCTTTACCTTTTCTTATTATAATCAGAAAGAATTCTGTAAACAAAAATTGTAGGCTTCCTGCTTTTTAAAAATCTTTTTACAATACTATAAATTTTACAGCTTTTGATCTTGTATAATCTTACACTTCTTCCTGTCATTTGGATTTCCTAAGTTTTTGTGCTTGTTTGTAAATGTTTCTTACAATTACAATTCTCAAATTACAAAATTGAACAAGTTTTTTTTTTTCTTTATCCCAGCTTCTATTTTCTGCTATAGGCAAGTGCTGTGGGATAGTCTTTCTGTATGCTGCGAATATGTGTTGCTACTATTGATTAACAAAGAACTGTTTTGGTCATTGGCAAGATAGGAGATAGCCAGGAGGGAAAGGCGAGAGATAGAAGGAAGAGAAAGGTGGAGTTATAGCAGATGCTGTGAGCTGCTGGGGAGACCAATGTGTAATGAAACATAGGTAAGCCAGGCAAGATAGTACATAGAAATGGGTTAAGTTAAGAACAAAGAGGTAGTTAGTAATAAGCCTGGGCCACAGACTAAACATCTCGTAATTAATATAAACTTCTGATTAGTTATTTACTAAGTGGATGCAGGACTGCTGGTGGCATAGATACATCCAGACTATGGGGCTAGGCAGGACTAAGAAACTCCAGCTACAAAGATATTTTACAACAGTGTTCTATTGTTTATAACAACATTTTTTAGATAGTTTACTTCTGTTGTTATTCGGATGTTTTGTTTGCTTAGTTGAGGTTTAAGTAAATTTTAGTTTGCTTTTGTCATATATATAAACATATATATATATATAATATTTGATAGTAAATAGTATTATCTGGATAATTTTCATTGTCACATTTTTGCCTTGTGTTTTTTTTTCTAATTGGAGATATTTTCCTATAGATTAAATTTTCTTATTTTGAAATATTACTGGAACATATCAACATAATTTATAACCAAAAAATATTGAGGAATAGTCATTATCTTGTCAGAAGTTTTGGCAGTGTGGATGCAGTTGTAATGTAATTTTTAGCAAAGAATTACTGCATAGTTTAGAGGAGATGTGGTTGGCATTTTGATATTCATACAGCATCAAATAGTACCTGGGCAAATTTTAAGTGTACATAGATTTTTGTATTCAATGCAAAGAATATTAGAGTAAGTTTATTCATTTAACTACATGAAATTGACCACACAAATCATTTGAACAGAAAAACAGTGAGTTGTGTTATAAATAATATGTAATTAACAGTGTGTGGATTGATACAACCTAACATATAGGTGGGTATTTATGCTTTTAAGGCAGAATAGCTTATAGACAACTTCCCATTGAGGAGTAGAAATTATGGAAGAGAGAGATTGTAAATGGCAAAAACAAAACTGCTTTCAAGGCACATGTGTTTCCAAGGTTACCATGATCCAGGGTCAGAAAGACTAGTGCATCAGAAGCACACGTGCTGTGGGTACTCTCTGATTTACCCACAGTATGAGCTTTAGGGGCCAAAGTCACAAAGAAATTGCATAGAGAAAACTACATACATAATTCCCTTAAAATGATGTTTTGTTCAGTAAATTGGAGAGTACAGACAAATATAATTAGTACTATATTTTTATCTTAAGTTGAACCAGATCAACTTTTTTTTGGAGAACTAGCTCAATTGATATAGATATAATAATATTGGATTGCAATGACTGAAGCTTCTTTGAAACCACCTTGGTCTTGTATAGTTTCTGGTTCTAGTCTTTGTGGTAGAATAGTGAATCTCATTGTATAAGATGTGCTGTGTAGTTACAAACTTTTACTATAACTTAAATCTACTGCTTTCCTAGTACTATGTGGTTTAAAAATTAGTCAAGCACAACTATTAGAAGAAGAAAAATCTGGGATAAGTTATCTCATCTGAAGCATTAATAATTGCCTCAGACTCTGAATTTAGAAAAATATAGAAGCAGCTTGAACTAATGGCATAAAATAGAGGGAGTGTACACTGACTAATAAATATTTTAAATAATTTGAATATTTAAGGCATTTTATACTCTCTTATATTTTTGGTTATTATTTTAAATATTCTATGCACAGAAGAGAAACCAAGCTGGTATCTTATCTAATGAAACCAATGATTATTAAAACATCGAAAGATTCAAGGTAACTTTTCTGTTTTCACCTATGCTTTGTTTCCTATCCTTCACTAGTATGAATTGTACAAATACATTAAATTCGTGAAGATTATAACATACATGACACATTATTGTGAAGCTTTTCTTCCTTCTTACTCATTTAGATATCAGTGTGTTGCTTCTGTTTTGTTTTGATTATTTTTGTTTGCCTTCTGATAAAAAAATGACAGTCCTCATTTTTGATGCTCTTCATTGTTAAATCAATCTGATATTAATTCCCTGTTTTCCAAGAGCCTTTTGAATGTGCATATGTAATATTAGATCACTAAAGATTGGGTACATGTTATCCTGTTACACAGTGGGTACTGCCCCAGAATTACCACTCATGTTAGCACATGGTCAACTTAAGATACCTTGTGACTCAAGCACAAACCTTAGTGTGTGTCAAGATCAAATCATGGCACCATACTAGATAAACATTTTATTTGATGCTAATAAAGAGAGTTAAATTATATGTCACTTTATAAAAAAAATCAAGGATTGAAATGTACTAATGATAATATTACCATGGTTTGGAGATGGGATAAGTAAAATCTCTAGTAATGTGAAAGCAAATGTTTAGTGAGTAGTAGTTTCATGAGTATACAGAACGAAACACACATGTTATTCCACTAAGAGACCAGCATAAAGAAATACCTGGTTGTTAGAAAGTTTGTTAGTCCCTTGGATTCTCTAATAGTAGCCATACAATCTTCAAATTCATAGTATACTATTTCTATTTCATTTTTATTTGTAGTCCCCTACATAAAACTTTATCTGTTCCTTTCATTCTTATTTGTCTACATCATTCAAAAATTATCTACTTTAGTTTGGGCAAATATCATGATTGTAGATATATTATTCTTTACTCTTTTTCATGGAATATTAATGGCCATTTCTTTTTCATTTCACTGCTTTAAGACAGAAATAACCCTCCTCCAAAGAATGAGCTCCTAAAACTTCCTTTAGACACAATGGATATAAGTTATCTGATATTCATATGGACAGTTCTTCTGCTCTGGTTATGTAATTTGGTAATACATAAGTCTATATGGGATTAATAATTTCAAATATTCTCAGAAATTTATACTCAACTATCAAAATCAAAATGACAGGGAATAAAATAATCTGTGAAATAAACTCAAATTTGTTACAGATTTATACAAAATAAATAAAGAAAAAAATTTACTTAGCTATAATATGGTATAATATTCAATTTACATTAAAACTTACCAATCTAACAGCAATAACATATGTATATAAAATATTGAAAAACACTTGTTTCTTTAGGACCCCAATTAAAAAAAAATATCAGGATGAATTATATTTTATTTTATATACTTTAATACAATATCACATATTTAAAAATATACTTTAAAGAGACCTTTTACCCATCTAGCTCATTCTTAAATCTTTAGTTGCAGGAAAATCATAAAATCTGTGATTACCAAAAAATACAGTTGACAGAGTTAGAAGTAAAATAATAATAATAATAATAATAATAATAATAATAATTTGTTTTACAATCTCTTCCACGAATGCTGCCAATCATTTGCATTTTATTTCTTTTATTCCTTAGTATTTATCCTTCTTCTTTGCTTTTCTACATCTTAGCCAGTACTCATATAGACACTGGATTACATTCATACACATATTTTTAACAAGATTCCTCACATGAGGAAGAATATGTTTTGTTTTCTTTCTGAGGCTTTATGTCATAATTCTGCCATGGAATTTTTCAGTTTTGATGGATGGTATGTAATTAAAATATATTTTATTGTGAAATTGTAAAATCTAATGTGAAGCCAGACAGCATTCATCACATGTGGTTATTCTAACTGCATATAAATTCATTAGGATGAATAAAATATGGGTCTGGTTAATTTTTGTGGGTTGTTAATTTTTCTTTAAAAATTTAACTTTTATAAATTTAAAAATAGAAAAAAATAATTTTCCATTATGAAATAAAATTTAATATTTCAAAATGACTACAACATTTTAAATATATATATTTACAATGACCCTTGCTTTCAGTTTTTATTTTATTTCAAAGACTTATAGATGCACAGTTGAGAAATCTCTATGTGCTCATGTGGTCATCCTTGTTGCTGATTTAGAGGGCAAGAGTTTCACTTATGGAATCACACATTTAAAAGTTTGTAGTACCGTTTGCAGAATTACATACTTTAGCAGTCAGTCATTTGAAATTCTATTTCCCCTTGATGAATTTCTCTAATATTGGAAAGATTTCATGTACACAATTGCGAACCTTTGGTTTTCAAACAATAATGCCTTTTCCTGAATCATTCAAAAGATGGCACTATTACTAAAATATAATTGTGAAAATAGATATTGTAATTTGTATTTTTCCCCATCATCAGAAACTCTTTCTGGAGAAATTTAAAGAAATATTTGATCTCCAAAAGAATCTCTGACTCAAGATCTCAAAACAGTCATTAATTGCCAAAATGTCATGATTTTCTTTACAAATGTAGTGGACACTAATATAAAAACATACAAGAGCATGATTTTTATGTAATTAGTTATACTACTTATGCTCGTTTAGGAGTTAGATGAAGTAGAAAGAAAAAAGGGAGGGAGAAGAGGAGGGAAAGAGGAAGGAAGAGACAGATGCAGGGGGGAAGGAAGGACATTTGTAGGTAGTGTTTGTAAAAGCCAGAGAGTAGCAATAACCAAACCTACAGTGAGATAAAAAAAAAAAAAATTGAAGACAGAGTGCAAAGTGAATTTTAAAGAAGAGAGACAATTCCTTCAATCTAACTTTATTAAATGTTTATATAGCTATCATTCATCATAGGCAATTTATGAGTGAAATCTAATGCCAAATCTTCAGCTTAAAAGACAGAATAAGTTTAAAAGAAGTTTCAAATGCTTGCCTAAGTGAGTCGTTAATCTTGTGCGGCTTAATCTAAACTACAAAAGGAACTTTTATGGGAATCAAAGTTAAAATACCAAATAAATCACTATTATACCTACTGTACATTTTGTAATTTTCTTTCTATAATTTGATTTTTGATTTATAAGATGTTGGTTTTTACTTTTTAAGAAACTTGAATTTTGATACTTTAAATGCCTTTTATGACCTAGCTCTTACAAATATTTCTTAAATGCATTAATCTTTTTGTTTAAAAGCTACACAAACCTTAAAGGACCTTGCTGTTAACAGGACATGTCTCTTCTACAATGAAATTACTTTTAGAGTTTCAAGATGCAATTGGTTTAAGATATATTATGTTTTAACACTTAATATTGTGTCATGTATTTTGACACTTACTATTTTGGTTTGAAATTAGTGAAGAAATTTATCTAAGTGATTGTTAAAATTTATGTGAAAATCTGGACAGTACTAACTTTTAGTGTTTCTTCATCTTTTGACTAAAGGATAAAGACAAAATGAACAAAATAACTACAAATTTTGAATTTTAAAACATTGGCTAATTATATTATATTTGAGATTAAGATGTTGTTCAGCATCAAATAGAAAAATATTGTGTGAATAACGCATGCTAACTTCTTTTAACCGTTTCAGCAGTAGATTAATAAAATGGCAAGTGAACAAACAAACCAAGGGTCTGGAAAGAGGTTATGGGTGAAAGAAACTTGTAAAAGAACATTTTTTGTATAAGGTCAGATTACTTACAATTCTAATACATAGACTGCTTTTTCCCACGTATTTCACTTTTTGCAATTTGACCTGGATATTGAATGGAAAAATTATAGCAATGAATATCCATTCCATTGTTTGTATGAGTGGATTAATGAGCTTAATATAGGAAAGAAGAAAGCCTAGATAATAAGGAAAGAAAGCATTTTCCCCTGGAATTAAAAGCTTTTAAATTTTTCATTTGTTTGTTTTCTTTATAAATGGAAGAAAAGGTTTATACAGGTTCAACTTAATTTTGCAGCTCTCATTTTTAGATCTTGTTTTCTTGAGTCACTATGAGAAAAAAACTGGAGCTCATCTACCATTTTTTTTTATCTATAAACATAGATTTCTTTGCACTTATCAAAACTCAGGCATTTGACAAAGTACAAAGAACACTTTATAAAGAGATAAAATTTCTTGAAAATAAAATTTTACTCTGAAATCTGAGGCATTTTGTAGGTCCCCAGCTTACATACACACACACACACACACACACACACACACACACACACACACACACACACACACACACACACACATGGGGGGGCGAGAAACTGTGTTGTTAGTGATGTATTAGACAGTTAAAATAATCCAAAGAAAAGGCAAGAAATGCTAAATGACCTAAAGTTATATTATGTTTCAGTTATAGCGTGATACTTAATCTACACTGCAGAGCAGAGAGACAAAATAAGTAAGGATGCCCGGAATCACTCAAGCATCTGAATCTGGGAATTAATATTTTTCCTGGTAATATTTAAGACATATGTGAAAGCCCAGCTCAAAATATATGCAAATAAAATGCTTGTTTGAAAACATCAAGCTGTGAAAGGGAACTCTCTTCATATTACAGGTACACAGTAAAATTATTTGCAAAAGACATATAGAGAGTAAATAACTTTAAAGTCTCAATATCCAGTGTGGTTACTGGACTTGCCACTGTTAGTTAATACTTGTTCTTGAGTGCATCCTTTCATTTTCAAGTATAATATACTATGAAAGTTAAGAAAACAATAATCATATGACATTTTTAAACATTAAAATTCCAATACTCATAAAATATAACTCAACATAAAAATGTATATGATAACTTCCAAATGAAACTATGCTGGTGATACAAAGTACTTTCAGGACACTGAGTTAGACTGACATTGTGGTTGCATTTCATCCTATTCCAGTGCCTCAGGTACTTTCTAATTGAATGGAGCAGCTATACTTTTCCATGAGTATCATGACAGTTTACTCTATGATAAATTCTCTATAACTTAGTTTATTCAAAACCACTAGAAATATGTAAACTGTCTAAGGCATCATATTAAAATTTAATGTCTATACATTAATTTTAATAACTTAAATTATTATACTTCTTAGAAGTATAAAGTTACATTTTGATATAATTACAAACATGTTTTAATCATCTCACAAGAGTTTCTCTGATTCCATCATCTTCATATTTCATTAGGAAACAAAAAGTGAGTTAGACAGACTTCCTTCGTGCATCTGTATTAGCTATCACTAACTCTGCTTTGGGTGAACCTTTGACCTCTGAAAGTGATTTCACTTTCTATAGGTTTTCATATACTGTTTCATCATGTGTGTTCTATGTTTTAGTTTTGGTAAATTCATATTGTTGTGTAGCAATAATCATATTAATATATATAGTAGTTGTATTGCTGTGATAAAGTTCTGTGCTTTTCCCAATATGCAATGTTCTTCAAATTAAATAAATTATTGTGCTATATTTATAATTTTTTCATTCTCTGAATATTGTACCCTTGGAACGTATGTTTTTATGTTGGCTTCCTTGACTCAGAAAGGGCAAGTATTAACTGTATGAAATCCATGACGAGTATTTCATTTTTCTCACAAAACACATCAATTATCCAATTATTTTCAATGTTTTTATCAATTTTTAAAGATTTTTGGCCATTCTGTATTTGGAGAAATTTTAAATAAATCAATTATAAACATTTGATTGAAATTTTTTAAATTAATTTATTTATTTTATTGGAAAATGTTGTTTTTACCTTTTTATCCCCTTGCTCCTCCTCCTTTTTATATCAAATAATTTCTTTTTCAAAAATTTGAGAACTACCTCAGAACCCAACTGTGAAGCTTCATGGAAAACTATGCTCAAATTTGTCAAAGACATCTGACTCTTCTTGATAATCGCATTATTGCTGACACTTGGATTCCTATTTAACAACTGTTAGATCTCTTGAGGTGATAGTTGGCAATTTCCTGAAAATACACTCTGAAGAATAACACTTCATCTGTTTTACCTTTAGAGGGCTGCCTTTCCTGTGCCTCATTTCATGTATAAATCTTTGATCATGTACCTGACTTGCCTGTTATTTTTCAGCCTTGAGAAAAACTTGTCAATATATTATTTTAAATATATGCCCTTATATTCTTTCAAAAGTTTTAACAAATTAGTTTAATTTGTTCTTTGAAATTTTTCAGCTTTTGGAAAATGCATTCTAATTATTTCAACCTCCTACACTTGGTAATATTTCTTGCATATAAATCTTGCTCCCACAGTCACATCTTTGTGTTTTGGCTCATGGCCCACTGACATTATTAAGACTGTGTAGCAATGGTTTTAGAACCATCTAGTGGATCTTGGTAAACTAACCAGTTGATACACAATTGAAAACAATGTCTCCAGCCCAAGAGTCTTTTACTAGGCTATTGGACATCAAAGAGAGAGAGAAGAAAGGAAGAATGGAAAGTAAATAAAGACAGGGTTGGTAAAGAAAAGAAAGAGAGAAACTTGTACAGTAGCATCATATAATTGCATCACTTGGGAGGCAAAGGCTATCAACTTGGAGCCAAGCCTGGATTCTAGGGAGATCATGTCTCAAAATATAAATAAACAAACAAACAGAAAAGAAAGAAGGAAGTAAGAAAAGAAGGAAGGAATAAAGGAGAATTAAGAAAAAGGAAGGGAAGGAAAATAATCCAGATACAATTTTACATCTTCATAAAACTGTACAATCAAATACCACATGTAGTTGTGTAAATTTTCTGAAGGTAATACAGGCAACTCTCTAGCTGTTCTAATATTTGACAATGACTTTTAGATAAAGCACTAATAAGAAAACCATGAAAGAAACATTTGATAGCTGAGTATCATTAAAATTAAAATAGTTTTTTTTTTCAAAGACATTGTCAAGAAAGAGAAAAAACAAAGCATACAAAAAGAGAAAAATATTTTTGAAAGACAGTCCTCATTAAGGACTAATCCAAATGTAGGACTTTTTCTTTAAAGTTGATAATAAAATCAACAACCTTTGTAAAACTTGGAAGAGAATATTAATGAACACATCTTTGTTTCCCTGAGAACTTTTGTTTTCCTTATAAAGGCAGGGCTGATTTTCTTGATTCCCTCTAAGGGAGACAAGGTCTTAACATTTCCCGGTCTTTTATAAAGGGAAGCACAGTGCTTAGCAAAGATCTAAGAGAAGACATTAGTAAAAATTATCTGCCAGGCCCCCAACAAATTACTCACAGAATGTAAAATAATGATGTGAAAAGGTATTTATTCAGCCAAAGCTCACCATATTAACAATTATAAAATGTATCATTGTTTAAAATAATAATTTACAAACACAAATTTATATAGCTTTGAACTACAAGTTTTGCAAATTTCTAATTATAACGTACTTTTTACCTGTACAAATATTTGTATTACTAAATTATATAATAATTTATTTTTCCTTTATGAAACTGAGTAAATTTATACATTGATTTATTTTAAGTGCTTAATTCTCTCTTCTGGAAATTATTGAATGTTTATGTACACTCTTTATTTGAAACTCTTATAATATTGAAGTTCACTAGGGAGGATGGCTTTATGTGAACCAATTTCAATTTCCTAAGCTTTTCAAAAATTGAAGACAAATCATCATACATGCATTTTTCCTAAATAATTTCCTAAATAATTTAGCTTCACCATCATGACATATTTTCTAGAGTTATGGACATATATTGCATCTAGTACTTGTCATAAAATATGGTAATTTGTGGTTTTAAACATCATAAAAAGTATCCCATATGTTTATGCTAGCATTTGTACATATACCTCATAGCACAATTCTCCTGAAGGTTTGTATGATTTATGCTACAGAAAATTCCCTGGTATAGCAATATCTGCAGAATTTAGTGTCTTACATTTCTGACCAGAAAAATTGAGCTTGAGCCTTACACTGTGGCAGGTCTGAAGTGAAATAGGAGCATGAAGCTTTTGCAAGAAACAAGCAGGCAGGGACCCTAATTTGATGCCTTTGGTTTCTGGAATGAGTCTTATGTGCAACCCTAGCTGAACTCAACATGTTAGGTTCCTTCCTCAACTTCCAATGCAGTTCTGGTTTTTAGACACATTCTAAAGCACATAGCTTTGAGTATTACTGCTAAATACTCTGACAAATTCTTTTAAATGTTTTTTTGTTGGAAAAAAGGTCATTTGGTATTTTCATATTTTACAACACAGGGAATAGATAAAAGTTTGATGGTGTCTTCATTTCAATGACTTCGTATACTAGTTCTAACAATGCTACTAAATTCATGTAACACCACAATCCCTTGCCTAGTTTTGTAGAATTCCATATTTTTACAATAAAAATTTTGTTATTTTTTTCCATATTTTAATTTTATCACTGAATTAGGGATTCAATATCAAGTACAATATTATGCATATCAATTTTACAATATTGTAATCAGTCACATAAATTAATTGGAATATTTCTAAATTTCCCCTTTGCTAACATTTCAGAAAAATTATGTGTTTTATGTTTATGTGTGTGTGTGTGTATGTGTGTGTGTGTGTGTGTGAGAGAGAGAGAGAGAGAGAGAGAGAGAGAGAGAGAGAGAGAGAGAGAGAGAGAGAGAGCATTTGTAGGTGGTGCACACATGTTAAAGTATATGTGTGGAAATCACAAGATAACTTGTGGATAACAGTTCTCTTTTTTTTCATTTAGATCCCAGGATCACAGTTGACTGTTCAGGCTTGGCGCCAGGTACTTTTTCCTGCCATGCTGTCACAGGTATTTATTTCAGAAAGACTTTTTTAATATTTAATTTTATTAGATGAAGGGAGTTTTACTTAATACTTAATTTTTAGATGCATTGTTTTGTTATATTTTGATATTATACTTATTTTAATTTTGAAAAAAACCATCTCATTGCTTTCATAATATGCATGCCCAGGATAAAGAACATCATATAAATACTTTAATATTTATTCACAATCTCTTTGCCAGAAAATCTTAAACCTAGTGTGTTTATGATGTATTGTTTATTTTTATATTTTTCAGATGTCAAAATGCCAGTATTTAATTTTTAAAATTTCATTTATAAACATTTGTTTGTAATTTTTTTTCATAAGATCTTCTTGCCTGGTTTAGCTATCACTGTTATCACAGCTTCATGAATGAGCTTGAACACATTCATTTTTCAGTATTCAGAGACAGCTTACATAATTTAGAGGTTTCATGCTATGCTAAGGTTTTACAGAAATTAGTTATAAACTTATCTGAGCCTGGAATGGGTGCGGGGGCAAACAATAGAGGGTTCATTACAGATTATAAATTATGTCTTCTGATGATTTAGATTCACTTATGATAAAGGGTGTTTGCATTGTATCAGGAGTCAATTTCAGTAATTACTACTTTTTAAATACCTATTCCATGTAGACTATTAGGGCTTTTTCATAATTAATTTTTGCAGTAGCTGTAGCATACCACATTGTATTTTTTTACTTCCTCATATTTCCTTGCTTACTTTCTTTAATATTTTCCTGAATTATAAAAAACAATTTTATGTTTAAAAATTTGATTTAGAGTGTTTTTATATTCTCTAATAATTTAGTAATTATTGATTAATCATACTAATTATTAGCTTTTAATATATATACTAAATGTGTATTTATCAAGATTATTGATTTCATGTTCCTATTTTAACTTCTTTACTGAACTAAAGTGGTTGATGTGTACTTCTCAATATTTTTTCCAATTTCTACATCATTTCTCCAATAGAAGGATGTATTCAAGACTCATTTTATTACTCCATGTCATGTTTACCCATAGTTACATTCATTTTTTACAAACTTGTTGTATGACAACAATATACTCAAGTCATAATTACCTAATTGTGATTTATCATATGCCTTCAAACATATATTACTTAAAGTTATATTTTGTTACTACATTATATATGTATATATTGTTTCTATACATTTACTGAATTGATCATTTCCTCTCAAAAAATCTAATCTTCTCTTTAAATTTTTCATTGAGAATTTATTATTCATATATAAGTTATTTTTGAAGTATTATTTTATCCTCTTCAAGTCTGTTGTGTTATTTATTTAATTTTTATATTATATATATATATAATATCTAACAACTATTTTCTTGTCTTTTCATTTCAGTTGCATTAACTATAACAGACTTTACATGCAAGAGAAGATTGCATAAATGGGTTTACATGTCACATACTGTAATGGATACTTTTGAGATTATGGGAATTAATTAATCACATGGCCACTGTTACCTCTCTAGAGCATCCAGCAGGAGGATACAATTCTGTGATTACATTCCCACAAAAGTCTTACACTCTTTGTTACCTAGATATGCCATCCACTAATATATATTATGACTTCACTGGATCTTTACATTGCTTTTGCTGTAAGAATACTTTGGAAAAAGAAAACTTAGAAAAGATATCTGTGGGGATATTTTCAAATATAATAAAAATATTCAAAGATATCAGAGGGATCTACTCACAATCAGTCTAGAAGGATCAGACAGTGGAAACTCATACCTTTAATCGCAGTCCAGGGAATATTCCAGGAGTAGTGACCTATGCCCTTAATTCAATATGAGTTTGAGGTCATCTTAGTTTACAGAAGAAGTTCCAGGTTCCCAGGCAGGCAGTCATAGTGCCATGCCTTAACTGGGTGAAGAAAGTATTTAAGGCAGGCATAAAATGACAGAGCAGGCAGAAGAAGCCATGGCTCACAGTGTTAGTCCCACCACTTGGGAAGCAGAGTCAAGAGAAGCCAGCCTGGTCTTCAAAGCAAGTCCAGAACAGCCAGGACTGTTACACAGAAAACTCTGTCTGGAAAAAATAGAAAAAGAAACAGTTGGAGATATCAAGGACAGATCCACCTAGAAAAGGAAAACATTGGACTAATGATTGCAGATCAACAAGGGACAGACAAGGTGACTTTCTGCCTGTGGGAAACTCTCTAAGGGGGCTAAAAGCCCCCATATCAGGTAACTTTCTGCCTTCAGTAAATGCCCGAAGGGGATTTTCAAAAGCCTCCATATCAGATCTAATGCAATCTTACCTTGCCATTGTTGATGAAACAACTTCCCAGAACAATTTTAAAAGATCTATTTTAAAAAGACAAACTACATTGAATGATAGAAAATCTATAGAAAAAGAAAAATTCAGGAAAAATTATAAAACAAATATTTTGGCAAGATTCTATCAATGAACAAAGACGGAAGTTAAAAGTCCAAATAAATGATGTTATTATTGAAGGCTTATTGAACACAGAGGCAGATGTACCAATAATTTTACCCAAGTCATGGCATCCAAGTTGGCGCCTTCTGGAGGTTCAGTTTTTAGGTATTGGGTCGATATTCCAGGTAAAACAGAATGCAAGAAGGCTGGAGGGTGTAGGACCAGAAGGACAGAGAAGAATATTGAAGCCATATGTGATGATATTGCTATAAATTTATGGGGAAGACATTTACTACAACAGTGGAACACATTCCTCCAGACACAGAAATAAACCATAAACTAGCACATGATTACAGAAGAAACATTAGAACGTATTAGAAACAGTCTAGATTATTCAGGTTATAGAGAAACAAGGCAAAACAGCTGCTGATCTTTCAAAACCACCCACAGCTGTACCTCTAAAATGGCTAACAGAGAAGCCTATATGGGTTCATCAGTGGCTTCTAACAAAAGAGAAATTGCAGGCCTTACAGCAGCTGCTAAAGAAGCAGTTACATGCTCAGCATATAAAAGAATCAACCAGCCCTTGGAATTCTCCTGTATTTATTATTAAAAAAATTCTGGAAAGTGGAGAATGGTAACAGACCTAAGGACAATAAAACAGGTGATCCAGTCAATGGTCTCTTTGCAGTCTGAGATTCCTTTGCTGTCTCTGTTACCTAAAGAATTAGTTTTATTTTAGTTATTGATTTAAAAGAACATTTTTTAACAATAACTTTACAAGAATAAGACAAAGAAAAATTTGCCATTACAGTGCCCACTTACAATAATTCTCAGCCTGTAAAGAGATTCCAGTGGAGGGTGCTCCCTCAAGGAATGCTGAATAGCCCCACTCTGTGTCAGTATTTTTTACAAATAGGTAACAAATTCCCACAATCTATAATTTATCATTACATGGATGACACCTTGTCGGCTGATTCAAATATTGGTACCTTAGAAAAAATGTTTGAAGAAGTGAAAAGGATTTTGCTACTTGGGGATTACAAATTTCACCAGAAAAAATTCAATGAGGGGATTCCATTAATTAATTAGACTATAAAATAGGCCAAAAAAATTGGACCCCAAATGGTACAAATCAGGAGAATAGATTGAAGACGCTTAATGGTTTTCAAAGGCTACTATGGGACATTGCCAATTTACAACCCACTATTGGAATTAAAAATGATGAACTGGATAATTTGTTCAAAACCTTAAATGGTGACAAGGACTTAAATAGTCTGAAAGAATTGTCACCTGAAGCTGAGAAAGAATTAGCTTTGGTGGAAAAGAAATTACAGGATGCACATGTGGATTGTGTGGATCCAGACCTTAATTGCATTCTAGCTATCTTGCCCTCTAAGCATTCTCCTACAGGAATTTTAATTCAAAGGGAAATGTTATATTGGAATGGATATTTCTTCCACATAAACTGAGTAAGAAATTAAAGACATGTGGAAAAGATTTCTCAACTTATTTTCAAAGGAAAATTAATACTTTATCAATTCACAGGAATGGACGCAGCAGAAATCATTTTACATTTAACTAATGAAGAAATTGACCTATTATGGGTAGAAAGTGAACCTTGGAAAAGAACCTGCAGTGATTTTTTGGGTGATATTAACATCAAATATCCTCATATCAAAATAATTGAATTTCTAAAGAAAACTAATTGGATTCTTCCTCATAGTGTATGAGATAAACCAATTTCTGGAGCCCCTACATCTTATACCAATGCAAACAAAAAAGGAAAGGCAGAACATATAAGTAAAGTAGCTCATAGCCCTTATAATTCTATTCAAAAATCAGAATTATGTGTTATCATGATGGTATTAATAGATTTTACTGAACCTCTTGACATAGTAACTGATTCTCACTATACAGAAGGATTGTTCTACACATTGAAATGGATGATTTGATTAATGATGAGTCACTATTATTCAATTACAAGAAATAATCAGTACTATAGAAATCATCCCTTCTCTATAACACACGTTTGGTCCCATAGAGGTCTGCCAGGTCCTTTAGCACAAGGTAATGATGAAATTGATAAATTATTAATAGGGAAAGTACTAGAGACCTCAGAATTTCAAAAAAATCATCACATCAATAGCAAAGAATTAAAAAATAGATTTCTCTATCACTTGGCAAGTTAAAGAAATTATTAAAAGGTGACCAATCTGTTCTTTCTATAACCAAACTCTATTGGAGCAGGAAGTAATCCTAAAGATAATTTCCTAGATGTGAAATCTGGCAGATGGATGTATTTCATTTTACAGAATTTGGGAAATTTAGATATGTCTATCATACCATAGATATGTTTTCAAGATTTCAATGGACAACTGCTTAGAGTTCAGAAAAGGCTGATTCTGTAGTCACAAATTTGCTAGAAGTCATGGCCATCATGGGAATACCTGTACAAATTAAGACTGTCAATGCTCTGGCATATGTCTCTAGTAAAATGAAATTTTTTGCTTATTATAATTTAAAGCATATTACAGGAATATCAAACAATCATACAGGGCAAACATTCATAGAGAGATCAAATTGAACTCCAAAGGATATGCTAAATAAACATAAAGCAATAACAAAGACCCCTAGAGATAGAGTACATAATGCTTTATTAACTTTGAATTTTCTAATGAGAAAGGAACAACAGCTGCTGAAAGGCATTGGACTATAGCCAAAACAGCTGAACTAAATCAGCCTGTTTACTTAAAAGATGTACTAACCTCTGAATGGAAGCCAGGGTATGTGCTACATTGGGGAAGGGGTTTTGCTTTTGTTTCCACAGGTGAAGAAAAGTTATGGATACCATAAAAATTAATAAAGACTCTATTTGAACCAGAGAAACTTCATTAAAATAAGAATTTATAGCTCATCCACCCATATTACAATTTTTTTAAGTTGTAAGAATAAAACAAAGAGTGGGGCAGGTTTTTGTTTTTGTCTTTACAGAAAACAGGAAATACCCATCTTCAAGAAGTGAAAAGACCTTGGACATCTTAGACAGCTAGGAGGAGCAATGCAGAAGAAGCCATGGCTTACACTGTTAGTCCCATCACTTGGAAAACAGAGGCAAGATAATCTCTGTGAGTTCAAAGCCAGTCTGGCCTTCAAAGAAAGTTCCAGGACAGCCAGAACTATTACACAGAAAACTCTGTCTGGAACAATACAAACAAACAAACAAAAACAGTCAGAGACATCAGAGGACAGACATCCTTTGCTTATAGACTTATCTTTATTTCTTCCCCTGCACTGCTCTCACTTCTCAGAATGTCAACAACAAGAAAGCTTCTTCTCCACTTTATATTCAGCAGTCTGTTCCTCCCTGCTGGTTTCTCTTAGTTCTCCCATCCTGTACCAACTCAAACTGCTATTAAAAAGCTCCAGGGAGTAAAAGGAACCCTAAGGAAAAAGTGTCAATCATGACTGTTTTATCACACATTATTTATTTACAAATTAGTTTATGTTAAATTATATGCATTAATATTCTAATCTTCATATTATAATCAGGTAATTAGAAGCAATTAGTATAGCTTAGCTCCCCTAAAATAGATACTTTAAATATTACATGCTTTTATTGAACTTACTCAAGCCTCTACAACTTTTAACCATTTAAAGATTTTCTTCTGAAGTATGTTTTGAAACTTCATACAAATCATTGGATGATTACACTTTTGAAAGTCTGGCCCTGCAGCTAACTCATTTAACTGAATGTAAGTTGAATTACATCATTCAGAGTTTCCTTAGACGTTTTAGTTTTCGGGCACTCACCTCACCACCTATAAAAACTGTCCATTAGTTCACAATCTCTAGACACGGGAATGTGGGACTCTATATAGCAAAAGATGTTTTATGGTTCTGCTGAGTAAGTATCTCTAGAAAAACAATTTTGAAGTATGCCTATGGATCCACCACAACATGGGGCAGAGAAAAGAAAACTTAGGGAGAAGTTAGGACTCCGTTTCCAAAGATCCGGCAGAGTGTGAAGATTGAAAATGGTTATTTGCTGTTAGGAAACATAAGAAAAGCAAAAGAATGTCTTCTACAGGTGCCTGATGTGGGAATGTCTTTCCGTATGCTGTGAATATCAGTCTTTAAATAAAGGAGCTGTTTTGGCTCATGACAAGCACCATAGAAAAAGGTGGGGAATCAGAATAGGTAGGAAAGGAAGGGCAGACTCAGAGACAGATGGACCAAGCAGCCATAAAGGAAACATGTAAGGAACACAGTGAGTCATGGGCCACATGGCAGAACAGATTAATGAAAATGGGTTGAGTTGAGATGAATTAGCTATCTAGCAATGTGCCTAAGCCATAGGCCAAACAGCATGAAATTAATATAAGTGTCTGAGTCATTTTTGGGGCATGAGCAGTGGCAAGCGGCTAAGTGGTCTAGGTCTGTGGGTCTTAGACCTTTGGCCGCAGGGCCAAGAAACCTTATTGTAACAGAAACCCAAAGAAAGGCCCACACACCTGCAAAAATCCTATTTCAGCCCAGTTAAATCTATTTCATATTTTTGGACAGCAAGGTAAAAGATTGTGTTGTGCTTATTCTACAAGTTGATTATATTACAACAGAAACCTGCAAAAGTTTACTTGTTGTTGACAGTGGAGATTCTAAACAGTGTCAGAGTTTTCAAACTTGTCATGGGATAAATTGGACATTCTCAGTCATGTGAGGAAGGAGTCAAAGAAGAACCATGAAACCATGCTACCTACATCAATTGAGTGAGGTATCCTGGGGAAATTAGTGGAGCAGAGAGAGCTGGAGCTCTGCTTCCCTAGTGACATTAAATTTAAATATTCCACCTTCTTCATAATGTAGAGGACTGCATTCAGGTGGGGAAGCTATTTTCTCAGCAGCTTTGGTCGCAGCATATGGGACTATTCCTTTATTACCTGATAAAGCTCCTGCAGACTCCCTTAATCCTCCTGAAGATTTCTCAGATCTTGAAATAGCTAAACAAATATGTAGTGCATTGATGTCTGTGTCTGTGTTTTTATTCCTGTTATATCCGTGGATATCACTGAAGGCCCTTAGAAAAGCCAAAGAAGATGGTCTTTGCTCTGTGGCAAATTCCCTCTATCAATCACCAAAAAATCTCAGAAATATCTCTGTAAATATATTTGTGTATATGGAAAAGTTTGGTATGTTCTCTATTCTGACATTTAGAAAACTATAAAGAATAAAATAAGAAGTTTAAAACTTAGGGATAAAACATGAGTAATAAAGAGGCAAAATTTAAATTACTCAAACAACCAAAAATCTCTCTCTGGTTTCCTTTATTGGTTCATCTTAATCCTCTAAGAATTTATACAAGAGCATTTACCAAAACCCTGACATACTAGAAGGTTTATGGCCAGATAAACTATAGATTCAAACTATGGAATTAAAATATCACATTCAAATATACACATGACTGTGTATCAGAGCTCTTTCTGGAAGTATGAAATAGTAAGCGTGAAGACATTACACATCATCTTTATCCGGTTCAATTTATACATGAAGAATAAGTGAGTCATGCCATAAGGACTCTATAAAGAGGGACAATTATGAAGTAATTGATTTGGATCATTGTTTAGCAGCTGTATGAGAATAATTAATATCAATGACTGTGAGAACCATTGCGAACATCTGGAGCTTTTATTGAAGAAAAACCAACAACCACCATTTAATTGCTCTTTTCCAAAGAAGAGATTAAATAATGGTCCTTCAGACACCTGATGCCTGAGATGCATCGAAGCCAATGGTCCTCTTCTATAGGCATAAAAAGTAACAAATGCAATTTGTCATTGAGAGAGAAAAAATGTATTCAGCATGTTCTTTTATTATAATATTAACAAACTTTCAGAGATTGTTTATGCATACTACGCAAGGGTGCTTTTTTGTTTGTATCCTGATTCCAGAGGTGGAATGAAGCAAATTGAGATTTTGCAGAATTAGAGTAAGGCAGTACTTATATGAAGAATTTTGCCTTATAAGTTTAAAAGTCATGTAAATGAACAATGAGGCTAATGGGCTACATTAAAATCAGAATTTTCCTGTGAACTGATCGCGTAGTAATTAACCAATCAGAGCTTACAGTGCACTTTAGAATACTTTCCCAAAGTAAACCATTTTCACAACTGAAGGACATATTAGCTTGACATTCATGAATACAGTAGGATATGTGTGTTGCTGAAAATGCTCCACCAACCAGCAGAAACAGGTCAGTCTGGAGATGAGCAAGAATTGAAAATTTCTGAGTTCTACAATTAGGAGGCCTAGTGGGTAAATGTTTGGAGATAGGGCCAAGTAGATGATGCCCTTGTAAGTGAAATATAAATCACAAGTTTGCATTTGTATGTAAATAGTTGAATTACACAACATTTATAGTTTCTAGGCTTGGACATATCTATTTATTATTGGTCTAACACAAAAACTCACAGGTATGACCAAATACAAATATTTACACACAAACATAGGCATAGATATAGACATACATACACACATACAGAGACATACAGATACACACAAATGCACACACATACACATCCAAATATACACACATATACATGTATATTCAACCTAAAATCATAGTTATCACACCAAATAAGAGATTTTGAGTATATTTCTTCCTAACAAAATCACTATTGCTTTTATTTTATATTACTGTTCAGATATACATAACTATATCTTTCTAGTTATCAACCAGATACAATTTTAAATAAAAAATATAAAAGAACATGTAATTAGGATATTTAATATATTAGAAGATAATAAAGAATATTATTAAATTGGGATAGAAATGGCTTTAAGATTGAAGAAAATTTTCCATTGTGTTTTAACGTCTGTTGACATTATAAGGCCTAAGTGTAGTTGTAAAAGAAATACTTAAAGGAAGACTTGGCTTGCTATAATCCTGGTTACTGGGGCATGATCTTACTGCCCTTTGGGTATATCAAAGAACATTAAGATAGTAGAAACTGTTATTTAAGGTTTATTATTTAACAAAGTCACTGAACTAGAGATTCACTACTTTTACATAGTAAGATTATTTTCATTGAAATTTCCAGGGTTAGAAATTTGCCAATCATATATCTTTGCATCTGCAGTTACAATATATCGTCAAATTTATGTTAAACATAAATTTCTTAAAGGAAACTCAGAACTGAGAAGACAGTATGGAAGATACTTATCCTTGTAATCAGAAACCAAATTTGCTTTTAAGTTCTGCAAGATCCTCAAACTAGGTTCCATTCTCCATGCAGTCACCTTAGTAGGAAATGGTGATAGAGACTGGGAGGACAGAACATTCAGGCCTCAAATGTGTCTAAGTTGTTCCTCGAATATACCACAAACCATATTTATAAAACTCAAATCAATTTTTCAATCAATAATTCTGTAATCAATGCCCAATATTTATTTTGATATTAGTGTCCACCATTATCTTCCTGAAACAGGACAGTTGGATCAATCCTACTAATTCGTTAAAAATGAACATCTTTTTGTAGAATTTTTCCCCAGTTCCTATCTTCAACTGGGTGCACTAACATAAAACAGAACTCTTTACACACACACACACACACACACACACACACACACACACACACACACACACACACACACCTGGGGAGACATACAAGCCTCACAGCCTTCCCCAGTGATCTTGTCCAGTGTCTCAGTGCCTATTTCCAAAAGGACAGTACCCAGGACATTGGGTTTTCTCATAAACAGCTCTGTCAGCGGCAGGGAGCTGAACCAGTGAACTCTCAAGGTCTCTTCTAATGATATTATCAGATTTGCCTGCACATGGAGTCTCAGAACTTGCTTATATCCACACGAGGTCAATGCTGCTTCTCTCCTATTAATTTTCCTGCCATCTGTGCTGCCAGATGTAGTGAGAACAGAAGAGAATATCCACCCTTGGGAAGAAAAGCTGCCTCCACCCAATGGCTCAGCTTCTGCCTCAGAAATGATTTCCTCTTTTGTCCCATGGTGTTTCTGTTCTCCTTCACTGGAAGTCTTAGTGCACAATAAGCTTGAAAATAGATATCCATTTAGTACAGCAGCATTTTATGACAAGTGGATGAATTTTGAAAATATTTCTTGACTTTTTATTCATGAACTACTTGGGAGATTATTTTCTATCTAGATTATAACTTCATGCTACTGTGTGTCTGACCAAGGTCAATTAAGGAGAGAATAAGTCAAAGAAAGAATTAAAATAAAAATGTTACAAGTCGGAGTCTGAGGCTTCTGTACACAAAAGTTGTACCAGTATTACAGTGTCTTTCATTTCACCTTGGATTCCGTAAATGATGTCATATTGATTGTCCCTATTTGTCCTGTGGAGTACATGAATTCTCATAAGTTTAACTGTATCTGGAATGCTAATATTTACTTACTTATCTTCATATATATATATATATACACACACACACACACACAAATCCTATTTCCTAAAGAGAACTTTGCATTCATTTTATACTACTCATTATGATATGCAATCTGAAAAAAAAATTCTAATGATTACTTACTTAATGCTCATATCAACTGTTTTGCTTGCTCAAATAGAAAGTGAATTTAATAATAGTAAATAATATTAAAATATTATAAATACTCTCAACAAGATTGTTATTTTATTTTATGCAAATCCCTGGCTTTCCTTGTACTTTTTGAAATTAGATAAGACACTTAATAAAAATCATGAGGCATGTGCCATCTGAGGAAAGTTTAGAATAGTGTAGAAACCTCCTGAATTCTGACCATCTCTTAAAGCAAAGGGGGTATGGGGGTCAAGGGTCATAATAGGCCCTACAAACCTAGTCAGTTGAACGCATAATAAAAATTCATTATCTTAGTCAAGGATGTTGTGCTGGGTGGTTTTGCCAACCTGACACAAGCTAGAGTTATCAGAGCAAAGAGTCTCAGTTGAAGAAATGTTTCCATGAGATATAACTATAAGGCATTTTTCTCTTTTAGTAATCAATGGTGGAGGGCCTAGCTCAGAGCGGCTGGTGCTATCCCTGGGCTTCTGGTCCTGTGATCCATAAGAGAGCAGACTTGGCAAGCCAGAAGAAGCAAAGCCAGCAGCAGCTCCCCTCCATAGCCTCTGCATCAGCTCCTGCCTCTGGGATCCTACCATGTTTGAATTTCTGTCCTGACTTCCTTCAGTAACGAATAGTAATGCTAAAGTATAAACCAAATAAACAGTTTTCTCCTCAACTTGCCCTTTAGTAATAGTGCTTCATTGCAGTGATGAAAACCTAACTAAGACAGATTTAAATTACCTATTCTCATTTGGTTAGACACCCTGAGTTTCAGTGCATGGATTTATCATGCCTAGTTACCCCCTGAAGCTTTGCAATTCAATGAAATTTTACATTAATTTAAAAATTAAAATCAATATCACTGGAAGAATTTGAAGCTAAAGTATAAAAGTATTATCAGAATTTGATTATTCACACCATTTTAGACAATTATGTAAATATACTGTATTATTAACAACTTGTCTTTTATGTGTTATATATGATATAAAATATATTTCAGTTGAAGTGTGAACACCACCTGCATTTTAGTTAAAATAACCTTATCCACTAAAATGCAGTTTATCAATATGTATGGAAATTATTTTCATAGATGCAATACCATACATTTTCAATTTTCTATCTAAACAAACTTTCCTAATTATGTTTTCAATATAAACTCCAAGGTAGTTTTGATATGAATTCTCAGAGAAGATATGTTTTTACAATAAAAATTAGACACAATCACTCTCACTTGAAGTTCACTGGAAGGTATAAGACAATTATTTTAACTTTGCTCCTTATTCCTGCTGGTTAGAAAGACAGTTCTCACACTTTGATCCTAGCTCAAGCAGAAATTCTGCTCTGAAGTTCTCAGAGTGACAATAGGGAGATTTCTATGGGATCTATAGTCTATCCTTTCAAGAGCATTTGCTTTTGATGTTATAGGGGTTTGTCTCCATTCACCATTGGAGTCCTCAAGTGCATTCTATCCTCTGGGTTATTAGAATAAAACAAAACAAACAAACAAATGTAATATTTGTCTTTCTGAGCCTGTCTTATTACACTTTAAAATCTCACAGTTCTACCAATTTTCCTGAAAACATTGTTGTATTGCTCTAATGCCGAATGAAATCCCATTGTGTATGCAGACCAAAAATTTCCTACTTGATAATCATTGAAGTATAACTAGGTTGATTTCAATTGAAGGTCTAGGTGTAGATTTTGAGAAAAGTACAAACTAGTTTCTACAGTAATTAACCAATTTGCATTATCACCAATTTGTATAAGTGTCTCTCTTTCCCACAAGAACAGGATTAATATCTAAATTCTGTAGGGTTCTACAAAAGTTAAACTTTAAAATTATTTTATCCAACAAATTTTTTAATGGCCTGAGTAGACAGTTCTCATGACAAGAAACACAATATCTGAAAGGGTAGTTTATTTACTTAATTAGCATAAAATTTTAAGTTATACTGGCTATAGATTCCATTTTTCCTAATCAGACTATCATCAAAAATGCAAACAACAAATGCTGGTGAGGATGTGGAGAAAGCTGGAAACTTGCAGTACTTACCGACTTAAATAGTTACTTGGTAACCATGTGTGAATCACTCTTTTGTGCAAGTCTGGAATATGGAAAGTTGTCAAGAAAAACTTGCTCTGCTTGCAAAGGCCTAGAGTTTTTCTTCCAATTTCTCTCAGAAACTTTCCTTAGCCTTCATTTCTGAAACACCTATAAATATGTTTTT
This sequence comes from Phyllotis vaccarum, assembly GCA_033318265.1. Lineage (NCBI taxonomy): Eukaryota > Metazoa > Chordata > Mammalia > Rodentia > Cricetidae > Phyllotis > Phyllotis vaccarum. Next base: position 119,976,471 of record JARWLC010000002.1, on the reverse strand, counting down.
GTTGATGGTTTTAGGACACTTCTGAAACTATTGTGTTCAAAAAATCATAATGATGAATGAATTCAACAGTCACAACTAAATGGTGACTGCTTGATGAATAGGATGGTGTACCTGACTCCCCCAGTTATCTTGGTCTCTGATGCATACTATCAAATGTGCATCATAACAGTCTCCAACACCTCCTATGTCAACAAAATGAGCTTCATATTTTCCAATTTTGAAATTTGTAATTTATATCTGTTTTTTAATTCTATTTTGTTCACATTTTCTTCTTTTTTAATCTGCATATTGGTAGGGCTTGACTGATTTTCTTTTTTTACCTTTTTTTTCATTTTATTATTATTTTTTAATTAAAAAAAGTCATTTTCATCTATGTATCCCCCTGCTCCCCTCACTTCCATCCTCCCAATCCTTCCCAGTCAGCCTTCAGTCTCCCCCTCCCCATTTCCCTTTTCCCTCCCCCAAAAGTGAAAGAAGTACCAGATTGGGTCAGCTCAGTGTGGCACATCCATTTTAGGCCAGTCTAATTCACTCATTCCAAAGTCAAGACTGGGTTATGTGTTCCTCTGCAGAAATGGGCTCCAAGGAGCCAGCCTACATATAGAAACAAAGTCTGATCCCACCCCTCCAGGCTCCACATACTGCCCGTGCCAGTTGACAATAGCCTACTTTTGGAGGGCCCAGCTCCTTTTCCTGATGGATCTATGGTGGCTATTCTTTATTCAGTGAGACAATCAGAGCTCTAGATAGCTATCATTGTGGGAATTTTCCTCATAATCCCTATCCCTTTGCTCATACATACTCTCCTCCCCTGTTCTCAACTGGACCAGGAGCTCTGTCCAGTGCTCAGTCATGGATCTCTGCCTCCACCTCTGTTCTTTGTTGGATGTAGGTTCTGTGATGACACTTAGGGTGGTTATGCATTTGAGTACAGGAGAAGTCCTGTTTAGGTACCCCCTCCACTATTGTTTGGAGCCTTTGTCAAGAACATCCTGAGAGTTCTTGGAGGTTTCTCTAGCACCCAGTCTCTTTCCAAGCCCATACTGGCTTCTTCTGTCAAGATTTCCATCTCTTTCTATTTCCCTCTTTGCTCCTCTCACTGAACCTTCTTTCAAGATTTGTTTCCAAGTCTTCTTGATTGCAACCTGGGTTTATTATGGTGGTCTTCTCTATTTTCTTCTCTTAGGGGAATCTCTGGATGTCTCTCTTAAGTTCCTTCTGATCCCAAGATGTTCAGGGTTTATGTTTTGCAGCTTGAGTAATCCTTGATTTCAGTCTAAAATCCATATGCCTCTCATTCTGGGCTTGTGATACCTTGCTCAAGAAGATATTCTCTAAATCCATCCACTTACCTGAAAATTTTAGGATGTCATTTCCTTTTTTTTTTTTTAATGAGAACTACTTCATTGTATATATGTACCCCAGTTTGTTAATCCATTCTTCAGTTGAGGGACATCTATGTTGTTTCCAGGTTCTTGCTATTATGAATAATGCTACTATGAACATAGATGAGCTAATAATGCCTTTGGGGTATGAATGTGCGTCCTTTGGGTATATGTCCAATAGTGGTATTGTGGGATCCTTGGGTAGATTGATTCCTAGTTTTCTGAGAAACTTCCATACTTTATTCCAGACTGGCTGTACAAGTTTACACTACCACCAACAAATGGACTCAGTTCACCTATAAAAGACATATTCTCACATGATGGATACAAAAACAGAAGCCATCCTTCTGCTGCATACAAAAGACACACCTCAACTTCAAAGACAGATACAGGCTCAGGGTAAATGATTTGGAAAACACTTTCCAATCAAATGGTCACAAAAAACAAGCTGGTTTAGCCATCCTAATATCTAACAAAATAGACTTAAAACTAAAATCAGTCAAAGGGGACCAGGACAGCCATTACTTATTCATTTCAGGAAAAATCCACCAAGATTAAGTCTCAATTCTGAACATTTATGACCCCAACACAAGGGTACATATATGTGTAAAAGAAACACCACTAAAGCTTTAACCTCACATCAAATCCCACACACTAATAGTGGAAGACTTCATATCCCACAATTATCCTTGGATATTTCAACAGACAGAAACTCAACAGAGAAATAAAGGATCTAACAGATGTTATGACCGGAATGGACACAATAGATATATACAGAACCTTCTACCTAAACACAAAGGTATAAACATATTTCTCAGCACCCTGATGTGGGAATGCCTTTCTGTATGCTGTGAATAGTAATCTTTAAATAAAGGAGCTGTTTTGGCCAATGACAAGCATCATAGAAAAAGCAGGAGGAGAAATCACAGCATAGGTTTGAGGAGCAGGGTGGAGTCAGGGAGACTGAGCCAGAAGCCAAAGGAGCAACATGTAAGGAACACAGGTAAGCCATGGGCCACGTGGCAGAAAGATTAATAGAAATGGGTTGATTTAAGATAAAGAGCTATCTAGCAATATGCCTGAGCCATAGACCAAACAGCGTGAAGTTAATATAAATGTCTGAGTCATTTTGGGGGGCCTGAGCAGAAATTGGCAGCTAAGATGTCTAGGGCTACAGGTCTGTGGGTCTGGGCCTCTGGTTGCCTGAGACCAAAAACTGTTACAATGTAACAGCACCCCATGGAACTTTCTCTAAAATTGACCACATACTCAGCCATAAAACAAATATCAATAGATACAAAAAATGGGAATAATTTCTTGTCCACATTTTCTAACCAGACTGTTATAGGAGGCTCAGTCTCCTGCATTTCAAAACAAATACTCATCATGTGTAGTTACTGATCAAATCATAGGTAGCAAGGGATTTATTGATTACACTTTCCATGAATTCATATTTATATACCACAACTAGACCTATATAATACTCCTTAAATATTACACATGAATGTAATTTTGTATAATGATCTGTAGTTGAGAATGGTAAGAAGAACTATGTTCAAGATTTCCCATACTGCAAACTTTAATCCTATATAAATCAAATCACAACTTCTGTGTTTATTAGTGGTAATAGTGGTGGTAGTATTTTAATTTACATACATTTTCATAAACAGTAATTACTTTAAATTAAAAGTCTTTTGTCCATCAAACCTTGCTTTTATAGTATATTTAATCCTTATGAGACTTTTCAGTAGACTTTAAACCATTTCTGCATTTGTCATAGACTAAAAATTAAATTGATTACTCAAATATGTAACCTGTAAATATAAATAAGAGGTGGATTCCTACTCCTTTTGTATGCAAGAGAATATAATTAAGCATTTAGCAAAATGATGCCATAAAGAGCATCTATATGGCATCACAATTTATTGTCTCATACATGTCATAAGAATAATGCATGTAACTTTCTCTAAAACTCATTACTGTTAATAATTATGTAAGTATCCTTATTAATACCAATATTAATCATTTCTAGCATTTATGAGCCATCAGAAAAGTATATTTTAAATATACATCTTCATAAACATAATATTTCTTTATGAACAGAATAAGGGTCTCAGCATCTTTCATGTCATGCTGACACGTGATCAATCTCAACATTCTGAAGCCAAATTATTGTATGAATATGGATTCTCTGAGAAGTGTGAAAGAACAAACAATAAATATTCTTTTGAATACTATTTTAAATATACAATGGAACTGCTAAATATATGCAGCAAGAAAATATCTCCACATTTCTGATTTTATTATACTGGCTCTTAAAATAGATAAACTAAAATATAATTATTTTTAAAATAAAGCTTTACTAATGTATGAAAACATAACATGTTTGAATATATTTTATGCTGTTTCCTTGTCTCCCTATGAGCTTTAGGAAAATATTTCAGATTTTCAAGGGATATTAAGACTTTATTTGAACGTAGTAATCATTACAATTTTAAAGGAAAGAAATAGATTATTTATTTTTAAATAAACAATCTAAAAATAGTCATCTTTAAAATATCTGTTGCACTAATTTATTTATAATATTCTTGCTCACTGGAGTCTATAATCTACTTTGAGTTTACAATAATATCTAGAACATACCCTAACATTTAATTCTCTAAACTTATTTCAAAGTTAAACCCATAGTAAATTGATTATAGTTTTAATCAGCAACTAAAGATCTATGGACTCACAAAAATTATATGGTTTCAGAGGTAAAATTTAATTACTTCCTTCAACAGGAAACACCTGTTAGTTATTATTCTACATCTTGATTCTTTTTGAACCATGAAATTTCTTATCTAGTTTATGTAAATTATCATCTACTTTATAGGAAAACTTATAAAGATACTTAAATGCATGAATTCATTCTGATAAATTGACAATTATAAAGAGAGAAATGATGCACGTATATATAACATTCTATATGATTATATACTTATAAAAATATAAAGTATTCAAACATATATAATTAATGTGTTGATATGTATCAGACACATCTGAGACACTGCAGTTAATAGGTCTTCTATATTTTCTTGAAAATAACTCATATATCCACAGGTTATAGGAATTGTGGAAACTAAAGTCCCTCCACCTTGAGGCATGAAGCTGTTTTGGGAGCTGAAAAGTTTCTAGTTGAGAAATTTGTAAACCCCCAAGGCCAAGCCCTCAAGGTCCTGGGTAATCAGAGGACATTCTGGCCCAGCTGTGAAGCATCTTCTCCCCATCCTAAAACAACCAATCAGTCAGAAGCTCACCTAACAGCAATAGTAAAGAAACTTCCTCTGGGCTCCTCACCTCCCAACCTAATAAGGGCATTTCTATGGTTTTTGATCTTTGTTTTAAAGGGGCCTGCTTTTGAGTAGTGGGTGGGGACTCACTTCTCCACTGCACTGCTGTTAGACTGTCAGGAGCTGAGCTCAGATGTACAGCTATAATAAACCTTGCTTTGCATTTGCATTTGGAAAGTCAGTCTGATTCTGGGGTCCTCTGAGACTGGATAGTATAGGAATGTTTAGATTTTCTAGAATTTTATGTCTTAAGACATAAAATTTTGTTGTATAAACTTGGACTGTGCTATATACATACATATATATATGATAGATTTTTGCACAGATTAAGACAGTCTTAATGTTGATAGAGTAACTTCAGTTTTGTTAGATTGCTGCTCAATCAATATCATAATAAAACATATTTATTTTAAAATGTGTTTATTTTATGTTATGCTATGATTTGCCTTATGTATTGTGTTGAATACAATCATTTATAGGATATTAGGAGGTGTTGGATCCCTCGGGATAAGAATTATTAATGTTTGTGAACCATCATGTGATGTTGAGAATTTAAGCCAGGTCTTCTGGAAATGCATTTAGGTCTCTTATCCAGTGTGCCATCTCTTTTAATAATATCTTTAGCAATTTTATAAAATAGAATATGCAGAAAAGTTGTGTTAGGGAAAAGTTGTGCAGAACATTTATCTTGAAAAGAAACACAATTTTCATAGAGTGAGTGAAAACTTGTGGGAAAACAGAAAATTATACTAATATTTTAGTGGTTATACATCTTTCTTACAGTATCATAATTCTTTAAAAATTGTACAATCTTAAATTCTTTTATCTATTTGAAATAATTTTAATCCTCTGTCTTTACTGTTATTTTCAAGCACTTTCAAAGTTAAAATCTAGTATTGCCCATTAACCATTCAGAAACATTTCATATCATTATAACCATTGAGGCCATTAAGTGAAATAATGATTTATGTGTTTATAAAGATACAGAAGAAGAACTATTGGGCTCACTGCTCCCATGTCACCTACCCAGTGCAACAAATGGAGGGGAATAAAAGACAGAAATCCCAAAAAGAAAAGAAAATTATAACATTATAAATGTTTATGAAAATTGATATGCTTTTGCAAAGTGAAGTAAAAATAATTAGATTATTTAAATAATCTAAATTATATTTATAATCAGTTACATTTGCATAACCTAGTAGAAAAATTTAAATTAACTTTAAAAATATTCTATCTAAAATAACATCAGAAACACAAACTTTTAAAATATGAAAGAATTCTATACACACATGTTTAGGTGCAGTAAAATATATTTAAACTAATACCAAGAAATACCTAAGAGAGAATGCAGTGCTTTGAAATGCTTATATAGCCATTAATTTAAATTTCATATTGGATTTTCCTGATGCTAATCAAAAATGCCACTATCATATTTAGGAGTTTTTTTGATGATTATATAGTGTAAATGTAAATATTCAATAATTAGAATGATTTAAATGGACTTGAAAAAAGATTGGGTGACCTGCACTGCAGGATTGTACATTTTAGTTAACAATCATAATAATAAACAGAACAGAGAATCAACTAGTGGACACAGAAGTACCCTAGTGTGGTTTTTGACATAATAAGTCATATTGTTAATTTCTCTTTCACATGTATGACATAGTATTTTAAAAAATGAATTGTTTTTTCTGTAGATTGAACCCTAATTAGTCTTAATAATAAAAAAAATCAAAGACAGATATTGAAGTAAATGCTGAGAAACCAAGAAACAAGGGAGCAAGTAACTCACTAGAATGACTTCTTACCTCCACTGAATCCTCAGACGAAAAAGTAGAGCTTTGGTTTCCTTCCACCTTATATTCCTATCTTAGCCCAGCAGCCATATCACCTCCCCTCTCCACCACCTAAGTTCTGGGATTAAAACTGTATGCCACCATTTCCTGACCTCTATAGTTATCTAGTAGATAACTCTGCCCTGTGATCTTTAGGCAAGCGTTTTTTGTGAAACCACAAACAAAATACACCTCATTTCCCTTTTATTCTCTAAAGCAACAAGGAAGGTTATAACTCATTTAAGAAAAACTATATAAAATAAATACAATAACTTTATACAATATATAAAATCAATAAATAAATTAATAACACCCAGTCCATTAGCACTTAACAAATTCAAAGAAAACACTTCTTTATTTCTCTATTTTGGTGAGTCCAAATTGTTGTATCTAATTCACTTTCTAACTAACTTGCATTGGCATATTTTTATATTTCCTCTTTTTGCAATGGGATCTCTAAATCTAATCTTATTTGTTTAGCTTTTTTTTATCCATTATAAATAACAACTTGTACCCAACCATCTCTTAAATCATAATAAATAGTCATGACTTACCTTTTGGAAATGCAGGCACAGTTCTTTAAACTACTTCCTGCTGACTGGTAATCTTTGGGGTACCTTCAGAAAATTCAGGATTATGGTCAAGTCCTGAATGGAGAATTCTGTGAGGCTGGATCACCTCGGCCAGCAGCCCTGAAGCCATTCTGCATTTGAACTCAGGAAACTTCAATAGAGGCACAATAAAACTTTGGATCATCTGGCAATTCACTATTATTGGAGATTTTTCAGGGGGATCTTTCTCAATCACTTGATTTTTCTTAACCCAGAATGAATGAAAGCCTTTCATTTCCCATGATAATAAAAGTAGTTTCCCAAAGTAACATACCTTTAGACTTAAATTTTGAAATCAAGATATATCTAAATTATGTGAATGGGTTTAATTTAATATCTTTCACAATCAAGTGTCCTTCATTTTTATCATTTGCCCACTAATACAAAAACAACACAGTAAAATACAAAATCCAGACTCTGTTTTCCATCTTATGTGGCTTATATTTTTATTACTCTAGTTCCATTTAAAAAAGTTTACTATTATTTTTAAAATAATTTTTACATCCCCTTTCTTTTCTCTCCCAAGCCTATGAACATTTTTCAAACATATTGTAAAGCATTTAGAGGCTTTGGTGGTTTTCTTTTTATCTGAATTTGTCCTTATTTCATATCTCTGTCTTTTTCTGAATATATGAGCCTTTAGGACAGGACCTCCACCTCTGGTCTGGATGCTTCTCCTAACAGCCAAGCTTCATGGCAAAGGCATTGGCACAAGTCATGTTCACCTCTCTAACTCTTCTGAGTCCATGTTATTATTGAGCATGCTTTCTGCTGCTTATAATCCCCATTTATTTCTTTGGTAGAATAATTTCTGTTTTGCTCATAGGTGTGACAAGATTTATTTACTGATTTTGAACTATTAGACTAATCCTGAATATGTACCATATATATTCTTTAATGTTAGTGTTTAATACTTTCACACATTGTTAAATTCTTTAAAAACTCTTGTTGAGTATTTTCTAATCAATGTTTATGGGGGAAATGTAACTGAAATAGTGGAATAAATGAATGACAGAGGCTGAGTGCTTAAAGTGCCTGGAACAAGAAAGAAATCCAAGATACTGAAAACACTGATATAAATGGAGAATGCTCCGACGGGCTCATCAGTGAAAGAGATCACCGAAGAGGCTCAGGATATGTCAATAGTAATTTTCATTTTGTGGTCTAATGATTCTAACATCTGCATGATGTCTGAGGCTTGATCTGATGCTTGTTATATCTTTGCAGACAAGATGCTTTTGTATGACTCAGACTGCTTGTCATTTTATATGAAAAATTACTGGAATATAACCATTAAAAGAAAATGAAATAATCAAGACATAAGTGAAAGATTTATGCTAATCTGCCTAAAACTTAGATTGCGCTTCCTTGTATTTTTTTCTAAATATCTCTTCAAGAAGTTTCAGATCTTTCTCTGTGTCTTTATCAAATAACTGCTCAATTCTTTCTTAGAAATCCCCTTCAAACAATGTCTTATAGCTATTATAGCTATGATGCAATGGCACTGTACCTTTCATCATAGTAATTTTTAGGAGGATAGGCCTTTCATAATTTTATGAGTGAATATCATTCTAGGAGTTTGGGGGAGGCAGAGACTCTTACCTCTATGATTATTCCTCTGATTTTATGTGTGCATATAAAGTGCATATGTAAATTGCTTATGCTGGGTATAGAAACCAGGAAAATACATCTTCATAGCAGAAAATACAATAGGAAATTTTCAAATAAAGCTTTCCCTTTTTCTTACTCAAATGTATAACTGGAATAGTTCTTGGCTCTTCACGGAATAATGTGTTCTGTTACAGCTGTAAATAGCAATCTTTAAATAAAGGAGCTGATTTGACCCGTGACAGGCACCAAGAAAAAGTATAAGGAGAAATCTCAACATAGGGAGGAGAAGGGCAGAGTCAGAGACAGACTGAACCAGACTCCCAAGAGGAAGTATATAAGGAACACAGGTGAGTCACAGGCCACGTAGCAGGAAAGATGAATAGAAATGTGTTGATTTAAGATGTAAGAGCTAGCTAGCAATGTTTCTGAGCCATAGGCCAAACAGTATGAAGTTAATATAAGCGTCTGAGTCATTTTTGGGGCCTGAACAGCAGCAGGTGGCTAAGGAGTCTGGGGCTACAGGTCTGTGGGTCTGGACCTTTGGTCGCTCAGGACCAAGAAACCACATTGTAACAAATGGCATCCCTGGGTGGCCCAAATATCCACTTAAAGCCTGAATAAGTTTAAAAAGGGTTCTAGTTGACAGAAACTGAACCAAAGTAGCTTCCAAATTGTTTATCTGAAGCAGGACGTTGTACAGAGAAAACTCAGCATCAGGCCACATTCAAAATGGCACCAGCAGACGGGCACCAAGAAGGTAAGATGCAACCAGGCTGGTTCCTGAAGTCTCACAGAAGACTCAGTAGCATGTGATTGGACAAAGACGGATATTTAGAAGGAGCATTTTCTTGGGTCTGCTCTGTTTGCCGGCCAAAACCAGACTTAGTCCCCTTAAGAGAACTTACTGATTCAGCTTTACCTGCAAAAACTATGTGGCTCTTTAAGAGAGTGTGAGTATTTTAAAAGCTCTTATGGTTAGAAGATGATTAAGGAATCACAATAAAACAGAATCAGATGAAAAGAAAAACCTGTAAATGGGTTACAATATGTGCAAAAGGTACATAGGCTTCAGAGAAAAAAGAAAGAGGATAAAGAAAATCTTTAAAAAGAGAAACAGAATAATAAAAATATAATAAGCCAGGTAAAGATGGAAAATAGACACAAAATCTGGATTTTGGTTGTTATTGTGTTTTCTTTTAATTTTTTAACTGTTAATGAGCTAACTGCAGAAAGACAATGGATTGTAAATGCAAAGGCTACTAATTTAAATAAGAAAATATATTTTAAAGGTATTTTAATTCTGAAATTTATGTCTAAGGATTTATTGCTTTGGAAGAGTTCTGCTTTTGTTTCCATAGAAGATGAGAACCTGTGGATTGCTTCCAGGCAAATATGGTTTAGTCAACCAAGACGCCCTGAAAAAAACCTCTGATGGGAAGAGATGGCCTTATCAGCTTCAGGATTGTAGACTATGATCCAGTCTCAAGAACCCATGAGATTTTCAACACCCCTTTATCAGCAGGAAGTAATCATGGGAAACTACATCCAAATTCCAAAAATATTATTACTAAATGTTTGTTTTCATTATAAATGGTTAAAGGTCATAGTTAATCTCTTTCTAAGAAGAAAAAGATAGATGTGGTATATGAATGATTTTTTTAAAATTATATTATTGACTTTACTTAGATCAGGAGGAAATCAGCTGTTATTTCAAAATGTTTTACATTGGTACAGATTTTGGTTTATTGATACAAATTTAAGGTCATTTCCCTTATGCTGTATGCATTCTTCTACTCTTGTTTAAGATATGTTTATGTAACTGATTTAAAATTGTAATGTATAATTAAGAAATGCATGTTAGTTAGATTTTTAGGTATACAAAGATATATTTCAATTAGATAGATAATCTTCAAACACTTCTAAGACCTACAGAATATGGCATTTAAAATGTTTTGAAAACTTGGACTTTTCTGGACAGAAAGACAAATCTACTCCTGGCAGCACCAACTTACTTCAGGAGAGGAATGGGCATCCAAGAAACTCCATATGAAGATTAGTTTCTTTATGTCATCAGTTAGCTACTGGACATGAACCTGTTCTTGCACTGACTGCTTGACAGTGTGTTGTTAAAACCGGACATGCCAATTCCATAGGGAGGTGACCTCTGAACTTTGCCAGAACAAGCAGAGATGGTCATTCAGGTTCCTGATTTGCAGAAAAAAACTGTCAAATATTCTAGGACTCAAGGAGAAGCAGCTGATGAATGGGCAGAGCATATTTCCTACTTCACTGAAATGAAAAGAGACTCTGAGCCTGTAGGCTGAAGATAAATGACCCAACTTTATAAAGGAACTTTGGATGACTGTCCAGGAAGATAGGTGTCGTCTCTGTCATTTCTAGATTTTAAAGTTACTTGCACTTCTGGTTTTTTTGGGTAAATATACCCTTCTGTGGTCTTTAATGTAGTTGAAGATTAAATAGTTATAGGTATAGTTTTTCCTAGTCATTTGAAAGGTATATTACATATGAAACTTTAGATTCATAAAGATAAGGTAGATGATAGAGTATTTTCTTTAATTTTGTTAAATACAAATAGACTATATGTTATAACTGTATTTTTTACTGGGTAGCTGTTTTGTTATATGTAAGTTTGCTTTGTCAAAGTTAAAGCCTTCTTTTTTATTAAACAAAAAAGGGGAAGTGATGTGGAAATGTCTTTCTATGCTGTGAATATGCTGTGAATACCAATATTTAAATAAAGGAGCTGTTTTTTACCCATGACAGACACCATAGAAAAAATAGAAGGATAAATCGCAACACAGGGAGGAGAAGGGCAGAATCAGAGACAGACTGAGCCAGCCGCCCAAGAAGAAGCATATAAGGAACACAGGTGAGCCACGGGCCACATGGCAGGAAAGATTAATAGAAATGATTTAAGATGTAAGAGCAAGATAGCAATGTTTCTGAGCCATAGGCCAAACAGCATGAAGTTAATATAAGTGTCTGAGTCATTTCTGGGGCCTGAACAACGGCGTGTGGCTAAGGGGTCTGGGGCTACAGGTCTGTGGGTCTGAACCTCTGGCCACCCAGGACCAAGAAACCACATTGTAACCACTAGAGGTAAATGCCATGTCAGTCCAGCCTCTCACTCCAGAAAGAAGTCCTTGACTATTTATTATTCACTAGATTCTGTCTTCTCTCCAGATTTAAAGGAAGAATTTGAATCTGATAAATCTGAATGAATCAAGAGTAGACTCTGATTTTCAATTATTTCATTCTTTGGTTTTACATAGCTAGCATTTTGAAGATTGAGGGGCTAGTCATTCTACAGCGTCTTCCTCTATTTAGTATTGCCAGATGCTGTCTCATGTGTTGGTCTGCTTCTGCTTCCTGGTCTGAATTCTATGTAGAATCATTGATTTTCTCATGTTATCTGACCTATCTGGAACCTTCTGATACCTGTCCTCTTAAATAATGTTCATTAGGACCAACACACAAAGATCCAATTGATTTTCAGTGAACTGATTATTTGCTTCTAGATTAATAATAAAGCTGTCAATGGAGAAAAAAATACAAGTATGGAAATGTCATCAGTACTTTAACCTATATCTAGTACTTACTAATTGATACTTTTCAGTGAAACTTTAGTGAAAATGAAGTCCTGCCAAATGTGTTATATTTTATCCAGCTGGCTGTCTGCTGCATTACACTCTAAGGAGAACACTTTTTCTTTCTTTGCTTATCTAAGTATGTACTTACACATTACTATTTTCTTAATGGTGATGCCCACATTGCTCTGTAGCTTAACAGGGAGGGTATTTTATCTTTGATATTGGTGCTATTTGTTTTATCTATGGAAAGATACATTTTATGCCTTTAAAATGGATGTTTATTTAAATTATCAGATAATTTGCAATGGCTACCATGCTACTAATTTGGCTTGGTATATGTGTTTAATCAATGGCTTGTTTCAACAATAATATCATTTCTTTAAGTTCCTTTCATAGTTATCTGGTAGAAATTACCTACACACACACACACACACACACACACACACACACACACACAGTGTGTGTGCGTCATTGTACTACTTCCCCAAGGTTTTATAATTTATCATGTACTGAAAAGCTTAACATAGTATAATACGTCTCCAATAGTATGAGTTTTTCTATACCTAAGAATCAGGAAATATTGCAGGAGAGATGGCACTATAAATGGTAAAGCCAGAAGAATAGGGTGTGAGCTATAAGATTATGTCTTCTAGTAATGTCAGAAGCTACACCATAAAGTTTCATTACCACGATTGATTACCAAATATAAGCTGAACAATGATAACTTGGTAAACATGCCAAACTGACCAGAGAAAAGCCTATGTGGCCTTAACCATATACGAAAACCTATAAGAAACTGAGGAAAGTTGAGAATTTGAGAGAGCATCTCCCACAGAAAAACAAACAAACAAATTGGTTGTACAGTGTCAAATAATAGCACTGAAAACATATACATAAATAACATCATACAGTTTGGGCCGATTATAATAGGAATATATATATATATATATATATATATATATATATACACACACATGTCCACTACATCATATACATATTATAAATATAATATACATATATGCGCATGAAATAATTACGAAAACGATTACATGAATTTGAAAGAGAGTGAGGAGGGGTATATGTAGACTTGGAAAAAGGAAAGGGAAGAGATATGTCTTGTAATTGAGTTATAAACTAAAATATAAAATTAAATATTTCAAATCCCAAATCCACACTGACATTTCTGTATCGTAAGCCAATATGACCAGGAGTATAGTTCAGAGTCTTTTAAAATTAGTAAATCTGGAAGGTAAAATCCTCTTGCATTCATTTTCTGATAAGTTTTATATTAGCCAAGGTATCAGATGTTAATAGGCCAGAAGAATGATCAGAAATTCAAATAAACTTAAACTCACTCATATATCAAGACTGTGCTGGAAATTTTCTATGTGGCCTCACATGTACGGCACAGATATGGTGGAAACTTTGTCAGTAGAGTTGGATCTATAAACCATGTCTGGAGGAACAGTTATCTGTCTTCTCTTTATGGGAAAGATGGTCTGTTTGCCAAGATTAATTCCATATCTACAAAAGAAGGTTGGGTTGATATGAAAACTTGCTGGTGGCTATCACTGTTATATAATGTAAATGGGTGTATTTAACATTGTAATGTTGTAAATATTGATATTCCTGAGAGCAACTCTGAATGAAACCTTCTTAAGAAATAAAAACAGAACATATCCTAATTATATAAAATAAATAATACTGATGGAAGTGACATCTCAATGAAGGGACTGTGCACTTAGCAGGGAAAGCATGTAGAATGTTGTAACCCAAGCATGCTGTTTGCTGGTATAGTAGCACATATGGTACTGGATGTTTAAGCACTACAGCACCACAGCATAAGGTGGTAGTACAGGCTCCAGGGCATTCTCCATGATTCAAAAAGTAAAGCGTGGCAACCACAGAAAGATTTCTTTTCCTTTATTTAGGAGCCAGACTAATGTACAGTAAATAATTTCCTACAGAGTTTCGTAGATAAAACATAGTTTTAGAACTCTGCTTTATGGAGTTCAGGATGTATAAAACTAATGGGAAAATGTAAAACAAATTTCTCTTTCACTTTGAGATATTTATAACATAAATTCTTGAAGACTAGCATCTTTTGGCACAAGTTTTTGCTATCATATAGAGAACAAAGAGAGGGTGCCGGTTGATGTTAAAAACATGCAAAATGTAGAAATAAGGAAGTAAGTCCTTTCCTTACTCATCAGATCAAAATAGAAAAGAGAGACTAATAACATTAAATATTTTACAATAACTTATAACTGACAGAATATGCTAATAAATGTAGACTTTTAGAGAGGCAGCCTTCAGCCTTTAATTTAACAACTGTAAAATACACAGATAAAATATGCTAATGTTTTAATGTTATTCTCTGTTTTGTATAATTTTTAACTTCGATGGAAAAGTGTAAAATGTATAATTCCTTTTTAGGTTATTTGCAATATAAGATGTCTGAAAACATTGTATGTTAACTTTTAATACCATTTGCACTTTTATTTATCAAATTAACTTTCTTCATGTGAAATTACATATTGTGTATTTTTCATAAGACCTAATAAATCATAAGGTAGTCTTTTCATGGTAATGTACCTCGATTATACGGCTTCAGTAGTCTCATTATCCACTTTAACTGAAACAAAGTATGAATACATTATCATAACATTTTATTACACTTGATTAATGCATTTCCTCACACTTCTTTCTCACACAAATGTGTCTTTGCACCTCATGTATATGTTTGAGGCAGAAATTTGAGTTTTATAATGGACGTTAACAGATTTAAATCAGAAGTGCCTTTTAGATTTTCAAATTACATTTTGAGATGCATTAATTTTTATGAGGGTTATTATTTGCCTCTAATTCTATATAAATCTTTTATGAGAAGTCAACATTAAATAAAACATATGATTGTTTATGGAAAGCTAAAAATGATAAGAAATAATCCAACATTAATTCACTGCACTTTAAATTATAAACTTAGTTTTTTAATAGAATTAACTGAAGACAAACCAAGTTTAATATTATAATTTATATCATAATTCTAATACTCTACTTGAAGAATAATAAAGTTATGTATTTTAGTGTAATCATGAATGAGTGTTGTTAATAATCAATATTTTTCATATTATATTCAAGCAGTAGTACAGAAGTAGTAAATATATTATTTTCATAATTGAAAAAACAATCTCAATCAAGAGAGTAGAATATAATTTAAAATGATAGAGTATCCAATCAAATCTAGAAATGAGCACTAAACTTCACATTTTTAGGCAAAAGTCTTTACATCAGTATTCTCAGACCCTTATTCCTTAGGATGCTAACATATTTGAGACAAAAAAAACAAAAACAAAACAAAAAAAAAAAAACAAAAAAAAAACCAAAAACAAAAAAAACAAGGTGTCTTGTTTATTTTGCTTGTTGGTAAAGTTTTTGTGGAAATCACATAAGTCAGGATTAATGTTGTAAACTTTGCGAAACAGTTGAGCTATGTGATCTTCCATAGGGGACAAATACTCAGTTTGAAGAGTTCTGAATATTTTTAACATAATACCGAATTAATCAGGGGATCTACCTCTGTTTGTTTTCCAATTTAGATGTCTGGGTACTCCACAACCTTTGTCAGTGGCAATATATATTACTAGCTTAGTGCTCTAGTAAAGTTTACCATGACTACTTTATAAACTTAGTTTCACCAGTGGTCCAAAGCCAAAAGAAAGGGAGCAAGTCAAGTCAATCTACAGTAAAGAAAGGCTTAGAGAGTCTGGGATCTGACATTTGTTGGAGTATTCCCCAGCCAGGAGTCATGGTAGTCTGTCACATATCTATGACCTCATTTAAAGCATCCCTAGAGTACTATGGAGTTGAGAATGAAAAAAATAAGCGAAAAGAATCAAGTTTCTCCGACTCACAGAGCTCTACTTTGGATTTTCTTCCATATGCATCCTGATTTCCAATCTAATCTACTCTCTAGAACAGTGACTTAGAAAATAGTGCCATAGCTTCCAGATTTCCTAAGGAACTAAGGTCCCAAAGGCAATCTGTAAGACTGGACCCTTCACTTCTTATGCTCTTCAAAGTTTGTATATTTTCTAACTGTTGCTCACACAGGGATTAAATTAAAAAAAAAAAAAAAAAAACTTAAAGGGAGCAAATCTAACAAAGAGTAAAACAGGAAGAATGGACCCGGTTAATTTATGGACCATTAATGATAATGACATTTTGTGTGGTTGATTAGCTTTACAAACAAGAGACACTTCTCTGTGACTTCCAGATTTCAGGAAGCTGTGTTTATATAGGCCCAGTATTGTATTGCAAATTTGCAGTTTCCATTCTCTTTTTCTTGGACACTACGATGTCTTTCAAATATAATGCAGACCAGGGGACATGGAAATAGTAAATGGAGAAACCTCTCCAATGTCTTTTCATAGTAGCTGTCCTCGGCAGGACAACATCTTAAACGTTCCTGGTTAAGAGTCTATTCTGTGAGACAGAGCTTAAACACATTTTTTATTTCTCCACAACACCTTTGTATGAAATTAGAAAAGTAACATTCAATATTTCTCCAATTCTAGTAGTTGAAATGATACCACATAAAAAAATCTGCAGTTTTCAGTATCAGTATTTGCTTGATAGTAAGTTTATAGATTGCTAATTTAAGAATTTTAACTCCCTTTCAATTTTGCTGTAGGCATACTCTTCTGTAGGAGAACAGTGATAATTTTCCAGTTTGTCCTATTTTTCTAAGACTATGTATTCTCTATTACCTGAATATTAGGCTGTTCTTCCCTTTATTGAGAGTTCTGATGATGTATTATATGTTGAATAAACATATCTCTACTTTCTTTAAATCTGAAAACCAACAGAGAAGGAAGTATTCTACCAAGTAACCATGTCAGAAAAAAAAAATGCTTACCATTGTTTAAAAATGTATTGTGTCCCCTGAACCATCTAATAGATGATTTCTTTGAGCAGATAGTAAGAATAGATGTCTTCAGGTTTTTTTCTGATATAAGCAGAAATTTTCTCTCTCTCTGCATGTGTGTGTGTGTAACATAATTCACAAGCTATCTGTCTATGTAGCTCTAATTTAACAGGTATAAAAGAGTCTTACAGAATTGCTCTAGAATTTGAAATTAAAAACAGAACTCACTTGGACTCTAGCATCAGCATTTACTCCAATTTATTATATCTCTCTAGTGTCAACTTTCTTATCTGACAAAATGCTTACTAGGTCCAAATGTTCCAGTGAAGTTTCATGGCCCCAGGTGGCCAGAGGTCCCAACCCACAAATAAGCAGTCCTAGACTCCTTAGCCGCCTGCCTGCTGCTGTTTAGCCTTCCCCCCACCCAAATGACTCAAACACTTATATCAAGTTCATGCTATTTGGTCTATCGCTTAGGCACATGGCTAGCTAGCTCTTTCATCTTAACTCAACCCATTTTCATTAATATGTATGCTACGTGGATTGTGGCTCACCTGTATTCCTTTTATGTTTCTTCTTGAGTGGCTGGCTTCACCCTCCTTCTCCTAACTATTCTTATTCCCTACCTACTTCTTCTAGGTACTGGCCATGACCAAAACAGTCCTTTATTTAAAGATTGATATGCACATCATACAGAAAGACATTCCCACATTATTTCCCCATTTCTGTCTAATCAAAAAGGAAGGTTTCAATTTTGATATAACAAAATTGCATATAACAAAATAACTACCAACCAAGAATTACAGTTACTGTAACTAGTCTATTTGTATTTAACAAAATTAAAGAAAATTCTCTATTATCTATCTTATTATTGTGAATCTAAAGTTTCATATCCAACATACCTAAGAATAACTAAGAAAATCTATACCTATAACTATCTAATTTTCAACTACATCAAAGACCACAGAAGGATATATTTACTCAAGTAAATCGGAAGTGCAAGCAACTTCCAAAATCTAGAAATGACAGAGATGACTCCTATCTGCCTAGACAGTCACCAAAAGTTCCTTTTTAAAGTTGGGGCATCCATCTTCAGCCTACAGGCACAGAGTCTTTTCATTTCAGTGAAGCAGAAAATCTGTTCTGCCCATTCTGGTACAGTTCATCAGTTGTTTCTACTCGAATCCTGAAGAATGTCTGACAGTTTTCTCTGCAAAGCAGGAACCTGAAAGATCATTTCAGCTTGTTCTGCCAAAGTTCAGAGGTCATCCTCTTATGGAACCTGCATCTACAGTTTAAATAGCATACTGTCAAGCAGTCAATACAAGAACAGGTTCTTGTCCAATGTCTAACCACTGACACAAAGAAAGTAGACCCCATATGGACTTTCTTCAATGTGTGTTTTTCTCTTGAAGTAAATTGGTGCTGCCAGGAGCAGATCTGTCTCACTATCTGGAAAAATCTAAGTTATTAAAATAATTTTAAATGTCATATTTTGTATGTTTTAGAAGTGTTTGAAGATTACCTATCTAATTGAAATATGTTCTTATACCTAAAAAATCCTAATTAACATAACTATAAGTTTGGTTATCATAGGTGAACTAATAACTTGCATTACTTAATTATACATTACAATTTTAAATCAGTTACATTAACATCATACCTTAAACAAGAGTAGAAAAATACACACAGCATAACAAAATTGACCTTAAATTTGTATCAATAAACCAAAGTCCATAACAATATAAAATATTTTGAAACTAACAGGTGATTTTTGGATTAAAGTAAATTCAATAATCTAATTTTTTTTAAAACCACTCATATACCATATCTTCTTTTGCTTCTTAGAAAGAGATTAGCTATGATCATTAACCACTTATAATGAAAACAAACATTTATAAACATTATTTTGGGAATGTGGGTAAAGCTTCCCATTATTACTTCCTGCTAACTAAGAGACACTGTCAATCTTACAGATTCTTGAGACTAGATCATCTTAGTCTGCAACCTCAAAACTGATGTCACCATCTCTTCCCATTAGAGAATTTTCAGGTGGTCTTGGGTGATGAAACCATATTTGCCTAGAAGCAATCTACAGGTTCTCATCTTCTGTGGAAACAAAAGCAGAACTTTTCCAAAGCAATAAATCCTTAGACACAAATTTCAAAATCAAGATACCTTTAAACATATATTTTTGTTTAACTTAGAAGCCTTCGGAATCCATTGTCTTTCTGCAGTTAGCTCATTAACAGTTAAACAATTTAAGGAAAACACAATAATAACCATAAATTTAATTCTGTTTCTATTTTCCATCTTTGTGTGGCTTATTATATTTTTATTACTCTACTCTTTTTCACGGACTTTCTCTACCTTCTTTCTTTTCTCTCTGAAGCCTACGTATATTTTACATACATTGTAACCTGTTTACAGGGTCTTTTTTTTTTCTGGATCTGTTTTATTCTGAATCCTTAATCATTTTTCAACCAGAAGAACTTTTAAAATTCTAGCACTCTCTTAAACAGCCACAGTTTTTGCAGAAAAAGCCAAGTCAGGAAATTCTTTTAAAGTGGCCATGTCTCTGTATACCACCAGCAAACAGAACAGACACAAGAAAATTCTGCTAATAAGAAACCATCTTTGACTACGTTTCCTTTTTGTTCAAAAGAAACAGAAAGGTTAAATCAATCACGTTCCTGAGTGTTCTGTGAGACTTTAGGAACTGGCCTGGCTGCAGCTTATGCTTCCTGCTGTCAGTCCGCCACCTCCATTTTGAATGTGGCTTCAATACCACGCTTTCTCTGTACAATGACCGGCTTCAGTTATATAATTTGGAAGCTGCTTTGGCTTAGTTTCTGTGATCTAGAACCCTTTCTAACCTTTCTCTGGCTTTATACGGGTATTCACCCATGTTGGGAACCATTTGTTACAGTGAGGTTTCCTGGCCCTAGGTGGTCAGAGGTACAGACCCACAAACCTGCAGTCCTAGGCCCCTTAGCCGCCTGTCGCTGCTTAGGCCACCCAAAATGACTTTAAAACTTTTAACAAGTTCTTGTTGTTTGGCCTATGGCCTAGGCACACTGCTAGCTAGCTCCTCATCATAACTCAGTCCATTTCCATTCATTTGTCTGCCACATGGCCCATGGCTCACCTGTGTTACTTACACCTGTGTTCCTTCTTCTTGGGTGGTTGGCTCAATCTGTCTTGACTCCACCCTCCTTCTTCTAACTATTCTGATTCTTGGCCTACTTCTTCTAGGTCCCTGCCATGGCCAAAACAGTCCCTAATTTAAAGATTGATATGCACAGCATACAGAAAGTCATTCCCACATCAGAAGAGTCTTACAGAATTACTCTACAATTTGAAATGAAAAAAAAAAAAAAAAAAAAACAACAACTCACTTAGATTCTTACATTACTATTTACTCTAATTTCTTATATCTCTATAGCGTCAATTTTCTTGTCTGACAAAATGTTTACATGATCCAAGACTTTCTTATATCTGAATGATGTCACATGTCATGATATAAACGTATACTGGACCTCCATAGTCAAATGTCTTTAATACCTGTCACTCTGTAGTAGATGTAATAATATTTTTGCCCAAGCTTATGCTCCACTTAGCAGCAACGGCAACAAAACAAAAAAAAAAAAACAAATAAATAAACAAAAAAAAATATCACAGGGTGATTTAGAGAAATTAAAGTTATAATATCAACATTTATTTCTGGTTAAAGTCTCACTAACTACATTACTGAGGAATTCATAGAGTTAACTTCTCCAAGTATAACATTACAATGAGCTACAGTTCTACAGAAAGTACTTGTGATAACAATTGACATAACTCATGAGAAAGTAGGTCATCGTCAATTACAGTATTATGTCTAATAATTACAAAGTTATTAGACAAACTCTGTAATATCATCTACAGGATCTAGAAGACTCGAACTTATTAAAATGAAGAAAAGAATAGTAGATTACTAGAGCATTGAGGAAGATTGGAGGTAGACATGGTGATGTCAGTCAAAAGTTCTCCACTTAATAGTGCTGCATATTCTAGAACTATATATAGAAGAATAAACAACAGTTCAAGATCTCAAATTGTCCCTTGAAGTTTGCTAAGTGTATGGAATAAAAATATTCTGTACATGGATATGTATTCACAAGCACACAAATAACAGTCAGAAGGACTTGGCTATATGATTGTGACAATAATTACATAGCACCTGTGCATAGAAAATAATCATGTTTTGCTCCTTTAAAAACTACATTAAAAATAACAGGGCTGGAGAAATGGCACTATGTTTAATGACTTACTGGTCTTACAGAGGGCAAAGAATTTTTGCTTCCCAGTACTCTAATTAATGGTGACTCACAGCTACATGAAACTCCACTTTAAAGGAACCTTCTGCCCTCTTCTGGTCTATGTAAGCTTCTCTACACATGTAATGCACATAAATGCATGTAGTCATAAACACACATATACATAAATTAAAAAATTAAAATTAAAACTTTATAAAATACACTAGAGATGAATATCAGCTTTAAGATGTCTACTTCTGTCTAAATATGCCAATATTTATGCATTTATGGAAAGAAATATCTCACAATTGTATGATCATATTAGAAGTAGATTTTGGTATACAAGAAACATTTACATAACCACATGAAAGTTAAATCTCAGTACATTTAATTGTTTATTTTTTTCAATAGATAAATATCCTCTTGGAAAGTAGTAAAGTTTTGCTTACTTAGTGTGTTTTTACAAAAATTATATGTATACTTTTAGTATTGACAATAAAAAATTGAATCACCAATGTACAGTTTGTTGAAAAATGATTTATTAGTGTCATTAGGAAGAATATTGGGGGACAAGACAGAGTCCAAAAAACAGGACTGTTCTGTTGGTGTTATGATAAACAGGACAATTTGATAATATTATTAGCACACATCATCTCAAAACTTTTGCAATGGCTTTGTAATCTCTTTTTACATATAGAGGCTTTATTCTGCTTGTAAATTAATGATATTTTTGGCTTTGATATTGCTGGTAAATGTGTTTTGTTAATTTTTAGTAAACACTATTTTTACTAGAGACACTAAAAAAAAAGTGTCACAATCATTGCACAAACATTCTATGTTCCAACAAGTGATAGTTTCCACCTTCAAAATATAGCACAGAATCTTAATAATTCTGAATCCATCCCCAGCTTCCATTTGCCTCTGCATAGCAATGTTTGTACTTGTAAAATATTGCTAATTGATCTCTGTTGCCAGTTTTATTTCCTTTATTAACAGCTAATTAATTACTCACCAAGCTGCCAGACAGATTCTTTAAAATGTAAATGGACCACTCAGTAGTCCTTCCAAGTCTCTAATATCTGCTTTGCTAAAGCTTCTTTAATACTGACCTGCAGAATACATCAACTATGATCACTCTTGTAGCCTCTCCATCTTGATGGGCTTCTTCCCAACTCCCATTCCTTCCTTCTCTCCCTTCCTCCCTGCCTTGCTGCCTTCCTTCTCTCTTTCCCTGTCCTTTCCTCTCCTCTCTTGTCTATTCCTCCTCCATCATTTTGACAAAGAACTTTATATACCATTTCTTTCTTCCTAAAATAATCTTCTAACCAGTGCCACATATTTAGATCACTTCTTCTGATGTTAAATTAATGACAAAGTTCTTTAATTTTTCAATTGTAAATCTCATCTCTAATCCCGGGCCCTCTAAGTCTTGCATTATGATTTCATATTACCTTTTGACAAAACTTATTATGGCAAATACACACACACACACACACACACACACACACACACACACACAAACACTTTGAAAGTTTGAAGGAAATTTTCCATCAATATCTCTGACATTTGAAATCTTGTTACTCAGCTGGTAGTGGTGTTACCATAATCTTAGGGGGTATAAACTTACTAGAAGAAGAAAGACACAGACAAAGGCTTTGTGGTTTCAAAAAACACAGGTCATTTACAATTCTCTCTGCTTTCTACTTAGATAGGTGAATTCTCAGCTTTTAGCTCTAGCCAGCAGGTCTGCTTCCTGAGACTGTACTGTTTCTGTTTGTATGGATCCTAACTTTCTGGAATTATAAGACTAATTAAACTATAAGTATCCCTGGTTAATGGTATTTTATCACAGAATAGATAAAAGACCAGTGCACATATAGAAATATTATATGGTCATATGGGTATAATTATATACTTAATTCAGTAGCTATCAAAAAGTACAGTGGTAATTATTATTCATTTGGTTTTAATTTTTATATTAACAACAAATGGCTGATGAACCTGTAAAAGTCAGTGCTCAGGTAAAACACAGGGGGATTTGGAAGTATATGTAATCCAAGAGTTTCAGTATCCTGTGATTATAGATTAATATTTGCCAAATGAAAATAAAATGAATAAATAAATACATGTCAGATGAATACAAGGAAAAGAAATGTTGTGAAGACCTGCTATCCTTAGGATTTGAGTAGGGAAGTAAGCGATATGGATAATTTAAACTCTGAGGAAGTCTGGGCTACTTACTCCCTTGTTATAGAAAAGATGTAAAAGATATTTCTGCAAAAACCAGGGGGTAAAGTACTCACAGAGGTGTCCTAAAAATGTGAAGATTATATTTTTTGAGTACTTGCAGTTCATTCTGCCTGGTAACATCACTTCTTTAGAATTTTTTCTCTTGTTCCATCAATTCCACATAGGTCCTGGACCAATTGACTTTTCTGATCAGAGTAAATGCCATCTCAGTTTCCACACTGAAAATGAAGGTCCTCAGATCACAATTGTCTTACGAGACTCTGTTGTACTATAAAGAACTGTGATCTGTAGTCTGAAGTTTTCTGCCCTCGTCTAGCCCCAAGGTCTGGACCTGCAGTCTCACAGCTGCTTTTCCCCAAATAGTCACACAAAGTCTTATATTAATTGCAAACTGTTCAGCCTGTGGCTCAGGCTCATTATCATCTATCTCTTACAACTTAACTCAATCCATTCTTATTAATTTATTATTAATTATTGAACTGCCCCATGGTTTGACACATACCTCTACTTTTACCTCTTACTTCTTGGGTGGCTGAATCAGATAGAGTCTCCCCGATTCTGCCATTCACCTCCTTTTATATATGCTTAAATTTCCTGCCTGATTCCAAGTTCCCTTACTGTTGGCCAAAACTACCTTTATAAATCAATAATGAAGCATAGTCACAGCATACAGAAGACATCCCATATCATTTATGGGCAGAGGATCTTATTCAACTCACAGGAAGTACTAAGAAGGGAGCATTATTTTAGGATATTGTAGGCAAGGAGTTCTATTTCCTATGGACATTTTTGTTACTACTCTGAGAATGCCATACTTGCTTTCACTGTATGCAAAACAGCATTCTCTCTCCATCATTGATATATCTACTGGGGTTAAGTACAGAATTCCTTTATACTTACCAGAACCATCAACATGTTAGTTTGGCCCCTGGTGGGCAATTTGTTACACCAAATACAATCAACAGTTATAAAAATTTCACTGTTTTTTTTACACTTTTATTTGAATATTGTTTCTTAAGACATCAAAATTTTGCATAATTCTTAGACCCCTCTGCAACTTAAAAATATATTCCTTACTTTGCTATTGAATTGAGCATCTTTCTAAGAATATATGAGGCATAGTTTACATTTGATACCACATCTATCACTGAGCTGCTTTATAAACAAACTGGTACAGTACCAGCTTTACAGGGATGCTTTTTTGTTTAAAGCAATATAAGAAGAAAGCACAATTAATAAAAACAATACTACAAAACAAAACCATGAGCTAACTAGCCTCAAGGAAACATAATAAAACAAAGTCATAACAAAATAAAACTACAGACAAAAGATACCAGCTTACATAAATGTTAGGGCACAGTCATTGAACTAACTATATGTCTACTAAATAGTTTACTAAATTTTAGTTTTATTCACTTGGATTTGTAAAAAAGATAAGGTTGTACCAATAAAATGAGGCTTAATTTGATGTTTTTGATAAATAATCTGGTATTAAATAATATCATCGTATTCTTCACTTATTGCCCTTATGGTAGAGTATATATATAGTTTACAAGCTCCTCATATTTTGTGTAGTTCAAGCATTGTCAGTTCTTCAGGGAAACAAGGTCATAGAGTTTTGATAACAAGATCTAATTATTGGTAGAACCTGGGACTATTTGCCAGAAAAAAATGTACTCATCATTGCTATAGCATTTTGTTTGCAATTAATGGAATTTTAATTTAGACCTTTAATTCTCCTTTTTTCTTTTGGTATATTATTCAAACTATTTCAGTAGATAAATTTATTATTGGCAAATAATAAATAGTATCTGTGTCTGAAAATAACCCTAAATCAAAATCACTGCTTTAAGAAGTCATGGTTTTTGAATAAATTCTTGACATTCATTTAAGTTAGCAAATTTAATTCTTATGTAAGTAAAAACAAAGACTTTTAAGTAAAATAACTCCTGTTACAGAAGATGAAGTGACTCTGATTTCAATGAGGAAAGATCGCAGGCTCACTGAGAAAATATTTACAGTGCACAGTATGAGAATACACAGTGCTGGGCTTTAAATAGAACAGGCTTCTTTGTTAAATGACTGGATGGTTGGTTGGCTTGTTTTTTGAAAATATTACTATGTAGATAAATAAGAGAAACAACTTTTTTTCAAAAATTATAAACAATAATCATGCTTTTGTCAGAACAGGAACTATTTAGCAAACAATTCAGACAGGGTGATAATTTGACTCAGTTGATGTAACTCTATCTAGAAAGTTTACTTCTTCTTGACTTATGTTTTTTAGAATTAGTCAATAAAGAAGAAACTAACAGACCAACATTTATATGTTAATATTTTGCATTTGAATGCTAAAAGTTTGGTAGTCCCTTTGTGAACACTCCCAATGAATGTAATTGTTGTAGTATAAGTATAGGGCCCTATTTTTCCTGT
This sequence comes from Phyllotis vaccarum, assembly GCA_033318265.1. Lineage (NCBI taxonomy): Eukaryota > Metazoa > Chordata > Mammalia > Rodentia > Cricetidae > Phyllotis > Phyllotis vaccarum. The sequence continues at coordinate 119,950,178 of JARWLC010000002.1, read as the reverse complement.
CCACGAGTACCCACATAACTAGTCAGAGGCTTGGTGTGATCATATGTATTACCATGTGTCATGTAATTTTATATCTTGCTCCCAATATTGGCTTTCAATATCTACCTGACTTTGCCTTTCTTCTCCTTGTATCTATTTTGAAATTTCTGCCTGGTTATACTCTGTCTTTCTATAGGCCAAAACAGGCATATAGTAACCAATAATATCAACACATATTTAGAGCCTACAAAAAGACCATCCCACAATGCTTCCTCTTTTCTGTCTAATCAAAAGGAACATTTTAACTTTAACATAGTAATTTTTCATATAAAAAAAACAGTTACCAACAAGAATTATAGTTAGATTATGTAGTCTGTTTTATTTACCAATATTAAAATACTTCATCATGTATTATATTTTTGTGAGTTTATAGTTTCATATTTAATTAATTATTATCATGATTAAGAAAAACTAATTATAGCTATCTATTCTTTCACTCCATCAATGATCTCAGAAGGATTTAATATTACCTCAGTAAACAGGAAGTGCATTGTAAGAAACTTCCAAAATTCTAGAAAATACATGGAATCGGGCGGCCTGGCCAGTCCCCCAAAGTTCCTCTTCAATGTTGGGACATCCGTCTTCAGTCCAGAGGCTTAGAATCGTAGTAAATTTGAAGAATTATTTTTCCTATTTTGGCACTTTATCTGTGACCTCCAGGATGTCTAACAGTTTCTTCTATGAAGCAAGAAACTGAAAGAACATCTCACCTTTCATTTGCAAAGTTTAGTGCTCATTTTCCTATTGTTCTTCATGCTTAGTTTATAGAGCATAGCATCAAGTAGTCCAGGCAAGAGGACTTTGTTACCCAGTGACTAATTTTTGCCACAAACAAATTAAACTCCATACAGCTTCTTCAACTTCCATCATCTTCTCTGAAGTGCTTCAGGACCAGACATGTCTCATTGTAATTAAAAAGTCTACGTTTTAAAAATATTCTTTCTGAAATTTTACTTTTTAATTGGTCCATCCTGAAGAACACTAATACCAACCTTATGTGTGACATAGGACTGATCTCTAAAATATATAGAGAGCTCAAGAACTTTCCTTCTTAAATTCCAATTATTCTTAGAGTTGGTCTTCTCATGGTATCGTATATTTCCTGGACATTTTGTGTTACAAGTTTTTGGTTTTAGTGGGGTCTTTTTGGCTGACATCTATTTCCATTACTGAATCTTCCACTCCAGAGACTCTCTCTTCCATCTCTTACATTCTGTTGGTTGTGCTGCATCAGTGGCTGTTCTTTGATTCTTCAGCTTTTTATTTACAGCTTTACCTCATTTGTGCCTCTTTATTTCTTATATTTTAACTTTTAATCTTGAAATGTTTCATTCATGCATTTGATTTTTTTCCTTGGATTTCTTTATTTCTCTTAGGGATTTGTTCATCTCATTCAATTTTTTCTTTGTCTTTTCTTCTATTTATTTAAGGGACTTTTTTATTTACTCTTTTAATGCTTATATTATCTTCATAAAGTTGTTTTTAAAGGTCATTTTCTTCCTCTTCTTCTGCATCACCATGATCAGGTCTTGCTGTTTCTGAATCACCAGATTCTGGTGGTGCTATGCTGTACTTTATGCTGTTATATGTATTGTGGAATTGGCATCTACTCGTTGCTTTTTCAAATCACTTCAGAATTTGTCTGTATCTCAGGGAGCTGATTTTAGTATAATCTGTTCTGGCTGTGTCTGTGTCTCAGGAAGCCTTTCTTGGTCCAATCTGGGCTCTTGATCCACTTGGAGGTAGTGTATTCTGTGTAACAATGAGTCATACTTTGTGTAATAAGAGCTGGCTAATTCTGTGTCTCAGGGATCCAATTTTGAATATGAGTTCTTGATCCAGAAAGAGCTGTTGATCCTACAGTTGTTCTTAATTCAATAAGTGCTTGTGAGTTGTGGGCCTCAGGTACTTTTCTTAAACCAGTAGGTGCTGACAAATTGGGTCTCCTGGTAGCTACTCTTGACTTGATAGGTACTAAGGAACTTTGAGTCTCAGGAAACCATTCTTGATCCAATAGGACTCAGGGATGGTGTGTCTCAGCTTGCTGCTGAGGTCACCATATGATGGGGTGTATTGGGGCTTGAGACAGGATGTGTAGTTTGGGTGTCCTTTGAAATGGGTTTTACTGGGGCTTCTTGCCTGCGGGTCCAATGTTGGTTTCTTGGTTCAATGTGTGCTGAGGATCTGTGGGTTTCAGGATGCTGCTGAGGTCACCAGGTTATGAGGTGGGTTGGGGGTTGGGGAACATTTTATAGTTGGGATATCCAGTGAACTGGATTTTATTGGAGCTTCTGGCCTGGAGGAGTTTTCCCTGCTGGCCCGGATTTAAGTTGGAGATGAATGAGAATGGGGTTCCAAGTGTTGTGTTCCAGTGCCTGGGTCCAAAAGACCAGAAGCCTGGGCTAGACGAAGTGTCACTCATCTCTTGGTCTAATGGGCATTGAGCATACATTTACTTTTAAATTAATGTGATTATATTTTATTTTTTATGGTGATGATCATTATCGTTTATCTAATTTATCTTTGAATGTTTTTAGTAACAAATACCAACTATCTTGACATGAGGTATCAGTTAAGATTAGGGCTTCTAAGCCAAGATATTATTTTTAAAACACACAGTGTTTATTCATAAAACTATTTAAATGTGATTATGACTGGTTGAATCTTATTTACATGGGAAACTTGAATTCCTATTTTAAGATTTCAAACAAGTCTTCCTTTTCTTTCTCAGACTCCATTTGTTATGTATCCTTGCCTGCTGTAACAAGCTCATGTCAGTACTCAATCACATAGATGCAAATATTTCTAACAGTCTTGGTTGCCTAAGCAGAAGATTACAAGAAGCCACATGTCTATCTTGAAATATTTGTTGAGAGAAGTAGTAAAATGATGATTATAATATTATTGAACAATGTGTCTAGAAGAACCCCAAAGAAATCATATGCTTCATTTTTAACTGAAACTATAGCTGTGGAAAGTTTGATTTCTCCAGAGCCACATGTCTTGTTACTGTCACATTTAAATTAACACCTAAATTAACATTATCGGCTGTAATGCTTTGAGTTTATGTGTCTTCATCAAGACTCACATCTCATGATCAATATATGACCCATTATAAGAGAGACATGCATGGATCTCCCAAGTAAAGAGAAATAGATGAGATATCCTGAGTAAATTGGGATCCTGGAGGGGCAGGTGGAAGAAGAGAAGGGGAGGTGAGAGGATAATATGAGGGAATAAAGTTGATGAGTTTGATGAGTGACAGAGAAGAAGAAGGAAGAGGTATCTTGATAGAGGGAAACATGATGGGGTTATGGAGATACCTAGTCCTAAGGAATTTTCCAGGAATCCACAAGGATGACCCCAGCTAAAACTCAAACAACTAATGAAGAGGATGCCTGAACTGGCCATCCCTATTATTGGACTGATGATTGTCCTTAATGTCATCATAGAACCTTCAGAAGGCAACTAATGGAAGCAGATGCAGAGATTCACCGCTAAACACTGGGCTGAGCTCCCAGAGTCCCATTAAAAAGAGGGAGGAGGGATTATATGACCAAAAGAATCAAGAATATGATGGGGTAACCCAGAGACACAGCTAGCTGACCTAAGATACTCGGTGTTACAATGTTTTTTCCTGTCCTGGACTAGCCCCACAGTTTGGACCCCCACTACCACTTATCTGGACCAGCAATCCCAAAGTCTGAAAGAAATACAAAGACACTTATACTAACTTCATGTTGTTTGGCCTATGGCTCAGGTATATTGCTAGCTAGCTCCTTCATCTTAACCCATTCTCATTAATCTGTCCTGCTACACGGCCCGTGGCTTACCTGTGTTCCTTACATGTTTCTTTTTTAGGAGTCTGGCTGTATGTCTCTCTGACTCTACCCTCCTTCTCATACTTAAGCGCACCTGTCTCTGGCTATGGTGTTCACCAGGGGTCAAAATAGCTCATTGTTTTGCCAAAGTTCAGAGATCACTTTCTATGGAACCTGAATGTCCAGTTTAAACAACATACTGTCAAGCAGTCAATACAGGAACAGGTTCTTGTCCAGTGGCTACCCATTGCCACAAAGAAAATAAATTCCATATAGAGTTTCTTCGAAGCTCATTTTTCTCTGAAGTAGATTGGTGCTGCCAGGAGCAGATCTGTCTCACTGTCCAGAAAAGACTAAGTTCTTAAAATGTTTTAAAGACCATATTCTGTAGGTCTTATAAGTGTTTGAAAATTATCTATCTAATTGAAATATATCTTTGTATACCTAAAAATTTAACTAACATGACTATAAGTTTGGTTATTATATGTGACTATTAGTCTGCATTTCTTAATTATACATTACAATTTGAAATGAGTTACATAAACATCACACCTTAAACAAGAGTAGAAAAATACATATAGCATAACAAAATTGACCTTCAGCTCCTTTATTTAAAGACTGATATTCAGAGCATACAGAAAGACATTCCCACATCAACTGGAAGCTCACTGACTCTGAACTGACATCTCGGGAAATGGAAACGAGGCCCTCTGACCGTGGATGCCTGTTGTGTGTCTTAGTATGTCAGATTCACTGTCAGTGAAATGAGAATTTATCCCTAGTCCATGAACTGGCCTTTTAGAGCCCATTCCTTATAGAGGAATATCTTGCTTAACCTTAATATAGGAGGAAAGACTTGGGCATGCCTCAACATGACTTTGTCGACCCCTGATAGAAGGCCTTATCCTCTCTGAGGACTGGATAAGTTGGTGGGAGAATCTGGAAGTGAATGGGAAGGTAGAGGGAAGGGAATCTGTGGTTGATAGGTTAGAATGGCTATGATCAAAACATAGGTGACAGTCTATGCTGGAAGGGATGTGGAGTTAGGGGATCATTACTTCATTGCTGGTGGGAATGTAAACTTGGAAATTTGGAAATCAATATGGTTTTCCTCAGAGAACTGGGAATCAATCTACCAAATTATCCAGCAATATCACTATTGGGTATAAACACAAAGGATGTACATTCTTGCCCCAAGGGCATTAGCTCAACTATGTTCATGGCAACATTATTCCTAATAGCTAGAATCTGGAAACAACCAACATGCCCCTCAACTGAAGAATGGTTTAAAATACAATGTGGTATTCAGCAGGAAAAAAATGGACATCCTGAAATTTACAGACAAATGGATGGATCTGGAGAGTATCATACAGAGAGAGGTAGCACAGGCCCAAGAAGAAATACATGGTATGCACTCACTCATAAGTGGATTTTAGACATAAAGCGATGGTTAACCAGACTACAACCCACAACACCCAAGCAGCTAGGTTACTGGAGGAACTTAAGAGAAACATCTAGGGATTCCCCTTGAAAGGGGAGTTAGGGAACATCTTCTGAGTAAATTGGGATTATAAGGGGGAGCAAGCAAGGGGAAGTTAAAAAATAATCATGAGAGGAATTTGATGAATGGGAGGAGCAACAGAGCAAAAGAAAAATTGATATCTTGATAGAGGTAGCTACAGTGGGGTTAGATATAAACTTGGTGTTAAGGAATTATCCAAGAACTTACAAGATGTCCCAGGCTAGAACTCCAAGCAATAACGGAGAGGGTGCCTAAACAGGACTTCTCCTATGATCAAATGAATGATCATCCTAATTGTCATTATAGAACACTCATCCAGCATCTGAAGGAGGCAGACCATAGCTGATCACCAGGTCAAGTTCCTGGTCCAACTGAAAAGAGAAAGAGTAGAGGATACTAGCAAAAGGATCAGGATCTTGAGGAGGAGGAGAGCCACCAAGATGGCTATCTAGAGCTATTGCAAGCTCACTGACTTTGAAATAATAGTCAAGGAACCTTCATGGAAAGAAACTAAGCTCTCCAAAGGTAGACGACAGTCAGATAGCTTGGGCAGTTTGTGGAGCCTCTTGTAATAAACCAGAGTTTATTCCTGGTGAATGAACTGACATCTCAGAGCCCATTCCCTGCAGAGGAACACCTATCACAGTCTTGATACTGGGATGAGGAACTTGGATCTACTTCAGCTGGATATTGCCAGACAAAAGTGACTGACTTTGAAATTCCTTGCCCTCCTTGGGAAAAGGATGGGGGAGTGGGGGAGACTGAAAGAGGACTGGGAAGGACTAGAATGAGGGAAGGGAGGGGAAGCAGTGGTAGATATGAAAAAAACCTTTTAAATAAAGATGAATTTTAAAAATTTATAGATTTTTCTCTAAAAAATGTAAAAACTGTAGTGAATGATAGACAGGTAGTTAGTTATCTTACCTTTACCTTGCTGGGCACGATATTCACCAACATACTATGGTTCATAATGTAATATATAGGATTTTAAATTTCATGAATTATAAACTTGCTACTTATCTGAAAAATATGGTTTAAACATAATTCTTCAAAAAATAAAAAATAAAAGACCACAAACCTCTTTTACGTCTGTGATCATTACAGGTACCACTTCTGTCTGGAACATTTTGTTCCTGTTTAAACTATTAAAATTAATAATTTAGTTGTTTAATCTCACCCTCACATCACTATCTCCCCTAAACTCCTCTAATTTATTTAGTAGGTTTCAAATCCCTTTAAGCAAGTTGTCGCTATGGGATCTCTACATTATGGATACATTCAATAACCTCACTAGCTATCCATAATAACAATAGAAACAATTAATATTCAAATTTATTATATTTATTTATATATTACCCCAGCCTTCCCTCTATCTTGTCCTTTGATTCCCTATCCTCTATAGCCAACCCCCAATCCTCTTCTATCTCCATTCAGGAAATTGCAGGACTCCCATGAATATCAATAAGATATCACAATTTTTTTATTTTGTATATAGTTTCAACTGAAATAAGGGAGACTGATCTGGAAACAAAAGTTTACCAACAATTAACAATATGAATTCATATTAAATATATATACTAAAAATTTTATTAATAATTTAAATTGAAACACGAGTCATATATTTTGAGATCCTTAATCCTTAGCCTCTTCAATGTTACCTTCAATAAAACTAATTGATAAATATATATGTAAAGAAACACACTAGAAATAGATGACATTTCTCTCTATGTATTTATAATGTCATTAAAAGTATTTAATATATTAAGTTTCATGGAGTTTTCTTTGTTTTCTGTTTTGACAGCAAAGTCATTTAAAGACACTTTATATTAGGAGTTTGATCATGAATATAACATACAACTGTATTATTAACAAGATACAAAGAAGATGGAAAGCAAAAGTACTCTCACTAGAAGGTTTAAGTGCATATCCAGTATTTCTCAGTCTTCTACCAGCTTGTCTAAACTTGCCGAGGGAGGCTTTCCATGGGTTTTCATTTCACACATCCACTCTCTGAGCACTTCCCTCCCCAGTGCAGCTGTGGTCAGAAGTGCGCCAATTGTTCACAGAGGAGAGAAAAAAAGGACCATCTGGTCCCAACCTGGAGCAGACTCTGGGGAACAGCATGTTATTCCGACTTTCCACTCTGTCACTTTGATGCATGAAGCCTAAAAACCCAAACTGACAATCTTTAATTTTTGTGAATTATTGTAAAAGAAAACAAGGGATTTTTCAATATCTAGCCCTAATATTTACTTATTTTTCATGTGCCATGTTCTAAAGAATATTCCATTGTATAAGTAAAGATTTGTAACACCTTATACTACTTCTATCCACTCTGCTTATTAGTATATTTATTAAAATAAATTGATGAAAATAGTATTCATAAAATTTAAAATGTATACAGGTTATTTTTTTTCCTTTTTATGGTTTATGTTGGTTGACCTATTTGGATCTAATCAAGTTGAACACTCAGGTTGATAAAGAAGCATGTAGACAAACTTCTAAATGGAACAAAGCTGAAGCTGAGGAAATCTTAGGCCTGTTCCTACGTAAAAGCAATGAACTAGACTACCAAAAAAAATATAACCTTTTGCCAGAACTTTAAATATGCATAAACAGTTACAAATAAAAATAAATAAAACCATATTCAAAATGCTTAATTTGGAAAAAAACAACATGACATAAAACAAAAGAACATACTTCAGCCACATCTATATCAAGTTACATTATCTTATAGAAAACATGGCTGTAATGCATGTACAGGCGGAGAAAACTCACAAAGAACACATTTTATGTTGGAATTTCACATACCTCATTTCCCTATATGGACCACACAAATACCTGTGGAGATTATAGCATGGCATTGAACTGTCAAATATTGAATATAGGGTGTTTTTCGTGGTCCTTGGTGTACATAACATCTTTGATGTCACTGCTGTCCAGTGACAGAGGTCCTGATATTGATCTGGCCATTGTATTATTCTAAACAACATTGATGAAGAATTGAACCGATTTTATTTGCATGGTTTGGTAAGTTGTTTTATTTTGTTGTGCTTGCACAGAATTCCTAGAATAGAGGAATATGTCTGCAAAGCCTAATCATCCCTCAACTAGCATTTACTATATGAATGACATCTTCATTGAATGCTCTAAAATGCTAGGGTGTAATTTTTGTAAAGAGAAATAGGCATTACATGTCACTCAGAAATCAGAGATCAAAGATACTGCTATAAAAGTTCTTTGGTGGAGAGCATCTTCTTGTGGAGCTATGCACAAGCTCTCTCAGAATGGAGGTTTTACACTTCCCTCAGCTTGATCTGTCTTCCTCATGACAAAGATCAATAAGCTAAGCTTGTATGAGCTTATGAGAAATATGAGATTGGACCAAGCTTTGCAGTGTTACAATGAGGATTTCATCCTGGCTGCCAGAGGTCCAGACCCACAAACCTGCTGTCCCAGAGCACCTAGCCACCCGCCTCTGCTCAGGCCCCCAAAATGACTCAGATACTTATATTAAGTTCATGCTATTTGGCCTATGGCTTAGGCACATTGCTTTCATCTTAATTCAACCAATTGCACATTACCTTTTTCAAACTCATAATTTCAGAAAATGGCTTGTTTTAACTTTAGTTTTTTATCTGAACAATGGTTCCAATAGGGATCTAAAATATGTGTTAAGACCAAACGGCAATGCTGCCTAGTGACTTTCACAATACAAGCACAATGGACTGTATTGATTATTTAGTTAAATGCTTGTCTGTGAGAGGAGGAGGACAGGAGCCTTCTATGAAGAGTAAGAACAAAAAAATCATTTCATAAAATCATATTTTTCTATAGTTCAATTTGTGTTAATCTGAAACAAAAAAATAATTTGTGCCCAAGGCTTTCTTGGTCAGGGTATATTCCTCTTAAGAAGAAATCCCAGCTCATTCATTGTATTTCATGTAGAAGCATAAAATTCAGGTTTTGTTTAAACACTGTCACAGAAAACATAGTGGTAATGTTCTAATACTCAAATATGGAATGGCAAAATTCCTGGAGTAGTTATTTCTAAAAGAAAAATAAAACCTCTTACAAAGTACAAATAAAAATGGAAATAGAAATATATTCTCTACTTCTTTTCTAAAGAAGTTCATTTTAGGTAAATATTCATAACCTTCTCTTTATTGAGTTCTAAAATATGTAAGCCTTTAAGATGGTGGAGAAAGGGAGCCAATGACTAAAGATTTAATGTCATTCTTCCAGCAAGCCTATTATTATAAGAAAAATTATATTTATCTTTTGTTCAGGGAGCTGAGAAGACAATTCAATGATCTGTTAGGAATATGTTAGGAATGCTTCTCACCTTATAGCATGCACATTAATCCTATCCAAGCACAAGTTAATTAAATATAGGGAGTTCCAGAACCTATACTGTGATATCATAACCATTAAGTTTTATTAGGAGTATTTAAAATATATCTCAGTGTAACTTTTATTGTGGGTATGACTGTTTTTAGTTTTGGTCACCACCATTTTTTATTATTATCATGCATTTTTTACATCTAAGTGGTCATGTTGCTTTAAGGGAATTAGTAATTTTGAGGAGATAGAGCCACCAAAATGATAGAAATAATGGTTCATTTTTACTATATTTAATATCATAAAGAAATATGCTAATAAAAGTTGGACAGTCACAGATTAACATTGAATGATTATCAACAGTCAACATTTTTGTGACATTAGGCTGTTGATCACCTCTGAACTAACTGCAATAAAGTGAGATCTAGTGTTGAATATGAAAGAGCCTTATTCAACAGCTTTCTTTATTTTTTCAATCTATGATACATAATCATCTATTTCTGCAGAAAATGTCATCATTTGCCACTTATTGGCTATCAGTAGCAGCCAAAATTCATCACCTCTATGTCTCCAAACACATTTTATTCTAAAAGAATTATTTTTGATCAATGTGGAAGAAAGTTCTATGACATTAACATATTATTGGGATGTGGCATCTTATACTTTGCATCCCTTATAATTGGAGAAGAGGTGTGTGTTCATGTGTCCCTGTATGTGTGTGAAGATGTGAGTGCTGTTTCTTAAGGTCCCAGATGTCTTGAAGGAATAACTCTCAATATTTTTTCCCTGTACCTTCAGCAAAGTTTTTCATGTCACTTAACCAGCAAATCAAATTAAAGAAGTTGGAACTTGACATCCAATCCCAGTCTTTAACAGTAATGCCAACTAAATCAAGAGCTCTCGAATGTCAAAGACCATTACAGAAATTCCTTAGTGATGGATCTTGGCTTCAATCTTGATTTTTCTCACTAACAGTTCTCTTTTCTCAGGTTCCACAAAGATGACCACCCTCTGGGACATTTAACACTGGAGGAAGAAGATTTCCATCTGACATATAAAACTTACAAACAATAGACAGTAATCAATCAATTGTTGTGACACCATTGTGGACTCCATGAATAAATATATGGCTGACTAGAAGATGCAGAGAGTATGTTCTTCAAGTTTTTACTCCTCCTCCATTAATCCTTTCTTTATAGTGTTATCAAAATTTGCTTGTCTGTGCAGAAGTATGCAGGACAGGATAATAGGACTCAGGAATGGGAGGATAGGAGGAGGGACCAGAAGATATTTTAGGTGATCAAGCTCTGAGGCCCTTGTTCTTCTAGCATGCTATAAATCAAATGTATTATGTTTGTTGCATTTATTTATTTTGGGTCTGTGTAGTGCTGTTTGCACAGAAGGGAAGGATGTGCACACAGTAATGACCTGTAGGGTCAAAGGAGAACCTGAAAGATTTGCTCCTCTCCTTCTACCATGTAAGGTCCAAAAATCAAACTCAGGCTCAGCGGCAAGCAAGGAATTTTCCTGAACAGCCATCACACTAGGCCACTGTTTTCCTTTTTAATTGTAAATTAAATAGAATATTTAGTATTGATTTATACATTGTCAGTACACTTACATTTAAATTTTGGAGTAATAGAAAAAGCATATGTTGGCATTTAACATAAGAAGTAGTAGTGTCTAACTTTTCAGAGTTTGTATTCTATTGTCCAACACAGATTTCTTTCACATAGCACCTCCAAAAGTGAAAAAGACAAACAAAATAGCAAAAATCACACAGAGAGTATAAGGCATATGTATGGACAATAAAAAAATACTGAATTTGTCTAACTTCTTATTTTATTATAGAAAATAAACTTAAAGAAATTTGTGAAAATTTTCTTAATACAATGTTTCTACCTATAATCCCCAATGCAACAAATAGCTAATCATCAAAGTACTGTTATTTCTAGATTATGTGATGACAGTTACATTGGCATGGAAAGGGAACAATAAAAGAAACCACTTCTAATTAGCCTGCAATTTGCTTTAATTTAAATCAGAGTCCAATTTGTTGTCACAGTAGGTTATGGAGGGCTGCAAACACAAATGTCATGTGCACTTCTAAGCCAAAGGCTTAAGGTGTGCACAAAAGGTTGTACTACCTAAATCATATCTCCAGAATTGAAATGTGTTTGCATGTGTATATGTTTGTGACTGTGTGTGTCTATGTGTATTTTTAAGGTAAAAACTACTAAACAATAAAGAATTTAAAAGAAAAGCAAAATTTAACTCAAGCTGGTTTTATAGGTATCTAGGTCAATCCTATAACCAGCAATAATCAATAAGTTATTATTTTTTGAAGAAAAGGGAAAAAATATGAAAACTGATTTATAATACAGCACGTGTGTGTGTGCCTAATCTGCAATAGTCCTTTTTATTAATATTGCTCTAAATCCCAGGAAATGATGCCATAGGCCACAGATTAGAGCCAAAGTACATATGAAGTCTGTTGATTCTGTTTATTAAGACCATACAAGGTCTGTGCCCTTGCTTCAGTGAAAAAACAGAGGGCCAGCTGGCTCACAGGCATTCTTTTATATAAACCTGTTCACTCATATCTGTTAGTAACTTTTGCTTTCATCAGGGTCAAAGAAAAACAAAAATGTGCAGGTACTCAGCAGTGGTGAGCAGGATTATGTTGAGCATATTTAGCAGAGGTGTGTGTAGAGCAGTGTGCCAATTATCCCAGTTACAACTGAGTGCTAACCAAAACCGGGTTCTTGGAAGTGTGTGCCAAGCTGGAGATCCAGCACCTGGGAGAGAGGACACAAAATGAATTGCCCACAAGTGCTGTTATTTTTTTCAAGAGAAAAGAAATTGGTTGGCTATGAAAATGAAGGCATTCACCTACAAAAGAAAACACATCATGGAGGAAAATAAAAACAAATGAAGTTTTCAAAAAGCATAGTATAAGCGGCAAGAGGAACTTGTGATCCCAAATGCCTTTAGTTGTCACTCAAATAATGTAGCAGACACGGGAAGCTTCACTTGGTCCTTGTCCTTGGCTCCAGCCATGAACACAGCCCATGTATTTGCAAAACAATTAAATATCAAATTTGTTCTTCTTCCCTTTCACATCTTCAGACTCCATGAAAACCAGTGATATGTATTTAATTGTCTTCAAAGCTTTTCCACTGCAATCTTATTGCCTCTTTCAAAGACAGACTCTTTATGTCACACAGGTGCAGGGTATTCATGGGATTTCAAATCCAGTCAGTGGAACAATTGTTTAAAATGTCACAGAAATTATAAGTCAAAGAATAAACTCTAAAAAAGCTCCTTCTTATTCTTTTTGTTCATACTCATTGTACACTATAGCAGGTCTCATAGAACAACTGCTCGCAGTGACCCTACACTCGGACCTCACCCACACTCTCCCTGTGCTTTTATTAGCTTTATTAGTCCACTTCTCTTTTTCATGGTTTGGTGTGTCTATAAGCAATTTTATTTGCCTAAAATTCTTAAATACAAATGAAAGAAAGCATGAAGTACCTGTATTTCTTATCCTGACTAATATGTTGATTTCTTTTGTTGATTCATTCTCAAAGGCAACTTAGCACAGAGGTGCATATATGTTATGTTTACTGCAGTATGGCTCACAAAGTCCAAGTCATGGAACCAGCTCAAGTATTAATTAAAATCAGAAGCATGGATAAAGAAAACATTATGAAGCAGTTTCTAAGGTGGTGCTCAGAAAGGAACCTAGGTGCCATGCAACAACTGGTTTACAATACCTTCCAATGCAAGCTGTAAATACAATCCAAGTGTATAGAGAAATACTGATGTCCTCCTGTTATGTACAATGCTTCATGGTCTGTGGGTACAGACTATTTAGTTTTACAAAATTTGATATATTTTGGAGGCTGAAATGCTTTCAGAAGGACCTGAGCTGGATCCCCAGGTACGATACTAAGAAGAACTTCGGAAACTTATAGTCATTGGAATAGGGAGATGGTGATAGGTACTTTCCTTGAGGATCTCTGACAAGTAAGTCTAACATTCTAATTAATGTCTCAGCTAATAACAGAGAACCTGTTTTAAACAAGGTAAATTGTTCCTTTAAGAATGGTAGTAAAGTTGAACTCTGATATCCACATGAATGATGAATGTGCACATAAATATATCCACATAAACAACAAACAGGCAAATACATAGGCACGCGCGGGCACACACACACACACACACACACACACACACACACACACACACACACGAAGCTTCAATTGTGTTTTAGAGTACTACTGTAGGGTGGAGTGAACACTTGTACTCTTTGAAAATATATTTCACAATCAAATCTTCAAAGAATGCAAAAGTAGATCATTTTGGAGAGTAATGTTGATCTAAGTATTTAAAGTGTGGTAAACGTTCCTTTAAAAGAGCTTTCAGGGGACCAATCTGCTTTATCCAGAAAATAAATGCACACACAAAGAGAAATGGCCAACTTTGCACCAGACACCAGGCCCACCCAGCTTCCAAATGTGCAGACCACTTTGACCTCAGATTTCCCAGCATCCAGATGTGAACAAAAACCCCCGTCTTTATATGAGAGTTCTGCAGATCTGGCAAAGCTGGAAGCACTGCAAAAACCAGACTTGTCTGTCATTTCCCAGAAAAAAATGTGTGATAGTCCAAGTTATAGGTTCTTTCTCTCCTCATTGTTCTGGCATAGACTCTTCACTTTCCAAACTGTGCTGCAGGTTTGGGCTCTGGGCAGACCTACTTTCTTTCCTTCTTCCATCAAGATGTACACTGAATCCTTCTAATTGAACATGCCTGTCTCCGTTGTTCCTTTTTCTTCCTGTTTGTTTTTCTCTGTCTCTATCTCTCTCTCCCTCTTTACTTTTAAGTCTCTGACTGCCTCTCTCCCCTCTGTCTCTGACTCTGACCCAGAATTTGAAGGGTTGAAACACAGAGGGTTTTATGGTCTTAATAAACAGAATCAATAGGTATATCTATAATGATCACTCCTATCTTTCATAGATACATTCTCTTTTCAAAATAATTTGGGGCATTTTTATTTCACTATTATGTCTGCATTTTCAGGGATGTAAACACCTCATATCACACTTGCTTTCTTCTTATGTTTACTTTTAGCTATTTTAAATAGTTACATTGTCCAACAGCAAACTACAATCCATCCTGAAAATTTTAAATGTAATCTGCATGTTTCTGGAGAAGGATTTAGCTTTTAGCCTTAAAGCTGGCTTCTGTGCCATAAATTCTGCTTCCAGAGAATTAGTTCACTGTGCAATTCAGGAACAGGTATCACAGTTCCAGTCACAATCTCACCTTCTACAATACACCAGGTCAAACCTCTGCCCCTTCATATGCACTCAGTCAGTTGGATATTTGGAAAATATTGTCATCAAATCCAAATAAATGAACTGCTTAGACTCCACCTTTCTATAAATGCCAAATAAAGTTATTTATATTGTTTCCACTTATTTGCCACATGCTTCCTGTTATAACTCCACACAATGTGATTGTGTACTTTCAGTTACTATAAATTCAGAAACCATTAACTATCTCTAAGGATTTTGTTTTGTTCCTTTATCTATAGTTTTTATGAAATAATACTCACTATTCCATAATGGTAATTTCTGACTTTAAAAAGGAACAATAAATAATAGTACTGATAATAACACATAGTACCCGAGATGCTTCATTATCTGTTGGGTGCTGGCATACCCAGACCCATATACTCTGTGTCAGGCTAAAAAAGCCTGGGCAAGGTCAGTGCCCTTTTGTTTACTTCCCTGATCTTCGTTGATGCACCTTGTGTGCATCAACACCCTGTTTTGCAATCAGTGGTTTTCCTGTTATGAGGAGTCTTGCACCCATTGCCAGAGAACACACTGACAGGTACAGGAACCCAGGGCAGGGGAACTTAAGGGGTATGTATATAAGCTTGCTAAATAAAGGCTGAGAGAGAAGAAGCAGCTGATCTCCCTGGATGATGGAACTGACTGTCTCTTGAGTGCTGATTTAACCCTGACGACCCTCTCCAGGCTCGGCTATACTAGGCCGGATGAGGCAAGTGGAAGTTCCACCAAGATCTAGGTACGAGGGGTAATCAGACAGAGCTCACCTGTATATTAGACAGGGGGAGAATTGTGTTATAAAAGTGTATGTACCATAAAAAATAAGAATCAAAGGTTCGGCTGGCTTACGAACTTAAGGAACTGTTATGCATACAGGAACTGCAATTAAGTCTTGTACTGCACTCGCTTTTTTTACTACAGTTGGAGACATTTCTCCTTGGTTCTTGACAGGGAAGATTTAATATTCTTGATTGGGAAAAGGTTAAAGCTGAATTACAGAGGACTTTACAAGGACCCTCTGAGCCTTATGCTGACTTTGTTTCCCGGCTATTACAATTAGCAGGGAGAATTTTGGAGATGAAGGAGCAAGCTAGCAATGTGCCTGAGCCTTAGGCCAAATAGCATGAAATTAATATAGGAGTCTGAGACATTTCTGGGGGCCCAAGCAACAGCAGGTGGCTAAGAGATCTGGGGCTGCAGGGTCTGTGAGTCTGGGCCTCTGGCTGCCTGGGACCAAGGAACTACATTGTAACAGATGGTGCCCAAGGTGAGGTGAATATCCACTTAAAGCCTGAGAAAGTTTAAAAAGGATTCTAGTTCACAGAAACTGAGCTAAAGTAGCTTCCAAATTGTGTATCTAAAGCAGGTCACTGTACAAAAAAAAGTGTGGTGTCCAGGTCACATTCAAAATGGTGCCAGTGGACTGGCAGACTGGCAGCAGGCAGTGTAAGCTGCAATCAAGCCAGTTCCTGAAATCTCACAGAAGACTTGGCATGTTATTGGTTTAAGGTTTCTGTTTATTTTGAACAAAAAGAAAGCAAAGGTGGATACTTAGTAGAAGCATTTTTCTGGGTCTGCTCTGTTTGCTGGCCACAAACAGACACAGTCCCTTTAAGAGAACTTACTGATACAGCTTTGCAAAATCTATGTGGTTCTTTAAGAGAGTGTGAGCATTTTAAAAGTTCTTATGGTTAGAAGATGATTAAGGATTCACAATAAAACGGATTCAGATGAAAAGAAAAACTTGTAAACGGGTTACAATGTGTGTAAAAGGTCCATAGGCTTCAGAGAGAAAAGAAAGAGGAATAGAGTAATAAAAATATAATAAGCAACGTAAAGATGAAAAATAGACACAAAATCTGGATTTTGGTTGTTATTGTGTTTTCTTTTAAATTTTTAACTGTTAATTAGCTAACTGCAGAAAGACAATGGATTGCAAATGCAAAGGCTACTAAGTTAAACGAGAATATATATTTTAAAGCTATTTTGATTTTGAAATTTGTGTCTAAGGATTTATTGCTTTGGAAGAGTTCTGCTATTGTTTCCACAGAAGATGAGAACCTGTGGATTGCTTCCAGGAAAATATGGTTTCATCAACCAAGACCCCCTGAAAAAATCTCTGATGAGAAGAGATGGCCACATCAGCTTCAAGACTAGACTATGATCCAGTCTGAAGAACCCATAACATTTTCAACGCCCCTTAATCAGCAGGAAGTAGTAATGGAAAACTATGCCCAAATTCCCCAAATATTGTTTCTAAATGTCTATTTTCATTATAACTGGCTAATGGTCATAATTAATCTCTTTGTAAGAAGAAAAAGGGGGTATGGTATACGAATATTTTTTTAAAAAAATAGATTATTGAATTTACTTAGATCAGGAAATCAGTTGTTAATCTTAAAATGTTTTACATTGGTATTAGATTTTGGTTTCTTGATACAAATTTAAGGTTAATTCTCTAATGCTGTATTTTTCTACTCTTGTTTAAGATATGATGTTTATGTAATTGATTTAAAATTGTAATGTATAATTAAGAAATGCAGGTTAATAGTCACCTTTGATAATCAAACTTATAGTTAGATTAGATAGGATTTTTAGGTATACAAAGATATATTTCAATTAGGTAGGTAATATTCAAATACTTCTAAGATCTATAGAATATGGCATTTAAAATATTTTAAGAACTTAGACTTTTCTGGACAGTGAGACAGATCTGCTCCTGACAGCACCAATTTACTTCAGGAGAAAAATGGGCATCAAAGAAACACCATATGGAGATTAGCTTCTTTGTGGCATCAGTTAGCCACTGGACAAGAACCTGTTCTTATATTGACTTACATTCACTGCTTGAAAATATTCTTTTAAAAGTGGATATGCAAGTTCCATAGGAAGGTGACCTCTGAACCTTGGCAGAACAAGCCGAGATGGTCATTCAGGTTCCTGCTTTGCAGAGAAAATTGTCAGACATTCTTCAGGACTCGAGGAGAAGCAACTGATAAACTATACCATAATGGGCAGAACAGATTTCCTGCTTCACTGATATAAAAAGAGACTCTAGGCCTGTAGGCTGAAGATGGATGCCCCAACTTTATAAAGGAACTTTGGGTGACTGTCCAGGCAGATAAGTGTCATCTTTGTCATTTCTGGATTTTGGAAGATGCATGTACTGCCGGTTTACTTGGGTAAATATATCCTTCTGTGGTCTTTGATGTAGACTGGATAGTTATAGGTATATATTTTCTTAGTCATTTAAAAGATATGTTAGATATAAAACTTTAAATTCATAAAGATAAGGTAGATGATAAGAATATTTTCTATATCTTTCTGTGGTCTTTGATGTTGTTAAAGATTAGATAGTTATAGGTATCATTTTTCTTAGTCATTTGAAAGGTATATTAGATCTGAAACTTCATAAAGATAAGGTAGATGATAAGAGTATTTTCTTTAAGTTTGCTAAATACAAATAGACTATATGTTATAACTAGAAAAAAGTGCTCATATGATTGCAGAAATTAATCAAACTCGTGTAGCCCCTATTGCTGCCTCTGATTTTTGGAATGCACTTTCCAGTGCTGCTGGATAGATATCTCAGTGGTCAGGCTCTGTATCATTGGCAGTACTTTGCCTATTAGAGCTTGTGGTCGTGTAGGTGGTGTTCTGGTACTGGATAAGGCAGACTCTCTCCAGTCAGCAGGCTTTTAAGCAAGCCTTTTTGGCCTTAGGGCCACCTAATGATGCACAGATTTGGCTATGTCTTAGAGGGATACCTAATGACGGGCAACCTCTCTGCTCCTCACATCCACCTAAGGCAGGGGATAAGGGCACCCCCAATGACTGGTACTGTGAGGGGGGCTAGGAGATGACCTAAGACCGGGGTCCCTCTGTTCTTTTTAAATAAAAGGGAGTGAGATATTGGGTGCTGGCATACCCAGACTGATATACTCTGTGTCAGGCTAAAAAAGCCTGGGCAAGGTCAGTGCCCTTTTGTTTACTTCTCTGATCTTTGTTGATGCACCTTGTGTGCATCAACACCCTGTTTTGCAATCAGTGGTTTTCCTGTTATGATGAGAAGTCTTGCACCCATTGCCAGAGAACACACTGACAGGGCAGGGGAACTTAAGGTGTATATAAGCTTGCTAAATAAAGGCTGAGAGAGCAGAAGCAGCTGATCTCCCTGGATGATGGAACTGACTGTCTCTTGAGTGCTGATTTAACTCTAACGACCCTCTCTAGGCTCGGCTACACTAGGCTGGACACGGCAATTATCTGTCACCAATACAATTCCTTTCTGAATTCTAGACTATAACACAATCTATGTTAAAATCCCATGAGAAGTGCTTCCATATATTTAAGAGTTCCTAATGTTTTCTGTCCTCAATGATGTTTCTATTTACCCAGAACTTAACTCTACTCTCCATTTTCCCTTTTTATTACTAGTTTAATGGTACAATGACAAAGATCCCTATCATTGTCTGCCAATTAAATAACAGTCAAATTAAAATATTTCACACACAAATCAATGCATGAGAGTCATGTAAAATCACTGGCTCTACCCAAGTTTTAATCTTGATAAACTTCTTCTGGGAACTTTCAAGTAAAATTATATCTACTTTTTACACCATTTCTCTCTTAATCTTGTGTTCATTTGTTGTCAGTGTAGGACACTAGATTGAGGATCTTTTGTAGATAATCTATGCATGATCTCATGACTAGTCCTCATGTTGCAATTAAATGAAGATGTACACATTCTATACCATGGTAATTAATTTTATATACCATCTCTTCATTTTATCTAATAGTATTTGTTTAATGATATATTTATTAAAAAGGCATTAGTTGAGTTCTTTTGTGTATTAAAAATGCAACATAGTTCCTGATCTAATGGAGCTTCAGATATACTTAAGACAATAAAACACACACACACACACACAGAGAGAGAGAGAGAGAGAGAGAGAGAGAGAGAGAGAGAGAGAGAGAGAGAGAGAGGGAGAGAGAGAGAGAGAGAAAGAGAATGAATGTATAACAGCAATAGTGGCATATACTTCTAAATCAATAAGGCTGAGTGAAGAGGGTTGTAAATATGTAGCCAGTCTTTGTTGCAGTGGAAGACTGCCTCAAAATAAGTGAACAAAAGCTGTAAATTAAATATAAGGACCATGCTTCAATAACTACTTGTGAAGGTTAGGTCAAAGAAAATATTCAAGTCAAAACCTGAAGAAAAAGATTATAGAATGTATTTCTGAAGATATAAGATCTACATGCCTGGGTAACAATGAAGATAGGATGGCATTGGTTCCTTCATTCTACAGTAACCAGGCTTCAGTTGGTAACTGTCAATTTGCAAATAAAAGCCATCATTGGAGAAAAAAATATAGACCCCAGAGACCCCAAAGGCTCTCCATCTGCTCACTTATGTCTCTTTCCAATTCAGCAGAAAGAAGGATTTTTAATTAATTGGGATGCCAGAAGAGCAAAAGTGGGTGGTATTACTTGGCATGCTTTCCCCATGGTCCTCTGACCTGACTCTTGCAAGCACTATCATCTGTCTAGAGGGATAGAAGATGGTCTAGAAAATCTAGGGAGTGCATATGTCTTTCTTGGAGCTCCATTTGTTCTGTTACTGACCCTTGATTCCATTTCCTTAAAAAATTCAAAATAACAATTTTCTGTTTTTTCCAGTCAGAAAAATATATGGGCCAGTACCTTAGAAGAAATAAAATGTGAACACCATATTATTTCTTATTAATATAACTTTATGTACATATTAAAATCATGCTAAGATTGCTACTAGATTTTGAGACATAACCTGTATTAGTAACAACGAGACAAAGAAAGCCTTACAATATACAGAGAAAATTTCTAATATTTTCAGTGTCTTGATAAAATTCATTTTTTATTTGTAAGACAAGTAAAAATCAGATGTTTCTAAGGCCATCAGACAGACTATGAAACTGAAATACAATTTAGTCAGAAGTAGTATAGGGAAAGACTTGTCTGATAGTAAAGTTCTCATGTATCTTAGAGTAGTCATTATAATATATAAATAGAGACATAGATCTCTATTGAGCGGTTTTATACAAACTAGAAATGAAATAAATATTAGTGAGTTGGAGGAAAAAATGCATGTTAAAACTTATGAACTCTTTATGATTCAGCTTTCAATGACTGTAACAACTGTCAAGGTGATTAAAATTTTAAAGAACAGAAGTTTTCATTGCCTCAAAGTTTCAGACATTGTGTGGCTTGCTATAATTGGTCTTACTTCTTTGGTGCTGTGGTGAAGCAGAACATATTGCCAGCAGGCAGTCCAAAATAAAGCTCAACCCTTGACCTCATTCTGTGTGGGGAAAAGAGAGGGAGAAAAGGACAGGCCCACATAACTCCCTTTGTGGCCATTATTTCAAGGATAGGAAGAACTCCCATTAAGTGTCACTTATTAAAGGTTCTACCATTTTCAGTAGTTCTAAGAAGAGATGACACTTTCAAAGCTCTTCCTTTGTGGGATTTGCCTGGAGTGGATGTGCCAAACTGTGCTGGCCCACCTGGGAACCTCTGGCCCTGTTGGGGGAAGGGCTGGGTGGATGAGAGGCCTCGCTTGGAGGAATTGGAAGTGGGGAGGGGAGGGGGAAGAGGGGAATACATTGTAGGAGATGACATTTTCTTAATGAAAGTAAAATAAGATAATGTTTTTAAAAACAAAAAATCAAAACCAAAACAAGCAAACAAAACTAAGTCATAGCTAGTCTAGTTGTTTCACTCATGTCCTGAGACACTACTAGTAATTGTATAGATTTAAGGACATTGACAAACAAAGTTTACTAGAAGGCACCTAACTATACCATGTTTATGTTTCTGGAAACACTCGTTATTGTGGGAAATTTGAAGTGTTGCATACACAAATCTGTGATGTTTGTTGTGGATGAATGGTATTTTCTACATCTATTTCATAGTTTCTTAGGTAAGAACACCAGACACTTTGTGGCTTTAGGTTTCCTGAGACAAAATCAAGATGCCTACAGTCCACAGTGCTTTCTAGAGGCTATAAAGCAAGAATTCACTTTCCCAAACACCCCTCACTGTTGTCACAGTCCAATTCTATGGTTGTAAAAGTGAGATTTCTGACTGCTGTCCAAGAAGGATTCTCAGCTTCAAGAGGCCTGGGAAGTCCCTTGGCTCAGTTCCTTATTCTTTCTCAGTTTTGAAGCAACAATGAAATACTCCATCCTCCTCCTACCTCGGGACTCCCTGAGTTTCTTATCTTCCCCATCTCTGCTACATATTTTTATCCCTGAAGTCCTATAGATCATCCACCATGATTCCCTGAAGTAAACAACTTAATTTTATTTGCTTTTCTGAATCGTACCTCGATGAGCGGCAGTGAGAATATGCATGAGGTGTAGAGTTAATATCCAGGGATAGAAGACCACGTTTTCACTCACATGATGTATGAGAATTCCCTTAACAGAACAACATTTCCTGATGGTTGGTAATGTCACTGTAAAACAAGTAAATAGACTATATTACTTTCAGACATTCTAGCCTTTAACTAAATTAGTAAGTTTCAAAAGTTACCTGTGAATTTTTCTTTGAATTATATGGTATTCTGCCTCAAGTACTAAATATTAATGTGCACAAAATAGTGTGTTTGTTGCATTCTTTCTTTGTATCCATGCTTTGATGCAGGTATAGTTTCAAGGCAGTATGATTTCATCACTTTCTCAAAGTTACGTTTGTCACAGTAATTCTATTAACTTCACTATTGTACTCACTTTGATAGCCTGTGGATATTTCTCATGTCTTATTTTTATACTGAAGTTCACTTATAATATATTGTTAATTGTTTCTTAATTTTAGACAAGAGTTTTTATTATGAGCTTTTGTGGAAATCAAGCAGCATAGTTAGCTATTTATTACCTAATGGGGATTTTTTAAAAATGGTTAATTATAAATGCATTTCACAAGTCAGAGCAGTATTAATGTTATTCAATAATTATCGGATAGCAATATTGACGCCAAACATATGCATCCCTTATCTAAGGCATATAAAATTTATGCAATTATTTCTGGACATATGTAGAATGTATTATTTTTTTCTTTTTCAAAGAAGTTTTAAGTGGCTATTCCCTAATGGCTAAAGATGGTGAATGCTGTTTTAGACATTTCTTAGCCATTTTCTTTTTTTCTTTTCTTTTATTATTATTATGTATAAAAAAAATGCCTTTTTAATCCATGTATCCCCTGCTCCCCTCCCTTCCCTCTGAGTCCCTCCCAGTCAGCCTTCAGCTTCCCCCTTCTACCCATCCCCTCCTCCCAAAAGGGCAAAAAGTCCCAAGTTGGGTCAGCTCAGTGCTCTAGCACAGTTGCATCTGTCTTTAATATCGAATATGAATGTTTTCTTAAGATTTGAAGGTTTTTAAATTTATTTTAACGTTTGTGGATATGTTGCAAATGTGTACATTTGAGTGCAGGAATTTAAAGAGATAGTTAACTGATGGAACCTTTAAAGCTAAACGTACAGGAAGTTTTGTGGTGCTTTACATGGATTCTGAGAACTCACATCTACTCTTCTAAATGAACAGCAAGTTCTCTTAACTTCTGAGCCATTTTTTAGTCTAATGACTATAATCTTTATTCTCCTAACTAATGAGGTATCTAGAACCAACATCTTGGAATGTCTTACAATTGTGTAAGATAGTGTGGCCACCTAGACACGCCACCTAGACAACTAGTGTGCTTTAATTTCTTTTTTTCAGTGACTGACACTACATAAGAAAGGTCATGAGATGAGATAGCTTTAACAGAAAACCCATTTTTCTGTTAAAAAATGGCATTTCATTTAGAAAGAAAATAAATATAACTCATATACTCCCAAAATGTCAAATTTCATTGCACAGGGGAACAACACATATTACTACATCATACCTGTAAATTTGTGACAATTTTTATTACAAATGTCTGTCTTTATACATGATAATTCTAAACCAATCTGAGAAGTGCATGTCTTTTAGTTGATTATCAGGCACGGTTCTTGAGTAAGAAAAACAAGACTGTTTAACACTATCAGAAATAGTATTCTGTTATGTCTAAAATCAAGTGGACATGACTTTTCACTAATTCTCCTCTTCGTTTGATTCCTTAGTCATAATGGCAGTATTCCTTCTGCTGTAGAAGTTTCTGGTTTTGCCTAGCCCTGTGGTCTGGACTTCCCACTGCTGCTTAGACCCCCACCCCATCTTCGGCATATGGCTCAGGCTTATTACTGGCTGCCTCCTCATCTAAACTCAACTCATTTCTATTAATCTGTCTTGCTACATGGATGGTGGCATACTTGTTCTCCATTATACTTGTTTCTTGGGCAGCTGAGTTGCTTCTCTCTTTGACTCCACCCTTCTTCCCCTTTATATATGCCTGGATTTTCTTCCTGCTTCTAAGATAAGCCAAACAGTCCCTTTATTAACCAATGATATTCACACCATACAGAAAGACATCCCATATAATTCTTCAATTCTTTCTGTGATAAATTTACCTTAATAATGTTTTCAAGAGTTCAGATAACTTATTAACATAACTTATTTTCCTACAATATATTTGTTTTATCTATAACTAGATATATTTACTGACATATATGTACAATTTGTATTCATATCCAATCTCTTCTGTTCCAGTACTCCTCTGCTACATTTCTAGGAGCACTGGGGTTACAGAAACTATTTTAGAATTGATCATTTTATCTTATTTATTATCAGTTATTATGCCTTTCATTTTTCTAATGTCCATATCTGTACAGTCTAGTATTGATATAAACATGCTGGATTTATCTTCAGAAACTTTTGAGTCATAAATCTCATCTTAAGTTCAACTTGTATATATATAAATATATATATATATATATAAATTTTACAAACATACATAAAGTTTGATTATATGTATATACTTGTTGTATGTACATAGGTAATTTAGAGTATATATGCAATGAACATGCTTGGTATATTTATACCATTTGATATATTTATACAATCTATATATTTTGTTTTAACATTCTATATTTATAGTATATACTATTTTCTTCTCCCTCATTCCCTCCAATTTCTCTCCTCATCTCCCATCTACTCCCTTCCCCATTCACCCCTCCTTCATTTCCATTCTTTTTTACTTAAATAACATTTTTTATTTGTTTTACATACTGACTACACTTTACCCTCTATGCTTTCCTCCCAGTTCTTCTGCCCCAGTTAGGGAGTCTCCATGGGACCAACCTAGGCCCTCTTCATGTATGTGGCAGTTGTGCAGCTTGGTCTCTTTTAGGGCTCCTAGCAGGGAGATCAGGACCTCTTCCTGGTGCTTAGCTGGCTTTTAGCATCCTGCTCCTCATGCTGGATTGCTTGCCTAGCCCTGATACAAGGGAGTGGGAGCTTAGTCTTGCCTCTACTTGATGTTCCATTCTTGCTCATGCCCATGGGTGGCCTTCCCCTTTCTGAGTAAATATCATTTATATTTGGTGTATTCATGTTTGATAATAATTTGAAATGTATTTTAAATCTCATTGATTCCCTATAGCCTACATTTATGCTTTCTTTCTACTGCATGTTATTTGATTATTGTTTAAAATATATTATATTTATTGACACCTTTGATAAATATATCTCACCACATATCATTTTGAAGTCACCTCGTATCAACATGTTACAAATAAAGCCAAATGGTAGACACTAACATTTAAGTAACATTTTTCAACCATTCCGTAATATAATACCCATAAGTATCATTTCAACCTGTATGTAGAATCATAAAATTTACTCCTATAATTTTTATTTAGCAATAATATTTGATTTAGAAAATGTTTTTCTTGATTTTTTAGACTTGTACTTTCCTGTTCAAAATCTTTCTTAAGCTGTTTTTTCTTCATCCATAAATATTAATTTTCTCAGAGAGGTTACTGGCTTTGCAATTCTTTTCAGTGAGTAAAATATTTTATTTTCACTAGCCTTCTTCACTGAGGAAGAAATTTCTGTTAGAAACTGTCATGTTAACCTCTTCCCTTATATGTGTGTTTCTGTTCTCACTGGTTATAAGACTCACAGTCATGTCCGTATTTTCCAGAATCTACATTATGATTTTTATGACTTCTTCCCCCTCCTTATTCTCTCTCTTAGATAAGTTTATTTAGTTAAGAACTCATGTAAGTCCTTAAAAAAGTATAGCCAATTAAAAATACAGGATCCCTTCTATTAACTATTTTAGAGATATTTACCAACCTCTCCTTTATATTTTGTGCAGAACCCCAGGAACATGGATGCTAAATTCCTCTACATATTCTCAGATTTTGCTCATTCTTGTTTTAGTCTATTGTCTTCTTTTTCGCCTCATGTTACACCTTGCTTGGGTTATGGTTCCTTGATTTTTTTCTTCTTTCTCACTGCATTGTGGGGACTCAATAAAAGTTTCAGAAGTTTTGGAGATATCAGAGGGAATCTACCCACAGTCTATGTAGGGATTTAATAAAAGTTCCAGAAGTCCCAGAGCTCTAACCACAGTCAGTCTAGGAGAATCAGAGTGGTGATTCAAACCTTTAATCCCAGCACAGGGAGTATCCTGGGAGTGGGTGACCTATGCCCTTAATCCCAACTGAGTCAAGGTCACTTCAGATTATAGAAGGAATTCCAGGCTCCCAAGCAGGCAGTGGTGGGGCCATGTCTTAATTTATGGAAAGAGAACTTAAGACAGGATAGAAACACAGAGGATAGCCATTCCAAGGGAAGCAAGGCTGAGGAACCTGGAAGACAGCTGGTTAAAAACTGACTGGTGTTTATTCCTTCTAGTATTTCCAACTTCTTCAGAGATATATCCCTGAGTCTCATTCATTCGTGCAACACTGCATTCTTTTTATTATATGCCAAATGTTTTACACCAGATTCATATTTTTGAAGTTTAATACATAGATGCACATGTATGCACATACACATGTGCATGCACTAATACTTTATATGCATATATAAATATATCAGCTTATTTTATTTTCTCCAGAATGCTGGAGAAGTATTCATGTGCCCCCTTTCTTTTAGACCTTCCTAGATAAAAAATGGACCATGAGTCATAGTCATTCTAAAGCTCTCCTTATTCCTTGCTATGTCTCTCACCTTCCTCTGTGTCTTCCAGAAAACTCTTATGTTTTTTCAAGCCATCTGAAAGTGAACTCAGTCCTCTGAATGAAAGTTTAATTCCATTTGTAATCTCAGATCAACAATACAAACAAATCTCTGGTAATGTACAAACATACATACAAACATAAAAGTAAATACACACACACACACACACACACTCACACACATTACATTCTGATTACTGCAGTCTCTCCTAAACTCTTTCATTCTCCTCTTACACCCAACAAACCTCAAACAATTTTCCCATTATTGCTAGCAGTATTGCCATTTAAAGTATCTGCTTTCTCAACTCTGAGTGAATGATTAAAAGCAAAAAGTTTTCCATGAAATTCATCATTTTGTTTATCCTCAAGACTTGGATATTCTGCTTCTCTACTTCTTTCTGTCTCTGTCTCCCCTCTTACATAAACTTCTTTATGTTTATATGAGTTCATGTATTTGTTTCAATATAGTGGGAGGAATATGGAAAGATATATTAGATATGTTTTCCAGTATATGATAGGATGTAACTATTAACAAGTGTTTAAGAATTGTGTGGAAATTCATTATGCTGAATTGCTAAGGAATAAGATCAGGGAGGAATTAGTAGACAATCTACCAGAAGAATTTATGACTTATGAGATGATGAAGAGGGTAGTTTAAGGTAAAGTCCTTAGAAAAATATTACGTACTATTAAAATCTATTCCCACCTGCACACACTAGCAGATGATTGAAGGATATAAGACAATAATGTTGAGTTCAGTGATCCCTAGGCAAAAGATCGATCAATAGCTAATAATTATCAGACCTCTGCTTAAGTGGTTGGTCAACAACAGACAGACCATTTGGCAGACTATGAGCTATACATGATAATTTATACTTGGAAAATTCTGCTTACAACATTGTAGGACATCAATTATAATTGATCTTTCCAAAGTTTTCTTGAGGAATTTGGTTTGGAAATTATATCAACACCCAAAATTATATGCAGCACATCTCTTGGCAAAACACAATGCTTACTCTATGAACAAATCCCTATTATATTGGCATTCGTGAATCCAAAAAAAAACCTCCCAGATTCTTGTATAAATCAAAAAAATTCAAAAGGATAAGAAATTATTATGTCATTGACTGTTTTCAATGTGATGTCATGCTGAAATGTCTAGATTCTTTGGAAAATGTTTATTTTTTGTTGTTTCTACAGAATATAGTTGCCTAGAAATCTTGGTATTTTGCAGTCAACATAATAGGCTTATTAAAATACTTAGTTTTATGATATATTATAAATGTTTGATAGCATATGTTTCCACTCATTTTTAATGATCTCATTTGTTATGTTAGTGATTTTCTGATTAATTATTTTGTTTAAAACTCTGTCAATATTGATAAATCAGTCAATTTTGTAAAATTTTAGAAAAGGAGATTAAATAATTTATTAATAGCTTATATAATATTGAAGAAATGATTATACAGATTTCCTCACTAAATTCAATTTTGTGAATATAGTATCAGAACAGCATTAACACACACACAAAGAGAGAGAAATACACATTAAAGATAATCAAAAGATAAAGTATTTAAATTATAAAGCAACAATATAATATGATTTTCTAGCAATTTAACTTCAAAGAGTTGCCTGAGGTAATGTAAATATTTTAAGGTGATGAGCTTCATAAGAAGAAAGCTGGGGCTGCATTTGATTGGCCCAAAGTTCTGAGTCATATTTAAGTTCTTAGTTACTATGCATTTGAAAATTACACCTAAGAAGAAAATGAATCAAAGAGTGAGTGTAAATCAAAAATGTAATTTTGAAGGAAATGACAATCACAGAGCTATAGAAATTATCAAGATATTTTCATATGGAATTTTAATTTTGTATATATTTCAGGAATTTACATACCATTCTTATTTTTAAAACTAGCATTTAAACATAGGTCACTTTCATCTTATTTATCTTTAAAATATAAGGTATTAGATATAGTCTGAGATGTTAAATAGTAACTACAAAAATTATGTATTTTTTAAATAAATTTATTTTTCATTTCTTTTTTAGGCCATAAAATAATTTCATAAACATTGAGCTAATGTGAAAGGAAAATACTCTTGGATGATGTTAACTCATTAGAAATTTACTTTCACTATTAAAATAAGTTATTGAATATATACAAAATTCTTTGTATTCCAAACTTACAACTTTCCAAAGAAGGAATGATCTGAGTATTTTCTTTGAAATGAACAAAGTTAAAAAAACTAATTAACGAATTAATATTTTCTTTAAAGTGAATGAACTCTTTTAACAACAAAAATGTGAACTTCAAAAGGTCCACGGAAGATGCATTGCATTCTAGCTAATGTGTCTGTCATGCGTAAGAACTAGTTAACTAATTTGCTGGTTTCGGGTCATTTTTTCCTTAGAAGCTATATATAATTCTTTGAATTCATACTCATAAAAATCTGTTGATGGGATTCAGCTACACAGGAGTATTTCCTGACTCATAATATTTCAAAAAACACATTTCTGGGAACTTTAATATATTAAATCTTATTAATACAAAGGTCTGGGGCAATCATTACTGAGTTGTCATCAGATGCTACAGAGCATAAATCTAAACAAATATATAGAATATAGAAGCATTTTTATTAAAACCACCTTTGTTTCAGGCTCTATTACCTCAACATGTGGCTGTGGTGTGTTTAAAGAGTCTTTCCATCATGTTACTGTAGCTGGACACTGCTAATGCACATTCCATCAAAGCTCACACTAATAAGGAGGCAAACCTGAGAATGTAACCATCTCCTTAAGGTGACATTGTGTCCAGTGTCAATGACCAAGGCATATCTTTATTACAGAGAAAGGATGACAGTCTTATTATTCAGACAATTAAACAACATAAATTTATCTATGATGTTTTCCGATTGATAAAATCATCTTTCCCTTCCCTCACAGGCACTTAATTTTTGCTTTCTAATCACTCCTTATTCTTCAGCATCAAATTACTAAGGATGGAATCATTTGGTAACTAAATGGCCACCTTTTAAGCAAAGTCATTTAATCAAATGGACCTGAGATTTATATGTATTAGTGCTTAACATTTTTTTTTACCTTGCTTATAATGCTGACATCTGATCCTTGAAAATTGCACCAATTTTTAAGATGTGTTTCTAAGGGAATGAAATACCTGAGTTCCTGAGCCCCACAGACTGTTAAATGTGATTTGCTACAGCTCATATTACTGCAAGGTGGAAACAATGTCAGCAGGAGCAGAAATCAACTTTTTATATAACCTATTGTACATAGCAACCTCTGAGCTAATATAGTTCATATTAATCCATTGCCACTGTGCATAATCATCTCTAAATATGAGTTTCATATCTTAAATATGTCAATTCTAACAAACCCTGTCAAAATTAAATCTGATTTCAGCACTGCCCACTAAATTCCTAAACTAAACCACAACTGTATATGAGTTTCCAAGACTCTAATGAACAGACAAGAAAATGCCCAGTGCTATTTTATTTCAAAACAAGGAAGGCACCATCTGCTTTATCCAAATGAGGAGAAGGCAAAGTTCATTTACCTTGCTGCTGCTGACACGTATTCTGTAGTTCAGTTGAGTAAGCATTTCTAAATTGGGGTGATGGAGTCAGCCAGTAGTCTTGAAAAGAGGAAGACATTTTACTTAAATGTGGCAAAGTTTTAGAGATTGCAGGCCATTTTGTGTTTTATCATTCCTTCAGTACTCCTTAAATATATCATTGAATTTCTGTGAATTGAGCTATGGACAACAGATGAAGCAACTGTTATAGTTTTATGATGTTTCAAAATTCTCCCAGTAGAATCTATTGAAAATCTGAAGTCAAGTGTCTGGATCTCAAGCCTTGTGAAACTAGTGAGTGCTTTCATGACTGGGAGTCCACAGTTAATAAATATCACAGACACTCCTTAATTTCAATTCTTGCAATAAAATTGGGAGTGCTCTACTAATCTCAAGCTGTTCATAATATGTGGAACTCTTAATTGCAGCAGGCACTTCAAACTTCATTTTAGAGAAAGCTTGTCAGTAACAAGCAAGAGGAGTCTAAACTTCTGTACACACTAGCAGGCACACAGTCTCAGAGATTTCCAGTCTCAAATCAAAATTGTAAAGGTGAAAAAAAAATTCTATATATCAATAGCCTTCAGTTCACATAATCAAAGGATTTTACCCAAGTGTTAGAGGGGATGATTAAGATGGATTATTTTAGTCTATCTGAAGTTTTCATCTTATTTCTGCCTTTCTCCCATAGTGTGAGCTTCTGATTTCAGACTACTGTGGAGAATTTCAAGAGAAGTGAAGTTGTTGGAGTTCAAACAGGGTGAGATTAGGTTCTACACACAGGCTAAGAGAGAGTATGAGTCAATTTTGAAGCCTGCCTTCCACAGAAAAAAAGAATCTGCTCTTGAAGCTGAGTTTCAATACTTTTGTTTGTTCCTAATATGCTATTGATTGAGTCTGAAACTCGGGCCCCATGTCCTGTGTTCCATTGTACACAGGGACTCGTAATGGCTACACCTTTCAGACATTGTTTTATATTAGAATGTAAGTCATTAATTAAGGTCATTAACTGTGGATATCACAATTTATTCTGTTGCTCTTTGTGCATGTGAATTTGCTTTTGGATATGCCAATTAATTAATATGCTTAAACTCCAGTGTAATTACTTCAAGAAAAACTTTACCTTTGAAAAGAGTTGGGGGAAATCTTTAGCAAATTCACAGAGAATCACACTGATTTTCTTTATGGCTTTATTTTGTAAGTTACACCCTTGTGTCTTATAATTGGTGGGCCCTGCTTTTCCTTCTATCCATGTAATAGCTTCTGAGGTTATCTATTGTTGAAAATTTTAAAAAACTAAAGAGCAATGCAATCTAGAAATTAGCAAAGAATTTATTTAAAAACCAGTGTGCCCTAAATTCTGAGTTTGTACAAAAGACAGATCAAATGATGACTGCTGATCTTCATCATGTCACCAAGTGAAGCACATTCCTTTTAGTTTTAAGTTTGTAGTTTTGGATTTTATCTACATGTATATTTGTGAACTATAGAAACTTCTGATGCCCACATGCCCACAAAGGTAAGAAGAGGACCTTTGATACCTAGTAATTGAAATTACAGATGGTTGTGAACTGCCACGTAGGTGCTGTGGATCAAATTCTAGACTTCTACAAGAGCAACAAGTTTTGTTTTTTTGTTTTTTTGTTTTGTTTTTTAATTCTGAGCCATTTCTCCAGGGCCGTTTAAAGTTTTATTTACATTTATTAATTATACATAATAATGAGTTTTTTATGATGACTTCATGAATGTATATAATGTAATTTGATCATATAATACCTATAATATCTAATGCTCAGGAATTCTCCATTCCAGTAACTAACCAAATCAGATCAGAAAATGCAGGATGGAGGGTGGGGCCATAGATTCTGTGAACATGTTCTTAGTGATTTATATAAAGCAATGTAGTAGTATATTATATATATATATATATATATATATATATATATATATATATATATATATATATATATATAATGAACCACAAACAAAACTGAAATTTCAAAATAAGAATGTCAACTTGAAATAAATAATATGCCAACATGTGCTTCCTTTATTTTTGAGACCAACTCAGTTAGTGTTATGAATTGCTTAGATTTTTAAATTAAATATTTATTTCATACCCACCACTGTCCCCTCACTCTCCCCTTCCTCCAGTCCTCTCCCAGCTTTTTTCTGCCCAATGCCCCATCCATTCCTCGCAGAGAGTAAGGACTCCCAGTGTGAGCCAATTTGGTCTGGCTGGCATATCCAGTTGAGGTATAACCAGGCCCCTAACCCCAGTATCATGGCTGAGCAAGATGTTTCTCTGTAGGGAATGTTCTCCAAGAAGCTAGTTCGTCAATTGCTTAGAGTTTAATACAGAAAAGTATAAATTTCTTTTTTTCTCCTTGACATTGTTTAAACTACACTAAAAATAATGTTCATAGAATAAGAATTTGAATAATGAAAAGATATATATCTGCCATTTCATCCGGAGTTGCTTAACTTATGTCTCACATCTTCCTGACCTGTGTACATGGATAATATATGTAAGCATAAGGGCTCAGTGAGCCAAGTTTACAGTACCCAGGTAAAATGCCTCAGATATTGTCATACATGCTTAAAACCAGTTCAGAGAGGAGTTGGTGCACAGACAGGGACATTAAAGGATCTTACTGAGAGAAGCCTAGCATAAAACCCAGTGGGTTTCAGACAGGGTGACAGCCAGTCTCAAGGGAAGGCAGCAGAAATATATGAGAGCAAAACCTTTAAAACCTTAAACTCTTTCCCTGGAGACTGGAGAAAAAGCTCAGCTCTTAAGGGCACTATTTTTCTAAAGGACTTGGATTTGAGTTCCAGCACTGATAGAGTGGCTGAGTCTATTATTCCAATTCCAGTCTAACACCTGTTCTTGCCACCACAGCCTGGACACCAGGAAAACAATAGTGCACATACATACATACATGCAGGCAAAGCACCCAAATGTGTGTTATAATAGAATGAATTTATAGAAATAATTCTATGGACTCTGTATGTTTGTGAATGTGTATGCAAATACACCTATACATACATACATGCATATAAAACACAAACACACACATATACACACATTCTTACAGAGAAGGGGGGTCAGAGGGAGAGATGGAGATGAAAGAGGATTATTTTTAAAAGAAAAAATATAAAAGTAAGAAAATACATAAAATTTTCAGTCAACTTTATATTTAAGTAGCAGCAACTTAAGTCTTTGGGGAGAATTACTATAGATCTTTAATATAAGTTTTTAAAATAGAATAGTTGAGATAATAAGAACGGCCAACCTATCCATAACATTGCTACTTATTATTTTTATATTGTACATAGATAAAGATTAAGCTTTATTTTGCTATTTTTTATTTATCTGTAGACTTGAAATTATTTGTGAGATCTTCAGGAAAACCTTTACTAATGGTACTGAGAACCTCAAAAGAATGCTACGTTAAGAGTTTGCCCTCTTTTTTCTCCTTCCCCTGTTTTATGTATGCGAGGCTGCTTTTCATTCAAAGATATAAACTGTTTGATGCTACTCTATATCCAGCAGAAATAAAACAAGCTGATATTCAGTTCCAAATTGGTATATAGCACGAAGCTCCAAAGACCATTAAATACAGGAGGAGATAGAGAGACAATGTTGTGGTTGGGAGAGGATTGTTCCAGTTTTACATGGGGCAGATATATTGAGGAGTTGTTTGTCTATGTCAGCTTGGCAGTTCCCCCCTCATGTGTGTGGGAGGGTGGGGAGTGTTTGTGGGGGAGGGAGGCTGTGTGCAATATTTGTGTTTATCTATTTCGTTTGTCTTATGGCTAAAGCTGAATGGTACAGGGGTAAACCCACAAGGATTTGAAGAAGGCTACAAGCATAGAGTCCAAATTTTTGGTGTGGGATAGAGCTGCAGACGAATTAGCAAGATATGCTTTAGAAGAGATAGAGATAACTGTCATATCAGTTTGAAAATTTGGTCATATATATATATATTTTTAAATTTCCTAAACAAAATGAGCAGAATTTACTAAGGGTTTGTGCATAGGTTTTATGGGAAAGAGATGTCAAGGCTGACTACCAATCTCTATCAGAAAAATTAAAACAAGTTACTTGTTGAGGTAGAAAACCTTTCAGAGGAGCATGATAGGAAATAAAAGCTGCCCCTCGTTGAACACTTTGAACTTTAAATGTGATGTCAAATCTCATCTACACTGAACCATGGCTTTTTGGTGGGCACTTTCTCAAAATTCTTAAAACTTCTCAGAGGAAGATGGCTAGGTATCACCAACAGACATGCCTTGAGTGTATTTTAAGAAGGAATTTGGAGCCAAAGATCTAGTTCATGGAAAGGACGTGAAGCAGATACGAGGGCTTATTCACTCTACACACCTAGCTTTGTGTACAGGGAAAGAATGAGTAGAACAAAATATATCCTGTGTCAAACTTTAATACAGGATATCCTTAGGACGTCTTCTTTCTCTTTAATTTCCCAGCAGGTCCTCACACTAGAAGCTTATGTCTGGTACCTCTTCTTATCCCCATCCTGGGAGAGGAATGGTGTCATTAAATCCAAGTGTGATCCCTTTCAGATTGGGATAGTCTTGTAGGATGCTAGTAAGAAAGACCCTTGCTTACACACCCAGGCTCACCACTACAACATTTATAGCCGTATCTGCAAACACACAAGGAACAACATCAAAAGAAGGAGAAGGAAGAGAACGTGAAGGACAGAGCAAGACAAAACAATTTTTCTTATGTGAAAAGTAGAAATCTTAGACAGATTTGAATGTATCTTTAAGCTTAAATTATGTGCTTTCTGGTAAAAATTTAAAAAGATTAATTTTTCATATAGTTCAGTTCTAGTTGATAATAGACACAATTTCCACCCATTTCCATTATTAGTCAGGATAGCATTTAGATCTTAAAGTCCCATTTGGTGGGCCCCCAATTTTAAGAATATTAACATTTATTATACCTCCAACTTTACCACATTTAAAAACTGACAGTGATTACCTCCATGATGTGACTCCTGTTGAAAAGAGGAGGTTCCGAGGAAGCTGCAGTTTACTAGTCCCCCTGTCTCTTTAACAATACATGGCTGATACTATGCGTACATTTTGTGTTAAGAAATAAATGTTACTCATCCTTCCACAAATGGCAGTGCTGGACATATGCCAGCGATAGTACGGGCTGCCTGGCCAGACAGTCTATTTCCTCTGGCTTCTAGGACCTTTCTCAGTTTCTGCACCAAATTCTTCACAATCTGCTGGTAGATGGGTTTTTGAATGTAGATATTTATCTCTTCATGTATATAATATTTTCATCACAGGGATAGAAAGAGCCGGATTTTATTCACAGAACTGAGTCTTCAAAACGTCCCAATGTGTGGGTGACATAGATGAACTGCTGAGCAAAACTGCTGCTAAAAAATAAGCTGAGAATGAGGTACATCTTAGTCTAGAGTCATCTTAAAAATTGAAGAGGTAAAGAAAAAAAACATAACTTTGGACAATATTTTACAAGCACCTTCTAAAGTGTTCTGTTAGTAAAATGCTGTACATGATACAAAATAAAATTTAACAAGTTGGTTTTGGCACAAAGAGCTGAGTAATGTAAGCTGTCCATTGAATAGAACTTTGCGTTACACCATACCCATTGCTGGGCCAGCCTTTGGCTTCAGAAAGGCTGTAACATACTATTGCTTCAGCTAAAGCAACCTAACCAGAGGTTGGCAAAGGTTTTCAGGAAAGGTCCAGAGAGTAAATATTTATGACTTGGTAGGCCATGGACTCTGTCATTGGCTTCCTAATAGCAGGCATAGACAATGTGTAAACCAAATGCATTGGCTGCATTCCAATTAAACTTGCAATGTAGAAGTGGGTAGACTCCATCCAGGTTTGGCCAGACAACCTCAGCATGCAGGCTTTGACCGAAACCAGAGACAAACCTATTCCATTGTCAGCCTGCTTATTTTCTGAGGAACCAGGGGCTTGTTCTCCAGAAAGGAGAAAATATAGAAATAAAATATCTTCAACCTTCTCCCACGACATATTCTAAAAAAAAATTAGGTTCAATTAAAATCGTCTTTCAAATGTCAAATGTTATTCATTCTTAGGCTTATTTCAACTAAAATTGAAGGATGTCTTAACATGAGCTTAGCTTTGACACTCGTGTGTATCTCTAAAGCCAAATAGAAAGAAGCTGTGTTTATGAAACAGAATAGGTAAGTTATATAAATTGTATGTGCAATATATTTATATCATATTTATACAGTTAATGACGTTATAATATCTTACATATAAGTATCCAAGTGCTTTACATATTATTAGTATATTTTATATATAATTATAGAGCTATTTATACAAGATTTTGTTAGTAACAAAATACATAAAATGTTCTCACTCAACTCTATATTCTTCAAGTGTGGGGATAGAGATGCAATAGAGAAGCTGAGAGCTTTAATAATGAACACATATGTACATAGACATGCATATCAATAACAAGCTCTGAACACTGAGGAATTTTTCAAATTGAAGAAATGATTCAGCCATCTAAACATCATTTGAAGCAATGGTCATTTTTCACATATGCATGTATTTTAAACAGCTGTGTATTCTTGAGAAATTATCCATACTCTGAAATACAGGGTTTTAAATGCTAGTTAAATGGGTTAGACTGAAAACATTCTTCTAGAAAATTTGAGTTATATAGTGGAACATAACTTATAATATGCGTGTATATGTATATATAATATATATGTATAATCAAACAGTTGGATTAATGTCTCTAAATGGGATTTTATTAAATACATAGATAAAGTACTATTGTACTTTTTATCCAATATCAATGTTCCAGGTAGAATCATCTATTCTAGATTCTGAAATATTTCAGCATGTTCTTTCTATAAAACAGTATATAGGGAATTAATGCACATATTGTGAATAGTGTTTGTTTTAGAACTCAAGGTAGAAATAGCTCTCTGTGTGTCTCCCTCTCTCTCTCTCTGTCACACACACACACACACACACACACACACACACACACACACACACACACATGAGAGAAAGAGAGAGAGAGAGAGAAAGAGAGAGACAGACAGACAGAGAGACAGAGAGAGATAGAATCTTAAGTGGGGATTTTGAAAGGGTATGCTGTGTGCTAGTAATGGTTCACACATAACAAGTCATAACAACTTAAATGGAAACTTGTTGACAAGATTGTATTAAAACAAGACTACTTCAGATCCTTAGATATCCCATCACCATTAATGTTTTCATAGAAAATAATCCATGTCTGAGTCTATATACAAATTTTACATATCCTTAATATTGTACATATATATAATATTCCATACATGAAATTTATATTAACTTAAGATACATTATTGTTACATTGTGTTTTCTCGTCCCGGGCAGCCAGAGGCCCAGACTCACAGACCTGTAGCCCCAGACCTCTTAGCCACCCGCTGTTCAGGCCCCAGAAATGACACAGATGCTTATATTAACTTCATGCTGTTTGGCCTATGGCTCAGAAACATTGCTAGCTAGCTCTTACAACTTAACTCAACCCATTCTCATTAATCTGTCTGCCACGTGGCCCGTGGCTCATCTGTGTTCCTTACATGTTTCTCCTTTGGGTTTCAGGCCTGGTCTGGCTGACTCCGTCCTGCTCCTCCTAACTATTCTGATTCCTCTTCTTACTTTTTCTATGGTGCCTGTCATGGGCCAAAACAGCTCCTTTATTTAAAGATTGCTATTCACAGCTTACAGAAAGGCATTCTCACATCACATTATGGTAAGCTATTGCAGTTTTGTTTGATTGCCTTTAGAAAGAATTCTTTAATATTAAGTGAAGCCCTAATTTCAATGATTTGTCCAAGGTTGAAGTTTCTATGATCATTTTGTGTGAAACATTCACACAGTTGATACTCCACCTAAAACATCTTGTAATTTTGCTTAAATGATTCTCACTAATTCAGTATAGTAAACTTTGCACTGTAGTTTTCTGATACACCTAGTACCTACTCCGACTCCTTTGATAAACTCTCCTCCAGATATTGGTTGTATTTTTTAGTTTTTCGTCATCTTCAAACTGCTATGGCTAGTCCACTGCAGACTCAACGCATTGTATGATATTCATACCACATGAGAAAATCCTAAGGTATAAAGGGTGTTTAGTAATGGGGCAGAGTGATTCTTTCCATTTTCATTGTGTAATGACATTTCAGTGTCACTGGCTTTATTTTTTTATATTACATTTTTGGGACTTTTTAATACATTCTTTATCTTTAAGGGGCTATATTCTTTCTACAGTTTACTTATTTCTCCATTTCCTTTTCCTTGCACAATGAACTATCACTAGATTCACCTTTTCTAAGTTTATACCTGTAACAAAAGTGAAGTTTTATTTCCAATTGATGTTTTACCCTATAAAACCTAAGAAAATAAGTAATCACTGAATGCATACTATTTGCTTATAGCTGAGGGCCCCCGTAATGCTTTTGCTTTTTTTTTGGTGGAAATTAGGGACACTTCTTCAGAAGGCAGGTGCATCTGTTGCACACTGATACTGTGTTTCATTGAGGAGAACATTCCCCAGGAAATTTAACTGATGAAATTGATATTCTGGTGGCCATTAATTTTCCTTCTTATTATTACAAATGAAAATAATTGGTAACTAAGGTAGTAGTTTATCTCTGCAAAAGGACAAAGCAGATTGAGAGGAAGTTTTGAGAAAAGTTCAGTCACAGTAGGGATTTCTGAAAAGGATGATCACATCGTGAAAGGTATCATTATTTGTAAACAGTTGCTGCCAAAGTGGTCAGCACTGTAAGATTTATGGAGCTGTGAGAACTGACCAAAATACAATGAACATGTAGCTCTGAAAAGTGGAAGAAGCGACGACGACTTATTTTGTCCTTTAACCAAGACATAGATTTGAATGTAAAAATATATATCTACATATAAGTGACATAAACATGCTATTTTTAGCTGTTCTTACAAAGCAATATTTATGTTGGTCCTTTAAGGTTCTTTCATCACCAGACCAACATATCATGATCACACTTTATTACTGAATTTGTCAAAACAGGGAAATATTGTCAGATTGTTTTACTCTATGTTTAACCTCAGGCTTTAGTTCTAGATAAGTAACAATTCAAATAGTCAGTAACTTTTTTAAAATAAAAGTGCATTTCACAGTATTGATTAAGCTGTGTTTCAATGCACTCTTCTCTTGTAATATGTGAGGACACGTATTGATTAAATCCAGAGATGCTTTATTACAACTGACTTCTTAATGTTATATGGCAGGGGTCAATGTTCATTTAATTGATTTCTGATTCATTTATAGTTGGAAAATCAATTAATTATTTCATTTGGTTTGAGAGGTACACTCATCACAAAGAAATTTAGTTGAATTGAACATTGGCCATGAATTTGAAGGGCATCCTATGGCATAATTAAGTAAATATATAAATTTTATTTTATAAGGTGGGTATTACCCTGTAGGAAAAGACCAGATTCTTGGTTTACATCCAGACTATAGAAATTTTGGCACAGTCTTTCAGAGTAAATCTTTCTTCTTGTGAAAAGTGTAATTATAGTTTTAATAAATGCTTATGATGGTGCATGGAATTTACTTCATTAATTAGTCCAGGTATATGGGAATTTATTCTCACATACTCATTGTAGCACTTGGTGCCATTTTAATTGTTTCTATACAATATTCAGGTTAATTCACTTGGTACTTGTCTGACAGAAAGTGTACAGCTGGAAATTATAATGAAGAATTTTGTAAGAATACCAAGGCTGCAGGTAGGAGGTCAATTCCAGACATGTAGAGCCCATTGGACTATGAAAGTGAAAAAAGTTCATTAAAAGAAAATAATTCTGCTGTAAAATATGGCCATTGCCTGAACCAGTAACAGATGGAATGAATCTCTTAGATTCTGGGCTTAGAAATATAGAAGTCTATTATAAACTTTCTGTTTCTGCTGAGTTAATTCTAACTAGCTGTAACCCCTCACCACATTGTTCTTACATATGAAATATATTAGTATATTTCACAGGAAAATGGAAAGTTAAATGTTATGTGACTTTAAAATTAGTCACAATGGCTTGGTCTGTAGAAACAGTGTAGTAATTTTCATAGCATAGTGCTTCAGATATAAGCATAATTAGAAACATATCTGTAGAGTGATACCTATTTATTTCACTGTGTCATTAAAACATTCCAGGTTATGTGTAGCTCTTTACCATGCTGAACACAAGCAGGGCAATGTATAAGACTGAGCTTGAAGTCATGGCTTATCTCTCTATTTCTCTTTGATGTTTGTCATCACATGTGGCTATGATCATATATCAACTTTTGTCTAAAAAAGAATTTTTAGACTGGGAAAATTTCTCAGCAACTACAGATTATTGGTGCTTTTACAAAGGACCCAAGTTCAGTTCCTAGCACCCACTTGGTTTGCAACATCTTTAGTTTCAATTTCATGAGATCAGATGTGGTTTTCTGATATCTAGGGGACTAGGCATTAAAGTCTTTCAGATAACTGCAAGGAAAACACTCATATACATAAAATAAATTAAATAGTATTTTCAAAATGTTGTAACAGAGGTTTTCTATTGCCTTTGTTATTTTGAACAACTACCATTACGTTCTTGATTCAATTTCCTGTAGACCATGTCATGTGATGTTGTTAAATGATTATCCTGGCTTTATAACTGCAGCCACCAAGAAAGTGAGTAAGTTTATACAACGCAAATGAGTATTGCTACTCTTGTGTAATTTTTTTTATTATTGTTTTGCAGGAATTTAACTTTCAGGTAAGCTCTGGAATATTATTCTGTCTCACAGGGCAGGACACAGTTGTATAATATTTACAGTGAGTTCAGGAAATCACAATTGTTGCAAATTGCAGATGAAGATGATAATTGACAACACTCATGCAAAAGCAAATTCTGCATGTTTTCAAACATTTTCCAAAGAAAGTGATTCTTGGTTTGAAATACACAGACATATGACGTGTGATGTCAAAACCTCATTCTACAGACATATAATAGGACATTGTGTATCTATAATACATATATGTGCATTTTCTTATGTGTGTTTATATAAGTTTGTATATTCTTTATTGCATTGTCTGATAGCATGTTTTTATTTACATACACTATACAAAAGATCATGTTTCATCTAGATAGAAAATAACCATAATACAATTCTTATTTCTATATGTCCCTGAATTCCTTCTTTGGGATTAAAGAAGATATTACTTTGTTTTTCCCTTTGTGAGTAAATCTAGTTTGCCTAAATGCATGGAATAAGATGTGCCTGGAGATATGAATCAGAGCTGAGTGTTTATTGCTCTATCAGACATATAGAGTTTGAATCCAACACCAACATTGGTTGGCTCACAAAAACCTATGAGTGCAGTTCCAAGCGATTTTTAAGCTCCACCCTGTCCTCCATGGGTTCCTCGTTGTACACATACACACATAATAATAAAAATATAATAATAATAGTAAATACTTAAAAAGAAAGAACAGCCTAATCCAAATAACTGAGGGAATACTGTGTCTAATTAACAGGGAGAGAACCCACTATAATTTATACTCGTTTTCCCAGCACCTCATCTCTACTTTCATCACTGTACACTCTTGGGAAAACACTCTCATTTACCTCCAGCTCTTCTGACTTCATTTTCGCTTAGTTTTGATTACATTTTGGTCCATATGCCAATGTGCTCAACATTGGTATCTCAAGTGTGCCTGCACCCAAGCCAGCTGCTATGAAGCTCTCCAGTAAAAACAACAATCTGCCACCCAGCTTAAAAGAAAAACAGTGTACCAACGTGTTGCCAGTCAATGTCTAATATTTGTTTGCAATATTCATGAAGAAGACAATAACAACTTTCCTATCAGCACTCAGAAAACTATACTCAAAACCAGCTTTTCCGCTGCATGCACAGTGATGATCCAAACAGTCAGCAGTTGGTGCAGGAAGACTGTCATGAGTTTGAGGACAGTTTGGTCTACACAGCAAGTATTAGACCATCAAAGTCTACACATCAAGACTTTACCTCAAATAAATGAAAGTAAGAATATAATCTTATTAGAGGTTTAGAAGACACATATAAATTAAGAAAATATGGTTTCAAATGAGACTAGCAAGATGTGGCACAAGTCTGCCATCATTTTTCACTTTTTAATATTGTTTTCAAACATTGTGTTTCTTAAGAGCATTGGTGTCAAACATTTTAGGTAACGAGACCATATCAAAATGGTTCATATTCTCAAAGGGGATTTTGTTCTTCATCTTTTTCATTTTACAGGGTTGATTTTTACAGTCAGAAGAGATGGAAGACTTTTCTTCTTAGAGACTGAATGAATGTTAGGAGTTGTTTGGCATATTCTGGTTGATCAGTACGTATATTATTCTAATGAATCATCTAGAAAATATTCATAGACAAATTTATCTGCACATGTCCCTAAGTTTTTTAATAATTCTTTGAAATCACTAAAATGTATCCTCAACCATCCAGCTGTCATATTAGTTGCTTTACAAAAATTGGACTTCCACAAATTCTAGATAAGTACTCATATTCATAAATTAGTAAATAGTATCTGTAGATTATATTTAAATTTATACACATAACTGTTGTACAAATAAAGAAAACTCAGGGCCAATTCTCTGGGGAAATTGGAGATATTAGAGAGAATAAACACCACAGTCAGATTTCATCCAGCTGTCTTCCAGTTTCCTCACCCTCACTCCTCTTGGCTTCTTCTGCCTGCTGTCTTTCTATGCCTGCCTTAAATACTTTCTCTGCTCAGTTAAGGTATGGCCCCACCACTGCCTGCCTGGGAGCCTGGAATTCCTTCTGTAAACTAAGATGACCTCAAACTCAGACTAGATTGTAGCCACCACTCCCAGGATATTCCCTATGCTGGATTTAAAGGTGTGAGTTACCACTGTGTGATCCTCCTAGATTGACTGTAGGTAGATCACTCTGATATCTCTGAATGCTTTTAATATGTTTGAAAATATCCCCACACATAACTGAGATATTAATTGTGCTCATAAAATCTAACAATGTAGTAATGTTATTTTGAAGCAAAATATAGAACTCTTATTATTGTTAATATTTTAAAAAGCACTCAGTGGTGTTACTAAATACTAATAAACATTAAATTGTTATTTATTTAATAAGTTATTAAAATTAAGTACTTAGAATAGACTTAATCATTTTCTCTGCTCTGTAGACATATCATCTAACAATAAAGAGCCGTGATTTCATCTCAGAACATATAGTTCAGGAGAAATTATGTGGCATCCACACAATGGTTTTCACATATAGTGATGTAATGCTTCACACATACTAGTGTTTCTAGTTCAACAAGTAAAACTTTAATTTGACATGGAGATTTTGTGGGAGATATTTTTCATATATTCTAATATTATCACACTTCAACTTATAGATGCTGATATTTTACTCATGATATCACAGGAACTAATATCGAGAATGGAATCTTCTCAGTTAAAAAGGATTTATGAGGTAGATGGTTGTAGAATATCTGGCATTCTAGTTTCACTTCTGTTGCTAAATAATAAAATATCTTGGCAACAAGTAACAGTGGGGAACAGAATTTATTTAGCTTATAGTTTCAGGTTATTGTTGGTGACCTTGGGGAAGTCAAAATAGGTATGAGAAAGGCTTACATATAAACCAAGAACAATACAATGAGAAAATATATTAATTCTTATTTGCCTGTTTGCTCTATTAGCTTTCTCCTTTCTTAAAGCCCTATTCCCTAGGGAGTGGTGATGACCACAAATGGTTGCATCTTCCTGAATTAATGA
Source organism: Phyllotis vaccarum (assembly GCA_033318265.1). Lineage (NCBI taxonomy): Eukaryota > Metazoa > Chordata > Mammalia > Rodentia > Cricetidae > Phyllotis > Phyllotis vaccarum. Next base: position 119,905,491 of record JARWLC010000002.1, on the reverse strand, counting down.
ACAATCAAGACAATTCCCCATGACACATTTGAAAGGTAACTTGATTAAAATAATTCCTCAATAAAACTGTCTCCAAAGTGGTTGTAGGTTTTGTTAATAGTTACTAGTAATCAGAACAGTTGATTTTTTTAAGAAGAAAGTGTAAATATAAGCATCCTCTGGTTCAAAATAAATAAATAAATGACTAAGTGATTTAGAAGATTGCCAGCTAGTTCTAGAAGCTGCGGTTGGCCATTTTTCCAGGTTCATCTTTACAGTCCTTAGTAGGAAGTAGCTTTGCCTACCACTTGGCTTTGGATATCTATTCCAGAGCCATGAATCAAGTTTACTTCATCTGCTTAAAGTAACCTGGCATCTGTGTTTGAATATAAGAGTCCTACATAATATTGACCTCTCCTTATGAAAATATATAATAAAAATATATTCAAAAGGATGATTAGCAGACATTTGCATGGGATCAATGTTAATAAGTATGACTTATTATAGTCCAGTAGAGGACAGATATGATTCTGTCCAATAATTGATGAAACAATCTTTCTCAGTGGATATGGATGTTGCAGTTGTTGAATGACAAGTCTAGGAAGCATCCTAACCTGAGTGTATTTCATAAACGTGTCCATCTATGATGCTATCTAATGAAAACTCATCTTCAGGTTGTCCTTGGAATGTCACCACTTGTGGAAATAGCTTTCTTATTGGGAGTCAATTGGGATGTGATTCCTCTATACTACCCTCTTCCTTCCCTGCTTCCCTTTTCCAGCTCTTTCACATATGAGCTGTTCACAAAACACTTTTCTATACTTTTCCATCTTACTCCATTTTCTTTTCCCTATAATTTCATGCTTTTCAATGCTGCTATGTGAGATTTTTTGTTTGTTTGTTTGTTTGTTTGTTTGGGTTTTTTTTGAGTTCCTTAAGTTTGGAGTTTTGCAGTGCCTTTTAAGAGGTCGTTTATGAATGTCTCTTTCAAGGTCAGTGCTCTCAGCTTACAAGAGCAACCTTGTCATCCCGTCACCACCAGATCAGTTCTCCACCCCCACAGATTCTACACAGAACCTGCTCCCTGCCTCTCTGCTGACTCTCAGCATTTTTGATAATAGCTGTGCTTATTAAATTTTCTGCAGATTCAACTGAATCCTGGGAATTTATGACTATCAAATTTGCTACTTTATCATCCTAATTTTGCATGCCTTATCTTTGGAATACTAGCTTTTATTTCCATGAACTTCATTTCTACCTGTTTAAACCAGAGGATTCATTACCTTGTGTCCAACAGCTCTCTCCGGGCTCTTGTGTTCTCCCATTTTCTCTGCCAATTGGCATATCAGTCCAATTTTATGAGAGTTATGAGTATTTTACCGAATAAGTATTTAGGATTCTCTTTGTTTGCTTCTAGTGCCAGAGTTTATTGTCCTTATTTGATTACTAGTTTCTTCCAACAGTTTGAAAAATAATTTAACAAAATTGGCTGCAAGTAAAGAACTTATTGTTAAGGTTTGTAGAATTTAGAACTGACCTTTGGTATGCTATTGATGAGGAACTACATGAAGTGACAGATACATTGAGGACTAGTTCAGAGCTGATAAATTAAAGGAGAGTCTCTTGTCCAAGGGTATTGTAATGGGTTAATAATGATATTGGTCTAATTTTTTAGTCTGTGTGAGTCTGTAAGTGACTCATTCAATTCTGAGTCATGTCACACTTCCCCCTCCATTATTTCATAGTGACTTGTGTGAATTTACATTACAGTGCCTCATCTTACTACAGCTTTATTGTGTTACCTATTTTTACACTTAAGACTTTACAATAGTGCAGTAATTTCTGAATTTCCACACTAATCTTTTTCATTTACATAATGTTGATATTACTTCCTGTCCTAATACTAGAAAACTAGGGTTTGAAATATAATTCCCTATATTTTTATTTGGGAGATTGTAAATATGAAGATGTTATCTATGTGGGTATTTATGTGGAGGCCAGATGTCAATATGGAGTGTATTATTTAGTCACTGTTCACCTAAACTTCAAAAAGCCTTTTGGGTGCTTCTCCTGTCATATGAGCATATCTGTTCATGTTTTCATTGAAAAGCAAATGTTTACGGAGTCATGCTAGTGACTCTTTACAGTTCTGGTTTTTGACATTCCCAGGAGACACAACATCACAGAAAACTGTTTATTTTTCTGGGTCTTGTTATCTTTCTGTGCACCTTCTACAAAGATCTCTAAGATTTGTGTGCAGTGGTTGTTATTTCAGGTACATCAGTTGAGACTGGGCTTCATTTTGATTGGCTGCGGTTTTCTGTGATGGTCTCAGTTTATTGCAAGAAGACATTGTTGATGAGGAGAACTGAACTCATCCTTGGATATAAGAACATATATTTAGAATGTAGCTAATTATTATTCTTATTTAGTAAAGTGGTAGTTATGGGTTCTCCTCCAGTTCTTCACTAGGCTGCATAGATGGCTAGGTTTCCAGTACCAGGTATTATTTTGTATTTATTGCACAGGGTTTTTTTTTTTTTGTATGTTCATTTTTATTTTATAAGAAAAGATATGCCCTGCTGTCCCTCCTTTCCCTCCTCCCAATCTTCTTCAGCAGGCTTTAAATCCAAACACACAAAGAGAGTAAAAAATAGTTTTCCAAGAGATAGTTATCCAACACAAAAGGATCATCTCTAAAAGCATATTAATTCAAGTAATGTTATAAAGACTGAAAAGGTTATTTTTAATGTATTTATTATCATGTGTATAGACACACATACACATATATGTATGTAAAAATAATTAATAAAATTTAAGGCATTAATTTGAAAGTGAGCAAGATGGGCATATTTGAGGAATTTTGAGGAAGGAATGAGAAGGGGAAATCGATGTGACTTTAAAGTCATAAAGGTTTTTTTTCACAAAGGCCTCTCACTAAACATTTTGTCTACTGGATAGTCACCAGATACAGTGATTGACCATTCTCCACACCCCACCACTAGGGTAGTAAACACAGGCTAATGTACCCACTATTAAAAACGGGTGCTGGATATGGGAAAGCAAGTATTTGAGTTTGTCTAGCAAGCCCTTTACCAACTAACCTGTATTTCCTGTCATCAATGTATCATCTAAAAATACTTTTGCAAAATTTATATAGTTAAAAATCTATATTTAAAATTAGTAATATGAGATACAGATAAATAGGCTAGAAAAGAAAGCTCCCATGCTGATTACAACCAAATCATCTTTCTTTTTGTTAAAAGATGCAATTTCAGAGGAAATTCACCCTTACTTTTTATAGAGAAAGATCATGCATACCATTATGTAAAGTGTAGACTATCCTATATCTATTTTGAATATAGGTAAAGTATATTGTCTAAAACTCGGTTAAGAATAAAGGTGACTATGAAAGGAAAAAGAAAACTGGCTCATATTAGACACTTTATGACATTGTGCCGACAATTAAAAAAAATATACACAAGAATAGTTCTCTGAAAGATTTGTAAAAAATAATCCCCATCTAGGTTACCCTGATAAAACAATGCAAAACTTCAAAATGAAGAGAGAAAAAAAAAATGAAATCATCTGGATAAATGTACTTTAACTCTCACTGTGCTTTTTGGAATTTTATTTCTCTTCACATTCTGACTAGTAACCAAAAGCAGGATTTCTACAGATCCCTTGGAAGCATACCGCTGATTTGGGTCAAGGGAGATAAAAAAAATCATTAGCAATACATAAATTTTATTCAGTGGGCTTTTCTGAACACGTGCAAGTGTTCATAAAGTTAGCATCCTGAAATCCACATATTCATCTCATCCTCTGCTCCTCTTTCACTCATAATCAGTTAGACACACTCTTTTGTTATACGATTATGTTCTAATCTGTGGTACAGGAAGATCAATAAGCCATTCAACAGTAAAAAATATAAGAGATGATTAAATAGATATGACTACTAATAAAATTAAAAATGTAAGAGTTAGCAGAGCTATGGATCTGTAAAAGTGAGGCAAAGTATGTTGTTTGTATTTTGTTCTCTCAAAGCTAAGCCAGGTTGGATATCTCCTTGTGAGAAAAACCTGTGCTTAAATAAGTTACTTTGCCCCCTTGAGCAACTGAATATCTCTGCTTTCTCCTCTTCTAAAGTCTGTCATTTGTACAAGTTGATAGAATTTCTCTCCCCACTCAATTGTAATTTGTATATCTTTGTGTATTTCTCTTAGAGCTTCTATCTGTGAAAAAGATCTAGTTTTACTCCATGGCCCATTGAAACACACACACATACCTATGTAAATATGAATGTGTGCACAAGCACCCATGAAGAAAGATATTAATCTGCTCTGATGCTTCTATGAGAGAGCAATTGCCACACAGCATTCAGCCATGGTGCTTTCACTGACTAAGTTCAGACATCAATGCAAGTCCCAAAATGATCTCTTGTCCCCTGAGGGAAAATAAAAATAATTGCAGATTTGATGATGGTGCATAGCACAGACTTGTTGGCAACAAAGCACTAAGAGAAAAAAATCCACATTAAAGATACATTTAGAGCTGCTGCTTTATATAACTTTGAGTCATTGATTTATTCCATTCCACAGAACACATCTGGTGACCCTCATCTCATCAACCATATTTCAGTTAAAGATCCTAATTCCAAGTTCTAGGACTGGAGGAGATCTAAGGATACCTTCATTCTTATTCAAGCCAGAGAATAAGCAATCTGTCTTAGACTGAATTAATCTACAAGAATATTATTTTGCCTATAAACATCTACTTAAAAATATTTTACAGCAAATGTTCTTGAAGTAATAAATTATTTTTTTTCTTTTTGTGTTCTCTGTTCTAATTGAAGTGTTTATCAAAAGCATATATTTTCTTTGTGATAAAAAGTTCAGAGAATTAAAAGTTGAGAAATATATTCTGTACCTTGGCAGAATTTTATTAAATTATTCTGAGCAGATTGGTGGCTATTTTTAAAAACTCTGGGGAAAGAAGATTCGCACTATGTCCAGGTAGTCCTTTTGTGTTCCCATTCTCAGAAATCCTGTGAGGTTTCCTTTGCTTCCCAGGTCTATGCACACAATTATGTTCACTAGAAGAAACCATAATAAACAATTAAAAGTCAATCATATATTAGGTCACAAATATAGAAAGATATATTTTTTAAAAATATAGAAAACTAAACTTTTCTAGGTTCTATATAAGCTTCACCTCAATTGAGTTTTTAAAAAGTATTTTAAAGATTAATGTTTTTCTAACATTGATGATTTATATCATAAAAATTTTTAGTAAATTAATACATTTTAACATTTAGATTTGTGAAGTGTGGGGGATTGAATTTTTTCTTTTTTCTTTTATTTTTTTGGGGGGGAATTCTCAATGAAGCATGATTATTTTTTCCCTAAATGATCTATTTCCAGACACTTACAATATTTATTTCCAAATAGTAATTAATAAAATCAATCACTAATAAAAGCAGTTTGCATGGTGTCTAAGCCTTGTATTCCATTTTTCTTTTTAATTTAAACCACTATATGTAATTTAGAAGAAAATAGTTATTCATATGCATATGTATAGGATGCTAAATGTGTTCACTAAAAATCTTAGTTGAGAAATTTGCCTTTAAATGTTGTATTTTTTCCTGTGACAATTCAATGCTTCTTCAGCATAATTAAATAAAGGTGTTATATGCTGTGGATGCAAGGTTGCTTGCCCAGACACCCATTTCAGTATAGATGAACTCAGTCCATATCTGCTTGAGTATGGAATTCTGAGAGCTTGCAGCTGACTCCTTCACTGATAATTGCCCTTGGCTACTTGGCACTGTCGATGGTCTTTCTCCACGGGGGTTGGCCCTGAGTGCGAAATTGACTGGTAGGGGACTTTAAAACCCACTACAACTAACCGGATTTCTGTTACTGGGCATGTATTTCCTGCTCAATTTTCAGAATCTGAGGGAACTATAATTGCAAGTAAGCAGGAGCTCCCATTTCTGTCTTCTTTCCTCAACTGGTGGGTTCCCAAAACTGCATGCCCATATTTACATTTTAAAACACTTTTTGTATTTTCTTTTCATTTTTTTTTATTTTAAAGAACCCCTATAACCCCTAATAAAGCAAAACAAAACAAAAAAACAAAAGAAACATATGGAAATACTACTACCTTGCCCCAACAAAATTTAATTCCTTGTGCTGCTTGGCAGATGTAGCCAACTTGACATGATTTAGCATTGAAGTAACACATGCTCAGAAAATAACCCTTTTAATGCTTGGATCCAAGCTAAGATTCTCAAATTCAGCAATGTTACTCAAAAATTTTACATACAAACCCATTCTCTAGTCACTTAAATGTCATTAAACTTATAACAATATAATTATTACTGTAGTTTTCATATGCAGAAAATTGTCAACAAAGACATTTGGAATTTACTATTTGTGAGGTTCCAGAAATGGTCTCTTGAGTCTTCCTTCCTAACCTGAGGAGGGAAAAGGAATGTATTAAATGTATGTATTAAATTATGCATTTAAATGTTTCAGTTGAACAGAAAAATAGTTCTGTTATCTTCATTTCCTCTTAATTTGTATTTTATGCATATTACAATAACATAATTAATTTCTAAATAATAAAGATTTTTTAATATATCAATATCAAAAACACAGCTAAAATAATCTATGTAGCATTTAAATATTATTAGGACTATAAGATTTGTCAAGAAGAAAGTGATCAGAAAGCCTTAAGAAGAATAAGTAAGAGGCAGATAGAGATAAATATAATAAAATGTATTCTTTGCATCTCCAAAATATTAAATATAATTAGTATATACTAATCAAATACTTAAAAATTAAAATGTCATGAAACTACTGCTAGATTATAATACAAAACTTCAGCAAAAGTCCTTAAAACTTCATTCTTTCATACCAACAAGCAAAGTATACTCATACTGTATGTAAAGTCATTTCTGAACAAAAAAAACTGAGTTCTCATGAATATATTTAGAAAGCTGAATTGAATACACTTGGCCACTAATGACAACTAGAGATATTAACTTCACCATCATAAAGAAACAGATTAAGTATATATGCTTAGCTTTTTTCCTTTAGTATATTTATATTTTAAAATAAAACTAAAAAGGAACAAAAGGCAGAGATTCAACACTTAAATATGTACTTTGAATACTCAAGATAAATATGATAAGCTGATATAATGAGAAGATTTCACAAGCAGGGTCTAATGTTTTAGAAGCTAAGTCTTTGATGCTAAAAAAAAAAAGAACAATCAAAGTCCAGGGCCAGAAATGTTTTCAAAGCAGCAAGGAAACGATCCATATGGATTTGAAGCACAAATGGTTGACTTAGTGAACATGAATTCCTAAGAATTTGTTTGTAGATCTAGAGAAACCACAAGATATTTAAATGAAAGAGCCAAACTAGAGTGTAAAAAGATAATTTGTATCTGGCTTCATTGACTTTGGAATGATCACTGTGGATCTGAATAAACAGGAACCTATTACACATAGAAGCACAGCAGGGGAATCTGGAGACCCTATTCAAAAACTACAGAGAGAAGACACCTTGGATAGCTCTCCACAGAGAGTCATGCTGTCAAAATTTCAATTATAGTCTTTCTTCCAATTTATTATTTTGTGTGTGTGTGTGTGTGTGTGTGTGTGTGTGTGTGTGTGTGTGTGTGTGTGTGTGTGTGTGTGTGTTTGTTACAAAGACATGAAGCATTTCTCAGAGAAATACTCTTCCTCCTCCAAAAAATTCAAGCATCTTCTGTCCTCCCATATGCAGCCTATTTACTTCCTAATTTTAACTTAGCCACCTCCTGTGTTTCCCCATTAAAGTCTATCATGTCATTTCATCCTCAGGTCATTATAGACAATCTGGGTTAGATTATGACATCCTCAAATGCTTCTCAATGAAAGCACTATAATCATATACATTGCCCTGTTCCTATCTTTCCACCCTTAAAGGTTGTTTAGTAAGGATGCAATATCAGCTGCTATTATTTCTGCCCTTGGAGAATTCCCTCATCTTCAAGTCAGCAGGATCTAGAATCTCAAAGCTATCACAAACATTCTCTCATACCAAGCCTTGGGGTATTTATCTAAATAGGAAATCTATGCTTATAAATCTTACCATGAAACAGTATATCAGTCATCTCTCAACCCCTCTTAAGTTTATCTGCCCATTGATACCTTACTCAAGCTATGTGCTATCTATCTTTTCTTTCTCTGCCCATTTTTACTTAAGTTTTTCCCTTTATCATTGTTTTAAAACTGTGTAAATACAAAACCAGAATACCAGGTTGGCTTTGTTTTTATCACATCATGAAATGACTCATATTACAAAATAACAACATATTTTTAATTTAACTGATTATATTGATATATTTCAATTTCTCCTTGTTTAATCAGAAAATCTCATAGCCTCTATATGCTCTTCAAATCTCTATGACCAAGTGAAAATTATTTTAGCTATTGCAGCACCATCAGAAGTAAAGTTCTTATGCCTTCTTTATATAATTTATTATCTTTCTATATAAAGTATTAATTTATTTTCTTTAATATATCTTGCAGCTCTATTAAAAATAAATAGCCGTGTATTTCTCAGTATATAGTCTCTGAATTTACCTTGGTATAGAGTGGTGTTGGATCACTTGAATTCATCTCTATTTATAGATTAGTTTTACTGGAATTTTCCCATAACCATATACTGCTTTTTCTACTTATCACAAAATTCCTTCTGCAGGTTTCAATTTCTAATCTTTTGAATGTCTGTGCTATAAGTATGCCTAACTCCTGTAAGATATTATTACATGTGTTTCTTTCGGAAGAATCTCAAACTTTAGAGCTAAAAGAAATTCATTTATGCTCAAATCCTTGTCATATTAAAATTGAAATGGACTTTTGAAACGCTTGGCTCTGTTATTCAGCAGATTCTAAAGTGTGTTTTTGACCTTGTCTGTATTCAGCATTCTATTCTAGAGTGGAAGGGTGAAGCACCAGAGGACAGAGACAATGCAGCCATTCTGGAATTCCATCTGCTCACTTCCCATGGCAGGAGAGTGTGGCCCACACACCTACAGCAAAGCAGCACAGCTGTTTACTCACCCGTCATAACTTCTCCTTTTCTCTCTTGCTTCATCCCTCTCCCTCTCTAGGTTTCCCTTGTTATCTGCAGTTAATGTTAAGCTATGCCTCTCTTCTGAGGCTGGAACTCATTCACTTTCCTTTGGGTACTTACTACAATGGAAGCACATGTCCCGAATGTCCTGTTTGCTGTGAGAATTGCTCCAATCTATGACATGGCTCTTCTCTATAGTTCACACGGCTAGTTCTTTCTTTTGAATCATCAGTGACCTTGTTGCTTTTGTTTCCTAGTAAGCTGCAGGTTTTTAGAGTCTAATTTCTGTATTTGATGTACCTATTCTCTCTCTCTTGTAGGGCAATAACATTCTTTTCTTTCCTCTCACAAATTCTATCCTCATTTATTTGGATTCCCTTCAGTTCATTCACTTTACTACCTTCCTTTCATCCAAGGACTATGAACAAAGATGTCTCCTCTAGGATTTTCACATAGCTCTTTAGTCCTCCTTTCTATCCCTTTTAAAATCTATGTTATTTACAGCAACTTCTCTTTCTTTTGCCTGCCATAACTTTGTGGTTTCTTCCTGTTACTTTCTGTTGTCTTCCTCATGTTTCCCTCTTCTTTCTACCTTAGAGGCTGGCTTATGTTAATTTACGGAGAACTGTACCTTATCTACTTTCACTTTAAATGTTTCTTTTGAGCATATTTCTTATATAATAACAATAGCTATTTTTTTTCCAATTGAGAAAAACCTGATGAATAGCTGATCCTACCTTCCCATTGCCACATTCCTATTTTGTACCTCTTTTTCTAGTCAATCCTTAACCAACCTGCAGCATTTGCTAGAAATGGTCACATGTTCAGTGTCACCTGAACTTATTTGAGTTCACCAGTCAAGTCTACAAATTGAAAGAAACACTTTAGCTTGTCCATATACTGAGATATTTCTGTTATGTTGGGAATTCAGCTGATTTTAATTAAGTAAAGCAATAATTTTCATGAAATATATGGCTATACTGATAAAACAAATAGTTTATGGTAATAAGAACAAACAATGTTATAAATAACAGAGATATAAAATACATGCATAGTTGGACTTTGTGATTCCACCCATACCCAATTGTTGTCCTTTAGCATAGAATCCAATGCTACATAGTAAATAATACCAATTATTTACTCGTGTAAATTCACTTAGCTTATCATATCCTACTGATATAAAAGTTTTGTCTTACAACAAATTTTGCAGCGAAGTCAATTGAAATGCTGAATGTATTTGTCCTGTACTTAACTTATTGCACCATACTCTATATTACGTTGTATTTTAAATTATTTCTTGTTTACCATTAAGTGTCATATCTACTTATCAGAAGCTGTTTCTATTTACAAAATTCTATGCACCAAATCACATTCATACTACATGCAAGTAAAACAAGACTAAGTTTTGGGTAATCTGTGCAAAAATGCAAAACTCATCTGGGATAACTGAATAAAATGTTAATTCAATTTTTTTCAACACATACAATTAGAGATATTTTCTAATAGCTCCCTTTTCTGTCTGAACAATGCATGCATTCTAATTTAAATAATATGAAGGCATAATTAAAGTATGGCTTTTACACTAACTAACATTACATATTGCACTCAGAGTAGATGAAGACAGTCTCTTGGGCAAACTTGTTTTGGAATAGAATTGTGATTTCCTGGTAGATAGAGTACTTACCTAAAGTATGAGAGACATCTGTTTGCTTCTCTTCATTGAAAAATGGAAACCAAGTAAATATTCTAGTAAAATATCACAAACCTTGACAATTCAAACTAAAATGAAGTCATTATTGTTTGAATCAAAAATTAGAAGATAATGGTTCATTACATAATTAAAAGATCATTATGAGTGGTATGACTGATGTCATTCATATTTGTTTTTAATCTGTAGAAAGATATGAATACAATAACTTTCCAATTGTATCTTTTAAAGCAGAAGATGAACATTAAATAGAACGTATCTATAAAATACTATCATTTATTTTTATTTCATTGAAAATTTCATATATTTGTACAATGTTTTAGGATCATTTCTACTCCTCACTGTTATATATTTCCTGAACATTCCTGTTCATATCATATCCCAAGTTCATGTCCTCCTTTTGCAAATTTTATTCATTTCTTAATCCATTGAGTCCAATTAATGCTGCTCATATTTACATGAGTGTGAAGTCACCCACATGTACTAGAGATCCTATCACAGTTACACTTCTAATGAAAAGTGTCACTTTCTTCACAGTAGCTAACTGCTGCAAACCTGAATCCACTCAACACATACAATTAACCATCTTGTAGTGAAATTCAAATGGTATTTACAAGTATATAGTATGCTGATTAAATAATGTGACAATAAATATATCAAAATATGCTATAAATAAAAACAAAACTCCGATAAGGATGTGACTTATCATATATATATTCATCCCCTTTATATATATAATATATATGATATATATATAATATATATAATATATATATTTTACACACTTAGATATTTCTGCTGTTATATATAAATACATATATTTCACACACAGATATTTCTGGTGTTATGTATACATATATATATTTCACATATAAGATATTTCTGATTTATGTATAAATATATATATTTCAAACACTTAGATATTTCTGCTGTTATGTGTTACAATGTAGTTCCTCAGTCCCAAGCAGCCAGAGGCTTAGACACAGACCCTGCAGCCCCAGACATCTTAGCCACCCCCTGCTCCTTAGGCCCCCAGAAATGACTCAGACGCTTATATTAATTTCATGCTATTTGGCCTATGGCTCAGGCACATTGCTAGCTTGCTCTTACATCTCCAAAATTCTCCCTGCTAATTGTAATAGCCGGGAAACAAAGTTGGCATAAGGCTCATAAGGTCCTTGTAAAACTTGTAAAGTCCTCTGTAATTCAGCCTTAACCTGTTCCCAATCAGGAATATTAAATCCTCCCCCTGACAAGAACCAAGGACAAATATCTCTGACTGTAGTAACAAAAGAGAGTGCTGTGGAAGACTTAATTGCAGTTCCTTATATGCATAACAGTTCCTTAAGTTCAGGAGCCAGCCGAACCTTTGAATTCGAATATTCTATGGTATGTACCCTTTTATATCACAATTCTCCCCCTGTCTAATATACAGGTGAGCCCTGTCCGATTACCCCTCATACCTGGATCTTGGTGGGATCTCCACTTGCCGCGTCTGGCCTAGTATAGCCGAGCCTGGAGAGGGTCGTCAGGGTTAAATCAGCACTCAAGAGACAGTCAGTTCCATCATCCAGGGAGATCAGCTGCTTATGCTTCTCCCTCAGCCTTTATTTAGCAAGCTTATATATCCCTTAAGTTCCCCTGCCCTGGTACCTATACATGTCAGTGTGTTCTCTGGCAATGGGTGCAAGACTCCTCATCATAACAGGAAAACCACTGATTGCAAAAAAGGGTGTTGATGCACACAGGTGCATCAACAAAGATCAGGGAAGTAAACAAAAGGGCACTTACCTTGCCCAGGCTTTTTTTGTCTGGATATGATGATGCACAACGTGGGACGAATATCCACTTAAAGCCTGAGAAAGTTTAAAAATGTTTCTAGTTCACAGAAACTGGGCCAAAGCAGTTCAAAACTGTGTATATGAAGCACGTCATTGTACAAAGAAAGCATGGCATCCAGGCCATATTCAAAATGGCGCAGGTGGACTGGTGTCAGGCAGTGTAAGCTGCAATCAGACCGGTTCCTGAAATCTCACATAAGACTCAGTAGCATGTTATTGGTTTAAGGTTTCTGCTTATTTTGGACAAAAAGGAAACAAAGACAGATATTTAGTTGCAGCATTTTCTTGGGTCTGCTCTGTTTTCTGGCCACAAACAGATGAGGTCCCTTTAAGAGAACTTACTGATTCAGCTTTGCAAAATATATGTGGTTCTTTAAGAGAGTGTGAGTATTTTAACAGCTCTTATGGTTAGAAGCCGATTAAGGATTCTCAATGAAACAGATTCAGATGAAAAGAAAAACCTGTAAACGGGTTACAATGTATGTAAAAGTACATAGGCTTCAGAGAGAAAAGAAAGGATAAAAAAAAGTCTTTAAAAAGATAGAGTAATAAAAATATAATAAGCCACATAAAGATGAAAAATAGACACAAAATCTGGATTTTGGTTGTTATTGTGTTTTCTTTTAATTTTTTGACTGTTAATGAGCTAACTGCAGAAAGACAATGGATTGCAAATGCAAAGGCTACTAAGTTAAACAAGAATATGTATTTTAAAGGTATTTTGATTTTGAAATTTGTGTCTAAGGATTTATTGCTTTGGAAGAGTTCTGCTATTGTTTCCACAGAAGATGAGAACCTGTGGATTGTTTCCAGGCAAATATGGTTTCATCAACCAAGACCCCTTGAAAAAATCTCTGATGAGAAGAGATGGCCATATCAGCTTCAAGGCTGCAGGCTATGATCCAGTCTCAAGAACATGTGAGATTTTCAAAACCCCTTAATCAGCAGGAAGTAGTAATGGAAAACTATGCCCAAATTCCCCAAATATTGTTTCTAAATGTCTGTTTTCATTATAACTGGTTAATGGTCATAATTAATCTCATTGTAAGAAGAAAAGGGGGATATGGTATATGTATAATTTTTAAAAGCTTAGATCATTGAATTTACTTAGATCAGGAAATCAGTTGTTAATCTCAAAATGTTTTACATTGGTATTAGATTTTGGTTTATTGATACAAATTTAAGGTCAATTCTCCTATGTTGTATGTATTTTTCTACTCTTGTTTAAGATATGATGTTTATGTAACTGATTTAAAATTGTAATTAAGAAATGCATGTTAGTTAGATTTTTTAGGTATACAAAGATATATTTCAATTAGGTAGGTAATCTTCAAATACTTCTAAGACCTATAGAATATGGCATTTAAAATCTTTTAAGAACTTAGACTTTTCTGGACAGTGAGACAGATCTGCTCCTGGCAGCACCAATTTACTTCAAGAGAAAAGTGGGCATTGAAGAAACCCCATATGGAGATTAGTTTCTCTGTGGCATTGGTTAGCCACTGGACATACTGACTGTTTGACAGTATGCTGTTAAAATTGGACATGCAAGTTCCGTAGAAAGGTGACCTCTGAACTTTGGCAGAACAAGCCGAGATGGTCATTCAGGTTCCTGCTTTGCAAAGAAAACTGTCAGACACAAGGTGCATCAACACCCTGTTTTGCAATCAGTGGTTTTCCTGTTATGATGAGGAGTCTTGCACCCATTGCCAGAGAACACATTGACAGGTACAGGAACCCAGGGCAGGGGAACTTAAGGGGTATATAAGCTTGCTAAATAAAGGCTTGGAGAAGCAGAAGCAGCTGATCTCCCTGGATTATAGAACTGACTGTCTTTTGAGTGCTGATTTAACCCTGATGACCCACTCCAGGCTTTGGCTACACTAGGGCGGACGCGGCAAGTGGAGATCCCACCAAGATCCAGGTATGAGGGGTAATCGGACAGGGCTCACCTGTATATTAGACAGGGGGAGAATTGTGATATAAAAGTGTACGTACCATAGAAAATAAGAATCAAAGGTTCGGCTGGCTTCCGAACTTAAGGAACTGTTATGCATACAGGAACTGCAATTAAGTCTTCCACAGCACTCTCTTTTGTTACTACAGTCAGAGACATTTGTCCTTGGTTCTTGTCAGGGGGAGGATTTAATATTCCTGGTTGGGAACAGGCTAAGGCTGAATTACAGAGGACTTTACAAGTTTTACAAGGACCCTTTGAGCCTTTTGCTGACTTTGTTTCCTGGCTATTACAATTAGCAGGGAGAATTTTGGAGATGTTAGAGCAAGCTAGCAATGTGCCTAAAGCCATAGACCAAACAGCATGAAGTTAATGTAAGCGTCTGAGTCATTTCTGGGGGCCTAAGCAGCTTCGGGCAGCTAAGGGGTCTGGGGCTGTAAGTCTGTGTGTCTGGACCTCAGACAGGTCAGGCTGCCCGGGACCAAGAAACTACATTGTAACAGTTATGCATAAATATATATGTATTCACACACTTAGATATTTCTGCTGTTATGTATACACATATATATTTCACAAACGTAGATTATTTCTGCTGTTATGTATACATATATGCATATATGTTTCTTTTAAAACTTACTTTTTGAAAATTTTATTGATCAGCAATATAATTTCATCATCTACTCTCCAAATCCTCTGGGTTTGAATGATCAAATTTATAGCTGCTTCTTCTATAATTTGTTTTAATGTACTTAACAACTTGTTTTCATTACAGTGTCTTAGTTTATGTAAAAAATGGGAAAAAAGAAAAAGATATTTGTTGCATGAATTCTGGTTGTATTAAATGAAACTCAGAGCTAGATATCAGGGAAAGGCTGAAATATCAGAGAGAGGAAACAGACCATAGTCAAATCTCATCCAGCTATCTTCCAGCTTCCTAAGATTCACTCCTTGTGGGTTCTACAGAATGAATCTGTATTTGTACACTGCCTTAAATACTTTCTTGCCCAGTTGTTTCTCATCCAGGTTAAGATTAAAGGTGTGAGCTACTGCTATTTAGTGGTTATCCTTGAACTCTCAGAAACTCAGAAAGATCTCTATCTCTGGAGCTATGGGATAAAAGATTAGGTCACCCTTCTTGGTCTTTCCCCATGCTGGGATTAAAGGCATGAGTTACTCTCTGACCCTCTTGAATTAAATGTGGGTAAAACTGTTCTTTGATATTTCAAACTGGTTTTATTAAATACATAAAATATTATCACATGTCCCCTTTTGTGTCAAAAATAAAAAGGGTTATAACTAACATAAGATAAAACATATACATTAGGTAGAATAATTATATACACTATATACAAACTATAATTACGTGAGTAATGTCCAGTCCATTAACAATTGACAAATTCAAAGAAAATGTTCCATCATTTGTCGTATTTTGGTGAGTAAAGGATTATACCAAATTCACTTTCTATCTAACTTGTTTTACTAACTAAAAACTATATTTTGATATCTCTCAAACTTATGTTCTTTAACTTCTAAGTGAGTTTCTTTTCTAAAGCCATTACTAGAAAACTATAACTAAAACTATCTCATCTTCAGCTCCTTCAGAGACCAAAGAAGGAAATAATATTAACTAAGTAAACAGTATGGAAAAGCAAGCAACTTCCAAAACATGTAAGAAATGAAACAGCTGGGTGCCTGGGCATTCACCCAAGGTTCTTCTGTATCATTGAAGCATACATATTAGGCCTAAAGGCCTAGCATGTCTGACAGACTTCTCTGTGAAGTAGGATATTCTCAAAGACCTTCCTGCCTTGTCTTGGCAATGTTTCATAATTGTTTGTGTGTGTGTGTGCGTGTGTTTTCTGCTTGTCCATTTTCAACATCATACTGTCAGCAGTCAAGGCAAGTATAGTTTCTTTCCCAGTGGCTGACTTTTGTCACAAAGATGCTCAACTCCACATGGAGGAGTTTCTTTGATGTCCATAATCTTCTCTGAAGTAGATTGATGCTTTCAGGAGCAAATGTCCCATTGTCAGAAAAATAATTGCCTATCTTATTAAAATATCTTAAATGTCATATTCTATGAATTTCTAAAGTGTCTGAAGAAGTACTATTCATCTAAAATATATCTGATCTTGAAAACATATCTAATATTACTATACATTTGATTGTAATGTCTAACTACTAACTTGCATTTCTTTATATCCTAATTAGTTGGTAGTAATAAATTCCATGGGCTAACAATTTATATTACATTGTTAGATGAAGTATAAAAGTATAATACCTAGAACAAGCATACAGATATGTACAGTAATGAAATTAATCTTGATTTTATATCAATATTTACATTTTTATACAATATCCAAAATTCCAATACAGTATAAAATGTTTAAAGCTAGTAATTTATTTTTAAAAGTAGATTCAACAATCTACCTTATATCCCATATCTGTATCTCCTTTTTTATTTCTTTTTTACTTTTTAAACAATAACCCTGAATCTAATGTCTCTTGTTTAGCTTTTATCTAACAATAATCAATAACAATTTTTAACCAATTATCCTAAACAATGACAATCATCCATAACCCATTGAAAGCTAAAAACCACCCAGCCTACCTCTTGGAAATATAGATGCCATGTTCCTAAGTTTACTTTCTCCTATCTGTGGTGACAGCATCATTAGGGGATCCTGAGAAGAAAAGTTTTTTTAATTGTCAAGCTCTGAAATAAGTATCTATATCATTTGTTGTTCAGTGTCTGCATAATAAGAAAGTGCATGGCTTATCTCAAGTAGACTATGAAGCTGGTTCATCTCAGCGAGCCACCTTGAAATTGTACTGAGCAGCTAATAGTCTAACTCTGATCTTTGGTTAGTGTTTCTCAGCCTAGTGGCTTTGTCAGAGGCCCTTTCTTCCTTTTGTTCACAATTAGGTATTGTCATGAATCACTGCAGAAAGTTGATGAGACTAAAACCCAACACAATGTACAGGAAGCTAAATAAAGCCTTTTTCTATAATTAATTAGTATTCTATATGAACATCAATATCATATCTCTCTATATATATATCTCTTATAGATCATATATATATTATATAAGATATATATATCTTATATATTTTAATGTAGGTATTTGTTCAGCATAAGATTAGTAACAATAGAAGAGTCCCTTGTTTTTAGTTATTCTTCTGTCCTATATCAGGTGGCTCTTCTGATATGATACAGAGATTTTGCATTTTTCTGTAACAAGTATGCTTGGGTTTAGAGAAAGTGAGAGCTACACTCCAACTCTAAAGCTAGCTTTAAATTATAATTAAACTGGGACTTGAAGTTTTCTTACACATAAAGACATATAAAGGTTAAGCAATGAGATTTAACCATTAAGAATACTCATACTGATAGGTCCAGTATTCTTTTAAGCAAATTTTTCTGGATATCCTCCCTTCTGCATAGCTGTCTAGATGTCCAAGGTCTTTTAACTTCTTGAAGATGGGTATTTCCAGTTTCCTGTAAAGGCAAGAACAGAAACCTGCCCCGACCCTTTGTTTTTTCTTACAATTTAAAGAATTGTAATATGGGTGGATGAGCCATCAATTCTTATTTTCATGAAGTTTCTTTGGTTCAAGTTGAGTCTTTATTAATCCTGATGGTATTCATAACTTTTCTTCACCCGTGGAAACAAAAGCAAAACCCCTTTGCCAATGTAGCATGTATCCTGGCTTCCATTCTTAGGTCAGTACATCATTGTATTAAACAGGCTGATTTAGTTCAGCTGTTTTTTCTATAGTCCAATGCCTTTCAGCAGCTGTTGTTTCTTTTCTCATTAGAATTGAGAAAATTCACTATGTAGTCTATCTCTAGGGGCCTTTGTTATTCCTTTCTGTTTATTTCACATATCCTTGATCTATCTATGACTGCTTGCCCTGTAGGACTGTATGGCATAACTGTTATATGCTTTATATTATAATAAGCAAATAAAAGTGTTTCATTTTACTAGAGACTTATGTTGGAGCATTGTCAGTCTTAATTTGTACAGGTATTCCCATGATGGTCATAACTTCCAGCCAATGTGAAATTACAGAACCAGCCTTTTCTGAACTCCAAGCAGTTGTCCATTGAAATCATGAAAAGGTATTTAATATATGATGTACATATCTTAATTTTCCAAATTCCGTAAAAGAAACATATCCATCTGCCAAATTACATTTCTATATATACCTTTAAGATTACTTCTTGTTGGTAATGCAGTTTTGTTATTAAGGAGCAGGTAGGAAATCATTTTACAAAATCTTTGGCTAATTGCCAAGTGATAGAGAACTCTTTTTTTAAAAAAAAAATCCTTTGCTATTGACATAATATTTTTCATAAAACTCTGAAGCCTCTAGCATATTCCCTGCTAGTAATTTATCAATTTCATCATTACCTTGTGCTAAAGGACATGGCATACCCTTATGAGATCAGAGGTGTGTTATTTGGATATGTGTTAATATAAAGGGATGGTTCCTATTATTGATTATTTATTTTTTCATCATATCTTTTATGAAACAAATTCCATTTTCTTTTTTCTTCACTTTTAATGTGTAAATGCCTTTTTGTATGCTGAGAATCTCAATCTTTAAATAAAGGAACTGTTTTGACCCTTGACAGGCACCGTAGAAAAAGTAGGCAGAGGAATCAGAATGGGTTAGAAAGGAAGGGCAGAGTCAGGGGCAGATTGAGCAAGCCACCCAAGGAGCAACATGTAAAGAACACAGATGAGCCACTGGCCATGTGGCAGATAGATCAATAGATATGGGTTGATTCAAGATGTAAGAGCTAGCTATCAATGTGCCTGAGCCATAGGCCAAACAGCATAAAGTTAAAATAATTGTCTGAGTCATTTCTGGGGGCCTGGGCGGCTGGGAAGCTGAGGGGTCTGGCACACAGGTCTGTGGGTCTCGGCCTCTGGCCTCCCAGGGCCAAGAAACCCCATTGCAACACATTTTATTATTTTTTTTATAAAAATGTGTCTTTTTATCCATGTGTCCCTCTAATCTCCCTGTCTTCCCTCCTCATAATACCTCCCAGTTACCTTTTAGCCTCCTCCCTTCCCATCTCTCTATCCCCACCCCTAAAAGAAGTCCCAAGGTGGGTCAGCTCAGCATGCCACATCCACTCCAGGCAAGTCCTATTTTCTCATCCCAAAGTCAAGACTAGGTTAGGTGTTCCTCTTCAGGAATGGGCTCCAAGGTGCCAGCCCCCACACAGGAGCACAGTATGATCCTACTCCTCGAGGCTTCACATACTTCCCATCCCAACTGGCCTTTATTCTTTATTAGAAGCTTGTCAAAATATTTGCTTTATAAATTTTCCTGAGAGTTTTTTTTTAATATAAATTTTCTATCGTTCAATGTAGTATTATTTTCTTAGAATAGTTTTTAATTTCTTTAATTGTCCTAAAAAGGTGTTTTCTCTATCATGTCAGGGTAAGGTTGAATTGGATTTGATATGGGGCTTTTGAAAGCTCCCTTGGGGTGTTTGCCAAAGGTAGAAAGTTACCTTGTCTTTTCCTTGTTGATGTACACTCATTAGTTCAATGCTTCCCTTTGTCATACCTTCTGCATACTCCAGAAGGGAACAGAATGTTCTTGTGATTATTCCCAACAAAGACACTGTTTCTGGGAATGTCTTATTTCCAGTCCCTTTTCATGTGACCTTGCCTATTACAATTATAACATTTAACATTCTGACTATTTCTTATACTATAGAAATAAACTCTCCTACCTAGTTATCACCACAGTTATAAAACTCTAGATTAATTGTCTCCTGAATCCAATCCTCCAAGGGTGTTGACCTTGTTTTAATGATCTAATTATTCTTTTACATTGTGAGTTGGCATTCTCTAAAGTTAGCAATTGATTATTATTTTCCTAGCTTCTGAATCCAGTACTATTCTGTTTACCACTGAGGTTAATCTCTGCAAAATTTCTGTAAAAATTTCTTTTAGGATTTAATTATTTTTGTGGAGGATTCAGTTTCCTTTCCTATCCCTTCAATTATCTTATGCATTTAATGCTGCCATGAGGCATAAATCTGGGGTATGCTCATTGTATAATATTTGCCTTTCTATATCAGTATAGTCGCCTTCCCCGAGAAGTCGGTCTTCGTAGACTTCTATGCTTCTGGCTCTGTTTCTTTGTTATAATGTTTTAGCCTCCTCCTTCCATCTTGATTTCCACTGTAAAAGTAGTCTAGCCTCCAAAACAACAGTAACCATATCTAACCAGTCCTTAGCTATTATCCAGTTACATGATGATCAGGAATTTAGCATTAGTTTTACAAATGGTCAGTGCATACCGTATGTCATGATTGCTTCCATGACTTTTCTTAATTCTAACATTTTTACTGGAGCCCAATTAACTTCTGTACAATTTTTTTTATCATTTTTTCAATTTATTTAAGGTTACTGAATATATTAATATTGGTTATTTGATAACCTTAGGCTGTTTTGTGTAGAATTAGAAGACACTGCTGAAATTGGTTCTTTATATTCCTCTATTTGGGTTTGAATATCTTTGTGTTCTCTCTTAACAGACTTTTTAAAGATTTTCTTCTTGGCATCCACATTAATTGAGTTTTTAAATGATAAGACAGAAATAATCAAATATACAATATTCATAATAAACATTATGATGGTAATCCCATCTTCTTTACTTATCTTTTTCTTTACTGGTTCCAATATCAAATCATCTAGAGTAAGATCACAATAAGACCAAACATCATCCATTGTTTTAAATGAATTCTCCTTTTTAAAAAGATGTAACTTACTCACCAAACTTTTCAGTGATAATTCAGATGACTATAAAGTAGGGCAGCCACCTAGTGTGATAGCAGCACAAGGAGGGGTCCAAAAGGAAGAAAGAACAAAATTATAACACATCAGAAGTAGGTCATTGTCTAAAAAATATACCCAGATGAACGTGAAGAAGAAACACAGTGAGAAGTCTGCCTAAGCCTGGAAGCTAACTCAGAATAAAATGCCAAGCCAGGTAGTAATTATTCTTCCTGCCACGTGTTGCTCTGTCTGTTATGTGGCTTTTTGTGCCCCAACGTTGGATACCAAGTATAACACCAATTTTAGTTTTTATTTAATAAAAACTCAGAGTCAGAAATGGGGGGGGGGGCTAGAATATCAGAGAGCAAACAAACACAGTCAAATCTCACCCAGCCAAATTTTCAAGGTCAAAGCTCTCTTTCAGCTCCTCATCCTCACTCCTACTTAAATTCTCAGAGTAAATATCTGTCTTCCTACTCCTGCCTTAAATACCTTCCATGCCCAATTGTTACACTTCCAGTTCAACTCTGCATCGTATTGTAGAAGATAGAAAGTGTGAGCTACTACTATTTGGTAGTTAGGCCTTGAATTCACAGAAACACAGAAATATCTGTCTCTGGAGTTATGGGATTAAAGGTGTAGGTCACCACTCCAGGTCTTTCCCTTGCTGGGATTAAAGGCATGAGTTACCACTCTCTGATCTTCATGGTTTGACTCTGAGTGATCTGTTCTCTGATATTCCAGACTGGTTTTATTAAATATATATTATATCATGACAATGCCTTTTTAGCATTTTACTTCTAGAAACTATAGAACATATCAGAATAATTCTAAAAATTCTGTTTTTGTACTTTGTGAGAACAGTATTGCAATGGACATTCAAACATTTGATAATGCTGTGTGTCTTAAACATGGTTGGCTCTGTCAATTTAAATTGAAATTTTACTGTCAAACCCTAAAGTGAGTGTTTTATACTAATCAAAAATTATAAAATCATTCAAAAATAACTAGGATATAAATTTTATTTATATATACAAAATGAAGCCTTCTTTTAAGTCACAGAAACTAATGCTTTTCCATGTAAAACAAACTAACAATTTTCCATGTAATATAAACTAAGTTATTTATGGTATGGAATTCACTTGGCAAATCCATGAGTATCTATAGAATATTAGCCTCTAAATTGTGAAACTTTTTGAGTAACAAAAGAAATCATATCAATTGGTAAAATGCAAAGTTTATGAATTTTAAAATATCTATGAATTGGAAATATCTGTGTTTTTTTTTTCTTTTAATTACCCAGGTTAATTCTCAATATTTTGGGGCAGGGAAACCGTAATCAAAATACTTCAGAGCAACACACTGCTATTGCAGGATATTTGATTGTACTACGAAGCCCAGAGACTGTTAATAAAATCAACCTTGGATTCAGGGGCTAGTTGACAGGAATAAGCCTCAGGGAGTACTGAGGAGCCAGAAATACAAATAGAGACTCACAGGAAGGTATAGGGAGAAACTTAAACTCCATGGTATATTTTGGTTTGTGATAAATGGAGAGAGGTGCCCTTGCTGGGTCTCTGGCCAAAAGACCACAGTTTCTTCTCTGTTTTCACCCCAGAGTTTTTATTCACAAGTAGAACAGTAAGTTAAAAATAACACACTTGATCTCCAGCAACTGTTTTAGTTCTTAGAATTACTAAGCCTCTGTAATATAACGTTCTGAATTTTAACTTCCAATTTCTTCACACATTAGTAACATGTGTCTAACAAAATCTGATGACTGGTTGATCTTAAAATTATCAGTTTAGAGGGAAATATCAACTAAGACAAGTCTTCAAACAATCAAACTGCAATTATTGGTAAGCAAAAGTATATTTAAAAATAAAATTGATTATAGTCTAAAAGATCAACATATGAATATTTGCATATATTTATGTCTTCAAGGACAATATAGTTTCTTTTACTTTGATTTGGTAAAATAGCAAGTACGGACTTCAAATAGCAGAACTATGTATTATCTCATATTCTGGAATCCTTATTACTGTCATTGTTCCATATGATGAAGACTTTGTTGCTTTTAAGGGAAGAAATATAAATTCAGCAATTTATGTTACTGGACCCATCATTCTCTATGCCCCAAATCAGTACTTACAGCTATTTTCTCTTTACTTTTTTTATGTCATCTGAGTGTGATCCTGAAAGCATAAGTTGGGTCTCATTGCCCACACATGTTGAACAAAAAATATCCATTTCCCAGCTTTATTCATATCATTTTTCCTGTTGATTCTTTTTTAAAAGAAGATACATAGTTGAGCAAATATTAGAACTTATTATACTAATATAATTACATAAACAGAATTGTAATTACATGGCTCTCTCTCCACATCTAAGACCATTTTATTTCTGCTTACCTGAACTGTACGTACTGTTGAATCTCATGCCCAGTTCATAAATTTCAACAATAATTCTAGAGAAGTTTATTTTCTTACAATAATCTAATTATAAAGTATTATATTAGACTTAATATCAGATGACTCCATGTAATAATGCTATCTTTTGCAGGAAAATGTAAAGAAACAAAAAGTAGAGAAGAATAAAAAGGCAAAAAATATTAAAGGAAAACAAGATAAGAATTGCAAAGGTATACAGATAGACTGACTATTTAAATTTCATGCTCAAGGTCTTCTGTGATAGAATAGAGAAAGTATCAAGGATGGGGTGAATACCATATACTCTCAGCCATAGCCAAGACACTATTGACAATTGATAGCTGCTAGAGAAGAAATAGTAAATTTATGTTGAGGATGGAGTCCCTGAAAAGTACCTATGCACAGTGGATAGCACTGTGCCTGGAAATGTTCAGGCAGTGCTAATTACACCCACAGGGCTTGCAAGAGAGTTCATGGAGAGAGGAAAAGAGAGACAAAAGGTGGAGAGAGATCAAATGGACACATGAAGTTATGAGTAAAAAATAAATGTGTGATGTGATAGGAAAACAATGGAATTGGAGGGAGGGAATGAAGGCATGAACTTGATCAAATTTATATGTGTGTGTAATTATCAATTAAAAAGAAGAGAAAGGGAAGAGGAAAGTCTTTTGAGGAGAATATGATGATCCTTGAGCAAAGATAATGAATCTACAAATACCTGATTCTCTTATGTTTTATTTTTCTTCTGACCAATAGCATTACTTGATTCTCAAAGGCAAGGAAGGAGTCACCCAGTCAGATTTTATTGACAAAAATGAGAAAGCTGATAGTAAAACTCTCTCTGCTTAAATCAGGTATAATCACCTTCGAGAGTATTTAAATATCATCTTTACTTAATGATGTCATATAAGATCCATTTCAAGTCTGTCAGCTTTGGTGTTTCTGGTTTAACTTCTGACATATGGACAGTCTGTTGGGTATGAAGGATGCATGCAATTTGATCTACCTTGACTGTCTGAGAAACCCATTTTACTCAGCTTATAAATGACAGCATGAGTATAATAGTTCATTTTGATAACAAAAAATCTAAAGTTTAGTTCTACAGTCTGGAAGAACAAAACGAATTTTGACATGAGCCTAAAAATAAGAACATCTGTTTGAAGCAGGAAATAGTAATGATTTATGGTTCACACATCACTGTGTGATCTGTTATTTCACTATATGATAATTTACAACATTTAATGTACTATATAAATCGACATAAACTGAGGTAATGCTCCCTAAAATTGCAATAAAAGGAACAGAAATTTAGAATATAAATGTTTGGTTTCCTGTGTGAAGTTTTTGGTTTTAAACCAAAGATTCATGTGGAAAGAATAGAGTGATTCGAAACCAGAATTGCTCTCTAGGCAGCTTTGAAGCCTTGTTGGTGTAGGCATCACAGGCATGTGGGAAACTGGGACTTAAAGTGTGTTCAACAGCAGCCCTCATGAGCCAGAACCTCTGTTGGTGATTTGTATTTACCATTTTAAAAGCATGTCTCTTCTGCAATGTTATAAAACCCAATCAAAGACTCCTGAGTTATACCTTCTTATCAGATTTCCTTGGTCATTAGTATTTTTTTAACTTTCAAAATCAAGTTAAATATTTTGTATGGAATTGTTTTTAATCTGCCAAAGATACATACCCTTGAAAACTTTCAAATTTATTTCAAAGTTATAAATACAAATATGCTGATGTTAAGTGACAATGAAGCTGTTATTTACCCTTTGAGAAAAGAACTCAGTATCTGTGGCAAGTGTTTAACTAATAGAAGATTCATAAAGAGAAGGATAGAGTACACAGTGGAATACTATTCAGTCATAAAAGGATGGGATTATCCATTTACAACACAGTGAGAACATAGATTATTATGTTAAGTGAGAGAATCCAGGCACAAAAGACAAATGTCACATGCATGTCTTTTTAGGGGTTTATTTTATTTTATTTTTTAAATATAATTTCTTTATTTAAAAGGGGTTTAGTTCCCACGTATACCCCTGCTCACTCTCCCTTCCCTCTGAACAATCCCTCACAGTCCTCCTTCAGCCTCCTCAACAATCACCCCCCCCATCCATTTCCTAAGGAGGGCAAGGAGTCCCAAGGTAGGTCAGTTCAGTCTGGTGTATCTATTTGGGGTAGGTCCAATTCCCTCATAACAATATTAGGGCTGGGTTAGGAGTTCCTCTGTAGGAAATTAACTCTAAGGAGCCAGTACATTCATGGGAACATAGTCTGATCCTACTCCACAAGGTTCCACAAACTCTCCATGCTACTTGACAGCCATCTACCTTTGAAGGGCTTACTTCCTTTCCCTGAAGATTCCCCAGAGGCTGTTGATTCAGTGATCTCCCAAAAGCTCCAGCCAACCATCTCCATGGGAATCATCCTCACAATCCTGCTTATATACACTCTCTATTTAGCTGTACTTGGAGCTAGACCTGATGCTTAGTTATGGATCTCTGT
Source organism: Phyllotis vaccarum (assembly GCA_033318265.1). Taxonomy (NCBI): domain Eukaryota; kingdom Metazoa; phylum Chordata; class Mammalia; order Rodentia; family Cricetidae; genus Phyllotis; species Phyllotis vaccarum. Next base: position 119,879,135 of record JARWLC010000002.1, on the reverse strand, counting down.
TTCTGCCCCTATTCATTGCTGATAGAAATTCTATAATTATACTCAGGGTGGTCATTCATTTGATTAAAGGGGAAGTAGTTTAGGCACCCTCTCCACTACTGGTTGGAGTCCTAGCCAGGGGCATTCTGTAGGTTCTTGAAGGTTCCCTAGCACCTGGCCACATTGACTTTATCAAAATATCCATATGTTTTTTTTCTTCCTCTTTTTGGCTCCCCTCACTTAACCATATCCTTCTCTCATGATTTGTTTCCACTTCTTGGTTACAACCCATTATGATCCAATGTGCTAATGTGTTCTCTATTTTTCTTCCTACGGGAATCTCTGGATGTCTCTTTTAAGTTCCTTCTGAACTGAAGCTGTTCAGGGCTTGTGGTTTGCAGCCTGGATATTGTTTGCTTTTTGTTTAAAGTGCTCTGATAAAACACTATGACCAAAAAAACTTGCAAAAATTAGGTTACTATTTTCAAGTCTCACTCCATCACTGAGGGAAGAGAGAGAAGGTGTACAAGGTATGACCTGGAAGCAGGAATTGGAGACAATGGAGAAGTGCTATTTACTAAAGCTTGCTCAGTCTGATTTTTATTTTACACCAGGCAAGCAGCTTATGGGTGACACCACCCAAAAGGGAACAGTGCCTTTCCATACCAATCACTAGTTAAGAAAATGACATATAGGCTTGCCTGCAGCCTCATCTGATGGAAGCATTTTCTCAATTGAGATTCCCTTTTACCAGAAGACTCTAGTATGTGTCACATTGATAAACAAATAAACAAACAAAACACTAGATATCACATATGTTGGAACCACAATCATTAAGGAGAAGTTTAAGAGTGAAGTTTAAGTATTTAGCAGAGGTTTGTCAACATTGTGTAGAGAAGACCAGGGCTGGTTAGGAGGGTCAGGGTCAATGATTGCTCAGGTATGGTTAGTTGCAAATAAGAAATCCAGGTACACTATTGCTCAGCAAAGCGAATATTGATGAGAAGTATGCAGTGAATATCTCAAAAATCGAAATTTCCTCACTGCATCATGATTCTTCTAGTTTCTATACTCTGAGAACTTAATTTATTATTGTATACATAAATAGTCCGAACCTCATGCAGGAAATATTAAGAAAAATATCAAGTATTTAAATTTTAGCAATAAGACTTTTTACCCAAGCACCATGTTTTAATATTGATGATCAATTTAACAAATTCTAGTCATTGAAGGGACAAACCTTTGGGTATGTCTATGTTAGATTATTTACATATAGGTCAACTAAAGTGAGAGATACACTCCCTGTGGTGCTGGCATTACATGGGCTGAATATAAAGGAGTTTGTGAGCTGGGTTTCAGCATTGGTCACATTTTGTCAGTTATGATGGACAGTGAAGGGAAAAGTAACTAACTTACTGAGAGAAAAGTACATTGTCTAATAAAACTGCAGCCTTCCATTCCCATATCTCACTCTCCCTCTGAGCATTTCATAATACATATACCACGTTTTCACTTATATCTCTCCCAAATTTTGCCTCTCTACTTTTTATGTACATTTTTTAGTACTTTTCCTATGAAAATGTGAATGTTTTTCAAGTCAATTCAAACTGCTTTTAAACTTGCTTTAACATATATTTACTTTTTTAAATAGCTATGATAATTATGTTGAAAGATCATGTGTATACCTATCCTTATGACATGTTTCAAAGGAATTAATAATGAAATAATGAAGAAATTAATATGTGATTAATATTATTTCATAAATCATAATAATTACATTACAGATTATTCTGTAATACTAGCAGTATTATATGATTATAGTATCTACTCTTTAATAGATAATCTATGGTAATTTTTATATTCTTAATTTTTAAAATTAGTGAACACTAGGTACATTATTACACTTTTATTCTTACAAAGTTTCCATCTATACTGTGCTTAGATGTACATGGATAAGTTTTGACATAGCCAGGCAATTAATCAACGATTTCTTTTATTATTATTATTTTTTATTAATTTAACACACCAATAATTTCTCCTCCCCTTCTCCCCCTTTTTCCTACCCCTCACTCTGCTACTACAATTCCCCACCCATTCCTCCTGTCTCTATTCAGAAAGGTGCAGGCCTCCTGTGGGAATCAACACAGCATTGCACATCAAGCTGAGGCAAGATTAAGCTCCTCCCCCTGCATCCATGTTAGACAAAGCAACCCAGTTTGATAACCTATTTGGGCATGGTAAGCAAGCTCAAGTGTCAAAGAAAAGTCCTGATCCCACTGTTAAGAGCCCCACCAACAGTCCAAGCTGTACAACTGTCACATACATGCAAAGGACTATGCTAGTCCCACACAGACTCCCTTGCCGTTAGTACAGCGTCTGTGAGCTCCTACAGGTTCAGGTCATCTGTCTCTGTGGGTCCCCTGTAATGACCTTGACCCACTGGCTTCTACAAGCAATCTGTTCTCTTTCTATTCAACAGGACTGACAGATAGATGCAGAGCTTGGCTATGGATCTTTGAGTCTGCTTTCATCAGTTACTTGAAGAATGATTTCTAATGAGGGATCAGATTTAGGAGCTGGTTGAACGTACAAGAATTATGAAAGAGATATCTTGAAGGGGAGGCGTTATTTAGGAGTTAGAGAGAAATCTGGAGCCAGGGAAACTCCCAAGAATCCACAATGGCTTCTTTCTTTCTTTCTTCCTTCCTTCCTTTCTTTCTTTCTTTCTTTCTTTCTTTCTTTCTTTCTTTCTTTCTTCCTTCCTCCCTCCCTCCCTCCCTCCCTCCCTCCCTCCCTCCCTCCCTCCCTCCCTCCCTTTCTTTCTTTCTTTCTTTCTTTCTTTCTTTCCTTCCTTCCTTCCTTCTTTCTTCCTTCTTTCTTCCTTCCTTTCTTTCTTTCTTTCGTTTTTGGAGCATTTGTTTCAAATTCATTTACGCTATGATCATTTCATTTTAAACTCTCCACTATGGGAAAGGTAAAATTATCTTTTTCTATACCTAGCTATTTCCTATATATTGTCATGATGAAGTCTATAATATTAAACTCACCAAAATGAACATTCCCTGCAAATTACAGTCTTATTAAATGTGACGGTAGATATCTTTATATTTTCCTTTCAAATGACAGCCCTACAATTCTAGAATATTATGTGAGGTGATTTTAAATAAAATGTCCCTCAGAGGGGGTGGTACTATTAGAAGGTATGTTTTTGTTGGAGCAGAAATGGCTTTGTTGGAGGAAGTGTATCACTGTTGGGGGGGGGGTGATTTGAGAACTCCTATACTCAAGTTACTCCCAGTGTCAGAGTCTACTTTCTGCAAATCAGCATGTAGCAGATAATTCTTCCAGAAACAGGTCTGCCTGCACGTTCCCATGCTTCCCATTATGATGATACTGGACTAAAACTCTCCCAGTAAATGATTTCCTTTTTAGGAGTTTCCATGGTCATGATGTCTCTTCATAGCAATAGAAACTCTAAGACATTATGACAGATCCCTGCATCATATTCTTTGTAAGTTCAAAGGCTTTGTCATTATTTCATGTAGCTGATAATTATGCTTTGATATAATTATTTCTTCTGTAAGCTCAAAAAGACTATTTTATAACCATTTAACAAACACTACATATTCATGATGTGTTAAATAGTATATCTAAGAATATGTGATGTTGCAACACTCAAGAGGTTTTTTTTTTGTTTTGTTTTGTTTTTGTTTTTGTTTTTTAAGTAGAAGACTAAATGTCACTCTTAGAATAAGCCAACAAAAAATTCAAACAGACAAAATATTCTGTTAACTAGTAGATACAAATTCAGATGATTTTCATGACAGAGATTCTGGTAGGAAGGAACCACTATGAGGGACAGTCCAGAAGGCACAGTGCCCTGACCTGAAAGGTCAATTTAAAGGTATTAAAACACAGTGGCTGTTTCATAAGAGAGTTACAGGGTTTGCATGTTAAAAGTCATCATTTAATAAATGAATCAAGCTAGATATATATACTTATTACTTAAAATGTATTTTTATTTAAAAATTTCAGAGAACATAAAACAAACACATACATATCTCAATGATTTATTTCAATCTGAATAGAGTTGCATATCTACAATCTCTGGTCACAAAATGGAATATTTCCAACCCTTGGAAGATACTCTTTGGAGTTCCTTGATGTTGGCAGAACCCAATATATGTCTTCATATACAGATTCTTTCATTATTTAAAATAATACAAAAATGATAAACTAGGGGCCCATTTATTACTTACTCTTTTGATGACTGCTATTTAAGAGATTTAATCTAAACATTTGGTAGAATAAGTAGTTTACTCACTTGAATTGTTACAGAGTCTATGTTTGTTCCCCTTTTCATTATTTAAACAATTACCTGAAAGTAGCAATTTAAAAGAAGACACTTATTTTATTTATCATTTCAAAAGTTTATTCTACATTTACCTTGTTCCAATGCCTTGTGATTGTAATAAAGTAGATCATCATGGGGGAAGAGAGTATAAAAACAATGTCAGAGTAAAGTTTTAGCCTCATGGTGGTTGATATAAATACAAGAAATGTCAAGGCCTACATTTACATGTCAGTGCAACGACTACACTGAGTCTTTTCCCATATAGGGTTTACCTTCCAGTATCATAACAAGTGTGAACTCACCAGCTATTTATTTCATTGATAAAGTCAAATCCCTCATGATCGCATCTTTTTTTTTTAATGACCGAGTCCACCACTTAAGTTCTCTTTTGTTTTTTTTTTTTGTTGTTTGTTTTTTTTTTTTTTTTTTGATCCTTTTGTAAGGGAATACTTTGTATCTAAATCATAATATGCCCACAAATCATAGTTGTGACTCCACTGTGAAATGTCCTTCAGATACACCAGGTTTTAGTGTTTGTTACCTATCTGGTATTGCTATTTGGGGGCTCTGAGGAATTGGTAGATAGGACCTAGATGAAGAAAATAGGTTTTTAGGAGCATACTCTTTGATGTGTATTAATATTTGTTCCAATCTACTGAGAAGTGAAGAACATTTTTTTTCGACCACTGTTTAGTTTTCATTGGCCAGGTTTGTTCTACCCAAGTAGATAGGACCAAGAAATCATGAATATAACACTCTGAAATGGCAAAGCAGGATGAACTTTTACCTCTTTCTATTGTTTGTATTTGGTATTCTGTCCAATCATTGAGAAACCTAACTAATACCTACTATACCACCAATATTTTTCCATTCTACATTTTATAGATTTTAGATTTACTTCTGGTTATGTTTTGGCCATTCATAATTAGTTTTCCAGGAAAAAAAAAAGAACAAGAATGTTATATTGTGGTGATATGTTGTATATTTAATAAAACCAGTCTGAAACATCAGAGAACAGATCCACCCACAGTCAATCCAGGAGGGCCAGATTATATGTAACTCATGCCTTCAATCCCAGCATAGGGAAAGACCTGGAGTAGTGACCTATGCCTTTAATCCCATAACTCCAGAGACAGAGATCTTTCCGTGTGTTTCTGTGAGTTCAAGGTTAACTACCAAATAGTATTAGCTCACTTTGATCTTAACCTGGATGTGAAACAATTGGGCAAAAGGTATTTAAGGCAGGCATAGAAAGGAGCGAGGCTGAGGAAGCTGGAAGACAGCTGGGTGAGATCTGACAGTGGTCTGTTTCTTCTCTCTGATATTCCAGCTTTTACCTGATATCTAGCTCTGAGTTTCATTTAATTCAACCAGAATTCATTCAACATTATATGTTAGTTTATTTGTTGAATTTGTAATTAAACCAATCAGTGACGTGTTTGAAACTGCTCAGCCGTAATACTCATTGACACGTCTTTTGAATTGTCCCATCAGTGTATATTTCCATTAAACTCCTACTTGTGACTTACATTGTTTGGTAATCTGTTCTTAAAATTTGAATTTTGTAAAATAGTACAATGAATACACATATATAAACATACTTTGCCTTCAAAACTGTTTAAATGTAGCATATCTGATACTCTTTTATGATTAAATATTTCAGCTTTCAACTGAAAACAAAGAGATTATTTTATGAAGTGACAATGCAGTATTCAAAATTGGAAAAATAACATTAAAGCAACAATATTTCTATATATTTCAGTTATACTCTAAAAGAAATAGATCAAAATCACAGACAGATACTGTATTTTGCAGGTTTATTTTCTTCTTTAGACATGCTTTTGAGAGCTTCACACAAATTGTCATCTTCATTTGTCTTGCCTGATGTTAATGAAGTTAAACATTATTCTTTTTTGCTTATAATTTAATGTCTTATTTATTTGAAATAAACTCTTGCCTATTGTTCTACAGCGTATTCTATGATACATGTTTTTCTTTTCTATATCTATAAATGAATAGATTCACATGTATTTCACTATGTAAAAATATACAGCTGTAATGTGACTATATTGATTCCACCACTACTAGCATCTATTATGTTTCAGTACCTCCTTAGCCCGGCATGAGAATTCTTGACCTCCTGCTTCATTTATATTATGATTTTGTCTGGCTTGAATTTACACAGGTCTTGTGCATGCTATTGCTGTTACAGTGAGTTCAGATTGCCTTATTGTGTCTCAAAAGTACTACTTCCTAGTAGTTATTTGTGCAGTAGGCATTTGTTCAGCTGAGTGCAGCCCAGATAGATACAGATCCTGGCAGTCAGGAGCCCAAGTCTACTGAGCACTGCAGCTTGAATGGAAAAGTATTCAGGCATCTGGGAGCCAATGAATACCACAGGCCACAGTAAGCCTAGGCAGCACAGTCCTGCTTCAGGGAAAGGCTTCCCCAGTGTTAACAACTGTTCCAGCACGAGAGGGCCTCCAGGGCAAAGTTACTACAGTGGCTGCTTAAAGGCTTTGCTTCTCACCTGCTCACCACTCTCTGCTCAAGGAAAGTAACAACTCGGCCCAGCCAGCAAAGGTCCCCTGGGCAGTTATAGCTTCATTCCCTCAGCTAATCTTCATCCAGGCTCCACTGCTGCTGCTCTAGGTAAACAAGTCTTCACCCAAACCTCATTCAAGAGATTTATTGAGAGAGAAGGGTCCAGGAGAGAGTGGCTGCCTCAGCCCAAGGTGGGAGAGAGCAGCAGGGAAAAGGCTGTAGGCTCAGGACTTATACAGGCCTTCTTGGGGGTCGAGCTTTCTAGGGAGATTTCCAGGCTGGGGATTGGTCAGATCTTTTCTTTTTCTTTTTACCCTGATTTGGTTTTCACTTTCATGGTCAAAGCATGTTTCTTTCACTGGCTCTTTTGGGCTTTGGGGCTCTAATATCAGGGCCAGGGCACATTTCTTTCAGTGGGCCAAAGTTCCTTACTTTGGTGCTGGTTTCAGAGTCAGGGCACTTTTTTTTTTTGGTTCAGATTTTAGATACAGGGTGTGTTTCTTTCACTAGCTGTGGGTTCAGGGCTAGTGTGGGTTTCTTTTACTGGCACTGGTCCAGAGTCAGGATGGGTTTCTTTGGCTAGCTACTTTCCCCTACAAAATATGATTTATATTAGCGAATACCTGCTGAATTTTCAAAGACATATGTAGATCTTAGCTATTATTTGATGTGATTTGTTTTAGCTTATTTGTGCTGGATTTTTAACGTAGGTGTACTTTTTATACATTATTTAACTATGATATTAAGGGAAAAAACCACACATGCATTCATACCTACAGACTATATTTACAAATTTAAATGGCAAATGTGAACGATAAATAGCACTCGACCATCTCTGCAATGTACAATGACTGACCAGCTGATAAGAAATTTTAGCAATTGGCATTGTACAGGATGTTAACATATTTATCAGATACTTAAGATGAAAAAATGGTATTTCATGGAGGCATTTCACCCTGTGCCATCTGGTCCTGAGGTGCCTATTACATCTATTATTGACTCATTAAAGTCAATGAGGTGAATAACACAATTAAACTTGTTTACTTGTCATGTTATAGTCAGTTAACATTGAGATGTAAGTTCCCATTTCTTTACCACCATGGAGCACAAACTCATTCCAGGAACACTTAGTTATATCCCAAATTAATCTCAGAATAGTGTCTTTCAAAATTGTAGTGCAATTTCAAAGTGTGTGACTATTTGAAATTATGTTTTAACATACAAATAGCATATAACAGTCACAATTAAAACAAGTCTTTCCATTTAAAATAATAAAACAATATAAGTAGGCCAATTGAGAAACACATTCCTGATCTCCACTAATTACCCAGTTGCAGATGGTGATGCATCTGAAAATAGCTCACATACAACATAGATCTATTCATAGATATAGGAGACCAAAAGACAAAGCTATTGGAGTAGAAGAGCTTAATATTTCAAAAAATAATTAAGAATATATTATTAGACAAGCTTTTCAATATTTATGAAAAATCAGTTGGGTAAAATAAAAGCATCCGTTTCATATTTTAGCATTCTCTGAATATCTTATCAAAATTATAGATAAAATAGTTTTGACTTAGTATTTGACCTAAATATATAGAATTAAATTTTAAAGTCTAGAGATTTTGTACACATATATAAAATATATTCTTGAAGTACTTCTATGAGGAAACAGTTGAAATAATGTTAAATTTAAATTTTTATGTATGACTTATTAATTATGTAACATATAGAAATGTTTATTCACCATATTAATTGAAATAATAAATTAATGAAATTCTCTTTTAAAATTAGTGATTCCTGAGTAATATACATTGACCTCATAAATAAGCATGAAAAATTATATTTATCATGGTCCAGTTCTTCATAGTGCACATGCATTAGGTAAGTAAATGTCATAAATATATGTAGATAAAAGACTGACACATATGTAGTTGATATTTAGATATAAATAGATGAAAGAAACATAAATGATAGATGAATAGATATATAATAAATCTATTTTACATTATAGTTTATGTGGTTAAATATCTTCTAAGCCATCTTGAAGGACACATGATTTTAGTTTTTTTGTGCCCGCTTTCTCTATCTTTCTACCTACCAAACAGCAAATGCTTTTAAGTAAGAGATTAAATGGTAATTATGTAACCTTCATCCAGCAGTAGATAGAGACAAAACGAGAGCTCTATAGCTAAGCATCAGGTTGAGCTCCCAGTCCAGTTAAGAGAGAACAGAGAGTATATGAATGAGCAAAGGGATCAGGAACATGAGGAGGAAATCCACAGAAATAGTTGAGTGGTACTATTATGAGATCACTGAATCAGAAACAACCACTGAGGTATCTTCTGAGAAAGGAACCAAACCCTCCAAAAGTAGAGGACTGTCAAATGGCATGGGAAGTATGTGGAGCCTCTTGCAGTATGATCAGACTGTGTTGTTGAAATATGAACTCATATTTTAGAGTCCATTCCTTAAAGAGGAACACCTAAACCAGCCATAATACTGGGATGAGGAACTTGGACCTACCTCACCTGGGTATATCATACTGAACTGACCCACCTTGGGACTCCTTGACTTCCTCTGAGAATGGATGGGGGGTTGGTGTGGAGGGAGGCTAAGGGAGGACTTAGAGGGACAGGGAAGAGTGAAAGGAGGGGCAGCAGTGGTATACACGGAAAAAAAAAAAAACCTTTAAGAAATTTAATAAATAAAAAAGTTGAAGAAAAATAAATATTATGGGCAAACAATTACTTTTTCATTTGAACTAAAACATTCATTGAATTTTAACCATCTGTCATTATTTTTTAAGCAGTAAATTACTGCAAAGTAGAATCCAAGCAGTTTTACAAATGTGTTTTTTTACTGATAATATCAGTATATCTTTGCCTAAATACAGGCAAAGAAGTCTACTAGACATTACCCTGGAAATAAATGAAATACAATTGCAGGCAAATATCACTGCTTGTCTTTCAAAGACAAGAAATAGAGGATTATTAACCACTAAACTTATATAAATAACACATTAAAAAATATTTACAAGAGCCCTTGTGCCTTCTCAACAATATTTGTAAAATTATGAAACTTATGGTTTCACACCTTAAACTATGTAAAAACATAATGTAAATCTTTGAGGTTATTTAGTTGTAGAGGTAGAAGGGGAGGAGAGGAGGAAAATGAGAAGAGAAGCCAGTGAAAAGGCTCATTCATCAGGCTACTATGTCTGAAACACAAGCATTTTTATACTAAAATGTAATATATAAATATAAATCATACAAATAAAAATTATTACACTGATGTATTACTGAGTAATGAACAAAGCTACATTTAAGAAGCCAGATTTTTGTCAATAATTCTTCCATTTCAGCCTTATGAACTTGAGTCACTAAGCTGCTGAACTGTTGTAGAAAGAATGCACTGAAATAAAGTATAAAAAAAAAATTGGTAACAAGGAGGGTTAAAATGGGGCATGATGTGGGAGGGGAGTGTAGAACAAGTAATATGCAAATGGATTTGAAAAGTTACATGAAAAGCTATTCCATAAATTATATGTAACATATAAATATATTATACTATGTATAAATTGTTAATTATATAAAGTAGTATTGTAATTAGTTATGATGTGGGATGTCTTTCTGTATGCTGTGAATATCATTCTTTAATAAAGGGACTATTTTAGTCTATAGCAGGAATCTTAGAAGTAGGTGAGGAAATCAGAGTATAGATAGAAGGAGGGTGGAGTCAGAAGAGATACCATCCAGCTACCTAAAAATCAGCATGTAAAAGTAAAACAGGTAAGTCACGGGCCATGTGGCAGGACATATTAATGGAAATGTCTTGGATTAAGGTGCAGGAGCTAGCTAGCAATATTCCTGAGTCATAGGCCAAACAGAATATAATTAATATAAATGGCGGAGTTATTTTTGACACTGGGCAGGTCCAGGCAGTGAGACTAGGCCAAGCCAGAAACTTTATACTACAGGGGTGACACTGTTCCTCCTCATAACAAATATAATTGTGTAGACAAGACATATGCAAGCTCAAACTAAATTAAAATTAGAAATATTTTAGGGAAGATATTAATGCAGTTTTACTTCTAGCTGAGAAGATATTAGCAATTGATGGAAGAGGGAAAATCAGTTTTCATCCTTGGTCAGGATCCCATATGTTACTGGAAGACCACATACCCAAATGTATATGTCAGCACAAAATGTAATTTTTAAAGGACACTAAGGTAGGAGAACCTACAAGTAGGGATTAATCTCAAAGTAGTCAGTACTGGGTAGATATGATCACAAATGCATTGTACAAAATTGTCAAACAACTAATTAAAACTAAGAAAACTATAAATGTAGTGCGGTTGCTTCTTCATTGAAGCATATAAGGGAAATGTTTGATAATCAATATTGGATGAATATAATACCAGACAAATCTCTGTGCATTTTAGGACTGTTTTCATGATCAAGGGCCATGTCACAGTTAAAAATACCCATCTTAAAGCTTGGTACAATCAGATATTCACTACCATAAAATTATAGTTTTTATCCATGCTATAATATTTTCATGTATCTTTTAACAAACAACTGGGGTGTTTTCTAGTCATACACAGACAAGAGCAAAGGTTAACTGGTGCACATACTCGTTTATTGATAATTTCATAGAGTAAATGCTCTTTCCACTAATGAGAATATCACTAACAGATTATAGTGAAAGCTAGCAATTAGGTTCCCCAATGACTATTTAATCTGTTAAAACATACACTGTAGACTTTATCTAAAGGAAAACAAAATCCATTTTTTTCTAGCAAGATATTTAAATTATTTAAAAGTAAATAAACCATTTATATGCCCTATAAATTCTGAATCTTATTCGAAGGGGAAAAGATTTCAGAATACACCTCAGAATATATCATTATAAGGCATAATTTCTGCATATGTGATCCACTTAAATAAAATATTGTACAATAGCATGCTCTTAATTATTAGATCAAATAACCTTAGGAAGAGAAATTGATCTGCAAATGGATACTGGAGATGGCATGATAGTAACTGCCCCATATGTGCAGAGTAATAAGTGCAGTACTAAATATTTCATTTGGGAAAATGAGATAAAGAAGAGATGAATAAGTAAAGAGTCACTTAAACATTTTTAATGAATATGTTGGATAAAGAGGAAAACATTGAACTACAAAAATACAAAAGCTAAACAAACTACCTAGTCTAAAACACACTTTTATTCCCAAACTCCTTCTTATAAAACACTAGAGGTAATTTTACCTACTATGAATACCACACAGCCACAAAAGCATTTTTATGAAATCAATGATATATAAAATGTGTAGTAATTTTTTATATCTTATGAGAAAATAATTTACACTTCATGCAAAAAATAAATTGGGAAGAATTTACTGAGCACTTATCAAATAAAGTGTAATAAAATGCTTCATAATATTGAGTAGGCAGTAATCCTTTGAAGTACAGAAACAAAGCCAGACACTGAAAGGCACCTACACGGAAGCAAATGAGTGCTCTCAGAACTGTCACATAATGAAAAGGCCTGAAAGTCCCCCAACTCTAAGTGTGGTCGGAATCACAAAAGCTCACCATGGCATCAAGAACCTCAGAAGATTTACTTAAATTGTCAGCAGTGTGGGGGTATTTTTTTGTTTGTTTGTTTGTTTTGTTTTGTTTTGGTTTGGTTTCTGCATGTTTGTTTTTGTGGGGTTTTCTTTTTCTTTTCTTTCTTTCTTCATTTTTTCATAATGCAGGTAAAAGGACTCGTTAAGAACTTATCTTCAGTGAATGCAACAGAATCACAATTTAGTCTGAGAAAACCAAAATTTCCTGGATTCTTTTAGGAACAGTAAAAATTAGTGAAAATTTTCAATCAACTCCCCCCCTGAGAGCTGATGCTTTGGTGGTTGAGTATCAAGACTTAAATATTGGTGAATTATTATTCCATTAAAATACACAAGGATATCAAAATCAAAGACAATGTATTCCAAAAAAGACATTTGTTGCTTTACCTTCAAGTGTTTGCAAGCAGCTCTAGGTGTCTACTGAAAACACCCGCTGACGGGGGAAAATCACTCCTACTGTGTTTCTCTATAAGAAAAGGTAATTTCCCATTCAGGCAAGTTTGTACAGAAATATTGCCCACAGTTGTAGGGATTTTTTCTTTATCTTGATCTTGCTAACTTAAAGTAACTTAAAGAGAACATTAAAATCATTAGAGGTATCATGTAAAGCAATGTATTTATATCTTACTTCACACAAAGAAATCTTTATTTTGAAATTAAGTGAAGAAATAGATAACTATGCTTTAACTGGAATCTTTCCAATGAACTGCATTATAGGTTATTTTCTGATAGCTCATTTTCCTGATAGCTCATCTTAAAAGGTTCACAAACTATGGCGCATAAAATGTAAAAGAGAAATAGAAAACTGTTTTACCATAAGCTAAAGAATAAAAAATGAAGCCTACTTACCTAGAAAAATTCTTTTATTCTGCCTTTATTAAGTCACAGTTTCATTAAAAAATTGCTGACTTTTAGTATATTCTTTAGCTATGCAGAATTTTGAAAATGTACACCTTCAGCAGTCACTGACTACTGCTACATCCAGTCCACACATTCCTAGTTTCTTCCTGCTATGTGTCTTCATGTCTCCACTGAGATGCCTCCTCTGAACATTTCAAATTGAAATCATCCAATATCTGATGACATGTGAACAACATTATTTCAATTACCACAATACCTTGTGTTCATTTTTTTGTATTATAAAGTAACGTCAACTTAACAAATGTCATGTTTTATCTTTCACTCTTGGGCTGGTAGATACTAGGGCCACTTCTTTCTGGCTACTATAAATATTCATGCATGAGCTATTTCAGTCCTCTCAGGTTGGTGCATTACCCTAAAATTTCTGGGAGTTACTTTGTATTTAAGCTTTGGAGGAAGCAGCATATGGTATTTCCTTAACCAGAGAATCATATTTCTCTACTAGCAGCATAGGAGGGTTGAAATGCTCCACATCTCCATCAACACCTGTTATTAATTAACCTTTTAATCTAGCTGTCTGAATAGATGTAAACTGCTATGTTCCTGGGGTTTGTATAACTTGGCTCTGGTGAATAGCGAATAGATATCTTTTTTTTTTCTGCAGATACAATAGATCTGACCTTGCTAGTAGGATGACCCCTCTGCATTTATACAGATGTACAATAGTGGGCTTCAGACTAAATGTTCCACCTGAGGTGAGAAACTATACAGTGAGGAGATCTTATTCAGGTACTGGATAGTTTTATGTCAGCTTGACATAAGATAAAATCTCTAAGAGCATGAAAATAAAAACTGGCTGTAGGCAGGCTTGTAGGGGATTTTCTTAATTAGTAATTTGTTGTGGACTGTTTACTCAGTAAAGATATATCTCTGCCTGGGGCACCTTCTGATTGGTGTAATAAAGAGCTAATTGACCAATAGCTAGGCAAGAGAGATAGGAGGGCTTTCTGGGGAGAAAGAAAAAGAGGAAGATTCTAGGCACAAAGATTATACCAAAGAGACTCCAGGAACTCTAAAGAAATCAGACATATGTAGTACTATGTTTCTGGCCTCTGGCATATTGCTAGCCAGCTCTTGCTCTTAAACTAACCCATGATTTTTATCCTGGTCAGCCATGCAGGTTGGTACCTTTCTCAGAGCAGTATAGTTGTCCTCTGCATCTGCTGGCTTCTCTGGTGTCTCTGTGGCTTCTTCTGTTCCCAGAGTTTTCTTAGTCTGGTAGCCTCACCCATCCTTCCTATCTGCGTTCAGCCAATCAGCGTTTTTTATTAAACCAGTAAGTGGGACAATTATTTACAATGGAACATAATCCCACTAAATATCCCCTTTTTTCTTTTTAAAACAAGAACTCCAAATCTAATATCCTTCGTATAGTTTTCCCCCCACTGATATTATATCAATTTGTGACCAACACTGTAAATAAGGACAAACATCCATAATCCATTTTTTTGGAATGTGGGCATAGTTCTCTAAGCTACTTCCTGCTGAATGGGAACCCAAAAAATTATTTAGGATTATGAACAAGTCCTTAATAAAATAGTCTCTAAGGCTGAGTCATTTCAGCCAGTCTCCTTGAGGTTGTTTTGGATTCAGAACTCCAGAGGAAATTCCAACAGAGGTGCTTCAAAATGCTGAGTCATCTGGGCCATCCTTTTTCATGGGGGACTTTTCAGGGGTTCCTCCTCTATCAGTCCTTATTTTCTTTAACAAGAAGTAAATCCATAACTTCTTAGTTTCTGGGGAAATAAAAGGAAAACCTCTTCTCCAAAGTAGCATATCTTTTTGATTTCAATTTTAAAGACAACTCATTTATAAAATATATACATTCTATTAATCCAGCAGCATTTAATCAAATGGTTTTTAGCAGCTTTAACTACTTCATTTTCAGCACAAAAAAAAAACAAAAAACAAAAACAAAAACAAAAAAAAAACACACACATAAAGATGAGACAATAGTTTCCAGACACTCTTTATTTGTGGTTTATTGGGTTTTTTCTCTATTTCTTTTTTAAAGACTTTCTCTACCCTTTTCTTTTTTTCTTTTCTCTCTCAAGCCTACAAATATTATTAAACATACTCTAAAGCATTTAGAGGTTTTTTTTTTATTGTCTTTACTGTAAATCTCTTAATTCTTATCTTATTTTGCTTCTGAACACTCCTTTGCTTGGTTAAGGTGGCTGACTATACCCAGATCCCTCTATTTCTTTCTGTTTATGAACTCACCTTTAATCTGTCATGGTGTGGCTAAGGATTATAGGCTTGGCTAGGTTGGCTTGCTGGCTTCATACAGCTCCTAGTCTAGCTTCATATAGTTTAGCCTTTTAGTTAATTATAAAACACAGTTACCACTCTGGGAAATTTTAGGGTTGATATAACCACCAAGTAAAGCACTGCCATCTGCTGCTCATAATGTCCATTTAAGTATTTGGCCGCAGGGCCTCTTAAAAAAACTCACAAGTGTTTTGCCTCTAAGGCTGAGTCAGGAGGCCTCTCTTCTTAAAAAACCATGCCTTGTCTATATAAACAGAAAGCTTAAATACATCAATTACAGCTTTTTGTTTAAATCTATTCTCCTGTGAGACTTCAAGAACAACCAATGTTAAGCTGTACTCCAAAAGCCCACCATTTTTTTTTTAGCTCCAGCTCACACACTTCACCAGGGCATCTCTGTACCACGGCTCAGGAGAGAGATACAACATGGAAGCTATTTTTGGCTTTGTGTTTTCTCCAGCTTTATGTGGGTGTATATCTCCCATGTTGGGCTGCCATTTGTAGTAGAAAGTTTCTGGGCTATCTGGCCTGTGGTACAGACCGCAGATTCACAGACCTGAAGATCTTCAGACCTGCGATGTGACAGAAACACAAAGATGCTTATACTAATTTTTTGCTGCTCAGCCTATGGCTCTGGCATATTGCTAGCTAGTTTTTGTTCTTAAACTATTCAACCATAAAGCTCAGTATCTTCTCTCAGAGAAGCATAGTTGTCTTCTGCGTATGTTGGCTTCTCTTATGTCTCTGTGGCTCTTCTTGTTCCCAGAGTTTTCTTAGTCTGGTCGCCCTACCCACACTTTTTGTCTGCCTTCAGCCAATTAGCATTTTTATTAAACCAGTAGGTGGAACAACCATTTGCAATGTAACATAAACCCACTATAGACATATAGTATAGAGCAGAAGTAATGAAGCCATGTGATAGAACACAGAGTAATAGAAACAGGTTAATTTGTATTAGAAGGGTTGGAGACAAGCCTAAATTGATTGATGGGGGAGGGCCTAGACCATTGTAGGTATTGCTACCTCTGGATTGGTGGTCCTGGATGGTCTATAAAAAAGCAGATAAGCAAGCCATGGAAACAATCCAGTATGCAATCCGCTTCAAGATTTATACATCTCCTTTCTTCAATTTCCTACACTGTTTGAGCTTTGTCCTGACTTCCTTTGAGGATGAATAATAAAAACGTAAGCCAAATTCAGCCCTTTCTCCTCGACTTGTTTCTGGTCATAGAGTTTCACTGCAGCAATAGTAACTATAACTAAGAATGTAGATATGGCCTGGGTAGTTAGCATATGCGTTAAAATAGGAAGAAAAAATGTAGGAAATTGATTAGAGAAATGAAAATATTATTTTACTAAGGGAATCTTTCTGGGTCTGTATTGCTGTTGCTTTGTCTGCTTGTATACTGTCTTGCTTTTCCCTTCCTTCCTTCCTCCCTCCCTTCCTTTCTCCCTTCCCCTTCCCTCCCTCCAACCCTTTCTTCTTCTCTCCTCTACCCTCCTTCCCTCCCTTCCCTCCCTTCCTCTCACTCCCTTCCTCCTTTACTTTCTCCTTCCTAGACAAGGTTTCACTCTGTACCCCCAAGGTTGTGCTGTAACTCACTAATGTCCGACTTCAGCATCCTGAGAGTTCAGAACACAGACAACAGGGTGCCTGGCTAAATGTGACACTACAGTTCCCATGTGGGTTTTGTTGTTTGTTTGTTTTTGAGAATTTCTTTTGTGGTCTTGTTTTAATCTTACTCATCTCCCTCCTCCAAGACCATGTAAGTCACCATTTCTTTCAGACCCATCCAACTTTGTGTCCTTTCACTTAAAAAATTGAAACAACAAAAAATAATCAACTATAGCTTATACTCCCCAGGTGTTAGTCTTCATCTAGCGTGTGGTCCTCCTATCAATGAGCACTCCTTTAAGACACTGACTCTCCCTTTTCCATAGCTATCAATTACAAGTAGCTAGTAAGCTTATGATGGCATTTTCTATTTCTCTCCTCTCTCCATGCTGGTATTTTTTCTGAGTTGAATGTTTTATACATGATTTCTTATCTGCTATGAGTCCAAACATTTAACTTCATTTACTGTGTCAAGAAAATACTAGGTTTTCCTTCAGGAAATATAATGCAATTTAAAAAATGTGTGAAATACAGATATATGTAATATACAACAAGAGGGATTTATTGTTGATAATAACACATGTCAGATGTTTACTAGATAACCATCTATGTTTTTACTACACTATATAGCCATTAGAAAATAGAGGTATTTGACTGATTAAATGAAGTATATATTACAATGGAGTATCTTTATATAATTATTATACACTTATAAAATACATATAAATTGAATTTAAAATAATTTTTAAAAGTCACAAAATATTTTATATATTTTATAAAATATTAATCTTATATATGGTTTCCATATATAAAAATCTTAAGTCCATATCTTTATAGTAAAAGTCCAAGGAGAATTGTGTATGTGAGAAAGGCACAAGGCTGTTTTTCACCACTGTCCAGAACATTGAGTAAGATCACAGTGATTCAATTTCGTCCATCTTGGAATTTTCTTATCCTATGTTATCAAGCTTCATGATATTTAGGCTATGCATTTGTCTTGTAGATTTATCACTGCAACTGCTTTGTATAGAGAGTCATCTATTCTTGTTACCTTGCTGACTGGGATAGTTCTATGACACAAGAATACAGAACAGTAGGACAGAAGTTCTGGATACTGTAAATTGCCAATCTCCAGAATGTAATTACTAATATGTGGTAGATGGCTGCTTAGCCAAGCTGAGCCATTTACTCTCATTTGAATTTGATGTGGATATTCTCAGGCACTTATGGGTACTTACTTGATGTATTGGCTCTAGGCCCCAGTAGCATATGGTCTTTGCACAGACTTGGCTCTCTCCAATCTTAACCTGAAAAATTTCTTATAGAAACCAAAACTTATAAGATGTTAGGAGAAAAGGTAAGTAGGAGGATAATGGATCTTCTTGAAGGTTCTCCTTTTGTGGTCATAATTATGCGAAGAGAAGAAACTACCAGTTCCTCTTACATTCTCATCTATTTGGCTAGTCCTTCAGGTGAATAAAGCTGAAATTTGGAAGATCAGCATCATGATTATTCATTCATAAGCTCTTTCTACAGGCTAGTTCTGAAATTACTCAGCTATTAGGTACAAAGAAAAGTAAACTGTTACAAAGAAATACAGAAACAGTTGTGTGTGTGTTGAGATCTACAACTATAAACAAATGTTTTAACTCTAGTATCCTTTGAAGTAGTGGTCTTCAACGGTAGGGTCAAGACTCTCTTAGGGTTACATATTAGGTATTTACATTATAATTAATACAAATGGAAAAATTATGTTATAAAGTACAAACAAAATAATTTTTAGTTGGGTGTTATCACAAATGGAGAACTGTGCTAAAGTGTCTCAATCACAAAAAGGATGAGAACCATTGCTTTAAGAGACTGAATTTTATGTTGTCCCCAGTTCTTAATGTTGCATGTGATTTTGTTTGCACGAGATGCCTACAAGGTCCCTTCTCTTTCCTTCCTGTGTTTTTTTTTTCTTATATAACAGTATAGACATGTTTCCTCAGACCTCTTTACTTCCCCATCTTGTACCACTGTTACCATTTCAGAAGCACAAGTACTTCAGCTCTTCTTTTTCCTCACTCTGCTCAGAATAACCTTACAATTTCTTTGATATGGCTTCCTCTCTCATCCCAGCACATTTCAGTCTGACCTTAAGTCTATTCTTTCAACATTTTATAATGATATAATTTTTAGTGACTCTGATGCAAAGATGTATTACATTTGTTTGATTAAATAAAATTAACCTGTGGTCAGTAGGCTGAGTCTGCAACTAGCTGATAGGAAATGGTATGAGATGAGCCAGGTAGAACAGGATTCTTAAGTGGGGAATGGAGAGAAGGATGAGCTGCTTCTGGGGAGAAGTGAGCCTGAAGATGAGGTGAGCTATTTGCTATTCAGCCTCTCTTAGGAGCAAAATTTCACATTCAACTCAGGAATCTTGAGTTCTTGAGTGTGACAGAGATTTAAAAAGTTCCCTTTGTAGCTTTGATAGATTCAGTGCATGAGGGAACAGAATCCCCTCAGGCTGTGACCCTTACAGATTAAACACTGCTTTTTGTAAGGGGAGTTTTAGATGCTGATTAGGACAGCCATTGCTTAAAAGGCAGCAACAGCTTTTTTTTAGAAAGACAACAGTTCATGGAACATAATTAGCAGGTTATTTAGTGTTTAAACCTCACTACTCTAACAATCTTTCCAGGATAAACCAGAAAGACCAGCATTGCCTGTAGTTCTTAGATGGAATCATACTATCTTTCCCCACCAATAGTGTCAAAAATCCTATATTTTAGCTAGACTTCCATATGATTCCTCAAAATACTAGCTTCCAAGGTGTTAGTTAAAATAATAATCTCTTCAAACTTATTCTTAGGTGAGAATGGAGAAAGTAAATCATAACTTTGTATGAGATGAAAGTAAGTGGATTAGATTCAGTAAAGGATCCATATAGATTTTCAGTTCCATATAAGAAAAATAATAATATAGTATTTATGAGCAGGCTAGATACGTTCATCTAATTTTTCATAAGTGAAGAATATTATGTTTATTTTTATTGAAAATGTATTCTTGCAATGGTGTTTCTTGGTCCAGGGCGGTCAGAGGCCAAGACCCTGCAGCCCCAGACCCCTTAGCGCCAGCCGCTGCTCCTCAGGCAGTTGGAAATGACTCAGACACTTATATTAAATTTATGCTGGTTGGTCTATGGCTCAGGCACATTGATAGCTTGCTCTTACATCTTAAATCAACCCATTTCTATTAATCTGTCTGCCACGTGGCCCGTGGCTCACCTGTGTTCCTTGCATGTTGCTCCCTTGGGCTTCAGCTCGGTCTCTCTGACTCTGGCCTGCTTCTCCTACCTATGCTCTGATTTTTCCTCCTACTTCTATGGTGCCTGTGATGGCCCAAAACAGCTCCTTTATTTAACATTGATATTCACAGCATACAGAAAGGCATTCCTACATCAATGTATCACACAATATATTCTGATTATGGATTTTCCTCCTAACAGTTCCTGTTGTGGGATTCAGGTGTCAGCTGACAAGGTCAAGGGACATTTATACAGAGCACCGGGCCCCCCGACCTGAAGGGGGCGGGGGAAAAGCCCCATTAAAAAGGGTCTGCGGATACGACACGCGCTCTTCCTGGTTCCGGGCTGCGAGAGGGGATTCCATCGTCCGTCCGTCTGCAGACTCCAGTTCCTGTTCAGGTGCTATTGTAATCTGTTGCTGGTACCGTGAGTTCTGGATTATATTTTAATAAATATTTTTCTAGTATTGGTGTTCTTGTGGGTAAACTCCGCCTACAAGTTCCTCCCCATATTTCCTCCCATTGTACCCACACCCTTTCTACCTCTCATGAGGGGAACAAAGGGAAAGGGGGTCTTCCTTATTTTCTTTCTGGACTTGACAAGTAAGCTCTGCCAAATAATTAGTTCCTCTTGCCTACTTGTCCCACTGACTCCAGCTAATTACTCTTGCTTCCATTCTTCATCCACAATTTTATAATGAGTATCTTTTTGCCCAGCTTCTTCTATCTTCCTGAGTATCAGGCCTCTTTGATATCAACCACTGGCTGATCATCTACACTATTGAATATGAACACATGGCTCCTTGCCTTCCCTAGATGATATCAACTACTGGATGCTTATCCATACTGTAGAATATAAGCACATGGCTCCTGGACTTACCTAGAATAGTTGTTATTTATTGTCTGCTTCTTATGCCAGCATGTATTCTTTTCACCTGCCCAGTAATCCTATCTCCTCATATTGGAATTATTTCTCAAATATGTTTATTCCAAACTATGTATTCTGAATTTGATTTTTATCTCAGGCTTTCAGAGCATTTTTCTAAATACAACGAAAGACCATGGTCTCTTTGTATACTTTTTGAACTATTATTCTGACTTTATACATAGTTCTTTCAATGACCAACTCTTTGACTACTGGTCTACTTTTTGTACTGTTGGTAAATTTGTAGTCCTGAGAAATAAATAAAAATATGTCTCAACAGAAAAGACAAAGAAATAAACAAAAACAATACTTCCTCCCATGGTTTGCTTTCAGAGATTAATTCAATCCAAGTGCAAGCCTGTTAAAAACTTCATAGTCAGGCCCAACACTTTTCTTGAGAGTTAGCATGCTTCCCAGCCATAACATTATTTCTGCCTTTTCCACAGAGTGATCCAATTTTTAGCTAATACAATTTATGTATAGACTTCCTTAAGAAGTTTTAAAAGAGACTTAGTCACAAAGGCAAGATAAGTCCATTATATTATTTTTACTTATCATATATAAAAAATTAATAATTTATAATTTACTCTCTGTGTATTAAATAAACATAACATGATTGAAGATAATTATTTAAAAAGTAGAAAGCAAAATTAAGAGACTTAAACAATGAGTTTTATAGACTAAATGTACTTCAGATAAAATCTGAGAATTCAAAGATAAAGGTAGCCATGAATATTTCCACATAAACATATGTCTGTATGAGTTTATTCTTGCATCAGAGTGGATAGAAAAAATATGAAAGAGAGGGGTTATATGCTGAATTAATAAAACAAAACTATTGTCAAAATATATTTTTGACTGTGTTATATACATAATAAAATTATAAAAGTGTTAGAAATCAAGGAAATCCCCATTAGCTTTATGTGAATGAAAATGGACCTATTTCATTCTGAATAAAATTAACAAAGATGTATATTGTTATATTTCAGTCTTCCTTTTAAAGAAACTATCTAATATATTTTATTTATCTTAGAAAGTAGAATAATGAAGTATCTTTTGAAAAGTAATAACAACAATGGTATGTCAATAATTTTACAATTTCAAATTCCCAAAGGACCATATTAAAGATTTCATGAGAATAGTTTTTTAATCCCATTTAAGAACTCTTATTAACCTCCATCAATAAAACTAATCATCATTGAAGTACTAACATGTACTTATGATTGTCATTTGGTTATAAGTGTACTGGGATTGTGTTGTTACATTGTAAATAATTATCCTACCTATTTGTTTAATAAAAATGCTGATTGGCTGAAGGCAGAAAAAAAAGTGTGGGCGGGGGCTACAAGACTGAGAAACCTCTTGTAACAAGAAGAGCAGAGCAGAAAAGCCAGAGAGACACCATGGGGAAACCATGATGAGATGCCAACAGACTCAGAAGAAAGGGGTTGAAATGCTGCTCTGAGAAAAGGTACCAAGCTGCATGGCTAAACAAGATAAGAATCATGGGTTACTTTAAGGGTAAAGAGTTAGCAAGTTATATGCCTGGGCCCTAGGTCAGTCAGCATAAAATTAATATAAAGATATGTTTGTTTTTGTGTGACTATGTGTCTGTGGGTCTAGACCCCACGCCAGACAGGCCAGAAACATATTACTACAGTTAAGGTCAATGAATCATGAAATGAAGTTGATAATATCTTTAAAGGAAAGGCCAGTTCTCTATCTTCTAATCTTCTTCTCAATATTGACACGCTGTCCATTAATGTTCATCGTTGCTACAAGATGAATCAGCAAGATTATCTTAAATCACTGGACACAGCCACCCACAATCACCAGCCAAAGCCTAATAAGTGATGTTTCTTCAGCTGGCTTTTATGGAGGTATTACTTTAGTGAAAGACATCTTTGCTTATTTTTCACTGTTTGTTTTAAAAGTTTGATTTGTGCTGGATGTTGAGAACTTGACTCCTAAATGTAAAGTAACATATTTATTAAGCATTCTTTCTGATACATTGATTAGAATTATAGTTAAAAATGGAGAAATCTGAGAATCCACTACAAAAGAAAAAAAATATATTTAAAAGTCTATCCTCTACTATATAAAACATTCATTAATGATATTGTATTATTTTCCATGAAAGACAATGTAAAGCAAAACCAAATACCCAGGCACATCCTTCTATTCAGACTTGCCTCTGGTCTCAGAAACTGTTTTTCACTGACAGAGTCTATCTACAAAATTCAGTCTTTTCCCCCCATCCATGTGTCACTTTATTTAAATAATATCCTCTTTTACAAAGATGTTTTAAAGGTAGTTTCCTTCTACTTCTGCTTTGCCATGAGCATCTTTTTGCTTCAGCTTCTTCTATCTTCCTGGTCTTGCAGAAGCACCAGATTCTGTTGTGTGCCATGTTGTTCTTTCTTTATGTTGATATATGTATTCCTGCACTGTTGTCTGTGGGGAAAGTGGCCAGCCAAAGAAACCCACCCTTGCTCTGGATCAGAGCTAATGAAAGAAACCAGCCCTGGATCTAAGACCTGAGCCGGTGCAATACATTTATCCCTGAACCCAGAACCAAAAAGAAATGTGCCCTGGCTCTGAAACCAGCACCAAAGAAACACACATTGGCCCTAGAATCAGAGCCAGTGAAAGAAATGCGCCCTGGTCCTGAAATTAGACTCCAAAGCCCAAAAGAACAAGTGAAAGAAACACACTTTCTCCATGAAACTCAAAACCAAATCAAGGTTAAAAAAGAAAGGGAGAAAATCTGACCAATCCCCACCCTAGAAGTTTCCCCAGAAAGCTCCACCCCACAAGGAGTCCTGAAGCCACAGCCCTTTCCCTGCTTCTTTCCCACCCCGAGCTGAGGCAGCCACTCTCTCTTGGATCCTTCTCTCCCAATGAATCTCTTGAATGAGTGTTGGGTGAAGATCTTCTTTACCTGGAGTAGCAGCAGTAGAGCCTGAATGAAGATCAGCTGAGGGAGCAAAACTGTACTGTCTCTACCCAGGGGACCTTTGCTGTCTGGGCCTAGTTGTTACTTTGCCTGAGCAGAGTACAGTGAGCAGCTGAGAAGCAAAGCCTTTAAACAGCCACTGTAGCAACTTTGCCCTGGAGGCCCTCCCTTGCCAGAAACCAGCTGTTAACACTGGGGAAGACTTTCCCTGAAGCAGGGCTGTAAGCTGTTGCCTAGGCTTATTGTGGCCTGAAGTATTCATTGACTCCCAAGCACCAGAATACTATCCATCAAGTTTTAACACTCAGTATTCATTGGCTCCCGAATGCCTGAATAAATACTTTTCCATTTGAGCTGTAGTACTCTGTATGCTTCGGCACCTGACTGCAAGGATCTCTTTCATTCTGGGCTGCACTGGGCTGCATAAATACCTAAAGTGTCTACCTATTGTTTCCTTGGATCACTTCAGGAATTGTCTGTATCTTAGAGAGCTGATTTTGGTGCAATCTGTTCTGGGTGGGTCTGTGACTCAGAAAACCTCTTTTGGTTCAATCTGGGTTCTTGGTCCACTTGGAAGTAGTATTCCATGTCACAGTGACCCCTGTTAATCTAGTAGGTGCTGATAAACTGTGGGTTTCAGGTAGCTACTCTTGATCCAATAAAACTGAGGAACTCTCTTAGTTTCTTAATCTCTTAGTCTGATGTGTTCAGACTATCTGTGGATTTTCTGTTGCTACTGAGGTCACCAGGTGATGGTGTGGATTTGGGGATGGGCAGGATTTTTCAGCTAGGGGTGTCCAGACAACTGG
Organism: Phyllotis vaccarum; assembly: GCA_033318265.1. Taxonomy (NCBI): domain Eukaryota; kingdom Metazoa; phylum Chordata; class Mammalia; order Rodentia; family Cricetidae; genus Phyllotis; species Phyllotis vaccarum. Next base: position 119,853,835 of record JARWLC010000002.1, on the reverse strand, counting down.
GTTTTACTGGAGTTTCTGGCCTGTAGGGGTTTTCTCTGCTGGCCTGGGTTTAGGACAAAGATGAGTGGGTGTGGGATACCAAGGGCTATGTCCTTTATTTAAATAATAGCGTAATATGCAGCTGGCATTTAAGGGGGTATGGGGTGATGGGAAAATCATGGCAGATCATCAATGAATTTTAACCCATCTGAGAAGTTAAATGTGGATTGGCAATTACACACTTAATTTTGAGGGAAGCAGTACCATTATCAAAAAGCCCCCTCCCTCTCAGGTGGCCAGGCTTTAGTTCTCCCTAGTTCAATATTGGATACAGATGGTAGGATGAGTGAGTGAGAACAGTGTGATTGATTATGGACATATTAGATATACAGACTAATTGTATAAAACAGACTGTGTTGCAGAAAACTGTCTGTATCACAACTGCTCTTTATGTTTATAGGAGAGTTGATGCTTCAAGATAAGTACTTATGTTAAACTGACTTGAAATCATCCCATGATACTGCCTCTAGGAAAGGTCAAAAAGCAACATGGCACTGCTGTGGAGAACTTTGTCTGACCTATGTGACACACTGTAGCTCAGGTCAAATTATCATCATTACTAATAATTAAATACTATTTGTTCTGAGCAGCAACAGCTCTCTAAGGAGAAATTTGTTTACTGCTAGCAGAGGCACTGAATATTGACTGGAAATTGATCTTTGAGTTTTACTCTGTGCAGAATCCTCTATTAGAGCTTCGTTACTGACACTGTGGTTGGATGTTAACCAACTTCTCTCACAGTAGACTGAAAAACAAAGATGTAAATAACAATTTTTTTTCAGAGAAATTAAACCAACTAGGATATTTTCTGATATTGATATACAGATTATATCTTACCTTAAAATTGATCTCTCCATTTTATTGGCATTTTCATTGATATTTGTTTGAAATAAAATGATATAAATATATTTGTTCTTTGAACATTATGTTTGGGATTTACACAGTTTCACGATGTTTTCAAAAGATAAAAAACCTCTCTTAGGCATTATTGAATAAAAGGACATTAGGGGAAAAAATATTGGCCTTTATTTTAACTAGGTTAGTTGAAAATTACTTATTTGATAAAAATCAGAAATTACTATTCTCTTTTTAAAGATACCAATGTCCCAAATCCCCCCCCCCCCCCCCCCCCGGTGTGTGTGTGTGTGTGTGTGTGTGTGTGTGTGTGTGTGTGTGTGTGTTTGTTTAGTTACTAATGAATAATTATTACTAAGCTAATAGTGCTGCTAATTCACATACCTAACTCTTCAAGTATTGTAGTAAGAGGTTTCTGGCCTGGACTTTCGGGCCTAGCCTCAAGGTTTAGGCCCACAACCCACAGACCCGCAGAGATACACTGATGTTTACTATAGTTTTAGGCTGATTAGCCCAAGGCCCAGGCATATAACTTGCTAACTCTTTTCCCTTAATCTAACCCATGATTCTTATCCTGTTCAGCCATGGGGTTCGGCACCTTTTCTCACAGCAGCATGGTTGTCCTCTGCTTCCTCTGGCTTCTCTCTGGCATTCTGCTCTATTCTTTCAGTTCTCAAGAGTTTTCTTAGTCCGGTTAGCCCTCCCTTCATTTCAAAATATCTTGCTAGTCTTCCCCATAATGTGGTATATACTAAGAAACCTCACTTCTGCATCAGGGAAAAGTCATATCTCTTTTTCATTCAGACAATATAACATATGAGAACCATTCCTAAGTTTTACAAAGGAAGGTTTGGGACATCTGTCTAGAGTTCATATTTAAATGATTTTCATTTATGAAATACATACTTTGAGTGATTTAGTCAAACTATTATACAATCATACAATACCTATATTTCCAGAGATGTACAGACTGATATAAATAGATATACATCTGCATATAAAGATCTAGACACACATAAGACACACAAATACAAACTTTCCCAGAGAGAGAGAGAGAGAGAGAGAGAGAGAGAGAGAGAGAGAGAGAGAGAGAGAAAGAGCGATTAACACTGAGATAAGGAAGAAGGCAAACCTTTAATTTCAAGATAGCCAGGCTTAATACTGCTGTCAGTGGTGGGCATCATAACAGGGCCAATACGTAATAAGTTGCTTTCTGATTGTTGTCTCAGGTGAGCCACACTGATTTGTTCAACCTCTGGGTTATTTCAAGGTATATGGCCTAACAACTTGGGGTATTTTATACTTTCTATGGCAGACATGATCTGAATTTGCTTGAAGTATAAAAGTGAGGAAAGGGGATAACATAATCAAGTAGAGTCTTTGAAAACATTTAGAAAATTACAGTTAGACTGAAAGAAATCCAGGAGAAAAATTATTTGTTGTCAAGTAGACATCTACAACTTTTCTTGGATTCTGAACATTATTCATGTATAACACTTTAAGTTTCCTCCCATCTCATACATTCACATTTATAGTAGGCCAAGTGATAATTGACCATTAAGCTTGGATATAGCGTCTGGCATTTTCCATCTCTCGGAGGTGGCCAGGCTGTTCTCAGGAAACAGTTGGTCATTTCATCATCTCAGAAGATACTTGTATATAATTTCATTCTGGATGCACAGACATTGATGCATTTACAAAAGTACACTTCAACTTCAAAGAAAAATTTTCTAAATGTTGTTTGTTTCTCATGGAAATAAAATAAAAAATGAACTTAATTCAGAAGGCAAGGAAATCTTTCCACTGGAGACCTCTGTTTTATTGTGGTTTAGCTCATAGAGCAAATATGTTTAGTGGTTTTGGTCTACTTCCCTCAAAAAATGTCCACACTAAAAATGGCCACCCAGGTTAGCACTCACTAGTATAATGCTAGCCTAGAAAACAGAAGTATCCATCCAGGGCCAATGTCCACTTCCAACTCTTACTAAATATCTTTTCCTCTGGGAAGAGATTTAAGTAGAATCCAGTGAAGTAATTCTATAGTTCTAAAAAAATATAAAATAAATTGTGCATTCTAAACCCATAACCATTAAATCAAAATAATTTATTATCCTCTGTTTTTAACCATAAAGGGAGACCATCAACTCTGCGATCAACCAAAAGTGAACTATTCCCCAGTTGGTTACAAAATTTATTTAGATGTTACAGAATAGTGACCTGGTAGCCTGCCCATACTGAGAAAGTTAGAACATTACAAATGAGCAGGCAGTTAGGCAATATAAAAATCTTTCCTAAAACAGTAGAGCATTGTCAAAATTTTATGCTCACTATTCACATCACACTTCCTACAGACTAGCTTGTCAGCCTCATTCTGATGTACTTTCTATTAGTTCTGCTCAGCAAATACTGATTCCTGGGTCCAGTTTAGACCAGCACATGCTTGAAAGGAGGTATATATTGTCAAACACAAAGTTCTAGCCAGCATTAAGTGTGAGATTTGCTTTCCAAGACCCATCTTGAGTAATGAAACACAGCTTTTTAAAGAATTTCCAATCATTAGGTGTAGTTTAAGAAGCAGTCTACACAGTTAGCATTTAAATAATGTTAATACCTTAAAGAAAGTGGATCTAATAGCTTCAAATAGATTAAGCCCTGATATCCTGACACAACACCATACTGGAAACAATATACAAGGTAAAACACACACATGCACACACACACACATTCACTGACTATATGGAAAAGGAAATAAAAATAGTATGAGTTTAGGCTTTTTTTTCAGTATTCTGAAAATATTTTAGCTTAGAGTAAGAGATACCGAACAATTTAATGTATGTCTCTCATATTGCCTTGATATTTTAATTTCCCATAGACAATTCTTAATTTTTTTTGGATTTTTACAAAAGTGCCAATTTCCCTCCCTCAACAAAAACAATAAAATCAAAAAAATTGAATTTATTATTACTGCCAGAAAGACAGTTCAGTGGTAAAAAGCACTCAGTCCTTGCCCATGGAGAAGACTCATTCCTCACATGTACATCAGATCGCTAACAAACATCTGTCCAAACAGTTATTTTCCTTATCCTGACTTCCACAAGCACCAGTTATTTCCATTTTAAGCACAAACACACATAAGTAAACTACTCAAAGAAAATATTAACAAAGAAAATCATGACTGCTACTTTGGCTTTGTGGATTTCTGAACAATTACTTAAAAATTATATTTCCAAAAAGAGCAGCCAAATAGATTTCTATACTATAATAGGAATAACAGAAAAACAACAAAAAATTCTTACATTTTAATCTGAATTTAATGCATGCAAGATTTCTTGGGTGAATGTAGAATTCCAATGTCCAGATAGTAGTGTGTTGTAATGGGAGAGGCAGATATATATCTAAGAGTCAGTATTGAAATCAATTTGTGTCAAGTTTTAATTTTATAGCAAAGAGATTTTATTTTAGACAAGATGCTATTTTTTATGATGTTTGAAAATAATTTAGTGTAAAAGATCATAAAAAGAGAAACAACAAATGAAGATGAAGTTAGATGTGAATATAGAGATGAGAGATATACAGACAGACAGGGATGAATTAGATACAAATATAAGTTAGAGAAGGGGTATGGGTACTGACTATATAAAATTATATGGTAGTATGGTGTTTCTGGCCCATCTAGTTTTTGGAGTTAGATCTTGTCCAGACTAGTGCGAAGCCCTTTTACCACTCAGCCCCAAATAATCACACAAAGGCTTATATTAATTGTAAGCCATTTGGCTTATGGATTAGGCTTATTGCTAGCTAGCTCTTGCATCTTAACTCAACCCATTTCTATTAATCTGTCTTGTTACATGGCTCATGACTTACCTGTGCTCCATTACATCTTGCTTCTTGGGTGGCTGGATCACATCTCCCGTGATTCCACCTTACCCCTTTATCTATGTTTGGACTAAAAGTTGGTTTGTCTTAGGCAAAAATAGTTCCTTTATTATACAATGATAATTTAGAGTGTACAGAAAGACATTCCACATCATTGTGTAATATATATTATATAATATATTGTATTGTACACCATATTATGTACGTGTAAAGATTTGATACTGTAAAGTATTCCCAAGGTAAAAATGAATAAAGGCTATATATTCAAAGAAAAATTTGCATGTGTTACTAGACAGTACTCTTACTATGTTATGGCAAAATATTAGACTGGGAAGAAAATCTAATCGATACAACATCATGAACCCTTCTGAAAAAATTAGAAGACCCATAATAAAGGGACATGACAGAGTTATTGATATATGTCTTCTCGTCACCTACTGCTATTGACAGATTGAATCCCACCTAATTGATTAAAATTCCTCCATATCCTCTTTTAGTTTGAGATATGGTTATTTGAAATTATTTCTTCAAGTCAACTAACATGATTTTGTAAAAAGCATTAATGTTGGGAATTGATCTGCTACGGAGACAGAGACTCTGATGATACAACTAGTGAAAAATCATGATTTTTTTCAGCACAGCCTGGCTAATCTTGCTAAGTTGGTGCTTATTGTAGGGCTTGGCTTCAAAAGGAAATCAATGATTGCTTTTGAGTTGTTGAATTAAGCTTTTCCACCTTGTGGTAGAATTGCTGTTTTAGCTACAGATTCATTTTGTCAACTAAAACCTCTTGATGGTTTAGGTTCACTTTAATCTCATAATCAATAACTTAATTGCATTGTATTTGACTCTCAAGTACTTCATATAGAAATGGTAAGTAGCATTGTATACATTTTAATCAATTATAATAACTTGTGGAATATATATTAAATATAATGCGAATATGTCTAGATTTCAGTAATTAGAAGGAACATAAATGGTTTATTTTTGGTGAGAAATGTTACTATTATAACACTTTTCCAGCAACAATTGAAAGGAAACAGAGCTTCCAATGAGTGATATTTTCAGCACCATTTACAACACAATTCTCTACTAATTTGGATTTTTGTTTCTCTTTCAGTCGAATAAAACAGCTTCTGTCTCATTATGGTCTTTTTCAATTAAAATGTACTCATGAGGATGGACAAATATTTACATTGTTTTAAACTGGATTAACCATTCATAGCAACACTGATTAAATCTCCCATTACCTACATTTAATTTTTCAAGTTTTAATCAAATATATGAAAAATATAATTGAATAAGCCAATGTGTCATTCCTTGAATTTTTCTGAGGCTTGATTCTTACACATAAAACATTGTTATCACATTAAATGACCTCAAAATCCTATAAAATAAGAACCGATCATGTTTGTGTATTCTTTCTGTAAGACAAAGAACAAAATGTAGTAATTTATTTATTTTCCTGATGAGAATTAAATTTTATGTATGTTATTAGTGGGGTAACAATATGGGTCAAATTTACTTACAATAGAATAAAAAAGATAATTGCACACATGACTGTGGCAATATTCTTACGACCCCTATATACTTGTTTGTGCAAACTCTACACACAAATATGAGGACTCCTTCTGGTAGTGCAATGTCTGGTAGTAGTTTGTGTCAAATACATGACAGAAAAATACTGTTTTCTGAGGGATATGCACAAGGAGAATGATATTAAATTCAAAATCTTTGGGTAAAAATTAAATGATCACTTCTATCAAGCTTCAAGGAAGTGCTGGTCTGGCTGAACAGTAATTATATTTTGAGAAGAAATATTTTTATAGTCATTTTGGTCATTTCAAAATTATATCTTAAAAATTTAGTTAAAATAACTAACAGAACATACAGATTTATAGAAAATGTATACAATTAGAAGTTCTTTAATGATACTCATCTGATCCTTCATAAAAATGTTTCCACTCATTTGGGACTGGTGGATTTTTTAATGAAGTTTTATGAGTCTATGCTGGTACTGTTTGCTAAACTGATTAAGTCAGAGAAATTTAGTATTAATGATAATAAAAAGAGAGTACCTGCTGTGTGTCCCACACAACATTTTGCATTTTTAGAAGACAAGAAAACTTCCTAAAATTATTAGTTTATATCTTTAATTTTAATATGTATTGGCTATGTATTTGGTTATATTTTCAACTTATATAATCAGTGATCTAGTTATTCTTAAATTACAATAGATGGTATTACCTACATAAAGAATATTTTAATATGACCAAAATTAATCTGTGTAAAATATACAGATAATAAAAAAGCACATTTTATTGTCTACAGGTCCTATTCACATAATTTAAATGACTATTAAAATCAACTACACAAATAAATGATTTTTCTGTGTGTTTAAAGAAAGATTGTAGTAGGACTTAACAGTCACAACTTGACATTACTTTTGCGCTGAAAAACAAAACTTAAGATCAAAGCTGCTCTTCAAAACTGGCAGAAAATTTGCTCATCATCAGTGATTCCTCTAGGAAGAGAAAATAGAAAAGATCGCTTTCACCTTAGCAAACTGGGATCATAATGGATTGCAACCGAGAAGACTTGGGAATAAATCATGAGACAAGTTTATGGTTGAGAGAGAGGAGCAGCAAAGAGGGAGAAGAAAAGAGATGAATATCTTGACAGAGGAAGCCAATGTGGGGTTGGAAAGAGACTTGGTGCTAGGAAAACCTCCAAGAACTCACAGGATGTCCCTGGCTAGGTCTCAATCAATAGTGGAGGGGGTGCCTAAACAGGACTTCTCCTATAATCAAATGAATAACCACCTAAGTATCATCACAGAACCTACATCCAACAATGAATAAAGGGGGAGGCAGAGGTCCATGGCTTAGCACTGGGCAGAGCTCCTGGTCCAGCTGATAGCACGGGAGGAAAGTCTGTATGAGCAAGGGGAAAGAGATTATGAGAAAAATTCCCACAGAGATGGTTGGCTGGAGCTCTGGGAGCTACCCATTCCCTGCAGAGGAACACTTAACCCAGTCTTAACTTTTGGATGAGAAAACTGGACTTGCCTAGAGTAGATATGTTATGCTGAGCTGACTCATGTTGGGACTTCTTGCCCTCTTGGGGGAAGGGATGGGGAATGGAGAGTTGGGAAGTTGAACTCTCACTGGAAGTGATAGGGAGGAGGGAGGAGCAGAGGGATACATGGATAAAAAGACTTTCTTATGAATTAAAAAAAATTTGTTTTCTACTCTTTACTGCCAAATGTTTTGTGATTCCAAATGTATTTGCTCTTTGACTATAAAACCAATACAAATGAAGATGAATGTTAGAAATACATACACATATATGCATATTCTGTATATTTACATATAGATGAAAATTTGTTGTATGTGAGTGTATCAGGGACACTTGATAGGAATAATAAACATTATTGTTTCTTTAAGTTTGATATCATGAGAGTTTGATGTCATAAGTTTGATATCTTTAAGTTTGATATCATAAGTAGCCTTTCTTTCATTTAGATGTGTAAGATGTGCATTGAATTATTACTTGTTAAGTTTTGGCTGTGTTTTCAGTGACACTTATTATAACCGATTTCTCTCTTTATTATGAAACTGTATTAAAGTTTACATTTTCCATAATGCTGAAGTTCACAGGGCCCTTGCAGAGTATTCCTTTCAGTGCCCATCACTGACACAGTGTTCTAGGAAACCTCTGTAATTATAGAATCAGAGAATCCAAAATCCTCTTTGTGACACTGCAGCTACAACATGATGCACATATACAAATTAACACATCCATTTATACACATGTAGTAAAAAATACTGCTCTTCAAAAATGGTAGAAATTTGTTCGATTTTGAGAATTCATTTATAATAAAATACTGTATCTTGTATATTTTTTATTTTATTAGTCATTCCATTTTCTCCCTAAAATGATATTTTCCACATAATTATTCTCTTCTATTATTTTCACTCTTCTTCAGTTTTATTATAAAAATCAATTCTTCCTATGCTGGTCATCCATTTTTCTACACTTTGCATCTGGTCAGGTCTTTCCTTATATATATATTTTTAATGAGATAGATTCAACTACAAAGCACATTCATCCCTGAGCCTGGGCCATCATGGAAAACCATGCCTTCATAGAAGTATTGGATATATATAATTTTCCATATGGGGGTGGTGATTTTCCGAATTGGCTATTCTTTTCACTGATAGCAATGATTTTATAAATTCCATGAGATCACTAGGAAATGTGGAACCCTTTTATTTTTAGAATCCTTGTAAAAGTTCTTTTAAACAAAGTTTTAACAACTTTGATCTGAGCTTTCATTATTTATAACTACAATCACTGTCATAAGATTCTACCAAAGTTTTATACTTTCAACATTTGCTCTATACAGTTTTGTTTAGTTTTCTGTTCTAAATTTTATGCTGGACACAACAATTTTGGAAAGCACAGTGAAATACAGATGAATAAAAATACATAATGGAGTAAAACACATGTTGACATGTGGTGGACTTATTTCACCATAGACATAAACCTAATTCCTCTTGATATTTATCTAACCCCAGTGTCAACCTCTATTCATTGAAAATCAACAAGAGCTTTCTATTTTCTGTTTTACTCTATCAAAATTTTCAAATTTAGGTAAGTTCATAACATCATTTACCATCAATTATTCTTCTTTCTGTAATTTATAGCTTCTCTGGCAGGCAATCAGTTCTCAATTTTAGAATCGTATGTTTTAATACATGCTAAACATTAATATATTACCCATTTATCTATACTTTAAAAGCACAACATGAACATTATTTTGTCACACACATGTCTTTTTACATGGTCATAATGTGAAAGAGAAATTATCAAACCATGTGGTAGGTTAAGGGTACTGTTAAATATGAAAAGAGAAATAAGAATCAGGAGCAAGAATAGGCAAGACAAAATTAAGACGGGGCAGTGATGGTGATGCTGACGATGATAAGATTACAAAGTTAAGTGTTTATTAGTCACAATAAATTCATCAAATTCAAGGAAATACAATAACCATTTATGGAAATTTTGCATAGCTTACAGTACTTAGTAAAGTCATGTTAAGGTATAAATTGTTACTTGAAATAAAAGGTTAGAGAATTTAGTAGTTGAACTTAGTGACATCGAACCCTCACAAAATAAAGAAAAAAAAATATCTAAAATTCTTATTTTGTACTCACTTAACACTTCCCCTTGTGTTTGCAAGAAGTTAAAAGAAGGTATGTGAAAAACCAGTAGTAAAATATCAAAAATCTTCATGACTAAACAAGCGATTAATGATCAGAGGGAACAACGCATTTCAGAATCCTTTTATCCCATCTTTACTATGTGCCTAAGCTGCGTATTGCAGCAACTGCTGAAATTGATCACAGCTGTAAGCCTTTCATCAGAAGCAGATGCTTCATCTGTTAGAGATGTGGGTGGAGCTCAGGCTGATTTTCTTCCCAAGATTAACCCCTACTCTCTCTAATGGAAATGCTAACATTCCCTACCTTAAACCTCTGTTTACATCACTAACTTGGTATGTTGTTGTAATAGTCATACATTACAGGTGTTAAAAATTTCCTACACTTATTTTAATAATTGTTAGATTTTATTTTCATTTATAAAGCCTTACTTTATAGAGGATCAACTTCAAATCATGCTTCATATTTCTTAAATAATATTCATGTGAGTGTGTGTGCCTGTGCTCAGGAAAATGTGCATTTTTCCTGTTTTCATGATGAGTATCCTTTCACTAGACTCTTTAAAAAATTATTATACTTGCTACTTTTTAAGGCAAGAAATAGTAGGAAACAATGACAACAAAGCAAGTTCTGGTATCCATTCAGCTCAACTAAAATGCTTGGCAGGTTTCTTTTTATGGCATGAGTAATTTAATGATCAATGGATATAAAATAAAGCCAGCCTGCATTTTTCACATATGCTTTGCTTTTGAAAGAATCTTATGAAATATGCATGTCTGACAAAGCATTTACATTATGGTTAACAAACGTTGGTTCTCTTAACTTTTAAACAGTGGTTTGGGTGCTTTGAAGGACATTGTTCTTTTTTACTATATTTCTTATTATTTGTGTTTTTGAGGAGCTCTATGAATACTACTTTGGAAGTACTGATTACATAAGATAACTTGCAGAAGTCCCTTCTATCTTTCCACTATGTGGTTTATGAGGTTTGAGGTCATCAGGTACGGCAGAAATAGTTTTATATGATCAAACATCTCCATGGGGTCTCAGTGTGAATTTGTTTTTCATCATAGATATAATTTTTATTTTTATAAACCTTTCTCATGATACCTGTGAAACTAAGTCTTACATTTCCAAACATAATAGTTTCTATCTTGTTTTTTTTTCTTGCCTTTGAACTGAATTGTTCTATTAAATAGTTCCACTTAGTTAAAATTAAAGAAAGATTCATATAGTTAGAGATATGCCATTAGTTTATAATGAGAGTTGATTAACAAAATATTTGGCACAATAACTCATTGGAAAAATTACAATAGTGCAAGCAACTTGACAATTTGTTTGACCCAAAGTTCACGTACAGTTCTGAAATGGTAGCAAGGGTAAGTTGTACTCTTTGTTTTACCCTTCTTTAAAGTGAGGAAAACTTTCCCTTTCTGAATTAAGACTTAGATGAGTAGAGTTTCTTATTATAGAGACTAATCTAACCCAGTTACTAGCATCACAGGAAGAAGCAACAGTCGAAAGGAAACATTACTCAGAAAAGATATTGAGTAATTCAAGTAATATGTAAGGGTCTGTGAGAGGCAGAAGATGTGTGGTTCAGCCTTCCCAGAGCTGAATCCCTCTGCATGCTTTTGCTCTGCATCTGTTTCTCGATTTTGGAGACAGGTACCAGGGAATAGAAGCTGCTATAATATGAAGATCCCACAAATCCTAAGAAGATGAACATAGGTTTGTTGATGAATGGCCTCTAGAGAATGCTAGAGGGCAGCATGAAGCAAAGACCAGGATACATGAATCAGTTAGGCATATTTCCAGCAGACTTGTGCCTAGCATATTAAGAAATGATTTGTCTAAATACATTTTGAGGGTTTTAAGGACAAGTTTGATAAAGATAGTGTTGGAGAGTTTAAGGGCAATGGGTTCTTTTACATACTGTCTGAACATGAACCAAAGACATAAAATAACAGATCCAACTGGACATACAAACAACCTATGATAGAGATTCAATGTAGTATTTTAGGCCAATGGAGCTTAAGACTATATACTATGGGATTCATATACAATGTGGAAGTAGACTTTATAAATAATAGTAGAGAAAAATGAAAAACAAATGAGGAATAGTGACAAATTAAGAAAAAAAGTAAACAGTAAAAAAAAAAAAGCAATCTTCCTTATTTAGGGATTGTTGTACAACATTGGTGGCAGAAATGGGGCGAAGAGAGTAAGGCAATCTCTATTAGGATCATTTCATTATCTGAGTTATCATGGACCAAGACAATGGAGGACCCACACATTCAATGTCTTTGTTTTGGCTGATACAAAAACAAGATCACATGCTGCTTTTGAGATACTGGCACAGATAATTGCCCAAAGCCACTGTGCCCAACTCTGTGTCACTCAGATTGTGGATGAGTTAGTTATTAACCTGACTGCCTGCTGTTTCTCATTTGCTTTTGTTGCTATCTCTGATCTTGCTGCTATCTTAGTGATATTAATTATATTACATTTTCTCTGTTCTTACATTCTTTTGTATTAACTTGTAGCTTTACCTCAGCAGGGAGCTATCTTTACAACATCAAAATATAACCACAGTATTTTTTTGGCTACCCCACATACACTTCTTGTCAATGAAGTGTCTGGGATAGTTGCTAGATGGAAGCCTCTCATTAACTCCATCTTTTCTTATAACTGAGTCTGTTATAGTGTACTGCATTAGAAGCAATAATACATGAGATTTGAACTGTTATGACTCTATCAGCCACTAATATTTTCATAAAAATGCTTCTTAGGCCAATAGCTAGAACACTACACATCGATGACTATAAACAGAGATATTTAGAAGGTAGGCTACCTGGTCGGTCATCATTAACCAAGTCTTTTTCTTCTTTTTATCTATTTAGCTTGATTGTTTCAAACGTAAACCTCCTTGTCATCTCTGTGAGTACTTTAGACTCTGCTGTTTGAACCCCAGCTTATTTCCTCTCTGCAGTAAATGTGAGCATTTTGTAATTTTCACCAGGTCCCTTTTCTTCTCACTATGGAAAGATGAGTCTTATGTCTTGAGAAATAATCCTGGATTCAGGCTCTCAACTTTTCTTTACTGAGAATAAATATTTGTAACATTAGTGTATTTGTTGGAGTGAGAATTTCCTCCATCAGCTGGGATGTTTGAACATGTGATATATAACTGATAGAGTTTTGAAAGGTGGTGAGGTGTGTCCTTGTTGGAGGAAATATGTCACCGGAGGAAGGCTTTGAAGTTTGATGAAACCATGTTACTTCTAGTTTTATCTCTCCTTTTCAAGCTTGCATTTCAAGATGAATGCTCTTAGCTTCCGTCCCTTGCCACTGTTGCCCTCTGGAACCACAAGCTCAAACAAACTCTTTATTTTATAAATTGTGTTACCACCACAACACAAAACAATCAATCAGCTACATTATCATCAGATAGATCATTAGATATGGTGACTCTAAGCCTCATTGAAACCTACTAAAATAGGGTCTGCCTTTAACTAGATCTACAGGTAATTCATACTATTGTAAGATTTGAAAGACCACAACTCTGGGAAAAAATAAAAGTTACATTTTATAATACATGCATATTAAATTTTCTAAATACATATGTATGTATAAATAATTTTTCTGTGAGTTTGATATATGACCAGATATATGACCAATAATAGAATATTGTTATTTTAATATGTATGTGTTAACTATAGTGATTAATTTATTTTGGAGTCTAATTAAGCAAATAGGATTGTTTTTAGTTCTCTCTCCCTTTTTTCATATGTTCATTTTATTTCATTTTTTTTAAATAATAAAAGTCTTTTTTATCCATGTATCTCCCTGCTTCCCCTCCCTTTCCTCCTCCCAGTTTCTCTCAGTTAGCCCTCAGCCCCCCTCACAATCTTGTCATTCCCTCCCCCAAAAGGGCAAGAAGTCCCAAGGTGGGTCAGCTCAGTGTGGCACATCCACTTCAGACAAGTCCAGTTTTCTCGTCCCAGTATCAAGACTGGGTTAGGTGTTGCTCTGCGTGGAATGGGCTCCAAGGTGCCAGCTTATGCACAGGAACACAGTCTGATCCCAAATACTGCCCATGCCAATGTTGCCTACACTTGGAGGGCCTAGCTCCTTTTCTTGGTGGTTCCCCAGGAGTTCTCTTTTGCCATGTGCAACAAAGGTTCTAACTATTGCAGTAAGAAATCAATGATAAAAGAAATCAATGATAAAAGGAAAATGAATGCTACCAGTTCAGGTACATCCTTCATTCTGCAAAATCCTGGAGGGCAACAGGTCACAAATAGCTTTGTGAGGAGAAACCATCAACAAAGAAATGAAGTCATGTATTCCTTCAAGGATGAGTTGAACCGCTAGCAGAAAGAATCAAATAAATCAAAGAAATGGATTGCCATAATAATCCTAATCACATCTCAATATACCACTTAAAATCATAAAGCAAGCGAGTGAAAAGAACTCCTATGTCAATTCTCATACAATATGCTAATGAGTTTTATCAACCTTCCAATTTCAGCATGATTGCTTTATTGGTTTTAAGACTCTTATAACGTTAAATTAATTTTTGAGAGATAAAACTTGAAGTCACAGTGACAAGCAGAAAAGTTGTGAGACAAACAGAGGTTTATTGTCAAAGCTAATTTTGTTTTCTTAATTTCTCTCCCTCTCTCTCTCTCTCTCTCTCTCTCTCTCTCTCTCTCTCTCTCTCTCTCTCACACACACACACACACACACACACACACACACACACACACACACACACACACACACTGCTTTGGACAGTATCAAAACCAATTGTTTACAAAAGACATGGCAAAAGTATGTTTACTTAAAATGTTCTAGTAATCTTGCTTAATGGAATATGAAATTTAAGAGTGCCCACAGTCAAATTCACCAATGTGTATTAACTGCTACTTTAGAGCTGAACTCTCCCAATTCCTGCACATTGGCTTCTTCTTTGGAAAAGGCTGTAAAGCACACCTAAGAACTGCCCATGCAGCAATCATTTGTGGACCTCCAAGGTCTTTCCACAGCATAGTGCAACTCCACACTCTTAAATTTCATTGAACCCTACATTTATTTTTGTTTTCCCTTGTTATGTATGTGTATCTGAAATAATGGTTGAGTATTTTCCATTAGCCATATTTATGTTTCTTTTTACTTGGAACTGTGTGAAGCCTTTAGAACACTCAGAATTATAATGTGTGAATTACATTATGAACTCAGAAGAAAGTTTGTGTGAACCATAATTTGTCTTTGGAAAAGTATTATAAAGGTGTTGAGGAGTCTATATAGTATAGAAATTATTTGATAATAATTAGACTATATTATTATTGCCATGTTGGTTTTATAATTTTAAAAAGATAATTTCTCTAATTATTGACATTCTAAAACAGTATGATTTATTTAAAAAGACTTTCAATAAAAATATCCTTGTATGTGCAACCCAAAACTTCCTTGATAATTATTTTAAAAAAATTTTTATTTATTTCCCTATATACATTAAAAAATTATGAGTTAGAGAAAAGACTCAGGGATTAAAAGCACATGATTTTCTAGGCTATGTAAGTTCATTTCTCAGGATCCAGGTCCAGAGGTTCACATTCTTATGTAACTCCAGCTCCAGGGAATCCAATAACTTTGTCTGGCATCCTCAGGTTTACATATGTAGCATATACCTACACAGATAAACACACATAAATATCCATAAATTTAGAACATTAAGAATTATTTAAATCATTTAATAGCTTTGATAGAGTACTTACCTTATTAAATTGGTTTCAAAATAAAATATTTAAAATTTTATAAATAAATTTCAGTAGAATTTGCCATTTATTACATATAAAACATTTTATTTCCATAACCAATAGTTTTCTTCTTTTACTTTATTTTCAACGTAACTTTTATTGAATATTTGGTACTTTTACATAATACACCCAAATCACACTTCTCAATCCTTCCTATGATTCTAAAGTAAGAGAAATATAGATATTTAACATAGATTTTCTTACATTATGAAATGTTTTTTATTGTATTATCATTATAAATACTATGCACTAATAGATACTGTACTGCACTGACAAGGTCAATACTAGGCAATTTAGGTAAGTCTGTGAGAGTATGACTGGCAGTGGGGTTTATGTCACTGGCTTGGCTTCAAAGTCCTCCAAACCTCCATACTTAGCAACCACAGTGCAGCAAGAATAGTTCATCATATGCTCAGTCAGAGAACAATAATATCAGGTACTGTTATACCATAAACTATTCTTCATCTTTTAATAACACAACTCTGTGTTACAAAGATAACCCACAAAGACCATGCATTTCAGGCTGGTTTTTCATTGCTGTAGTATTTGATAGTTCATATTGTACTTAATTGTATAGAAAATTACAGTTCAATCTAATCATTTTTAATTTTATGTTATTACTTGGGACATTTTGGCCAATTTAAAATGTAGCATTTTTTAATATCTTTAATATTTTTTTAAAATTTGCTGTGAACTGTTTTTTTTTTTAAATTTCTAAAGGTCATTTAAGATATCACTCCTGTATGTTTCGCTTTTTCATACATAGACATACTGCTTATCTGATAAACTATCAACTGTTTCTAAGAGGCCATTAATAGGAATATTTACTAGATTGTTATCCAAGGTCTGTGTATTCATTAATAATCACATGCATATATGCGAACAGTAATATTTATAGCATGGTACTATGTCTATAAAAGCTATGAGAAACTGAAAAGCAGAGGCTAAATGGTCAACAGCACAGTTGTTCTGCTCTTCATTTCTTGCCAAGGAATGTGTCCAAACTAAACACTCCTTCAGGCTGCTCTTGGTTGCCACATCCTTTGTAATTACATATGCAGCAAAATATTCATTTCTCAGGTTGAATTCACACAAAATGATAGATTTGTTCACAAAGTCACACACTTCTTCATTGGATATCTGTTCCATCTACTTAAAATATATCTATTTCACCTAACATTAATCAGAACATCATACCATACACAGAGAATGATAAAGTGAGATATACAATTGAGAAGGGACACAGTTTCACATTTATAATATTTAACTTCACTCCTACAGATTTCTGCATTCCTGATTTGTTCTGATATGATGAAATAGTCTCAGTATTTTTAATTTGATGAAGACACATCTGAAAAACAAATATCTTCTCCAGTGTCTGACTTCTGATCAGGAGGCTACAGAATCAGAAAGGAAGCTCGGATCAGTGTTTGGAGCTTGGGTATACAGCTTACAAAGAAAATAAAAGAAAAAAGTGCATGGTTTAAAAATAAAGGACAAGAGTATTATCACCTGCCTTGGGATTATGACTTGTTTTGGATCTCATTAGATATAGCCACATGACAATTTCTTGCCACTCTTTGGCTGAGTTGTTCTACAGTCTATCAACAATCACTACTTTGTGAGAAGCCATAAACACACCGACTCTCTTGAATATCAATTACATTATCACAACAACCTTTGCAGTCACCAGTTGTCCATGAAATAAGAGCTTTAAAATTTCTCCAGAACCTGGGTCATCTTCATTCCCACAATTCCATCAGCAGGATGCTTAGTCATTGAAAGGATAAATTGGCAGAGCTAGGGAGTACCACATAGATAAAACAGTATGGAATCATAGGATACTTTTTTCTTCATATATATACATATTCCTAAATATATATATATATATATATATATGAATATAAAATTAAAATCCATTAACCCAGCCGATAAAAATCAAGGTACTTGAATTTTGATTTTTATTCATAGGTTATGTTTTTAAGATATATATTTCATAATTTTACTCATCTGAATAAAAGTTTCAGCAATAGTCACACATATATATATATATATATATATATATATATATATATATATATATATATAATATATACATATATATGCACACATGCACACAAACCCCAACCACTGTTCCCCTCCTTCTTTTCCTCCTAGTCTCTCTCTCACATCTTTCTACTTTTATTCCATCTGCTCCTTGTTCATTTCTATTGAGAGGAGGACAGGCCTCCTGTGGATATCAACCAGCATAGCACATCAAGTTGCAGTAAGATTAGCACCTCCTCTCATATGAAAGTTGGATGAGGAAACCCAATATGAGGAAAAGCATCCAAAAGCCTACAAAAGAATCAGAGACAGCATCTCCTGTCACTGTTATAAGTCCTATAAAAAGGCCAAGCTACATAACTGTCATATACATGCAGAAGACATATGTCAGTTTCCTGTAAATTCCCTGGTTGTAAGTTTAATTAGAACAATACTTTAAAAATGATTAAGGCATACCAAAATACACATAATGTTGGCATATGCATGAGTGCATTTTGAATAGGCATATTTGTATTTACTTATATTCTTGTCTACTATGTTGTTTAAAATATTCATAATTATATTTTGAATTTTGCATATGTAACTTTTAGAAGACTGAATATTCTTCACTAAAAACAGACACTGGTTTTCACTTATACATTAGACACATATGCCTGATTGCAACCACAAGCTGGAGAATGTATTTGATAGGCAAATTCACAAATTAGGGTCTTAATTATTATAGTTAAAGGTCACTGTTGAGTACTTGACACAAGTTATCTGTATTCAAAATACATCCTATGAAATACTAGTTATTTTTTTTTCTGTTTGTTCATTTGGTGAACTGGGTTTTTCATATTATAGAAATTAAAACTTTGTGTATTAAGATAATTAAGTGGAAGTCTGTAATTCCTGCTCACTATTTCTCTGTCAGAGGTATGATCCTGATTGTAATTAGTCTAATCAATAATAACCAAGAGTGAGATATCTGGGTGAAAGCTGAAACATTCAGAGAGGCAGAACAGAAGCCACTAGAGATGTCTTACCTCTATGAATCCTATGACTTAAATTACCCAGATACAGTTTCCACTCCACCTTATCACTTTTTCTCTCTGCCTAGATCTGTCCTTTGCATGTCTTCTCTCTCCACAGACCTCTAGACCTCTATGGTTAACTTGTGGCTAGCTATACCCTCTGACCTCCAGGCAAGCTTTATTTATTAGAACAGAAAATATTGCATAACAAAGTCAGTTGATTTATATATATCCAAAATAATAACACTTGAAATTAAAATGAAACTTCTTACAGTTCCCTTGGAGAGAGTTGTCAGGAAGAGTCTGAGAATGCCAAATAATCTTAATAACTGGGAGCTTAATATTAAATGTGCTTGCTCTGTACTGAAGTGAGTATGAACAGCTACCATAAAGCACTGGAATACAGGATAAAGGGAAAATTTCACATTACCTAAACAGAACATGTACTGGAAGGGATTTCCCTGCAGCCTCACTCCTGATTCCTCAGGCACTTTGCTCGCTGGTCAGTTCATGTGTGTGTTATCTCCTTTATTCATATAATAAATATATGATGGAACAATATTTTGCTCATAATTATGGAGAGCTGGTACAGCATTAGACATGCTGTGTGGTCAACAACAAAGAAAGGACAGACTAAAATGTAATAACTATCTCCTTACATTATAAAAATCTACATTGTAATTCTGAACCACCATTCATAGTGTCTTCTATTTATTATGTGTGCACTATGGTTAATAGAATCTTTCATAATCTCCATGAATATAGTAGTAGACACTTGGGATTTTAGAAAAATGTTTTATATTATCTTCTTAAAATTTTAATACACAATATGAAATATTAAGATTCTTATTTTTAAGTGTCAGCTATGTTGAAGTTGTAATATTGATGTTATTCTCAGTGAAAGACTCTTGACGGTTTTAGTTACCTGAGTTTATACAGAGTTTTCTTTCATTTAGCCTTTTCTAAATACTGATTGGGAATTCTAAGTATTTCAGGCAAAGTTGGATTCAATAATAAAACACGCTAAAATTTAAAGTATATAACATTTCATCTCTTTTACACATTTACCCAGCTAGTACATAAATGTTGAGATAGGAGTGTGCTCTCCCATAAGCTATTCTGTATTTTGCATTTTTTTATCACATAATACCTTACATTATCTGATAGTCATTATTAGTATTTAGCACCAGAATATAAGAACATGGTTACCAAAGAAAGGTAAAAGCTGGTAAAACTGCTGCAATTCAAAATGTCACAGCTTGTAAACTTCAATACATTCTCATATAGTACAAAGTCACAAACGTGCTTGTCATGACAATGAAACACAATGAATTTTGACATTATTGATCATATACACATGCATATGTACATATGTATATATATTTATATATACATATATATATATGTATATATAAACTTCTAAATCCAATTATTCTTACTATCTACCTGTCCTTACAAATTTAGAAAACATTCTGGCATGATTTTAGAGGTCTCCAGGTATTCTTACCACACGATTTTATGCTATGCTTCATCTGCATTCTAGTGTCAAGGTTCATTTCCCACATCATTGCTTCAATATTCCTGCATTTTTATAAAGAATACTATGTCCCAACACACTTTGTTATATAATTTTTTCTGTTGATTTTGAGTCCAGAAAACATTAGATACATAAGCAATGACTTTTTCAACCTACCAACATGATTTATAACTTTCATAATAGTTTTTCATCATATGCCAACAGTCCAGAGAAGTTTATCTGTTACATTTTTTTTCAATTTTTGAGATTATAATACAATTACATTTCTTTTTTCCCCTTTTCCATTTTGAATCTTTCCATATACCCCATACGGACCACTGGAGATAACCACAACATCAAAATATACAGATGTAGAGATTGTGTTTACTGTACAGAGCAGCAGTTGCCTATGATATCTCACAGCAGGTGAGATGGCATACAGAAATCCAGAGTCTAAGGTCAAACAAAATCCCAGCATAGAAAAGGATGGTTGGCATGAAGATCCAGTGCTAGCTCAAAAGATACTAGAGGGTGATAGGTGCCAAGAGTGGAAGAGTCAGTTTCTTTATGGGTGTGGAACCTGGTGGTCTGACTACTCTCTTGTTAGGCAAAACATTATATTAGAAGAATGAATTGTTCTTTATGGCCTAAGATAAAAGAGAATACAAGTTTGTATGGCTCTGGGAGGGTTGGTAATAGGTAATTAGAATCAAAATTCATTGCACAAAATTTTGATAAACTAATATTTAATGAGAAGAAAAATAAGCCTATCTCAGAACAAAGATTTCCTTGGCCCATTCACTACTGAAGTTCTAGAGTAATATCCTGGCAGTTATGTGTATGTGTAATACATAAGGCAGATAGGATTGCTTTTTGTATATTGTTTCTCTTCTCTAAAGACTGTATGTTTTGCACTAAGTCATTAAAATTAGGCATACTTCCTATTTATTTTTTGTTCAAATTGTTTTGGTATATTTAAAGGAAAACACTTTTAATACTACACATTTTGCATATTAGAATGAAAAGTTTCATGTTTCTCAAATATGACGTTCCAAAATGTGGGTAAAAAAATCTGAAAAAGAAAGTAAAACCAGACAAGCAAATAAGCCATCTAAATCTGAGCACATTAAAAGCCAAGCTTTTCCTCATTTACCTGCTCACTTTTCATAAAGGTAATGAAATGTTCAGGACAAAAATTAGAAAATTATTTTGAGAATTTTTGATTAAAATACTATTAGGAGACATAGTGTTAATCCCCTTTACTATTGTGTATAACTATAAACTTATTTTAAAAATATTTTTAGAAGTTGAATGACCAATATACCTTATAAAAATCTCACTATATTTATAATGTACCTGAAAAAAGTACAAACAGGAAGCAACTGTGAATCACTTCATGTTTAATCTCTGTATATATTTAATCACGACAAGTAGAAAATACTAAATAAATTATATTCTGTCTTTAAGAATTTTTATTAACGGTAAGAATTTTGTAAGTTGATAATATTTATTATTATACTAAAGCAATGCATGCATTAAGAGGGAGTTTTTGCAGACTGGGCCATGGTGGATCTGCAACTATTGTTGGGAACATGCTTTATTTTGCCTTTGGCAAAAGCCTTGTACTGCTTCAACTATGGGGGTCATTTGCTGGGGTTGTGCTATTTCTGGTTCTAAGAACCAGTGTCCTTCAGAATTCTTAAAATCTTTATATCACAAATATTTCTTAAAATTTATCATTTATTTGCTTTCTTTCTTCTGATAAATTGAAGAAAATAATGTTTACTTAAAAAATCATATCCAATTCTTTAAGCATAAAGAATAGTTGATTTTCTAGAACTGTACATAATATTACTTAGGCATTTCTAATATTTTATATTGTCAGACATTCTCTTTTACTTTTGTTCTGTATTAAATTAAAAAAACAATTAAATTATGTAATTATTTCCAACTGAGAAAACTTTTATAAATTATTAAAATATCATAAATGTGCCATAAAAGGTATATATTTATATACTATTCTTACTTTTGAAAAAAAATGTTATATTTTCTAGCAATATGTTCTCTCTTTCTCTCTCTCTCTCTCTCAAAGTATCTAACTTATTTTCTTAAATCTTTTGAACATTGATGTTCAATTATAGGGTTCTCCCATGTTTCAGACATTATATGTTTCTTATTTACATTTCAATAATATCTTCCTTTTCATTTTAGGAGTTAAGAATCAGCCAGAAGCCCAAAGACTAGCAAATGGATACTCTCTTGGGTTTCAATTGACCAAAAAATTCTTGCATGTACAATGCTAACATATGAAGAACATATAATACTTACTACTATTTATCAATGTGTTTTTTTTTTTAAAAAAAAACATTATTTAATAGATATACAGAGAATGCTTAGCATAGTTCCCTGGATTTTAGTATCCTCAAAGGAAGGGTATATATTTGAAATTTTACTCTTTCCAAATGAATGTATAAACTTATTACTATATGAAATGATCCAAAACTTGTTTCAAAACTAGATATGTTGACTTATAAGTAAAAATGTAAGAACTTCATGAAGAGATTTCACTTGAAGGTGACTGATGTTGACATTGATTCTGTGTATATAATGAATTCAGGCAGTGACTGTGTGTGCTCAGACGATCTTTTCCAGTATTCATAGCAGCAACCTGAAAAATAAGAAAAAGGAGCTAACAAAGAGGTGGCATACTTTTATTGATGTAGATAATAAAACACAATGTCTTCTTCTGTTGGGTCTTGTAGGTAGTGAGTACTGTGTTTGTTCTGCTAACACTCTTTTCAGATTTTATTATGAAAAAGGCTTTTGTTTTAGGACCTAATTATAGGGTTATTTGGCACAAGGTAACTTGGTGCAAAGTTATACGTAGCTATAAAGGATGTGTGAGGTAAAGTTTGGAGAAATGGCTCAACTGTTAGGAGTGCTTGAGTGACCCATGGCAGTTTACATCCTTAAGTAGACTAAATTTCAGAGTGTCTAATGACATAAGCCTCGCCATGGACTGGCCACTACCCTTACTTTGATTCCTTTACTCTTCTATGTTCAGCTGCCTCCTCTCCTGCATTTTTCACTCTGTACTTTCTTTTATGAAAGCCAATTTTAACTCTCAAGCACTTACAATGGCATGTTCCTCTGTCTTGAATGTTCTTTTTCTAAAGATTTGCATGAATTTTCCCTTATTTTTAAATACATTTTTTACTTTACATTTTAATACATTTCACTTTATCTGAAGTAGTTTCATGTGCAATGACATCTTCATATGCTTTCAATCTTAATGAATGTTCTTTACAGAACGTTCAGCACTTTGCACTTAATAGACCTGCAACTATCTTCTTTTGCTCCCTTCCCCTCCACTTCAATTCAAGTTTTTGGAAACTGAGATAATTTTTTTTGTTTGTTTTTATAAAACATATTCCCTAGTTGAAAGATTAAGGGGTTCTACCCTAAATGTTTATGAGTGAATTTGTATCATTTTATTACATGATTAATTATCGTGAAAACTATGTCTTCCATTCTCAGATCTGTATTTTGTAATAATAATAATAATAATAATAATAATCAGAGAACATTCTTTTCATTAGTCCCTTTGATTCCCTTAGTTCAAATGAAATGTTCCTCTGAAAGATTTCAAGCTACTCTTTTTATTTCTATTTTAGAATCTTCCACACAGTATCATGCTCTCAAGTTTCAGAGTACATTGCTGCATCCCCCATAACCACTTTAAGTTATGGCTGTTTGGTAGCCCCAGTCTGCCACAGGCCCCAAAGGCACCCTCTATATAGGTACGCCAGATAAAATAAAGGATACTCAGCTACAGTTAAATCTTGCATAAACAACAAATGCAATATTTGGAGCACAGTTACACTAAAATATTTACACACCTTAAAGTCAATACAAATTTTATCTCCAGTAGTATTTACAACCTTTCTTATGACATAAAGGGAGACATAATATATTCCAGAAGTGAATATTCGGAGTCTGTGGATTTCTATTCAATTATTTTCAAATGCTGAAAGTGTGGTTGGATTTTTCAGCACTTATGGAGGATACATCTGCTGCTTAATTCATTCACAATTTATTTTACACTGAGAAATAGCCTGCTTCCATCATTAACCCTTACCACAAGTCTTTCTCTCCATATATTCCCCCTTAAGAACAGCTGACACAAATAGCAATGCCATTTTTATGGAGCATCTGTTGTTGTTGCATTTTGAAAACTAAGTTCATATGGACTGATATGAGATTTATAGTAACAGAATAAAGAATACTCAAATAATTCCAATATACATGTCCTTGGTGTAATATGAGGTTTCTGGACTGGATTTTCTGGCCTAGATAGGTAGCCCAGACTTTCAGACCCATAGTCCCACAGTCTCACTGAAACATATAGATGCTTGTATTAATTGTACATTGATTGATCTGGGGCATTTAACTTGTTAACCCTTGCTCTTAAACTAACCCATTATTAACCTGTTCAGCCATGCGACTCTGTACCTTTGCTCAGAGCAGCATAGGTGTCCTCTGCATCTGCTTCTCTGGTGTGTCTGTGGCATTTCTGCTCTCTTTTTCTTGTTCCCAGAGTTTTCTTAGTCTGGTAGCTCTGTCCTCACTTCCTGTCTGCCTTTAGCCAAACTCATATTTGCTGGGATTAAGGTCATAGGTCACCATTCTTGGATGGATTTTCCTTGAGCTATGATTAAAAGTGCAAATTACCACTCTCTGATCCTCCTAGATTGACTGTGGGTAGATCCCTCTGATATCTCAGACTGGTTTTTATTAAATTTGAAACATATCTCCTTATATCCCCTTTTGTGTCAAAATTTTAAAAAAGGTTTATAGCTAACATAAGAAAAAACATATACAATAGGCACACTAATTATATACAATATATACAAACAATAAAAGAGTAATGTCCAGTCCATTAACAATTGACAAAGGAAAATATTCCATTAATTATCCTATTATGGTGAGTCCAAAGGATTATACCTAATTCAATTCTTTGTATTACTAGCTAAAAACTATTACTTTGATATATCTTAAACTTATACACTTTAACTTTGAAATTTCTTTTCTAAAACTGTCACTGGAAAACTATAACTATAACTATCTCATCTTCAACTACCTAGAGACCCAAGAAGGAAATAGTATTAACTAACTCAATAGTATGGGCAAGCAAGCAACTTCCAAAAAAAGTGTAAAAAAGGAAACAGCTGGCTGCCTGGACAGTCACCCAAGATTCTTCTGTATCATTGAAGCATTCTGTGGTGGGATTCAGGTGTCAGCTGATAAGATCCACTTTCGGCCTACAAGGCCTAACATGTCTGACAGACTTCTCTGTGAAGCAGGATGTTCTCAAAGACCTTGTTACCTTGTCTTGGCAAGGTTGGGCAATTCTCTTGTGGATGTGTCTCCTCCTTATCCAATTTGAACACCATAATGTCAGCAGTCAAGGCAAGAGTACTTCCTTGCCTTGTGGCTAACTTTTGTCACAAAGAAGGTCAATTCAGAATGGAGTTTCTCTGATGTCCATAATCTTCTCTGAAGTAGATTGGTGCTGGTAGGCGCAGTTGTCCCATTGTTAAAAATAATAAGAACCTATGTTATTAAATGCCATATTCTATGGATCTCTGAAGTGTTTGAAGAAGACTTGTTCATCTAAAATATATCTGTTTGGTCTTTAAAACATGTCTAATATGATTATGTTTGGATGTAATGGCTAACTACTAACTTGCATTACTTTATATCCTAATTACTTTCATGGACAAGCAATTTGCATTACATTGTTAGAGGAACTGAATAAGTATAATACCTTGAACAAGCATAGAGATATGTACAGTAAAAAATTTATATTCTCAACATACACAATTTGTATACAACATATAAAAATCCAATCAAATGTAAAATATTTAAAGCTAGTAAATACTTTTCAAAGATTCAATAACATATACTTATATCCTATTATATCTATAACCCCCTTTTTTTCTTTCTCTCTTTTTTCTAACACGAATCTTGAATCTAATCACTCTTATTTAACATTTTTCAAATCATAACCAAACAATGACAATCATCCACAATCCATTTAAAGACCAAAACCCACTCACCAACCTCTTGGGAAAGTGGGCACCATGTTCTTAAATTTACTTCCTGCTGTCTGGGGGCAATGGCATCATTAGGGGATCCTGAAAAGAAAAGTTTTGTTAATTGTAAAGACCTGAAATAAATAGCTATACCATTTCTTGTCCAGTTTCTGCATAACATGAAAGTGTGCAGCTTGTCTCAAGATCTGGCTATAGTAGTTTGTGAAGATGGTTCATCTCAGTGAGCCACCATGAAATTGTCCTTAGATGTTTATAGTCCAAATCTAAACTTTGGTTGGTGTTTGTCAGCCTAGTGGCTTTGTCATAGTCCATGTGAAATTATCATTGTGGGTCCATACCATCACAATAGCATATAATTCTGACTTTTGAAAAGAATTATAAGGGCTTTGAGCCACTTTACTTATATGTTATGATTTTTAACCTGACTTTCCTGATTTGTTTGCATCGGTATAAAATGTAGGGGCTCCAAAACTTGGTTAATCTCATGCAATATGAGGAAGAATCCAATTAGTTTTCTTTAAAAACTCTTTTGCTTTGAGGATATTTGTTGTTAATATCCCCCCCAAAAAATTGCTGCAGGCTCTTTGCCAAGGTTGGCTTTCTACCCATAATTGGTCAATTTCTTTCTTAGTTAAAGGTACAACAATTTCTGCTGGGTCCATTCCTGTCAATTCACAATCTTAATTTTACTTTAAAAATGAGCTTAGAAATCTTTATCACATACGTCTTTAATTTCTTACTTGGTTTATGTGGCAGAAATATCCATTCCAATCCAACATTTTCCCTTTGCATTAAAATTCCTATAGGAAAATTCTTAGAGGGCAAGATAACAAGAATGCAGTTAAGGTCTGGGTCCACATGATCCACATGTGACTCTTTTCCACCAAAGCTCAGCTTCAGGTGACAATTCTCTGGAACTATTTAAGTCCTTGTTACCATTTAAGGTTTTGAACAAATAATCCAGTTCACCATTTTTAATTCTAATAGTGGGTCATAAATTTGCAATGTCTCCTCATAAACTTTGAAAATCATTGTGTCTTTAATCTATCTATCCTGATTTGTACCTTTTGGGATCTGTTTTTTAATGGCCTATTTTGTAGCCTAAATAATTAATTGTTTCCCCTCTTTGTATTTTTTTCTAAGTCAATTTGTAATGACTAAGCAGGAATTTTTTTTTCACTTCTTCAAATATTTTTTTCTAAGGTATTGATATTTGAATTGGCCAATAAGATGTCGTCCATGTAATAATAAATTATAGACTGTAGGAATTTGTTTCATATGTGTTCTACTAGCTTTTGTACAAAATACTGGAACAGAGCAGAGCTATTCAGCATTACTTGAGAGAATACCTTCCACTTATATCTCTTTATAGGCTGAGAATTGTTATAAGTGGACACTGTAAAGGCAAATTTCTCTTTGTCTTGTTCTTTTAAAGGTATTATATAAAAACATACTTTTAAAGCAATAACTACTATAGGCCATTCTTTAGGTAACAGGGAAGAGAAATGAATCCCAGAATGTAAAGAGCCCAAGGTGATTATCTTGTTTATCACCCTTAGGTCTGTTACCATTCTCCACTTTCCAGATTTCTTTTAATAACAAATACAGGAGAATTCCAAGGGCTGATTGATTCTTCTATATCACTGTGCATGTAACTGCTCCTGTACCAACTGTTCTATGCCTACAATTTCTCTTTGGTTAGAAGCCATTACCAAACCCATATGGGCTTCTTTGTTAGGCCATTTTAGAGGTAGTGCTTGTGGATGTTTTAGAAATATCAGCAGATCTTTTGCCTTGTTCCTCTATAACCTGAATGGTCTGTCACTGTTTCTCATAACCGCTTTTAATTTTTTTTTTTTCTGTAAACGTGTTCTGGTTTATGGCTTATTTCTGTGTTTGGAGGAGTATTAATCTGTGTGTTCCATTGCTGTAGTAAATCTTGTCCCCATAAATTTAGATCAATGTTAGCCACATATGGCTTAAATATTTCTTTTTGTGTTTCTGGTCCTATACACTCAAGCCATCTTGCACTCTGTTTTACCTGGGATAATGACCCAATTCCCCAAAACTGAACATTTGCCTCCTGAAGGGGCCAACTTGGATGCTATGACTCTGGTGAGATTATCGATACATCTGCCCCTGTGTTCAATAAGTCCTTAATAATAACATAATTTATTTATACTTTTAGTTTTGGTCTTTGTTCATTGATAGAAGCTGACAAAATATTGGCTTTATAATTTTCCCTGAGTATTTTTTCTTTTTTTATAGATTTTCTATCTTTCATTGTAGTATGTCTTTTAAAATAGGTTTTAAGTTTTTTAATTCTTCTGGGAAGGTGATTCCTTCACAATGGCAGGGTAAGACTGGATTGGATGTTATATGGGGCTTTTGAAAATCCCACTGGGGAACTTCCCATGAGCAGAAAGTTATCTTGTCTGTCCCTTGTTGCTCTGCACTCATTCTCCAATGTCTTTCTTTTCCACACCTCTGCATACTCCAGAAGGGAGGGGCATTCTCTTGGGATTATTCCTACCAAAAGCACTATTTCAGGAATGCCTTGTTTACAATCTCTTTTTATGTGACCTCGCCTTCCACAATTGTAACATTTAATATTGTGACTTTTTTCTTATACTTCTAGAAATAAGGTCCCCTACTCTGTTATCATCACCACCATAAGACTCCTGATTAATTGTCTAACAAATCTAGTCCTCCAATGGTTCTGACTTTGTTTTTAATGGTCTAAGTATTTTTCAGTGTTGTACATTAACATTTTTAGCTTTCCTATTTCTTCAATCTGACCCCAGGCATTTAAAGCTGCCATGTGCCATAAATTCAGAGTATATTCATTTTATAAAGACTGCCTTTCAATATCAGCCTAGTCCACCCTCCCAAAAAGTTTGTCTTGGGAGATTAATATGCCTCTGGCCCTGCTTCTTTGGTCTATTATTTTAGCTTCCTCCTTCCACCATGATTTCTACTGTAAAAGTGGTTCAGCCTCTAAAACATCAGTAACCATATCTAATTAATCTTTAGGGGTGATTTGGTTACAGCATGGCCAGCTAGTTAACGTTCCTTTAAAAATGGTGAGTGTATCACTTACGTCACAATTTCTTCTTTTACTCTCCTTAATTCTAGCATTTGTATTGGAGCCCAACTAGCTTCTTTGTCATCTTTACCATTGTTTAATTTTTAAAAGGTTACTGGGAATATTAATGTTGCATGTTTTGTGTAATTTTAGGTGACCTAGCTGAAATTGGATCTTCATATTCTTCTGTTTGAATTTGAACATCTTTGTGTTTTCTCTCAACAGGCTTTTTAAAGACTTTTTTCTTGGCATTTACATTAATTGACTTTTTAAATGATAAAACAAATCAAACAAAAAATATTCATAATAAACAGTATGATAAATATTATGATAGTCCCATCTACTTAATTTATCTTTTCCTTCATTTATTCTAATATCAAATCATCTAGAGAAGGATCACAGAAAGACCAAATACCCTCCTTTGCCTTAAACAAATCACCCCTTTAAAAAAATCTAATATATTTACCAATCTAGTTGTTTGTGATGATTCAAATGACTATGAAGTTGGTTGGCTACCTAGTGTGATAGCAGCCTAAGGAGGGGTCCAAAAAGAGAGAAAGAATAAAAACACAACCCACCAGGAGAAAGAGGCCACTATTTGAAAAACTTACCCAGATGAAAGTAAAATGGAAACACATGTGGCTAGTGTGCCTAAGACTGTAGGTTATCTCAGAACAGAAAGCCTAGCCAGCTGGTAATTACTCCTCTGGCAAAGTGTTGCACTGGCCAGCTTTTTGGGTTGGAGGCAGATGAATTTGTGTCCCAAAGTTGGACGCCAAGTGTTGCACCAATAAAGGAAACTCAGAGCCAGATCTCAGGGAAAGGCTGAGATATCAGAGATAAAACACCTCAGTCAAATCTCATCCAGCTGTCTTCTAGTTTCCTTAGCCTTGATCCTTGTGGCTTCTACTGCTTACCCTGTCTTTCTATGCCTGCCCTAAATACCCTCTTCACTCAGTGGTTTCACATCCATGTTAAGATGAAAGGTGTGGCACCACCACTGCCTGCCTGGGAGCCTGATACTCCCTCTGTAAACTAAGCTGGCCTTGAACTCATATTTGCTGGGATTAAAGCCATAGGTAACCACACCAGTATTTTCCCTGTGCTGTGATTAAAGATGTGAGTTACCACTCTCTGATTCTTCTAGTTTGACTGTGGTAGATCCCTCTAATATCTCAGACTGGTTTTTATTAAATTCGAAACATATCCCCGCAGACTCTCTAACCTTTTCCTTTATTCTTTTCTCTCTCAAGCATATGTATGTAGATAGATAGATATAGATATAGATGGATATAGAGATAGATATACAGAGATATAGATATATAGATATACATATACACACTCTAAATCATTCAGAGTTTTTTAAACTGTCTTTAATCTATACCACTTATTTCTTATCTTATTATGTTTCTGACCATAACTTTCCTTGGTTAGGGTGCCTGGTCCACCCAGATTCCTCTAGTTCTTTGTTTTTCTGTCTACGCATTTATCTGTCAAGTTGTGGCTAAGGATTATACGCTTGGCTAGGGCAGCTGGCATCACCCAGCTCCCTCTATTTCTTTATGTTTCTGATCACACATTTAATATGCCATGTTGTGTTTAAGGATTAAAGGCTTCACTAGGGTGGCTGACTGGCTCCACTCAGCCCCTAGTCTAGCTTCATATAATTTATCTTTTTAGCAGAGGTACTGGTAGAACCCACAATTACCATCTGGGAAATTTTAGGGTCCATAATATCATCAAGTAAACTATTGCCCTCTGCTGCTCATTAACTCCACTCAAGTATTTGGCAATATGGCCTCTTAAAAGATTCACAAGTGTTTTGCCTCTAAGTCTGAATCAGGGAATCTGTCTTGAAAATCAATGCCTCGGCTTGCCTCCAGCCAACAGAGCTGATCCAAGAAAACACTGCCACTAAGAAGCTATCTTTGACTCTGTTCCCTTTATGTCCTTATTGACAGACCTTAAATTCACCATATACAGTTCCTTGTTTACATTGAGGCTCAAGAACTGGCCTTGTACAGCTTAAGTTGTATGCAAAAAACACACCGTTTTTGTCATTTAATCCAATATACCACTCAGTCTCTTTACCAAGGCCCACTTGAGAGACACAACTCAGAACCTGCTTTTACCTCTGTTTTTGTGCATTAGACTATTTTTTAACTCTCTCCAGCTTTATGTGAGTGTATATCACCCACGTTAGGCTACCATTTACAGTACAAGGTTTCTGACCCAGACTTTCCAGCCTAGCCTGGATGCCCAGACTTTCAGACCCACAGTCCCATATCCCACTGAAATACAGAGCTCCTTGTATTAATTGTACACTGATTGAGCTGGGGCCCAGGCTTATAACTTGCTAGTTTTTTTTCTCTTAAACTAACCCATTATTCTTATCCTGTTCAGCCATGTGACTTAGTACCTTTCATCAGAGCAGCATAGGTGTCCTCTGCATCTGCTTCTCTGGTGTGTATGTCATTTCTTCTCTCTTCTTCCTGTTCCCAGAATTTTCTTTATCTGGTAGCCACACCCACACTTCCTGTCTGCCTTTGGCCAATCAGTGTTTTTATTAAGCCAGCGAGTAAGGCAATTATTTACAATGTAATGTCATAATTCCACTACACCTTGGCCCATTCAGTGTACATTGGCCAATACATTAGTGATTTTTGTTGGTTCAAATATAGACAAATGACCTAGTCTGGCATAGATTCCAACAGTTTGCTCATAGCATTCTCTGCAGGTGCTAATCTGAGTTCACACTTAAGTTATAGAGTTGTTGGACAAGTGTTGTCTTTGTCACCTTGCTTTTAACAAGCTTAAAGGCTTTGAAGAGAAGCACAGACTTATAGAGTGTGTATTCATTTCCTTTCCTCTTAATGCTTCTCTCTGAAATAGCTGATGATTTTAATTTTTATGGTTTGACTATTATTATCTTTTGTTGAAAAGAATAACACAGAAATAAACTGTCCTCATCACATTTTATCTGAGCATCATGATGGCAAAACAACCTGTCACCTTGTTACACTGGACATAAGAGTAGCTGACATTTGCCATTTTCTTTTCTACAAATGACAGTTATTCACTTTGAAATTAATAAACTCACTATAATTACTTGGACTATGGTTCATGAGCAATATTTCTGTGTGCTTTGAGAGTTATAACTTTTTTGTAATGTATAACACATTTCATTGACAGGTTTTTTCCCCTTATATTATACTCAGATCAAAAGTTCCTATAGACTGACATTAGTGTGGGGATATTTTCAAACATATTTAAACATTTGGAGATATCAGAGGACAGATAAACCTCCTCCTGTTTGTTTTTTGTTTGTTTGTTTTTCAGACAGAGTTTTCTGTGGAACAGTCCTGGCTGACCCGGAACTTGCTTTGAAGACCAGGCTGGTTTTGAACTCACAGAGATTCTCTTGCCTCTACTTCCCAAGTGGTGGGACTAACAGTGTGAGCCATGGCTTCTTCTGCCTTTTTATTTTTAGACTGACTATGGATAGACCCCTCTGATATGTTTGAAAATATCCCCACATATTAGCATTCATAACATTAGATAATTTGGAAATATGAGCAAAAATATTCAAAGTACAGTTTCAGAATTTTGTGTTCCTCTCAATAATGTTCACAGTGAATTTTTCTCTAAGGCGTTGAAGATGTTATCATCTGAATAAGTTTAAAACACTATAAGAGTAAAATGGACTTAAGAATTGAATCAAAATCATTGCTTATTTTACTTTTTATTTGTTGCAATTCAATGTATAATTCACATTCTGAAGTATAATCCTACATGAAAATCCTAGTTTTCAATTATTAAAAGGCTCTGAGAAAAAAAAAGTAAGGATGAGGGAAGAAGAAACAGAAAGGAAGCAAGCTAGTTCAGATTAGGAGGTGAGTTGTCATGGAAGTGATACACTGATTTCTTAAACCTTTGGGAAAGATAGAGCAGAAACTCAACTGTGCTGTGAAGAGGAGAAGGAAATTAAGCCACTGCTAGAGAAATTGGCTTGTTTCTCTGACATCGTGGTGGCTCATCAACACCAAGGTGCTGACTTTGCTTTGGTGTGAGTGCTGTTCTACAGTCAAGGAACTCTCAAGAATTCTAAGTTTCTTAGTAAACTCATTCTCAGAGTGTGTATGATGTAGGCTAGACTTGTTTTTTTTAAAGTAATGTATGGTACTTCCTGATATTATGGGGGTAGGAGTGAATCAACCTGAAAGTATGGACACAATGGTAATAGGGAAATCTGTAGTTTTGTATGATAATTTATAATTTTACTTTAAATTAATTAACAAAATATTATGAAACTTTACAATTAAATTCTTAGTCAAACATAGAACATGCTCTTCATAGGAGTGAAATGTCCTCTGTCTGGCTGACAAGACAAAGTGTCACCTGCAAGTGTCACCTGCCTTGTGATTGATTCCTCAGAGATTTGGACCTCTTGATCTCTTCTGTAAATTCATGTAGCTCAAGCCTTCTTTCTCCTGCTACTCACATAGTGAACCACAGTCTATTCTTATCTATCTTCTTAGATATATTTAACATCTTAAGCCTTTTTGAGTTTTATGACCACCATGAGCCAAATTACATTAATACCATTTAAATGAAAGGACTTTTACCATTACCATATATATACACGTCTGTGCTATTATTTTCTGATTGTGCACTAAACGTATTTTTTGACAAGACACAGGCTTATTTTCCAGCTGTTTCTTAGTCTCCTGCAAGGAGGGAAACTCTCAAGTTTAGTTGTTTTTGATTTTTTAAACCTGATTATTACACAGTGAGATGTAAGATCTAGCAAGGAAGCCACAGATATTGCTGACAAATTCGAACCCTAATTCTAAAACTTTCCTAGGGAGAAAAAAATCTGCTGAAAGATATTCTTTTCTTGTTCCTCATGGTCTACTTTTTGCTCTGATATCTTCTTACTTCTGATTATATTTCAGAACCTGGCTTGTACATGTATGCCTTATGCCCTTCATGGTGAGTCAAGCACACAGAACAGAGTCATTTGATAAGCCAGGTCTTCATGCCAGAAAAGGCCTTTCTTCACTCTTAATGATATTAAATTACATCACTCTTCTAGATATTTCCAAATAAAAATAATATTGATTATTAACTATGTGCCTTTAGGTTGGTAGGTGAATTTTGAAAAGGCATTTCAGTTTTGCAAATTCTCACAAATTAGCAAAAGGATATTTTTTGTTCACTTAGTCCCTATTTTAATCATAGGAAGAAAATGTCTTTAAATCTCACATATCCCCAGCATCTCACATGAAGGAAGCATTAGGAAATTAATTGTTTAATTAAATGCATATCATTAGACTTCAAAATATATGAAGAGACCTCCTCAAAACTAACTGATTTTTTAAAAAAAGCTAAATATTTTATCAGCAAAATATGCTTTTGATGTTAAAGAGCAGCAGGATTCTATATGTTCCTGTCAGGCAGAAACATACAGCATATTAGAAGTCTATTTAGTTTGCTTTTTTATAGGAAGAAGAAGCTGATCTTAAATGAGGGATTATGTTCCTTCATATTTATGTGTGTATGTTTCCCATAGTAGGAAAAGCCTGTAGGGAGCCAGCCGCACCCTAAAGATGGCGCTTGTATAGGGCCTATGACTAAGCGGTTTAAGGAAGCTCCTTAGTAAACAAGTCACTGCGCATGACACCTTGTAATTTTCCAGCAAGAAGCCTGGCCCCCAGACAGATACATCATATCGGGTGAGGGTGTGCTGACCAATGGGAAAGGCCCACGTCAGAGATAAACAATGTTGCCTATAAAAGCGGCCTGCCTGAGAGGCTCGGGGTCTTCCGTTCTTTGCCCTAGTGTGTGAAGCTTCAATAAACCTGCTGCAGAAGGATCCTGTTGTACTGCGTCTTGTTTGCGGGCAAAGAAGGCGCGGGACAAGTGGTGCTGAAACCCGGGAAAGACAACATCAGCTGCACCAGCAGAGACCCCTCGGTGACGAGGAGGATTCAGAACTGCAGAGTGTTCGCTCGGAGAGGTATGGTCCCTGACTGAGGTTTGGTTTTTAGTGCTTACTGGCAGAAGGTTTTGGCAGGATTAGGTTTGGTTCTAGTCACCCTGATCATCTTTCTTGTGGTTGCCTTTCTTTTTCATTGATTTCGGTGCTGAGTGCCTAAGACCGATGTAGGTAAGCGGCAGCGCTCTTTGGTTTCGTTTTGCGGATAAGCCAGACGCGGATAAGCCGCGCTGCTAACGGTATCATGGGTACTTCGCAGTCGATGATCTCGGATTTAAGGATGGGCACCAAAGCTATATGGAAGATGATCAAGAATTGTTTAAAGGATGAGTCCTGCTTGCCAGTGGTCATGGAGGGACAGATAATGTTGAGAGAGGTTCAGGATAGCCTATCAGAAACCGAGCGGGATGAGAGATTGGGAGCGCGCCCCAAGGAAACTGTACATAAGGAAAAAGGACCCCCCGGTACTGGTATGGGGGAGAAAAGTTTCGAGAAAAATTATGAGAAAAATTCAGAGAAAAATTCAGAGGTTAGAAGAAAGAAAGAGACCAAACTTACCTTCCCCTGGAAAGAATTGGCTAATTTAGAGATCAGGGATGAAATAGAATCTTCCATTTCTTCCTCTAAATCCAGCCATGTAGATGAGGAAGACCCACTAGACCCAGGAGATGAATTTGATTTGGAAGAGGAGGCAGCCAAATATGAGGCAGAGAGATACTACCCTGATGATCCTCCTCGTAACCAAATCAGAAAGAACAGGCACAAGGCAGAAAGCCAGCGAGTGCACAGACCTCCGCCTACAGCTCCTCCTCCTTATGGTGTGAGCGGTGCTACAAACTTTTCTTTCCGGCCGGAGGCCACGAGGCAACAACTTAGTTTAGCATTTCCGGTATATGAGGGCCAAAATAATGATCGGGTCTATGCCCCAGTAGAATTTAGTCAGATTAAAGAGCTTGCAGAATCTGTCTGCAAGTTTGGTGTAAATGCCAACTTCACTGTTACACAACTTGATCGGCTTGCCTTATGGAACCTGACTCCATCAGACTGGCAGACGGTGGCTAAAGCTTCCCTGTCAAGCATGGGTCAGTATCTAGAGTGGAAGGCTCTATGGCATGAGATAGCTCAAGAACAGGCTAGAGTAAATGCTGTGGCCATAACCCCTGAACAGAGGAAATGGACCTTTGAGATGTTGACTGGGCAAGGACAGTATGCTACACAGCAGACTCAATTTCCTTGGGGGATTTACCCTCAAATTTCAGCCACGGCCATTCGTGCTTGGAAAGCACTCTCTAAAAAAGGAGAGGGTAGCAATCAGCTTACTAAGATTATCCAGGGACCAAATGAACCATTTGCAGACTTTGTGGCACGCATGACGGAGGCAACAGGAAGGATCTTTGGAGACCCTGACTCTGTCGCTCCTTTTATAGAACAACTTGTCTTTGAACAAGCAATATCGGCTGCCCCCGTGTGTGTGTGGCCACCCTTTATTTGGATTATAAGTAATGTTTCTATAGATAAAGATGTTTTAGAGTGTGCCCAGAGCACCTGCTTTTATACCCTTTGTTGGAATGCTCAGAAGTATTCCTTTGCGATGGTGACTCGCATGCCACGATTTGTGCCTGTGCCGGTTGAGGCTCCTAGCAGCATGAGTTTGTTTCGACCTAAAAGAGATTTTGGCATTTCTGCTATAATTGTTGGGATTGTTGCGGTCGCGGCTGTAGGGGCCACAGCAACCGCTTCAGCCCTCGCCCTTTCCAACATTGTGCAAACTGCTCGGGCTATTAATAATTTATCAGCCTCGGTAACAATGGCCTTAGATAAACAAGCATCCGCTAATACCCAAATTCAAAGAGGACTTATGCTGGTTAACCAGTGTATTGATTTGGTACAAGAACAATTAGACATTTTATGGCAAATGGCCCAATTGGGATGTGAACAAAAGCTTCCTGGACTTTGTGTTACCTCCATTCAGTATGAAAAATTTTCTAGGGCAGCTAACTTGTCGAAAAGCCTTTCTCAGTTTATCTTACAGAATTGGTCTTCAGAGTTTGAGCAGACGCTACGAGAGCTCCGCGTTGCCATCGTTCAGATTAATTCCACCCGTCTGGACCTGTCCTTAACAGAGGGCCTTTCCACATGGATTTCCTCAGCCGTTTCGTACCTGAAGGAATGGGCCGGCATGGGAACCCTCGGGATCCTCATGGTTGTGGGATTCGGAGGCAGTCTTTGGTTGATTTGCCAGATGCGAGCGTCCAGAAAGAGAGAAAGGACAATTTTGACCCAAGCCTTAATGGCTATTAAAGATGGACAATCCCCTATGATTTGGCTGGCAGCTCTGAATGAGCAAAAATTTTAAGCTTGACTGATTGTGGTCACCTAACCTTGCGGAAGGTATGCCTCTCCCTGATTGGTGAGGAAGTTTGGGCAGGCTTTGGCCTATTGCTTGGAATTGAGCAGAGTTGATTGTGTATACTGTATAGGTATGGCTCTTGCACTGAGAGGCTTAATTGCCATTGCACCTCATTAGAGCATACCTGTTATAGTTTCCATGTGGATTGTAAGGCTAAGCACTGCAATGGTTCCACCTTAGAGTTTGAGGGGTTCCATGGAACATGTTTGTCTGCATATGGGCAAGGCACACAAATCCCATCTCCCACAAAGGTGCCGGGCTGGTCGGGAGGTGTACCTGGTGGACGCATCAGGAGTGTCTCCTTTGTACATAGTTCCCAGAAGTTTTGGGAGGACAAACCTCTGTTTCCATCCACTGGATAGCCTCCCTCATTTTAAATATAAGAAAAGGGGGAGATGTAGGGAGCCAGCCGCACCCTAAAGATGGCGCTTGTATAGGGCCTATGACTAAGCGGTTTAAGGAAGCTCCTTAGTAAACAAGTCACTGCGCATGACACCTTGTAATTTTCCAGCAAGAAGCCTGGCCCCCAGACAGATACATCATATCGGGTGAGGGTGTGCTGACCAATGGGAAAGGCCCACGTCAGAGATAAACAATGTTGCCTATAAAAGCGGCCTGCCTGAGAGGCTCGGGGTCTTCCGTTCTTTGCCCTAGTGTGTGAAGCTTCAATAAACCTGCTGCAGAAGGATCCTGTTGTACTGCGTCTTGTTTGCGGGCAAAGAAGGCGCGGGACAAAAGCCATTTATATATGGAGGTGGAAGGGTCATGTGTTTGCTTATTTAACTTCTGTATTGTCAACCTAAGTCTATGAAAATCAGTTAAGTGTTTCCCCAAATAAAGCTGTTCCTAAGAGATGCAAGAACATTAAGAGTTTAATGCTCATCACAGACGACAAATGACCACATTTAGGATTTCATGGAGATGTGCACACTCGCTGCTCAGAAGCCTGTGTGGCAGATTTGTTTCCTTTTGGCCTTGTGCAACTGTGAAGGACTAAAAAGACATATTAGGCAGTTCCATTTGTGTCCCTGTCTCAAACATACTCAGTCTCTCATGCTGCTACTTTTCAAGTTGGATGATTTGCTGCATAAGCAGAAATTGCAGATGCACTTCTGTGTCCCCAGACTGTTCAGACCTCATATTACTTGTTTTGTAAGGAGAGAACTAAAAGCACACTGGCTATGATAACAGGTTTTCTAATACTATTAATGTTCCTTTCATATGAATTGCTTACATTATTTATGTTATTTGTCTTGTTATTGCATTGTTTACATTATTTGTCAGTGTGTATGTGGTGTTGGGGACACTATTTAACAAAGTGTTTAATTAGTTTTTGTGGGGAAAGCCTAATGGAAATGGAAGACTCATGAGAGAACTGATCATTTGTGTAAAGAATAAATGTGTGGGGAAACTCTAGCTCAGCTAAATGTGTGAGCAAAAAGGTATCATGGAGATGACAAGAAAAGTAGTGTCAAGAGACTCAAAATATATTGAGAAACATAGGAAATGGTGTCTGTTTAGCTGCACTGAGAAGACTGGAAGAAAAGGAGAAATGTGATGGGAGGTATAATGTTTCAACCCTTGCTAACTATCTCCAGCATAAATTATTGAGTCTGTTTTGTTAGTTTCTCTTAGTAAATCTACAAATATTATTTTACTAAGCATTGAACAAGGGATCAAATTAAGGCCAGTGTTCTATTAACTTATGTGGGTGGAACTGTTGGTTACAGCTCCCATTGTATTTGTATAGATATGGGCTGGCTTTTAACTATTACTACAAAAATGTTTGTATAAAAACATTTTCATTTTATTCACATGTAAATTCACACATACACATGTATGCATCTCTCTCTCTCTCTCTCTCTCTCTCTCTCTCTCTCTCTCACACACACACACACACACACACACACACACACACGCACACACACAAACACACAAATTTAGGCCATAAAAACTAACCATATAGAATAGTTTGTTAACAAATCAGAGTACTTAACCAAATGTTTCTGACAGGTTCAAATAACATACTATAGGAATGCTGGCTCATGAAATTCAACCAGTGTGGATCAATTTTATTCTAAGAAAGAAATTTATCCATGAATATGTCAGGCCAAACAAAGTAAGAAATCAGAGAAACCTATATCTTTCACATTTTCTCTCATATTGCCCAGATTATTCTATCTCATAGTAAAGAAGTTTCCCACAGTAGATTATAAGGCTTGCTGCAGGTTGCTCTCAAGACTATTGAGCTTTGTCTATTGAAAAACAA
The DNA here is from genome assembly GCA_033318265.1 of Phyllotis vaccarum. Lineage (NCBI taxonomy): Eukaryota > Metazoa > Chordata > Mammalia > Rodentia > Cricetidae > Phyllotis > Phyllotis vaccarum. Next base: position 119,813,562 of record JARWLC010000002.1, on the reverse strand, counting down.
CTTTTTCTTTCCTTAAATCCACCTAAAATTCTCAGAGAATAATGTTTTCAAAAATTAACACCACTGTAAACCTGAAGTAGGTAAAGCAAACATAATTATTGACACATGAGGAAAGTTAGGTCTGAATAGGAAATAAAGATAGAATTGTTGTGACTTCAAAGTTAAAGAGTTGGGGAAATAACTCAGTTGTAGAGTACTTGCCTAGAATATTCCAGGGCCTGGGTCCAACTCCTAAGAGCCCAAAGAGTTTATCATGTGGATACTGAATGAACAGAGTAATAGGAATCACGCAAAAGAATAGTCACCAAATAGTGACCATGGTCAATATCTGCCATATCTGCAATTACAACTCTTTATTTCTTTTAATTTGTTTGTCCTAAATGGATGAACATATTCAAAGGTGAAATCCTTACATTTTAACTTTTATGCCAGGCAGAAGTACACAGTTTGAATCATTTCTAAAAGGAGAGATAATGAAAAAATAGAGATTATACTTTTTCTAATTATTGAAAACACCACAAGTTTTAAACTGTTTTGCTTCTTGGGAGAGTGTCCCTATTGGTTTGGGATGCTGCACAATGCCATTCATTTTTTCAATAAAACTGAAATCAGTGCATAATATTAATAATAATAAACTGCATAATGCAGAGAACAGAAGAGTTCTAAATTCTCATCATCTGGAAACACAGATGTTAAACTTGTTTATTTTCTGTTCAGTTAGAGTGTGAGACACTTAATCTTATTAACAAGATGTATTCTGAAGAGTTCAGTCAACAGAACTAGGGATTATTCTTAGAAACCAGCCTATATGAAACACACAGACTGACGATTACACTCAGTTGTTCAGGTATTATAAGCCATTTGTTAATTAATTGCCTTTAATAGCTATTTTTAGTATTTCTTTTGTTATATGGAAATATATAATAAACTCTTGCTGAAACAATAACAACTGAACATCCAAAACTGAGTGGTTTTTAGTAACTATGATTTGTTTTTTATTATTATTATAACATAAATGAAAATGTTCTTAACACAAGAGACACATTGTCTTACAGTCCATTTTATCAGTAGTACCAAATATGGAAGGGATAAATTAATAAAACCAGGGAATCATAGTCATTTATATTCCTCAATGCCATCTTCACCACCCTTGTTTAATTTAAAAAATGTTAAGAATGGTTGAGATAAAAATGCATTATCAAGATAATATGGTATATAAGCTAAGAGATTCGCTGGAAGAGTCTAGGGACAGATGAATCAGATTAAGATTTTTGTTTTCAGAAACCGAATTTGGCAGCAGTAATAAGGTTCAGTTATAGGGCTTCAATGTCCAGCAATGAGAACTAGAAGGTTTTACAGGTATCATCAAAACTGCTGACTAGTAATGGATTTTAGGGTCATATTGCTGGATTAGTAGCTATACCACAGTGTGCTATACAGTTTCAAACATCAATGTACATTCTGGTTACCAAGAAAATTAGTGCTCATCAAAGACTGTGAAACAATGATTTGTAGAACCAATAAATTCTTGACTATTGCATGAAAGGGAGCAGTGTTTTCTTTTTTATATTTCCCTTTTCTTTTGTTCATTTTTTCTGTATTCTCTTCTTCCTTTCTTTTGCATTTAACCATTCTCTTCATTTCTTCATTGTTTATTGCTTCCTTTTTTTAAGACAATGTCATGTTACATGGCTCTTGGTGGCATCAGATTTGATATTATTTTGCCTAGTATAGCCTAGCCCCATGGATTCTGGGATTGTGTTCACGTGCTACTGTACCTTGCTGCTCAATGTTTAAGGAATATGGGTAATCTACTTTCACCCAGATATATCAAATAAACTGTGGTGTGGAAATCAGGTATCATATTATTTTAACACAGACTCTTTCCCTTGTCACTAGTCATTCTACATTGCAGTACAACTTGTAAATAAATATCTGGGCAAATTTTAAAACCTACAGGTCATTTTTGGATACTATTTCTACAAAAGGCAATGCATTAAAGTAAATTAATTAGAGTGAAGAAGCAGAAAAGACTGTTTATCCATGCCATGAACACATTGACTTAAAGTCTTTAAGGTAAACTCAATAATGGTGCCTTAAATAAAATTAGGTCTGTTTAAGTTTCAGAAGAAGGCATGAGTTCAAAATAAGTCAGCACACAGATGACAGTTAATGTATAAACATGAAAACTCAAGGAATACTATAGAATGAAGAACGCTGACAAATGAAATAAAAAGTATAAGAAATATCAAAATGTGGAAGGGTCAAGGGAAAGAAAAGTACTACTGCTTAGGATCATGAAAAGAAACAGAAAAACACTTCAGTACTGGCATGCAGTGACTGGATCCAGCCACTGGTTGAAGAATTGCATAGCAAAGAAAATTAGAAAAGCCAAGAGCAAAGAGGCTCCAAACCAAAAGCAGATGAATTCATTGAACAGCCCTGAAAAGACTCACCTGTACCCTAAATTATAATCACTTACTATAAAACTGAAATAATGGAGTGAATAAGGATCACATCTCTGTTTTTAGTTTGACCAAAGCTACAGGTCCTTCTCCTGTGCCAAACTATTTAACATGCAAAATCCCGTAAATTAATTAACTTGCTTTGAATATTTGAAGAGCAATAATTAAACCCTAATGTCTTTCCTATTGGGAAATATAATAATAGAGCAAAGGAGATTGCTTACTATTTTTCTTACTTGCACCCAGAGATATAAAAAAAAAAAAAAAAAAAAAAAAAAAAAAAAAAAAAAAAAAAACCCTGCACTCTACAGCCATTACATATCCTGGCAGAGATTTTCAGGATTCTAAAGCACAGGATTTATTCTAGACTCTGAAGTGTAAATACGCCATTTTAATAATTAGGGAAATATGATCAGAGTCAATCAAATATTCTCAATATTTCAGGATTGAGTCACTCTCAGTGTTAACAATTTGTTCCTATATATTTAATGTTAGAATACTGTATTCCTAAATATTAATAATTTCAAAATTATTTTAATATTTCAGAACAACTTTTTCTTACCCTCACTACATTTAACTCTTATTCAGACTTACCCGTCTTCCTACCAGAACTCCATGCAGGAAGATGGTGCTCCAAGGGGAAATATCCCCTCCTGACCCTTTTGCTATGTGTGAACTTTTCCTTTCCCAAAGACCTTGATTCTGAATCTTATCCCTGACATCAGAATATAAAGGACTGTAGGAAATTCAAGTCCATCATCTGGAAAATGCAAATAATGCTAATGATATTACAGTTAGAATCTAATGAACATTTCCAAGAAAAATACTGAGCAGAGAATGCCTCAGAATCAATACATAATAATGGCTAGAAAATCTCCAGCTCTTCTTGACTAAAAATAACTACTGTTAAAAGTAATACAAGGAAAGTAACATAACCAATCTACATAGTCTCTGAGGATTCTCATTGGTTTTATAAAGAGCAGTAACAAATTTTAGTAAATAGAATTTGAACACCATGCCAGGAATCATCTTGTAACATGTAATCTAAATTTATGCCTTTCGTGAACTTACATATTAAATGATTACAAAGGTCAGGAAAAGTCTCCATGATTGGTCACTGTTGTAGGGTGGCCCACCATCTCTAAATATTATGTCAAAATTTGAGTGTAAGATGAATGCATGTAATGAGAATATACACATTAAAAGAAACTGGGAAAGTATAATGAAAATATGAGCTTTAAGCTATCACGGCTATCCTGAAATTGTACAGGTGGGAGAGAGAGAGAGAGATTCTGGAAGTATTTAAATGGAGAAACTGAAGTAAATTTTTGTTGCTAGTCAGATGTTAAATAATGCACATAGAAAGTGGAAAGAGCATGAAAGGTATTCTAATCTGAACAAACCAAAGGACCCAGCCTGTGGAATTCTATAATTTAGCGATGTGAGATACATTTCAAACTTCTGTTTTCCAGAAAACAAATACATATTATTTTGAGCTACTAAATTTGTGACACCTATAGACCTGACTCTCACACACACCCAGAACCAGTTTATCACACACAATGATCAGCCCTGCTGCTAAGGTAGGGATCAGAGGCAACTTTTTTAGCTAAAAGATAGTTTATATAAAAGATTCACACAATAAATGGGCTCTAGGTTTTTAGAGTAACTCGGAAGGGGGAAGATTATACATGCAGGTTTAAAAGTAATGAAGAAAATATTTTCTAGGTCAATAATCAATTTTATGTGTTTACAGAATAAAGATTGTTTCCTGATATGGAGAGAAAGCAACCAGCCAACAAAGCAAACAAACAAAAACCAAAATATTTTATTTGTACTCTTATTTTTCAGAGATAAGTATAAATGAGATCCTGTGTAAGAAAGCATAGCAAAAGATAGAAAGATCAGGAGGCACATAGAACATTTGCTAGTACTCAAGGAAGGACTGTTCTCATATAAGATTGTAGTCATCCAGTATGTGAAAAGGATATAGGACTTCAGGAATCATTCCTACATGAATAAGGTGATTGAATGTGAATTATAATAAAGACCTAGATTCAGTTAGTAATATTAAAGGAGATCTATATGAAAAGCATTTATTGGAAATAAAAAATACTAAGAAATGTGGAAGTCCAGGCCAGAAACCTCCTACTACAAATGGTGCCCAATGTAGGCAAATATACCTGCATAAAGACATAGAAAGCTTAAAAAAATGGTTTATAGCCCAAAGCAGTTTCTGAGTTGTGTTTCTCATGTGAGCCATGGTACAGAGACGCCCTGGTGAGGCCTGTGGGCTTGAGCTACAATGGCAGGCTTTTGGAGTACAGCTTAATGTGTAAAATGGCTTGTTCCTGAAGTGTCACAGGATGCTCAATGTAAGCAAAAGTTATAAATGATGCATTTAAGGTTTCTGTTCATAAGGACAAAAAGGGAACAGAATCAAAAATGGCTTTCTAGTGGCAGTGTTTTCTTGGATCAGCTCTGTTTGCCAGAGGCAAAGTGAGGCTTGGCTTTTTGAAGAGAAGCTTCCTGATTCAGCCTTAGAGGCAAAACACTTGTGAGTTTTTTAAGAGGCCCTGCTGCCTAATACTTAAATGGAGTTAATGAGCAGAAGATGGCAAAGCTTTACTTGGTAAGTATATGGACCCTAAAATTCCCAGTGTACCTGTATTAAAAAGCTAACTTCTATGAAACTGGAGCTGGGTAGAGCCATCCACCTGTCCTACAAACCTTAAATCCTGGCAGATTAAAGGTGTGTTCAGAAACAGAAAGAAATAGAAGAATCTGGGTGGAGTTAGTCACCCTAGCCAAGCAAATGTGTGGTCAGAGACAAAAAAGTTAAGAAATAAATATACAGTAAAGAATTTTTTAAAAAAAAATCTAAGTGGTTTAGAGTGTGTTGAAAATATATACACATAGGCTTAGAGAAAGAAAAGAAAAGGTAGAGAAAGCCCTTAAAAAAGAAAGAGTAAATTAAATAAATAAAAAATAAGCCATGTAAAGATACAAAATACAAAGAGTATCTGGATACTGTATGTGATTTCTTATCTTTAAGCCTTTTGACTAAAATGACTTAGTAAAAGCTGCTAAAAGACAGTTGATTATAAATGCTGTTGGATTAATTCAACCTATATATTTTGTAAATGAATTGACTTTAAAATTAAAATGCAAAGATATGCTACTTTGGAGAAGAGGTTTTCTTTTTATTTTCACAGAAAATGAGAGGCTGTAGATTTATTCTTGGATAAAGAACATAAAGTTTGATAGAGGAAGACCCCCCTGAAAAATCTCCAATGGAAATGGATAGCCCAGATGATTCAGCATTTCAGAGCACCTTTGTTGAAGTTTTCTGAGCTCTGTATCCAGAACAATTTCAAGGAGACTGGCTTAAATGACCCTGCCTTACAGACTACTCCACTAAAGACTTGTGCATAATCCTAAATTTTTCTTTGTATTCCCATGAAATTGCCAATACCCCCATTCATCAGGAAGTAGCCTAGAGAACCATGCCCACATTCCCAAAACATGGATTATGGATGTTTCTGTTTATTTACAGTGTTGTTTATAAGTTGTTATAGGTAAGGGGGGAAAAGAATATTAGATTTGGAGTTCTTTTTGTTTTAAAAAGAGAAAAGGGGCTATGTAGGGGATTGTGTTGTTTCATTGTAAATAGTTCTCTCTGCCTATGAGTTTAATAAAAAGTGCTGATTGGCCAAAGGCAGACAGGTAGTATGGGCACACAGCTACCAGACTAGGAGAACTCTGGGAACAGACCAGAATGTCAGAGAGAAGCCAGAAGAAACAGAGGACTCTGAGAAAAGGTACCGAGCCATATGGCTGAACTCTGATAAGAGTCATGGTTAGATTAAGGGTCCAGATTTAGCAAGTAATATGCCTGGGCCTGAGGCCGATTAGCATAAAACTATTGTATGCATCTGTGTGTCTCTATGGGTTTGTAGGTCTGCAGTCTGTGGATCTGTGGGCCTAAACCTTGAGGTTAGGCCTGAAAGTCCGGGCCAGAAACCTCCTACTACAAAGAAATAATAAAACTTTATGTATTGTTTGATTTTGATAACCAGAAATCATTCAATTATTTATTCTATAAATAAGTGATTTATGATACCTGTATGTTCAAATGCAACTGTGAGAATGAGGTAGTAAAACCTATGTCAACATTTTAGAATATAATTTTGATCAGAATCAAGAAATGTACACCATAAATATAATTTAATTACTCAGAAAGTATGGAGATGTATGTAAAAGATATAATTTAATTTATAAAATTAAGGGTACTTATTTATCTTCCTACCTATCTTAATCTAGATCAATAATTAAGAAAAAAGATTCTGTGAATTTGAGAGCAGTGAGTTAATTGGGAGATGTTGGAGGGAGAAAATGAAGGGGAAAATGATGAAAGTGTGTGTGTTTGTGTGTGTGTGTGGGATGTGTGTGTGTGTGTGCATGAATTGTGAGAAGTACAGTGAAGAACCAGGCAGCTGTTTCCTCTCTACTAGGTGACCTAGGGAACAGATAATCATTGTAAGCTATAAAGCAGCTATTTCAGAGAAAATACAGCCACAATGTAAAACATTTTCTAAGCAGAAGTGAAATAGTTTCCTAAAAATATCAAACCTCCTAAAGTTTACCTCCAAGAAATACATCTCAATTAAATCAGAAAAAGATAAGACAAACTCTAAAATAAATGAATTATTTTGTTCCCATGTTTTAAAAAATAAAATTAGATTAGATAGGGGTAAAATAAGTAGGAAAAGCAGACAATTAAACAAATAATAGATGAATAAGATATAGATAAAACCAATCCCCCATTCTAAGTAGAATTGAAACTAAAAATAAAAACTGAAAATTATTAGTAAAACTAAAACATTCTATACCTTACCAAATATGTCACTACAATAATTACAGTGTATTTATTACTGTATTAATTAATAATAAAAGAATTAGCAGCATATGGATCTTCTATTCCAGAAGATAAACAACACTGTAATATTTATGACAGACCATAAACTATATAGGGTTTCAAAAATATCAGTTTATTTACTTACCTAAGCAAGCCTGAGCAATGGAGCATTACAGTAAAATCTATTTTGATAAAACTTAACTATAGTTTTTCATATACATGTATACATTGGAGAGAAAACTTTAGAAAGCATGTAGAAAAAGAGAGACTATGAAAGTATATTTGAAGTGAATAGGATATTACAAAAATTAAGAACAGTGATTACAAAGAAGTGCTGAGGTGTAGAAGGGATATTAGCTGTTATATAAGAATAAATAAATGTTGAACACGAAGTTAGAAGCACACTAATTTGCCCAGAAATGTTTTTACTGTGGCCTAGAAAAGAATGGTAATTGATTCTTCAACTTCCCCTCCCCCATAATTCTCTAAAGACATTTTCACATGACCTCATCAAAGCTATAGAAATTTGACACAAAACCTTCTAAGTATTTTAAAGGTAATTTCCAAATGAAATTCTTCTTTTTATTCTCATTTGAAAGGGATGTCATTGTTCTTTCCAAGCATACAGTCAGTTGTCTTTTCATCAGCAAGTGTTCCAGTCCCAAGGCCTTTCATCTACCTCTGTGGTCCTTAAATGTCTGTATGTAATAGCTGTTCTTTCCATTAATTCTGAAATTTTACTGCATTCATGTACTGTTGCCAAAGTATTCTATTTATTTATCCTTTTCTTCTTTTTTCAAATACACAGCAACAGTTTTCAATGGAAATCATATTTTTGTGCTTGTCATTTTTTACATTTAAATTTTATTAATATCTTTGATAACTTTCAGAAAAGATGAATTGTTATAAATTTAAGAATTATACTTTATTATATATTTTGTTCATCTTGTACACACACACACACACACACACACACACACGCACACACACACACACACACACACACACACACACACACACACAAAATGATGAGCTTGTAGCCATCAGAGAATACATTGCTAGATTCAGTTGTCTTCATCTATTGTGTAAGTCCCAGATATTCAGCTCTGGTTTTCCTACTTGGCAGCATGGGCTTTACCACTGAGACATCTCACAAGTTTAAGAGTCACCTGTAAAAATACATACCATAACAAGATAGATTTAAAAAAGAAACTATCCTTCTGTTGCATTTAAGAAACACACCTCAACTTCAAAGACAGATAAGGGTCAGAAGAAAAGGTTCTGAAAAGATTTTTCAATCAAATATTCCTAAGAAACAAGCTAGTGCAACCATCCTAATATCTTTTTTTAAAAAAAAGTCTTTAAATTAAATCAATCAGAAAAACAAAAACAAAAACAAAAACAAAAACATGATGGACATTTATCTCAGGGAAAATCCACAGAGATAAAGTATCAATCTTGAATATTTATGCACCCAACACAAGGGCACCAACATATGTAAAAGAAACATTACTAAAGCTTAAACCTCACATCAAACATTACACACTAATAATAGGAGACTTCAATACCCCACTTTTACCTTGGATAGGCCAACCAGACAGAAACTCCATAGAAAAATAAGGGATTTAACCAAATGGACTTAAGAGATATTTACAAAATCTTCTACCCAAACACAAAGGAATATACATATTTCTCAGCACCCCTTGGAAATTTCTCTAAAACTGACCACTTATTTGGTCCTAAAGCAAATATCAATGCATACAATATAAGGGGGAAAACTTATATTCTATCAGACCACCATTGTCTAAAGCTAGAATTCAACAACAAAAATAATGGAAAGCCTACAAATTCATGGAAACTGAACATCTCTCAATTGAACCACATCTGGGTCAAGGAAGAAGTTAACAAAGAAATCAAAGACTTCCTAGAATTTAATGAAAATGAATCTATAACATACCCGAACTTATGGGACACAATGACACAAGTGTTAAGAGGAAACCTCTTAGCACTAGATGCCTACATGAAAAACCTAGAGAAATCTCAACAAGAGACCTAACACCTCTGCTGAAGGCTTTAGAATAATTAGAAGCAAATTCACCTAGAAGGAATAGACAGTAGGAAATAATCAAACTTAGGGATCAAATCAATACAATAGAAACAAAGAAAACAGTACAAAGAATTAATGAATCAAAGAGTTGGTTCTTTGGGAAAGTCAACAAAATAAATTAAAGCCTTATGCAAACCAAACAAAAAGCAGAGAAAGAGGAAAAGTATCCAAATTAAAAGGTGGACATAACAACAGACACCCAGGAAATCCAGAGAATTATCGGGTCATACTTTGAAAATCTATACTCCACTATAATGGAAAAATCTAAAAGAAATATTCAGCTTTATGGAAAGGTAGCAATTACCAAAATTAAGTCAAGATTAAAGACCTAAACAGACCTAGAATCCCAAGGGAAATTGAAGCTGATATTAAAAGTATCCCAAGCAAAAAAGGCCCAGCACCAGATGGATTCAGTATAGAATTCTACCAGGCATTCGCTGAACCAATACTCCTCACACTGTGCCATACAGTAGAAACTGAAGAAACATTCCCAAACTCTTTTTATGAGGCCCAAATTACCCTGATTCCAAAGCCACTAACAGATAAAACAAAGAAAGATAATTATAGTCCAATATCCTTTATGAACATTGATGTAATAACATTCAATAAAATTCTGGCAAATGGAATCCAACAATATTTCTTAAAAATCTTCCACAATGAGGCTTCATCCCAGAGTTGAAGGGATAGTTCTACATATGAAAAACTGTGAATGTCATCCATCACATAAATAAACTGAAAGAAAAAAAAAAAAACATGATTATCTCATTAGATGCTCAAAAAGCCTTTGACAAAATCCAACACTCCTTCATGATAAAAGCCCTGGAGAGATCAGGAATACAGGGAAAATACCTAAATATAATAAAGGTGATAGTCTGTAAGCAGACAGCCAACATCAAACTAAATGGAGAAAAACTCAAAGTAATCTCACTAAAGTCAGGAACAAGATATTCTTTCCTTAGATATTCAATATAGTGTTCAAGGTTTAAGCTAAATCAATAAGAGAACAAAAAGGAGATTAAGGGAAAGGAAGAAGTCAAACTATCTCTATTTTCAGATGATATGATCACATACATAAGTGGCCCCCAAATTTTACCAGGAAACTCCTACAGCTGATAAACACCTTCAGTGATATAGGGTGGTACACGATTAATTAAAAAACATAAATAGCCCCTTATATATAAGGATAAAATGCCTAAAAAAGAAATAAGAGAAGCATCACCCTTTATAATAGCTGCAAATAGTATTAAATATCTTGATGTAAATCTAACCAAAGAAGTAGCAGACCAGTTTGACAAAAAACATAAGTCACTGAAGAAAGAAATTAAGGAGACTGAGAATGGAAAGATCTCCCATGTTCTTGAATAGGTAAGGTCAACAAAGTAAAAATGGCAATTTTACCAAAAGATTCAATGGAATTCCCATCAAAATCCCAACACAATTTTTTACAGTCCTTCAAAGAACAGTACTCAACTTCATATGGAATAACAGGAAAACCAGTATTACCAAAACAATCCTGCTCAATAAAAGAACTTTAGAAGGAAACACCATCCCTGACTTCAGTCTATACTATAGAGCTACAGTATTAAAAACAGCTTTGAACTGCCATAAAAATAGACTTGTGGGTCAATGGAATCAAATTAAAGACCATGGCATTAAGCCACATACCTATGAACACTTGATTTTTGACAAAGAGGCCAAAAATTTTCAATGGAAAAGAGATAGTATCTTAAACAAATGGTGTTGTCATAACTGGGTAGGAGTAGGTAGAAGAATGCAAATAGATCTATCACCCTGCACAAAACTCAAATCCAAGTGGATCAAAGATATCAACACAAACTCAGCTACACTGAATATGACAAAAAGTGGAAAATATCCTCAAATGCATTGGCAGGTGATCACTTCCTAAATATCACACCATTAGCACAGTACAACAATCAATAAGTGGGACCTCCTGAAACTGAGAAGCTTCTGTAAGGCAAATGACACAGTCAATAAGACAAAATGACATCCTACAGAATGGGTAAAAATCTTCACCAACCCTACCTCTGACAGAGGCCTGATCTCTAAAATATAGAGAACTCAAAAAACTAGAGCCCCAAAACCTAAATAACCCAATTAAAAACTGGGGCTCAGAGGTAAAAGGGGAATTCTCAACAGAAGAATTACAAGTGGATGAAAGTCACTTTAAAATTTGCTCAACATCTTTAGCTGTCAGAGAAATGCAAATCTAAACAACTTTGAGATACCACCATACACCTGTCAGAATGGCTAAGATAAAAACAAAGATGACAAACTATACTAGACAAGATACAGAGTAAAGGGAACACTCCTCCATTGTTTGTGGGAATGTAAACTTGTAGAGCCACTCCTGAATGCAGTATAACAGTTCCTTAGAAAATGGGGACTCAATCTCCCCAAGGATCCAGAAATACCACTATTGGGCATATATCTAAAGGATGCACATTTGTACCCCAAAGATATTAGCTCAACTATGTTTATAGTAGCATTATTCATAATAGCAAGAACCTAGAAACAACCTATATGCCCCTGAACTGAAGAATAGATTAACAAACTGTGGTACATCTACACAATGGGTAACTCAGCAGTTAAAAAATTACACCCTAATATTTGTAAGCAAATGGATGGATTTGTAGAATATCCTCCTGAATGAGGTATCACAATCCCACAAAGATAGGCATGGGATTTATAAAGCAAAGAATACCCAAGACACAAACCACAACCTTTGAACAGCTTGGGATCAGAAGAAACTTAAGAGAGACATTCAGAGATTCCACTAGGAAGAGAAAATAGAGAAGATCACCTTAGAAAATTGGAATAATAATGGGTTGCAACAAAGAACTGATGGGAACAAATTATGAGAGAAGGTGATGGTTGAGTGAAAGGAGCAACAAAGAGGAAAAAAACAACAATATGGATATTTTCATAGAGGAAATCAATGTGGGGTTGCCAAGATCAGGGTCCTAGGGAAACCTCCAAGAACTCACATGATGTCCCTGTTCAACCAATAGTGGAGAGGGTGCCTAAACAGGACTTCCCTTAAAATCAAATGAATAACCACCCTAAGTATCATCACAGAACCTACACCCAACAATGAATAGAGGTGGAGTCAGAGATCCATGGCTGAGCACTGATCTGACCTCTCCATCCAGCTGAGAGCAGGGGAGGAGAGTCTGTATGAGCAAAGAGATAGGGATTATGAGGAAACTTCCCACCACAGTGCTGACTGACTAGAAATCAGGCAAACTAGCTGAATCAAGAATAGAAACTGGAGATCCATCGGGAAAAGGATCTATGCCCTCCGAGAGTAGGCAACAGTCAATTGGCATGAGCAGTATGAGCAGTATGTGGATCCTCAAGGGGTTGGATCAGACTATTTTCCTATGTGTGAGATAGCACCTTGGAGCCCATTTCCTGCAGAGGAACACCTAACCCAGTCTTGAAATTGGCTTGAGGAAATCGGACTTGTCTGCAGTGGATGTGCCACACTAACCCCATTGGGACTTCTTGCCCACTTTAGGGATGGGATAGGAGAATGGAGAGAGAAGAGGCTGAAGGCTTACTGGGAGGGATTGGGATTAGGGAAGGGGAAACAGGGGGACACACTGATAAAGAAAAGGCTGTTTTTTATAAATAAAAAATAAATTTAAAAGAGAAAACCGAAAATGGTTAATTGAGGGTTGAGAAAAATATTACCATTTATTCTTGATCATGCCCTTGCTTATCTGGTCATACAATTTATTGCTTTTAAGTTCTACTTTTAATTAATTTTTCTTTGTATGAAATTTCAACAGTATTTAAAGTTAATTTGTAAAATAATCTGTAAATCAAATGTTAAATTTTGTAACCAGGAAACATGTGTTGCAAATTCCTGTCATATGAAAAAATAACCTTGATTTTGTGATCTTCAAATTTGAGCTACATTCCCTGCCTTTATATGATGCCTTAGATCATTTTTATTCTCTACTTTTATTGTTAAAAACATCTGCATCATACGATTTTAGGGAGTCCTGAGTCTATGACCTATGACACTCTCTGTCATGGTAATTTAGTTGATTTGTATTTTAAAGTAGTCTCCTCAATTGTCTTAGTTTATTTTATAACTGACAGTAGACTTTTCTAGGTTTTGAATATGAAATTATTTTAGGGAGATTTGTTTTCACAGTATTAAAAAATGTAAGTTTTAGAAAAGTTACTTCCATAACCACTTCTGTATTGAGGTATGTTTATTTTATCTAAAACACGTTATGGTGTGTTAGGAGCACTGCCAGTAAGCAAGGTCCTTATCTCTTTGATATCTAATAAATAATCTCACTATGACATTCAGGAATTTCAACTGTCTTATCAAAGGAAGCTATTTGAAATGTTGATCCACAATCTCTACTTCCTTGACTCCAAGAGTGCAGACTAAACCAGTATAACTTTTTAAATTCTCAATTCTGAAACTTTTTCCTTAAATGAGAATTTGTCTTCCATAGAAAACATGAGTTTCTTTCCCAGATAGCATCAGGATGTTTTTCATTATCAGAAGTCATTCAGGGGTATTAGGGGAGTAGAATTAAAGAAGGAAGCACAATGTGTTTGGACATATGGTCCTTTGTTAAGATTGGCAATGATAATTATCTTCTGCTTATTTCTTTATCAATAGTCTCTCTGAACAATTTAGCCATTCTCAGTGACCTCATGGCCAGAGATCATGGCCCTCATTCTTAGGAAGACTGAAGGCAAATAAGAAAAATTGCTCAAAGCCATGTTATTTTTGAACTTTGAAATGGCTCACACAGTTAAAAATAGAACCCTGAGTAAATGAATACATGTGTCAACACAGACATGAATGGAAACACTGACTCTTTTTTTTTTTTTCCTTTTTTTTTAGACTCATCAGCCCTGTTTGAAAGACAGCAGAGTACAGGCACAAAAGGTCACATGAAGGCCCCAGAGTAGAACAAATAGGAATTTTGTCTTATACAGTTATTTTTATTTTTAAAAGGCCTCCTGAAATCTTTGAAATAATCTATTTAGAAGTACATGAATCCATGTACCTTTGACTATATTCAAATATAAATCTAAGTGAGAAACCCAAGAGAAAAATAAAAAAGTTCTTAATACTTGTATACTTTTTTCCAATTAAAAAGGTTTTTTTTTTAATACCAACTACTATTTCCCTTCTCTCCCCTCTTTCCATCCACCCTCAAACTTTCCCCTCCACCACCCACTCCTCAGAGAGGGTAAGTAGTCCCAGTGGAAGTCAATGTAGTCTGGTGATGTGGAAATCCCTTTCTGTATGCTGTGAATCTCAGTCTTTAAATAAAAGAGCTGTTTTGGCCCTTGATAGGCACCATAGAAAAAATAGGCAAAGAAATCAGAATAGGTAGGAAAGGAAGGGCAGAGTCAGGGGCAGATGGAGCAAGCCACCCAAGGAGTAACATGCAAGGAACACAAGTGAGCCATGGACCACGTGGCAGACAGATTAATAGAAATGGGCTGATTTAAGATGTAAGAGCTAGCTAGCAATGTGCCTGAGCCATAGGCCAAAGAGCATAAAGTTAATATAAGTGTCTGAGTTATTTCTGGGGGCCTGAGCAGCAGCAGCGGGTGGCTAATGGGTCTGGCACAGCAGGGTCTGGGCCTCTGGCAGCCCGGTACCAGAAACTTCAATACAACAGTCCGGCATATTCAGTTGAGGCTCAATTAAGTCATTCCACCCAGTATCAAGGTTAAGCAAGGTATCATATTGCTCTATAGGGAATAGGCTCCAAAAATTCCATTAATGCACTAGGAATAAATTCTGCCTGAGGCCTCACAAACTGCCCAAGCCATACAATTGTTATTTACATTCAGAAGGAATAGTTTGGTACCATGCAGGTTCCCAGCTATCAGTCCAGAGTCAATGAGCTTCTAACAGCTCAGGTCAGCTGTCTCTGTGGGTTTTCTCATCATGATCATAGTAGAGTTATTCATAACTCTCAACCAGAACCTGGAAACAACTTAGAAACCCCTCACCACAGAATAAATTTAAAAACAGGACAAATGAATGAACAAACAAGCAACAACAATAAATGTGGTATGGAGTACTAATCATCAGTAAAAATAAAACAAAAAGGTCATCCTAAAGTTTTCAGGCAAATATATAGAACTAGAAACAAACATTCTGAATGAGGTAATGCAGACCCAGAAACACAACTCAGTATGTTCTCACTCATAAGTGGAATTTAGAGCAAAGGCTTACAATCCACAACCACTGAGCAGTTAGGTAACAAGGAGGAACCTAAAAAAGATATTCATGGATCCCATTGGGAAGAGAAAAGAGATAAGATCTCCTCAGTAAACTGGGACCATAGGGGAGAGGAGGTAAAGGGAGGTGGAAAGAGAATATGAGGAAATGGATGGTTGAGTTGGGGGAGAGACAGAGAGAGAGAGAGAGAACAAGAAAGAGTTATCTTAATAGAAGGAGCCATTTTGGGGTTAGAGAGAAATCTGGGGCTAGGGAAATACCCAAGAACTTACAAACATGACACTAGCTAAGCAATAGTGGAGAGGGTGCCTAAACTGGCCTTCCTCTATAATCAAGTTGATGACCACCCTAATTGCCTTAGTCCAGCAACTGGTGGAAGCAGATGTAGAGATCCACTGTTAAACACTGGCTTGAGCTCCAAGTCATGTCAAAGAGAGGGAGAAGGGATTATGTGAGAAAAGGGGCCAATAGCACTTATGTATTTGATAGAAATATACAAAAATAAATGAAGACAGTGAAAGATTTGTGAAAAACATGGATGGATATTCAGCTTTAGTTTTCTACTACTAATGTTTTTTTCCTATAATTTAAATACATGGCAAGCAGACAAAAGCACTTCTCCCCTAAAATTAAGACAGAAATAAGGTTATGAAGTCACTGTCCAATATTTGAGATCCTATTTTTTCTTATTTTAAATGTTGCAAATTATAATACAAATACATCCATATAAGACTTCAATTAATTGAACACTTCTGGAGTTCCTGATGGTGTGCAAGTTCATAATGAACTTCAGAGCCTGATTATTTTTTCTCCAGTAAACCATGCATGTATTGTGTTCTTCACTATTCCCTTATTATCATATGAAGTCTTATGGTCACACAGTATAAAAAGGAACTCAGTTTAGCAAACAGTCATAGAGAGAACTTAAATTTACTATTTTTATATGTGCAGTTTATAAATCCATCTGTTTACATGTTTTAAAATATCAAAGTGATATTTTTTTAAAAAATATATTAGTGTCATCAGCTAACCATGCTGGTTATTTATATGTAATTAATTTTGTTCTTTAAAATAATCAACGTTAAACCCCGTAATATGTCTTAGAAGGTAAAGATGATGGACATGAAAGCCTGGTTACCTGACTTATGTCCTTAATACCTGAATAAAGAGGGAAGGAGATAATGATCTTCAAAAGTTGAGCACCTATATCTACATGCACATAACCCACCTTTTAACATCGTGTACAACACAAAGACACACAACACACACACACAACACACACATACACACACACACCACTTGGAAAGCTATATTTATGGTAATTTGTGGTAATTGTGTAATATAATATAATATTATAAACACACTTCGTGGAGTTCCTGAATACAATACATAGTAAGGATGTCACCAAGAACTAATCCAATCTCTAGATCCATTCTCTCATTGACAGGCAGTGGTTCTTAACTTTACCTAATATGAAGAAAATGGTTTTTTTTCCACTAAGTTCCCTTTCCATTCTCCTTAAAAGCTTTAATTTTATTTTGTGCCTTCTCAGTAGCTTTTTATTTCTGAAACTTTATAACATTGTGTTCACTGTATCACGCATGTGCATGATAACACACTGCTTCCCCAAGCATCTGACTCTGAGGCATATAACATAGTAAATTAATACAGTGGCATGATCTAAACTATTCAGAGAAAAATAAAGCTCAAAAATTATACTGTAAAATAGTCCTAGGATACATCTGTAATTTTACCAAAGGAAAATACTCAGTAGGCACCTGTTAACAACAGTTAGAAAAGGAAGTAAATTTGAAGGCAGGTAAATGAGTTATGCTTTTGTTCCTGGCTTGTTTTATTTTGTACTTTTTTTCTCATTACTCATTTACTTATTTTCAGGCTCCATGAGCTTACTGCAAGCTCTCTCTGAAAAAGTGCCTTTGGTTGCAAGTAAAACTCTGCTTATTTGTCTATGTGCCTTCTGGATCAGGGAATTCAAGAGTCAGCAGAGGAGAGAATAGTTGCCTCTGGGCAGGTCCGGACAATTGCAAACTTAGCACAAACTTAGCTTGTAAATTCCTGTCCTCACTACCCAGTGTGAACCTCATTTTCTTTGAGTCCTTTCCTAATACTGGAGGCACCCAAGGACGATAATTTCTCCTACTATAATTCCAAGGTAGTACATTAGTAATCTTTTCATTGTTATTTTCTTCTCTTACAGTTTCATGCTTTCCAGATAGGCTTTTGACTGAACTGTTACTATTTTCCTATGTGTACAGACTATCTTCAGTCACATGATGCTCAGCAACTGTGGAAATTTCTAATTATTTACATAGATTTTCTAGCAGAGGGATAAAGGATGTTATACATTATGAAATGCCAATATAAATTTTGTGGCACATAATATGTTGGTCTCTCTCAAATTAATTATACATAGTACATGGACAAGAAAACAACCCAAAAATCACATTTCATAAAGGGTGTGACTTGGGCCATGTGACCTTATAATTTATCTTTCAATCAAAAGACTTTTGTGTTAAGAAAATAAGACATAAATAATCACACTGGTGAACAGGCAGAAGTCATTATACAGTGGATAGAAGGCCTTTTCATCTAGTCACCCTGGTTTGAGATAACTGTGTCAGAAAAAGAAAATACAATATATTGCAATCCTTATCCACAGTTTATTCTATCTACACTGTGTGGGAGATTATGTTGTTACATTGTAAATAATTGTCCCACCCACTGGTTTAATAAAAAGCACTGATTTGCCAAAGGCAGACAGGAAGTGTGGGCAGGGCTACAAGACTAGGAGAACTCTGGGAACTGGAAGAACAGAGCAGAAGGCCAGAGAGAAGCCAGAAGATGCAGAGGACAACCATGCTGCTCTGAGAAAAGGTACCCAGCCCCATGGCTGAACAGGATAAGAGCCATGGGTTAGATTAAGGGTAAAGAGATAGCAAGTTGGATGCCTGGGCCTTAGGCCAATCACCCAAAAACTATTGAAAGCATTTATATGTCACTTTGGGACTGTGGAACTGCAGATCTGTGGGTCCTAAACCTTAAGGTTAGGCCCAAAAGTCGAGGCCAGAAACCTCTTACTACAAATGGCAGCCCAATGTGGGTCATATACACGATATATACCCACAAAAAGTCATAGAAAGCTTAAAAATGGTTTAGAGCCCAAAGTAGCCTCTGAATTTTGTCTCCCATGTGAGTCATGGTACAGAGACACATGGGCTTGAGCTATAATGGTGGGCTTTGGAGTGCAGCTTAAGGTGTAAAATGGCTGTTTCCTGAAGTCTTACAGGACCTGCAATTTAAGCATAAAGTTATAAATGATTTATTTAAAGTTTCTGTTCATAAGGATGAAAAGGGAACAGAATCAAAGATGGCTTCTTAGTTTTGATGTTTCTTGGATCAGCTCTGTTTGCCTGAGGCAAACTGAGGATTGGCTTTTTGAAAAGAAGCTTCCTGATTCAGCCTTAAGAGGCAAAACACTTGCGAGTTCTTTAAGAGGCCCTGCTGCCAAATAGTTAAATGGAGTTAATGAGCAGCAGATAACCATCTGTGTGCTTCTAAAGGTCTGTGAGTCTGTGGACCTAAACATTGAGGCAAGGTCTGAAAGTCAAGGACAGAAACCTCTTACTACAACACTGATACAAATGAAGGCCCATAAAATAGCATTTTGCTTTTGAAAATAATCAGCCAAAGAGTTTTGCATTAATATCACAAATTAGTTACAACCAAAATAAAAGAAAAATAAATTAAAAAATGAATAAACACACACACAGATTCACTCACTCACTCACTCACTCATTCACTCACACATCTTTAGTAGTCAAGAAAATAAGTTGATTTTAATAAGTACTCATAGACAATGAATTATATCTTATATGTTTAATTCCCCATCTGATTTTGTTTATAGATTTGGTTGTGTAATTTTTTTCTGGAGTGGGTGGTGGGCAACATTACTGTTCTTTGCTCCCAATTACCTTGGGAGATCTTATCTATTTCCACTTTCTAGGGGGAATTCATAGGCTCCTTTCATAGGTTCCTCCTTGTTATCTAGCTTCCTGAGTTTGTGGATTTTAGCCTGGTTATCCTTTGTTTCACTTCTAATGCTTCTATTATCCAATTATGAGTTTGTATTTCTGGGTTACCTAACTCAGCAAGTATTTTCCTAGTTCCATTAATTTACCTGCAAGTTTCAAGAAATCTTGCTTTTTGTTTTCAGTTGAGTAAAACTCTATTGTGTAAATGTATCACTTTTTAAAATCTATTCTTTGGTTGAGGCACATCTGGGTTGTTTCCAGGTTCTGGCTATTTCCAAATAATGCTGCTATGAACATAGTTGAGCAAATGTCCTTATGGTACAAATGTGCATCCTCTGGGTATATGGCTAGGAGTAGTATATTTTTCAAGATTAAAATCAAATGGAGAAGCTTCAGAACCAATGCTTCTGCCTCTGATAAGGATATCTTACCTACTTCTCTTTAATTTCCATGTTTCCAGATAACAACCACTTTGCAATATATTCCAGTATTCTGTTGAGTCTAAGAAAAGTCTCTGGGAATTTCTGATGGACCAACATTTTCTTTCTAACAATCAGTACAATTTCTAATTTATTTTACTGGAAGAAATAAAGCTTTAATCATCATTTGAGAATATGTGAGTAAATGAGAACACTTAAACAAATGTGGATTATTTTTACAGAAATACTTAAAAAGTTAAATGCAAAGTTTAAAACTGAAATTTTTCTACACATGGAGATCAAATTGTCCTGTATTTCTTCACACATTTTCCCCATTTATGTACAAAAAACAAAACAAAAAAAATATATTGACTTTTAAATGTAGCTTAATTCTGATCACCTCTCTTCACTCCTGACTCTAGACTCATAATCTGTCTTCCCCTCCATAGTTTAAATATGTGGTCTACTCTCTGAAACTTCAAATGATCTCTAAATGTTCTTTGAAACCGTATATGGAGAGTGATCTGTCCTCTCCTTCTTTCAAAAAAATATGAAAGCTTAGTATGGTCCATAGTAGCTGATGATTTATCTTCTGAATTATTTTAATCCAGATTAATGTGTTAAGATTAAAGCTAGGAACTTTAATGAAACAAAAATTAAACAAGTTATTTTAGAAAATTTTATGTTCATCAAAAGTATACTAAATGTACAACAGAATTTAACAAGTGAATGAATGGTAACAGTTCAGCTGCTCACTGCTGGAGAAATTATTTAAAGGCAAGCATAATAGAATGACCCATGTGATAGGCACAAGTGTAAGAAACATCATCAACTCCTACTTAATTTAGAATAGATACAGATGGCTACATATAGAAATATTGACATATATGTGTATGTGCATAATTACTCTTCACACAATCTTTTGTTTATGATTTAACAGAGAATCTAGGAGCAATTTCACTCCTAGAGAAATGTGGACACTTGTCTTAAAACTGTTATGTTCTAATATCATTGTTAGTTGATAGTCAGCAGAGACCATTGGAAATTTTAAGGAGTCTTGACAAAGGGAAAAATACAGAAAATATGAAACTTTACAAATTTAGAATATTATTAACTAAAGAAGTATAAAAAATAAACAACAAAAACTCAATATCGTTATGTGACTTGAACAGTCAAACACAGAATGCTTATGAAGAAGCACACAGGTTTAAATGCTATAATAACTATGTTACTCATAACAAATTAAGAAGGACTAGGTTAATGGGAACATTATGAAACAGATATATGTGAAAATATCCTCCTTCAGAAAATAATAACTATCTGGATAAATTATTAAAAAACAAAGATATATTCCATGTAGATGACTTTTAAATATTTCATAGATTTGTTCTACCCATTAATAGGAAAATTGCATTTCTTAAGTGAGGGCTGTGCATAGCAACTTCCTTTCAGGGAGTATAGGATAGGATGTCTGGGAGCTTTTAAGTGGAGAAATACCTGGGGCAGATAACTGAGGTAATGAATGTCTTTGATACAGTGTGTGTATTCTGCCTCTTCCAAATAAATAAACATAATCTAATCAATTAGAAAATACCAGACAGATTCCAGTGCAGGTGCATTCTGTACAGACTAAAAAGGCCAACCATTCTTCAAAATGTTCAAGATCCCCCAAAGGCCAGAAAATTAAAATACAGGACAGGAGAGATGGTTCAGCAGTAAGAGCTCTTGGCTGATCATTAAACAAACAAACACATAAGAACAAAACAAAACAAAGCAAAAGAAACAAACAGATAGAAATTCCACTAAGGTTTTTCCAGCATTCATGTGGTGTCAGGATCACAATCTTAATCACCTGCACTCTGCTTCCAGAACATCCAATGTTCTCAATTTAGTGTCCTCATTTGGCCTCTGCTGAACTCACCTACAAGTGGTCATGTGAACATACACTCACAGACACAAACACACAAATAAAAATAAAATGCATTCTTTTTTCCCAAAGAAAGCTTAAAAAACTTGCAAAGGGAAGAGATGCCTAAATTTTTTTAAAGCACTTATATCCTGAATGATGTTCTATAAATTTAAAGAATGTGACAATATAAATACTGTGTTATCATTATCTTATGCTAGCAAATAATTCCTGTTTCATTAAAACAAATATTAAAGGTTAGTAATAAAATGAAATTGAATGAACACATCTTTATCATCTCCACTTTCTCTCTAAGCATCCAATGATTTTAAGCAATTATTTTCTGCCACTCAGTGATAGAAAAAAAAGCTGAATATATTCATTGCAAAAAAAACCTATGTAGGAAAACTTTGTGATCAATCAGAATAAATTGCACTTATTTTCTAAGTCCACAATCTACAGGGAAACTAGCTTATCATTTACAGATGTTTCCATGAAATTCTCAGTGTTCCCCAATGTATCTCACTTCTCTTTACTACACGTCTCTGAACTGAAGAATGATTTCTTTTTCAAAACTGTACTCTTTACGTATACTGTGATCCTCCTGACTCCTCAAATTTTGGAATTACAGGTGTGTGACAACCATGCTTAGCCTTACATAGGTGATTTTAAATTTTATTTTTAAAGTTTTAATTTACTATGTATATGTATGCAAGCCATATATATAGATGCTCAAGAAGGCCCAGAATTTATGTGTTGATCTTCACAGAAATCAGCATCATCAGTGAAAGAAATTTTTAACAGGATTCTCTCCAAGAATAGAAATCCTTCTACTTTATTAAGTGAACTGGGATGTTAAACTTCATACTTATTTCTTTATTTCACAAACATGGCATTACCACTTTTGTCTTTGCATATTTATATGTTTATTTATTTCACTTACTGAACCATAAAAGGAGTAATTTTTAAAGAATCTTCAATCTGACTAATATAATGAGATTCAGTAAACTTGCACCCAAATATTCATAGCTGAGGATCAGTCATAATGGCCACCTAGAGCCTTCATATCTGTTTGAGTTATGATGTTTTGAATTTCCCTTTAAGCCTGGCTGATTTTCAAGGATAGTAGAAGAAATAGCTTTCTTCTTTGCAGATCCGTTTCACTGTAGCAATGCTTCCTCGAGGATATGGTACACCGTATTGCAGGGTGTCCTCATAGGATGGTTCCTGAGGGAATGGATTTTATATTCTAATGTCAGACAGTGGGAGAATGAGAGATAGGAATGCACCCTCACATCCTTATCTTATTTAGAAAAGACTCAAAATCTATTATATATAACCTAAAAGTGACTCAACCTGAAAATGAAACTTAGGTTTTGAGAAATATAAAGGTGATTCCTAAGAAATGTATTAAGAACTGAATGCATCCTCTTGACTTCAGAAAATAAAGGTGAATAAAATATGCATGGTGAATGAAAAAAATTACTTAAAATTATTTTAAAAGCCAGTGTAAGACCTGTGTTACCATTAAAGCACGTATGAGGTAAAGCCAATAAAAAGAAGGGATTTCATCAAGTGTCTTAATTGCTTATGTGTAAAAAACAGTTCGACTTATTATTATGACTGATATTTAACTGGCAACTTTCTCTTGGGTTTCACACTTATGAGTTGGGTCTTTTATCTATTTTATGTAGTTTTACATTTAAAAAACATGTTTTCAGTATATATGCTATAGATACATCAAAAACAATGAAACTCCTTACATTAAGATTTGAATTTAAATATATATGGCAAATAAAAGGATAAAATTGGTGGTGTCTATGTTATGAAATATGAATTCAAGATGTAAAGTATCAAATAATACAAATAAACATCATGAAACATACAATATGAGCCAGACAGTGGTAGTACATGCCTTTAATCCCAGCACTTGGGAGGCGAAGCATCTGGATCTCTGTGAGTTTGAAGTCTAGTTCCAGGATAGCTATGGATATTTCACAGGGAAACATTGTATCAAGCAATCAAACAATAAAAAATATGCAATATGCAAATATTTAATATGGAGAGTAGAGTCCTAAGAGATATACGAGAGACTAAAATTATGTGTTCTACAAGCAAAGACATAGAAACACATGGTATGAATGACTTCTACAAACTTTTATTTCAGTGATGATTCAAGTATAAAATAATTTTAACAAAACAATTTAAAATACATAAACCATATGCATAGGAATTTTATGCCTTATGAACACTGAACACATTGGATTGAGGAGCTAAATGGAGGCACAGCTGTTAACAGCACTGGCTGCTCTTTCAGAAGACAAAGAACCCACAAGGCAGCTCAAAACTATATGTGACTCCAATGTAAAGAAACCAAATTCTCATTTTTCATCTCTATAAGCACCTAGCACATACATGATGCTTATACTTACATGCAAGCAAATCTATAACCACATAAAATAAAACTCAACCTTAACATTATAGTGACCACATTATTTTTGTTACAGTCACTGAAGTCCTTTTCCTTTTTCCATCCAAAATCACTCAAAATGAAACAAGGTGTATCATATACTCTAATATAAACAATATAAAGATAAATTGATTAGGTAATTGTGTGCTTTAAAAAATTAAAAATTTGTGAAAACTACAAACAAAGTTCTTTGAAATAAGAAAATAAAACCATTACAACTAAATTTCATTATGCCTTATAAAATAAAAGACATTATAAATAAAAATGTAATAATGGCTACATTTTATATAAGGTTTAAATTCAAGGTCTAAACATAGTAAAAGTGGCCTTCCTTATTTCAGTGCAGTTGGGGGTGTGTTCAGGAAAAATCTCTGTCAAATTGTCTTCACTGTAGTTTCAATAAAAGCTATCACTCATACGCTCATGCGTTTAAATATTTTTTCCCACATTTATGATACTGCTTGTTAGATAAACGAAAATGCCTAGATGAGGAGCCTTGCTGGAGGTACCATGTCACTGGGGCTGTTCCGTGAGAGTCTATAGCCTATTTCCACTTACAGCTTTCTCTGATTCCTGTGTGTATATGTGATGTGGTCTCTTGTCTTCCTGCTCTAGCTGTCAACTACTGTGTTTTCTTCCAACCATGGACACCCAGAGTCCTGCAACTATACAACATAAACTCCTTATTAAATTACTTTTGGGCATCTAATTTATCAGCATAATAAAATATAATAACAATTTTAAAACTCTATCCTCATGATCGGTGGTCTCAGGAAGTATTTCCTCCACTCACAATCAGTCATGGTTGCTGTTACATCACTTTGGGACCTTCATGGGAAACAGACAGTTAACAAACTAGGAACCCCCTTGCAACATAATTAATTGACCTTCATCCCAAGAATTCTGATGTGAACATGTATCCTGGCACTAATGACTTTCTCTCAGTATTCTCAGGCTCTTCTTTGTACAGACAAGCAGATGAACAATCTGCAAATAAGGATTTTTGAATGTTCTGGGTTGAGAAACTGGGTCATTGGGTGTTCAGAGACTCCGGAGAAGTAGAGAATGGAAGGAAAGCCATTTTAACTACAGCTTGAGGATGCACTTCGCCAGTGAGAGCTGGTGCGTGATTTGCTATTGACCTTCAGCAACTTTCCCAGAAACAAGCCAGAATCTTGAAGAATTTGTGACCACACAAAGTGAACTTATTTTGGAAAAACAAGAAGGTCTGAGTTAAAGAGACTAATAGGTGTTACTGATATTCCCAGAAGAGGAAAACAAATGTGTTTTCTCAAGGAAATTTACCTTACTAGTTCTCAATCCTGGTACCCTTGAAGGGACATTTCAACCCAGTCCCTAAACTGGCCAGTGCACTGGGTGATAATAATATATAACTGTCTGTACCTAAGTAGCTTTGTCTATATCTGATAGAAACTGTCCTTTTGGAAATGCTGTATAATTCGTAGTTCATACCAATGCACACAAGATCTGGCTTGACTCAAACTCTACCTAGAGCTCTTCATGAAATTCCCAGAGTATAACATTTTTAGTGGAATTTCATTCATTTTCCAGGAAGGCACTACTTCAACAATTCTTTTGTATATTAAACCTATACAAATCACTTCTCTAGGGAAACAATTTAAAATTATCATAAAACAGACTGTCACAAATTTTACTCAAGTAAGAAGACATTATCGCAAGAGAGTAATTAACTTTCTATATAAAATATTAGGAAATCTAATAGTACACACCAATTTTCATACAATAATTTATGTCATTGTTAGCTAATATTGAGTAGTATATGATAAATATTAAGCCTGATAATGGACTTGATGCACATAATTTCTTAGTGAAATACCAGGTGTATTTTCAACTAAACACATTCTAGTGCTATTATTGTTAAATATAACTCTTGGTGAAACTAATGTTGATATACTTTGTGGTAAAATGCATTAAAAATAAATAATAAATTTATTTAGTAAAATCAATGAGAAACAATCCCATGTGCTTTCCAAACACTTTTTGATCAGTGTATAATGCTGTCAGTCAATGTTGGTTTTCAATAATTAATATTTTAAAAATCAATCATAATATTGTAAAATAAAATAACTTCAGAAACATGAATAGAAATTAATGATTAATTATTTTAAAATTATGATAAGGTAATCACCCCATTGAATAATGCGATGTTTGTCCATTTCACCAAATTATTTTTTATAAGAAGTAGACAGTAAGTTATTTTTAAAGTAAAATTCTACAGCATCAAAACTGCATAGATAACTGAAAGATATACACATTATTTGTGAAATGAAGATAAAACATGTTATAATATGAAACTGAATATTATAACTTTAAATTCACAGTTTTCTAAATTAAATTTTCTTCCATAACAATGTGATTCTTTCTTTTTTAAAAAGTTGAATTATTTTAACATAACTACCACTGTTCTCCCTCCCTCCTCTCTTCCCAGTTGTCCTTCAGCTTCCTCCCTCCCTATCCCACCGTCTATTTTTCAGAGAGAGTAAGGACTAGCACAGTTGGTCTACACAGTCTGGAATATCCAGTTTCTAGGCTGAGTAAGGGGTTCCTCTGTAGAGAATAGGATCCAGGAAGCCAGTTCATGCACCAGGAGCAAATTCTGGTCCCACTGCCAGAGTCTGCACAGTGTGATTATTTCAATAATAATTTAGTTTAAATGTGGATGTTATGTACAACTTACAGAGTTTTCTTATGAGTAGGAGAAATAATTTAGAGAGTGATCATCACTCATCTGCTTAATCGAATATTAAATGTGTTTAAGGTAGCAGGAAAAGAGAATATGAAATGAAATAAATAGGGAAGAAAACAAGAGGAGAGGAATGGGGGATGGATAGAAGAGGATGATTCATGAATTGGCCAAAAAAGATGAAAAATGGAAGGAAGAAGGAAAGAAGATAAGGAGAAAAATTGTATATTTTAAGGGTGTCACTAATGAGGAAAGAAATATTTATTAACTGGAAACTTGAAATAAACCAGGCACACATTAGGGAGTTAGAAGCTCACCTGTGGTAACAAAATTATTTTTAAACAGAGTAAAATATAGGACACACAGAAATATACGCAAGAGAATGTCTCCACCCACGAAAAGCATTCATAAAGTATATATGCTTTAATGCCAGTGCTCACAAAAGTAAAATACTCTTACCGATTAAATGGGAAATATTTGTAATTAACCCAAATCAATTTTAAAGTGTAAGGTAGCTCGATTTTATTAAAGTTATTAAATGTTTAATACATAAACACTCTGAAAATTTACTGTGTTTGTATAACTATTTCAAAATTATTGTGGGTGAGGTATTTGTTTAAAATGTATCTGAAATGATAGCCTTATATTCATTATTATAATATAAAAATAGAAAGGACAATACAAGTTTTGGAATAAATATCATGGTTATTGCAAACATTTTATTTCTTAATAAAATATCCTGAAATCAGATGTGGGAAGAACAATTGAACTTGAAAGCTTGATATAAAGTAATGATATAAATAATGATATACTCTTGACAAAGTACTGAAATCAACATAACAAGGGGTCTGTTTAAATAAAAACGACCGAAGCTGAAGACATGGAGACACATAAATACTGGCTTGACATTTTATTCTTGATAAACAAAAAAGGTGCAAAATTCTATCCATGGATTAATATTATGTTGGATAATATTAGACATATCTAATATTTGTCCATATTTCCCTGATTTTGTAATACTAGTCATAAGTTATCTTCACAAAGTAAACAAATATTACAAAATTATGCTTAATGAATATATTAAATGTAGCAATATCCTGTTTATATTGTGTCATATAAAATTATTGATCTCTTTTAAATTTAAGTAATAAATAGTTATACTTAAAACTAACTGGAGTGCAATGTATTTTTTTCTATTAAATTAAGGTAATTTTTGGAACAATTAATAAGTAATAAAGCAACATGTAATCAAATCAACTGATCAGATGCATAAATACCTCTGTCTGATGTGACACCTGAGACATACCTGGTGTTATTGTTGAAAGAAGCTGCAAAAGGTTCATTATTCAAGTGAGGCTCCATGGTATAGGACACATATGTGAATCCGGTATTGGAGGAAAATACAAAAGGAAAGCCATCTAGTTAGTTAAAGATTAGCATAAACTACTGAGAGCTCACAAACTCTTGACTGACTGTCATGGAGGCACTGAACTAGGCCCTTTGAATGAGGTGACAGTTGTGTGGCTTGATCTGTTTGTGGGACCCCTGACAATGGGACCAGAATTTATCCTAGGTACATGAACTGGCTTTTAGAGTTCATTCCCTATGGTGAGTTGCCTCACTTACCCTTGATGCATGAAGGAAGAGATTGATTATGCCTTAATTTGGCATTCAAGGCTGTGCTGAGTATTCAATGGAGAGACCATCTCTGAGGGGATGAGTGTTGAGAGGGAGGTGGAAGGGAGCGAAAGAAAGAGAGAGAGGGAACAGTGGTTGGGATATAAAATGAAAAAAAAAATTTTAAAAAAAGATTAGCTTGGGATACATGAGGTAATCTCTGAATATCAATGAAATAGTTGAAAATAAATAATTAGATAAACAAACACACAAAACAAGTCTCTTAGCTGTAATTGTCAAAATAATATTTCTATATCACTAAAGCTATCACTTATAGAAACTTAATCATACCTCTGATAAAGATATAATACAAAAAAAGCTATACAATTCTTTTTTGGCTAAAAGTAATGTTTTTATTTAGAATTATGGTAAAAAATACAATACTAACTAATTTATTTTTTATAAAATATAGGTTTGTAACAAGTTAGATGCTATCCCCATTGCAATTTAAAGTATGGATTGTAATTAAAACAGAAAGAAACAACATAAAAACTACAATTACAAAGACATTGTTATTGCTCCATTGTTATGATTTAGTCACAAATTATAACCAAAAGTATTTCATAAACACAGACCCTCACTTTACATTTCTTTTTTTAGTCCTTATAGATTCTTGAAAGCATAGGGCCAGTTACATAAATCATTACTACTATATAAACACTGTACCCATGTTGTAAAGTACAGTCACATTTAAACAGTATAATCTGCTTTAACAGTGCTCAGACCATTAATACACAGAACAAAAGAAAATGGAGACCTTAAATTTTAAGTAGAAATTAAGATTCTTAATTTGTCAACTGCCTGTTCAGTGAACGAATGTACTTACTGATATGACAAAATCCCATCCATAGGTCTGCATTCTGATGAATGTGCAAAAATATGTTAAATTGGGCTGATGACCATGAGATACTGATACATTTTAAATGAAAAAAAAGTAGACTATACAGAAGGAAGAAATGATGAAAAGCTTTATGAAAGTTTAATGAGGATAAATATAGTCTTGGAAATCAAAGAAACAAACAGTTTAGTTTATGAGTTTAGTACCAAATATCCACTTTGTAAGAAAATTGGAAACTTCCACATTATCTCCTATATCCCAGATAAAGATCTCTCTTATTCATCCATAAAAACAACCTATGTTTTTTTAAACATTTACATCAAGTAACAGATGTGTTTGTTTATACTAGTGTTTCTTGGTTTGAAAACCATTTAGTTCTTTTAATTTGGTTTGATTCTCATTATATTTGCCACAGTTCTTAATGATCAGTGGTGTGACATTGGGTTGAAGTAGTGATTTTTAAATATCAGTATATACTGAAGTACATAAAAAGTCATACAAGCTTTACTTGTTGGTTTCTGCCAAATTAACACAAACATAGACCTATCTGGGAGAAGGTTATCTTAACTGCTACAATGCCTCCTCAAGATTGACTTAGAGGAAATTCTGTGGAATATTGTCTTCTTAATTAATGATTGATGCTCATCTTGGGCAACCTCTGCTCAGATGGTCATGGGTGGTATAAAAAAGCAGGCTGAGAAAGATCTGGGAGCACTTCAGCAAGCAACAGTCCTTTATGATTTCTGATTCAGTCAGTTCCTGCCTCAAAGCTCCTGCTCTAATTTCCTGTCATGTGATTTTCACAGCAACCTAAGACAAATGCGTAAATTATATGGAGTTAGTTTCAAGACTTTTATGGCATTTTTTAATTTAGATGTTGTTGTTAGTGACAATGTTTTCTTACTTACCTTACCTCTTGAGCCTAGAAGTCTTAATTTCTTACGTAGTTTTGGCTTCTTATCATTAGGTTTCTGTTGTACTTCACTGGTCACCTACAGATTTGCTCTGTGTTGTAATGGAATTATGAAGACTTTCCTAGTTTTATTGTAGCATACTGTCCAATCAAACTTTGGTGTTTATCTTCTTAGGTGTTCATGCCATACACTTTTAAATAATGCTAAAGGGATGTTATAAAGTCCATATTGCAAGCCCTTTAAATTCCATTCATTGGTGGTAATAATTTGTGTGAAGATCTTGACCTTCACATGGCTCAACAGTAAAGTAACGTACATCTCTTTGAAATCAATGCTTAAGTATCTCAGGATGGCTTCATATTCTATAACATTCTCCTTGCCACCTATTCACCAAGTGAAAAGTCTTACCTAAAGCTACTTTACATTGAAAGTTGCCTATATTAAGTAAAACTTTTAGGTTTATGTATTATTTTCCTATTATGTGGACATTCCTACATTATTTTACCATGTTTTCCTAATACTTCTAAATATCTCACTTCACTTCACAGTCTTTATTTTTCATATTAAACTGGTTAATTTTCTACCTTGTGATTTATTTACTTGATTAAATAAATGGGGTTTTCTTTTCCATATGACAAATTACAAAGTCAAACATGAAATAAAGTATTTCATGACACAAATGTCTGTTTCATTGTGTAGCAGTTGGTTTTAGAATTCCTGGTCTCAGAACTAAGTTAAGGCACTACTCCAGGGAACATCGGGGTTCTGTTGAGTGTATTTCTGTCTCTTGTGCTCATGCTGACTTTTCTAGTCATAAACTAATCTTACCCACATATGCCATTAGCCAAATATGTCAAAGTATTTATGTTGTCTTTATCGATCTCACTGTATGTACTACATATATATCATCACAGAATGTCCAATGTTTATTAAAATGTGAAAAAAAAATTCCAAGCCATGTCTTATGGAGAAGAGCCAAATGTTCAATCTGCACTCTAATAAACATCAAAGGTGTATTGTTGCACTGTGGCATAGAGCCTGGTTACTTCTAAGTGTATCATTGATTAAAACAATTTTGTCAGGTCAAGAGATAAATACTAAGGCCTAGAAGGAAGAATCAAGATACCATACCAAGTAAACGACCAAAAATACTCAGCAGCTAATTGGGTTAAAAAAAATTTCCAACCAGACTGATCTACTTCTTACATTAATCCAGAAAAGTAAGGTGCTCTGACACTTTGTGGCTCATTTTAAAGATCTTAACTCCTGTATGTGCATATGCAACCTCCCTTGACTACAATATCTCCTTTGAGTAAATATGAAATGAGAGATAATGTGACCCTTGTCCCTGTTACAATGAGGCTTCTTGACCCCAAGTGGAGGTCCAGGACTGCAGACCTGCAGTCCCAGACTGCCTAGCAGCCCACTGCTTCTTAGGCCCCCAAAATAACTCAGACATTTGTATTGTGCTGTTTGGCCTATGGCTTAGGCACATTGCTAGCTAGCTAGCTCCTTCATCTTAACCCATTTTGATTAATCTGTCCTTCTGTGTGGACCGTGGCTCACCTGTGTTTCTTACATGTTTCTTCTTTGGGTGTCTGGCTCAATCTGTGTCTCCATCCTCTTACTACCTATTCTGATTTCTCTGCCTACTTTTTCTATGGTGGCTGTCATGGGCCAAAACAGCTCCTTTATTTAAAAATTGATATTCACAGCATATAAAAAGACATTTTCACATCATATCCCTATAATTTTAGAATACTATCTGTGACCAAGAAATGGAAAAGATACTTATCTATAACCAGACAATATTTTCTTCTTATGTATTTGAGATTAAAAAAGAATTAGAATGGACCTAAGCCTTCTTTTTCCTGTCCTTCACATGCAAATATTATCACATGCTTCAGTGATATCTCTATGCCTCTGTGGATGAAGATTTTCTTCTTTGCTACTAGTGTTAGTTTTGAGTCTACATTTAACTTTTAGATAACTTATATTTTCTCCTATATCATCACAGATGGCCACAAGATGCTTTGATAATGCTTGATACAAGAGTCAGAGTATACATACATGTTGCCTTCCTACACAGTGATAAGAAAGCTCCTTTAACCAAATTAACTGGTACTGTGATCCACTTTGCTGAGGTTGTATGTCCCATATTTTTCTCTCTTCTTTGTTTTAATTTTTTGCTCTGTGGGAATGTGTTATTTTAGTAAATTTCATATGTTTCAAGAATACTCCTCAGTACTGCTCACTGACTTTTTCACTGCCTGATTCCTTCATTTATATCACTGATTTCTACAGAAACGCTGTTCAGACACTAACCTGAGTACTAACAGGTGTGATTAAATCCTTTCATTTATAGAACACATTAATTTTACAAAGATATATTTTTATCTTAATTTGCAAAAGGTATTTCTCAATATCAAGCCTTACTATAAAACCCAGTCAAGCCTGAAACCCTTTATATGGTAAAGCTGGCCTGTGATTCAGCATTCCTCTGGCTTGATTTCCCACATATTGCAATTACAGGCATGTGCTCATCTAAATGTATTAACTTTAAACTAGATACATGTATAACACCATAACATCATGTGTAACATCAACATTTAACTTTATCCTCTGTTAGGATTCTGCTTTAGCCTCTGAAGCCAGGCCTTGCTATGTGTTCTGAAGTAAAGCCCCATTTAAGAAAATTCCCACCAGTGACTCTCTCTCTTGCATTTTTCCTTTTCAGAGTGCTTCCTCCCTCTTCCTCCCTTCTGCCCCCTTCCTTTTCCCTCGCTTCTTCCCTTTTATCTATTATAACAATAATAAAGTCCTTCTACATAGAAGCAGACTAAGTGTCTTGTGCCTTGTTACTGCCTGCCACCGACTCTCTCTGTGTCTCCTGCCCGTTGTCCCAGGTCCATAGGGCATGAGGCATCTCAAATTATAGACACTGCCAGCTAACCAGGTAAATGCATTATCATACCATACCAGATCAAACATGATCCCAACTTTCTTACTTAAAGTTTACGTAAGTTTGTATGATATAATCATCATAATAGTGTATTGAATGGGGAAGAAATAGATTGAAGTTTGCATAATTTTAATTTGTATTTCTTATGGTATATCTATGTGCCACAGTGTGCATGTGGAGGTCAGGTGACAATTTTGGAAGCAGCTTATCATCTTCTACCTTGATAATGCGGTATGTAATTTGTTTCTTCATTGTTGCATACTCGAAGGTACCTGACTTGTGAGTTTTTCTATTCTCCTATTCTCATTCTCTTGTACCCACTACCCACTTTACTATAGTTGAGATTGGATTATAAGTACACACTGATACATGCACCTTATTTATTTATCTATTTACTTACTTACTTACTTGTTTCTTTTAACAAGGGTTTCAGGCCTAAACCATAGACCCGCAAACTTGTATGGAGTTCACTTTTACCCCTAAAGCCTTAAGCAATTTTCTGAGTTTGCTAATAGGCTATCAGTAAAGGTCAAAATAATGATTATTACATGACCACAGGAAATAGAGTACCAATAAAAGTAGTCTTCATCTCAATGTGATATGGAATTGACTCACAAATAGGAAAGAAAAGATTGGAAGACATAAATTATTAAGACTTAGAAGAATATAAAACAAAATCCAGCTATCATCACTGAAGCAAATATTCAAGAACAATAAATCCTTTTAGAAAATTAGTAATCTTTGAAATACTTAGGCTAATGTATGACCCAACCTGTAATGATTGTTTAAATTATATTAATTAATTAATTTAATTTAATGGAAATAAATACCTAGTTAAATTTTATTACTTTATAATCCACTTAAATCACATGAAGACACACAAAAAATTAATCATTAAACCTTTCTTAAAGTAACTGAGTATTAAAACTAGTGTAAATTTTAATTTCTTATTAAACTGTGATTTTAATTGATTTAACATAATCTCTTTTTTTAATCACATGTCAATTCAATGAGAACCTATTTGATTAGCTAATTGTTTAATGAGAAAACTGAACACTAGTGCCAAAAGACCATGTTTTTAAAAATTTGTGTCAAATCGTAGAATTTTATAGCTGAATGTAAATTCTTTCATCTAAATACTTCTTGCCTTCAATTCTCTGATAAACAAATTTTTTTATTAAGGACAATAGTTTGACTAATTCTTCAAAAATTAATGAAACAAATTAATATACCTTATTGACACATATTTAGAATAAAAAGGCTTGAAAATGAGTCCAATAGGAATCATTAAAAATCAGTGTGGCTAAGTATCTGGGTTTCTTCTTGGTACCTTGAGCCTTCTCTAGTTCATTACTGTATCATTATGGCATTGATGCATGTGGGAAAATCCTGAGAAGCCACCAGACTGACACTGACAAATGTGGGAAGAACATGTGAGAATTTTTTTCAGGCTGATAGATTTTTTTTTTGAACCCTCTGCAAAGCTGCTTTACAGGAAATGACAATCTTCCCAGGTCTTAGAGAAAATGATTGTATCAGGCCCAAAGACAGGCTTTTAATAATGAAAGCCATTGTTTGTATCTACCTTCCATTGATTTTTTTTTCAGAGAAAGTATCATTGTACCAGCTGAGAAATTTCTTGCCACCCTATGTTATTAGTTTCACACAGCTTAACCACTTTGTGACAGATTTGATCCTCTGATTGCCACATAAAGGAAGTCATTCACATCATTCCAACTGCTAGCTTCTGCTTCTCCTTCCTTCAAAAGCACTTCTTACTCTTCTCCCAAGGCCTTGTGTGCCTCCTTCTAGCTCCACAAGGAAGCTACAAATCAAGGCCTGAGGGTAGTGACCAACCCCGACCCCCTCCAGCCCCTTAGGATGCTGGTATGGATGCACAAGCTTCTGAAGTTTGTGATATTCATTATTCTTGAGACAGGCATCTTTAATTAGCATCTGGTTTTATTTATGTATGTTTTGTGGTAAATAATATGATTATCTCTTCCATTTTAAAGACCTCAAGGTACCATTATATTAATATTTTTTAAACATTAATTAAAAATTTTGCTGAATTTGCAGCTAAGCACACCCATACACAACTTTGTTTCACACACCAAATTCCTCATTTATTTTTGCTGTTATTTTGTAGAACTCAAGGAACATAAGCTGTCATATCTCTGAGGAAAAGAAAAGGCAGTCCATTTTAAACCATGTGTAATTTTATACAGCAACTATTGATTTAAATCACTTTAGCACTATTGATATATAACATGATACATGCCATGACCTTAAACTTTCCAAAGATGTCTATATTAAACTTGGAAATATATACACAAAGGCAGAAATTTATAATACCCCCTTAAGTAATGAAAGTCAATCATTTATTGTTGCATTTGTGATGAATGCTATTTATGTGTTGAATTAGCATTTTAATGTTCTAATTCAAGCAATGAAACACCCTCAACATTCCATAAGAAATGCTATCTTACATTGGTGGATCTGATTTGGAATGTTTAGACAAAGTATGTGAAAATCCAGCAGAAGTAAGGTCAAAGGAAAATTATACATTTCAACTGAACAATGCAAGAGCATATGGTGCTGAGTAGGAAGGAAGGTTTTGTATCTCATACTAGACAATTGAAGACTAACAAAGAATTGTGTGATCCTATCTGAACTATGAAAGAGCATGATAGTGCAGAGAATAGAAGAAATGTTAGCACCCTAGTGCTAAACTAGTCAGCCATAAAATTTTAAGTACTGAATTTGAAAGCCTAGTATGATTTTGATTTCTTTATCAGAAATGGAATGCTGTCTCTGAATGGGCTATGAATGTCCTCTTACAAACCTTATACCAGCCTCATTTCATGGCCCAGTTAACCTGATTCAGATTGATGATCTTGTTTGTACCCTATAACACAGAAATCAGTCACAAGTGACAAGCTACTTATTTTGGAAACTGTCTACAAATTTTAGAAATTCAAAGACATTAGACAATGGCTGGAATATAGATAGATACATTGATTTCCCATCTGTGATTCTGTCCATCTAGGTGAATTGGTTGATGAAAATACAGACATACTGATATAAACATCTGCCAGTACACATATGTGATATATATTATATAGGAGATTTTGTATGTGAAACAGGGAAACTTTTAGCTAAAATCTTATAAAACTGAATTCAAGAATTTTAAGGAAAATAATTTATAATGACAGGAAAACATTGACAGCTCAGTAACACTGATCTATGATAGAAAGCAATACACAGATAGTATTCTGTGTGCTGGGTATTGTATACAGGTACCAAGCTCTACAAAACCATTCTCAGAAGTTTATACATATGAAATATCACTGGACATCCATGTTATCAACCTCAGTGACCAGTACTCACTTCAAAGTTCAATCTTCCTTTCAAAAATACATGAGTGGACCAAATTTTGGGTTATGATCCAGAGAGCCCATTCTGTTTTTTTGGGGGGGAGGGGGGGCATGCTTTGGCATTTCTTCATCTATTGTTTAAATTTATCTGCTGTCTAAGAAGTGAAAAACATGATTCAATATTTTCTTTATTTTCTCTATTTTTTTCTCATTATTTAAGACATAGAATGCTAATTACCAAGATATCGTCTCTACTGTCTCAGGGGCTAAAATAATAGTTTTCTCACTATTTGCTTTTCACTTACAATAAGATCCAGGAAGATAATGGGGTTCAGATTTAGACAGTACTAAAACTAATTCAATTTTCTGATGTCTCTGCTATCTACACTGAGTAATTCTTCAGTGGAATCTTTGAATGCATCAAGTACAGCTCAGGTGAATACATTGTAGAGGAACAGTGTAGTCAGGATCAGGCTGCCTTCCTACTTTTCGACAATCAGGGCATGGTCATTTAGTTACATGTTTCCAAGAGACTATTTGAAGAATTTAAGCTTCCCAAGATCCAAGAGTAGAGGTTGGGGCATAAAACAAATTGGAAGTAAATAACATTATGTTTTACATACATACACTACTATCTTATATACAACCACAAGTAAACACACACATATTACCCTTATATTCACTTCTAGTAATAAAATGACTTTAGAATAACTTTCTTTCTTCCTTTCTTTCTTTCTTTCTTTCTTTCTTTCTTTCTTTCTTTCTTTCTCTCTCTCTCTCTCTCTCTCTCTCTCTCTCTCTCTCTCTCTCTCTCTCTCTCTCTCTCTCTCTCTCTCTCTCTTTCTTTCTTTCTTTTCCATTAGCCAAGGACAACTTATAACTTTTACTGTTAACATACATTCAGATGTTTGTGGAACTGGTACTTAGTTAAGTTCTCTTTACAATATTTTAAACTTACATGTAAATAATCTTTTCATAATAATGAGCCAGAAATAGAAATTTAATCTCCTGAAAATCTAAGTCTAGTAACCATTGGTCAGTTTTGTATAAGTAACAGATAAACAGAATCAGTGAGCTATTCTTAAGATGACATACAACGTTAATATGATATGTATGTATGTATGTATTATATTTCCAAATTAAGACCATCTCCCTCTGAAACTAAGTATTTAAGTCTGAGGAAGTTAAAAACAAAACAAAACAAGCAAACAATTCCAAATTAAGACCATCTCCCTCTGAAACTAAGTATTTAAGTCTGAGGAAGTTAAAAACAAAACAAAACAAGCAAACAAACAAAGTGAATACAAGATATTGAAGATGATTCTTAAATGTGGATTGTGGAGGAATCTGAGAACAGGAAATTAAAGAGGACCTTAATAAAATTACATTATATGAATGCATAACGTTCTCAAACAAAAACATCAATGCTGGGAAAAGCATCATTGGTTTTGACTCCAGTGCTAATGGGGTAGATTAGGAAGGATCCTGGTGTTTGTTGCCTAATAGCCTAGTACATTTGGTGTTGTCCATTTTCAACAATAGATGAAACTGTCTCAAAAACTAAGATGGAGAAACATTGAAAAACATATGACATTGATCTCTGGCCTACACATAAGCATGAACACACATGTACACAGACAAACACACAAGTATGTATAAATATGAATGTCTACATATACAAAAATAAGAAAATAACCTTGTATTTCAAAACGTATCATAATAAAACCTTGAATGAAATGAAAGGAAATATTATATTTATATATATTATTAAAAGAATAGGTTTAAATAGTTAAATGTTATGTTAAGAATTACAAATATAATACTAAATTTATTTATAAGTATATGAATATTTTTGATATTTGATATTTCAAATATATTTATTTTTATGAATTTAGTATCAGTTGTATATTGGGATGACTCCAAGTCTCTTTTACAATATATTCTCATCTCAGTAAAAGCTTTTTGTATTATTTAAATTATTTTCTAAGTCTATTCTATGCATTAGAAAAAACAGATCCCATCAAAGGCTAAAGAAAATATTCATCAGAAGTTTGGGGCCTGGGAAAAATTTTAAATACTCAACCACTATAAGTCAAAATGGGGATTATGTGTGAGAGTTTTCTCTTGAAAGCCTGTTGTGTGTCTCCACACTATTTGTGGGAGACATGAACGAACATTTACTCACCCAGAGAGGGAAACGTTGATGAGCCAAAGTACAGATATCACCAGAGTATTCTTGATGACCAATGAGTTTTATTGGGTTACTTATATGGCTGACAAGTTATCAGCATAAACAAAAAATGATTTCAAAAACAATTGTATCAGCTACAGTTGCAAGCCTAGGAGAGGGGGAGTGCTATTCCTCCCCTTAGAACCTGTGTCATCTTTTCTTCCCTGTAAATATTCAGTCCCTTAACACACTTACCCCAAGATTTTTATCTTCAAGATAAGAGAACTGTTACACCCAACCTCACCAGCAAGGAAAGGCGCAAAGCCGAGCTCTTCTTTCAGCAGTTTATTCAGGAACCTTGAACAAAGCTACTTCTCTCTCTTTGGGGTACCTGCTTCCAGCTAAATACCTTCTGGACTGCCAATCACGGGGCACCGCATGGGCCATGCCAATAGGTCCGGGTACGCGGAAGCAAACCAAGAGCTTAGCCTTATCCAAATAAGGAGTTGTTTATCTCAGAGAGTGCTCACCATTGGGAAGGTGGAAGGCTTGGAAGCCAGTGCCATCTTTAAGGTGCGGCCACACAGCTCTCTACAGTTCCCCCTTTTTGTTTTTATAAAAGAATTAGCAGGTGAGCACAGAGGTCTACTCTCTGTTGTGCAATAGACTTTGTCTGGTGATCCTGTTGGTGTGTCCACCTAGGGGTCACCAGACATATCCGACACCCTTTTTTCACAGAGATGGGAATCTTTAGGCGTCAAACCCACATGCAAGCAGACATGCTCTCCTTGAGCTCTCAAACAATCAAGATGCTCAACTGCAGTGCACAAGCCTTGCAACCTGCAAAAATATTACTCTTTTAAGGCAGCTAGCCAAATATAGGGGGACTGTCCAGTCTCTACGGCTGCAAAGGCTTGGGCAATCATGGCCACATCCCGGTGCTGTCTGGTCCTAATGCAGCAAAGGCACGACAGGCAGACCCTGGAGACCAGCGTGATCAGGCCAGCCATAGCTCCTAGTCCCACCCACTCCTTCAGATGATCCATGGCAACAGCAAACCAGGTAGCCAATCCCTCAGCCATTCCGGCATCTATCCGGGTCAAGTTGACAGTCACGATGGCCACCTGGAGATCTTCCATCAATCTATCAAACTGTCCTGTCCTAAAAAATAACTTGACAATTGTTTAGATAAATTTGCAGCAAGGGTAAAATTCTCATACTGTATACTAGTTACGCAAAGCCCTGGGAATTTACACTCACAGCCAATCTGGGCAAGCTGCCAGAGGAAGGTTAGCCACCATTAAGCCTCCTTTTAGTTGAGCATTAATGCCCTTCTCCACATCTAGGGCCTGTGCCACATTGACGGAAAGATTATTCAAGGTTTAGGCTTTTGACTACTTGCAACAAACACAAAAGGAGGATAAACACACACTGGTGTGAGCTTATAAGTAATATTTATCAGAGGCACAATACCATGATTTTCACACCCTGGATTTGTGGAGACTGTTACTCCTACATCCAGGCCCCTCCTTTCCCACTGTCCCCAAGTCTGGGAAGAACTCCATGAAAATTGGCCAACTCCATGTAGCCCACCAGCAAGCACTCATTTGCAAATTCAATTAAGAAAGCTTTCCAATCTAGATACTGTCCAGGGCTCAGGCACGCTCGAGCCAAGCCACTCCAGTCACTGGGTGTCATACAATGCCTGTTCAGAGCTTCCACCTGAGCTACAGTAAAAGAGGCCGTAATGCCATAAGTTCTAACTGACTTGGCCAATGACTTAATCACTTTAAAATCTAGGGGTTCCTGATATCGATTCCCCTGCGCATCCTGAAATACAGCAAAAGCCAGAGGGAGCTCCGATCTCACTGTTCTCCACATCTCTGGACTAAAGGAGCGCCCGGAGTGACCTCCTCCTCCGCTATCTAAATAGGGCAGAGGAGCTGAGGGTTCTGCTCCATACGCAGGGGAGGAGCAGCAAGGCACCACCACGCCCAGCGCTTTCTCTTTCTTTTGTTTTCCTTTCTCTTTAACTTTCAATTTCTTAATAGCCTCGGCAAGCAGTAAATCATCCTCCTCTGAGTCAGTGGACTCAGGAGGCTCTGACTCGGGAAGGTCAGGGTACAGGCCCACTCTTCTTCCTGACCCCTTTTCACTACCTGCTTTCTCAGGCCTTTCCTCTTGCAGCTGCTCTAGGGCTGCCTGTCCACTCTCCACTGCCTCACTACAGCGTTGGTCCTCAAGGCAGCTTCGCATCAGTCT
The DNA here is from genome assembly GCA_033318265.1 of Phyllotis vaccarum. NCBI lineage: Eukaryota > Metazoa > Chordata > Mammalia > Rodentia > Cricetidae > Phyllotis > Phyllotis vaccarum. The sequence goes on along the minus strand of JARWLC010000002.1, from coordinate 119,772,047 downwards.
CCAAATGGGTCTCACTCTGGCTCTGAGTGCTCCTTGTTCATAAGCAAAATCTAGATCTCTCCCTAATTTCTCCCATGAGGGGACTGTAAGGCTCCCGGTTACAGCGAACCATGGGGCAACAACGTCACACTCCTCTAGGAACCTTTCTAGGGTTTTCTTTTCTAATTTTAAACATTTTGAATGAAATAGCTCCTGTAGAGCCAAAAAAAATTGGGTGCAAAGGAGAAGCGCCCATAGCAAAATCCTTTTCTCTTTCACTTTTGAACTTGCTCATCAGAGAGTCTTATCCCACTCTCTCTTTATCTACAGAGAAGAGCAAATTTTTTCCCCCACTTTTGTCACGGATTCCCAACTTACCTGAGGACTCTTCCCCACTTTTGTTGTGGATCCCCAACTTACCTGAGGAATTACCGGTACACCCCCTGACTGCAGAAAGTTCTGAGTCCCCATTGACTGTACGGCGAAATACGTTCCCTGTACGGGCCACCACTTGTTTCACCCAACCTCACCAGCAAGGAAAGATGCAATGCCGAACTATTCTTTCAGCAGTTTATTCAGGAACCTTGAACAAAGCTTCTTCTCTCTCTTTGGGGTACCCACTCCCAGTTAAATACCTTCTGGACTGCCAATCATGGGGTACCACATGGGCTATGCCAATAGGTCCGGTACGCGAAAGCAAACCAAGAGCTTAGCCTTAGCCAAATAAGGAGTGTTTATCTCAGAGAGCACTTACCATTGGGAAGGTGGAAGGCGGAAGCCAGTGCCATCTTTAAGATGCAGCCACGCAGCTCTCTACAGAGAACCATGTACACAAAGAAGAAATCCTCTCTTATTTAAAGCTACATTGACCCCCAATGTTGTTTTACAAAAGAAAGAAAGAGATTCAAATAACTGCAATGATAGTTCCTCCTTATGAGGAGGCCTCTTGCCTAGGATCTCCCACATGTAATGAACACAATCAAGTGAGGATATTCAAAGTATAGGATGACTCACGTTAAATTAAACTGCTGCTTCAGGAGCTGTGCAATGTTAGTTTGATGTTCATTATTCTCAGATCCTTTCTTCCAGGACTCACAGGTTCAGTGATGTGTTCAGCATTTAGGTTATGATTGTGAGCAAGCTCTGTCCAGTTATAGAGAGTTGTAACTAAACTGTGAACAATCGCTTCTGAATCTATTGTGGGAAAAACATTCTATAGAATATTTTTGTGACCACTTTGCAAAGCAGTGTAAAATGCATCTCTCTTATTTTGACACAGACCTATTCTTTTCATTTTAGAAATATGCAAAGAACTGGTTGTCTAATGTGGTACAAACTGAACCTTAAGCCATAAACACTTTTTCTCTCTTTTCTCTTTGCAGTGGAAACATGTGTGGGTTAATATATGGTCCATTTCAGATATGTGGCCTTATGTCACATAAGCTTAGTGATTCCCAACTATGCTCTTACACTATCAAGTTATATTAGAATAACAAAGCATGTTTTCTAATACTGAATCAATACATAGTCTTTATTAATTATTATCTTTGTTCATATTTTACTTAGAAGTATGAAAAAGAGAACTAGCTATCTAAAAATGAATTTATTCCTGATTTCCTTGAAATCATAAAATTCCCTTTTGGGGTATCTGAAAATTCATATTATTATGCAAATTGTAAAATTCTGCCATGATATTCCTAATGAACAACCTCAGTTTCTGCCCTGAGCCTTCTTATAAGTAGGCATAAGCCTAATTATAAAGAAAAAACTGTGTTATTGATGAGTTTCCAGGGAGAAGAGCGACATTCAATGCTTGTAACTTTTTTGAAAGTAAAAGGCATGTGAAAACCATTGGTTGTCTTGCTGTAAATAACACATTTGTTTTCCCTTTTAGGTTATACAAAATAATCATGTTAATACAATCAATAATACTTTAAATCTTTTGAAACTTCAATATATGAATCGTTGTGTAATCAATTCTCTGAATAACTTGCTAAAAAAGAAGCAATTTTGTAAAACTAAAGAGAAAAAAATTCAAGTGACTTCAGTAGCTTTGATAGCAGATACGGTTTTCCTGAGAAATGTGATTGAAACCACAGGATTATGTGAAGTACATTTGATGAAGTTAACAAATGCATCATTAACCTTTTCATTTAGATGCTGTCAAAAAAAAAATTGAGCTTACTTTTCATTATTCAAGAATGTTTGAATGCAAATGTTAGAAAATACAATTTAAATCATTCTGCTTTATTGATACAGGTTATCAGAGGCAACCAGGGTTTATCTGGTCTTTAGTACAATGGAGATCATCAAAACCTGGCTCCTGTTGTGTTTGCTACTTTCATCCTTGTAGGATGCACTTGTAATCCAAATATAAGAGTAAAATTGCTGTGGTTGTCTGCTCCTGAGATTGTAGGTCAGCACTACAATGTTTGTTAAGCATGCATAACACATAGGGGTCAATCCTCCACAGCAGAAAAATAAAGAACAATATAAATATGTGTTTACATGAGGTAGATTCAGTGAAGTCATATCCATATAATTTTTATTTTTATTTGTGTGTGTGTGTGTGTGTGTGTGTGTGTGTGTGTGTGTGTGTGGTATACCTGTGCTACAGAATCTAGAAGGGCATTTCAGATGGTCTTTCAAACTGACAAGCAGTTGTGACTCACATTAGATGAATCTGGGATAAGGATACCAGTCTTCTGCAAGAAGAGCAAATTTTCTTAACATTTGAGCCATCTCTCTAGGTCCCCAAAACTTTTTTAATTGTAAAGTGTGAAATGTGTTCTTTCTGAAGCAGATGTCAGACACTCCATATTCTGATTGTCCTATTTAATCATGTGTCTGCAGTTGAGGTGACCATCACTCAATTTATAGTAGCAGAAAAAAAGGTAAATGACAGTTTTCCCCCTCATACATGTTTTACATATATGAATAACAAAAGATGTATATATTTAAGTCTGTTACACACATTTATAAGCATAAAAGTATGCATACACTTTAGTAACATTTTGAAGTTCTGAATGTCAAAAATAACTTTAAAAATATAAACTAAAATCTATGAATTAAGCACCAACATCTTATTAACTCCAGAAAATGTCAAACTCAATAGAAATGAATATTTTTAAGGAAAGCTAGTTAGTGATTTTCATCCTGCATTTTATCTTTTACATTACACATTGAAGTTAGTAATATTGAGCATTGGTGGAATATTAATACTTACATTCATTAATTCCTTTTGTACCTCATAGGAAAAATAGCATCACCAATCTATAAGAACTGAGTTATATATATAAAAATATTTGCTTAGTGGAATAAAAACATCATGAGTGGTTATTTAGTAGAATGTCTGGAAAGGATTCTGAATTCCATCAGCCTTTTAAGAAATACAACTTTACCACTTCCAAGATATAACTACAAGGCTGATTTTGCTAATAATAATTATAAAGACAAGTAAAATCAAGCCCAAGTTTCTTAAAGTATAATGAAAATCTAAGTTAGAATTTTACCCTGACCAGGACTGTGACAATCTGAAACAAGGAGTCATCAACAATTGTTTAATGTTGCACATAGATTTACTCATTAACCATTCTTATATCACAAACTTCTGAGATTTTTCCTGTGAGACAAGAAGCAAACCAAATCTAATTTGAATGAACTACACAAACTCTCACTATTGATATTTGTAGAGAGGATTGAGATTCACCTTGGGTTTTATTTCCAATCTCAATCTCAGTTTGGAATAATGTTTCTTGTATTCTTGCAAAATCCCACCATTCAGGGAAATTGGTTCTACATGGGAACATCTCATGATAGTTTTCATTTTAGTGAACACAGTTGTTGTTGGCATCTAATAGACAAGGAAGAAATAGTTTAGGATGAAAGAATATTATATTCCAGACCAGAAAGTGTCCACAAAGATTGGGCCTAGAATTCTTTCTTCGTAGGTAAATACAATTTCTTTCCTCTCACTGGAATTTTCTGGGATGCAGCATCCACATGTTTTGTTTTTCATTTTATTGGATTTTGTGGTGGTGATGATTTTTTTGTTTGTTTGTTTACTTTTTGTTTTTGTATTTCCCTAAGTAGCGCTGGCTGTTCTAAAACTTGCTCTGTAGATTATGCTGGTCTAAACCACAAACTTATGTATGCCTCTGCTTCTGAGTGCTGGAATAAAAAGCACTACTATCAAGCCACCCCACTCAGGTTATTTTTTTTTTGTTTGCTTGTTTGTTTTTGGTTTTGTTTTCCAGAGCTATTGAAATTGATGCAAAGAACATGCTGGGAAGAAATAAGGAGAATACAGTTGGTAATGTCCTTTCTTCATGGTAATTTGTACAATATGAAATGAGTACTTATTTCTTTTGTCCCTAACTTTTGAATTTAATTTCACATATGCTGAGCTCATTTTATCTCTGAAGAAATTTTTAAAATATGTTTATAATTAAATCTTTTTTATACTTTTTAAAAGTTTAATATATTCAGATTCTTACATATATAAACTCCTAGCACATTTGCAGAATAAGTTTTCCTATACATTTAAAATACATGTTTTATTTGACCATGTATTAAATTTATTTTTCGGTGACTATTTGAAATTAGAATTGTACAACTGAGCCTCTACTTCTATACAAATTCTCTTCTAGGACAATACCATTGGAGAAGTGTAGAAGTAAGTAACATATTTGCTAAAGATGATCTGGTATTTTGAAAAAAGACATGGGCTGCTTCTGCACACAGGAGGTTGGACAGAATATTCACAGAATGAAGTTGGTTCACACAGCATCATTCAGATGCATTTGAGCACTATGTAACTTTGAAGATGTGTATTCAGAAATCCTAATTCTGAAAACTTTGATCTTTTTTATAGTTGAAAGTCTGCTTCTTTCTCTCATGGAATCCATGGTGGTGAAGGTAATTTGAAAAGGTTAGTGAGGCAAAGGAAGTGAATACTAGCTATGGCCCTTGATAGGAATGTAGAATACTTCTAAGGGAAGAGAAGGGTATCACAGGGTTGTGGAATACAAGAATGAGGTTGAAGACATGATCATACACACACACACACAACACACACACACACACACACACACACACACACACACGAAGAATAAACAATATTTTAAGTCTCTTGGTAAATAAAAACTACTTTGGCATTCGTATTAGATATGTATACATCAAAGCTGATGAACAAGGATTTAAGGGACACGCATTACAGAATCTAGATATCCCACAAAACCCCTAAAGGCCTCATCAATGAAAAATTTTGGAGAGAAGAATCTGTTCTCAGAAATTTCAAGGTCAAATTTAGGTACAAAAGTCACAAACATCAAAATAAGCAGTAAATTACAGAACAAATGATGTATGGGGTTAGAAGAGATTCAATCTGAAATGAGTAAGAGAGAGCTCAAATATTTGACTTTCTCCATAATAAATCATTTATTTTAATTTATAATCAGTGAAGTAAAAAATCAGGAAATGTAAGAGAGCATGGAAGTGAGAGAACCATTTTAAAATGTTATTTATTATTATATCTGAATTTTTTAAGAAAGTAAAAGAAGAAATGAGTCAATTTGATAGAACAAAAACTTGTGATCACTGACAATGTCTGGTGATACTAGAGGTTGTTCTCCAAACATCTTGATATCTGCTGATTCATGGAATAAACCTATACTATCATGATAGCATTTAAGACATTCAGGCATTATTTAATATATCCATGAATTTTGAGTTTTAATAGCATTTACTTGTGATTCATTTGGTTCATATCTGAGGAGTTAGAAATTTGCAAACTATAAAAGACAAAGATTGTCCAAAGAATATTTGAACATTGAAGAGAAGCTCTAATTAATGTTTGATTTATCTATTGCTAAACTTAACATTTTAGTTATATTTTGTCAGTCCATTAAATATATCAATTATCTTGTAGGCCAATGTTTATGGATGAGAAAATAAAATCTCAGAAAAATTGTAAAAATCTTCAAGGACTTTAATAGGCCAACATTTAATAGCAAACCTATGTGTCAAAAAACTTATGTATTTCTTTTATTTATGATGCATTTGTTTAACTCTGTTAAAGCTGTGTTACTTTGCCTGTCTAAACACTTGATAGTCTAATAAAGAATCAAATATCCAATAGCGAGACATAAGAAAGGATATGTGGGAAAGACAGGCAAAGAAAACATATAGAAGAAAAAAATTTGGGCAAAGAAAGAGAAGAGGTATCCAGACAAGGAGGAGGATCCAGGAACCAGCCTCCTATCTACACAGTAAGCCAAAGAGTAAGAACCAAAGAATAGTATACAGAAATAAAAATGAAAAACCCCAGAAGCAAAAGATGGATGGGATATTTTAAGTTAAAGAAAACTGGCAAGAAGCAAGCCAAGGTGAGGCCAGGTATTTATAATTTAGAATTAGCCTCTATGTGAGATTTACTTGGGAGCTGGGTGGTGGGTCCCCCAAAAGATGAAAAGACAAATCAACAATTGCTATGATGATAGTATCTATTTATAATTTGTTCTTCATGATTTTAATACATTTCCAATAAACAAAAAATACCCTGCAAAGAATGTATTGAAATTCTAATTGATTAAATACAATTTAATATTTTATACTAGTTACACTACTGTGGCTCTGGCTAAAACTTAACTGATTATTAAGTAAATGAATTTTGATAATAAGCAAATATAATTCCTCATCCACCAAACCTCTTTCAGAAAAAATAAACATTAAAAGAAACTTCATTTTACACAAATAAATTTACTAAAGCAAGATTCATTTTAATATGAGAATCATAATCTTGTGCAGTTCAGTGAAATCATTAGTAACTCTACTTGTTTTAGCCTATTTGGCTTCTGTCATGGAAGCATAACTAACTACAAAAGGAAAAGTTCCATATTGAATGTTCTATAGAATCTGAGAAAGAACTCCTGGGAAGATTGTCATTCTCTGTACCTATTTTAAAAGTATTTAAATAAGACATCCCAGGTAATTACATCACAAAGGTACCTTTCCTATCTTTATGCAGCATTTTAAGTAATAAGTGCAGAGCAAACCTATCAAAGTCAGGGAAGTAAAATGTCATTACTTCACACAATGATCCTGGGAGAAAATCACATAATAATTTAAATGATTAAAAATTGCTTTAGTAGGAAACTTTAAAATGACTTATTTTACTGCTGTAATGTACTATCCAGATGTTTTATAAAAATTAAAATTTTCACTAATTAAGAATGACCTCTACATCACTTCCAGTGACAAGCAATTGAATGTATTCAAAGTCACTAAAGTTTTAATTGCTAATAGCCTATCATGTGAAGTTAAATTAATCAACAAGTAAAACCAATTCATTCTAAACAAGAAGACTTATTTAGTTTTGATAATTTGATTTTCTTTTGTTGTCTTGAACTTCATACTTGAAAATTTGATAAACTGAAAATCATTTGAAGTACGGAGGCTTTATTATGAAAAATCTGGAAAGAGTGCACACACAAAGCATTTCTGTCATATAAGGATGACTCTTCTATCATAATTTTTTGTGCTACATCTGATAAATATTCACTCCATTACCTCTTCTATTACCCTTTCTGGAGAATTTAGTGATCTATTTTGGAAATCTGGGAGTGTACATTGTAGAACTACTAGAGAAGGTACATCTAAAATGCATATACTTCAAAAAAATCTCCAACCCATAAAATTAACAAAGAAAATATTTCACAAGTGAGACAGATTCAGTCATTTATACTAAAACTATTGATTTAAACCTTAAGTTCAGATAAGGGACACAAAGCATTCGTCTTACAGGCAGAATAATTTGTGCAGCATTGTTTGTTGTTAAAATAATTTTTAATGTGTATGCTACCCTTTACTTTTTATCTTTAAGTATAGAGTGAGTTGGCAAACTAAATATCAGAAAAAAAATGCTGTAGGATGGTCTTTTGTATATTGTGAATATGTGTTGCTACCAGTGGTTATTAAAGAAACTGCTTTTGGTCTATCACAAGACAGAATACATTCAGGCTGGAAATCCAAGTGAGTTACAGGGAGAAGCTACTGAGGGACTGGACAGGACCAAGAAACTTTTGTCAACAAATAAATAGAACAGAAAGGCCCCATTGCCATGGTGATTTCACAAAAGTCCATGACTTCACTAAATTATTTTACATTAGGTTTGTGATTAATCCTGAAAAGTATTCACATAAATATAACATTTGTCTAAAAGATAATTTCATTGATATTGAAAAATAATAAAGATTCAGATGAATTTTTGGTAGATGTCATAAGAGATGGACTTCAAAAGATAATGAAAATAAATTTTATTTGATGCCATAATTCTGTTCAGTAAAAACTCCTTAGAAATCATGCCTAGTCTCTTAGTAAATACTCCCATAAACCTAATTTTAAGCATTAAGAAAATTATGCTTTTTAAGTGGGAACTCTAAATAAAAATTCTCAATTATAATAGTTTTTAATCTTTTCTCAATCACCTCTTTTTCTATTTCAGAATTCATACTTATACCTACAAAGGAAACAAATATAGTAGGATACAATGAATGTGTTCTTTAATTTCACTTAAGATGTTCATAAATTAAGGATTAAAACAAAATTTATAATTATCTAATTTCTTATTGTCAATAAAATATATAAATAAGATCTGGATGCTAACAATTTTAAAAAAATGAGCTGAAGAATTTTTTACTCAATTTACGGTTAATTTTCAATAATTTCATCAAATTAATAAATTTAAGCTATTTTTATAATTAAAATATACATTGTGAATATTTTGTTCTTAAATATAAATTCCTCACTAAAAATATTCATTAAACTACATGCACAAGTACATACAAAAGGTATAAGCATGCCAATTTTATTTGTATGTATATTATGCTAAAGATATGAGTTTACACACACACACACACATGTATATATCTGAAAAGAAATTTGCAAGACATAAATTGGTTTCTCAAAATTTTAACTTTTATAGTAATTAATGATTAATTAATAAAACTTCTCTAGGCTTTGTGAAATTTATGGTTTGGACTAAGTAGCTGTCTCAGTAAATCAACATAACCAATATTCTAATATTTGTATGCATCTATCTTTCAGTCTTTCCTATTCATCAATATCTGTACTAATATGTTTCCCCTTGATCTCTAGCATAACATAAACTCTACTAATAAACACAGGTAATAAGTTTCACAAATATATTTTAAACAATACTGAATGAAAAATTTAAATGTTGTTTTAACTATGGCTCAGGCTTATTACTAGCTAGCTCTCACATCTTAACCCATTTCTATTAATTTGTGCCTCTACATCTTACTGTCGCAGAGGCGGCTCACAGCATCTGTCTCTCTCTTACTCCACTGTCTTCCCTTTATCTATGCTAGCATTTCCTGCCTGAATCCAAGATGCCTTTCCATAGGCCAAAAACAGTTTATTTATTAACTAATAATAAGGTGTACATAAAAACATTCCAGATCACTTCCCTTTTTCTGTTTAATCAAAAAGGAAGGTTTTAATTTTAAAGTAGCAAAATTACATAAAACAAAATAGCTATCAGTCAAGAATGTTATAATTTTTAGTCTATTTGCATTTAGTAAAATTAAAGAAAATATTTTATCAATTTTGTGAGCTTAAAGTTTTATATCTAATTCACTTTTTATTATAACTAATGAAAGCTATAACTATAACTATTTATTCTTTAACTACATCAAAGACCAAAGAAGGATATAATATTACCTTAGTAAACAGGAAGTGCAAATAACTTTTAAAGTCTAGAAATGACAGAGACATCTGGTTGCATGGACAGTGATTCATGGGAAATCATAAAGCAGAATGTCTGTAAGGTTGTGAATACACATCAGTATGTGATTTCAGAAATAATAGTTTATATGGAAGGAATGCTGTTAGAAAATAAATAATAAATAATATGGAGTAAATTTTGTTATATGATTCTATCCTCTGAGAAAGAATACAGAATGACTAGATCTAGTGAGTTACAATGTACCATCTAAAACTTTTTTCTTATTGTAATAAATACTTATACTGGTTATAGATTCTCTTTCTCATTTCATAATGCATTTTCAAAAATCCCCACATGCAGCTCATGGTTACATTGTTAATTCTAATGTCTATAATCATAGCATTGCATCTTACCAGACAACTCATTTGACTGCTAATAAAGCATAGATCTGGAGTTGTTGAGATTAAATTGATGGGTCTAAGGTTTCATGTTATCTTGAGGCAGCTGCTTCTATAGAATAGAGAAACGATTTTTCAAAGTGCAGGACCACTGTGATCCAAGTAGTAAGACCTTGAAGTTAGGATGATAAATTTTATTTTACTCTTTTATTATTAATAATATTTCTTAAGAGTTTTTTATATGAGTACATTTTATCTATATTATTTTTACTTCTCCCTCCCTCATTCAATTCCTCTGGTGGCTTCCAAATTTTCTCTCAAATATATGATCTGTTCTTTAATTATATTAACATATAAATATTTGCTTACATATACAGACAAAGATATATTCATATACAACTGACTGAATCCATTTGTTGTTGGGAATTTGTATGTGTGCTAAGGGCTGACACTTAGGACTAGATAATGAAACATGAGGCTGGCCCTGGAGAATAAGCATTATTTATCCTTCACAAGTCACGGATCACTATATTTCTCTGTATACTCTGATTATTGGCAAAATACATGTGAGATATTCTTCTTTCAATATTAAAATACTAAAATTAGATTCTTTATTCTGAGTGGCAGTTTAAAGATTCATGCTGGGAAGTTTAAACTCAATTCTCCTGTTGCCTATTCTCCAACTTTTGCCTTATTCCACATGCTCATTCTGTACTTCACACTGGTTGCATATGTGTCTTGAAGCATCTTCTTTTCTTTCATATTTGCATGGAACGTGCAACTTTTCCTTAGAGAATCTTGCATTCTTGTGAGTCAAGACATCCCACATCTCTCTAGGACTTGACTCAGTCCCCTAAGGAATATTTTCACAAATCCCCTGAAACATGACTCACTATTTTTTTTTTCCTTATTCTCTCCTGTTGGTGCTCATGATTTAATGTTATTTAATTATGTTATATCTTTACCTTCTCTGTTCCTGTAAAATGCTAAAATGTCCCAATTGAGATGCTTTGAAATAATGCTCTTGTACATTCTAAGTATTTGTCACTTGAATTGGTTTAATAAAATGCTAACTGTCCAGTAGTCAGGTAGGAAGTATAGGCAGGGTGACCAGACTAAGAAAATTCTGGGAAGAGGGAGCGCATAGTCAGGTGTCTCAAGCCAGATGTAGAGGACGTAAGATGAGAATGTCTTATTGAGAAAAGATACCAAGCCATGTGGATAAGCATAATTAGAAATATGGGTTAACAGTATATGAGAGCTAGCTAGTAACAAGTCTGACATAATGACTGAGCATTTATAAGTAATATTAAACCCCTGAGTCAATTACTGGGCAAGGGTCTACTGGGTATCTGAGATCAGCTAGTGAGGCAGAAACTTCCACCTACATTGATGACTAGCAATCTTTAATAAACATAGTAATTCACACCTAGAACAGAGTCTGTATACATAGAAAAGTACATTTTTTTCAAAGTAATGACTATCTTCAATCTTCCTTTTAAATTTTTATTAAGAAATGTTATCTTTCAATTATCTGTTCTGATTGTACAAGACAATATCAAAGCATATATGTACTTTTTAACATCTTCTGGTATTAGACTTTATACTGAATTTTACAAAAATATAGCTAGTTAAACCTTTATTTATTTTATAAATAATGGAGAATATACCTGAATAGATAAAGAATAAACTTCAACTCTGTAATTTCTTAAATGACAGTCTCATCCTGTGTGGTTTTCTTGAAGGGTTTTATATTGCCATCCTGTTTCTCTTCTTTGTGGATTTGTATGAAACTCAGAAGTCTGGTTGGTTGTATCCTGAGTGAGGCATTTTTGTTTATTTTTAAAGCATACAAACTTGTGGTCATATAATGAAGCAGTGATTTTCATTATAAAATTTTATATACATATGTCATCATACATTTTTTTTTAAATTTCCTTGTTCCCTAGCTATAGGCATAACTTAAACATCAGTGTTTAAATTAGAATTTTGTTGCTCACTCATTTGATCTCATCATCTTGGTGGTGATGTTAGAAGACTGAGATTAAAGTCAGTCTACACTACACAGAAAGTAACTCTTAAAAAAGGAGAGCTTGGTGATGGTGGTATACACCTTTAATCCCAGCACTCAGAGGCAGAGGCAGGCAGATCTCCTTGGGTTTAAGACCAACTTGGTATTCAGAATGATATCCAGAATAGCTAAATCTACACAGAGAAACCCTATCTTGATATATAAAACTAAAGGAATAAAAATTTAAAGTATAAAAAGGAAGAAATTATTAATCTCATAGATGTAGATATAAAATTCTTATTATTTCCATTACCAAAGACATAAAATGCTAGAAATTGCAAACAAGCATATTCATCATTTTATTTTCAGATTTCCAAGTGGTTATTAAATTTATCATTGCAACAAATTTCTTATTTCATAACATTAACACATCATAAACTGTTAATTTATAAAGAAATTCTTTTTAGCAAGTAGAAATTTGGAATCATTTTTCAAACTATGGATACAAAAATAGAAGTCATTTAAAAATAAGATATTCTCTATTTCAACAAAATTTATGCTATTTTTATTGAAATAATAAAAATGTATTTGCTTATAAATGAAAATAAAATATATAATTGAAAATATCACCACCAATGTAGTACAGTCAACAAAATAGAAAAGGGGAAACTGAAAACTCACTTTGATCTTACAGAAGATAAAATAAGAAGAATATATATTTGAGCAATATCCGTCTAAAGAGGAAATGAAAAGAAGAAAATGCAACATCAAAGTAACATTAAAAAAAATTCTTGCTAGAACCAACATACTGAGTCTTATACAAAATAAAATAATTAACTCCAAATATTACCTACTTATACTTTCCTATGGACACTTTACAAAACAAAGACAAAAATGTAGGTGCTGGCATGTAGGGATAACTGTAGAAGGTTGTTTTCTGAACATGATATGTTTGTTGTTCACATCAATACAGTGGCTTGTCTTTTACAAACGTCTCTATAATTAATTTTTAATATATTTTTAAATGCATAAACATACTAACTAGGCTCATATGACATTATTTTTCCTTTTATTACTTTTAAATAAAAATGACATTTTTATCTGTATATCCCCCTGAAAATCCTGCCTTCCCTCCTCCCCAACCCCTCCCAGTCAGCATTCAGCATTCCCCCTCCCTACTGACCCATTCATTCCCTCCCCCCAAAATGGCAAGAAGTCCCAAGGTGGGTCAGCTCAGGGTGGCACATCCACTCCAGACAAGTTAGATTTACTTGTCCCGAAGTCAAGACGGGATTATGTGTTCTTCTGAAGGAAATGGGCTCCAAGGTGCCAGCCCACACACAGGAACACAGTCTGATACCATCCCTCGAGGCTCCACATAGTACCCATGCCAATCGACAGTTGCCTACCCTTGGGGGGCCTAGCTCCTTTTCCTGATGGATCTCCAGTGGCTGTTCTTAATCTTCTCATTCCAATCTTATTTTCAATGTGAGCCAAATATTTATGGATATGCATGCATGGAACGCTTAGTGTAAGTCCTCTGTTGAACATCAAAAGTTTGCAACAAGGTCAGACTTCCTCCAGCACTATCATTTTTCAGCAGTTCTTTTCTTTAGGAGAAAAAGCTCATATATTCCCCCCCACACACATCTATCTATCTATCTATCTATCTATCTATCTATCTATCTATCTATCTATCTATCTATCTATCTATCTATGTATCTATCTATCTATCTATCTATCTATCTATCCATCCATCCATCTATCTATCTCTGTCTTCCATTTATCTACCTACTCATCTACATGTATATCTATCTATGTATATATATATATATGTATATATATATATAAACTTGTTATTTATAATCACATATCCATTTATATATCATCTACTTATCAATCTATCATATATCTATCACCTATCTGCCTATCACCTACCAACCTATCTATATATACCTATCTACCTATGTATGTATGTATCAATCATATCTTTATCTATTATATATATATATACATATATACCTATCTATTATTGCTGTCTTTCTACCTAACATATTTATTGTTGACCTTCCTAATTATCTGTCATCGATCTATTATCTATCTATCCTCTGTCATATATATCTATCCACATATCTATGTCTCCACAAATCATCTACCTGTGAACCTGTCATCTGCCTAGCTACTTATGTATGTATGTGTCTATCATCTGTCTTTTTATATATACCTACTTTTTACCTATCTTCTATATCTCTACCAATCTACTTATCTATCTGCCATATTGTATATGTATGTATCTATATATAATATCTGTCATCTATATAAATACATATATATAGCTGACATCTCTAACATCATCTATTTATTATTCTATCCATCTATTTATTGATTATATATTATTTATATCTAAATGTAATCTATCTACCCATCTTTCTATTGATCTACCAATCTCTTAAGTTGGCACCTATCATATATCTATCTTTTGTGTATTTTTATAACTATAAATTTATCTGTCATCTTCTCTATTATCTATCTATCATCTATCTTTTACTTATATATCATCTATATTTCTATAATCTATCTATCCATTTATCTATTATCTATGTACCTTTATCTCTCTATATTTATCTGTTGTCTATCTCCATCTCCCTCATCTCTCATCAGTTTATAAATCTATCTACCTATCATCATTTGTCTATAATCTATTATTCATATTGTTCCCTACTTATCTACCTATCTATCATCTGTCTGGCTAGTGCTATTAGGGTAAGGGGGCATATATATACTATAGTATATATACATAGGGGTTCAAAAGACAACATGTCAGATTCTATTCTCTGTTGTAATTAGGTTTCTTGGTTCTGGGTGGCCAGAGGTCCAGACCCACAGACCTGCCACACCAGACAGCTTAGCCACCCATCATTGATCAGGCCCCTAGAAATGACTCAGACACTTATATTAACTTCATACTGTTTGGTCTATGCCTTAGGCACATTTCTAGCTATCTCTTACATCTTAAATCATCCCATTTCTATTAATCTTTCTGCTACGTGACCCGTGGGTCACCTGTGTTCCTTACATGCTGCTCATTTGGGCTTCTGGCCTAGTCTATCTGACTTTATCCTACTTCTCCTACATATGCTTTGATTTCTCCTCTTACTTTTTCTATGGTGCCTGTCATGGGTGAAAATAGCTCCTTTATTTAAAGATTGATATTCACAGCATACAGAAAGACATTCCCACATCACCTCCCCCTTTCTGTTTAATCAAAAAGGAAGAATTCAATTTTGACATAGCAAAATTATATATAATAAAATATCCATCAAGTATGAATTACAGTTACAATATCTAATCTATTTGTATTTAGCAAAATTAAAGAAAATACTATATCATCTACCTTATCTTTATGAATCTAAAGTTTCATATACAATATACCTTTCAAATGATTAAGAAAAAAATATACCTATAACTATCTAATCTCAACTACATCAAAGACCACAGAAAGATATATTTACTAAAGTAAACAGAAACTACAAGCAACTTCCAAAATCTAGAAACAACAGAGATGACACCTATCTGCCTGGACAGTCACTTGAAAGTTCCTTTATAGTTAGGGCACCCATCTTCAGCTTACAGGACCAGAGTCTCTTGTAATTTCAGTGAAGCAGGAAATCTGCTCTGCCCATCCTGGCACAGTTCATCACTTGCTTCTCCTCGAGTCCTGAAGAATGTCTGACAGTTTTCTCTTCAAAGCAGGAACTTGAATGACCATCTCATCTTGTTCTGCCAAAGTAGAGAGGTCACCTTCCTATTCAACCTGCATGTCCTTTTTAACAGCATTCTTTCAAGCAGTCAATATAAGAACAGGTTCATGTCCAGTGGCTAACTGATGCCACAAAGAAACTAATCTCCATATGGAGTTTTTTCGATGCCCATTTTTCTCTTGAAGTAAATTGGTGTTGCCAGGAACAGACCTGTCTCACTGTCCAGAAAAATCTAAGTTCTTAAAACAATTTAAATTCTGTAGGTCTTAGAATTTTACCTACCTAATTGAAATATATCTTTGTATACCTAAAAATCTAACTAATATGCATTTCTTAATTATACATTATAATTTAAATCAGTTACATAAACATCATATCTTAAACAAGAGTAGAAAATACATGCAACATAGCAACAATTGAGCTTAAATTTGTATCAATAAACCAAGTCCACACCAATGCAAAACATTTTGAGATTAGCAGCTAGTTTTTGGATTAAAGTAAATTTAATAATCTAATTTTTTTAAAAAATCATTCATATACCATATCCCCTTATTCTTCTTAAAAAGAGATTAACTATGACCATTAACTATTTATAATGAAAACAAAAATAAGCAATATTTTGGGAATTTTGGCATAGTTTTCTATTACTACTTCCTGCTGATTATGAGGCATTGAAAATTTCATGGGTTCTTGAGACTGGATCATAGTCTGTAGTCCTGAAGCTGATATGGCCATCTCTTCTCATCAGAGGTTTTTTCAGGGGGTCTTGGTTGATAAAATCATATTTGCCTGGAAACAATCCACAGGTTCTCATCTTCTGTGGAAACAAAAGCAGAACTCTTCCAAAGCAGTAAATCCTTAGACACAAATTTCAAAATCAAAATACCTTTAATATATATATTCTTGTTTAGCTTAGTAGCCTTTGCATTTGCAATCCATTGTCTTTCTGAAATTAGCTCATTAACAGTTAAAAATTAAAAGTAAACATAATAATAACCAAAATGCAGATTTTGTGTCTATTTTCCAACTTTAGGTGGCTTATTTTATTTTTATTATTCTATTTCTCTTTTTAAGGACTTTTTCTATCCTCTTTCTTTTTTCTCTGAATCCTATATACATTTACACACATTGTAACCCTGTTACTTTTTTTTTATCTGAATCTGTTTTATTGTGAATCCTTAATCATCTTCCAACCAGAAGAGCTTTTACAATACTCATGCTCTCTTAAAGAACCACACAATGTTTGCAGATAAAGCTGAATCAGTAAATTATCTTAAAGGGACCATGTCTCTGTTCACCACTAGCAAACAGAGCAGACCCAAGAAATGCTGCTACTAAGAAACCGTCTTTGTTTCCTTTTTGATCAAAATAAACAGAAACTTTAAATCAGTCACATGCTACTGAGTCTTTTGTGAGACTTCAGGAACCAACCTAGTTCCAACTTACACTGCCTGCCACCAGTCTGCTGGTGTATTTTGAATGTGACCTGGATGCCATGCTTTCTTTGTACAATGACCCACTTCGTATACACAATTTGGATGCGGCTTTGGCTCAGTCTCTGTGCTAAAACCCTTTTTTAAACTTTCTCAGGCTTTCAGTGGATATTCGGCCCATGTGGGACACCATCTTCTCATCTGGGGTATCATCTGTTACAATGAGGTTTTTCGGTCTCAGGCAGCCAAAGGTCTGGACCCACAGGCCTACAGTCAATCAGACCACTTTGCTGCCCACACTTGCTGCTCAGGCCCCCAGAAATGACTCCGGCACTTATATTAAGTTCATGCTATTTGGTCTATGGCTCAGGTAAATTACTAGCACTTACATCTTAACCCATTCTCATTTATATGTCTGCCATGTGGCCCGTGGCTCACCTGTGTTCCTTACATGTTGCTCCTTTAGGTTTTTGACTCAGTCTGTCTGACTCCGCCCTACTTCTCTTACCTATGCTCTGATTTTTCCTCCTACTTTTTCTATGGTGCCTGGCATGGGCCAAAACAGATCCTTTATTTAAAGATTGATATTAACAGCATACAGAAAAGCATTCCCAGTCTATCTTTTCACTACAGTGGGACCTGGGCTGAAATTCAGGTTTCTAGCCATGACAGCAAATGCTTGCACCCATTAAGACCTCTCATAGCCCCATAGCTCATATCAATGGTTTCACTTGAGTATTTGACAAGTTGAACAACACTAAATCAAACTTGTCATTGTTGACTTTTTTATATAAGTTTACAAAGGATCCCGAGGTCCATTCAAAGATAATGCATCGTTATATTACTAGGTCTTCCAGCTAATAGGCACATATATACATCCACTTATTTCAAATTTTGTGAAAGCAAAGTGTGTAGAAACAGTATTATAAAATACTGTATCTTAACAGAATTAGTCTTTTTCTATCACTAAGAAAAAGTTTTAATATAGCCTGAAAAATCTTAAATCTAAAGCTGTCAAATATCCACATAGTTTATAAGGAACCAAATATAAACATCATTTCCTGGAGGACTTATGTATGTGAATGACTTGGAAATGGATGACCATTCTCAGGGGCTTATGTAGGACTAAGATAAATAAATCTTAAATTGCCTATATCAGTTATCTGTTTTTGTTTTATTTTGTATTTTTTTCAGTCTTTTTTCCCCCACATTTGTGCTGTACTTGTTCTTTAATTGGTACAGAACTGGCCAACTACAGAGAGGCTGAGAGGTGAAGGAAAATAACTCTTTGATAAAGATTCCCCATGTTCTTGTTGAACCAGTTTAGGAGGCTTTCAAACAACAATGGAGAGGCTAGTCTCAAGTCATTTTCTGTGCATCCCCACCCCTTATCTGACTCTTCTACTAAGTGGTAAGTGCTGTGTTTCCTCAATTAAGCTGTTCTCACACTAACAAGCCCTTCAGTCTCTTTCTACAAGTAATGGAATCAGCCACCACGCCACTCATTCAATGGAATATAATCTGACACTCCAAATGCTGAATGGCAGACCCTCACAAAAAGGAGACATGTTGCATAAAAATAATATTTCTGGTTCTGAAAAAATAGGCTCAATGGTTAAGAACATTTGCTTCTTCTGCACAAGACTTTTATTGATTCTTAGCACTCACATCTGGCAGCTCACCGTGTTCTGTAATTCAAGCTCAAGTGCCTCAAGACCCTCATCTGGCCTCCATAGACTCTTTCATAAAAGGTCTTTCACACACACTAATAAAAATAGAAATATACTATTACTAATTAAAACAAATCTAAAAAGTAAATAAAGACTTTTGGAGGTGTAAGAATCACTTCTTGTGAAGTAATATTGATATTAAAATATCTTTTTTGCCTTACTATAATTTGAGTTAAATATTGTCACTGACATGTTTTGTGGACTCTTAAATATGTTTTTAAGAATTGTGAATACTTTGTGGCTACCAAGATTCAAAGGTATTATTATTAATGTGAAGTTTTGTGAGTGATAACACAGTTCATGCAGTATTATGTTGATTATCCCTGATGAGTATAAAAGTAAGTTCAAAGTAATTTACAGTTTCATAACCTGAGGAAATTATTTTCATGAGGAAGAAAAAACCTACCTCTTCTTCATTTCCCAATGTCTAGTTAGTTCAACAGCATGTTACTCCCATTTTTTATTCAAGCCACCGATGACTGTTCATCTTTTGAATGCATTTCACCTATTTTTAAACAAATAGTATGTGGAAAATGGAGGGAAACTTTGATACAATTTCTGTCTGACTTAACAATCAGTTGAAAAAGAATGCTCAAACTTGAGTTGAGTATCCAAACACATTCTATTGCAGGATTATTTAGCAATTATATTATGTTTCTTATGAAAATAATTGATACATTCATTTTTTAGGTTATTTATTTTTGATATTAACATTTTTCTCTTGAGAGTTCACAAATGAAGTGTGAGTAGAGATACATTCCATCGTAATTTCATCATTATTTTTTTCCAAGCTGTTCACATATATTCCGATTGCACCCAGATTTGCAATATCCCTGTGCAAACTGTAATCTTGCATGATATTTACTTGCTTTTTTCTTTGTCCTTGTAGTGAATTGATGTTTAAAATACATTGGAAATGTCATAATACTTTGTATATTGAACCTTAGTAAAGCAGAGTATCTGTGAATTTGAGAGGACTGTTTCATCAAGTAGACTTTTATTGCTAGTTTTAGTTACTTATTCCTAAGAAGATAAATTAAAAAATGAGAAAGCTTTGCTATAGCCAGCTTCATGCAGAAGATGAAATGAGAGCTTTGATGACTGTCTGGATTCTATACTCCATTAAATTTTCCCATTAATGCTAATGGTCAAAATTACAGTCTGTTATTAATTTCTAATAACATTAAAGATTACATAAACTCAACTAAATTCTAATGATGTAATATCTGATATAATATAATCAATTCTGACACTCCAATTATTCACTTTATTTTGAGAAATTACATCTTTTAAATTTGTAGACTTCTCTTTACTCAGAAGAAAATATTTGAAAATTATATTCAGTTTTAGAATTATAATTAGTATAAGATGGTGAAATGGCTCAGACAGGTTAGTGGCTCATACTTCTAAGCCTGATGATCTGAGTTTCATCTCTAACTCTTCATGATGAGTGGTAAAAGAATCCCCCAATTTGTCCTGTGACCTACACAGCTGTACCATAGCATTAATAAGTGCCGTGTATACATAATCACACTCAACAAATAATAAATAAGAAGATAAATATATGTAATAAAAACTTAAAAATTATAGCTTATATATTAATAATACTTAACTTCATTATGATAAATTATATTTACATATCAACATCAATAAGTTTAAATAATACTAAATACTCAATGATTTCTCTTTATTTTTTTCAGCACTCCATTTTGGTAATTTTTGTTCACACACTCCATTTTGGTAAATTTTGTTCACACACACACATGTGTGTGTGTGTGTGTGCGTGTGTGTGTGTGTGTGTGTGTGTGTGTATGCTTACATGTTCTTTTGTGTGGGAAGGTTTACATGCACATAAGTGTTCACATGTTTGTAGAGGTCAGAGGTGAAACTAGGGTGTCAGTTTCAGGAGCATAGACTACAAATTACACTACAGTGGCTGGCCAGCAAAGGATCTTTTAGTCCCTGCCCTCCCAGTGCTGGGGTTCAGCCTTAGGTACTTGTGTTTATGCAATGAGTGTCTGGCTGACAGTGCTATTGACAAATCTGCTAAGGTTGGCTTACTTTTTCTCTCACTTGTACTCTGTTGTTTTAAGAAAAGTATGTGCTTTTATAAACATTGCAGCTTGTATTTTCTGTGACTTTTCTTTTTATTGCTAACAAAGCAAGTTTGTTTTACAGAGGTTAGTCTTCAATCTGCTATTCTTAAGATTGCATCCTGTAATTCCTACAACAGCTATTCATTCTTTAGCTGAATTTACAAAAACAAAGTTACTGGGGTAAGGTATAGATTTGATATAGGATTCATTTTTTTCAGTATGTCATGTTATCAACTTTAACTAAGTGAATTAATCTGTTCTAGTCTTAAATTCATATTTTAAAAATTTGTATTAGCTATACATTACAAAACATTCACTTAGAGAAATGATTTAGAGTAATCTGATTTCCTGTTTCTTTACTTTTTATTCCTCTTTTATTGAAAAGACAGTTTTCTCATACAATATATTTTGTTATGCTTTTTTTCCCCTCTACTCCGAGTTCCTGCTGACACCTCCCCTCACATCCACCTCCACCCATATTGCACAAACTCTAGTTGGCATATAATGAAAACCTGGAGCCAGATATTGGGGAAAAGCTAGAAAATCAGAGAGAGGAAACAGACCACAGAAATTCTCACACAAGTGAAGGAAGCAGAATTTGAGATACACTCACTCACAAATTCTTACTTCTCCTAAAAATACTGTCGTGAAAGATTTCATATATTTGCAGAGGACCAGGAACACACTTTTTCATGCTATTAACAATGATTCAGTCTCTATGAGTTCATATGTGCTCTAATTTTACTTAGAAGGCCTTGTTCTCCTGGTGTCCCCCATTACCTCGAACTCCCACACTCTTTCTATCTCTTGCTATACTCAGGATCTTAGGGCTCTGACTGTAGGGAATTGGCAGAGACAGGTCTCTCTGTGTATAATATCTGTCTATGAGTCTCTGTATTTGTCTTCATCTGCTACAGTACAAGCTTCTCTCACAATGCTTGAACAAGTTATTCATATATTGTGGTGATATATTTTATATTTAATAAAAATGATAGGCAGAGGTGACACAAGCCATCAGTTTCATCACTTGGGACACAGAGGGAGGCCAGCACTTTGGATGTAGAGACAGGAGAATCTCAATGATTTTGAGGCAAGCATTGTTTACAAAGCAAGTTTCATAACAGACAGAACTGTTACATAGAAAACTCTGTCTCAAAAACTAAGCAAAACAAAAACCAAACAAACAAAAACTCTGGAAGAGTTGGTTTTGTCCTCTGATATTCTAGGCTGTTTTTATTAAATATAAAAGTATCACCACATATATTTGAATATATCTAAGAGACATTTTATACTACTTTTTTGCAAGACAAGTAATATTTAGCTTTGCTCTAGGTTTCTGAGTTATAAAGTCTCTAGGCTATATAGTAGTGCCTATGGGTTCCATCTCATTAAATGGACTTAAGTCAAATCAGACATTGGTTGATTACTCCCACAGGTTATGTGCCACTATTGCACTAGCATATCTTGCAGACAAAACAGCATTTTACATCAAAGTATCTGTCTGGGTTGGTGTGTACATTTCTCTTTTATTAGTTTGCAGATACCTTCCTGTAGTAAATAGACAATAGGAGTAATGTTTCTATGTAAGTACCACTAGCTTCACTTCTCCATGCTCAATGAGTTGTATAGGTGTTGTCTTCAGAAATGGGGTCATGCTGTAAATTTGTAGAGAGAAACCTATTGTTATGGAAATAGCCTGAGTTGTTTGCAGATTTCCATAGGACCCCTTTGGATAACAACTCAAAAATGTCACAACACAAAATGTCCAAAAATCTGGGAGTTACCTGGAAAACCCTAACAACTCATTCTAAAGGCGGTTTCTTATGCATTGTATAGTGATTCTTATTAGATATTCTTTGGTTCTTAAGAGATATTACCATTTAATGTGGTCAGATTTCATTTAAAAGACAGAGAGAGAGAGACTCTTCCAAAATTTTGTTTATTAAAAATCCCTTTCTGCTAACCTAGAACTCTAGTCTTTGAGGTGTGAGGAAATTCACTCTCCAAGTGTTTCTACTTTCTTCCTTCTGGAAGTTTGGAAACTTCTCTATAATTTGGATGCATGCAGACACATGCAGATGTTACCTTTTCAAACACTGACATAGATATGCTGTAATCACAAAGAACAGAAAGCACATAAAGGCTATGGTTTGTGATTAAGATGCAGTATTTCCTCTAATGAAATGACACTCTAAATATAAGCTTACAGATAGAGTCCACTATATAAGTCTTTTAAACCAAATTGTCCTACCCTTTAATAATCTAATAATTTCACCACCTACCATGTAACAATTGATATCACTATTGTCTTTAGCAATTATAATTGAATAAAATATGTGGTTTTAATTCAACTTATGAAATTTATATTATGTTGTACACCCTAATAAGCACATCTTATGTCTCAGGACCCTTTGTTGCTTGAATTCATTAGTGATTCTCAAGTATGTGCATAAGCCTCTCTTACGCTCTAATGCATATGCAATACTCCAGTCCATAATTAAAAACAGTTTTTTTTATTATACTTCTAGCATCTAGCTATATCTATAGCAGAAGCATCATTGTGCACACACATTTACCACTGTGTTTTTTTTTAAAGTTGCAAGAATTATGTAAGGCTTGTATTTGTAGTTAAAGTAAATAGTGCAAAAACAGCACAACAATGCATTTACCACAGAACAAGCAATTTAATGAATAATGTTTCTTTCAAGCATCTGTGATTGTTGCAAGTTGGTAATTTCTATTGAGCAGCTGAGCTCAATCATTCTTTGTCTCTGAGGCTTTAAGTTTTCTCTCTAGAATTGACTTTTGGTTTATTCATATAATTGTCATCTCTCAGTTTATATCACATGATATATTTATCCATCAATATTGATGTTGTATAAATCATGGTTGCCTTAAATATAATAATTTCTTTGACACTTTTACACCTGAGTTTATGACTTGTGCTTGCTCTGTTACTTTAGGTTATATTTATTATTCATTTTATATTTAAGATAACTTATAAGTTTTTCTTGAAATATAGGAATCATGTGCTAAGTGAGAAGCATGGCTATGCAGAAACCTCAGGTGAGATATTGGTGAGTTGTAGAAGGGTGGGTGGATATACAATGCTAGAGTTACATTATTGTTTTTTTTTTTTTTGAGAAAAGATGGTTGTAGGAATTTTTATATGCATAGGATATTTGATCATTGGTGGAACAGTTTGTTTTAAATGGCTAGAATCTTATAAACCTCTCATCTATCAAGTTAGGCTCCTGAAATAAATTGAAGTCTTTTGAGAAGATCAGAATGCTCTGGTGTACCTTAAATAAAAATTTACCCAATTTTAAGCTGAAATCTTAAACTAGCCTGAGTTAAATTGTGGGAGTGGATTTTCCAGGTCAAACTAGCCTGAGTTAATTTGTGGGAGTGACTTTCTTGAATTTTGATAAATGTGGGAACATCCAGTCCAATATGACTGATACCACACAGGTAAATTGTTCTTATTTGCATAATGATGGTGACCCAGCATCAGCCATGCAGCATAAGTCATCAGGAGGCATCCATCATGTTTTCCATGTTTTCTAGTTGAGTTACTGCTTAAATGTCTCTCTTTATTTCTCTTAGTGATTGATCATGACCTGGAAGTATAACCCAAATCAACCTCTTCTTTCCAAGTTTCTTTAGGTCATGGTATTTATCCTAGTAATAGAGATAAAACTACAATATGTGGCTGTGGCTTGTTACCATACGTTTTTCTCTTTCTTTTTTTCTTTCTTCATTTTGTTTTCTTTTTCTTCCTTGTATCACCTCACTGCCAGTGCACAAGGGGCTGTTTTATTCCTGTGAATCTTGTTATCACTCAGGAAAACTTATTGAGAGAGATTACTCTCTGTGCATGCTACCTCTGCTCTCAAAACTGGGATCTGATGTGGGAATGTATGCTGTATGCTGTGAATATCAATCTTTAAATAAAGGAGCTGTTTTGGCCCATGAAAGGCACCATAGGAAAAGTAGAAGAAGAAATCAGAGCATAGGTAGGAGAACCAGGGCAGAGTCAGAGACAGACTGAGCCAGAAGCCCAAAAGAGCTACATGTAAGGAACACAGGTGAGCCACGAGCCATGTGGCAAACAAATTAATGGAAATGGGTTGAGTTAAGATGTAAGAGAATGCTAGCAATGTGCCTGAGCCATAGGCCAAACAGCATGAACTTAATATAAATGTCTGAATCATTTTGGGGGCCTGAACAGTGGTGGTCAGCTAAGGGGTTTGGGACTGAAGGTCTGAGGTTCTGGATCTCTGCCACCCTGAATCAAGAAACCTCACTGTAACACATGGCATTCTTGGGTGGGCCGAATATCCACTTAAAGCTTGAGAAACTTTAAAAAGTGTTTTAGCACAGAAACTAAGCCAAAGCAGCTTCCAAATTGTGTATCTAAAGTGGGTCATTGTACAGAGAAAGCATGGCATTCAGGCCAAATTCAGTGGACTGGTGTCAGGCAGTGTCAGCTGAAACCAGGCCAGTTCCTGAAATCTCACAGAAGATTCAGTAGCATGTAATTGATTTAAGGTTTCTGTTTATTTTGAACAAAAGGGAAACAAAGACAGTTTCTTAGTAGCAGCTTTTTCTTGGATCTGCTCTGTTTGCTGGCCACAAAGAGAGATGCGGTTCCTTTAAGAGAACTTACTGATTCAACTTTATCTGCAAAAACTATGTGGCTCTTTAAGAGAATATGAGTATTTCTAAAGCTCTTCTGACTGAAAAATGTTTAAAGATTCACAATAAATCAGATTAAGATGAAAAGAAAACCTATAAATGGGTTACAATGTGTGCAAAAGGTACATAGGCTTCAGAAAAAAAGGACAGAAGGTAGAGAAAGTCTTTAAAAAGAGAAACAGAGGAATAAAAATACAATAAGCCACATAAAGATGGAAAAAGGACACAAAATCTGGATTTTTGTTATTAATGTGTTTTTTTTTTAAATTTTTTAAACTGATAACTGCAGAAAGACAACGGATTGCAAGGGCTGCTAAGTTAAACAAGAATATATATTTTAAAGTGATCTTGACTTTGAAATTTGTGTCTAAGGATTTATTTCTTTGGAAAGTTCTGATTTTTTTTCCACAGAAGATGACAACCTGCGGATTGCTTCCAAGCAAAAATGGTTTCATCAACCAATACGTCCTTTAAAAAAAATCTCTGATGGGAAGAGATAATTGTATCAGCTTCAGGGCTGCAGACTATGATCCAGTTTCAAGAACCCATGTGTAGGTGGATTTATACTTACAAGGAACAAGTCCAAGATTAATATTTATTAAAATATAAACCAACATTCACGATATAGGTAACAGCTTATAGTAGAGCCTGAACAGGGACTAGAGTCTGGAACGATGGAAGATGGATTCCAAACCAGTCTCTCTAGCCACCAGGAACCAGGCAAAGACGTTCTGGGGTCCCAGCAGCCCCTTTTCAATGGGGTTGGCTACGCCCCCTTCAGGGGCCAGCGACCCTGGGTAAGCATCCTCAGATCTTATCAGCTGACACCTGAATCCCACCAAATCTCCCTCTTTTGTCTAACTAAGAAGGTTCTAAACTAAGACTATGTACAACAGGAATTATT
The DNA here is from genome assembly GCA_033318265.1 of Phyllotis vaccarum. Taxonomy (NCBI): domain Eukaryota; kingdom Metazoa; phylum Chordata; class Mammalia; order Rodentia; family Cricetidae; genus Phyllotis; species Phyllotis vaccarum. Next base: position 119,745,292 of record JARWLC010000002.1, on the reverse strand, counting down.
ATGAGGTAGTATCTAGGAGAGGATAAAGTACAAATTACAACCAAAACCTAACATATATAAAGTACATCATATATTTTTAGAATATTGGTAAATAGTAGGGTGTATAAATTATTCCAAACGGTTCATCTGGGAAAGTGAAAATTCAACATCTGAATGTTCTTTTCTAAGGGATAATACGGTAGTAACCTTAAATATCTATTCTTCAACCCCTTCAAGACCTGAGAAGGAAGATGTATCATCTGAAAGTCAGAAGTACATGGAAGTAGTGCCTTCCAAAATTTGAGAGAGAACAGCAACACAGCTACCTGGACAATCACCTCTGGTTTTGTTCACCTTTGGAGCATCTAGCATATTGGCTATAGGCCTATGGTATCTGACAGAAATTTTCACAAGCAAGGCAATTTTGGAGAGACTGTCTTATCCTGTCCATGCAGACTTCGTCAGTCTCCATCCATCAACTTGTTCATCTAGCTTGGACATCATGTGTGTACTGTCAGCAATCAAGAAAAGGGCAGTTCCTTACCCAACCAGCCATTCTCTGCCAAAAGGACAAACTCCAAAGGAGTATCCTCAATGCTCAACATCATCTCGGGAAAGGAGCAGTGACTCAAGGAGTTATCGTGTCTCTCGTGGCCGAATTTCAATTGTTAAATGCCATATTCTCTTGGTGTATGAAATGGTTGAAGATTCCTGTCTATCTATGATATTCTAACACGTATTTGAGATGACTGGGATATGATACCTTAGGTAATGTTGACTGCAGTTTTTATCATCTTAAGGAATAAATCCTGTACTAAAAATTAGAATACCTATATAAGGGGTATATCATCTCTGAACAATGACTTTTAGTATGACTATCAAACATTAGCCAGAGGTATACTATCATGTAAAGTGGCCATAGCATTTTAGACATATATATATATATATATATATATATATATATATATATATATATATATATATATCATCTAAACAGAGGTATATAAAACATCTTGTGCATATATCATAACTAGTGCAATCATACATTATATCTAGTATAGTTAAATGAAGGTATTAATTGTATAGTGTACATGACAATAATGTGCAAATATTTTAAACAGAGGTAGAAGCATATATAAAATATAGCAATTACAGATTCAATTTTACATAATAGTTACAGATTCAGATTTATATCGAAGTACAACTTGCTTTGGTTATATAAAACCATTTCAGATTAAACTTTGTACCAATGTACACATTATCACAATCAAACCTAAAAATTATTTCACATTTGTATCAATATACAAATATCTATGCCAGTGCAAATTGTCTGTAGTTTAATCCATATTCAGCTAGAATTGTATGTAGGTAGGTAGAACAATCTACCTTTATCTATCCTATCTATCCCCTTTGTCTTTTTCAAAAGAGATCTTTGATGGTATGTTATAATTCTGTCCACCCAATTTTAACTGCCTGTCCTGTAGGGTTGTGTGGTATCCCCGTAATATGCTTTATATTATAATATACAAAAATCAGCTTCATTTTTTTGGGAAATGTAAGCTGGAGCATTGTCAGTCTTAATCTGAGTGGGAATACACACTATGGCCATGGCTTCCAAAATGTGAGTAAGTAAAGCATCAGCATTTCCAGGACTCAGGGTAATCACCCATTGCATTCCAGTGTAAGTATCAATAGTATGATGTACATATTTCATCTTTCCAAATTCTGAGAAGTAAAACACATCCATTTGCCAGATCTCATTTCTCTGTGTACCCTTAGGATTACTTCCTGCAGGTAAAGATGGTTGGTTACAGAAAGAGCAAGTGTTACAATTCCTTATTATTTCATTTGCTTGATGCCAAGAGATAGAAAAACTCTTCTTTGGTCCTTTGCTGTTAACATGATGTTTCTCATGAAATTCTGTGGCCTCTAGCATGTTTCCTATCAGCAACTGATCAATTTCATCATTACACTGCGCTAGAGGGTCTGGGAGACCCGTGTGTGCCCTGATATGTGTTATGTACATAGGATGTATCCTATCTCTGATGATATTTTGTAGTTGTATGAACAGTAATGTCAAGTCTGTATCATCAGAAATGAACTCAGCAGTTTAATATGTAAAACAACTCTTTCTGCATATTGAGAGTAAGTAATTACGTTGAGAGGCTCTGTGAAATCCAACAATACCATAATAATTGCATATAGTTCTGACTTCTGAACAGAGTTATAAGGGCTCTGAGCCACCTTAATTAAGTTTTCAGACTTGTAGCCAGCCTTTCCTAAATTGTCCACACCAGTATAAAATTTAGGGGCTCCAGAAATGGGTTTATCCTGTATCACATGAGGAAAGATCCAATTAGTTTCCTTTATGAATTGAATTCTTTTGTTTAGAGGATATTTATTATTAATCTCTCCTAAAAAGTCACTACAAGCCTTTTTCCAAGGTTCACTGTCTGCCTATAATTGATCAATTTCTTTATTCATCAAAGGCACAACAATTTCTGCAGGGTCAATTGGGGTCCAGTCAATTGGCAAAGTCTTAATTTACCTTAAAAAACAGATCAGAAAATTTTTTCAATATATGTCTTAATCTTCTTGCTTGGCCTATATGGCAGAAATATCCATTGAAATATAATTTCTCTTTGCATTAAGATTCCTGTTGGAGATTGTCTAGAGGGTGAAATAACAAGTATGCAATCTAGGTCTGGATCAACACGATCCACATGTGCTTCTTGAAGTTTCTTTTCCACCAACTCTAATTCTTTTCGGCCTCATCAGATAATTCTCTTGGACTATTTAAATCCTTGTCACCATCCAAAGTATTGAACAAATTGATTAGCTCATAGTTTTTTATACCTATCATGGGCCGTATATGAGCAATATCTCCTAGTAGCTTCTGAAAATTGTTAAGAGTCTTCAATTTATTTCTATATAATTTTACCTTCATTGGCCTAATTTTTTGTAAACCTACTTTATATCCTAAATAATTGATAGAAGCTACCCTCTGTACTTTTTCTGGAGCAACTTATAGTTCCCAATCAGGTAATATTTTCTCTAGTTCTTCAAACACTGTTTTAATGTTTATGGGTTTGGATCTGCCAACAAAATATCATCCATATAATGGTAAATGATAGATTGTGGGTAGCACTTGCGTATTCTAGTGGCTGTTGTACAAAATATTGGCATAAGGTGGGAGTAATCAACATTCCTTGGGGAAGGACTCTCCATTGATATCTCTTAGCCAGCTCTGAATTATTAAGAGTAGGCACTGTGAAAGCAAATTACTCTTTGGACTGTTCCTGTAAAGGTATGGTAAAAAAAAACAATCCTTCAAATCAATAACTGCAATAGGCTATCCCTTAGGTAGCAGAGAAGGCAGGGGAATACCATATTGTAAAGAGCCCATAGGTTGAATCATTTTATTAATTGCTCTTAGATCTGTCACCATCCTCCATTTTCCATATTTTATTTTGACAACAAAAACAGGAGAATTCCTTGGACTGGTTGATTCTTCTATATGCTGAGTCTGTAACTGCACCTGTACCAACTTTTCCAAAGCCTGAAGTTTTTCTCTCATCAAAGACCATTGTTGAACCCAAATAAGCTTTTCTGTTAACCATTTCAAAGGCAGTGCTGTGAGTGTCCTTTTAATTTCTGTGGTTATTGGGCAATTCTTTTGTACAACCACAATGGTTGGTGAATTTTTTTCATAGCACCTTAAAGCATCACCTTTGGAAGCATAGTTGAGTCTCTGGTTCATATCAGAACCAGAGGGAATTTTAATCCTGGTATTCTATTGCACTAGAAGGTCACGACCCCACAGATTCACTGCTATGTCAGCTATATATGGTTTCAACTGTCCTTTATGACCTTCTGGTCCTATGCATTTAAGCCATCTCACACTCTGTTTCCCTTTAGATATTGTTCCAATACTCAGAAATTGGATATCTATTGCCTGTAAAGACCATTTTGGATGCTATGATTGTGAGGTTATGATCAAAATATCAGCCCCTGTGTCAACTAAACCCTGGATATAAATATTATCTGTCCATATTTTCAATTTTGGTCTTTGTTCATTTATTGAAGTCTTCCAAAATATTTGTTTTGTGATTCTTTTTGGAACTTCTGATTTTTCTTTTGAATTTATGTTATTATCTAGTACTGTATGATCTTCTAGATCAGGTATCAGATGCCCTACTTGTCCTGAGAATGCTGTTCTTCTACTATGACTGGATATGATCTTACTGGCCTCAAATTTAGAGTCTGATTTTTGGGGTCTTACCGAGGAAAGCCCCAAAAGGCATTTTCTGATGGTAAAGTGTTGCCTTCTTTATCCCTGGTAGATCTACATACATTGGCCAATGCCATCCCTTGCCAAACCTTCTGCATAATCTAGAAGGCAGTGGCCTTCTGTTCTTATTAAAACTAGATTGGGCATTATTTCCAAGAGTACCTTATGTACAATTCTGTCTTATATGTCCTTGTTTACCACAGTTGAAACAAGTGATGCCTTGGTTCCTCACTCTAACATTAACAACGGCTTGGCCTACCCAATTCTCCTTGTTGCAATAGAGAGATTCAGCATTGATTGCATATTGAACCCATTCTTCTATAGGTGTGGCTCTGATCTTTAAAGGCATAGCAATTTTCTACATTCCAGATTTGCATTATCAAAGATCAGAAAATGTATTAATAGCTTATTAACTTCTGATCTGATACTGCTCTATGCACAGATGTGGTAAGCCTCTATAGAAAGTCAGTATAAGGCTCTTTTAAGCCTTGTTTGACCTTAGTATAAGGCTCAATTTTTTGACCTGGGTCCAAAATCTTTTCCCTAGAATTCAGTGCAGCAGTACAACATAGTAACAAAGTATGCTTGTCATAAATAACTTGAGCCTTCACATCAGCAAGCATGCTTTCACCAAGGATTTTTTCCTGAGAAGCAAAGAAACCCCTAATTTTTCCTTGTTGTTCTAAGGTCCTGGCATCCTCTCTAAACCAGATTCTCCACTGCAAATTCTGACTTTGGTCCAAGACAGCAGCCATTAGCTGCATCCAAACTATTTGGTAGATTCAGTTTTTTGCTGACCACGAATTTAAATACTGCTTTACATAAGTAGAGTGAATACGGTACATTGATATTGCCTCTTTAAAATCCTTGATCTCTCTCATATGTATTGGCTCATAATAATATACTCTACATATTCTGAGGATCCTCCAGATGCTTTCTTTGTCTGAATACTAGCAGGGAACAATAGTATTGAGGAAGGGGGTAGCCCTGTCATGTTTACCACCTTAGGTAGAGTATCTCCAGTACCATAATATCCCATTGGGGGTTGACCTGAACTGTTCTGAGCATAACATGCGTCACTACCCTTTTACAGTATTGCAATACAGTCCTCCCATTCTTGTATTTTGGATACTATGGGTTCCTATTCCTGGATTTTGGATACTACCGGTTTCCATTCTTGAAGTTTAGATATGATTGATTTTTCTAGAGCTTGATTTTCCTGATGAAGCAGTCCTTCCAAAGACCTCACTGAGCTAGCAATTTTTTGATCCACATCATTAACATAATTAATGATTTTCTTGTTCTTGTCATTAATGTAGTCAACAAGATTCTTGTTTTCACCATTTACATAGAGCCTATATTTTTCTTGTACAGTGTTATCCATATCTAAAGAAGAAGCATTATCTGAAAGCTTGTTTTAAGCAATTTCCAGAGTATCAGTCTTATCTGCCATTTTAGTGTTTGAAAGTTCCATGTCATATATCTTGGACAGCAACTGTTGATTTACATTTTTTACCTGTTTAACCCATCTACTATTTTTGTGTTTGATATTTCCATGTCATATATTTTGGACAAAAATTGTTGATTTCCATTCTTCACCTCTTTAACCTCATCTGACACTTTAGCATTTGATAGTTCCATAACACATAATCTTGATAGCAATTGCTGATTTCCATTTGTCACCTCTTTCATCATTCTCTTACTTTGAAACACAAAATAGAGAAACAAGCCAAAAAATAGTAGGACTGGGGTATTGAAGCCTTCAAGATACTCATTTTAAAATCTTTCAATCACCATGGAAAAATATGTCCTCAAGTCATCAATAGAATAATTGTCAGCCATTACCTCAATTCAGGTGTGATGACGATGATGTTTAGTCCACAGGTATCACAGTAGGGTTCAATGCCCTGCCCACTATATGGCAGATGCAGAGACTCTCAGCAGCAGGAAGCTACCTACAGACCCTACGTGGTTTCGAAGGGTCCCAGCAGACAGAATACAATCCTTGGAAAAAGCAATTCTCACAAATTAAGACAGGATGTCAATCACAAAATAGAAGGCTTTTTGTTTCCTTTCTTTGCTTGCGCAAGTAATTTACAGTTGCACGAGTCACAGTCAGAGACCACCTAGGATGGTTGGGGGGATGGTGCGCTTGGCTACTGGGGCTAGATGGGCAGAGCCTCCACCTGAATTTACAGTTGCCCTGGTCACAGTCAGTGACCACCTGGGCTGGCTGGCTGGGGGGGCATGCTTGGCTACATGGGTGGAGCTGCCACACAGGCAGGCACTTGGGGTGGGCATGCTTTAAACTTGAGATCAGTAACCATGGGGAACTGCTGGGCGGAGTCACTGTGGCACCAAGGAGAGCAGGCCAGTCCCACATGGTCCAAATGGGACCCGTGCTCTAAACTTGACCACTCTTCTAAACTTGACCCACGCATTCCAAGACTGACCATAGGTGAGCCACCACATGCTCTAAGCTTTACTCGCACTCCAAACCTGACATGCGCAGTTCCAAGCCTGGCTGTTGGTGAGCTGAGGCGCCAAGGAGCCTGGGCTGCTGACCCCAACAGTGTTCAAAACACAAATGAACACCTTATGACCATGGGCACAGGCCCAGGGATGTTGGACACCAAATGTAGGTGGAGTTATACTTACAAGGAACCAGTCCAAGATTAATATTTATTAAAATATAAACCAACACTCACGATACAGGTAACAGCTTATAGTGGAGCCTGAACAGGAACTGGAGTCTGGAACGATGGACAATGGAATTCAAACCAGTCTCTCCAGCCACCATACAACAGGCAAACAGGCTTTCCGGGGTCCCAGCAGTCCCTTTTCAATGGGGTCCACCATGCCCCCTTCAGGGGCCCGGGACCCTGGGTAAGCATCTTTGGATCTTATCAGCTGACACCTGAATCCCACCACACCCATGAGCTTTTCGATGCCTCATAATCAGCAGGAAGTAGTAATGGAAAACTAAGACCAAATTCCCAAAATATTGCTTATTTTTGTTTTTATTATAAATGGTTAATAGTCATAGTTAATCTTTTTCTAAGAAGAAAAAGGGGATTTGGTATATGAATGATTTTTTTAAAATTATATTATTGAATTTACTTAAATCAGGAAATCAGTTGTTAATCTCTAAATGTTTTCCATTGGTATGGATTTTGGCTTATTGATACAAATTTAAGGTCAATTTTCTTATGCTGTATGTATTTTACTACTCTTGTGTAAGATATGATGTTTATGTAACTGATTTAAAATTATAATGTATAATTAAGAAATGCATGTTAGTTAGATTTTTAGGTATAAAAAGATATATTTCAATTAGGTAGGCAATCTTCAAATAGTTCTAAGACCTACAGAATATGGCATTTAAAATGTTTTAAGAACTTAAACTTTTGTGGACAGTGAAACAGGTCGGCTCCTTGCAGCACCAATTTACTTCAAGAGAAAAATGGGCATTGAAGAATCTCCATATGGAGAATAGTTTCTTTGTGGCATTGGTTAGCCACTTGACATGAACCTGTTCTTATATTGACTGCTTGACAGTATGCTGTTTAAACTGGACAAGCAGGCTACATAAAAAGGTGACCTCTGAACTTTGACAGAAAAAGCCCAGATGGTCATACAGGTTCCTGCTTTGCAGAGAAAACTGTCAGAAATTCTTCAGGACTCGAGGAGAAGTGACTGATGAATAGACAGAGCAGATTTATTGCTTCTCTGAAATGAAAAGATACTCTGGACCTGTAGTCTGAAGATGGATGCCCCAACTTTATAAAGGAAATTGAGTGACTGTTCAGGCATATAGGTGTCATCTCTGTCATTTCTAGATTTTGGAAGTTACTTGAACTTCCTGTTTACTTGGGTAAATATATCCTTCTGTGGACTTTGCTGTAGCTGAAGATTAGAAAGTAATAGGTATAGTTTTTCTTGGTTATTTTAAGGTATATTGGATATGAAACTTTAGATTCATAAGGATAATGTAGATGATAGAGTATTTTATTTATTTTTGCTAAATACAAATAGATTAGATATTGTAATTCTTGCTTGATAGCTATTTTGTTAAATGTAAATATGGTATGTTAAAATTGAAACCTTCTTTTATGATTATACAGAAAGGGGGAAGGGATGTGGGAATGTCTTTCTGTATTCTGTGAATATCAATCTTTAAATAAAGGAGCTGTTTTGGGCCATGACAGGCACCATAGAAAAATTAGGAGGAGAAATCAGAGCATAGGTAGGAAAAGCAGGGCGGCGTCAGAAACAGACTGAGCCAGAAGCCCAAAGGAGCAACATGTAAGGAACACAGGTGAGCCACGGGCCACATAGCAGGAAAGATTAATAGAAATGGCTTGAGTTAAGATGTAAGAGTTAGCTAGAAATGTACCTGAGCCATAGGCCAAACAGCATGAACTTAATATAAACATCTGAATCATTTTGGGGACCTGAGTAGTGGTGGGTGGCTAAGTGGTCTGGGGCGGTAGGTCTATGGGCATGGACCTCTGCTGCCCAGGATCAATAAACCTCACTGTAACAGGGATCCCCTAGGTTTTTCACCGCCTCATCTTCTCACACTGTATACCTAATACCTCATCATTCACTCTTCGAGTTTTTCCCAAAGCACTGAGTCCTGGGATGGTAGTGTCCTGCAGCCTCTTCTTTGGTGAGTTATAAATTTGCCTGTTAAAGAAGCCATCTAAGACTTTACTTCTCTTGGGTATCTAGGAGGAAAGTTGTTTCTGGTTTGTTTTGTTGTTGTTCACCTGTTTGTTTCCTCCAGACTGTAATAGTCTGGAAGTTAAAGCACATATTTTGAAGAGAGTCTCATAAATAGCACAGAGAGTTTTGTTGTAATTTAGTGGTTCCGTCCAAGAGATTTTTTATATTCTATCCAAAGACTTCTCTGTTGGCTACATCTCCAAACAAAAATATGACTCTCATTTCCTTAGAATTCACTATTTGAATCAAAAATTATGTACATATATACATATATGTATATATATGTATATACATATATATATATATATACAGTTTTTGAAAGAATGAATAACTTTTAGCTATTACAGTAATAAAATCCAAGCCTAGATCAAAATATGTACTCAAATTTGAATATATATTTATGATGCAAGTGAGAATTGGCTGTGGTAGAGTTTCTTTCTTGAAAGAATGAAAATGGGAGACTAGGATAAGTGCTGTACCCCTGTGTGTTCTCTACTTGTTTACTCTTTAGCTTCCAAAACACCTGGGTGCATAGCAAGACATACAGCAATGGTTTATTGTAAATTGAGAATCTTTCTTTACTCCAGAGTAAATGAAGACAGATCTGCATTTATAAACACTTCCAGATGATTCATAAGCACAAACACTATAAAACATTGCAATTATATAGAAATTTTTACAATGTGCATAAATATGTCTTGATTACTCATATTCAATAAAATTTACTTTAATTTCCATACATCATTTATATCCATACATTTTATAAACCTCTCCATATACACTACAAAGTAAATTGGATAAAATGTTCATGACAGCAAGATACACCTTTCTTTGGAAAGTGACATATTTAAATAAGACATGGACTTTTCTATGTTTGAGTGGTAATAATGACATATATGTGAAGCAACAGAGCAACAGAGCAACAGAGAGACCTCAACATGGTGATCCTGGAGAATCTGTGAATACTCGTTTCCTTAAGTGAGCTGTGTAATGCTATTGTTATCTCACATCTTTGTTCACTGTGAGCTACAGAGCATCTCATGGCTTCTTCACAAGAGTGATTTTGGTTTCACCTATAGCCACTCACTCCCTACCACTGTATTTAACAAAGCCTATCATACAAAAGTATTTTCTACAACCCAATGTGAAGTAGCTATACTTGAAATCTTCATCCACCTGTACAGTGGAGGAAATAATTATGACTGACAACACTCATACACTCCTATATTTATTTTGGAAATGAGAATTCCTGACAACAAACCAGTTTATTGTTCATACTTGTAATATTCTCTGCCATTGACAATACTTCTAGTTGTTACACTGGGGTTTCTTGGTCCCGGGCAGCCAGAGGCCCAGACCCACAGACCTGCTGCACCAAATGCCTTAGCCACCCACCACTGCTTGGGCCCCCAGAAATGACTCAGACATTTTTATTAACTTCATGCTGTTTGGCCTATGCCTCAGGCACATTGCTAGCTAGCTCTTACATCTTAAATCAACCCATTTCTATTAATTTGTCTGCCATGTAGCTAGTGGCTCACATGTGTTCCTTACATATTGCACTTTTGAGCTTCTGGCTCCGGCTGTCTGACTCTGCCCTGCTTCTCTTACCTATGCTCTGATTTCTCCTCCTACTTTTTCTATGGTGCCTGTCATGGGCCAAAACAGCTCCTTTATTTAAAGATTGATATTCACAGCATACAGAAAAGCATTACCATATCATCTAGTATATATTTTTCTTAAATAAAGCAAAAAGAAATAATAGACAGAAAATAAGAACAAAAGAATAGAGGCCATAGAATATTCTCATAATAAATAAAAATGAAGCATCTTTGCTATCTCTCTCACTCTATTTGGCTCCTCTGTGTTTAACATCACCTTATTGGCATAAATAGTTAATGGCCGGTACATGTTTATAGTTCTTAACATATTTTTATGAACATACATATATATCATATTTGTGCATAGATAATGAGTACATATGGCATATACATCAGTATGTCTGGGTTTCATGTTTTGTTTTCCCTTCAGAAGCTTTCTTTGTTTTTATCATGCTAAAATCAACCTTTAGTCAGAGATGCTGAAATTAGACCACAAACCTACTACCTATGGCTGGAAGTCCTTGTTTAAAAATGAAGAAGGGGGGGAAGAAGAAGAAAGAGGAGGAACAGGAAGAGGAGGAGATAGAAGGAGGAGGAGATTGAAGGAGGAGGAGCAGGAGGAGGAGCAAGAGGAGGAGCAGGAGGAGGAGCAGGAGGAGGAGAAGGAGGAGGAGAAGGAGGAGGAGTAGGAGGAGGAAGAGCAGAAAGAGGAGGAGCAGGAATGAAAGCAGCTTTACATTGCCCCAACAAAAAAATTTAATAAAATCTTTTCTTTTTATCAAACACTGTCTTGTGCTACCTTAAAGATACTTGAGTCAAAGATTTGCTTGCTAATGGCTACTTCTTGTTAATCTTTTTAAGACTTAATTTCTATCATCACAAGAGGGATAAATCATTAAATATATTTCCACTGTTCTCCATCTCTCTGGCTAATTTTTTCCTCATTTATAGCAAAAGTCTATACTAAGTGAGATGTTGGGAGATGCAGCAAGAGTTAACTAAATTTCAAGTTTATATAATGAATGAAAAGAAAAAACCTGCATGGAAGAGTTAAAGAAAAGGTAGCATATATGTGAGGATTGTATTCTGGATAAAGAAAATCAATGTCGATATAACAGATAAAAGGTGAGTGGGATTTGGAGGTTAGGTGACAATATTGTGAAGATATTAACAGCTATACTTATGTAACACAGCAAGGCATATCTTAGATATACATTTTTATACAACATATGTATTAGAATATTTGGCCAGAAATCATGGAGTTTTGCCATACAACTCCTATCCTTAGTCTGGCCAATTTGACAATCAATAGAATTTGACATTTTAATTAATATAGTTAGAATAAAATATAAGTATCTCTGTAAATTTTAGAAATTAGTATAGAGAATAAAAAATGTTAAGACTCAAAAGTTAAATATAATTATACAAAATAGTGTCCATGATTAAATATATTACATAAAATGTAGCAATTGAAATATATTTATTGCATATGTTTTAAAAACAGTTGTCTTATTTAAGCATAACACAATGCAGCTCTTTCATGAAAGTCTGAGACTTCAATTCTATAGTACAGGTGGTACCTGACTTGCCTTATTATTTCTCTTGATACAACTGCAATATCATACCATGGAAAATTTTGCCTGCAGTCTCTGTAATTGTTGAATTGATATTCAGTAGGCATCTCTATTTATTCATAGCAGAATGAACAAGGAGATAAATGTTCTACATTAATGAATAGCCTTAAAGGTCATGAAGAGTTTCAAACAGCCACACTAGTCTTTGTGCTAATATTATCTGAGGACAATGGCACTAATATAATCAAGAATTATAATAATCTCAGTTTATAGAATCTCAGGGTGTGGGTTAGGGTTGTAGTAACTTAATCTATATTACTAACTTGTATTAGATTTGGTGCATAAAAGGCATTGAGCTAAAGAAAAGAAACAGTCTCAGATGCTCTTGACAGAAAATTAAAAAAAAAAATGAACCTGGACATTGGTCATTTAATGGAGTTGGCCACTCTCCCTTCAGGAGTCTGGGACCCTAATAAACATCTTTGGACCTTACCAACTGACACCTGAATATAAATCCCAACAGCCTGCTTTTAATGTGGTTGGCCAATCCCTCTTCAGGGGCCCAGGACCCTGGATAACCGTCTTCGGATCTTATCAGCTGACAGATGAATCACACCAAAGTAATTGCTCACAGAGCAGGAGCTCTAGAGACAAAGCATTTACATTCTTTCACTAAGGGAAAAAGTTAACCAAAAGTATTTCCATAATAAAATATGCTGCCTAGATTTTGTAAGGGTGGGTGAGTGAAGAGCTGATATAGTGTATGCCTATTCTATTTTAGGGAACAAGACAGTAACTTGAGAAAGAGATAACTTGGTTTTTAAATGTGAAATTGGTGAGATTTCAATAAAAAGTGTGGTACTGATGAATAATTACTGCCTCTATCTCTTCCTCTCTCTCTTTCTCTTTCTCTCTTATTTCCTCTGAATGCTCACTCAACTTGAAAATCACTGCAATACTTCACATGACAAACTTCCCCCCAAGACATACAGTATATGATTCTATATTGTAGACATATTGTATACAATGAAAACTCAATTTCATCCATAAGTCTATCTTATTCTCATCTTAACTTCCTGTCTTTTGTTACTGCTGATGTTCAGTGTGTAGAGATGAGTATGTGAAATGGATACAAGAATGAGATGGGAGGGACATGGATCAAGACAAGAGATGCAATTCAGCTTTACTGTTCATGGTCCACACTGCCAGATTCACCACGTGTTAAATCTGTAACCAGAGTATCACAATGCTTTTGCAGTCATTTTCAGAGGAAGCATAGATAAGTAGAACAAAATGAGTTCATGAACTTGACATTTTTCCAGACTAAGTGGAGTAATAGGACATTCTGTGCTTCTATTTCAGCTCTAAGAATGCAAAAGTGTCTTACTTTTTTTGTCTCTATAGCCTTTCATTTATTTTATTTATGTATGTTTTACTGAAGACTTAACAATGTTTAAGAGGTTTCTATGTATAGTCTCTAGGCACAGAAAGATCCATGTGAGTCTGAAAGAGAATGTCTTCCACCTGTAGCACTCACTCAAGCCAGTGTTCCTGTTGCTCTATATCTGGTGGCAATGCCTCACTAAGATGGTTAACAAGATAACTTTAAAGAGGCAGACATAGTAAGCTGTGCATTAGCTCTTGTTGGTGTGAGAAGAGGCTTATGGAACCTAACACTGTCTCGGCTCTTTGAGAAGATGTTCTGTGCTAGAAAATTACAGTGGTGGGATCAGACTGTGTCCTTCCTGTGCATGAGCTGGCAACTTGGAGCCAATTCCCTGCAGAGAAACAACTAACCCAGTCTTGACGATGGGATGAGAAAATTGTACTTGCCTGGAGTGGATGTGCCATGCTGAGCTGACACACCTTGGGACTTCTTGCCCTTTTCAGGGAGGGATGTGTGGGTGGGGAGAGAGGAGGCTGAAGGCTGACTGTGAGGAATTGGGAGGAGGGACGGGAGGGGGATCATGGGGATACATAGATAAAAATGACATTTTTAATAGTAAAATGATAAAATAAAATAAAGAAGAAAAAAATTAGTTGTTTCAACAGCTCTAACTACCTCAGTAGATCTGCCTGTTTCTTCTTTCTGAGTTCTGAGATTATAGGCATGCCCCACTAATGTGGGAATGCCTTTCTATATGCTGTGAATAGCAATCTTTAAATAAAGGAGCTGTTTTGACACATGACAGGCACCATAAAAAAAGTAGTAGGAGGAATCAGAATAGGTAGGAGGAACAGGGCAGAGTTAGACAGAGTGAGCCAGACGCCCAAAGGAGCAACATGTAAGGAACACAGGTGAGCCATGGGCCACATAGCAGGAAAGATTAATAGAAATGGGTTGAATTAAGATGTAGGGGCTAGATAGCAATGTACCTGAGCCGTAGGGCAAACAGCATGAAGTTAATATAAGCGTTTGAGTCATGTCTGGGGCCTGAGCAGTGGTGGGTGAATAAGAGGTCTGGGGGCTGCAGGGTCTGTGGGTCTGGACCTCTGAACACCTAGTACCAAAGAAACCATATTGTAACACCCCACCACTGCCAAGATTATTTATTGTTTTTTAACATGGGCAACATAAACAAAGAAATACATTTTTATGTAGAAGAAAAGCCATTCAATTTTTATATAAATTGGCTTTCAGTGCCACAAAGAAAATGGAAAATAAGTTCTTTATTTCTCTGTTTTGTTGTTGTTTATTTATTTTTTACTATTCTGGATCTAGTAATACATGCATATAGCTGTAGTAACTCAGTGAATGGAAATATAGTGTCATTTAAATTATACACTCTAATCTTATAGCATAGCTGAATCAGTGACATCTTAACAAATAAATATACATTAATTTACTATTGGCTCCTAGTGCCAATAGTGTTACGTAAATTGTTTTTGTACATAAAACCACTTTAAAACTAATTTTTTTAGAACAAAGATTTAAGCAAATGATTAAAATAAGATAAATCTAAATATTAATGAAAACATGAAATACTTTATTTAATGCTGATATTTTATAGGTTAATACTAGTTAAAATTTATATACTAAAATCACAGAAGCAAAATTAATAAATTTAACACATAGAAGATAAAAATAATCAATGAATATAAAGTACTCTACCTGTTATCATGCCATCTATTATTGTTACAATATATTTAAATTTTGAAATTAATTTAAAATATGTAGATGATAGAAGAATTTGAAAGCCTAGGAATCTTGGTGGGAGTTTTTAAAATTAGTATAATGATATTTAATTATGTAAAATAATACCTATTGTCTTTTATTAATCCTTACTGTCAAAAATTTTTTACAGTGAAACTGATAGTTTATTTATTTTTTTAATTTATTCTTTTTTGTAATGATTAAATGTAATTGTAGGGGATTGTGTTGTTTCATGGTAAATAATCATCCCACCCACTGGTTTAATAAAAAGCGCTGATTGGCCAAAGGCAGGCAGGAAGTGTGGGCAGGGCTACCATATTAAGAAAACTCTTGAGAACAGGAATCACAGAGGAGAATGATGGGCAGAATGCCAGAGAGAAGCTGGAAGAAGCAAAGGACAACTATGGTGTTCTAAGGAAAGGTACTGAGCCACATGGCTGAACAGGAAGAATCATGGGGCAGATGAAGGGTAGAGAGCTAGCAAGTGATATGCCTGAGCCTTAGGCTGATCAGCCAAAAACTATTGAAAGCATCTGTGTCTCTGTGGGTCTGCGGGTCTGCCGGTCTGTGGGTCTGCGAGCCTGTGGACCTAAACCTTGAGGTTAGGGCTGAAAGTCAAGGCCAGAAACCTCCCACTAGGTGTGTGGGTCCTAAACCTTGAGGTTAGGCCTGAAAGTCCAGGCCAGAAACCTCATACTACATGTAATTTTATCAAAAGTAATCACAAGAAATAGCTTCATTTCCTTATGCTGGAATCAAAATATATTGTTTTCTATGGCTATAGTTTACAAGCTGGTGTTTAAAAAAAGCATTATTTTTTGCTATCCATTTCTATAGCAATAGTGTGTTTACATACAGGTATTTGTTACTTGGTTGTTACATTGTTGCATTTTACTGCAAATAATGTGATCACTATTGCTTTTGCAAAGATAGGCTTTCATTTTAAAAATAAACCTGATACTTTAAACTTTAGGCTATTTTTACTTGTATATACAATGCTGAAAATGTATTTTGTACATTATATATACATATAATGTACATATATATTTATATATATTTATATAGTATGTGCTAAGACATGAGTGGTAAATCACATATTTTTGCTGCCTTTACACTTTTATCTATATTACTATTTATTGATTAACATAAAAAGATTTATTCAATATTATCTGGGACAAAAATTACAAGTACTGATAAAAGATCAAGTCTTACTAATAAGCATTAATATTCAAACAAGAGGTGAACAAGTAGTTCACCAGTGGATTTTTACAAAGGGTAAAATCTATGAGGCCTCTTCTCTACATGTAGAATGGCAAGCAACTAAAAAATTCTGAGAGCAAATGAAACAGTCTTCCTCAGGGGAGAAGACACCTATTGATTATTCAGTATCAGGTGAACTGCCCTGAGAATAGACATATCAGAATTTTTATGCAAACTGAGGAGTTCATATTTAGAAACATATATGTTTATATACAAAATCCAAATATGAATGTTAATTACAAAAAATGGGACCATGAATTTGAAAAAAGAACAAGGAGTGGTATATGAGAAGGATTGGAAGGAGTTAGGTTATATGCATAATCTAAAAACTTATAAAATGTTACATATATAAATAAAAGGGGTACCCAATGAAAAATAACATAAGCTAGATTCTCCCTGTATATGTACAAGGGCATACATTTGAAAATAGTCAATGAGATTATCAGTATTTTACTGTAAGCCCTTGGATACAAGGTATCTTGTGGGTACTGCGTGTTTTGAGGTTTCCTATATTACTTCAAGCACTATATTTTTTAAAACAAACAAACAAACAAAACACATACCTTTAAAAGTAGAAAAACTGCCTACCACCAGCAAAATCTAAGATAGTTATGTTGATTTATTATAAGTTTATATAATCGGGAAAAACATTCCTTCACTGTTTTGCACCCCAAGAAGGGAATTCTTGAGGTTGTGTTCAGAAGAAACCTATTTAATAGCATTTCTTTTATTTACAAGCAACATATAAAATCTTACTCCCTGCTTTTATCACATATAAAACTTTATAAGAGTTAGAAGGTGACTTAAATTTTATTTGGAAGCCAATGGAAGGTTGTAGCATGGAGAGTTAAATCTCAATTAAATTCTCCCTGACTGCTGGACAGAATGTCAATTGAACTAGAAAACATGGGGAAATCAAAATATTATCATTTTCAATAAGTGATAATAGGTTTCATTTATGTATTATTAAAAGAGATGGAAAACAATATAAAATACAAGGGTAAATTTGAAGCTAGAACAAAAGTTACCATGTGTTTGATGCAGATTAGAAGATGAAGGGAATCTTGAATGTTTATATTTTATTGTTGCTGTTTAAAATTAGAAATGCTATTTTGGTTTTTTAAAAGAGGATATGTATGTGATAGTTGTATATGTGAAAGTAAATAAAGTGTTAGTCATGTGACATGTATTTCTGTCATTAAATTTTGAGTGAGTGAAGACATTTCTTGAGCCAATGATTACCTTTAAATATCACGAAGTTCTAATCATGTTCTTTCATTATTTCTACAAAAGAGTCTTTAATTCTTTGTCATCAAGTGTACTAGATTTTCATTTTATTCTGCTATGCCTAGGTATCCTGGAATGAATGTAATAACTCTCTTGATGAGTATAGCCATCACTTTTATGTGTGAAAATAATTTACAATTGAATTGAATTTTTATCTTAATAGCCCTTGTTTTATAATTCCAACAATGTTCAATTATGCTTTGCAAACCACAGATTCACCAGTTATCACTCAGTTGTTTTGTATTAATTAAAATTAAGTTATGTAATTAAATGTTTTCTATATACATACAACTTAAAAATATTTGGGTGTCTGAAAGGTGGCTTGGTGAATGTTTTAATAGGCATTAATTTAGTCTCTTTGTCTACCATTACCAAAAATAGCTCTTGACACCAGAATTTTCCAAAGTAGTGAATTCTAAATTAGGCTTGGGTTGTAGAGTTTCTTTGTGTCTCAGCAACCGCTCTCAAGTAACCACTCAGAGACTTATTATCAATGATAAATATTAGCCAATAGATACTAACTCATATTTATAAACCTGTATTTATTATCTATCCTCTGTCACATGGCTGTACCTTCTTTCAACACATACATTCAGTTTATTTTGCTTCTCTCTGTATCATTTGTGAGTGTTGAGACTCTGTCCTCCTTTTCTTTCACAGAATTCTCTTAGTATGGTTTTCCTGCCTAACTATTCTGTTTAGCTATAGGGCTGTCAGCTGTTTTATTAAACTGATTACAGTGACATATATCTACACAATGTAAAGTAATGTTTCACAGGTGTGCATTTATATAATTGAATGTCTATTTAGTATATGAGATAAACATAAAATATATAAGAGGAATAAAATGATAGCTGATATTATGATACTTATGCCTTGTATAGAATTTTATGAATAAACTGTACCATTTGAAAATAGTTATGAGAGGTAATTTGTGGTGCTGGTAGCTGAGTACTGTACACATTGGAATGAGAGACCACATCTCTATAATTACTTAGTAACCTATTTTTCAACAGTTTTACATCCGATTATTTGTAAATTGCTAACAAAGTTGGATTCAATCAGTCTAAGCAAACACAAAACAGAGTTGTATCTGGCATTAAATATTTTGATATCTTTTATTAATAGCATTCAAGTGCAGACAAATTAATAACACCTTCACCTACTGAATGAACTCCAACAACCAGAAAGCTGTCTGCTTTCACTTTTAGTACAGTATGCCTATGGGAAGACTGAAGTGCAAAGTAGGACTTCAGCTACAAGATAGTTCCACACAACATTTATAATATGACTTGCTTTACTTTAAATAAAGATAACTGAGTTTGGATATTTAGAGATACTCAAATGCCAAGAAAAGAGGTAGAATCACTCTCACTTTCCTTCTAAACAGAGAATACTGCCCATTCCAGACTCTAGCTGCACCTCAGTATCAATCCACATGTAAGGTACAGCCACTTGGCACACTTTGTTAAACTTTCTTCAAGAAGGAACACCCAAGGTGTACATACCTTCAGGTGATGGATTGGTTTTATGATTGTTTCATTATTAACAAAATGGGTAAAATAAATTTTGAAGATCTCTTGCTACAGCCTTTTAATATCTTTTTTGTAAAATCAGTTAAAATGTATTTTTATTGGGCTTACTTACAGAAGTATGTGGGCAGAGAGAGACTCAAAAACAAGCTCTATTATTGAAAAGCCCATCTCAATTAAAACTTTGTTCAACAATTTTACTTTGGTATAACCATTATTTTGGTCTATCATGAGTGTCTGATAGGAGAGATTTGGATGTATGAGTTATGTCTCCCAAAAAAGTCTCACTCCACCTACTACAAATATAATATTTTTGTTCCAAGTTGATTATTCCTTAAACTAATACAGTGTTTCTTATCTCTATGGGTTACATATTAGTTGATTAGACAATCATGTATTAGAACAATAAATTATTTAAAGTTGACTATGCTTTGAAGGGAGATAAAAAGAACTTTTGTTAGGGGTCTGTAATGATATGTTATATATTTAATAAAATCAGCCTGGAATATCAGAGAGCAGAATTCCCCACAGTTCAGTCATGAAAATCAGAGTTTGGTGACCCACATCTTTAATTCCTTCACTCTGAAGACAGAGATCTTCCTGGATTTCTTTAAATTCAAGGCCTAATTGTCAGGTAGTGGTAACACACATTGTCCAAGCACTTGTAAGGTAGAGGCAGGAGGATCTCTGCTAGATGGAGGACAGCCTGGTCTACAAAGCAAGTTCCAAGATAGCTAGGACTATTACACAAAATTTCCTCATCTCCAAAAAGCAAAACAGAATGAAACAACAACAAAAAAAAACAACAAAAAAAACAAAAAAAACAAAACAGAAACAGGTCGGAGAAATGTCCTCTGATATTCCAAACTCAGACTCATGTCATTAACTATTCAATATGTCATGACAGGTCCTCATTATATCGTTGAGATTAACTTATTTCTCCCATTAAGGTAGTAAAATATCCATTGATAAATATTCATATGTGAACACTGCTGCGTTTCAGTAGAATTTAATTTAGAAATTAGGACAGCAGATTGTGGTCTTAAATAGAACCTGATTTACAAAATAGGTAGTTAAAATGTTGCTAATTGTATATGCATATTATATGCTAAATGTACTATATATACATATACATAACATATATATTTATGTGTGTGTATAATGTTTTAAAATGTTACACTAAAATGTAATGTAAAATGTCTGATTAAAATGTAGAACATCTTGCTGTATGTGTCAAAATCTGCCTGATTACTTTTGCCTACAGAGAAAAATCTACAGGGAAGCATCTAATGTTAATGTTGAGCTCTAGAGCTATGTTATTCACCTAGCAGATAATTATTATTCTATAGCATAACATCTAAGCAAAATTCAGAGACATAGGAGCATATCTGCCTTGTCTTTTCAATATATAGCATAAATGTTGTTTTATAAACCACATATAAATATTTTCTTACTTGTCTATCCTTAGAATTTGATGTTGGTAAACTTTTGGAAACTAACTTTATCAAAACAGAAGGAATGGAAAACCCACAGGCATAGCTTAGGTTGGAAAATATTGCTCTCCTCTCTGGTTTTTATTGTGAAGTGTTGGGATCAGCAATGAGGATTTCACTGTCAGTAGTTTAGATATCTGCTGTCCTACAGTGCTCAAATGCAAAGAAATGAGAATATACATTTTTCCATATCTCTGTAAAGTTAGCAACTTTACAGTTTTTATAGTTAACAACTATAAAAAAGAAAGTGTTTTACCATAGTGTAGTATATTACCAAGACCTGAAAACACATTGTGTCAAAATCATTTACTAGTATATAGCTCAGGTATTGCCTGTAAGCTTATTTCGTACCCAGAAAATGGGGCACATGGAAACCATGGCTTCTCTCCAGTCCTCATGGTACTAATAATGATCTTTGCTAACTGCTGAAAACTTTGATATAGGCTGATTCCTGTAATCATGTCAGATCAAGATAAATAATAACTGTGAGAGCCTTCCTCCTGGGTAGCATAATTTATACAATACATCCTGTTGCTACCAACAGTGGGCACCTGCTTTCTTTGTTCTCTACTTATTCCAAGCTGTGCATCCACTAGAAGACTCAGATTAGGCCTTTAGATCTCCATCCATGAGACCTGCAGTTGGACTAAATATTTGTGGTAATGAAGTATATTAATACCAATATGTCTGATTTTTCTTTGCTTGTACTTTTTTTTCTGAATAGCTTTCCTTTCTACTTTAGACATCTAAATGTATAAGGCCTTTTGACTTCTTGAAAACGGGTATTTCTAGTTTTGTGTAAAAACAAAAATGGAACACTGTCCCAACCCTCGTTTGCTGATTTTTTTCTTCCAACTTAAAGAATTGTCACACCAGTGAGCCATCATTTCTCATTATCTAGAAATTTCTCATGTTTGAATCAAGTCTTTCTTAATTTTGATGATATCCAGAGCTTTTCTTCACAAAACAAAAGCAGTATCCCTTCCCCAATGTATCACATATCCTGGTTTCCATTCTGAGGTCAACCCATCTTTGAAATAGGCTGTTTTAACTCAGTAGTTTTTTTTTTATATAGTCCAATGTCTTTTCATAGCTGATGTTACCAACTGATTAGCATTGAGAAAATTTAAAGTTAATAAATCATTATGTAATCTAATTTTCAGAGTACTTCTTGCCCCCTTTTTTGTTCATTTAGCATATACTTTAGAATTTGATCTATTCTTTCTATAAATACTTGCCCTGAAGTGTGGTATACCTGTAATGCTTTACATTATAATAAGGAAAAATGACTTTATTTTACTAGAGATATATGCTGGAGAATTCTCAGTCTTTATTTGTAAAGGTATTCCTATGATGGCCATAAATTCTAGAAATGTGTAATTACAGAATCAGCCTTTTCCAAACTCAAAGCAGTTTCCCATTAAAATCCTGAAAACCTATCTATTGTATGATGCACATATTTTAATTTATAAAATTGTTTAAAATGAAACACATCTATGTGCCAAATTTCATTTCTATATATATCTTTATGATTATTTCCTGCTGGTAAGGAAGTTTAGTTACAGAAAGAATAGGTATGACATCTTTTAACAATTTATTTGGCCTGTTGCCAAGTGATAGAAAAATGCTTGTTTAAACCTTTGCTATGGCATAATTTTATTTTTATAAAACACTGAGGCCTCTAGCACATTTTCTATTAATAATTTATCAATTTCATCATTATCTTGTTCTAATGGACCTGGCAGACAAGTAAGGGATAGGAAAATATTATATATAAGGAATGATTTCTATTCATAATTGTTTATGTTAACAGAATAAAAAATAAAGTTAGATATTACTCTTGAGGAATAAAGTTAGCAGATTTCATGTGTAAAACAACTCTTTCTGCATGCTGAGAATCAGTAAGTATGCTAAATGGACTATAAAATGCACTAAAATCATCATGATATAATATAATCCTGACATTTAAACAGAATTACTAGGGCTTTGAGGTACTTTACTTAAGACTGATTTGTAACCTGCCTTTTCTGATTTATTTGTACCAGTATAAAATGTAGGGGCTCTTGAAATTGGCTTCCCCATACAACATGGGAAAGAATTCCATTAGTTCCCTTTATAAATTGAATTATCTTGCTTTGGGAATATATGTTATTAATGTCTCCCAAAAAATGCTGCAAGCTCTTTGCCAAGGATCATTTTTCTACACGTAATTGGTCGATTTTGTTATTAGCTAAAGGTACAACTAATTCTGCTAGGTTCATTTCTGTCAACTGACAAAAATCTTAATTTTTCTTTCAAAATCAAATCAGAAATTTCTTCTACATAGGGCTTTAATTTCTTACTTAGTATAAATGATAGAAATATTCATTCTAATATAATATTTTCCCTTTGCATTGAAATTCCTGTAGGACAATGTTCATTGGATAAAATAATCAAAATGCAATTAAGGTCTGGATCCACATGATCCACATGTGTATCCTATAATTTCCTTTCCACCAAAACCAATTCCTTTTCTGTTTCAGTTGATAATTCTTTTGGACTATTTAAGTCTATGTCACTACCTAAGGTTTTGACTTTTAATTCAGCAGTGAACCATATATTAAAAATGTCTGTCAGCAATCTTTGAAAATCATTAAGAGTGTGCATTCTATCATTCCCAATTCGCACCTTTTCCTTTGAGGTCTAATTTTTTGTAGACTTATTGTATGCCCTAAATAATTAGTAGAATATTCTCTTTGTATTTTTTTTTCAGGAACATTTTTTAATCCCAAGAAGGTATTTTTTTTCACTCTTCAAATATTCTTTCTAATGTATCTGTATTTGAGTCAGCCAATTAGATATCATCTATGTCTTAGAAAATAATAGATTGCCATAATTCTTTACATATCACATACAAAGTCATTTGTAAAAATACTGACAGAGAGTGGGGCTATTTAACATTCCATGTAAGATAACCTTTCATTAATATTATTTTAGAGGCTGAGAATTATTATATGAGGGCTCCATACAAGGAAAACTTTTTATTCTGTTCTTGTAGAAGTATAGGGAAGAAACAGTCCTTTAAGTCAATAACTATGATAGACCTTTTTTAGGTAACAAAAAAGACAAAGGAATTATAGTTTGCAGAGAACCGATTGGTTTAATAGCCTTGTTAATGACTCTTAGGTTTATTATCATTCTGTTTTTAAGATTTCTTTTTGGTAAAGGAGAATTCCAATGGCTAGTTGACTCTTCAATATATTGAGAATTTAATTACTCCTGTACCAGCTGTTCTAAGATGTACAATTGCTTTTTTGTTAAAGGATATTGCTGAACCCATTTTAAAAATGAAAATGTTGGTGGCTTTGAACGATTAGCAGCAGCTGTTGTACCTTGCTGTCATACAACAAGAATAGTAGGTGACTATCAAAATTACTTTCTAATATTTTTCTAAGACACATAGTTAATGGTTCTTTTATGAGATTGGAGGAATGTTAATTTGATTTAATGTTAATTTTGTCACAGATATAATTACCCCAATGAAACTAATTTTGCCTTTAATGGCCTGGCCTAATTATCTTTTTGGACTATGAATAACATTTTCAAAAGATAGATATTCAATTGTTAGTTACCTAGCTTCTGAATCTGGTACCCTTCTATTTATCACTAAAGTCAACTTTTCTAATAAATCTGTAAAAGTTTGTTTTATCCTTTGGATTATTTTTTTTAAAGGATTCAGTTTCATTTCATATTTCTTCAATTGTATCCCAAGCACTCAAAGCTGACATTTGACATAAATCTAGAGTGTTCTCATTATATAAATATTGCCTATCTATATCAGTACAATCTCCCTTCCCAGGAAGTAGGTCTTGGGATATTTTTTATGCCTCTAGTTTTACTGCATTGTTTTATGGTTTTAGCTTTATCCTTCCACCAGGTCCATCACTGTCATTGAGGACCAGCCTGATGAATCTATCCAATATTTAGGGATAATCATATTATTAGTAGACCAGGACTGTAACATTTGCTATACAAATGATTAGTGCATGCCCTATTGATGGTAATAGTGCATTACTATTGATTTCTTAAATCTCATTAAATCTAACATTTGCATAAAAATCCATTCAGATCTTATACAGTTTCTTTCATTTGGCATTTCCTGAAAGGTTACTAGATATGTTAAGGTTGGTTATTTGAGTGCCTTAGGCTGTTTCTCTGTAAACTTATAAGGCAATGTTAAGTTTGGTTCTACTTTGAATTCCTTTGTCTGGGCTGAATATCTCTGTGCTCTGTTTTAACAAGTTCTTCTAAGACTTTCTTTCATCTTGGCATTCATATAAATTGACTTTTTAAATGATTAAAAAATAAGTAATCAAACAAATTTAATATTTATAATAGACATTACAATGATCTCACCTCCATTATTTATCCACTCCTTAAATGGTTTCACTTTCAAAATAATTATATCAATATCAAACAAAGACCTAATTTCTTCTATGTCAATGTTTCCTATTATTTAATGTGGGAAAAAATACTCTCTCTGTGTCTCATACTAATTCCCCTTTTTAAGGAATCCCAATTGACTCAGCAAATTTGTTGTCAATGACTATTCAGATGATAGTGAAGTTGGGAAACTACCTAGTATAGTATTAGCCCAGGAGAGGGTCGAGAAAAAAAAAAAAACACAACCTACTAGGAGTGTGAAGCCTATGTCTAAAAACTCCCCCAGGGAAGTTTCCATGGGGGAAAAAAGCAAGTTTGTCAGAAACTGCCTTAAAGGCAGAGCTGACTAGAGACTAACTCTCAATAGAAAACCTGGCTACCTTGGTCACTACTCTGGTCACGTGTAGCTGCAGTTTTTTATGAATTGGTTCTTCACACTGGGTGTTAGATATTTCACAAATTCTACTTAGCATATAATAAAACCCTGAGCCAGATATTGGGAAATGGTGACCTACCAGAGAGACTGGAAACCAATCACAGCCAACTCTCATCCAGCTAACTCCACAGGCTGAACATAATAGGTCCTATCTCCATGAGTCCTCAGATTTACTGGGCTTTCAGACAAAAGTAAGAATTTTGGCCTTCTTCTGTCTTATATGTTTTTCCTGCCTAGCTATTTAAATCCTGAATCAACTTTGCTAGTGGTAGGATTAAATGTGAGTGCCATCATGCCCTGCCACTGGTTGGCCTTGAATTCACAGAGATCCATAAGACTCCTACCTCCCAAGTACTGGATTTAAAAATGTGTGTCTCCACTTCTGGACCATCATAGCTTGACTCTGTGGGTGGCTCTGTCCTCTTATATTCCAGATTATTTTTATTAAATATACAATAATTTGCCATAGTAGAAGAAATAGTAGAGGTGAGGAAATTGGAGATAGAAACATGAGAAATCAGGATGTTTAAGTTTAAGAAATGATGTAGCAATGTCTTTCTATATGTCATGAGTAAAAGACTGTTTTGGCCATGGCAGGCACCATAGAAAAAAATAGGTGGGTAAATCAGAGCATAGGTAGGAGGAGGACAAAGTCACAGAGAGATCAAGTCAGATGCCCAAAGAAGAAACATGTAAGGAAAACAGGCAAGCCATGGTCCAAGTGGCAGGAGAGATTAATGAAAATGGGGTGAGTAAAGATAAGAGAGCTAGCTGCTAATATGCCTAAACTATAGGCCAAACAACATGAAGTTAATATAAATGTCTGAGTCATTTTGGGGAACCTAAGCAGCAGCAGGCAGCTAAGCATTCTAGAACAGCAGGTTTGTGGTTCTGGACCTCTGGGTGGACAGGGTCAGAAACCTTATTATAACAATCTTTACATGGCTTATTATATTTTTATTTCTCTATTTCTCTTTTTAAAAGACTTTCTATGCTTTTCTTTTTACTTTGAAGCCTATGTACATTTTACACACATTGTAACTCATTAACAGGTTTTTTTTTCAATTTGAACCTGTTTCATTGTGAATTCTTCATCATTTTCTAACCAGAAGAACTTTTAAAATACTCATACTCTCTTCAAAAGCCACACAGTTTTTATAAAAAGGCTGAGTTGGAAATTCTTTTAAAGGGTTCACCACCAGCAAACAGCATACCCAAGAAAATGCTGCTACTAAGAAACTGTCTTTGACTCTGTTTCCTTTTTTTTTGAAATAAACAGAAACCTTAAATCAATCACATACTACTTCTGTGAGACTTCAGAAACTAGCTGGTTGCAGCTTACACTGTTTGCCTCCATTCCACTGCCATTTTGAATGTGGACCAAATGCCACACTATCTCTGTACAATGACCTGCTTTAGATACATAATATGAAGGCAGCTTTGGCTCAGTTTCTGTGATTTAGAACCCTTTCTAATTTTTTTCAGGCTTTATGTGGGTATTTAGCCCACCCAAGGTGCTAACTGATACAAAGTTTCTTTCTTGCACTAGCCAGAGGTCCAGACTCACAGACCTGCTGTCCCAGAGTGCTTAGCTGCCTGTTGCTGCTTAGATACCCCAAAATTACTCAGATATTTATATTATCTTCATGCTGTTTGGCCTATGGCTTCAGAATAGTGATAGCTAACTCTCATAGTTATTTTAAAAGGTATATTGTATGAGAGAGCTAGCTAGCAATATGCCTAAGCCATAGGCCAAACAGCATGAACTTAATATAGGCATCAGTGCGTTTCATTGGGACTTTGGAATTGGTAGTACAGAGAAGCAGTGGCAGATAGGACAGAACTGTGGAGCTAGCCAGGCTGAAAACCCATTGTAAAAGAGGAGTGATAAAGAGGGAGAACAATAAAACACATATCTTGATACAGAGAGCCATTATGGGGTTAAGGGGAATACTAGTGTCAGGGAAACTTCCAGGAATACACAAGGCTGACTCTAGCAAAGACTCCCTATAATAGAGGAAAAGATGCCTGAACTGCTCTCTTCCTATAATCATAGAATTCTCATCTAGTAACTGACATAAACTGATGCAGAGATCCATAGCCAAGTACTCTCACAAGCTCCAAAGTTCAGTTTAAAACAGGGAGAAGGGAATTACATGAGCAAGCAGTGAAGAAACCAACAGAAACAGCTGACTCAAGCTAATGGGAATATAGAAAATCTAGACATACAGCAGAGAGCCTGCATGGGACACACCTAGACTTTCTGCATGTGGGTGACAGTTGTATAGCTTGGTATTTTTGTGGAGCCCCTAGCATTGGAACCAGAACATATTATTGGTGTATGAGCTAGCATTTTAGAAGATATTCCTTATGGTGGGATACATTGCTCAGCCTTGACACAAGGAGGAGGTTCTTGGTACTTTCTGAACTTGATATGCTATACTTTATTGGCCACCATGGGAGGCCTTACCCTTTATGAACTGAGGAAAAGGAGGAGTGGAAGGGAGCTTGTGGTGGGATTAAGGTGTCAGCCGATAAGGTCAGAAGACACTTCCGGGACCCTGGAGCGGGTGTGGCCAAGCCCATTGATAAGTGGCTGCTGGGACACAAGGAGCTCTCTTCCTGGTTCCTGGCTGCTGGCTGCTGGACAGACAGAATCGGAATCCATCGACCTTCCATCGCGCATCCATCGCTCGTCCATCGCTTGGATACGCCAGTCCTCCTCGTTCAGGTGCCACCATAAGCTGTTACTAATATTGTGAGTGTTAATTTATATTCGAATAAATATTAATTTTGGACTGGCGCCTTGAAAGTAAAACTCCATCTACAAACACGAGTTTTCTGCTCAGTGCGCAAGTGCAAGATTTCAACTCAGAACGCAAACCAAAGATTTCAGTTCAGTGCACAGACACAAGATTTCAGCGCAGTGCGCAGACATGAGATTTCGGATCAGTGTTCAGACGTGAGTTTTCGGCTCAGTGCACAGATGAGAGTTTTCAGCTCAGTGCGCAAGCACGGTTTTCATCTCTCCAGCCTGCCACAGCACCTGGCTCTGCTTTCAGCCCGCTGCAGTGCTCGGTCTTCAGCCCGCAGCTTCCTGCTACTGAGAGTCTCTACATCTACCATACAGTGGGCAGGGAATTGAACGCTACTGTGACACCTGTGTACTAAATGGTGTTATTACACCTGAATTGACGCAATGGCTGACTATTATTCTTTTGAAGAGTTTAGGTCATATTTTGCCATGGTGATTGATAAATTTTTAAATGAATATCTTGAAGGATTCAATACCCCAGTCCTACTATTTTTTGGCTTATTTCTCTCTTTTACGTTTCAAAATAAGAGGATGATGACGATGATGACAGAGTTGTCAAATGGAAACCAACAATTATTGTCCAGATTATGTAGTATGTAACTATTGAACTCTACAGTGGCAGATGAGGTTAAACAGGGGCAAAATGTAAATCGACAGTTACTGTCCAAGGTATGTGACGTGGAACTGTCAAACACTAAAATGGCAAAAAGGATGGATACTCTGGAAATTGGTTACAACAAGCTTTCAGAAAAGGCTTACTCTGTAGATAAGGATAACACTGTACAAGAGAAATATAGGCTCTATGTAAATTATGAAAACAAGAAACTTGTTGACTACATTAATGATGAGAACAAGAAAATCATTAGTTATGTTAATGATGGGGATCAAAAAATTTCTGACTCGGTGAGGTCTTTGGAAGGACTGCTTCATCAGGACAATCAAGCTCTAGAAAAATCAATAGTATCTAAACTTCAAGAATGGAAACCAGTAGTATCCAAAATCCAGGAATGGGAACCCGTAATATCCAAAATTCAAGAATGGGAGGATCGCATTACAATACTGGAAAAGGGTAGTGATGCATCTTATGCTCAGAACAGTTCAGGTCAACCCCCAGTGGGATATTATGGTACTGGAGATACTCTACCCAAAGTGGTAAACATAACAGGGCTACCTCCTTCCACACCACTATTGTTCCCAGCTACTATTCAGACAAAGATAACACCTAGGGATCCTCAGAATATGTAGAGTATAGCTATGAGCCAGTACATATGAGAGACATCAAGGATTTTAAAGAAGCAATATCAATGCACAGTATACACTCTACTTATGTGAAGCAGCTTCTAAATTCATGGTCAGCAAAAAACGGGATTCTACCAACTGATTGGATGCAGCTAATGGCTGCTGTCTTGGAATAAAGTCAGAATTTACAGTGGAGAGGCTGGTTTAGAGAGGAGGCCAAGACTTTGGAACAACAAGGAAAAATTAGGGGTTTCTTTGCTTCCCAGGACCAAATCCTTGGTGAAGGCATGTTTGCTGATGTGAGGACTCAATCTACTTATGATGAGCATACTTAATAGCTATGCCGTACTGCTGCACTGAATGCTTGGGAAAAGATTTTGGACCCAGGTCAAAAAATCGAGCATTATACTAAGGTCAAACAAGGCTTAAAAGAGCCTTATACCAACTTTATACAGAGGCTCACCACAGCTGTTCATAGAGCAATATCATCCAGAAGTTAGGAAGCAATTAATGCTTTCTCTGGCCTTTGATCATGCTAATACAGAGTATAGAAGAATACTTATGCCTTTAAAGATCAGAGCTGCACCGATAGAAGAATGAATTCAATATGTAATAAATGCTGAATGTCTCCATGGCAACGAGGAGAATTGGGTAGGCCAAGCTGTTGCTAATGTTAGGGTGACGAACCAAGACATCACTTGTTTCAACTGTGGTAAATAAGGCCATATAAGACGGAACTGTGCACAAGGTACTCTTGGAAATAATACCCGATCTAGGTTTAATTTGAATAGAAGGCCATTGCCTTCTGGATTATGCAGAAGGTGTGGCAAGTGACGGCATTGGATCAATGAATGTAGATCTACCAGGGATAAAGAAGGCAACCCTCTACCATCGGGAAACACGCTCCCCCCTGGGAAGCCCCCAAAAATCAGACTCCAAATTCAAGGATGGTGAGGTCATATCCGGTCATAGAAGACCAGCATTCTCAGGATAAATAGAGCATCCAAAACCTGATCTAGAAAACCATATGATATTAGATAATAACATAAATTCAAAATAAAACTCAGAAATTCCAAAAAGAATCACAAAACGAATATTTTGGCAGACTTCAATAAATGAACAAAGACCAAAATTGGGGATATGGATTGATAATATTTATATCCAGGGTTTAGTCGACATGGGGGCTGATGTTTCAATCATAACCCCACAATCATGGCACCCCAGATGGCCATTAGGGGCAGTAGATATCCAGATTCTGGGTATTGGAACAATATCTCAAGTAAAACAGAGTGTGAGATGGCTTGAATGCATAGGATCAGAAGGTCAGAAAGGATGGTTGAAGCCATATGTGGCTGATATAGCAGTGAATCTGTGGGGTCGCAACCTTCTAATGCAATGGAATACCCAGATTAATATCCCTCCTGGTTCTGATATCAACCATAGACTCAATTATGTTTCCAAAAATGATGCTCTAAGGTACTATGGAAAAAATTCACCAGCCATTCAGGTTGTACAAAAGAATTGCCCAATAACCACAGAACCTAAAAGGACACTCACAGCATTGCCTTTGAAATGGTTAACAGAAAAGCCTATTTGGGTTCAACAATGGCCTTTGACAAGAGAAAAACTTCAGGCTTTGGAACAGTTGGTACAGGAGCAGTTACAGGCTCAGCATATCAAAGAATCAACCAGTCCATGGAATTCTCCTGTTTTTGTTGTCAAGAAAAAAATCTGGAAAATGGAGGATAGTGATGGATTTAAGAGCAATTAATAAGGTGGTTCAACCTATGGGCTCCTTACAATCTAGTATTCCCCTGCCTTCTCTGCTACCTAAAGGATGGCCTATTGCAGTTATTGATTTGAAGGATTGTTTTTTTACCATACCTTTACAGGAACAGGACAAAGAGAAATTTGCTTTTACAGTGCCTACTCTTAATAATTCAGGGCCAGCTAAGAGGTACCAATGGAGAGTCCTTCCCCAAGGAATGTTGAATAGTCCCACCTTATGCCAATATTTTGTACAACAACCACTAGAAATACTGTGCAAGCGCTTCCCTCAATCTATCATTTACCATTATATGGATGATATTTTGTTGGCAGACCCAAACCCAAAGACATTAGAAACATTGTTTGAAGAACTAAAGAAAATATTGTCTGATTGGGGACTACAAATTTCTCTGGAAGAAGTACAGAGAGGAGATTCTATCAATTATTTAGGATATAAAATAGGTTTACAAAAAATTAGGCCACAAAAGGTAAAATTAAATAGAGATAAATTGAAGACTCTTAACGATTTTCAAAAGTTACTAGGAGATATCGCTCATATACGGCCCATGATTGGTATAAAAAACTATGAGCTAGTTAATTTGTTCAAGACTTTGGATGGTGACAAGGATTTAAATAGTCCAAGAGAATTATCTGATTAGGCTGAGAAAGAATTAGAGTTCGTGCAAAAGAAACTTCAAGAAGTACATGTGGATCGTGTGGATCCAGACCTGGATTGCATACTTGTTTTTTTACCCTCTAGACAATCTCCAACAGGAATCTTAATGCAAAGAGAAAGCATTATATTTCAATGGATATTTCTGCCACATAGGCCAAGCAAGAAGATGAAGACATATCGAAAAAATTTCTGATCTGATTTTAAAGGTAAATTAAGACTTTGCCAATTGACTGGAAAAGACTCTGCAGAAATTATGGTGCCTTTGACTAATGAAGAAATTGAACGATTATGAGCAGACAGTGAATCATGGCAAAAGGCTTGTAGTGACTTTTTAGGAGAGATTAATAATAAATATCCTCTAAACAAGAGAATTCTATTCATAAAGGAAACTAATTGGATCTTTCCTCGTGTGGTACAGCATAAACCCATTTCTGGAGCCCTCACCTTTTATACTGATGCAAACAATTTAGGAAAGGCTGGCTACAAGTCTGAAGACTTAATTAAGGTGGCTCAGAGCCCTTATAACTCTGTCCAGAAGTCAGAACTATATGCAATTATTATGGTGTTGTTGGATTTCACAGAGCCTCTCAATATAATTACTGATTCTCAATATGCAGAAAGAGTTCTTTTACATATTGAAACTGCTGACTTCATTCCTGATGATTCAGATTTGACCTTACTATTCATACAACTACAGGATATCATCAGAGGTAGGATACATCCTATGTACATAACACATATCAGGGCACACACGGGTCTCCCAGGCCCTCTAGGGCAGGGTAATGATGAAATAGATCGGTTGCTGATAGGAAACGTGCTAGAGGTCACAGAATTTCATGAGAAACATCATGTTAACAGCAAAGGATTAAAAAAGAGTTTTTCCATCACTTAGAATGAAGCAAACGAAATAGTAAGGAATTGCAACACTTGCTCTTTCTATAACCAACCGTCTTTACCTGCTGGAAGTAATCCTAAAGGTACACAGAGAAATGAGATCTGGAAAATGGATGTGTTTTACTTCCCAGAATTCGGAAAGATGAAATATGTACATCATACTATTGATACTTACTCTGGAATGCAATGGGAAACTGCTCTGAGTTCTGAAAATGCTGATGCTGTACTAACTCACCTTTTGGAAGCCATGGCCATAATGGGAATTCCCACTCAGATTAAGACTGACAATGCTCCAGCTTATGTTTCCCGAAAAATGAAGATAATTTTTGGATACTATAATATAAAGTATATTACGGGGATACCACACAATCCCACAGGACAGGCAGTTGTGGAGAGATCTCACCACATGTTGAAAGAGATGCTTTATAAATGGAAGAAAGAAATGAGAAAACCCAGGGAGAGGTTGCACAGTGCCTTATTGACTTTAAATTTTCTTAAAGCTGATGAAAAGGGAACATCAGCTGCTGAGAGACATTGGGTGATAGAGAAATCCTCTGAGTTAAATCAACCCATCTACTTCAAAGATGTGTTGATTTCTGATTGGAAGCCAGGATATGTGCTTCGATGGGGTAGGGGTTTTGCTTTTGTTTCAACAGGCAAAGAAAAGATATGGGTACCAACAAAACTAATAGAAGTCCACTTTGTAAAAGAGTCCCTTCCTGAGGACGAGAAGTAATTGCTCACCCCTAATATGACAAATGGATACAAGGTAAGGAAAACACATTTAACAAACCTGGGGCAGGGTCTCAGTTTTGTCTTTACAGGAAAATGGATACAATTGTTTTTAAGACTAATTACTGACCTGCAATAGAAGACAGACTGATGATTAAGGAGTGTACATGATGGACTATGAGACCAACTAATACACATATGCACTACTGGGTAATATTTCAATATTTAATGCTTTGCATCTTGCATCTACACCTCAAAAAAAAAAGAAGGTGTGGTCCTGATTTGACTATTAGTAGGGCTGGATTTGGATTGGGAGCAAGTGGCTTTCTCCCTCTCTAAACCCAAGTATATTGATAAAGAAAATGTGATGTATTCTGTCTCATATCAGAAAAGCCACCTGGTATGAGACAGAAGAAAGAATATTTAGGGACCAATATTATTGTGACTTCATCTTAAATCTCGTTTCTCTCTGTTTCTGTAACTTTCAAACATCCTGTCTGCATACAATCTCCTGAAGTTATAGAAGATATTAATATCTTTTTTGAGTATCAACAATGCTTAAGTTTTCCATTGTAAATAACATTTCCTTCTATCAGCTATCTACAAAGAATCTGGAACCAAGATGTGGCCCCCACCGCAACAACTCCTACTATTGAAACAAGAATAAAAGGGAGAGTATGAGAGAAAGAGTAAGAGACAGGTAGACAGACAGAGGCAAAATTAGAAAAATCAAGAACCTGGTGCACACCAATCAATGATTGTTTTCAGAAAATAGACTATTCAAAAATGGCTGCAACATAGCTCTCTATGATAATCTCCAGATCACACTTCTAATTAGAATTCCAGATGGAGTTAACCACTATTCTGAGAACGGTTATAAATGTATATAGTCAGTCCATTAAGATCTAACCATTGTTTTAGCCTTTACAGGATCCCAAAGAGATGCCATCGCCCTTAAGTCAGTAGGAAGCAACCTTATGAAAGACTATGCCCCCTTTCCCAATAAGTTTTGTGTTCTGAGGGTTGTGGGTAATTCTTATTCTGTTAGAATAGTTTTAAGTGAAAATTGGGTGGAGGAAAGAACTATAATATAGCATCAAAGATCTCTTTTGAAGAAGAGAAGAGGGATAGATAAGATAGATAAAGGTAGATTGTTCTGCTTACCTATACACAATTTTAGCTAAATGTATGGGCTAAGTTAAAGACAATTTGCATTGGCATAGGTATTTGTATATTGATACAA
This sequence comes from Phyllotis vaccarum, assembly GCA_033318265.1. Classification (NCBI taxonomy): domain Eukaryota; kingdom Metazoa; phylum Chordata; class Mammalia; order Rodentia; family Cricetidae; genus Phyllotis; species Phyllotis vaccarum. The sequence goes on along the minus strand of JARWLC010000002.1, from coordinate 119,710,169 downwards.
ATGTAAAATAATTTTATATGTTTAATTGTGATAATTTGTACATTTGAATAAAGTTCAATCTGAAATTGCTTTATATAACCAAAGCAACTTGTATTTCGATATAAATCTGAATCTGTAACTATTATGTAAAATTGAATCTGTAATTTCTATATTTTATATATGCTTCTATCTCTGTTTAAAATATTTGCACATTATTGTCATGTACACTATGCAATTACTACCTTCATTTAACTATACTAGATATAATGTATGATTGCACTAGTTATGATATATGCACAAGATGTTTTATATACCTCTGTTTAGATGATATACATGTATATACATGTCTAAAATGCTGTGGACACTTTACATAGTAATGTACCCCGGCTAATGTTTGATATTTATACTAAAAGTCATTGTTCAGGGATTGTACACCCCTTATATAGGTATTCTAATTTTTAGTACAGGGTTTATTCCTTAAGACGATAAAAACTACTGTCAACATTACTTAAGGTACCATATCCCACTCATCTCAGATACAGGTTAGAATATCATAGATAGACAGAAATCTTCAACCATTTCATAGACCCAGAGAATATGGCATTTAACATTTGGAATTCATCCACGAGAGACACGATGACTCCTGGTGTCACTGCTCCTTTCCTGAGATGGTGTTGAGCATTGAAGATACTCCTTTGGAGTTTGTCCTTTTGGCAGAGAATGGCCGGTTGGGTAAGGAACTACCCTTACCTTGATTGTTGATAGTACACCCATGGTGTCCAAGCTGGAGGAACAAGTTGATGGATGGAGACTGATGAAACCTGCCTGGACAGGATAAGACAGTCCTTCCAAAATTGCCCTGCTTGTGAGAAGATCTGTCAGATACCATAGGCCTGTAGCCAATACGATAGATGCACCAACGGCGCACAAAACCAGAGGTGATTGTCCAGGTAGCTGTGTTGCTGTCCTCTCCCAAATTTTGGAAGCCAGTACTTCCATATACTTCTGACTTTCAAGTGATATATCTTCCTTCTCAGGTCTTGAAGAGGTTGAAGAATAGGTATTTACGGTTACTAACTCATAATAAATCCTATTGTACATAGTCTTAGTTTAGACCCTTCTTAATTAGACAAAAGGGGGAGATGTGGTGGGATTAAGGTGTCAGCCAATAAGGTCAGAAGACACTTCCGGGACCCTGGAGGGGGTTTGGCCAAGCCCATTGATAAGTGGCTGCTGGGACACAAGGAGCTCTCTTCCTGGTTCCTGGCTGCTGGCTGCTAGACAGACAGAATCAGAATCCATTTTCCTTCCATCGCGCATCCATCGCTCATCCATCGCTTGGATCCACCAGTCCTTGTTCAGGTGCCACCATAAGCTGTTACTAATATTGTGAGTGTTAATTTATATTCTAATAAATATTAATTTTGGACTTGTGCCTTGAAAGTAAAACTCTGTCTACAGGAGCTAGTTGAAATAGAGGTGAAGGAAAGAAATAAGAGGAATGGAGGGAGAAGAAACTGTGCTTGGCATGTAAAATAAATTAAAATTTTTAATTTAAAAAATAAAACAAGAAAAATTGAAGTTCTGCCTATTACTAGCTTTGACAGTGTTGACAACAAAACAACTTATTTTGTTAGAAAAGTAAGTTTATACTTTAAAGCTGAAGACAATATTCAGTGTTTAAAAGATATTTTTATTCTTTCAGAGAACTTAGGATCCTTTCCAGGTACTCACAAAGTAATGATGGACCATCCCTAACTCCGTTTCCAATGGATGGAATACCTTCTCCTGACATCCACAGGCACCAGTCACATGCATGGTGCACATATACACCTGCATGCAAATACTCAGAAATAAAAATAATAACTAAAATTAATCTTAAAATATTTTTAAAACAGAAAAGTATGATTACACTTTAAATAATTTGTCAAAATATAACCAAGTACCTAAACTAAATATTAATTGGTTATAACTAAGTATATTTATTGAATAAACTTATTTGTACTTCCTATAATTTTAACAACTTTATCAAGAGACATTTGAAAATCATGTCTTTACCTCTTTAGTAAACTATAAACTTTTTCTTATGACTTTCATTAAAATATATTACTACTGTATGTACTATAAATATATTATATATACAATAAAGACATTTATTTTGCAATACATTATTTTTATCAAATTAAAATACCAACTTGGTGACAGATTAGTCATACTGTTGAAATTTAAGTATAAAATAATTCTATTAAATAAATAATTTATTATATGCATATCTTCATTTTCTATATTTAGAAACTGCTAGATCATCAACAAAATATAATGAAAAATAACATTCAAATATCTCAATTTTACATGCTGCTACATGTGAATTCATGATTATTTCTATCAGTGAATTTCATTACCTAAAAGAAATTTACAATGTGAAATTTTAATAACTTTTGACTGACTGTAGTTTATCATTAGTCTGTTTTCTGTGATTCCAGCATCACAATTAATGCCTGCAAGAAGGCAAAGAAACAAGATCCACGTTTTGTTGTTTTGACCTGTGATTACATATCTTCACTCAACAGTTTTCTGAAACATCTGTCTGTTGTTCCATGAGTTTTAAGTGATATTTAGGAGCAGGAAAGAGAATCTTTCCATGAGATTAACTGATCTGATGAGTCCTGACAGAGATCTATTAACATAAAAGAACATGATCCTCACAGGAAGACACATATCTTGCTAATGAGTATCCTCTTAAGAAGGTAAAATCAACTTTCCAGCAACAGATTAAAGACTGAACTTTCAAGGGAATCGTGCTACAAAAGTATAAAGGTAGCTTGGGGTTAGGGAGAACTAATCAGAACTGACCTCATAATGTGAACACTAATGATAGACATGCAATTATGCACATATTTTTTGTTTAATATTTCTTTGTACTGCCTGGTAACAAGAAAACAATCCCTGGGAAGCCAATTCTAAGGCTATACCCTGAAAAGAGTCAAAATATGTCCTTCTCTTATGTGACATGGAATATTTACATAAATATTTATTCTCAAAGGTCATGATTCATTCTTTCTGGAAAGAGTGGACAATGAAATCCTGGCTGTTTTTTTGTAGCTATGAAATTTAAATTAAAAAGGTTAGTAATGAAGGAAAGGTTTAACATGGCTCATAATTTAAGGGTGCATAATAAGTCAGGCATTGTGGCAGGAACCTGAAGTTAGTTGCTCATCACATTGTAATCACAGTCAGGAATCAGAGAGCAGTGAATATGTCACTGTTCAATATACTTTCTCTTTTTGTTTCTGTCTAGGGAGCAAACACTTAATGGTACTTCCATACCACTAAACCCTTCCTAGAAATTCCCTCACACTCAGGCTCTAAGTTTTTCCAGATCTTCCCAAAGCAGTCAGTCTTAACCATTTTTAAGTGCAGTTCTGGAAGTGTGCAAAGACTACAGAGTGAATCAGCTATCAGTCAGATATGGCCAATTGAATTTATCATGAATGAAAGAATATGACAAAACTAAATATGGGTTAGATGCCCAAAGTACTAAGAATTAGTTGTGTGGCTTTGAGAAAATTGTTTTATTTCTCTACATTGCTGTGGAAGTCAGCATGCAGCCCTCAAGGCTTACCACTAATTGATCCATTTCCATTATAGGAACATTGTCCAAGCAGGTGCCCCAATTAAGGAATCAGGTAGTTAGCACAAAACAAAAAAAACTGGCTAAGGTCAAGTGTTGCTTGTGACCTGCAGGAGTTACTCAAGGTCAAAGGGCAACCCTGGTATATAAGGCATTCCCTGACCTCTAATAAACAGCATTCTTCTTTTCAAGAGTCACCCATGTGTCTCTGTTTCTCCATCTCCAGGCCTTTGCTCGATGAAGCTCACTCAGGTGATGCAGGCATCAAACATTGCCATTTCTTAACACATTAAGCAGAAAATGACACTAAAGTCTTGCTCTAGTTTACTTGCGTTGATGTGGTAAATTTTGAAAGAAGTTATGAAATTACAAACAATTCTTTTTTAAAAAGATATTTAAAATTATACAATATGAATTCTTGGTAGATGATTTCTATCAGTCATATACACAGCATGAGGCAAATTTAATAAAACCTATTAAAAACAAAAACAAAATAATTTTTAAAAATTTCACTGAGTTCATATAAAGGCTAAGAATGAAACCATAGCCTGACATGCCCAGGTTGAATTCTCTTGATTGCTGTGAAAGTCATGGTTGGTGACTTTCTTTTGAAGACTTTGTGTTTTTTTCTGAATTCTTGTTGAGACATATAATGCATAATATGTGCTGAGACAAGCATAATTTCCAGTGTGTATAGGTGGCCATATTAAAAGAGAATAGAATTATATTTGAGATACTACAGGGTAAGCAAGCATAGCACTGCTTGTAAAAGAAAAGTTACCGTTAATTTATATTTGAATTAATTTAGGTTTTGTTAAGTTTGAAAAATAGTAGATTTTATGAGTAACTTGGTTCAATTAAAGTAAATGACTTTATGTTGTGAAGTAGGGAACCTATTGTAGGATAAAATGGGAAGTAATTGCTATTTTAATTAAAATTGTGTAAAATAAAACTAGGTAGACAAAAATACTATATTAAATGGAAAAGGAAGATTAGTTTTCAGGTTTTATACTTGTTAAGGAAAAGAAAGTTCAGTGAAAGGTAGCTTATAGAGGAGGAAGCCTCTGCTACATTGCGCATTAAAAATGATTGCTTACTAATTTTATAGAAGACTGATATGGAAGAATTATTTTTTGGTTGTTTTCAGCACAAAATATAAAATGAAGATTATGTTTTCAGAAGACTAAAAATTAGTTTTACATGGTGGTGTTTTGTGGTGTTTAAGCAACCATACAGTTTTGTTTCATTTCTGTTTCCAGGAATTTTCTGAAAGCCCAAATTTGTGGTTGGGCTAAAGGATGTTCAGATAGGTGGTGAAAACATTATTGATTATGACTGACAGGATGCCCTGCAAACACAAATGTTTGAGCAAGCAAAACTGATTAAAGACCCATTGTCATCAATGAGAGCATAGAGTAGAGACTTTGCATGAGGGATGAATGGAAATTAGAGGTGCAGTCATGGGTACCCATCCTTATTTGTGCTTCAGCAGGCTCATTCTAGAGACATTTTTATATCCACATTACCTCCTAGTAACAGAGATCCTTAAAACAGTTTGAAATATGATGGTCATTCATGATAGTCATAATCAGAACCCTAGTAGACGTAGAGAGTAGCTGGAAAGTGGAGATGAATGAGATACAGAGGCCATAGTAAGTATGAGAAGGAGATGAGCCCGGGAATTCTGTTGCTTAGGTTGAGTATTTGCAAACAAGTCTTTTCAGGAAGCAGTACATCATGGTAACAAAGTAAAACTAATTTTTCATAACACTAATTTAACCATAATATTGGCTACTTTCAATTGTCAATCTATAATTGATAAACAGTAGAGATACTAGCTTGAATTATATGAGAATCACTTTCTTGAAAATTATTTTTCAAAATAAAAAACCTAAATGGTATATAAATAAAGATAACTATTTTAAATGCTCTAATATTTATGCACTGACTTATCCACATGGACATGCATCTGCTAAATACAATTTGATGATTTTTACATAGTGTACACCCAGGTTGTGAAGAAAGCAGAAAGATAACATCTGTGCTCAGTAAGCATTTTTATAAACCATCTCCTAAGAGCCCAAATGTTAATATAGTGATACAAGGAATCAAGGTTATTTATTTGCTTGCTAAGTCTTTGTAATATGTGCATCTTCCTCTCAGATTTTCTTTTCTTGGGTTTTTTTTCTGTATTTTTGATCCACAGACTGAAGGCTTTTGGCTCACCAATAACAATGTAAGTCAGCCTGTATCCTTGAACAGGACTTGGGCTTCAGATAATGAAAAGAAAATCTGGGTAAAGAAATTGTACTTTGTCTGTGTGCATGAGTTTCTTTATCTTTTATAGCAAAGGTGTCTAGAGAGAAGTGATTTCAGTCATGCTGATAATGTTTCTAAAGTATTTTTACTAATGTAGCTCTACTCTGCTGGGGACTTACTATAGCAGAAACATTAACTTGTGGTAGTTTATTTTCTGAGTGTAGAAGCCACTCTATAGTCCAGGTATCGGGGGTGCATTCTCCTATGCATTGCCAATAAGGATGGTCTGTTCTCTATCTCAAGGCCCCATTATACTTTTAGACTACTGACCAAGACTGGATCAACTTTCTGTGGTGATATATCTGGTATTTAGTAAAAGTAACCTGAAATATCGAGTACAGAGCCACTCAAGCCAGGAAAGTCAGGGAGTGTTGAACAATGCCTTTAATCCTAGCACTCAAGAAGCAGAGACTCTCTGGATCTCTGGGAGTTCGGGGCCAAATAATGGTGGTATACACCTTTAATCCTAGCACTAGAAAAGATGAACAAAAAATTGGAATAGCTGTGTGAAGAAAGAAAGATAAGACAAGAGAAGACAGAACTCTCTTTTGCCTGAGCCCTTTTGGCTGAGGACTCAGATTCATTCAGCCTGAGAATTGGTTGACACAGAAGCTACCCTTTTTGGCCTGAAGAATTGTCTAAGTGAAAACTACATGTTGCTTGTTTCTCTGTCTCTCTGATATTTTAGTTTTTCTACAATATCTGGCTCTGTGTTTTTATTAACTTTAGCAAATAGAATTCATGTGATACCTTTAATTTTCATTCCTATTTACAAGGAGCATGGCATATACATGAGTGTCTTAGGCATATCAGTATTCTTATTTATATATTCATTTGTTTATTCACACATAATTTGGGTCCTAGACACAATGAATACTAACAAATCTCACCCAATATTATACCACTCTGTTCACATTTTTCCTTCCCCAAACAATCTCATGTTCATATCTATTTGTTGTGACCCACCAAGATTAAATTAGGCTATCTGTTTAATCATTAGTTTCAACCTATTCTTAGGAACCTAAAGAGCTCAGCATAGATACACTTCTAAAGACAGTGTGTCTTCATTTCTCTTAAAAATATATCAATAACAAATAGTTTGTAAGTAAATGGGTGGACATTTGAGCCTCTCAGCCTTCTTTGATTAAATGTTCATTGAGCCAACTTTGTTGCCTATCCTGTTCTCTAGACAATTTCACTTTTATTTCCAGTGGTTAGTGCAAATATGATATAATGTATATAAATCATTTAGAAATAATAATAGAAAACTTAGTTTGTGTTTTTCTGAAATCATTTAATATGATTAACTCCAGTTGCATTGAATGTTATGCAAGACAGGACTTCATTCTTTATTGTAGTAGGAGGTTTCTGGCCCTGACTTTGGGGCCTAACCTCAAGGTCTAGGCCCACAGACCTGCAGACCCAAAGACCCGCAGACCCACAGTCCCGCAGTCCCACAGTCCTACAGAGACACACAGATGCTTTCATTAGTTTTTGGCTGATCAGCCACAGGCCCAGGCATATCACTTGCTAGCTTTCTACCCTTCATCTAACCCATGTCTCTTGTTCAGCCATGCGGCTCGGTACCTTTCTTTAGAGCAGCATAGTTGTCCTCGGCTTCCTCTGGCTTCTCTCTGGTGCTCCTCTGGCACTCTGCTCTCAGAGATTTTCTTAGTGTGGTAGCCCAGCCTACACTTCCTGCCTGCCTTTGGCCAATCAGCTCTTTTTATTAAACCAGTGGATGGGACAATTATTTACCATAAACAACACAATACCCCTACACTTTATATTGCAAATAGAAACACTTACTTGTTTTTCCTAGATACTAAGTCCTCAGAGAAAAAAATTATAACATACATTTTGACACAGATTTGTTTTTGTTTTCCTGAGTGGTTCTGGGAATCTAACTCAGCACCTGCTAGGTAAGAATCTGCCAATGTGATATATCCTAAGCCAAAAAATGTTTTTTTAATTCAAAATTTTCACTAGTTTTATTTTTCATCTGTATTATAAAAGCAAGTAAAAGATCAACTCTTTTTATATAAAACAGAACATCCCTTTATCTTTCTTCACTTAGACTTGTAAGTTTGCTACTACTAATATTAAACTAGAAATATGCACTAGTGCAGTTGTTTATATAATCAGTTACTAGGCTATTAGTTTTTATATTTTATAAGATGAAACACTGTGGAAAAACTACCTTATAATTGCAAGAATGACTCTAGCATATTTTCTTCTTTATTTTACATATGAACCTCTGCATTGTTTAGATTATTCTATATCTCTAGTCATATCAAACACTCCTCTGAAGTATATCTCCCTATCTCTCATCTTTAAATGGCATCCTCTGTTCAAAGTTAAAGAGTTTTCAAATGTGATGTTCATTTTACACTGAAAATGCATATGTCTGCATGCTCTCCAGCATCATATCATTGACACCAAATAAGCAGATACATACTTCAACTCTAAATACACACAAAAAGCCAACTCATATTTAAGCACTTCAATTGCTCAGTTTATCCAGCTGTAAAGTTGACCTTAAGGACTAGTATTTCTGTCCAAATACTTTTTGTTAGCAAGAAACTAATTGAAAAATATAATATAAATGTTTTCTCTGAAAATAGCAAATAATACTACATAACATTGCAGGACTCTGCAAGCAAATTATCGAAATGAACTTCAAAAGAACTGGAACAGAGTGAAAATCAGGCCTGAGGATGCTGAAATGTTGATTTATGTTTTTGATTCTAGAAGTTATTGTTTCACATTAATTGTTTTTTTTTCTTCTCTTTACATTGCATCTTATATGTACACCCCTCAGCAAAGTTTCTGATTCTCTTTTACTTCTGTCTTTAGAATAAATTTATTTACCACTTAAAGTAAGCTTGCTTTTCATTTTCCTTCTTGACGGATAGTTTCATCTCCTTAACCCTATGATAGATGGTCTAATTGTGTCAGTACAAAGATCCTGATCATTTTTGGAATATGCATCATATGTCAGCACATCTTATTTAGTAGGGACATTATTGTCTGCGTTATCATGTCCAGTTAGTAAAGGAAGAAATTGAGGTCCTGAAATGTGATTCTTTTCATCTCAACTTCAAGGATATTTTTCAGAAAGGAAACTTGGCCCCAGGTTCCAAAGCTTAGCAACATGCATATTGTCTAAGGCAAGATAATCTCTATTACCCTAGTTTGATGGGATGATGCAGTAAAGTTTCTGCCTGGCCTAGCCCTGAGATCTGGACCAGCAATTCCAAATAATTACACAAAATTTTAATTATATTAATTATTTTCTGTTTTGTCTATCGTTCAAGCATATTACTTGCTAATTCTTTCTCTTAAACTAACTCATAATTACACATGGCTTGGTACCTATTCTCAGAGCAGCATTCCCATCTTCTTTCCTCTGCACCAGTTGCTGTCTCTGCTCTGCTCTTTCTCTTCCCAGAGTTTTCTCAGTCTTTTCTCTCTGCCTTCTGGCCAATCAGAATTTTATTAAAGTAATAGAAGGGACAAATATTTATGATGCATATAAATCATAATTCCACAGCATTTCCCCCATTTTTGCTTTTAAAAATAAGAACCCCAAATCTAATTTTCTTTGTATAGTTTTATTACTCACAATTATCTATAACAACTTGTAATCAACACTGTAAGCAAATAAAATATCCATAATCCATTTTGGGAATGTGGGTGTAGCTCTCTAAACTACTTCCTGCACTGGTAACATGGTTATCTACAGAATATTCAGGTTTTTGGTCAAGTCCTGAATTGAGTATGCTGTTAAGATGGGTCATTTCAGCCATTCTGCTTGAAGTTGTTCTTGATGAAGAGCTTAGAGGAAACTACAACAGAGGTCCTTTGAAATGTTGAATTATCTAGGCCCACTGCTCCAATAATTGTTTGTAGGAAGAAAAAGAAAATGTAATATCTTTTGACTTCAATTTTGGAGTCAAGGTATTTATAAAATATATAGGTTAGATTAATCCAGCAGCATTTATAATTAAATGTCTCTGAATAGCTTTTTCTTATTCCTCTGCAGCCGAACAATTCAAAGACAACATAACATACAGTATCCAGACTCCCAGTGTATTTTGCATTGTTATTTGGCTTTTTTATTTCTTACTCCATTTCTTTCTTAAGGACTTTCTTCATATTCTTTCCTTTTATTTTCTCTCCCAAGTCTATGTAAACCATTTAGAGATTTTTGGTTTTGCTTAACCTGTGTTTCCTGTACTTCTTTCTTTTTCTGACCATACTTTGTATCTCATAAAGAGTGGCTAAAATTAAAAGCTTGGCCATAACATCTTTTTCCACCCAGATTCTTGATCTGTGATAGCTTAGCTTCATGAACCGTATTTACCACCAAAACTCTGGGAAACTTTAGGGTCCATACTACTTCCAAGTAGAACACAGCTGCCCACTACTCATAAACACCATTTAAGTGTTTGACAGCAGTGACTTTTAATAGAATCTCCAGGTTTTTGCTGCTAAGCCTGAGTCAGGAAGCCTCTCTTAAAGGGGCTGTACCTCTGCTTGCAGCCAGCAAACAGCCCTCCAGAAAATTCTACTACCAAGAAGGCATCCTTGACTTTGTTCCCTTCTTATCTGTAAAAACAGAAACTTTAAATCTGTCATATGCATCCCTTGAGACTTCTGTTAGACCGAATGAGCATGTCATGTTACAGTTCAGGCTGCAGGCACCAAACCTGCCATTTTGTAACTCAAGGCAGAATGCTACTCTGTATAATGGCCCACTTGAGAGACACAACTTGGAAGCTTATTTTGACTCCCTTTTATAATCATTTTTAAGCTTCTTCAGGTCTATGTCAATCATCACTGAAATACCACTTGTAGTAAGAAATTTTGGCCAGGCTTAGTCCTGAGAGCCAGACCAGTAATTTAAAAGAATCATACAAAGTCTTATATTAATTACATACTGTTTGGCCCATGGCTTGGGCATATTACTTGATAATTGTTAGTACCATGTGACTTAGCACCTTTTCTCAGAACAGTATTTTCATCTTTTATCCTCTGCATCTGATGGTGTCTCTGCTCTGCTCTTTCTTTTTCAAGAATTTTCATAGTCTTGTATCCCTGCTCATACTTCCTGTCTGCCTTCTGACCAATCAGAATATTTTTAAATCAGTAGGAGTGACATATTTATAATTATCACAAGCATAATCATACTGCAGGATGCCATAATATAGATTATAACTTCCAAAGTAAAGTCATTGAAAAAATTGTCAAAACAAAAAATTATTTTTGAATGTAGTTGATGTGGCTTTGGGTTTTAACCAATGTGTGCTCATATATGTGTCATATTTTGTTTTTTTCTATTACTAACCTTTTCATTGTCCCTAGATCTTCCAGATGGTTAACGTATTTGTCTTATTATTTTAACATAGTGTGACAACATAGCCATCTCCAGAATTCATGCCCTAGAACCATAAACTGAGTTACAAACTGAGACATTGTAGTTTGCCCTAAACTCTGAAACTTATATTTTAAATAAGTTTATGGGTTTTGTATTGTTCTGAATTCAGATTTAGCTACCTGGGAGTGGTCATCCCTAAGTTGATGTATACAAGAACAACACCAAGTGGACTTAGTAGGATGCACTCATGAAGTGAGAGAGGGTATCGTAATGGGAGGGCTTGTTGAGAGGGGAGAAGGGTGGAAATGATGTAAATACAGGACTCCTGGGTAACATTCTCAAGAAAATCTTTAAAAAATAAATTAATTAATTAATAAAAGTGAATTTTTTCAAGAATAAAAAAAGTAACATCATAATGACTAATATTGCCAATTTTACAGAATTTAGAATCACATAAACACAAACCATTGGGAATCTCTGTGAAAAAGTTAACAGACTGACTTAACTGAGGTGGGAAAATTCATTGTTAGTGTGAATGGCTGGAGTCCTTAAAAGAATACAAAGGTGAAAGCAAGCTGAGCATTTGTCTTTGCTTCCTGGACCCAGGTGGACCAGTAGCTTCAAGCTCCTCCGTCCATGACTTCTCCATGATGAAGAATGGTACCTCTTAAATGTGAGTAAATAATGAACCCTCCATTAAGTGAATTTTAGGGGCACTATTTTCTTACAACAGTGAGAAAGTAACCAACATGCATTCCTATTTTCTTAACGGATTCCTCCGTTAGTTTGATCGAGGACTTGCAGCTGACAGGTTTGGGAAAAAAAAAATTGTTCTTTAGTGATATCTGAAAGCCAAGGTAAGGAACTTATCCAATTTCTGTGGGTTCTAATTATAGCAGTTCAATTTTTGACGCTATTGTAAGACCATTTGAATGTTGTGCATAGTGCATCCTATGGGAAATAAGTGAGCAGAAGAAATAGCATGTGGCAGGTGGTATTTTATATTTGTATACCTGAATGAATTATTAGCTATCTAAATTCAACAATATTTGTTGTTAACAAATATTAAGCATCCCCTAATTTTCATTAAGGCAGCAGAGCCAATCTCTAGAGAAGACAGTCCAAATAATGACAATAACCAAGAGAAGTTACACTAAATGACTAAATGGGACTCTCTGGCATGGAAAGGAGATTCATAAAACCTAGAGGAAGTAACAATATTGGGATGAAAGATTAGGATGGCATAGGGGTTCTCTTCACCAACCCTCCAGGTAGCATTTGTATTGAATGTCCTTCTTAAAACAAGTGTACACTTAAATATAGTCATTCAACTTCCCCATTTCAGACATATATTTTCCTACTGAGAGTATTTGTTTCCCATTTTGTGCCTTAAAAGTCAATTGTACCCTTTAAATGACAGGCCTCACAAGGTTAGCAGATATTTGTACTTGACAGCTGCTGGAGAAAGACAGTCAGATCTCTTTAAGGGTATGTCATATGATAGAATGCCAGTGTTTCTTTGATTGGTTCTTTACTCATGCACATTCTGAAAGCACAAACGGGATTAACTACAGAACAAGTAGTTGGGGGAAATGTTGGAAGAGTACAGAAAGAATTGGATTAATTATTAAAGAGAATGGATCTGATCAAAACATATTACATAATATTTTCAAACAATGCATTTTCTTAAAAAGAGGGAAAATGAAAGAATATTCCGTACTTCATTCCTTCCATATCGTTGCATATTGTCTCTTTGACATTACTTATCACCTACAATCCTATCACCTATCCTTTAAAAATCTATATACAGAATATATAAAAATTGCAAATGCATTAAAATAATGGAATGCTAGGCCACTGCCTTCAAATTATGAATAATGGATAAAGCTTAGCTTTCAAGCTCTAAATTTATTCTTGATATCAAAACAAAACTTGCTAGACAGAAACAGACCTCCCCATTAGAGTTGTAGTGTATTACTAGAGCCATTGAAGAGACTTTCAAAAATAGCAAACAGGAATAACTTGGAAAAAGAAAGGCCATGGGTAAATGCAACAATATGAAATGTGAGATAGATATTTTAAGCAAGCAGAGGCCTAATAAAGTTGAAACACAGGTTTTACCTTTTAGATAGGCTGTCAACATTTATTTCTTTTTTTGTAATTTTATCTATTTTTATTTTATGTCTATTACTATTTTTATGCATGTTTTATCTACACTGTGTGTAATCCTGAATCCCACTGAGGTCTGAAGAAGTTGTCAGATACATTGGAACTGGAGTTAAAAAGATTATAAGTTGCTATATAAATACACTGTTCCATGACTTATTCTCTGGCATTTTTAATTGGATTCAGTCTTATTAATGTTGGTTTTTACCCAGACTTTCACTGTGAGAAAACAAAGGGGATATAGCAGTTAGGGACCTTATATCTTATTATATATATTTTTTAAAGTTTTAGGGGCTGGTTGCCTGGCATGATCAAAATTCAAGTATTAGAACTTGAAATTTTAGAAAAGGTTATAAATCAATAATAAACATTAAATTTATTAAAAACCAATTATTATAATTTAAATATTGGAAAATAATATAAATTAATAATAAACAATAAATGTTATAATAATACTTTTGCTGCATGTGAGAAACTCACTTTAACACATCAAACTCCTTTGGCAAAGACATTTGGTACTTTCAGAGCTTACAATCAAGCAACTAGGCTTTGTTTCAATTAAAATGGAGTTAATTCTGCATACACAAACATAAGAACTGGGCTGCAAATAAACATTTTAAACAATGAGTTATTTTTATCTGAGCTAATGAAGAGTGACACATAAATAAAATACTGTTCAGTTAAAAATAAAAAAGTGTCCATTTTTTAAAAAAAAATAGGATTTGAAGGTTACTGCTTCAATACACCAAAAACCAAAACAAAACAAATAAAACTGCTTTTTTTGTAGTCATGAAATTTGTTTTCCATCCCAAATTGCTAGTCATTTCTCACGGATGAAGACTGTACTTTTTCACCTTATAATTGTTATTTATGAAGTTGGCAAGGTGTTAATAAGCACACATTAATAAAACTCCTGTCTAAAATTGAATACCTAGTAAACTAATGGTTGAGTAGTAGCAAACATAATCTATGGAACTAAGTTTAAAAATATGCTTAACTTGTTCTTTTTTTTTCTCATCAGAAATACAAAGTGTCCATGGCTTAAAGGGGGATTACAAAATGTATATGTTGATGCCAAGACTAACTGTATGCAGTGTCTAGAGTTTGGTAGAGTTATGTCATATTGTGCGGACTTCACTGTTACTTATTGAGAAGTATTTTAGAAATAACACTAAAATCTAATGTAACATTAAGTATATGAATGATAAGTGTGGTTGGAAAAAATCTACTTAGTAACAGAGTTTTCACATGATCTAATTAAAACGCTGTGAGTTCGGTAGGATCCTTTTTATTCAGGCACAGATAGACAATGTATCATTCTACAACACTAGGGTTGACAGGGATTATTGTGTGACAAGAATCTTTTGGTGTGAGAATCATATTGGTATATGCTGAAATGCAACATTACTTTGTTCATGGCTGTATATGGGCAATACATGAAGTTAAATCATGAGTTGTTTTTTTTTGTTTTGTTTTTTTAAGATAGCTTTATGACCATGCATGTGACTGGCAGAAGGGACTAAACAGAGTTATAATAACCATAGTAATATCACAGTTCAGCTTATCACCAACAAGCAAACACATTCTACATCTCAATAGTCTCAATAATGTCTTGGTTCTCAGTCTCAGTCTCTCTCTCTCTCTTTCTCTCTTGTGTGTGTCTCATGTCTGTATGTAATATCTTAATCATGCATATTCTTTTAGTTACTTCTCTTTTAACATGTTATCTTGTTCTCCCATGGCTATGGCACAAAGTACAAATGTTATACATTCTATAAGTTGTCAATTCTTTTGGGTTGTGTGTGTTTGCCTTGGGCTTTCAGCTCTAGGAAAGAGATGTGAAAATCAATCAATGAAGAATGTTGAGGATTGTTAAGAAGGATAACATTTCATATGCTCTCCAAGAGTTACCAGTTAGTAGAGGGGTCAGTTGAAAATGAAGGCTGACAAAGAAGTGAAAAGGAAAATAGAATATAAAGGGTGTCAGATCAAAAACAAATGCTAAGTAATGGCACTCACATGACACAGAACCAAAGCCATGTTTGTTAGTCATATGGTTCCATAGTAGTAGTGAAGATCCCTGCTTAAGTAAGAGTCAATCAATGGATGGGACAAATAAAAAAAATTGTATGATCTGTTTATGTAAAATTGAAATATCTCATTGGTAACAGAAAAGAAAAGAAAAAAGTACACAAAAAATATCTCTACATTTGTACACAGACAATACTATGTTGTAAATATTTGAAGTTAGGGATATATTCAATTAATATAAATAAAAGACTAATTCAAACTCATATCATGGTTTTCTAAATATAGAAGCTTATATGCCCAGCAATTGTTTGAGCTGTCTTTAATTCAATTTAAAACTTTAAGAATCCATTATAATTTTATAAAAACTTTAGCAGATACATTTGATTTGATTTTATTATTTACATTTAAAGATAGAATGTGGACCAAAGCCCTGGTAAGACAAATATAAAATTTGAATCTGTCTGAACCTGTCTAAAATTCAATCAAAGAGAATTGGTGTTAAAAACATAAAATAATAGCAAAAAGTCATGATTGTCAGGTGACAGAAAGTGACTTGGGCAGAGAAATATGCATACTTGTACCAACTAATATTTTCT
This sequence comes from Phyllotis vaccarum, assembly GCA_033318265.1. Lineage (NCBI taxonomy): Eukaryota > Metazoa > Chordata > Mammalia > Rodentia > Cricetidae > Phyllotis > Phyllotis vaccarum. Next base: position 119,694,067 of record JARWLC010000002.1, on the reverse strand, counting down.
ACTTTTATAAAATATGTTTCCTGACTATATACTTCAAGAAAAAAATATCCAGTGTGTGAATCAAACACATCCAAAATTTAGTAGAAGCTAAAATCAACTGGTTGTTTCATCCAGTTCATTGTACTTGAGGTCACGTTTTGCAGAAGATATAACTATCATATTTTGCAAGTACAATGTGTTTTATTCTAATAAAATAATTATTGATTTTCATGTAACAACTTAAGCTATACCATATGAAACAATTAAGATTCCATTGTATTTGACCTGTAAAATGAAAGAAAATTAAATTAATTAAAAGAAAACTTTGTAGTAGTCTTTATCTAAAGATCAGAACACTGTAAAATTTTCATAATTGCTTTGAGGCACATGTATCCAATTTTCTAGTCTTCATTCTCTGTTTCCAAGCTTTGTATCACTTTCTTCCTTAAATGTGGTATAACTTCTATTGTGATGCTGTATTTTTTGTTGTTGTTGTTTATTTTAAGATAAAGACTCTATTGGCGGGTTAGAACTTCCTAATAGAACACGGAAAGATTCATCTCCCTCTGCCTCCCAAATGCTGGGATAAAAGTTGTTCTTGTTGTAGGTGGTAATAGAGAACTACACTGAATAAGTTAGAGAGTAGAGGCCTTGGAGTGCCCATGCCTAAATGGAATGTCTTTCCCACTTGTCAAGGCTCAGAGATGTATCTGAAGGTGTGGACAGAAAGATTATAACAGACAGTGACAGTAGATGACTCCAAGGAAACAGCATTTCCTAGACACAGGAGAACTGTTGCCCATATGAACTCACAGATATTCTCACATCATGCACAGGACTTACACTAGCTTAAACAAGCAAAATCCCAGCATGGAATAGGCACAGTGGGCAAAAAATTTCACCTCCAACTAAGAAACTATTAGCTGCTGGGAGGAGGTTAATTGGTCTTGTTCAATGGAATAATATGAGATATATCAACCACATAGAAATATTGGCCTTTGCTCAGGAATATTTACACTATGTACATGAAACTACAATTCAGAGAAACAACATGTTATTGAGTAGTTAAAGAAGTGACAGTGGATCTGGGAAAATTTGGTGGATTTGAAAGAATATAACAAAAATATATTCTATGAAGTTAATAATAATAAAACTATTTTAAAATGTACCTTTTCACACATATCAATATTGATTTCAAAGTAAATAACTGCCATATAGTAATTTGATACAATTTAAATATTAGGGTATAAAGGAAACTTAAACCTCTCCTCCTAAAAATAATTTTTAAAATTTCTTTATTCTAAGCTTGTCAATGTGTGAATATGTTCAGTGGCTAGATATACCTACTGAAGTTGAAAATAAAGCTCAACTTTTATGTTCATGAAATATTCTTAATTAAACTATTTTTGGAAATTTATTAAAATGGAAACACACAATTGAGATCATTATGTGGTGTGTTTTTAAGTCTTAGTTACACATAAGAACTTTCTGGATATAATTATGGGTTATTCAGTGTGTCATCTTCATTGGAGGTATGTTTATTTTTAATTTCAGTAAGTATTTTTGTAACTGCTTTCTGTTGAATTTAACTCGATTCCCTTGCTCTGAATATCACAATTTTATTAAAAATAATTGGGTCATGACCTAGCGACACAATTTCAGGGTAGAAGGCAGAGATCCTAGGTTCAGCCCTAACATGAAAAAAATTATAATTATGGCATATTTGAACATTTTTAGTGCCTTCATATAGATAATATGCCATAGCTTTCAGTTCCTGTATATCAAACAGTTATGTACATGTATGCTAAGCACTGAAACAATATACTGTACATTTATATGCAGCATTGATGCATATAATTCATTGTGTTTACATACTCATGTATTTGATTTTTTAGTGTAAGTGAAGTGTTATTCTTATATAAGGTATTTGTAAAATTATTCTTAGAATTTTACATTTTTTATAATTCTATTAGTTTTTGCTTTTATAACTTAAATGTTTACTACCCAGTACATTAATTATTATATGAACAATATTTTCCTAAGAGATATTTTTGATCTTGGTTAAATACCTTAAATTATATTGAAGAATTACTTCAATTCTTCCATCCAATTTTTGTTCATTTTATATGCAAAATTCTACTTGCTTTTATTTAGCTCATATGTCTTATATTTGTTGAAAGTTATTTGTGTGTTTTATCATTGTTTTTATGAGTTTCACATACCAAAATGTATCTCATTTTTTCAACTCAACTATGTATTCTGTATTTTTAGTTTTAGCTGCTGTTTTAGAATTTTATACACATATGCAAGCTTAATGTAATGCTTTCTAAACCTAAAATCTGATTTTATTATATCATACATTATTATATGTACTTTTCATCATTTTGTCCCCTTTTCTTTGTCAAAATCTCCCAAACCTCTGGAAATCCATCTGCAATTTCTGATACATTTAAAACTATTTATTCCTACTTTCATCTCCAGTTTTGAAAGGCCATATTTTTTTATTTGTTATTTGTGTGGGGGTGGAGAAGTATATGTCTCTGTGTATATGCATACATGTGTGTTTGTGTTTTCAGTGGAATTACAGGTGCTTGTAGGCAGCTGCCCTGGCATTCTGTGAGGCTGGATCACCAAAGCGACTTGATTTGTCTTCAGTAATGTCTGGTCTTCTTGTTTCTGAAATACACAAACTTTTAAAGGTAACACACATCTGTGTTAACACTAGTATGGAATGTGAAGTAAGCACAAAATAGCTAAAGATTATTTTCTGTTCTTTACATCTGAGCATGTGAAAGTATTCTGTCACTTTATAAGCCCATTTGTCCTACATAACCAAACTATAATATAAATCTCTGTAGTATGAGGTTTCTGGCCCGGACTTTCGGGCCTAACCTCAAGGTCTAGACCCTCAGACCCGCAGTCCCACAGTCCCGCAGTCCCATAGAGACACACAGAAGCTTCCAATAGTTTTTGGCTGATCAGCCTCAGGCCCACTCATATCACATGCTAGCTCTCTACCCTTATTCTAACCCATGTCTCTTGTTCAGCCATGGGGCTCGGTACCTTTTCTTAAGGCATCATAGTTGTCCTTGGCTTCTTCAGGGCCTCTCTCTGGAATTCCCTCTGGTGTTCTGATCTGGCATTCTGTTCTCAGAGTTTTTAGTCTGGTAGCCCCGCCTATACTTCCTGCCTGCCTTTGGCCAATCAGCTCTTTTTATTAAACCAGTGGTTGGGACAATTATTTAAAATGAAACAACACAACCTCCCACAAATCTCTATCCAACTGCATGAAATTAAGGTATGTAATAAGTGATGAAGATTCCATAACCAATAATATTTACCATACCTCATCTGTTCTTGGAGCTGCACCCATGTAGAAGAATCAGCATACATGATACTTGTAGGTTTTCCTTGTTTCTTTTATTTGCAGTCAAGAATTTCAGGCGATTTCCCCTAATAAAATTTAATCTTGATTAATTTTGAATGAATCCATAGCTTTTTGTTTTCTGTGCAAGGAAAGGCCTAACTTCTCCCCCAGCATAACATACTTCCTGACTTTCATTTTGAAGTTAAGACATCCTTAAAATATATAGATTGTTTTAATTCAGCAATTTCTTCCAAAATTCAATATCACCCAGTGCTGTCTTTGTTTTTGTTGCTGATTGCTAGCATTTTAAAAATTAAAGTAAATAAAGAAATATATAGGGTCCAAATATCCTGTATTATGATATTCCTCATCCTTACATGGCTTATTATTTTTATATTACTTTACTCTCTCTTTAAAGACTTCACCTTATCATTTTTAAACCACTTAATTTTTGAATTTACCTATTTTCTTTTCTGTCTTTAGTACCTAGAAGTTTTTTCAAGTATACTTTACCTGTTCAAAAGTTTTATTTTGATCTTGACCTAGCTTATGGCTCTGTGAACATATTTCAAAAATGTTGCAAAACCCTTCTGTGAATCAGTAGGCTCCTTCTACTGTTGTGATTAATACACAGTATTGGCAGCTGGCTTTGCCACCCATGAGTACCAGGTAGGAGCTATGTTTGCCCACCCCAACTCTGGGAAGTTATCTGCATAAGCTGCAGCAAGTGTTTCTACCTAGTCTTCTGTTGAGTAGTATGCCACATTTTCATAGGTTCTTTGCTTGATATATGTGCTTCTACATTAAATGCCAAATGTAGTCAGTCTTTCTTTGTACTACTTACTACTGAATAATGACATGAAGACTTGTTATTAAGTATAAAAGCTTGTCCTTAGCTATTACTTGTTCTCAACTATATCTTAGAAGTTAAATTAATCTACATTTTGCAACATGCCTTGTTACCTCTTCTTTATACTCTATGTCTGACATTTTCCTGTGTCTCATTGGTAAATGCCTCGGTCTCCGATTCTTCTGAGTTCTTCCCTATGCCCTAGCATCCCATCTATCCTCCCCTACATAGCTACTGGCTGTTCATCTCTTCCTTAAACCAATTGGGAGACAAACACACATAATCAGACATAGACCCATAGACATATCTTTATAAAATTTGATCAAATATTCTACAAAATTTAATAGACCAGATAATAATCACATAGTTATGAAATCTGAGATAGTATTTCAATGTTGGGAAAGGAACTCTGAAGGCTTGGAATTTGGGATAAGAAATATCTTTCTCTTAAGGTCTTAGTGAATTGATTTGATTACCTGTTCTATAATATTTTAATTTTCTTGTATTCATTCAAGGTCAAATTTTTTAATACTGAGTATTTCTAAGAATATCAAAATAGTAAAATATTTCTCAGCAAATAACAGCTACTAACTTACCTAAATTGAACTATAAATGCATATGACAACCCATGATTGATTTAAATATTTTTACACTTTCTCTAATTATATGTTTTTCATTCTCTAAGTCCCTGAGATTTGAACCTAAGATCCTGCATATTCTAAACAAGTACTCCAACACTTAGTTATACCTATAGATTTTCTTTGGGTGTTTGGATAAAAAGTAACCTGCATTTTAACATTTGGTCCCTTTTAGGTGGTTCAGTTTGGGAAACTATAAAATCTTCATCAAAGATAGACAGGCTGGAGGAACTGGATCTAAAGGGGGTACACTTTGAGTTTTTAGCTCTACTTTTCTTCTCTGTTTTACATTTGCAGTTGAAGATGTGACCTCCCAGGTTTCTCTTTTGGCCTCTTCCACCATCATTGTGGTCTCACTCTTGAAAAACAGTCAAAATAAACTCTTTATTCCATATGTTAGTTTTGGTTATATTTTAGCACAGCAATAAAAAAATGAATGTAGTATGAAATTTTTGACCTGTCTGTATTGGCCTAGCTCTATACATAGGTCCTAAAGACCGTAAGACCACACTCTAGATCAAGGTGAATAATGCCTGATTGTCACTACAAAAATTAAAATAATCTTTGAATATGTCTGCTTTAGCTCTATTTTGGAAAATTAATTTTAAAGGTGCATGAAACTTTTAAAAACATAAAAAGTGAACTAGAGCTATATCTCTATTTTTACTAAATTATAATTATATTAATTAATGAAAAGACATGCCAAAGACCTTAGCAATATTAGGTATGGAGAGTTTTAAATAATTTATATAAAAATATGAAAGTGTCAGAGTAAAAAGAAAGTGTAAAATTATCCATCTTTATAGTTTTACAACGTTGGCTTTCTTTTGGGTTAAGTCAGAAGTCTGATGGTCAGGAGACAGGCTAGCAGACAGGGTTCCCTAGCTGTTGCCAGTAAGCTCAGGGGTCTACACTATTCCCAGGGCTACTTTTATACAATCTTTTTTCGGAGGGGTTTACATTGGAAAAGTCATGCAGGATAAAAGAGTATTATGGATGATAGGACAGACATTTATTCAGACAATAGTAAAACATTTGTAAAGTATTTGTGGTTTACCTGTCAAGAGTCCCTAAGAGTTAAAAGTCAATTCTCCTCTTCCACATATATAATTCACAAAATCACATAGAGGTGTGAAAATGTCCCTATCACTTTGACAACTTGAAACTTTCTCAAACACTTTAAGCTTGCAGGCTTTTTGCTTGCTTTTAATATCATTATCTTAAGAGAAACTCCAGGCATTGTTACTTTTCTTTATATGGCAGGGATGGAGAATACAAAGAACTGTCATTTTATCATATTTTCAAAAACATGTAGCTTAGCTATTCTTGTGGGAATGAACATGTGAAAAAAAGTTTTAATGTTGTCTCTGGAAATAACATAATAAAATGCCAATCTGAAACTAGTTATTTACAACAAATGTCCTGAAGTGAATAGAAGTCTGCATTTACTATTTTTTCCTAATGTTTATGATTGATTTTAGAGCTTACTGTACCTGAAAAAGGTGCTCGGCCATGGATCTATTCTCTGATCTTATATTTTATTTAGTTGTTACTTGGAATATTTTATAGCACTCCTTTTGGCCTAAAATTGCTTAAAATACAAGACTCATTTACAATTTTATGGATTAAATGAAGAAAATAAAAATAATTGACAGTTGACTGTGGAAGATGTGGATTTAAAAACCAACCTAAGACATAGATCTGAAATAGGAAACTTCATGATTAACAACTTGGAGAACTGAGAGGGCTGAAAGCTTAAAGCAACTAACTTGATATTCTTGACAGCTCTGACAGAGACGCTAAACAAACACAAATTGTTCTCAGAATATAAGAGACAGAACAAGTGCACCATGATTAATTAGTATTGTTCTTTCATAATTTGCTGAGTATAGTACTTACTGTAAACTTTGAGTAGAAAATCATGACTGAGTACTTCTCCATATTGTCTACAATTCAAAGCTAGTGTCTCATACAGCTAAGACATATCTCAGAAAAACTTTATTAAAGTACCAATCATTTTTTCTACGAAGCTCTGAAAAAAAATGGTAACTGGAGTCTTAACTTATTTTCACTAGGGCAGAGATGGTTATTGATTGCTATCCATTAAGGTGATTTTATGTTTTTTGTCCCTTCCCCATTTCTGTGATCCATTGGGATATCTATATAGACTAGAAAAGGATGATTTTTAAAATAACATATGATTAATGATTTGTCCTTCATAGACTACTCCCCACTCTGATAAAATGCTTCTCTGTCCAAGATTTCAAAGAGCACCATATTATGGTTATAAACATGCATTTTTATGAGGCAGTGTTGACAACATGACTCGGGTCTTAACTATCCCTTCATATTTGTCATGTTTACAGTACCAGGAATGAACTTTTTTTTTTTTTTGGAGCAGGCCTCAAATCTAATAGACAGAGTGGTTGGTTATATCCATTAATACTCAACACTATTGCATTAATGGGCACATCTAACCTGGAAGACTGGTCTTGTAGAGTTTGGTGCTGGGTAAGACCAATAACATCTTTCTCCCCAAGGATCCTTCATGGCTTTTGTATCATGTCTGTAATTTTAGCTCTTCTGAAGTTGAAGCAAGATTACTGTGAATTTATACCAATCTGAATTTCAGAGTGAGAACATAACCTGTTCACTCAAATCAACAAATACAATGAAAGAGTAAAGGGGTAGATTTATAATTCCAAATTTAATTGGACTTGCCTGGAGTGGATGTGCCACACTTAGCTTCCTACCTCTGGGGAGGGGATGGATGGATAGGGAGGGACGAGGCTGAAGGCTGACTAGGAAGGATTGGGAGGAAGGAAGGGAGGGGGAGCAGGGAGATACATAGATAAAAATGACATTTTTAAAAGTAAAATTAAAAAAATAAAAAATATAATTTCAAATATAATATATAATCTAATCCACGCAGACATTGTGTAGTAAGTTTCTGACTCAGCCTAGTCCTGAGATCCAGACCAGCAGTCCCAAATAATCACACAAAGTCTTCTATTAATTACATGCTTTTTGACCTATGGCTCATGCATGTTAGTTACTAACTCTTACTCTTTAGTTAAACCATAATTAGCCAAGTGGTTTTGTACCTCTTTTCAGGCAGCATTTTGTTCTTCTTTCCTCTGCATCTACCTGGCATCTCTGTCCTGCTCTTCATCATCCCAGAGCTGTCTTAGTGAGTCTTCTAGACCCATCTTTATTTCCTGTCTGCCTTCTGACCAATCAGCATTTTACTAAACCAGTAAGTAGGAGGGACACATATTTACAATATACAAGAACATAATCCCACAGCAATAATGAATCTTAAATTAGCTATTTTATGTCAGTTATAAACTGTGAGATATTTTTTACTCAGGGGTTTTCTGCTGTGGAGGAGCACAGAGCCTATTGCATCCAGGTTTTATGCTAATTACTATCTTACCACTGGAGTAACCTTGCTTCCTTCACATTTTCTTAGATTAGCTAGGTCTCTTCCCCAGGGTTGTGTGCTTACCTTCATATCAGATCAAATAGGAAGGTGTGGCTTTTGGTTTTCTGGAAACATTAGGGATTCTAAGCTCCATGATAGCTCCTTACCTATCATGGCTTCATTGCTTTTTACTGACTGAGGAAGTATAAGCAAAATATCTTTAGTCAATGTCATTTGTGAGACTCAAAACATAATTAAATTTAGCAAAAAGCCTGAACATTCTCACAACCTTGCAAAACACCTGCTAATGGACTTTCTTCATTGAAGCCTTTCCATCAGTGGCAGTTTAAATGTATAATTAGTTTTCAAATTTTGTAATGTTGCAGCAATTAGTGCTCATTGTGAAAGCTGTTAATTTTATATATGAAAACAACTTTTTTAAGGTTTTCATCTGATTAAATGTGTACAAGAAATTATTAGTAAATAATATAAAAGTTGTAAAATTGTCTTAGCTAAGTTTAGAAATTTTTGAAGCAAGAGATGTCTATAAAACTTTTAGCTATGATGCAGAATAGAAGAATAGAGATTAGCCTATACTTTGATAATCAATATTATGAAATTGCTCATTGAACTATGGTTGTAATAGTAACCTAGAAGCATCCTAAAAGCTTCATTGACTTTTCCAAACTTTATTTACATTTTGTCTAGTTTTCCAGATCAGAACTTAGAACACAGTGCATTTGATACATAAAAATTCTGTAAGAAAAATTATTAAATAGATTGTAGAAATCTGTAATAAATAATATTGAACCAGGATAATCAATGGTATTTGTCCATCCTATTTTTTGTACATTTATGAATAAATGCAGTAGTATAGTGAAATCTTCAATCTTATCTTGTTCTTAGGAAAGGCCAAGCCAAAAGTCAGCATAATTACATCATTAAAAAGAACAAATATTGTAATTAAAAAAATAGTATCTGATTCTTAAAAACCTTAATGAGTGAAATTTTAACAATAACATGGTGTTGCAATGAAAAATGTGCTACATAAAGTTTTAGATTCCTTTTCAGTTGTAAACATGACATTGTTCAGTATAGTTTTCAAATTTGAGAAAATATGAATTTCAGTAACTTTCGTTTCTTTCAACTTTTAATATTTTACTTGTAAAACTGTTAATTAAAAAAAACTTATGAAAATGAGCAGCATGAGTTTGTTATGTCTTTCCATATATAAAAAATATCCATCTGAGATTTTATATATTAGAATGGTTTGAGTTAAAATGAACCCTATAAATGACTCCTCCAGCACCATGTTGGCCTGCACACCACCGTGCTTCCCACTCTGATGATGATTGGCTAAATCTCTGAATTTTAAATCATCGCCAATTAAATATTTTCATTTACAAAGAGTTACCATGTTCTTGGTATTTCATCACAGAAATAAAACTCTAGAATATATTTGTATATATAAATACACATATGTGTGTATGTTTCTATGCATATATACAAATGCAATATGCATGCATATATAAATATGTATTTTTCACCAATATATTTAAATACATATATATGATTTCTCAAAAGTAGTGTGATAACACACAGACACCATAAGTTTTCCAAAGTGTCTTACATGAGCAGCTGATCTAGGGATATTATATAAACAAAAAGCTGTCCTTGATACTTGTTGTTGCTGTCCATATTGCTAATGGCTTGCTTGGGAGAGGGGTGAGAGGTGCTGTGTCAATAGCATAGACACTGCAAGTGACATGAGAAGCAAATAGCAGACTCATTTATTTAGCAATAGGGAGAGCCGTACACATATTTGTCCCAGCACATAGGCTACATCCTGATCTGATGACAATATGTTGCTATTTCTCATTGGCTGGCCATGATTAGGAATGTTGGACAGTGCTGGTTGCTAGGCCCTCTGGTAGACTTCAAGTTGGCTCATAAGGAATTATGTTATGTACATGTTTGGTATATGGTTTGAGCCAATTTAACTCTTTGGGATTGTCTTCAACCATCGAGCTTCCATCCTATATCTCTTCCCTTCTTACTTTATTATATGGGCATTTAGCAGGAGTCAGACTTTTTTTTTATATCAGACTTTGTTGACCATAATTCAGGAGGCTTCAACAACTGGACTATACTGTCTTAGTTTAGCTTGCCTAACAAACACTTATCCATCATTGACTACTATCCCTTTAAAGATCATCCATTTATGGAAAGCCACCAATGTGGAGAGGATAAGACAACAGTCTTTTTTATTTTAGAGAACCAGGCAAGCATTACATTTGTGGAAGGCTATGAACAGAATGTCTAAGAGCCACTAAAACCTTAAAAGTCACCTTAGTCACTGCCTGCTGGTATCAGATGTGCTGCAGGACACATTTAAAAAGAATAATAATGATCAACAACATCATCCCATCAATTAAGGCATATGTGAGAATCCAGGAAGAAACAAATAGCACTTTAAAGTTGCCCCAGACATTAGTTTAAAAAAAAAAATCTTTCTCCAATGACATCACTGGACCCCTTGTTATATTGAGACAGAGTACTTGTTCCTAGAGTAAATTTTCAGACCAACTGCCTTTCATATATTGGGCCAGCTAATGTTGTTTTGTGACATATTAGATACTTTATAGGGATTGGGGCAAATTGTCTGGAAGAACAAAAATAAGGACAATAGAGGCATGTCCCTTACTAATTCTACTTCTTCAGCCAAAAGGTCAATTTCTTATTGTGAAAATTGAGGAGTTTGAAATGCAGGCATTGGACAAAAGAAAGGAAAAGGGAGGTAGGTAAAGCAAAATGTTTTTTTTTTTTTTTTCATAGACTAGGCACTTTCCAATTTTCTGGTGGTCACCACAAGGTCAATAAAGGACAGGCCTGGGAAGAGTTGGTGATGAATATTACAGTAAAAGCAGAGGTGTTAATTTCCACTGGAAACAGAGGAACCAAAGCCCATATATTCTCTCCTTTTGAGGGAATAAAAGGGGTAATAGTGGTGCGTATTTATATTACCTATCTAGTGACAATTTTTCTTTGGTGGAAGTGGGATGGTACATGGATATTCGTGTCACAGATGGCCTAGCTTGACACATCACCAGCAAGTTCTATTTCAGATTGGTATAATTCCATTGTACATGGGAGCATTAAGCCTTTCCCAAACCATTTGTTTAACATTTTCCTAGTGGAGCCTATGTCTACTTTACCTTCTACTTCTTCATTGACACAAGCCAAGAAGTTCATGAAAAGGTCTGTAGTTATTGGATAAAATTGTGAAAGTAAGCCAAGGGGTCCCAATGAGTACTAGCTCTGAGGGCCTTAAAGGTCAGGTCTGAGAGTTCTTCAAAATATGGATTCCAGACAATCTGTGCCTGGTGTACATGAGGGACATATTGCCTGTTAGTATACCATAGGTCACCAGGATGTTATGTCAAAATGTTCATCAAGGCCTGGGATTTTTGCCTGACTGTCATATGTTAATCTACAACTGAGAAAGATCACATGCTCCCACATAATAAACTCATTTATTCAACAATGGGAATAGCCTTCTATACTCTCCTTGCAACACCCAGGCTATGTCTGGATCTAATAACATTACATGGTCACCCCTCATTTACAGGGCACAATCAGAAGCATTAGACAGCACCTGTTGTTAGGCCCTTAGGCAGACTCCAGGTTGGCTCATATGAAAGTATTTTTTATGCATGCTTTAGCATTGTTTTGAGCCTATTTACTCAACCCTATGGGCTTGTCTGAATATAAATTCTCACACTTCTAGTTAGAACTACTGAGAAGTTAATCCTAATCATCCTAAAATCTTTTAGTTGCCATATTAAATCTAAGTCCTTCACAGCAAAAGCAGCAAAATCACCAGTCAGTAGATGATTTCCATAAATTCCCTTATCTTTATTACATCACTAGAGGTTTTCTACATGATATTTTCTAATACATGTTGTAAAAGTGACCCAAGGCTAGAAAATTTTACTTAGATTAAAAGCATAATTTTACATAAACAGAGCTACAAAACTTGTTGCTGAAAAATTTATCTCTAGCCAGGATTGGCAAACTTCTCATATAACAAATGGAACAGTGGGCTTTGTAGGTGAAAAGTAAAGCACAACCTCTTCAACATCTTCTACAGAAACTTATGAACCCCCCCAAAAACCCCAAAAACCCAACTTTAAAAAGTAATTTATGAGTTATTTTGTGTTATTATGACCAAATAATTGATGGGACAGTCTGAAGGATGGCATAATTAATTTTATTGTAGTTTCATAATTGTGTTTGACATGTCCTTTTGGAAACACATGGGGAAGCATTTCAGTTCATACCAAAGCTACAGAAGAAGCAAGTAAGCCTTTGGAAACAAAGGAGGGTAAAGAAGGTTGCAAGGAGAGTATAGAAAGTTCTCCCCATTGTTGAATAAAAGAGTCTGCTGTGTTGGAGCATGTGATCTTTCTTAGTTGGAGATCAGGTACAAAAGATTCAAGATTCAGCATGAACTTTCCTTCTGACTCCTCTGAAACCTCATGTCTGAAAGTTTCCACAGTCTCCCAGTGAACACCATGTGATGTGAGGACTACATATTTCAAACAGAAGCTAGTTGAGGAACTTTAAAATTAATGTCATAATATATTTCATTAAGAAAATCTTTAATATTTTCCTGTTATTTTAAAATAATGTTCTTATGTCAATTTGTTAATATGATAAGTTACCTCATGTTAACATTATAAAATAGCCTAGTACACGTAGATGGGATATTTGGACATAGTGCCCTCAGCTATTAATCAGTTTTTGATTTTTCAAGGCCTGAAAGTGTCTACAATCGGGCTCTAAACTTTCTAAATACTCCAATAGACCTGCTTCTAACAGATTTAATTTTTATTTTCTGATCATTAGTAATCAAGTTGGCAGTAATTTGTAACTTCCAGACATCAAGAATTTTTTGAGAAGGGAACACCCTAGTTCTTAAATAAAAGAATGACAATTTATTATTCTATCATACTCAAAATTTCTTTTGCCCTTTTTTCAGTCTCATATTTCTTGCCTCTTCTCCAATCTGTCTAGTCTAAATGCTTCCATTTTTAAGGTTTCCTGTGATGATACTAGTTGAATTACACAAACCAGTAGAATGTCCCTGCCTTAGTCTCAAATTGACATCCTTATATCTGCAAAGACCCACAAGTCAAACAAGGCCTAGATAAGTGTTATATTGAGTACGAGAAAATGTAAATTTGATATGTGTGTTATTAAGAGTACATTCGAATTCTGATTATGAATAGATCTATGAATAGGTAGAATGAAAATTTTTGTTGACTAACATTTTATTTTGTTTCAGTTCCTATTTAGAGTAACTCATTATCAGATATATTGCAAATGTCATCCATTGTTTTCTAGTTACTAAAAACAAATGGCATATTGAGTTGGCTTATGGGATAGAACTTATAGATCAGGACTTGATATATTGCATAGTATGGTGGTTTGGATCAGAAACATTTTTCATAGACTCCTACATTTGAGAACTTACTCTACTTGATGGCACTGACTGTAGACCTATGAAACTTTTAGGACATGGTGACTTGCTTGATGAGGTACATCAGAAAGGTGAGCTCATAGAGTTTTATAACCTTTCTCTATTTTTTGTTTTCCATGCTACTTTCTGTGTTTAGATGAACTATAATGTCTGCTTCATGATACTGCTACCATACTTTCTGAGCTAATCTGTGTTCTGTTTCTCTGGGATCATTCTCCAAAATAACCCCATTCTTTCTTAAGTTGCTTTTTGCTTGGTACTTTTTATAACAATAACAAATGAAGTGTAAAACTTCCTAATACTTTATGACTTGGTAATTTTTTGAAAGCCTAAAGTATATAAATAAGTGCTGATGTATGTAGTGGGATTGTGTTCTGTTCCATTGTAAATAACTGTCCCACCTACTGGTTTAATAAAAACACTGATTACCTGAAGGCAGACAGAAAGTGTGAGCATGGCTACCAGAAAACTTTGGTAACAGGAAGAACAGAACAGAGACACTAAAGAAGCCAGCAGATACAGAGGACAACTATGCTGCTCCGAGGAAAGGTACCAAGATGCATGACTAGAAAACATAAGAAACATGGATTAGATTAAGATCAAGAGCTAACTAGCAATATGCCAGAGCCATAGGCTGATCAGAATAAAATTAATACTAATGTCTGTGTGTTTCTGTGGGTCTGCAGTTCTGCAGGACTGGACCACAGGTCAGAAACTTACTATTACAAATGGCAGCTCAAAATGGGTGATATACACCCACATAAAGCCTTAGAAAGATTAAAAACAGTGTAGAGCACAGAAATGGAGTAAAACACAGCTTCTGACTTATGCCTCTCAAGTGGGCAATGGTAAAGAGACTGAGAAGTATATGGGATTAAATTACATAATGACATGTTTGCTGCACACAACTTAAGATGAACAAGGCCAGTTCTTGTGCCTCAATATATGCAAGGAGCTGTATAAGGTAGATTTAAGGATTCTGTTAATAAGAACCAAAAGGGAACAGTGACAAAGATGGCTTCTTAGTGGTGGTGTTTTCTTGAGTCATCTCTGTTTGCTGTAGGCAAACAGAGGCTTGACTTTTTAAAGAGATGCTTACTAATTCAGCCTTGGAGGGAGGCAAAATGCATGAGAGTCTTTTAATTGGCCCTGTTGCCAAATACTTAGACTTCTTGAGCAGCAGACAGCAATGTTTTACTTGGTGATTATATGAACTCTAAATTTCTCCAGAGTGGTAATTCTATATCATACCATACCTTGGCTTAAAATCTAAATCTTACGAAGCTAGACTAGGAGCTGGGTGAAGCCAGTTAGCCATCCTAGCCAAGCTTTTAATCCTTAGTCACACCTTGGGAGGTTAAATTTGTGATCAGAAACAGAAAGAAATAGACAGAGCTTGGTGCAGTCAGCCACACTATCCAAGCCTATAATCCTTAGATGCATCTTGTCAGATTAAAGATGAAGACAGAAACAGAAAAAAATAGAAGGAGCGGGGTGGAGTCAGACATCCTAACCAAGCAACGTTATGTTCAGAAATAGAATAGATAAAACATAGGAAATATACAGTAAAGACAGATTTAAAAAATTCTAAATAGTTTAGAGTCTGTTTTAAAAATATATGTAGGGAAGAGAGAAATGAAAAAAGAAAAAAAGGTTAGAGAATGTCCTTAAAACAGAAATAGAGTAAAAAAAAAAAATAAGCCAAATAAAGATTGAAATTTCAAAGAGTGTGTGGATACTGTATGCTATTGTCTTCTCTTTAAGTATTTTCATTGAAAATGAAGTAGTAAAAGCTGCTAAAAGCCATTTGATTATAAATGCAGTTGGATTAATACAACCTATAGATTTTATAAGTGAGTTGACATTAAAATTAAATTCAAAATGTATTCAAATTTGGAGAAGAGGTTTTCTTTTCATTTCCACAGAAAATCAGAAGCTACAAATTTATTCCTGGTTAAAAAAAATAAAGTTTGATAGAGGAAGACCCTCTGAAAAGTCTTCAGTGAAAACAGATGGTCCAGATGATTCAGCACTTCAGAGCAACTCTGTTGCAGTTTCGTTTGAGCTCTGCATCCAAAACAACTTTAAGGAGACTGACTGAGTTGACCCAGTCTTACTGACTATTTCTCTAACGACTTGTCCATAATCCTAAATTTTTCTTTGGGTCCAAATGGGATTGTTAGTGCCCCCAAGAGCAGAAAGTAGCCTAGAAAACAATGCCCACATTCCCAGAAACATGAATTATGGATGTTTGTCTTTGTTTACAGTGTTGTTTACAAGTTGTTATAGATAGTAGTGAAAAAATTATACAAAGGAAACTAGATTTGGGTTTCTTGTTTTAAGAAGAAGAAAAGGGGGAATGTAGTAGGATAGTGTTCTCTTCCATTATCAATAATTGTCCTGCCTACAGGTTTAATAAAAACACTGATTGTCTGAAGGTAAACAGGAAGTGTGAGTGGGGCTACCAGAAAACTCTGGGAACAGGAAGAACAGAACAGAGACACCAAAGAAGCTAGCAGATGCAGAGGACAACTATGCTGCTCTGAGACAAGGTACCAAGCCACATGGCAGAACAGGATAAGAGTCATGAGTTAGTTTCAGAGAAAGAGATAGCTAGCAATATGCCAGAGTCATAGGCTGATTAGCATAGCATCAATACTGTGTGCTTTTGTGGGCCTGTGTGCCTGTGGGTTTATGGGTCTACAAGTCTGTGGGTCTTTGAGTCTGCACCACAGTCCAGACAGGCCAGAAACTTTATAAAACTGATACATCTAAATATTTCTCATATAAATTAAAAATATCTTGTCATATTTCTATTTATATAAACTAGATGATGTATGTTGTTTTAATAGCAATCACTTCTGGATGTAGGACAACAAACTAAATTGATACTTTGTTGGCTCTTCATATGCAAAATAAGAGGACAATACACACTATCAGTAATTAAGCTTTAGGTGAGAAGATGTTTAGTAACATATATGAATAAGAGGATCATCCTGGATATTAGAAATTGATGAAAATAATTGACAATAACAAAATGTCCTTGACATAAACACAATTTACCACATCAACATAAATTTATATGTGAGTGAGCAATAATGATACACAGCATAAAATTGTTGAGATATAGGAGACAAGGTACATACTGAGAAATAACACTTGAATAAGATGTATCTAGGATGCTAAGTAACTGGAGATAAAATATTATAATGGATGTCTCCCTGAAACTATTGACTTATTTTGTCTGGTGAGCTCAACGAAAACTCTCTTACTGAATGTCTCAGAAAAGAAAAATGTGAGACTCTGAGGGATGTGAGTCACTCTGAAGTTGCATCAGGCAGGCTGATATTTATTGTGGTGGAGTCTAAAATGACATGCCAGAAATGAAGTATTTTTAATGGACTGGTTATATAGGTGCATAACTCTGAATTGAGCATGTAGTTCAGTATTAGAATGCCCACTTACCATGGACCAGACTCTGTGTTCTATTCAGAGCAGAAAGAAGAAAGGGGAGAGAGAAGGAGGTATAGGGAAAGAAGGAGGAGAAAGCAGAAGGTGGAGAGAAGACAGGGCAGAATAGACAGTTGGTTGAAGGAAAAAATGCTTTAAAATGTGTTGTACAGTGAGCATATTGTCAGTAACTATTGTTAAATATTTAACTGAGGGCCACCTTAGTCCTGTCTCATACAGTCACCTTTTCTGACACTTTGGAATTTTTTTATACTGTAGAACCCTGATTTAGATGGGCAGGCAGTTTTAGAATATGATTCTTGACAGCTCATTTCAAGTTGATAAATAAAATATATCATCTTGTCGGCTATCCCAAACATCAAATGTAAATATGCAGCATTTTTATATCGAAATGAAATTTGCCCTACCTTCATTGAATATCATTTCATGATATACTATATTTTTATAACAGTAATTTTATCCAATTTCTAGATGCTGCCTTTCATTTTGTAGGAATAAAAAATGTGTATTTTATGTCTTTATACTCTCCAGTGGGGAAATTTAAAAGTATATGTGCATCCTTAACATTAAATTTGCATGCTTTTGGCCTGCACTGGAACTTTCCCCCCATTTCAATGAAGCTTTTGTATGAGCATGTGTAATAAAAACTAATAAATGTAATAAATGGTTCAATTGCATGACTGCACCTGTGTGTTACCTGCATCCTCACTATTCACTTCCTCAGACATTGTCCATTAACTTGTCTTGGTCACAGAACCCTATTGTAAGGCTAATAAATAGTGCAATAAAAGTAAATAATCTGAGAAAATATTACAGTACAAACTGAAAATAGTTTTGGTATAAATTTATGAATGTTTTACCCAATATGCTAAGTGCAAGTATGCTGTCATTCCGCTGTTCTCCTTATGTGTCCCACGAGAATATGACCCACATCTACATTTTTTAATGAGATCTGTTCAGATGTATGTTAAAGAGGTTTGATGCCAAAACATGTTTTCCTAATAGAATTGTTGGAATCTGTTTCATACAACAGTATATCTGTAAGTGTGTTCATGCATATACTTTTGAGTTATAGACTAATCTTTAAATTTGTCTACAAGTTTGTAGTAAAATGGGATATTAGGGTCTTAAACTCAAGCAGTGCAGGCATTGTATAGGCTTATTCATGCTTTTTTCTTATTTTTATTTATATTTATACATATGAACATACCATTTTAAAAGGCTTTCTAAGTAGTATGAATTTCTGAACAGATCTAACTATGTTAACTATGAACTTTTGTTTGTTCAGAAAAGCAAGATTTTCAAAAGATGGTTAGAACTGAATAACATATCAGATGCAATCCTTCTGTGAAGAATGAGCTTGGTTCCAAATTCCTAACTATATATTTTAGATGTCATTTGCTATTGAGCATTTTGTATATTGTGTGCTAATTATTTGATGCATTATCATTTTTCACTGATCTTTCCCATGAGGCCTGTAAACAACTGAATGTTAGTATATTCCTTAATACTTTTGACAATTCATAGCTGTCAGTCAGACATAGTTTCTTACAGGACCTGAGACAAGCACTGAAGAGAAGAGGAGATCCCTAGATAGCAGGCAATTTTTGGAAGATTGAGGCAGATTTAATTTACTCTTAGTATATAAACTGATTTCCCCCCAAAGTACTAAACTTATATATCAAGTTGGTGAAAATCATAAATGGATCTTCATCAGTTTTGTACCAACCAAACTATACTGTTTATAGTACATGTACTTTATATTTCTTCACATAATATACAGTTATATTGCTAGTAAAGGTCAATAATTCCTTTGTTGCCCATAAGTATATCAAGTTAGTGTGTCAAATGCACTTGCAAATGTGAGTATGGTGAGTGTGTGCATGTGTGCGCGTGCGCGTGCGCGTGCGCGCGCGTGTGTGTGTGTGTGTGTGTGTGTGTGTGTGTGTGTGTGTGTGTGTGTGTGTGTGTGCTTTAGAAACTTAATTTAGTTACTCTGGAAGAAAATCCTGTATTCTTAACTACTGAGCTACTGAGTCATTGATCCATTTCTCAATTTAACTTTTACAAAATTGACCAACTCCAAAGTTTCTTTTAATACATTTCATTTCCATAAGAAAGACTCTCATGAAGTGGTGCTACATGGAAAAGGCTTGAGTCTTCATCTAAAGAATAGATGTAGAAGCATTAGACAACTTAGCAACTTCAAAATGTAACAGTTTGAGCTACACCAAGCTTGGAATAAATGATATCCATGGATATTTACTACCACAATATGACACTTCTCAGGGCCTTTAGATCATGAGGAATTCCAACTTTTTATTACTTTTTAAGTTTTATCATTTATGTACTTTGGTGATCTCTGTGTTTTTCCTTTCTTGGCTGTATTTGTATTTTAGCATTTTGGATTCTGCTCTAAACAAAAACATAAATACTCTGATGAGAATGGTGATTTAAAAATATCAACTGCCACCTTATTTACAGAATAATAGTAAAGGTTCTTTATTGAAATATTGAGCATAGTTTACATGTAGGAAAAAACTTGACCAGGAAACAGATTTTATCAAATTTCTATTAACACTTTATGACTTTAAATTGAAATTTATAAAAGAAACTTTCAATAAAATAATTACTAAATGTGTACAATTTTATTGTAAATATTGAAATAACAATACTAAAATTTAGAGCCTAAATAAATCTCTCACTTTGTGTTAATATTTAATATACTAAATTTAAAATATATATTATAAAATAAAAATACCATAAATTTTATGTGAGTAAGCAGTAAACTTAGATTTTATTGGTCTAGTTGCTTTAAAAAACATGTAATGAATGGAGATCAGCTAATAGCAAATTTGTATATAAAATAAACATTCTCTGTATTGGGTCTTCAGTGTGGTCATTTATTATCATGATTTTCAATGAATATTTAGCTGTGCATCATTGTTGCTTGATGACATTACAAAAGAAGAGGCATGGATCACTGAGAAAGCATAGTCCTAAACAGACCTACAACATGTTCTCTTTGGAAAGTTGGAGGTTTCAACACTAAGCTTGATATTTTGAATTCATAAAACTCCTAATGAGCATTTGTGGTAATTAAATAACTCCCAAACTACCCTGTGATGTACAAGAGTTTCCAAAATAATATTTCAAAAAGTACTATTATATAGAATGAGCCTCACCAGATAAGTTTCTTTAACTACATTCATTTATAAATTGGCTAAATTACATTGTCATGACAAAAACTATTTAAGTGGTAGTTTATTTGGCCATTTATGATTTTCTGAAAAAAAATTAGTCTCCATTCACTTATTTCTCATGCAAAATAGACAAGAGGGATTTGACATTTCAGATGAAATGACCACTTTTGACTTCTATCTCCTGAGTCCATCGTAATTTATAATCAAAATCTCATGTAAAAACCAAAAACTATAATACAGATGACCTTGTTCCTTCTTCCTGTCTTGACCAAACACTTAAAGATAAACATTCATTACTCTCCTGAAGTATTTAAGGTGATTTGGAGGTTAAACATGACAGCAGCATCAATGACTCTAAGGTTAAAACATTTCTCTTTATTTCAGAGTTCTGCATTTACTGCCCATCGGAACTTCTGATTGCCTGTGTTTCTTTTCAGATCCCATATCTAACTTACTTAGATATTAGTATTTAACTCCTCGCTGCCCAGGCCTATTTTACCTGAAAAAATAGAAATCTCCGAACTCTTCATTTTTCTAAGTTATTTCCTTAGTTATCATCTCAATTTATCATTCTATTAAGCAGTGACTCTGACATTCCATTTGGGGCTATCTTTGTTTTAATAAAGTCATTAGCTATCACAAGAGTCATTAAAAGTAGTGGAAAATAGAAATATCTATCTTGTTTTTTCTTTTTTTATAAGCATACAAAGATAAAAATGAAGAAATAATAAAATAAAAATAATAAATGATAAAGAACAAAAGCTAAAACATAC
The DNA here is from genome assembly GCA_033318265.1 of Phyllotis vaccarum. Taxonomy (NCBI): domain Eukaryota; kingdom Metazoa; phylum Chordata; class Mammalia; order Rodentia; family Cricetidae; genus Phyllotis; species Phyllotis vaccarum. Next base: position 119,672,820 of record JARWLC010000002.1, on the reverse strand, counting down.
GTAATATTTTTGCCATTACCATCAACACAACTTTATCTTTTAAGATTATAAAGTTACATAATGAGCAAGCTGGAAGTTTTTTTCTTTCTGCCAATCCCCATAGGCAGGAAAAATATCTCCTACCTGTGGTCCTGCAGTTATTTATAAAATAATTACTCAGAGGTTTATACTTATTAAAAACTGTTTGGCCTATAGCTCAGGCTCATCATCAACTAGCACTTAAACCTTAACTCAGTCCATTTCTATTAAGCTATGTCTTGCCACCTCGTTTAGTCCGCTTCACCTGTTTCATTACATCTTACTTGGTGGTGGCTCACAGAGTTTGCTCTTGCCTACTTTTCTGCTTTCTATGTTTCCCTTGCAATTCCTGCTGGGCTGTCTACTATCCTTAGGTCAGAACATTATTTGTATTATTCCGTGGTAGCTACACATATTCACAGCATGCAGAAAGACCATCCCATAGCACATCTTCATTCGTATTAGTGATAATTGAATGCAAAGTGTTGGTCACTGGCCAACACATAAATGTTCAATAAAATTTATTTTTCCTTAGTATATATGTATGTAATGTTTTTATAATATAAATGAAATGTTATTTACTATAAGAAGGTAAATTGAAGATTATGAAAAATAAACAATCATTATGTTTTGATGAGAATTGAAACAATAAAGTACAAGAGCTTAGATTTCAGAGTGATAAGTACATCATGTGACAAATTATGTTTCATTAAATTCCAGAGTCTCATTTGATACATTTTTTAAGTAGCTTTTAAACCACACCTGTATTTTTTTTCTGAGCTCACATACTCATTTTGCAGAATATGGATTCCTAGGGATTTTCTAGATTTAAAGTGGCAATCCTCTTTGCTTAACAAGTTCTTCAAATTGTTACCTTCTTTTCCAATTTAATGAGGCAATAAGGAAGAACAAACCAAGTCTCTGGCATTCTTCAAAAATCTCCATTGATAACATTAAATTTTATCACATGTAAATTCTAACTTCCAGAAAGCACTAGAATACAGCTTAGCCAGATTCTTCCACTCCTTATAAAGGCTAACTTCTATTTCAGATAACCCATTCTTATTTCTGAGATGTCATCAAAACATATGTCCTCATCTTTATTGTAACAGATGTCTGTCATTTTATAGTAATCTTTACTTTTTTATGACAACAGTAATATAAATATCTTTCTATATACTGTAAATATCATTTTTAATAAAGAGACTGTTTTGGAATATGGCAGGTATATTAGAAGCAGGTACGGGAATCAGAACATTTAGATAGGGGAAGGAGGGTAGAGTCAAAGGTGACACTATCCAACTGTCAAAGAATCAACATCTAAAAGTACACACGTTAGCCACAGGTCATATGGCAAGACAGATTAATAAAAATGGGTTAAGATAAAAGGGCTAGTTAACAATATGCCTAAGCTATAAGCCAAGCAAAATGAAATTAATATAAATGTCTAAGTCATTTTTAAGGGCCTAAGTGGTGACAGGCAAGCCCAAAACTAGACCCACCCTGAAACTCATTCTACAAATGGCACCCAACATGGGACAAAAGAGAAATAGTGTAATAAAAATATAAAAAGTCATACAAAAGTCTAAATTATAGTTATTATTATGCTTATTATATTTTTTAACTATTAACAAACTAACTACCAAGAACATTTGACTACAAAGTCTGATAAGTTAAACAATATATATATATAAATAAATACATATATGTACATATATTATCCATATCTTGATTTTAAAATTTAAGTCTAAATGTATGTTACTTAAAAAAATTCAGCTTTTATTTGCACAAAAGATTAAAACCTATAGATTACTTCTAAGGAATTATAATTTAGTCAACCAAAACCCCCTAATCTGTAGTAAAAAAATAAATCACATCAATTTCAATGCTACTGACTAAAATAATCCAGCCTCAATACTCTAGTAATATTTCCAACACCCCTTAATAAACAAAAAATAAAAATAATGAAAAAAATCTATGCCCAAATTTCTCAAATATTATTTATAAATATTTATCATTACAAATATTTAATATTCATAATAAATCTCTTTCTAAGAATATAATATAAAAATAATTTTAAAATGTAAATTATTAAATTTACCTTAATCCAAAAATCAACTGTTAATCTTAAAATATTTTACATTAATATAAATTTAATATTAATCAAATTTAAAGTACATTTTATTATACTACACATATATTTCTTCTCTTACTTGAGATGTTTATACAGTTCACTTGAAACTATAATATAAAATTTAAAAATTCAAATTAATAATCACCTATAATAACCAAATTTATAGTCATATTAGCTGTTTTTATAAATACCCAAAAATATATTTCAATTAATTAATCTTCAAATACTTCAAAAACCTACAAAATATGACATTGAAAATATTTTAAAACCTAGACATAAGACAAGTCAACTCCTGACAACACCAGTCTACTTCAGAAAAATAATAAACATGAAAAAGACTCCATATAAAATTTAATTTCTTTATGACAATTGTTAACCACTAGACAAAAAACTGTTCTCATATTTTCTGCTTGACAAAATACTATACAAATGAAACATATACGACCCATAAAATGTAACCTCTAAACTTAAACAAAAGAAATCAAGCTAGTCCTTCAAGTTTCACTTTACACACACAAAACACTGCCAGACATCCTTCAAAACACACAAAAAACAACTAGCACATTATGCCAAGATAGAAAAAACAGCCTCTCAAATTTTATACTTCATTAAAAAAAAACTACATCAAAAACTCTAGGCCTAAAGGCTAAAAATACAATCTCCAATGGTACAAAAACTTAAATAACTGTCCAAACAGGCAAATGTTTTCTCTGTCATTTCTAAATTTTAAAAGTTGCTTATGTTTCCTATTTACTCCAGTAATATTATATCTGTCAATAGTCTTTAATATAGTTAAAAATTAAATAGCTATAAATGTAGTTTTTATTAATTATTTAAAAGATTTATTAAATATAAAACATTAAAATGACAAAAATAAATAACTAAATATTTTCTTTAATTTTACAAATACAAATAAACTAAATATTATAACTATAATATTTACTTAACTGTTTTAAATATATTTTTACTATATTAAAATTAAAACCTTCCTGTAGTAGGAGGGTTCTTAGGTCCCGGGTACCTGGAGATCTGAGACCCACAGACCTGCCGCCCGAGACCACTTAGCCACCCACTGCCACTCAGGCCCCCAGAAATGACTCAGATGCTTATATTAACTTCATGCTGTTTGGCCTATGGCTCAGGCACATTGCTAGCTAGCTCTTACATCTTAAATCAACCTACTTCTATTAATCTGTCTCCCACGTGGCCCGTGGCTCACCTGTGCTCCTTACATGTTGCTCCATTGGTGACTTGCTTGATCTGCATCTGACACCACCCTTCCTTTCCTACCTATTCTGATTCCTCCTCCTACTTCTTCTATGGTGCCTGTCATGGCCCAAAAGAGCCCCTTTATTTAAAGATTGAGATTCACAGCCTACAGAAAGGCATTCCCACATCACCTTCCTTTGTAATTAGACAAAAAATTATATAAGATGTCTTTCTACATACTATAAATACCATTCTTTAATAAAATAGAGTGTTTCAGCATATGGCAGGCATCTTAAAAATAAAAAATGATAAAGTCAAAAAAACTACCATCCAGCTGCCCAAAATTCAACAAATAAAAATGTGCAAATAACCCACAAGACACATAACAAAAGAAATTAATAAAAATAAATTAAAATATTAGTTAACAAAGTGCTAATATAACAATGTGCTAACTATAAGCCAAATAAAATAAATTAATATAAACATCTAAGTCATTTTTAATGCTTAAATAGCAGCAGAAAAAGTCCAAAACTAAACCAGGTCAAAAAATTACTTGTAGTGGGATTGTGTTCTGTTCAATTGTAAAATAATTGTCCCACTTACTGGTTTAAAAAAAAAAACTGTGATTGGCTGAATGCAGATAGAAAGTGTGGGCAGTGGCTACAAGACTAACAAAACTCTGAGAACAGGAAGAACAAAGCAGAGATGCCACAGAGATGCCAGAGAAGCCAATAGATGTAACGGACAATGATGGTGCTCTGAGAAAAGGTACTAAGTCACATGGCTGAACAGGATAAGAATCATGAGTTAGTATAAAATAAAGAGCTAACTAGCAATGTTCCAGAGCCATAGGCTGATCCGCATAAAATTAATACAAGACTTTGTGTGATTATTTGGGACTGCTGGTCTGGGATCCGGGGACAATTCCTGGCCAGAAACACACTACAATACATATTCTACAAATAAGCCTCAAAATTGGTCAGTATCTTTCTATTAGTAAGCTTTAGTGCCTTTTTCTCACATTTACCTGCCACAGTAGTAGCTCAATTCTCAGTGAGAAACTAAAGATAGTCTAATCTAAATTAAAGACTATGTCATATGAAGTTGTTTTACTTAATATCCATTAGTTCCAGGAGCATTAACTCAACTACTAAATTCCTTTCTCAATGGAGTTTGAATTCATATACAGAGAAAAGCCTTGACATACAAGAAAGATCTTACATTCAACCTGAACACAGTGATTTTAATAGATATTCATGAAAAAACTAAGCATAGAACAACTTATTTCTTCTTTAGTTTCAGATGAGAACTATTGATATCACTGCACCAATGTTGATCTTTGTGTGCATAAATCTAATGCTCAATAAAGAATTCTTTTTTCTGGTGAGTAAAACTCCCTCCAAACATTGGCTACTGTTATCCCCCTCATTCATGAAGAATTGTCATCATGGAAGACCAGTCTAAATCTGTTTAGTTTAAGCAATTGCGTGGTTTATTATACTTCATGGCTACCCATTAAATAACTGATGTGGGAATGCCTTTCTGTATGCTATGAACATCAATCTTTTGGGCCATGACAGGCACCATAGAAGAAGTAGGAGGAAAAATTAGAGCATAGGTAGGAAAGGAAGGGTGGAGTCAGGCAGATCGAACAAGCCACCCAAGAAATAACATGTAAGGAACACAAATGAGCCATGGGCCATGTGACAAACATATTAATAGAAATGGGTTGATTTAAGAAATAAGAGGTAGCTAGCAATGTGTCTGAGCCATAGACCAAACAGCATGAAGTTAATGTAAGTATCTAAGTCATTTCTGAGGGCCTGAACAGCGGCTGGTGGCTAAGAGGTCTGGTGCAGCAGGGTCTGGGCCTCTCGCCATCCGAGACCCTTGCAACAGATGGTGCCCAACGTGGAGCGATTATCCACTTAAAGCCTGAGAAATATCAGAAAGGGTTCTAGATCACAGAAACTGAGCCAAGGTAGCTTCCAAATTGTGTATATGAAGCAGGTCATTGTACAAAGAAAGCATGGCGTCTGGATCACATTCAAAATGGCAGGTAGTATAAGCTGCAGCTACAATCAGGCTGGTTCCTGAAGTCTCACAGAAGAATCAGTAACATGTGATTGATTTTAGACTTCTGTTTATTTTGAACAAAAAGGAAACAAAGACGGTTTCTTAGTAATAGCATTTTCTTAAGTGTGCTCTGTTTGCTGGCCACAAACAGAGACACGGTCCCTTTAAGAGAACTTACTGATTCAGCATCACCTGCAAAAACTATGCAGCTCTTTAAGAGAATACAAGTATTTTAAAAGCTCTTATGGTTAGAAGATGATTAAGGATACATAATAAAACAGATTCAGATAGAAAAAATACCTATAAATGGGTTACAATGTGTATAAAAGGTACATAGTCTTCAGAGAGAAAAAAAGAAGATAAAGTCTTTAGAAGAAAAAATAGAATAATAAAAATATAATAAGCCACATAAAGATGGAAAATAGACACAAATATCTGGATTTTGGTTGTTATTGTGTTTTCTTTTAATTTTTTAACTGTTAATGACCTAACTGCAGAAAGACAATGGATTACAAATGCAATGGCTACTAAGCTAAACAAAAATATATATTTTAAAGGTATTTTGATTTTAAAATTTGTGTCTAAGGTTTTATTGCTTTGGAAGAGTTCTGCTTTTGTTTCCATACAAGTTGAGAACCTGTGGATTACTTCCAGGCAAATATGGTTTCATCAACCAAGACCCCTTAAAAAATTCTCTGATGGAAAGAGATGGCCATATCAGCTTCAGGGCTTCAGATTATGATCCAGTCTCAAGAATTTGTGAGATTTTCAATGTCCCTTAATCAACAGTAAGTAGTAATAGAAAACTATGCCCAAATTCCCAAAATATTGCTTATAAATGTTTGTTTTCATTATAAATGGTTAATGGTCATAGTCAATCTCTTTCTAAGAAGAAAAAGGGGATGTGGTATATAAATGATTTTTTAAAAAAGTTAGATTATTGAATTTACTTAGATCAGGAAATCAACTGTTAATCTCAAAATGTTTTATATTGGTATGGATTTTGGTTTATTGATACAAAGTTAAGGTCAATTCTCTTATGCTGTATGTGTTTTTCTACTCTTGTTTAAGATATAATGTATATGTAACTGATTTAAAATTGTAATATATAATTATAAAATGCATGTTAGTTAGATTATTAGGTATACAAAGATATAATTCAATTAGATAATCTTCAAACGCTTCTAAGATCTACATAATATGGCATTTAAAATATTTTAAGAATTTAAACTTTTCTGAACAGTGAGACTGATTTGCTCCTGGCAGCACCAATCTTCTTCAAGAGAAAAATGGGCATCAAAAAAAACTCCATATGGAGTCTACTCCCTTTGTGACAATGATTAGCCACTGGACAAGAACCTGTTCTTATATTGACTGTTTGACAGTATGCTGTTTAAACTGGACATGCAGTTTCCATAGGAAGATGACCTCTGAACTTTGGCAGAACAAGCTGAGATTGTCATTCAGGTTCCTGCTTTACAGAGAAAACTGTTAGACATTCTTCAGGACTCCAGGAGAAGCAACTGATGAACTGTGCCAGAATGGGCAGAGCAGATTTCCTGCTTCACTGAAATGAAAAGAGACTCTGGGCCTGTAGGCTGAAGATGGGTGCCCCAACTTAATCAAGGAACTTTCGGTGACTGTCCCAGCAGATAGGTGTCATCTCTGTCTTTTCTAGATTTTAGAAGTTGCTTGCACTTCTGGTTTACTTGGATAAATATATCCTTCTGTGGTCTTTGATGTAGTTGAAGATTAGATAGTTATAGGTAAAGTTTTTCTTAGTCATTTGAAAGGTATATTGGATATAAAACTTAAGATTCATAAAGATAAGGTAGATGATAAGAGTATTTTCTTTAATTTTGCTAAATACAAATAGACTAGATATTACAACTATAATTTTTGCTTGATGGCTATTTTGTTATATGTAATATTGCTATGTTAAATTGAAACATTCCTTTTTGATTAGACAGAAAGGGGGAAGTGATGTGGGAATGCCTTTCTGTATGCTGTGAACATCAATCTTTAAATAAAGGAGCTGTTTGGGGCCATGACAGGCACCATAGAAGAAGTAGGAGGAGGAATCAGAGCATAGGTAGGAAAGGAAGGGCAGAGTCAGGCAGATTGAACAAGCTGCCCAAGGAACAACATGTAAGGAACATAGGTGAGCCATGGCCATGTGGCAGGAAAGATTAATAAGAAATGGGTTGAGTTAAGATGTAAGAGCTAGCTAGCAATATGCCCAAGCCATAGACCAAATAGCATGAAGCTAATATAAGCATCTAAGTCATTTCTGGGGGCCTGAACAGCAGCAGGAGGCTAAGAGGTCTGGCGCGGCAGGGTCTGGGCCTCTGGCCTCCCAAGACCAAGAAATTCCACTGCAACAAATAACCTCTTAATGAAAACTTTTGACAAAAAGTTGATAAGCAACTACTTCAACAAATCAAATATTTGATTAGAATATTTTTATCATTGTTTGTCATATAAATTGCCAGTGAAATATTTTAAAAATTATGTAAAATAATATGTAAACTTACCAGAAGTATTTAATAGTATCTAAAGATATCCTCTCAGTAATGTGGGAGATTATACTGTTACATTGTAAATAATTGTCCCACCCATTGGTTTAATAAAAAGCACTGATTGGCCAAAGGCAGGCAGCAAGTGTGGGCAGGGTTAACAGACTAAGAAAACTCTGAGAACAGGAAGAACAGAACGGAATGCCAGAGAGAAGCTGGAGGAAGCAGAGGACAATTATGCTGCTCTAAGAAAAGGTTCCGAGCCACCTGGCTGAACAGGAAGAATCATGGGTTAGATGAAGGGTTAGCAAGTTATATGCCTGGGTGTTTGACTGATCAGCCAAAAACTACTGAAAGCATCTGTGTGTCTCTGTGGGACTGTGGACTGCTGGTCTGTGGGTCTGTGGGTCCTAATCTTTGAGGCTAGGCCAAAAAGTCTGGGCCAGAAACCTCCTACTACACAGTATCTTTAGAAAATATCCCAGATATTTTCTCTATAATTGAGGTGTTTTAATTTATTAGTAGGAAATTATCAGGTCTAACCATGTCATGCTCATAGGACAAGAATATGAATAGATATGCAAAAATAATCCATATGCCTTATATATTTAATTAATATGGTGATAATTTATAAATATCCTTGACTAAAATATTTTCTTTCTTGGTTCATTCCATTTTTGTAATACTTTTTATAATTTCTTTAAGTGGAGAGCACAAAAAATTAATTTGCTTTAATATTATTACCTATTAATATAAATCTCTAGTGAATTATTTGGCTTTTCCTTTCTAGTGTTACGTTTGAAACCCAGATTATTGTGTGTGCTAGACAAATGCTCTTCCACTGAATTTACCTTCAGTCCAAAGCATAAACATTTTAAGTAGCAATCACTTTTAAAATCAAAATTTTGAAAAATAGCACCAAAAAGGATAGTAGAAAGATTAATGAACATATTTTATATAATTCCACAGAGATTTGATATGCTTCTGCAAGTCTATTAAAAGAGACAGCTTTCATGGGTCAAACAGAGTGTAGTAGGCATGCCAACACATATCAGGATATTCTGTGCTGTGACTTTTCCAAAATTCATTTTTCTCTTCTTTGATGTGCTCAGCCCACCTGGATCTCATTGCCTCTACTTAAATCTTTAGATTATATTTGAGGCATCAGGATTGCATAAACTCAAGTGGATTTTCATTTCTCTATTTTACAACACAGAAACTTAGAAAGCTGAAAGTAAGTCTGTACCTGTATTTGGGTTCCCTAGAGAAACAGAACCAATATTATTTAAAAGAAGATATTTATTAACCCTTTTCACCAAATATTCCCACAGATCCTACCTTCAGGCTGAAGAGACACAGAAAATGGAAGCTTTTTTCCAAGAGGCTGGAATTCTCAGAACAGATAACAGTGGCAGCCTTACTGCTAGTTTGCCTCTCTGTGGGGGCACTGGTGAAAATTCAGGATGAAAACCTGAAAAAGTCAGACCACAGGATAGCAGAATTAGATAGAAGTGCTTGCTCTGGAAGGGTGTATGTTTGGGTTCCCTCTGGACTCCTAGGACACCAGACAGTACCATCCACACATGCAGCAAGAATCCCACACTGTGCACACTGACTCAGCACCACAATTTCTTTGGAAGCAGTTTTCTCAACATACCTAAAAGTATGCCCAGTTCTATATGCATCCACCATTGTATTTAACAACCTGAACTTACCATGAGGTGCTCATAAGATAGCCTGTTATATTGTTTTTAATCCTCAGCTTATGTGTTATGGTAGCAACTTAATTGAATGTTCTCAATTCACAGTTATTTTTCCAAACTTTTACAAAAAGAGGCCTACACAATTAATTATTTAATTACAACATAAAGTAGCAGCATATAAAATTCCATCTTATTGTTTTATTCTGTAAAATAATGAATATACTAAGTGTTTAAATCTCAATAGTTTGATACGGCATCATATATTTATATCCATCAATTTTATATATATATAAAAGCAAGATAAGGTGAGTATAATGTTAAACAAGCACAGTACACAAAGACAGAATTCCTGTTCTACACAGTAAAATGTATCATTTTTATTTCTGAAAAGATAGATCAATAAATACAATAGTAAAACAAAACAAAATAATAATAGCAGTAACACAAAAGGAGTGATTCATGCACAAAACCAAGCCATACAAAGCCCCAGCAAAGACAGATCCAGGCTCCCAGGATCCTATCATTATCAGAGGAGCTATTGCCAAATGAAAGATGTGAGGGAGAAAGAATATTTTTTTCCCTGGGGATACAACTTCACAAGTGACTATTTTTGAGTTAGATGGTACTATATTCACACACATAAATGAAACACTAAGTAGATTCCTTAGGTTCAAATAACAAGAGAGTGAAAACACACATGAAATTGGAAACAAAGAGTTGTGAGAGCAATGGACAGAGAATTAGAGACTAGAATATACATGATATACATAAATGAGTAAAATTCTCAAGTAAAAAATGAATGTGATTCTAATAATTAAATTGTTTTGAGCAATGGCTTTTCTGTTTCTCTTCTCTTTCTCCCTGTCTCTTTGTCTATTTCTATTTCTTTATCTCTGTTGCTCTCTCCTCTCCATCTCTCCCTCTCATTGACATATTGTAAAATATGAAATATAGTTGTGGAGCTGGCCTGATTCATGTGTTAGCTTTGTGCACTGTTGCTTTTTAGGTCCATGAGTGAGACTCTAGATGGAAGGCCATGTACTCTGCTTAAAACAATAGCAATTGACCATCCAGTGATCTCTCTTTTATTCACAACTATGAACCAGCAAAATTATACTTTATCAAAGCTATAGCAGTGTATTTTATCCTTAGATTATATTTTTAATATTTTGAGTCATTTTAATGCTTACAGACATTTTCTTGTTACTGTGTAGAAACCAATAGCCTTTTTGTCATTATGACACTAATGATACACATCTCTTTGTTAAACAGGACTTAAAATATTGTGACTTTAATCCATGAAAAATTAAATTGAACTGACACATAATTCCTATGAAACCATAATCGCATTTGTAACTATCACTTGCAAATTTCTCCCATAACTGCAAAGATTCTCTAACGTTACTAAGGCTTAAAAATATGAAGCATAACTTGAATATTGCACATTCTATGGTGCATTCTGAACTGTATTACTAATCATAGGTTTCACATATAGACTTAGTCTGCTACGGTGTTTTCATTATAGTTGCTAGAAGTATTCATTCACTTTATGGTTATTTGCATTTTATTTTTATCTTTTGAAACTCAACACATTGTATCTGTGAAACAGAGTTAAATATTAAATGTGTAGTTACCCACTATGTGAAAAAGCATCAACACTGAAGCAACAAAGGCTAGTACTAAAAACTGAAGGAATGTGTGTTTGGAGTTACCAAGCCAATAACCTTTAAAATACAGCTTTAAATATTTTTTAAAAGCATAGTATGAACAGTTCCACAATACTTAAAATATAGTAATATTTTGTACTTACTACAAATATATAGAGATCAAAGGTTTTTGTCATAAACCCTCCTGATATTCTTTGAAGATCTTATTTGAGGTAAAGATCTGGCTTTAGCTTTTGCTAAGAACATAAAAATCACATGCAAAACAGTGACCTATATTAGTAGCATATTTAAAATTTTAACCAATGCTTCTTAACATTAAATGTTACATTCAGGGCTTTGATGTATACCATGTCTAAAATGTTGAAGTAGTTGTCTTTCTTTATGAGCACAGCTTGCCAACACTTATTGCACACCTTCTTAGTGAAAAGCACTGTAGCAGGTAACAAGCCTGCAAAACATTAACTTTCAACTTCTCACAAAACTGTGGCAAAAATCTTGATTTTCTCTCATGTTGTATGATGTGATTAATAAGTATCTTAATCAGCCTTTCAAAATGCATTATATTTAACATAGCTGAGAGTTTCTTTTGAATATCTATTCATTCTGTTTGACAGCTGCATGCTGGAAAGAATAAAGTTCTAGGTCACACTTGACTGAAAACCCCATGACCACATGTTCAATGTAAGAATACAAATTTTATTTACAACACTGCCACTTTCAAGTTCTGATATTTCAGCGACTTGTTTTAACTATTACTCTCTAAATGTGTTTTTCTTAATATAGAAAATCTGTGTTTTGAAACCCAGTGTATTTGAGGTACTTGCAATGGTAATAAGAATATTGATAATATTTCTCCAAACAATAAACTCACAGTAGAGATTCACAACTTCTAAATACATGATTACTAATTGCATACAGAGCTAGTATACATTTTTGAGAAATATGATTACTTTGCATTTTATATTGATTCTTTTTGAGTCACATTTTCTGTGTTATCTGGAAAATGGCAGTGGACATTATAATAATAAGAAGAGATGTACTCTTACATTGTACCTCACAGCTATCTCTTCAACAAGGAAAAAAGTTCCAAATGCAGATTGAAAGCTTCACAGGAGCATAGTTGTAAACCAATAGACATTCAAGACATGCCAGCAAAAAGTTTAGAATGAATGAATTGAAATGTTTAAGGAGCAGTTTCATCCACAATTATAGAGCCCCAGATCAGGTACAACTAAGGGAATTTGCTCCTGGAAGAAGGGAGAAAATTATATTTAATTCAATGTGAATAGTTAGGAAACTTCAATTGAAATGTGACAGATATTTCTATGAAACATTGTATAGCCTTCCTGTGTTTAATTGCATTTTTGGAGAAAAAGTAAAATTGACCAGAAGTTATAAGCAGTTGCTGAAATATTCCACAGTAGAGTGTCTTTGCTGAGAAATGAAGGTTATATTATGTGCTAGCTTTTCATCTATTACATTTCTTTGCCAGCTGCAGAGACATATCAGAGACCATTATTCTGCAGACTGTCCTCTCTTTCTCAATTGTGAACCTCTTGTTGACAGTAATCAGAACTTGATGGAGGGGCCCTGCAGATGTTAGGGAATAGTCGATGCTAGTGTGATACTGCATGCGACAGTTTTAGTATTACATCCTGTAGGATGATCCATCATCTGATAATATTTCAGATAATCCTTAGTCTTTCAGAAACTTAATTGTTACTCTTCTCATAATATTTCCAGATGGAGCAATGGGTGAGGTTTGTGCTTAAAAATAAAAGGTGAGATCAAGCCTGTGCATCCAGCACAAAATGTGTGGTAAAGAGAAGAAATAACCTTTGTGCTAAACTGAAAACTGTTCTAAAACTAGGATTTTATAAGAGCAGCCATTGTGAAAAAGCAAGAAAAATGAGAAAAAAAATTTCAAGAAATAGGGTAACAAAATAATTTTCACACAATCTTGTTTTCATTGGTCAAACATTGCAGGGGAGTTGATTATATTATTATTATTAGTGTAATACCCAGCTGGAATATATAGTTCATAAAAAAGACAGCTTTGCAGAAAACATATATTATCACCCGATCATTGTAAGAAGTTATTTCTTCTATAATTTGGATTTACTAAAAGCCCAAACTTTTTGTTACTTTAAGAAAAGTTACTTATTTTTTGTTAGATAACATCTAACATATCCTTTTCAATTCAGCAGAAAATATTAAGACTTGTTAGTTTCTTCACAAGCATTTAGATATTTTCTTATTTACAATAATACAGGACATCACTTTTTCAAAAATTGATTCTTCTCAGTAAACACAGTGTAGTATAAGTTAGTGAAATATGATGTCAACAACAGATCACACAAACATGAAGCTGCTCTCAAAGGATGAGTATGGAAATGTCCCTTCTTCACTTTTTTTCAAGTTAGAGAGGTGTTTGTAATAACTGTTTAACTTAAAATTGGATTTATGGTACTATAAAAAAGAATAATGTAAGTTTAAACCCAGTAGAAGCAAGAAAATTCCAAAGATAGAAATGATGGCTAGAAAAATATTAGTCATCAGCAAAATTGATTGATCTTTATAGGGGACAAATTGCTAAACTTTTTAGTAGATTAACAAGAGGACATAATAAAACTGATAGCTCGGAACCATGCAAGCATAAAAAAGAATACAATGAATAGCTGATTTTTAACAAATTTGATGAAGAAAAAAATTCAACATATTAAGAAAGATCATGGAGAAGTAGAAAATCTGGAAAGAACAAATATGAGTAATGAGATAAATTCAGTAATCAAACGTTCCTTAGAAAAAAAGCACATAATCTGATGAAGTCATTTTGATTGTTTTGAGGTCAAAAATGGAGATATGAGCAGTATTGATGTGGAGCATTGACCAAAGATTTCCCCTGAATCTAGACAAATAGTGATCACTGCTTTATTGCCAGATATATTGCCAAAGGAAGGAGATGTACCTCACTAAGTACAGTTATCATTGTGTACTTTCTAAAGTGTATTTCCACAAAACTGTAAATCAGTCTAATTTAAGCATTCTAAAATATATGTATATGATAAGCCCACCCTCCAATAAGTAGAGATATCAAGCATTATGTGTACCAAAATCTAAATAAGTTATTCAATTTAAAAATATTTTTAAAAAAATCTGCCAGAAATTTTTTTTTGTTGTTTTTCACTGTATGTGTAATGGACACAAGAAAATCTTATATCATGAAATAAAATGATACTGTATTCAGTAAGTCTATTCTAACATGCGATTCCAATTTGAACTCAGATTTGCTGTCTATTTGTCTGAGAAAACACTGCTGTTAATTTGGTAAACCTGCACATAAATGCAAACAGGATCTCCAGGACTAACATGTGTTAAATTATTACCTCCAAAATGGAAATCATTATACATAGTACTTTATCACACAATTAGAAAAAAAAAATACCTCAAATATGTGTCAGCTAAATATTGTAAAAGGAATATACAATTTGCGAATTTTTAATGTTCAAAACTTTTTCATCAAACAGGCTTATGTTCATACCTGACACCAATTTGAGAATGATTAATGAACAGGAAAACTTTTTATATTTTTGTTTCTGTTAGAAATTACACACATACATATATACACACATACACATATGCACATACACACACTTACACACATACACACATATACATACACATATACACATACACACACATAACATGCACATACAGTCACAGAGAGAGACAGACAGAGAAATGCCATTATATTATTTAATATACTTCCAAAATTTGATAACTGTTTTTCCAATGTATAATTACCTAACTGTGGATGTCAAATGTAAAAGTAAGACAATAACAATTTTGCTTTATCTTAAAACTATCTTTAGAAAATAATAAATGTATTCTAATTTTAATCTTCAGACATGTTTTATCCCCCCTGAGAAGAATATAACTACAGAAAATTTTGTTTTGAAATTTATCTGTCTGACGGAATTTCTAAGATTAAATTCATCACACAGAATTGTGGAGTAACAAACTCAATTCATTTTATGATTTAATAATGAAGAGATCATCTTCAGAGTATGTACCACAAAATTATCACACTATAAACCCTATACAAAGCCTTTGCCGTTATGATGAAGGAGGAAGGATGGACACTCATTAGGAAGGAAAGAAGGAAGAAAGAGAGTGAAGGAGAGGAGGGGAAGGATAAAGGAAGAATAGGAGGAAGAAAGAGAAAGTGAGGGAATGCTGATGAAGAAAAAATAAGATGGACAAATGGGAGAAAAAGAGAGAGAATTTTATAACATTATTAGGAGTTAAATTTGGAGGTCTTGAAGTCTGAGAGCTTTATGGCTGAGTAAAGTTATTCCTCCCTTTGGATAATTCAGAATTCCATTCCAGGTGTGAATAACTTCAGAAAGGGGGACTTTCTGCAAAGTACATTAGCTGTAAATTAGTAATAAAAAACAGATTTTATTTGGGAGGTGGTGGTAAGTGTGGGAATAGAAATTCCACATCGTCCTGTTACAGTTCGCTCAACAATTTGGTAATTGTGGAATGGGAAGGAGCATGGACTTGCCCTTGGTCTTAACATCTAACAGCAAACTCATTGTGAGTATGGACCATAATTCCCATCAGACCTGGAGTCTGGATGTTTTCTTGATTGATCTGATCCCATAATGCAAAGGATGTAAATATTTTGTCTCACTTATGTCTTCCTCCAGGTTGCTAGTGATGCCCACTCCCCACATTTAATATATGAAGTTTGCATTTGTTATGTGAGTTCTGAATTGAAATAATAATGTAAAAGATGATGAGACTTTCCTTAGCTCCATTCTCTATTGCATTCTCTATTAATCCTCCATGTTATGAATATTGCATCAGAGGAGTAATTCAGGATTTTGACTGTATTAGAAAACCGTTGTGAAAACCACCTATTATTTTTAGCACAATTAGTCTCGCTCACTCTACACCTTTGTCTTTCCTGCCTCCTCTACAAAAAGTCTGGCATTTGTAACTGTTAATGACATCACCTCTTCTGGCCAGTTCACCACAGTAAATTTTCTCTTTCTGTTTTCCTTTGTGCTAGTAACAGGCTCATTAAAAAAATTCTATTAAAAAATAAGCTATAATGCCTCTTCATTTATTTTGGAAACAGTATCTTACTACATAACCCTGAATGCCTTAGTATTTAATATTATTAGAGTTCCTTAGGTCATGACAAGGTCAAAAGTTATAGTTGCCTAGGATAAAAGATGTTACTTCAGAAATTTTCAGGTATAGGCAATGAAGGGACACCTATAAAAAGTTCAATCTCAACCTCAGTGCTAGCCCCTCCATGTGTGAACTTGAGTGCTATGGCGATGTTCCTTAAAATGGTACTAAGTTGGAAACTGATGAGTAACAGGATATGTTCAGGGTCATAGAACTGTTAAACATCCTGAAGCTCTCACTTCTGTGTCTCTAATTAATTTAAGAGCACTGCTAATAGCAATTGGGCTCAGCAGCTAAGATGAACTACCCAGTAAGGAGGGGTTGACGGTAAGTTTGGAACAGGTACACATATTCTATTCAAAATTGTCTTAGACTTAAACCTCTGGACAACTTCAACTATTGATCTTTAAGGAACACATAGCTGAATATGTCTCAAATAATATCTACCATCTAAGCATTCATCCTCTGCACTGCCTCATTCCTAAGCAAGATCATCTATACATCAGTCATCTAGAAGCCAGTATAGCTACTCTATGTTCATGTATTTAACATAACTATGCCACTTTACATATAACTGTAACCTCTAAATTAGAACTGAACACCTTTCTCAAATCCAACAACAAAACTAGGCCCTATTATACCACTTGCATAATAATAATAACTTTATTATTATTTTATTTTAGTGTGATAAAACATCATGGACATGGCACCTTGTAGAGCAAAGAGTTAATTTGCTGGCTTAGAATTCCAGAGGGATAGAGACCATAATGGCAAAGCAGAAGTAGTAAGTAGCACACAGATAAGCAAAAGCACATGGCTCACATCTTGAACCACAAGCAGAAAACTGATAGAAAAAACAAAAGTTTGCTCTCAGTGATGTACTTCTTCCATCAATGCATATCTCTTACTCTTTCCTAATTATCCATCAACTAAGGACCAAGTATTTAAATATCAAAGACTTATGGGAGGCATCACCTCCATACTACCACCCTGATCATTTAACCTCATTTGAATATAGCTCAAATTTCTACCCTGAATCTTTCCCAGGTCCTCTCAGCTACTTCTCACTGGGAAATGTGGGAAATCATGTTGTTTCATGGTAAATAATTGTCCCACCCACTGGTTTAATAAAAAACAGTGATTGGCCAAAGGCAGGCAGGAAGTGTGGGCGGGGCTACCAGACTAAGAAAAACTCCAAGAACAGGAAGCACAGAGCAGAATGCCAGAAAGAAGCCGGAAGAAGCAGAGGACAACTATGCTGCTCTAAGAAAAGGTAACCAGCCACATGGCTGAACAAGATAAGAGACATGGGTTAGTTTCAGGGTAAAAAGCTAGCAAGTGATATGCCCGAGTCTTAGGTCAATTAGCCTTAAGTTAATGAAATCATCTGTGCGTCTCTGTGGGACTGTAGGACTGCAGGTCTGTGGATCCTAAACCTTGAGGTTAGAACCAAAAGTCAGAGCCAGAAACCTCCTACTACAGGGAAATATAAATCTGATCATGTCAAACATCAACTCGGACTACTTTAAAACCATTCTAGGAACTTTGGAATTAAATAAATACCTTCTCCAAAGCCAAATTATCTCTCTTCAGTCACCAGTTTCTCATGACTTATATCATGGAGATTCTTAATTCTTTTCCATTTATTATTTTTATAAGTGGATCATCTTGAGTTAAAAAGAAGTAGAATTCAGACAAAAAAGTTTATCTAGAAAATATATTAGGGTGGTATGGATTTAACATAGGATACAATTTCTAAAACATTAATATTACAATATATCCAAGTGAATCAGAATGACAAATAGTAAACTGATTTATATTTTACTAATGTTTTATAAATTATATGCAACAGAAATTGAAAGTGCCCAATATTTTTAGAAGAGAAGAACTATATTCATCCATGGAATTATAATACAAATCTTAATAAAGACAGAAAGTAATGGGAGAAGTGTAGTGATAATAATTTTTCATTTTGCTTTAAAAAAAATTGTTTCATTAAACTCTGTAGCAAGTGGTACCAAGCCCTGTCTTTCCACTTTAAATTCTTATATCATACAATGAAAACCTGATGGTTATAACTAGGAGTGTATGTACATGGATGATGCTCAGAGCATACATTATCATGTTGAGAAAGAGGCAAGGATATTGGCATACTTCTACCCACCTGAGCTGAGACAGTTACACAAACATCCCTAGTGGCATTTAAATCATGATTTAACATATGTTATTAATTTTTGTCTAAAATAAGAACAGTTCAGATTGAGTCTTGTGTATTTTGTGTGTGGAACTGTTTTTAAGGTTGTTTTATCAAATAATGCTGATGGGGTATCATTTTAATAGTTTATCTAGTTATTCTACTTAACAGATACAAAAGAAAAAAGGGAAGTTTTCTCACACAGTCTGGCAGGATTCAATGGATATCCAAATGACTTATTGCAGAGTGATATGGACATGAGTTTTCTCTACTGAGAACCATATTACAATGAGTTTCTATTCTAAATGGTTGTTTGAAGAGATCAGTGTACTGTTTTGTCTTCCTATGTATGCATGTGGGTTCAAAGCTTGCCCACCTGCTGGGGCAGCAGCCAGTCTGTCTCAAGAAATGTAAGAGTGCTGAGCAATTCCTCCAGATAGACCTCCTTGCCTGCTACCCAGTCTGTCATTCCCCATTCATTCCCCACACCTCTTAACCTCAAAGTTGATGGGGAGCCAGATATTACCAAAAGGACTCTGAGAATATAAAACAGCTGGCTTGTCTAGTGTCCTACACATATACTCACTTTTATTAATGTTCTCCTGATAATCTGAGCAGATGCTTGTTGTACTGAAATGAGTCATCTGAGATGTATCTCAACATAACTCAAGAATATTACAGAGAATTTATATAATTTCTATAAACCAAAAATTATATATGTTATTTACATATGTAAGTATAGATAATAAGAATTTTTACATAATAGGCAATGCTTAGTGAGAACTTTGTTGAATAAATAAAAGAACTGATTATTTTCTTTAAGTCTATAATTTGAGTATTCAAGATACTGAGGAAGACAAATGATCAAACTTTAAGAGGCAGCCTGGGACACTGTTTAAAATTATCTTTTATAATTTTATAAAAATTTATTATAAGCATTATAAAATTATTTTGTTAAAAGATAATGGTTCACTCAGAGTTAATTATACATTAGTGAGGCTATAGGCTTGATTCTAAATTCCAGGAGCACACTGAAAAAAATTAAAATAAGAAATGCTTTGGATGGTTGTTTTAAATGAGCTAGGTATCAGAGGCATTATATTCAAAGTCATTAGGAGGGTGTATTCATCATCCTTTCCACTGGTGATCATTGCATGTTCCCTTCTCATGTTTTTAGGCTGAGCTGTAAGGCATACTTCAGAATGCCTCAGGTTTTACAGCATTATCTTTCCCTCCTTTTAATATATTAGCACCAAGATGAGTAAGCAAAAGAATAAATTAATAAAAATATAAATGATAAGATTATTTTTAAAATATTCATTACTTATGGATCTTGGAAATATAAATGTCTGTTAATTAAAATGTCAATAAAACCATGATTTCAAACTGTAATTTTTCTGTTTTGTGTAATTTCTAGTCCTCATAAATATGACATCTAAATTATGTTATAATTGAAATAAGTTATTACATATTATTTATATTAAATAATGTATAGTTAAAAACAGTATATGGATTAGACATTGCTGTAAGAAACATGAAAGACCGTATGTTTAAAGATAGAGGTTTCATATAATGGATTCCTGATGCTTCAAACCAGAGGAACTAAAGCAGTGTGTGATAGTACTAACTGTGGCATCTCTAATCATTTAAACACTATATGCAAGGTCCTTTGAGCATTACCTCAAGTTGGTGCATGAATCCTGAGTCTGCCCTATCTGACAGCCAACAGAAGTCAGTGAGAAGTACATAGAGGCTTCTGTGAAAACATGATTCTTATTTTACATCTGTTTTTAGATCAGCCATTGAGCTCTCAGGTACCTAAACTCCTGGAAAATGGGTTCAATTAAATGTGTGAGCTTATTTTTCCTATGCATAAAAATGCCATGAGTGTGGGAGTAAAGTTTATTCTATTCTCCATTAAGTAACTACACTCTTATGATAAGTACTTGGGCTTTGTGATATTAATTTCTGTTGTAGGAGGTTTCTGGCCTGGACTTTTGGGCCTAGCCTCAAAGTTTAGTCCCACAGACCCACAGAATCACAGAGACACACAGATACAATAGTTTTAGGCTGATAAGCCTAAGGCCCAGGCATATAATTTGCTAACTCTTTACCCTTAATCTAACACATGACTCTTATCCTGTTCAGCCAGGCAGCTTGGTACCTTTTCTCAGAGCAGCATAGTTGTCTTCTGTTTCTTCTGGCTTCTTTCTGGCATTCTGCTCTGTTCTTCCAGTTCCCAGAGTTCCTAGTCTGGTATCCCTGCCCACACTTCCTGTCTGTCTTTGACCAACCAACATTGTTTTATTAAACGCATAGGCAGGGACAATTATTTACAATGGAACAACCTAATCCCCCTACAAATTTTACTTTGCAGGATAAAACCTTTAAATGTTTATTTGATTTTATATGAATGTGTCCGAGTGTATGTTTGTGAATAAGTTGTGTGTTAACATGACATTGTGAATCACTTGATTGGGTGCTAGGAAATGAATCACGGTCCTCTGCAAGGGCAGTAGTAGTTCTTAATCACAAAAGCTTCTTTTCAGCCCTTCAAGCAAATTTTAGAAACTGTGTTCTTAGAATATTATTTTTATATACATTTAATCAATAATCTATACAAATTTACAGATCTTTCTTCCTGGAATAATCAATTGGTTGTTAGCCTCTGGTCTGCTACATCTATCATTATATTCAATTCTCAATCATGTCAGTTAGTAGAGTCTTATACTATCTGTTTTATTTCTTTTTGTGTCTCATCTTACTTGACTGGAAGCCTGATATCTTGGACTTTGTTTACTCTGCTTATTAAATATCTTTGTCTCTTAGAATACAAACAGGTCTTAGTGTTCTTTGACATTTGTGCCTAGAATGCAGTTAAGTTACATGGAAACAAGCTGATGTTTTAGACTCTTGATTTATAATTTGAGTCATTCTGTAAGTAACAGTCTAATGCACTAGAATGGGAATAAATTACTGAGAACTAAATGGAGACTTGATAGCATGGTACTTTATGGTTCATTTTGTCTGTTTTAGAGTGAAATTGCCTAGAACTTTGTTCCATTTTTTTGAATGGATCCTTGGTCAGTACATGATGGTTTCAATGCATGGGTATGGTGATCAGAATTTCCATGAATATTCCAGGTGGACCTAATGCACATTTTTGAGTTGCTCTTTCACTCTCTGGTGTGGTCCTATAAGTTGCTCAATGGGTATCCATAGATTCTGAGTTTCAAATTCTTAACTCAAATTCAAAATTTTTCTCTGAACAGTGTCTGAATTTCCTCTTCTTGTGAACCAGCAGATCATCTTATTGAGAAAGAAGGTAGGTAAATTAAGGATGTCAGATTACATCCCTATGTCTTGAAATTCAATCTTTCATTATCTCATATGAGTATCTCACAAATAGTGACTCATATTAATGTGTGTGAAATTTGCTTTCCTTTCAATACAAATCTTATTTTCTATCACATCTAGACAGGAAATAGTAATGCCACCTGTGTCACTTTTTTATGAGAAAAGTATAATAGAAATTGGTTAAATATAATTTTGTACTATATAATAGGAATAGTACAGAGCACTAGAAGGTACAGAAACATACCCTATGGTTGTTTTTTTTAAAAAAAAAAAATTCTTAGAACATTTGAAAAGCCCAACTGGACTGAGCATCTCAAGGTGGATATTCAAAACCTGTGTCAGGAGACTGGTTCTAACAGTGACACACAACCATATGATGTAGAGTAGGGCATATTGCTGGCCAGGGTGGGATAAGAGTATGGAGAAGATGAGAACTCTGAGATTCTTGTAATCTATCTCAAATTTCCTACACAGCAGATAGTATCATAAAATACACCCGGGGAACTGTTGTCTCTTTGTATGACATTGGAACACTTTCAGTGTCTTCTTTCATAAACTGTAACATTAGATAATTTGGCAACAGAAAGTGTACATGGCTCTGCAGTCCAAATATAAGAAAGTAGAAAAGTGGTTATTTGAGATTAAATGTGAATGGTTACAGTATATTCTATATCATAAGGATAGTAAGTTCAATGCTGTTTTATGAAATAAGCTGATGACTACTATAAAGGTATTGTAAGAGGACCTTTGTGCTAAATGTCACTTATTGAGGAGATATAAACAAATATCTATTTACACTAGGTAGACTCCAAACAAAAGATAAAATAAATAGCTTCACCTCATCTAGACTAATGAACCAAATAATTTACTGGAATTACTTACAAGAGAATGAATGACTTAGAAGCAGCTGAATTGTTTAAAATAAGTAAATATACAAGAAAGAAAGAAAGAAAGAAAGAAAGAAAGAAAGAAAGAAAGAAAGAAAGAAAGAAAGAAAGAAAGAAAGAAAGAAAGAAAGAAAGAAAGAAAGAAAGAAGGAAGGAAGGAAGGAAGGAAGGAAGGAAGGAAGAAATAAAGAAATAAAGAAAGAAGGAAAGAAGGAAAGAAAGAAAGAAAGAAAGAAAGAAAGAAGGAAAGAAAGAAAGAAAGAAAGAAAGAAAGAAAGAAAGAAAGAAAGAAAGAAAGAAAGAAAGAAAGAAAGAAAGAAGGAAAGAAAGTTCACCACAGTCTCATGAGAACTCACAATAGCTACTTTCCTCAAGCTCCCTGCAGAAACTGGCTGCAGTAACTCTCCTTTCATCAACAATTGATCATTGTATATAACTTTGAGGATGGGTCTTGTTAGTTTTTTAAATAAGACACATTTTAGGCAACATGTCAATGAGAGATATAAAATTAAACACTCAGGTTCAGCTTAAATATGGTTTGTTAGAAGCTCAAAGACAATACATTGCTCAGTTCGGTCATAGACTAATGAAATATTTTAATATTTTTATTAATTCACACATGACTGTTACATAAATATACAGAATAAAATTGAATTGCATGAAACTTTATAAGGAAAAAATGGCATACAACTCTCACTGCATGAAAAGAATATTAGAACTCTTCTGTCAATATTGTATTTAAAATACAGAATAATCAGGGACTATATGTGTGTGTGTGTGTGTGTGTGTGTGTGTGTGTGTGTGTGTGTGTGTGTGTGTGTGTGTGTGTATTCAGAGTCTGTGCCTTCAAATTATTGCCTAATTATTTGCAAGTGGAAAAAAAGACAGTAAGAGCCAGAGAAGTCACATAATAAGACTGACAGAATAAAATAACCTGGGCTCATGGGGACTCAGACTGAACCAACAACCAGGGAGTCCACATGGGATCTAGGCCTTCTGCATATATGTTACAATTGTGTAACTACATCTTCTGGTGGGACTCCTCACAGTGGGAACAGGGGCTGTTTCTAACTTCTTTTTATTGGATTAGGAACCCTACTCCTCATAGTGAGTCATATTGCCCAGCATTAATATAAAGGGAAATGCTTAGTCATACATCAACTTGATTTCCCATGTTTTGGGGATGTTCGTGGAAGACTTTCCCTTTTCTAAACAGAAACGGAGGAGTATATTGGGGGATAGGAACAGAAGCGGATGGAAGAAGCAATTGGGAGTAGATGGAAGGAGGGAAAACTGTGGCTTAAATTCAAAATAAGCAAATAAACATATTTTTTAAAAGGGGATATCTCAAAATATTTCTTGGATTATATGGAAAAATTCAATGTATAAGAGAGTATAAATTAATTTAAATATAAAGAGTCAATACAATTAAAGAGTATAAATAAGTCAATATAAATGTGACTTGATAATTTTTTACATCCTAAAACTATGCTTTTGAATAACTCATACTGTTATAGTTTTAAATGAGTGAATTAGCTAAGATTTGCATGTGGATGTTTTCTATTGCTTGTCTGGTACTCTAAAGCTTCTGTGGGCTTCACGCCTACTCTTAAAGAGCAGTTAAAGTGTTAATATTTCCTCTCCTGAAATATTAACTGGCCAATCTGTTGAAGATCAAGTGTCCTTGAATGATAGAACACTTTACTATAAAGGTAGCATATTTAAATATTGTTTGTCTGTGTTTTAAAATTAGATACAGTAAGTTCTGCTCAAAGAAAGAATGTTAATCAAATATCAAGTTTCTAGTGTGAGAAATAAATAAAACATTTATATTTAAACACAGTGAGTATATTTCAATTATTTTGATTGAATGAATTGAGTTTCAGACCATGTTTTGATGAGAATGAAAAAGCATAAGAACATATACATGTACACAATTACCTGAAAATAAGTCAAATAAATTTTAAGTATGTAATATATCCTATAACTGAAATTTCAATAAATTTGAATTATTCTTAGGATAAAAAGAATATAGTTTCTACTTAAAAAATTCTGTACCACAGTTTTCACTCGTTTATATATATATATATATATATATATATATATATATATATATACAAACTTCTATATATAAATGAATTTATAAATATTACATGCTCCTAGGTTAAAGGATAATGAAGGTATCCACTTTGTTTTGTGAATTCAGATGTTTCTCCTAAAATATGACAAAAGGAATTGATATTTATTAATCTAAACATCCCCCCACTTTTATACTTCCTTCTGATTGTAAAACAAAACAACCTTTTCATGAAGCAAAGTATAAGAAACCTGGCAATGTTTCAATAAGCCAGACTAATGAAGACCTCACTCTAGTCAATTATATTCTGTATCTTCTGAATTTTCCTGCATGTAAATGGAGCCTACTATTGTTCTGACTAACATTGTTGAATACTGTTTGTGAATCCACCAGTAAGCATATGCTAGTTCAGACATGAGGAAACAATGTAAATTGGGATGTGATACAAAAAAGAATACTGTGTTTGATTCTTTTGAGATTATATTATAAACATAGCTTCACAAACAGTTTAGAGATTGGTTCATACCTTAATTGTGATCTGCTTGTATATTTCAAATAAAACATATATACAAACATCATTACTTTCACTTCATATTTCTGATGTTTTCTGATCACTAAAATAAGAGATGGAGAGGGAAAGAAATGAGCTTTGTCAAGAGAGTAGTTCCTGAGAAGGTACAAGGACTTGAATTTGGATCTCTGATAACTATGTTAAAAGAAAAAAAAAAACCTCTGTGTGAAAGCAAGTGCTTATATTACAGCACTAGGAAGCAGAGGCTCCTAGGGATTACTGGATAGTCAATTTAGATGACATGGTGAGTTGTAGTTTCATCAAGAGGGTCTGTCCAAAATGGATTGACACAATGCTAAGAAAAGCTCCAGGAAAATAATCTGGCCTCTTAAATGTGTAAACAAACATAAACAATAGACATACACAGGTAAATTATAATGATTCATATTTAATAGGACATATTAGTATATTAAAAAAATTCCAGCTATTTAAAAAAACTTATTTCAAGTTATTATGTTCCAGGAATGTTCTCAATTACAAATGAATATAAACATGGATTTGCATACTGGGCTGGGGAGATGAATGGAGCTACTCTTGCACAGGTCCTTAGTTAGGTTCTCAGTATCAAAATCAGATGGCTTACAAGCACTGTAACTTTAGCTCCAAGTTATCTCACTTACGTTAATATACCTTTCATAATGTACATGATTAAAATAATCCATAACCTGGAGTCATTCTTATAGATATATTTCAGGGAATTTCCCTTGCATCAAATTTCTACCTCATCCCCAAGTGCCCCACTTTCCAGTTTTCTCAGTACTCTACCCACTCCATGCTTGCCACACCTGATCTCTCATACCGCCATCCTTACTCATGCCTCTCAGAGAAATTCAATCCCATCCCTACCTACACACACACCAGCCCTCTTTTTTACCTAGCCTCTCTGTGTCTGTGGATTGTAGCATGGTTACACTATATTATAAATAACATTAACTTATAAGTGAGCATATATTATGCTTGTCTTTCTGGGTCTGGGTTACCTTTTTTTAGTTGTATCAATTTGCCTCCAAATTTCATTCTGTCATTGTTTTTAACAGATGAATAATTTTATGTTGTATAAATGTACCAAGAAAACTTTATCCATTCTTAGGTAGAGAGGTATATATGTCATTTTCCGGTTCTGTCTATTAAAGCTACTGTGACCATTGTTGAACAAGTATCCTTGTTTTAGAGTTGAGTATCCATTGGGTATATGCCCACGGGCAGTATAGAAAAGTTTTGATGTAGAATGATCCTCAACTTTATGAGAAATCACAATATTTATTTCAAAAGTGTGATGTAGGATGTCTTTGTATATGCTATTTAATCCAAACAAAACAAAAATTAGAGACTGCTAAAACCTGCCAAAGCAAAACAAGAAAGTTTTTCAAAATACCCTGCTTCTAAAAAACAAAACAAAAATAATATATCAGATATTCTACACCTATAGCCAAAAAAGTAGTTGCTCCATCTTTTCAAAAAAAAAAAAAGTCTGTAGTTGACTGTCCAGCTGTCTACTTAAGTTTAGAAGTTACTTGTTCCTGCTTCCAGCTTATTCAGGCAATATTATTTCATTCTCAGTCTTTGATCGGATTAAAGACTAAATAGTTAAGATTATGACCATCTCATATCTTAGCAAAAACATTTAAGATTCATTTTATGCAAGATAAACAACTTTAAAGTAGTCTCTATATATTGCCACTTAGTAATAATCTAGTCATTTAATATATAAATATTTCATGTTTGTTGTTTGTTAGTTGTAGTTTGACCTTGTTTATGTTTGTTCCCCTCTCTTAGACATTACCTTATAGTTGTTTCTATTACATATAGCTTTATATTTAGGTTTAAATTTTCTTATTTAGACAATAGAAGGAGATGTAGTGGGAATCAGACATTATTCAAGTTGGCCTAGAGGTGTGACCTTTAGATGCTGAAGCCCTAAGACCCATGTATGGCTAGGCCAGTCTAAGACTGAGTGCATGCTGTTTGCTCCCTTGCACACTTGGAGAGAGGATCTGACCTATTGCCTCTGCCACATCGACTAGACCAAGTTTTCAAGAATGGCCCTACAGTTCAATCTTTGCTTCAGTGGGTGTTTCATTTGAGCCCCTTAAGAATTATTATCTTTTTAATATAATCAGTTGTTAGTGATTAATACCTACTTTAGAGAGGCTTCTCTCAGTGCTGCTTTCAAGTTTGGGAGCACAACTTGGGCTTAAAAACATAGCTCCACGATATTTAACACTGCTTCCCAGAACTGGGTACCAGAAATGACTCTGGTACCTCCACTATGCTAAAAAGCTCAGCATGGGCCAGAGTCAGCAGTCAAACACTGCTTTACAGTGTAGGATTTTATTAACTATCCTGGTAAGAAAATTATTAAGAATACGCAACAAAACAGATGCCGATAGAGGAAACCTCTAAATTAGTTACAACGTATGTGATAAAATAATACACAGCCTGGGTGAAAAAAGAAAAAAGGTAGAGAAAATCCTTTAAAATAAAGAAATAGAGTAATAAAAATGCAAGAAGTCACATAAAGATAGAAAATATACAGTCTAGATTATGTATATTATTGTGATTTTAAAAAATTTTTAATGGTTAATGAGTTTACTATAAAAAGTTATTTACATTTTATTTTAAAGGCTTCTAAATTAAACAAACATATATATTTTTTTAAAGTAAATTGACTTTGAAATTTAGGTCTTACGATGTGTAACCATAGAAAATAGATTATGGTTTTGTTTCCACAGAAGATAAGACCCTGTGAATTGCTTCCAGGCTAATATGGTTTGATCAAGAAAGACCGCCTGAGAAAAATCTCTGATGGGAAAAGGCACTGTGGGTTTCACACCTAATCATAAAGAGCAGAGGTCCTCTCCTGCAATACTAATTGGCCAATCTGTTGAAGATCAAGTGTACTTGAATGATGATAGAACACTTTACTATAAGGGCAACATATTTAAATATTATTTATCTGTGTTTTTTTTTTTTTAATGCAGCAAGTTCAGCAAAAATGAAGAATGTTAATCAAATATTATCACATCAACTGCAAGGCTGCCAACTAAGATGGTCCAGCCTCAGGATCAAATTCAAATTTTCTGCTTCAAAAAAGTCTTCCAGAGACTTTAGTATTGTAGCCTGAATATGGATGCCCCAATGTTACAAAGGAACTTTGGTTAACTGTCCAGGCAACCAGATGCCATCTCTGTCATTTCTAGATTTTGGAATTTGCTTCCTGTCTCCTCTGGGTAATTTAACCTTCTATGGTCTTTAATGTAGTTGAAGATTAGATAACTATAATCATTATTTTTTTAGTGTTAATAAATTAGATATGAAACTCTGGACTCACAAGGATAAGGTAGATTACAGAATATTTTCCTTAATTTTGCTAAATACAAATAGACTAGAAATTGTAAATTTAATTCTTACTTGATATTTGTTTTATTACATGTAATTTTATTATTTTAAAATTGAAACTTTTCTTTTCATTAGACAGATAAAGGGAAGTGATGTGGGATGACTTTGTATATGCTGTGAATACCACTGGAAAATAAAGGAATTGTTTTGGCTTTTGGCAGATTAGCTTAAATGCAGGCAAGAAATTGAAGCATAGATACAGGAGAAGGAGGGTAGAGTGTAGATAACTGCTGTGAGGTGCCACAAGAAAGCAAGATGTAAACATACAGGTAAGTCACAAGCCACATAACAAAACAGATTAGAAAAAAATGATCCTGATCCCTTTGCTCATATGCTTTCTTCTTTCTCTCTCTTCAGCTGGACTGGGAGCTTGACCTGGTGCTTAGTTATGGATCTCTGCTTCTGACTCTATCCCTTGCTGCATGAAGGTTCTATAATGACATTTATGGTGATCATTCATTTTATTATAGAAGTCCTGTTTAGGTATCTGCTCTACTATTGCTTGTGGTTCTAGTAAAAGATGTCCTATGGGATCTTGGAGGTTTTCTTAGCACCAGATTTCTTTCTAACCCCATAGTGGCCCCGTCTATAAAGATGTCCATTTATTTTTTCTTCCTCTCCGTTGCTCCTCTCATTAAACCATATCCTTCTTTATAATTTGTTCCCACCTTTTCTTGTTTATTCCCTCTTATGATCTCAATTTACTCAGACATTTTCTATTTCTCCTTACCAGGTAGATCCCTAAATGTCTCTCTTAAGTCTGTTCTGTGAGGTGGCTGAATAGAGCTAATGGGAACTCACTTAGGAAACTTCAGGGAAAGGAACTAATCCTCCAAAGGTAGTTAACTATCAAACACCATGAGTAATTTGTGGAACCTCTTGCAGGAGGATCAGACTATTTTTCTCATACATGAACTGACATTTCAAAGCCCATTCCCTACAGAGGAACACATAGCCAAACAGAACCCAGCTCAAATACTGGGGGGAGGGACTAGACCTACCTCACCTGGCTATGCCTAACTGAACTGACTCATTTGGGACTCCTTGCCATCCTTGTGGAATGGATGGGAGGATGGGGTGGGGGCGGGAGCCTGAGAAAGGACTGGAAGGAGGGAAGGAAGTGAGAGCAGTGGTATATATGAAAAAAAAAGCATTTATAATAAATAAAAAATGAAAAATATATTGAGTTCAGATGCAAAAGCTAGCTAGCAGTAAGTCTGAGCCATTAGCCAGATAGTTTGTATTTAAAAAAACCACTGTGTGATTATTTGAAACCAAGAAGAGGTGGGTGATCTGAACTTCCCAGCACAGTGAGACCAGAAAATCTTACTTAAAAAGTGGTTGTACAAGTGGCCTGTACTGGGCATCACCTGTGACCAGGCAAGACTTTCAGTGGAAGAATTGGGACACCAGCCCAAAGGTTGTATAACCTTTGACCTATAGTTTGTCTTGCATATCAAGCTTTTTACTTCAGCTGCAAGCTCACAGATAATGATACAAAAACTTATTCATGATGAAATCTTGGCCATTACCTTAGGTTTTACTAGTTCTTATACTTAAATCAACAGTTTATATCTATCTTCCTTCTGTCACACAGCATTACCTCTCTTTAAACCTGATCCTCCTGTTTCCTCTTCTCTGTCTGAATGACATCTCTACCCTTCATCTTCCAAGCATTCTCTCTCTTACCAGATGTCCCACCTAACATCTTCCTCTCTATCTATTGGCCAATCAGCTCTTTCTTGATGAATCAGAAGGTACCTTGGCAAAGACATATCTTCATAGAGAAAAAAAAAAAATATTCCATTATGGGATTTTCTGAAATAAGGTGTCACAGTGATTGTGCCAGTCTATTCTTAGACCTATGCCACCTAAGTGAGTGCACCCCCTTACACTGTCAGGAACACCCGAACCTAGAGGCTTATTGGTTCAGAGACCTAGAAAAGACTCAAAGAAAATTAGAAAAAAAAATCAGTGCTATTATGTCTAATATTCTACTGTACTCATTGATTGGTGACTCACCCAATTTTAATCAGAGAGACTTCATCTAGAAACTGATGGAAACAGATGCAAAGACCCAAAGTCAAACATTCAGTTGAGCTCAGGAAATGCTGATGAAGAGAAGGAAGGATGACAGTAGGAGTCAGAGGGATCGTGGATGTCATAAGGAAATCCACAGAATCAACTAACCTCAACTAACCAACAACTAGGGAGCCTCACTAGAAATGACCAAGGCTCTCTGCATAAATGTGACAGTTGTTTTGTTTGCTAATTTTATGGAACTACTAATAGTGGAAGCAGAGGCTTTCTTTGACTCTTTTGATAGCAGCTGGGAACTTATTTCTCATTTGGGATTGTCTTATCCAGCCTTAATACAAGGAATTGTGGTAAAAAAGTTTCTGGCCTGGCCTAGCCTTCAGGTCCAGACCCAAAGTCTCACAGCTATTTAGTCCAGCTTATAGAGGAGCCTGAACAGAGACTGGAGTCTGGAACGATGGACGGTGGATTCCAAAATGGTCTCTCCAGCAGCCAGGAACCAGGCAAACAGGCTTTCTGGGGTCCCAGCAGCCACGTTTCAATGGGGTTGGAGACACCCCCTTCAGGGGCCTGGGACCCTGCATAAGCATCCTTGGATCTTATCAGCTGACACCTGAATCCCACCACACCATATAATCACACAGTGTCTTATATTAACTACATAGTGATTAGTTTATGGCTCAGGCTTTTTATTTATAAACTCTTATACTTTAAGTTAACCTATATTGCTTATTTATGTTTAGCCTCATAGCTTGGTACCAGAGAAGCATTCTCATCCTGCTTCCTCTATGTCTTGCTATAATTTGTCTCTTTCTTTCACTCTCCAGAATTCTCCTGGTCTAGTTGCCCTGCATCTACATCCTGTTTAGCTACTTGATTAATCAATATTTTATTAAAACACTATTTACAATAACAAATATTTGTAGTGTACAAAAGCATAGTCCCATAGCACAGAAGGTTTTTAGTCTTACTGCAAATTGATATGCCATGTTTTGTTAATATTCATGGATGGCTTTGTTGTACGAATAAATGAAACAAAGGAATAGATCTCTGAGAAAGTTGGAGATATCAGAGAGAGTAAACACCACAGTCAGACCTCACCCCACTGTCTTCCAGCTTCCTCAGCTTGGCTTCTCTTGGCTTCCTCTAACTTCTGTCTTTCTAAACCCCTTAAATACTCTCTTAGTAAGTTAAGGTGTGGCCCCACCACTGCCTTCCTGAGAGCCTGGAATTCCTGTAAACCAAGATGACTTCAAACTCAGTTTGGATTAAGGGTGTAGGTCACCACTCCCAGGATACTCCCTGTGCTGGGACTAAAGGTGTGAATCACCACTTTCTGATCCTCCTAGACTGACTGTGGTTAGATCCCTCTTATATCTCTGAAACTTCTGGAGCTTTCAATAAATCCCCACATGGTTTCCCCTTTTCTAATAGAATTGTGAGAGGAACGGATTGGAAAAGGGGAACAGGGAAAAGATGTGTGTGAGGGCTGAGAGGATAGAAGAGAGGAAAAACAGAGGTAGGTAAGTAAAACAAATAAATGAATGTTTAAATTAAGAAAAAAGTTAAAAAGGAAAACAAAAACATATATAAGAAATGCTTTTTAAACTTTACAGTGTTGGTTCCTGACATCAGGCTGAATTGTATGCATATAATTGTGCCTATGGAAAATTCCACCTTGGGTCTTGTGGCCCCCTCCTCCCTGAGGACTGAACCTTGTGACAGCTAGGGGAATAAACATAATGTTTTTCTGCTCTGCAGTTTTCTTGTTATCAATGCCACCCCCAGGGGCATTAGTTATGGGATTTTCCATGACCTTAGGTGTGGCCTGACTAGGAGGAAGTTATGAGGAGAAAGTATTTGAGAGGTATAAAAGAGTGTGTTAAATAAAGCTCGGGTCTCTCTTTGTGATCCTGGATGATGGAACCTGAGGAATCCTGAGTGCTGATTTAACCTCAACATCCCTCACCTGACTTGGTCCACTTCTGCCAGACTCGGCATTACAAATAAAAACTAAGCTAACAAGTAAAATACATAATTTGAAAGTGGATGAGCTCCATGAGAAGAATGGACGACCCAGCATTGAATAAAATTTTAGAGTTTATTTACTTACTTAGGAGACTGTGGTGTGATAGATCAGTAAAGACTTAAAAGGGTAAGGTAATGTGCTATTTGAGGTATAGAAAGAAAAGAGAAAAGACAATATCAAATAAGTGTGTGTTCTTGATATTTCTGAGGATCTGCAGAGCTTACTTAGCAGCAGCAGGAAGGGTGTAAGGTACCGCACCAGAGGGTATGGAGGGTCAGTAACCAGAATCGTTCATGTAGGTTAAGGTTATCTACTTTGCAGAATCTATGGGAAACGGCAGAGAATTAAGACTTTGAGGCTTTGAGACAATTGTACAGTTGACCTGTGATCCTTCACTCTGCTAATTTCACAAATTATTTTTCTTTCCATGTTTTCTCTTTCTTTATACTGTTCTAATTCATGATAAGTAGTAGTCTTCCAGCATTATGTTGAGATAATTTAGTTCATGAATAAAAGCAAACAAAATTACAAGGCAAATACTATACAATTTCTAAGTATAGCAGCATCTTCCCTTTTCTTTATCTTGTACTCATAAACAGTAATGCTGACCCTTCCATAGCCCCACCTTTACCTGGTTGCCAGGTTCTAGACCCTGATAAAGACCGGGCTATATCATATCTCCTCTCTTTCTGGGTCTTCCATGACCACTTCTTTCCTAGCCATCTTTACTATGCTTGAAGAGACTGTGTGAATACAAATGTTTTACTGAATATTATTGGAGTATCTGAGAGATTTTCTTTTTTTTTCTCTGAAAACTAATCAGAAAAGTTTTGTAAAAAGGCTTGTTAGCATTCTGATGACTTAAACAGTGATTAGTCATGAGAAAGTATTGAATTTGAAATTATTCACTTTATACATTCTGATATAGCTACAGTGACAAGAGAGAAGACATCAACTAGAACATCAAGACCTTCAGCAGCAATCACAACTCACGTAGCCTTCATCCTTCTAAACAATGTCTGCTCCTACAGATCAGCACAACACTCAACCCACCCAAAGGTAATTTGCTCTGAATGCTGCTTCTAGACTAAAGAAATGCCCCATGAATAAGTACAATTGTAGTCTCTAGAGTTTGGACTGCATTCCTATACCTAGAGGTATGAGTAGAGGTACAAAAGACACTTTTAATTGTTATAGAAGCTTTTAATTGCTGACCTACTAGCACTACACATGACAGGCATGTTGTTTATTTCTTTATAAAATGAAATAACTTTAGTCATAGAAGTTTTTAATGTCTTAGTAAAGAAATACAACATCTGGCAAAGGAAATTACTACTTGTGGTTTATTTTGAAATTTTAGGTAACTGCTTACATACATTTTTCTGGATATTTTTGTCTTTAATTTCTCAGAGTACTCACACAGTTTTATGTTAAACGCTGGAAAGGGAAAATGGATGGGAGAAAGACTCCTTCCTAAGCCATAGTAATATAGACATAATCACCAGACAATATTATTCAAAGTGGCTTGTCTCTGTTTTGAAAGTATAAGAAAAAAACAAAACTGGATAAGTAAGCCAATGTGGAGTTGGAAAGAGACAGGGGGGTAAGAAAACTTCCAAGAACTCACAGAATATCCCTGGCTATGTCTCCAACCAATAGTGGAGGGGGTGTCTAAACAGGACTTCCCCTATAATCAAATGAATAACCACTCTAGTGTCATCCAAGAACCTACATCCAACAAGGAGTAGAGATGGAGGCAGAAAGATCCATGGCTGAGCAACGGGCCAAGCTCCTGATCTAGCTGAGAGCAGGGCAGGAAAATCTGTATGAACAAGGAAATGAGCTTCAAACAGTGATGGCTGTTTGGAGCTCTAGGGAGCTCAATTAATCAAGAACAGCCACTGGGGAAAGTGGAAATCAAGAAAGCCACTTGGAAAGAGGACCTAGGCCCTCCAAGAGTGGGTAAGTATTGATTGGCATGGACAGTATGTGGAGCCTCGAGGGGTGGGATCAGGCTGTCTTCCTGTGTGTGGGCTGGCACCTTGTAGCTGATTCCCTGCAGAAGAACAAATAACCTGATCTTGACTTTGGGATGAGGAAATCGGGCTTGCCTGAAGTGCGTGTACTAGGCTGAGCTGACTCACCTTGGGACTTCTTGCCTTTTTTGGGGAGAGAATGTGAGGGTTGGAAGGGGGAGGCAGAAGGTTGACTGGGAGGGATTGGGAGGAGGTATGGGAGGGGGAGCAGGTGAATACATGGATTAAAAAAAACATTTTTATTAAAAAAATAAAATGAACATTTAAACAAGCAGAAAACAAAACAAATTTATGAGCAGCTCTAGAAAAAGAAAAAAGGATATGAGCATTTACAAACTCTTTCTAGATGGAGAGGTTAAATTACTTTCCGTGACCTCTATGTGAAGTGGCCAAGAGGTCTAAGAAGAAGAAGCTTGTGTAACTAAAAAAAAACCCACAAGGCTAGAGTGAAATGAAAATAAACAAGGTATTTTATATTCTGAGGACCATTTGGTCTAGTTTATTGAATTTAAAAAGGGAACTCAAAGGTGAAAAGAGAAACATTTTGCAATATAGAAAGTCTTCCTTCAGAAAATATACCTGTGGCCAGCTATGGCAGGTGACAATCATGAGACTTACTACCAGAGCTTTTATATTCATTGTCTCATTTTTCATTAGATAATACCCTCCACTACAGAGATATGCAAGCATTGTCATTCCTGAGTACAGGATGTTGAATCAAACTTCACAGGTTATGTAGCCAGTCTTTGAAGGACTCAAGAACTGAACTCAGGTCTTTCTGAAATGCACATGTGATTTCTATGACAACTGCTGATAATTTATTCAAATATGCTTGTTTTCTATATTGATATGGTCAAACAAGAAGACTTTAAAAGATTTTAAAAACTTTATTTATAATACAAATATCATATAAGTCTATGTTTCTCACATAAACTTATCATATGGAATATGAAGTCTACCTTTACTTACTCTCCAATATCCAGAATAAGAATGTATATTCTTTTAGAAATTATTTTTTCAGAATTTTACATGATGATCTATGATCTACATGTAAATGATCTATATGTAAGATGATAAATGTGTAGAAATGGGTTTAAGTATGTACACATTTACATATATACTGTGTATTTGTTTTAGTGTAAAAATAAAATCGTTGACTTTCTGAGACTTCCCATCCTCAACATGTCTTCACAGTTTCTGTGCCAGTAAGTCTATTCCTTATAACTATTGTTTTATAGATAAGTGTCATAATAGGTCATTCAGACCTTATATTCTTAAAAATTATTTATTTTTGTGCACATTGATGTTCTGCCTGCATGTATGTTTATATGAGTATGTCAGATCCCCTGGAATAGGAGTTACAGACTGTTTGAGCTGCCATGTGGACAATGAATCAAACTCAATCCCCTAAAAGAGCACTCAGTGCTCTTAACTGCTGAGTTACCTCTCCAGCCCCCAACTTTCATTCTTATGTCAAAATAATTGCCTTGATATACTGTATAGAGAAGATCATATTACAAAACTGGGATCATAATGGGTTGCAACCAAAAAGAGGTGGGAACAAATCATGAGAGGAGATAGTTGAGTCTTCATGTTTCAAGACATCAACTTCAACAATGTTTAATTTTAAAGTAATTTGTAGTTGGACGTTTCTGCCCACCAGAAACTCTCCAATATCCATACCTACCTTCTAAATAATTGATTCAGTAGCTTAATATTTTAATAAATAATGAGCCACTTGCTCAAGCATTATTATCTAGGTCTTACAATTAAATTAACCCATAATTCTTAACTATGTTTAGCCACATGACTTGGTAAATTTTTGAATTAAGGCATTTGATTCTACTTCTTCTGCTTCTTCTGATTGATGATGACTTCTCTGCCTTTTCTCTACCTAGAATTCTCCTAGTCTGGTCATCCTGCCTATACTTTCCAACTGGCTATTAGTAGATCAAAATTATATTAGATCATTACTAGTGATAAAACCTTTACAGTGTGCAGGAAATGTTTATCCTTCCCATTGTTCTAGAAAGATATATTTTTTGGTGATGTTGTTGTTGTTTTTAAGAAATGCTAGTACAACAGGCTTGGAAAAAAATACTATTAAGAGAGATTCCATCTTTTCAGTTTGTAAAACAAAAAGGGCATATTGTAGGATTTTTTTTTTTTTTTGCACTGTGTGAAGATACACCATTTTAATTAGTTTAATACAAAGCTGAATGGGCAATATCTAGATAGGTGAGGCTACGTAGAAATTCATGACAGAGAGAAAATTTCAGAGGATTAGAATCTAGGCACACAGGAAATGTCAGCATGACACCGAGGAAGTGGGATGTATAGAATAAAAGCAAGGTTAAAAACCCACAGGGAGGAATGTAAATTAATAGCAACTGGGTAACTTAAGTTATAAGAGCTAGTGAAAACAATACAAACCTAATTACCACACTTTCATAATTAATAATAAACTTTAGTATCATTCTGGGGGAGTTGGTGATCATACAAAAACAGACAAACCACAGAGATATGAAGTACATTTTCATAATGATAATTTGAGAAAGAAGCCCCATTCTGAGATAACTTAGAAGCTATATAAAAATAAATTTTGTTTAATCTTAATGCAAACCACAATTAGTATATATGGACATTTGAATATAAATAAAATTGAAATTAACCAAAAACAACTATTCATAGTACTATATAAATAGCAATATCAAGTGAAATAAATTAGAACTGGCAAAAATTTAAACTCATAGATTTAAGAAGCATGTATAGTCATGCATTGTGAAAGTAAATAACACTGGAGTATACTGCTAGCCTATAGAGACAACATGCCTCTGAAACGCAGAGTAAACCACCACATTTTTCATAATCACTGAGTAGAATATTAAAGACAATGATCCTTTCTTAGAATAAGGATCTCCAGTTTTGTTGTGAATGACAAAATGGAATCTATTATCTTGTTAAGACAACTCAAAATAACTTAAAATTGAGTTTTCAAAGCAAAAATAAGGTATTGGTTAGTAGATAAAATAATTTTACTTTTACCATTAGACATTAAAAGAGAAAAATAAAATTCAGTAAAATATATTTACTTAACACAAATTGCTTCTGTTACCATAACATCAAACTTGGGAGGTCTTAGGCAAGCTGACACATTATTGATAATTTGAACAAGTTCCCAAAGTAATTTAATGATGCTGGTGTCAGGATCATGGTTTAAATCTATTTGTATAGGGACTGGGAATTTGACAGGAAGGATTGCTGAAAAAAGGAAAAGCAATGTAAACAACTCAGCAAGAGATAAGAATAGCCATGGGGTCATACAACCATCCTGAAAGACTATACAAAGACTTCATGAAATAAAAAGTAATCTAATAGAAAATATTATTCTTAAATTTAACACCAAATTTTGTATGTGTAGTCCTTTTTTTTTTAAACTTGATTATGACATTGTGTATAACTCTCAAGGTATAAATCATTTTAACTTTAATTAAAATTCATTAGCTCTAATAAAATGTCATTAAACTGTCCTGTTTCAGTTTCACCTTTTAGAAAAGCCCTATGAAAAAGATCATCACACCCTGCCCATGTATATTTTGACCTTAGGTCTAAATAGATGTCACACACACTTTTTCTAGAATTTTCATTGTGTCTATAGCAGTTCCTTGTGCCATTTGGATGTGACCCAGAAGCTTCTGTATGGCTTTTATGGTTTGTCATAGGATGCTCACATTTTAAAATGCCCAAGTTTAAGTCAGCCTCCTTTTGTTTCTATAAAGACCTTCTGCTTATGATCACAGTCTGCTCATTCACATGTTCTTTCTTCCTCCTCTGATTCCTGTCTAATGTTTATAAGCCCTGTTAGGGAAGAGAGCGGGAATAGTGGTAGATGTGGAATAAAACCTTTTAACTTAAAAAAAAAAAACCTCAAAAAATATAATTACATTTATTCTTAGGGGAAAAATATCTTGGTTGTGATTAAATACATGGATGTGGGAATGCCTTTCTATATGCTGTGAATAGCAATCTTTAAATAAAGGAGCTGTTTTGGCCTATGACAGGCACCATAAAAAAGTAGGAGGAAAAATCAGAGCATGGGTAGGAGAAGTAGGGAAGAGTCAAACAGACTGAGCCTAAGTCCAAAGGAACAACATGTAAGGAACACAGGTGAGCCACGGGCCATGTGGCAGACAAATTATTGAGAATGGGTTGAGTTAAGATATAAGAGCTAGTTAGCAATGTACCTGAGCCATAGACCAAACAACATGAACTTAATATAAGAATCTGAGTCATCCCTGGGGGCCTGAGAAGCAGAACGCAGCTAAGGGGGCTAAGGCTTCAGGTCTCTGGGTTCAGGCCTCAGGCCAACGGGGACCAAGAAACCTTATTGTAACAGAAGGCTTCCCAATGTGTGTTGAATATCCACTGAAAGCCTGAGAAAGTTTAAAAAGTGTTTTAGATCAGAAGCTGAACCAAAGCAGCTTCCAAATTGTGTATCTGAAGTGAGTCATTGTACAAAGAAAGCATAGCTTCCAGGTCACATTCAAAATGGTGCCAGCTGACTGGTGGCAGGCAATATAAGCTGCCATCAGGCCAGTTTCTGAAATCTCACAGAAGACTCAGTAGCATCTGATTGATTTAAGGTTTCTGTTTATTTTTAACAAAAAGGAAACAAAAACAGTTTTCTAGTAGCAGCAGTCTGCTCTGTTTGCTGGCCATGAACAGAGACGCAGTCCCTTTAAGAGAACTTACTGATTCAGCTTTATCTGCAAAAACTATGTGGCACTTTAAGAGAGTATGAGTATTTTAAAAGCTCTTCTGGTTGAAAAATTGATTAAGGATTCAAAATAAAACATATTAAGATGAAAAGAAAAAACTGTAAACAGGTTACAATGTGCGTAAAAGGTACATAGCCTACGGAGAGAAAAGAAAGAGGATAGAGAAAGTCTTTAAAAAGAGAAATAGAGTAATAAAAATAAGCCAAGTGAAGATGGAAAATAGACACAAAATCTAGATTTTAGTTATTATTGTGTTTTCTTTTAATTTTTTAACTGTTAATGAGCTAACTTCAGAAAGACAATGGATTGCACATGCAAACACTACTAAGTTAAATAAGAATATATGTTTTAAAGGTATTATGATTTTGAAATTTGTGTCTAAAGATTTATTGCTTTGGAAGAGTTCTGCTTTTGTTTCCACAGAAGATGAGAACCTGTAGATTGCTTCCAGGCAAATATGGTTTCATCAACCAAGACCTCCTGAAAAAATCCTCTGATGGGAAGAGATGGTCACACTTGCTTCGGGATTGCCCATTTTGATCCAGTCTCAAAAACCTGTAAGATTTTCAATGCCCCATAATCAGCAGGAAGTAGTAATGGAAAACTATGCCCAAATTCCCAAAATATTGTTTATAAATGTTTGTTTTCATTATAAATGGTTAATGGTTATAGTTAATCTCTTTCTAAGAAGAAAAGGGGAATATGGTATATGAGTGATTTAAAAAATTGATTATTGAATTTACATAGATCAGAAAATCAGCTGTAAATCTCAAAATGTTTTGCATTGGTATGGATTTTGGCTTATTGATACAAATTTAAGGTCAATTCTCTTATGCTGCATGTATTTTTCTACTCTTGTTTAAGATATGTTTATTTAACTGATTTAAAATTGTAATGTATAATTAACAAATGCATGTTACTTAGATGTTTAAGTATACAAAGATATAATTCAATTAGATAGATAATCTTCAAAAATTTCTAAGACCTACAGAATATGACATTTAAAATGTTTTAAGAGCTTAGATTTTTCTGAACAGTGAGACTGGTCTGCTGCTGGCAGCAACAATCTTCTTCAAGAGAAAAATGGGCATCGAAGGAACTTCATATGGAGATTAGTTTCTTTGTGGCATTGGTTAGTCACTGGACATGAACCTGTTCTTATATTAACTGCTTGACAGTGTGCTGTTAAAAGTGGACATTCAGGTTCTATAGAAAGGTAACCTCTGAACTTTAGCTGAACAAGTCAAGATGGTCATTCAAGTTGCTGCTTTACAGAAAAAAACTGTCAGACATTCTTTAGGACTGAAGGAGAAGTAACTGATGAATGGGCAGAGCAGATTTCCTGCTCCTTGAAATGAAAAGATACTCTGGGCTTGTATGCTGAAGGTGGATGCCCCAACTTTATAAAGTAACTTTGGGTGACTGTCCAGGCACATAGATGTCATCTCTGTCCTGTCAAGATTTTGGAAGTCACTTGCACTTCCAGTTTACTTGGGTAAATATATCCTTCTGTGTTCTTTGATGTAGTTGAAAATCAGATAGTTATAGGTATAGTTTATCTTAGTCATTTGATAGGTATATTGGATATGAAACTTTACATTCACAGTGATAAGGTAGATGATAGAGTATTTTCTTTAATTTTGCAAAATACAAATAGAGTAGATACTGTAACTGTAATTCTTGCTTGATATTTATTTTGTTATATGTAATTTTGCATGTCAAAATTAAAGCCTTCCTTTTTGATTAGACAGAAAGGGGAAGGTGACGTGAGAATGCCTTTCTGTATGCTATGAATATCAATCTTTAAATAAAGGAGCTGTGTTAGCTCATGACAGGTACCATAGAAAAAGTAGGAGGAGAAATCAGAGCATAGGTAGGAAAAGTAGGGCAGAGTCAAACAGACTGAACCCAAAGCCCAAAGGAACAACATGTAAGGAACACAGGTGAGCCACGGGCCACGTGGCAAACAGATTAATGGGAATGGGTTAAGATATAAGTGCTAGTAATTTGCCTGAGCCATAGACCAAACAGCATGAACTTAATATAAGTGTCTGAGTAATTTCTGGGGGCCTGAGCAGCGGCAGGCAGCTAAGGCGTCTGGGGCTTCAGGTCTCTGGGTCTAGGTCTCTTGCTGCTCAGAACAAGAAATATTATTGTAACAGGACTTCTTTAAAAAAGAAGAAAGACTGCAGATTCAAACCACATTATACATTTAATTACTCACACCAGTTAGACATGCTTTTAAAATGACCTCTTTATGTGTGTTCTCCTTATACTTAGGCACATGAGTCAGGGATATTAATTCGTGGAGAAGAGAAAACTTGGAATCATGCAGCCATGGATATTGTTTCAGTGGGGCTACAAAGGTACAGCTAAGTCTTGTCAGTATGAATAAACTTGGAAAAAATTAAAGGTTTTGCTTATCAATGAAAATTGCTTAAAAACTAATAAATAAAATCATTTTCATATCTGAAGAATGCTGCTAATATTATGTCTGTTAATTGCTATATCAATTTATAAATAAAAGCAGTGAAAAATAAACTTCAGGACTATTGTGTATAAATGCATAACATTTTCCAGAACTTAAAAATGCAAAACCTAATGTAATTACACAACTGTGGAATTATAAATTATTTTTCACTTCTATAAAAAATTATCTAATGTTAAATATTTCATAACTAAGAACATAATAGCTGGGTTGGTGGAACATGATTAATATCTCAGCAGTTTGAAAGCTAAAACAGACAGATTGCCAGGAGTTTGAGTCAAGTTTGGACTATAGAGAAACACATTTTAATCTCAAGTACTTACCTCACAAAAAAATTTAAGTTAAAAAAGTACATAATTAAGGTCTACAAGAATTTATTTCTATAATGCTATATTTAAGAAATATATTTGATAATTATTTATTCTTTCAATTTTAAGTCAAATGAACATAATACTTTGTAATTTAAAACATTATCAATTTAACAATTTGACTGATAATTTGCCCTTTAGATATACTTTAATTTATATTCTGATACTGTTGTTTGGTAAGTGTTTATATGAATACTCATAGGATGATATCTATCTATCTATCATATATATATATATATATATATATATATATATATATATATATATATATCTGACATTGTGTTATCTATTTCTTCTTTTACTTTTTAATAATATTTACATTAATTAATTTTTTGTGTGTTTACGTAGAGATTTAGGAAAAAAAAGTTTAGATTTAGGAAAAAAAAAAAACCAAAACAAAAGAAATTTCTAATGGGTCAATGCTGTGAGATTGTGTTCTGTACTTTATAAATATTTTTTCCTCTTACTGGTTTAATAAAATGCTGATTGGCAAGAAGGAAGACAGGAAATATGTGCAGGGATATCAGACTAAGAAAATTCTGGGAAGAGGAAGAGCAGAGAAGAGATGCCAAGAAACACAGAGGAAGGAAAATTAGAATGCTGCTGTGAGACCAGGTACTAAAGCTGTGTGGCTGATTATAAGTTAGTTTAAGAGTAAGAGTTAGCAAGAAATATGCCTGAGCCATAGGCCAAACAGGATGTAATTAATAAAAAAAATTGTGTTTTTTTGAGACTGCTGGTCCGGATCTCAGGGTTAGGGAGGGCCAGAAACTCTTACTATAGGCCAAACCCAATTAAACTTTTTGAATTAAACACACTGTGTTTCTGGAAATAAATTTATTGTTGATTATATGATTATACAAATCATTTAAAAGTACCTACAGAGTGTATCATAGTTGCATTTTAATCACCTTTAACAGTGAAAGCAATCATTGAAAGATTAAAGGCTTAATTATTGCTAGAAAGTTAGCTAAAAGGTTAAGAGCACTATTTGTTCTTCCAGAGGACACAAGTTCCATTTCCTGCACTCATACAGTGGTTTACAGCCATTGTTACTTCCTTTTCCAATGCACTGGTCAAGATTCTCATGTTCCAAATTTTCCTTTTGACATAAATGGATCCATGGGTTTCCTCCATGTCCCACCATGTTCTTTGTCACAGCACAGACATGTCTGACCACAGAATGAGCACACAGACTTAGGAATGGATAAT
This sequence comes from Phyllotis vaccarum, assembly GCA_033318265.1. Classification (NCBI taxonomy): domain Eukaryota; kingdom Metazoa; phylum Chordata; class Mammalia; order Rodentia; family Cricetidae; genus Phyllotis; species Phyllotis vaccarum. The sequence goes on along the minus strand of JARWLC010000002.1, from coordinate 119,628,862 downwards.
TAAGGAGTCTCCATTGATTACATCAGAACATAATGTTTGCACTGTTTTTAACTATACTTTTAGAAAAGACTCTATTTAAAAATTTCCATGAAAGTTCTTTCATTACATTAATATTAATATATATATATTTACTTTAAACAAAACACCTAGAATCTGAAAGCATAAATGAATTCAGCTATGAAATAATTTGAAATAATTTTCTGTAAACTTTTGCATTAATAGTATGCACATATATAAACTATATTTTTAAATTGGTTATGTAAACCAATAATTGTCTGGTGTACTTTCCCCAATAATTACTAATTTTATTCTGCAATTGTTAACTCCTTCAAATACCTTTATATTTGGAGTTAAATGTCACTCATGGATATGAATTAATAGACATATTGTATTTCTGCAATGACTGAGTACATTTTTAATATAGAAAAATTACAAGACTTCACTATATTGAATATTTTACAAAGTGCAAAAGACTGCCAACTAGGGGCATGGACTCAGAGATTTAAGGAGCATACTTATTTTAAACAACCTAAAGTTTATATATTATTTTTCATAGAGAAATTTATATCATGTCAACAGCATAATAATGTAAATCCATCATAAGTAAAAAACACAGAAAAATCTAATTGTTGTACCTATACAAGTTTCATATTGCTTCAGCAATAAACAAATTTTGTAGAATTCCATAAATCTTCTCTGAGAGGATGTAATAACTATGCTTTTATTGTTTGGTTTTACTGAGTAAACAATTATCATTGAAGCCTCAATATTGTTCCTTTATTTTACTGGAAAACATACATTTTTCTATATGAGTCATAGAACATATTTATTGAGAAATACTAATAAAAGGAAGAATATATATATGTATATATATATATATATATATATATATACATAAATTAGAGTTAAGCTCAACTTGTGATCTGTGAGAGTATGATAGCTGTCATATAGCCTTACTGTGTAAAAATTGTGTGGACAAGCTCAAACACCACATGAGGATAGTACTAGTTGGCCAGACTGTCAACACAAAGTAATTCACTGTGGGTGGTTAAAAAACTAATTTACTGTTAAGAGTTCTGGAGGCTAGAAGTGAAGGTCAAGTTGTCAGTAGAGTTGCCTCTTTCCAATGTCCACAGCAGATATCTTGTTAGTGTCTCTATTTCTTGTTATTAATTGGTAAATAATGTACCTCCCCTTACAGATGCAACACTATAATTTCTGCCTTTATCCTTATAATATCTCCAGTTCAGAAGAAAAAAATAAAAAACACTACTTCTAGAGCTACAATCAGCTTTACTGCCCTTGGTTCAAAAACTACAAACACATTTTGGTGTCTGCCCTATTTACTGGAGCTCAACATCAATCCCAATATTAAGAAGGAAATCAGAAACATTATCTGCCAAAAAGTTGTCTATGACCTGCATGACCTTTTAAGTCAGACAGCAGCCACGTTCTCATGGCAGAGAACAGTTAAATGGGTAGGATTAACAGCCTTATTGTTGGGAGGCATTTTCAGGATGAAGTAAACAAATCTTTCTTATTTTGATAGGTTGGTGATAGATGGAGTGATACAAACATGACAGATACTTAGAAGACTTGGTCAAGAGCATTAAGTGATGGGCTGTTACATGTATGATGAAACTGGACATACTCTACCTATAGAGATGCAAAAGAATGAATGTAATTTCTCAGAGCACTTGCCTGAGGCCAAAAGCAATTTTCTGGTCTGTGTCTAGACACACCTCAAATGAAATAAGGTGTGTCATCAACAGCATGCCTCAAAATCTGGGGTTACCTGAACTAATTATAATGATGCCTTGAGGGAATTAATTCAAGGGTGGCAAGAGCATAGCTGTCACCAAATCCTATGATTCATTTACAACTTTATAAGTAGATTCTTCAACATAAATGAAGCTAATTGAAAGTGAATTTCAATTTTATTTTATGCGGTTATTATTATTAGGTTAAATTTAGTAGGCTTTGTGTCATGGTGCATGGATAGTCAAATGTGAGAAAACAGCTTTATAAAGGAGTTCTCTCTTTTCAACTTTCCATGATTTCCAAAGATAAAACCTTCTCTCTAAGTTTATGAAGCTAATTTCTTTATCTTCTGAGCTGTCTCTCCAGACTTGATTTAGATTAATTTTCATCAGAACTAAAACTGTCAGTCACTATACATTAAGTTTTATAAATTAGAATTAAGGAGTTTATTCTTGGTAGCTGCCATTGTTTCTGATTATAAGTGAATTTTTTAATTCAAAACAAAATAGTTTCATTAACATTTCTACTTTCCTCATTCCCCAATCAGGGTGATATTTTTTTATTTTTTGCATGGGATCTATTTGAGATTGTGAATAGGCAACCTACTTTCAAATCTGGGCGGTCTTCAAAAGATGCCAGCAGAAAAGGCATTTTGATGGTGGATCAAGCCTAAATTGTCCTTGAGATACTGATATAGTGAAATGCTAGGTATAACTTATATTTTTAAGTTTTCCAGAAAATATGAAACTTATTTTCCATTCTAACAGTCACCACTACACTTCAAGCTTACTCCAGAAGACCTAGATAATTATAAATAAATGATATATTTTCTTCTAAAACATTTAAACATCTTATGGATAGTGTATAATATCAGGATGTTGGAAATATTGGAGTATGATAATTATATCCCATGGTGAGGATATTAGACCTTCAGTTGAAGTTCAAAAGTTAATTTTAGAAAAGCCCATTTACCACTACGTCCAGGGATGAAAGATCTAGCTTGATTCATGTTTCCAACATACACAGTGCAGCAAAAATGTGAGCAGAATAATCTAATCTTCCATTTAAGCATATGTTGTAGGTAGTAGAACAAGGGCCCAGAATAGCTAATAGTAAAAGGTCAAGAGAAGCACACAATCACCTTAGAACTCTGAGATAAATAAATAGCAGGACACACAACTCATTCTGACTTATGGTTCAGATCTTGCTAAATCTGAAGGGACAGGTTGAAATCACCCTCAGTCCGGCAAACTGCCTACTGAACTTCTCTCTCTATTTACTGATTCTTGTACCAGTGGAGAAACATCACACATTTTGTTCTACTAGTAAAATTGATTCTTATGAAATAAAATTAAAGCATAGGTAAGAGGATATTACAAATTCTAGAACAGTAGTAGAATTTATTGGGAAATGACTGGTTGATTACAGGTCCAGCAATGAATGGAGTTCTCTCTTCTCAGTGTTCACATACACATGAGTGAGAAGAATAATCTCTGTTATGATAAGTCAGAGGTTATGATTTCTCACTAGCCATTTCTAAGCATTTTAAGTGGGAAACAATGAGGAACAGATTTACCTTTCAAATTAAATACAGAGGCTTAGGAGAATTTTTTACTGTCCTATTATTTTCAGGAACATGGAAAACAGGTGAGTGTAGCAACAACTGGGAAGAACATAAGGCTATTATGTTACTCAACTTTAATAAAATATCTAGACCAACTTGTTGCAAAACAAACCAATAATTACAAGCAAAGCTCAAGTGTTTGGGATGTGGCACTCCCAGTACTTTAAGGTACCCATAAAGGGAAGTCATTAACACCAATAAAAATATTGACATTGCTTAATTGTCCACTATGACTAATCATTCTTGTTTACGTGAAATGATATTGTTGCATTGCATCAGAGAATGCTTCTCATTCCATTCCTGCTTATTGAGCAAACAAGGGAGTTCATCTCCCACTTCTCAAAGACAAGATATTTGGTAATGGGAAGATTTTACACTAAAATAAGGAACTAACAAATGGTAAATATTTGTGGATAACTAAGTATTATACTGGTCTATAAGTACTACACTGGTACATATACACAAACTCAAGCTCATTCTATGACCACATTTTGTCAAAAGCATCTTCTCTACTGTTGATAGAGCCTGTATTTTTGCTCTTATTCATCCAGAATTTTATCATACAACTTATGTACTTCCCAAGGTTTGAAACTGAAAGAGTGCCCACAAGTCTCTCTTTATTAGACTACTTCCCGTAGCCTATGCTTAAATAATGCTCTACTGTGGAAGGAAAATTAGAATTCATTTGGACCTCCAAGTGATCATTGTATAGACCATATTCAAAGACTTGGAAATTCACATATTATTCTTGGGAGAAGCTTGTAACAAAAAGCTATTTAAAATCCATTTTAATATGGTAAGAAACTACAAGTAATTTAACAAAGAATTTACACTTATGTGCTTGCAGAATTTATGAGTCTAATTTGGAAAGTGGACTATCTGCATGGCAGAACTGTGAAGGGATAAAAATAAACTGTTCATGGGAATTACCTTGTACCAACACATAAAGCTTTAAAATTTAGTGTTTTTAAAGTTTTGTTTTGTTATTAATTAAATTTCTTTAGTTATTTTACATTTAAACCACAGTTGCAGTTCCCTCCTCTTCCCCATTCCTTCTTTTCACCTCCTCTCACCAATCCCTAAGCTATTACTCTTTTGTTTCTGCTCAGAAATGGGCAGAGCTTCCATGAGTGTCAATAAAACATATCAAGTTGAGATAAACTAAGCTTTTCCCCTCCTACTAAAGTTTGATAAGGTAACAGTGCCTAATGAATAATTTCCCAAATACATGCCAAAGCATAAGGGACAAGCCCCTCTCTCAGTGCTAGTATCCCCACAGGTAGAACAAGCTATACAACTGTCAAACTTATGTAGAGGGCTCAAGTCAGTCCTATATGGTATCCTTTGATCTTTGTCCAATGTCTGTGTGCTTTTATTAGTTGTCTCTATGAGTTCCCTTGTGATGACCTTGACACTCTGGCTTATGCAAGTCTTCTTCCATCTCTTCAAAATATTTCCTCAAGCTTATCCCAGTACTTGGTTGTAGAACTCTGCATTGATTTCCATCAGTTACTGTACAAAGACATTTAGGGTAGTCACCAATTTGATGACAGGAGATGACCAGTTTAAGTTACCCATACACTACTGCTAGGAATATTAGCTGGGGTCATCCTTGTAGATTCATGGGAGTTTCCCTTACACCAGGTTTCTACCTGACACCAAGATACCCTCTACCCATCAAGACATCTCTTTCATTACTATACCTTCTATCTCAATCCCAACTCATGTCACTCATGTTCCCATCCCTATCTGATCCCAGTGTACTAGGATCTATTTCCACTTCCCAGGGAAATCATTTGTCCCTTTTTGTGCTCTCCTTGTTACCTTTCCTTTCTGGGGCTTTGTCTAGTAGTATGGTTATCCACAGATACAAGTAACATACCTGAACATATGAATCTAGTTTTTTGGGATTTTTTTTAGGGTAACAGAGGTATATTGTGCCACAGGAAGCTTTAAATCATATGCTAGAAAACCTCAGAATACACAGAAATTTTAAAACATATACATACAGAAAGAATATTGTAATGTTAGTTCTTTGACAGTGTTGTATTTATCTATATTTTGGGAATGTGAGAACTTACATATTTGTTTAGGACAGAGTGTTTTTTTTTTTAAGGGACTCTTACTTAAAAAGTGTTTTCACCAGTTTAAACACATTGTTGTGTAATGGTAGGTCTCATTGTAGAAAGATAAAATGTACCTATGACTAAGACAAAAGTGAAAAAAAATCTGGTAAGCAGTTCCTTTCACACAGACTTTGCTCTATGTGATGCCCTCTTGTCAGGTAAGAGACCTAGAACTAAGCTATTCAGTTAGTAGTGAAAGACAGTTACTCAAAAATGGCATTATATGAGGGTCTATATCTGGCCTTTCAGTTAACTCACTAAGGTCTATAGAGTTCTCATTCATATTTTATATTGATAATCTTGAGGCTATAGATCTCAAGACACAGTAATAAAAGTATCCAAAAATAAATTTATTATTCAGTCTTATTCAGGGAGAAATTTTTGGTCTGTGTTTATAGGAGCTCAAGAATTTTCATGAGATGAATATCTCTGGTAAAGAGTTCAGATTCAACACAAAGTGACAACACACTCCAGTATTCATGCACAGTCTTGAAAACCATGACTGCCACATCTTTGTGTTGCCTCATTTTCTAAGTCAGTCACCTGACAGCTGTATAATCAACTTATATTATCATAGCCTGTATAAAATGCTCTCAGGGAACAATACTCAGAACAATGCTTATGAGCTTAAGCTTATAGGTGTTATAATGAATAGTGTTACAAAATCAAGATAGATAACATAAAATCTACCATGTGAATCACTCAGAGCATACAGGTCAGTGGCAATGAGAAAATTCATACCATTGCATTACCACCATCATCATCTACTTGAAATAAATTTTCATTCTTCCAAGAAAAATGTGAAAGTTAGTAAAAAACATTCCCTCCTTCTTAACCCAGTCCTTTAAAGTACCATTCTAGTCTCTCTGAATCAAAGTGCTGTATCTGTCTCACACAAAAACTGATTGTGGTAGGTATGGTCCAACCAATGTAATTGACAATTAGAATGTATTCAAACTGTCTTCAGTTTTGATGGCTCAATAAAATTTTTTAAGTGCCAAATTTTACATTTCACCCATAGATGTGCATATTGTGGCTTATGCCCTCAATCCTTTGTTCAGAGAAAACAATGTATAAATTATTGGAATATATTTTTAATTTGGGGGAAAATATTATTTCAGAAGTAGAAGTTGCTTGCATATATGGTAATCATATGCTTTTTAAAAAAAATCTGTCATCCACAATAGCTACTTCATTTTATACTCTAATTTATTTTTATGACAAATATTTTTGGGCATTTATTACCACACAAATACATATTCATGATGCATTTATAGTAATATTTTCTCAAGAAAAATCACATATAATTTTCTTTTATAAAAAATAAAATTATTATCAATAATGATTTAATTTCAATAGCGTTCACTGTTTTCTTTTCTCTATTGGACAGTATTAATCTCATTTGTTTCTTTGTCTTTTATCTCCTAGAAACAGGTATCCAAGACATCAGCCCACATTGAGCAAACCCACACCTAACACGGGATGTGTAATCATCACCTGGCTTTAACACAAGTCCTTAACTTTATTCTCCCTTGTTTGAATTTGCTCTGTATCTTCTTCACCACAAATTCTATGAAACCACATGAATGTGCACATAGCTAGAAACAGGCAGGCTGTACATATGAGCAGATTGTATTTAAATGAATTCATTTCTGATTTGTATTAGAATATTTTCATGTTTGGAAAACAATAAAAGTGTGTCTTGCTTTTAACTACTTCAAGAAAGAATAGTGATAGAGATGGGGTTCACCTGACAAAATAATCTACTTTATATAGAAGTACTTACAATGCTGAAATCTTACCCCAAACTGTGAGGATGAAGAGATCCAACTTGTTGCCTTTCATCCAGCTACTAAGGGCTTTTTATATATTATTTTAAACTACTGTTATTGAAATAATTACTGTCATAAATAAACTATAAATTAAGTTTGCTTTGTGTGTAAACTTTCTCTTTTATGTTTTCAATGAAGCTGATAGGAACAGGAAGGGAAGAACTTTTCAAAGGCATTTCACCTTTGAAAGTGCTTAGTCTAGCTATCAAGAAGGCTTTCTATGTGAATTTTCAGGAAATGTGTCTTGGCTGTTGCTGGAAAATGCAGAATATGATTAGGTGAACCCAGACCCAGTGAAGCTCCCATTGTATGTGGAGCAGTCATATATCCAGATAAGAATAGTGCCCTGCCCTTCATTTGTTTGAAGTTCTGGAAGGAGCTAACTGAATGAGAACCTAGAGTCAAGACTCAGACGTAATAAAGTACAAGCTCATGATACTATTCCTCACAGAATACAAAGACATGTTTCCCATCAAAACCAAGTTATTATGATAAAGTCAAGATGAAAACAAGATGTGCTATCATGGTAGGTCCTTTTGAATTGATAAGTATAATATTTATGCATATGCTATTTTGTTAATTGCCAAAGGTTATTCTGTATCACTGTTTTTATACATTTTTTTCTGTATTAATTCCATTTTTATTGCAATTATAAGGACTGAATTTAGAGTCACACATACATTAGGAAAATATTCTACCACCAAGCTATTTTCCCACTCCTCTTTTTAGTTTTTAATTTTGTGACAGAGTCTCACCATATTCCTAAGGCTGGCCTTGAACTAGGATTACCAGAGTGTACAACTCTCTCTAGCCAGACTTTCTTTTACTAGTGGTCTTATAATACCTCTTTTCCATCATGAAATTGCTAACATTTCTGTACTTTTCTGTTTTATATATGTATGTTATGCACTATATATACTTTGGCTAAGGTTATTTTTAAAGTTTATATTTTATTTTATATCAAATTAAATATACAGGTATTTTGTGGAGTAGTTATGTTCATAGGAGTCCAGGTACCCATAGATAACAAAATCCATGAACTGGATACCCTGAAGCTAGAATTACAGGCAAAAAGTAAATACTACAAGCAAGTGGGAATTGTTGAAATTGTATCAGTTTTGGTAAATACTTAAACATACACATCCTTCAGATGAGATTATATGGCTAGTGACAAAAAGGCCCCAAAGCCCCTCTTTTGTATCCATCTTGTGGTTAGACATCTATAATATTTCTACCTTATTAAACTTTTGTAAGTATACATCTGTTTCCCTAGGAAACATAGGGAAAAATGAAGTTTCCCCCATTTTATCTTACCTCTATAATTAGCAAGATTCCAGTGTGTCATTTCTCATCAAAACAAGCTCAAAAGGTCTTATTTTCTTATTCAGGTAGCTTGAAGGCTTAATTGCCTAAGAAGTATTAGTAGCAAATGTATAAACTAATGACATGACAGTTTCACTATGTGGTTTAATGGAAGTTTCTTTTCTTGTAGATATGTTGGGAGAAAATTGCCAGAAGCATTTGGAAGAGTCTAAAACAGAAAGACTGAACACCATCATCAGGCTGAACTTGGCCATGAGTGAATCAGTAGCAGAGCAGAAAGATCCAAATGAAGACAAATAGATTGACCAAAAGAGAGTATAGCTGAACTACTTTAAGCCTTAACAGATGATTAGCTGGAGAGAGGAAAGCTCCTGAGCTACAGGAAGTTTAGGGAGGGGTAGGGTAAAAGGGCTAAGAAGAATCAGGACTCCAGCAAGGACTCTGAAATGTGAAGCTGGTAAAAGTGATACTGAATGACCCTGGAGGCCAGCATGCCCTTGGATATGCTAATAGACATTTGTGATTTTAGTGAATCATAAGGAAAATGGTTCCTTCTGGTATAATAGAATTGCCTTCACAAGTTCCTTGAAAATCATAGCTTGTATATGACAGAATTTGGGGAAATGGAATTTTATTTGGACCTGATAGAAACCAAAGTTACAAAGTGTTTAAGGAGTCAAAGATCAGTACAGTAAGAAATAAACACAAGCAGAACATTCAGTAATTAAACAAATTGAGTTAAACTAATAGAGGAGTAAGCAGGCAATTTTGTCCAAAATAAAAAATTAAAGAATAATGTCTTCTCTGAAAATATTTAGAAGTTGACAAGTTAGGATTCTAGAAAACACTGTGTGAGAATATGAACATTGTCATTACTGAAACTTCTGCCAAGTATTTACTTGGCAAGATAATCTAAGAAAAAGAAAACAGAAATTGTGGGAAGGAATAAAAAGAAACCAAATAAATAATTTTCATATCTGACTTAGAATTTTCTATTTTCTTTTCTGTGTACCTAATAACCTCTTTTTTAAAAATCCCATTGAATGAAATTTTCTGTACCATTTCACTAAAATATAGAATAAGATGGGTACAGTGCATGAGCAGCAATCCTCAGTTATTAACAGAAAATAAATGCATAAAAAATGAGAGAGATCATTGCCAAGAAGACGTATGCAGGATCATATAAAAGACAAAATACCTGGTATCAGTTCTGAAATGCTTTTGATTGAATCCAATCAGATTACCCTTTTAGCTCAGCTCCTGCCCACTTCATGTGAACTCAAATTTTAAGTCTCTAACAGGAGCTAACTGGGTTACTTCCTTCTACAATCCTTGCAGCTCAAATAATTAAATGGTATCCTGATTCAGTATGCAGTGCATGGTGCAGTAAAAACAAAATCATGCCTATTTTCTTGTAAATCATGGAGCAATGTTGTTTTAATCTATGGAACTGATTACCAAAGAAATGAAATGTAACAGTAAATAAAATAGTTTTATACATTTAGTAGTGATGTATTTTATTCCTAAATATACTGTTGTGCTTATTGTTTTTTTCCTGTAGCTTTGTGAAACATTTCTCTTTGAAATGTCTATAATTCCCCATCTCACATTAGTGTGTTCCCACTCCTACTGCAGATTCAAGTTCTGTCTATGAAGCACCTTATTCAATTCCCATATATTCACTCTTACTTTTCTCTTTTCTACCTCTTTATCTCTTTTATATCATAAATGAAGTTCTATTTTACTATTTAGACTTAAGAATTCCATATAATAGATTTTGATTATATCCATGCCCCCTTATCTATTACTCAGATCCCCCCTTTTTATTCACCTGACTTAAGGTTTTGTTCCATTTAGCCTGTTCTTTCTTTTCTTCCTTCTCTATTTCTGCTTTTCCATCTGGTCTAATGCTGAGTTCTACAGAAATCTAAGCCATATAGTGAGAAATTATCTCAAAAGCAGTAAGCAAACAGTGAGAGAAGGAAGGAAAGTAAGAACATGTTATAAGAACCCAATTTAATCTTCTCAATTTGATTATTTTCCATTCTCCTTTCCTGCAACATATGTTCTATAATACCACTTCTTTAAAAATTTCACTATACACCTAATTGTGGGGATTCAATAAAAGCTTCAGAAGTTTCAGAGATATTATAAGGAATCTACCTACAGTCTATGTGGGGATTTAATAAAAGTTCCAGAAGTTTCAGAGAATTAAACACAGTCAGTCTAGGAGAATCAGAGAGTGGTGATTAACACCTTTAATCCTAGCACAGGGAGAATCTTGAGAGTGGTAACCTATGCCCTTAATCCCAACTGAGTCAGAGGTCACTTCAGATTATAGAAGAAATTCCAGGCTCCCAAGCAGACAGTGGTGGTGACACACCTTAATATACCAAGAGAATATTTAAGGCTTAAGGCTGGCATAGAGGAGGAGGAAGCCAAGGGAAGCAATGCTGAGGAAGCTGGAAGACAGCTGGGTAAGATGTGACTGTGGTGTTTATTCTCTCTAATATCTCCAAGATTCTCAGAGATCTATCCCTGAGTCTCATTTATTCATGCAACAATTGGTGTCCAACTTTGGGGCACAAAATCCTCCCCTCCCTACCCAAAAAAAAAAAAAAAAACTGTACTTGCCAGTCAGAACAACACGTGGCCAAAGGAGTTGGCCAATCCATGGCACCTAGGTTTTCTGTTCCGGGTTATCCTCCAGCCTTAGGCAGATTGGCCACACGTGTTTTCGTTTAACTATCATCTGGGTAAGTCTTTCAGACAGTGGCCTCTTTCTCCTGGTGAATTGTTTCTTTTTCCTTTTTGGACACCTCCTTGGGTTGTCATCACACTAGGTAGCTGCCCCACTTCACAATCAATTGAATCATCAACAGACAGCAATAGGTAAATAAATCATTTTTTTTTAAAAGAGACAATTTGTTTAAATAAATGGAGGGTCATATTGTAACCTCTCATTAGATGATTTGATATTAAAACCAGTGAAGAAAAACAAATAAGGTAGATGGAAATTTCATAATATTTATCATACTGTTTACTAAGAATATTTTTTGTTTGATCCTTTGATATCACTTAAAAAGTCTACCAATATAATTCCAAACAAAAAGGTCTTTCAAAAGCCTGTTGAGAGAGAACACAAAGATGCTCAAATTCAAACAGAGGAATATGAAGAACCAATTTCAGCAAGGTCAACTAAAAAACAGGCAACATTAATATACCCAGAAACATTTAAGAAGATGAAGGATGATAAAGATGATAAAGAAGATAGCTGGACTCCACTACAGATGTTAAAATTACAGAGAGTAAAGGAAACAATTGTAACACATGGGATACATACACCACATGTCAATCAAATGCTGAATTCCTGGTCATGTTGCTGTGCTAGAGGCAGAATCATTTATACAATGGAAATCATGCTGGAGGGAGGAGGTTAAAACAATAGAAGAAGAAAGCAGGACCAGAGGCATAGAAGTCTCCCAAGAATAACTTCTTGGGGAGGGAGATAATGCTGATATTGACAGGCAGTTATTGTTCAGTGAATATATTCTGGATTTATGCTGCATGATAGCTTTAAATGCCTTGAACCTGATTGAAAAAATAGGGAATAAAAGTGAAACATTCACTAAAGTAATTCAAAGTCCCAAAGAAACATTTACAGACTTTTTTTGCAGATTAACTGCAGCAGTAAACAAAATAGTACTGGACTCAGAAGCCAGGTGAATTATAATTGAATAACTGGCTTTTGAGAATGCCAATGCACAATGTAGAAAAATACTTCGGCCTTAAAAAACAAAGTCAGCACCTTTGGAGGATAGGATTCTTGAGACAATTAATATGGATTCTTATGACAGCTATGGTAACTGGGTAGGAGACTTTATTTCAAGGGGTATAAAAAAATCAAAATGTCAAATGCTATAATTGTGGGATGGAAGGTCACATAAAATGATATTGTAAACAAAGCATTCCAAAAAACAATATTTTTGGTAGGAATAATCCCAAGAGAACACCCTTCCCTTCTGGAATATGCAGAAAGTGTGGAAAAAGAAGACATTGAACTAATGAATGCAGATCAACAAGGGACAGACAAGTTAACTTTCTGCCCTCGGGAAATGCCCCAAGTGGTATTTCAAAAGCCCCCATATCAAATCCAATCCAGTATTACCCTGCCATTGTGGAGGAAACACCTTCCCAGAACAATTGAAAAGATTTAAACCTATTTTTAAAAGACATACTAGGTGAAATGATGAAAAATTTACAGAAATAGAAAAAATTCAGGAAAAATTATAAGGTGAATATTTTGACAGACTTCTATCAATGAACATAGGCCAAGCACAAATAAATGGTGTTACTATTAAAGGCCTATTGGACACAGGCATGGATGTATCAATAATTTCAACAGACTCATGGCATCCAAGTTGGATCCTTCAGGAGGTAAATGTTCAGTTTTTGGGTATAGGGTCAATATCTCAGGTAAAACTGAGTGCAAGGTGGCTTGAGTGTATAGGACCAGAAGGACAGAGAAGAATATTAAAGCCATATGTGGCTAATAAATTTATGGTGACAAGATTTGCTATGACAGTGGAACACACAGATTTATATTCTTACAAATACAGAAATAAACCATAAACTAGTATATGGGTATGCAAAAAAACATTAGAAGGTATTATGAGAAACAGCCACAGACCATTCAGGTTATAGAGAAACAAGGCAAAACAGCTGCTGATCTTTCAAAAACACCCAGATCACTACCTCTAAAATGGCTAACAGAGAAACCTATATGGGTTCATCAATGGCCTCTAGCAAAAGAGAAATGGCAGGTCTTATAGCAGATGGTACAGGAGCAGGTACATTCTCAGCATATGGAAGAATGAACCAGCCCTTGAAAATCTCCTATATTTGTTACTAAGAAGAAATATGGAAAGTAGAAAGTGGTAACAGACCTAAGGGCAATAAACAAGATTATCCAGCCAATGGGCTCTCTACAATCTGGGATTCCTTTGCCTTCTCTGTTACCAAAAAAAAAAAACTGCCTATTATAGTTATTGATTTAAAAGACTATTTTTTACAATACCTTTACAAGAACAAGACAAAGAAAAATTCGCCTTTATAGTGCCCACTTATAATAATTCTCAGCCTGTAAAAAGATTCCAGTGGAGGATCCACCTCAAGGAATGCTGAATAGCCCTACTCTGTGCCACTATTTTGTACAAAAGCCAATAGAACAAACATGTAACAAATTCCCAAAATCTATAATTTATCATTACATGGGTAACATCTTATATGCCAATTTAAATATCAATACTTTAGAAAACTTTTTGAAGAAGTGAAAAGAATTTTGCCTGCTTGGGGATTACAGATTGTCCCAGAAAAAAAATACAAAGAGGGATTTAGGCTATAAAATAGGCCAACAAAACATTAGCCCCCAAAAGGTACAAATAAGGATAGATTGAAGACACTTAATGATTTTCAAAGACTACTAGGAGACATTGCCAACTTATGACCCACTATTGGAATTAAAAATGATGAACTAGATAATCTTTTCAAAGCCTTAAATTGTGACATGGACTTAAATAGTTGGAGAGAGTTGTCACCTGAAGCTGAAAAAGAACTGGCTTTGGTGGAAAAGAAATTTTAGGATGCACATGTAGATCATGTGAATCCAGACTTTAATTGCATTCTAGTTATCTTGCCCTCTAAGCATTCTCCTACAGGAATTTTAATGCTAAGAAAAAATGTTATATTAGAATGGATATGTCTCCTACATGAACCGAGTAAGAAGTTAAATACATATGTGGAAAAGATTTGTGAACTTATTTTTAAAGGACAATTAAGACTTTGTTAATTGACAGGAAGGGGCCCAGCAGAAATTATTATGCCTTTAGCTAATGAAGAAATTGACCAATTATGGGTAGAAAGTGAACCTTGGCAAAGAACCTGCAGTAATTTTTTGGGAGATATTAACAACAAATATCCTTAAAGCAAAGGAATTGAATTTCTAAAGAAAACTAATTGGATTCTCCCTCATATTGTACTAGATAAAGCAATTTCTAGAGGTCCTACATTTTATACCGATGCAAACAAATCAGGAAAGGCTGGTTACAAATCAGAACATGTAAGTAAAGAGGCTCAAAGCCCTAATAATTCTGTTCAAAAGTCAGTTTATATGCTATCATGATGGTATTAATGAACTTTACTGAACCTAATAATATAGTCACTAACTCTCAGTAAGCAGAAAGTTGTTCTATATATTGAAACTGCTGATTTTGTTAATGATGAGTCAGAATTAACTTCATTATTTATTCAGTTACAAGAAACAATCAGGACTATAAATCATCCCTTCTATATGACATACTTTATATCCCATACGGGTTTGCCAGGTCCTTTAGCACAAGGTAATGATGAAATTGATAAATTATTAATAGGAAACATACAAGAGGCCTCAGAATTTTATAAAAAGCATCAAGTCAATAGCAAAGGATTAAAAAAAAGAATTATCTATCACTTGGCAACAAGCTAAAGAAAGGTGTCCCATCTGTTCTTTCTATAAACAAACTTCATTGACAGCAGGAAGTAATCCTAAAGGCATACGTAGAAATGAAATCTGGCAGATGGATGCATTTCATTTTACAGAACTTGGGAAATTAAGATATGTCCATCATACAATAGATATGTTTTTAGGATTTCAATGGGAACTGCTTTGAGTTCAGAAAGACTGATTCTGTAATCACACTTTTGCTAGAAGTTATGGCCATCATGGGATACCTGTACAAATTAAGACTGACAATGCTCCAGCATATGTCTCTAGTAAAATGAAACAATTTTTTGCTTATTATAATATAAAGCATATTACAGGAATACCACACAATCCTACAGGGCAAGCAGTCATAGAGAGATCAAATTGAACTCTAAAGGATATGCTAAATAAACATAAAGGAATAACAAAGACCCCCAGAGATAGATTACATAATACTTTATTAACTGTAAATTTTCTCAATGGCTAATGAAAAAGGAACAACAGCTGCTGAAAGTCACTGGACTATAGAAAAAAATCTGAACTAAATCAGCCTTTTTACTTCAAAGATATACTAACTTCTGAATGGAAGCCAGGGTATGTGGTACATTGGAGAAGGGGTTTTAATTTTGTTTCCACAAGTGAAGAAAACTTATGGATACCATCAATATTAATAAAAACTCGATTTGAACCAGAGAAGCTTCATGTAACTAAGTATTGATAGCTCATCTACCCATATTTCATAAAATATTTCATATTTTGTAAGAAAAAAAGTGAAAGTTTATTTTTTTGTCTTTACAGAAAAATGGAAATATCCATCTTCAAGAAATGAAAAGACCCTGGACATCTAGACATCTAAAGCTATCCAGAAAATCTTACAAGCAAAAGAATATGGTAACTATTGGTACCAGTATACTCTATAGGTAAAATGTCATTGCTTAACCTCTACAATTTTTTTTTTGTTAGTTGAACTCCCAGTTTAAATATAATTTAAAACTCCCTTTAAAGTGGGAGTGTGGGTCTCTCCTCTAAACTCAAGGATACTTGTTAAAGGACTATAAAAGATCTCTGTATCATATCAGAAGAGCCACCTGATATGGGATAGAAGAATAACAAAAATTAAGGGACTATTCTATTGTTACTAATCCTATGATCAATAAATTTTTATATATTTAGTTTCCTGTACATTGTGTTGGATTTTAGTCTCTTATCAGTTTTCTGCAGTGATCCAAGACAAGGCCTAATTGTCACTTCAAGTATCCAAAGGAAGATGGGGTCCCACAACGATGGTTTCACATGAACTCTGACAAAGCCACTAGGCTGACAAATACCAACCAAAGACCAGATTTGAACTACAAACTGCTCAGGACAATTTTGAGGCAGCTCCCTGAGATGATCCAGCTTCACAGACTACTATAGCCAGGACTCAAGACAAGCCATGCCCTTTCTTGTTATGACACAGCTACTTACTTTGGGACTTGACACTTAACAAAACGTTTCTTTTCAGGATCCCCAAAAGATGCTGTCACCCAAAGTCAGCAGGAAGTAAATTTAAGAACACAGTGCCCACATTCCCAAGTGGTGAGGTGGGTTGGTTTTGGTTGTTTACTGGGTTATGGATGATTGTCATTGTTTAGGTTAATTGGTTAAAAATTGTTAATAGTTATGGTTAGAAAAAAGTTAAACAAGAATAATTAGATTCAAGATTGTGTTTAAAAACAGAAAGAAAAAGGGGATACAGATATTATAGGATATAAGGATAGATTATTGAATTTTCTTTTAAAAGGTTTTGCTAGCTTTAAATGTTTTACATTGTATTGGAATTTTGTATATTATATACAAATTGTGTATATTGAGATTGATTGTGTCAATGTAAAAGTATCTCTATGCTTGTTCAATGTATTATACTTATTCAGTTCTTCTAATATTGCTAGTCCATGAAAGTTTTTATTACCAATTAATTAGAATATAAAGCAATGCAAGTTAGTAGTTAGGCATTACATTCAGACAGTCATGTTAGATATATTTTCAAGATCAAACAAATATATTTTAGATGATCAGGTCTTCTTCAAACACTTCCCAGATCCATAGAATATGACACTCAAAATATTTTAAGAACTTAGACTTTTCTGGACACTGAGACAGGTCTGATCCAGGCATCCCCAATCTACTTCAAGAGTAAAAAGGCATTGAAGAAACTCCATATGAAGTCTACTTTCCTTGTGGCAACAGTTAGCCATTGAACTAGAACCTGTCCCTGTATTGACTGCTTGATGGTATTATGTTTAAATTGGTCATACAGGTTCCCTCCGAATGTGACCTTTGAACTTTGACAGAACAAGCTGAGATGGTCCTTCAGGTTCCTGTTTTTCAGAGAAAACTTTCAGAGATGGCCCGTGGATGATGTGAGGCTTGTAGTGGCCCCTGGTGTGCCTGGCCAGGGACCTACTCGAGTCGGGTTGCTTAGGAATGCAGTCCAAAGTGGATGGTAAACTCCATCTAAGGCTAAACACCAGCACGAGACCGATAGCCAACAAGTACCATAAGGAAAAGTTGAAAAGAACTTTGAAGAGAGACTTCAATCTTCAGGACACAAGGAGAAGTGATTGAACTACACCAAAATGTGCAGAGCAGATTTCCTGCTTCACTGAGATGAAAAGAGACTCTGGGCCTGTAGGCTGAAGATGGATGCTCCAACTTTATAAAGGAACTTTGGGTGACTGTCCAGACAGATATGTGTCATCTCTGTCATTTCTAGTTTTTGGAAGTTGTTTGCATTTCCTGGTTACTTGGGTGAATATTATTTCCTTCTTCAGTCTCTCAGGTAGTTGAAGATGAGATAGTTATGTTATAGTTTTCTAATGACAGTTTTAGAAGAGAAACTTTGAAGTTAAAGTTTAAAAGTTTAAGACGCATCAAAATAATAGCTTTTAGTTAGAAAGGAAATGAATTAAGTATAATCCTTTACATTCATCAAAATAGGATAATTAATGAAATATTTTCATTGAATTGTTAATTGTTAATGGACCGGACATTACTCATTTATTGTTTGTATATTTTGTACACAATTATTGTACTATTGTTTTTCTTATGTTAGCTATCACCTTCTTTTTTTTTTAATTTGACACAAAAGGGGATATGTGGGGATTCAATAAAAGCTTAAGAAGTTTTGGACATATCAGAGGGAATCTACCCACAGTCTATGTGGGGATTTAATAAAAATCAGAGAGTGGTTATTGACACCTTTAATCCTAGCACAGGGAGTTTCTTGGGAGTGGTGACCTACTACCTTAATCCCAACTGAGTCAGAGGTCATTTTAGATTACAGAAAAAATTCCAGGCTCCCAAGCAGGCAGTGGGGGGCCAAGCCTTAATTTACCAAGAGAGTACTTAAGGCTTAAGGCCAGCATAGAGGAGGAGGAAGCCAAGGGAAGCCATGCTGAGGAAGCTGGAAGACAGCTGGTTAAGATCTGACTACTCTGTTTATTCTCTCTAATATCTCTGACTTTCTCACAGATCAATCCCTGAATCTCATTTATTCATGCAATACCTAATGTCTCTCTCACTCTGGTTTCCTATCTTTTATAGTAAGTCCCAGTTAAGCATGCAAATCTAAATATTGAAATCTAGGATCTATATGAAATGGAATGCAGCATTTTTCTGGTTCTGTGTCACTTCACTCAGTAAGTTGGAAATTTGAAAGTTTGTTATTAAGTGACCAGAATTCAAGTCAATGAACACTGATTATGATAGCATTGATAAGGAAAGACATTATCTCAGCTTACCATATCTTTATTGATATGATTCAATATTTTTAAATAAGATATGTCCCTACTATCATAGTACAAAGAGCTTTTTGCTTTAGAAGTCCCCAGTGCTTCATTATTGAATTTTCTACCATAATAAATAGCATTCTTTTCTCTATATTCAAAGTGAATAATGTGGTAGATGGCAATTAAGGGAATATTTTGTTAGAAGGGAGAACTAAGAGACAGGAGTGAGACTGAATATTGTTACCATCCATCTCCTTTGTTGTTTAATTTTAGACAAGAAATAAACTTAAAATTACTGAACTAGAACAGCATTAAATAGGAAAACTTTGGAAAGGATGTTGTTGTTGATATAAACAAAGAAAACTGAGTCATTTTTCATGAAGTAACATGTTGATGACCTGAAATCTATGTTGAAGAAGTTTAGTTAGCAATGACAATTATAACAATAATAAACAATAGAGTTTTTAGAAGCTGGAGTCAAATACATCGAAGATTACTTTATCTTACTACTCCCTTTTCATAATTTTACCCTTTACAGGGTGAAAAAAAAAGACTTTGAAATTAGGGCAAAATCTTCTCTTGAAGCAGACAGACTATTACTGGTGAAAATAGCATATCAGGAGAGGTGAAATATATTTAAATACTGATTCACACACATTGATATAACTCAAAGCTACATTATATGGGTCATTATTTCAAAGATTTTTTTGACATGTTATTCTAGGACATGCCATATACTTAAATGATTTCTATTTTATGTTTGATGTCACTTGTTAAGTAGTATCCTGGGAAGACAATCTAGGAATCAAGAGACTGTAGTAAAGATGCTCAAATAATTCAAATGGTGATTTCACCAAAAGCATTCAACACTGAGCAGAGCCCTTAGTTTACTAGAAGGTCAAATTTTTCCAAATATACTTTTGTCAAAGAAGAAATTATCACAAATGCTTCAATAAAATAGGACTGTTATTAAGAATATTTTTGTTAGCCTCAAAGAAAGTGTCAATTATGTCATTTTACTTTAAAATTATGATGGAATATAAACTAATGTATGTCCATTACTTTATAGATATATTTTAATGCACCATGCAAACAAGTTATGTCCCATTATCATAGAGTGAAGCATCTATTGCCTTTTGAAATCCCTATTGTTACAGCAATTAAGTATAGTTAGCGATTAAAAAGAATTTATTGTTTTTGGAAGCTTTGAATAAAAATCTTAAGACCTTATTAAGTTTAGAGCACGTCAGTATTAATTCTCACTTCTGCCATCTACAGTGTTTCTTGAAGCATGAAACCAGCATTGATCTCTGACTCATATTATGTACTTTTCCATTCTTAGTGGAGTTAGTGAAAAAAATACTCATATCTAATGCAGAAGTATTTGTGGCAAGGGCAACATTCACAATCTTCTGTTTTAATGGTATCTGAGCCTATGAGCCATTAACACAATAGTTGTATGTTATTTTAGTCTTTATTTTGATAACATACATGATTTATCATGATAATATGAAATACTGTATTTTTGTAAAAAGAAACAATCATTATATGAATATATTAGCCTGTGAATTGATAAAACTCTAACTACTTTTAAAATATGTAAGAAAAGATTTTAATAGAAATATTACTTTATTTATTAGCTATATATTTAGTTATTTTTTCCCTTGATCCTTGGGAAAAGAAAGGTCTTATAATATAAAAACTGAATATTGACTTTCATGATCTAAAATATTAATCTATCACAAATTAATAACATAAAATTTTAACTTTTTTTCTAAGAATTGTGCAACATAAGGGTATAATGAAATGGCTTATTAGATACAATTCAAGCATGCAGACTTGAGTTTTAATCTTCAAATTCATTTAAAAACAGATATCACAGTAACTTCAATAACTCCGTTACCATGAAACAGAAACAGGAAGACCTGAGGAACTCTTGGCCTATTGTATAGCAGATACGACAAACTTTGTGTTTAGTGACAGTCTCTATTTTAAAGAATAGGTTGGCAAAGACTGAGAGGTGGCTTGTCCATTAAAGGCTAGGCTTACAACCAAAAATATATATTGGTGAAGAATAGAATTGATACCAACATTGACTTCTAGTCTCTCTGTGCAATGCATGGATCAGTGCACTTGCTCAGATACCTGCACACATTCAGCAACAGTACTCCAACAAGCATTTTAAAGGAGTAGGAAAAACAAATGTGTTTGTGTATAGCAGTGTGCTTTGTAGACCTGTTCGGAAGTGGATGCTTTATACTGTAAAGAAAACACAAAAGAGAAGAACATCATGTCTCATTATCTATTTATTCTGAGGTAGCCAAGCATCTTCATAGCCTACAAAATAAGAGCACTTACTGCTACTTTGAGTTGAGATGATATCTACAAGGAATCAATGTGCAGAAACCCAGAAAGGTCAGCCTTGGCTTTCTTCACAGGTTTTAATTTACAAGTTTGTTTAAGGTAGGAGTCTCAAATTTAGCAAGGCTCATTCTTTTTATAATGATAGAAATTATGAGAAAGTAGTATGTACATATTAGGCTCAATGAGAGTAATTTAAAGACACTTTATTACTTGATATGGTGATGTGAAGAAGAAAATCTACTGAAGAAATAAAGATGTAAGCAAACTGTGGCTGTTAGTGTATTTATATAACTCCACTAATTAAAGTGCTTTTGAGTGGGCATAGAATTTCAGGATTTATAATTTTTGTTCATATTTACTATTAATCTGCATGCATACTATATACATACATATACATACTTAATAAACATTGAAAAATATCTGATGTACATTACTTTGATAACAAATCCTGAATTTGAATCCTCTGAATTCATTTTACTAATACAGATGAATCAATGATGTCCATTACAATTGAATTTGAACATTTTTTCCAATAATATCGCATTGTTCAGTTAGAAAATCAGATATGTTTACCCATAGCCAGTTATGGGGAGAGAGAGAGAGAGAGAGAGAGAGAGAGAGAGAGAGAGAGAGAGAGAGAGAGAGAGAGAGAGAGAGAGAGAGAGATGGGAGGCCTTGAAACACACAGCTCTAGATGGAAATATGAAGCAGATAATGTAGTAGCCAGAGGCCATGTAAAAAACTTTTGAACAGGCTAATACAAACTCATAGAAATTGAAATAACCAAAACAGAGCTTGTGTGACTTTGCATCAAGTCCTCTGTGTATGTATCATAGCTTTCAGCTAAGACATTTTTCAGGACTTCTGCATATGTAAACACTGGCTCTCTGACCCTTGGGTCTTCTCCTGAAGCTCTTTCCTTCAGCTGGGTTTTCTAATGGTTTTTGTTTAATCTTCTCCTATTTTATTTTGTCATATTTGTTTGTTATATACTAGAAACCTGTTCCTTTGTAATGAGAGAAAAAGACTGGATCCAGGTGGGAGGGCATTTGGGGCTGGACTCAGAGGAGTAGAGAGAAGAGATAGATATACTGTCTGAGAAAATAAGCTATTTTCAAAAGATTAAAAATTATTTTAAACAAACTACAATTAAATATATAGCATAATTTAAAAATGTAATTGTGTATATTAATTATTTTGTGATAGTCTACATTTTCTGAATGGAAGCAGTGTTACTCATTGAGATGATGCCACTGTTGGTTTTTGCCCTTACTTGTACCAGCTTTTCAAGTGATGGGATTGCAGCTGTGAACCAACACTCTTAGCCCCTTGTTGTTTATTTATGCTGCCATAAAGAAATAAAAATAAGATATTAACTTAGAATAGTGGTATAAATGATAACAGTTTAATCATCAGTATTTTTTTATAAATTTGTTTCATTTTCTTTATGTTAATCAATGAATGAAAATTATTATAAATCTTCTTGAACTTTCTCCTACATCAGAAACAGAGATCATCTTCCAAATGAATTGATGAATGCCTGGTTCGACCCATTGCTTACATTGGAGACAATGTTCTCAAAAATACAACATTCTCCTGATTATTAATTAACTTATTTTTATGTCTTATCATTTTAACATATTGTGGCTATAATGAAAAGGTGTATTTTCACGTAATTTCTAACTAATTCACAAAACTGTTACTAAATCTTGAGTGTGCTGGCTAGTGTTTATTGTTAACCTGAAGAAATATAGAATCACCTGGGTGACACCTGCCTATAGGGATTAACTTGATTAGGTTTTTTGATGTAAGAAGTTCTATCCATTGTGCTGGCCCCTACAGAAGATCCTGGGCTATGTAAGATAAAAAAGGGTAACTGAGCTTGCTTGTATTCATTACTCTCTATTTCTTGATGCAACGGGACTAGTTGCTTCAAGAGTCAGCTGCTTTGAATTCCCTGCCATGATGAACCATAACCAGAACAAATCTCTTTTATCTTCTGGTTTTTATCTGTGCAATGAGAACAGAGTAAGACATTTCTTATGTATATGGATTCTCCATCTTGTATGTGAATTATAGTCTATGTACATTTATAAATGTTACTTTACTTATACAGAGTTGATAGTTTGGAATACTATGGGATTTTACATTGTCTTTTCTATGTACTGAAAGCCTTATTTGTATATTTTAAACTAAATATAATTAACTCAATTTTTCTTTACAAGTTACATGACTGTAATATACTTTTAATAAATATTTATTTTATCGTCATTGTTAATAGCTAATCATAACTTTTTCTACTTGTTTACATTTAGCAGAGTGATAAGTAATTTTTCCTATACTAGCTTGACATAGTCTATTTAACAAGTTTTTGTAACATTTGCAGTGTGTGTGATTTTTCATCATTTTTATAGAAGATATAATAGAAAAAAAACTTAATCATACCATTTCTTGAGAGCCCTTTGCAATTTTTAAAAAATAACATACAACCTGAAAGTAATGAATTATTTTTGGAAATCTGAGTAGTTAAAAATATTAGGATACACTTTGTAAGCAGCTGTTTGCCCTTCTCGATGGAATTCTTATTGTACATTCTAATATTTTTCAGCATGTTTTTTCTTTCAGTTTTAATTTTTTATGTATGTATGCTGAGTACAAGTTGGAATAAGTTTTTCTTGTGTTTTCATGGAAAATGCCATCAGTTGATAGCTCTTATTGTGAACAATTCACATGTTTAATGGTGGACTTTATCTTAAAAAACCAATTTAGACACAACTCCAATTGAAATCATAATACTTCTCAAGCTTCCTTGTTGTTCACTATAGGTTGAAAGAAACAAATTAGAACATTTTGGCAGACTTGAATCATGACTCAGTTTGCAATGAACATGGACATTCTGCTGAGTTTTGCTAGGGAAAAACAAGAGCACATATGACTGGCAAACAGCAGAATTTAGAATGTCAACATCTTGATACATAAAAGTATTGAGGAGACTTCACTTTTCTAATCTTTTAAAACCTACATCTAGTTTTATTTTTTCCTATAGTGTGACTATGATTCAAATGTCCCAATGGTCACAGTTTCAATTTTAGGAGAACTATACAAGCAGACCCTCACATCTGAACAATGATTCAGGTAGACAGTTTCAGGGAGTATCTTGGTAGAAAGATGTAAACATCACATGTGTTTAGGCAATGAAGCTGAAGACACTCAGAAAATTCCCATCCAAGACGGATACTTCCTCCAGAGACTGGAACTCAATGTGTCACTTAATTGAATAAATAAAGATACAGCCACAGGGGAAGCAGCTCACTATGACAACTATGTGGGAGAAAGAAAATGGAGTAATGTGAATATCCATTTTCTAGGTATGGGTCATGGTGCTTTGGGGACCAGATGAGAGGCATAGTATAGTAGGAGGTTTCTGGCCCTGACTTTGGGGCCTAACCTCAAAGTTTAGGTCTGCAGACCCACAGACTGGCAGTCCCGCAGTCCCACAGTCCTACAGAGACACACAGGTGCTTTCATTAGTTTTTAGCTGATCAGCCTCAGGCCCAGGCATATCACTTGCTAGCTCTCTACCCTTCATCTAACCCATGTCTCTTGTTCAGCCATGCGGCTCAGTACCTTTCTTTAGAGCAGCATAGTTGTCCTCGGCTTCCTCTGGCTTCTCTCTGGTGCTCTTCTGGCACTCTGCTCTCAGAGATTTTCTTAGTGTGGTAGCCCCACCTACACTTCCTGCCTGCCTTTGGCCAATCAGCTCTTTTTATTAAACCAGTGGGTGGGACAATTATTTACCATGAAACAACACAATACCCCTACTGCATAGTGTCCTAGAATCACTTTGTGACTGTGATAAAACACTGACAAAGCAGAAGGAGAGAGGCTTTGTTTAGTGCATACTTCACTACCATAGACCATCACTGAAGGAAGACAGACTGGAAATGTGAAGCAGAAATCTTAGAGGAATTTGCTTGTTGGTGCACTCTCATTATCATGCTTAGCTAACTTTCTTAATAGTCCAAGTCTGTTTTACCAGTTAATGGTGTTGCCCCATAGTGGGCTGGACCCCTTCATATCAACCAACAAAGTCACTCTCTCACAGGCCTGCCTACATACCAAACTAATAAACTGAAACCTTTTATAGGTGATTCTTAATTGCTTGACCTGGAAGGGATATTGGAACCTTTCTTTCCTTTTTCTCCTTTCTTAACATCCTGCTTCCATAAAGTGAGTATTTTCTTAAACTGCATGTGCTGACTGTGATGAATGGCTTTCCCAGAGTCACAGTGCTACATAATTATGCACTGAACATAAGATTCCAAAAGTGAAGAAAAGTAAATTTCTCAAGTGTATCCTGTGTGTGTGTGTGTTTATGTGTGTGTGTGTGCACATGTGCGTCCTTATCTGACAAGGATACCTGACATCTTTATTTATCATTCTCCATCTCATTTTCTTGAGACAATCTTTCCCTGAACCTGAAGCTAAATGGACATTCAACCTTCATGATCTTTTTGATCTATCCTG
Organism: Phyllotis vaccarum; assembly: GCA_033318265.1. Taxonomy (NCBI): domain Eukaryota; kingdom Metazoa; phylum Chordata; class Mammalia; order Rodentia; family Cricetidae; genus Phyllotis; species Phyllotis vaccarum. The sequence goes on along the minus strand of JARWLC010000002.1, from coordinate 119,603,015 downwards.
GAGTACTCTGAGAAAACAGGGACCTTGACTGCTCTTAGCATTTTATATTGATGCTGGGAATTCAAACTCAGGTCCACTCACTTCCAGAGCAAGAACTTTTACTCAGTGACTCATTCATCCTCTCAGTAGCCAAACTCCTGTCTTCTAAAGCTGCTCATCCCAGATGTTTGTTTCAGTAACACAAAGAACAAATGTATATAGGATAATTGAATTAAATTAGATAGTTATAAAAAATAACCTTTAAATCTGAATACTTTTCAAACACCTCCTGGTATATTTCATAGATATTCAAACGGATGCTAAAACTTAACCTGGCATTTTGCAATTGGTATTTATCTGCAGGCAAAGAGTTTTATTAATAGCAATATCAGTGGAATAGCTAAATATATTGATAATTAAATGAAACTATCTCATAAGAAAAAGATAAAGGTGAACCATGTGATAAAGTCTTCAAATTTTGTGCCTGATAATGTAATTTATTCTGATGTGTTTAACAACACTTGGAATTTCTTCAGAACATGTCCTCATAAAAGATATTTTGGACTAAGAGGTCTGGAACTAATTAAAACATCCAGTAAAGAGCTTCAGTAAGCCTGTATAATTTAAATAGTATGTTGTGTTATAATGGCTAATAATATAATTTTACTGACATTTTCTTATGTTGAATTATAATTTATATTCATCTAAACCTGGAGTTATCTTATCTCATCTTATCTTAAGCTAATGTCACTTTTCCAGTCACTATGGTGACTATCATAAAAGAGGAAAACAACTTACTTGACATCTACTCTGCTTTATGTCATCATCAGTGTGATAGTACAGTGAGTGAAAGTCCCGCATACTGTCTGATATGCTTTAGAGGCATAACAATTTTTTAATTATTATTTTCTCTATTTAATCAGATATAAAGGATGCAGTACAATTGTAATTTGCCGCTTTCTTATTTATATTTATTTCACATTAATTTTTTTTATTATGCACAATGAATAGAAACATTATTGATATTTTTACAATGTAATTTTGCCCATATCATAAATGGCTATGACTGAGTTTATGACAACTAAATAGGTTTTATGTAAGATAATTATATTTATGTTAGTAATTTCAAAATAACTTTTCTAATTGGGAAAAGTACAGTTTATGTATGACACTGTTTTTATGAAGGGTTTTCCTGTATTTAACAAAATCATTAAGATTATCCAGAAAAGTTGTGGTCAGGAAATTTAAATGAATTATTACCATCATTATAGTGAACACAAAAAAAGACTTTAGACTAAACCCAGACAGTAGGACAACTGTAAGGCTAGACCTAGAGACCCCTTTCAATAACAATAAGTAAGTAAGTCAGGAAATACTAATGTGGTGTCTAAATAAGTAAGAACACTTGTTACCAACCTTAAGGACTAGAGTTTGATCCCATAGAGAGACATGTTAGAAAGGAAAAACCCACTATTGAAGGCTGTTTTCTGACTTTTAATTTCATGTATGTAACAAGTCCACACACCCATGTACAGAACAAATAGACAAATATATTAATGATATAACTTAACCTCAAAACTTGAACAATTAAGGTATAAATACAAATGTGTATATGCTAACATTTGTGTAAAATATTGAAAAGTTTATTTTAAAATCCCTAAAAGAATGTGCCTGAAAATTATGCATATATTTTATATTGTGATATGTTTTATACCTAATAAAATCAGCCTGGAATATTAGAGAACAGAATCACCCACAATCAAATCTTAAGAATCAGAGAGTGGTAACTCACACATTTAATCCCATTTCTCAGGATACTCAGATCTTTCTGTATTTTTGTGAGTTCAAGGCTTAACAACAACAGTAGTAGCTCACACCTTTAATCCTATCTCTAGGATTATGATGCAGAGTTGAAACTGAAAGTGAAATAACTGGATGGAGAAGATATTTAAGGCAAGCATAGGCAGACATTCAGGAATTCTGTAGTAGTGACAACCCTGGAAGTTAGTATTTACCCTGTTCAGCCTGAATAATATTGCTATTAATATTTTTTACTCTTGGGGTAAAAATGTACATTCTTTGGGTATATGCCCACTAAAGGTATTGGTGGATCCTTGAGGAGATTAATTCCCAGTTTTCTAAGGAACAACATTCTGCTTTCCAAAGTGGCTGTAGAAGTTTACACTTCTGCCAGCACTGGAGGGGTGAACCCCTTGCTCCACATCCCCTCCAGCATAGGCTGTCATCTGTGTTTTTAATTTTAGACAACAGAGAGGGAGAACAAAAAAATGGATATCTTGATAGAGAGAAACTGTTGTATTAAGTTTCTTACCTGTCTAGCGTGTGGGCTTGCAGTCTCATAGCCCTGTAGACCCAGAGACCCACAGAAACACACAGACACTTGTATTAATTTTATGCTGATCAGCCTATGGCTCTGGCATAGTTAGTAGCTCTTGCTCTTCAACTAACCCATCATGTTTAGCCATGCAGCTCAGTACCTTCTCTCAGAGTAGCATAGTTATCTTCTGCATCTGCTGGCTCCTCTAGCACTTCCAAGGCATCTCTGCTCTGTTCTTCCTCTTCCCACAGTTTTCCCAGTCTGGTAGCTCCACCCACACTTCCTGTCTGCCTTCAGTCAATCAGCATTTTTATTAAACCAGTAGATGGGACAATTAATTACAATGTAACAACATAATCATTACAAGAGATTCTGTGGGTTTAGGAAGAAACCTTGTGCTAAGGAAACCTCCCAGAACCCACAGCATGTCCCTAGTTAAGACTTCAAGCAATTGTAAAGAGGGTATCTAAAACACTTCCCTTATAATCAAATGAATGACCACCTTAATTGTCATTGTAGAACTTTCAGGAATGGAAGGAGGCAGAGGCAGAGATCCACAGCTAAGAATCAGGTCTAGATGCAGAGAGAGTTATATGAGCAAAGGAATGAGGATCATGAAGAGGAGACCCACAGAGATGGCTGACCTGAGCTATTGGGAGCTCACTGACTCTGAAATACAAGCTGAGACACTTTCATGGAAAGGAACAAAAGCCACCAAAGACAGGTCAATCAAATGGTGTGGGCAGTTTGTGGAGCCTCTTGCAGTAGGACCAGAGTACATTACTAGTACATGAACTGTCTGAAATCTTGGAGTCCATTCCCTACAGTGAAACTGTTGGGAGCCGCTGGCCCCAGCTCCTCAAGGTGGCGCCAATATCCGGTGCTGGCCAACCCGCCTGAGTCAGTAAAGAGCGCATGCGTTTGGTACTCTCGCGAGATTGGTCTCTCCGCCTCTCCCGTGGCGTCATGTGGGATAATGAACTGCAGCCTATAGAAAGGTGACACGTCCAAGGCAGAGGCCTTTGGTCTATATAAAAGTTGGGCTTCCTACCTCGTGCTCTCTCTCTCCATTGTTCGTAAGCTAGTGCTCTCCCTCATGGAGCATTAAAGCTTTGCTGCAGAAGGATCCTACGTGTGTCGTGCCTTTTCTTGCGGGCGAGAAGTGGGCGCGGGACATGAAACACCTAATTCAGCCTTGCTACTGGGATAAGGGACTTGTATCTACCTCAGTTGCATATGCCAGACCAACTTGAATCACCTTGGAATTTCCTGCTCTCCTTGGGGAAGGGATGAGTGATGGGGTGGAGGAAGTTGAAAAAGGACTAGAGGAAGGAAAAGATGAGTAGCAGTGATAGATATGGAAAAATTTAAATAAAAAGTTCTAAACAATAAAAGAAAAAGCATTGAGGCACTTAAATAGTCATCAGAATAGAATAGAAATCACTTCTCTAATTTAATAAAAATCTGTTCTGTTTCTACAGATAGCTTTTTAGATAGTGCCTAAAATCTATTTTAAAAAATCCAAACTAGATTATGCATACATATTAGACTACTAAAGAAAGGCTTGAGGCTTCTGTATTTGTATGTTGATATTGAATATACCTTTTCATGTTAAAATGGAGATAAATTGGAAGAGAACTCGAGGTAGTTGAGGGAGTGTCAATGTTCTAGAGATTGCTGCACACTACAAGATTTGGTGATCTAGTTTGTGAAGAAATGAGGGTATCTACTTTCTAAAGAGGTAAATTTATACAAATCACATCTGTTTCGAGTGATGATGAAAGTTAATGAACTAAAAGGAAATTTGATTTTGCAGAAAGCCTGTTAAATACAATCCTATAATCAGTTCTCAGTTCCAATGCCCTAAATATCCCTTTAATTCAGATAAATATTTTTAAGTTTCATTTTATCAAATGTATCTCAACAGAGGGCAATATTTTATTTAAGTAATTAATTATATTTGCCATTTAAGTGATATGACATATCAATAAGTGTCAATATGTATATTTAAATATATAGACAGAACTATAAAAATTTTGTTTTAAAATTGTTTTTTGTAGTTTTTTTGATCTTAGGCTGATAAAAATTTTTGATAGAATTTTGAAATTTAATTAAATATATGCTATTTTAAAGTATATGATATTCTATGTGTTCCTATATTACCATTTCATTTATATACGAGTTTTTCTCTCCAATAAGCTCAAAACTAACATTTTATTATTTTTCAGTGTTTCAATGTATTTCAATTTCTTGTTTTTTGTTTCTTTTTATTTTGTTATATTTTATTTAAAAGGTCATTTTTATCTATTTATCCCCATGCTTCCCCTCTCTTCCCTCCTCCCAATCCCTCCTAGTCAACTTTCAGTCTCCCCCCCTTCCCCATCCACCCATTCCCTCCCACAAAAGGGTAAGATATCCCAATGTGGGTCAGCTCAGCATGGCACATCCACTCCTGCCAAGTCTGATTTCCTCATCCCAAAGTCTAGATGGGGTTAGGTGTTCCTCTGCAGGGAATGGGTTACAAGATGCAAGCCCATGCATGGGAACACAGTCTGATCCCACCCTTCATGCTACACACACTGCTCATGTGAGTCAACAATTGCCCACTCTTGGAGGGCCTAGTTCCTTCTCCCTGATGGATCTCAAGTGGTTATTCTTGATCCCCAGAGCTCCAGCCAGCCATCACTGTAGGAATTTTCCTCATAATCCCTATCTCCTTGCTCACATAGACTCTCCTCTCCTGCTCTCAGCTGGACCCGGAGCTTGATGCAGTGCTCAGCCATGGATCTCTGCCTCCAACTCTATTCTTTGTTAGATCTAATTTCTGTGATGACACTTAGTATAGTTGCTAATTTGATTATAGGGAAAGTCCTGTTTAGGCACCTCCTCCACTATTGTTTGTAGACTTGGCCAGGGACATCCTGTGAGTTCTTGGACATTTTCCTAGCACCCATTCTCTTTCCAACCCCACATTGGCTTCCTCTATTGAGATATCCATCTTATTCTATCTCCCTCTGTTCCTCTCACTCATCTATCTCCTTCTTTCAGGATTTGTTTCCAACTCTCGTTGATTGCAACCTGTTATGGTCCCAATTTGCTAAGGTGATCTCTAATTTATATTCTTAGAGGAATCTCTGGATGTCTCTCTTAAGTTACTTCTGATCCCAGACTGTTCATGAATTGTGGTTTGAAGCTTGTGTATTCTTCGTTTTTTGTCTAAGAAAGGCAAATTCCAATTATGAGTGAGTACATCCCATGCCTATTTCTAGACTTGGGATACCTCACTTATGAGGTATTTTTTTTTTAAACATATACATTGTATCATTTAGAGAATGTATCAAAAGGTCTGTCTTCCTATAAAATAACTTTTGAAAGGTTTAATAATGTAAATTTAAATCATAGATCAACTAAGATTACTTCATAGTTTTTAATTGTTAAATATTTGAGAGAAAGTTTACCAAGACATTATAGATTTCTTTATACAACAAAACCCTTTGTAAGAGTTTGGAAGGTTTGTACAATGTTGAAAGATTATTCCTCTTGTACCTATATTTGGCTACAAGCAGCCATGTCAAGTGGTTCAAAATTGTAAATTTAGCTCCAGAGGATCTGACACCCTATTCTGGTTTTATGAGCATCCATCCACTTACCTATGCACATACACTCATTCATTCACACAAACACACACACACACACACACACACACACACACACACACACACATGTATATATTATATCATATATATGTGTGTATATATATATATATATATATATATATATATATATATATATATATAAAAGAAATTTGAAGTGTCTTTATAATGCTATGTTTCTTCAGAAAAGAAAAGAATGATTCTAATGAGATAACATTTAAGTACATTTAACTTCTTTAAATTAAAGTAGGTTAAAGTCACAGCTCAAGAATTTGGTCATAAGAAAAACTCTAAAACATTTTTGAATTAGCTCCTTTGGTTTAATACAAATAAAACTTGCAAAGATATCAATTGAACAAATCTGATTCAAGCATTTGATTCTTTGATAAAAGTGTTTTAATGGTGTTCTTACCCTCTTCTTCCCTACTTATATAAACATTATTATTGCTCTTTACCATTTCTTACACTACTGTATAACCTTGTACCAATCCTTCCTCTCTCTTCTCCCTTCACTGTTGGTTTATCCACTGTCCATGAGTATCTAGTGTAACACTAACTGTGGGAACTAAGCTTAACATGTATAATATTTATTGAATGGTGTATACCCCAATTTATGTCCTTGGGATCTATCATTAAAATAAGTCCTTCTAAATGTAAATATTAAAATTGTACAGTGAAATTTTGATCACATACTAGTGAGGTTTGCTTAAATTCCATGCTTCAGTTCACAAAAGACAGGTTCATTAATCTGCTTCATTCTTGATCTGTTGTCCCAGAGTCTCAGGACTTTTATAATTTAAGTAATTCATTTTAGCATTTATTTTATCTAATTAAACATTAAATAAATTGTACATTTTTCAGAACATTCCTTTCAAAATGGTTTTTAGATTAATGGTATCTCTTAATCAAGAAGTTAGCTAATGAAATCACAAGCTAGAAACAAAAAAATTGAAACATTACTACATTCTTTTATTAGCTGATATTTTAATATATTATGCTAATTACATGAATTTTTATTTTACTATTAAGTTTACTGAAGACCATTTTCCACTTAGGCATTCCCAAACCATTTCATTTTAACACCTTTCACCTTTCTGACACTCAAATCTGAGTTAAAACAGAAACATAGATGACTAATGGCTTGATATTTTATTACTAGAAAATGGGTTTTATAACAACTATTTTGGAAAACAACTATTACCCTGAATAATATTGCCAAATCATTTGGTATAGAAATAAAATATTAATTAAAAACAAGCTCTAGAATTCAAATCAGAAACTGTATAATTTATGTTAAAAACTTTTCACAAGTAATAGGAATATATGTATATATATATATGCATACACATATATGTATATACATATACACACTCCTCGGAATAAAGGACACTCTACACTAGCAGCACTGCTTTTCAACATTTTCTACACAGAGAACATAAGAGAATTAGTGCTGTGATCCTTGCCTAAGGCCCTTATTGAAGCAATTTATTCATTATCTCCCTACAAGTGGTGAGGTATGTGAAAATAATCTTATCAAGGTCTAGATTTGTTTCAGAAAGACTTAAGATCTAAAGATATAACTTTAAAGCTCTTCCACTAGGGAAATTATTTCCCTGGAGAAAATTAAACAGCTGAGAACCTCAAACTTTGATCTAAACTGCTCATAACAGTCAGAGACAATATTAAGACAGTAATTTCCTTATGTTTTCATCTGCAGGTGTGAGCCTCAATAACAAAATACAAAAAGCCCAAAACATCAAATTGTTGCAGAAAATAATCTCAATTGTATATTTTAGCAATTATCTCACATTTTACTTATAAAGCATATTGGAAGGATGGCTAAGGGTAAGGTAGAATTTAACTTGGTTCAAATGCTTTATGTATATTAAAAAATAGTAATTAAATGATTTGATTTTTGTTGTGTATTTTAATAGCTATGTATAAAATATTTCTAATTACAGAAGGAATGGTGTCACATTTTTTGAAACCCATTTCAAGCTCAACCAGCCCTAAATAAAATACTTCAGGACTCCCAAGATGCATATTTCTTCTGTTTATGTTTATCACTCTGATGCAGATGTTGCTCTGAGGTTTCTGATGAAGGAGTGACATACTCAAAATCCCTTCAGGAAACTTTTAAAGTAACAACTGTTCCAGTTCTTAGATGCTTCAGTCTTTTCTCCTGTAACCCAGCCCCTTCAGACATATTTTGCCCTTTTTATAGCCACCATACACCAATGGGAAAGGCCTTTACAAGGTGGGTTACTGTCAGCATGGGGCTCTGTCCCGCGCCTATTTCTCGCCCGCAAGGAAAGACGCAGTACACATTTAGGATCCTTCTGCAGTACAGCTTTAATGTATCTTGGGGGAGAGCATTTAGCTTACGGAAAATGGAGGGGAGGGCAGAGAGAGGAGAGAGAGAGAGAGAGCAAGGGAGATGGGGGCCGAGCGGACAGGGCCCGGCGGGGAAAGGGAAAGTGAAAGGGACCACGAGGTAGGAAGCACCCGGTTTTATGTCAACCACATGGCCCCCGCTTTAGACGTAACATCTTCCTATAGGTTGCAGTCCAGTACCCCACATGACGCCACGGAAGAGGCTGAGAAACCAGTCTCGCGACTACTGACTCAGGCGGGTTGGCCAGCACCAGATAATAGCGCCACCTTGAGGAGCTGGAGCCAGCGGCCTCCAACATCTCACCCTTCTTAAATATTAAGCAAAGAGAAAGTCCTGTAAGAGGGTGGAGACAGTGATTGTCCCCCAGAACACATTGTGGACTTGCGTGGGGGTCATCTCTAATCTCTTAACAGATCAAGATGCCCCCAGCCTGTCCTCTGCCTTTTGCTGGGAAGGGAATTAAGACAGACACCCTTATGCAGGACAATATGTCTCCAGGACATGGGTATGTCCTGTGCAATGCCCTTGGCTCAGCATACCTCTTAGGAAACGGGCTGAACACTCCGCCTAGTGCAATAGACAAGGCTGTCTTAGGTGTGTAGGAGCTGTCTAAGCCACAATATCTCTATTGCTTTAGCATAGTTAGCCATACCTCTATCGAGGTTTTTGAGTCTAGAGCCATTAAGGCTTGAGCTGAAACTGTTTTGTTTCTCTGACTTTGGATTCTGAACCTGCAAACCGTCTAGAGAAGAATGACTAGTCCTCCGCAAAAGGCCAGGTCAGACATATCCACCCCCACCCACTTTTTTGGAGTAGGGGAGGGCCGAGGGGATTTATAGAGTAAGCTCTCTGGTCAGCGACAGGTCTAGCCGAGTGGAATTGGCCTGGACGATCGCCACCTGCAGGTCACGAAGGGTCTGTTCAAACTTAGACAACCAATTCTGTAAGAAAATTGAGAAAGGCTTTTCGAAAGATTAGTTGTCTTTGTAAAGTTTTATATTGAATAGAGGTTATGCATAAGCCAGCAAGTTATTGCTCACACCTCAACTGTGCCATTTACTGGGGTGGACAATTTGTTAACCGCCTGTGCAGTCTGCACTATTTTTGAAAGTGCACTAGCTGAGGCAGTCACTGAGGCACCCATGGCAGCTGTGACAATGATTTTTACCATAACAGCAGAGATTCTAAAATCTCTTTTTTGTCTAAATAGCTGCGAGCTACTGGGGAACCACGGTGGTATGGGCACAAATCGTGGCATGTGGGCCGCTGCTGCAAAGAAGTAAAGCTGAGCATCTCAGCATAAGGCATAAAGGCAATTATCAAATTTGTATCTCAATTTATCTATAATTTCTGAAGCATTGCTAACAATCTAAATAACTGGTGGTTAAATTGGGAGAAAATGAAAATATTTTAGGCATGGCCCAACCTATATTTCTGGATTGGCAACTGTTACATGGTAAAATTGAATTTTTATCTGGCCTGCCTGAGCAAAAGGAAGCCAATTTTGGTTTTATCAAACTCTGTTTCCTTTGTCAGGCTGCCGAGAAATTTTTTAGTAATATATCTGAACTATTTTTAACTAAAACATAAACTTCTCTTTAACCCCAAACTTCTATTTTCTTTAAAGCTATGTCTAAATCTTTATACATCACCGGCATTGGCAGAGAGAAGGTGGGCATTATCTTTTACTGCTGTCACCAAACACATCAACTGGAGAAGGCGAAGGCTCTTTTTCTTGCAATATTTTTCTGGTGAGGCGCTCTGGGATCCAAACTGGATTTTTTTCATCCTGTGGAAAAACACAGACAGCTCCCCGGGATCTTATTAAAATAGGATCCGGGCCTTTCCATTTATTTTCTAAAATATCTTTCCATTTTACTAGCTCTTTTGGCCGTTGTGGTTCTGAGCAATGTCGCTCAGCAGCATTTTGATATTTATCATCAATATTTAAAAAATTTATGGTAAACAACGCCAAGGCAATTGACACTCTTGGTGTTGGGGGCAGTTCTACTCCCCCTCTCTGTTTTAATAAATAGGATTTTAAGGTCCGATGTGCACGTTCAATAATGCCTTGTCCTTGAGGGTTGTATGGTAACCCGGTAAGGTGTGTTACTTGCATCTGTGCACAAAATTGGGTGAATTTTTGGGAGCTGTAAGCTGGCCCATTATCAGTCTTGAGGTAAGCTGGTTTGCCCCAGGCGCTCCATGCCTCTAAGCAATGTTGAATAACATGTATAGTCTTTTCTCCTGTAAGTGGTGTGGCATGAATAATACCTGAACATGTATCAATAGAAACATGTATAAATTGAAGCTTTCCAAAGGATGGAACATGTGTCACATCCATCTGCCATATTTGTAATGGTGAAATGCCTCTTGGGTTAACCCCAACAGTTTTAGTAGGGAGGAATTGACAGCAGTTTTGACATTGTGTCACAATTTCGCGAGCTTGTTGTCTAGTAAGTGAGAAATGCTTGCGTAAAGTCTCTGCTGTAACATGAAATTTTGTATGAAAATCTTTTGCAGCTTGCAACGGATTAGCAAAGGCAGCAACGACCAGGTGTGTAGCTTGGTCAGCCAAATTATTTCCTTTGGTCATAGGACCTGGGAGTCCCGAATGTGCCCGTATATGGGTAATGTAAAAGGGCTCACGTCGTTGCAGCAAACAGTCTTGTATGGTACAAAACAGGGCAGACACTGTACTAGAAGGATTAATAACACCGGCCGTTTCAAGTAACTGAAGGGCATTTACCACATAATGGGAATCAGACACAATATTAAGTGGACAATCAAACTTTTGTAAAACTTCTAACACAATTAGACATTCTACTATCTGGGGTGATTTTTGACCAAAATCTTTAAAAAATGTCTGTGAATTTATAATGTAAGCACCCCTTCCATTTCCTGAGCCATCTGTATATACAATTAAGCCATCTTTTAAAGGCACTGAGGAAGTAACACGTGGATATATCACAGGGTGATAAGCCACAAACTGTAACAAAGGATGTTTAGGATAATGATTATCAATTTTCCCAGGAAACATAGTAGTTAATATGGCCCAATCATCATTGGTAGCAGCTAGGACCTGAACCTGATGGGTGGTATAAGGTAAGATCATCACAGTGGGATAAATACCAAAACACTCAGCCGAGGCCCTCAAGCCTTTTTGAGCTAATTGAGCAACGGCAGAGGACAGGCTGCACTCCCATTTGTGGTGTCAATAAGAAGTGGGAGGAGGCACACAGGTCCAGTCGGGCTCTCCCGGAGGGCTCACACTCTTGCTTTCCCTGACAAACTTTGCCCCATACTTTTGCGGGCCCTGGGACATGGGGCCCACTATCTCGTTTTTTGGCTCTGTAGTCTCTAATGGTGGTAGAATTCTCCCCTTAATATCTCGGACTGAGCGGCACTGATCTGTCCTATGGTATCCTTTACTACATCAAGAGCATAAGGAGGGGGTAGGCCCCTCAGAGACACAGCATTCCTTTTTAAAATGGCCGGGCTTGCCACATTTAAAGCAAACTCTCTTGGCGGGACCCACTAGAGGGCGCCTCTGGGACTGCAAAATGGCTGCAGCCAGACCGGCGTTTGTCAGGGGACCGCCAAGCTCTCGGCATACCCTTAACCAGTCTTGTAGACCTTTATTTTTTCTGGGAGCTATTGCCATACGGCATTCTTTGGTAGCTTGTTCAAATACCAGCTGCTCTATCAGAGGGGCAGCCGCCTCTGGGTCACCAAAGATTCGACCTGCTGCCTCTGTCATGCGAGCTACAAAATCAGAAAAGGGCTCTTGCGCACCTTGAATGATTTTAGTTAATTGACCGCTCCCTTCTCCCTTTTTGGATAAAGCCTTCCATGCCCTAATGGCTGTATTAGCAATCTGCTGATAAGCTCCCCAGGGGTAATTAGTCTGATCAGCCGCGTGTGGCCCTTGCCCTGTCAGCATCTCAAATGTCCAGAGCTGTTGTTCGGGGGTAAGTGCAGTAGCGTTGGCCCTAGCCTGTTCTTGAGCAGCCTCGTGCCATAAGGCTTTCCATTCTAGATATTGACCCATACTAACCAGGGAGGCCTTAGCAACTGTCTGCCAGTCGGCAGGCGTCATGGCTGACAATGCTAACCTGTCCAGCTGAGCAACCGTAAAGTTGGCGGTTACACCATACTTTCGGACTGACTCGGCTAGTTCTTTAATCTGAGCGTATTCTACAGGAGCATGTATCCGTCCCCCTTCCGCTGCTTCAAACACTGGATAGGCCAAGCTGAGCTTTTTCTTAACCTTCTCAGACAAAAAGGACAGGGTCCCAACTCGTCCCTCATAAGGAGGGGGAGCGGTAGATACTGGCCGTGTAGGTTCGACGGTCAGTTGTCGTTTTCTAACTCTCACATTCTGATCCTCGGGGGGAAGTTCATCAGGATAGTATCCCTCTGTAGCTGCCTCTTCTTTTAGTTCACTCTCTTTATCAGGGCTCAACTCATCGTCTCCTGATTGCTCCGATGTATCAGAGCCACTAGGGGAGCCATACTTTAAATCTAAATTTTCAAGTTTCTGTATCGGGTACAAAGTGGTGGAACTAGGCTTTAGTTTCTGGTTTCCCAGCTCCCCCAAATTTTTTATTTCATCGGGGGGTCCTTTTTCCTTATGAAGTAGTTTTTGGTTTTTTAATTCTCCCATCTTTATGGGGTCCTTTTTCCTTGTATTACGGCGCGCGCCTAACCTCACACTGCGCTCGGTTTCTGACATGCTGTCCTGAACTCTCCTTATCACGCCTCGCCCTTTAGCTATCAGATCTTTACAAGCCTTGTCTTCTACAAAGTTCTTTAGGGTAGGCTGTGCCAAAGACTGGGAGGATCTCACAGACCGGTAAAAGCAATACGCAACCACAAGCAATAACGCTATTAAGACAAGCACCAAACCTCAAGAAACCCTTTCCAGAGTGGCAAAAATCCCAAATTAAAGTCCAGTTCAGACATACCTCTCCAAGCAACCTGTCCGCAGTTCTGAATCCACCTCGTCTCTGAGGGCGGTGCAAACGATGTATCTCCCGGGTTTTCGGCACCAATTGTCCCGCGCCTATTTCTCACCCGCAAGGAAAGACGCAGTACACATTTAGGATCCTTCTGCAGTACAGCTTTAATGTATCTTGGGGGAGAGCATTTAGCTTACGGAAAATGGAGGGGAGGGCAGAGAGAGGAGAGAGAGAGAGAGAGCAAGGGAGATGGGGGCCGAGCGGACAGGGCCCGGCGGGGAAAGGGAAAGCGAAAGGGACCACGTGGTAGGAAGCACCCAGTTTTATGTCGACCACATGGCCCCCGCTTTAGACGTAACATCTTCCTATAGGTTGCAGTCCAGTACCCCACATGACGCCACGGAAGAGGCTGAGAAACCAGTCTCGCGACTACTGACTCAGGCGGGTTGGCCAGCACCAGATAATAGCGCCACCTTGAGGAGCTGGAGCCAGCGGCCTCCAACAGGGCTCAAGTGTCTGAAATTTCTTTTTCTCTTTTGTAATGTGGAGTAATAAATAGCACAAAGCAAACTGGTGATTTATGGAAGATGGTAATATGTGGTCTGATAATGTGTTAGTATCTCCATATGACAGCCAAAGCTTCTTTTATTTTCAAAAAATGTGATGTAAGTTCTACAAGTGATATTTTCTTCCTAGAAAGTGATTGAGTGTCTAAAAAGTTGCTGCCCACACACCATACATATTTTCAAAAGACAGCAAAGAAAGACGGAAATAAATACTGAACCAAAAAGGGAGGTAATATAAATTGATATAGTATCTATTCTAACAACAAATATTACAAAATTAGCTCAAAACAAATCTTTTTCTTCATACTCAATAAATGGGGAGTATGGATGTGTATGAAGCCAGGACTTCTGTTTAACAAACTGAACTCAATCAAGAGATTAACAGTCGCAGTAATGCAGTAATATCTACTGTGGACCCAATGCCTGGACAAGCTAATTTATTTTATTTTATTTATTCAGGAATTCATAAATACTTCACTTGACAGATATATGCTCTTTAAAGTACCACAGAATAAAATCTTTTGAGTTTACAATGAAGTTAACAATATCATTTTTGTATTTCATGGAAATCAATTTCATACACTGAAAATCATTTCTCCCTATGAAATATCTTCAGCCCTCATATAGTCAACTGGAGAATGACCAGACAATGACAATCACAACTGTGGGGAAATGTAGATGTAAACAGTTTGACACTCACTCAGAAGAAAGAGTCAACATTAGCTACGTATTGAAAATCTCCATGCTGAAAATAAACATAATTGCAATCATTTGTTATCAATAGTGTCCCTACCTATTTTTTTACCTACCATAAATAGAAAGAAACTCTAGAGGTTGCTGAAAAAAATTCCGGTTTAGTGTAGGGACTTTCAGAGGGAATGGAAATGAGATGATCTCATGTGTTGTAAGGAACAAATGTGCAGAATACTTGTGTTTTTTCTCAGGTGTCATCTCATTTAAAACTTGCTATAAAGTAATCAGAGACATATTCTCAGAATGTTGCCCAAAAACGCTAGGCATTAAACAAAGTAAAGTACCTGCTTCCTTATATAGAACAGACTATGGATAACATTTGGTGATAACTAAGAAATTTACTAAATAGAAATATTTGAATGTATATTCTTGAAATCATAAATTATAGGCATTTCAGTGCTGAGTCTGCATTTTTTAAATACACAAATCTGACATTATTTGTATTCTGCTTTTTGAGATTGCCCTGTTTCTAAATCTAAATGAGCCTTTCTTACAAAAAAAAAAGTGCTTTTACAGAATGGATTTGCCCTGTCAATTCTCCATTTTAAGAGCACAATTTTGCTT
This sequence comes from Phyllotis vaccarum, assembly GCA_033318265.1. NCBI lineage: Eukaryota > Metazoa > Chordata > Mammalia > Rodentia > Cricetidae > Phyllotis > Phyllotis vaccarum. Next base: position 119,587,806 of record JARWLC010000002.1, on the reverse strand, counting down.
CTTTTTTAGGGCAATTACAGAGAAAAAAATGCCTCTGTACTGTGGTAATCTTTGAGCATAACCATCTATTCAACAATCCTATGAGTCACAAACATAAAAATTATTCATTAAAGTAATGAGTGTGCAACCCAATGCATTTATTAGTTAGCCCAAACAAGGTAAACATATAAAAATATGAAAAATCATACAAGTAAATTAAGGCCTAAAATTTATCAAACTTACCAGGCTGAGGAATGTCTATAACACATTCACACGGATCCCATAAAAAAAAAAAAAAGCTGTCTAATATCTATGATGATCAGGGGCCCATCAACTTGTCTTCTAACCACCTAGTGTATGTATCGAGTGATAGACAATTAGAGATATATCAGTTGTTTCCGGGATGTCAACTAAACTTGGCTTACTGTTGACAAGACCTACATGACTTGTAGTCAAATCATTACCTGTTCATTTTTGACCATTTATTCATCTGTATCATATGCTAGCCTTCTCTTATATGGATTTTAAGGTCATGTACTTTTCTTCCTCTGTTCAAATCAATGCTAATACTGAGCTCAAATTCTGACCATGCAGGTTGACTCTCAACAGGTGCCTCCAGTAGCTCTTCATCGGGTGGTGGGAATAAAATAATACTACTTGTTTTCTGGAGGATAAATAGGCCACGGAGGCTTATGAATTCTAAGGTCCAGATGGCTTTGGCCAGCTAAAACTGGTTGCAACCTGAGCCTTGAAGCACATGTCAAAGCACTTCCTCTTGAGCTGGCCTGGGACCTGCCTGAGGGCCTTGGCAACAGAATCAAATTTCTGATTGAAAGTGACCTGGACCAATAAGAGATGGACATGCTGCAGCAGCAGATGCCAGCAAAGCAAAACCTGTCCTTCTGGAAGGGTTAAAGGTATATAAGGCTTGACCTTTTCTAATGTGGTCAATAAATCAGGGCAAGGCACATTGACTACCACTGACCATGTCTCATAAAAGAAAAGATAAGGGTCAATGTGTGAGATGAATCGGGCTTGGAGGATTCTAAGGGCCTGGGGGCCATCCAGCCTCAGCAAGCTTATATTGTTTACAACTAGTGTCTTGTAGGATGTGCTCAAAGCACTTCCTCATATACCAGCCACACCACAGCAGCAGAAACCAGCAAAGCATAGCTTGTTTCCCTGGCACAGTGAAGGGTACATAAAGTTTGCCTCTTCCTGAAATAAATTGAACTTCTTGGCTTGTTGCTTTTAATCTTGCTCCAGGAGTCTTAGTCCCCACTCCCCAAAGAGAACTTGCTGTGACCCTTAGAAATCTCCCCAATAGTTTTCATTTCATTGGCTCCCCATTTCTGCCTCTTAGGCTTCTTTAAAAATTATTGTATTCTCATGAGATCTCATAATACTTTTCAGCCATTCTGAAAGATGCATAGTTAGATGAATGGATATATATACCTATCTCTCTATAGATAGATAGATAGACAGATAGATGATAGATAGATAGATAGACAGATAGATAGAAGATAGATTGAGAGAGATGATAAATAGATGATAGATTTACTATATGAGAAATAATATATAATATATAAATTGATAATAATAATAATCAGTGAAATAAAATAAAGTGTTTTCTTATCTACTTACAAAGAGATGAGAGGAGATGATAAATTACTGCCACTGAAAGTGCCACATCTCATGCATTTATTGCTACATGAACTTGCTGCTGGTCTGTTTCTAATAAATCATGCTCATCATCATATTATTAAATTATAAAACACTTAACTTACCAGTTTTACCCACTCATTTCATCAGACCCTTCCCTTCAATATCCCCCAGAATACGATTGATAAATGCTTTAACTAGCCTTTTGTTTTTTACTGTGTAGTATCACTATGTAGTTCAGAGTTCCTTGTCTTTACTAAATCAAATGAAACCTAGAATGTGAGGATATTTTGTCTATTTACCCAGTATTGGAACTTAAGACATGTACTGGCATGATAAACAATCCCTGTAATGTTATTAATTTTGTTTGACTTATAATTCTCTTGATAAATGGAAACTAATGATGTATTTACAGGATGTTACCAGATGTCCTAGGACATTCTGATGCATATTTCAATACAGAAGTAATAATGGAGGTCTTGAATGACCAGATATAAAAACAGACTTAGGCATGATAAAAGAGAAGGAGATAGCTTTCTTAGCCTCATTTTCCTGCAGATGATTCCCAGCAGAGATATACTAATATTGCCCCTTTAAAATTTTCCATTGATGTCTATCAGTATTTTACACATAGAACCATTGCATTTGCTTACATAAGATTTGGTACAAAGCTGTGAGAATTGCATATGCTTCTAATCTAAGACATCAGAAAAATGGATGGAGCTTCTGTTAATTTCAAATGTGTACATATGTCATCTGAGTCTGTATTGAGATTGTTCATTTTAGAGAATTAAGCTGAGTAGTTTATTATTGTCTCAGTCTTAAAGTCATATAGAGTTTAAAGGCTTCTAGATACTATGGCTTATAATATTATTTTCCTGTCATGAGAATTATATGTCACAAAAATAGACAAACGTGTTTGTGTCTTTCTACAATGGCAGAATTGAATAACAATAAATTTATAAAGTATAGCAATTTCAATTTTCAAGATCTTGCCAGAAAATTTTGCTATCATTGGTAACCTATCTAAGGTAAACAATTTACTTTACTATCATCTTAATTACTGAAATTCACTCATATCACACAATGTGTACAATTAAATATATATTAGGGTTACAGGATGCACACAAAGGTAAAGAGACTGCAAGAGATTTATATTAGCATTCAAAAGTAGACTAATGGTGTTGTAAATATGTTTTGTATACATAAGCTATGGAACCCAAACAGATATAGGTAAGAATCTGCTGCTATGACTCAGGCCACTGAGGATCAGTAGTTTAATAAAAGAACATAAATTGAAGCCTGATCTCAAAGTTGAAAATGAAAGACTGGATCCAAAAGAAGGAAGTGGGTAGAAGTACAAATGTTCCTCAAAATTTTTAATTTATCAAAGTAAATTTACAGTGTTATCCTTCATACTCCCAGGAATTTACCATTACTTGCTACATGGATGCTGCTAGACAGATGCAATACTATTTCTACATATGTGTATAGTCAACATTCATCCTCAAAATGGGCCCTATAAATAGAATATCTTGGAGTTAAACATAATCTCAAGAAAACCCACAGTTTTAGACAATACAGAGTGTCTTAGAGAAGGACACAAATCTCAACTTTTCTATAGTCTATTGAGCAAAATAGACCAGATGCAAGACTGGAAGACAAATAAACTCTCATTGCAAAAACAATTAATTTCACCATGTAGTGATGTATTACATTGTCCACATCTGGAACTGTAGTATTGTCTAATATGTCTACTCCATCTTAATTCATGCTCCTTCTATGCATAAGATGTGTATACATACTTACTTCTAGTATAGGCTGAACACAGTTATTTGAATCTTGCAGTTACTCATATGGTGGAAGTAATCTTGTGTTTCAGGGAGGGGCAAGATATCTTGAGGACCTTCACACCAGCATCTATGTCCTTTAAATGGGTTCTTCCTTTATCTATTACATGTTTTCCTCAATTTACTATGCTATTCTCAAAAGCCAAATATTGAGACAATTCATCCCAAAGCCATGCTTCAGAATTAACACAGAGAGCATCACTGTTTCATATTTTACTAGTCAAAGAAAAAACACTAACATGTCAAAAAATTGCACATATAAATTGTTAGTACTGATATTGTTTGTTTCTTGGTAGAGTTCTTCTCTCAAATGTCCAAGCACTGAGTTCAATCTCCAGATTACTTAAACTGAGCATGGTGATATAAGCTTGAATTCCCATTACTTGGAAATGAAAGCAGGAAGTTCAGAAGTTCAAGCAACTACAAAGAGTGTTGGCACATTCCTGAGCTACAAGAGGTTGTGTTTAAAACAGAAAGTCTGGATCAAAGCTTCATTTGTAGTTACAAAGCAGCAAAGGCAGCTGATGAAGAGGAATGTGTACAGATTCGTTCAAACAACCTGCCACTTATGTCCAAATCTATGACATAAATCCTTTCTGACAAAAACAAACACACATGTAGATAAAAGCTACTTCTTCTTGTTCAAGGGCTTTGCAAAGTAAAAATGTAGGGGTGATTTTCTACTCTTCCCTCTTTGTTCTTGTGAAAATGCTTACCACAATATGAGAAAAATATTGGTTTTTGACACCAAAATTCCATATAATAGTTAATTTTAACAACCCAACTTGCTATAATCTAGGATTTAAGAAAGGAGTCTCAGTGAAAATGTACCTACATCAGGTTAAAAGTGGACCTGTATATAAAGAGTTATCTTGATTATACTAATAATGCTGGGACATTCCAACCACTGGATATACCATCATTCTCTAGCTAAGAACTTCTAAATTCCTACATGGTAGGGAATGTGAGCTAAAGTCCATTATGTATGCATTGGTTCTATCTTGACTGTTGACCAAGAATATGATTAATTGCTTAATGTTCTAGCAGTTTGAATACCCTACAATGCTAGACTATAACTTAGAAATATGAGCTAAAAGAAATGTTTATCCTTTGGGACTATGCTCTTGTACATTGTCAATATTTGTCATCCCTATTGGTTTAATAAAATGCTGGTTGGCCAAGTAGTTAGACAGGAAATAGAGGCAGGTAAATCATTGTATAATTCTGGGAAACAGAAGAATAGAGCAACAAATGCTAGCAGACATAGAGGAAGAGGAAGCAAGAGGAGAACGTTGTGATGAATAAAGGTGTGATGGGATTAAGGTGTCAGCCAATAAGGTCCGAAGATGCTTACCCAGGAGCCTGGGACCCTGAAGGGGGTGTGGCCAACCTGGAGTGGGTGTGACCAACCTCATTGATAAGTGGCTGTTGGGACACGAGGAGGCTCTCTTCCTGGTTCCTGGCTGCTGGTTATTGGAGAGACAAGATCGGAATCCATCGTCCTTCCGTCGTGCGTCCATCGATCGTCCATTGCTCAGATACTCCAGTCCCTGTTCAGGTGCTACTATAAGCTGTTATTAATATCATGAGTGTTGATTTATATTCTAATAAATATTTATCTTGACTGGTGCCTTGTAAGTAAAACTCTGCCTATATCTGGTGCCCAACGTCCTTGGCCCTGTGCCCTCAGGTATAGGGGGTCCCTTTGTGTTTTGAAAACTGTAAGAGGGCAGGGGACATACAGAGTGTTAACTTGGGCTTAAAGCTTCCTCTTGCTAGCGGGGTGTGGTTTCTAGCCCATTGGTCCAGTGCGCAAACGCCAGTTTTTGGCTCAGTGTGCAAGCACTAGATTTCAGCTCAGTGCACCAATGCGCATTTTCAGCTCAGTGTGCAAGCATGAGGTTTCAGCTCAGTGTGCCAATGCAAGTTTTCAGCTCAGTGCTCAAGTGTGATATTTCAGCTCAGTGTGCAAACGTGCTTTCCACTCAGTGTGCAGGCACAGTTTTCAACTCACTGCCCTGCCACAGCACCTGGCTCTGCTGCAGCACTCGGTTTTCAGCCCCCAGACCCAGTGTGAACAGCACACACCCACCTGGCCTACCAGCGCAGTGCTCAGGAGGAGTAGATCATTGTCCACTTGGCCTGCCACTGCCTGCCTGTATGGCGGCTCCGCACATCTAGCCCTAGTAATGGAGTTTAAAGTGCACGTACACCCCTCCCCCCAGCCAGCCCATGTGGTCGCTGATTGTGACCTGGGCCACTGTAAATTACTCACGCAAGCAAACAAAGGAAGCAAAAACCCTTCTATTTTGTGATTAACATCCTGTCTTAATTTATGAGAATTTGCTTTTTGCAAAGATTTTATTCTGCCTCTGGGGTCCATCAAAACCCCATAGGGTCTGTAGGTAGCTTCCTGCTGCTGAGAGTCTCTGCATCTGCCATACAGTGGGCAAGGCATTGAACACTACTGTGACAGTTGTGGACTAAACGGCATGATTACACCTGAATTGATGCAATGGCAGACAATTATTCTTTTGAAGAATTTAGGTCATATTTTGCCATGGTGGTTGATAAATTTTTAAATGAATATCTTGAAGGATTCAATACTCCAGTCCTACTATTTTTTGGCTTATTTCTCTATTTTATGTTTCAAAATAAGAGGATGGTGACAGAGGTGTCAAATGGAAACCAACAATTACTGTCCAGATTATGTATTATGGAACTATGGAACTCTACAGTGGCAGATGAGGTTAAACAGGTATAAAATGTAAATTGACAGTTGTTGTCCGAGGTATATGATGTGGAACTGTGAAACACTAAAATGGCAAAACGGATGGACACTCTGGAAATTGGTTACAACAAGCTTTCAGATAAGGCTTCCTCTGTAGATAAGGATAACACTGTACAAGAAAAATATAGGCTCTACGTAAATGATGAAAACAAGAAACTTGTTGAATGTATTAATAATGAGAACAAGAAAATCATTAATTATGTTAATGATGGGGATTGAAAAATTGCTGGTTCGGTGAGGTCTTTGGAAGGACTGCTTCATCAGAACACTCAAGCTCTAGAAAAATCAATAGTATCTAAACTTCAAGAATGGAAACCAGTAGTATCCAAAATCCAGGAACAGGAACCCATAATATCCAAAATACAAGAATGGGAGGAGTGTATTGCAATACTGGAAAAGGGTAGTGATGCATCTTATGCTCAGAACAGTTCAGGTCAACCCCCAATGGGATATTATGGTACTGGAGATACTCTACTTAAGATGGTATACATAACAAGGCTGCCCTCTTCTGCACCACTATTGTTCCCAGCTGCTATTCAGACAAAGATAGCACCTGGGGGATCCTCAGGATATGTAGAGAATAGCTATGAGTAAGTACATATGACAGACATCAAGGATTTTAAAGAGGCAATATCAATGCACGGTATACACTCTACTTATGTGAAGCAGCTTCTAAATTCATGGTCAGCAAAAAACGGGATTCTACCAACTGATTGGATGCAGATAATGGCTGCTGTCTTGGACCAAAGTCAGAATTTACAATGGAGAGGCTGGTTTAGAGAGGAGGCCAAGACCTTAGAACAACAGGAAAAATTAGGGGTTTCTTTGCTTCTCAGGACCAAATCCTTGGTGAAGGCATTTTTGCTGATGTGAGGACTCAAACTAATTATGATGAGCATACTTTATTGCTATGCTGTACTGCTGCACTGAATGCTTGGGAAAAGATTTTGGACCCAGGTCAAAAAATTGAGCATTATACTAAGGTCAAACAAGGCTTAAAGGAGACTTATACTGACTTTCTACAGAGGCTTACCACAGCTGTTCGTAGAGCAATATCACATCCAGAACTTTGGAAGCAATTGATACTTTCTCTGGCCTTTGATTATGCTAATATGGAATGTAGAAGAATGCTTATGCCTTTAAAAATCAGAGCTGCACTTATAGAAGAATGGATTCAATATGCAATCAATGGTGAATCTCTCCATTGCAAAGAAGAGAATTGGGTAGGCTAAGTTGTTGCTAATGTTAGGGTGAGGAACCAAGGCATCACTTGTTTCAACTGTGGTAAACAAGGTCATATAAGATGGAACTGTACACAAAGTACTCTTGGAAATAATGCCTAATTTAGGTTTAATTTGAACAGAAGGCCATTGCCAGTGAATGTAAATCTACCAGGGACAAAGAAGGCAACACTCTACCATTGGGAAATGCCTTTCGGGGCTTCCCTCGGGAAGCCCCCCAAATTCAGACTCCAAATTCGAGGATGGTGAGATCATATCCGGTCATAGTAGAAGACCTGCATTCTCAGGATGAATAGAGCTTCCAAAACCTGATTTAGAAGATCCTACAGTATTAGATAATAACATAAATTCAAAAGAAAATTCAGAAATTCCAAAAAGAATCACAAAACGAATATTTTGTCAGACTTCAATAAATGAACAAAGACCAAAATTGGGAATACGGATAGATAATATTTATATCCAGGCTTTAGTTGAAACAGGGGCTGATGTTTTGATCATAATCCCAAATCATGGCATCCAAGATGGCCTTTACAGACAGTAGATATCCAGTATCTGGGTATTGGAACAATATCTCAGGTGAAACAGAATGTGAGATGGCTTGAATGCATAGGACCAGAAGGTCAGAAAGGACAGTTGAAGCCATATGTGGCTGACATAGCAGTGAATCTGTGGGGTTGCAACCTTCTAATGCAATGGAATACCCAGATTAAAATCCCTCCCAGTTCTGATATCAACTGGAGACTCAGTTATGTTTCCAAAAATGATGCTTTAAGGTACTATGGAAAAAATTCACCAGCCATTCAGGTTGTACAAAAGAATTGCCTAATAACCACAGAACCTAAAAGGACACTCACAGCACTGCCTTTGAAATGGTTAACAGAAAAGCCTATTTGGGTTCAACAATGGCCTTTGATGAGAGAAAAACTTCAGGCTTTGGAACAGTTGGTACAGGAGCAGTTACAGGCTCAGCATATCAAAGAATCAACCAGTCCATGGAATTCTCCTGTTTTTGTTGTCAAGAAAAAAATCTGGAAAATGGAGGATGGTGACAGATTTAGGAGCAATTAATAAGGTGATTCAACCAATGGGCTCCTTATAATCTGGTATTCCCCTGCCTCTGCTACCAAAGGGATGGCCTATTGCAGTTATTGATTTTAAGGATTGTTTTTTTTACCATACCATTACAGGAACAGGACAAAGAGAAATTTGCTTTCACAGTGCCTACTCATAATAATTCCTTTTGTACATAGTCTTAGTTTAGAACCTTCTTAGTTAGACAAAAGAGGGAGATGTGGCGGGATTAAGGTGTCAGCCGATAATGTCTGAAGATGCTTTTCCAGGAGCCTGGGACCCTGAAGGGGGTGTGGCCAACCTGGAAGGGGTGTAGCCAACCCTGTTAATAAGTGGCTGCTGGGACACAAGGAGGCTCTCTTCCTGGTTCCTGGCTGCTGGCTGCTGGCTGCTGGACACAGGATCGGAATCCATCATCCTTCCATCACACGTCCATCGCTTGTCCATCACTCGGATACTCCAGTCCCTGTTCAAGTGCTACTATAAGCTGTTACTAATATCGTGAGTGTTGATTTATATTCTAATAAATATTTATCTTGAACTGTTGCCTTGTAAGTAAAATTCTGCCTACATAAAGGTACCAATTCATATGGCTAAGCATAGATAGAAATAATGGGCTAACTTAAGTTATAAAATTTATAAACCTGAGCAATAGGTCAAACAACTTGTAATTAATATAAGCCATTGTATGCTTATTTGGGAGTAAATGGTTATGGGACTAGCCAGGCAGGACAGAGAAACTGTAGGGGTACACCCTTCTCCCTTGAATTCCTTTTTAAAAGTTTTGTTTTGAATTATAGCCTTAGAAATAAAACTTACAACCTAATATAAGGCAAGACACATACTCATAATGATTAGTGTCACATGATCCTTCATACGAACAAAACAAAGAAATATTATAGACAAAAGAATAAAGAAAATAAAAATAGATTTTTTTCAATTTTTGATAAATTTGCACACAGTTCTCAATATATTGTCTTTCATTACACTTTTTTTAATTGTATGCTTTGGTCATTGAAGTGTTGATCAATTGATCCAATAGCATAGTCATTTCTATTATACTTCTTGTTAATATAATTTTGTATTCAGTTCAGTATAGAACTTACCAACAAGACTTTTTGAGTACACTCATAGTACTTCATTTATATATTAAATATAGGGAAGAAGAGAACAGATATAATAATCATTCAAATCAACTTTACAAGTTGGTTAACTTTCTAGAAGCTTGTACGTTCACCTGAGCTACTCATTATATACAAATCATTTCTTCTGAAATAAATCAGAAAGAAACATATGCTTTTTTAAACTGAAATTATTACAAGTGGCACATCAAGTCTGTGTTTCCATCATAGCAGTTACCAGCCATGTAGAAACACAACCTTCCTTTAGAAAGTTATGGAAAACAACTTGGACCCATGTATGCAATTGACACATTAGCACTTGCTTATGTGAACAGTATCTGAGGAGGAGTATTTTGGAAAATTTTTCTCTATGTCACTAAAATCACACTTGGTAGGAAGGTCCATTTTATTTTATTAATGATTCTTTATGCTCTGTGTTAAAACATAGGAATGTATTTCTGTATGCTGTGAATATCAGTCTTTAAATAAAGGAGCTGTTTTGGCCCATGACTGGCACCATAGAAAAAGTAGGAGGGGAAATCACAACATAGGCAGGAGAAGCAGTGCAGAGTCAGACAGATGGAGATGGTTTCCCAAAGAAGAAACATGTAAGGAGTACAGATAAGCCATGGCCCACATGACAGACTGATTAATGAGAACGGGCTGATTTAAGATGTAAGTGCAAGCTAGCAATGTGACTAAGCCATAGGCCAAACAGCGTGAACTTAATATGAGCATGGAATCATTTTGGGGGGCCTGAGCAGCAGTGGATGGCTAAGGGGTCTGGGGCTGCAGGTCTGTGGGTCTGGACCTCTGGCCACCCGGGGCAAGAAACCTCATTACAACAAGACTAAGCCTTATGCCAAAGAATATCAGCTATATGTTCTACTCATACTTATGATTTACGAGTATCTTGAAAACCTGAGGTAATCATAGCAGCAAACTGAATTTCAATCATAAAAATGTGTAAAAATGAAATCAAGATACTTTATTAGAGGAGATCATCATTTGTCCTTCTGATATTCTAACTGAAGTTGATGTGAGGTTTTCAGTGGTTTCTCCTTTAAACACTGTTCCACCAGAACTAGTTTAAGTAAAGTAAGTGAAGAAGCTGAATCCGAAATATGACTTCAAATTTCAGGGCATAGTGGTTTTGAATCCACTAATGAGGTCCTTTTCTTCTTCTCCCTAAACCCCTTTTTTGATATTCTTCTTAAGAATTGTTTGTTTTTATTTTTTTATGTCCATGTTGTGTGGATTTGTATAAGCACTTGCTTATTGGTGCCTAGTGAGACCAGAAAAGGTTTGAGAATTCCCAGCAGTTGGAGGTATGTGTTTGTGATCAGATGTTTGTGGGTGTGAGGAACTGAACTCTGCTTCTCTGAAATCACAGGTACTCTTAACTAACTAATCTCTATAAATCCTTCCTTACTATTTAAAACAAAACAAAAAACCAACTGCTTTTCTCAGTCTAATCACATAAAATACACTTAGAGTACTGTTCTTCTCTCTGGTCTTCTTGATCGTCAAAGTGTCTACTAGTTTTATATTTCTCTTTTCTAAAAATTTCTTTCTGTGAAGAAGCCTTTAAAAAAATAATGAGGCAATGTATAGCATACCTTTTGCTCTAACCATCTGATAACATGGGGCTACTGGGTTGGAAAGCACTTTTGATTTAACATTTTGTAGCATTTAAATCTCTAAATTCTAAAGTGTTACAGAGCCATGCAATATAATACACTGAAGTATACTCCTCAGTAATTTTAGTTTTTTCTAAATTATTCAATATTGTTCTCTAAATTATTCAATACCAAATAATCAGCACTGAAAACATACAAAAGTAGCATTATTCAGACTTAGAAGGCTGTATTTATCAATATATGTGTATAAGTATACATGCAGGTAATAACATTGAAAAAAAAAGACATGAGACAAAAAAAAAAACACAAGAGTATATGAAAGACTTTGGAGAGAGAAAGGAGATGAGAGAAATAAAATAATTCTATATAGTGTGAAAAATAAAAAGATATTATTACTGCCTAAATACTAAACTTTTGTTCATATCTGGAAACACAGGAACTGGAGACATGGTCCTGGTGTTCACAGCGTCCCACTCTTTTAGCAGTCTTCAATGAGTCCTAAGACATCAGCTCCACTGGATCTGATTTAATTATAGCTTATTTTGCATACTCTTTCTGTATTTGGATGGCTTTGATTTGTATGTTTGGTTTATTTTTGTCTAACTGATTAGACCATGACTTCTAAATCCACATAAAATAGAAATATGAGTTGGCAACCTGTTTCTTTCCTTGACCTTAAAGAAAAATTTTCAAAATTTCACTGTTGAATGTTATGTTCTCTCTGGTCCTACCACGTGTTTTATCTACTGTTTGATGTGCATTTCTTAAATGTATAAATACTGAGGTAACTTTACCACAAATAGATACTAAATTTGTATGGAATGCTTTTTATACATCTCCTGGGATATTATACATATTTTATTCTTCCACTATAATTGATTTGGCTTTTCAGAACTATTTAAAACAATCCTTTTCATAATAACATTTAAAATAAGAAAACACAGGGTCTAAAAGGGGCCTATATAAGTTAAATGGAAGTAAAACCATCCTACAAAAATTGAGCCTGTAATGAATCTAGTACACTTGCATTTTTACGGCTTGTTCTTCTGTTATTCATCGACGTTAAAATGCTTTGTGCATGCTTGAGAAAGAGTTTAGTCATTCTATAGATATGGATCACGAGCATTCTTCTTACGTTTCCCAGTGTCCCCAAGGAAAACATATTTTTCTATATACATCTTATACTTTTTACCTTAGTAACTAGGAATATGATGCTTCTTAATCTAATGTCCCAGGGACAATCAGACTTTTTGCTTCATGTAAGATAAACACTGTAATTAAGATCAGTATTTTCAAAGTTAAGATCTTTTTTTCTGGATATGAATATTATTAACTGGGTTTAATGTGGTGGTATATTGTATATTTAATAAAAGTGCCTGAAATATCAGAGGACAGAGCCACCCACAGAGCCAAGCCATAAAGATCAGTAAGTGTTGACCCACACCTTTAACCTCCGTACTCAGGAGACAGAGATGGATCTCTGTGAGTTTAAGAATGAAAAAAAAAACCAGGCAGTGGTGGTTTTTTAATCCTTTCACTGTTTAACAAAGTTAAACAAGGAGAAAAAGATAAATCCAGAGGAAACAGGAGTTCTTCCCTTCACGTACAAGCCCTTTAGCTGAGGATTCAGAAGTATTAGGTCTGAGGATTTGTGGAGATAGGAATTGCCTCATTTGGCCTGATGGATGGCTGGATGAGAAGTGACTGGTTCTATGTCTCTCTGATATTTCAGTTTCTCCCCAATATTTGGCTCCAGGGTTTTTATTAATAATATCAAATAGAATTTAGACAATCGTATACATAGATCATTAGTTAAAGAGCAGGTTAACATAGCTTTGAAACACATAAATTAATTACACTAAATTAAATTATCAAAAGTATAATCTAAAATTGAATGCAGTGTTACCATGGTGCCTTTACATTTCATTGCAATATTGAGGGAGCATACAGCAAGGTGAGAGATGACATGGCATTGAGTAATTTTATGATAGAACAAAAACTGTATTTTGAATTGAATTTCCCATTATGATCAAATAATGTTACTTCTACAATATTTTAAATGCAACTGGTTTGATTCAATTTATTTCTGAGCATAAAATCTACTGTTTTATAAACATAAATATACATTGATGCTCTAGATGAACGTGTGTCTGACATATTCACTTATTATCTATGAACATGATTTCTTACTTACAGAAACAAAATTATAGCTACCAATTATGCAGAATTTCCAAATCAGTGGCCTTCAGGGATTCAATGTTAATTAATCTTTAATTCACTCAAAGTGAATTATTTGGCAATTTAGTTTGGATACACAAAATATGGGCTATTTATTTTGGATACACAATAATAGTAACTTTTCATTCAATGCAGAAAAAGTCTCACTGGAATGAATAGAAAACTAAAACAACATGATACATAGAGACTTTAGGGAACCACAGTCTACCATAAAATATAGATAGGGATTCTCTTTTGATTTGTATATTGAAATGCATTTACAAAGACTTGTTTTAAACCCTTGGAAAATTACAAATATAATTTATTTAATAAGTGGTTAGCAAATGTCCAACTAAAGTAAAAATCTCTGGAAATTTTCATTACTTGTAAAATAAATATGCATGTTACTTTATTTATGAGGTTTATAAGTTTATCATATGTACATACACTCACACACACACACACACACACACACACACACACACATATATATATATATATATATATATATACTCCATATATTCTACTAATTTTCAGAGAGACTGAGATATAAATATAAATCAAAATTCAAATATGGTCTAGAAGAAGTTAGCCCATTGTGGAAGTAATATTAGAAGAGAAAAATAATAGATGGGAGAAAGATTTAATGATAATCAGTGTGGTTTAAGACTGATGATTTAACTTTATTTTTGGTTCTGAGCTGTGATACACCAATTTGTATTAGGCATAGTTATCTCAGTTTGCATTGAAGTATCATTATTAAGCATGCTAGTAAAGTTATCATCTTTATGAACTGTGCTTGTCAAAATGTTTTCTGTAATTATTTAATGGGAGGACTACTGAGTAAAAGTACATTTGTTAAGATTATTTGGTAGAAAAAGAAGAGAGATAGTGAATGAAAAGATACTCACCCATCAGATTACAGGACATAAATGAATTACATTAAAGTATGTGCTCAGAAATTACCTAAACTAAAGACCTCATTGCATAAAGAAAATAAGGGAAAACATGAGAGGGGTAATGAATATGCAGCCATTCAACATATTAATGGTAGGTGTAGAGAGATGTCTGAAGTTTCTCAACTTAAGAACTATAACATTTCAGGAAATATCAACAAGACATATAGGAGGTACCATAGGAATCAAGAAGTTTTTAGTTTAACATCTGAGAAATGGATTCTCCTTTATACACCTCCACTTCTCTTCTGATATTTGGGGTTCTGGTTACTTTTATATGTCTCTACTATAGTAGTTTCTAGGATGTTAAGTATAAAGGAAGCTCATGTGTGTTGGTATTTGATTCTTACAGCTGTGGTAGCCTTAGCTTTCACTAAGCTCACTAAAGGCACCATTCAGTTGAGCTATAAAACCTTAAAACTGCTTCTACTAGAAATAATTATGGAGTGACTGCAAAGAAACAATTTTTCATTAAAATAAATACCACATGTCTAAAATAAATAATAAAAACATAATAATATTAGAAAAATTGAACTAGCTTTTTCTACTATTCTGAAATAAGAATTAGCGACTAACTGATGTGTATATACAAGCATGAATTTATATGTGTATGAGTAAAAGTATATACATGTATGTGTGTGTGAATATAAGTGTATATGTATGCACACCTCTGCTGAAAACTTTTATTCTGAATTGTTATCATTTTTCTAAAATCAAATAGGTAAGTAATGGTTAGTGTATCATTGTCATCTAACTGAATCTAAGATCATCAGGAAAATGGACCTCTGGGCATACCTGTTGGGGGATTATCTTAATTACATTAATTAATGTAGAAAAATGTAAACAAACTATGTGAAGGGCACTTCCTTGATCCAAGGATCCAGAACTGTATAAAATGAGGAGAAAGAGCTAAACACTACAGTGGATTTATTATGAGTTCTGGGTCTGTGTGGGGATATTTTCAAATATAATAAAAATATCTGTAGATGTCAGAGAGATTTACCCACAGGACAGTCTAGGAGAATCAGATAGTGGTAGCTCACATCTTTAATCCCAGCACAGGGAGAATCCTGGAAGGGTTGACCTATGCCCTTAATCCAGTCTGAATTTGAGGTTATCTTAGTTTACAGAAGGAATTCCAGGCTCCCAGGCAGGCAGTGGTGGGACCAAGCCTTAACTGAGAGAAGAAAGTATTTGAGGCAGCATAGAAAGACAGAGAGGGAAGAAGAATCCAGGAGGAGTGAGGCTGAGGAACCTGGAAGACAGATGGGTGAGATTTGGTGTTTACTCTCTCTAATATCTCTGCCTTTCCCAGAGATCTGGCCCTGAGTTTATTTTATTCATGTAATATTTGATGTCCAACTTTGGGGCACAAATTCCTCCCCTCAATACCCAATAAACACAGCACTTATTGGCCAGAACACATAGTCAGAGGAGTAATTACCACCTGGCTAGCCTTTCTATTCTCAGTTAGGCTCCAATCTTAGGCAGACTGGTCACACATGTTTCCATTTCATTTCCATCTGGGTAAGTTTTCCAGACAGTGCCTCTTTCCCCTGGTGGGATGCTTCTTTCTTTTTGGACCCCTCCTTGAGTTGCTATCACACTAGGTAGCTGCCACACTTCACAATCAATTAAAATATCAACAGACAATAATTGGTGAGTAGATTGAATTTTTAAAAGAGAGAATTTGTTTAAAGCAATGGAGGGTGCTTTGTCTGTCTGTGATCTTTCACAAGATGATTTGGTACTACTATCAGTGAAAAAAAAGGTAGATGGGCATACCATAATGATTATCATACTGTTTATTATGAATATTTTTCTTTTATTTCTATTTTATCACTAAAAAGTAGGTTAGTATAAATGCAAAGAAAAAGTCTTTAAAAAGCCTATCGAGAGAGAACACAAAGATACTCAAATTCAACCAGAGGAATATGAAGAACCAATTTCAGCAAGGTCATCTAAAATTAGACAAAAACAGGCAACATTAATGTACCCAGTAACCATTATAAAAAAAAAGAATGATAACGATGATACAGAAGCTAATGGGGCTACAGTAAAAATGCTAGAATTATGGAGAGTAAAAGAAGTAATTGTAATATATGGGATGCATTCACCATTTGTAAAACAAATGTTCAACAGTTGGTCATGCTTTAACCGGGTCACTCCTAAAGATTGGTTAGATATGGATACAGCTGTGTTACAGTGCCTCTTATACAATGGAAATAAGGCTGGAGGAAGGAGTCTAAAGTAATAGAAGAAAGAAGCAGGGCCAGAGGCATAGAAGTCTCCCAAGAGCAACTTCTTGGGGAGAGAGATTTTGCTGATATTGAAAGGCAGTCTTTATACAATGAACACACTCTTGTTTTATGTCACATGCCAGCTTTAAATGCCTGGGACCAGACTGAAGAAATAGGAAAGAAAACTGAATCATTCACAAGAATAATTCAAAGCTCAAACAAAACTTTTATAGACATTTTGTACAGATTATCTGAAGCACTAAACAAAATGGTACTGGACTCAGAAGGTAGGCAAATTTTAATTGAATAACTGGCTTTTGAGAATGCCAGTCCACAATGTAGAAAAATACTTAGGCCTTTAAAAGCAAGGTCAGCACCTTCGGAGGATTGGATTCATATGAGAATTAATCTAGAGTCTTATGACAGTTATGATAACTGGGTAGGAAAGCTTATTTATAGAGGTATAAGAAAAAGTTAAAATGTTAAACGTTACAATTGTGGAAGTAAAGGTCACATAAAAAGAGATTGTAAGCAAGGTATTTCCAGAAATATTGCTTTTATTAGGAATAATTTCAAGAGAATGAACTTCCCTTCTGTTATACGCTTAAGGTGTGGAAAAGGAAGACATTGGACTAATGAATGTAGATCAACAAGGGACAGACAAGGTAACTTTCTGCCCTTGGGAAATGCTCCAAGGGGGCTTTCAAAAGCATCCATATCAGACCCAATCCAATCTTACCCTGCCTTTATGGAGGAAAAATCTTCCCAGAACAATTAAAATGATTAAAACACATTCTAAGAAAATATACTACATTGAATAATAGAAAATCTATAGAAAAAGAAAAAAAAACAAGAAAAATTATAAAGTGAATATTCTGACAAACTTCTGTCAATGAACAAAGGCCAAACTTAAAAGTACAAATAAATAATGTTATTATTGAAGTATTATAGGAAGCAGGGGGAAGATGTATCAATAAATTCAACAGAGTCATGTCATCCAAGTTGACTCCTTCAGAAGGTAAATGTTTAGTCTTTGGGTATTGGGTCAATATCTCAGATAAAACATAGTGCAAGATAGCTTGTGTGTATATGACCTGAAGTACAGAGAGGAATATTAAAGTCATATGTGGCTGACATTGCTATAAATTTATGGGAAAGAGATTTACTAGAACAGTGGAATGCACAGGTTAATATTTCTCCAAACACAGAAATAAGTCATAAACCAGAACATGGTTCTGGAAAAATCATTAGAAGGTATTATGAGAGACAGTCACAGACCATACAGGTTATAGAGAAAGAAGGCAAAAGAGCTGATGATCTTCCAAATACACCCATAGCACTACCTTTAAAATGGCTAAAAGAGAAGCCTATATGGGTTCATCAATGGCCTCTAGTAAAAGAGAAATTGCAGGCCTTAGAGCTGCTGGTGCAGGAGTAGTTGTATGATGATCATATATAAAAGAATCAACTAGCCCTTGGAATTCTCCTGAATTTGTTATTAAAAAGAAATCTGGAAAGTGAAAAATGGTAACAAACCTAAGGGCAATAAACAAGGTGATCCAGCCAATGGGCTCTCTAGAGTCTGGGATTGCTTTGCCGTCTCTGTTACCCAAATAATAGCCTATTATATTTATTGATTTAAAAGACTGTTTCTTTACAATGCTTTTAGAAGAACAAGACAAAGAAAAATTTGCCTTTACAGTGCCTACTTATAAAAATTTTCAGCCTGTAAAGTGATACCAGTGGAGGGTCATTCCTCAAGGAATGCTGAATAGCTCCACTCAGTATTTTGTACAAAAGCCAATAGAACAAATAAATAACAAATACCCACAATCTGTATTGTCATTACATGGATGACATCTTGTTGGTCAATTCAAATATTAATACCTTAGAAAAAAAGTTTGAGGAAGTGAAAAGAATTTTGCCTGCTTGGGGATTATAGATTGCCCCAGAAGAAAATACAAAGAAGGGATTCCATTAATTATTTAGTATACAAAACATGCCAACAAAAACTTAGACCCCAAAAGATACAAATCAGGAGAGACAGATTGAAGACAGTTAATGATTTTCGAAGACTACTAGTAGACATTGCCAATTTACTGCCCACTACTGGAATTAAAAATGATGAACTGGAAAATTTGTTCAAAACCTTAAATGGTGACAAGCACTTAAATAGTCTGAGAGAAATGTCACCTGAAGCTGAGAAAGAATTGGTTTTGAGGAAAAATAAATTATAACATGCACATGTGGAATGTGTGGATACAGATCTTAATTGAATTCTAGTTATCTTGACCTCTAAGCATTCTCCTAAGGAATTTTAATGCAATGGTAAAATGTTATATTGGAATGGATATTTCTTCCACATAAACCGAGTAAGAAGTTAAAGACATATGTGGAAACGATTTCTGAACTTATTTTTAAAGGAAAATTATGACTTCATAATTGACAGGAATGGACCCAGCAGAAATTGTTGTACCTTTAACTAATGAAGAAATTGACTGATTATGGGTAAAAAGTGTACCTTGGCAAAGAACCTGCTGTAATTTTTTGGGAGATATTAACATCAAATATCCTCAAAAAAAAAAAAAAAGAATTGAATTTCTAAAGAAAACTAATTGGATTCTTCCTCGTACTGTATGAGATAAACCAATTTCTGGAGCCCTCTACATTTTATACCAATGCAAACAAATCAGGAAACGCAGGTTACAATTGAGAACATATAAGTAAAGTGGTGAAAACACTTCTAATTCTGTTCAAAAGTAAGAATTATATGCTATCATGATGGTATTAATAGATTTTATCAAACCTTTTAACGTAGTCACTGACTCTCACATGCAGAAAGAGTTGTTCTACACATTAAAACAACTGTTTTATTAATTATGAATCAGAATTAACTTCGTTATTTATTCAGTTACAAGAAATAATCAGGACTATAAATCATCCCTTCTATATAACACACATCAATCCCACATGGGTCTGTTAGGTCCTTTAGCACAAGACAATTATGAAATTGATAAATTATTAATAGGAAATGTATTAGAGGCCTCAGAATTTCATAAAGAGCATCATGTCAATATTAAAGGATTAAAAAACAATTTTTCTATCACCTGGCAACAAGCCAAAGAAATTGTATGAATGTGTCCCACCTGTTCTTTCTATAACCAAACTCCATTCCCAGCAGTAAGTAATCCTAAAGGTATACATAGACATTAAATCTGGTAGATAGATGTGTTTCATTTTACAGAATATGGGGAATTAAGAAATGTCCATCATACAATACATATATTTTCTGCATTTCTATGAGCAACTGCTTTGAGATCAGAAAAGACTGATTCTGTAATCACATATTTGCTAGAAGTTATAGC
The DNA here is from genome assembly GCA_033318265.1 of Phyllotis vaccarum. NCBI lineage: Eukaryota > Metazoa > Chordata > Mammalia > Rodentia > Cricetidae > Phyllotis > Phyllotis vaccarum. The sequence continues at coordinate 119,567,673 of JARWLC010000002.1, read as the reverse complement.
CATCATGGGAATATCTGTACAAATTAAGACTGACAAGGCTCCAGCATATGTCTCTAATAAAATGAAACAATTTTTTCCTTATTATACTATAAAGCATGTTATAGAAATACCACACAATCCTACAGGGCAAGCAGTCATAGAGAGATATAATTGAACTTTAAAGGATATGTTAAATAAACAAAAAGGAATAACAAAGACCCCCAGAGATAGACTACAGAATGCTTTATTAACTGTAAATTTTCTCAGTGCTATTGAGCAAGGAACAACAGCTGCTAAAAGGCTTTGGGTTGTACAAAAAACAGCTGACCTAAATCAGCCTATTCACTTCAAACCTCTGAATGGAAGCTACGTTGGAGAAGGGGTTTTGCTTTTGTCTCCAAAGGTGAATAGAAGTTATGGATACCATCAAAATTAATAAAGACTTGATTTAAACCAAGAAACTTCATGTAAATAAGAACTGATAGCTCATCCACCCATATTACAATTCTTTAAGCTGTAAGAAGAAACAAAGTGTTGGAACAGGGTTTTGTTTTTGTCTTTACAGAAAACTGGAAATACCTGTCTTCAAGAAGTGAAAAGACCTTGGAGATCTAGACATCTAAAGTAAAAAGGAGGCTATCCAGAAAAATTTACAAGCAAATGAATATTGTAGCTATTGGTACCAGTATACTCTATAGGGTAAAATGTCATTGCATAACCTCTACATTTTTTTTGGGGGGGGGGTAAAGGTAAAGTCCCAGTTTAATTATAATTTAAAACTGTCTTTAGAGTTGAAATATGACTCTCTCCTTCTCTAAACTCAAGCATACTTCCTAAAGAAAAATACAAAATCTCTGTATCATATCACAAGAGCCACCTGATTTGGGACAGAAGAATAACAAAAAATAAAGGAATATTCTATTCTTACTAATCCTATGCTCTAAAAATACTTATATATTTAGCTTCCTGTACATTGTGTTGGGTTTTAGTCTCTTATCAGTTTTCTTCAGTGATCCATGGCAATGCCTAATTGCAATTTTGAAGTATGTAAAAGGAAGATGGGCTCCCACAGCATTGATTTCACATGAACTCTGACAAAGCCACTAGGCTGACAAACACCAACCAAAGATCAGATTATTGAATCTTCTTTTAAAAGTATTTAATAGCTTTAAATATTTTACATTGGATTTGATTTTATATATTGTATACAAATTATGTATATTGAGATTAATTGTGTCACTGTACAAATATCTGTATGCTTGTTCAAGGTATTGAACTTATTCAGTTCATCTAACAATGTAATACATCTTGATAGTCCATAAAGTTTTTATTACCAACTAATTAAAATATAAGGTAATGCAAGTTAGTACTTAGACATTACATTCAAACAGTCATATAAGATATGTTTTCAAGATCAAACGAATATATTTTTAGATGAACAGGTCTTCTTCAAACACTTCAGAGATCCATAATTTATGGCATTCAAAATATTTTAAGAACTTAGACTTTTCTGGACAGTGAGACAGATCTATTCCTGGCCGCACCAATGTACTTCAAAAGAAAAATGGGCATTGAAGAAACTCCATAAGGAGTCTACATTTTGTGCCAATGGTTAGCTACTGGACAAGAAAAAAATTTTGTATTGACTCTTTGACAGTATGCTGTTTATAGGAAAGTGGCTTCTTAACTTTGACACAACAAGCTGAGATGGTCTTTCTGGTTTCTGCTTTTCAGAGAAGACTGTCAGATTTTCTTCAGGACACAAAGAGATGTGACTGACGAACTATACCTGAATGGGAAGAACAGATTTCCTGCTTCACTGTAATGAAAAGAGACTCTGGGCCTGTAGGCTGAAGATGGATGCCCCAACTTTATAAAGTAACTTTGGGTGACTGTCCAGGCAGATAGGTGTCATATCTGTCATTTATACATTTTGGAAATTGCTTGCACTTCCTCCTTACTTAGGTAAATATATTTTCTTCTTGGGTCTCTGAGGTAGTTGAAGATGAAATAGTTATTGTTACAATTTTCTAGTGACAGTTTTAGAAAAGAAACTTTGAAGTTAAAGCATATAAGTTTGAGATATCAAAATAATAGTTTTTAGTAATTCAAGTTAGAAAAAAATTAAATTAGGCATAATCCTTTGCATTCATCAAAATAGGATAATTGATGAAAAATTTTCTTTGAATCATCAATTATTAATTAACTGGATATTACTCATTTATTGTTTGTATATGTTGTATATAATTATTGTACCTATTTTATCTGGTATTTCTTATGTTAGCTATAACCAAGAAGGTTTAAAATTTGACACAAAAGGGGATATGTGTGAATATTTTCAAATGTAATAAAAAACATTCAGAAATATCAGCAGTATATACCCACAGTCAGTCTAGAAAGATCAGACAGTGGTAACTCACACCTTTAATCTCAGCGCAGGGAATATTCAGGGAGTGATGACCTACGCCCTTATGCCAATATGAGTTTGAGGTCATCTTAGTTTACAGAATGAGTTCTAGGCTCCCAGGCAGGCAGTGGTTGTACCATGCCTTAACTGAGTGAAGAAAGTATTTAAGGCAGACATAGAAAGACAGAGGGGGAAGAAGAAGCCAGGAGGAGCGAGACTGAGGAAGCTGGATCACAGATGGGTGAGATCTGACTGTGATGTTTCTTCACTGATATCTCTGCCTTTCCCAGAGATCTGGCCCTGAGTTTCCTTTATTTGTGCAGCAGGGTTCTCTGATGTGTTCTGTCCAGCTGCTTTTAATGCCTGCTGCCTTAATTTTCCTGAACTGATGGACTATATTCTTCAACTGTGAAATAGAATATTCCCTTTCTTAAGTTACTTAATCAGGACACTTTCCCACACCAAAGGAAAATAAATCAAATGAACTAAAACTTAAATGGATGCTTCATTGTGTATAAATTTTAAATTTTAAAACAATAAAAATACTTTGAAACCATTCTTTCTATGTAAGAGTCAGTGTAACATTAAGTACATGTATCACAGATTAACAGGATAAATACCAGCTACCACTACAAGATCCTGATTTCAGAAAACACCAATTTAATTGTTTGGGTTCAAGTATGTTTCCAAAATATTTACTTACCCCAAATTTTTGATTCTCCAAATCCTTGCACTACTTTGCACTACTTATATACTTTGAAAATCATTGACTACTTTGAGAAGGTTTATATATTCAACCCAAAAACAACCCACCGTAGATTTTTGTTCAAAAGAGCTATTGCACCATGAACACATGTGATCCTCTTAAGACATATTTTTTTCAAGTGCTCCATTCTATTATGGTGATACCTTTCTGGAGACCTGTTAAGAATATCATACAAGTTGGTCAAGGTTTTTTTCACCATTTAGTCATCCTATCCAGTGATAAATCAGTCCAAAGTAGTAAAGATGTTCAACTTTCAAACCTTATTGGTCTAAAAGATAGAAACTTACACTAATATTGAGTCTCTCAAAGAAAAGTTTAGATACTTTGCAGTAACTTGGAAGCCCAAGAGTCACAAATATGCTGTCAGAAACACAGATGAGTATGGCTATATGCTCCACAAAACAATTATTAACAAACTGGAAAGGAAGAAATCAAACTATCTCTATTTGCAGATGATATGACCATATACATAAGTGACACCCAAAATTTTACCAGGCAACTCTTATAGCTGATAAACACCTTCAGTAAGTTAGCAGGGTACAAAATTAATTAAAAAAACAATAGCCCTCCTATACACTAAGAATGAAAGGGCTGAAAAAGAAGTAAAGGAAACATCACCCTTTATAATATCTGAAAATAGCATTAAATACCTTGGAGTAACTCTAACCAAAGAAGTAGCAGACCAGTTTATCAAAAACTTTAAGTCACTGAAAAAGAAATTGAAGCGGATATCAGAAAATGGAAAGCTCTCCCATGCTCCTGGATAGGTAGGATCGACATAGTAAAACTGGCAATCTTACCAAAATAATCTACAGATTCAGTGCAATCCCCATCAAATTCACAACACAGTTTTTTTTACAGACCTAGAAAGAACAATATTTAACTTCATATGTAATAAAAGGAAACCCAATATTGCCAAAACAATCCTGCTCAATAAAAGAACTTCAAGAGGAATCACAATCCTTGACTTCAAGCTATACTATAGAGCTACAGTAATAAAAACAGCCTGGTATTGGCACAGAAACAGACTTGTGGATCAATGGAATTGAATCAAAGATCTTGACATTAACCCATATGCCTATGAACACCTGATTTTAAGCAAAGAGGCCAAAAATATTCAATGGAAAAATGACCTACCACCTTACACAAAACTCAAATCCAAGTAGATCAAAGACCACAGCATAAACCCAGTTGTACAGATCTTGATATAAAAGAAAGTGGGACCCCCCCCATGCATTGGTACAGGTGACCACTTTCTAAATATAACACCAGTAGCACAGACACTAAGAACAACAATCAATAAGTAGGACCTCCTGAAACTGAGAAGCTTCTGTAAGGCAAAGGATACAGTCAATAAGACAAAACAACAGTCAACAGAATGGAAAAAGATCTTCACCAACCCTACATTGAACAGAGGACTGATCTCAAACATATATAGAGAGCTCAAGAAAGTAGAGCCCCCAAACATAAATAACCCAATTAAAAATGGAGTTCAAAGCTAAAATGGGAATTCTCAAAAGTAGAATTACAAATGCCTGAAAGGCACTTTAAAAGTTACTCAACATCTTTAGCCATCAGAGAAATGCAAATCAAAACAACTCTTAGAAACCACCTTACATCTACTAGAATGGCTAATAACAAAAACACAGATGAAAGCCTATGCTGGAGAGAATGTGGGAACAAGGGGAACAAACACTCTTTCATTGTTGATGAGAGTGTAAACTTGTACACTCACTTTGGAATGCAATATGTTGGTTCCTCAGAAAACTGGGAGTCAATCTTCCCAAGGATCCAGCAATACCACTATCAGGCACATACCCAAAGAATGCACATTTGTAGCCAGAAGGCATTGTCTCAACTATGTTCATAGCAGCATTATTCATATTAGCAAGAACCTGGAAGCAACCTAGGTGCCCCTCACCTGAAGAATGGATTAACAGACTATTTTACATCTACACAATGGAGTACTACTCAGCAGGAAAAAAAAATGACATCCTAAAATTTGTAGGTAAATGAATGGATTTGGAAAATATTCTCCTGAGTGAGGTATCACAAGCCCAGAAAGATAGGCATGGGATGTATTCACTCATAAGTGGATTTACACAAAAAGCAAAGAATGCACAAGCAACAGATCACAACCCCTGAACAGCTTGGAATTAGAAGGAACCTAAGAGAGAGAGACATCCAGACATTCCCCTAAGAAAAGAAAATAGAGAATACCTTAGCAATTTTGGGTCATAACAAAGCAGTATAAACCTGAAGGGGTAGGATCAGACTGTGTTCCTGTGCATGGGCTGGCACCTTGGAGCCCATTCTTTGCAAAGGAACACCTAACCCAGTCTTGACTTTGGGATGAGGAAATTGGACTTGCTTGGAGTGGATATGAGCTAACCTATCTTGGGAATTCTTGACCTTTTTGGAGAGGGGTTGGACAGATGGGGAGGGACAAGGCTGAAGGCTGACTAGGAAGGTTTGGGAGGAGGGAAGGTAATGGGAACAGAAGGATAAAGTGATTAAAATGGAATTTTAAAATAATATATATACATATAAAAATAAAAAATGAATAGTGAGGCAAAGAAATAATAAATCTCAAACTATGTTGTTTTTAGGGCTGAAATTTTCTATTTATTCATGATTAAACTTAGTAACTGATCATTGGCAAATGCAGGCTTCATTACCTTTATATTAATTACTAATATTAATTCTCAGCTCACACATGTGTATCACATCGTGATTCATTTTATCTATGTTCCTATAAATCTCAAAGTTGGTGACAGAATGACAAAGTGGCTTAAAGTTCACAGTGGAATTTCATGAGTGGCACAGAGGTTTTTTGGTAGACAGAGGTAAAGAGATAATAGGGATGCATACTTTAGATATTAGATAACACAGTTGAAGAATTGCTGAAGGCACTGAGATGAGCTGCAGGAGCTGGTTCTGGGCTGCAGTATTAAACTGAACTTTAAGTTTTAGCTGAGCTGCAGAGGCAAGGTGCAAGAGCAAGTCTCGGAAAAACATGCAAGCAGAAAGAAAATTGCAAATGAATGAAGCCACATCCTCAGTGGGGTACAGGCAGAGATGAAATCACTAAGACAGTCTGGAGTTTTTCCCTGCCTGTTCTGTAATATACACTGTTGAGTAGGATGACAGATCAATGCATGCCACTATTCTCACTGTGTTAGATGTTCTACTACTTATGGAGTTAAGATGGAGGGATTCAGATGAGGGGTGCTGTGGGTACCAGCTATAGTTGGTAAAATAATCTCTGGCAACTGATTAAAATGGTTAACATTTATTAAGATACTTATAGAAAAACATTCACTGATACAAGAGGTTAAACAGTGTCCAGTTCCTGGAAAGTTGGACTGATCCATGTGGAATAAGCTCAGCAGGTAAGATCTTCCATTGAAGAGCATGAGAGAGCAAACAGGAATAGGGGACAGGATATAGTGCACTCCTTCTTAAACTGTTCTGGCCATGCCAAGAATACTTGGGCTTCAGGTCCTAAAGGACATGCCTCTAGGACAAGGTGATAGTGCATATTTTCCATTACAGGGTGCAGATGAATGGTACAGATTAAGATGTTAAAAGTGTGGGGTTAGATTGAGGGTATTTTATCCTTCCTCAATCTGGTGTACTGAGTTCTCATTCCCTTTTACCTAATTGTTTTAAGGTGTGTGTGTGTGTGTACTCATGTTTTCATAACATAATTGCAACATTTATAGTGTTAATTTTCACCTCTAGGGTCAATTATTTGTCAATCTTCCTTATGTCTGTTGATGGATAGGTAGTAATGTTCACATGTATGCCAAGATTCAGATTCATTCTGCCTCTGCATTCATATTCAAAGAGAGAAGAATGGTGTTTATAAAATGGCTCCACCAAGGCAAGGAATAATCTGAAAAGACACTGTTTTATGTAATATACTGTTTTATACAATTGAATCACCTGGCCTCAAAACCAGACATCTAAAGCAAATTGTAAGAGAAGCAAAGAGCCTTTACTATTTCACTGGTAATTTAATGTAGCTTCATTACTGGCTCAATACTACTAATCTGTTCCTTCTATCTGAAAAGTTGGATATAATATAAACAAGGGGAAAAGAGAGATCCATTATAAATTGGTGATCTGAACATAAATATTCTGGTCAAATGGTACCAGAAATACAAGAACTTCATGTGGAGTGTCTGAGAGCATGGAGAAAATATGACAAGGGGGTTAGTTAGCTGTAGGAGCTTCTGAGGAGCTTCTCTCAGAGCTCATGACTGAAGCTGCTTTCTAAGCTTCTCTTTGCTGTGCCTGTAATACCAGCCTTTCTATTTCCATCACCTTGATTACTTAATGTCTTCTCTGTTTTGGTCATTCATTCATTCACACATTCATCTATACCTTCTTCTCTTGTTCTGCCCAAGAACTATTCATGGCTTACAGATATTATCAAAACACCATCCTGATTCTTTTACCATATTTAATTAAATCTTCTGTAGTGAATTCTCATCACTGCATTCAGAAATTTCATTTAAAATTGAAAAAGTATATTTCTCTGATGAGTGTCTTTGAGCAGCTTCTTGGTTTTCCTGGCATACAAGCAAAAACTAATACAATGACCTTCAACAACTTTGAAATCAATCTCCTTCCACTGTTTCCCTGAAACAAATTTTCACCTATTTTCCTCTTTGTGCTGTTCTACAAACAAACACACAGCTAGGACTCACTCAATACCTTTAGATGACCCAATACACTTATTTTTAAAAATGCCTTCTCAAAGATAATGCATTGTCTCACTGGTTGGCATTTTTTACTCATTGATGCCCTAATTATTTGAATAGATTGTATGATAAACTTTATCATATACTCCATTCTTATGGACCCATTTATAAACTTCATTTTTCTATCATAATTATACAACCACCCCCATTGATACATATACAAGCACACAATGTACATACATACCTGCACACATGAATTCAGTGGTATGGATCAAGTCCAAAACATGGTGGAGCTTAGACAAAGGTGTCACCACAACAAACCTATATCTTTAGCTCTCATAATATCTAAGACCTGTTTTTATTTGTATCTTACATAATTTAAATTGTTTGAAAACAAAATTATATTTCTTTTACAATGGTGTATTTCTCATGTAAAACATTTTCATCATGTGTCAAAAGTTAAAATTTTAATGTATAGTATTATTAACATTGATTATTAATTAACTAAAACTTTTAAGAACACAGACCTTAATAATTGGAATGTTGGTATTTGTGCAAAGCAAATTTAAACAAAACATATTTGTCTAAGCCAAGCCAAATGTGAATGTCAACTTTACTAGTTATAAACATGAAAACTGATGCTGTCTCTGGTTCCTATCTGGCAGATGGCCTCACGTCTAATTTATGGAATTTTATTATAAATTAATGTGTGAAAACTATCAAAAAACTCATCTAAACCTATCAACTTATAAATAATCCAAGATTACTTACCCAATACTTACAAAAAATCAGAAATGCTATATAAAGATTCATGTTTGAATATGTAAAATGAATTATGGTGTATATACAATAAAATTGACTCCTCTTAGAGAAACTGAACATATTATATTGCAAATTTAAGGAAAAAGATGAGAATGTGGAAAAAGATGGGAAAACAAGATTTACACTTTTGGTTGTTTTGGTAAAGAATTATCCCAGGTGCTCATACTGCTCTTGATCTCCTTAAGGGTGGAGGTAGGACTCTGGAGCACTAGTCAAACCCAGGTACATCCTGACTATCGTGGGCTACCAGGTCGCAAGGGCAAATGAAATGTTATATTTAAAAACAGCTATTGACAGTTCATGTTCATGCCTTAAATGGACACTTCTGAAACAGGTATCTTCCAAAATAGTAATAGTAATAGCCTGCCAAACACTGAAAATGAATGCAAAATGGTAGAAAATTAAAAAGCCATAGCAAGAAGTTGCCTATAGGATATATGTGTGAGTATGCATATATGTGTTGTATGACAAGACTCCTTCATCTGGGTAGATTATCACAATTAATTTTCAGCATATTTCTTGAGGAAATCATAAACACTTAGCCAGTATGTGCTCATGTGATTCTTCTACAGGAAAAGTCCCTCAGAGTATCCTAGAAGGGAAGGGTGCTCAGTGTTGAATTCATAGTGTGAGAAATATTAAAAATGATATGAATATATACTCCGCAAGAGACTTGTATTTATTATTTTCATGCTTTAGTGTCTGTATGAATCCAGTTTATAGTTTGAGCATCCATATATGAAATTATGCAAAAGTATATGAATCCGATATCTAGTGGGTAACTTTATCTTGTTCTTTCTGAAAATAATAAAAAGAAATACTCCCTATTAATGAATGCCCTGAAATTCTCTGAAAGTACTGGCTCTTTAGACATAAAGTTAAAGGTGGTTGCTGACTCTTGCTTCATCTAACATTGAGAAAAGAAGACAACATAGTGCCCTAGGCTCCTTCTCACTCTGTGCTCCTGGATAGATGGAGTCAAATACAGGAGGATAAGAAATCACTCTTCCCCTTCATTAGGTATTGGAGCAGATTTCACACAAGGCAGGCCATGGTCATGCTAATGTGAGAATTTCATAACAGGGAAGTGAGTATAGCCTCTAACTAGGTGTTTTTTGTTTGTTTGTTTGTTTGTTTGTTTTTTGGTTTTTTTTAAATCTCTAATCTGGACTATGCTTTGTCAACTATTCACTATGTCTGAGTTCATCCTTAATCACTTGAGCTACTCTGATATTTGAAATTGTATGCAATGTACATTGCACAGGAAATAGCAAAAAACAAAACAAAACAAAAAACAACAGCAAAACCAAAACCTGTTAAATAAACGAATCTCAGTCAAGCAAATTCATTATTTTAGAAATCATACTCTGCAAAGTGTAAATGTAAAATAGTAATACAATGTTGTATATTAACACCACACAAACACACAGACCACATAGATGCACACACATTCTGTATGTCACATGTACTTAAGCATGAACATTACTGACAACACTAATATTATCTCCAGTTTTGAGAAAATATCTCTTACTGTGTAAAGTTTTCCCTAGATGTTAGTAATTGGTGTCTGAGCTTACAAAATATTTAAATCATGATTCTTATCTATGGGCTCAATTTTTTCAAGAATTCTGTCTTTATACCACTGAGTTGTGTGTCTGCTCAGTAAACCAGGGGCAGCCCTTTCCATAGTGTCATTCATAAGCCTCTTATGCAACAAAATAACTTTGGCATGCTGGGCTCAAAGAGGAAAAAATGCATTATCATTAATATTTGATATACAAAATAATATGAAATATACAGATTTCATTTCAGGATTCACTTTAGAAATTTTCCTTATGGTAAAATGATCATATTTATAGCTGACAGAAGGCCTTGTAATGATTTAAAAACTTGTCTGTGCTGTATTTGTAAAGTTATTCTTGGTAATTGTATTTTATTTCTGTTTCCAATCATGTTATCACTGAGGAATTAATCTTGTGGTCCAGACCATAGGGTAGTACCCTAACCATTGATGCCTGGACATTTCATTAATACTATTCTTTGAATTTACTTTAAGGTTTTTTTTTTAATACCAAATTTAGCATCTGGGAAGTTTTGCTCTATTCAAAGAAAGAACATTTTATTCCATCTTGTTTTTAAGGCTTTATTCATCTGTTTTAGTATTATTATCTCCTCTTCCTCCTTTTAAAAAATGTATGCATTTAAATAAAGTAAGAAATAATGAAGGAAGACAATTTTAGAATTAGGAATAGGTGTTTTTAAAAAGTCTCAAAACAAAGACAGTTTTGTAGTATTATATTCCTGGCTCAGACTTTTTGGCCTAGCCTTGAGTTCTTGGACCTACAGACCTGCAGACCCACAGTCCCATAGAGACACAGAGATGCTTAAATTAGTTTTATGCTGATCAGCATAGGGCCCTGGTATATAACTTGCTAACTCTGTACCCATAAACTAACCCCTGATTCTTATCTCATTCAGCCCTGGCGGCTGCTCAGCACTTCCTGTTCCTAGAATTTTCTTAGTTTCATAGCCCTGCCCACACTTCCTGTCTGTCTTCTGGCCAATCAGCATTTTATTAAACCAGTAAGGGGGGGGACAAGGTAGTGGGACATAATAACACCTCACACTTCTTATTTTCTAAGGAAAAGTCTTCCTAGTGGAAAAACAGATTCCACCATTCAATACTTTTACATATGTTGAATCAATACTTTCTATGTGAAAAAAGTGCAACTTTAGATTGAATTAAATTTGTTTCTGTTACTTACCCTTGATAACCTCACAGAAACATACACTTTAAAAGCAGAAGTGTAGATGGAGTTTTACTTTCAAGGCGCCAGTCCAAAATTAATATTTATTAGAATATAAATTAACACTCACAATAGTAGTAACAGCTTATGGTGGCACCTGAACAAGGACTGGTGGATCCAAGCGATGGAGGAGCGATGAAAGCACGATGGAAGCACGATGGATTCCGATTCTGTCTGTCCATCAGCCAGCAGCCAGGAACCAGGAAGAGAGCTCCTCGTGTCCCAGCAGCCACTTATCAATGGGCTTGGCCACACCCCCTCCAGGGTCCCGGAAGTGTCTTCTGACCTTATCACCTGACACCTTAATCCCGCCACATCTCCCCCTTTTGTCTAAATAAAAAGGTTCTAAACTAAGATTATGTACAATAGGAATTATTATGAGTTAGTAACCATAAATACCTATTCTTCAACCCCTTCAAGACCTGAGAAGGAAGATATATCACTTGAAAGTCAGAAGTATATGGAAGTAGTGGCTTCCAAAATTTGGGAGAGGACAGCAACACAGCTACCTGGACAATCATCCCTTGTTTTGTGCGCCGTTGGAGCATCTATCATATTGGCAACAGGCCTATGGTATCTGACAGGTCTTCTCACAAGCAGGGAAATTTTGGAGGGACTGTCTTATCCTGTCCAGGCAGGTTTTGTCAGTCTCCATCCATCAACTTGTTCCTCCAGCTTGGACACCATGTGTGCACTGTCAATAATCAAGGTAAGGACAGTTCCTTACTCAACCGGCCATTCTCTGCCAAAAGGACAAACTCCAATGGAGTATCCTCGATGCTCATACCATCTCGGGAAAGGAGCAATGACACCAGGAGTCGCCGTGCCTCTCATGGCCGAATTTCAAATGTTAAATGCCATATTCTCCGGGTCTATGAAATGGTTGAAGATTTCTGTCTATCTATGATATTCTAACCTGTATCTGAGATGAGTGGGATATGGTACCTTAAGTAATGTTGACAGTAGTTTTTATTGCCCTAAGGATTAAACCCTGTATTAAAATTAGAATATCTATACAAGAGGTGTACAATCCCTGAACAATGACTTTTAGTATGACTATCAAACATTAGCCAGGGGTATATTACCATGTAGAGTGGCCACAGCATTTTAGACATGTATATACATATATATCATCTAAACAGAGGTATATAAAACATTTTGTGCATATATCATAACTAGTGCAATCATACATTATATCTAGTATAGTTAAATGAAGGTAGTAATTGCATAGTGTACATGACAATGATGTGCAAATATTTTAAACAGAGATAGAAGTATATATAAAACAGAAATTACAGATTCAATTTTACATAATAGTTACAGATTCAGATTTATAACAAAATACAAGTTGCTTTGGTTATATAAAGCAATTTCAGATTGAACTTTGTACAAATGTACAAATTATCACAATTAAACATATAAAATGATTTTACATTTGTATCAATATACAAATACCTATGCCAATGCAAATTGTCTTTAACTTAGCCCATACATTTAGCTAAAATGGTGTATAGGTAGGCAGAACAATCTACCTTTATCTATCGTATCTATCCCCCTTCTCTTCTTCAGAAGAGATCTTTGATGCTATATTATACTTCTGTCCTCCACCCAATTTTCACTTAAAACTATTCTAACAGAATAAGAATTACCCACAACCCTCAGAACACAAAACTTATTGGGAAAGGGGGCGTAGTCTTTCATAAGGTTGCTTCCTGCTGACTTAAGGGCGATGGCATCTCTTTGGGATCCTGTAAAGGCTAAAACAATGGTTAGATCTTAATGGACTGACTATATACATTTATAACCATTCTCAGAATAGTGGTTAACTCCATCTGGAATTCTAATTAGAAGTGTGATCTGGAGATTATCATAGAGAGCTATCTTGCAGCCATTTTTGAATAGTCTATTTTCTGAAAACAATCATTGATTGGTACGCACCAGGTTCTTGATTTTTCTAATTTTGCCTCTGTCTGTCTGTCTACCTGTCTCTTACTCTCTCTTTTATTCTTGTTTCACTAGTAGGAGTTGCTGCGTTGGGGGCCCCATCTCGGTTCCAGATTCTTTGTAGATAGCTGATAGGAGGAAATGTTATTTACAATGGAAAACTTAAGCATTGTTGATACTCAAAAAAGATATTAATATCTTATATAACTTCAGGAGATTGTATGCATACAGGATGTTTGAAAGTTACAGAAACAGAGAGAAACGAGGTTTAAGATGAAGTCTCAATAATATTGGTCCCTAAATATTCTGTCTTCTGTCTCACACCAGGTGGCTTTTCTGATATGAGACAGAATACTTCACATTTTCTTTATCAATATGCTTGGGTTTAGAGAGGGAGAAAGCCACTTGTTCCCAATCCAAATCCAGACCTATTAATAATCAAATCAGGACCACGCCTTCCTTTTCTTTCTTTTTTTTTTCTTTTGAGGTGAAGATGCAAGATGCAAAGCAGTAAATATTGAAATATTACCCAGTAGTGCATATGTGTATTAGTTGGTCTCATAGTCCGTCATGTACACTCCTTAATCATCAGTCTGTCTTCTATTGCAGATGAGTAATTAGTCTTAAAAGCAGTTGTATCCATTTTCCTGTAAAGACAAAACTGAGACCCTGCCCCAGGTTTGTTAAATGTGTTTTTCTTACCTTGTATCCATTTGTCATATCAGGGGTGAGCAATTACTTCTCCTCCTCAGGAAGGGACTCCTTTACAAAGCGGACTTTTATTAGTTTTGTCGGTACCCATATCTTTTCTTTGCCTGTTGAAACAAAAGCAAAACCCCTACCCCATCGAAGCACATATCCTGGCTTCCACTCAGAAGTCAACACATCTTTGAAGTAGATGGGTTCATTTAACTCAGAGGATTTCTCTATCATCCAATGTCTCTCAGCAGCTGATGTTCCCTTTTCATCAGCTTTAAGAAAATTTAAAGTCAATAAGGCACTGTGTAATCTCTCCCTGGGTTTTCTCATTTCTTTCTTCTGTTTATAAAGCATCTCTTTCAACGTGCGGTGAGATCTCTCCACAACTGCCTGTCCTGTGGGATTGTGTGGTATCCCCGTAATATGCTTTATATTATAGTATCCAAAAATTATCTTCATTTTTTGGGAAACATAAGCTGGAGCATTGTCAGTCTTAATCTGAGTGGGAATTCCCATTATGGCCATGGCTTCCAAAAGGTGAGTTAGTACAGCATCAGCATTTTCAGAACTCAGAGCAGTTGCCCATTGCATTCCAGAGTAAGTATCGATAGTATGATGTACATATTTCATCTTTCCAAATTCTGGGAAGTGAAACACATTCATTTTCCAGATCTCATTTCTCTGTGTACCTTTAGGATTACTTCCAGCAGGTAAAGATGGTTGGTTATAGAAAGAGCAAGTGTTGCAATTCCTTACTATTTCGTTTGCTTCATTCCAAGTGATGGAAAAACTCTTTTTTAATCCTTTGCTGTTGACATGATGTTTCTCATGAAATTCTGTGGCCTCTAGCACGTTTCCTATCAGCAACCGATCTATTTCATCATTACCCTGTGCTAGAGGGCCTGGGAGACCCGTGTGCGCCCTGATATGTGTTATGTACATAGGATGTATCCTACCTCTGATGATATCCTGTAGTTGTATGAATAGTAAGGTCAATTCTGAATCATCAGCAATGAAGTCAGCAGTTTCAATATGTAAAACAACTCTTTCTGCATATTGAGAATCAGTAATTACATTGAGGGGCTCTGTGAAATCCAACAACACCATAATAATTGCATATAGTTCTGACTTCTGAACAGAGTTATAAGGGCTCTGAGCCACCTTAATTAAGTCTTCAGACTTGTAGCCAGCCTTTCCTAAATTGTTCGCATCAGTATAAAAGGTGAGGGCTCCAGAAATGGGTTTATCCTGTACCACATGAGGAAAGATCCAACTGGTTTCCTTTATAAATTGAATTCTCTTGTTTTGAGGATATTTATTATTAATCTCTCCTAAAAAGTCACTACAAGCTTTTTGCCAAGGTTCACTGTCTGCCCATAATCGTTCAATTTCTTCATTAGTCAAAGGCACAACAATTTCTGCAGGGTCCTTTCCAGTCAATTGGCGAAGTCTTAATTTACCTTTAAAAATCAGATCAGCAATTTTTTCGATATATGTCTTCATCTTCTTGCTTGGTCTATGTGGCAGAAATATCCATTCTAATATAATGCTTTCTCTTTGCATTAATATTCCTGTTGGAGATTGTCTAGAGGGTAAGATAACAAGTATGCAATCCAGGTCTGGATCCACACGATCCACATGTGCTTCTTGAAGTTTCTTTTCCACCAACTCTAATTCTTTCTCAGCCTCATTAGTTAATTCTCTTGGACCATTTAAATCCTTGTCACCGTCCAAAGTCTTGAACAAATTAACTAGCTCATAGTTTTTTATACCAATCATGGGCCGTATATGAGCGATATCTCCTAGTAACTTTTGAAAATCGTTAAGAGTCTTCAATTTATCTCTATTTAATTTTACCTTTTGTGGCCTAATTTTTGTAAACCTATTTTATATCCTAAATAATTGATAGAATCTCCCCTCTGTACTTTTTCTGGAGCAATTTGTAGTCCCCAATCAGGCAATATTTTCTTTAGTTCTTCAAACAATATTTCTAATGTCTTTGGGTTTGGGTCTGCCAGCAAAATATCATCCATATAATGGTAAATGATAGATTGAGGAAAGCGCTTGCGCAGTATTTCTAGTGGTTGTTGTACAAAATATTGGCATAAGGTGGGACTATTCAACATTTCTTGGGGAAGGACTCTCCATTGGTACCTCTTAGCTGGCCCTGAATTATTAAGAGTAGGCACTGTAAAAGCAAATTTCTCTTTGTCCTGTTCCTGTAAAGGTATGGTAAAAAAACAATCCTTCAAATCAATAACTGCAATAGGCCATCCTTTAGGTAGCAGAGAAGGCAGGGGAATACCAGATTGTAGGGGCCCATAGGTTGAATCACCTTATTAATTGCTCTTAAATCCGTTACCATCCTCCATTTTCCAGATTTTTTCTTGACAACAAAAACAGGAGAATTCCATGGACTGGTTGATTCTTCGATATGCTGAGCCTGTAACTGCTCCTGTACCAACTGTTCCAAAGCCTGAAGTTTTTCTCTTGTCAAAGGCCATTGTTGAACCCAAATAGGCTTTTCTGTTAACCATTTCAAAGGCAATGCTGTGAGTGTCCTTTGAGGTTCTGTGGTTATTGGGCAATTCTTTTGTACAACCTGAATGGCTGGCGAATTTTTTCCGTAGTACCTTAGAGCGTCATTTCTGGAAACATAATTGAGTCTCCGGTTGATATCAGAACGAGGAGGGATATTAATCTGGGTATTCCATTGCATTAGAAGGTCGCGACCCCACAGATTCACTGCTATATCAGCCATATATGGCTTCAACCATCCTTTCTGACCTTCTGGTCCTATGCATTCAAGCCATCTCACACTCTGTTTTACTTGAGATATTGTTCCAATACCCAGAAACTGGATATCTACTGCCTGTAAAGGCCATCTGGGGTGCCATGATTGTGGGGTTATGATTGAAACATCAGCCCCCATGTCGACTAAACCCTGGATATAAATATTATCTATCCGTATACCCAATTTTGGTCTTTGTTCATTTATTGAAGTCTGCCAGAATA
Source organism: Phyllotis vaccarum (assembly GCA_033318265.1). NCBI lineage: Eukaryota > Metazoa > Chordata > Mammalia > Rodentia > Cricetidae > Phyllotis > Phyllotis vaccarum. The sequence continues at coordinate 119,550,525 of JARWLC010000002.1, read as the reverse complement.
TTCGTTTTGTGATTCTTTTTGGAATTTCTGAGTTTTCTTTTGAATTTATATTATTATCTAATAACATATGGTTTTCTAGATCAGGTTTTGGATGCTCTATTCGTCCTGAGAATGCTGATCTTCTCCTATGACCGGATATGATCTCACCATCCTTGAATTTGGAGTCTGATTTTTGGGGGCTTCCCGGGGGAAGCCCCGAAAGGTGTTTCCCGATGGTAGAGGGTTGCCTTCTTTATCCCTGGTAGATCTACATTCATTGGTCCAATGCCGTCCCTTGCCACACCTTCTGCATAATCCAGAAGGCAATGGCCTTCTGTTCGAATTAAACCTAGATCGGGTATTATTTCCAAGAGTACCTTGTGCACAGTTCCGTCTTATATGGCCTTGTTTACCACAGTTGAAGCAAGTGATGTCTTGGTTCCTCACCCTAACATTAGCAACAGCTTGGCCTACCCAATTCTCCTCATTTCCATGGAGACATTCAGCATTTATTACATATTGAATCCATTCTTCTATCGGTGCAGCTCTGATCTTTAAAGGCATTAGTATTCTTCTACATTCTGTATTAGCATTATCAAAGGCCAGAGAAAGTATTAATTGCTTCCTAACTTCTGTATCTGATATTGCTCTATGAACAGCTGTGGTGAGCCTCTGTATAAAGTCGGTATAAGGCTCTTTTAAGCCTTGTTTGACCTTAGTATAATGCTCAATTTTTTGACCTGGGTCCAAAATCTTTTCCCAAGCATTCAGTGCAGCAGTACGGCATAGCAATAAAGTATGCTCATCATAAGTAGATTGAGTCCTCACATCAGCAAACATGCCTTCACCAAGGATTTGGTCCTGAGAAGCAAAGAAACCCCTAATTTTTCCTTGTTGTTCCAAGGTCTTGGCCTCCTCTCTAAACCAGCCTCTCCACTGTAAATTCTGACTTTGGTCCAAGACAGCAGCTGTTAGCTGCATCCAATCAGTTGGTAGAATCCGGTTTTGTGCTGACCATGAATTTAGAAGCTGCTTTACATAAGTAGAGTGTATACCGTGCATTGATATTGCCTCTTTAAAATCCTTGATGTCTCTCATATGTACTGGCTCATAGCTATACTCTACATATTCTGAGGATCCATCAGGTGTTATCTTTGCCTGAATAGCAGCTGGGAACAATAGTGATGTGGAAGGGGGTAGCCCTGTTATATTTACCACTTTGGGTAGAGTACCTCCAGTACCATAATATCCCATTGGGGTTTGACCTGAACTGTTCTGAGCATAAGATGCATCACTACCCTTTTCCAGTATTGCAATGCGATCTTCCCATTCTTGAATTTTGGATATTATGGGTTCCCATTCCTGGATTTTGGATACTACAGGTTCCCATTCCTGGATTTTGGATACTACTGGTTTCCATTCTTGAAGTTTAGATACTATTGATTTTTCTAGAGCTTGAGTGTCCTGATGAAGCAGTCCTTCCAAAGACCTCACTGAGTCAGCAATTTTTCGATCCCCATCATTAACATAATTAATGTTTTCTTGTTCTCATCATTAATGTAGTCAACAAGTTTCTTGTTTTCATAATTTACATAGAGCCTATATTTCTCTTGTACAGTGTTATCCTTATCTACAAAGGAAGCCTTATCTGAAAGCTTGTTGTAACCAATTTCCAGAGTATCCATCCTTTTTGCCATTTTAGTGCTTGACAGTTCCACATCACATACCTTGGACAGTAACTGTCGATTTACATTTTGCACCTGTTTAACCTCATCTGCCACTGTAGAGTTCGATAGTTCCATAATACATAATCTGGACAATAATTGTTGGTTTCCATTTGACAACTCTGTCATCATCCTCTTATTTTGAAAAATAAAATAGAGAAATAACCCAAAAAATAATAGGACTGGGGTATTGAATCCTTCAAGATATTCATTTAAAAATTTATCAACCACCATGGCAAAATATGACCTAAACTCTTCAAAAGATTAATAGTCAGCCATTGTGTCAATTCAGATGTAATTACGCTGTTTAGTATACAGGTGTCACAGTTTCGTTCAATTTCCTACCCACTGTATGGTAGATGCAAAGACTCTCAGCAGCAGAAAGCTGCCGGCTGAAAACCGAGTGCTGCAGGGGGCTGAAAGCAGAGCCAAATGCTGTAGTAGGCCGGCAAGTTGAAAACCGGTCCTGCGCACTGAATGGAAGTCTTGCGTCTGCGCACTGAACTGAAGTCTAGAGTCTGCACACTGAGTTGATCTCACGTCTTGCGCTGAAATCTCGCCCCCAGGCAATGAGCCGAAAACCCCCGCCTACACACTGGATCAGCTGGCTGGAAACCGTGCCCAGCTAGCAAGAGGGAGCTTTAAGCCCAAGTGAACAGTCTGTATGTCCCCTGGCTTCTTACAGTTTAGGGCACAGGGCCGAGGACGTTGGGCGCCAGATGTAGATGGAGTTTTACTTTCAAGGCGCCAGTCCAAAATTAATATTTATTAGAATATAAATTAACACTCACAATAGTAGTAACAGCTTATGGTGGCACCTGAACAAGGACTGGTGGATCCAAGCGATGGAGGAGCGATGAAAGCACGATGGAAGCACGATGGATTCCGATTCTGTCTGTCCAGCAGCCAGCAGCCAGGAACCAGGAAGAGAGCTCCTCGTGTCCCAGCAGCCACTTATCAATGGGCTTGGCCACACCCCCTCCAGGGTCCCGGAAGTGTCTTCTGACCTTATCACCTGACACCTTAATCCCGCCACACAGAAGTAAGAACAAATTACAAATGTGCCTCTGGGAGCTTCATCTAAGGCTACTTGATATTGATTTACAATATGAAGAAGTGATATAAAAGTTTTGCTGAAAAAAATACAGAGGAAGAAACCATGCAATCTTATATTTCCAGCCTTTAAGGAGCAAACCCCAAATCATTTCCACATAGAGTTCTGCAATGGATATACAATAGAATTATATTACCAATGAGCAAAAAAATGCCTTTCCTTTATGTGTTTGGTTGTACTTTGGAGAGTAGTTAGATAGACAGATAGATAGATAGATAGATAGATAGATAGATAGATAGATAGATAGATAGATAGATAGGTAGGTAGGTAGGTAGGTAGGTAGATAGATAGATAGATAGATAGATAGATAGATAGATAGATAGATAGATAGATAGATAGATAGGTAGGTAGGTAGGTAGGTAGGTAGGTAGGTAGGTAGGTAGGTAGGTAGGTAGATAGATAGATAGATAGATAGATAGATAGATAGATAGATAGATAGATAGGTAGGTAGGTAGGTAGGTAGATGTATAATATATAGAAGTATAAGATAAATTGGAATCATGGCACAAAAGCACATTACTAATCAATTTTAGAAAATAAAATTATACATATGCCCATATATAAATATATGTACATATATACACTAACACACATACAAACACACACACATATACTCCTAGGCTTATTAAGTGCAACACACTATTGGTTTTCCATCAATTACTTCTAAAAGCTGACTACAGATGCCTCTACTAATGACATGTTCTACTGGCTCCATTAACCTTTGCATCTCTCCAGGCATTTGTATGAAAATCTGTAGCCCAAAATACACAGCATTTGTCTCAGAAAAATTTCTCAAGGTCATGCAATAAATCCCATGAGATAAAACCAAATTAATATGGGGTTTAATTTGCAAAGTATTCTTTGAACACATTCTCAACGTTGAACAATGTTCACCTAAGAGTATGAGAACAGTCCTCACCATGCTAGGCTTTCATAGACCTCAGTTAAGATATAATATGTGATAATAAGCTCAGTATGTGATATAATCTAGACACTGTGTGGCTATGGGATTATCTTGATTTTATTATAAAAGATAAATAAACTTATTAATATTAAGTATGTAATTAAATTAAATATAAAGATAAAAATAAATAAGTAATTACTCTTCAGTAAGGTATTGTATACAATTTCTCCATTTTGTAGCTTTTTATTACAGCACTGCTAACATCTGCATTGACATTAGAAATCTGTATCTTTAGGCATGGGCCATGAAGAATGACATTATTCTCTACCTAACTTTTCAGAACAGCAAGTTTTAAATTATATACCTTATCAGTTTTTAACTATTTCTCTTATTATTTAAGATTATAATTTCATAATTTTTTACTTCCCTTTCTCCCCTCCAAATCCTCCCACAAACTCCCCTTTGGGGTATTTCAAATTCATAGCCTCTATTTTCTCTAATTGCCTATATATAAATATAATTGAAAAACAAAGTTTTTAGTTGAGGTTTAGTTTGCAATGCTTATATAGCCTTTACCAATAATATTTTCCTCAGTTAAAATGACATTCTGTTTGTTCACTATTGTCCCTTAGTTTTTAAGTTGGCCTTAAAAAACCAGCATTAACTTTAATGTAGTGATGATAACTTGGAGTACATTTGACATGAAAATCTGTGAAAGTGCTGTAGAGGTATGAATTAGATCACCTTTAAAGGAACAGGGCTTCATCAGCAGAGATTCAGATTCTGTTTTTTAATTAGATCATGTATTGTTTTTATTGTCTAATTCTTTCACATGGAAGATAGCCAGGAGCTCTCCTCCGATGAGACTAAATTAAAATCAGGTTTCTTTGCTTGCTCGTTTTATTTTTTCTTCTTAAGAGGATCAATACATAAGTGTCTAAATTTCTGAGTCTTAGTTTAAAATAGTATTTTACCATAATTATATTGCATAACCTGCTATGTGCTCATCTTAATGTCCAACTCCCATTCATAAATGCCATATGTAGGTTTAGGCAGAGATTTGAGGATATCCAGATCCAAGGAGACCACCATATCCAGCACACACACAAACACACACACACACACACACACACACACACACACACACACATGTGTGTGTATCTATGTATATATATATATGTATATATATATATATTCAGTATCAGTTCACTTTCCTTGTCTTAATTTTTTTTCTGTTACATGACACTTGAACTTGTAAAGAGTAAAATGTGAAAGTGTCCTTACAATAAAGTTCATTTATTTGTTCTGAGTGTCAAACAGAATTTTAAGGACAGGGATTGTCACCTTTATTTCTTCCAGGAAAATCAACACTTACAAAAACACAGACACTGGGAAATTTTCATGCTAAGTGTACTCTGACACTTAGCATTTGAGACATGGAAGTTTCAGTTCTGCCCAATCTTCTCATGATGTTCTCTGGGGACTGGGGGCACTTCCCACTTCATTTCAGATGAAACATGTTTGTCCCCATTGTCCTCCATGACCCTCTCTCCTGGTAAATTCTGGTAAATTCTCTGTAATGAGAGTACTAAAGGCATCACACAGCAATGGGTATTACAGTCATCATGTCTCTGATAAAGCTGGGAAGAGAACTGTTTCTGGTAGATATTATTATTATTGTTGTTGTTTATCCTATGGTACTGAAATGATTGATGTGGGATAAGAAGCTGGGAGATTAACAGTGAAGGGAAACTCTACACCAGGAATTCTGTTGTTTGGCAATGCTGCACATTTCCAACACACACTAAAAATTATTTGCTTTGAGAACATAATCTTCAGGCAGCAAGTGTTTATGAGAAGTGGAGTTTAGAACTTTTTTGATGCCAAATACTTTTGTAGAATCGGCACTCTGTAATTAGTACAATAGCAATGTGCTTCATCACCAAGTCTAACTTTATGTAAAAGTTAAAGTTGCCTATTCCCACATAGCCTCCATTAAACTTGCCCACAGCTGTTTTCCACTTTGCTAAGCACCTTCAGGTCTCCAAACCTTCCCGGTCCGGATATTTTGTCCTGTCTCCAGATTCAACCAAACTTTATTCTCATTTCCAGAAACCTCACACATAGATCTTAGGAGAAACTCCCAGAGAGATTCATCTTCAAATGTAGTCTCGGAATTGTTTCAGAAAACAGAGGTAAGAGTTGGATATAGCTGAAAGAAAGGCAGCAATAAGCCAAAATTATTGAAGCTGGTCGAATACTAAAGGATTCAAAGCTCTATTGTCTCTCACCCTCTATACATATAACAATTAGAGTTTAATGCAAAGTTCTAGCAGTGTTTATGTGAAGATTCATAAAAACCAGAGCATGACTACTAATATCCATCTTGAGGATTTTGTTTCATTTTATTTTTTAATGTCAGTTATAACCCTTCAGAAACAGTAAAATCAGATAAAATAACTTAATGATCCAGGCTAGCTTGGTTAAAATTTCAGTTTAATAGCTCACTAAATGTTGAGATATGCATTAGTAATTTTATTTTCCTGTTTTCTTCATTTAACAAAAAAGAAAGGAAGGAAGGAAGGAAAAAAGAGAAAGAAAGAAACAAAGAAAGGAAGGAAGGAAAAAAGATAAAGAAACAAAGAAAGGAAGGAAGAAAGGAAGGAAAGAAGGAAGGAAGGAAGAAAGGAGAAGATTGTCACTGCTTCTTTAAGAAGACTGGAATCTGAGATCACATTCTGCCTCTAAGAACCTCAGACAACTTAGTATTACTACAGCAGAGATTTAAGAAGAGCTGATAAAATTTCCTACCTATGAATTTTCCCTTGCATTTTGCTAATAAGGATAAAATACATTATATCCAATACTAATATGGATTTCCCTTTTCACACACTTTTTGATATTTGATAACAAAACTTCTGAAACTTTGTTTTTAGGGAATATAAATGTGAATGACTAATGTATTTATTTTATAATGTTTGGGTAGCATGAAAAAAAGTGGATGAAGCTGGATTCTACTGTTTTAATCTCACAGTAGATATTTTGTTCCAGATACAACAAGGACTTCTCATGTGTGATCCTAGATGTTTATGTTTCAACCCTTCTGTTCTGGCTCTTCTATTCCTCATTACAAAGCAGTTTGTCTTTTACTAGTATGATAAGAGTTAACAGAAGCCACTACCTAAAACTAATGTTATAAAAACATTTATAATCACCTAAGTACAAGTTAGATCTTTGCTTTGTCGGAAAGTAGGGAGAATGATATTAACAAAGGCATTGTGACTTACTAAAACAACCAATGTGTCACAAAGCACAATGTGTCTCGGAATTCCTTAAGGAAATTTAATGAAGTGCTGGCATGATACCTCAACAGTTAAATGTAAATTCCACCAATTTTGACAACTTGAGTTCAATGCAATATGCCACAAAGTGAGAATCAAGTTCTTTTAACAGCCCCCCCACACACAATTAATAATAGCAAAAAACTTTAATGTTATGTATTGACTTGTTTGGATGTCTCATGAAGTCACTCATTATCAGTTTTGATTATATATAGAAACCCAGGGACTATCTAAAAGTAAGCATAATTCAAGATAATTTAATGTCATTCTATAAGTGAACAGAGAAAGCAAATGGCTGTTGACATTTATAATACAATATTTAATGATGAAATATTAAAAGAAATGCTTCTACCTTATTTACAGCTGTGAGATTTGTTTTTCTTCACAATTTTTTATGCTCATTACATATATTATAAGTATTTTCAAAGTTAAGGTGTTTCCAATATTAGATCTTTCTTTATTAACACTGTTAACATTTGTTGCTATTGGAGCTTATGAAATGTTTACATTTTAAATAAATTTGATGTATATAATGTCCTGACTTGTATATTAACAAAGCTGAATGGAATTAAGTTGGATACTGACCAACAGGAGTGGGATAATAGATAATTATTCTACTATTTTAAAATCTTTATTATATTATTAAATTCCTAAATTAATTGTAGGTACCAGGTAGTATTGAGGAGAAAAAAAATATCCACAGAAAAAAAAGATGGGACCTTCTGATGTATCTGAAGCACACCCATTAGAAGGGCAGGGGATTACAAACTCCCTAAATATTTTAGCAGTTGAACTAAAGGTTTCACAGTTACAATAAAAAGTAAAATCTTGCAACCATTAAATTAGTTTGCCTGCCCTCACAATAATTTAAAGACCAGCGTTTGCTTCATAATGGAGAAATGAGGGATTTGGGCCAGAAATATTTCTTTCAACCCTTTTCAGTCAAGATGATGTGAAGCAGACCCACAACTTTCTAATACTCTGTGTAGTTGTGCCAAAACTGGGCAGCTGTGCTGGAGATATCAAGTTGGAATTTTCGATATTGGTCCTGCACATTGGAAGCTGAGAACAGTGGAAAGAGCCTGGCCTTTGGATTCAGATCAACTAGCTGTGTGATCATAAGCAGATCATTGGATTCAACTCAGCTCAGTGTTTCTGAGGACTAAGCAAGAACCTCTAGGCAGAAAATCTGGAATAAATCTAGGAAGTAACATGGTATGCACAGAAGAGTCTCACATTTGGAATCAGAAAAACTTAGGGAAACTTCTGTTTTGTGTCTCCTACACAGCCCCATTATTAGCTCCATCATATGATTTTGTAGTTGACAAACAATGAAAGTTTTCTAAGCCATATGTGTTTTATCTGTAAAGTGAACACAATGATATCTCCTTGATAAGGTTGGCAAAGAAATGGGAGACAATTAAAAGCACCTACAAAGGTGACTGGCATATGTTATTTATGTATATGCTTTTATTATTTAAAAAATAAATGTTAATTTTCCATGAAGCTGACTCTCTTATTTTCTGTGAACAATGACAAAAAAGTAGTTGTTCACAAACATACAGACACACACACACAAACACACAGATACAAATACACAGCACACACACACACACACACACACACACACACACACACACATACACAAATGCCACTATATTGCCTTTTATTTCTCTGAATCAGGAGTATGAAATGAGTAATTCATGTTTAAGCTGGTGTGGGTTCTGAGGAGATGAAGTTATTGTCCTTTAAGATATCAAGTGTTTACTACTGTTTACTTATGGACTCATTCTCCATATATTTCAAGCTTTTAACTGCCCCAGTCTCCTCACACTCTCACCTCTAGCTGTGTCCTGTTTCCTGTTCTGATCTTTAAGACCTTGACAATAAAATATCCTCACTAATAATAAAATAAGTCTTTTTATCTCATGTCCATATAATCAGCCTGTACAATTTTATATAATTAATATTTTTGTGTAAGCTGATACATTCTGATGTTTATAAATAAGCAATTAGGCAGCACTATAAAGCTATTATTCTATGTGTCATATAATGAGAAAGAATTGGGAGGTTTTTTTTAAATTAAGTAAAAGCTTCTGAGTTTCTATTTGTAGAAGCATTTTATAATATTGGAGATACAAAACACCATTTAGTCAGTAGCATAACCATAAAATGGAGGCATGCATCATGGTAGTTATTGTGGCAGGTTGTAGAAATGGCTGACGCCTGATGAACTTACATAGGATGCATATCTACATTCATTGACAATTGATTGTTGATAGTTGGAGAATGAGCTTTTGAGATAGAGTAGCAGTATTTCTTTCAGGGAAATAAAATTATAATTTGTGAACAAAATAAATGCAAATGTGCATCCTGGAAACAACTGGAGTTGGAAGTACTTGGAACAGGTTGACACATTTGGAATCTATTACAGTAGATCAAACAGAACAGGGTCAGAAGGTAGGAACTGGAACAGGTGTTGTGTCTGAAATATATCATAGCAAGACAAAGAAAAGAAAAAGCAGTCTATGACATGAGTGATAATTTTTATTTGTATGATCAGTTACAGCCTGGGAATACAAGAAGAGGAATGCATTTGGAAAGTAGAAGTGAAAAAAATGAAAAATAGCATGTAGAATTAGACTAAAAAGCAGGTAAAAACAAACATAAAACATCTTGGGTCTGGTGGTTCTGAACTTCTAACACAATAATGTGTGAGTATAACTTTGAAATCTTCTCTTATCTTAATAGAGATACTCTGATTAACTTCTTATCTTAATTAAGTCCATCCCTTTTCATGGCATTCCAATGTTAGACACCCACAGCAGACCAGACCTCATCCCAATTAGATATGCTTAATGCAATTTCTGGACATATATAATTAGATGTAAGTCTTTTAGTCTAATATAAAAATCCCATTTTAGCAATTTAGCATCAAAATTCCCTTCTGTAGGGATAACTCTAATTGGGATTATAATGGAATCTCAGCTTAAACATCAGAAAAACAAAGGAGCAAGCCACTAGAGAAGCCTCTCACCATTACTGAATCTTCAGATCAAAAGAAGATGGGAAGATCATGTCTCTATGAATCATCAGAATGCTTCAGTGTCCTCAGCTGAAAGAGGAGAGAAGGGAAGAGACTAGCTCCTGTCTCTCCTGCTTTGTCCAGCCATATCACTTCCTGTCTCATCCTTCCTAGTGCTGGGATTAAAGGCATGTGCCACTACTGTCTGGCTCTGCTTCTCTTTTAGACTGAATTTATCTCAGTGTGGCCTTGGACTCATAGAGTCCAAATGGCTCTTTGCTTCCTGAGTGCTAAGATTAAAAGAGTGTGTCAACACTGTTTGGCTTCTGTGGCTTACTCTGTGTCTAGTTCTGTCCTCTGATCTTCTGGCAAGCTTTATTTCTTAGATTACAAACAATATATCACCATATCCTTCCAGTGAATAAATAGAATATCATTTCTCAGCAAAGAAAATTATAAAATTAGATTCTTCCCATCTTAGTTTCTGTATTTCTCTATCATTCTCTGACACCAAAATAAGATGCAGGATTTTTTTTTAAAAAAAGAAGTCAGCTAAATGGTTATGTCATTGTGTTACTAACAGAAAATATTCCATATAGAAATACGGACTGGGTATTACTCACATGTATTTCTGCTTATTATTTTTAGTAAAAGTTTATAAATAAAAAATCATCTGTTTTTCATTCATAGCATCATCATATGATGCAACAGGATTAGAGAAAATGAGTCAATGATGTAATGTCACCTGTTTTTGTTAAAGGCCATGTTAAATCTGAATAGTTTAACCTGGAAGGTCCAAGTGATTTTTTACCATAAGTTTTCATGCAAAAGTAATAAACTTGGTCAATATGAAAAAGAATTACTATCTTCCCTGTTGTCCATAATTTTAACCCTTGTTTGTGCTTGTGACACATTCTGATCCATCCATATTACAAAAAAGAAAAAGAATAATGGAAGTGCTATTCCCAAAAAACATTCAGCAGTCCACAGGCACAATCATGACACACAACGTCACCCTTCTTGATAGCTATATGCAGCTTTAGATAAAAGTTCATGGAGCAACTGAGCCAGTTTTATCAAATATGTTAACATAGTGTGCCATTTAAAATAGTTACATCTCTGGTGTCATTTTAGCCATGTCAATTAGTTTCTGGAAAAATCAAAGACCTGAAATGGAGAAGATGGCAAATTGTTTGACCCATGCTATTGCAAGTGTTTGGGGGACAGTTAGTGAGCTAATTTCTGTTCATTTTAGATGCATGTGTTCGTTATTAATTGGCAAATTAATTTATCTGAAAATTTTCCTGGTTTACATCTTGATTTATCTTGTTTTTAGCACTTTCCTTTAATTGATCATTTATTATTTAATAACAATACACAGTAATGCAGAGATATAATGAAATCACAATTCTAAGTTATCAAAGAATGCTTATCTTTGTGGTTGGACAGAGTTCAAAATATTGTATTTATAATAAACTTGGGAAATATAATAAGCACATGGTGTCACATTATTTAAAAATTACTATAGGTATGTAAAAATCATTTTATTTATTTTCCAATCAAATTATGACATTAATTTTTAAATATATAATTTATGAATATTATATGAATATTCATCAAATGAATTTTAAGATTACAATTATCATTAGACTATATCAACTTGAAATTTGCTATTCTTTGAAAAATAGGAGTTATAGGTATGACATTTCTATCGATTAAAAATGATCAGACCTGAGGCAGGAGAGATGATTCAGTGATTAAGAGCACACAATGCTCTTGTAGAGGACTGGAGTTTAGTCTCCAAAATATACATCAGGTAAATCAACAATACCTACCACCCCAGTCACAATCAGAATGTGCACACAGAAATAACCATGAAGTGAAGGACATTTTCTAATAAAAAGTTGGAAAATAAGAGGAATAGACACCTAATATGACCCCTGATCTCTGCATGTGCATGCATGGGCACTCACATATGTTCAAATGTAAGCACAGAGACATGCACACACAGAAATATATGCTTTAAAATTCAAAATAAAGTTAATCAGTTATCATTATTTTGAAATGTGCAAATGCACCTCTCAGGGTGAAATTGTACATCAAGTTGGTTTTAATGAATTTCATTTCTTATAACTAATAAATGAAGAAAAATAAATATGTCAATTTTTCATGATTGTTGAGTGTTCATATACACATATAATAAGTATTATATAATTCCCTTCACATCCATTCAAAATGTTTCCTTCCCAGATCCAATACTCTTTTATTACCCAGAATATACAGTGTGTGATGTCTATACATGTGTGAGAATGGGGCCAATTACTAGAGCACAGGATTTTAACTTTTGCTACACCTTCACAACAGATGTATTCTTATTTACCCAGCATATGAACTGTTAATAACTATCCAGGAAAGGTGTGGTGTGGAGATCATTTGTGCCAGAATTTTATGTGCTGTGATCTATGGAGTCTCCTTCAAGTCATTATAATTGTTGTAAATGTATTAATGTGATAGCCATGCCATGTCCAAAGACAGTATTTGATTATACTACTTCTGCCCTTACATACTCTTTCATCTCTTCTTAAGTGATAATTCTTGAACTTGGGATGGGGAGGTTCATACAAATGATCCTCTAGGGATAAGCACTTGGATTCTTATTCTGAGCAATTATGTCAATTGAGTACCTCTCTGTTGACTGTTTCCCATGTAATAAAAAAGCTTCTTTGACCAAGATGGATATTTTCTCAGATATCTAGCTATAAAAACAAATATTTAGAAGACATTGTTTAGCAGAGCAAAAATAACATGTTCTCCCATATGACTCACGACCTACACAACCTTGGGAGTTTGAACATGATTATCATCCCAGAGATGCAGTTCTTTCTATGGAGCAAGTAATAACCCTGTCATAGTCTAACAGTAAAATCCATTTTATATAGCAGGTCAGGTTGATATTGTGTTGTGGGATTATGTTCTTGTACTTTGTAAATATTTGTCCCTCCTACTGATTTAATAAAATGATAATTTGCCAGAAGCAGATGGGAAGTATGGAAGGGACTGCCAGACTAAGAAAACCCTGGGAAGAACATGAGCAAAGGTTTTATGCCGGGCAGACACAGAAGAAAGAAGAAAAAAGTGCTGCTCTGGGTAAAGGTACTAAGCCACATGGATAATCGTTTAATAGATTCTTATATTTTATGAGTTAACTGAGGAAACACCCTATAGTTGCTAAAACCTCACTAGCTATTCTCCACAAACATCCAATTTAATCATGAAATAATGAATACAGTAAATCTAACTCTATATTTTGTGATAAACTATAAAATCAATTCTATTAATTTTGAAGCTATCTTCAGAAGGCAGGTAAAAACTTGAAATAAAGTAATTCAGCATGCTGAAACTCCTTGGCATGTATTTTAGAAATTGTGTACACAGCTTCAATTTTATGCCTTCATGCAGAACCCTCATAAGATCTAATTATAAGAAGCTAAGAAACCTAAATGCAACTCTAGAGCACCATGTGCATAGGTCATATACAGACACCTCAAAGGAAAGAAAGATAAGCTTGACATTGGAACCAGTTATCTGTGCCTAGTACATAAAATAAAATGTGCATGTAAAGGTAAAATTCAATAAAACATTGATGGCGAACTAACAAACACTGAAAGTATACTGAACAGCAAGGTTCACAGGAAGTGTTATACTTGACCATTACCTTCATTTTTTATAGCTGCTATTGGAGATATTTATTAGATACATCAATAGTACATATATTCTATATTTTCAAAAAAAACATAAAAGGCAATTGTGAAAGAAACAGTGATCTATAAGGGAGATTGAACATATTGTGAAGGAAAAGAAATCCTTCCAGCAGGAGGTTTTGAGAGTGGGAGTTTCATGTACACATTCTTTTTTTTTTTCATTTTTTTTAACTAAAAAAGTCTTTTTTATCCATGTATTCCCCTTCTCCTACTCCCTTCCCTCCTCCCAATCTTTCCCAGTCAACCTTCAGCCTACATCCTCCATCCTCTCCCCCAAAAGGAAAAGAAGTCTGAGATCAGAAGGAACCTAAGAGCGACATCCAGAAATTGCCCCAAGAAGAGAAAATAGAGATCTCCTTAGCAAATTGGAATTATAACAGGTTGTAACCAAGAAAAGGTGGGAACAAATCATAAGAGGAGATGATTGAATGAGAGGAGCAACAAAGGGGGAGGAAAAAAAAAGATGATATTTTATTAGAGGAAGCCAATCTGGGCTTGGGAAGAGACTGGGTGCTAGGTATCTGTCCAAGAACTCACAAGATGTCCCTGGCTAGGTCTCAAACTAATAGTGGAGGAGGTGCCTAAACAGGACTTCTCCTATAATCAAATGAATACCCACCCTAAGTGTCATCACAGAACCTACATGCAATAAAGAATAGAGGTGGAGGCAGAGATCCATGGCTGAGCACTGGGCAGACCTCCTGTTCCAGCTTAGAGCAGAGGAGGAGAGTCTGTATGAGCAAGGGGATAGGGATTATGAGAAAAGGTCCCGCAGTGATGGTTTGTTGTAGCTCTGGGGAGCTCACAGAATCACATACACATTCTTAAGAACATTATAATAGACAGCTTTTCCAGTGATAACAGACATTGGGAGAAATGTGATGGCAACATGCAAAACTTAAGTTACAGAAACAGAAAATAAATGGAATTCTTTGTTTTCTACATTAAAACATTAGAGACTGGTTAATCATGGGAACTCTCCAGGGGGGGAGTTGAATAAGCACTTAGCTACTATGTTTCATATCTGTAATACATGCTGTATTGTTTGCTGCTTTCTTATATATTAGAAGTGACAAAATCAAGGCCAGACTATATTCCTTTTATGAGGAAATCATTTGTAATTGTTTCCCCAGCATCAGAGGTGATGCACATTTCATTCATATTCTATTCTTATACAGTAAAATTCTGTTTCAAAAGCTATATGTCAGCAAATATATTCAAGAAGATAATTTTATTATTAAGGGCAAAGATTCATTGTCCTAAATGGTATGAGACCTTTGTGAGGAATGTATCAAAATTTCTACACAGCATTATTACTCACACAGAGTAAATGCATTATTCCATTAGTAGCTTTAACATAATTTTAAAGACATCAGTAAAATTTGCTTTTAAATGAATCTAGGAATACTAAAATGAGGTTGAACATATAGATTCTATGAATAAAATTGCCTTCTAATTTGAGGAGTTTTATTTCCTTAAATATGTGTAGTTTTACCTTTCTTTTTAAATTTTCTTTCATTTTTATCATGTTTATTAGAAGAACAAATAAAATTTTTTTATTTGTGCATTTTTTTTTATTTTTCCCTTTATGTGCCCTGGAAATTATGTAATAAAATATATTAGGCAATGTTTAAAAACTAGCCATGTTATAGACCCAGGAGCGCATAAAGATGTATGATGGGCAAAATAGTGAATGAACATATATAAGTTATTTCATATATAAGATGCTGTAACAGGAAACATATACATTTCTCATATAATCCTGTGTACATATGTCTTTTAATATTTTCATTAAAATTATAGTTTGGATATTACTATTTATATTTAAAGCCATCACATTTGTTCATTGCCCAAATGTGCATGTATGCTGAGTTTTGTAGACATCAATTTATAAACTAAATTAGACATACTAATAATAAACAGAAGTGGAGTTAACATCAGTAAAAATTATACTATTACAATTTCTGAGTATATAGAATAAATGAATTTTTTAAAGCAAAGTGCAAAATAGTTTCAGTTATGACCAGGTTATGTTTATTAATAGTATCCAAAAGGAGAAGGAATGTGATTAAGTGGAAGGAATTTAAGTTTATGCTAAAAGATAGTAACAGCTCCTACAGGGCAGAATCTGATCAGATTGAGCCAGCTGCCCAAAGAAGAAACATGTAAGGAACACAGGTGAGCCATGGTTCACATGGCAGATAAATGAATGAGAATGGGTTAAGATGTAAGAGCTAGTTGGTGATGTGTCTGAGCCATAGGCCAAACAGCATGGAATTAACATAAGTGTATGAGTCATTATGTGGGGCCTGAGCATCATCAGGAAGCTAAGCGGCCTGGGACCTAGACCTCTAGGTCTATAGGCCTAGACCTCTGCCAGACCAGGCCAGAAAAATTTATTGTAACAGATGGCATCGCAATGTGGGCCAAACACCCAAATAAATTTAGAGAAATATTAGGAAGGGCTCTAGAGCACAGAAACTGTGCCAAAGCAGATTCTAAATTATGTATCTGAAGAGGGTCATTGTACAGAGATAGCATATGGAGGCCACATTCAAAATGGCTGCAGCAGACTTGCAGCAGAAAGTATAAGCTGCAACCAGGCCGGTTCCTGAAGTCTCACAGAAGACTCATTAGTATGTGATTGATTTGAGGTTTACATTCATTGAACAAATAGGAAACAGAGTCAAATACAGTTTCTTACTAGCAGCATTTCTTGGGTCTGTTCTAATTGCTGGCAACTAACAGAAATGCAGCCCCTTTAAGAGAACTTACTGATTCAGTTTTATGTGTAAAAACTATGTATCTCTTTAAGAGAGTGTGAGTATTTTAAAAGCTCTTCTGGTTGTAAAATGATTAAGGATTCACAATAAAACACATTCAGATAAAAAGAAACTGTAAATGGGTTATAATGTATGTAAAATGTATGTACCCTTCAGAGAGTAAAGAAAGAAGGTAGAGAAAGTCTTTTAAAAAGAGAAATAGAGTAATAAAAATATAATAAGCCATGTAAAGAGGGAAAATAGGCACAGAATTTGGATTATGGTTACTATTGTGTTTTCATTTAATTTTTTTTTAACTATTAATGAGTTAACTGCAGAAATACATGGATTACAAAGGCTGATAAGTTAAACAAGAATATGTATTTTAAAGGTATCTTGATTTTGAAATTTGGGTCTAAGGATTTATTGCTTTGGAACAGTTCTGCTTTTGTTTCCACAGAAGATGAGAACCTGTAGATTGCTTCCAAGCAAATATGGTTTCATCAACCAAGGCTGATGTGGGAATGCCTTTCTGTATACTGTGAATATCAATCTTTAAATAAAGGAGCTGTTTTGGGCCATGACAGACAC
This sequence comes from Phyllotis vaccarum, assembly GCA_033318265.1. Classification (NCBI taxonomy): domain Eukaryota; kingdom Metazoa; phylum Chordata; class Mammalia; order Rodentia; family Cricetidae; genus Phyllotis; species Phyllotis vaccarum. The sequence goes on along the minus strand of JARWLC010000002.1, from coordinate 119,533,324 downwards.
CATAGAAGAAGTAGGAGGAGAAATCAGAGCATAGGTAGGAGAAGAAGGACAGAGTCAGAGGGAGATCAAACAAGCTGCCCAAGGAGCAACATGTAAGAAACACAGGTGAGCCATGGGCCACGTGGCAGACAGATTAAAAGAAATGGGTTGATTTAAGGTGTAAAAGCTAGCTAGTAATGTGCCTGAGCCATAGGCCAAACAGCATGAAGTTAATATAAGCATCTGAGTCATTTCTGGGGGCCTGATCAACAGAGGTGGGTGGCTATGGGTCTGGCACCAGGTCTGTGGGTCTGGGCCTTTGGTTGTCTGGGACCAAGAAACCCCATTGCAACAGATGGTGCCAAAGTGGGGCGATTATTCACTGAAAGCCTGAGAAAGATTAGAAAGGGTTCTAGATCACAGAAACTGAGCCAAGACAGTTTTTAAATTGTGTATATGAAGCAGGTCATTGTACAAAAAAAGCATGGTGTCCTGGTCACATTCAAAATGGTACCGGTGGACTGATGGCAGGCAGTGTAAGCTGCAATCAGGAGGGTTTCTGAAATCTCACAGAAGACTCAGTAGCATGTGATTGATTTTAGATTTCTGCTTATTTTGAACAAAGAGGAAACAAAGATGAATAATTAGTAGCAGCATTTTCCGGGGTCTGCTTTGTTTACTGGCCACAGACAGAGACACAGTCCCTTTAATAGAACTTACTGATTCAGCTTCCTCTACAAAAACTATGCAGCTCTTTAAGAGAGTGTATTTTAAAAGCTCTTATGGTTGGAAGATGATTAAGGATTCACAATAAAACTGATTCAGATGAAAAGAAAAACCTGTAAATGGGTTACAATATGTGTAAAAGGTACATAGGCTTCAGAGAGAAAAGAAAGAGGATAGAGAAAGTCTTTAAAAAGATTAATAGAGTAATAAAAATATAATAAACCATGTAAAGTTAGAAAATAGACACAAAATCTTGATTTTGGCTATTATTGTGTTTTCTTTTAATTATTTAACTGCTAATGAGCTAACTGCAGAAAGACAATGGATTGCAAATGCAAAGTCTACTAAGTTAAGCAAGAATATATATTTTAAAGATATTTTGATTTTGAAATTTGTGTCTAATGATTTATTGCTTTGGAAGAGTTCTGCTTTTGCTTCCACAGAAGATGAGAACCTCTGGATTGCTTCAAGGCAAATATGATTTCATCAACCAAGACCCCCTGAAAAAAAAGCTCTGATGGAAATAGATGGCCGTGTCAGCTTCAGAGTTGCAGACTGATCCAGTCTCAACAACCGTGAGATTTTAAACACCCCTTAATCAGCAAGAAGTAGTAATGGATAACTATGCCCTGTGGGAGATTGTGTTGTTTCATTGTAAATAATTTTATCACCCACTGGTTTATTAAAATGCACTGATTGGTCAAAGGCAGGCAAGAAGTGTGGGTGGGGCTACCAGACTAAGAAAACTCTTGAGAACAGGAAGCACAGACAAAAAATGGGCATTGAAGAAACTGCATATGGAGTCTTCTTTATTCGTGACAGTGGTTAACCACTGGACATGAATCTGTTCTTTTATTGACTGCTTGACAGTATGCTGTTTAAAGTGGACATGCAGGTTCCATAGGAAAATGATCTCTGAACTTTGGCAGAACAAGCTGAGATAGACCTTCAGGTTCCTGCTTTGCAGAGAAAACTATTAGACATTCTTCAGGACTCAAGGAAAAGCAACTGATGAACTATACCAGAATGGGCAAAGCAGATTTCCTGCTTCACTGAAATGAAAAGAGACTCTGGGCCTGTAGGCTGAAGATGGATGTCCCAACTTTGTAAAGGAACTTTGGCTGACTATCCATGCAGATAGGTGTCAACTCTGTCATTTCTAGATTTTGGAAGTTGCTTGAACTTCCAGTTTACTTGGGTAAATATTGTATCCTTCTTGGTCTTTTATGCAGTTGAAGATTAGATAGTTATTGGTATAGTTTTCTTAGCTATTTTAAAAGGCATATTGGATATGAAACTTTAGATTCACAAGGATAAGGTAGATGATAGAGTATTTTCTTTAATTTTGCTAAATACAAATAGACTAGACATTATAACTATAATTCTTGCTTGATAGCTATTTTGTTACATGTAATTTTGTTATGTTAAAACTGAAAGCATTTTTAAACAGACAGAAATGGGGAGATGATATGGGAATGTCTTTCTGTATGCTGTGTGTATCAATCTTTACATAAAGGACTGTTTTTGGCCATGGCAGTCACCATAGAAGCAGTAGGTGGGAAATCAGAATAGTTAGGAGGAGGGCAGAGTCAGATCAGATCAAGCCAGCTACCCAAAAAAGAAACATATAAGGAATACAGGTGAGCCACGGGCAACATGGCAGATAGATTAATGAAAATGCTTTCAGTTAAGATGTAAAGCTAGATAGCAATGTGCCTGAGCCATAGGCCAAACAGCATGAAATTAATATAAGTGTATGAGTCATTTTGGGGGCCTGAGCAGCAGCGGGCAGCTAAGTGGTCTGGGAGTCTAGACCTCTGCCAGATTTGGGCCAGGAATCTTTATTGTAGCAACCAGCACTATATTCTTGTTTTCTTTATTAATTGAGATTTGACTGAGAACTTGCAAGTCCATGTGGTAAAACTGCTGCTTTAGGTCATAATTAATACTTTGCTTTGTTGAAATAACTTCCAGGTTTAGAAAAGGCAATGCAAGTTATATCTTGTCTACAAAATATCAGTATCATTTTGAAAACTGTACCATTTATTAACATTTTTGTTTATAGACCAAACTAATTGTCTCTGTGTGTTAAGATTTTAATGGAAACGAGGAAATAATTGTCATGGTTTAGAGTTGGAAGACATGCTTGTTTCTTTTGATTTCTTTTTCTAGTTCACACTGAATTATTTTTTAAAGGATTTCACACAAACACATTTGATCTTAGATCCAGTATTCACCTAAGTAGATCACTGCCTCTCAGTCCCATGCCTTTGCATCTTGCTGAGATTAAAAGTGTATACTCCTATGCCTGGCAATATGTTTGTATAATGTATTCTTTCTGAATTGTCTGTAGTTGTTAAGGGATTTAGGATACACTTAAATACATATATGGCATTTGTATCTAATTGGCTTCTGTATGAAAGAGAAAGCAATGTAATAAGCAATCTGCTATCTGTATGTTTATTGTTATGTTTAGTTACTAAATTAATCTTTTTGGGTAATATAAAACCATTAGCCTAACAGATAAACTATACCATGAAGAAGAATGGACATTATACATTCACTATTTTATTAACTATAATTCTAGGCACTGAATTAAGTAGTGAGTTTCATATCAAGAATGGCAAAATATATATTTTAATCAGAACTAGGAATTCCTACAAATAAGACCTCACAAATGTTGACTAGAGAAGTGTGTTATTGGAAATCTATTTAAATAATTAACTCTATATGTGTAGTATTTGATAAACATTGCTTCATCTGTTGAATCTACAATCGATATTTTAATCAAATATATTTATGTACATATATCAGCAAAAGAAACATTGTGATTCTTAAATAAAATGCACAGTAATTCTATAGGAGAAAGCACTAAGATATTCCAGTTACAGTAAGCGCAGTCCTGCATAAACATTTTTGGCAAAGTGTCAAGCACTCTTAATAATTTGACTATATCTTTTCCTTCAGCACAAAAATGAATTTAACTCTTAAAAATTAATAGTAGATAATGTTCATAGTATAGAAAAAAACTCCATGTTTGCTTTAGAAAACTGATTAGAATTAAAGGTCCATAATTAACAAAGTAATTAAAAATTTCTTTTAAAAAGCTGCTTATGGATAAAAACAGAATGGATAGGTATTATTTTTGAATGTCTATGCCAAGAGACTACAAAGTAATGAGACAGCTGGCTATTTACATTTACTCACCTTGTCATGCAATTAATTGGATGAGTATATAAATGGAAGATGCAGTATGGAGACAGTCCTTTGCAGCAGATGGTACATGCTTTACCAGCTCTAAGATTGTACTCCGTCAATTTATTTTCTTTAGTTTTGCACTTCTTTTACAAGCTATGTGTGACAGTGATATGAAAAAATAGCATTGGAAGGAGACTGCCCACGGGTATGTACATGGATATACACACCTGAGTTTTTTCACTCAATGTTACTGAGAATCAACAAAGGCTGGTATCCTCCAAGGTGCTAGAAGCAAATCATGAGTAAAACAAACTGGTCCCTCTCTTTATAATGTTGAAAATGATGTGAAAAGAATGAATAAAAATATTATGTATATATTGTAACATTTGTAACATCTATTTCTCTCTGGGTGTGTGTATGTGTGTGTGTGTGTGTGTGTGAGAGAGAGAGAGAGAGAGAGAGAGAGAGAGAGAGAGAGAGAGAGAGAGAGAGACAGAGAGACAGAGAGACAGAGAGACAGAGAGACAGAGACAGAGGGAGAGAAGTAAAAGAGTAGAGATGAGAAAGTACCAGAGCTCATTTTTTTTAAACAACTTTAAATGGAGCTAATAATTCATTAGAAAGAATAACTCAAAACAGCAGATGTGTCTAACATCTTGCCTCAATCTCAAGGTTGTTACACAGTGTCAACACTTACACAGGATGAGAAATGCAGTCCACCAGAAGGGAGGGTACTGAAGCTGGGGTGTGAATGTTGGTCAGGAGGAGTCATCCCTTTGTGTTCATGTAGAAGAGAAGAGAAGATTGTTGAATGTTACAATGGGTTTTCTGGCCCAGATTAACTCCACAGTTCAGATCTGCCCACCACTGCTTATCTGGACCAGCAATTCCAAAGTCCCAATGAAACACACAGACACTTATATTAACTTCATGCTGTTTGGCCTACAGCTCAGGCACGTTGTTAGCTACCTTCTTCATCTTTACTCAACCCATTCTCATTCATCTCCCCAGCCACATGGCCAGTGGCTCACCTGTGTTCCTTACATGTTATTTCTTTGGGATCTGAATCGACCTGTGTCTGACTCTGCCCTCACTCTCCTATGCTCCTGTCTATGGTTATGTCAAGGGCTAAACAGGTCCTTTATTTAAAGATTGATATTCAGAGTATACAGAAAGATATTCCCACATCAGTTGAAATTATATTGGATGACTTAAACAGATGAAAATCTAGGAAATATTATGATCAGAATTACTTTTGAATATCACTGTAGTTATTGCCCTGTAGGATCATCAGCAGATGAATGAGCTGAAAGGCAAGGAAATAAGATGGTCAGAAGTATACAGGCAGTAGTTAAAGTGATGTGGTAAGAACTGACTTGGCATTTTTTTTTGCTGTTTACATTAATATCTTCTGTATATACACATGTGTATTATCTAAGAATAAGCATATGATTATCAGTAGAGTAGCTGTATAAATGTATTTTTCCCCTAACACTGGGAAGTTCAGTGACTAAATGACCGTAAGCCTTTCTAAAATCTATCTTACTCATCTGCGAGTCATGATACCAAAGAGACTCTGAGTTCATTTTGTTTAGCAGTTGGTACTCTAAAGTTTCTGAATATGATCTCACTCTAATATTTCCCTATGAATACATCTCATAAAAACAGCAAATAAACAAAAAAAATGAAAGTCAAGATGAAAAAACTGCCAGCTAAAGGTTCCAGAAAAATTGAATGTAGGCAATATTCTGAAAGCTAAATATGATATAGTGGATGATGTGCATGGTCTCTTGTCTCCTTACCCTTAGACCTGTGCTTTCACTGACTTATAGTGATAAAAATTGCTCTTGATCCAAGATAAGTAAAAAACCAACACTGGAATTAGGAATCGGTGTAACCTCTCTTATGATAAAAGTTACTTTAAGAAACAACAAAGTCTTCACCAGGATAATATATATTAATGTCTTGGGTAGTATAAATGGCAAAGAATATCCACATCATTATTTCTGCATTTCTTTTTTTTATATCCTATAATGATTCTCTTCTCCTCAGATACCTGAACATCTTCCAGTTTCTCCCTCAATTTTTTAACCAGATAGACAACTTTGAAGAAGTGTTCTTATCATAACACAATCTAAAACCAGATTACTTTATTGGAATTAAATTTGTGTAGGTCATGGCTTATATATTTTTACATTTAACCATTTACATAAAGTTATAGAGCATTTTATATGCACAAGGTACTGTTTTGTTCACTTTCAATAGAGCTATACATTTCTATGTATCAGTAATGACTTTTGTTCCCATGAAGATCTCATAAAATTAATTCCTGCCCACTAACTGATGAGAAGTTTCGACTTTGTCAGAAGCCTCTGGGACTGAATCATCTCATATCTCTGGCTTTTGTCTGGACACATATGCCAAGCCAAATATCCTAGAAATGCCCACATGGTGAAGACTGCCTCCCTATCTTCTGGAAACAGTCTTTTGTATCAGTGAAATACAACCATATATGCTTCACACATATCAAAAGCCACAAACAACAGCTGCATGTTCAATAATTCAGGATTTATAAGCTTTCTTTCATAACCCCTTTTGGCATCTTTTAACCTAATAGACACAAATTTATGCTGCACATTCAAGTAATAACAGAATAAATAAAATAAGAAAATATTTGCATTTATATCTATATTTAGTGTTGTAACATTTGTGAATGCTAAAAATAAATATATATATTTTGTTATTGTACAACAATAACTTCTAATAATTTCTAATTTGAAACTTAATTGTAAACTCTGTTCATGGTTGAAATGAAATATACTTAATTTTACTATTAGTTGTACTATTATCATAGTGAAATAAGTACACTATGGAATATTTAGGATATAGGTAAATGTATAGTACAGAATAAAAGACATTGTACAAACTAGACATTGTGGAACAATAGAAGTACTAAAAGACTAAACTCTGTCAGTCTAAGGGTATGCTTTCATGCACTAGTAACTCACATGGGCATTCTTACATTAAATCATGTTATAAGTTACCACATCAGAATAATAACAGTAATACCCAATGTCTCTGATTTGCAAATTGTAACACAGTGGCAAGTGCATCATATTCATTTTATGCATTACATACAAATACATACTTTAAAATCATATTTTTCAGACAAAAAATCATGACTCAAAATGTCTCATCTTTAAATTTTTTTTAAAAAACAAAATTAATTCAAAACAGAATCTCTGGTCTGGGAGTTGGTTCTGTGGGCAAGATTTTTTTTTTTTTTTTATTTTTGGTACAACCGTTCTACCTCAGTTTGAATCTCCAGAATTTAAATAAGATTCTGGGTGTGGCTAAATTAGCCTTAATGGTATGAAGAGTAGAAACAGAGGATTATTAGATCTTCTTTACTGCTAATTAGTTACAGTTTTATAGAAAAGCTATCAAAATAAAATAAGAAAGAAATAGATATTGTATCATGTATTATCTCCTGACACACATACTCTGATATTTATATAACAATTCTATGGGTTCCTTGTTCTTTGCCCCTCTCCTTACCCTTTGTCAGTATTTCTTTTCTTTTTTCTTTCGTTTGGTTGAAAATTGACATTAGGTCTCTAATATTCTACATTAGTGCTCTACCATTGAGCTACAACTTTACCACATTTCCTTTTTCTTTTATTTTGAAATAAAGCCTCTGTATATTTATTAGTCTTGCTTTAAGAATTCCAATCTATGGCTTTGCCTATTTACTTACATTAAATGAGATTACAGAGTTTCTTACCAGAATACTACAGATATATTATACTTCAAACCCACGTTTTTATTATTGAATGGCTCAGTTCCTTGTGAACCATAGTTTCCAGGCACTAATGGTCAATATCCCTGGAAATTTGAGTTCCAAAAATTAGGAGCATTTATGTGACTGGAGAATTATCTTGACATGCCCAGACCATCTGCATTACGTCAATGAGGTCTATCAGCTTATTCTAACAAAAATTATAACATTTCGCATATACACAAGACAAAGAAAAAGGAAGATGCAAGAAGATTTGAAGATGAGTATGTTTAAGTTTGGACTTAGTCTAGTACTGACAAAGGATCTAAAAGTGAAAAGAAACTGATTATTTACAGAATTTGGAGGATTAGTTTATATGTCTGGAAGCCAGAATATAAAAAACATATTTTTTTGTTGCTTGAAGCTGAACACAAAACTGAATAGTCAGGAGGTGTTATTCAATATTGTGTCATAGATTGTTAACCACCAACTCAACATAACAGTTTTCCAACCTTAGAATTTGTTATGATGTCTCAGAGATATGCTTTGCCCATGCATAAGGCCTATCTCAAAAGTTCAGATTCAATGTGTGGTGTGGATATGATAGTTAGTTTGCTATCAGATGGAAATAAACCTTTGAGGTTTTTTATGAAGTAATTTCTAGACTGGGTTAAGGGATATGAAAAAAGTCTACCTCAACTGCAGCACTACTCTGTAGGTTTGGGTCTTAGATAAGATAAAAAAGAGAAGTTGAGCACCCACAGTCATCTCTCAAACTTCAGAAGCAAAGAGAAAACCATTGCTGCTCCCATCATCATGTTTTCCTACCACAAGGGAATATACCATCAATATGGCAGTTAACATATGCATTTCCTACCTTAAAATGCATGTGTCAAGTATTTTTTTCACAGCACTGAGAAAAGTAGCTTCTATTATGTACCATAACTTGAGTTTTTAATAAGTTCTTGCCACTATAAATTGGAAAAACACTTTTCTAGATTGCTAGGATTAAGTTTTAGCCTATACAAAAAATTACAGTTCTATTTCTAAAAGAAAAATTATAATTTGTGATACATATCTGATGCTATCTATCAGAAACTTAGGGACATTTAGAATGTATCTGAGAGTGTCATAAGAAAAGGAAAGAATATTCACTTTGCATAAGACAACCATGTTGACAGAGAAATATGTGATGACATTTTATTGACCGAGGCTCAGATGCCTAAGTAGGGGTATCTGAGGCAGATCATAATGAACTGTTCTCATTATTTTTGTTTTGAACTTTATACACAATGGTCACCTAAATTTAAATAGAAATCGCAGAAGAATTTTAACAGATTATTAAACAAAGATCTTAAGATTCATAGGAGAAGAAAATAGTTTTTATGTAGACTCCTAGCCTGGAGAACAGACTATTGGATCAATTTCCTAGAAAGTCTACATATCTCTTAAGGACTTCTTGCATTTTGGGGGGAGGGGGTTGAGGGAGGCTGGAGGTGGACTGGGAAATGATGTGAGAATGCCTTTCTGTACGCTGTGAATCTCAATCTTTAAATAAAGGAGCTGTTTTGGGCCATGGCAGGCACCATAGGAAAAGTAGAAGGAGGAATCAGAATAGATAGGGAGAAGCAGGGCAGAGTCAGGCAGACCTGAGCAAGCCATCAAAGGAGCAACATTTAAGGATCACAGGTGAGCCATGGGCCACATGGCAGACAGATTAATAGAAATGGGTTGAGTTAAGATGTAAGAGCTAGTTAACAATGTGCCTGAGCCATAGACCAAACAGCATAAAGTTAATATAAGTGTATGAGTCATTTCTGGGGGCCTGAGCAGCGGGCAGCTAAGGGGTCTGGCACAGCAGATCTGTGGGTCTTGAACTTCTGGCTTCCTGGGACCGAGAAACCCCACTACTACAGGGAGGGATTGGGAGGAGAGAGGGAGGGGGAGCAGGGGGATACATGGAAAAAAGACCTTTTAAAATAAACTACCAAAAAGGAAGCCTATATTATATATCAAGCACACTGAACACATCATCACAACACTGGTTTCTAACCAAGGTTTAGTTAAATCTAATTAAATGGATCCATAGAACATTTGTGGTCATAGTTTTGACCTATGCATGTGTAATAGTAACAGCGATGGATAGATATCCTTAGCAAATGACTAGAGTATTGCAGTTTAAAGGTCAATACACTCCATTAGCTCTGTAACTGTAGAATGGTCCAGTATGAAAGTGATAGTAAAAGTGAATACTCAAAGTTACCTACTCACAGCAAGGATAACAAAGCAGAGAGATGATACATCTGTTGTTATCTCCATATAGCATAGTATTCAATAGTTCAGCCATTGAGAAATTCTGGTCCCCGCTGTAGATTTGTATGGATGATAAAATGCTATAGTAAATCAAGGATGAATCCAATTTCACCTACTATGCCAGATGATTGTCCAACAGAAGATTTGGGGCTTGTCTTCTACAAAACTTTGAAAGTTATTTTTATTCTAAGAATTAAAAGTACCATGTGCTTCTGCTATGTTCTAGACCTATTCAAAGCTATGTACTAATATTTCACTGTCCAATCAGTGAGCAACATACAAAATTGAAGCCTCAGTATTTCTTTTTATTGTTTGACTGTTGTCAACTTGATGTGATCCAAAATCACCAAATTCAGAGTCCTCTGAGAATTGCAGTGAACTATTACCAAGATGATTTATTTTTTTGTTCACATCTGTGAGACATCATTTAGATTATTACTGAAGAAACAGCTACTTTAAGATCTTTGTTCTATGGTACTCCTCCATGATATAAAGAACCCTTTACTGTGAACCAAAATAAAGTCCCCCTTTGTTACATCAGTCAGGTATTATACCATCTCAGAGAAGTAAGCAATAAAATTAGAAGCATGATATTTCCTCTGTCCTCTGAAAGGCACTATAAACTGGTCCATAATTCTTAATGGAGCAGTTAACATACAATACAGGGAAAAGTTCTTAGAAGTGTAAGATCATAGAATAAGAGTATCCTGTAAAGTTAGATGCAAAGAAAATTCTACATCTACATTTTTATAGCTAGTGAACAAAGCTTCCTTAGGGTAATGTTTTGTCAAATACACTTAGCAATATACAAAAAATGGGAAACAGAGTGATTAAGATGTGTGTGAGATAGATGATAAGTATTCATGAAGTGTGTGGGAACAACACATATTGACTCTCTTGGTTTCACGGTAAAAATCTTAAGTGTTTTTGGTCTTAGAGAAAGAAAGAAATCTGTGTCAGAAAAGCTGAAATGAGCTTTATGAAGGAGCTGGGATTTGAGGGAAGTTGTGTAATTTTTCAGAACATAAAATAGTGTGCTTGGTAAGATGAGGGCAATACAAGTGTAAACAAAGTAAGAAGATATGTGTTCCAGGCAAGGGAGGAGGAAAATAAAGGGTCAATGTCACCAGACTGTGAAGGGCTTTTTCATCATATAGCTTCAGCCAATTATATTACCTGAAAGATGAGGTGTCTATGAAAAGTTCAAGGATCTGACTTATATAAAGAGATGAATTGACTGAGAACAACTTTTGACAAAACAATCATGTAAAGTTATTCAGAATGGGAATTTTTGACTTCCTTTTTAATTGATGAGAAAAAAACCTATTCCTTGAAAGTGTTTCATCTCCCATCTACCCAATACATTTCATAAAACAATAACTCATCTTAGTTCTTCCTCATTCCAAATTCTGATTCTTTATTTTTATTTTTTTCTAGGCATTTACTGACTACCGATTCACAAACTTGTCATTATTTTTCATGTGGCATTTAAATCAGATAACTCTTCCAGTACTGTAATGGCTGAAGTAGAGGATTTCCATGAGTTTTGGTGCAATTTATACTATACACTAGCTATCCTTTGTTTCAAACTGAAACTTTCAATATAAAACAAATAAAAAACTGAAACCACTCACTCCTTTTCTTCCAAGGCTTTGAAACCTAGGAGGCTAGTAACACAGAGTTAGGAAGATAATGAATCTAATAAAGTGTAGGCTTAACATGAGGTTTATGGCCAAACTAGCACCACAGTTCAGACCTGCCTACTACTGTTTAACTGCAGCAGCAATTCCAAAGTCACAAAGAAACACACAGATGTTTATATGAATTTTATGCTAATTGGTGTAGGGCCCAGACATATAACTTGGTAGCTCTACTCTTAAACTAACCCATGAATCTTATTTTGTTCAGCCATGTGGTTCAGTACTTTTTGTCAGAGCAGCATAATTATCCTCTGTATCTGCTGGCTTCTCAGGTGTCTCTGTGGCATCTTTCTGTTCCCAGAGTTTTCTTAGTCTGGTAGCCCCATCCACATTTCTTGTTTGCCTTCAGCCAATCAGCATTTTCATTAAACCAGTAGGCAGGACAAATATTTACAAAGGAACAAAACACAATCCCAATACATGTAGGTTACAAAAACAAGTGATTCTTTCATAGATAGTAATGAAGACAATGCCAGTCTCCTCTATGCATCTTGTGCTACCCTCCTTCTTTGCAGCTTCTTTAGAGCAGTCATCCTCATTCACACAACAGTGTGTGGAGTGAGAAGCTTAAAGGGCTTTAACTTAGTGTCTTTGTTCTATCTGTTGACTTTATTCAATTTGTTTTTTGTGTTTGTTTGCTCAATAGTAATGTTTGTTTTCATGAAACTATAACCAGAAAGCTTTAATCTCCTTCCCACTGGCTATGAATAAGTTATATAAACATCCCTACATATATGTGCTTATATTATCCACCTGAGGTGGCTTTATAAAACCAAGACAAATAAGTAAAATAAAGGAAACCCACTAATGCACCAGAAGTGTCTACTATAATATATAAAACTCAGTTCTTGATGGTTGTCTCTTGAAGTTTATTTCTAGTAGTGCCCTTATTGGTAAGCATCTCCTTAGGACTTCAATGAGTCAAGCTAAATAAGTGTTATTATTCCTTACTTTTCTTTCTCTGCTATGTAGCCTTCCACAACTGCCACTTTTCTTCATTCCAACACTGGATTTCAAAGTAACAAGACACTGTGTAAATTATTGAAAAACCATGCTAGTTTATTCCAGCAGCTAAACCTTAAGACTTTTCCAGACAATTTGTCACTTTGCTGCCAGATGTTTCCTTAAAAGGCAAATTGTATATTGTCACCCAATTTTTTTTCCACAGAGGCTTCCCATTTCCCTTAAATAGAGGCCATTCATTCACATAACCCATGTCATTCCCTCAGCCTAAATACAACAACAGTAGCTTAACCCTTCAGTGTATTCCAGCTACAAAACTCTCATTCAAATTTTTTTCTTTCTTCTTAATACTTTCTTTAAGGAATTAAAGCATGGTTTCTTAAATTCAGGAACATATTTTTAAATTTCTTTTGTTAGGAACCTTCATGGAAAGTAACTAAGCTCTCCAGAGGTAGATGACTGTAGATGCTGTGGGCTGTTAATGGAACATTTTGCAATAGGAACAGATTATTTTTCTGGTTCATAAACTGACATCTCGGATCCCATTCTCTACAGAGGAACACCTAACTCAGCCTTAATACTGGGATGAGGGACTAAACTGACCCACCTTGGAACTCCTTCTCCTCCTGGAGAATGAATTGCTGGGGATGAGGTGGGAGAGGGCAGAAGGATGACTGGAAGGGACTGTGAGGAAAGAAGGGAAGTAGAGCAGTGGTAGATATAAAAAAAAAAACTTTTAAAAACAAAAACAATAACAGTTTCTTACATGTGTGTACATGATCTGGTTAGAGTACAAGTGTGTATATGAACATACATTTGTGTGAAGGCCAGATGACAAGTGCAATATCTTTCTCAGTCACTATCAACCTTATTCATTTATCTGGATAAATATGTGTGTGTGTGTGTGTGTGTGTGTGTGTGTGTGTGTGTGTGTGTGTGTGTGTGTGTGCGTACATTTGCATGTACAAATTCAGCTAGTGTATCACACTATACCTGTAGAAGTTAGAGAAAAACTAAGTATGTCATTACACACCTTCCTTCTGGTTTTGAGGTTTTGAGAGTCTGATTTATTTAATTAATTAGTTATGCATTTACTTATAAACTGTACACACTAGAATTGCTAACTGATAGGCTTCTGGGGATTCTTATCTTTCTAACACCGATCTTTCCACCAATATACTTGAATGAAAGATCCTTTTGCTATGCTTCCAGCCTTCATATGAAATCATGAATTGCTATACAAGAGCTCCTGCTTTTATTTGAAGAGCTTTCAGCTACTGAGCCATCTACTGAGTCAACCCTTTTCTTTTTTTGAGAAAAGATCTCACTTTGAACCTGGAGCTCAGAGGTTTAGCAAATTTGATAAGCCATTGAAGTCTAATGATTTGTGTTGGTCTCTTTCCCTTCATGGCTGAGATTTCAAGTGAATACCACCACACTCTATTTTTTATGAGGGAGCTGAAATCAAATTCTTCCTCATGCTGGTTCAGCAAAACTTGACCAACTAAACCTTCACTTAGGCCCTTTCCCTTTAATTTAATATAGCTCACTCCACTTTTTTTTTTTTTTTTTTAGAATTTTAACATTGTTATATATTTCCTTTTGATTTTAAGAGGTAAATTTTATCTTTAAACACTGATTTCATCTTCCAGGCCCTGCTGTCCCCTACAAAACTCCTCAATTTATTTATCCTAGGTTTATTTCAAAAGAACGGCAAGTTTCCCATGGATATTGTCCAGTCATTACATGCCAAGTTGTAATAAGACTAGGCACCTACTCTCCTTTTAAGACAGGATGAGACAATCCAGTAGGAGAAAAGAGATATGCAAGATAGTCAGAGATACCTCTTGCACCCACTGTTAGGAGTCCCATAAGAAAATCAAGCTGTATAAATGTCATATATTTATGTAGAAGGTTTAGATCAGCCCAATTCAGCTTTCATGGTTGTCAGTTCAGACTCTGGGAACCTGTATGAATCCAGGTTAGATTTTTATGTGGGTTCACTTATGGTATTCTTGACCTTTCTGGCTCTTTCCTCCACCTCTTAAACAGGATTGCTTTAACTCCAACTGTGCGGATATTTTTCATATATAATAAAAAACCAGTCTGAGATATTAGAAAGATTTACCCACAGTCAGTCCAGGAGAATCAGAGAGTGGTAACTCATACCTTTAATTTCAGCACAGGGAATATCTGGGAGTGGTGATTTATTTCCTTAATCCCAGAAAATCTGAGTTTGAGGTCATTTTAGTTTACAGAAGGAGTTCTAGGCTCCCAAGCATGCAGTGGTGGTGCCACACCTTTAATCTTAACTTGGATGTTAACTGAGCAAAGAAGATATTGAAGACAGATATAGAAAGACAGAGCAGGCTGAAGAAGTGATGAAGAGTGAGGCAGAGGAAGCTGGAAGATAGCTGGTTGAGATCTGACTGTGGTGTTTACTCTCTGATATCTCAGCCTTTCTCAGAGTACTGGCCCTGAGTTTCCTTCATTAGTACAACACTTGGCATCCAACTTTGGGGCATGAATTCCTCCCCTCCCAACCCCCCCCCCAAAAAAAAAGTACTTGCTGGTCAGAGCAACACATTGGCAGAGGAGTAACTATTGTCAGGCTAGGCTTTCTTTTCTGAGTTAGCCTCCAGCCTTAGGCAGACTGGCCACATATGTTTCCATTTCACTCTCAATTGGGTAAGTCTTTCAGACAGAGGCCTCTTTGTCCTGGTGGGTTGTGGTTTGTCTTTTCTTTCATTTTGGGCCCTATCACATTTTGGACAACTATCACACTAGGAAGCTGCCCTACTTCACAATCAATTGAATCATCAATAGACAACAAATTGGTGAATAAATAAAAAAAAATTTTTAAGTGGGAATTGTTTAAGACAATGGAGGGTGCGTGATCCTTCTGTGGTCTTTCTCTAGATGATGTGAAATTAGAACCAGTGAAGGAAAATGTAAAGTAGATGGGACTATCATAATGTTTATCATATTGTTTATTATGAATATTTTTGTTTGATTTCTATTTTATCACTTAAAACTTCAATTAGTATAAATGCAAAGAAAAAGGTATTTTAAAAGCCTACCAAGAAAGAATACAAAAATATTCAGATTCAAACAGAGGAATATGAAGAACCAATTTCAGCAATGTCATCTGAAATTAGACAAAAACAGGCAACATTAATATACCCAATAACCTTTAAAAAATTAACAATGATAAAGATGGTAGAGAAGCTAGTTGGACTCCAGTACAAATGCTAGAGTTAAGGAGAATAAAAGAAGCAATTGTAACATATAGATGTGCATACCATTTGTAAAACAAATGTTAAATAGCTGGTCATGCTAAAACCAGAACACCCCTAAAGATTGGTTAGATATGGTTACAGCTGTTTTACAAGCAGAGCCACTTTTAGAGTGGAAATCATGGTGGAGGGAGGAGGCTAAAACAATAGAAAGAAGCAGGTTCAGAGGCATAGAACTCTCCCAAGACCAACTTCTTGGGGAGGGGGATTATGCTGATATTGAGAGGCAGTCTTTATACAGTGAACATATTCTGACTTTATGCCACATGGCAGCTTTAATGCCTGTGGTAGGATTGAAGAAATAGGAAATAAAACAGAGTCATTCATGAAAGTAATTCAAAGCTCAAAAGAAACTTTTACAGACTTTTTGCACAGATTAATGGCAGCAATAAACAGAATGGTACCAGACTTATAAACAAGATGAATAATAATTGAATCACTGGCTTTTGAGAATGCTAATGCACAATTTGAAAAAAAAAATACTTAGACCATTAAAAGCAAGGTCCACACCCTTGGAGGATTAGATTTATGGATTCATGACACTATTAATCTAGAGTCTTATAACAGTGATGGAGACTGTTATAACTGGGTAGGAGAGCTTATTTCAAGATATATAAGAAAAAGTCAAAATGTTAAATGTTACAGTTGTGAAATGCAAGGTCACATAAAAGGAGACTGTAAACAAGGTGTTTCCAGAAACATTGCTTTTGTTAGGAATAATCCCAAGAGAGCCCTCCTCCCTTCTGCAATATGCAGAAGGTGTGGAAAAGAAAGACATTGAATGAATGAGTGCAGATCAACAAGGGACAGACAAGGTAATTCTCTGTCTTCGGGAAATGCTCCAAGGGGACTTTCAAAAGCCCCCTATCAGGTAACTTTCTGACAATGGGGAACACTCAAAAGATATTCTTCAAAACACAAAGAGAAGCATCTAGACTGATGAACTATACCAGAATGGGCAGAGAAGATTTCCTGTTTCACTGAAATGAAAAGATACTCTGGGCCTATAGGCTCAAGATGGATGCCTCAACTTTATAAAGGAACTTTTCATGACTGTCCAGGCAGATAGACATCATTTCTATCATTTTTAGATTTTGGAGTTGCTTGTACTTCCTGTTTACTTGGGTAAATGTTATTTCCTTTTTGGGTCTCTGAGGTAATTAAAGATGAGATAGTTATAGTTATAGTTTTCTAGTGACAGTTTTAGAAAAGAAATTTGAAGTCAAAGTGTATAAATTTAAGAGACATCAAAATAATAGTTTTTAGTTAGTAATACAAGTTAGAAAGAAAGTGAATTAAGTATAATCCTTTGGACTCATCAAAAGGGGATAATTAATGAAATATTTTCTTTGTATTGTCAATTGTTAATGGACTGAACATTGCCCATTTATTGTTTGTATATATTCTATATAATTATTGTACCTATTGTATATGATTTTTCTTATGTTAGCTATAACCTTCTTTTTAAATTTTGACACAAGGGCAGATATGTGGGGTCATGTTTCCTATTCAATAAAAGCCATTCTGAGATATCAGAGGAACCTACCCATAGTCAGTCTAGAAGGATCAGAGAGTGGTAACTCACATCTTTAATCCCAGCACAGGGAATATCTAGGAGTTGTGACCTATACCCTTAATCCCATCAAATATGAGTTTGAGGTCATCTAGTTTACAGAAGGAATTTCGTGATCCCAGAATGTGGATGTGAAACAAATCAGCAAGGAAGTTACTTAAAACAGGAATAGATAGACAGAGCAGACTGAAGAAGTAATGAGGGTAAGGCAGAGGAAGCTTGAAGACAAGTGGGCAAGATTTGATTATGGTGTTTACTCTCTGATATTTCAACCTTTCCCAGATATATGGCTGTGAGTTTCTATCATTAGATTAATGCAACAACATTTTGTTGTGAGTTTCTTCATCTGTTTCCTTCCCTTGCTAGATAAAGCCACTCTGATGATATTCTGTGTAGGCACTGATCTACAACATATAGCAGAATAACAGTAGGAATATTTTTTTTATTGTATGTGTACTATGGCTCTCAACCTGGAACAGTCATTGGATGTCTACTCCCACAATCTCTGTGCTGCCTTTACCCCAACACAGCTTGGAAGTAGGTGAAATTGTAGGTTAAACATTCATAGCTGGTTGGTGTTCCAATCACTCCACTAAAAGTCTTGCCCTTTTAAAATAATAATAATAATAATAATAATAATAATAATAATAGTAGTAGTAGTAGTAGTAGTAGTAGTAGTAGTAATAAAAGGTCTGAATCCCTCACTACAAGCAGTCTAACCTCAGATTAACTTAATAAATATCTGTGATATTTTCACTTGGTTTCTGATTTATCCTCAAGATATTCCACAATTCCAACTCTTTCTCAATACTCTATCCCTTCATCCTTCCCTTAACCTGATCTCTCCTGTCCCCATCCCCCCACCCAACCATACCTGTGTACCTGTGATGCCAATTCTGTTTCTTCTTCTCAAGAAAATTCATGTGACCTTTCTTGAGTTATCCTTGTTGCTTAGTTTCTTTGTATTTGTGGATTAGAGCATTGTTGTTCTATATTCCACAGATGGTATCCACTTGTGAGTAACTATTGTCATTTCTAAGAAAAGAACCTCCACCCTAATTAGGCCATGAGAACGCTCTGTGTCTGATTATTTTAGTGCTTGATTTCCCCTAATCTTCGCATCACTTACTTACTCTACGGTGTCTCCAATAGTATGTATTTATGAAATAAGGATGACAGTAAAAACAAAGAAAAAAGGGGCAAAGGTTGAGATAATTTTATTCTTAGTCTTCTGCCTCAAACTAGGAAGACAGGAGAGCACTTTGGTTTTTGAAGATAACTAGCATCCATGAAAAACTCAACAGTGATGAAAAATAGTTAAGAATAAATATGAATTTAAGAAGAGGTGTAATTATAAAACTTTAGTTTACTTAAAATTATTGTAAAAATCCTAGACACTATATTAAGACAATGGTTGTGGATGCATACAACTTAATAAAAAAAAAACTTTTGCCAAACAATATTTCTTTTAAGTAATTAACAAGTAGCTTTAGAAAAATTAGCTATAAACCTGAATTTTTACATCAGTAAGTCAAAAGAAAATTTGGAGGCCATGATAATTTTTGTAGAATTAGAAAGTAACTTCTGTTGCTGAAAGGAAACATATATTTGAAAAAGATAAAATAGTAGGAAAATAATTCTATTACAAGTAATGAAGTAAGTAAATCATACACTGAAACAGATTTTTAAAAGTGGGACAATGAACAGAATATATTATATATTCTAGAAGTTCATGTCAAGTCTGCCACAATGCAAATGTCAGCAATAAGTTTATGAAGCAAATTTTGTCATTGAGTAGATAAAAGTTTCTATTTCATGATAGTACTTTAAAGAATAAAAATAAGAAAAAGTATTGTAGAAATAAAAGTGTTAATATAAAAAATGTCATGCATGAGATGGAAAGAGAGCTTTGTGTGTGTTATAGCAGGCAATGACAGTACGTGCCTTTCTCAGAGTTCATGTCCAGTCATTGCCTTATCAATATAAAATTCTTGTTTCTTTCTGAACAGCTCCTGTGAATAAACCATTAGCAGTGAAGACATTTGGTGACTGGGTGCTGTTCAAATGCTGGAAAACAGAGATTCATGAACATTTGTTTGATAAATATGTTCAGTGAAAGAGTAAGTATGCATTTAATGTGAAACCCTCCAATTTCTTATATATAAGCATTCAATCTCACTGTAGAAGCACCAGGATTGAAAACATGCATCTCTGTGGCTGGCTCTATCATGGATTCTAGGAATTTAAGCTCAAATTTTCAGTCTTGTATTTAAATTATTTTTACAAACTGAGATATCTCCTTGGTCCTAAAAATACATTTATATATGTAGATGACATTTCATGTAATTTCAAAAGGAGGCTTTGTCTACTAATTATTGCAAATACTGGATTTGAGTATATTCATATTTATAGACAGCTTTGAAGTAGAAGATTTTTTATATAAATTTTATTGTATTATTTCTTAAATCTTTCTTCAGTAAAAGAATTTTTTGTTTTATTATGTATGTAAGTAAAATTATGTCTGAAATATTGTCTCATGGAGAATGTTATCTTCTGATTTTGATTTACATGTCTTACCTTATTTTAATTCTTTGTGTACAAGCTTAATATGTGTTTCAGTTACTTGTCTATTGCTCTGATGAAACAACATGACCAAGGTAAGTTATGACTGAAAGTGTTCAACTGAGTTTCAGGTTTCAGCTGGTTAGTTTCCACTATGTAACAGCAAAGGCATGGAAGCAAGAACAGCTGGAACTTTGCATTCTTTAAAAAAATTATATTTTTGTGAGATCATAAGAAAATTGCAATATATGCCCCACTCTCCTCCTTCACCTACTTCTCCCTGAGAGCTTTTATCTGGATACACAAGCAAAAGGCAAAAAAATATAATGGGATCACTCAAATTTCAAAACCTTAGAGACTACCTCCAATTAAACACTTCCTTGAACAATTCACACCTTCAAATCTTTCCCAAACAGTTCCACCAACAATGAACCAAGAGCTCAAATATAGAGGTATAATGGGGAGCATTTTTATTTAAACCACTACAGTATAGCTTTAAGATCAGAATACTAAAGTAATTGTTCCTAAAATTAAAAATATTCAAGATTTATTTCTAGTTCACATAATGAAAATTTAAAGAAACTTTTTCTAAGTTTTACTTTTCTGGATTAAAATAAGAATCAAACAAACAAACAAACAAAAATATGTATCTCTCAGTAACAGGATCACACCTTGACAGAACTCAGAAATCCAAGTTCTTTACCCTCACAAGTTGATGTGTAAAAGATTACAGTACATTTATACTTCACGTAAGTGACTAAAAGCTAGTACTTCCAAGTAACATTTAAATGATAGATGGTTCATTGTACAGTGAAAGGTTGTGTCCTCTTGAAGACTTGTGTGTGAACATCAATCTGCCACGCTTGCTGACCTTTCTTTATAAACCATTACTTCTTTTTCTCTTATTTGTACAATGTCACATAATTTTTTCTACCACAATTACCCTTTACTTCCTTTGTTTTTAAACATTCTTTAGTGAGCTCATGCAGTTCTTTAACTTCATATTGATAAGGTTTATTATATGCCTAGCCTTCCTTCTAACTTTGCCAAATCATGACAACCTCAGAGATGTTGAATCCTTGTCTCAGATTTACTAAATTCAAAACAGACCAAACCTTCAGCAGGGACATCAGCCAGTCATGTTGCCCTTTATTTGCTAATTCTTAATTATTAAAATATCATTTTTATTGCAGGAAATCAAACAAAAATGCCATTTTCTTTTCTTTTAAGTACTTGTGCAAAAGCACATTATTGTGTGCATGGCTGAAAAAAAAAGACTCAGGTTTTATATCTCTTACTCCTTACTCACTGTAATTGTTGAGTAAATGGCAAAGAGCAATGTACACAAGCTACTCAAATCTAACTCTCCCACCTCCATGTGTGTTGTAGACATATAGAAACATGATTATGCTTTGAATGCAGTATATAACTATGAGTGAATGTGTGTTTATGTTGTGCATATGGTATAAAAACATATGTGTGTTGGTGTATGCATATGATATCCAAAGAAAGATATAGCTCTTTCTTTATACAACTTATTATTGTTGTTATTTTAACACAGGAGCTGTCCTGGAATCCATAACACTCCTTTTTTTTTTTTTTTTTAAACTGACCATCCAGTGAGTTTCCAGGATCCTCTTTTCTTTACATCAAATGTTGAAGTTATAGGCAAGTGTAACCATGCTTAGAATTTATGTGGGTTATAGGGATCTGAACTCCAGGCAAATGCTCTTACCCACTGAGCCATCTCTCCAGACACAGAAGGAATTCTTTATTTCATATTAGTTTTTGGATTCAAGAGAATCTTATCTCTGGCTCTAATACCAACCACTTCTCCCCAGCTGTGGCGCCTATCCCACACCTGTAGCCACTCTGTCCTACTTACATCATCACATAGCTTCTTCCCTTCCTTTTATTTCCAGCAAAGAAGTTATGTGTGCTACTTGAAAATGTGATCAACTCATTGCTATGTCTATAGTTTTTATAATTTTTCATTTCTCTGTCAGAGAATAGACTTACTTACCAAGAAGACCAACATGATCTTTCTGGTTGTCATCCCTCAACTCTGTCAGAATAACTCTACCATCTGTGACCTGATCCCATAGCTCCAGTGGCAATGGCTTCCTCTTGCCACCTCAAACATTTCATCAGGATCTTTGAGCTCCCAACTCCTCTGTTTACAAGAAACATTTAGTGAATACTGTGTGCATAGAGCTTGTTCAACAATGGCTTCTAAAATTTACATAAACTTCTCATAAGTTGAATCTGAAAACAAAACTCAAATTAAATTTCTGCCCACACTATACACTCTCACACTTTTCCTTACTGTTATCCTCATCATCTTTTAGCAAGTTTATTTTCATTAAAGGAAATATTCCTTGGCCACATAATCTAAGAATCTCAAGATGTATACACTTCCTCTTCCCCATCAGTCTTAGCTTTTTCTTAATTATATGCCTCATTTGACATAACTGTTCTACAATTTTTTATTTTTTAATTTTGCTATGTGTTATGTGTTATGTTTTTGACCTTGTCAGATCAGGATAATAATAATGTACTGATTCATATGTAGAATATACTTGTAGATATTTATCAATTATTAAACATTATTTTTCAAGATATTAAGATAGATTTTTTTATACAAATAACTATCATACCCACAACAGAAATCTTTCTACATTTTAAAGAAGAGATTTCCAAGTGGCATTTGGATACCATATCCTTCCCTTATTTTCTTTGTAGGGTACAATTTTACCTATTTTGGTTGTATATGAGGCCAAGATTTAATTCTCAATTATATTGGGCACTATAATCAATTAACCTTTCATAGTTATAATAATAACAGAAAGTCATACAGTGACAATATATTTGAATATTTTTCCATTTGAAGTCATATTAATGACCCTGTTATTCACATAGTTAAATAATACATTTATGCTTCTACTTTGTTCTTGGCATTCTTTTCACAGATTTGCAGTAGCTTTTTTCTGCTACTTGTACAATTTATTATTTCTGCTTTAAATCATTTGTCTGCAATAATAAGTTTCTATAGCATATATGCTATATTACGCCTGAGGTATATTTCATTTTATGTACCTTATGGTTTCTTTAATTTCTGAAACTTTTTTATAGTAAATTTGCATATTATATCACAAAAAATAAAATGAAACCACATAATATAAATAAATATATAGTATGTATATTTTTAATATATGTATTATTATATGTATTTCAGTAAGAGCTATATTTATTTTATTTAAAAAAAAAAACCCTAAGTAGCAATTCTTACTTTTTCATAAGGCTGCCCAGTTTTCTAAATTTTATTAAAAGTTTACCCATAAGATTCTTGTGCTATTATTTTTTTTTATCATTTAATAATACTTCACAAGTAGGAGATGTGATAATCTGGAGTGCTGTGTCCAAATATCCTTAGGGCCAATGGAGATTAAGTGGGCTAGAAGTCTTCATGAAGGCCTGACCCTTTGAGAGTTTTCATATTATAATAGGCGACAAGTGAAAGAAACTTCAATAGGAGGGTAGTAATTGGAGAATTATGTCATTGGAATCGTGTCCTTGAAGGACATGTTCTGTTCCCAGCTTGCTCTTGTGAACTGTGCCTCCCACTATTGATGCCTACATCCTACTTCATTCTACATTGGCTGCTATGAGCTGATAAAGTTTTGCTTGGCCCAGTGTGGTCTTATGCAAACCACACATGCAGAAATAAATGAGCATGGCCAACACTTAGCTAAAATGAATATTTCATTCTGTAGGTTGATTATCCTAATACATTCAGTCTCTTTTCACAATAAAGAACTTCTGGGTAATTTAGTGATTCTGAAACAGGAAATGAACAAAGAAACTTATCTTACCCATAACCATGGCTTTTTCTCCCATTCTCCTTTATTACCATAGGGACCATGTTAATTGGGAAATGCTGGTCTTTCCACATTCATAACAAGACTTCATCTCACATCTCAAAAATATACACTCACAGACACAATCAAAAATATACATTATTGAGTTTCTATGTTTTTTTAAATCCACTCACTTTGACTAAGAAATTTGGACATTACCACTGGGTTTCCATATGACCCTTGTTTCTGTTTGGATATTAACTCACTAATTCCTTCTTTTAGTTGATGTTTTTAATTTGTATTTTACATTTCCATGGGTGCACACTTATCCTATCCTGGTTATTTTTGTTCTTCTGCTTTTTGTGACTCAACCATAGCTGCATTCAGTGGCAGTCAGTGACATGCCTGAGATAAAGAGTAGCCTAACTATACTCATAATAAAATTTATAGTAGAGAAATTCCCATTGGATTCACTGCATTTTAAATGAGTTCATTCTACATTGTTCTATTGCATGAAGTACTTGTAAATGTGCAATAATTTTAATGTTATTGTATTTATGTCCCTTACAGTGTAAAACAATGCACTCTGCTTAAAAGCAAATCAGCTCCTTTCTTTAGGAAAAGCAACTATTATGTATCAAATAGCTTTTCAGAGTCCTCACAGTAAAATTTCTGCTAATTCAGGAAAACAGCAATTTTCTGTCTCTTCACTTTACAGTCAAATCACAAAAAAAAGATGCCAGAAATGTAGGAAATCAGCCATTATCTGCAGAACTTCCCATTCATTCTCTTCATAGATTTATAAGGAAATAAATAAAACCATAGCCATTAGAATCTATCTCTTAATAGACTCTTGCTTCTTCTTGGCACCAACCTTCCAGAATGGGGGCTACTCAAACTTGGTGTTCCTACGACTTTCCTTTGATCCCGCAAGAAGATAAACCATGTTCTTAAATGTTTGTTGGATCCCAGACATAAAAATACCCTTGAAGGTTCCTTTCTCCTACAGGCCACTTATATTCCCACATTCATTACCCACCCTTCTCTGGGCTAGATATAGAAGGAATACCATTTGTTCCGAGTCTGTTTCTGTATAGATTTATGCAAGTAAAGAAGTCCTCCCAAAAAATCCATTTCTCTTAGTCATCTCATTTTAATCAAAAGTCTCAGCCTCGGGGTGATGTCACATTAGTGATTTTGGACATCTCTGATCAGCAGTTATGTTTTCATTTCTAAACATCTGACATTAACCACACCCATACAATCAAGAAATGGCTGCAGCTGATTCTGCCATCATGTCTTTCCCATGTTTTCTCCATTTCCACTGCACCCAGAATCATTTTGAAGTTCTGAATCATTTTGTGAGAATATGGCAAGGATTTTGCTGAACTCATTTTCAAAGCTCCACTTTAAAGTACTTCTCCAAGGGAAAATAGCAAGTTCTTTATAAATATTTGTTCACTGATTTGTTGATATTTTATTGACTTCTTTCTACAGGTATATTAGAGATGCAAATTTTTTTCAATTGCCAAATAAGATTTCTCGCTTTCCATGTAGTTTGATATTGGATGATGGCTTGCTGTGTATTACCTTTATTATGTTTAGGTATTTTCCCTTTATCCCTGAACTTTCCAGGTCTTTTATCATCAAGGAGTGTTGGCTATTGTCAAAGACTTTTTCAGCATTTAATAATATGTTGATGTGTTTTTTTTTCTTTCAGGTTGTTTATATGCTGAATGACTTCGACAGTCTTTTATATGTTGACTCATGACTTCTCTGGGATGAAGCCTAATAGATGATGTGGATGACTTTTAGGATATCTTCTTGAATTTGATTTGCTAGTATTTTTGAGTATTTTTGCATCAATGTTTGTGAAGGAGATTGCGGTAATTCTCGTTCTTTGTTCTATCTTTGTGTGACTTGAGTATCAGGGTAACTGTAGCCTCATAAAAAGAATTTGGACTTTTCCTTCTGTTTCCATTGTGTGGAACAATTTGAAGTGTATTGATGTTAGTTAAATTTTAAAATCCTGAAATGTTTCTTCAACCTGTTTAATTTTTCTTGATTTTCTTTAAGGGATTTGTTGATCTCTTCCAATTTTTGTTTCTCTTTTCCTCAGTTTCTCTAAGGAAGTTTTTTTTTTTCTCTCTCTCTCTTACGGCTTCTATTACCTCCATAAATTTATTTTTAAGGTCGTTTCCTTCTGCTTTTCTACATTGTCAGGATCAAGCCTTGTAGAACCACCAGATTATGGTCGTGCCATATTATTCTTTATGTTATTATATATATTCCCACACTGGTGTCTGTCCATTGCTGTCTTAGATCAATGTAAGATTTGTTTTCTCTCAAGTAGCTGATTTTGCTGCAAACTGCTCTGGTTGTATCTGTGTTCTGGGAAGACTTTCTTGTTGCAGCAGGTGTTTCTTGGTCCCAGTCAGCCAGAGGACCAGACCTCTTAGCCGCCCGGCCGCCCACTGCTCCGGCCCCCAGAAATGACTCAGACGCTTATATTAACTTCATGCTGTTTGGTCTAAGGCTCAGGCACATTGCTAGCTGGCTCTTACATCTTAAATCAACCCATTTCTATTAATCTTTCCTGCTACATGGCCTGTGGCTCACCTGTGTTCCTTACATGTTGCTCCTTGGCCAGCTTGCTCAGTCTGCCTCACTCCACCCTACTTCTCCTACCTATGCTCTGATTTCTCCTCCTACTTCTTCTATGGTGCCTGTCATGGCCTAAAACAGCTCCTTTATTTAAAGACTGATATTCACAGCATACAGAAAGGCATTCCCACATCACTCTCTTCTTCTACTCTGGGCTCTTGGTTCACTTGGAAGTGGTGTATTCTGTGTCACAGTGATTTGTTCTTTGTTTAGTGACTGTGTCTCAGGGATCTAATCCTGGTCCAATACGGTTCTTGATCCATAAGGGTATCTTGATCCTATAGGAGCTCTTGATCCAATAGGTTCTAGCAAATTGTGAGTCTCAGGTAACTCCTCTTGATCCAATAAGAGTGCTGACAAGCTGTGGTTTATTTCTACAGAGGTGAATCCATCTATTTGTACCTTTGTCAGATTATAGTCATACTTTCATATCAGTCATATTCTAAAGTTAATAATTACTGTGTATACACTTGATTTTTTTCTAAAATTTTAGCAAATAAGAATGTTAATATTACAGATTTTTTTATGTACTCTCCACAAACATTCCCTTCTATTGGGTACATGACTAGACATAGAACTCTTGTGTTAATTTATGTATATTAGTTTTTAGCAGTGCCTATAACACATCTAACAAAGATATAGGCTCATTTTAATTTGTATTAAGTAGCATAAATTCTTTTTCAGTAGAGCTTTAAGATATGCTTAAAGTATTTTAAGAAGGAAACTACTGAATTTTGTGCTCATGCTTGTTCATTTCTTTATTCATCAACATGTTAGCATGCAGATTTCTCAAGGATTTTATGCATTTATAATGAGTCTTGCCTCTCTAGCCATCTTCAGTTATTAACAGATCTACTTGTGTTTCAACTTTTTTTGTACTTTCCACCTGCTATCTAGCTATTCATAACATGGAGAAGAAACTTGTGAACTGTTTTTTGCATGTCTGGAAACATTGTTACATGCCAATGTCTTTATTCCTCATTATATCAGTTGTATATGTACAATTTATTTTTCTGTAAGTCATTTTACCTTATCCCTAAAAGACAGTAATGTTTTTTGACAGTTATCATTATCAAATATTTGATAAAAAATGTACAACCATCTCCTAGTGAGCTGACTGGAAATTGTCCTAAAATTCTGTTCTTGAATGATCTGAAGTACTTCCCATCACCATAGGTATTTGGAATAGTGAATAGGTGTGCTGGAAAATATTTTTGTCAGATGAAGTATATATGCTGAGCTTCTGGTCCTGTGTGAGTATTGAAACTTTCTTCATTGCCTGTTCATTAAAGCACTGTAAAACAAGCACTATTGGCAAACTATTCCAATTCTATTTCATTCTTGATAGTAGATTGCTTCTCTTCCCATGACTTACAATTTTCACAGTTTTGGAATTGGACTCAAGCATTAACCCAAAAAACTATCAACAAAAATCTCATCTTTACTCCAAGGTTGTTGTTGCCCATCATTTACAAATATACAAATAAAGTCTACTCAATTCTTATACAGCTACCAAATGCTAGAAAGATGGTATAAGACTACCAAGTATAAATAAAGATGGAATAAGAGAAAATAGAAATTTTCTGGTAAGAAAATAAAGGATATTTTCTTTTTCAAGTACAGACATACTCTTCCTTTAAAACAATGGGATTCTGTTTCTCATTACTGAGTACATGTATTTAAACCTTCATTTAAACCATGACAATTACATGATAAGCAGAATTCTGCGTGTAATATCTTTGAAGTTATCAAGTCGATTTTGGAACAGATGAAGTTTGCTAAATACATATTTTATCAAGATATATATTACCTTTTGTGTCATCTTGGCCTGGGCTGCTTCCGAGGCCCATGTCGGGGTCTGTGGCTCTACTGTAGCCAGTGTCTGAATTGATATCTGTGATTTCTGATATCACTGAAGGCAATGATGAAGCCAGGGTTCTGGGACACTCCCTGAAACCATATTGGTGTCTGAAGACCTCACTGCCAAGGTGTTCATGCCAATCTGAGTGGCCTGTGTTGAAACCAGGGACCATGGTGACATCCAAGCCCAGGCTACTACTAAGAACCATGTATGATTTTGTCATCCTATCACAGGAAGGGTCTGTGTTAATGTCTGTGTCCCATTGTACCACCAAAAGCCACATGGATACTCTGGATCTAGGCTGCAATCTGTGGCTATGTTGGTGTCTAGGGCCATGCCGATATGGGTGGTCTGCCAAGCTACATGGAGGCTTAGTTTTTCTGGGTTTAACGACTTCTGAGGGCCAAGACTGGGTTCATGGCTAAACAGCAGCCCACATCTGTGCTGATATCCATGGTTTATGTTAACCACATTGTTATATAGAAACTATGCTTGTAGAAATCTGAGGGTCATGCTGAGCCAGCCCTGCCCCTCACTGGTCCCTGGGATAGTTTTCTCTGCTTCTCATTGAACATTGCAGTGAAGGAGCTGGCTCTCCAAACACAATAAGGAAAGTCCCCACCCCTCACCAAAGGTGTGGGAGAGTTGCCCAGATGGCATGGGCTTTGAGAGATGGCTCTGACCCTTACCTGAAGGAGCAGTTTTGGTGACCCAGACTGACAAGCTGAGTTACTCCCAGATCCACATTATGGACCTTGGGTTGAAGCACCCTAACATGTGCTCCATCTGTGACCTGATAGAGTGCACAGAGGAACTGGTCTTTCAGAACAATAACTGTAGGATTTTCACGACTGAGGGCAACAAACAGTGGGATATCTGAGAATGGCCCAGTGATGATTGAACCAAAGGCCATAAACCAGACCAATGACTCATTGCAATAAACATTTTATGGGTGGGGATGATTGGATAAATGTTAGGATGAGAGATACACTACAGTTCCGAGTGTTGGAAAGATGGAGGGAAAATGTAAGGTTTTTGTTTTAAATTAATTGGGAAGACATGCTACAGGGATGTGGCAGATATGGAAGGACTGGGAGGTGAGTGAGATTAGGGTCCATGTTGTGAGATTTCCAAAAAGTCAATCAAGAATTATGTAAATTTAAAAAGATAGATACCGATTTTATTTCTTTATTTTGATGAATCTATTTTTGAGAATATTCATTGAGCAAAAAAAAATATTATCCATATTCTAATTTGTGTAGTATCCAAAGTATGAATTAAATGCATGATTCAATTGTAAAAACACTGAATTAGTCTTATGCCTCTGGCTGAGTGAGTTTACCACTTTTCTAGTGATTATTATAAGTGCTTCACACGACTGTGAGAAAAGAAGTTGCTGTGGCCACCACTTTCATGGTGTGTGCCGCTATTTTATTCAATCTACTTCTGTAAATAACTTCTTAAATAACCTTAAATACCTATTTCAAAAGCATTTCTCAAAGCAAAGTACCTACTCATCCTTCCTTTCCAGAATTTGATGTTTCAGCTGGCAAAATTTTATAAAAAATGAAGCCAACATGAAGAGAAAATAGAAAAAAACTAAATAACCCTAGCAATGCAGTTATATTCAAGTAGTGTAGTTTATGTTCTTGTCGAATGTTGGCAACATGTTTTAATTAATTCATAGATACTTGAACAACATAAATCTACTAAAGGGTATGCCATAAATTAATCATAAGGAAATAAAATATTTATTTTTTATTATAAGAATTTATAATAATGATATTGATGCTTAGTTTTTTACTTTTTGAAGCTTATGCAAAATTACATCACTTTTGCTTGCCACTTTGGAGAAAACATGTTGAAAGTAGGGTGGGGCTTATGACACTTCAAACCATTCTAGTTTCACTGAACACATGGAAAATATCTAGACCAGAAAATCCACATCCCTGTTTCTACATCTCTGACACCAATCACTGTTCCCTGGTTGGGCTATATTATAATTTCCAAAAATATCACAGGGTATTACAATCCGTAAGTATATTGTCCTCCATTTGTGCCAATGATGAAGTCTGTAGTTCTATTTATTTGTTTTTCTCATTCTTTACCACTATCCTTACTTTATTCCTGTCTACATGTTTATCTCTGCTGCTATTTGTAACTAAATACATAATCTTATTCTTCCACTTACCACCAGTTATCTTTCTCTGTTCACATAAGTTACTTTAGGTAGTGTTTGGATTTTAAATTTTTATTTAATATAACAATTAAATTAAATTGTGTGTGTATGTGTGTGTTGTCACACAAAACCTGAATTATTTCTGAGCTTCTTACAGTATACGTGTAGAAACAGATATCCAATGCTGAGTTGAGAAACTTTGAGTTTTAATCAGGATATGTCACTGATATCTCTCAGACACTATCAGGAAGGAAAGGTCAAGCTCAGTTACAGGTTGATTTCTGTGTATTCAGCAAAGGGGTTTTGTCATCTAATTCTGGCAAGCAAAGATTTCAGGAAACTACTGTTTGCAGAATCTCTGAAGCCTCTTTGATCAACAATTGATATAGAGTTATTTACAGTGGGCAATGAGTTTATTGTTTAGCATTACATTACATTATTTTTAGAAATAGCATTGTCTGACCAGACACAATATGTCACATCCTACCTTAATTTATAATTCTGTTTTTAATTAGGTAACAATACACTAAGTATCTCTGTGACTTGTTAATACCCTTAGTTTCTATTTATTATCTCATACTCACTATCTCCTCTTCACCTCCATGATTAAGCCATTCCTTTCCAGATGTTAATCACATGTACAAAACGTCTTCATCATCACTCACATTAGTTTGACTGGATAGCCAGTTATTATAGCCTAGGAAATATGTATCCTAAAACTCAATCAGAGGGCCTGTCTGAATTTAAGTCTTCCAAATTTCAGTGGAAAAAATCTAGACATCACAAAGAATACTTTGGCTAGGTGTTGTATACTTCTGAATACTCCGCCAACCACAATTTAGTAGCAAATAGATGAATTTTCTGGTTTACAGGATAGAAGTCCAGAACTAGTTAGAATACTGTCCATCCAGAGGTCAGTCCTCACATCAGAGTAACTGAAGGATTCAAGCTTTATTTGGAGACTGAAAATGTCAAAAGTGAAGAGCCCAAGCTGCATTCACTAATATGTAAGCCTGCCTGAATGCAGTAGTGGAGATGGAGGTGAGGTTGCCAGAACACCCCCAAGTTTTGCATCAGACTAGGGATCTATACCCATTGTCTGCTACCAGAGAATTAAATATTCATATTAAATAGTTATCTTCATAAGGTAATATTTGTCTTCTCATCTATGTTCATTCTTAATATTTCTTCAATTTTGGATAATTAAAATAAAGTCCAGAAGATGTTGAGAGATTTATCAGGGGTTAAAAGCACTTGCTACTACTCTTGCATAGGTGCCAAGTTCACTTCCCAGTGTACACATGGTGACTCACAGTCATCTGTAACTACAGTTGCAAGAGATCTGAACCCCTCTTCTAAACCCACATATAATCATATAATACATATATATGTATATATATATGCAGACAAAACACTCATACATGTAACATAAATCTAGTAATATCAAATTAAATAAATGTAAAGCTTAGTGGGTGAGAAAGATAGTGTGAGCAAGGAAAATCTTTGTACTTTCAGAATGTGGTACAGCCTGTATAAGTATGGAGCAGCCCCATCTTTGGAGATAAAAATCATCACCACTATTTCAAAAGAATAAGCAATGGAGGACCAATGTAAAATGTTTGGTTAAATGATTAAAATATGCTAAGGCATTTGTTTTACAAATTCTCACCCAGGATCTAGAGCTTTCCACATGATCAGTTTCAAATAAACAATGAAAGACAAATTCACCTTCTTTGGTTTTATTCTTTGTGGCTCAAACTTGTTCAAAATATCTGTTGAGATATACCAAGTAGGATGTGTTATAACAGGTGGTTCCAGAAATGTGTCATGCATAATGTTCCAAGTGAGCCCTTCAGACATTAGAAACTGGATTGAAACATGTAAACTTTATATCACAGGGAAACAGTGAGTTAGTTTGGATGGTCTGAAAGACTGGGGAGATGACATAGAAGAAAACATGGATTTCTAATGTAAGGGCAGTTGTAGGGGTATTGTGTTGTTTCATGGTAAATAATTGTCCCACCCACTGGTTTAATAAAAAGAGCTGATTGGCCAAAGGCAGGTAGGAAGTGTAGGTGGGGTTACCAGACTAAGAAAATCTCTGAGAGCATAATGCCAGAAGAGTACCAGAGAGAGAAGCCAGAGGAAGCCAAGGACAACTATGCTGCTCTAAAGAAAGGTACCAAGCCGCATGGCTGAACAAGAGACATGGGTTAGATGAAGGGTAGAGAGCTAGCAAGTGATATGCCTGGGCCTGAGGCTGATGAGCCAAAAACTAATGAAAGTGTCTGTGTGTCTCTGTGGGACTGTGGGACTCTGGGACTGTGGGTCTATGGGTCTGCAGGTCTGTGGGTCCTAAACTTTGAGGTTAGGCCCGAAAGTCAAGGCCAGAAACCTTGTTCTACAGGCAGTGAGTTTTCAGACTCCAGTTGTTAGCAAATAAAAATCTTCATGTAACTGAAAAGTATACTATTCTGGTTTAGTCCCTGCTGAACTTGAAAATTTCTAGTAATAATTAAACACACACACAAGCACACACTCTCTACAGGCACACAATGCTGAAACATGTATACATTTAGTATTTGGCCCTCTGTCAGGACTTAACATAACTTAGTTATCTTTCACATTTTGATTTTCATATTGTAAATCATCTTGAATATTATATGTATTTTGTTTGCATTCCTTAAAAGTGAATCCTTTTAAAAAAGAAACAATTCTTTAAATTTAGGTTGATACTTTCTGATCACTTTCTTTACAGTATGCATACATACAGAACAATCAGAATAGAAAAATATAGATGCATTCAGATAACACAGTACAGTTAAATGAAAAGAAAGCTTAAATAAAATTCATAGGAGGGCAGGAGCCATAGCAATCAAGTCCTGAATGTGTAAGTTGTCCAGTCACATTTTTTTGTATTTGTTTTGATGAAGAATTTCTTCAAACAGAGGTAATAAACAGAACATTAAGGGTGTATATTTATTTCAGTGGTGCCTCACATTCGATCCTCTTTCTCATTGTTATCAAAACTTCTCTCCCTTACAAACTGAACACTGCTTATTAGTCATCACCCACTGACTGTGAGTCACATACGTTTCTCAATTTCTTTATGACAACTTTGAAATGACAGTACTGTATATATGGTTTCCTTCTTAACATTTTTTTTCTGAGCACTTTCTGATTTCCACCATATATATCACCTGAATGGAAGTACAATAATATCACAACCAAAAGTAAGAGCAGACCTTACCATCTTGTTTTGTGGAAACAAACTAAAAATAATAAAAGACAAGATATAGGAACAGAATGATATCTAAAAAGTAAGTTCGGTTTTGGGGGTTTGGGGAGTTTTTGTTTTGTTTGGTTTGGTTTTTTGTATGGATATCTTGTAACATCTTTGGCCAAGCCATGGAATATTGGTCTCCAATCTTGTTTTGTGGGATCATGTAGTAGTAGGGTTTCTAGGTCCGGGGTGGCCAGAGACACAGACCATGCTGTGCCAGATCTCTAAACCGCCTAGCCACCAGCTCAGGCCCCCAGAAATGACTCAGATGCTAATATTAACTTTATGCTGTTTGGCCTATGGCTCACGCACTTTGCTAGCTAGCTCTTACTTCTTAAATCAACCCATTTCTATTAATCTGTCTGCCACGTGGCCCGTGGCTCACCTGTGCTCTTACATGTTGCTCCTTGGGCAGCTTCCGCTCAGTCTGCCTCTGACTCTGCCCTTCTTTTCCTACCTATTCTGATTCCTCCTCCTACTTCTTCTATGGTGCCTGTTATGGCCCAAAACAGCTCCTTTATTTAAAGATTGAGATTCACAGCAAATATAAACATATTCCCACATCAGGATCACAATATTCTTAGAGTTCTAAGGGGGGCAGAAATAACATTTATCTGCCTTTTCCACACATGGCTCATTTTATTTTGCACTGAGTTTTATCAGTGATTTTAAGAGTAGGATATTCAGGGGAGTAGTAAAACACCTAGAGATTGGGCTATTTAGTAAGTAGCTAAAGTTAATTATTGGCTTTATTTACTCTCTGTGTCACCTTTGGAAAGGCTCAAACATGTTGCACAAATAAAGAGAACTCAGGGTCAAATCTCTGGGAAAAGGCAGAGATATCAGAGAAGAAACACTGCAGTCACATCTCACCTAGCTGTCTTCCAGTTTCTCAGTCTTGCATCTCATGGCTTCTTTGCCAGATCTATCCTTCTATATCTGCCTTAAATATTTTCTTTGCACCACCACTGCCTGCCTGGGAGCCTGGAACTCCTTTTATTAACTAATATGACCTCAGACTCAGATTGGATTAAGGGCATAGGTTACCACTCCCAGGACACCCCCTGATCTGGGATTAAAGGTGTAAGTTACCACTGTCTGATCCTCCTAGACTGACTGTGAGTAGATCCCTCTGACATCACCTGGTATTTTTATTTTATTTGAAAATATTCCCACATATCCCCCTTTGTGTCAAATCTTAAGAAAGAAGGTTATAGCTAACATAAGAAAAACCATATACAATAGGTACAATAATTATATACAATATATACAAACAATAAATGAGTAATGTCCAGTCCACTAACAATTGACAATTCAGAGAAAATATTTCATTAATTATCCTATTTTGATGACTCCAAAGGATTATACTTATTTCACTTTCTTTTTAACTTGTATTACTAACTAAATACTATAATTTTGATGTCTCTTAAACTTACACACTTTAACTTCAAAGTTTATTTTCTAAAACTGTCACTAGAAACCTATAACTATCTCATATTCAACTACCTCAAAGACCCAAAAAAGAAATAATATTTACTCAAGTATACAGGAAGTAAAAGCAACTTTCAAAATCTAAAACTGACAGAGATGACACCTATCTGCCTGGGCAGTCACCCAAATTTCCTTTATAAAGTTGGGGCATCCATCTTGAGCCTACAGGCCCAGAATCTGTTTACATTTCAGTGAAGCAAGAAATCTACTCTGCCCATTCAGGTATAGTTCATCAGTCACTTCTTCTTGTGTCCATAAGAATATCTAACAATTTTCTCTGAAAAGCAGAAACCTGAAGGACCATCTCATCTTGTTCTGTCAAAGTTCAGAGGTTTAAACAGCATACTATCAAGCAGTCAATATAAAAACAGGTTCATGTCCAGTGGCTAACCATTCCCACAAAGAAAGTAGACTCCATATGGGGTTTCTTCAATGCCCATTTTTTCTCTTGAAGTAGATTGGTATTGTCAGGAACAGACCTGTCTCACTGTCCAGAAAAGTCTAAGTTCTTAAAGTATTTTAAATGCCATATTCTACAGATCTCTGCAGTGTTTGAAGACAACCTGTCCATCTCAAATATATTTGTTTGATCTCGAAAACATATCTAATATGACTATGTTTGAATGTAATGTCTAACTACTAACTTGCATTACTTTATATTCTAACTAGTTGGTAATGAAAACTTTGAAGGACTAGCAACTTGTGTTACATTGTTTGATGAACTGAATAAATATAATACCTTGAACAAGCATAGAAATATTTGTACAGTAACACAGTTAATCTCAACATACACAATTTGTATACAAAATACAAAAATCCAATCCAATGTAAAACATTTAAAGCTAGTAAATTCTTTTAAAAGAAGATTCAATAATCTATATTTATAACCTATATATATATATGCTTTTTCTTTCTATTTTTTAAATAAAATTCATGAATCTAATGGTTCATTTTTAACTTTTTTCTAACCATAACCACTAACAATTTTTAACCAATTAGCCTAAACAATGACAATCATCCATAATCATTGAACGACCAAAAACCACCCACCCTACCTCTTGGGAATATGGGCACCATGTTCTTAAATTTACTTCCTGCTGTCTGGGGGTGACAGTATCTTTAGGGTATCCTGAAAAGAAAAAGGTTTGTTAATTGTCAAGTCCTGAAATAAGTAGCTGTGTCATTTGTTGTCCAGACTCTGCATAACAGGAAAGTGCATGGCTTGTCTCAAGTCCTGGCTAATGTAGTCTATGAAGCTGGTTCATCTCAGTGAGCTGCCTCGAAATTGTCCTGAGCAGTTTGTAGACCAAATCTGATCTTTGGTTCGTGTTTGTCAGCCAAGTGACTTTGTCATAATCCATGTGAAATAATCATTGTGGGGCCCATCTTCATTTTGCATACTTCAAGTTCTCAATTAGACTTTGTCATGGATCACTGAAGAAAACTGGTAAGAGTCTAAAACCCAACACAATATACAGAGAGCTAAATATATAAGTATTTTTAGAGCATAGGATTAGTAAGAATAGAATAGTCCCTTATTTTTAGGTAATCTTCTGTCCCATATCAGGTGGCTCCTCTGATATGAATCAGAGATTTTATATTTTCCTTTAACAAGTATGCTAGACTTTAAAGAAGGAAAGAGCCACACTCCAACTCTAAAGCCAGTTTTAAAATATAATTAAATTGGGATTTTGATGTACAGAAAATAGAGAGAGGTTAAGCAGTGAGATTTTGACCTATGAAGTATACTGGTAGCAATAGTTACAATATTCTTTTGCTTGCAAATTTTCCTGGATATCCTCCCTTTTGCTGTAGATGTCTAGATCTCTAAGGTCTTTTCACTTCTTGAAGATGGGTATTTCCAGTTTTCTGTAAAGACAAAAACAAAGACCTCCCCCAAACTTTTGTTTTTCCTTACAACTTAAAGAATTATAATATAGGTGGATGAGCTATTAATTCTTATTTTCATGAAGTTTCTCTGGTTTAAATCAAGTCTTTATTAATTTTGATTGTATCCATAACTTTTCTTTACCTGTGGAAACAATAGCAAAAACCCCTCCCCAACATAGGACATATTCTGGCTTCCATTCAGAGGTTAGTACACAGGCTGATTTAGTTCAGCTGTTTTTTGTATAACCCAAGGCCTTTCAGCAGCTGTTGTTCCTTGCTCATTAGCATTGAGAAAATTCAAAGTTAATAAAGTATTATATAGTCTATCTCTGGGGGGTCATTGTTATTCTTTTCTGCTTACTTAGAATATCCTTTAGAGTTCGATTTGATCTCTCTATGACTGCTTGACCTGTAGGATTTTGTGGTATTCCTGTAATATGTTTTATTTCATAATAAGTAAAATAAAAATTTTCACTTTACTAGAGACTTATGCCAGTGCATTGTCAGTCTTAATTTGTAGAGGTATTTCCATGAAGGTCATAACTTCTAGCAAAAATGTGATTACAAAATCAGCTTTTTCTGATTTCAAAGCAGTTGCTCATAGAAATGCTGAAGACATATGTATTGTATGATGGACATATCTTAATTTCCCAAATTATATAAAAATGAAGTACAGTCATCTGCTAGATTTCATTTCTATATATACTTTTAGCATTACTTCCTGCTGGCAATGGAGTTTGGATATAGAAAAACAGGTGGGACACCTTTTTACAAATTCTTTGGCTTGTTGTCAAGTGATAGAGAAATCTTTTTTAATCCATTGTTATTGACATGATGCTTTTATGAAATTCTAAGGCCTCTAGTATGTTTCTTATTAATAATTTATCAATTTCATCATTACCTTGTGCTAAAGAACCTGGCAGACAAGTATAGGATCGAATGTGTGTTATATAGAAGAGATGATTTCTAGTCTTGAATATTTCTTGTAACTGAATTAATACTGAAGCTAATTCTGACTCATCATTAATAAAATGAGCCAATTCAATTTGTAGAACAACTCTTTCTGCATACTGAGAGTCGATGACTATGTTAAGTTCAGTAAAGCCCATTAATAAGATCATGATAGCATATAATTCTGACTTTTGAACAGAATTATAAGGGCTTTGTGTCACTTTACTTGTATGTTCTTATTTGTAATCTGCCTTTCCTGATTTGTTTGCATTGGTATAAAATGTAGGGGCTCCAGAAATTGGTTTATCTCATACAATATGAGGGAGAATCCATTTAGTTTTCTTGAGAATTTCAATTCTTTTGCTTTGAGGATATTTGTTGTTAATTTCTTATCCAAAATTACTGAAGGCTCTTTGCCAAGGTTCACTCTACCCACAATGGGTCAATTTCTTCATTATTTAAAGGTACAACAATTTCTTCTGTGTTTAATCCTGTCCATTGTTGAAGTCTTAATTTTCCTTTTAAAAAAAGTTCAAAAATTTTTTCCATGTATGTCTTTAATTTCTGACTCAGTTTATGTGGAAGAAGTATCCATTCCAATATAACATTTTACCTTTGCATTAATATTCCTGTAGGAGAATGCTTAGAGGACAAGATAACTAGCATGTAATTAAAGTCTGGATCCACATGATCCACAAGTGAATTCTGTAAATTTTTTTTTCACCAAAGCCAATTCTTTCTCAGCTTCAGGTGATAATTCTCTCACACTATTTACGTCCTTGTCACCATTTAAGGTTTTGAACAAGTTATCCCGTTCATCATTTTTAATTTCAATTAAATTGGCAATGTCTTCTAGTAGTCTTTGAAAATCATTAAGTGTCTTCAATCTATCTCTCCTGATTTGTACCTTTTGGGGTCTAAATTTTTGTTGGCCGGTTTAGTAGACTAAATAGTTAATGGGATCCCCTCTTTGTATTTTTTCTGGGGAAATTTTTAATTCCCAATCAGGCAAATTATTTTTCATTTCTTCAAACTTTTTTTTTATAAGGTACCAAATTTGTATCGGTCAACAAGATGTCGTCCATGTAATGATTAATTATAGATTGTGGTAATCTGTTACATATTTGTTCTACTGGCTTTCATACAAAATACTGACACAGAGTGGAGCTATTCAGCATTCCTTAAGGGAGGACCCTCCACTAATATACTCTTTATAGGCTGAGAATTATTATAAGTGGGCATTGTAAAGGCAAATTTTTCTTTGTCTTGTTTTTATAAAGGTATTGTAAAGAAACAGTCTTTTAAATCAGTAACTATAATAGGCCATTTTTTAGGTAACAGAGAAGGCAAAGGAATCCCAGATTGTAGAGAGCCCATTGGCTGGATCACCTTGTTTATCTCCTTTAGGTCTGTTACCGTTCTCCACATTCCAGATTTCTTTTTAGTAATAAATACAGGAGAATTCCAAGGGTTGATTCTTCTATA
This sequence comes from Phyllotis vaccarum, assembly GCA_033318265.1. NCBI lineage: Eukaryota > Metazoa > Chordata > Mammalia > Rodentia > Cricetidae > Phyllotis > Phyllotis vaccarum. The sequence continues at coordinate 119,493,575 of JARWLC010000002.1, read as the reverse complement.
TGCTGAGCATTTAACTGCTCCTGTACCAAATGCCCTAGGATCAGCAATTTCTCTTTTGTTAGAGACCATTGATGAACCCATATAGGCTTCTCTGTTTGACATTTTAGAGGTAGTGCTATGGGTATTTTTGAAAGATCAACAGCTCTTTTGCCTTGTTTCTCTATAACCTGAATGGTCTGACATTGTTTCTTATAATACCTTCTAACTTTTTTCCAGAACTATATACTACTTTATGGCTTATTTCTGTATTTGTAGGAATATTAAACTGTGTGTTCCATTGTGTACTTACTCTTGTCCTCATAAATTTATAGCAATGTCAGCCATAAATGGCTTTGATATTCCTCTCTTTCCTTCTGGTCCTATATACCCAAGCCATCTTGCACTCTATTTTACCTGAGATAATGATCCAATACTCAAAAAATGAACATTTACCTACTGAAGGGGCTAACTTGGATGCCATCATTCTGGGGAAATTATTGATACATCTGCCCCTGTTTCCAATAAGCCTACAATAATAACATTATTTATTTGTACTTTTAATTCTTGCCTTTGTTCATTCATAGAAGTTTGTCAAAATATTCACTTTATAATTTTTTGTGAATTTTTTTGTCTCTATATTTTTTATTATTCTGTGTAGTGTGTCTTTTTAAGATTGGTTTTAAATTTTTCAATTGTTATGGGAAGGTGTTTCCTCCACAATGGCAGGATAAGACTGCACTGGATTTGATATGAACCTTTTGAAAACCCACTTGGGGCATTTCCTGAGGGCAGAAAGTTACCTTGTATGTCTCTTGTTGATCTATGTTCATTAGTCCAATGTCTTCCTTTTCTACACCTTCTGCATACTCCAAAAGGAAGAGGTGTTCTCTTGGGATTATTCCTATTAAAAGCATTGTTTCTGGGAATGCCTTTTTTATAATCTCTTTTTATATGACCTTGCCTTCCACAATTATAACTTTTAACATTTTGACTATTTCTTTTGCCTCTAGCAATAAGTTCTCCCACTCAGTTATCTGTCATAAGACTCTAGATTAATCGTCTCACAAACGCAATCCTCCAAGGGTGCTGACCTTGCTTTTAATGGTCTAAGTATTTTTCTACATTGTTCATGAGCATTCTCAAAAGCCAGTGATTCAATTATTATTCACCTGGCTTCTGTGTTCAGTACCATTCTATTTACTGCTGTGGTTAATCTGTGCAAAAAGTCTGTAAAAGTTTCTTTTGGGCTTTGAATTTCTTTTGTGAATGGTTCCGTTTTCTTTCCTATTTCTTCATTCTGATTCCAGTCATTTAAAGCTTCCATGCAACATAAATCCAGAGTATGTTCATTGTATAAAGACTGCCTTTCATTATCAGCATAATCTCTCTACCCAAGAAGTTGGTCTTGGGAGACTTCTATGCCTCTGGCCCTACTTCTTTCTTCTATTGTTTTAGCCTCCTCCTTCCACCATGATTTCCACTGTTTAAACTGTTCTGCCTTTAGCACAGCTGTAACCATTTTTAACCAATCTTTAGGGGTGTTTTGGTTACAGCATGACCAGCTGTTCAACATTTGTTTTACAAATGGTGAATGCATCCATATGTTGCAAATGCTTCTTTCACTGTCTGTAATTCTAGCATTTTTACTGTAGCCCAATTAGCTTCTGTATTACCTTTATCATTCTTCTATTTTTTAAAGGGTACTGGGTATATTAATGTTGCCTGTTTTTGTCTAATTTTAGATGACCTTACTGAAATCGGTTCTTCATATTCCTCTGTTTGAATTTGAACATCTTTCTGTTCTCTCTTGACAGGCTTTTTTTCTTTGCATTTATACTAATTGATTTTTAAGTGATAAAATAGAAATCAACAAAATAGTCATAATAAACTGTATGATGATCATTATGTTATTCCCTTCTATCTTATTTATCTTTTCCTTCATTGATTGTAATACCATATCATCTAGCCAAAGATCACAGAAGGACCAAGCATCCTCCATTGCTTGGAAAAATTTCCTCTTTTTTTAAAAAAAATTGATTTACTCACCAATTTATTGTCTGTTGATGATTCAATTGATTGTCAAGTGGGGCAGATACCTAGTGTGATAACAGCCCAAAAAGAAAAAAGAAACAACTCACCAGGAAAAAGAGAGCATTGTCTGAAAAACCTACCCAGATGAAAATGAAATGAAAACATGTATGGCTGATCTGCCTAAGAGTGGAAGGTAACCCAGAAAAGAAAGCCTTGCCAGCCATAATTACTCCTCTGGCCTGCTGCTCTGGCTGGCAAGCATCATTTTTTGGGTAGGAAGGGGAGGAATTCATTCCCCAAAGTTGGACTCCAAGTTTTGGAATAATAAAGCAAACTCCAGGCCAAATCTTTGGGAAAAGCAGAGATATCAGAGAAGAAACACTGTGGTAAAATCTCACCCAGCTGTCTTCCAGCTTACTCAGTCTTGCTCCTCCTGGCTTCTTCTGCCTGCTCTGTCTTTCTGTGTCTGCATAAATATTTTCTTTGTTCAGTTAAGGCATGGCACCAACACTGCCTGCCTGAAACTCCTTTTGTAAACTAAGATGACCCCAAACTCAGATTGGATTAAGAGAGTAGGTCACCATTCCCAGGATATTCCCTGTGCTGGGATTGAAGGTGTGAGTTACAATTTTCCATCATCCTAGACTGACTGTGGGTAGATCCTCCTACCATCTCTAGCTGTTTTTATTATATTTGAAAATATTGTCACACAAACATTCTCCCTCTGGGTCTCTAAATTGCCTGAAAGACCAAATCACTCCTATCATGCAGATGTATACATTTTTGGTAAGAAAAATAGTGAGTACATCAAAATTTGTAGAACTAGACCATGAATTTTAAGAAAGTTTAGTGTAGTTTTCCTTTCAAACCTAGTAACATCAATGAAGTCATCCCTTCAAATATATAGTGACTTTATCTTAGCTGTCCCTCAACACATGGAAAACTTATTTCCTATTTGGACTTAAGCCACTTTTTATGCAAACCAGTAACTTACTTTCATCTCTCATTTGGCATTTTACCTGATTTATGCTATTAATAATTAAATGAATTTTTCTCCTTATTACGTGACATAGAAACTAAATATATGTCCAAGTATAAATCATAAAAAACAGTGCAAAGTTCATATACTGTTAAGCACAGAAATCATATAAACGTTCTCCATCTACTTTTAATATTTTGTAACCTCTATAAATTTTATCTTGATTTTCATGAAATAAAACCTTATTTCCTGATATTTGCTCTAAGCCTCATTCTAGTTATACTAATTACATGTCAAACATAACATTAATGGCTTCAGGTACATTGTTTGCTAAGTGTTGGCAGTGTATACTCAATTTATTTTTTGTACTTGTAAATTGTTTATACAGCAAACATTATAAACAATATTTGTAGACTAGTATTGGATATAATATAAATTTTTACAAAGTAATGGAATTTTTAATTACTTACAAAAATATCTATGAGATAAAGTGAACTATAATCTATGTATGTATATTTTTGTATCTAGCACTAATCTTTAAGTTATTATACCTAGATGTTATTCATAAAATTTTGCTTTTAACAATTTTTTCAAACAAAATTTAAACATTATTTTTGCCAGGTTCTGTTCCTAGATTTTTGAAAATGTATTCTATGAATTTTAGGAATGTAAGAGTTCAAATTTTAGTGGAGTAAGAAACTAACTATATTTTATTGACATTAATTTAGAAAGAATAAAAAGAGAAAGGTAAATGGGAAGTGAGTTTGGAGGAAAAGAAGAAAGAAAAATATAAGAAACATAGAGGGAGAGAAAAGAAGAAAAAATGAAAGGGAAGGAGAGGAGGAATGATGGAGGGTAGAGAGAAGAAGGGGAAGTAATGGGTGAGGGAGAAATAGCAGTAAGGAAAATCTGAAATCAACAAGGAAACACTCTCCTCAAGTCTCAGGGATCAATGCGAGAAGGAGGCAGAAAAGCTAAAAGATTCAGATGTCTCCAAGGAAACAGCATCTCCTAGTCACAACAGGACTGATGCAAACATGGTCTCACAGAGACTGTTAGAACATAAAAGACCTGTATCAGTTCAAATCAGGAAAATATCAGCAATGAGAAATACAAGAGTACACAAAGCCCCACCCCTATAAAGAAGCTTGGAAGATTGGTACCTGATAGAACAGGGAAAATCACTTTTCTCATGGGATTTGCCACTGGGTTTGTCAACCATTCCTCAAGGAGGCCCCATGCCTAGGAATAATTAAGTCACAGTAGGAATCCATTATTTGTGTGTTTGTCTGTGTTTGATCTTTTTATTTTGATTTAATATATTTTGTCTTTTGGGTGATGTTTGTTTGTTTGTTTTGCTTTTATTTTTTATTTTTCTTTAGTGATAGAAATAGGGAGAACATAGAGTTGGATGAATAAGAAGGTAGGGAGGGGTACTGGGAGGTTTGGAGAAGGCAAAGAATATAATTTAAATACATTGAATAGCAAAATAGAAAGAAAATGGAAAGAGGAGTCACTATGTGATAAAACCTGCTCACAATTATGATCTATTATTAATTACAAATTTGTTTAAATAGGAGCTCACGAACAACAAGTTATTAAAGCATGTAATAAATAAAGTGCAGACCAAGGTAATGAGTGAAGACTGTAGTTTATGTTTCTCAAAAAGATTAACAAGTAATGATTTGAAACTCATAACTGTAACATCAAAATAGGAGGAAAACATTAATAAATCAATGGAACATTCAGGATGTATACTGGATTAAATTTTAATTTCTAAAATAAAAGGAATACATCATGATTTACCTATGTCTTATTGTATTTCTTACCTTTCTGCACTTGGGGTTGCTTAGTGTAACTCAGTTCCCAATCACACAGACAGGCAGAGGCATTATCCATCTCACCACCAAATCGAAATGATAATACAGGTTTTAATTCATGAAGATGGTACTCAGGTGAAAAATAATTTTAACTTTTATTGCTATTTAAAAAGAAGTCTGATCACATAACCAAGTGTATTTATCATGTTGCAGAATTACACTGGAGGATCTCTCTGGATAATATTTTTAAAAAATTAATTAGGCAATGAGATAATGTCTTTTTTTCCTTTAAGTTATCAGTTGCTTAGGAGTAGTAAGCACTTCTTTCCCCCCAATAAAGCTGTGGCTTTTATGGAACAACAAAAAAACTGATTCAGTGTAGGTGCTCTTTGTTTTTAAAGTACTGTCTTCAATTGTGAAACTAAATTAAGAAACAAGGGTTCACTATTAACAGTACTTCTCACTTCTCATATGGCTTATTTGAAAATGTTATAGCAATGTAAAAAAATCTCAAATTTTGACCAGTCAGTGAGATCCTTTTACAGAAAAATATGTTTCTAATTCTGTTCTTCAGGATCTGATGTCAGAAAAAAAACATGAACCAGTCACACGTTATCGGTGTGTGGGTGGCTGGAAGAAGCTTCAACATCATTACCACCCTTTTTCTGAAAAGTCAGTTGTGTAGCAGAACTCCTACACTAAAGACTTGAGCCTTTCTTGTTAAGGATGATGTTAGGTATTCATTTTATTAAAGTCCTCTAGGTAAGACAACAACACCTGCATTTATCAGGTATTGTAAGAGGATGGAAGTCCAGTGTAAAACATTAAAAAGTTAACTGGGTCTTCTACTCCACCATATTATTTTTAAAAATATGTTGCAAGGCTGGAGAAGTCTCAAGGGTTAAGAGGACTGACCTCTTTTTCAGAGGATCCTCTGTCAATTCCCAGCACCTACATGGTGGCTCCTAACTCTTTAATCCACTCTTCTGGTCTCTCTTTTCATTTGGTACATAAACACATACACAGATAAAACACCCATATATTAAATACAATTACACACACACATACACACACACACACACACACACACACACACACACACACACACACACATCTTATCATTAAAATTCAGAGGAAGTAAATGAGGTCAGGATAAAGTTTCAATGTGAGGACATACTGAGAGTTTCTCATTGAGACTAAGCATATTGATCTCTCCTCCTCTCCTAGATTTTTAAGACACCTGGCCTCTCTTCACACTCTGACACAGACTTGTGGACACAGATTTATATCTGTGTGCATGTCTTCATTAGAGATTTTCTTGCTGTGAAAAGACATCATAACTATGGCAATTTTTATAAAGTAAAACATTTATAATGTTTATAAGTATATTATAATTGTATCTCTCTTGAAATTTCAGAGGTTCAGTCCATTATCAGCAAGAATAGGAATATGGTGGTATGGAGGCAGTTGTAGTACTGTTTACTAAGAGTCCTACATCTCGCAGACAAGTAAAAGTCAACTGACTTACTGGACAGTATCTTGAGCTTAGGAGACTTCAAAGTCTGCTCCCACAGTGACACAGTCCCTCCCTCAAGGCCATACCAACTCCAACAATATACCTCCTAATACTGCCATTCCCTATGATATTATGGAGGCCAAATACATTCAAACTACCAAGTGCAGAAACACTAGACTCCTCTTGGACTGTAAAAACACTGATGGAGCTATTAATGAGATACTGATAGCCTTAAGTTCAGCCCTATGAAAGGCTTGTGTAGTATCTATAAGTAGATTTTGTATTTATTGCATAGGAGTTTCAGAGTTCTGAAGAGCCACAGCTCAAAAAAAAAAAAATTGGGAAGTCTTTTTTTTGAGTACTTTATTTAATAAGACTACCTGGCTGAAGAGTAAAAGGTAGACCAGATGTGTGGAATAATTCCTGGTGATTCAATGAGTAGCCAAAACTGTGCACATGCCCTTATGCTTCTAGATTAATGGTTCACAGAACTTTGTTCATGAGCCAAGCTTTTTATGGCACTTGCTAAAAGTGTCTTCTGAAGTTTAACAATTGATTATTCCTAAGAATACTGTAGAATATTGCATGATAGTATTGTACAAACATATTTTGGGTATTTTTATTAAGTATGCAATTCTAACTAAACATGTATTCCCCATTATTTATGTGAACATTACAAGCTTATATACCTCTGTCTATATCTAGCTCCTTTAATGTTTGCCCCAATCTTCTCTGTCTTCTTTTTCACTCCTTATTATCTCCCAATTTTCTTATTCCAAAAATCATTTCACATCTCTTTCGTCTGATATGTTCCGTGGTCTTTTCTGGTTCTGCATTTTTTCTCTCTCTCCTCACATTCACACACTCATATATTTAAGCACAGTCATATATATTTCTGTAGAGTAAAATAATAGAGGAAAAAATGTCAATCTGGATCAAGAATGCTGAGAAATCCATGGTTATAAACAAACTTTGTGTCCAAATTACAGTGTTCTGTTGAAATAAACACATTCTAGGAGAATGTCCTTTCAATCTCACATATTTCTTTGGACTTAAGTGAATAACTAGAAGCAGCACCATTTTTGCCAAGAAAATACCTTAGATCTAATTAACAAAGCACACAACTTCCACCCTGTGGTTAAACAGATGGAAGGAAGTGTTTTCTTTACTTACAAAGGGAGGTAGGGTTATCACTAAATAGTGTTCTGGGGGCAATTAATTGACAAAATAATAGTGCTGCAGCCAAATTCAGGAGGAAAGGTGACTGTTTTTCATGTAACTAGAGAATCTTGTTCCCTTTCTAAAAACAAACAAGACAAACTCAGTTCTTTGATTCAGAAATGCCTCTGTTTAATTTTCAGACTTCCAAAGAGATTGCTATGGAACTGTCTGCCTTAAAAGAGGATTGTGAGTCCTGAAGTTATTTCCAGGTGACTACTTTCTGTTCTGATTGAGAAATTGAATTCCAGTTTTTGTTATTTTACTTCTCTCTTCTGAGATATTTTTAAATAATTTTTTACAAATTATGATTGAATTTTAATCTTTAACAAAACTTATTTCAGTGGGACTTTATATTGAATGAATGTTTAATTACCTATAATATTTGCTTTAATAGCAATAAAAGCTTTAAAGTGATTTTAATAAATAATTAAAATATATGAATGTGACTATTTATATTAATACTCATGGAGTTTCTTACATACATGTATGTGTGTGTGTGCGTGCATGTCTCTCTGTGTGTGTATTTATTCATTTCTTTCCCTTTCCCCCTAAAAAAAAAAAAAACAAAACAAACAAAAAAACCTGAGCTCAAACTTATGATTCTCCTGCATTAAGCCCTCAAGTTCTGGCATGTACCAGCCACACCTGACCTTTTTCTTTCTTCTTGTTTTGCTTTTTCCTTTGTTTTTTTTTTTTGTTGTTGTTGTTGTTGTTATTGTTTTTTTGTTTTGTTTTGTTTTTTTACTTTTTGTATTTTCTTAATGACTTGAAAAATAGAAAGAGAGAGTGAAATTTCAAAGAGAGAGAGAGAGAGACTAACAATGAAAATTAGGGAAAAAGAAGACAATAATTTTAAAAGTAGCAAAGGGTGAGGCATGAGAGGGATTCTAACAAGAAAGTGGAAAAGGTAAATGGAAGTATATTTTAATTTCAGAAGAATTAAAAATATGTCATGTTTTATTAATCTTATAAACTAGTAAAACTATCACTGCAATGAAATTGTAAATGCTAATAGATGACTGTTAACATTACTGTCTAAATAAGTTCACAGAATATTTCTAAGACAGTCTTAATCATTATTGTTGTAGTCGACAAACTTCTGAAAAAAGAGTGGTAGAAATTCATGTCCTTAAGTATAATAAGTATAACCATAGCTAATGAAAGTCTCAACATCATCCAAAGTGTTTGACACATGGAACTAGAGCTGTGTGTAGGCACAAAATACAGGCTTTTCTATGATAAATTTAGCATTTTAACTTATATCTTAGCAATAGTCTTAAACATAATTTAATACTCAAAGTTGCATAACTTCCCATTTTTAAATACCAGACACTTTTGGTTTTCCTAGGGATGGAGAGGAGTGACTGGGAGGAGTGAGAGGGGACAAGAATTTAGAAACTGTTGCAGCAGGGAGAGGTGAGGCAGCAGGAGAAAAGCAATAAAGGAGGGAAAGAGGGTAGAAAGGGAAGGGGAGAGGGGAATAAGTGAAAGAGGTAAAGGAATTCCTTCCTATAGACCATAAATCGGATGAGTAAGTATAATGAAATATCCAGGTCATTTAATCCTAGTAAAATGCATGTATATGGGGTGATATATTGTATATTTAATTTTAAAAAAGTCTGGAATATCAGAAAATAGAGCCATCTCTCCAGCCTTTTATTTGGTTTTGGGGTTTTTTTGGGGGGTGGGGGGTGTTTTTTTGTTTTTGAGTCAGAGTTTTCTGTGTAATAGTTCTGGCTGTCCTGGAATTTGCTTTGTAGACCAGGCTGGCCACAATCTTACAGAGACCCTCTTGCCTCTTCCTCCCAAGCCCTGGGACTAAGGGTATGCCACTACTGCCTAGTTGTTAAGCCTTGAACTCACAGAGATCCAGAAAGATCTCTGCACCCAAGTGCATCCAACCACTCCTTGACCTTTATGGCTTTGCTGTGGGTGATTCTCTTCTCTGACATCCCATATTAATTTTATTACATGTACAATATATCACAAAAGATATATATTTGGGTTTGGTATTTTGTGAAAAGATTATATGTAGTGCAGGATGGCCTCAAACTCACCATGAAGACAAAAATGTAAGGCTGGCTTTGAAATGCTGACCCTCCTGTCTCTACTTCTTCATGCCAGGATTACAGGTTGTCACCATGCAGTATTTCTTGGAAATATTTAGAACATTATTTTCTATTTTCACCATTGAGATGCATATTTTAAAATATTTTCACAGTTAATGTTTCTGTGCCTTGATTGACTACAGAGCATGTGAACATCTGTTGAGCATTCATTACTTTTTAAGTCAAACCCTACATAGTTAAGTGCCTCCATTGTCAGGGCAGCCATTTGTCAATTACATGTGTGCTTTGATTGATTTGCTAGTCTTCTCTCAAGACAACCTACCTTCTTTTGTTACTGTAAATGCTTTTGTTAAAAAGGAAGCAATGAGTTTTACTTAGTCTACAAGTCTGATCATATATTTGCATACTTAACTTTATATGCAACAAAAAAGAGTTAAAAATTATATTTAATTGCATATTATCCAGTTCTTAAATGAGTAGGCATTGGCCTTCGCTGCACACAATTTGGTCTCTGGTGTTGCCTCGAAGGTAAATAAAGATATTTAAAATGTTGCTGAATTCTTATGACGTCATATCTTAAATATTATTGTAAGATGCTTCCAATTATGTACGAACACTATAACTCAACTATTTAAAAAGCAAACATATTTTCTCCCTTTCTTATGACTTCAAGAAGACAGAAAAGGTGATTAATATGTACAAATATCATATCATAATTTGAGAAATGCACAATTAAACTACTCACATGAATTTGTAACCTGAATTTTTGAGCAAATTGACTTATGTTCACAACAAACTTGTATTTTGTAGAATCATATGAAACATGGTGGTAGAGTCTATGTGAAGACAAAATGTCAACCTTTTTTAATTTATTGAACAGTTAATTTATTCAGCATGTAAATTCAGCACATTAGTTCTACAGTCGAAGGTGGGACAGAGGAGGAAAAAATGTTGTCTTGAATTATGACACTTCTGGTAATAATAAAATTAAATGAGCCCATTCAGGAACACCACTTTTGGCACCAGAAAATGGAAATCTCCAGTCATCCTCGTTTCTGCACCTTTATTTATATTTGTCCTTTTATCATTTTCAATGTGATTTTTAATCTACACTTATTTCAAGATAATTGGAATTACTGTTTATTCAAAAAGAGCAATTTCATGGTGACAGTCCTTACCAGCTCTCTGGCCTCTCCCACTGGAGACTGAGCTTCACTGCAGGCAGTTACTTAAGCATAAAGTTCTTGCTGATGGCAAGTAAGGTAAGAGGAGCAGGTGAGGAGCACCAGCTCAGATCACACTGTGTGCTTATTAGGGAACAAGGCTCTCTCCATATACCTACAAGCCTTTACAAAAGGCCTAGCCCGGCATCCACGTGATGCTGTAATGGGACCACAGGTGATGTGCAGCTTTTCAAGTAGAGAGCCAAAAAAGGACATTTCAAAACACTGTGTGTGGAAAGCACTGCGGTTTCACTGGCATTTGGAAAGGACTTATAGAAACAAATATTTCTTTAAAGTGACCTCAGATACTATCACATATAACAGGTCAATTATTATTAATAAAAGGGAACATTGAACATTCTTAATGACACCATCTTTCAGCATTTGGGGGTTTTAGAGTAGAGAAGCCTCTTGTACATATTAAAAGACAGTGCATACTGTACACAGGGACTCATACTGTTATAAAATTTAATATGTTGGTTTTTCCTTTCCTTTCTATCTCAGTTCCCTAAAAAGCTAAATGTGCCTGAGTTAGTGGAATACATATTATAACTTTATATTTGCATTAGCTAGGAAGGTATATATTGATTACTTCCTAATCATTAAAAAAAAAAACAATTAAGCATTTTACTTGAACATTAGTCACGCAGAATACCCAAGCAATTGCTAATGAACATTTTGTTGCTCAAAATTAGTTTCTATATTTGAATGCTTTGTATTTTCTATAAGGTCAGATGTTAAAGGTTAGATATTTAATACCTGAAAATCAATCTTAGTTTCCAGGCTCAGATAATAGTATTGAAGGTAATATAGAAACTTTACTACAAAAATTCTTGTTTAGGTTAAAATATGACAAGTTAAATGGTAAATTCCTCTGAAAGTGTTTGAATTAGTTTACAAGGCAGTTTTCCTTTTGTAATTTTGTTCTTTGTGTTTCAAGTTTTAGTCATCATTTAATAAGAAGAGGAATATATGTACACAGAAATGCACATGTTTAATGGGCAGGAACACATCAGTCTACATGGGTTTCTGGAAAGCATACCCTATGCATCTTCCTAAGTATATCTATTATGGTAAATGTTAGTCACTACAGATGTTCTTTGGGGTGTCTTATCTTAAATACAGATCAACTCTTATATGCCTTTACAATCCACATTAGAGTAGGGAAGCCTTTACTAAGAGAACTTTCCATCACCTTGATACCAGAAACCTACTACATTGTTTTATGATGAAAAAAAAAATGGCTAAGTGGCAAGGTGCCAAGAGACAGTTGGCACTTGTAAGCATTCCAAATGTTGTGGTACCAGGCTGAAGTTCACATGGGAAGGTGGACTTTAATCTGGAGCGAGAGCTTGACTAATATGGGGCCTTTCAGGATCATGTACAAAATCTTAATGGTATGTCATCTTTACTCTGATGCCCCAGTGCTCTGAACTATGTTAAGTTGGGGAAAGGATGTGAATTCACAATGGCTACTTTCCTTTGCAAATCCTCATCCTTGAGCAAGCACCAGGTTGACAACATAGTTATTACTGAAGGCAAGGCATACACCCACTTAATGTAAGTTATTCATCCATTTATTGTTATTGGAACATTTACTGAGCAGTGAGGACTGACTGTGCCACAAGGCAGCAACTGTGGGTGGAAGAACAGCCCCTAACCTGGCACCATAGCACCACCTTTAGGGGATGCTGCAATACCTCACTTGGATGTCCAGTGCCTAACTTGGGTATCTCTAAATGGAATATTCTGCTTAAAGATTGCTCTTTTTACTTGTGTTTATAGAAGGATTTTACTTTCACTCAAAATATAAATATTTACATGCCTAGAAACTTAAATGTGCAGTAATTATAAAAATGTATTTGTGTACATACACGTGTGTGTGTATCCACACTAAGATAATTATTAACTTTTCATATATACATATATATATATGAAAGACAGAGGGATACAGAAAGTGTATGTGTGTATGTATATATATATGTATATATATATAAACATACAGTCATGTATATCAGTATGCAAGTGTAGGTGAGCCTATAGGCGTACATGTATGTGTGAACTTGTATGTATGTGTATTTGTACTTGGTAGAATCAGGTGTTTCTAAAACAAATTTTTCTTCATAAAACATTTATATTCATTATTAGACATCACAATTCTGAGACTTCATCTCATTTTAAACACTGATAACTGCAGTAAGTGCAAGAGAAGCAGCTGTAGAAACAAACATGAAAGTAGAGCTCCTGAGAGGGCAATAAAGTCTGCTGCTTTCATTCTGGGAATTCTGGGCTTGTATCCATTTCCAAAAAGCACTGAAGAAGGCTCTTCTTTCTAATCCAACTACGGAAGTGTTAGGTAGACACTTTTAAGTAGTTACAAGTAATAATTCAGTTTGTATTATAGCAGAAACTCTCCAGTAAAAGATTAAGTTCTGGCAAAGTCATTAAAATAATATCCTTTAGATTCTCACAGGCTAATACCTCTTCTATTTGTCTTTGTTATCTACTTCTGATTTCCTGGACAGTGGGTGATAGAAGGGGATGATATCCTTTTAGGAATCAAGTCTTTCAAAGTTTTACCCATTGTGCTTAGTTCACTTTTTCCTTGATGCTTTCTGTTTAGTATCCCTCTACCTCATTCTGTAACACCTGAGCTGCATGTGTTCTGCTGTTGAGGAGGGACTATAGAGATATTAGAATATTGGAAAACTCTGTGCCCATGGTTAAGTGGCAAGGATCAGTAGGGATTATCATGATGACTTATCAGGAAACAGAACATTATTTGGATGTTTTCTATTCATGATTAAGTGGAAAACCATACCTCAAAATGCCTGATATTTTCATTTTTCTCTCTCATGGAGGATGTGAGTACATGTATACATATTTTCCTCAAAGCAAACTAACAAAAATCAATGAAATACTCCAGCAAGATTGGCATAAAATGTTTGAGGCAAGCAAGAGTACATTAGACCTCATATCACTGCAGTTAGGTAATGTAACAGGGTTTGTGAAATCTACAAGGTGTTCAGCTTCAGTTTATCATTTCTTTGAAAAGTAGTCCTAGCATACACCAACTGAAGCCACTGTGCAGAAATTGGCAGCAGCAGTTTGTGTTTAATTTCTTTTACAACCTTGCCTTAAGAGCACTTTTATTCCCAATTTTTTGCAAAGAAAAATTAATGTTTGGGAAAGTTAAGCCATGTATAAGGTCACTCAAGTGAAGGACCAGAGACTTAAATAGTATGCAATGCTAAATTATCTTTTCATCAGAAATAAGAAAATGCTCATTGGAACAAATGGCCAGTAGCTATCAAATATAAAATAAAAATAAAATGAGGAAATTAGGGATGATGAAAATAGTTTGAAATCAAAATATGGACTTAAGCTTTCAATTTTACATCACAGCCTAGAAAGACACAAAAGTTTAAATAAAAGAACAAAGCACACAATGAGATAGAACTTCTTCCTTGTGTGACACGTTCCCTTGTGCATAGGACACTTTATGTAAGCTATCGCAATAAGTCACACAGATTCTCCAGTAACAAACAAATAGATGAGAGAATTATGGGCTAGTATATGATGAATGAAGTTTAAAGTTATGCAACTTGAAAGTTAAAGTACTTGCTTTTTAATAAAATGCTACATTCTAGAGAACTTGTATGTTCTTATTTGTGGATTCACAGACATTCTTACTTACGTAGTACATTTTTGAAGCAGTTTCTTTTTCTATTTAATATTAAACCCATCATTCAAGAATTAAAGAAAATATGTATTGGTTGGTATAAATCTAGGGAGTGGGGCTGAAGAAAAATATATTTTTAAATTATGCTTTTAAATCTAGAGGTTACAATTTTAGCTATGCAAAAGTAAACTATATCTTTCTTAGGACAATAATTTATTTACTGAAAGGTTTGGGACATTTGTAGTCTATGTGTTCAGCTGATGGGTTTATTACTATAGATTTTCTGAGATATGGTTAGTAGGTATAGTAAAGATCATATAGTTATGAGTTAGAGACTTCCTAAATTAAAATTGCTAAAGTAGAAATTGAATGCTTAATTCAAATTGTTTTCTATTTTAATCTTTAATCTTTATCTCTTTTATAAAATAAATCATTAGTAGAAATGTAAATCAACTGGAGAACCTGGATTGAGCATTTTCCTGGAAGCACATCAACAGATGTAATGCATATTGGTTCACAAGTGGACTCAAGTTTTTTCCTAAATTCTGTATTTTTGTTTTGGGTCTATAAATCAGAAGATCAACTAATATATTTTAATAAGCTTAAACGAATTTTTAAGCATTCTTTGAACCATAGAGATCTCCAAATTCAAAGTCAGAATCAAAATGAAGAAAACCCAATCTTGAGCAAGGCTTGGAAGCTTATTATGTTTATTATTCTTTCACTCCAGAGGCTGAAGCAAGAGATTTCAAGAGTTAAGAGCACCCCAGGGTACATGGAAAGTGCCAGACCTGCCTAGCGAACAAAGAAAAAACTTGTCTTAGAAACAACTGATAAGACAAAGAAAAATACAAATGAATCCTATAGTATATCTAAATCACAAAATAACATTGAAACAAAAACAAAAACAGAAACTACATGTTGGGTAGACTTCACTAACTTCAATTCTTGATAAAATTTATGGCTACATTTTATAATTCTCCCTCATAAAATACATACTTTGGATAAAAGATCTTTATTATCACAAATGAAGAACACAGTGTAACATACTCATTCTCATGCATTCCACTTATTTGATCACAACACCCTTCATGACCTCCCCATTTCCCCACTTAATCCACACTTTGGTATCCTTCTTCCTATCTAATATCTTCCATTCTACATTTGTGCCTGGCTTATTTCAATTGACATCATGATATTTGTATCCACTCATTTTTTTACAGATATAATGATTCTGTTTTCTTTACAGCTATAAAATGTGTAATATCAGTGTCTTTGTTCAACTACTTACAAGCACCTGGGCTGACTATTTTACTCATCTATTTTAAGCACAATACACACTTGTATGCAAAAATCTCTATTGTTCCCTAACCTTTACTTACTTGGTAATATATTTATAAAGATTACAGGTAAAATATATAATATTTCATTTTAATAAGTAAAGAAACTTCTAACATGATTTCTCTTGTTGCTGTTTTGGCTTATATTAAATGTGTGTGGACATTTATATATATATATATATATATACAGTTGCCAGCATTTTTTCTGGATTCTAGCATTTTTTAAGAATTACTTTATTTTTTTTTTTACTTGCATGTGTGCCTGTGTTTATGGTGAGCTTAGGAGGCATCAGCTCACCCAAGAACTGGTATATGTAGACAGATAGGATTTGGGTGAAGAGAGTATTGAGAACTGAATTCTGGTCTTCTATAAGAGTACAGATTTTAAGCCCTGGCCCATTCGTAATATCATTACATAAAGTCTCAATGGAGTTTTGATTTTTATTTTCTTGGAATAAATATGGGCCATTTCTATTTCAGAGATATATCTGTTTAGTTTGCCCACATTTTCTTTTTATTTTTTTGGTATTAAATGTTTTTGACTCATTCATATTTTGGATATTTATTCTCTGTAAAGTATATACCTAGCATATATTTTCTTTCATTCTCTAGGCTATATCCTTTATAGAAACTGCTGTTTAGAACCTTTCATTTAACACAATACCATTACCAGTTCTTGTTATTATTTACTGAGATACTGTCCTATTCAAGAAATCATTGCCTATTTTTATATCACAGAAGTTTACTAACAATTTCCATCTTGTAGTCAAAATATCATGTCTTAAATTAAAGCATAGTGATTTAAAAAATGTTTAAAATGTCATGGTTATATGGGTTATCTCATAAAGTTTGGCTTTCTCATTATTTTATGAGGTAAATTATAATTTTGATAAATATATTTATCAACAATTACTATATACTGCTGGTATAGTCAATAGGATTATATTTAATTAAAAAAGAAGTCAAGAACAAAAATTTAAGAGTTAATTAGCATATAAACTTGGCAATTTAATTCATTTGTAAGGCATTTGCCTAACAAGCATGATGTTTTGGGTTGAGTCCCAATTCTATAGTGCTGAGGACTTTGCAGGATTTTTCTCAGTAGCATGGTCAAATTAAGAGTGGGCACCATTTATGATACAGAATACTCTTCAAAAGAACCTGTCATCTCCAGCTCTTGAGTTAAAATTAGGAATTCAAAGAAGATGCCCATGTGCCAAATGAAATAGCCCCAAGTTTGAAGATATTGCCACTAGAAATACCAGAAAAAAATGCTAAATAAATTATATAACCAAATCAGGCAACTGTGCATTTTAAGAGTATGTTGTTTAATGTTAATTAAGTAACTAAAAGAATGACTCTATTCTATATTTCCTAGTCTGTGTCAGAGTTCTGAGTTTACAAGGTCTTTCTATTGTATCCATTGTTTTACTGTCTCTACCCTTCGACAGTGTCACAGTCTTCTTATTTCCTTGCTAACATTAAGAAGGGCATTAGTTTCTAGGCTTTCTTTGCTCTAGGGCTTTGAAAAATAACAATTGTGGTTAAAATAAATCCATGGAAAACATTAGTTTTCATGGGCCAATTTATTAGTGAGAAGTGGGTATTCCTCCCATTTTCATTAACAGGAATTTCAAGATCTAAAGTGAAACAGAAAAATATTTCAGAATTCAATTAGATTGTTTAGTATAAATGCTTATAAAGAGAATATTTGATATTTGGGGAGATGGTTGTAAGATACAATAGAACTTGCCCTTAGGGACATTATTAAAGGAACAAGTGAGCCAGTATTGACCTCATGCCCATGGTTTTTACCTGTACAGTGAACTTACATATATTTTTCTCATAAGTGCTCAAATTAAGTGAACAAAGAAATCACCCTTTTATAAATAGGGTTTATTCAAGTCTTGTATGCATGAACCAGAGAAATGATTTCATACTAAGAACATACAGAAGTTTTTATATAAACTCTTAAAATGGCAGAGATTATTGTTGCCAGACCAAGTGCATCTGCTCATACTGAAGAAACTAACACTGAGAAAAACAAAAAATGATAGGAAAAAACAAATAATTTTCTTCACATCTGAAATCATGAGGAAACACTGCAGTGATATACAGAAGCTATGGTTCCCCTCAGTTAACCATCTTAAGGAACTCAGGTGTGTGAAAGGTCTTTAATAATAATGAAGCAGATGCAGCGGGCAATAAGTGAGTAGTATACTCTATGCTATTCTCTCCTCAGTGTGTTTTTCTCTTCTTTTGGCACCCACTGCTGGGATATTGCCATCTATCTTGACACCCTGGGACTGGTTAAACACCACTTTCTGTTGTTAATATTTAGAATATGATTTGTGCTAACTGATGAGAGAATAAAGGGGCTTTCATACTTCATATAAAGGTGATTACTCTGGTTTCTTTAAAAATGAAGAAACACATTTTATCAGTTAACATCCTAATCACTGAGATATGACTGTCAATAAAAAAGAAGAAGAGGGCTCAAAATTCATCCTATTAAAGATAAGTTACAGAGAGCAGATTTTATTAATGATATACGATATGATTAGATAGTAAAAGAAGAGAAGACATTTCAAAGGAATTGGTGCTTAAGGTTATTGACACACTAAGTAAAATTATAAATGCTTCATTATGGCTGAAACTGATTATGAAAAATATCTGCTACATCCACAGGAAAGTCCAGTGAGATGCAGAATGCTTGATTAAGTCCTATCCTTAGTGTCTAGAGTATCATTGACAGACTACAAGATCTCTCTGTAAATGGAGAACACTACAGAACTGGTTCTCTGAGGCTTTTATGAAGATTGAGTAAGCAATTGCAGAGTATAATAACCCTTAGACTATAATAGGTACCACAGAATGCTCTAATGTAGATAAGATTGTCTCCAAAGGAATCTCATTGGCTTATTCAGTAGTCCAGATATAGTTATCATTGGTGGCATTGTTAATTTCCATTAAATAGGATTTAGCTCTTTTGAGCCATGTTTGTTTTTAACTATATGACGTCTTGCTTCTGAATCTCTGCCAGTTGTTTAGCACTCTAGCAAAAAAACAAACAAATAAAAAACCCAGAATTACTGAAAAGCTGGTTCATGTAGTGATATATTATATATTTAATCAAAATAGTCTGGAATATCAGAGGATGAAGCTACCCAAAGAGCCAAGTCATGAGGATCAGAGAGTGGTGACCCACCACCTTTAATCTCCTCACCTGAGAAGCAGAGATCTCTCTGGATCTCTGTGAGTTCAAGGCCTATCTAAACCAGGCAGTGGTAGCACACACCTTTAATCCTACCTCTAGGAAAGTTTAATTATGAAGTGAGTAAACTGGGTGGAGACAGAGAAGGGCAAAATTCAGCTTCCACTGCTACTTCCTTTCTAGATGAGGAGAGAGAGATTGGAATCAGAGGATTCAAGAAAGACAGGACTGAAGAGCTGGATGGGTGAAAAGTGGCTGGATTTGTTCTTTGTCTCTCTTATACTTCATCTTTTCCCCAATATCTGGCTTCAAGTATTTATTATAATACCAAATAGAATTCATGCAATAGGTCCTTCATGTCAAGAATATGTCCTTCCTGTTAGGTTTTATAGAGTATACAGTAGTGGAGAAAACACTGGCTGGCTCTCCATAGAAATTTTAAGTTTTGATCAGGAGTCAAGAACCATACTTAAATAAATGTAATGCTTAGTTTTTCAGCTGTGCTTCATGGTTGACCTCACTAGGAGTAGCTAAGCATTAACACAAAATTACTTAAAGAGTGATGGGGAAGACAGAGGAAAAACTGTAGAAGTGAGGGACAAAAGGGATATTAGGCCAGATCCTGTCTATCAGTAGATCCTTTAGCTGCAAAGTGAATGGAAAATGCCTTCAATGAATAACCAGGCTGATTCAATTCCCTCCTGAGGATAGTGTCAGACTTTCTTGTCAGTGTCCCAGCCTTGGTTGGGTATCATTGTCCAAGCAGAAGGGATGTTCTAGCAAATCATCTATCTCTTCAAATATCAGACTATCAAAGCAATGGACACCAAGGTATTAATATCCTCCATTAATCTCGTAGTTTCATTTGTAGAAAGAAATTTTATTGTAGTTTTGGCAACAGTATCATACTGCCTTACAAGAGAGTTTGAAAAAGGAGCAATACTGACTTAATGGTGGTTTGAAAAACACCATGACCAGTACTACTTAGCTGCGCATATCTCTTGTCCTATCTTTAATGCTTAACCCATGTCAGTATCCCAGAGATGGATAGAGTTGATTTGGGATATCTTTGTGTATGCTGTGAATACCATTGTATAATAAAGAAATTGTTTTGGCCTATGGCAAAACAGCTTAGAAACAGGCAGAAAATTCAAGCATAGATACAAAAGAAGGAGGGTGGGGTCACAAAAAACCCAGAACCCAGTCACCCCAAAACAACATATAATTAAATACAAATAAACCACAAGCCACATGACAAAAATATAAATTAATAAAAATAAATTAAATTAAACGTAAAAAAAACTTACAAATAATAAGCCTAAACCATAAGCTAAACAACTTATTATTAACACAAGCCTTTATATAAATATTAAGACTAAACAGCTACAAATTGTCTAGTCCTCAGGGCTAGGTTAGTCCAGACAAGACAAAAATTTCATACTACATGTTGTGACCATGTATATGCTCCTCTGTTTAATGTAGGTAGCTACATTAGTTAGTTCTTCCATCACTGCCTGTTATTAATACTCATGTTTTTAACCATTATGTTTAGACTAGATGGCTTTCTTTACATATAGGGGCCGCTGAAGTCATGGTTTTGTCTTCTAAATCACTGTAGATTATTTGCATCCACTTTATCAATCAAATAAATTGTTGTTTGCATCTTGAGAGACCTGTGACTGGTATTATGGACATAATAGATACTGACGCCTGAACAATGGGCCTCAACCCATATTCTTTTGTAGGCCTTATGTTGTATGAGATTAGGAACTTGATCTTAGGATCCTTCAAGCACAAAATAGAAAAAAATCTTCCTAGCTCTCACATTGCCTTGGTTTAGCAGGTCCTGCTAACACATTCCAGAGATTTGTAGTCTTACATTGACTCGTGATTCCTACCCTAATTTTATTCCCAGAGCCATCAACCAAGACCAGGTGCTTATCATCTCTCACATGAACTGTTTCAATTACTTTCCAGTGTTTTCCTCAGATAAAATCTATTGCTTTTTATATCCTACATGCAACTGCCAGAACTTTCTTAATAAAATACAGATTCTATCCAGCTGCTTATCTGTATAATGAGCTCCCAGACTCAAAGGGATAATGACTAAAGGTTACATGCTGTTTAGTGTTCAACTTCTGACTCCTAGCTCATGTCCACACAAGGACCTAGATATTTAGTTACTACTTCAGAAAACATGAAGGCATCTCATATGCAAACTCTTGCTTATTTTCTCTCACCTAAAATCATGAACTTATCTTTTTTCAAGGTGGCAACTGTCAACTTTCCTTCTCTTTGCAGAAATAGGTCTTAATTCTGTCTGTTAACAGTAAGCAGGGTCCTCCTTTCATTACTCAAGTCATTAGAAAAATAAGTGTATTATAATGCTTAAAATTGTCTGAGTCCTATATCCACATAAATATAGAAAATGAGTTTTAAGTGCATGAAATTATGTATTTAAATGAAAGGTTGTAGAAGTTGCACATGTGTTTTTTCTAAAAAAAAAAAAAAATCACTAGTTAGGTGAAATTCTGTATATGTGTGCTACCTGCCTCATGCCCATGTGGTCAGTAACTGTACAGATTTCTTAATATAGTGTATTTGTCAAGGCAATAAAATGTGGATATTAAAGAGGCAGTTTAGACTAACAAGAAAGAGTAACATTCATGCTCTGCTGCTGTGGGGGCATGTATTACAGCCCTAGTATGTAAAGGTGAAATTATGTAGTCATCATCTGTAAGGTAGTAACAATCTAACATGCTTTATTAAAAATACTTTTTACCTGTGACTTTCTACTATGTTTCATGTAGGCATTATATACATCATCTTTTGTATATTTTTGAAAGTCAGCCCCAACACAAATGGTCTAAACACCCATCAATCCAACTGACTTGTACCATTCATGGTGACCATATGCTATGAGCAACCAGAAAATACTTGCTTATTTAAATTGGGTTAAATTGAAATAGTCAAAAGCATTACTGACAATTTCACATTTTCCACTTCTCTTCATTGATATTGAGGTAAAAAAAAATATAGCAATAATACCAGGGATTAATTTTATATGTTTTTGTATATAAGCCCTAATTAACTTTCATGATGATTAATTGAAAAAACACTAAGATTATATTAAGACAATTATAATTTTTATGTAATGTCTATAAAATAAGGGTAATGAAGCAAAGTACCTATAAAATAAATTAATAATAAAAGATCACTATTTCTTATAATAAAAGTAATATGAGGATTTGATATAAAATATTTTCCTTAATGGCCAAAGTTGGGGCACATGGATCTCTCTAGGAAATCAAATAGAAGATAACATGGATATAATAATGCATAGAAACATGAGAGACCAAGTTGGGGGATAATATAGGAAAGAATACTGAGAGATGAGTATAAGGGGTGCAAGATAAACTACGAATCTACAAAAATGATTCTGGCTAAGACTCTTTGCAATAATGGATACATAGCCTGAATTGGCTATTTTCAGTGACAAGGCAACTTCCAGTGGAGGTATTGGCACAATAACAAGCCACACAACCTGTGACCTACATTCTGTCCTTATGGGATATGCTGGGGTAAGCATGGTACTGAGATTGTGTGAGTAGCCAATCAATATCTAGTCCAGGCAGAGAGACTCATGTCAGCCTACCCTGACACTGCTTGGAGTGCTAGGACCCAGAACCTGGATAACCTAGATACCTAGAATAGAATCAAACACATTTGGATGGAAAAAATGTCAATGTAATGATGCCTAAGAATTTTCTTTTCTACTCATAGGTTAGTGATTTTTTTCCAACTGTCATATGACCTTCAAAATCATCCTCTAGCTATTTCTAGCAAAATTAAAATGCTTATTTAAGATTATTTTCAAGTCCTGATTGGAGTATTCTGTAAAGCTGGGTCATGTCAAC
This sequence comes from Phyllotis vaccarum, assembly GCA_033318265.1. NCBI lineage: Eukaryota > Metazoa > Chordata > Mammalia > Rodentia > Cricetidae > Phyllotis > Phyllotis vaccarum. Next base: position 119,470,584 of record JARWLC010000002.1, on the reverse strand, counting down.
CAGTCTCCTTGATGCTGTTTTGAATTCAGAGCTCAGCGGAAACTGCAACAGAGGTGCTCTGAAATGTTAAAACATATGGGCAATCTATTTCCATTAGATGTTTTTCAGGGAGTCTTCCTTGATCAAACCTGGTTTTCTTAACCCAGAATGAATACATAGCCTCTAATTTTATGTGGAAATAAAAAGAAAACCTCTTCTTCAAAGTAATATATCTTTTGACTTAAAAATTGAAGGCAAGGCAATTTACAAAATATATAAATTAAATTAATCCATCATCATTTATAATCAAATGTTTCTTATCATTTCTTCTCCTTCCTAAGTAGTCAAGCAATTTAAAGACAAAATAACATACAGTGTCCAGACTCTCTGTGTATTTTCCAACTTTATGTGATACACAAACACACACATACACACACACATTTCTTTTTAAAGACTTTCTTTATCCTTCTTCCTTTGTATTTTCTCTCTCAAACATATATATATATACATATAAATATATATATATATTTAAACACTCTAAAATGTTTAGAGGTTTTATTCTTCTGTTTGAATATGTCTTTGTTGTTCCTTTTTTTCTGAACATCCAGTTAATCTGCTAATACTTGGCTAGAATTAAAGGCCCAGATATTGTTTCTTGCTTCACCCAGATCTTTGGTTTGTGAGAGCTTAATGACAGAGGTACTGGCAGGAACCATGTTTACCATCCCTATTTGGGGGAATTTTAGGGTCCACACTGCCATCAAGTAGAGCACCTCTGATAGCTGCTCATAAAACTCATATAACTGTTTAGCATAGGGCCTCTTAAATGAACCTAGAGATTTTTGCTGCTAAAGCTGAGTCAGGAAACCTCTCTTAAAGAAGCCATGTCTCTGCTCACTACAAACAGTCGTCCCAAGAAATTGTTGCTACCCAGAAGCCATCTTTAACTCTGCTTATGGTGATATATTTTATATTTAACAAAATCAGCCTGCCATATCAGAGGATAGAATCACCCACAGTCAAGCATTGAGGATCAGATAATGTTAACTCATGACTTTAATCCTAGCACAGTGATAGCAAAGTGGTAACTCACATCTTTAATCCCAGCATCGTAATGATCTAGTGGTGACCTATGCCTTTAATCACATAACTCAGGAGACAGAGATCTTTCTGTGTTTCTGTGAGTTCTGGGCCTAACTTCTAAACAGTAGTAGATCACACCTTTTGTAGTAAGAGGTTCCTGGCCCAGACTTTTGGGCCTAACCTCAAGGTTTAGACTCACAGACCCACAAACTCACAGAGGCACACAGATGCTTACAATAGTTTTAGGCTGATCGGCCTAAGGCCCAGGCATATAACTTGCTAACTCTTTACCCTTCATCTAACCCATGACTCTTATCCTGTTCAGTCATGTGGCTCAGTACCTTTTCTTAGAGCAGCATAGTTGCCCTCTATTTTCTTCTGGCTTCTTTCTGGCATCCTGCTCTGTTCTTCCTGTTCTCAGAGTTTTCTTAGTCTGGTAGCTCCACCCACATTTCCTGTCTGCCTTTGGCCAATAAGCACTATTTATTAAACAAGTGGGTGGGACAATTATTTACAACGGAACAACATAATCTCCCTAAAACCTTTAATGCTAACTCTAGGATTATGATACAGAGTTGAACCTGGAAGTGAAATAACTTGGCAAAGAAGCTATTTAAGGCAGGCATAGACAGACATTAGGTGCTCTGTAAAAGTGACAAGACAGCCTGAGGGCTTTTAAAATAGCTTCACCCTGAGAAGATGGCTGGGTGAAAATTTACTGTGGTCTGTTTCCTCTCTCTGATATTCTAGCTTTTCCTCAATGTTTGGCTCTGAGTTTTCATTAAATACCAACTATATATTCTGTTTCACTTGCTTTCATTTTTTCTGTATGAACAGAAAACTTAAATTTGTAATATACAGCTCATGCTTGTACCAAGACTCCTGTGAGCCTTCAGGAACCTGACATTCTGAAGCTATAGCCCATACGCTACCGTGCACAGATAATGTGGCCTACTTGAGAAACACAACTAAAAGTCTGTCTCAGGCTCCCTTTTAGAATCTTTTTTCTAGCTTACTGAGGTCTGTGTAAATCATGCTTCATGTTGGAATGCCAGGTTTGTTCCTAAGAGTCAGGATGAGAGTAATATTAACTTTATAATCATCTTCCTGCTATTTCTAGCAAAATTAGAGGTGTAAAGGCAGTATTCAAGAAGAGATATACAGTGTCACCAAGGCATATTTCTTTACAGAACAAAGGAAAAGACAAACAAAAATATCTGGGAAATTAACTGTAACACATTTGCTTAACTTTCACACAGTGAGAAACTGTAGAGTATCTAGGTCTGGGCTTGATGTAGTGATAAAGAAAGAAATACAAATGGCCAATGTTATATAGTTAGGTAAAGTGCTGTTTCTTCAGAAACACATTGCAAACAGGATCTGCAGTATATAGCTGTAATAACATAATCTCATTTTTTACTACCACGAGTGACAAAAGGATTTTTTTTTTGTTCCATGAAAACATAGCTTTATTTCCTTTCAAATTTTAAGAATGGGTGTGAGACATATGACTGTAATAAAATGGAATATAAATATATATGATTTTTAAAATGAGTTGACTTAGAAATTTGGGAAATGACTCACTGGATAAGAGCATTTTCTATGAAAGCTCAACTTCCAAAATCCATGTAAATTGGCTCAATGTTGTATTTTCTTATTCTTCAATTGCTTCCACCTCACAACCCTAGCTTCTAAAGACTAATATTTTTACAATAAATATTAGAATAATTTTTTTAGCTAGGTAAAGATAAAACTGTAAGATTAATTTCAGAAAAAAACCCACTTATTCAGAATGCTTATTGGTGAACTGAACATTAACATGTTTAGTTCTAGTATTCAGTGACACCTAAATAAAGGAAAATGGTAGATTATGTCCAATAAACTTTATAATAATTTAGGGAAATGTGTAGCAATACCTCATAGAATTAGCACTGGGATTTTCTCCTGGAATAACCTTCTGCCTATAGATAGAGTCTTGCTGCATTTCTGCACCTGTACTACCCTGCTTTCTATGACTGGCCACTTTGGAGAGAACTGGTATATGATGTGCTTGCCTCCACTTTAAGAGCTCTGCAGGGTCTTCCACTCCTAAAGCTCCTATCCTCCCAAATATATTAATCCTACTACATTGACAGTCAACCCCATCTAATAGAAATTGTAATTTCTTCAGCCTTTTCTAGAGTTTCCTTCCTCTCATGTGCAAAACAGTTGGAAAATGTATCTTAAAACAAAGAATCTCAGAATGTGTCCTGGGAAAGTCATTGTGGCATGGAAGGTGAGATTAGGGTAATGTTCCATATATCACCCAAAGTACTAAGGGTTGGGCTATGGTAGCAATGGAGTCCTACTGCCAGAATGTGTAGATAGGTTATATTTGCTGTCAAGAAAGATTGAAAGACACATATAAAGTAAGCAAATTATTAATAATTTTATAATAGACTGTTTTGATATATGTAGATGTGTCCATGTAACCTCAGGATGTAGTAAATGGAAAAGGAAAGTGCAGAGGAGAAAACCAAAGAAGGTGGTTTGAAAAGATCATGGCCATGACTTTCTGACTTCAAACATGGAGCCAGGCGGCCAGGAGGTAACACATCACGTTGACTCTTGAAATTTAGAAACTGCAAAGCCACAATCCTCTGCACATCTCACAATCACAATCCTCTGCACATCTCCCAGAAGAGGGTCAGCCTTATCAACTCCAATTGTACCCCCATGGAGACTTTTTTCAGAATAACTGTCTCCATAAACCAAAGGGAAGGACATGCCTTAACAAAGTAGCAAGGTAAGCTGGCACATGTTTTTTTTCTCCTTGTCTCTTTAGTATACTCTGTTTTACCACAGCCTTACTACCTATGGGCCTTTGAGCTCTGACTTCATATCTTTCTCCTGAAACAAAAATAGTGTCACTTATATTTGGTCTTAGTGCTACAACACAGTACAATCATCAGAGACAAGCAGCCAAATCTAATATGTTTATATAAAGAGGATTAGAAAAATTAATCTCTGCTTTAACAACAAAGAAAAGGTAGTGTTGAGCTATCTGAAAAATTCTGAAAGCATCTTCTCCTCACTATCATCAGCCTGAAAATTAAATTCTCTACTCTCTACACACAGAAGTGGTCTGTATTCATTTCTGATGTGGATGAATCACTTCTGATTTTGTTTCCACCCCCAAAAGATAGTTCTTTCAAAAACAAAAAATAACAAACAACTTAGTCTTTATGAAACTTTATATTGACTTTGCTGGGCCTTGTGGTTTATGCTTTTGAAATACACTTAGCAAACTAATATCAGGATTGATATTAAAAACTTGTTTCCTTTATTAAGAATTTAATTAAGAGGCTTAGGAGATGGCTCAGTGCTTAAGAATATGTATCATGAATACAGAGAACCTGAGTTCAATTCCCAGATTCCACATTAAATCACTTATGATCAATCATCTGTATCTCTATATCAATAATGTAATCAGTAATCTCTGGCCTCATTGGAGACTTCATTCACTTTACTGTACTCTGTACATCCAAACACATAAATAAAATAAATTAAATAAACGTTCTTAAATCATCAAACCTATTTTGTTTTTAAGCTTCAGGTCCCATGTCACTCTATACATCCTGTGTATACAAATATTGTATTTTTTTTTGTAGAAGCTAACTAATTTTCTCATTGTCTAGTTTTTCTTCTGTTTTTCTTAGTGCTGTATTTCATAGGAGAATAATTGTAAAATTATCTAAAATTCCATAAAATAAAATTTAGAGTACTATCTCCTCATAAACAACTGGAAATTAATTTTTCTCATTGTTAAAAGCAAAAGATGTACTGTAAAATTGTCATAAATTTAAGTAATATTTGTCACTTAGAAAACAATGCTGTTTTATTCCACAGATAACAAAGAAAGTAAATAATCCCTTCATCATAGCACTGGTAGTTTTCAAAGCAGAAACTGTTGTTAGAATGAAATAGTGAAAATTCTGGGAAAGATTAAAAACTTCCATTAAAGTATTCTTGACATCAGAGTAGGGAAAAAAAGGTCTGGTCTTTCATGTGTCACTTATCCCATTTGTAAAATATGACACATATATGCAGTTTGTTCATTCTCTATAGCATTTGGAAATTGCTTCAAAGTCTAGCATGGATTTCTAATGTTTTGTTGCAGTTAGAACAAGTGAATGCAAGCATAAAGGGTAAAATCTCAGTACTAGAGTGACTATGGGGGAGGAAGTTATATTACTACTGAAATGTTTAGTGATATAAAAATGTCCCATAAAATATGGTATCTATCAGGTAATATATCCTGTCAATAATCATTGGGCTTCTACAAAACAGTGACATAAGTGTAGTATTCCCTAACACGATGCCCCTTAGAATACTAATGTAGGGACGAGAGGGGAATGTCTGTGGACCACTACAGCAGCCTCCCTCTTGCATTGTTGGTGAAGGCTCATTTTCAGTTTGGCTACTAGCCTGATGCATGCCTGCTTCCTGTCTGACTAGCCATCTGTGAAAATTGTATGCAGTGTGATTTTAAATCTGTCTGGAAGTAAAATTCAGTTACAAGGTAGGAACTGTTAATAGGAGTGAACAAATGGAAAAAAAAAAAGGGTGTTGAAATGTGAAATGGTAAGCCCACTTTAATTAAAAGCTTTGTTCCCCATGAAAGTAACCTATTTCTGCTATAATTCTAGAATTTTATATTTTAATATTAGATGTATGCATATGACTGCATGAGTTTATGTATACCTCTTACATGTGAGTGCCCATGAAAACCAGGAGAAAGTCCATAGAACTGGAGATACAGGTGGCTGAGATCCAAACAACATGGATGCTGGACACAGAACCCAGGTTTTCTATATGAGCAGCAAGTGTTCTTGACTGCTGAGACATATTTCCAGTTCCAATGGCTATAATTCTTTTTAAAATTATTTTTATTTAAAAATTTTCCCATACTCACCTCTCCTCTTCCCAGTCCTCCTCCAGCTTCCTTCCACCCTGTCCTCCCATTTCTTCCTCAGCAAGTGGAAGTACACCCAAGGTGTGTCAATCCAGTCTGGCATATGCATAATTCTTTTTAAATTAGTTTTTCTGTCTCTAGTCTACCTTGTGAATGGGGAAACAGCTTAGGCTAGATGCCAAGGTACTTCTGAGATCAAGATTAAATGATAGATTTGTAATCATATGCTGGCTGTGCATGTTTGCATTTTTGCAACTTACAGAATACTCTGTTGAGTTGTTCTTATCACCAAGAAACTCACGTGGATTTAAAGTACAAAATGATTATGATTCCATTTGTTGAATAGGAGCTGAGACTGGTTGCAGTAGCTGACAGTCACAGTTGTATAGGGATGACACTGCTAATAAATAGTCTCAGAATGTCTTCCAAGAAAACCACTGGTTTCATGCTATGTCATTCTGTTAAAAGTTATATTACTGTGTACAATGTACAATGCAATTTAGAAACTATCTGTGAGAGTTTTGGGGAAAGTCATGAAAGCTTTATAGCCACTAACTAGCATAAACTACTTTTCTGGCATAATGAATATTTTAATGAACCTGACTGTGCTTTAAGAAGTATGCTTTGATTTGGAGGGGTCTTATAAATAAAATTAATAGTAATTCTGAAAATATCAGCAGGGGTTGCATCTGGTTACACAGAGGAGTACCAAAATGAATACTTAATGTGTTGTCCACTTAGGATACTCTAAATATAATTACTGGCATTTGTCCAGCTACAGAAAAAGAAGTAGGAGAGGCAACTGCATAGTGCTTATTTTAATTAGGTAAATTACATGGTTCAATGAAGCATGGCAGACTGTATAATAAGAAGAGAGCCCCATGTTTATAGGAGAATTATTGGTGACAAAAATGTGGGCAACAAGCCAGCCTGAAAGCAACTATTTTATCTTTGATTCACAATTCCCTAGAATGCCTTTAATGTGTAAATTATTGACAAGGAAGAATAAAGAGAATACGGCAGGGATCTTCTTATAGTCTGTATTCAATGATGACGATGGTCATCTTCTCAAACTGCATTGATCATAACAATAGCTATCTGTTCATATGCAAATGCTAGCTGTATACACATAAAGACAAACACTATATATAACATCTGTGTCCATGTCTGTGTTATTTTAAAGACAGCCAAAAGGATGATTTTCAGGAAAAGAATTTGAACTCAAAGCAGATGAAATTTTATTTCAAAATAATAATTAGGTTCATTTCCATACCAAAGATCTCAGGAGAGTACAAATTAATCTTAATTTCAGGTAATCCTGGCTTGAAATAAGGTAAATTTATGTTTTGATTTGCTTATTTTTATCATTGTTTTTGTTTTATTTATTTATTTATTTTTAAATTAATTAATTAGTTAACTAACTAATTGGTTTTAGAGACAATGGTTCTTTGTATAACAGCTCTGGATAGCCTAGAAGTCAATTTTTAGATTAGGCTGGATTTGAACTCATTTAGATCCCTTCCTTTGTTTCCTGAGCGCTGGGATTAAAGGCTTGCAATACCACCACTAAGATCAAGTTTTTCTTGTTTTTATGTGCATGATACTTTTGCTTGCATGTATTTAAGTGCATAATATGTGTGTAGCACTTTTGGAGATCAAGAGATGGTATCTGAAACTGTAACTGGAGTTATAGATAGTTGTACATTGTAGTTGGTAGCAATTAATTCTGGACCAACCATTGTTTTTAACTACTAATAAGGACAATTTTAAACTGAGAATTAAGGAAAAACAGAAACATCTTGAAAGATATAAATATGATAAAGAAATAAATTTTTTAAAAATGTTATAGAAAAAGATAGTGAGAAGACAGTCAAACTAGATGGGCCATGTCTGTGACTTCTTTCCCAGAAAAACAAGAGCAAAAAACTATAAAAATAATCAATATTCAAAACCCTAATCTAACAAAACTTTTAAAAATAGGAAAGGAAAGCATTATCAGTGTATTGTGAAAGTCTGCAAGATACATAAAGAAAATAACTCAGATTTGGCAAAAGTAAGCCCTCATAAAACAATTAATTTCACTGTCACAGACCAAATTTTTAAGCATTTGTATAATTATGTTTGTGTTCAAATAAAAAAAAATAACACTATCCAATAATGTACTCAACTTTCTTCTAATTATAACTTCAGAGTCATTCATATTAAATCAACAAATGGCTTTGTGATTAACAGACTTTATCATATATCTGAAATCCTAGTCCTGGGGAAGCTACAGCACAAGAATTTTTATTTCTAGTCTAGTCTGAACTACATAACAAAAACCTGTATAAAAACAAATCAAAATAAAACAATTATCAAACCTGACTTTTTTAAAAATAGGAAAGTTATTTTAGAAAAAAATAGATAACAATAAATTATTCATCTATGAACTGTACTATGTTCTTTAAAACATTTAGAGATACAATGTAAAATAAATAATGTTATTTTATAGTTTAAACATTTGTAATCTTGTTTTAGTTTCTGTATAATATTGTATTGGTGCCTTGTAAAGTATATAATTCAAATTAGGTCACAAGAGAAAAATAAATTTGATTTTATAAGAGATTATTGAAGGTTTCTGTAAATGAAATTATTTTAAATGATGGTGTAATATATATAGGCACTTTATGATCCATAGTTCTAGACATTGTTGGTAATTCCACATCACCATGTGCTTATTGGCCAACATAATGAGTCTAATTGCATTGTAATATAGTTATATAATATGTATGTATCCATGGACACAAACCATGATACTCCACTACTTAACATGTCAGAACTCTCTGAGAATTTTCAATTTTCTAATTTGGGACTATAATGAAGTCTGCACCAATAAGGATAGTGAACAGCATAAAAATGACATCCACAAGAGAATTTGTAGTTGTTACCTAACCTGGTTCCAGACTAACATGGCTTTAAACTAATCACTACTTCATGATTAAAAGCACTAACTAAATAAAATAAAGAAAATACATTCAAATACCTCGTAAAACCAGGAGCTTTTTCTGTCCAGGTCCCTCAGTCTTGACAAAGCACTCACACCTGCAGTCTTGTAGCCATGTATAAAATAATTATTCAGAGGCTTATATTAATTAAAAACTGTATGGCCTGTGACTCAGGATCATTATCAACTAACTTTTATAACTTAACCCATTTTTGTTAATCTATTGTATTGCTACATGTTCTGTGGTTTTACCTGTGTTACATTGCATCTTGATTTATGGGTGCAACCTACAGCTTTTCTCTGTGATGCTGTCATCCTTTTTAAGCAGTCTTACCATAGGCCAAAACAGCTTCTTTATTAACAAATGGTAATAAAACATATTCACAGAGTAGAGAAAGATATCCCACATCAATCTTGTACTATACTAAGGCTGCTTTAACTTAGATTCATGTAGAATCTGACTAGTTCTTATCAAGGATTGCAAAAGTACTTCCTGGATTTCATGAAGTTTCTCTGTGGAGCCCATGAAAAATATCACCATGGTGATTCATATAGTGAATTTTCATCTCACAGTAGCATGGCTTATAGAGAAATAAACTGGAGACAGATGGCCTTGACTATAACTTCTATTTGCTCAAATATTCTAAGCAGGCATATAATTTTTGATTTTGAGATAATATTGTACAAAAATATATCCAAAGGAAGTCCTAAAGGAATTCTTTGTTCCTCTCATCCTAAATTACTTTATAGACCCTAATTTCTCAGCTCCTCAATCACTACCATCTTTTTTCTTATTAACTAATTATATTTATTCTAATGAAAAATAAACTCAGGCATGTCTATGACTATTTCTAATGTCACCTAATATTGAGCATCTTGAGCATATCAAAATAACAACAAAAACCCCAAAAATCAAACAACTTAAAAAGAAAAAAAAAATACCCACAATCAGGATGTAGCTCAGTTGCTACAGTGCTACTTTACTACCTGGAAGACACTGTGTTTGAGGAATGCATCTGCCTGGTATCGTAGAGCACAAGTCTCAGCAGTACTGTGGAAGTAGAGGTAGAAAGATCAGAAGTCTAAGGTCACCTTCAGCTATCTATCATGTTTGAGCACAGCCTGCCTTGACTCCTTGAGACTATTCTCTGTCTTAATATTTGCAGAAAAAAAAATGTCGCATCTTCCTTTAGAAAACAATAAAATATTCAAAAATTGTGGCACCTTTCCTGTTTCTGTGAAAATTTTATGGTATCCTTAAAGCCAAGCCTACATATTCATTTTATCTTGCCTTTTAACACACAATGAACTTCTAATAACTTTTATTTCTGTTAATTTTTATTATTTTTATAAATAATTTATAGTATCACTTCTGGGCTGCAATGTAAGTGCATGAAAGGAGGGAAAGCACTTTTTGGAAATCTGTCATGTTATCCATTGAACTAGACTCAACCTAATAGTTTTCCCTGCTTGGCCACTTTTATGTGACTGTCCTATGACAATGAGGATGGAAAACAATGAGGTGACAGAGGAACAATTTGTCTACACTCTTTTTGAGCAGAATTCACTAGAACAATTCCAGAATTTTCAGGAAATGGTTCAGAGAGCTGCATCAATAAATATGCTCAATAACCACACCCTGGCTCTTAGTGAGATGCCTGACATTCAAGAAGAGAATGTTTCTCCTTGTCACAAGGTAAAAGTGCTAACATACTTTAATTCCACTGCTTGACTTTTCTATACAGATATGAGAAATCATACACAGTTATTGATGTGAGAAATTCCTGACTTCAGGCCAGCCTGGACCTCCTGGATTCCTGTGTAGAGTCCTTAACAATTTCAGCTTCTTGACCTGACCTGTGGCAGTCACTGAGTGGAGGTGCTGAGCAGTTCAGCACTTTAGCAGGTCTGCCCTTCTCCAAGGTTCCTCAGGGAGAAGCCTACATTCACCATCTCTAAGAACAAGAGCCTTTTCATAACCTCAATTATCACAAGGCCAATATACCTCCCTGTGTTTGTTAGTGGCCCCTGGACTGACTAACAACAGCTGGGAATGAGAAAGACTGAGTCCCATTGAAACTGCCAGGAGTGTCCATCTTTTGCTGACAGTGGATACAGGGCATGCTTTCTGATAATTGGTTTTTTGAGCCATCAGTCCTAAGCCTGACTTGAACAAATAAAGCCTGATCAAGAATAAGCCCCTATTAGTAATTCTCCGGGAATCCCTATCAAGATTATGTATGTGATTTTAAAGGGACAAAACAAAAATTATTTTCTTAACAAAAAGAAAAAACAAAAGTCATTTGCTTTAACTATGTTCAGGCATTTTATTTTTATAAAGAATATTATATTTTTCAATGTGGGCATATAAGTTTTTTTTCTGAGATTCAACAATAAGAATAGGAAATCACCATGCAGTTGACTGCACTTTTAATGGATTGAGGATCTCTCAATATTTTCAGAGCTGTCTGGTCTATTGAGATTTTTTTTCAGGTCAAAATATAGTATAAAGAGAACATTAAGAGAAAATTAAGGATGTTATCCAGTTATATTAAAAGCCAAGCTGGATCAGTAGATATCACCTTAGAAAGTTTTACACTGGAAGCAAAAACAAAACCAAGTGATTTAACTTAAAGTCTCATATGGAAACATTACAGAGATAAATGTGCTGTGCTCACATCCACTAGAATGTTTATAATATATTATAAACAGACACGATTTATGCATTAAGGAAGTCCTGTTTGATCTCCCTTGAGGAAAAAAAATAAAAAGAAAAAATCTTTCTGGTGACTGCTTTAGTCTGACAGTTTTTTGGGGGAATAAATCCATTAAAGCACATAGAGAATCAGGTACTATCATTTTGAAATAATTTATTCTGAAACAAAAAGGAAAGCTTACCTAGAATCTCTTAAAGAACAGTCATATTTTAATGCTGATGTGACTCATGACTTTGTTCATATCTGAAAGCTCTACAAATTCTTAGTAACTTTTAATTGTTAAAAGCAGAATTTTTTGCTTAATAGCACACAAATAAAATATAGATCTCCACTTAATTTTAGCATATCAGCCTTTGTACAAAGCAATGTGATAGTTCTTAACTTACAAAAGTCTTCAAGATTTTTGTTGTCCTACTTCTTCTTCTTCTCTCTAATATGTTTTCTTGTTCTCTCGGTTAGTCCCTGTGATTGACAGGCAGAGACTGGCACATACTCAGAAAATTTTTATGGCAAGTTATACCTCTCATGCCTTGAAGTTTGTCTAGCATGTACCAGGACTAACCATTTCCCATACAAGTGAATACATAAAGTTTAGAAGAGTGAAAAAAGAAAAAGAAATGGTAACTGTTAATATATTCAGAGTATGTAGCAAAAAACATATTGTTGTGCTCTTGAGAATATTTGGAACATTTTGATAACTGGTTTTATGAGTACAGGGGATTGACAGTGTGGGACTTCACACTATCATTCTAGGCTTACAACATTCAAATTAAATATTAATAATAGTTCTGGTAATATAATACTATTTGTGTAGGAGAAAATCATTTATAAATTTTATGGAGCTTTTAAATTTCCTACCTATGCAAATATAGTTTGAAAAATGCTTATGAAAATAAGTATGAGATCAATTATTGTCATATAAATGAATTTTAGTCTCAAGGATTTACCTCATGTATAGGCTTCTCTATAACAAAGCCACATTAATTCTCTTTTTATAAATTGATACCACTGGGTACCTTAAATATGCATGACAGAGTTTTCATTATGTAGTCTAGGCTAGCTTAAAATTCATAATCATATAAACTAGATTTTCATGCATATATCATCAAGTATTTTTAAACATATGCCATTTAAATGCTTAAAATAAAAGGAGTTATTGATACTTACATTTACACAAGTTACTGCCATATAGACTACTTGGTTTATCCCTGAAAACTATGCATGGAGAATGAATGATGTGTAAATGTCTTTCTGTATGCTGTGAATATCAATCTTTAAATAAACGAGCTGTTTTGACCCATGACAGGCACCATAGAAAAAGTAGGTGGGGGAATCAAAATAAGTAGGAAAAAAAAAAAAGGCAGAGTCAGAGACAGATTGAGTCAGATGTCCAACAACATATAAAAACATATAAAAAACACAAATAAGCCATGGGCCACGTGGCAGACTGATTAATGAAAATAAGTTGTTAAGATAAAAAAAGCTAACTAACAATGTGCCTAAGCCATAGACCAAAGAACATAAACTTAATATAAATGTTTAAGTCATTTCTAGGGGCCTGTTCAGCTTCAGGTAGCTAGGAGATCTGATACATGTCTGTGAGTCTAAACCTCTGGTCTCCTGAGACCAAAAAAAAAAAAAAAAAGCTTATTATAATAGATGGCACCAAACGTCCAAACGTGGGGCACAAACCCATAGCCCTGTGGATATTTGGTCCACATTGGGATGCCATCTGTTATAATGAAGTTTTTAGGTCTTGGGTGGACAGAGGTCTATAGACTTATAGTGCCAGACCTCTTAGTTGCCCACTGTTTTTTGGCCCCCAGAAATAACTTAAACATGTATATTAGCTTCATGCTGTTTGGCCTATGACTCAGGCATATTGCTAGCTATCTCTTTTATCTTAACTCAACCCATTTTCATTATACTGTCTGCCACATGGCCCATGGCTCACTTGTGGTCCTTACATGTTTTTTTGGCAGCTGGCTCAATCTGATCTGACTCTGACCTCCTTCTCCTAACTATTCTGATTCCCCACCTACTTCTTCTGCAGTGTCTGTGATGACCAAAACAGACCTTTATTTAAAGATTGATATTCACAGCATACAGAAAAACATTACCACATCAAATGAAATGAGAAAAATCTGTTGATTAGATTATAAAAGCTAATAATGATACTAAAGATGATAAAAAGATAGAAGAATAATTATAGAGAGATAGATGATAAATAGGTGGAGGATAGATGATCAATAACAAAATCGATGATAGATTATAAATGGATAAATAGACGATAGATAGAAAATAGATGATAGAGAGTGAAAGAGTGTTTCATGGAAGATGAATGGGCTACAAATTATAGACAAAAGGTGGATTGTAATATAGTTAATTGTAGATTATACACTGATGATGCTCCCTGAAGAACCGACAGAGGAAACAATAAAATAGGATAAGAGAATAAACTGTTTAGAAAGTACTTTCTCTTTGACTCATGTTTACTTAATATTTACAGTAAAGACATAAAGGATGGGCCATAGTTCTGTGGTTGGTAATAGGCTAGCCCAAACTAGTGTTGTACTACAGGAGAGCCTAGTACAGTGACTGAGAATTTCTGTAAAAAGGAAAGTAGAATTGGAGGTCAACCTAGAATCTGGACCTGGATCCTTGTTTTCTTTTGCCATAGATAGTGTTAGAGGTGACTGCAAAGGACTATCTTACCCTTATCAGGCAATGATTGAGGTACTTCAGCACTTGTTATAAAAATGATTTAAGACCCTTCTCATAGTCCTTATTTAAATGTCTTTTCGTTGATTAATGGGCACTAAAAATATGGTACATATACACAGTGAAATATTATTCAGCTATAAAGACAAGTGAAATTGAGAAATATATAGGTAAGTGGATAGACTAATAAAATACAATATTGTATGAGTTAACCTAAACCTAGAGAAAAAATAATTCATGTGTGATCTTATTTGTGGATCTTGGCTCTAAATATTTATGAGTAAATACCTTGCATTCGAGCTGATTTAAGTACAGATACCAGGAAAGTAAAAAGGAGTATGGTGTGTGTAGATGGGGCAATTTAGATGAAATATGATATTATTTGAAGAGGGAAGTGAGAAAAAAACAGGCTCTACTTAGAGAAGGAGGAGTGAGACACATACAGAGAAAAAAAAAAGAGAATGAAACAACAGGATGTCAGACATACAAAACTAGATTATTAACAATCTACCTAAAACTACCTGTAAAACATGCACACACACACATGTGCACACACACACACACTCGTGCACACACACACACACACACACACACACACACACACACAGACACACATTTTATATGGACCATCTTGATTGACAGTGTTTTCTCAAAGAGCTATAATCAAACTAAAAAATACATAGTTATCTGTCATAGAAAGAAGGTATTGTTGAAAACACCATATATTTTGTCATAGGATGAAAAGCTCCTAAGTTGAATCTGAAATAAAATCACCTCCCAGAGGACTATTTTTCATGGTACTAAAGGTGTTCTTTCAAGCTTCCAAATGAAGAAAGCAACTAACACTCTTCTCCAGCTGTGATGCCTGTCGACCACAACAATGATTAATCTGGCAAGATAATACTAATTAGTGGCAAGCATGGCTTGGTAGTAACTGACAACTCTCTTAAACAAACTTAATTTAATATCCTAAGCCCTCAAGAAGTATACTTCTTATTGCCACAAATAAAAATCACAACCAATTTGAACAGGTGAATATCCCATCCCCAACTAATACTTCTACAACACAACTTCTGCAGATAAGATTCAGGAATCATTACAGAACAGGAAGCATAAAGATTTTAAGAGCACTATACCAATAAAAATGTGGACCAAGACAGTTCATGAGGATGTCTCAACTCTTGACAACAAACTTTAGACAAGTAAGGAATGCTGAGTGCAGGAAAAATAATCTTACCAATGGGAGAATACAGAATTGGTCATACAATTTAAAATATATTATACAGACTAAGCATGTCATATTTATATATTTAGAAACATACATATCAACCACAATAACAGCAAAAGATTGTCCATGGGTTTATGAATTTGAAAGAGAACACGGGGACCTCCATGGGACAATTTGCAAGAAAAGAAAGTGTAGAGAAAATAAAATAATTTTATGATCATCTCAAAAAATAACTTTTAGAAGACCATGCCATAGAATTAAACACTGAAGTTCATCAGTAATTCAATTTATAAACAAATCCAAAATGTATGTGGTAAATAAATCTGACTCTTATGAGACCTGCCTTGTGTCACATGTGTGTTGCATGTACATGGCAACAGTTTCTAAGGACAGTATGTAGTTTAAAATGCATCTTAAAGAAGAACATATAGCATCAGTGTTTTTTTTTTACATTATTGTATAATAACTGACATCAATCTGAGTTTCTTAGAATTTCTGTAGGTTAAGATCTGAGTGTTGTTCAATCTGGTTTTGTGTTCAAGGTCTCTCTGAGCTACAGTGATGATCTTTTCTGTAGCTCCCTATGCTTGTCCTAGATTATAAAATTAAAGTTCCTACATTTCTGAAGATATTCATAGTACCTTAATGGTATGTACTGTCTATGTTGCTGGTATGCTTCTTCACATATCTCAGTTTAGCCTTTCTCATTACTTTGCTCCAATTTTTTAAAATTTATTTTCAAGTATTTGCCTGGCTAAATCATAATCATCAATCATAATTTTTTCTCTAGATTGACAAAAGTGACATCATCTAAGATATTAGATGCTACTAAAATGTTTATCTTTGATGTATCTGAAAATAGAGTTAGGATTGTCACAGCCCATCCCATATTTGTCATAAACTGTTGTTTTGAACAATTAAGAACTACTAACTCTCAGTGGAAAAGATTACACATTGCATAAGCCTTTGGGAGTTCTTGAATTCCACCTTAGGTGAAGCATAAAACAGCAAAGATATTATGGCTTATGTTTTACTAGATGATAGCTAATTAAATATATGGTTGCTACTGAAAATCATTTAATTTTAGAATTATTGTTTCTACATTACAGTGATAAAACAATGTATAAACAGGTCTCTGAATTTTGATATTTAGTAGCTCTTGTGAAAAAAGCAATAATTTTCAGATGTCACTATGAGACCTCTTTTCTTGCCATCTTTGTTCTAGAGTCCAGAACAAAGTAAGTTGTCTTAGAATAGAGAAAAAAGACAATAATTTTATGCAGACTTCTTCCAGTCCTCAAGGCTAGAGTACACATATCAAATTCTGAGAAAGATCAACCACTTCTAGATGCTTTCTACTCCAAGAATGTACCTCAAATCCTCTGTATCTTCTGAAGTGTTCACGTGCAAATGTCAGAACTACAAGCTGAATTATTTTTTTTATTTATTTATTTATTTATTTATATTTATTTATTTTGAAAATAAGAATTGTATGCTTCATCAGTGTCTGAAAACTCACAGGGAAAATTATTGTTCTTACACATTATCTTCTACATACATGATGTTGAATACATTTTCCCTTAGCTGATAAATTGGAAAAGGAATCTCTACTAAAGTTTCCAAATTGTTTTTAAAGCTTAACTATTTCTATCTGAAGGTGCTTGACAGATAGATGGTTGTGCCTTCGTTTCTTTTTTGTCTACATCTTCTGCTTTGGATCAGCACGCTCATAGATCTAATGGTATCTCTTCTCCCTTTTTACATCATAAGGGAAAGAGATAAAAATTTTATTAAGCAATAAAATGGACTGGAAGTACCATATTAGCCAGGAGATGAGATGAATGTTGTTATAATTTCAGTCTGTCAAAATAGTATTTTAAATTTTGTTGCTCATTATAAATAGGCAAGAATTTAGCATTATATGACATGTTTTTTTAGTCTTCAAAAGTACTCTGAACTTAAAAGATATCACTATAGCTGCATGACTTCTATGATGGTTCATGTTGAAAGCATTTGAAATCAGATTTCAATAACACTTCTTGAGCTAAAAAATTTCTCGAACATATCAAAACTCATATGATAAGAACATAAAGGAGTTAATTTGATAATAAAACCTAGTAAACCATGTTTAAGAATTTGAAAAATAAGATAGAGAGCTAACATTATTTAAAATAGTTTTGTCTATATTTGAATTTGTTAAAGATAGAGTATTTTTACAATAAAGTATATTTAACATCAGAAGGAGGTTCAACATAGTGATTTTTTTTCTTTCATTTTCTAGAAAGTGCTATCCCTGTAAGCATAAATCGGATCCTCAGCATCCATGACAAAAAGGCTGGCATAGCAGTCCTTTAGGTAAATGCTAGTGTTGGAGCTTAGGGTGTAGACAGGAGAATACCTGAAGCATATTGATCAGTTAATCTAGCTTAATTATAAAATTTTAGATACAGTAAAAGATTTTGTTGCAAAAATAGAAAGTGTTTTTGTTTAGTGTAAAACAAAATCATTAGTGTGAAAGCACCTAATGCTTACCTCTGGTCTCTGCATATATACATATACCCAGAGATACAGATACACACACACACACACACACACACACACACACACACACACACACACACACACACACACACACACACATTGTCTTCAGTTGCTTTGAACTTGACCAATGCACTTAACAAGAATATCTAGAACACCTTATTTTCACAAACAGCTGTGGCAATAATGCAGTGAAAGGATACAATGCCTTTAGTTTAAGGTCTTAATATCAAGACCAGTTTATGCCTACTCTCATGTGCTCTTGTTGACAAAAAATTAAAATTTTATCTGTCATTATTTTACTTAAGAATGATACTATTCTAGTTTGTTGTATAAAAAGCACATGAAATCATTTGAAATGTAATTTAAAAGTAGGACATTATAGTTTGTGGCTAGTGAATGGTATAATAAACTTCAACAAAGTACAATTGAAGCTGCTATCACTTTTTCTTGAAGATATATAACAAGGAATATAGAAGATCAAATGACTTCATGTAAAAACCTATTCAATGCTCTTCCAAAGTATTTGAATGCAGACTTTCTTTCCTTCTATGGATCTAGTCACTGAGAAGTGATGGGGTACTGAGGACTCTGGCCTAATGTGTTGATACACTGATGATTCACAACTGAATGGCTTTTGGATGGATGGTCATAAGAAATGTTAAGGGGAAAAGTAAATGACTAGGAGGACAAATTCTTGCAAGTTATATCTTGTCCTTGTTCTCTCTCCCTCTCCCTCCCTCCCTCTCTCCCCCTCTCTTTCTCCCCAGTCCTACTATTGTTTCCCTCTTCCCAGTCCCACTTTCCCCCTCTCCCTTGTTTACCCTCTATCTTTTTCAATCTGCTCTATCTTCTCTAGATCCTACTTAGTAAGCTGTTCTACCACCACTTTCCTCTATTATGTTGTACCTTATCAAGACATAGAGGAAACAAAGCCAAACAACCACCAACTGAAAGCTCTGTTAACAAAACTCATAAAATATATCCTTTTAAATCCTGTTTCTGTTATATATTTTGTTATAGCTATAAAATCTCTGCCCTTTGCATAAGATGTTAAAGATGCTCATTTTCCAGAACCAAACATTTGTCAGGTCAGGTTTTAAACAATATGCAGAAATATTTGTGAGAAAACAGACAGTGATGTGATCCAAGATGTACTGGTTGTTCTTTTATTTTATCAGTTAATATCATACACACAGAACAATTCTGTCATGGCTAGGAAGACATTCCCAGACACACACACACACAAAAAAAAAAAAGCATAAGAAGCAGTAGCATGTCTATTAAGACTAGAAAATTCATAGTAAACACAAGACACGAAGATATGCACATTTTCTTTTTATTTAAGGCAAACAATAATGAATAGAGAAGGATATGTCTGGGAAAATTGTGTTGGACAATCAACTTGGCTGAACTACCTACTCAGTTTTATAAAAATTACTAACAAAGCCTCCAATGAAAGCTATCATTAACTTCTTCCTGTCTTCCCAACTCTGCACTTTTCCAAGAAATTCTACCTGAGATGGATGTCAAGTTAAATTGCACTAGACCTTTGTGAAGAGATGCAAGCATTGTGGTTCACTGCTGTAGACTATTGACATTGCTGAGACAAAACTGAGGGTACAGCTCATACACTATCCTTGCTGAGCAGCAGGAGAAATCTCAAGAGAGAACAAAATGCCCAAACTACAAACAGTCTGAACTCCAGAAGCAGCTGAATGCCATTTCTATTAAGCAGGCTGCAATAGATCCTTCCTATTTTGAAGGATGTTGCAGTGTAAAGACAATTGTTGTGCTTACATGATATTTGTGATTTTCTAAGTAATCATTTATTTTTCTATAATAAAACGTCGTGACTGACACCAATATGCAAGGGTCAGCCAAGTCATGAGGAGTCATAAAAATCAGGTAGATAATGCATTAAATGTAATAGATGCCACCTTTAAAGCTTCCAATGCAAAGTGAAGTGATTAAATAACTTTTGAAATGTGAACTCTGGCAGCAGTACTCAGGATTGACTAGAAGACCTTAAAACTATAATTCAATGCAGAATCTTATTAAGTTTGTGAAGAACTGGATGTTTTGAAAAAAATTATACTTAGCATTACATAAAAAGTCAGCCACAGAAATTTCATTATAGCATGGCTGTGGGGATTTAATAAAGCTCTAGAAGTTTCAGAGATATAAGAGTCAGATATACAGATATATACAGTCAGTCTAGGAGGATCAGAGAGTGGTGATTCACAGCTTTTATCCCAGCACAGGGAATATCCTGGGAGTGGTGACCTACACCCTTAATCCAACCTGAGTTTGAGGTCATCTTGGTTTACAGGAGTTCCAGGCTCTCAGGCAGGCAGTGGTGGGGCCATGCCTTAACTATCCAAGAGAGTATTTAAGGCAGACATAGAAAGGCAAAAGTTAGAGGAAGCCAAGAGAAGCCAGGCTGAGGAAGCTGGAAGATAGCTGGTTAAGATGTGACTGTGGTGTTTACTTTCTCTAATATCACCAACTTCCTCAGAGATCTACCCCAGAGTTTCATTTATTCATGCAACAATTGCTGTCCAATTTTTGGGGTATGAATTCCTTCCCTACCTACTCAAAAAAACATACTTGCCTGCCAGAACAACACATGGCTGGAGGAGTAATTATGGGCAGCTAGGTTTTCTGTTCCGAGGTAACTTCCAGCCTTAGGCAGACCGGCCACAAGCATCTTCATTTCACTCTCATCTGGGTAATTCTTTCAGACAGTGGCCTCTTTCTCCTGATGGGTTGTTTCTTTTTTTCTGTTTGGACCCCTCCTTGGGTTGCTGTCACACTAGATAGTTTCCTTACTTCAAAATCAATTGAATTATCAACAGTCAACATTTGGTAAGTAAATCAATTTTTTTTAAAAAAGAGGGAATTGGTTTAAAGCAATGAAGATCATACTGTAACCTTTCCCTAGATGATTTGGTATTAAAACCAGTGAAGGAAAACATAAATAAGGTAGATGGAAATATCATTATGTTATCATACTGTTTAGTATGAATATATTTTGTTTGATTTCTTGGTTATCACTTAAATAGTCAACTAATATAAATCCAAAGAAAAAAAGTCTTTAAACTCTATCATGAAACAACACAAAGATGCTCAAATTCAGACTGAGGAATATGAAGAACCAATTTCAGCAAGGTCATGTAAAATTAGACAAAAATGGACAACATTAATATACCCAGTAACCTTTAAAAAAAGAAGGGTGATGGAGATGATAGATAAGCTAGCTGGACTCCAGTACAAATGTTAGAATTACGGAGAGTAAAAGAAGCAATTGTAACATATGGGATGTGTTCCCCATTTGTAAAACAAATGCTGAATCCCTGGTCATGCTGTAACAGGGGCACCCCTAAACATTGGTTAGATATGGTACAGCTGTGCTAGAGACAGAACCACTTTTAGGATGGAAATCATGGTGGAGGGAGGAGGCTTAAACAATAGAACAAAGAAGCAGGGCAAGAGGTATAGAAGCCTCCCAAGACCAACTTCTTGGGGAGGGAGATTATGCTGATATTGACAGGCGATCTTTATACAACGAACATACTCTGGATGTATGTCACTTGAGACTGGATTGAAGAAATAGGAAAGAAAACTGAACTAAAGTCAAAGCCCGAAAGAAAGTTTCAGACTTTTTGCAGATTAACTGCAGCAGTAAACAGAATGGGACAGGACTCAGAAGCCAAGAGAATAATAATTGAATCACTGGTTTCTGAGAATGCTACCTCACAATGTAGAAAAATACTTAGGCCTTTAAAAGAAAGGTCGGCACCTTTAGAGGATTGGATTTATAAGAGAATTAATCTAGAGTCTTATGACAGTGATGATAACTTGGTAGAAGAAAATACTTAAAGAGGTATAAAAAAAAGCAAAATGTTAAATGTTACAACTGTGGAAGCAAGGTCACATAAAAAGAGATTGTGAACAAGGTGTTCCCAAAAACAATCCTTTTGATAGGAATAATCCCAAGAGAACACCTCTCCCTTCTGGAGTATGCAGAAGGTGTGGAAAAGGAAGACATTGGACTAATGAATGCAGATCATCAAGGGACAGTGATGGTAACTTTCTGCCCTTGGAAAAATTCCCCAAGGGGGCTTTCAAAAACCCCACATCAAATCCAATGTAGTCTTACCCTGACATTGTGGAGAAAACACCTTCCCAGAACAATTAAAAAAATTAAAACCTATTTTAAAAAGACATACTATACAGCATGATAGAAAATCTACAGAAAAAGAAAAAAATCCAGAAAAAAATTTAAAGCGAATATTTTAGCAAGCTGCTATCAATGAACAAAGGCCAAGCTATCAATGAACAAAGGCCAAAAATAAAAGTACAAATAAATGATGTTATTATTGAAAGCTTATTTGACACAAGTGTGGATGTATAAATAATTTCACCAGAGTCATGACATCTAACTTAGCCCCTTCAGGACATAAATATTCAGTTTTAGGATATTGGATTGATATCCCAGGTAAAACAGAGTGCAAGATGGCTTGAGTGTGTAGGACCAGAAGGACAGTGAGAAATATTAAAGCCATATGTGTCTGATATTGCAACAGATTTATAGAAACAGGACTTACTACAACAGTGGAACACACAGATTAATATTCCTTCAAACACAGAAATAAGCCATAAAGTAGCAATTCATTCTGGAAAAGCATTAGAAGGTATTATGAGAAACAGTGACAGACCATTCAGGTTATAGAGAAACAAGGCAAATATTTCAAAAACATCCACAGCACTACCTCTAAAATAGGTAAGAGAGAAGCCTATATGGGTTCATCAATGGTCTCTAACAAAAGAGAAATTGCAGGCCTTAGAGCAGCTGGTACAGGACCAGTTAAATGCTCAGTATATAGAAGAATCAACCAGCCCTTGGAATTCTCTAGTACTTGTTATTAAAAAGAAATCAGGAAAGTGGAGAATGGTAACAAACCAAAGGGAGATAAACAAGGTGATCCAGCCAATGGGCTCTCTACAATCTGGGATTCCTTTGCCTTCTCTGTTACTGAAAGAATTGCCTATTATAGTTATTTATTTAAAAGACTGTTTTCTTTTAAATACCTTTACAAGAACAAGACAAAGAAAAATTTACCTTTGCAGGGCCCACTTATAATAATTCTCAGCCTGTAAAGAAATTCCAGTGGAGGGTCCTCCCTCAAGAAATGCTGAATCCCTACTTTGTGCCAGTTTTTTTTTGTAAAAAGGCAATAGAACAAACATGTAACAAATTATCACAATCTATAATTTATCATTACATTGATAACATTTTGTTGGTCGATTCATATATTGATATCTTAGAAAAAATATTTGAAGAATTGGAAAGAATTTTGCCTGCTTGGGGATTACAGATTGCCCCAGAAAAAAATACAAAGAGGCAATTCCATTAATTATTTTGGCTATAAAATAGGCCAACAAAAATTTAGACCCCAAAAGGTACAAATCAGAAGAGATAGATTGAAGACACTTAATGATTTTCAAAGACTACTAGGAGACATTACCAACTTACAACCCACTATTGGAATTAAAAATGATGAACTAGGTAATTTGTTCAAAACATTAAATGGTGACAAGGACTTAAAGTCTGAGAGAATTGTCACTGAAGCTGAGGAAGAATTGGCTTTGGTGGAAAAAAATTTACAGAAGGCACATGTGGATCATGTGGATCCAGACCTTAATTGCATTCTAGTTATCTTGCTCTCTAAGCATTCTCCCACAGGAATTTTAATGCAAAGGGAAAATGTTATATTGAAATGGATATTTCTCCCACATAAATGGAGTAAGAAGTTAAAGACATATGTGGAAAAGATTTCTGAACTTATTTTTACTGGAAAATTAAGACTTCAACAATTGACAAGAATGGACCCAGCAGATATTGTTGTACCTTTAACTAATGAAGAAATTGACCAATTATGAATAGAAAGTGAATGTTGGCAAAGATCCTTCAGTAATTTTGGGGGAGAAATTAACAACAAATATCCTCAAAGCAAAAGAATTGAAATTCTAAAGAAAACTAATTGGATTCTCCCTTGTATTGTATGTGATAAACCAATTTCCGGAGCACCTACATTTCATACCAATGCAAACAAATCAGGAAAGGCAGGTTACAAATCAGAACATATAAGTAAACTGGCTCAAAGCCCTTTTAATCTAGTTCAAAAGTCAGAATTATATGCTATTGTTATGGTATTAATGAACTTTACTGAACCTCTTAACATAGTCACTGACTGTCAGTATGCAGAAAGAGTTGTTCTACACATTGAAATGTCTGATTTTATTAATGATGAATCAAAATTAACTTCATTACTTATTCAGTTTAAAGAAACAATGAGGACTAGAATCATCCTTTCTATACAGCACACATTCAATCCCATACGGGTCTGCCAAATCCTTTAGCACAAGGTAATGATGAAATTGATAAATTATTAAAGGAAACATACTAGAGGCCTCAGAATTTCATAAAAAGTCATCATGTCAAAAGCAAAAGATTAAAAAAAGGTTTCTCTATCACCTGGCAACAAGCCAAAGATATTATAAAAAGGTGTCCCATCTGTTCTTACTATAACCAAAGTCCATTGCCAACAAGAAGTAATCCTAAAGGTATACATAGAAATGAAATCTGGCAGATGGATGTATTTCAATTTATAGAATTTGGGAAAATAAAATATGTCCATCATATAATACACACATTTTCAGCATTTCAATGGGCAACTGCTTTGAGTTCAGAAAAAGCTGATTCTACAATCACACATTTGCTAGAAGTTTGGTCATCATGGGAAATTCTATACAAATTAAGACTGACAATGCTCTGGCATATGTCTCTAGTAAGATGAGTCAATTTTTTGCTTATTATAATATAAAGCATATTACAGGAATACCACACAATCCTACAGGGCAAGCAGTCCTAGAGAGATCAAATCAAACTGTAAAGGATACGCTAAATAAACAGAAAGGAATAACAAAGACCCCCAGAGATAGACTAAAGAATGCTTTATTAACTTTGAATTTTCTCAATGCTAATGAGAAAGGAACAATAGCTGCTGAAAGGCATTGAACTATAGAAAAAACAGCTGAACTAAATCAGACTGTTTACTTCAAAAATATTCTAACCTCTGAACGGAAGCCAGAATATGAACTATGTTGGGGAAGGGGTTTTGATTTTGTTTCCACAAGTGAAGAAAAGTTATGGATACCATCAAAATTAATAAAAAACTTGCTTTGAACCAGGGAAACTTCATGAGACTAAGAACTAATAGCTCATCTACCCATATTACCATCTTTTTAACTGTAAGGAAGAACAAAGGTTGAGGGCTGGTTTCTGTTTTTGTCTTTACAGAAAACTGAAAATACCCATCTTCAAGAAGTAAAAAGACCTTCGATATCTAGACATCTGCAGCAAAAGAGAGGATATCCAGAAAAATTTGGAAGCAAAAGAATGTCGTAACTATTGGTACCAGTATACTTCATAGGGTAAAATCTCATTGCTTAACCTCTACAAATTTTTTTTGTTAGTTGAAGTCCCAATTTAATTATAATTTAAAGCTAGCTTTAGAGTCAGAGTGTGGCTCTCTCCTTCACTAAACTCAAGCATACTTGTTAAAGGAAAATACAAAATCTTGTATTATATCAGAAGAGCCACATGATATGGGAAGAATAACAAAAAATACAGGACTATTCTAGTGTTACTAACCTATGCTGAATATATCATTATATATATAGTTTCCTGTACATTGTGTTGGGTTTTAGTCTCTTATCAGTTTTCTGCAGTGATCCAGGACAATGCCTAATTGTGAACTTGAAGTGTCCAAAGGAAGATGGAGCCCCACAATGATGGATTCACATGAATCTGACAAAGCCACTAGGCTGACAAACACCAATCAAAGATCAGACATATACTACAAACTGCTCAGGACAATTTTGAGCTGGCTCACTGAGATGAACCAGCTTCATAGACTACATTAGCCAGGACTTGAAACAAGCCATGTGCTTTCCTTATGCAGAGACTGGACAACAAATGACACAGCTACTTATTTCAGGACTTGACAATTAACAAAACTTTTCTTTTCAGGATGTCCTAAAGATACTGTCACCCACAGACAGCAGGAAGTAAATTTAAGAACATGGTGCCCATATTCCCAAGAGGTGGGATGGTGGTTTTTGGTCATTCAATAGATTATGGATGATTGTCATTGTTTAGGTTAATTGGTTAAAAATTGATAATGGTTATGGTTTGAAAAAAAGTTAAACAAGAATGATTAGATTCATGAATTGTGTTTAAAAAATAGAAAGAAAAAGGCAGACATATATAGGATACAGATATAGATTATTGAATCTTCTTTTAAAGGAATTTACTTCCTTTAAATATTTTATTTGGATTGAATTTTTGTATATTGTATACACATTGTGTATATTGAGATTAATTGTGTTACTGTACAAATATCTCTATGCTTGTTAAAGGTAGTATGCTTCTTTGGTTCATCTAACATTGTAGTACAAATTGCTAGTCCATAAAAGCTTTTATTACCAATTAATTAGACTATAAAGCAATGCAAGTTAGTAGTTTGACATTACATTCAGACATAGTCATGCTAGAAATGTTTTCAAGATTAAACAAATATATTTTATATGAACAGGTCTTACTCAAACACTTCAGAGATCCATACAATATAGCATTCAAACTATTTTAAGAACTTAGACTTTCCTGGACAGTGAGACAGGTCTGCTCTTGGTGGCCCCAATCTACTTCAAGAGAAAAATGGGCTTTGAAGAAACTCCATATGAAGTTTACTTTCTTTGTGGCAATGGTTAGCCATTGGACAAGAACCTGTTCCTGTATTGACTGCTTGACAGTATTCTGTTTAAACTGGACATGCAGGTTCTTTCAGAAAGTGACCTTTGAACTTTGACAGAACATGCTGAGATGGTCCTTCAGGTTTCTGCTTTTCAGAGAAAACTGTCAGATATGGTCCATGGATGGTTAAGGCTGGTAGAGGTCCCTGGAGTGCCGGCCCGGGTCTTCCTAGAGTCAAGTTGTTTGGGCATTCAATCCAAAGAGGGTGGTAAACTCCATCTAAGGCTAAATACTGGCATGAGACCGATAGAAGTATTGTAAGGGAAAGTTGAAAAGGGCTTTGAAGAGAGACTTCAATCTTCAGTACACAAGAAGTGACTGAACTATACCAAAATGGTCAGAGATTTCTTACTTCACTGAAATGAAAAGAGACTCTGGGCCTGTAGGCTGAAGATGGATGCCCCAACTTTATAAAGGAACTTTGGGTGACTGTCCAGGCAGAATGGTGTCATCTCTGTCATTTTGAGTTTTTGAAAGTTGCTTACACTTCCTAGTTATTTGGGTAAATATTATTTCCTCCTTGGGTCTCTGAGGCAAATTGAAGATGAGAGAGTTAAAGTTATAGTTATAGTTTTCTAGTGACAGTTTTAGAAATGAAACTTTGAAGTTAAAGTGTATAAGTTTAAGAGACATCAAAATAATCACTTTGAGTTAGTAATACAAGTTATAAAGAAAGTGAATTATATATAATCCTTTGGACTCATCAAAATAGGATAATTAATGAAAAATTTTCTTTGAATTGTCAATTATTAATGGAGTGGATATTACTCATTTATTGTTTGTATATATTATATATAATTATTGTACCTATTATATATGTTTTTTTTTTATGTTAGCTATCACCTTCTTTTTTTAATTTGACATAAAAGGGGATATGTGGAGATTTAATCAAAGCTCCAGAATTTTTGGAGATATAAAAAGGATCTAACCACAGTCAGTCTAGGCGGATTAGAGAGTTGTGATTCACACCTTTAATCCCAGCACAGGGAGTATCCTGGAATCCAAACTGAGTTCAAGGTCATCTTGGTTTACAGAAGGAGTTCCAGGCTCTCAGGCAGGCAGTGGAGGGACCACGCCTTAACTTACAAAGAGAGTATTTAAGGCAGGTATAGAAAGACAGAAATTAGAGGAAGCCAAGAGAAGCCATGTTGAGGAAGCTGGAAGATAGCTGGATAAGATCTGACTGTGTTTATTCTCTCTAATATCTCTGACTTTCTCAGAGATCTATCCTCGAGGTCATTTATTTATGCAATACATGTCATATAATTTCTAACTATATTAATATGTTTTATATCTCAATCTTTTAAATGAGGCAGGATTAACAATAGGATCAAACATCTTTGTTAGTTCTTCAAGATTTAGACTTAATTCTCTAGTTCTGAGCACTATAGTACTCTTTTTTTTCCAAGTATTTTGGTAAAACATATTATTTGATTATGAATTAATCATATATTGAAACCATGAACAAACATGATTCTCTAAGAAGTTCATTCTAGCCACAATATTATTCAGAAGGTACATTTTCTATATAATTTTGAAATATATTTTAGTCTTTTAAATCATAAGAATAAATGTAAGACTAAGTATAATTATTTCAATGAAGTTCAAGTGCAATTATCACACAGAATTATTAAATTTTCCAAGTAGGATAGCATTTATAAAGGAAAAACTTTAAATACACTTATTTCTAAAAACATTTCTTAAAAGATCATCAAAACCCCAAAGTGAAAAAAAAACAGTATAGAACAACAGGTAACCGTGCTGATAAGAAAAAAGCAAAAACAAAAACAAACAAACAAACAAACAAACAAACAAAAACCAGAGAGTTATTTTAGAAAGAAGGGTGTCAGGTAAGTCTCAGAATTTCATGGTTGTCTACAGAAAATATAAAATAAAATAAAATAAACTGGAAATGAATAGGGCCTAGAGTATACTGTTGAATGTATGTGAGGATATGGATGAAGATATGCTAAAAGATAAAGGGATGAAATATGGGCAAAGAACACATGGAGTGTTATTATTCTAGGTTATCCTGTGTCCCTCTACTTTTCACTAAGAGGAAACATTTCCACCAGAGGAGGGATATAGTAGCTGAGTCACAGTGTCAGAAGGATACAGTAGGTAAATTAGTTTGAAAGCCACATTGAATGGGAATAAAAACTAAATACATGCTGTTCTTTTTCTAAAACACAATATTCATAATTTTACAATTCAGAGCACAAGTCTCTTTAAAAAACCTAAGACAATATGTGGTATTATATGTTCCTCTACAAATATCAATGTAGGGTTGTTTTTCACAGGAGTTGAGTTTCATAAGAGCAATTCTAAACTTTCAATCTTCTCAGGATTTTTATCTATTTTTATCATGTTCCCAAGTACTTAAGGGTACAAATGACAGCAGACTATTTAAAAGAATATAAGCTACCCCCAGGCATGGTAGCACACACTTACATCCCAGGCAATGGAAGGTAGTGGCAGAAAGACCACTGGTTCAATTCCAATCTCAGTAACAGAGCCATCTTGAAGTACATGGGCATATTGTCTTAGAAACATGAAACAAGAAGGTAATCCTACAATAAATTAGTGTTAAACCATTGTGGTAGATGTAACATGGAAGGGAACAACACATAGATAAAATTTTGTGGAGGAAGTAGACAAATTGCAGACTTAATGAAAAAATATTAATTAATATTGCTAATTAGTAGTAATTTGTACTGAAAATGTGAAATAAGAATTAACTTTGAAGGATCAGTTGATGATTATATGTATCACAAATGTGTTGTTGATATAAAAGGTCCAGTGGCTAGGATGGAAAAGGAAATGAATCATATGATTAATAAGTAAGACACTGAAGCATGAGAGGATAGTGTTCACAGAAAACATACAAGTAATGCTATTACATTCAAAGGAGGTTTAGTGGCATTAATAACTTAGAAAATCCACACGTTCAGACACCTTAGTGTGTGGAAGAACTCATCCATCCCCTATGGAACACAAATCACTGAAGCTTCTCTAGTAAGTGAGTAGCCAGTTGATTACTCACAGCAAATGATCCTAGAGAACTGCATATGGAAAGCAAAATGAAAACCCATTTTGCCAGAGTTGAATGAATTTTAAACTATCAGAAACAGGAAAAGAATCTGTCAGAAAGTAAAATCAGCTTGCCAAGGTATAAAGAGCAAAATTTGCACTAGCCATGTTCACAGTAATATAAGTCTCAAATACCTAAAGCTAGGCATTTTATAGCACCTCTATCTGTCTAAATTCACCTTAAGATGAAAAAGTAAAATGAAGATGTATCTCAGAATAGAAGAAAACTCAGCCTTTGATAGGCTGAGAAAGCAAGTTCTAAAGTTTTATGCCAGTTAGGTCTAAAAAGGTAGAAAATGCTTCAATAAATGATCAAATGAAAAAAAAAAACTGAAATACAAATATAGTATTTAAATAAATTTGGGAAATACTACTTGTAAAATCAAAATAATTAAAGAAGATATCCAAGTGGTGAAATGTCAGTTTAAAGAGTGAAATTATTTTAACTTGTGCTTTCAGAGGTTTCAGTTTATGGTAGCTTTAAGTCTGAGACTTCAGGAGACAACAGTGAGGAGGCTGTTTACTCAGTGTTGGCCAGGAAACAAAAATAGATAAGGTGTTGGAGGCAAAAAAAAAAAAAAAAAAAAAAAAAAAAAAAAAAAAGATCTTTTCAAGTTTTTACCCAGTGACTTGCTTCCTGCAGCTAGAATTTCCAAGCTTCCACTACTTTCTTTGAGCTAATTATCCTGTACCCTATATAGATTCATCAATCATTAGATCAGAGTAATAGTAATTGTTGGACCTAGGAATTTTTCCGTAAGTCTATGCTGTAGTGTGAAAGAAAATGGTCTCCAAAGAGTGTGACACAAATAGGCTTTTTTGATGTAAGTGTGACATTGTTGGCAAAAATGTGTCACTGGTGAATGGTGAGCTTTGAAGTCACCTATACTCATATTATGCCAAGTGTGGAATGCAGTCTATTTCCTATTGCGTGTTGATCAAGATATAGAATTCTCAACTACTTTTCCAGTACCATGTCTGCCTGCATACTGACTACACCTTTGAAACTGTAAGACACCCCAATTAAATGATTTTCTTTATAAGAGGTTTTGTGATCATGCTATCTCTTCAAAAGAAACCCTAAGACAGGTTTTTAACTGGCAACTTTGCCCTGAGTACATGAGCCTATGTGGCATGCTTCAAGTTAACAAAATAATTCTGCTCAGACAGTCTTGCTGACAGTAATATTTGTCCCTTCAATTTGTCTTATAAGCTGGCTTATGGTATGAGTATCATCCTAGAAAACAATGTTTCTGTTTTCTTGGCCTCTGTCACCAAGATTAGCAACATAATAAATATTAATTACTAGGATCTGACAGGCAGTTGGTTTATTCTGGCTTTTCAAAAGCTACTTGGTTCATTTTCTACCTAAATGGTTTTTGACAGATGTAAGATTTCTTCCCTTTGCTTAGTATAATAATTTTCAGATCAAAAAAAGGAAAAAGTAAAAAATGAAAAAGAATGAAGGTTGTCAAAAAGGTACCTGGGACATAAAAAAGAAAAAACAAAAAGTGAGAGGACCATGTTAGTCACTATAATATATTTTGTCTAAAATGATATTATATCTAATAATTCTCATGCTAATTTGTAGTAGGAGGTTTCTGGCCTGGACTTCCGGGCCTAACCTCAAGGTTTAGGACCCACAGACCTGCAGACCCACAGTCCCACAGAGACACACAGATGCTTTCAATAGTTTTTGGCTAATCAGCCTAAGGCCCAGGCATATCACTTGCTAACTCTGTACCCTTCATCTAACCCATAATTCTTCTTGTTCAGCCATGCGGCTCGGTACCTTTCTTTAGAGCAGCACAGTTGTCCTCTGCTTCTTCTGGCTTCTCTCTGGTGTTCTCTGTGCTTCCTGTTCTCAGAGTTTTCTTAGTCTATTAGCCCCACCCACACTTCCTGCCTGCCTTTGGCCCATCAGCACTTTTTATTAAACCAATGAGTGGGACAATTATTTACCATGAAACAACACAATACCCATACACTAATTAAAAATATTTCTTCAAAAATATAGGCACATTCCCTTAGGAATAAATACTTGGGGGCCTTTAGTAACCATATTTTTGCTTACCTCTAAATCTTGGGGTAAATTGCTATTCTATCTTCACCAAATTTTTTTTCTAAGACTCTATCCTTCCCTAATACCATTACTTTTTGTTTCTGTCCAAATGTTTCATGCCTTATGGTTAGGGTATTCTACAATGTGTGTGTTAAAGACTCACTTCCTTTTCTATATTCCCAACAAGATTATACACAACTGAATTCAGGAATCATCTTCTTGTTTAACATTTATAATTTTCTTTTTAAAATCAATACAAATGAATAAGAGATATAAAATGCTCTTGGGTCCTACAAGCCGATCAAAAAACAAAAACAAAACAACTTCATCCTTAAATAAGCCAATTTATACATTAGATACTTTTTGATTAAATAGGAAAAGTAAATTTCATAGCAGTTACAACACAATATCTTGATTTTACAGCACTGCATTGTAAAATGCATGTTACGTTGTAAATAACTGTCTGCCCCCCACTGGTTCAGTAAAAATGTTGATTGGCTGAAGGTAGACAAGAAGTGTAGGTGGGGCTACCAAACTAAGAAAACTCTGGGAACAGGAAATACAGGGCAGAAATGCCACTGAGATCCCAGAGATGCCAGACAAGACAGAAGATGCAGAGGACAACTATGCTGCTCTGAAAAAAGGTACCGAGCCACATGGCTGAAAGGATAAGAACTATGGGTTAGATTAAAAGCAAGAGTTAGCAAGTTATATGTCTGGGCCCTAGGTCAATCAGTGTACAATTCATATAAGTGTCTGTGTGTTTCAGTGGGACTATGGGACTGTGGGTCTGAAAGTCCAGGCCACAAGCCACAAGTCAAGACCGGACAGTCTGGGCCAGAAAACTAATACTGCATAATTCTGTTTTTTTTTTTTGTTTTGTTTTGTTTTTTTGTTGTTGTTGTTTTTGTTTTTGTTTTCATTCCCATTCATTAAATATGTGACCCATAGTAACAATTTGAAAAGACATGCAGAATTTCCAAAATGTTATTATTGACATTTGTTATCAGACTCCTTATTGATTTGGCTTGGAAATAGTCCTATATGTTTTAAGATGTAAAAATCATCATTGTTGTCACATGATGCCACTTTCATCCTCTACTCCTGCCTATGGGTGAAAACAAGTGGCAATATCTTTGTGTGTGAAGGACATTGTCCTTTTCCATCTCCTTTTGTAAATAAGCACAGGAATAAAAAGTGACTTCTTGTCTACTCTGTATTTGCACTTGATTTTTGGCAGCTTAGCTTCTTTGAAATCTAAGAATCTGTGTTCTCCCAAATCAATAACCATACTCTTTATTATCTAGACTCCTCTGAAACATGGACAAGTATACATAGCAAAGATAGCACCAATAATAAGAAACAGTGGAGTGAGACTGAGGAAGTAGCTAACACTATGAACTGCTTGTAACTTGTAGATACAATGAAAGCTTCTCTCCATCATGCCAAATAATTATACTGTAGCATACTCCCCAAGGCTTTGGGTATTTCTCCTGGGTCCAGAGACTTTCAACATCATATGTCCTACATTGCTGAACTGCAAAAAAGTAAAGCAAAATGATTTCAGTGATATTTTCTCTATTATCCAGAAAGAAGATATAGTGTCATTCTATATGTTGGGGGATGTTCACTTATCACTGAAAATGGGCACCTCACAAGTTTAGGGCTGAATTATCACATAGGAAAATGAGTTGAGGAAGAATATAACCTTTTCTGTTCAGCTATTTATTGAGTCTCTTAAATTGTTATCAAAAGTGCTTCTTGCTAACAGCCTTCAATTGAAGATTCAAGAACAACCTAAAATGGAAATTATTTTCTTCAGTAGGTCCTTCCAGGGATTTCTTTGATGAATCTTTTGTCTCTTTCTTCTGTTTGTGCATTGCATTAAGTTATTTCCTGAGGACACTATAAGAAATAATATTCTGGGTCTTTTATAGTCCCTCTAATTATATTATTTTGTTAAGTCTTTATGTCAACTTTCCAAGAGATGGCTACATAATTTGCAGTCCTAGGCGCGAAGTGAAACAGAAGTGTTTTACTAAAAAACTAAGAATTTGAGACAGTAAAAACAAAAACTTTTTAAAAAATATGAGATCCCATTTAAAGGGACTTCTCAAGTCCAGTTCCCTATAGTTTATCCTGGGCTGATGTTACGTGTCACTTGTATCAGACTTCTTATAACTAAATAGGACTCTGAATTTCCACTTATAGTTTTATATGTACATGTTTATGAAAATTGTACTGAAGTTTTATCTAAAATTCCATCAAAATAGTCACAAAAAAATCAGTGATCCAGAAGCCCTGCATTACTCCACCCAGAATGTATTCATTAATGTTTCAGTCTACATACTCTCACCCTAGTTGATGAAGAAATACTCCCTGATAGAAAGTTCATTAATCTAGGGCCAGAGCTTCTTAGACTCTGAGGCACTATCAGTAATTTATTATGTAGATATTGTAAATTTTAGGACAATTTTCCAATGTAAAAAAGGAAATTTCTAACCTTAAAAACTACAATGATTTTTTTTTTTTTTTACTTTTTGATAATAGGATAATTAAGTTATGGCTTTTACATACACATTTTTCATCAGAAATTAATATAGATTATGCTACAAATCAAACATATTTGAAAGATGACTTTGAATATAGAACTCTGAAGAGTGCTTTATTATCCGTTGATGTGGTCCCTTTAAGGCAATCATAATGCTTTTATTACAATATATACATTATATTTTGTAATATCAAAATATGATATTACAAAATAATATCACTGTTAATTTATTTATTATTAATGTATAGATAATATACAATATATCACTGGAATTGTATTCTTTCTTGGCTTTAAATTCTATATTATTCATTTGTATGAATGAACACTGCATAACACCCTTGGTTGATGTAGTGGAGTATAGACATATTCTTCACAGTGGCATGCTGTAAGATAGTGTCAACTCATGATACAATTGTTTTAACATGTTTTATTCACTTTGAAGAATTGTCATTGAGCAGTAACACAAAATATCAGAGCAAAGTTAGCTAATAAAAAATAGAAGATTAATTTATGTTACATGCTTCATACAATACAGAGATTCTTCTCTACATCCCAAACCATTAAATTACATACAGAGAATAATGTATAAAGAACAATCTATGCTTTCTAAAAATTACCTAACATTATCTGAGAATTTTGTACATTTATACAATATTAGATCAGGACACTTTTAAATAATGATAAAATGTAAAAGTCTAGCTAACAGCTTCAAATGAGTACTTATGTACCTTCTAAGAACTAATGATACTGATTTGTCCTAATGCACTTACAGACAACAAGTTGTTAATGATGTTCTAATTTTATACTTTAAAAATTATATAATACAAACTTAAATTTTAATTTTAAGAGCTCAGCACATCTATGATGCTATAATGATCAGGATTTACTTTCATATGCTAGGAAAAACTCTTTCTAGAGCATTTAAGTTGAAATGAACAAAAGAAAAATAAGCAATAGGGAAAATTGTTTGCTCTTGGGAATCATTATTTATATCCATGGACAAATAAATAGACCTGCATTCACGTGGCATATGGTTGCAGAGAGAGGAGAGACAGAAAACTGGAAAGAATTTTACATTTTATTGACATCACGACATTTTATAGGGAGTTTATTAATTTGGGAAGTCTTATGTATGATTGCTCATGGGGTAAAAAGCAAGATAAGACAAAGAGTTCTAATTTTTGATCTGTAGTTGCTAGTTTGCTTTGGATACAATGCTATTCTCAATATAGCAGAAATGGGGAAGAAGGGATTACCTATTCCTACTAGAGAAAATTTACAGAATCCTCTCCTCTAAGAGAAACCATTTACACTGAGGTACATAAAAGGGAAAGTGTGCAGTTTGCTCCAATATAGACACAGACACAGAGAGAAAATAAGGCTTCAAGTAACAGAGCATAAAGATTATATTTGTAAAAAGCCATAGAAGTGTTTTTGGAGTCAACGTGATATCAGGTAAAAACTGCTGATGAACAGAAAAGCTGAAGAAGGCCTTAAGATGTGTAGATCCTACTCTCACTCCTGTGCCTCCTCCAAGGAAGAATCTGTACCCTGGGGTAAAATGGAGCACAGAGTAACTCATCAATCTGCAGGACTTTACATAATTTTCTTCATATTGGAGAAATGACATTGAGAGCTAGCATAACATGATAGCAATATTATCTAATAAATACAATAGGACATAAAAATTGATCATAAAAAAGAACACATTTAATTTTGCAGAAGATTGCTTTATGAATATTTTAACACATCTAAATTAAAATAAAACAACTTTTCCTATGACTTATGCAATATGGAGTTTCTAAAATTCATCTGGGTTTTGATTTTGTTCCTTTCTTTTATTCTGTTGACTGACAACCTCTCCCTGATTCCTGTTATCAATTTTTAAAATTGATAGAGAAAAGACATTTGGTATTCAAGTGTTAGATTAATTATGAGTTCACTTAAAATTTTACTAAACATAAATAGCTCAAGATTTATATTCCTACTTGTGATATCAGCAAGTCCCTGGAGTGAATTATCATAGGAGATTTTACTCTCTTTCATTTTTCACTCTATTGTGTTCATTTTACAGTTTATCATTACATTCTGGTATCTTATGATAGCAGTTTTGGAAAGATACAACACCTGAGTGTTTCTTGTCAGCCCAGTGAAAATTCACAACACACATTAAAGCTATTTAGAACAAAGGTATGAAGAAAATATTAAAATAAATTACCTCATCACTTTTGTTTCTTTTAAAACTCTTCAATTTCAGTATTAGGTCCTTATAGAACATGCATATGGTTAGCAAGCCTTACCTAAAAAACTAGATTATACAGATTGAGACTACTCTTCAAGCACACTACCTACAACTTTGAAAAGTGCTTAGTCTGGCTCATCACTGCTGCTGTGTATTTTGGTATATAAATATATCCCCAATGTATTCCAGAGAACATTGAAAGGCACCTGATAGCATTCCCTCATCGTTCATCTTATTTAGTGTCTAGAGTCTGTGGAATTTGTGGGTAATTTTTATTTTTATTTTTTGTTTGTTTGTTGTTAAGTCCAGTGGTTGTAGATGGTCACTGTATTTTCTGTCCTTGCTTGTTATTTTTAAGTAGAAACATATTTTAAATTAAACTCTGGCTATTTTATCTCTATTTTAATCGTTTGTTGTGATTACTCTTCTGTTTAATTTTTATAATTAGTATATCTAGAACCTCTGAAAATTAATCTTTGTATCTCAAGTAAAAATTGCACTGGGGAAAATACAGTGCAGGACTCTAAGTATCAGTTTTGGTACCCTTTGCTATTAGTAGATAATATACAGTTCTACTGTATACCTGTCATCCAAGCATTCAGAGGTGAAGGATGGATATTAATTTGAGGCCAGCCTGGACAGTATATATTCTTTCCCAAAAAATAAAAACACCTC
Source organism: Phyllotis vaccarum (assembly GCA_033318265.1). Classification (NCBI taxonomy): domain Eukaryota; kingdom Metazoa; phylum Chordata; class Mammalia; order Rodentia; family Cricetidae; genus Phyllotis; species Phyllotis vaccarum. Next base: position 119,432,880 of record JARWLC010000002.1, on the reverse strand, counting down.
CAACTCTCATCTTTCAAGCATACAGAAAGATCCTGCCATTAACATCAAAGGCAATGTACAGACAACAAAGTAAATATATTGACATCTTCCATATCTGTTCATCTACAGCTATTTCCTGCTTCAACAATAAGAATGTTAGAAGAATAAAATATAGTCAGTAATACACACCATGTTACATAGATTCTGTAACTGAAGATGTCCTCACAATTTCTGATAATCTTTGCAAACTATGTTACCTACATAATTGAAGGATAATATCAGACTGCAGAGTAAGTATCTCAGAAACTACTGATGACTAAAGGCTTAAAATTCAAAGAATATGTGGACTGGTCTGTCTTTGTCTTTAAAGACATTCATGCATACACACATGGGAGAAATATTGCAACATTTCTGGAGAACAGATATCTCCAAAGATAATTGGAGATAAATTCATTAATTCCAAATAATTGCCCTGCCTACTAGCTTAATAAAAACGATGATTGACTGAAGGCAGACAGGAAGTGTGGGTGGAGCTACCAGACCAGAAGAACTCTGAAAATAAGAACAGAACAGAGATACCACAGAGATGCTGCAGAGACATCAGAGAAGCAGATGCAGAGGACATCTATGCTGCTCTAAGAAAAGGTACCAAGCTGCATGGCTGAACAGGATAAGAGTCATGGGTTAGTTTAAGAGCAAGAGTTAGCAAGTTACATGCTTGGGCCTCAGGTCAATCATCATACAATTTATACAAGTGTCTATGTGTTTCAGTGGGACTATGGGACTGTACAGGCCACAAGGCTAGGCTGGAGAGTCCAGACCATGAGGCTAAGCTGGAAAATCTGGGCCAGAAACATAATACAACAATAATCCTTATGTTTCCATTCTGTCTACTTCATTCACTAAATACTGAATTTTAGCTTTCCTGAAATGAGTTTTTTGCTAGTTTATATGAAAAGAGATGGTTGAGACAGTGAAAAAATGTAAAGGGTTTTGTTGTGTTAGTTTTCTTTTCTTTTCTTGGTTTTGTCTTTTCCTTCCTTCCTTCCTTCCTTCCTTCCTTCCTTCCTTCCTTCCTTCCTTCCTTCCTTCCTTCCTTCCTTCCTTTCTTTGTACTTTTCATCTTTGATTCTACTTCAAGCTGCATTCCCCGTTTCCTTTGTCAACTACCTATTTTTACCTTTTCTTGTTTCCTCTTTCCTTTCCTTTTCTACCCACTCTGTTTTTTCACTTTGTGATATAGTATGTTTCAGTACTTCCACTTCGAATGTAACATTGGATAAAAATGCATTCAATATTAATAAAAATGATAGAGAAATGAAAAAGAAAATAAAGTAGGTTTACTTAGGATATCTGAAGGGCCAAATGTTTAAGCTCTGTTTTGTATTATTTAGTTTGAATTATAAATAACTTTTATATAATAGTAATCAAGTAGTAATTAATAGGCTCCTTATTAAAAATAATGAATACTTTTACAAAGGTATTTTAATTACTTGAAATGTAATTAGCAACTCTCAGTATCTAAATAAATACTCACTAGTGGAGCATAGTTTGGATATTTTTAATTGTTTAGTTGGTTTATACTTTGACTTGGTGAAACAGGGTCTGTCTGTGTATCCTATACTGTCTTCAAAATCAAGATCACTATATTCCAGCTTTCAGAGCGCTGGGATTACAGAAGTTGACTGTGCTTGCATCATAGAGAAATTCTAACAGCCATTCATTCTGTTATTCTGTTTGTGAAGGGATAAACTTCTGTTACAACTCAGAGGAAAATTTAGAGCCATGGACTGAACAATCTTAAAATAGAAGCCATTAGCCTTTCACACTAAATCTTCAGAGTTCTCATAATTAGCTAAATTTTTTCTCTTATGTTTTTATTTATTAAAAAAGTTTTTTTTTCATTTGTACCCAGGCTCGCCCTCCTTTCCCTTCTCCCAGTCCATCCAGTTGTCCCTTGTCTTCCCCCTATCCCATACCCCTCTCCATTTCTCAAGGAGGGCAAGGAGTCCCAAGGTGGGTCAGTTAAGTCTGCTGTATCTATTTGAGGTAGGTCTGATTACATCATCCCAATATTAAGCCCGGGTTAGGTGTTCCTCTGTAGGGAATGGGCTCCAAGATGCCAGTTCATGCACAGGAACATAGTCTAATGCTACTCCAAGAGGCTCCATAGACTCTCCACACCATTTGACAGGCATCTACATTTGGAGAGATTAGTTCCTTTCCATGAAGGTTCTTCAGCATGGTTGTTTCTGATTCAGTGAGCTCCCAAAAGCTCCAGTCAACCATCTTTGTGGGTCTCCTCCTCATGATCCTGATCTCCTTGTTCATATATAATCTCCTCTCTCTCTTTCTCTTCAGCTGTATAGGGAGCTCAACATGGTACATAGCTATGAATTTCTGGTTCTCCCTCTATTTATTGCTGCATGAAAGTTCTATAATGACATTTAGGGTGGTCACTCATTTGATAATAGGGGAAGTCCTGTTTAGGCACCCTCTCCACTATTGGTTGGAGTCCTAACCAGGAACATAATGTGGGCTCTTGGAGCTCTTCCTAGCACCTGGTCTCTTTCCAACACTGTAGTGGCTCCCTCTATCAAGATATTCATCTCTTTTTTTCTCCCTCGTTGTTTCTCCCACTCAACCATCCCATTCTCTCATGATTTGTTCTTACCTTTCCTTGGTGACTACCCATTATGATCCCTGTTTACTAAGGAGAGTTTCTCTATTTGCTCTTCTCGGAGAGATTCCTGGAAGTATCAAGTTCCTTCTGATCCCATGCTGTTAGGGGTTGTGGTTTTCAGCCTGAATATTCTTGGTTTTTGGTTAAAATCCACTTAAGAGTGAATACATACCATGTCTATGTTTCTGGGCCTGTGGTACTTCACTCAGAATAATACTCTCCAAAATCCTGGATGCGTGTTATTTTTAAAATTTATTTATTTACATATTTACTGATTTTACTGCTGAGTACTGCTGTGTATATGTACCACAATTTCTTAATCCATTTTTCAATTGAGGGGGGTTGGCCACTCTCTTTTTAGAAGCCTGGGACCCTGGATAAGCGTCTTTGGACCTTATCAGCTGACATGTGAATCCCACTACATTGGGCATCTAGTTTGTTTCCAGGTTCTGACTATTATGAATAATGCTGCTATGAACACAGTTGAGCAATACCCTTGGGATAAAAATGTGCATCATTTGAGTATATTGCTTGATTATTGTGGAGATTGAGTGCCAGTTTTCTGATGAACCACCGTACTGCTTTCCAAAGTGGCTGTACAAATTCTTCCACCAGCAATGGAGGAGTGATTCTCTTGCTCCAAATTCTCTACAGTATAGTCTGTCATCTGTGTTTATTCTGACACCTATATGACAGTATCTCAAATTTGTTTTAACTTTCAATTCTCTGAGGGCTAAAGGTGTTGAACATTTTTTTTAAGTGCCTTTCACCCATTTGTAATTCTTTTGTTGAGTATTTCCATTTTAAATCTGAATCCTATTTTTTAATTAGATTGTTTGGGGTTTTAGCTCTAGTTTCTTGAGTTCTCTATATATTTTAGAGATCAGTCCTCTATCAGATATAGGATTGGTGAAGATCTTTTCCCACTCTGTGGGCTGTTGTTTTGTCTGACTAACTGTGCCCTTTGCCATACAGAAGCTTTTCAATTTCAGGAGGTCCCATTTATTTATTTTTGTTCTTAGTGTCTGTGCTACTGGTGTTATATTTAAGACATAGTCACCTGTGCCAATGAGGTAGAGGGTATTTCCCACTTTTTCTTCTATCAAGTTCAGTGTATCTGGGTTTATGATGAGATCTTTGATACTCTTGGATTTGAGTTTTGTGTAATAGGTCTGGATCTAAATATATATTTTTACATACTACTATCCAGTTATGGTGCACAATTTGTTGAAGATACTATCTTTTTTTCATTGTATATTTTTGGCATCTTTGTAAAAAATCAGATGTTCATAAGCTAATGGTTTCAATTCAATTGCATTGAACCACAAGTCTGTTTTTATACCAGTACCAGGCTGTTTTCATTACTGTAGCTTTAAGTCAGGAATGGTAATGCCTCCAAAAGTTCTTTTACTGAAAAAGATTGTGTTGGCAATACTGGGTTTCTTGTTATTCCATATGAAATTGAGTATTGTTCTTTCAAGATCCATTAAAAAAAAAAGTGCTGGGATTTTGATGAAGATTGCATTGAATCTGTAGATTGGTTTTGGTAAGATTGGCATTTTTACTATATTGATCTTTCCTATCAAAGAGCATGAAAGATATTTACATTTTCTGATATCTTCAATTTCTTTCTTCAGTGACTGAAAGTTTTTGTCAAACAGGTCTGCCACTTCTTTATTTATATTTACCCTCAAGATATTTAATGCTATTTGCAGCTATTTTAAAGGGTGATGTTTCCCTGATTTCTTTTTGAGCCCTTTTACAATTGTTAATAGGAGGGCTATTGATTTTTTTTTTTTGAGTTAATCTTGTACCCTACTGCATTGCTGAAGGTGTTTATCAGCTTTTAGAGTTTTCTTTAACTGATGTATCTATTTTCACTATTGAAACTCTTACTCCACAGATTCTCTTTTTCATCTTTTTCATTCTGTTTGTTATGCTTGTGTCTGTAGTTCTGGTTAATTTTTTCAGATTTTCAATTTTCAGCATTGCCCAAGTTTGTGTCTTCTTTATTGCTTCTATTTCAATTTTGAAATCTGGTTATGTTTCTTTTGCCTGTTTGATTTCTTTCTCCTTTTCTTTTGGTTTTTTTTTATTTTCTTTCAGGGAATTGTTCATCTCTTCCAGTTTTTTGTTTGTTTGTTTGTATTTTCTTCCATTTCTTTAAGAGAAATGTTTATAACCTCTTTTAAGGCTTTTATTATCCTCATAAAGTTGTTTTCAAGGTCATTTCCTTCTGCTTCTTATGCATTGTCATGCTCAGGTTTTGATGTTGTAGAACCACCAGATTCTTCTGGTGGTGCCATGTGTTCTTTATGTTGTTATATGTATTCTTGCACTGGTGTCTGCCCATTGCTTCCTCAGTTCACTGCAGGATTTGTCTGAATCTCATACAGCTGATTTTTGTGCTGTCAGTTCTGGGTGTGTTTGTGTCTCAGGAAGCCTCTTTTGGGCCAATCTGGGCTCTTGGTCTATTTAGAGGTGGTGTATTCTGTGTGACAGTGACCCCCCTTAATCCAGTGAGTGCTTGACACACTGTGGGTTTCAGGTGGCTGCTTTTGATCCAGTAGGTGGCTGAGAAACTTAGAGTCTCAGGAAGCTGTTCTTGATCCAGTAGGAACTAAGGAACTCTCTTAGTCTCTTAGTCTTTAGTCTGCTGTGAGCTGGAGTCTGTGAGTTTCTGATTGTTGCTGAGGTTGCTGAAGTGATGACATGGGTTGAGAATGGCGTGGGGTTTGGAGCTGGGGTGTCCATCAGCCTTGGTTTTGCTTGGGCTTTTGGACCTACATGGGGTTTCCCTGCTGGCTTTGATTCAGGGTGGAAAGTACTCAAGTCAGCATCCTTAATCTAGTCTTTCTTTCCATTTGATAACTACTTGCAAATAAAAATAATTTTCTTGACTGGAATATCACTGTGTATACATGTGCTCCTAAGGCCAGACCCTATGCCAAATATTAGATGGTCAACACAGAACAACTCTATGGAACTTTTGATGATTCTTCATCTGATAATTTGTTATGGCTACTCTCTCTCTCTCTCTCTCTCTCTCTCTCTCTCTCTCTCTCTCTCTCTCTCTCCAGTTTTCTTTCTGCCCTTCTTCTCTTTTTTGCCTTATAGGCCCTGTGCATCTACAATGTTTTCTGTTTTTATTGAATTTATGTGTGTGAGAATGTGCATGTCTCTGTATCCATATATGTTTCTTGAGCATTTCCTTTGCCCCTTTTTCTTTTTTTTCTATTTTGTTTTAATCTGGATTGTTTATTTTGATGTTATGTGATTTTATTTTGTTATAATTATTATTTTATATATCCAATGAGAGAAAGGAAGAAAATGTATGTGTTTTTGGATGAGTGGTAAAATGAAAAAAATATGAGGAATTGAGGAAAGGGAAACCATAACTAGAATATATTTTATAAAAACAAAATCTATTTTCAATAAAGATTTTCACCAAAACAAAAACAAAAAAGATCCCTGCTTTATATAAACATACAAATACCCTCACAGTAGTTCTGTAGTCACAAAGTTAGCAATGACTTCAGTAAGAATGGAACTGTTGTGATGATAATTTATTCTTTGTATCTAAAATGGTTTTTCCTGAATTTTATCTCAGGTTACTATTAATATTTAAGGCAGTTATTACAATCAATTTCACTTGTTTTATTTAGTTTTTATTTTGAGAAAAGGTCTACTAACAAAGATGACACAGAAGTAACTTATGGCCTAAACTGTATTTGAACTTGCAATTTCCACCCCATTGCATTCACAAGTCCTGAAAAAACATGTCTGTCCTACAGACATTGACTTCATCTGTTTATTTTTACATTGTACAGACCAAACAGGTTATAATTAGAAATAATATACATATATATTAGTATATATACCAACATACGTAGAAACAACAATTAAGAAAAATATTAAACCATGGATATGAAAGACTACAAGGAAAAGTGCATGAGAGGGTTTGGAAGGAGAAAGGGGAAGGGAGAATTGATATAATTTTATAACTCAAAATTAAAGAAAATATATTTTCAGTATTGGAACTATGACTGGATATCTCCATGACTCAGACCAATGCCAGGATTTCGTAGAGGAGTTTCAGTGTAGTGTTGATGGTATATCAGAAGCCAGAGGCCTTGAACCAGACCACCAGCTCCTTAAAATGGACATTTGCAAGTAAAGTGGTGTGGACTAAAGGCTCTACTGAGTGACATCCTCAGGTCCTAATAGCACTAGGAGGAAAAAAAGAGGTGTTGGAGAGGCAATTAAGATGAGGATCCAAGTGAGTTTGCTGTTGTTTGTTTATTTGCTTTGTTTTGTTTCTAGTTAGGAAGTGATGAGAGATGGATTTGTAGAGAAATAAGTAGGATTGGGGTGCATGATGTGAAATTCCTAAATAATCAATATTTAAAATGCTTAATAAAAGTAATTTTTTCTTAATAATAGTTTGTAATGAGGAAAATGTGAAAATAATAGTTTATAAACAGTTGGGAAGTCATGATTTAGATTTACTATTAGATTCACAATAATTAGTGTGTAGTGACAATATTTTTTAAATCAAACTTTAATTTATCTACTTTATATATAAACAATATTCTGTATTTGTATTATAACTTCTTCTAACCTGTAAATTTATACATAAAATTTAAGCTTCTCAATATGATACTAATACTGAATCCTATGTTTTCCTAAATATTGATCTAATCTTTGTTTTTGGCAAGTGAATGGTCATAGTTAAGGCTGTTTCGATCATTAGCTAACAATTGGGCAATAATTTAAAGAATAAGTTCACAAGGAAATATATTGTCTATTTAACTATAGGCCATGAGCCCCCTGAGAATAAAATTGTTTGCATAAATTTTAGATAACTTAGGAAGAATATGAATCCAATTGTGAAATCAAATCAAGGAATATGTCTTTTAACATATTAGATCATGAAAGTTCCTTTTGGTTAGAACAGGCATACTTTTCAAATTAGAGTACTAGACAATTGTTTTTAATTACTTAAATCTCCATTAAAAATACAGCGGCAGAAGTCAATGATGCAATGATGCTTCAGTAATTAAGTGTTGTTCCCTAATCTCAAAGAAGTCTTGGATGGAAACCTGGGTGTGTTCCAGTCTGGTGGCTGTGGCATGGTGTGGAAAGAAGACAGTGATGGTAAGCTGCTATTGTTTTTAAAGAATAGATAGTGGTAGCTAGGCTCAGGGTGCTGCTTACACAAAGGCAAGAGGGATAAACGATTGTTTTCCCAATAGTGCGCCAGCTCCTTCTCTTCCGCACAACTTCTGCCAGAAGGTCTCACTGTCTCTCTCTGCTTTTTACTTTTGAATACTTATTTTTAATTTTAGGTACTAATTGTTAATTTAAAACTTAGCAGTTGGTTAATTTTGAAATCTGAGATTTCAATTTTATTAAGACTTGTTGTCTTCAAAGAAATGGGACTGTGAGAAAGGAAATGCTGATTTGTTTTGTATTAGACAAAGGTATTGCAACAATATTACTGAATAAACAATATTACTAACTTTAAAGAACTACTGTTTGCTGTTGCGCTTTATCTATGCACATACACATACGAGTTTTTGATGCTTCTTATTTGTTATGTTACCTTTACTTCATAATAGCATAGTGTTGAGGGCATGTGTATGGAATTAACAGTTTCTATGACGAATAATGATATCACGCTGTATGACGGAACAATACTTCTTCATTAGTTAACACTTTCACCCTAAATTCATGGCTGTTAAACAAATATACATTGAAGATATGTCGATATTTATTTAACTACTTATTACATGAGAAAATTAATAAACTGATAGGCTCAAATGAGAATCTGAACAACAGTTGGTTCAGAGAGAATTAGTAAGTAATGATGAAATGAATTTGTAAGTTACTATCTAAGGACAATGAAGAATAAAATTTCCACCACATAGAATTGCATTCATGGGCAATATTGGTTGCCTTGTTATTGACATTCTCTAGCTGTAGGATTTTAAAGAACGGAAAGTGGGTGAAAATAGAGGATACATAAAAAGAAGGTGCCAGATATAAAACCAAATATTCTGTTTTACCCATTGAAGTCTGATGAACTTTCCATGAAAACTGTACTAAGATGAAGTAGGAGTTACAAGCAATTGCCTCTTTGCCTTATTCAGAATAAAATGAGTGTATATCTATAAAATTAGTAAATTCTATTACAGAGAAGATGCATCTCATAGAAAATGAAATATAGCAATTTTTCTGGTTATTTCTTAATACCTATCACTAAGATGTCTTTGAAATCAAAAGACTAAGTGTTGCATTATGATACAGCATCAATGTATGACATCATGTTTACCCGGTATGGCTGGCAGATGGTGATGGATGAAGTCCCATACCATTTGGGCTCTGTGGAAGGTGCACAGCAGGAAACACTTAGAGTGGGTCTAAGTGGAAAGACATTATTATGGAGAAAGAGAGGGAGGGGGAAAGGGAGAGAGAAGGAAAGGGAAGGGGGTTGAAAGCTCATTATCTAGCAGAGTGGGGGGGGGGCGAGAAAAAAAGGAGAGAGTGCCAGGAAGTGGGAATCCTTCTTAAATGGAGATTGTCATCAGAACTTAGGGTGGGGTGTGGAATGGGGGCAAGCCAATTGCCATTGGCCAAATGTAGCTTCAGGAGCTAGAATAGAATCCTAACACTTGGTACCTTTAATGTTCAGACAAGCAGGTTTCACTCAACTCATTCAGAGCAGCAATTTTATCATTTGCATTTACCCCAAAAGTTGCTACTTTGAAGTTTCTATTTATGAAGAAAAAAATGAGGTGAAAGATGAGTCTGAATGTTTACAGGAAAGAAGTAAAGATATGATTTGCTTACCATTGTGTCTTGCCTAACATGTCTACAGTTTTCTCCAATTTTGTACAAAATTCACTTTCTCATATTAAAATATTTTTAATCCACAATAACAAGAGTGCTTTATCTGTTTTTGCCTCCTGTCTGCCTATCATTATCTTATGCATGTCTCAAGGTTCAGCTAAAATTCTATCTGCTGTGGATTTTCACATTGTCTTTGTGTTGCTATGAGACATAAAATAATTGCTTTTTGTAGCTAACATTTGTTCAAATTTGCCTCACTCTGAATGGATCCAATAAGGTACTTGAAACTCAGAAGATAAGTAACTATTAAAATACTGGAATAAGTATCAGTGTGATTTATGAAAAAGGAAGAGTGGTTTAAATCTAGACAGAATGTTAAAAATAAATCTGCATCTATCACCAATGTTCAGTGTTACTTCATTAAGTATAAGAGCATAAGAAAAGGAACATAAAAAATGCTATTATGCCATTTTTGTTTCATGATTAGAATAAATTCTGACAGGTGAATGGTACAAGTTGTTTCCCACTTAGAGTGAAGACTTTCCCCTAAAGTCTCTTGGTTTTACATATCTTATAATTATGTGAGCTCTGGGGTGAGTTAGTAAGTTACCTTGAACATAGAGACCAGAAAAAAAATCACCTAATTTATTTTTGTGCCACATATTTATGAGCTTAACGGCTTTGAAATGTTTTACTGATAAAATTCAATAGTGTTCATCAAAAGTAAGAAGAATAGATCACGACACTGACAGAAAGTGAGGGGCATAGAAAGAGTTGGAATGTGAACATGGAGTAAGAGAAATGATATAAATATAATAATATTGAATGAAATTATCAAAATATAAAATAGTAATAAAATTACAATAGAATCCTTGCAATATAGTATTATATTATATATATATGGAAAGCTACTAGAAGATTCCATGAAGTTAACAATTTAGCCAGAATGTAAATAGTAATAATAATAAACAATAATAATTCTGTGTCCACCAGCAGTGCTACTTCATTAAGTGTAAGAAGAAAAACACGGAAATTCTTTTGTATCTTTTATCACTTCACCATCAAAGTATATTCTGACATGTGAATGGTATAAGACAGTTCTCATTTATTATAGGATGAGTGAAGTCTTTCCCCCGGAGTCTTGAAAATAATATTAATTCTAGTAATTAAGGGTGAGAAGTTTTTAGTTTCAAAATGTAGGTCCAAAGCTACACATGGGTTTGAGTTGATCTAAAGTGACTAAGTGGTGTTGTTTTAAAGATAACAATGGGAATTGCGTAGGCAGGTGCCTTCTGGGACTTTTTGGAAATGAGGCACCAAGCACTGATAAGTTCATTTCCAACTACTCAACTGCTTAGCCAAACTTTCCAAACTGCCTCCTCAACCTGCTGATGCATGCTACCGTCTAAGCAACAAGGTTTAAACAATATACCTATTGTTCCCCTTTGTAACTATCAGTTCTTATATGATAGTAGAGGAGTTTTTAACATGGGGTTTTGGTGGGAAATCTTTGCATTTTGTGTGACAGATATAAATGCATGTCCTATGGGTATAACTGCACCCTACATCAAGACATACACAACTTTCACATACTTCTTAGTATACCTTGGTGCAAGTTTTAATATAATTTGCTAATGTAAATATTGATGTGATTGCTAAAATGACACAATAAAAAAGGAATCTGGAGTGACTATTCTGCAGCAGGGAACATCTACTACTCTTAAAGAGAATACAGGCTTAACTGTGAGAGACCCCATAACATATCACAGTCTTCTGGAACCCCAGATCCAAGAGTTGTTCTAATGCTGCTCTGGCCACATGCACAGACATGTAAGTGGTGCATATACATACGTTTAGGTAAAAACTCATATGCCACAACTTTCTACACTTGATACTCAAAGAAAAAGGGAATATATTACACACTGCAGGACCAGTGTTGTGCTAGGAGTAGTTTTTCAACAAAGTAAACTCCGTGTTTCTTCATGCTTTTGGGTTGGCTGGCTATTTTGGCTTTATTTATTTATTTATGTATTTTTTGTCTTCTTGGTCTCTTGTTTATTTGAATATTTATGTTTTGTTTGTTTTTTGTTTTTATGACAGTGGTTGGGTATGGAGGTGGAGAAAGGTCTAGGAGTAGTAAAGGGAAGTAAAACATTATCAAAGTTTATTGTATGAAAAATATAAAGCTTGCATACATAAAGATAAATGTATCTTTTAAAAATAAGTAAATCAATGAAATTGAAAGCTCCCTACATTCTGAAAAGAACACTTTCTGACACTGCAGTTCGGAGGGATGTTTTATATTTTCTTAACAAGAAAAGTATATATTTGGTTAAAGTCTTAGATGTGGGAGAGAGAGAAATAAGAAGGGTAAGGAGAGGAATTCCTAGAAGTGAATGGCAGGTTATGGTTAAAGACTAAGTGTATCACCACTGACAGAGGCAAATGTTGAGAAGAGAGTGATTGGATTAAAGTTAAAATATGGAAGACTTTTGATTTATTGTTAGCTCAAATGTCACATAGTTTGCATAAAGTAGCAATCAGAAAAGTCTGAGTTAGGATCTGTTGTAGTGCGGTTTCTCGGTCCCGGGCGTCAGGAGACTTAGACCCACAGACCCGCCGCCCGAGACCGCCTAGGAACCCACCGCCGCCCGGGTCCCCAAAAATAACTCAGAGGCTTATATTAAGTTCATGCTGTTTGGCCTATGGCTCAGGCACATTGCTAGCTAGCACTCATATCTTAAATCAACCCATTTCTATTAATCCGCGGGCCACGTGGCGGCCCGCTGCTCACCCGTGTTTACATGTTGCTCTCTTGGTGGCTTCCGCGCGGTCTGTTGACTCCACCCTGCTTCTCTACCTAAGCTCTGATTCTCCTCCCACTATTCTACGTACCTGCCATGGTCCAAACCAGCTCCTTTATTTAAAGATACAGTACGCACAAATATATTCCCACATTTCCCCCTTTTTCTCTAATCAAAAAGGAAGGTTTCAATTTTAACATAGCAAAATTACATATAACAAAATAGCTATCAAGCAAGAATTATAGTTACAATATCTAGTCTATTTGTATTTAGCAAAATTAAAGAAAATACTCTATCATCTATCTTATCTTTATGAATCTAAAGTTTTATATCTAATATATTTTTCAAATGACTAAGAAAAACTGTATATATAACTATCTAATCTTCAACTACATCAAAGACCACAGAAGGATATAATATTTACCCAAGTAAACCAGAAGTGCAAACGACTTCTAAAATCTAGAAAGGACAGAGATGACACCTATCTGCCTGGACAGTCACCCAAAGTTCTTTTATAAAGTTGGGGCAACCATCTTCAGCCTATAGGCCTGGAGTCTCTTTTCATTTCAGTGAAGCAGGAAATCTGCTCTGCCCATTCTGGCACAGTTCATCCGTTGCTTCTCCTTGAGTCCTGAAGAATGTCCGACAGTTCTCTCTGCAAAGTAGGAACCCGAATGATGATCTTGGCTTGCTCTGCCAAAGTCCAGAGGTCATCTTTCTATGGAACCTGCATGTCCAGTTTAAACAGCATACTGTCAAGCAGTCAATATAAAAACAGTTTGTTCTCCAGTGGCTCACCATCACCACAAATAGATGAGATTCTATATGGAGTTTCTTTAATGCCCATCTTCCTGTTGAAGTAAATTAGTGCTGCCAGGTATAGACCTGTCTCACTGTCCAGAAAAGTCTAAGCTCTTAAAATATTTTAAATGCCATATTCTGTAGGTCTTAGAAGTATTTGAAGATTATTTATTTAATTGAAATATATCTTTGTATACCTAAAAATCTTAACTAACCTAACTATAAGTTTGATTATCAAAAGTGACTATTAACCTTTATTTCTTAATTATACACTACAATTTTAAAACAGTTACATGAACATCATACCTTAAACAAGAATAGAAAAACATATACAGCATAATAAAATTGGCTTTAAATTTGTATCAATAAACCAAAATCTATACCAATGTAAAGCAGTTTGAGATTAACAGCTGATTACCTGTAAATTTAATAATCTAATTTTTTTAAAAAAGCATTCACATACCATATCCCCCGTTTTTTTTTTTTTTTTTAGAAAGAGATTGACTATGACCATTAACCATTTATAATGAAAACAAACATTTAGAAACAATATTTGGGGAATTTGGGCGAAGTTATTCATTACTACTTCCTGCTGATTAAGGGGCGTTGAAAATCTCACGGTTGTTGAGACTGGGTCATAATCTGCAGCTGTGAAGCTGATCTGGCCATCTCTTCTCATCAGAGGTTTTTTCAGGGGGTCTTGGTTGATGAAACCACATTTGCCTGGAAGCAATCCACAGGTTCTCATCTGTGGAAACAGAAACAGAACTCTTCCAAAGCAATAAATCCTTAGACACAAATTTTAAAATCAAAATACCTTTAAAATATATATTCTTGTTTAACTTAGTAGCCTTTGCAATCCATTGTCTTTTTGCAGTTAGCTCATTAACGGTTAAAAAATTAAAAGAAAACACAATAACAACCAAAATCCAGATTTTGTGTCTATTTTCCATCTTTACGTGGCTTATTATATTTTTATCACTCTATTTCTCGCTTTAAAAACTTTTTCTAACCTCTTTATTTTTTCTCTGAGGCCTATGTACCTTTTACAAACATTGTAACCCGTTTACAGGTTTTCTTTTTATCTGAATCTGTTTTATTGTGAATCCTTAATCATCTTCTAACCTTAAGAGCTTTTAAAATACATTCTCCAAAAAGAAGCACAGTTTTTGCAAATTAGGCTGAATCACTAAGTTTTTTTTTAAACGGACCGTGTATTTATTCGTGGCCAGTAAACAGAGCACACCCCGAAAAATATTGCTATTAAGAAACCGTCTTTGTTTCTTTTTTGTTCAAAATAGGCAGAAATCTAAAATCGATCACATGTTACTGAGTCTTTTGTGAGACTGGTTGTAGCTGCAGCTTACACTGACTGCCGACAGCCCGCCGGCGCCATTTTGAATGTGACCCGGACCATGCTTTCTTTGTACAAAGACCCGCTCCACACACACAATTTGGAAGCTGCCCTGGCTCAATTTCTGCGATCTAGAACTCTTTTCAATCTTTGTCAGGCTCTAAGTGGATAATCGCCCCACGTTGGGCGCCATCTGTTGTAGTGCGGTTTCTCGGTCCCGGGCGTCCGGAGACTTAGACCCACAGACCCGCCGCCCGAGACCGCCTAGGAACCCACCGCCGCCCGGGTCCCCAAAAATAACTCAGAGGCTTATATTAAGTTCATGCTGTTTGGCCTATGGCTCAGGCACATTGCTAGCTAGCACTCATATCTTAAATCAACCCATTTCTATTAATCCGCGGGCCACGTGGCGGCCCGCTGCTCACCCGTGTTTACATGTTGCTCTCTTGGTGGCTTCCGCGCGGTCTGTTGACTCCACCCTGCTTCTCTACCTAAGCTCTGATTCTCCTCCCACTATTCTACGTACCTGCCATGGTCCAAACCAGCTCCTTTATTTAAAGATACAGTACGCACAAATATATTCCCACAAGGATCACCGAACATATAGAATACATTTAAAACTCATAAAAATATAAAATGTCTTGTAAAAGTAAGGTCTTACTAGGTAAGTTTGGTGGCTGCATACTTTAGAAGTAAATTGAGAATGATAGGCTGAAACGTCATAATTCAGAGGTTTCTACTAATTTAACAAGCACATTCTAAACATTGGTTAAAAATCGTTATTCTGACAAGTTCTTTTAGCATAAAAATCTATTTAACTAGAGGGGAAAAAAACAGAAGGAAAACCTGGGAATAATATGAATAATATGATTTCTTCTACCCACTCCCTAGTACTTAGAATTAATTGCTTTTGGGAAACAAATATTCTAGGATTCAATGCCATCTTGGAGTGAAAGGTGAAGGTTTTAATTAACTGTCTTAGAGTTTATCCTTGAAGATGGGGGTATTTAGCTCAAGTGGTGCGAAGAGCTCTTAAATTATTCTGGCAATTGAGTTTTCATCCTTTTTGTTCCATATTGTAAAATCCACTAATGGCTAAGCACACCCAGGAACTTGGACTTTCTACTCTCTGAACAGCAGGGGAAGAGATCTGCAGCTGATGCAATGCTCCTGCCGTGTGGACAGAATCTTCACACTTCCTGAGACTCATGCATATGCTAACAAGGCGAATGTGCATTAATCAGAATGGCTGCACTCACTGAGCCCAAGCTCTTTCAGATCTCAGAGTGAGGGAGACCCTGAGAAGAGGATTAAGAAAATTGAAAGTTAAAATAAAAAAGGATAGGACAATTTCCTGGAAGTTTCCCTCCTACCAAATGAGGGCAAAAGCTAATACAATGATCCACAAGCATCCACAGCAAGTTATTTTACAGAAGGGAATAATCTGAGATAACAGCAGCAGATGGAGAGGCAGCTGATCAGAAGGCCAATCATCATTGCAACAGGAAGGTGGGTGGTTAGTGGTCTTCTTTGTGATTCAGACAGCAACCTCTAAAACTTGGAATGCCACAAGAGGTTGACTAGCAAGACCACTCCAGGCAGGTTTTAAGATAAACACTACTTACTCACTGACACTGTGTAAGCCACTTCCACTTTCTGTGCTCTGGGTTTAAAGTTTTATTAATCAATGGTTGGTTTGGGAAAAACACAGAGGTAGGATCTTTTTTCTTTATGATACCTGATAGATGTCATAAAAATTACATGGACTCTGAACTGAGACTCTGATATCTTCAGTATATTTAAAAAGTGTTATGCACAGGCTTTTCTATACCCTTTCTACTCAGCGTTTTTAAGGAAACCAGGAAAAGATTATTACGGAATCATAGGCTCTAATGCTACTGTATCAACTATTTTTTAAATATAACATCTGATAACTTACATTTGTACTAACTTTGAGAGGTGCCTTTGTAAGGGTCACATAGATGAGCTGTGTTTGCAAGGATCAGTGTAGCAATGAAGTTTCTTGGTCCTGGGTGGCCAGAGGTCCAGACCAACAGATCTGCTACCCCAGACCTCTCAGCCACCTGCAGCTTATCAGGCCCACAGACACATATATTAACTTCATGCTGTTTGGCCTATGGCTCAGGCACATTGCCAGCTTGCTCTTACATCTTAACTCAACCCATTCTCATTAATCTGTCTGTCACGTGGACTGTGGCTCACCTGTGTTCCTTACATGCTTCTTCATGGGTGGCTGGCTAGGTCTGTCTCCTCCCTGCTTCTCCTACCTATTTTGTGATTTTCCCTCCTACCTTTTCTGTGGTGCCTGTCATGGGCCAAAACTGTTCCTTTATTTAAAGATTGATATTCACAGCATACATCAGATCAGTGTTCCTAGTTAATCTTAACCAGATATTTTAAGTGAATAAAATGTTTTGCCTTTAAATTCAACTTAAACATGGCCATATTGTGTATTACTTTGGATGTCAAGAATTTCCTGAAAAGATCACTAGATGTACAGTAGACGAGGATTCTTGCTACTATCTAGCCTAAATTTCATTTTTTTTCAGAATGTACAAAATAAAAGCAATAATCAACTACTGCAAATTTTACTCTTACACACACACACACACACACACACACACACACACACACACACACACCGTAGATAAATTAATAAATAAATAAATAGTAAAAGTAAATAGGATGAAGTAAAAAGGGGAAGAAGTAATTCTTGAGAACCTAGATAGCAGGTACTCAAAAAATATTTGTGGAATATGCTAGAACTGTCTTTGGGCTTAGCAAGTCTATAGACCAGCTTGATAGAAGAGCAGGAAAGTCCTACAGGGGACACCACTTTAGTTTCTCTCCACTGCTTTTTTTTTTTTTTTTTCCAGTTTTGCCTATGCCTGTTGCTCATACCTGCTGTCTTGTACTCTGTCAATATTTGTCACTGTAAATATTGGTTTAATATAATGCTGATTGGTCAAATAGCTAAACAGGAAGTAAAGACAGGACAATCAGACTAGGAAAATTCTTGGAAGCTGAAGGACGGATTAACAGACAACAGTGAAAGACAGAGGAAACAGGATAAGAATGCTGCATTGAGCAAAAAGTTATACATAAATAGAAATATAGGTTGACTTAAAGTATAAAAGTTAGCAAGTAATAAGACTGAGCCATAGGCCAATCATTCTCTAATTAATATAAGCCTTTGTGTGATTCTTTGGGACTAAGAGACTATGGGTCAGGACCTCAGTTCTAGGCTGGGCCTGAACCTTCTGACTACACATACCCCTTGCCAGGAAGGAATATAATCTGTGGAGAAAGCACAACACCATGCCATGATGGAAGATTTTTAACTAGAAAATACAAAGCCATGCATTAAAAGGCATTAAGTAGTCTTGTACAGTAAGAAGATGTTGTTCTGTTTGTCTATGTCTTATATTAAAGAATCCTTCATGCTATGTAATAGCTCTTTTAGATCCTTCCTGAATACATTCTCCATCTTCTCAGCTAACTTAACTCTGTAGCATTAATGTCAATTTTTATAATGATGGTAGACAAATTATAACTGAAACACTAACACTTCACATCTGCACCCAAATAAACTGAGATTCACCAATTGACTACCAACTTCAAACCTGATCTTCTGGTATGCTTGGCAAATATTTAATGGTCCCCTAAAATGATTTTTCTATCTACTTATTTGATGCATTAGACACAAAGTTTTATGCAATAAATTTTCTGAGATAATATATATATATATATATTATGAATATATATATATATATGAATTTACAACACTGGGATGCTGTGAAAGAATAAAAAATAATGTATTATTTACTTACTTATGTATGTTCACTCACACATACATGTGTCTGTATATATGGATATATGATTGTGCAGGTGCATATGTGTGCATGTGGAGGTCAAAGGTCAACTCTAGTGTCATTTCTCAAAAGTTGTTCACTTTTGATTTTGAGGTGAGACCTCTTAGTAGAAACTTGAGTTTTCATTAGGTTAGACTGTCTGCTCAGCAAACTCCAGGGGACCTTTTGCCTCTGCTTCCTCAAAGCTGAAATTACAAGCACATGTTTGTGTATAAAGTCAATTATTTTTACACAACTACTCTGAAATCAGTTTTTGATATTTTGAGTTATCCCATGACTCAGGGGTTTCTCCTTCACGAATATAGGGATAATGTTTCTCTGATGAGCACGCGGAGTTAATGTCTTTGCTATTTATAAATAATTCAAATTGATAGAAACAGTTAAGGCCTTAAAAAGAAAACAATATATAACTTTGAAATAGGTAAATATGAAGAAGAAATAGTGAAGGTATAGAGCAATGTATAATCTTTAAATATGTAAAAATAAGAACAAATGAGTTCTTAGAGTTAGTATATCATATCACATGTGTCCACCACTGTTTCTTTGAAATTGTGAAAAGAAGGGAATAAATCCTATTTTACTCTATGATACCTTCCTACTGAAAATCAAAATGGAAACATTTCTTTTAATTTCTTTAAATGAATAAAAAAATGGTATCTGTTTAGAAATGGCCATACACACATTACTGCCTGTGCATGGAAATGTTCAGGCAAGAGAGAATTCTCCTTTGCATCTATGATGACACTTAATTTACAGTCTGTTTAAAATAGCACTATCTCTGATAGCTGAAATTAGCTTCATAACAGTTCTTCCCATTGCCACGTGGTGAAGCTGGCTCTGAGTCCAACTTTTAACATAGACATGTCACTAATTAGCACTGTCCACCATGGAGTCCAAAAAGGCTGTAATGAATGCACCACAATTGGAGGACTGAGTTCATTTCTCCATTTGAGTTTTGGAAGCAGTCCATTTTAATCTCTATGCAAAGGTCGACTTTTGAAGGAATAATTGTACTTTGTTTTGGTCCATCTGGACCAGGCTATAAATATGCCTTCCATGTTTTATAACATTAAGTTACAGAGATAGCACTCAGTGTCAGAGCAGTGTTCAAGAAGCCCTGTATGGGTGATTAACTTGAGAACATTCATCAAGTTGGTGTCTTGATCTTAAGGAAAAAATGCAATTTTAAGCTAGAAGTGATTTCTGAGCTCTTGATTTTAGTGAATGAGATGAATTCATTTGGAAAAAAACTGGTGGAAGGGTCCAAGGACTTTGTGCTCTCCCTTACTATTAATTCTAGTAAAAGAGGCATGATTTCCCCATTTTTCATATTAAATCTAGTTTTCCATGCCAGAAATTGCATTCAAACATTAAAATAAAAATAACAACAAAAATTGTAGTGGATCCTGTGGATTCAGGCCCATATACTAACTCCATATGATTATTTAGTCTCTTATACCCGCATATGTTTCTGCAGAATTTTACAACATGCTTCAAAAGCATTTGAGGTTTGGGATTTCCACTTGTTACTGTTTATGGTTTCAGTGTTCACATACCATTGATTTCTTCTTTCCCTCTCCAAACCTAAATGTCAGTTGTAATCTAAATTAATTTGCACTTGGAGTAGGCAAGCTGGTAATGTCAGTTCATGTGGAGAAACCCCAGGCCAAGCAGAGTATGTTAATTCCAGGTCTGTATTTTCATAGTTCTGACTTCTGTTTTCAGTTGCCCAAAAGTCAGCTATGCTCTTGTAATAATCATTTGGCAGATGATTTGAAAGATTCATACATTGATCTTTATTTAAAATTTTTGATATGTATAATTTAGAAAAATATGGTAACTTACAGTAAACATGCATAAGAATCAATTTAGTTGAGCTAACATATATAGCTTCATTTTAAATGACACAGATCAAAATGACAGAAACTCATTGTGTGCCCAAGTCACATGCTTTGGTCCGTTGTATCACAAACACATTTTGCATAAATTTGTCCAGTAGTGTAGATTATAAAAGACAAAAAAAAATGTTGAAAATAAGTTTGTCTCCCAAAATCAGATGTGTGTCATCTGTTATAAAATGACAGTTTCTACAGAATCACAAAACATGACCTCAATACTTGAAACCCCTTTAAGCATGTGTTGTATCTGGGGTAGTGATACTGGTGTTTCTGTAGGATAAGACCTAGAGAAGGTCAGCATCTTATTGCTTTAAAAATCATTTTCTGCTCATGGTTATGGAGTGATGCTATCTTTCTTAATAATTTAATATTGTATTTTAGAAGGACTACCAATAAATTCAAACTGGATATCTCTAAGGAAACTCCAGCATTGTGGGATAATACATTGTAAAGATTTGTCACTCATATTGTTTTAATAAAACACTAATTGGTCATTATCAAGGCATGATGTGGGAATGGCTTTCTGTATACTGTGAATATCAATCTTTAAATAAAGGAGCTGATTTGGGCCATTACAGGCACCATAGAAGAAGTTGTAGGAGAAATCAAAGCATAGGTAGGAGAAGCAGGGCAGAGGAGGGCAGATTGAGCAAGCTTCACAAGGAGCAACATGTAAGGAACACAGTTGAGCCATGGGTCACGTGGCAAACAGATGAATGGAAATGGGTTGATTTAAGATGTAAGAACTTGCTAACAATGTGCCTGAGCCATAGGCCAAACAGCATGAAGTTAATATAAGTGTCTGAGTCATTTCTGGGAGCCTGAGCAGCAGCAGCGGGTGGCTAAGGGGTCTGGGGCTACAGGTCTATGGGTCTGGGCCTCTGGTCGCCTGAGACCAAGAAACCCCACTACAACAAAGGCAGGAAGTACAGGTGGGACAATCAGACCAAGAGAATTCTGGGAAGAGGAAGAGCAGAGAAGATGCAGCCAGATGCAGAGGAAGGAAATGAGAAAGCTTGAATGACAAAAGGTACCAAGGCACATGGTTAAACATAGATAAGAATTTTGAGTTAATTTAAGTATTAAATCTAGTTAGTAATTAATTTGACCTACTGACTGAGCATTTATGGGTAATATTAAGACTTTGAGTAAGTTATTTGGGAAGCAGCTGCCAGGTATATGAGAGTCTTTGGTGGGATAGAAACTTCCTACTACACTTCATTTTTTTTTTTTTTTTTTTATACTCTAATTAACCGAGAAGCAGATAGGAAGGCATTACTTATTCTAAATATGTACTAAGATTATATTCCTTGTATTTTCAAACAGGACCAGGCTTACTTACACACACACACACAAAAGGTTATGAGGATCACAGACCCAAACAAGAGGCAAGCAACAAGGTAAAGCCATCCTTTGTGTTCACTTGTAAACACAACAGATGAGATGGTTTTATTTTATTTACTTATTTATTTATTTATTATTGTTAAAGTGTGAGCATTTGTAGATGAGTAGAATCTGTACAAATTTTATTTATACTTGAATACAATTTGAGACCTAATTGTAACAAAGGACGCACCATGCCCTGTCATTCCAAGACTACTCATGTACTGCAGGGCAATTAGATCATTAGCAATTGATTTAAGGAGAAATATCTTACTAGCCTAGTGATGACATATAAAGAAAACATAATATTTAATCCTAAATATTTATAGAATGTATTTATTATGTGAAGGTCTGCATGCGTATACTTTTCAATAAACATATGGCATAGCTTGTGCGATGTTAGAAGACAACTTCTGTGAGTTAGATTTTTCCATCTACCATGTAGTGTTTAGGAACCAAATTCAAGTCATGTTAGGATTGACTAAAAGTTCTTTTATCCATTGATCCATCCCACTGATCCTTAGTTCCTATTATTTTTAAATAAGCCTACATATCTTTATGAATTTCCTCAGGTTAATTATATACTATGAAAGTTGTGAAAATAAAAACAATTTTCAACTACAGAGTATTATGAAATGAGGGGCATTCAGGTTATTAGTTATAAGGTAACTTAAAAACATATTGCCAGTTTTGCTTTGGGGCTGGTTACAATCTGAAGTGTGTTACAGAACAATCAGTCCAGGTGGGTATTATCTTTCATTTCACTTCATTTTTCTGGAAATGTACAATACTAGTTCAAATTTAAATTGTTTGTATAAAAGTTTGCATAATTATCAAAGTATTTCTCCAATGTTTTTTATAACAAATTTTTACTATTTCCACAATTATCAAATCAAATCTAACATGTTTCTTTTCTCAACATATTTATTTTGAGATCAACTTCCATGGTTATATACAAATTTGATGTATAGACTCTAATTTCAGCAAAATACTTCCTTTCATGAACATATTTTATTTGTACATTTTATTCTCTTTCTTCCACTCTTTTGTTTGGTTCCATTTTTTTTCTTAATGTTACATATTCAAAGTTGTGCAATTAGCAAAGCATTTATTCCTCTCTAATGTGTTCCTACATTTTACTATGGTAAATAGTTTCCTGAGAGCAGGTGTGTGAGTAGTGAGCCCTGACATAGGTAAAGGCTTTACGGCTTTCCATAGTATCATAGTTTATCAACTAACTGATGTCAAAGATACAGCTGTTTCTTAGCTATAATTGCTGGACACATTTGATTATACTACGTGACTTTCTCCTTAGACAGACACCATGCCTTTTCCCTCTCCCCATTTCCTCCTTCTTCCCTCCCTTTCCTTCCTTTCCCTTTTCTTTTCTCTCTCTCCCCCTTTTCTCTTTCTTTTCTCTTCCTGAGAATTTGACAATTTAGTCCAAGACCTTGTACATGCTAGATGCATGTTCTACAACTGAACTACATTTTTGGCCCTTGTTTTATATATTTCCTTTGAGACAAGTCTGGATAAGTTTGTCTGGGCTACTTTTGAACTCACTCTAGTTAATATATAACTGCAACATGCAATTCTACTGATTCTACTTTCTGAGTAGCAGGGATCAAAGGCCTGAAGTACTAGGTCTTCTCTATCCTATCATAGTTATTCATATTAAAAATGTCCGGATGGGGCATTACAAACCCCACAATAGTATAATACTATAGTGTAGTCAGAAGTTTTTCTGTCCTACCCAACTTTTCTCAATCCCACTCAGATTGCAAAGTCACTTATAAAATAATTTTTCAGACCTTAATAATATAGTAACTACTGGGCCACTTGTTCAAATAAATTGCTATCTAACTCTTATGCTTACATTAACCCATGATTAATGTTTAGTCACATGGCTTGTTACCTTTGCTTCAGTGCAGCATTCTCATCTTTGCTTCTGACTGGCATCTGCTACTCTGCCTTTTCTTTTCCCAGAATTATCCTACTCTGGTTGCCTTGCCTCTACATCCTCCTACTAGCAAAGCAGTATTTTATTAAACCAGTACAAGTGAAAAATCTTTATGGTGTACAGGAGACTAGTCTCACAGTACTACAGAATAGTTAAGGAAAGACTGACGCAGCCCGAGGGTTCAAAGGAACTCTACTAGATACAAGGATAAACAGTTCTTATCAATGTAAAGAGAATCACTTCATTCACATAGTTAAGAGACTAATTTAATCCAAGTCTCTAGCTGCTGAATTTAAGAGCTGGTATATGACTCAGAGCTCTTGCATATTAGAGTACTGAGACAATGTATAACAGAGATACAGGGTTTAACTGAAAACTCTAGAGATCCATTTAGGTGTAGATAAACTGTCAAATCCATGACATAGTCACCAAGAGGCCAGTGAATGTGGCTGTGCCCATGTTTTATGTTCTTATTTTTTCCTGTATGTTCATTTTATTATGATTATTTATTAAAAATCTTTTTTATCCCCTGCTTCCCCTCCCTTCCCTTCTCCCAATCCCCCACAGCCAACCTTCAGCCTCTCCCTTCCCCATTCACCCATCTCTTTTCCCAAAAAGGGCAAGAAGTCCCAAGGTGGGTTAGCTCTGTGTGGAACTGCCACTCCAAGCAAGTCTGATTTCCTCATCTCAAAATCAAGACTGGGTTAGGCATTCCTCTGCATAGAGTTGGCACCTAGGTGCCAGCCCACACACAGCAACACAGTCTGATTCCACCACTCAAGGCTCCACATACTGCTCATGCCAATTGACATTGCCTACCCTTGGAGTGCCTAACTCTTTTTTCCTGATTGCTCCCTGGTGGTTTTTATTCCTTCACTGAGTTTCCCAGTGCTCCAGCTAGACATCACTGTGGGAATTTTTCTTATAATCCCCATCTCCAAGCTCATACAGACTCTCTTCTCTGCTATCAGCTGAACCAGGAACTCTGCACAGTGTTCAGACATGGATCTCGGCCTCTGCCTCTACTCATTGTTAAATGTAGGTTCTGTGATAACACTTAGGATGGCTATTCTTTTTTTTTATAGGGGAAGTCCTGTTTAGGCACCTGTTACAATGTGCTTTCTTGGTCCCAGGTGGACAGAGGCTCAGACCTACAGACCTGCTGCATGAGACCCTTTAGCCGCCTGCTGCTGCTGCTCAGGCCCCAGAAATGATACAGATGCTTATATTAACTTCATGCTGTTTGCTCTATAGCTTAGGAACATTGCTAGCTAGCACTTTCATCTTAACTCAACCCATTCTCATTAATCTGTCTGCCCATGGCTCACCTGTGTTCCTCACATGTTGCTCCTTTGGGCTTCTGGCTCTGTCTGTCTCTGACTCCACCCTTCCTTTCCTACATATTCTGATTCCTCTGCCTACTTTTTCTATGGTGCCTGTCAAGGGCCAAAACAACTCCTTTATTTAAAGATTGCTATTCACAGCATACAGAAAAGCATTCCCACATCACCTCCCCCTTTCTGTCTAATCAAAAAGGAAGGTTTCAATTTTAACATAGAAAAATTACATATAACAAAATAGCTATCAAGCAAGAATTGCAGCTACAATATCTAGTTTATTGACTGTTTGACAGTGTGCTCTTAAAACTGGACATGCAGGTTCCATAGGAAGGTGACATCTGAACTTTGGCAGAACAAGCCCAGATGGTCATTCAGGTTCCTGATTTACAGAAAAACTATCAGACATTCTTTAGGTTTCAAGGAGAAGTGACCTATGGGTGTGCAGAGTAGATTTCCTGCTTCACTGAAATGAAAAACAACTCTGGGCCTGTAGGCTGAAGATGGATGCCCCAACTTTATAAAGAAACTTTGGGTGACTGTCCAGGAATATAGGTGTCATCATCTCTGTCATTTCTAGATTTTGGAAGTTGCTTGGACTTCCAGTTTACTTGGGTAAATATATCCTTCTGTGGTCTTTGATGTAGTTGAAGATTAGATAGTTATAGTTTTTCTTAGTCATTTGAAAGGTACATTGGATATGAAACTTTAGATTCATAAGGATAAGGTAGATGATAGAGTATTTTCTTTAATTTTGCTAAATACAAATAGACTAGATATTGTAACTGTAATTCTTGCTTCATGGCTATTTTGTTACATGTAAATTTGCTATGTTAAAATTGAAACCTTCCTTGTTGATTAGACAGAAAGGAGAAGGTGATGTGGGAATGCTTTTCTGTATGCTATGAATAGCAATCTTTAAATAAAGGAGCTCTTTTGGCCCATAGAAGTCACCATAGAAAAAGGAAGGGGAGGAATCAGAATAGGTAGGAAGAGCAGGGTGGAGTCAGAGACAGACTGAGCCAGAAGCCCAAAGGAGCAACATGTAAGGAACACAGGTGAGCCATGGGCCTCATGGAAGACAGATTAATGAAAATGGGTTGAGTTAAGATGAAAAAGCTAGCTAGCAATGTGCCTGAGCCATAGGCCAAACAGCATGAACTTAATATAAGAGTCTGAGTCATTTTGGGGGGCCTGAGCAGCGGCAAGTGGCTAAGGGGTCTGGGCCTGCAGATCTGTGGGTCTGGGCCTCTGGCTGAATTGGGCCAAAAAACCACATTGTAACAGGCACCCCCTCCACTATTGGTTAGAATCTTAGCCAGGGACATTCTGTGAATTCTTGGAGGTTTCCCTAGCAGCAGTCTCTTTCCAACCACACATTGGCTTCCTCTATTGAGATATCCATCTATTTTGTTCTCACTCTTTGTTGCTTCTCTTACTCAACCGTCTTCTCTCATGATCATGAGATGTTCTCTTTATACGGTTCAGGTGAGAGGGCAGCCTCATTTGTAAATATGATGTGTTAAGTTCAGCAGCTTTTTTTCCACATCAGTTTGAAGCACTCATGAATTCAAGTGTTGGATAAGTAATGTTAAGTTTAAAGATGATAATTTTTATGTTTAAATTATTAGCTTGTGTTGTCTCCCGAATAAGTGCCATTCTGGGCCTTATGGCCCATCCTCTTCCCCTAAGGACTAAAACCTTGTTTACAGGGGGAAAAAGGAACTACAAATCTCCTTATCGCTGCCACCTGCTGAGTGCTAGTCTCTTGGGATCCTCTATGACCTTGGGCGTGCCCAGATGAGGAGGCAGGGTGTGTAAGAGAGTTAAGGTGACAGAGAGCTGAGACAAAAGACACAGGAGTAGGGACTCAGGCAGAAGCTGGAGAGCAGGCAGAAGCTGGAGACAAGCTTGGAATAGAGTCAGTGTGTGTGAGCAGGAGCAGAAGGAATCCAGCATGGCGGGAAGCTAGAGGGGAAAAAGCTAGGCGAGATGCAGTGGCAAGACAGAAGCATGGCTAAGGGACAGACAGGTCTAAGAGATAACATGTACTGAATAAAGCTCAGGTCTCTCAGTGTATGGAGAGCCTGAATGATGGAACCTAAACGACTCCTGAGTGTAGACTTAATTAATCTTGACTCTCCTTGCCTGGGACAAAACTCGGACCACAAAGAAACCAGACGCGGTAAGTGGAGGTCCTCACCGAGATCCACTCGGTAAGTGGAGGTCCTCACCGAGGTCCAGGAAAGTAGGATTAAGCGTACAAGACTCACCGGTACAGAGACCGGGGGAGGGAATCTGGGAAAAAATACCCAGGGATAGGCGCCTAATAGAAAAGAAATATATATGGAAATATAGAAATATGAGAAACTCAAGTTCGGCTGGTTCCGAACTTGGAGAGTTACTAAGGTAACAGGGAATTTAAATAAAGGATGGACCGCACTCGGATAAGGGAGTTTAGTACATGGTTCTTGACGGGGGGGGGGAGCCTTAAAGTTTATAAAAGACATTGAGAGATCCAGCTAAAGTAAGTTTAAAAAAATAAAAAAATAAATAAATAAAAAAAGAGAAAAAAAAACTTATAAAAAAGAACAGATAAGCCACGTGCCACGTGGCAGACAGATTAATAGAGATGGGTTGATTTAAGATGTAAGACTTAGCAAGCAATGTGCCCCTTAATATTTATACTGATAGTGTCTATGTGGCTAATATTATGCCCCAACTAGAAGTGGCCCCTCATGTGGGAGAATCATCAAAAATTGTTACCCAGTTACAAAGCTTACAGATTTTGATATGGTCCAGAAAACAATCTGTGTTTGTAGGACACATTAGAGAACATTCTGGCTTGCCTAGACCACTGACCAAAGGCAATGCGTGGGCAGATAAAGCTACCCAAATAATTTTGGCTCTACAATTACACAAAAAGTTTCATCTCAATGCTCAAATGTTAAGGCATCAGCCACAATGCATCCTCTGGACAATGGCAACCGCCAGCACCCGCTGGCCAGAGTTGGGGGTGGGCTGTCTGTGTTTATCCACCAGGTGCTGAAAAGCCAATCTGGATACCTGAGAGGTGTGTGCGTCCTGTTCAACATGAAAAGATTGTGGTTCCTGAAGCTTCTGGTGAGGCCAGTAAATAAGTAAGTAAGTTTAAAAAAAAAAAAAAAAAGCCCTTTGTTTTCTACTGTTTTTGCCTTCAATTTAGGCCACTGACACGGCTGCCAATACGGTGCCCATACAAAAAGCTTTCATAACATATGATTGAGGCAGTTGCTTTTAATAGCACTGCTAAGTAGAATGCCAGCACTCATTTTTAAGCTACCCCATACCTCTTGGTCACTTCACCCAGATTCGAACCCTGGAGGGTGGGAAGGGTTTCTCTTAAACTGTTCAGCTCTAAATTTCAGCTTAAGCAACTGATTGGAGTAAAGAACATCCCAGTGCCCTGTTGGTACGAGTTCCAGCTGCAGTGATGCCAGTAGCGTTTCTTCCGACCAAGATCCATCTCCCAGGTGCAAAAGAGAAACTTCAGAATAACTACACAGTCACCCTGCTGCTTTTGGAGCTACAGCCTCGGAAAATACATTGAGCCAGACAGCCAGAGCTGCATCCTTGATGAACCAGCTATCAGCCAGAGTGGTGACTGCCTTTGAAATTCCAGAGACTTTAATGGACAAATACATTTTAAAATTTATCCGTCAACCAACAAACTGCCCTATTGACATTTTGCATATGTAATAATTGCTATTGTGTAACTTTGGATATTCTGATATTTGTGTTACCTCAAGCAAGATAGAAAATGTTAAGTCAGCAGTTGCATATTGTTAAACCAGTGTTTTGGGGGTCCCTAGAATGCAATCTTTAAATTACACCTTGCAGTTAGCATATATCTTTATACCCCTTGAGACTAGTGGCTTATAGAATACCCTGACTAGTGGCTTCCCAATGGTCTGGATTTATATCCCTTCTTAATATTTTGCCTCAAAGGTTGGCATGCTGTCTTTTCATTCTAATACGCTGCAAAAGCAGCAAGGTCATCAGCAGAAAATAACAAAACAGGCTTCTGGCCTTGTAACTCCTGACTGATGCTCAGATATGCATATCAATGTTAGAAGGACTCTCCCAATGACAGGCAACTTCCCCGCCTGCTATATCTACCTAAGACAGGAGTTGGCAAATCCAATGACGGGTTCTATAGCAGGGGCTAGGGGTCGAACCTAAGACAGGGGTTTCTTTCTCTATATTTCTTTTTTAATAAAGGGGAGTGAGATGTTGTCTCCCGAATAAGTGCCATTCTGGGCCTTATGGCCCATCCTCTTCCCCTAAGGACTAAAACCTTGTTTACAGGGGGAAAAAGGAACTACAAATCTCCTTATCGCTGCCACCTGCTGAGTGCTAGTCTCTTGGGATCCTCTATGACCTTGGGCGTGCCTGTGTGTGAGCAGGAGCAGAAGGAATCCAGCATGGCGGGAAGCTAGAGGGGAAAAAGCTAGGCGAGATGCAGTGGCAAGACAGAAGCATGGCTAAGGGACAGACAGGTCTAAGAGATAACATGTACTGAATAAAGCTCAGGTCTCTCAGTGTATGGAGAGCCTGAATGATGGAACCTAAATGACTCCTGAGTGTAGACTTAATTAATCTTGACTCTCCTCGCCTGGGACAAAACTCGGACCACAAAGAAACCGGACGCGGTAAGCTTGTCTCATGGTTTGTGGTAAACAGATGGATAAATGATAGCTGTTCTCTTGAACAAATAGGATTTAAAGTGATTCTGCTTCAGCATTCACACTCAAAATGGACATATAACTATAGTGAGAATGGAGCCACTAAAAACAGGATACAACCTGGAATATCAGTGCTACCCACCA
This sequence comes from Phyllotis vaccarum, assembly GCA_033318265.1. Lineage (NCBI taxonomy): Eukaryota > Metazoa > Chordata > Mammalia > Rodentia > Cricetidae > Phyllotis > Phyllotis vaccarum. The sequence continues at coordinate 119,403,068 of JARWLC010000002.1, read as the reverse complement.
GGTAATTTCAGGACAGGGCACAGTTTAAGCTTAAGAAAACTTGTATATATCCTCTAGAAAATGGAATGAGGAGAGGTTCTGATGATAGTGGGAACTGGTAATGTGTTTTCTCTCTTTCTACTTCACAGAGATGGTGAAAATAGTTTATTTAAAAATAACCATTTCATTAGAAACTTGGAGGAAAACCTCAGCCTTGCTAAGGACTGTTCTTCAAATATGGTTGTGTTTGTACATGTTTTCCCTAGGGAATACAGACCTACAAATAGTTGTTAATGTTAACATAAATTTAAAATTAGCATACAAAAATATCTAAAGTGTTCACAGTGGCATAACCAAAGTATAAATAGCTTACTGTGGATGTGTACTTCAACACTAAATCCTCAGGACATCCTCCATTTTTAAATAAATGTGTGTATTCCTAAGATGCTATATACTCAACAAAATGCAGACACATTGAGGCAAAAGACTTCAACAAGGTATCAAGCCTCAGTCTATGCCCAGGCCTAGTGACGTAAATGGCACTGTGCAGGCTTATAAATTGAGCTACAAAGATACTACCTACAAGAAAATAAGAAACTGAGTGTGTAGAATACAAGACTTCAAGAAAGGTTTGAACAAACAGCATCAGTGTGTACAAGGTACACAAGCAAATTAGCCGGTTCTGAATTGGAACCTGTGTCCCAACCAAGTTCAGGGTACTTAGGGAACACTATTATGGCACATGGAATAATTCCCTTCTCATACTTCATACATGTATATTAGTCATGTTTAATTTTCTGGTGTCCATTGTCTTCTCTTTTCTGACCTTATTTATATGGTGACTGCTTGCCTTGAAGCTAATGGTTCTATGGCTTGCTTTAGTACAACTCCTTCCTTAGCTTAGTAATCACCCAGAGAAATTTCTGGTTTAGGACTTCCATTGTAAATATAGCTTCACATATGAACAATCAAAATTCTAGAGGCACAGCTTCCTTATTGTGGACACAGAAGCCTTTATCTTGGTACCCGTGAAATCTACAGATCTTAATGAATGGGTGTGTCTCTTTCATTTCTCAGTCTACATAAAATCCTCTTTAGAATTTTTCTTGAATGTTTCCTTGAAATGTTATTTATTTTAAAATACTTATAAATTTTATTGTAGAAACTGTGTGAATAAAAAAAATCCCGCATGAATATAGTTTTTATAACTATATAAAAGCTCATTAGATACATACTTGGGTCTGGAAATGTGTCTTTATAACCATGTGTTCTTCATTCCATCATACAATTTTTACTGAATAGAATATATGAACATCTATATCAATCCTCTGTACATGTTAATTATATTTTAATATGTGCATATTATTCGTATTTTTATAAATATTACTTTTGTTTATTGCTGAATAGAAAGCAAGGTAGATAGAAGTTTTTCTCTGTCTTGCTAGGCCCCATAGTCTATAGGAATCTTTCTCACAGAGGATAGAGAAAGACATCACATATCAAAACAGAAGAGATTCATTCTCAGAACTGTTAACTCAAAGGAAAGATCCACATTTTTTTCTACCTTTCAAAGTTTTAAATGCTTTGAATATTGGAGCAAGTAGCTGAGATTTCAGCACTCACCAGTGGTCCTCATGCATATAGAAGGAATGGTGATGGTGCTCATGGGATTGAAATGATAGCTCATCTAAGTAGCAAATACACACTGTTCAGAAATGATACTGTTTGCATTTTCGTGGGTCTTAAAAGACTACTGAAACAAAGATCTCATAACATAAGATGTCAGTAGAATAGTGGTTGCAGAAAATTTTAAAGGCTAGTATACTTACCCTATACAAGGAAAATTTGTTAGCCAAACAATTGCCAAACCTATTTCTCTTTATAATTGCAGAAGTCCATGACTGGTAAAAGCTATTCTAGATCATCAGGCCAGAATTTTAGAAAATAAAAGAAGGTTGAGTTTTTAATTTAATCACTTTCATAGTAAATGTTCAAGTTCTCTCTTGAAACACAGTCAGGAAAATTTATGAACATAAAGTAATAGGTCTGAAAGAAAAACAAGAGAATTGCTTTCTGAGAACTTCAAAGAGATGAATAAAAGAAGACAATCTCCAAGGGTCAGATTCATCCCTGTTCTGTAATTGGATAAATAAAAACATGCTGGATATTTCAGTGTGATGTACTTGAAAATTATATATGTGACAAATATTTATGGTACTTTTGTTCTGATTCTATAACTAAATGAACATCCACTTCCCTTTTTATAGGCCAACTATTTATAATTAATTTTCTATGCAGAGGACAAAAATAAAATTCAACACCCACAAAATTTTTATTTTCACACAATTTATTTGTCAAGTTTAACTGAAACAGCCCAATTGATTGTGAAGCTGAAATTCATAAGGCTCAAAACTCTCCACAGGCTTCATGATCCATGAAAATCTGAAAGTAGATAGGAAAAAAAGGAGCTAATTTTTCTAGAAAACACTTTATATATTATTTCCTAATAACAAAAACTATAGTAATGTCATTGTAATAGAAGACAGGGCCTAACTTGACCCTATATAAAAGCAGCTATAATCATAACCATAGAAATCTCACTGAAAGTAACCAATGAAACATTCGGCAAATTTTTTGCCCAAATGAATTGGAAAATACTGAAAATATAACCTCAGTTAACATGGCAGATAAAGATAGAATGCAGCTCGATTCCCCATTCAACTATTTCAAGTGTATTGACAAGCCAGATCTATTTTTCCACAACAGTAAAAAATAAGAAAAGAATAAGTGAGAAAAAAGAGGAAAGGAAGAGAAACTAGGAACCATTATGAGACCATGAGCTTATGAAAATGCCATTGCATTTGTTCTGTGTTCGTCATCTACTGCTGGGCTTTTGGGAAAACTTAATTCTTCAACCATGATCAATTATCCATTGGAGATAGTTTCTGGGTTAAGAAGGCAGGCTATGTCCACTCTCTCAGCACTTGGACTCCATCAGGCCCAGGTGAGTGCTCTCACATTCTCTGTGAGTTCACTTGTGCATTCATCTTGCTGTATTTAGGTTATCTTGTTATCTTAGTATTCTCCATCCTCTCTGACATTTACAATCTTAAAGCCTCCTCTTCTGAAAAGTTGGGCCCTTAATGGAGAAAATGGATGAGGGCATTCAAAGTGGAATAAGTGTTCTAAGGTCTCTCACACTTGCACATTGTCCTGCTTTGGGTCTGTATTTTTCTCATGTACTATATGAGGAAGTTTCAATAATGATAGCTAAAACACTGATCTATGAGTACAGCAAAATGTCATTAGGAGTTCTTTATTTCTATGATCCTTTGGCAGAATAATAGGGTTTGGTAACAAGTGATGTCATTTGGGGTCTGTCTTTCTGTCATTTGTCAATTCCATTAGCTTGCCTTCATACATGTATATGTTTTAGGAAGCTTTTGTTGTATTAAATTTCCATTTGGCACTTCAAGTTTTCCTTAATCCTAGCTGTCCCTTCGCTACCCCCTCTTTTACCTCCAACCTTCCTCCTTGTCTCTGTTGAAACCCTTGTTCAAGTACACTCCTTCCATCTATAGCTATGTACTCTATGTTTCCTTTCAACCAAAGGTGATTCAACCTCTCCTCAGCCTCTTACTCTATACCTAACCTCTGTGTGTTATATATTATAGCCTGCTTATCAAATATTTAAATCTGATATCTACATATAACTCAATATATATCATATTTGTATATTTATGTATGGGTTACCTCATTGATTACATTTATGATTTTATTTTTAGCAGCTGAGTAATATTCCATTGTATAAATGTGCCACAATTTCTTTAGCCTTTAGTCCATTGATATACATGTGGGCTGTTTTAAATTTCTGGCTGATTACCTGGCCATAACAAAGTTGTAAATTTAAGAAAAACATACCAGGGACTTTGAAGATATATAATAGATGAAGTGGTTTTCCAGAATCTCCACTAAACTTTCAAAACAGATCTAGAGGAATAAAACATACGACATAAATATACATACAAAAGAGAGTGGATGGATGTTAATAGAATAAAAAAGAGAGCAGGAGTGTCATTTCAGTGTTAAGAACACTTGCTATTCTTTCAGAAGACAGGTTTATTTCCAAGCACACTTATTGGTAGCTCCTAATTGCCTGTAGCTCCAGTTTTACAGAATCCACACTTATAGATTCTGCAGGCAGTGCATTTACAGGGACAAACCCACATTCCCTGACTCACATCTATACACATAATTAAAGATGAAATAAAACAATAAAATACAAGCCATCAAAATTTGATCATCTGTAAATTTAGAAAATGATGTACAGACAACTGAAATTTGAAAGAAACATAAAATATCTCTTGGGAAAGTAAGAGCAAGACTGTGCAATTAAGTGGCAGGAATGGCTAAAATAAACAATATTCTATCAGCTGCTATACCCACCTCATCCAATTTACTCCATTACTCCTCAGTGAGGAATGTCCTATAACACTCAGACATTCTTTAAACATGACATTCTAAATCAAGACTTTTACTATATATTCAGTCTGGATTCAATATTTAAAAGTAGTCCAAAATTTGAAGAGAGAGGAGGTGTGCTCTCTGAATGATTGTAATATAATATATAATGTGCTATATTGTCATTCAGTTCATATTTTAACCATACCAGATGCTAAAGTCAAGATTTATTGACATTTTTACTAAGATCACATCTTATCAAAGCCTTGTATTACTCCCCAGATAATTATGGCTTTAAAAATACTATTAGAATGAGTAATTGTTACTTTCATAAACAAACACAGATTAAAAAAACAGCTTATATTTTGAGGAGATCAGATAGGCTCTGAAAGGCAGATCTATCCTATTCTTGTTATTCCTGAAAAGACATGATTTTACTAAAATAACCATGATATATTGCAAGCCAGAACTATCATTACAATTATTGGAGTTAATATCCTCTGCTTTAGTTTCATCTGTTAACATGTCAATTCTCATTGCCTAAGTTCCTCCAGTCATCTCAAAAAGAAATATATTTCAGTATAATGTAGCTCAAGTATGAAGTGCTAACAAGAAAAGTAAAATCTTGTCTTAGGTGACAAAAATCAGCCACTGGAGGATAACAACATGGATCCATTAGATGCTTTGTGTTCTGGGTTCTGTGATATTTACAATAACAAAAAATAATAAAGAGAAGGAAGAGGAGGAGGATGGCATAGGCAAAGAAGAAGGAGAAGCAGCAACAGCAAATTCAGCCATATGAACAATGAATGGACACCAGGAAAGTACTCTCCTGTTCAATGAGTAATTCTAAATTAAAGAAGGACATTCGATCTGAGTGTCACACCAATCACCACCCATGAGGGACCTCACACATCCACACAATGGAAAGTGTTAGTAAATCAAGTGAGTACATTATTCTTAGTATGCACACACACTACAGAGAACAGGCTATTGTGTGCTTATGAAACTGCTCAGCAGGAAAGAATATTTGCTACAGAAACATGAAGCTCTGAGTTCAAATTCCCAAATCCTATGTATAAAGCTAAGTGTGATCATGCTCACTGATAACCCCAATGCTACAGAGAGTGGAGACAGGAGGACTACTGGTACTTGTTGAGAATGAGCCATATACAAACTAAGTGAAAACTTTTATTTCAGAGCAATAAGGTGAATAATGATAGTTCAAAAACACTTGACTACATCCTTCGCCCTATGGATATGCTCTTGCACGTAGGTGCTCATTCACCATAAAACCACATGCACACATACACACACACACACACACACACACACACGCACACGCACACGCACACGCACACGCACACATGCAGCTGCTTTCTTATACATCTATCTTCTTACAGGCAGTAATGTCTCTGATAGACATGAGAAGCTGGTCATTTCATAACTGTTGCAGACCTGACCCTTCAGATGCCCAGACACTCTCTCACCATTATCTGATCTTGCGTCACAATCTGCTATGAACACATCAATTGTCTTCCTTAAAAAAAATCATAAAACAAATAAAACAAACAAACAAAAAACAGAGTTTGACTAGATTCATAACTGTCATAATTTTAGTTGGGTGTTGCCTCATTGGATCCACATCAAGCCCATACTGGTTTCTTTAACAGTAGAAAGAAAAAAAGCAATAATCTAGCAGATTCACTCTACGGCTCTTCCTGGAAACCTCAATAAAGCAATTCTTGAAAAAAATCATTACACAATGATGTGTCTGAACCCAGTTGTGAAGAAGATTGGCACCATCTCTCAGTGTTACCATTAGTGAAAATCTGCAACTACCACAGGAGGCCAACAGTTACACCGAGGCTCCAAACATACTTAGTGGATAGGTACAGAAAGCACATCCTCACTTTTGTAAAAGTCTCTGGTTTCCACTCCTGAAGGAACATACAACTTAAAATATTCCACTCAGTTTTATAGAACATTGTGCCATGGAAAATGATTTTTATGGCTTTACTTATGTTTTACAAACAGGTTTTGTTTCTATTTTCACTCCTACATTTCACTCATATATGCTTTTTGGATTGAAATTGTTGAATGACCTTTTTTCTTCTTAAGAAAATTTCAGTTTGTTTTTTTTTTTCACAAGAGTCTGTTATGTCAGAAATATGTTACTTAAATAATGTATCTTTATTGCAAGAAACAGAAAACAAAGTTTACATTATAATTCTATTGCCCTTGATCATGATGTTTCAGATTATAATTTTTTTTAGCACAACCATATGTTTATTTTTTGGAAGCCTATATTTTAAGAAGCATCTGATAGTTTAAAATATTTTATGCTTTTCTTATGTAATTTGATTAGAACATGTTTTTGCTCTCTCTTAGAAATCTTTTTTCAAAGTATATCCCACTTTCAAATATGCATTTGCATTGTGCTCTCAATCCAGATTCAAAGACACCAGTTTATTTAGTAGGTGTGTTGATGGCTATTATCACACTTGAAGGAAGTTGTAGTGTATCATAAACAATTCAATTTAGATCATAGCTTGAGCTTGGGGGAACTCATGAATCAACTCACTTTCCACTGAAAGCTCCAGCCCAAGACCTGGCGTTTATAAGTGTGGTTATAACACTTCACTTACTAATCAGACCATTTTGTTTCCCTCACACTAACATTCCTGAATCTCCATCTTCTCTTGACCCCACAAAATGATTTATTTCCTAATTGCTTCAACCTATGGGCACATTACATACTTTAAAACAATACATTAATCTAGTGCTTTTCACCCAGAAAACAGACAAAGCTATCCCTCTTGATAACTCCCTCTGGTGATTACAGAAAAAGCATTCTGGACTTAAACTGTGTTGAAGAAGCAGCAAGAGATGACACATCTCTCCCACAGGTGTCCAGACGTTGGCTATGGCATACTGCCAATTGAAGGCAAAAGCCACAGTTTCAAGCTTTCCTTAGAACCTTGTAAGTCTCCAGTCTACATAGAGTGGGAATTCTGGAGAGTACAGGGGACAAATCACAGCATGCATGAGAGCCTGTTTAACTTCTCCCTCTCCCTTCCTGAACTAGCATTTGTGTAGTGGGTCTTCCCCACTGTTATTCCCACATTCTTTAGGTTTAAAACTTGTATCAAGCAACAAAGTGTTCATTTTCCAATGTTCACACATTGATTTGGAAAAAGAATTTTATTTGTCACCAAGGATGGATGAGTGTCCATCCCTTCATATATCAACTTCCTTTAAAGTTCATACTTATTCTATGTTAAATTCTTTTGATACATTTTCATAGGTATTTTCCCTCATCATTTAGATTATAAAGTATATGTTAAAGATAGCACATATACTTATTATATGGAGACAGAAACTTGGTTACAAGAATGTGAGACATTTAAAGGAAATAATGAAGTTATTTTCATCTTTGAAAGCATGATTCTTGACTATGGCTTAGGTGGTGAATAAAAGTATCATGTGCTTTATACATTGGCTTAATTCTATTGTCATATATCCTGCATTATTTTCAGAAGACTCTAATGTGATTAACTGAATTTCCCTTTTTTACTTTTTCCTGTTTGAAGTGAAGCATTGCGAGAACCAGCCAAAATTCCACATTCCTGTTGTTCCTGTGCTTAGCTTTGTTTAGACATAAGCATTATCCCAAAGGGCTTTAGAGATGACTTGTGGTTTTTAGATTTTATGTTTTTCTGTATATATGTATGTGTTATTATATTTATGCTCACATATTGATTAACATTAAGTTGTAAATATCTCAGGTGATAGAAACTATGCATATGTTCTCTTTTTCAGACAACAGTATTTTTTTGAAGTTGAGCTTTAATTTGATCATTTTGATCCCCATATAGTACAGTAGGTATTTGCTGCTATGACCTCTATAAAAAAGACACATTGAATAAACATCCAAACCCAAAATCTGTGGTGGGATTCAGGTGTCAGCTGATAAGGTCTGAAGACGCCCATCCAGGGTCCCCATTCTGGCGCCATGCAGTGGCTGGTTTGGTCTAGTGGTTAAGATTCTGTGCTCTCACCATTGTGGCCTGGGTTCCATTTCCAGTCAGGAAACTAACTAACTAACTAACTAAATAAATAAATAAATAAATAAATAGATAGATAGATAAATAAATAAATAAATAAATAAGCAAGCAAATAAATAAATAAATAAATAAATAAACAAACAAACAAACAAACAAACAAACAAACAAACAAACAAATAAATAAATAAATAAATAAATAAATAAATAAATAAATAAATAAATAAATAAAAGCAAGAGAGAACAGGCCCCAAGATCCCAGCAGCCTTTTATGAATAGGGTTGGCCACTCCCCCTTCCGGAGCCCAAGACCCTGGATAGGCGTCTTTGGACCTTATCAGCTGACACCTGAATCCCACCATAAAAATCCTCAGATGTCAAGACTGGATATTCAGTGAGAGCCTAGATCCTGACTTTCAAAGGAAGTTATAACTAGAGAAATATATTTTGTGATCCAATTAGTCTAACTGCCCATGTTAATTAGATAGATAATCTCACATTTACCAGTAGCTCTGGGTGGCTGATGATGGGAAATACTTAATAGGAACTGGACCTATATTACACCTAAAATGTAATATTAGATCAATAGTGTTGTCCTTTACCACAGATACACTAATTTTTCACTAAGCATGAACAGTGGGACATTTCCTGTTTTACTACATTGCCATAGTTTGTTTGGATACTTCACTCTTTATGTCAGGTACAGTATTCAATTTTGCTATAATTCATTTTGGTAACATTTATTTCCCTCTAGTGGGCTTCTGGGTACTTCCTTCCTTTTTGAATTTCCATCTGCTGTGACAGGTCTGGGAATCTCACAAGGCTAATGTAGTTAGCGTAGTCTTTAAAGCCTGAACACAGCACGGGCTGCATAAAGAGTAAAAGAGTTCAGAACACAATCGTCATGGAGATCAGTTTCCATGAGAGAATGTGGAAACACGGTACATTCACATGTTCCCACATCCAGTGAAACAGAAGAATGGGATTATTAGTGAGTTTGTTGGTTCTGGGGATGCTACTTATACCATTCATTGGTGGAGATCTTGTTATCCCCAGAAAAAAACAAACAGAAACATCTAGTGGTAGGGTTTCTTTGGTCCCAGGCAGCCAGGGACCTGGACCCACAGACCTGCCCTGCCAGACCCCTCAGCCGCCCAGCTGCCCGCCGCTCAGACCCCCAGAAATGACTCAGACGCTTATATTAACTTCATGCTGTTTGGCCTATGGCTCAGGCACATTGCTAGCTAGCTCTTACATCTTAAATCAACCCATTTATATTAATCTGTCTGCCACATGGCCCGTGGCTCACCTATGTTCCTTACATGTTTCTTCTTGGGTGGCTGGCTTGATCTGCCTCTGACTCAACCCTTCCTACCTATTCTGATTCCTCCTCCTACTTCTTCTATGGTGCCTGTCAAGGCCCAAAACAGCTCCTTTATTTAAAGATTGAGATTCACAGCATACAGGAAGGCATTCCCACATCAGAAACGCTCTACACATATTATAGTATTTTGTTTTTTAAGCACTGTGCTTTCTATTCAATATGATTGAAAAAGTATATTAGTGTAAATGAGCATACTCATTAATTTCCAAAACTAAGCCATTTTAAACTTTATATACACTATCTACTACGTAAGGTGATACAGCACCTGCATCCTAAAAAACTTCCAAAGTTGCTTTCAATTTTTTACTGACTCTCTATTTGCCATTTTAATTGTTTCAGCAAAGTGCTTAATCTTCCACATGCTGCTCAAACCCAAAACCATAACCAGCTTTGTCACTGAGCCTCTTTGGTACTCCACCAGCTGTACCCTCCTCCTTCTATATTCTGTATCCATTTGTCTTTCTTTCCACTGTTTGGAAAGATAAATCTCTTTTTCACTCATCTCTTTTCTTTCATGACTTCTAATCTTCTACTCCTTTCAAGGTCTTCATTTAACCACGCATTTTAAAATACCAAACTTCATGATTTTTCCCAGGATGTCTTTTACTGGCTTCTCAATGAAATCTAGATGAAAATGTAATTTCATTGTAGCCAGAAGTTTTCTGAGCTTTTCAGGCTTGAGGTCTTAAGAAATCTCGTCCAAACATGATCCTACAGTCACTTATAAAATAATTACTCAGAGGCTTATATTATTTACAAACTGTTGAGCCTGTGTCCCAGGCTCATTTCTAATTAGCTCTTATAACATAACTACCCATTTCTACTAATCTAAGTATTTCCATGTATTCCATGGCTTTATGTGTGCCACATTATGTCTTGCTTCCTGGGTAGCAGCTTACAGAACCTCCCTGACTCCATCCTTTTCCTCCTTTATCTTTGGTTGGATTTCCCACCTGTCTCTAAGCTGCTTTGGAATAGGCTACAACAGCTTCTTTATTTACCAATGGTAATAAAGCATATTCACAGCATAAAGAAACATCTTCCCCATCATTTTCTTTCAAGGTCCAAGTAACTAAATTTCTGCTCACATCATTGTGTTGTAATTTTCTCTTCATTACCACCTGACTTGTACACTTAGTTCTATCTCATCAGAGAGTCAAGTTGGTAATGACTGAGAGTCCTCTGTCTTACAGATGAATGACTTAATCTGGGATTTGCAAATGTCTCCAATCATTGTGTGAGCACATGGCAATGAGACTATTATTTACTGTTTTCTAAGAAGCACTGCTGTCTCTAAAGTGAGTTTCTATTTCTATTATCTCTGTCAATGCTTTTTTCTCATTTGAAATGCAAGGGCTCTTTGACAGGTCTAGTGATTTTTTTTCTAACTTTTGTTATGATGAAAAATAAAAAAAAAAAAAAAGATTGTTTAGGCAAAGTGTATCAATATTGTTTGCTTTTTTCCAAAGGAAAAATAAAGTAGAAGGCATTCATGCATAAGCCTTTTTTTAAAAAACGAACATGTTATTCTTAATCATTTCCCAAATGAATATTATATTAGTACTCAGGGTAAAACAGTAAAACAGATTTCTATTTTAAATGTAATGTTCTATGTATTTACATATGAAGCATTATAAGGTCACACATTGTTATTCCATATAAAACTGAGAACATAATGCATAGTGTAAGAGGAATTTTCTTGGGGCCAAGATCATCAGGCCAGTCACCTAAGATCCATGCTTACTAGAGGTTCTTTATTCTTGTTCATCCTCCATAGAGCAAAGATTACTCTTTCTAATTTGCACTTTTTTCTTCAAGACTCAAAACTCTTTTTACTCAACATTTCCTCAGCTCCACTGGCCATGTTCCTCCTCATTACCACTATTTGATCACAGGTGAAATGCATTTTTTCTTTCACCAAAGATTTTGCTTTCCTGTTCTTAAATTTATACATTTATTTCCTTTCTCTGGTGAAATTACTGCAACAATCTAGGTTTTATGCCATCTTTCTAGAATGAAGTCTTAGTGTGAGCCATGTGCTCACACAATGATTGGAGACATTTACAAATCCCAAATTAAGTCATTCATCTGTGAGATAGGGGCTCTCAGTAAGAAGGGCATCTTTTATCTGGATACAACAATAATAGCGTACCAATGTGTGCATGTGACTCTTCATGTATGTGCTCCCGCAGCCACACTGCTCCTAACCCATTTGACAGTTTACCACACCTGTATGATTAGATTCAGATTTTTGCAGGACTTGATGGCCTTACATTTTCCTTGGGACTTCTCAGTCATTTCCCCGTATTTCTGACACTGTTCTCACCATACTGCCCCCACCCTCTCCCCTAACACTGCCAATTCTGTGACCATGGGATTCATGTCCTAGTTTTAGGACTGCTGCAATTACTTTTAGTTACACACCATGTTAGACTGTAGTATATGCCATCTGACTCTGTTACTGCCTCATAGTGTCTGATCAAAAGTAACCTTCACCATTTTACTTTGCTGGATGTCCTATTCCTTAACTTTAATCCTCTGAAATAGCTAGGTCATTTTTATTTGTCTTTTCTCCTTTACTGATCACTAGAACTTGAATGATGGTTCCCCGTGTAAGGTGCTTACTGACAAACCAGATGAGCTGAGATTGATACCTAAGACTCACAAAGTAGAAGGAAAAAAACAGCTCATGCAAATTACCCTCTAATTTATATATATATATATATATATACATATATACATATATGCCATAATGCATGCCTGCCCAGGAAAATACACACACACACACACACACACACACACACACAATACACAAATATACATTAAGTAACCACTACTCTCAATGTCATCAATAATCATAAAAAGTCATAAAATTAAAAAAAAAAATCTTTTTCCTATTCCATAACAACTCCAGCTCCAAGAGGGCAGAGACCTGTTGATGGCAGTTGAACCATCATGGCACATGGTGTAGCATACTTGCTGTGTAGTGGGCTAGCAATTATTCTAATTAATTTCATAGGTAGTACCATATAGGCTCACCAACTCACAAAGGTACTCATCTTTTCATTTCTTTTAATAAGTAATTTAGAACAGAAAAAAAGTAGAATTTACCTTGGGTGTTTCCCCACATAATATATCATATTGGGATTACAGTTAAAAGGAAGTCCCAGATTCTGACTTTTAAGAACGTTGGGCAAGAACTTCTATCTGAAAACCTTCCTGCATCCAGTCCCCACTTTGGATTAGATGTCAGTGCAGGGAAGGTAGACATTTTATTAGCCTCTCTGTTTTTAGATGTGATCAGTCCTGTGGATTGTTCTGCAATGCTCCACACATTCTTGAATTATGCTGTCTCTACAAAAGAGGGAATGAGAAGAGATCCATTTAGAGTAATTCAAGTAAAATTAGAAACAAAAGGCAGGGATTGGTGTCATAGATCACAGAACATAACATACGCTGGGTCTCCTAATTGTAACACAGGGAAGTGGGAAGCTATCACACCAATCCCAGTAAGTAGCAGCTTTCTGTATTTTTCTGTTGTTTTTGAACTTTATCCCTTTTTCTGTTTCTTAACAATGGTTTATCCTATTTTTTTTAAGTGAACTTGCATCATATTATGGAAGTAGTTCTATCCAAGGACTTTCACATTTGATGTCTATCACTAGATAGATATTTTCTGTCTCTTTTGATGAACCAGAGACTTGAATCCATTCTACTCATTAGACAAATATTCATTGTTATAATTAGAAATAGAGAATGAAATAGCAATTTCCAGGCAACAGGACAGAATGATAATAATCATTAGTCATTGTTACATCTCCTATCACCTTCTTTTTGTGGTTGGTGCTTTCCAGATATACCCATGAACCATGGAAATATATACTGGGTACACCAGTGGCACATCTCTGAATGTCTGGTAATTCTGTTCATGTGGAAGAAAACAAATAAAAAAGTGAAACTCTTGACATGGGATCTAAACCTTAGAGACTAAATTGAAGTAACTTTAAAAACTGCAACCACTATTTTTTAGTATTACACTACAGACAAAGAAAGGATAGGTATATAAATCACAATCCCAAAATTCTTATGCATCACTGTTTGGTGATATATATTAAATAAAATAGTCAGGAATATCAGAGGACAGAGCCATCTCTCCATTGATAAAATTAGTTTGCAATATCTGAGGAAAATCAGCCACTGAACAAAGCCAAGAAAGCCAGGCAGTAGTGTCACATGTTATTAGCCCCAGCACTTGGGAGGCAGAGGCAGGAGGATCTCTGTGAGTTGAGCCAGCCTGGTCTACAAAGCAAATACTAGGACAGCGAAGAGAACTGTTACACAGAAATCCTATCTCAAAACAAAAACAAAAACAGAAACAAAACCCATCAAAACCCAAAAAGGCAGGAGAGATGGTTCTGTTCTCTCATATTCCAGACCATTTTATTAAATATATATCACCACATTGTTGAGAAGGCTTATGGGAATTAAGGAGAAAGAATAAAAACCTAATCAGCTGCTGCTAAAAATTTGGGATTCAAAAGAGGTCAGTCATGCAATGGCAAGTAGTAAAGAAATTGAGCTTCTTGTCAGATTATCTCTCAAATGTATACTCCCCTGTGCTCCAAAACCAGATATTGCATGCATAGATACCTAATTACCTTTGGTAATGTATGAGACTTTGAGTGGTGACTTCGCAGATCAATGCATGCAATTAAACACATTTATCTTAGAGTGTTTAGAGTGATGAGCAGACGGTTCTTTTCTGAGTCAAAGGAGAAGTAGGTGGTTTGGTAAGTATACCAGTGTCTTAGAGAAAGTCTTTTTCATATGTATCAATCATATACTTTTCATAAAGATCCTTTGGGATGATGGATCTGATTTGCAAGTCAATGGTCAGATTATCTGTTTTATGTATAAATCAGTGAGCAGCAATGGAAGCTTTGTAGCAGAAAAAGAAATGACACCTGTAGGTGATGAAATCCAGTGTGTTTCAACTTCCACTATTGCTTAATCCCCATTCTCCCTCTCTCTGTGGCTCTCTTCTGACCTTCGTTCTAGACATTTCAGGATTAACCCACAGTGACCTCCAGTACTCTGTGTAATACCCTTCCATCTACTTCTGGTTTCCTTTTGATACTTCATCCCATGGTATTCTTCAAAGAACTCATTTTACTATCTCTTCTGATACTACTCTGGTCTCCTGATTCACAGTTAGTTTCCTTGTTTCCATAATTCTTGTCTATGAATAAAATTGACATTGTCACTGGAGAAATAAATTAGAAGATATATTATATTTTTCTTTATATTGCTTCATATATTTTAGACATTGTGTTATATACCAAATTTATTTAAAATGAGTCTCATGGGTAAATGTCACATTTAATGACACTTAACACATTTATTTGTTCAACTAAATAAAAAATAAGCACTCTAAGATAATCATGTGTTTAATTCATGCAAAATATATCACATAGATAAGAAAATAACACAAAAAATTCATTCCCAATCTCTTTAAAATGCTATCTCTATTAGAGAATATAAAATTATTTTTTCTTGATAAATATATCAACTCACTAATTCTATATGAGGAGTGGCACTCACAAGAGGTTTTCCTTAGCTTTCAGCAACTAACATATTATCTTGGACTCAGAGAAAGGGGAGTGAAAATTACGGCAACTTCCTGGAGACTCCAGGCATTTTAGCAAAAAAATAGAGATCTGTATGTGACCTCTAGCAAACAGTATTATCAGAAATTTTGTAAGATTTTTCATTGCAATGAAATCCATCAAAACCTAAACATTATATGTATACACATAAATACCAAGTTGGAGTTTTACTATAGCAATAATTTTTTTTTTGGCTATTTTTTTTTTCTGTGTTCACTACTGGTCCCATTGAGATTTTTCAGATTGTAAAGGAGATGTCTGTATGTTGTTTTTTGGGAGGAAGAAAAGGAGAATTATTGAGAATGACTACTTATACTGGTTCAGTTTTCATTTGTTCATAGGAGCAAGAATCCCACATATGCAGGTGAAGTCACTATAAAAGCAATAAAAGAAATTTGAAATGGCAGCTAATATTTGTGTTGATATTGGTCAGTTCTTACTGAACTTTAATAGTTTCCCTTCTAGGAATGGGAATGATTATGTTCCTAATCTTCCTTGAGTTTCATGCTATTCCTATCAAAGTCAGGCCAAGAATGTGGCCCTTTTATCCTGCTCTTGTCTTTTTCTTATGGACTAGGCAGATATCAAAGTGTGGGGCAGACATGAGAGATTTCTACTACAAACTACAGTGCTGTCCTGTGCAGAGTACCCTGGCTATCACTTGATGTGAAAGCCCTACTGACTACTGCATAGTATCCAATCCAAGAATGAACAATACATTTCTATATCTTATAAGTCCAGGGTTGGAAGTGCAGCTTGTCATTCATTTTTACTATGGAATATATATGAAGCACAAAATTTCATTTAGGTGTGTGAGTGGTTTACCTGCATATACTTCTGTTCAACATTTGTATGCCTAGTACCTCCAGTAGACAAAAGACATTAGATACCTGGAACTAGAGTTATGGGAGGTTATGGGGTGCCATGTTGGTGTGAGAAATTTAATCTTAATCCTTGAAAAGAGCAAATAGTGCTCTTAATTGCTGAATCATCTCTCCAGGCTCAACCAGAGTTTAGAAAGCAAATGTCGAGGCTAAGGTCACCAAAAAGAAGATGAAATTGTTGGGATATGAAGTGATACAACTTATATTCAAGTTATAGCCTGTTTAAACTTTCAAGTCTTGTTCAGAAATGAACTGAGAATGTATTTACAGAGAATTGACTGATGTTAAACCTTGCAGGGCATTTATTAACTCTAAATGACTGAGCATAGAGACATTACAAATGACTTTGGGGATTCACACTTTCTTTGTTTTGTTTTGTTTACTGTCCATAGTGACAGACGTAGAAGGCTGGAGATGAATTTAGCTGGAAGTGCCCTTCTTGGAACAGAGTTTCTTAAGTCCGGTGTCACCAGCATGGTACCTTATATCCTTTACACACAAGGTGTAAAAGAATAGATTTAGCTAAGATTCCACCTATGGGACAGGTTCTGAAAATAAAGAGTTACCTACATGGGGGAAGTCTGGCATTCCTGAGATTTCTGAGTTGAGAAAAGAAGAGTGTGATTTTTGAATATGATAACTGGGAAAATAACCTCCTAGAGAAATAGTAGATTATTGATTAGTGAGACTAGTAAGTAAGGTGTACAAGTGTGTACATGCTGACTCCTCTTATTCCACTCCTCTTTAGTTTGTTCATTCATTCATTCATTTATTTATTTTCTTGATATGCCAAATAATTACAATAATTTTATAATCACATTTTTATGTTTCTATATCCCATTGGGGTAAAAGTGGACAGTTTATACTTATTCAATAATAAAAATTCCTCCCAATGCCTGTCACATTTCTCAGTTGACACTCCACGGTGTACCTTTTGCCTGATCACCTGCAGTCTTTCTCAATGTATAAATACTAAGTTGAGATTTTCTTTGCACTTGTTAAGACAGTAAAACCACAGGCTTGAGCACATTGACATGTAAATACAAAGGTATTAAATGAAGCCAATGTGTATGGAACAGAAATCTTGAACCAAGTCCTAAACTTGCTAAACGTGGGCTTTTGTGGATTGCTAGAGGGAAGATCTGACATAATTTTGGGCTTCCCATCAATGGCACCTTTATCTGTGTTAGCAAACTTTGGCAAGATTGAGTCAGAATCTGAAACAATTTTCAATATAAGCCAAAAGTCTTTTTAAAAAATAAATATCACCAAAATGTTCTACACAATAGTAATATATTAATTTTTAACATTAAAAAACCCATAAAACCATATAGGTCTCATTCATTTTCATTAAATTCGTATCATTCTACTAAAAAAATATGTTTTTATAGTGTTTTAAAAACCAATAAATAAGTAAAATTCTAAATTATATTTGGGTTATTTTACTGGTTCAAAAACTCTAAAATTAATATCTAGAATATATGCATTGCTAGGAATAAAATCACAACTGGATAGACATCTAATCTTTATCTACACAGAAAACCTGAAGGAACCCATGAATATACCTGCCAGTATTAAAGAATGGCAGATTTTCGAATAAAGAATATGCATTCATATAATTTGAAAACAAAACAGCAGAATACAAGTGATATCAGAATGTCTTTCTGTATGCTGTGAATATCATTCTTTAAATAAAGGAACTGTTTTGGCCATGGTGGCCACCATAGAAGTAGGCAGAGGAATCAGAGCATAGGTAGAAGAAGTTGGGTGGAGTTAAGAGAGATGGATAAAGCTGCCCATGTAAGGAACATGTAAAGGAACACAGGTGAGCCACAAACCATATGGCAAGACAGATTAATGGACATGGGTTGAATTAATATGAAAGAGCTAGCTAGCAATGTGCCTGAGACATAGGCCAAACAGTATGACATTAATATAAGTGCCTGAATCATTTTTGGGGGGTAAAAGCAGCTGCGGTTGGATCTGAACCATGGGGCTAGTTGGGACATAAACCTCTAGCTACAGATAAATAGCTACCAAAGATAAAAAAGTGTTACAGTGGGTTTCTCTGCCCTATCCGGCCAGAGATCCAGCCCCATAGACCTGCAGTCCCAGATCATTTAGTCACTCACTGCTGCTTAGCCTCCCTGCCCCCCCCCCAAAAAAAAGTGACTCGGACACTTATATTAGCTTCATACCGTTTGCCCTATGGCTCAGGCACATTGCTAGCTAGCTCCTTCATCTTTACTCAACCCATTCTCATTAATCTGTCTGACACATGGACCCTGGCTCACCTATGTTCCTTATATGTTTCTCCTTTGGGCGCCTGACTCAATCTGTCAGACTCTATCCTCTTTCTCATACCTGTGCTTGGATTCCTCCGCTTACCTCTATGGTGACTGCCATGGCCAAAACAGTTCTTTATTCACAACATATAGAAAGACATTCCCACATCAATAAAGAGATGGTGATTTGTTGAGTGGATGTTTGTTTTAGATTGCTAAACTCTAGAGCACGGAGATATATGAAGAGTTACTCAGAAGGGTAATGGTACCTGTTACATATAAAAGCAGATGGTTGTTGCATATTTCTAATAGAAAGACTATTTACCATTTCTATGCTGATTCGTCATTATGAAGTTTTAAAAGCATCTGCAGGCTGTCCCTGTAAAAACAAAGATGAAAAACATTATTGAAAACCTGTTATATATTCAGTCATGCAAGCCCAGAAAGAACTACAAAAAGTATAAGTTCCCTTTACTCCACCCTCTAATCACACTAGGTCATTTCACAATAATTCCAAGCAAGTATAATTATAATGTTTTTAGAAACAAATTGAAACTGAAATTCTAGCTAATTCATGGGTCAGGACATGTTGTGAAGAACAGGACTTGTCTGAAGAAAACAAACTTTCTGCTACTTGTTTACTGAACTTCTAAAGTGATGTCAACCATATTCAAACTAGATAAAATGAAAAAGAGCAGTTCATCCACAGGTTGAGTCATGCTTTTTCTTCTTACAAGCCAGAAGTTCCTCAGTGGGAGTTAGTTAGGCGTTTGGGGAAATTATACCTACCACCTACCTAAAGTTTTAATAATAAAATGCTCTAATTTCATTTTAAATTGTGCACCCAATAGGTAAAATTTTGGTGGAATTTTCCATATGATTCTATGGATCTTATTAATATGCTTAGAATGGAGGATCTCTGAATAATTAGACTACGTATGCTTTCAGGGATTCATTGCCTCTCTTTATGGAACATCAGCTAAACAAATCAACCAACAGGTTTGATTTTACCTAACCTGATAATACTTCTTTCCACAGACCCTGATCACCTCCTTTACCAACTAACACCCATAGAAACACGACTGTTACATATGTAACAGTCCTGAGAATTTTGTGTTTGCTTATTTTTGTGTTCTTTTCTTTTTATGCTGATTTCCCACTAATTTTCTGAATATGGGGAATTAAATACTCAAAAAAAAAAAGACATGGAGATCAATGTGTTTAAGATAAAAGTAGAGAAATAGTGAGTATACCCCTTAGTATAAACTTAAAAATATTCAGAGTAGCTTAGAGAAACATTTATGGATATATATTCAACAAAAATTGAAAAGTGGAACAAAATATTGATATGCCTTATTTGTCTACAAGAATTACTAATACAATTGATTTGTTAATCTGCAGGGTTTTTATTTTTTTTTTTAGATTAGTGTATATCATATTTACATTGATTAGGGAAAGCATTAAACTGTGGATTAAGACTAAAGTTTTCCTTAATTTTTCTCTTCTTTATGAAATGAATACATTCTTGGTTGCATTTCCCTCATTCCTATGTATTTATTTGTACTGTTATTTGATCTGGTCAGGGTATTTTTAGATCATAAAGTAGAAATCTAATGTACTCAGCAGGCAGGGATAACACAGAGTAGTATCATACTTTTTCTCATTCTTTGAGTAGTTTTTAAGTTAGGAACATGCTGGTTATAAAAGTGCTTGGGCTTCAAATTCACTACCAGCATGCACAGAGTACTGACAAAGAAAAAGAGGGAGATCTTTTTTTAGTTTCCTTGTGGTAAGTGGGCTCCAGTTAGAAAGTGGTGAATATCAACTAGGGTAAGAAACAATGTCCACGGGACAAAGGAGTGAGACCAGGCCATTGTGTGTGGCTTCCTAAGTTTGTTTAGTGCGTGTTAGAAGTGCCCAAGCAACATTTTGCAGACCGTGAAGCAATATAGCATAGTAACAAGATTTGTGATAAAGTTTGATTTTATTTTCCACTGAATAATACCTTACTATGTTTCCATTATTTACTTCATAGAGGTGGGGCATGGATTGTTGAGTTTCTTTGGAAGATACAGTGTAGTTACTGCCCTAAAAATTTCTTCACTGTTTTCCAAAGACAAATAAGAAGTAAGAGAAAATGATTTGTTAATCCACAGATATCTGATACACTCACAGCTCTTCGTATGACTCCATGTAAAGCAGAAATGCCAGCAAATTAAAAGGAGAGGTATTTGAAAAACATAAACACATATATACTAAAGGGAATTTCCATTCTGCCCGCAGTTTTCTTTCTACAGTTCAAACATTTGGAAGGCAAAATATATAATTTTAGGAGAGTACAGCAGTGAAATGTCACAAGAACTCAGAATTCCCTTCTATTGGAATTTATAACTAAGAGAGAATTTAATAAAGAAAAATTTTAAAATGTAAACTTATGGGTAACCACTCCCCTTCCATGGTGGGGTTGCAACTCATCCTAATACAATGCTTTGGCAGAAACTCATAATGATGATTTGGATGTTCAGAGGAACTGTGGATTTGAACTTTGGGCATAAAAGGAATTGAAAGAGAAACTATTGGCTCCTTTGTAGAGAACCAGCTGTCCTCTCACTTGTCTGGACTTACTCCCTTTCTTTTGCCTTGTTGTTAATTTCTGTTATAACACTAGATTTTCTTTCTATTATGAAAACAAAGTTTCCACCAATGTGCTAAAGCAACCTACATGTCATGAATTACAGTACCAATATAAGAGGTTTGTGATTGTTTAGTTGAGCTTCCAGGTCAGGTTTCATGAGGCTAGAAAGTGCTCACTAGAACTCTGTCTCCTTCGGCAGTTTAGCCCTACTATTGGAAACTCCTCTTTCTAGAGACTACAACTGAATTCTCATTCCCCTGCTAATGCATCTATGAACTGAGATAGGAAGCAGGTCCTTCGTGCCAATTCTACTTTGGTGCTGGTGTAATCAGCCTGAGAAAACACTGCTTGCCAATAGTATCTGTGATCTGGCTTTGCTTACTTAAGGACTCTATTTTCAAGGTACTTTTTTGGTGTTTTAGCTTCATCTGCAAAGCTCCTTCAGAGCTTCACCTAACTTAGCATCAGATTTTATTATTCAGATGCTTAGAGTTAGCTATTGGGTTTTATATACAACAGAGTGAACTTCTTCTGGGTAACACTAATCTTACTCCTTACATTGTACTCTCTTGTTTTGGCTTCTTGTTTAAACAAACCTCATTTCTCTCTTCTTTGATCTTTAACACACAAATACACACACATACACACACAAACACAATTTTTTATATACTTTCAGTCTTGTCTTTCTAATATTTTAGGTAAAGTAATAAAGATGACAGATAAATGAATGAATAAATCTCAAACAGGTTGTCCTTGGTGCTTTTAGTTACTAAGACTGCAAGGAAATACATTTGGATTCTTGTCTTTCTTGATGCTATTCAATTCCTCTTTGCTTATTCCTTAAATTCCATTCTCTCCTTTCACAGAGCCTCTTGAAGTCCTGGTTGTGTAAAATAACTTGGGTTTAGATTTCATATCTCTTTCCCTTTTGTTCTGTGATTTTTGTAGTATTCCCCGAACAGTGCATGTCCAGATGAGTTAAGGGGTGCACCAAAATATCCAGTTTTCTCTCTTCCCTCATTATTTTCTAATATTATCTATATGCTCTCCAAGAGTGTCTGGGAGAAGTTATTTGGAGAGACTGCCATGACCACTCTTAGAATGAGCCTGACTATGGCATACATTAAGCCTGAACTTCATCTTCCCTTCCATTCTATTGCTTTACAGACCCTGGCTATTTTTATTTGTTAAGTTTGAGTCAGAATATGAGAAAACATCCTGTTCCATAAAAGGAAAGCACTCATAAATTTTTCTATATATCAGAATGTATTTTATCTGGAACGTAGGTCTGATTAATTTTATTTTCTTTTGATTCCAGCCGCACCCACTCCTTATCACCTGTTTAGTAATCATGGCTCTTCATGGAAGAACCTTTGTATTCAAGGGTGAGGCAAATAAGATAGGCAGTTGACTCATAAACTGTCTCATCTCTACCCCCACAAAAATCAACACACTCTATCCCAGGCTCTTCATGCCCTGACCTGGGGTGACTTCAGGAAAGAAAAATTCAGGAAAGGCTTCACATATTGACTCCAGACAATTGAAGATTACTGTGAATCCAGTTATGAACTGATCTGTGAAATTTCAAAAAGTCAAAGTATGTATCAGCTGTTTTGAAAGACTCTTCGTTTCTCTTTTAGTTTACATTAACAGAGATAAATGATATTCAAAGTTGTAAAAACTGGATTCTGGCACCTAGGCAAGGCTTGAGTTGGAAAAATTTTAAGCTACCAGCAATGAAATTGAAAATAAAGCGGTGGGAGAAACATTAGCTGTCGGGAGAGCCTCACCTATGGAAAACCTCCAGGAGTAATGCACCTGCGTCCCTTTGTCTGCTTTAAACTCAATGTTTACAGTTCAGGAAGCCTTGTAAACCAATTATTCCCGGAAGATATCACCCCTTTTGTTGACAATATCAATCCTACTCAAATTTTTCTATTTTCTCCTTAGTCCCTCAGCACTTTAAAAATAGCATAAGACTCAGGACAAACCCAGCCACACATACAGAGGCTAGTCAACTTAAGTTCTGAAGAAGGCTTGAGTTCCAGCATGGCTTCAGATGAACCGCTCTGAAAAACAATTGGGTGAGAGCTCCTCCTGCTGGTAGAGAGAATTTCACATTTTCACAGCCTATCTTTCTCATGAGGTCTCTGGCACTGAGTCCCAGCTTAAAAAGAAAAAAAGGCATGTGTCAACATCGGTCTATCACCATGTGATTAAAAAAACAAATAAAAAAATATTTAAAAATATAGAAAGAAAATACTATTGTTCTCAGAGTGAGTCATAGTGGATAATAAGCAAAGAAGAAGGGTAGGTGTGTGTCCCTAGGAGGGTGTCAACAACCTCCTGGATGTCCTCCAGAAGGATGTTCTCAAATAGTCTCCACGTGGATCTTCTAGAGACTTCAGAGCAGAAGCTACGAACCTATAGCTAATTCATCTATAATAAAGTTTATTGGTCTTTTTTGCCAGTCTTTCATTCAACCAGTGCCAAGTGGAGTTTCTTCCAGTGTAAACTTCTCTAATACAATTATGAGAACAAAGAGGGATTCTTGCATGTGCCAAATGTGGTTCTCAAATACTATATATTATGTAGGAATGTGTCAGGGGTGCATGTTCCTTCCTTTGGATGTATGTGTGGAGATCAAAAGTTAGCCTGAGGTGTGTTCCTCAAAGGCCATTTATCTTGTTTTGCAAACAAGGGTCATTTGTTTGGCCTAGACATCACTAAAAAGTTAGTTGGCTAGAGATTCTTAGGAATCATCTGTATACCCAGCACCAGTGTCATAATACAAGCTGCCACATACACCCAAGTTTTCTCATAACTTTTGGGAATCACTTAGGTCCAGAGCACTTTTATGATCCGAACTGTCTCCCCAGCCCTCAAACACTGAATTCTAAATCTGAGATAGGCCACTTAAAGGAACCAGGATGTGTCATAAACTTAAACACTTGCTTCAAAAGAAGAAAACAATGCTTAAATGGCCATGCTATCACGTCTCTATCTGACCATCTCTATCACAACTGGGAAAAAAAAATGTGTCCATGTCCTTTCTCAGCATCCAAGTGAAGAAATAGGGAAACTGCTGTTTTACAGGGGAGTAAACAGTGGGCCCTTGTCATATATATTGCCTCTGGATTAAGTGTTTCTCTCTTTGGCTGTCCACACAGGCACTGCTGACAAGAGAGTGGAACCTGTACAGATTCAAAAATAATATGAGAAGTTCAGTGAAAACAGTGATGACACTGAGATGAATTTTAATAAATATCAGCTGATGTTTATATAAAGAGCCCAGGGCTTTGTTAGTGACTCAGCCCTTAAGGCAAACATTATGCAATTTACAAAACAACTGGGAATCACACACTTCTGACTACAATTCGGCTTGGAATGACTCCTAGATTGAGATCTCTCATACACACAAAATATTTCTTTGAAGTACAGTTCTAGAATTTAAAAATTATAGAATACAATAGTAAAATTGGTTTCTGCCTAGTGTGGTTGAAGGTGCAGCTTTAAGAAAAGACATACTACCTCCATAATGTCAACAGACATCTAAGATTCCATGCCTTGCTCCTTTTATTATTACAGCATCTAGCTCCTTAATTGATTTAGATTCAAAACCAGAAGTTAGGTGGATAGAAAGGAGAATAAAGGTCATTGTTGGGACCCACCTGTTAGGATTTATTAGGAAAAGAAAATGTTTTTTATTGTTTTGCTTACAAAACATCTTCTGAGGCACTGTGTGCTGAGGCCTGAAGCTTGAGGACATGGTCACGGAGCTACTGGCTTTCCCAGGAAGCTAGCTGGTGTCTACTATTTGCAATTTAAATTGATGGAAATATTAATTTAAAATAAAATTGCCAAACAATTATAATATTTAGCAATAGTTATGGTTCTTTTATTTATAGAAGGACAAATTAAATGCCACAGAAACATGAAGAAATACTAAATGGAGGTCACACACACACACACACACACACACACACACACACACACACACACACACACAGGGTTATGGAGAGGTAGAGAAATAATGCTAAGTATAAACAGGGACGAACATGCCAGGATAGCTCTCTTCACTGAGCTCCTAACTAGTTCTCTATATTAACTGTCTTCATTCTAGTTGTTCCTGGGAAGAAGCTTTCTTTGATCCAGAAAAGGAATTACCAACAACTTAGAATTTGGGAAGCATTATTATGAAATTAATGACTTAAGGACAACTGCAGAAAATGGCTATTTTAAGAAAATTAAAGTGTTATCAAGAAGAGAATTAGAAAAATGGATAGGGACTGTTACCCACTGCGTAAAAATGAAAATACCTAAGAAGTCTAACACTTGCAATGAGCATTTAATGACAGCCAATTCTAACACACCTACACATGACCCATATAGACATAGCATGTAGACAAGTTTACAATGAAGAGAGTATTAAGCTTTAAATTAAATTTAAAAAATATTTTTTTCTGTCTCTTAGCAATGTTGGAAAACAGTTTAGCTTCCAATTCTATTGCAAGAGATTATTAAAGCAAGAGGTTTGAACTTGAAAAGACCAGTTTCTATAAATCTCCAAAAAGTCACATGATTTGGGAACTGTAGAATAGAGATTTTCTAGGAATTGGAGTTAATGATTGTTTTGATTTACATTAACTTAAGACATAAGGAGTAAGAAACCATTGTAGATATCTTGATGAATCATTATTATTTTAAAAACAATATTTTAAAGCAGTAGACATTTACAATACACACACCCAAACAAACATACACAGGGAAGGAGACAGAGAGAGAGAGAGACAGAGAGATAAAGAACCACATGATAGTCTAGAATGACCTAGATTTCACTAATATGGCTCAAATTGGCCTAAGATTTACAGCATATACACTCTCATAGTCTTCCAAACGTCAATTTATTCTTTTGTTAATCAAATAAGGCCATGCTTATCTCTGTCAAGCAGGTGCACACACTTTTCCATTACACTGATAGAGATTGATTTTTCTTTCCCTCTCCCTTACCTCCTTAGGGACCAAGCCTCTTAATAGGTGCCTTCCGCTCTTTTTTAAAAGCTACAGCCCATATGTGGCAGAGTTTGGAACACTGTTCTGACAGAAAAGCAGAGAAAGCTGTCTTCAAAATATTTATGTGCCATAAAGTAATTTATTATTTTCCAAAGAAGTCACTGAGATGGAAAACATTCCGTGCTGCACTTCAGTTTTACAGAGGAGAGAAAACTGATTATTCCTTTGCAAATCCTTTTTATCCACAATTGAGATATCAATAAAGGATAGGAAGTTGCAGCTGGGGACACAGCTGAATTGTAGAGTCCTTGCCTAGCATGTGCAAAGCAACAGATCTGATCTCTACCATTGTGAAAAGTAGAAAGATACTTAAGAAGTAGCATAGATTAGTCTTCTCATCACAAAGATTAAAAAAAAAAAAAAAAAAGCAAAAGTCTCAGAAAAGTCTTCACATAGGTTTGTGCAGGTTTTGTTGATGAAGAGGCTGGTATAGTGAGAAAAGGGGATGATATAAACTGATTATGATTTGTAACCAATATGCATTTTATTTTTTTTAAAGGAGTATAAGGGAGATATCCAATGTCAACTTATTTTCAATTGTAAATGCAACTCAATGAGTTTCACATCAGTGTTTAACTTGAAAGTAGGTTTGTTTCTCACAATAATGTGGAAATATACTCTCAGATGTGCTCACCCTCTCACACAGATACATTCATATATTCTACCTCCCTGTTCTAATATGATCTCTCCAAAGTAACTGATAATCAGTGGTAAAGGATATCAAAATTCTACGAACCAGAGAATTGTGATAGAAACTTCAAGGGAAAGAAAGATAGAAGGAAAGAGAGAGAGAGAGAGAGAGAGAGAGAGAGAGAGAGAGAGAGAGAGAGAGAGAGAGATTGAAAAATATAAATAAAAGTTCCTTAAAAATATTCTACAACTTTTATATTTAACAAAAATGAATTATGGTTATTGTTTTTCTCTTGTATTAAAATTCTTCTCATTGGATCTGACTTTGCTTCTTTTGCCAAAATTTTCTTGACAATTGGAATTTAAAATAATGGACTTCCATTTGTTTCTTCCATTTCAACTACTTATGTTCAAATGCATCACAATTTATTTTTCAAAAATAAAACAATGCCCAACATAAAATGACAAAGCGTGACCAAATAGTACCCCTTCCCTTCTTGCCAGTACAGCCCAAGCCATGTTCGTTTTCATTAAAATTTAGATGTGGATATGTACTGTGTTTTTACTTTCCATTCATCAGCTGATGGATGTGAACACATTAGTTTTCAAATAAGACAGAAGCCCCCAAAATGGAAAAGGACTTGTCAGGTAGAGAGGAGTCCATAGAGGTGAGAGATTGGTTAATCACAAAGCATTTTATATATGTAGAAAAATGTTTGTGAAAATAGAAAAATCCTGTAACTCTCTCCCCCTTGACCCCTTCCTGAGGTCCCTGAAACTAGCCAAGGTTGAGATGGCTGTTTCTTGGAAAAGCTTTGTTCCCCGGATTGATGGCTGCTTGGGACACACCCAGCAGCCTAAGCCTGATACTTCCTGAATTCCTAGCAACCTGGTGAGACCACATTCTTCATTCTGTAGCAACCTGGGTGGGGCCACCCAGGAAAGCCCTACTATGAGAACTGTTAATTGTTTGCGGAGGCAGGAACTTTCTGAAGTTTGCACAATTGCTCTGCTCCAGGAAGTGAATGTCTTCAGGTGGTCCTATTGTTTCACAGGAAATACACTTTCCTGACTGCCTGCCTGCCTGCATTCCTAAACTCTGTCCTAAGCTGACCTTTGGCCTCGCCCTGTTATCATGCTGAGCCCGCCCATATCCCTCCCCTACCCAGAGTGGGGTATAAGAATTCTGCCCTGAAAATATTCGGGGCTCTAGGCTTTTCTATGCAGTGCCTGGAGCCCACACACATGTGTGTACTGGTATTCATATTCATATTCATTAAACTCTCTTTTTCTTTAATGTTAACAGTGGTCATTATCTGTGGTCTTGGGGTGTCTTGGGGTGTCTTGGGGTGCCCGCCTATTACATGTTAAAGGACAAATTTAATTGAAAAAAAAGAAACTGGCTTCAAGCTTTAAATATTCCAAGGCATTCTGTCTCTGATTTCTTCATCCTTAGCTATTTTCTGTTTAGGCATAGGGATTTGTATTATTCACTGAAGTAAAAGGGCTCAATGTTTGGGACACAGTAGAGACAGATAGCAAAGATTTTTACTAAACATATTCCATAGTTTGTACATAATTTCCTGGTTAAGTTACCAAAATTTTCACCTTTTCACATGATGCATAAATTTGTTTTGTTCTATTTAATTGTTTAATCTCCCTTCCTTCCTTCCTTCCTTCCTTCCTTCCTATCTTCATTCCTTTCTTCTTCCCTCCCTCCCTCCCCCTCTCTTTCTTTCTTCTTTCTTTCTTTCTTTCTTTCTTTCTTTCTTTCTTTCTTTCTTTCTTTCTTTCTTTCTCTCTCTCTCTCTCTCTCTCTCTCTCTCTCTCTCTCTCTCTCTCTCTCTCTCTCTTTCTTTCTTTCTTTCTTTCTAATGTCTGTTCATATAAGACAAGATTCTTATCTGTCTAGCCTCTGTGTGGTTCTCATACGTGTGTCCTCAGGCTCTGTTCCCCCATATGTTTGCTTATCAGGTGTGTAGCACTATCAGCTTCTCTAAATGTAGGACTGGTGCTTACAATTTTGTCAAGTTCTTCCTCTTCAGATAGACATTCTCAGTCTTCTCCAACATCACCTCATGTACTCTCAGCTTTTCTCTCTCTACTGCTTATCTTTTCACCCCCTGACTATTAGGGGTCTGTTCTTTCCTAACACAAGACTTGAGAAATTATGCATGTCTCCTTTCTTACCTGGAACACAATGCAATCACTCACCATGTGGCTGTTATCTTCACTTTCTGAATGTATATTTCTCAAAGAAGTGTTCTAGCACCCACCTGCACTGCCTCAAATGTTCCATGACTGACATTTTTTGTATGTAGATTATGATTGTAATTTTAATACGTATAGGCAAACTGGTAAGATATAATGAAGAAGGAGGAATTAGAATTGTGTCCTTTGCATCCAGGGGAATTTAGTACTGAATATCCAAGGTATCTACCTCTCAGCTAGTATGCACTGCTTTCTGAAAATCAGACAGAACTTGTATTTTTTTATTTTTACACTGAAATGTTTTCAATGAAGAATTGTTGATATGTTTCCAGTCAACTGATACAAATTCTTCCTCCTTTGAAATGAACTATTTAATAAAGACAAGTTTATTTTTTTCTCACACATTCAGAAGAACAAAAATGAAAACATAGGTAAAATTATTTATTTTGCTTTCTTCCAATGTCTTCTTTAAAGATAAGTTCTGGAATGAGCATCAGCTGACAGAATTATTTTTAAAACCCAAAAGAATAAAAAGAAAAGAAACCTCAGTTCAAGAGTTTGGAAGCTGAGTTTGGCAACATAAGAAAAGCAAGTTAAAGGTGAAGAGACTTACAGCCCCAAGAGTTTTCAGGGACAGGCCATACAAACAAGTGAACAATGTCTTCCCAACATGGTGCAAGGTGATGAATGAGTGGTTAACAAATTTTCTGTCAACTCAAATGATGGAGTTCGTGAGACGTCTTTCTCATGCAGGAAGACATTCATTCCAAACATTTGTCAGTATTAAAAAATAAAATCAAATAAAGGTTATAGAGAAACAGTTATTTAAAAAGTGTTTTGTTAGAGTATTTTTATTTTTTAATGGCAAACTTAGTCAAGAATTTGATGACCATCTCTTGGTTGTTCTTTTGTGTGTTGATGACTGTTATAGCCAAGCTATATGGCCCATGATCTTACAAAGAGTCTCTTTTCCTCTCCTTCTATCTCATCACAAAATAGCTGCCGTTAAAAACAGGATTGCTATCCATTCAACCTTAGGTGGCTTCTGGGGATTCACACACAGGTATTTATTCTTGTCTCAATATGAATGTGTGATTTATAAGTGACTGTGTGATGAAACTAAGTCAGTATTATGATGAAGTCAATTTCCTGTGGTCTATGATTCTGCCCTCCATAAACAGACTACATACCTACTGGGCTATATGCATGACACAGGCATAGGCCTTTGAATTTTAGAAAGAGCAAAATGGAAATTTAACTATCCCAAGGTCTTCAATGTCTGAGAAATATAAGACTGCATAAAATATTTCCTATTTTGTAGAAGCGTATTTGATTGACTGGCAGCTTTCTGAAGTCACAAGAAAACAAAGCTGATTGGGAAACAAGGCAAAGAACAGGTGTTGATACTTAGCACAGTTCTCCAAATGGCCACTCAGAAGAAATAACATCATTTTTACTTATGATTGGTATGTACATGTATAAGCTAGACAACTCAGAGAGAATTGGGTCAGAAAGAAGATCTGAAATTCCTCACAATGGATTCAGAGATTATCTTGAACTACATGATTCCCTGATATTTGGATATTTTAACCATGATTTTTCATTGTTGCTTCTAACTTCCCTAATTCAGCATTGGAAAGAAAATGATTGTTACTTTCAGAGGTTTCCCCAGCAACATAAGTTTTCTGTGGCCTTCCATGGAAGCCTTGAATGACTGATCTCATTGGGTATGAAGATCATCATGTGTGTTACTTATAGGAAAGATATTATGTAAATAACTCTCATTCTACCTGAATATAAAATTAGCTAAGTCTAGCAAGAGGCCTTAGTGGTAAAGGCCTTGCCTTTTTCTTGCCATCAAGCCTTCTAACTCATAAAATAGGAGAAAATGACTTCCACAAAGTATTGTCTTATATCCATCTGTAGGACAGGCACAAGCATGTGGAAAATGAATAATTCATACACATAGACATGCATGTGGAAAATGAATAAATCATAGGATTAAACATTTAAAGCCAGATAATTTGCTGAAGCAAATAGATACAACTTAGATTCTTCAAGAGGGAATATTTAGCCAGTTTTCCCATGATTTACATATCCCATAAAGAGAAAAACAAGGAGTCTGGGATACGTACCTTTGCACTGATTTTAGTTTATTCATTGGGTTTCTTTTTTGATCCAGCTGAACTTTTAGCAAGGTGTAAAATTGTGAGATCTAATGGGCCTGCCTACATCACCTTCATGTGAAGCTGAGAATCAACATACCTGTTTCCCAGTGTGTGCTTTAGTTAATAAGAGAGGAGATAGATGTCATTAGGTAGATTCTAAATCAAACATTGTATCTTTGTTTAGTGAAAGAGTGGTATAATTTAATAAAATGCAGAGATTAACATTTTGCACCAACTTCTTTTTAAATCTTAATAAAAAGTTTTTATATCTCTAAATCAAAGAATAAAAAGAATGTGTATCATCTGATATATATGTCTTGTGAATATTTTAGAAATGGAAATACCATGTATTTTTATGAGAAATAAATTACTTCTGAGCTACACAAATTTCCAATACTGATGGAGAATTTAAATTTGTCCTCCTAAAAACTTAAATGCACAATAATAAATATTTAATGATGAGTTTTCAATTGATCATCCATTTTCTATGGTGTTCATGTTTTTACTTCCCACAAAAGATTTATGAGGCAACATAATTTTAAGCATCAAATATGAAATTTGTTTAATGAAAGAAGAAAAGTAGGCAAGGTTAAGCCAGGAAGATGTTGATATTTGGATTTCATGAGGCTTGAGTGGCAGAACAAAGATGTAGGAGGCATTAAAGACTCTTGAGTGGGCACCTTAAGAAGGCAGAAGTCTTCAAACATCTTAGAGTAAAATCCCAATTGTTACTAGTAATTACTATTATCATTATGTGTGTGTGCATGCCCATGCACTTGTGTGTGTGTGTGTGTGTGTGTGTGTGTGTGTGTGTGTGTGTGTGGCTTATGAGTGTTTCATTCATATGTGTGAGTGTTATGATCTTCAATGGTGGAACTGCAAAAACAAGCAGTCATTTCAGGTTGGTAAAAATTCTAACATCATGAGCCAGCTTCTCAGATAACTATTATGTATTCACTTGGAACTATGGGTTATAATAAGTAATGAGTAGTCTTCATTATAACATGGGAGATATCAAATGCATGGAAGTAAGAAAAAACATACATTACTTAACTGTATAGTACTCAACATCTAACATACAAATCTAACAGTGATTTTTTAAATACTAGTTGAAAGGGACAAGATCTGTTGAATCCATAAAAATCACGTGTGGTAATTACAGTGGAGGGAATAAAGAATATAGAGACAGAATAAGATATTGGGGGAGTGTGTCCTTATAACAAGCCCTGTGAGTGCATTACAGAAGGTATATAGTTTCTACCATAACATACACCCACATCAGAGCAAATGGAACATGTTCAATGTGCTTTATGCAATTGCTAGAAGCAGAATAGGTCTGTGCATACTATTTAAAGGTATACATGATAGGATTCAGTTCCTATGTACTGCATACTTTCACTACAAAGGGGAAGAAGTCTTAATTTCTGGGATTTTGTAGTATGCTTGTGTGTGATTGTGTGTATATGTGTGTGTTGTGTGGTTGTATGTGTGTTTTTTATTTTGTATCTGTATGTCTCTGTATTTGCGGAATCCATTTGAGTTGTGCTGCTTAGTTGCAACTGCAAGCTTGATAAAACCTAGAATCATCCACGAATAAAGTATTCATAGATAACTACCTAGATCAGGTTGGCCTGTGTATGCTGGTGGGGGACTGCTATGATTGGGAAATGATGTCCAAAGACCTACTTGATTACATGCAATATCAGACTTTTATTTAAAAGAGTGTTCCTCAAATCACAATTTTCAGAAGCGATGTTCCATGAAAAGCAATGTACAAATGTTGGAAGCCCTTAGGACAGGGCCTGATTTTGTTATCCCTTCATAGACACCACAGCCATTATTTTGTGATTTTTTTGGTCATATAAAGAAGACAAATTATAGATCCTTTCACTATACAAAAATATATATGGAATGTGTGGGTTGCACTTTCAAAGTGAACAGAAGTAATAAATTGGAGTGCATCTGAACAGGCCTTAGACATGTTTTTTCTTCTAAACCCAAGTTGCCATAAAATTAGTTTTGACTAATACGTGGTTCCCTGATTCTGACAATATTTCTACTGTAATTGTTTTCTAATATGAAAAGGGGGTTTGTGCAGGCTGTTTGAAGTGAAAATGATAATACACGGACCTAGGTGGTGCTCTGTAAGAAATTGAAATCTTTTGCATGTCAGATAAGAACAGTACATTTACAGAAATTCTAACTAAACAAAAGGTGAAAGAGTGGGGATCATAAATTGTAATTGATATTCCAATCCAGTAAAAGTTAAATGAAAAAAATTTAAAAGTAGTTTAAAAGAAAAATGGTAAAATATAAGCAAGAATCCAGAAGCATCTAGTTAGTTTGATTAGCTGGGTTACCTGCTTTGGTTTTCTCTTATAATACTTGCTATATGATATAAGAAAATTTCTAACACAGTAACCATGTGAAAAAACACAGAAGTTGTTTAAAGTATACCTTTCCTAATTATAACATTTGTGCATAATTGTATATATTGGTATATTTGCTGCCTCTCTAAAGATGACAATGTACTGGAGGCACATAAGACAAATATGTTTAATATTGTTCACATCTCCACACACTTGCACATATATGCCCATGGTGTATAGAGGGTCTCATGAGTCTCCAATGATTTTAACTTGCTTCTTAAATACCACCATCTTCATACACATCTCTTGAAATAACCACTCAGATAAAATCTTAATGTCTGTTGGAGTTTTATTCGATGTGTGTAATAATAGAGTTCTTAAACTAGAACACAAGCTATCATCCCTGCATCCCTGACAAAGCCTATCGTCAGACTGCCACAGAATTCTTTCTTGATTGACACCTATTAAATCAGATAATAGGAATGTGATGCTATCTCACTGCACGTCACAGGGAAAACCCTGTATGAGTGATATCTGTTGTTACTGAATGAACTGATGGTTGGT
Organism: Phyllotis vaccarum; assembly: GCA_033318265.1. Classification (NCBI taxonomy): domain Eukaryota; kingdom Metazoa; phylum Chordata; class Mammalia; order Rodentia; family Cricetidae; genus Phyllotis; species Phyllotis vaccarum. Next base: position 119,368,696 of record JARWLC010000002.1, on the reverse strand, counting down.
TGGATAAATGTGCTATCAGCAAAATGCTTTATATGCATGTGGAATATATGAAAATCTTTGTTTTGAATAGGAAATAGTTCCAATTAAAAATTTGTAAGAGATAAAATCTTTTGTCTTCAAAATGGTCTGGGAAAAGTTTGCAATAACAGTACAAGGAAAGAAGTTCACAAATTGAGAGAAAGCCAAGAAAGTGAGTCTGGGTAGTTTGGGATAAAGAGGCCTCAGCAAAACAGCACAGAGAGTGCTAGAAAATTTTCTGTCATTTGCATTCTTCTCCATGTTTAGTCACATGTAATTAATATTCATGGTTCCATGAGATTTTTTCAATTGAGAAAAGTATGTGTTTATAATATATGCATATGATAGATTACTGAGCCCAGAGGAGAAATAAGCTTTCTTAAACTTAGCATAGGGGATACAAGAAGATATTTTATTGAGCTTGTGGAAGGAGGGTGTGTGTGGATTAGGAAAGAACAATGAGATGGAACACGCCCTGACAGAAGATGAATATCATCCAGGACAGAAAGCAGTATTGTTTCTGTTTGTGAACTTCCAGATTGGATGTTCAGCTGCAGTTATAGAAAGTATTCATAGTACTGTAATGATATTCTGAACTGTCTTTTAACTCTTAATGCTCATATGATGAGTTAGTAAAGAAAGCTAAATGCCATTTCCATTTCTTAGATAGGAAATAGTTTTATAGTATCACCCTAGAGATGCTATTAAAAGGTTTCTCTTTTCATTGATGAGAGTATTTGATTTAGTTCACTCATGAAGCAATGATATTATAATCTGCACAATATCTTTTCAAATATAACTACCTCTCATCCCTGGGACCTTTGAGTATTATATAGTTAAAATCACTATACAATATTCTTGAGGATTGAAGATCTTGCAGTGGCCAGAGAAATCTGATTCATCTCCAGGAGGGGCTGAATTCAGCTTATGGGAACAGTGGAAACAGAACACAAAACAAGAGAAAAGTCATGTGAAGAGAGAAACATGAAATCTAAAGAAATAAGGGAGCAATGGGCCAAGGAATGTAGGAAGCCTCAAATACCACAGATGCACAGGGAAACAGGTTATCCTCCAAGTGAGATATGCTGACTGGACCACATAAAAAGTTACAGCTAAACATTTTTAATGTTCATATTTGTGCTGAATTATAGCAGCTCTTAAAAAAATTAATATAAGTGAACTTGAAAACACTCACTTTAGATATAATTCTAGAAACACAATTGAGAGGAGTTTGAAGACATCATATAACCTACTCAAGGTGTCTGGATATGAAGAAAGGAACCATTCTCTGTTGAATGACTTCATCTTTTCTATTTTACTAGTCAAAAGGTGAGCCACATGAACAGTAAACAAAAATCTGTCTTCTTGTCTGCCCTATCACTTGGATAGAGTACACAGAATAACTTCTTTATAGTGTCTAGACCTGTTTATGGATGCCTTTCCAAACAAGTAAGAGCATGTGTTAAGGCCACATCACGTTTGTATTGTGTCAGGTCCTGTAGATGTCAGTACAGATTCAGGACAGAACTATTCAACAGTCAGCAGAGCTATGGAGGTGTTGGAGTAACAACTTGATTTCTGCAGTTTATTTTGATACAATTAACTGGATAATTATAAGCTTAGCATACATTTTAGGGATGTGGCATGTGAGTTACTGACTTCATAATCCATAAATAATTGATGACTGCTGTTAATTCCCATAGGTTGCCATTGTGCTAACTTTGGGAGATAAAAAAGCCCTATCATTAATGGTTTTAGTGACTCCTGATACTGTGTGAGGTTTTCTTAGGATGACATGAATAGATATGTACTCACTGCAGATAGGAATCCAATTGTAGATGACTATAATAATTCATACTAAAGCTAGCTTGGTTAGCCATTGAGTTTATGGGGTACTTTAAAACTGATCCCGTAATAGTCATATTCCTGAAAACTGTCACTTTGGGATAGATGATATCTTTTATATAAATGAATTGATAGGACCCCTGTCATGCCTCTCATGACTTAATATAACCTTCACATTCTGTGTATTCTTGCACATTCTGAGACCTCATGGAGCTAGGGAAGAATTGCATACACATGGAAGGAGGAAGCTTGAGTCCTGGAAACTCATAAAGGGATCACTGACTTTCCTTTCCTTTTGTTTTTTTAAATGTATTTTATATATTAAGTGTGTGTGTGTGTGTGTGTGTGTGTGTGTGTGTGTGTGTGTGTGTGTGAAGATTCAAAGAATCACTTGCTGAATTTTACCTTCTTTTTCATCTGTGAGTCCTGGGGATAGAACCGAATCATGTTTTAGTGGCTGGTGTTTGTATCCACTGAGCAATTCTGCCTATACCTAATTTTTAGCTATGTGACCATCAACCAAACCAGTTTTGATGATGTCTTGTGGGTAGTGCAGATGCTTCTATTTGGCATAACAATAGTTGTCATACTTGGGGAAGAGGGCATCACAAGAAGCCAGAAGAGTCAAACATATAGAAATATATATATATATATATATATATATATATATATATATATATATATATATATATTAGAAGAACAATAATGAAATCAGGTTAAAAAGACACATGATAAGATCAAGATAGGTATACCAATGTACTTACTAATTAGGAAGTGCATAGATGTACAAACTATGCATAAATATAGTTGAGGTCATCATTAATCAGGTACATCTTCATTAAACATCTTCAGAAGACATTTATTATAAAGTGACTGTGCAAGCACCATAGTCCTGACTAAATAATAGATGTTAAATAAGATTCCTAGACAGTCAGATCTATAGCAGCCACCTATGTTTCTGGGAGACCTGTTGTTTAACTTAACTATGTTGCCTCGAAAACCCTGACAGGAGGCAGAGGTTGATTTTCGCTTGTGAGATGGTACTTTCTGGTTGCTCCGATCTGAAATAAACCATCTGCATTTCCTATTGAGCTCTTTGCATTTCATTTATGAAGATTTACAACAACAGAGACCTGTTGTGGTTTGACTTCACCTAGTATTTCTATATCTTCTATACATACTTTTTAGGGGAAGCTCTCTTAACCTCAAAAAATTTTCAAAAATATCAGATTTACTCAGACTTTTACACATTTCACCAGAGAATTTTTGCCTTCAATAAATATTTATAATTTACTTAAAATGTAAATATTATATACATTTGAGTTTCTTTCACCTTTAATTCAAATTCAGAAAGTCATATGCCTATATTTCTTTATGAAAAGAGTTCTTTCAAAGAGGAAATGAAATAACAAATAATTTGAAAAACCTGGATTGTTCCTTTAAATAAATATTTAAGATGAAATGGAGCTAATGCATAGAATTTCATGTTCTTCCTTAAGCCTTGGTTCTTATTTTTGTAAATCAATGCTACGTGAGGCCATGGTCCTTTGATGGTGACTGCTCACATGGATGCACTTTTCTGTTCATCTTTTTCCTAACTTGGTCAACCAAGAGTTGGAATGGACCACCTCTCTATGGGTTTCCTAGCATTTCTGTACAGCTTCTCTAAGTGAACCTAACTGACTCTACTAACTTAATGAGAATAATTTAGAGAAGGAAATTTCAACTATGTTTTCTCAAAGGATACCATTTATTCTGAAAATGTTTACTACAAAGCACTGACTGAGAAAAGATCAGTGGCCTGTTTAACATGATTTTATGTTTCTTAAGTTGTTTGGTAAATATATTAAAGAAACCATAATTTGGAGACTAGAGAGATCACCAATAAGTAAGGGCATTTGAAGTTGCTGGTTGTTAATCAAAGGATACATTAAAAACCAAGTATTGGGGAAGGGGGCTTACTTCTCACTTTCCACACTGCTTCTAATGCTTATGTTTTCTCACTGTCCAGTAAGCAATAGAAAAAATCTTAAACAAGGTTTCAGAAAGCAGGAAGATGGTTTCAGTCAGATCATTGGAAGGAATATTTGAAATATTAAGTGAGCACAATCTGAGGGAGGCATTGATATAATTGATATAAATTATGTCTTATAAAAATATTTCTTGGGCTGGAGACATGGCTTGGTGGCTAGCTAAGAGCACTGTTAACCTTTCCAGAGGGCCTGAGTTCAATTACCAACAAACACATGGTGGCTCACAGCCATGTACAATGATATCTGATACTTTCTTCTTGAATGCAGGCATACATGCTGATAGAAGATTCATACCAAAAAAAGTATTTCTCTTACAGTAAAAGTTTAGCTCACTGTTGTTGCTCCAGAGAACTTAGAAAGAAGCAGAACAGAAGGGGAAAAAGCTAAGTGGTGAATACTAAAAGCAACAAAAACAAAAAAATATTCCAAATTGGTATTTTTGCTTTGGCCAGTCAATTAGCTTTCCTGTGTTCATTCCAGTTTGTGAAATACAAAAAAGAGCCATGAAATCTAGAATCTGCATGCTCTTATCTTCTTGTCCCTATCTAGTAGATATAGCTTAGATACAGCTGGACATCCTAATTCATTATACAGTTATGCAAGATATCCTAACTCACTTCATGGCCTGCAAGTACCCTGTTTTCATACATTTTCCTTCCTGAAAGCAAACTAATACCAGTAAGCTTGTGACCTACTACTCATTTTAAAATTCTAATATATCTCTGCACTGTACTCTGAGTGCATACTTTATTTTAATTACTTTTTTATTAAACAGGAGATTCTTCTCTCATACACTACATCCTGAATACAGTTTTCCTTTCCCAGATCCTCTCAGCTCACCTCATATCCCATCTCCTTCAGATCCTCCCACCTTCTGTTCCCTTTCAGAAAGAAGCAAAGACAAAAAAAACAAGATGCAATAAGATAGGGAAAAGAGGCTGGGCAATGCAACTTACTAGGAGGAAAGGAGTCCTAAGAGCAGGCTAAGAGTGAGAGACAGACCCACTTCCACAGTTAGGAGTTCCACAAAAACACCAAGCTAATAGACACAACGTACCTGAAGAGGACCTGCTGCAGACTCTGTGAGCCCAAATGTATCCTTCTTAGTTGATTCAGTGGGCCCTCCAGGTGAATCACAGTCTTCCCTCCTCCTCTTTCTTGGTGTTCTCCAATCTTCAAAAGGAGGGACCAAATGGGACCAGACCTCTAACTGAAACTCTCTCTACATACTGTCGGCCTGTAGGTCTCTAAACCAGCTCCTGTATGCTGCCAGAGGAAGCCTCTTTAATGATGACTAGTCAAGGCACTAAACTATGAGCATAGAAGAATAACACTAGGAAACATTTATTTAAACTATTATCTATTGATTTTTGTATATTATTTAATAACGTTTAAAAATTCATGGTGTACATTTTAAAATAGTTCAGAAATGTGGAAAGTTCAAAAGGTAATGTAACTATTTTCAAGTTCATGTTTGCCCTAAAAATTTTATTTTTTCTAGAAACCCAAAATATTTTGGATTCCATTCATTCTTATCATGTACAAATTTCCTCTGAACTGAAATGTTTCTTCCTGGAGAGGGTAGAGAGGTTTATGAAGCTCAGGCAGGAAACACATCTCACAAGTCTCACAATATCCTAAACTTACTTTATTCACAAGCTTCTGTCCCAAGTTTACAAGCAATATAAAATGCTGTAACCTATCGACCTACCTACAATTCATGCAGTGATTCTTGGGAATTCTGCTTTCTTGGGTTATCACCCATGTTGAGGAAAGCTTTTTCATTGATCCAACTCTTTTGGGTCATCTTACTCTCCTGTAAGTTAAAGTTACTCAAACAAATGATTTGGTTCCTAGACTTGAGCAGAAGTTGTTTTTGTGTCCAGCCTTCTCTATCTGGAGTTAATTCAGTTTACTCATGTTTTCACAGGAACTGACACAATAGCATTCAATATTCGTTTGTTTTTCTAATATAAAGTCTATCTTGAGATAGACCAGATCAGCACATAGCTTACTTTTCTAACACTTTGTGAGAAGTGAGTCTGTAAAAATACCAGTAATTTGAAAATCAAACATTTCTGACTTTGAGAGTCTATATATTCTATATGCATTAGGACTCACTGATGCTATCATTAGAATTACACAGTGATGAGCGTTTGGCCCTTAAAAGATAATTACCTTAGATTTTAGCAGTACATACTTTACATTTATTTTTGTAAACAAAGTATAAACATCCATACATTATACATACACGGCATTGGAATGTTTGCCATAATTTTTATGTTCCTTTAAAGATAACCCAAATAAAGTAGATGCAGAAACATGATTGTTACCATGGTGCACACCAGAAAATGTGCTCTTATCCAAAGTATTTGTGAAAGTGTTTCTGAAAGATATGTTTCTTCTTGGTACTCTGACCAATAGTTTAACATCTAATAATAGTAGCTAGCTTGAGGCATGCATGGTGGAAAATATGCTTCCTGGATAAATTTAGATGGTAAAACAAGGTTGCACACACATTACTATAAAGAGAGAAATTAGCTTCCATCAAGCATGGAGCACAGTAGAATAATTATTGTGTAGCAATGAGAAAGAGGTGAAGAGAAAAAATTACCACAGATATTTAACATTCTGTACACAGTTCCAGATGCTGCTGGAGAGACTCAGTATAAACGAAAAGAATAAAAATTGCCCTTTAGCACATATTAACCTATTTTTGAGTTGGTGTACAGAAATGAAATTAATGACCATCATAAAACAAAATAGACTGAACTGGAAATATAATAACTCTCTACACTAAAGCCTTGTTTCTACACTGAAGTACTGGTATACACTAGTATAAATGAGCATTGTACTTAAGGGAGGTGCGTTCATTTTCTTAAGTTTATGTGAACATTGAGTTTAGCATTCTGAGTCATGAATAGCAGTGAGAATATAGAGTCTGTTCATCACAACTATTTGGGTCAGATAGTATGATGAAAATGGGTACAATGATTAACAGGTGCTAACAAATAAGCACTATAGAAGAAAAAGCCACTGAGCTAACTTCTACAAGTATGAATTTAGATGAAGTTTTGGTTCACATGTATACTAACATATTATTTCTTGGGTTTTTTCCTTGAAATATTTTTCTAACTACAACAGGTAGAAAAATTCTCAGCAAATAATACAATGAGTTTAAGTCCTTGAGCAAAGTAGAAGCTTCTTATTTGAATTATGAATAGATTTTACTTTCTGATTCATCTCTGAGAATTCATACTGAGATGGCTCAAAAACCTTAAAGGGGATTGAATTTGATGATGGAGTATTGAGAGACAAATTAAATTAAAATAAGTTCATTAAAATAAAAGAAATTTAATATTTCTGCTGTGCTTATATGAACAGGAAATGTAGACACTCATTGGGAAGAAATGTGAAAGAAAAATTAAGCAAATAATGAGCCAAGAAGTAATCTGGATAATTTCCTCTCCTGTGATTGTAGGATCTAGTGTTCTAAATGGAGGGGAAAAAAAGTAAACTGTAGTTACTAAAATCACAAGTTGTTTCAGTAGCCATAATAAATTTATTCAATATACTGTCAACATTTGGAAAATATTCTGTAGTATAAGAGGATACCAAACAGATATACTTACTTATCATGCCTATGTTTACATGTAACTTAGCAAAAAGAATGGATAAGAAACAGAGACTGAACTGTCCACATCCATGCACTCTGTTATAACAGGTGATCTGGTTTTAGTTCTTAATTTTTCAATTAAACTCTGCAAACAGTTAACAAGAATCTATCTATCTATCACACAGATGGGACAGAACCTTTGACTCTTTGAGATATGTCATAAATTGATGTTAAGTAATAGAAATATTAAGATAAATGATGTTATTGGAGTGCATTTCAGAAGAAACTGAATTGTTACCAATTTATATTTGTGCTTTCTTCAAAGACAAATATTTGCTCATATACTAGAAAAGAAAAACATTGCTTAATTGTGTATTCTTTAAATTTTTAATAATTTTCCTTTTGTTCTCTTAATCAGAAGAGGAAATAAAGTCTATTTACACAAGGTTATTTCAACACCCTGTATTAGATTGCCCAAAATGGTATTTGGTTGCAAATTGAAATTCCAACTGTCCCTGAGTTGACATACTGGGTGTAGCAATAAGGTTTTCCCTGAGTGGGCTAAACTGAAAAAAGGTTAAAAAGGGCTCCAGAGCACAGAAACTGAGCCAAAATAGCTCCCAAATTGTGTATCTAAAGCAGGTCATTATACAAAAGAAGTGCAGCGTCTGGGCCACATTCAAAATGCCACCAGAGGACTGGCGGCAAGCAGTGTAATTGGCAACCAGGCCAATTCCTAAAGTCTCACAAAAGACTCAATAACATGATTAATTTAAAGTTTCTGTTATATAAAATAAAAATGTCAAAGACAGTTTCCTAACAGCAGCATTTCTTGGGTCTGCTCTCTTTGCTGGTGGTAAACAGAGACACAGCCTCTTTAAGAGAACTTCTTGACTCAACTTTTTCTGCAAAAGCTATGTGGCTCTCTGAGAGAGTGCAACTATTTTAAAAACCCTTCTACCTAAAAACTAATTAAAGATTCACAATAAAACAAATTAAAAAAAACCCTATAAACAGGTTAATATATATATATATATAATACATAGGCTTCAAAAATTTTATGTCTTAATGAAATAATAAAATTATAAGCCACAGAAAAATAAAAAATAAACACAAAATCTAGATTTCAGTTATTACTATGTTTTCTTTTAATTTTTTTTACTGTTAATGAGCTAACTCCAAAAAAGCAATAAATTGAAAAGTCTACTAAGTTAAACAAAAATATATATTTTAAAAATATCTTGACTTTAAAATTTATGTCTAAAAATATATTACTTTAAAAGAGTTCTACTTTTGTTTCCACAAAAAATAAAAACCTATAAATTACTTCCAAGCTCCTGTAGTTTCATCAACCAAAACCATCTAAAAACTTTCTAATAAAAAAAATAGTCAAATCAACTTCAAAACTACAGACTAAGATAATCCAGTCTTAAAACCTATAAAATTTCCAACGTCCCATAATCAACAAAAAAATTAATAAAAACCTATGCCCAAATTCCCAAAATATTGTTTATAAATATTTATTTTCATTATAAATAGTTAATAGTCATAGTTAATCTTTTTCTAAAAAATTAAATTATTAAATTTACTTAAATCAAAAAATCAACTATCAATTTCAAATATTTTATATTAATATAAATTTTAATTTATTAATACAAATTTAAAATCAATTCTCTTATACTATACATATTTTTCTACTCTTATTTAAAATATAATATTTATATAACTAATTTAAAATTATAATATATAATTAAAAGTACATGTTAATTAAAATTTAAAGATACAAAATATAATTCAATTAAATAAATAATCTTCAATAACTTCTAAGACCTACAAAATATAACATTTAAAATATTTTAAAGGCTTAAACTTTTCTAAATAAAACAAGTCTACTCCTGACAATACCAATTTACTACAAAAAAATAAAGAAAACTCCATATAAAAATTAATTTTGTTACATCAGTTAGCCACTAGATGTAAATTTATTCCTATATTAACTATTTGACAATATGCTGTTTAAGCTAGACATACAAGTTCCATAAAAAAAGTGACCTCTAAACTTTAACAAAACAAGCCAAAATAGTCATTCAGCTCCTACTTTCCAAAAAAAACCCAAAAACTGTCAAACATTCATCAAACCTCAAAAAACACAACTAATAAATTGGCAAAACAAATTTCCTACTTCACTAAAATAAAAAAGACTTTAAGCCTATAAACTAATAATAAATGCCCCAACTTTATAAAAAAAAAATCTTTAAATAAATGTCCAAAAAAATAACTATCATCTCTATCTCTATCACTTCCAGATTTTAAAAGTTACTCATATTTCAGTTTACTTAAATAAATATATCCTTCTATGGTCTTTAATATAATTAAAAATTAAATAATTATAAATCTAATTTTTCTTAATCATTTAAAAATACATTAAATATAAAACTTTAAATTCATAAAAATAAAATAATTAATAAAATATTTTTCTTTAATTTTACTAAATAAAAAAACTAAATATCATAATTATAATTCTAACTTAATGACTATTTTATTATATATAATTTTACTATGTTAAAATTAAAACCTTCCTTTATGATTAGACAGAAAGGGGGAGGTGATGTGAGAATGTCTTTCTGTATGCTGTGAATATCAATCTTTAAATTAAGGAGCTGTTTGGCCCATGATAGGCACGTTGAAAAAGTAGGTGAGGAATCAGAATAAGTAAGAAAGGAAGGGCAGAGTCAGAGACAGACTGAGCTAGCCGCCCAAGAAGAAGCATGTAAGGAATCCAGGTGAGCCACGGTCCACATGGCAAACAGATAAATGAGAATGGGATGATTTAAGATGTAAGAGCTAGCTAGCAATGTGCCTGAGCCATAGTCCAAACAGCATGAACTTATTATAAGCATCTGAGTCATTTCTGGGGGCCTGATCAGCTTCAGGCAGCTAGGGGTTCCAGCATAGCAGATCTGTGGGTCTGAACCTCTGACTGCCCAGGGACAGAAAACCTTACTAAAACAACTGGGTAAAGATTATCTCTTTGTTTATATTTATGGCAAATGATTTCTTTAAATCGAAAAGTACATCTTCAAATATTTGAGCACTAATTTCCTAAGACCATAAAACCCCTCCAGGTAACTATTTTATTTAATTTTCATTTTCTGAACAAATAGTTTAGTTTTAAACTACATGTTCTCCCTTGGCAGAGTAAGAGATCAAAAGCCTGGTGTTAGATTGATTTGGCATGCACATAAGAGAAATCTTTGTGAGAACAGTTCACTAAGAATCTCTTCACCAAACAAATGTCTAAAATCAAGTTTTACTCAGATCCTGGAAGGGTGTTCTGTCCCAACGTTCCCAATATCACCCAAATGCTTTATATTCTTTTCTTTATTACTTAAGATAAAATTTGACTAAACAGTTTAGGATCTTTCTTCTCCCTGTATCTCTATTGGATTTCCTACCTGACTGTATTCTATTTTGTCATATGCCAGAACAGTCTCTTTATTATCCAATAATAGCAACACATATTTCCAGCCTACAGAAATACCATCAAGAAATTCAGCTGAGAGGACAGATGTTCACAATGTTTACATAACGCATAAAGCAGATTTTTTTCATATATCCACTGTTTTATTCTCTATCTGCTTGATACCTAATATTTTAATTATTGTTAATTTCTAGAAATTAATTGGTAGCTAATGATTCTACACATATCCAGAAATAAACTACCTTCATACAATTGATATAGTTCATATATCTTTATACATAACAATGATAACCAACTTAATTTTTAGACAGTGTAAAATATGTAGAAAAGACTTCAAACTTTCCAAGGGGACAATAAAGTATTTAAATCTTAGATACAAATTTCTCTAGTTGGAAAATATTAATGAAAATAACTAGGAGATAAAAAGAATATGTAATATAACTTTATTTCTTCTTTTATAAAATTAAGCCTATCAGGCTTTGGAGTTGATCTACCTTGAATACCTGCTCCAAATGTCCATTCTGTTCAGATTTTTATATTGATTAGTTTCATATATTTGTAAACTATTTTCACAAACAGAATGCTGATATTGACCTGTGCACCAGCTTAACTTCAGATTTTCTTTATCTGTGTATGCATGTGTTTATGGATTTCTACATAGAACTGACATCAGTCAGATACTTTTATTTGTTAAGAATCTACACTGTGATTAATTTGGACATATATATACAGCCATCAAACCATCACCACAATAACACTAAAGTATCCATTTTTCTGTAAATCTTCCCTGTGTTATTTTTTCTCCATTTGTTTAGTTGTAGGAACACTTCAGATGAATTTGACTTTTCTTATGTATTTTAAAGTACAGAACATCACAGCCTTAACTATAAATCTATATTCTTTAGAAATTTCTACAATATATTTGATTTGTATAATGAAAATTTTCATCTCCTTGTGACATAGGCTATCAATTCTTTCTCTTTCCCATCCAGGGTAATTGCTACCCTATTCTGTTCCAATGTTTCCTACTATTTTAGAGACATTCTATGGTAGAAATCATGCATTGTTTTGGTTCCTTTAGTTGGCCTAACTTATGTACAGTTTTGTCTTCTATATCCATACAAGTGACAATATTTTCTTCTATATTAATGTTAAGTAGCATTATATGTCCCTCCATAGACTTCACATTCTACTAATATAGGCATCAGCATTGAAAATTTCAATGTCTCCTATATCCTATTTATAGTAATAAAATATATGAAATGGCAGGTATCTATTCATAATCCCTGTTTTAAATATTTTGAGTAGATGTTCAGCAGTGAAGGTAATGCATTATTTGGTAGATAATTCTCTAAATATCTAAACAATCTCAGTACTATTTCATTAATGGTTGATTAATTTACCTTGTTCCAAATTTATATCTGAGCCTCTTTCTTTCATGTCCTTATAAACAATACAAAAACTGTCTTTTTAATAACAAGCAACATAGTAAACATGAGGTGAACTATTGTGGTTTTGCTCTGTATCTTTTTGTGGTTAGAGATGTTCACACTCTTATGAACACATTGGATATTGAAGATACATGTACATCATCTTTGTAGAAATTCTAAATCAAACTATTTCCATTTTTAAATCACAATATTGATTTATTTAACCATTGAGTTGTAAGAAATTCTAGTCACATTAGATGTTAAACCTTTAGTCAATTATTGATGTAATTCTACTTCTTCCAGTCTTATTCTTTGTTTTTAATTTTGTTGGTACTTTCCATTGTGATATACTTTTTTTTCTTTGAATTCTCTTTATTTTAGGTTTTATTTTTTTTGTTTTGTATTTATTTATTTATTTATTTATTTATTTATCTATCTATTTATTTATTTATTTACTTATTTGTTATTTATGAAAAGTCTCTTTCCATGTATCCCCCTGCTCTCCCTACCTTCCCACTTCCATATGTGTTTGTCAAATATCAGGTGTTCATAGGCATGTGGGTTAATGTCAGGGTCTTCAATTCTATTCTATTGATCTATAAGTCTGTTTTTATGTCAGGACCAAGCTGTTTTTATTCACGGAGCTCTATAGTATAGCTTGAAGTCAGCAATGGAGATTGCTGTTGAAGTTCTTTTATTGAGCAGGATTGTTTTGGCAATTATTGGTTTCCTGTTATTCTATATGAAGTTGAGTATTGTTCTTTTATGGTTTGTAAAAAATGTGTTGGAATTTTGATGGGGACTGCATTGAATCTGTAGATTACTTTAGGTAAAATTGCCATTTTTACTATGTTGGTCCTACTTATCCTGAAGCATGGGAGATCTTTCCATTTTCTAATAATCTCTTTAATTTCTTTCTTTAATGACTTAATGGTTAAAGTTACACCAAGATATTCAATGCTATTTGCAGCTATTATAAAAGGTGATATTTCCCCCTTTTTTTTTTTTTTGGAACCCTTTTATCCTTAATGTATAAGAGGGCTATTGATTAATTTTTTTTTTTTTTAGTTAATCTTGTATCCTGATACATTGCTGAGTGTGTTTATCAGCTGTAGAAGTTCTCTGGTAGAATTATAGATATGATCATATCATCTGCAAATAGGGATAGTTTGACTTCTTCCATTCTAATTTGTATCACTTAATCTCCTTTTGTTGTCTTATTGCCTAAGCTCAAACTTCGAAAACTGTATTGACTAGATAAGGAGAGAGAGGACAGCCTTGTCTTGTTCCTGATTTTAGTGGGATTACATTGAGTGTTTCTCCATTTAGTTTGCTGTTGGTTTGCTGTTTATTGCTTTTATTATATTTAGGCATTCTCCCTGTATTCCTAATCTCTCCAGGACTTTTATCATGAAGACATGTTGGATTTTGTCCAAGGCTTTTTCTGCATCTAATGAGATAGTCTTGTGTTTTTTTTTTTGTTTTGTTTTTTGTTTTCTCTTTCAGTTTTTTTTATATGATTTATGACATTCACAGTTGTTCATATGTTGATACATCTCTGAGTTTCTGGGATGAAGCCTACCTGGTCATGGTGGATGATTTCTTTGATATGCTGTTGGATTCGGTTTGCCAGAATTTTATTGAGTATTTTTGCATCAATGTTCATGAGTGAGATTGATCTATAATTCTGTTTCTTTGGTTCATCTTTGAATGGCTTGGGAATCAGCATGATTGTGGCCTCATAAAAAGAGTCTGACAATGTTCCTTCAGTTTCTATTGTATGGAACAGTTTGAGGAGTATTGGTATTATTTCTTCTTTGACTGTCTGGTAGAATTGTGCATAGAAGCCATTTGGTCCTGGGCTTTTTTTACTTGGGAGACTTTTAATAACCACTTCAATTTCCTTTGGGATTATAGATCTGTTTGGGTCATTTATCTGATTTAAAATAATATAGCAATGATGAAATTATTCTTAAAACAGTAAAGGAACATTGAAAGCTTAATTCTTTGCCAGAAGAGTTATAAGAAAAATATTTGGGAAGGAATCATTTCCATAGAATAAAGAACCTTCCATGTTATTGTGAACAGCAGCAAGTATGGGAAAAACTGTGTAAACATTCAGCATATTCCCATACGCCTCTCATCTCAGAATTTGCAAAGTGGAATCTAAAGATCAAGAGATACAGTCTTTATCCATCTCTTTCTAAAATGAAGAAAAGACTGAGCTACAAAAGACCGTATTTCAGTATTTCGTCCATCAGTGTGATTGTAGGCTTCTACTTGTGTAAAATCATATGTTCACTTATCTGTTATTTTTCCCTCTCTGTTATGTCAATGCCAGTTATCAACAAGTATAACCATACAATAGTCTGACTATTAAATGTAAAAATTCAATACTCAATATCTTTATGAGACAGGAGATAGTTACTTGCTATCCATGTGCATTCATCTCATTAACCTTAATTTATCTGCCCTTTGGATGCTTTTTATTGAATGACCTTTTTCTGAGATTTCTATCACAATTAATACTATGAGTACTGCTTGCAACTCTTATCTAAAATAAAATTAGCATATTTAATTATTTTCCATTTTCTAAAGAGTGAAGAAAGGCAGTACATAGTTTGTTTAACCGATGTATCTCACCAATACTTGATTCTTTGTAAAGGACAGTTTTAAAATGTGCTAATTAGTTTATAAAGTTCTATAAAAATAACAATTTTTTATTGCCTTCATACTCCCCAGCTCTTAATCATGGATTATTCATCCATTAGCAACTGCAAGTGACTGATTAATAGCTCTCTACCTTTTAATGAAGTATTGTCTAGTAATCCTTCTATTGTCTAGTAATTTCACCTTCGAGGTGAAAGTAAATAGCATGTGACTATGACAATATCTTAGCAATCACAGTGAGGTTGTATTAAAAAAATGTAAAAATATTTTTACCTGAAGTGATGAAATTGAATCCAGAATTTTATTAAAGGACCACAACTAACATTTAGAAGAGCTTTATGTCAAAACAGAATCATATTATATATTACTCAGAATGGCATTGATCATCAAAGCCCTTGTGAATTAAGTAAGCTCCAGATATCTCTTTTTCAAACATGAAGGAAGTAGCATATAAAATGGAAAGACCTGCAAAAAATTATATAAATGTATTTTTTCTCTGTAACATCACCTACAATAAATTCATAATTGAATAATAAATAAATAAAATTAAAATTATTTTAGTATCTCTGTAGACTATGAATTCTTCAGTAGACTCATAGGGAAAACTTAGAAGATCCTGTAGACTATGAATTCTTCAGTAGACTCATAGGGAAAACTTAGAGGATCCTTTCTTTAATTTATACATATAATTATGAAAGAATAAAGTTTGAAACTATGTGAATTTAGAAAGAATTATTGGGTAGTCTTTTATCAATAAAAATATGAGCATAGAATTAAATGAACTCAACACATGTTTAGGAACATGCAGCATGAAACAGATTGGCATGTATATTTACCATAAACATGTCCTCACAATGATCAAACCCATTTTCTAAGTGTCCATTAGTCTAGGTCTACATATATTTTATTCCTTCCTTTCTAATAATTGATTTATGTCTAAAAGGACATCCAAACAAATACAACTTCAGGCCTGACACTCACTGTTCTGTCAGGCTGGAAAGCTATTTTTTCACACCTCTGTGTTAAAATAAGTTGTATTTTCATGGAGAAACTTCTTATGACCAATCTCTATCACCATTGCTTGAGTAATGAGATTAAAGGTGTAAGCTACTACTGTTTGGTTGTTAGGCCTTGAACTCAGAGAAATACAGAAAGATCTCTGTCTCCTGAGTTATGAGATTATAGGTGCTTTCTTGTTGTAGTGGGGTTTCTTGATCTTGGGTGGCCAGGGACCTGGACCCACAGACCTCCCACGCCAGATCCCTTAGACGCCCAGCTGCCCACTGCTCAGACCCCCAGAAATGACTCAGACACTTATATTAACTTCATGCTGTTTGGCCTATGGCTCAGGCACATTGCTAGCTTGCTCTTACATCTTAAATCAACCCATTTCTATTAAGCTGTCTGCCATGTGGCCCTTGGCTCACCTGTGCTCCTTACATGTCGCTCCTTGGGCAGCTTGCTCGATCTGCTTCTGACTCCGCCCTTCCTTTCCTTCCTATTCTTATTCCTCCATTTACTTTTTCTATGGTATCTGTCATCCAAAACAGCTCCTTTATTTAAAGATTGCTATTCACAGCATATAGAAAGGCAATCCCACATCACTTCCCCCTTTCTGTCTAATCAAAAAGGAAGGTTTCAATTTTAACATAGCAAAATTACATATAACAAAATAGCTATCAAGCAAGAATTATAGTTACAATATCTAGTCTATTTGTATTTAGCAAAATTAAAGAAAATATTTTATCATCTAACTTATCTTTATGAATCTAAAGTTTCATATCTAATGTACATTTAAATGACTAAGAAAAACTGTACCTATAACTATCTAATCTTTAACTATATTAAAGACTACAGAAGGATATATTTACCCAAGTAAACCAGAAGTGCAAGTGACTTCTAAAATCTAAAAAGGACAGAGATGACACCTATCTGCCTGGACAGTCACCCAAAGTTCCTTTATAAAGTTGGGGCATCCACCTTCAGTCTACAGGCCCAGAGTCTCTTTTCATTTCAGTGAAGCAGGAAATCTGCTCTGCCCATTCTGGCACAGTTCATCAGTTGTTTTTACTCGAGTCCTGAAGAATGTCTGACAGTTTTTTCTGCAAAGCAGAAACCTGAATGACCATCTCGGCGTGTTCTGCTAAAGTTCAAGGTCACATTCTTATGGAACCTGCATGTCCAGTTTAAACAGCATATTGTCAAGCAGTCAATATAAGAACAGGTTCTTCTCCAGTGATCAAACCCACTTTCTAAGTGTCCATTAGTCTAGGTCTATGTATATTTTATTCCTTCCTTTCTTATAATTGATTTATATCTAGCAGGACATCCAAACAAATACAACTTCAGGCCTGATACTCACTGTTCTGCCAGGCTGGAAAGCTACTTTTTCACACCTCTGTGTCAAAATAAATTGTATTTTCATGGAGAAACTTCTTATGACCAATCTCTATCACCATTGCTTGAGTAATGGGATTAAAGGTGTAAGCTACTACTGTTTGGTTGTTAGGCCTTGAACTCAGAGAAATACAGAAAGATCTCTGTCTCCTGAGTTATGAGATTATAGGTGCTTTCTCACTCTCTTGGCTTGACTGTATGTGATTCTGTTCTCTGAAAATCCAGACTCATTTTATTAAATACAAAATATATCACCACAATTAATTAAATGAAGTTATTTATTTTGTAATTTCATCTTCAGTTTCTTCTTCTTTCTCTCCTTCAATCCCCATATGTACTCTAACTCCTCCCATTTCTGTTCAGAAAATTAAATCCTCTCATGGATGCCAACAAAGGATGGCATATCAGGATAAAAAAGGACTAAGCTAGTCTCTTATATTAAGTATACAATGAAATCCAGTAGGAGGAATAGGTTCCCCAAAGCCAGCCAAAGCCTTATATATGGGCCCTGTTGCTACTACAGGTCCTACGGGTAGATCAGACTACACAACTGTCAGACATACATAGAGGGCCTATGTAAGTCCCATGCAGGCTCCCTAGTTGTCAGTCCAGAGACTGTGAGCTCCCATGAATCAGATTAGTTGTTTCTGTTGGTTTCCTTGTAATGACCTTGACTCCCTTGGCTTGGACAATCCTTATTTTTTCTCTTCAACAGGATTCCCCAAGTTCATCCCAGTGCTTGACTATAGATTTTTAAATTTGTTTCCATCAGTTACTGGATTAAGGCTTACTGATAACAAATGGTGTAATTACCAATCTGATTACAATAGACAACCAGTTAAGGCTACCTATCAACAAATACAAGGAATCTTAGCTGGGGTTATCCTTTTAGATTTATGAAAGTTTCCCTTGCACAGAGTTTTTACAAATGTCCTATAAAGATGGCTTTTTCATTGTTCTCCTGCTCCATCCACACCACCCCCAACCCTGTCTCTCATGTTCCCATCCCTACTGGCCTCCAGTCTACCCAGGAGACCTCTTCTCTTTCCCTTTCCCATGGAAATCTATGTATCCTGTACCCCCTTGGGCACTCTTTGTTACCTAGACAAAAATAGGGGTATTAATTGTAGCATGGTGATTCTTTACTTTACAGGTAGTATCTCCTTATGAATGAATGCATACCATGTTCATCTTTCTGAGTCTGGGGTCCTCTCTAAGGAATATTATTTTTGGTTCCATTCATTTGCCTTCAAATTTACTGATGTATTTGTTTTAACAGATGATTAATACTCCATTGTGTAAATATGCCACATTTTCTTTATCCATTTTTTGGTTGAATAACATCTAGGTTGTTACTTGGTTCTGGATATTATGTATAATGCTGCTATAAGCATCCTGTTTAATCATTGAGCATCATTTTGGTATACACCCAAAAGTATATACTACTGGGTTTTGAAGTAGATTGGTTCCCAATTTTCTGAGAAAACTTCATGTTGATTACAAGTTATGTGTACAAGTTTGCACTCCCACCAACAGTGGAAGTGTGTTTTCCTTGCTTCAGATTCTCTCCAGCACAAGCTATCATTAGTGTTTTTGATCTTAGCCATTCTGACTGATGTAAGATGAAATGTCAGAGTCATTTTGATTTGTACTTCCCTGATGATTAAGGACTTTGAACAATTCTTTAAGTGCGCTCAGCCATTTGAGAACTGTTGGGAATTTTCTGCTTAGACCTAAATGTCACTTTAAAAATGGATTTTTGTTCTTTTAATATTTAGTTTCTTGAGTTTTTAAAATATATTTTAGAGATCAGTTTTCTGTTAGATGTGGGGTTGGTGAAGATATTTTCTTTTTCTGTAGGCTGTCATTTTGTTTTTACTGAAAGTGTCCATTGTCTTAAAGAAGCTTTATAGTTTCAGGAATTCTCATTTATGAATTGTTGCTCTCAGTATCTGTGCTATTACTGTTGGTATATATAAATCTATACTGGGATTCAGGTGTTACCTAGGGAAGTTTAGATACATAGCTCCTTAGTTCAGGACCCCTACGGGACATGACCGGATCTGATTGAGACCCAGGGAATCCTGACATTCTTTCCTGTTTGTTCCTGCATTCTCAGGGAGCAGATTGAACCATCCATTGTGAGATATTTCCACTCTCCAAGAATTGTCTGAAAGTTCAATTTGTATCAGTGAGTGTTTATATAACCCCGTAATAAATATTAATTCTTTATATGATATAATACAAATAAATATCTCCATTATATCTTGTGTAATATCTTTCTGTGTGCTGTGACTATCATTTGTTAATAAAGTAACTTTCTTGGCCTATGGCAGGCACCTTAGAAGTAGGCAGGAAATCAGAGCATAGGTAGGGAAAGACGGGACGGAGTTTCAAGGACACCATCCAGCCACTTAGGAATCAACATATAAAAGTAACACAGGTAAGCCATGGGCCATGTGGCAAGACAGATTAATGAAAATTGGTTGAATTAAGATGCAGGAGATAGTTAATGATATGCCTGAGACATAGGCCAATCAGAATCTAATTAATATAAGCATCTGAGTCATTTTGTGGGGCCTACACAGTGGCAGGCAGACCCAGACCCTGGGACTAGGCCAGGCCAGAAACTCATTCTACATAAATCTAAATGTGTTCTTTAACATGCCAACAGCCAGTTATGCCAGCACCATTTGTTGAAGATGCTTTCTTTTTTCATTGTATAATTTTGGCCTCTTTGTCAAAAATCTGGTGTCCATGGGTGTGTGGATTTACATTGGGGTCCTTAATACAATTCTATTGATCCATCTGTCTGCTTTTATTTCAATACCATGCTGTTTCTATTCCACACAATATAAACAGAAGAAATCTTGCCAATTCTTTTTATGAGGCCTCAGCCACTTTGATAACCAAGACACACAAAGTCTCAACAAAAAAGAGAATTACAGATCAATTTGTCCCCATGAACAGTGATGCAAGTATACTCAATAAATTGCTTGCAAACTGAAAGCAAGAACACATCAAAAAGATCATCCACAATGATCCAGTAGGCTTTATTCCAAAGGTGCAGTGATAATCCAATATATCAAAATAAATCAAAGTGTTTGAACATATGAAGACATTGAGTAACAACAACAGAAAAACACATAATCATCTCATTACATGTAAAAGTCTTTGACAAAATTTAACATCTATTCATGATAGAAGTCTTTGAAAGATCAGGGACACAAGGAATATACATAAGCATAATGAAAAGAATTTATAGCAACTAGACAGTTAATATCAAATTAAATGGAGAGAATTTAAAAGCAATTCTACCAAAATCAGGAACAAGACAAGGCTAGCCACTCTTTTCTTAAGTAAAGCACTGCAAGTTATAGCTAGAGTAATAAGATACAAAAGAAGATTAAGGAGATACATATTGTAAAGAAAGAAGTAAAAGTATCATTACTCACAGACAATATGATAGTAAACATAAGTGAACTCCAAAATTCTAGCAGGGAACTTTTAGAGCTAATAAACACTTTCATCAAAGATTAACCCCCCAAATCACTATCCCTCCTATATATATACAATATATATATATACAATAAATGGGCTGAGGACGAAATCAGGCAAACAGTACCCTTCACAATAGCCACAAACAATATAAAATATCTTGGAGTAGCTCTAACCAAACAAGTGAAAGACATATATGAAAAGAACTTAAGTTTGAAGAAATTGGAGAAGTTATCTGAAGAAGGAAAGATCTTTCATGATGATGAATGGATATTATTAACATGGTAAAAATGGCCATCTTACCTAAAGAAATTTACAGATTCTGTGAATTCTCTATTAAAATTACAACACAAATATTTTTATGTTTTTGATCAAAGGTCTTACTTTTGAGCTTAGGCTGCCTTGCATTTTCCGTTCACTGTAATCTAGGCTAGCATCAAACTGTTGCTATCTACCTACTTCTGTGTATTACACACTTGGATTACAAGTGTGAGCTACCCTATCTGTTTAATATTTAAAACTAAAATGTATTTTTTATCTCTGTGTTCCTTAATACAGACATTTGTTTTCATTTGAATTAATTAAACATGGTATTTGAACCTAAGTACTATAAAATGATTTTAAAAATGAACTGTTAGTATACTAATTACCAGAAAATGCATGATGTTCTGTTCTGTTATTCTAACTTTGAGTCTTTGCTGATGACTTGGATGTGTAATTGTATTCTCATTATTTTTCTGCACTTCAGTGAAAGATTCTTCTCATCTCAAACAGAAAACTGGTTACCAGGCCCTGTGCTTTTCTATGAACAGGTTCTTATATATTACTGCCACTCATCTGTCCCACTAGAAGTCAGGAGTACAGAGCAAGGCTTAGATTCTGTCTACAAAAGACTCCCACAGAGACTCAAAATACAAGAAGGGTATTCATATTTTCTTCCTCTACCAAAAGTGTCTCATTCAAGTGGGCCACAAATTTTCTTCTCCAACTATAATGACAGATTTCTTTATGTAAAAAGTTAATTCTACTTGCAATTATTATTCAAAGCAAACTGCAAGCACTGAGCATAACAGACAAGCTTCCTAGACTTGTAGCTGTTAGGAGTGGCTGGTGCAAAGTACGTGTTCCTCCATCGAATGGGGCTCATTATGATGGTCAAGGTGTAAGGGCTGAAGAACAACAATTTGGATAATAACACCACATAAACATTTTATCTTTGTGGTAAAGTGGTACTGGCATATGACCAGTTTAGGAATTTTGTAAACACTGAACTATTTGTGGCATAAAGGATCATTGAAAAAGCCAGGTAGTCATTACTTACCATGGTATATTCAATTTTTGTTAGCAATAAACACATGTGAAGTCCTCTATCTCCATTAAGACCCATGTTAAAAGATACAGGGGGCCATAATGTCAGGCAAAAACTTTGTCTTAGTATGAATTATATAACTCATATTCTTAAAATAAACGAACAGGAACACAATACAAATAAATAATAGTGTAAAGTTAATATTCTTTAAAATACTCAAAGTATATTTTAATTTGCTTATATTTCAATGGTGTGTGTGTGTGTGTGTGTGTGTGTGTGTTTGAGATAGGGTTTCTAATTAAATCTAAAACTCTTCATTTCAGCTGGCCTGAAAAAAATAAGCCTCTGATATCTTCTTCTCCCTGGGGACACCCATTTCCTAACCGGAACTATAGTGAACGCCAACCCATCTTGCTTTTAACGGGTATTGGAGAGCTAAACATAGTTCCCGGTGTTTACTTAGCAAACTCTACCCACTAAAATAGGCCACAGCAGACTAAGAGATGAGCGACATCTAGCCCAAGCACAAAGGAGACCACAGTCTTTAGAAGCCTTTCAGGGACACAGCCCTTGGAACACCACCCTCACGCAGCCCTGTCGTGAACCCATGTCAGCAGGGAAACCCCCTGCCAGAAGCCCAAACCCCCAGCAAAATCCAGGCTGCTGGACACCCCAAAACAACGCCCCATCCCACCGATGTCATCACATGGCGACCCTGGCAACCTTGTGACAACTACTTTTGTCACTTGTAACAAACTAAAATCATTGAGAAGAGGGATCCTCAACTGGGAAAAATGTCTGCACCAATTTGGTCTTTGGCCAAACCTCTAGAACACTTCATTTATTATTGGTTTCTTTAGAAAGTCCCAAGACACTGTGGGTTAATCCATCCCTGGCTTAATGGTCCTGATGCCTTTAAGAAAATAAACAGGAAGAGGAGCTAGGCCCTCCAAAGATAGGCAATTGTCGATTGGCATGGGCAGTATGTGGAGCTTCGAGGAGTGGGATAAGTCTCTGTTCCTGTGTATAGGTTGGCACCTTGGAGCCCATTGCCAGCAGAGGAACAACTGACCTAGCCTTGACTTTGGGATGAGGAAATCGGACTTGCCTGTAGTGGATGTGCTACTCTGAGACTTCTTGCCCTTTAGGGGGATGGGATAGGAGAATGGGAGATGTGGAGGAGGAGAAGGCTGAAGGCTGACTGGGAGGAATTGGAAGGAGGGAAGGAAAGGCGATCAGGGCGATACATAGGAAAAATACTTTTTTAATATATATAAAAAGAAGAGTACATGATCTTGTCTGATACGTGAGATATAAATAGATAACAGCCAAATATACACATAGAGAAAATAAACTAGTCATTATTAAGGAAAGGAAAAAAGAGGACAGATGTATATCAGAAGATATAAAGTAGCAGGAATATAGGAGATAAGTCAAGAAACCTAATTTATGATATTAAGTTTACAGTTAAAAATTTGTAGTACATGATCGTTTGAAGAAGAAATGTCCTCCATGATTTCATGTATTTCAACACCTGTCTGGTGGCATTGTTGGGGAAGTTAGTGGAACTTTTCCAATATGAGGCATTGCTTTAGGAGTTTGTCACTGTGCACAGGATTTGAGAGTTTGTCAATTTACCCTACTTCTGGAGAGTTCTTTCCACTTTCCACTTCGTGTATATGATTGATAGTCTGTTCTCTCAGATTTCTGCTCTAATAGCTAATTGCCAAACCTTCCCCATAATTATGGTCACTTTTTCTGTAATCATAAGACAAAATAAACTTTCTTATTTCTGTAAAAATCAAACAAACAAAAAACAGAGAAAACCATGAGAAGCAAGCCAGTAAGGAGCCTTCATCCTATATGGCTCCTGAACCAGTTCTAAGTTCTTGCCTTGAGCTCCTGCTCTGACTTTCCTTGGTGTTTGACTGCGACCTGCAAATATAATATGAAATTCCCTTTGTTTTTGGTGATGTATCACAGTAATAGGAACCCTAACAAAAACAACCAATGAGGGAAGCTCTTTTATTTGCCTTAATTATATCCCACTTGTTTCCAGGAGATATGTAAGTCTTCTTTTCTAGTTTCTATGAGAAACTTATAATTATAAATGGTTTTGACTATTAGATTTTACCTAATTTTTATTGGATTCATTCAGCATGCATAAATATTAATAGCCTTCATTTTCTGCTCTAAAAAACTCCCCCAAATCCCAGTGGCTCAGA
Organism: Phyllotis vaccarum; assembly: GCA_033318265.1. Taxonomy (NCBI): domain Eukaryota; kingdom Metazoa; phylum Chordata; class Mammalia; order Rodentia; family Cricetidae; genus Phyllotis; species Phyllotis vaccarum. The sequence continues at coordinate 119,344,174 of JARWLC010000002.1, read as the reverse complement.
CAGTCAAATATATTTCCTTATGTGTTTGGAAGTCAAAAGTTGGAAATGAGTGTGACAAGTCTAAAATCAAGGTATACTAGAGCTTGTTCATTCGGGTGGCTGTAGCAGAAAATATGTTGGTCACTTTATGGTTTAGATTTTAGCAGATACTGCCATTCCTTGCCAGAGGCTTTTGCTGGTTCAATTACTGCCACTTTTCTCCCATCTTTACTTGTCATCATCCCTTAACTCTAACCTACATCTCATTAGGAACTTGTGACACGCCAGGCTCAAACAAGACCATACATAAAAATGTCACCATCAGAGATTATTAATTAAACAAAATTGATAAGGTTCTTTTTCAAAATCCATTGCATATTAATAAATTCTAAGGTGTAGGATAAGACCATCTTTGGAAGTGCATTATAATATATCAGTGTGAACAAACCACATGCATACAAAACATAACAACATTTTTTTAAATTTTAGGATATTACATATTGCAACCATTGGTTAACACTCCGTAAATATAGAAGGACAATATCCAACTATTTCCACAAGTAAGGATGTTCTTCTGGTGGTATTGAAAAGTATCAGCAAATTTAAATTTGTTGAGAAGAATATAAAATAGGACATCATAGAAACTCTATAAGTAAATGCAATGTTGTGTTTTTGAGGATGTGTGTGTGTATGTTTATGCATATGTATGTGTGTATATATAAAATTCTGGAAAATGTTACTGAACCCCTTAAAGGTTATAGAATTAATTACCTTATTAATATAATTATTAAAATGTGGAAATTTAAATTTCAGTATTTATTATCTCTTTTAAAGTTATAGTTCACCATGAAATGAGTTTGAGAAAACTGCACTCAATAATATATGTATGTATGTATGTAGGTGGAGTTTACTTAGAAGGCACCAGTACCAGATAAATATTTATTAAAATATAAATCAGAACTCACGGTACAGTTAACAGATTACAGTTGCACCTGAACAGGGACTGGAGACTGGAACGGTGAGGACAGTCGGTGGGTGGAGTCGATCCTATCCCCAAACATCCAGGAACCAGGAAGAGAGCGTCTCGTGTTCCAGCAGCCCCTTTTCAATGGGCTTGTCCCCGCCCCCTTCAGGGGTCCCGGTGCCCTGTATAAGTGTCTTTTGACCTTATCAGCTGACACCTGAATCCCACAACATATGTATGTTTAGTCAAAATAATTAAATTGTTTTTCTTCCATAAGGGAGAAAGGAACAGAGAATTTGGAATCTTCTTTATATAAACAATAATGAATGATACAGTGACTATAGTAACTAAGCTTCATTGACAGCACTTGTGGATGTTAAATTCAGGCTTCTAAAGCAGAGTTTTTAGATGCAATCTCTCCACAGCTTTTCAGAATAATTTTGAGTGATATGATTGGATTGCCTTGTTACCATTTTATTTAGAATTGATCTGTTCTGTGATATCCACCAATCTCTTTTTATTATTTCTAATAATATCAACAAATCTAAATTTGTTCCATGGAACTATAAAGATTAGTTCCTATACATATTCTAGTCTTCATAGATATTTGTTTTTACTTACATCTGTATGAGTAAATATGATTAAGCAAGAATCAGTTCATTCATATTTAATCACGATACACATCATTTGATGCCTTTGATGCTTTTGAATTTTTCTGTTAGTTCCCCTCTTCTGGCTCTAGCTGTATCCCATGTACACCCCATGGTCTCTTCTCCTTTTTCTTATCCCATTGTATTGTATGCACCTATTGACCTCCACTTTGTTCTTTAAAACAATGGGACTGTTTCAGCTACAAGGTCTTTTCTTTTGTCTGTGATACTCACTCTGCTATCCAGTCATAGCAATGTCCATGTAACATGTACATACTCTTGCTATGTTAATGGTAAAGACACTAATTAATTTGTATTGATCTTTTTGCTAAGTGAATGTCAAATCTGAATTATATGAATGGGAATAGTAAAACTTTTTTAAAAGCTAAATGGAACTCAAAATAGTTAGAGCTGTGCTGGTGTTTAAGCTCATTTCACTAAGACGGAGTGGAAACTCAAAATGGCTCCAGAAGTCTACCCTTAGAGTTATGCTTGTTGTTCAACACCACATTGAATCAACAAACTGTGTCTGGAAAACTTTATGTTTACATCAGTTTAATTAGCTCAGGGCTATGAATAATACAAAGATGGCTTGCCCAGCTATATTTATGCAAAAATGCAATATATTAGTGATGTGGAAATGTCTTTCTGTATGCTGTGAATATTAATCTTTAAATAAAGGAGCTGTTTTGGGCCATGACAGGCACCACAAAAAAAGTAAGAGGAGAAATCAGAGCATAGGTAGGAGAAGTAGGGCAGAGTCAGACTGACCGAGCTGAAGCCAAAAGGAGCAACATGTAAGGAACACAGGTGAGCCATGAGCTATATGGCAGGCAGACTAATAGAAATGGGTTGATTTAAGATGTAAGAGCTAGCTAGCAATGTGCCTGAGCCATAGGCCAAACAGCATGAAGTTAATATGAGGGTCTGAGTCATTTCTGGGGGCCTGAGCAACAGTGATGGGTAGCTAAGGGGTCTGGCATGGCAGGGTCTGGGCCTCTGGCCACCCAGGACCAAGAAACCCCAATGCTACACATTAGGGATTGGCTCAACTCTTTCCCCATAAAAGTTATGTGGAGAAATTAAGTACACAGTTTTTCAGCTAGGTAGAACTTCACTTTCTCCAACTTAGACACTCTTTCTTTGAAAAATTTTCATGAGTTTGAAGTAAATATTAGTCATATTAGTGCTTTAGTAGTGCTGGAATTTAAACTCTTAATTTTGAAAATGCATTGAGGAAAAGTACTGGCTAAAGTTTTTGAATTTTTAAATTCTATATCATTTTCTATACTCATAAAGCAATCTAGAAAAAAACACTTTAACTAAACAATGTAAGAAAGGAAAATCTAATAAATAAAGAAGAAAATTAATTTTAGAAGACCCACAGAACAAATTATAATCATTCTCTGAATTTCATGTACAGAGGGTAAGATATTAACTTCAGACATTTATTTTTCTACAGGAATCCACTTTTATTAAGTTTTAAATAGTAGAAGAAACTTTCACATTATATTAAGTCTTCAGGAAATATTCCATGAAGCAGTGTGTTTGTGTGATTATTCGGCAGAGGCACCTGTAAACACTCTCACTATGCATATAAAGCAGATTAATTTAATGCATTCTAAAATATAACTTTCTTCAAGATTTCTTGCAGAAGATATAGATTTCATTTATCAGAAATTAAATTTGGAATATGGAATAAAGCATAATTATCTCTTAACTTCATAGTTCACATTGTTCTCTGGAGCAACATTTTTCATGACAGCAGGGATTCTGGAGCGTATCTGATGTTCATGGATTTCTTCATTGGATTGTAACTCACATATCACTGTAAAGATTCTCAAGAAAGCCATGCTGTGCACATGACATCCATAGGCATGTTTTAGAAAACAGTTTTATTAGGTCTTTGGCAAATAGGTTTTGTCCATATTGAAACAGTTTATTTTTGGCACTATGTTCATTTTAATTGAGCAAGGACAATTTGAAGGAAGTGTCAGTGTTATTAGAATAAGTGACATGCTTTTTTTTTTTAACAGAAAATTTATTTTCTAGAAGAATCAGGTGTGGAGAATTACATGAAGGATGACTTTGAATTTCACATATTGGCAGCACTAAGCAGACAGTGGTTGCTCAAAGAATATACAAAACAAGGAAGAAATGTGGTATGATGGTGTCGAAAGAGCTTTAAAGGAAGAAATATGAAAGTGCTAATCAAAACACACATTAGCATAAGAAATTATCAAGTAATAAATTAAAAATATAAAGTTATAATCTTAATAATGAAAATGTGCTCCACATAGTTAATCATAACTGAGTTGAGTGGTGGCAAATGCACACAATGGAATTTTATTGCACTGAAAAGAAATATGAAGGCATTATTTATTCAGTAAAATGAATGGATGTGGAAATTATAATATTGAGAAAGTTGGCACAAAGTTGGAATGACAAGACTGGACAGTTTCTGTTATATGAGAATCTTAATAAACACACACACACACACACACACACACACACACACACACACACACACACACACATCCACATGCATAGATGCGTACAGACATACATACACACACAGTTTCTAAGTGTGGAGAAAGTAAAAAAAAACAACCAAAAACTAGAAAGGAGAGCAAATGAACACAAAAATTACATGGTAAGGAAAAACGAGGGTGATAGAGGATTCAGGAGTGATGAAGGAGAAAGAGTCTGATGAGAAGGCATGAAGAGGATGAGGAGGAGGCCTAGTGCAGAGATGAAAGTAAGAAAAGTATTAAAATATAAATGTCATAATAATAGACCATGTATTACTGTAAAACATAAAACATTTTAATAGTTTACTTATAAGGTCCTGTAATGAGATTCAATAACAAATTCAGTAATTAATGCATATTTAAAGCATAAAGAAATAAAATATTACAAAAGAGTTTTTTAACACAACACAAAATCTGTCACACAAAATGAAGCAAATAAACATCATCCAAACTAGTGAGTTTAAGCAGCACATAGCAAACACTCTGTTTAGATTTAGTTCTGACCTATAACATTCCAAAGTCTGAACACTCACTAAAACTTTCATCATAGTTTCACATCATAGTTTGTTATTTTGGTTGTTATTGTTGGTGGTGGTAGTTTTGTTGTTCTTTTATTTATCTGTTTTTCTAGAATTTTTTTCTCATAAATTCTTCAAGTTATCGAGCATTTTGCTTTCTCAAAACTCATTTTTCGCTTTCTCAATTGCTGGTTTTGGATTCAAAAGATTACCCTAAAAGGAACAATAAACACATTATGGAGGCCCTGAAAATCCCCACAATTGGTCATATTTGGTGGACACAGTCTAAACTCTCTTTTATTAATTTTCCCTTCTATCTCCTAGAGAACTGAATGTATGGTGTCTCCTCTAGCCATCTGCCACATGATGGCTATCACCTAAAATGTTAATGTGTAAATGTGGCAGCCAAGAGATGGAGCTTTTTCTATCTGTGAATTCAAGATCTAACTATATGTGACAATGCAAATCTAAAGTCAGAATTAAGACCAGACAATCACACAAAACAAAGCCACCATCATCAAGTGACATATGTATGTAAAAGGAAGCTATGATTAACAAAATTCATGCTGTCATAACCTGAGTCTCTAAATACCCCTCAGATTACATAGATCGAAGTCAACCACTGCTTCAAAAACCACATACAAGCCATGTTTTCAAAGTCAATAATTTAAGTGGGTAGATGTGTGCTTTCACTCTGACACAGTTTATTTTCACGACTATTTCCTTTTAGTAACAATGCAAAAGAAAATGAAAATTTAGGGCTAAGTTAATGATGCAATTTTGAATTACAGAACCATGCTTACTTCTGAACTTTTTAGCTCTTGCAATAGTAAAAGTCACACTTATAATAAAGCCATTTCAGAAAATATGTGAAAAATAAACAAGAGTTTTCAAAGCTAGAGTCCTGTTTTCTTTTCTTTCTTTTTCTTTTTTTCATAAAAAAGGGTTACCAAGAAAACATTGGATACTTCAGCTTGAAAAGAAGTGACATCTATCTGCCTTGCATTATTCACAGCCAAACCAAACAGGCTACTGTGGTATTCATAAATCGCTCTGAATTAAGTCAAACATGCATAAAATCAGGCTTCCTTTGTGCTAAAAATTTCTTTTAGCTGAGTCCACAGAGAGAATAAAAAGTTATCCAAATATCTATTGTTAAGATGGGGACAACTTTAAAAATGAAATGCCACTCCTCTGTGGGAGGCCTCCTGACAATTTGCTAATCTTAATAAATTGTCTGTGAGAACTGTGATCAAGCTTGTTTCCATTCAAGTTGAACCACTCAGATGTAGATGCCATTGTATGAACTTAACACAGTGTCAAAGTGTTTGCTCAATTATTCTGCTATCTTAAGACTCAGGTAGCTCACACTGAAATAAACAAATGGTATGCATTCTGAATAAAGCCCTTGTTTGCTTAAAAGGAAAAGGTACTTATGTTTCTTTGAATAGAACATTAATGTGTTTCAACAAGATAATTCAAGAAATACTACAGAGCCATCTGAGATCATTTAAGAAACAGTACTATTTCATTTTTTATTATTTTGTTTTGTTTCTTCATCTTATTTATTTGTTTGTTTGTTTGTTTGTTTATTTATCTATTTAGAAACAGGGTTTCTAGCAGTCTAGGCTGGTGGGCTGCTTGGAACTTTGTGTGAATGGAAGAAGATCTTTAATGGCTGATCCCCATGCCTCTACCTTCTAGATGCTGGGAGGACAGGTAGGCACTATCTGACAATCACAAAGACATCATATGTGCACAAGTGGTTTTTGTCAGACCTTAATTATATTAAATAATTGGGGCTGAAGCAGTGTCTCAGTGGTTAAGAGCATTCCATGCTCTTCCAAAGGACTAGAATTGGATTTCCTATACACAAATAAAGTGGCTTATAATCTCTAACAACTCCAGCTTTGGGGGATTTGATACCTTCTTTTGCCTTCTGTGCGCATTAGCAAAATGACTGAATACATTCACCTAGATATATGTATAAATAAAAATAAGAGCAAATAATTCTTCAGAAAAGTATTTACAAAACCTCTAATCCTGCTTAGAAGAAATACAGAAATGAACTCTTTGTTAATTATAGACAACTCACTGTCCTTTTGTATTCTGGACATTAGTATGTCTCTTGACAGCTACAGACAGACAATAAGCAGCTGTAGTATAGACAACCAGAGTTCATGGTTGGGAACTGCAGTCTTCTCTTTCTCAGATGAAGAGAACACAGCCAGCAATGTCCTTGACCAATTCATATATCACTAATTCCATGATTTACAGTAAAATTGAAATTTCATTTTTACTTTATTTATAATTATGTTAACTTACAAGAATTAGTTTTCAGTCCCTGGAGTCTAGTCTTGTGTTTAGAAGCAGTGTTTTGCTAAAATTAATCAGTAGCTATTTTTGAGGATGAAATTGTTCTTCACATCTTACAATGTTAATTTTCACCTTGTGGCTTTTACTATTTTAAATAGTTGATAAGACTTTAGAGGCCTGAGATGTTTGAAAGCAGAACAATAAAATGCTTATGGAAATATTTGTTATATACAAATTATCAAGAAGAATGTGAGTGTCACAGGTAACAGAAAACAAACTATGATTTAGAAAAGCTCATGTGAAACAATCAAAAATTTATTAAAAGCAAAAAGAATGTATTTTTTCATTAATGTGAATAAGTTCCATGTTTTAAAATTTACATATCTTATCTTTAAAGGGAACCATGTAAGTGCTATGTGAAAAATGTGTCAGTCTGCACACAGAAATGAACATGAACCATAAGAAGCAACTTCCTAATAATTTCAGTATTCTCTGGAAATATGATTTCACGTGAAGACCCATTAGTTTTTGTATAGAGGAAAACATTGAGGGTTTTACTCCAAAGTTCTGATTCTAGTAAATCTATTTGTTTGAGATGAATTCTATCATACTAGCTGGAGTCAGTTGCAACACATTATTCAATATAAACCACATTGTGTTTGATCGCAGACAAAATCGAAAGTCTGTTTAATATGGAAAATGTAAATAAACTGACCAAAGTTATTATTGGAATTATTCATGAATTAAGTCTAGGTATTGGCTTTATTGAGGAAATTATTAAAATTTCTTACTATTTGTATTGACATATAATAAATACTGCCTTATAACAGCCCGACATACACATAAGAGTATCATGAAATTTAAACATGTTTTTGTTAAAATATTTTAGCATGTAGTTGCTACTCTGGTGAATGATCTTCATTTCTCCTCCATTTCCTTTCCCCTAATAAATAATGACTCACTTCACAGATATTTTCTTAATATAAGACTCTATCTCATGTGTATCTAGGGCAATATAATTCATACCAACTCAATGTTTATTGATTATATTCTCTCAAAAGCTGACTTTCATTCATCATACCAAGGTTTTAGTTTTATGAGGTAATTTCAAGTATATAAAGTATTTTGACACACTCACCTTTCTCACTTTTCTCTCTTCTTTTCCCTCTTACTAGTTCTCTAGCTTCTTTTCACTTCACCCTTCAGATCATAAGTATACAAAGAGTTTTATGTACCTAAATAAAATGTGGAATATGTAGTATTTATCTTTCCAAGCATTGTTCCTTTGTAGCTAATATAATTCTCACATACATTCATTTCCCACCAAGTGGTGTGATTTTACCTGTTTTAAATGTTTGAATAAAAGATTATTTTCATATCCATATCCTCCTATAAAACTTTGGTTCCTGGTTTTACTCTAAAATATTTTTTTTTTAATGTTGGCACCTAGTGCTATAAACTTTCTTTTTATCACTGCTTTCATTGAATCTCATAGGTTTGCGTATATTGTGAATTCATTTTCATTAAATTCTAGAAAGTCTTTATTTATTTATTTATTTTACTTCTTCCTTGACCAAGACATGGTTCATTTGAGATATGTTCAGTTTCCATGAGTCCATGGTGATCTGATAGGATACAAGGGGTTTTTCCAATTTTTTGTATCTATTCATATTTGCTTTATGACTGAGTATATGATTGATTTTAGAGAAAGTTGCATGGGGTGCTGAGAAGAAAGTATTTGGGTGGAATGTTCATAAAATTGTTGAACCAGTTTTAATAGGATTTTTATTGAAAGACTGAAGAAAGAAATTGAAGATGATACTAGTAGACAGGGCATCTGTAGATCCCACAGACCAGGAGAATGTAGTACAGTGTAATTGATTGTCCTACTGAAAGCCATCTAGAGATTTTTAGTACCTTGTCTCTGTCAGGTTTTGAGTGTCCCAGATTCTTAAGAACTGACATTATTATTCTTCCCATGTTGGAAATTTTCTACACGTCTTGACTTTCATGTCAAGATTTTTTTTCTTTCTATAAATGACTTGGCTTTATGCCCTGTTAGTCTTTCATTTTCTCAGTCACAATTTCTCTTCTCTTATTTTCCATTCATTTCTATCATGCTTATTTTTGTATTTTTGATGTATGAAAGCTCATAGAATACAATCAAGGACTGTGCACCGATCCTATGCTGCGAAGAGTAGGAGGGCCGCTGTGGTGAGCCTGGAAGACTAGGGCGTGGGCCCAGGTGGAGCCGCCACCGCATGTGCAGATCTTGGTGGTAGTAGCAATTATTCAAATGAGAACTTTGAAGGCCGAAGTGGAGAAGGGTTCCATGTGCATGGAGGAAAAAAAATTTTTTTAAAAAAAGAGAGAGAACACGACCCCAAAATCCCAGCAGACTTTTTTTCTTTTTTTCTTTCCTTTTTCTTTTCTCTCTCTCTCTCTCTCTCTCTCTCTCTCTCTCTCTCTCTCTCTCTCTCTCTCTCTCTCTCTCTCTCTCTCTCTCTCTCTCTCTCTCTCTCTCTCTCTCTCTCTCTTTTTTGTTGTTGTTGTTCCCTGACTGGGAATCAAACCCAGTTTGTGATGGTAAGAGCACAGAATCTTAACCACTAGACCAAGCCAGCTGCCCATGAGTTAAGAAAATTTCCTCCAACATCTGGCGACCCAACCTCGCCTCTGCCCATGGGCATAGGGAGTCCATTTGTGTTTTGAACACTATTAGAAAGCAGGGAACCTGCACTCTGTTGTGTGGGCTGAAAGCTTTCTCCCTCACTGGCCTGTCATTCCTTCTCCAGCCAGCTGGCAGAGCAACAGGTGGTCCCCTGCTCATGCCAGCTTAGCTGAGGGTCACTCCTCTGTGCCGCTTTTTTTCAGCATTAAGTGGAGGCTCATAGTTGCTGCCTCTTAGTTGCCACAACTTCTGTACTTTGAGCCACAACTGAGTGACCTCTCTGCACACATCAAGCATGAGTGTGATCAGCTCCACGCTGCTGGTGCACAAACAGGAGCAAGGTCTCGCCCCACCTCCACGTTTGTGTTGTCACACTGTCACAGCCTGCCTGTGATTGATCTGTGACCCAGGTGAGAATAAATTCTTCTGCTCACGCACAAAAAAACAAAAATGCACATATCTGCAGCAGGCACCACCAAAAACCTTCTGATTGCCATCCAGACTTAATTTGTGAGATTTTGCTTTTTCTAAGGGTTGTATTCTGCCTGCTGAGGCCGCTTAAGATCACATAGGGTCTGTAGGTAGCCTGCTGCTGAGAGTCCCTGCATCCGCTATATTGCTGGTGAACTACCGTGAAACCTGCAGACCAAATGTTGTCATTGCACCTGAATTGAGATAACGGCTGATAATTATTCCATTAATGACTTCAGGTCATATTTTTCAATGGTAATTGAGCAATTCTCAAATGAATATCTTGAAGACGTCAATACCCCAGTCCCATTGTTTTCAGCTTGTTTCTCTATTTTGTGTTTCAAAATATGAGAATGATGAAAGACGTGAAATCTGAGAATCAACAATTGACGTCCAGGATGTGTGATGTGAAAATCTCAAATACTAAAATGGAAGATAAGATTAATTCTCTGGAAATTGATTACAACAAGCTTTCAGATAAGGCTTCCTCTTTGGATATGGATAACACTGTACAAGAAAAATATAGGCTCTATTTAAATGATGAAAACAAGAAACTTGTTGACTACATTAATGATGAGAACAAGAAAATCATTAATTATGCTAATGATGTGGATCAAAAAATTGCTGGTTCTGTGAAGTCCTTGGAAGGACTGCTTCATCAGGAAAATCAAGCTCTAGAAAAATCAGTAGTATCTAAACTCCAGGAATGGAAGCCAGTAGTATCCAATATCCAGGAACAGGAACTGGTAGTATCCAAACTTCAGGAATGGGAGGACCGTATTTCAATACTGGAAAAGGATACTAATGCATCTTATGCTCAGAACAGTTCAGGTCAACCCCAAAGAGATATTATGATATTGGAGACACTCTACCTAAGGTGGTAAACATAACGGGGCTACCGCCTTCCCCACCACTACTGTTTACGGCTACTATTCAGACAAAGAAAGCATTTGTGGGGGTACTTGGAATTTGTAGAGTATAGTTATGAGCCAATACATATGAGAGATATCAAGTATTTTAAGGAGGCAATATCATTACATGGTATACACTCTACTTATGTAAAACAGCTCCTAAATACATGGTCAACAAAAATTGAATCTTACCATATGATTGGATCCAGCTAACGGCTGCCGTCTTGGACCAAAGTCAAAATTTACAGTGGAGAAGCTGGTTTTGGGAGGAGGCTAGGGCCTTAGAAAAAAAGGAAAAATTAGTGGTTTCTTTACTTCTCAGGACCAAATCTTTGGTGAAGGCATGTTTGTTGATGTGAAGGCTCAAACTACTTACGAAGAGCGAACTTTATTGCTATGCTATACAGAATGCTTGGGAAAAGATTTTGGACCCAGGTCAAAAAATTGAGCCTTATACTAAGGTCAAACAAGGCTTAAAAGAGCCTTATACCGACTTTCTACAGAGGCTTATCACAGCTGTACATAGAGAAATATCAGATCCAGAAGTTAGGAAGCAGTTAATACTTTCTCTGGCCTTTGATTATGCTAATCTGGAATGTAAAAGAATGCTTATGCCTTTAAAGATCAGAGCCGTACCTATAGAAGAATGGGTTCAATATGCAATCAATGCTGAATCTCTCCATTGCAAAGAGAAGAATTGGGTAGGCCAAGCCATTGCTAATATTAGGGTGAGGAACCAAGGCATCACTTGTTTCAACTGTGGTAAACAAGGACATATAAGATGGAATTGTACACAAGGTACTCTTGGAAATAGTACCCATTTTAGGTTTGATTCGAACAGAAGGACATTGCTGTCTGGGTTATGCCGAAGATGTGGCAAAGGACGACATTGGAACAATGAATGTAGATCTACCAGGGACAAAGAAGGCAACCCTTTGCCATTGGGAAATGTCTCTCTCGGGGCTTACACCAGGAAGCCCCCAAAAATCAGACTTCAACGTCACAGAAGGTAAGATCATATTCACTCACAGTGGAAGACCAGCATCCTCAGGACGAGTAGGACATCCAATGCCTGATCTAGAAGATCATGTGGCATTGGCTAATAGAATAAATTCAAGAGAGAAATCAGAAGTTTCAAGAAGAATCACAAAATGAATATTTTGACAGACTTCAATAAATGAACAAAGACGAAAATTGAAAATACGGGTAGATAATATTTATATCCAGGGCTTAGTCTACATGGGGGCTGATGTTTTAATCAAAACCCCACAATCATGGCATCCAAGGTGGCCTTTAAAGGCAGTGGATATCCAATTTCTGGGTATTGGAACAATATCTTAGGTAAATCAGAGTGTGAGATGGCTCGAATGCATAGGACCAGAAGGTCAGAAAGGACGGTTGAAGCCATATATGGATAACATTGTGGTGAATCTGTGGGGTTGTGACCTTCTACTGCAAAGGAATACCCAGATTAAAATCCCTCCAGGTTCTGATATCAATCGGAGACTCAATTAAATATTAAGTAATTGAGAATTTCTGCTGACAAAGGACAACAAGAATGATTGCACTTAAAAATGAAACAGTTAGGATAAGATATGAATCTACCTGCTATATTATGAGGCAGTCATTCTGGGCTCTTGTTTCATGTTGAAAATCACTGAATAACTATGTAACTTCAGAAGCAGTTGAAGACCAAGTTATGTGACTGACCAAGTTATATAATGTCTCATCTTTTAAAAATATGCCTGGCAGCCAGTTTTCATCACTGTAGTACATACACCTAAGATCAATAACATATGAACTAAAAAAGGTTGTAGGTATGTATATCAATGAAAAAAATCTTGTTTATTATGTGCAAGGACTAAGGCGATACTTCTATTATTGTGAAAACAAAGAAATTATAATAAATGAAGATAATTCAATGAGTAAATATTTAATTTTTGCTCATAAATCTAAGTATTATATCTATTACCCATTGAGTCAGTAGCTCAAGAACTATCCTGAATCAGTAGGAACAAAATCAATCTCACATCCCAAATAGGAGGAAAAGGTGGGAGAGTAGGCCATGAGGGTTCCACAGATCCTGTCAAGACTTTGTTCTCTATGAACCTATGACTTCTCACTAAGTCTAGTACCTTAAAGTTTCAACACATCTCAGTAAGATCACCCTTTATCAAAGGAACTACTGCATTAAAACTCAGGCTTTTAGTGTGATTCAGGTACTTGAATCTCTACTTTCTCTCTAAATGCAGCTATGAGTGGAAAGACACTTCTTTTATGGAGTAAGACTTTAACAAAAGCAAGACTAACATAGAATTATACATTCCCTGAATGAATTAATTGGAATTGACACAATCTCTTCCTCATAGTCTCCTGTGAATACTATGGAAGGAAGAAAAGAGTTTGAGAGTTTTGTTAAATTCAATATAAGATAGGATCAAAATAATGAGTTGCATGTTTTATTAGGCAAAACATGCTTTGATACAGCAGAAGCATATTTTAGAGTGAAGAAATGATTTTTGTAATATACAGCCCTTTCTATCATTTGTTTCTGTGATACCAATTGACCTTATGTTGATAAAATAATATATACTAGTAGTTATAGTCAAGGTACACATACAGATGGAGACTCTACAGCATCTAGTTTGAATATAGGATCCACTTTCTATTTGCTTCATGAATCTGGTCAGCTCACTTCTTATATCATCTTTAAAATTTTGTTATTTATGTAATCATAATGACCATACTTAATACTATTTTTTGATTGAATAAGATTAATTTATATACTATGCATGCATTGCATGCATCCTTAGAATTTAGTGCAATCTTCTAGCCAAGATCAAGACTAACTCTTCTATAATGAAAGAGATTAAATGAAGTGTACCAGAGTTATTTATCTTTGTGACATAGGAGACTTTAATAATGAAGATCTCAAAAAACCATTGTTATGCTGACCTAATGCAAAATGGACAACTATGTACAGAACAAGAATTGACAGGATGACTTAATTTAATAGCAATACAATGAAAGAATAGACTGGATGGTCTTTTCAAACTACTCTTGTCATTTCTTGTGGCATAACTTTTGAATAAATATGTATTAAATTTTTTTCCTAGAATGAAGGCAGTTTTATGACCTACTGTTGGATTCTGTAGGACAGAGGATTTATGCTTGGCCAGTTTTAAAGAAGAAATGATCTGGAAGTCCTGAAACTAGTTTCAAGTTTTGTGGATTACTTTGGAAGAAATAAGTGCCAATGTTTGTGACTCACCTAGAGACAAGGACTCTAACATATGTGCCCTGTTTCAGGGAAGAAGGGGTTCAGAAACAAGAAAAGTAAGAAAAGTCTCCTATATCACATTTGAGACTTTTTAGGTTTCCTTTAGTTCTTGATAGTTGGCAGATTGCAGCCAAACTAGAATATATTCTTCCTCTTGTCTAATCTGCTTTGTTTCCCAGAAAGAAACAGTGGTTTCCATCTCTGTATCTTATGTATATTCTTTTATTTCTTCCCTAAATCTTGTAATTGCTCACTGATCCCCACATATGGATAAATGTCCTTTGTGTTACTAAAGACTTCAGTCAAATGGTTCAGTCTGTACACTGAATTATATTATTTAACTTAAAGGCAGATATGTGGATTTAGGAGTCATTTTTTGCTGCATTGTAGTTGAGTACACACTTGTCAAATTCATTTGTGATTTATATAAAAAACTTTGTTAATGACTGACAACCTTGTAACCACAGGAGAACTAAAGAAAGTTATGGACCCTTGAAACATTTGTACACATGATTACCCTAATGTATATAAACTGAGGCAATAATACATCCTTTTTCAAGTGTAGAGGACAGGCATAAAGAAAAGAATGTGCAGTGATTTACTCTCACATACTTTGCGAGAGTCATTAAAAATGCTTATATTCTTTTCAATTAAAACTTAGATATGTTTAAAACTGAGAACAAAAGGAAATTTGGTTGAAACCCTGTTTAAAATATGTCTTCCAGTGCCACCCACCCAATATTATAGCCTCTTTATGGTTAGGTACTTTTGCCTTATGATCCATGTACATTATGAACTATTATTCTTTTTAATAGCACAGCCAGGAAAAAACAGAAGGAGAAAAATATTTTTATGGTTGGAAAATTTGGCACAGGTTTTCCTGGAACCCGGAGGACATGTTGGTTCTCCATTATGAATGTCTGGAAAGACAAAGAGAATTAAGACACATACAAAGGTTCTGGAAATAGAGTTTCAATTGATTTGCATATCACCCCAGAAATAAAAGCTCACCCTTGATAGCTAATTTCAATAATCAAACATACAACATCATTTCAGAAAGGAACAGTGAGCCCTGAGGGATGTATAATGTGGCATAAAATTAAAGCAAAACTGACCTGACTGACATTAAATTTGATTAACAAGAAACTTCTCTCCAAAGAACATCTGCCTTTTCAATCCTAAAAACAACTACAGGTCAAATGAATTAGCCATGAAAGTGAAATACTTCAAAGCCAGGGAGAGTCCATAGTTTCTGAAAGAGCCACAGACATAATTCTGTGTTTGCAATTAAATTAAAAATTCAAATATTGTAATTATACTAATTTCTAACTGTTGGCACTAAAATTAAAATTATATATTTAATGACAACATTATGATTAGTGATAGATTTAAACTGGCCAAATAATTTGGAAAGAACAGAATATAATTTAGATTTAAATTTGGCCTATTTTCTCTGTTGTTGTTTCTGTAATACTAGAAATGGAACCAAGAGCCTTACATAAGACAGACCAAAACTTTCCTACCACTCTACAGCCTCAGCCATAGCCACTTCTTTAATCTTTAAGAGAAATGTCTTTAAACTCTAATCCTAATCAATATAGAAAGGCAGTACACACAGGAAAACATCTTGATATACATATCCACATGTTTGTGTTTTACAAAGGGTGGGGGACACTTTGTACAGACAATTTGAAGGTCATTGACTCAATCTTATAAAGACATTGTCTCAGCTTGAGAAAGTCTCATTTGACTCTGTGAAATGGTAAAGGAATTTTTCATGCAGTACAATGAAAATTTGCATGACAGCACTGCATATGTCCTATAGGGAGAACTGCAAGCAATATTGAGCATTGTGTGACACTGACTGAAGAAGATTGGAGTGTGCAAAGCACTGTTGTGTACCACAAGGCTTAGAAGACTTCATGAAGGGTATATATGATAGCTATTGTGTGTAGAGAGCTGTCTTGGGAATGGAGTTCACTATGCTATATGGAAGGTAGTTCTGTGCGGAAGGGTTTGTGATGTGGAATGTTGTGGTGTGGGATTCTGTGCTTCAGAGAATCAATATTGTATGGAATGCTTTAATATGTGGAGTGTGTATTGAGGAAGAAGTTTCTATGCTGCATGAAAGACAGTGCTATGTAGAATGTCTTGTGTGGACTCTAATGTTTGAGGTAATGTCTCATAAAAGAAGTGGTGTGGGGAGTTCCTTGTTTTGTAAAGATCAGAGTCAGTATTACCAGAAGACGTGGGACTCGGGAAACCATTGGTGGTAACCCATTCCCAACCCACATGATTGTGTGTCAAGGACTTTGAATTATGTGGATCTATTTTCTCTTAAGAATAACTTCTTTTTTAAAAAAAATAAAAGAAAAGCTAGGGATAACAAGTTCTATCAGTAATCAATACATTAGGAGACATACAAATTAGATGCAAAATAAAAACAAACTGTGATTTTTATGAGCACAAGTCTTACACCTTAAACAGAAAAGGGCTGGAAACACCTCATACAAATTTTTTAGAACTATTTCCTTTATTTTTATGAGGCTTTGCTTGGATTATTAATGACTGCCTTTACCACATATATCATTTTTTTCAGAACTTAATATATGAGGATCTCTGGATGTAAAGTCATTGAAGATCTGATGTGATATTAGTTTAGAAGTATAGAGGACATCATTGTAGATTTAGGAAAAATTCTAACTTCAACAATTGAAGTCTTCACAAGAAAATGAGGAAGATGTGAAAAAATCCAGAGAGAGAGGTAGACGACTAAAAGACAGAGCAGAGGCTGAGACAGGAAGTCTCAAGGTATTAATCTGTAAAAGCCAACAGAACTACAAATACTGAAAATGGTTATTTGCTGGACTTTGAGGGAACATTGTCCTTCAATGTGTTAAATATGAAAATAGACTACCTAAATTCTTCAAGCATGGATTTTTTAAATTTTTTTGTCACCAAGTTTGTAGTAATATGTTATAGTATCCTTTGAGAAATCACAAGGTATTTGATGTAATTTGGAAAAGTGAGACCATCACAGGGAATAGTTATTTATAGAGGACATAAGATCTGGGTTACAGATGAAGAGAATTCATACAGCAATGAGAAACAGGATGAAACATGTCCCCCTCATCTAGATGTGTTCAGTGTAATTTATATTTTAATATTGTTTTTCATAGTTTAAAGACAAAACATTCTTTGGAAGGATGGAATAATATATATTTTTTTAAAAAAAATTGGTGTGTCACTTCTCCCTTGATTTACTAAATTTCATATTTCCTTTCCAAGGAATTTCATATTGTTCAAATCTTCATATATATATATATACATATATATATACACATGTATATATACATATTAAAGAAGTCATCTATATTATACTTTGTCACCTCCCACTTTAATCCTTTTTGTGCCTACTATCAGATGTGAAATTTGAATTGTTCAGGAGAGTATTAGCAGAAGCCAATAAAACACAATATCTATACCAGCTCTCCATTAGCCCTAACCATCTCTCATTCATCACTTTCCCCTGAGCATTTCCTCAGATCTTGATCCTTACTGTCCAAGTTAGTTATCAACCACTTTACACACATATCCCATCAAACATTTGTGAACATTATTAATATTGATTATACCATCATGCTGGTCATGATGAAACAAACAGTCTCCAAAGTTCCCTGATGTCAGTTGACTCTGCCTTCCTGCCAACCCTGGCACTAGAATGTATGTGCAGGTTACTTATTTGGAAAGTTTTCCTGGAGACAAGAAATGAGTGACTGATTGGAACAGTGTTGTTCAGCTGCTGGAAACTTTGGTTTACTAAAAGCCTTAACTCCATTGTTAGTCCACTTGAGGATAGGCAATATTGAAAGACAGTATTAAGAAATGGGACACATTTATTACTCCATGCCATTCTTTGCTAACAAACCCGCTGGAAAAAAAATGTATACATGCTGATCTCTGTATATTCTGTCAGAGAAGACTTTAGTTTAGGGGTCACATAGTAGTTGTAGAATAAATAACTATGATCATCCAATTATTTTCAGAAATAAAAGAGATCTTAGAAAAAATCCAATATTTAAAAGATGTTGTAATTATGGGAAAGTGTGTTTGTTGCAATGGAGAACACCATACTACAAATTTCTGACACTTATAGTTCCATACTTTAGCTCATAGGCACAGTTTGAAAGTATCTAAGGGGCATCACATCATCAGAATTGTACAGTGTTTAAATTTATCTGCTTTTGTGACTACCCTATAAGACCCACACAGAACCTGCTTCAAATGTTACTGACATTTTTGAGAGTTCTATCACATTATTTTAGAAAAATATTCTAATACATGTTACCAAAATAACTGATTTCAGACTGAGCATTTGTCCAGAAGAATATGTAATTAACTTATAGCACCTGTTCATTGAATTTTCACATTGAACTTTTTTCTTTCTACAAAGTACTGAATATAGTATAGTAACCACAGTCTTCTTAACATGTAATACAATGAGAGAAAGAATATTAATGATAATAATAGATGATAAACCTGTCTCATTTTTACTGGATGGGTTATCAAATGAAATTCTAAGTATTAAATTTGAGACTAACAGGAAAACTGTACCATAAGTGACAAGTTAACAAATAAATAGCAAGTAACATATTTCTAGATTTTCATTTTTCTTAAAGTATTCTATTCCTATTTTTGTGCAGTTTGTCTCAAATAATAGATATGGAGTAACAGCAGGGATTCAAATGTAATGTATACATAAAAATATTTTCTCAAACTAAAAGGAGGCATGCTTTGATGTATTATCTATGGAGACTTGACTACAAAAACAGGTCTTATATCAATCATATGAGCTTTTGTAGGAATCAAAAAGAAAATTACTGTATGATGAATTATGTTGCTCATACCATGGTAATAATTGTATGATGAAAATTGAGACCATAATAATTATACATCGTCTTTAACATAATTCAACTAGATTCATTTGTATTGAGCTTTGATAAATAAAAACAAAAGATGAAGATGTCTGTCAAAATGTATGTTAGGTGATCAGATAGCACTTGGTAGAGAGAGGTGGCTTGCACAAGCTGATCCTTTCTTTACTTATACTTTATGGGAAGAAGATGGAGAGCAACTTCAGAAGCAGTTGAAACCGTGATATGATATTGAGTTTTTATGAAAGGATGCTTGGAATTGATCCTGTATAAATAAGATGTAATAATAACGTATAAGTTGAGCACTTTTTTCTTGTTCAACATTTCTCATATTTTTCAGTTTTACATGGGCTTGCAACGTTCTTTTAAAACATCAAGATTTAAATATACATATAGACACAGATGAAACATAAAGATGTTTGAAAATGCTTAAATTTTTACATATACTTCTTAAATAATACTAGAGAATATCTCAATTACTATTTAACGTTTCCATAGCAGGGCATTATGCAGTAATAACTAAAAAAAGAGAAACATTATTATCTCTATGGTTCAATAATGTAATACAGTATTTTTCCAGAACTATGGAACATATATGCTTTTTAAAAAGAGTGGTTTTTTTTTTATGTTAGTCATTAATTCCAATGTTTGAAACATTTTAAAATTGCTAGGTCAAAAATATATTTGATAATATTTAGAATAAAAATTATTAAAAACAAAAGTTAATATATATTTATTTTCCAAATATGATTGAAAACATGTAAAAATAAAATTGTATTATTTTTATTCACTCTAAAGTCACTGCTCATACTTTACAAATTTAATCACATTAAATTTTCAAAGAATATGAGATCCCAAATTATGTTTGAAATGATCTTTTTTATATTTTCATGTTGAGTTGTTCTATTCTGTTTTTATTATTTTTTAATAAAAAAACGTCATTTTATCTATGTATTCCCCTGCTCCTCCTCTCTTCCCACCTCTCAGTCCCTCTTAGTCAGCCATCCCCTTCCCAAAATGGCAAATCCCAAGGTAGGTCAGCTCAGCATGGCACATCCACTCCAGACAAGTATGATTTCCTCATCCCAAAGTCAAGGCTGGATTAGGTGTTTCTTTGCAGGAAATGGGCTCTAAGGTGCAGCCCATGCACAGGAACACAGTCTGATCCCATCCCTTGAGGCTCCACATACTGGCCTTGCCAATCGACAATTGCCTACCCTTGGAGGGCCTTGCTCCTCTTCCCAATTGATCTCAGGTGGCTGTTCTTGATTAACTGAGCCCCACCCCCAGAGATCTAGCTAGCTATCACTGTGGGATTTTTCCTCATAGTCCCTATCCCCTTGCTCATACAGACTCTCCTCCCCTTCTTTCAGATGGACAAGGAGCTTTGCCCAACACTCAGCCATGCATCTCTGCCTCCACCTCTATTCTTTATTGGATGTAGGTTCTGTGATGACACTTAGGGCGGTTATTCATTTGATTATAGGGGAATTTTTGTCAGTATAAGCAGGTAACAATTTTGAAATTTACATCATATTTTGTACTTTTATACTATCTTCTTATACAAACCTCAAGAGAACATTAGACATAAAATAAGATTGAAAGTATTCAATTATAAAATAAAAAAAGTGTGCTAATCAAGGAATGTGTATTTCAAAGCTATGATGTAAAATTTCTTCATTTTTCCCTAGTACTGCATTTAAACAATGAGGCATTATTTTAAGCATGTGAGAGCTTCTGGAAGAGGGCTGTGCATTCAGAACCTATTCTTTGGATTAAATGAATTCAATTCAGTTTTAATTGAAACTTTATTGTGTAGTTACAAGATAAAATAATTCTATTGCCTAAAAGTCTTGAGCTTATGATCTGGCTGGGTCCCAGAGCTAAATTGGTGCCATCTAATTTGAGGGAAAATTTTCTGTTACATGATTTCTTCTGTTTTTTTTTTTTTCAGGAAAAAAAAAATGTGTTCTTCTTTTCCTTTCTTCTAACAATAAAATTTATTGAGTAACTAAAGTAAAATGCACTGTAGCGCAAATGTGCAAAACTGAAAAAATTCAGTAAATTTTCTTATCTTGGCTGTATTTATAGTCTGTGTTCTCACTTTCCTTCTTAGAAATATTTATAGAGCATTATATTACCAGATGGATCAAATCCTCAGACTGTATTCTTTTCTCAAATACAGCACATAAATTTCAATTTTAACTTTTCTACAACAAAAAAGATAATTATAGAAAGCACATCTTAAAAACAATTAAAAGTGTATAAACTGTTCATTGAAACTCATAACTCATATATATTTATTCTATGTATTAATTTCATGCCCTAAGGTGATTGTGTACTTTTAAAATTATAAAGATTAAAAGAAGCTATGTATAAAAGTCCAAGTGACACATTACAAATTCCAGTGCTTCAGAGACTGAGTCAAACAGGTTGAAAGTCTGAGTTCTGCCTGTACTAGAGTGAGACCCTGTTTCTAAAACAAACAAAAAAATATGAGAAAATTTTCCAGACACACTTTTAAATTTATGAATAAAGTTTTAAATTATGACTTCAAATGAAAGCTTAACTGTGATCTTAGTCAGTGGGTAATTTATTTGCTTCAAACTGTAGGTAGAGGGAAATTGGTCCGGGACAGTGAGAGCTGGGGACATGCCTGGCTGTTGTGATGATGTTTCCTGGCCCTAGGCTGCCTGAGGTCTAGACCCACATACCTGTGGCCCAGACCTTTTAGCTGCACACTGCTGATCAGGCCCCCAGAAATGACTCAGACACTTATATTAACTTTATGCTATTTGGCCTATGGCTCAGGCACATTGCTGGATAGCTCTTACATCTTAAATCAACCCATTTCTATTAACCTGTCTGCCATGTGGCCCTTGGCTCATCTGTGTTCCTTACATGTTTCTTCTTTGGTGGCTGGCTTGCTCTGTCTCTGACTCTGCCCTTTTCCTACCTATTCTGATTCCCCACCTACTTTTTCTAGGGTGCCTGTCATGGACCAAAACAGCTTCTTTATTTAAAGATTGATATTGACAGCATACAGAAAGACATTCCCACATCACCTGGCAGCCTGGGCCTTGCATGATTCCTGCTCTGGGCCTCGCAGGTAAACTGGAACTGGGTCATGAACTTGGGTTGGTGGCTTTTGGTTTCCTTTCTTTTTCGTGATGTGGTTGTGAATTCATTCACTCAGGGCACACGATGGTGATGTGATACCTACGCTGAGAGTGGATTTTTTCCAAAAGATAGAAGCACTGATGTAGAATTCACTGAAATTGGATGGCATCAATCTGAGATAGAACCAGAGTATTTGCTTGTGCGCACATGCACATCTTATGGTACTGTGCTTTTCATATCAACAGCCTCTCCTTCTCCCTCAGCTTATAGGCCCTAGACCACTTTCTGAGTAGGGGCTAGGTATTGAGACTGGAGATGTACATTACAATAATTTGCACATCTGAGAGTTCTGGTTTCCGCATTCATCTGTTCAGAGAGAAGAGGGTTACAAGGAATGCTAGCATCTCCATGAGTCCCTGAAAGGAGCAGAGGTGGCTGTTTGTTTGAGTTAAGACAGAACTTAACCTTAATGAATCTTAAGAAAAAGGGCTTTTCTGAGAATAAATGAATTCCTGAAATGACACAAATCATTAAACACATAAATATGTGTACCTTGGTAATAATCAATATTTATAAAATATATTCAGAAGATAAAATGAAATGTTTAACTTGAGTCAAATCAAAAAGGTTTACAGCTGACAAACCTGCTTGGGACAGATCTGGACCCACTGAATGTAGTTGAAAGGCAAGGGCAGTTTCTAGAGCCTCTTGCAAGTAAACCAGAGTCTATCCTCTGTGTATGAACTGGCCCCTTGAAGCCCATGCCTATTGGTAAAACCTTTTTCTGCCTTGATACTTGGGTGAGGGACTCGATCTTACCTAAACTGCATATGTCAGACTGAATTGACTCACCTTGGGATTTCTTGTCTTCTCTGGGAAATGGAGGGGGGAAGAGAGGTTAAGTGGAGGGAGAGGCTCAGGGAGGATGGGGAGAAGAGGTAGAAGAGGGAACAGTAGGAGATATGGAATTTTTTTAAAAAACAATTATTATAAAAGAAAAATTCAGTCATTTGTCAAAATTTCATAAAGACATTGACTGGATTGTTTAAATGTCCACAATACTGTCACATTTAGAAATACAATTTGAGAGTTCAGAATAGTTCTTCTTTCATGAAACTTCTTCCAAAATTCATTATTTAAATAAAATCTCAGAAAGCAAAGACACAATTTCTAATCTGCACTCAAAGCCCCAGAAAAAAATAAATCAACCCAAATGGCTTCTAAACTACTAACATGTACAACATGTGCTCATGGATATACACCAATGGACCAAAATACTACTCTACTTTTTCCCAATTTTTAATTAAAATATTTTATGTTAAAGTGCAGGAGTTTACAGAATAAAAAAAATACATATGAAGTATTAAATGCAAAAGCATTTCTTATGTAGTTCCTATGGATAAAGGCTTTTCACGTGGCCCTTAGGACGACTGACCCTAGAATGACTGGAAGATTTAGCTACAGCTTTCCTCCCTGGCCAACTCACTGTAAAGTGATTTTTATCAGGTTGTCTTGGCAATTATCTAGTATTTTGGTTCATTGACTTTGAGCTGGTTAGAAACCCAATTTAATAAATTATAAAAATGCTCTTGGCTAAATTATGGCCTTAGATAAAGGTAGTGGAAGGTACTCAAGTATATTTGATGACAGCCCCTGATCTCAGGGCTTTGTGCCGAGCCTAGTCGAGATGCCATCTTGTGAGGTAAATCAGAAACCAATACTGTGCTTTTAGTAAAGTTCAGTGTTTACAGAACAAGGTCAATGCATTCCAAACATAATTACCTTTTCATAACTTTAAAATACATAAATCAAAAATCCATTTTCTTCTCTATAATTATTTACTAGTCCAGAATTAAAATTATTTTATATGCCGACAAAGCCTAAATGGGTTGATATAAATGGATACATAATATAATTTTCTATATAATGATATGTATATCATTATATATATACATATATATATCCAAATATGTGAAACGATAGCAAAGCAGGATATCAGTATCTGATAATTAACATCTTTCAGACTTGATTAGTTCTTTTTGAATAACGCATTATACCAGTTATGATTATATCTTTCTGTGTTGGCTTCATAATTCCATTATTATTATCCTAAAATAAGAATTTCTAACTTATTAAATCTCTATGAGAAAGGTGGCTGTATGCTGCTTGCTCAGGCATTGCCACTCAGTTTCAAAGTGACTGTGAAAGTTTACTCTTACATTCATATGGTGGTTTGTAAAAACAGTCAACTGAATCTTTTCTATGATACCTCATCTTTTTGGAGGTCAGCATAGTTATCTTCCATTGTTATATCACTACAGTGGTACATTACAGTAAAAGCTAAGAGATATATGGCTATTTGATAGTGGGGTCAGAACATGCCTAGTGTAACTCATATTTGGAAACTCTATCTTATTTTTTTAAAGACATCATACAAGGAAACACTCCATTGCTCATGGCAAGTAGATGCTGGCACTGGAAAAGACCTTGTAAGCAATTGTAATCACCTCTAGACATAACATAATCTCTCCAAATGTTCTCCTATACTAATATAAAAAATATCCCTGCCATTGTTCTGAGCACTAGCCATTTACAATTTATCATAATGACATTCGTTGATTGTCCTGTGCAAGTGTTTCACATATTTAAAAGTATTTAAAGTTCAGGATACACAAGGGAAGAAAAATAAAGTAATTCATGCACTTATTATTTCTATTTTATAGCTATGATTTCCAGCTATAACCTCAGATAAGTGAAAATGTATTATGTCTTTAATAATTTTTATTTTCCATTAGACATTTTCATATTTATAAAAACTGTACACTAAAAAATATGTGATAATGTCCCATAATAATAACTATACAAAAAATCAAGGAGTTGCCTGAATGGTTAAAAGTACTTGCCATACAAGACTGATGACCTGAGTTTGGAAACTAAGAACCTACATAAAAATTTGCCAACAGTAATGGCACATGCCTTTAATTTCAGCACTGATGAGACAGAGGCAGACAGATATCTGTGAATTTGAAACTAGCTTGACCTACAGAGCAAGTTCCGGACAGCAAAGGCTACACACACACACACACACACACACACACACACACACACACACACACACACCCCATCTCATAAACAAGCAAACAACAACAACAAAATCAGATGCAAATAAAATAAAAATAGTTTTCAAATCCAGTTTGGGACACAAAGTGAACTCTAGGCACCATGTAATTATTAAACAGTCTAAGGGAGTTCGAAGATTTGAAAATTTAAAATTTCTTTGGAATAGATTAACTTTCATTTTTTCATGACGATTTAATCTATGAGTGAAGGAGTATTCCAGGAGACAATTAGATTTCCTGCAGAGGAAATTCAGGGGAGAAGGAGTTTCTCAAAGTTTGACCCAGGAGTTTGTACAGACCAGTCAAAGAGGGACAGGCTTTTGTATTTAGGGAAGTGAAAAGAAACTGAGAAAGAGTTTCTTGGTGTTACCTTGAAATAATCAGTAAAACTTAGAGTTTTTTTTTTTTTTTTTGAATGGCATCTTAAGAGAGCTCTTAACTTTTCTTGCTTTCTGGTATTATGAAAGAGGTTAGGCCCTATTTTTGTCCAGATTCTGGGCCTCACGAATGAAGCACATGTATCTGAAAAAAGAAAACTAGTGAGCAACTTGAGTTATTCAGAGAAAAAATCAAACATGTATAAGTGGAAGCAGCATTTATGCACAAATTCAAGTTGGTACTTAAAGAAAACACAGAGCCAGATATTGGGGAAACCTGAAATATCAGAGAGAGGAAACAGTCACAGAAGTGATAAAAGTCATTAATCACATATAATTAAATAACTTATAATAGTCCCTTAATCCAAAATAACCACACAAAGTCTTATATTAATTACAAGCTTTTTGGCCTATGGGTCATGGAGAATTACTGTCTAAGTCTTATACTTTATGTTAACATATATTTCTATCTATGCTTAGCCACAAGGCTTGGTGTCTTTTTACTTGGTGCAGCATTCTTATTCTGTTTCCTCTATATATCACTGTCATCTCTCTGTCTGCTCTTCTGCTTCCCAGAATTTCCCTAGTCTGCTTGCTTAGCCTCTCCACCTTGTCTAGCTACTTGATCAATCAGTGTTTTATTAAACCAATATTTGCATGACAAATATTTACAGTGTACAAAAGCATGATTTCACAGCAACCAATTATGATTTTTGATTTATTTGAGATATTAACTAGAAATAAATTGTAGAAATATGCATACATGTGGACAGTTAACCATGAGAAGCTTTATGACTGAAGAAACTTCATATGAATAGTCCTGTGACAAGGGATTTGATCACTGTCCTTTAATTTTTAACCATCTACTCAACAAACCCCAAACAGCCACTACTTTTCAGTGAAAGGATTCTTTTATTTCTTGCCATATAGTTCTAATTATAGTCATTCATTTGAGAAATCTGTTGCTCATATATTTGTGGTATTATTCTGCATAATTTATTAGAAGAAAAAGTAATCTATTTACTTTTAGTTAAATATATCAGAAAACAAACATCAATAGACAACAATTCATCTTATAACCTCTTTCTATATTTTCTTAAAAAGCACTTAATACTGTGGTATATAGGCCATGTAGTAAGAATGACAATGCACTTACTAAAGGCAAGTGATTTACCCTGGAATCATTACCTATGATCTAGTGAACTGACTATAGTTTTCAAAACTCTGATTGAGGTTTTTGACTTACTTGAGACATTATCCAGAAACACTAATAGAATTATTTAATCATTTATTATGTATTTATTAACAGAATGGTAAGAATTAGTTGTTTTTAATAATGTGAGCAAATGTTCTTCCTCTGTTAATGTTCAACAGTCTATGCTTCATAACACATTTCCTGTAACCAGAGAAGATAAGTAAAATTGATCAACAAGAGAATCATATTTATGTAACAAAAGGACAATTTCTCTATATATGAATTGCTGTTTCTCTAAGTTGATGCTGATCAGATTAAGCAAGAAAGTGAAATCATGAGATGAAATTTATTTAAGTTTAATTAAGTGCAAAAAGTAAGATGGATCATGTATTCTATGTTTATTTCTTTTTGTTGCTCTACTGGATCCTTGTATTTTCCCTAAAATGTGTGTGTGGTTTTCTTTTACACTTTTTGTAATTGACATATAAAAAAATAGAAGCTTCCCCATTAACAAGAAATAATTGTGTTTGTGTGTGTGTGTCTAATTTTTTCATACCCACTATCAGCTATTTTGTCCTTTAGGGTTCAGATGAGAACACAATGGTTTTTTTTTGTTTGTTTTTGTTTTTGTTTTTTACTTCTAAGTATATTTATTTATTTATTTTCTTCAACTGACTAAATATTCATTGAACTCAACACAAAATTATCTATTTCTCAGAGTATTGATCATTATCTTTTAGTCCAAATTTTTCTGTCATCTTACTTATACTTTAAAATAAGTGACTATTAAAAACAAATAGAAATTACAGAAATGGACAGGAAACTATTAAGACGGAAAGAATGGAGATGCTAAACTTTTAATGGATTTTCAATGAAATAACCTAGATCAAAACTTTAAAAAAAGCATAAAGTAAACCATTGTTATATAATACATTCATAAATAATACACACAGTATATTGCTAAATTACCTCATTATATTCACTCAAATTTATATATAAATCAAATTTGTCTATATTAAATATAATGTCTAATTATAACATATAAGCTCTATCACATGCAAAAATAAACTTTTTTTATAAGACTTAATTTGCTAATTTTAGAAGCACTGTGGAATTATAACCATAATTGTTGCTTTAGAGCTATAAACTGATGCACCAATATATGACATAAATCAAATGCATTTTTTCTATAAACATTTGATTTACTATGGTTTGGCTTATATTTTACCTGATATAATAAAAGCACAACTATTTCTCAATATGTTTTATTTACAAAGTATTTATTTCACTATAAAGAATATAATGGATTATTATTCAAATAACATACCAAATCTAAATAATTCTCAGAACCTATACTTGCTGCAACTGAAACATTTCTCAAGTAGAGTAGTTTTAATTAGAGTCCCAATAATCATTTCTCTATAGAGAAGATGCTTTAGTTCCTTGCTAGACTGTGTTTTTCATTTGAAGGTGTGAGTTTGTGTCACATGAGCTACTGTAATGTCTCGTATTCTACAGCAATTGACATGTGACAGTTCAATACCAGTGAAAGCAACAGGCAAGAGCAATAGCAAAGCAAAGGAGAGTACCTTCAGTGTTGTAACTTAAAATTTGTTTCAGCCATTATTAGTGTGTATATCATATCTCATCACATATGAATATATATAGTGTCAGTGCCTCTTAGACAGAGAGACAGACATACCCTCACTCACTACATATCATTTGAATATTCAGGAAGTTCAGCATATAAAAAGCCTTTTGAATTTGTCCATTAAAGGTAAAATTTCTATCAGATTGAAGACAAAAAATTAATAAGGCAACTAGACCTTTGAGAGAATAGTATATTGTTGTTATAAAGCAACACTTTATTTATTTACTTTTTTATTATTAATAAAGGTGATATTTTTAACAGGTTTATTTTAACAGAACAATTGAGCATGAAATAAACATACTCCTCTCTAACTCATATATTGCCCCTTATTAGTGACACCTTGAAGTCAGATATACATTAAATAAAATTTGTGTCTTATAATATATCTTGAACATATTTATTTAACATTATTGAATGTGAACACTATATTTTAACTATGGTATGTCATAATTTACATAGTTTTAACCTTTGACTTGTGTTCTCTGTAAAATCTGACAATTTATAATATGTAGCTAGTATGGACACATATTAGAAAACAGGATTTTCCACTTCAGGACAAACTAAAAACAAACAATGTACTTTTTTTTCTTTTGATAGGGTGTTAAATAAATTATACTATACAGTCAACACCTTAAACTAAAATTGTCTTAATTTTAGGTGATTTGTTCCCACTGTAAAATTTCATGATTTTTGAGTACACTTATGATCTGGTAGACTAAGCTGTGACATTTATCAAGTTTATATATTAAATTTAGTTTTGAATTCTAATATTTTTGCATTATGATGTTTACTGAACTCTACCTTCATTATATGTCAATGATCAACCATCCTAAAATTCTTCACTGGCTCAAGTGAATGAAGACCATCCCTTCCTTTGGCCTCACTAGGCCACTAACAACTATTTGTTCTTCTATGGCTGTTCTTCTGTTCTACTTATTATGGACTTTCAAAGTTACAGTCTGCATCATGCAGCCATAAAAGACTGATTCTTGGTGCTGAATAAAAGTTGTTCAGTGTTCACCCATATCTTTTTGTTCCCAACACATTCTTTCTTGATTTTTTCCTTTTCTCCCATTCTTTGTATTTCATACTTTCTTTCAATTTTAACACTCATATTGCCTTGTTGATATCCTCTTCATATTTATAAAGCTCTTTCTCATATAGGGTCACTACTGGGGAGACTGTCAGGGCTACATATTTCTTTGGAACTTACTGATTGGTTTTCACTGTCAGCTTGGCAGAAAGTAGAGTCATTTGCAAAGAGGTAAAGCCAATTGAGGAATTGCCTCAATCAGACAGGCCTAAGGGAATGTCTGTGAAAAGTGTCTGAATTTATGTGGGAGAAAACAGCCAACCTAGTGCATTTTACTCTACTTATATTGCAGACACAGGCACACACACACACACACACACACACACACACACACACACACACACATACACACACATACCACACATATACACACACGAACATGCGCACATATGTATGTAGCTGGAAGAATCTCTCCTGTGATGTGGGAATGCCTTTCTGTGTGCTGTGAATCTCAATCTTTAAATAAAGGAGCTGTTTTGGGCCATGACAGGCACCATAGAAGAAGTAGGAGGAAAAATCAGAGGATAGGTAGGAGAAGCAGGGCAGAGTCAGGCAGATCAAGCCAGAATCCAGGAGCAACAAGTAAGGAACACAGGTGAGCCACGGGCCATGTGGCAGACAGATTAATAGAAATGGGTTGATTTAAGATGTAAAAGCAAGATAGAAATTTGCCTGAGCCATAGGCCAAACAGCATAAAGTTAATATAAATGTCTGAGTCATTTCTGGGGGCCTGAGCGGCTAAGGAGTCTGGCGAGGCAGGTCTGTGGGTCTGGGCCTCTGGCCTCCAGGGACCAAGAAACCCCTTTATAACACTCTTGCCTTCAAGTATCCAAATAAAATATTTTAACATACTTACCCCTGATCAGCCTCTTTCCCTCTTCCCTGTCCTTCTTCAGTTTCCACTCACCCCATCCTCCCATTCATTCCTCAGAGAGAGTAAAGAATCACAGTGTGAGTCAATTCTGTCTGTCATATCCAGTTGAGGTGAGACCAAGTCCCTCCTCCAAGTTGAAAGGCTGAGAAAAGTTTTCCTTCATAGGGGATAGGCTCCAGCAGGCCAATTCATATACCAGAAATAAAGACTAGTTCAAATGCCAGAGGCTACATATACTGCTCATGCCATTTGACTGTTATCCACATTTGGAGTTCAGTACCATGACATTTCCTCAGCTGTCATTTTGGAGTTAATGAGCTCCCAATAGCTTGGATCAGCTGTCTCTATAGGTTTTCTCATCATGATCTTGATCTCATTACTCATAAAATCTTTACTCTCTGACTTCAGCTGGACTGGAATTTCAACCCAGTGTTTATTTTGGATCTCTCTGCATCTGCTTCCATCAGTTTCTGGATGAAGGTTCTACAATTTGATCATTTATTTAATTATAGAGGAAGGCCAGTTTAGACACCCTCTCCAACAATGCCAGGTTCAACCTTGTTTCTCTAGCACCAGTTTTCTCTCTAACCCCACTTATGCTGACTATCATGATACCCAATTCTTTGTTCTCCCTCTCTGTCCCTCCCTCAAACAAACCGTCCAATTATCTCATGTTCTCTTTCCACTTCTCCTTTCCCCCTCCATCCATATGATCCAAATGTCCTCAGGAGATCGTCCTATTGCCCATTCCCAGGGCAATCCATAGATATCCTTTTAAAATCCCCCACTTGTTACTTAATTGGTCACAGTTGTGAATTGTAGGTTGGTTAGGTCTGTGTTATCTCACTCAGGACAATATTTTTTAGATCGTTTCATTTATTTTCAAATTTTAGACTTTTTAAAACTACTGAGTAGTATTCCATTTTATAAATGTACCACAATTTTTTAGTCTATTCTTCAGTTGAGGGGCATCTATCTTGTTTCCAGATACTGGATATTGTGAAATATCTTTTCTCATTCTATAGACTGTATTTTTGTCTTATTGACCATATCCTTTGCCTTAAAGAAAATTCTCAGTTTCAAGAGGTCCCATTTATTAATTGTTGCTCTTAGTGTCTGGGTTACTGGTGTTATATTCACAAAGAGGTCTCCTGGGACAATGCATTGAAGGATGTTTCCAAATTATTTTCTATCATGTTCAGTGGAACTGGATTTTTGTTGAATTCTTTGATACACTTGGACTTGAGTCTTATGCAGGGTGATAAATATGAATCTTTTTGCATTCTTCTATACCATCATACAGTTATGGCAGCATCATTTGTTGAAGATGATTTTTTTCCATTGTGTTTTTTACTTCTTTATCAAAATCAGGTGTTCATAGGTGTATGGATTAATGACAGGTTCTTCAATTAGGTTCCATTGATCCACAGTCTGTTTTTACGTCAGTATCAAGTTGTTTTTATTACTGTAGCTCTATAGTAGAACTTGAAGTCAGGGATAGTGATGCCTTTAAAAATTGTTTTATTTAACAGAAATGTTTTGGCAATCTTTTTTTGTGAAATTGAGTATTGATCTTATGGTATCTGTGAAGAATTGTGTTAAAAATCTGATAGGGATTAAACCAAATTTGTAGATTGCTTTTGGTAAGATTTATATTTTTACTATGTTGGTCTTACCTCTCCAAGAATATGGGAGATCTTTCCATTTTTAAAAAATCGTCTTTAATTTCTCTCTTCAATGACTTAAAGTTCTTGTCACATAGGTATTTTACTTCATAGGTTAGGGTTACTTCAAAATATTTGATGTTATTTGCATCTATCATAAGTTGTGATGTTTCTCTGATTTCTTTTTCAGCTGTTTTATTATTTGTGTACATGAGGGCTTTGATTCTTTTGAGTTAACCTTTTATATGCCACATTGGTGGAGGTGTTTATAAGTTGTGGAAGTTTTATGGTAGAATTTTTGGAATCACTTATTTATACTGTCATATCATTTGAAAATAGTGATAGTTCCTTTCCACTTTGTATATCATTTATTCTTGATGTTATTGCTCTAGCTAGAACTATATTGAATAGACATGGTGAAAGTGGGCAGTATTGTCTTATTTCTCATGTTAGTGTTATTACTTTGTAGCTCATTCATCTTAAATTCAGCATTTATTTGAATCTATGTATTAACATGTGTCTGATGGCTTTACTTGTGTTCCATTAAATTGCTCTCTTAGTGACTCTCAACATATCCTCTGACCCTGCCTTCACCCCAGTATTTCCTCTTCTGTCTAATATAAAAAAGATTTTATTTTAACATTGTAAAATTATATATAACAAAACTTTTTTCAAGCAAGAATTACAGTTATAGTATCTAGTTCATTTGTATTTGGCAAGATTAAAGAAATTGCTCTATCACATGCTCTATTTGTGTGAATCTAAAGTTTTATATTTAATTTACCTTTTATCATAATCAAGGAGAACTCTAATTATAACTATCTGTCTTTAATTCCATAAAAGATCCCAGAACAAGATAATATTACCTAAGTAAACATAAAGTGCAATGTAAGAAACATTCAGATTTCTAGAACTGATAGTGACAACTGACAAATATCTGCCGGGACAGTTATGCAAAATTTCTCTACAATCTTTGGGAATTCATATTCATCCTTCAGGCCTAAAGTTTGTTACAGACTTTTTAGTGAAGTGGGAAATTAAAAGGATTTTCTTGCCTATTGGCAAATTTGTCTGTTATTTTTCTCTGTGTCTTGAAGAACATCTGGCAATTTTTTTCTGTGAAGCAGGAACCTGAAGGATCATTCCAACTTGTTTTAGGAAGATTCACTGATCATTTTCCTATATGTTCTGCATGTCTAGTTTATACATCATGCTGTCAAGCAGTTGATACAAGATTACTTTTATTCCAGGTGGCTAAATTTGCCACAAAGAAATCAAATTCCATATAGAGCTTTTTTTTTTTTTTTAATATTCATCACTGTCTCTGAAGTTGATTGATTCTGCTTAGAGCAGATGTTTCTCAATGTGCAGAAAAAATTTAAGTCCTTAAAAAAATTTTAGTGCCATATTCTATCTTTAAAGTGTTTGAAGATTATATATTTAATTGAACTACATCTTTGTATACCTATAAAACTTAACTGACATGGGTATGAGTTTATCACAGACGACTATGATATTTATGACTATTTTATCTTTTCAATTATACATTATAATTTAAATAAGCTGCATAAAAATACCATCTTGAACATGAGTAGAAATATACATTATAACAAAATTGACCTTAAATTTTTATTAATAGACTCAAATACATACCAATATAATTTATTTTGAGATTAATAGTTTTGTAGATCAAAGTAGATTCAATAACCTTTTATTCTTATTTCTGCATAATATCCCCCTTTATTTCTCTTGAAAAGACCTGAATATTACCATTAACCATATATAATCAACCCTCTTTATAAAAAAAAACATTTATATACCATTTTGGGAATTTGGGCATAACTTTTTATAGTACATCCTGCTGATTAGGGGTGCTTGCAATTTTATGGGGATCCTGAGAAAATTTTAAAATTATAGTTGTCTTCATTGTAGCTGCATTGTCTCAGCTAATTTCTTTAAAACTGTTCTGGACATCAGATTTTCTAGGCCATATATCCTATTGGAGACCCTTTAGGAGGTCTTTTTTGATGCAACCATATTAACATGTAAGGAATTCACAACTTCTTATCCTGTGTGGAAACAGAGGAAGCAAATTCTTAGACTCAAATTTTAAGTCAAGATACCTTTAAAAACATATATATGTATATATATGTATGTATGTATGTATGTATATATATATATATTTGACTTAACACCGCTTATAAGCAAATTTTTTTCTTCAGTTAAAACTACCAAAGACAATATGATAATATACAGTATTTTTCATCTTTACATGTTTTTTTTTTTAATTTTTATTTCTTTCTTAAGGACTTCAACTTTATAATTTTCTCAGGCCAATCTATATTTTAAAACACACTGTAAACTTTTGAGAGATTTTATCCTTCTGAATCCATCTTTAATTTGAATCTTTAATCCTAACCAGGAGATTTAAGTTGCTAAGCTGAGGCATTAGGTGCTGAGACCACCCCTCTCAGGTTTTCAATGTGGCTGCAGGAGTCATGCTTACCACCCTAATTCTGGAAACCAGTACTAAGTAGCATGGAACTGTGTTGTCACTGTGTTATTTAGCGCTCAGCTGTTCTCCCAAGTTGCAAGCATTCACTAGGGCAGCCTGTTTGTGTCAAGGTAAGAGATTATGGTAATACTTCATGTTGCAGCTAAAGCCCACTGCAGCCAGGGGGCATATGTCTATCTATACCTTTGCCTATTATGAGTGATGTGAACTAGAGAGCTGTTCTTGTCTCTGCTTCAGATTCACTTTTAAGCTCTCTCAGGTTTTAGGTGAAAATTCTTGCCCTTATTTTGAGCAACAGTTGTATCTGGAGGAATCTCTCCTTCCTGCCAATATCTAAATGATTAGTAGTCAGAGACTTAATATTAATTAAAACTCTTTGGTCTATATAACAGGCTTATTTCTAATTAGCTCATTTATCTTAAATTAATCCTTTTCTATTAATCTTTCTTTCAAAAAGTGTTTCACAGTTTTACCTGTTTTCTATAAAATCTTGCTCTCCTGGCAGCTTTCAGCTTCCCCTCTCACCATGCCTTTCTTCTGCCTATATCTCCCTTAGATTTCTTGCCTGCTGCTTCCTGTCTTACCATAGGTCACACCAGCTTCTTTATTATCCAGTGGTAGTGAGATGGTTACTATATACATACTCATACATATATACACACATGCTTAAACATGCAAATTAATCAATGTACACATACCCATACACAACAAACATATATAGGAACAATTATACATATACACAGATTTATATCAACAGTCATACACATTAAAACACACATATATTTGTATGTGAAAACATAAATATGTAAACATATACATATATATGCATACATAAACACATATACATATATACACAATAAACACAGATACAGAGGAAAACATACCCATTGACCAATATAACTCCTAAGTATACATCAATGAGTTAAGAAGCAAATGGAAATATTCTTGCTGACAAAAGGCTAGATTTCTTAGCTTTCCCTGGTTTTTTTTTTTTTTTTTATTAAAAAGAAAAAAAAGGAACAGACTTGCAGACCTGGTATAAAATCAAGATGAATCTCAGATGTTAACAGCTACACTTTTGAAAATGAATATAAATCTCACCAAATAAATGTCAGCACTCCACAAACTAGAGTCTGAAATTTGTATATTACAGTGGAGGAAATGACGTGAAATAACAATTTACAATGCCAGATATTGAATGCTTGAGTGGAAAAAAAAAACCAGACATATTCACTATAAATTGATGATTGTTGCCAGGAGGATTAAGAACCATCCCTTATCTAGTTTATTTCATTCTATTTTTTACTTTACAACATCATTCATCTATTGTATGCTACCTTGGAATCTTGATAAGAACACAATATCATGCCATTCATTAATAAAACCCATGATACAGGATTTCCCAGATGCAGAACTGGATAGTTTAATACATTTTTGATCTGGAGCATATAATGTTTGTGTATTGGGAGTGCTATTTAAGACAAAAAACTCAAGTGATTTAACTTGTGGATACACACTGTTCCTCAGGTTTTTAATTAGATTTGTGTTCTTCAGACAATGTTTTCTGCTCTGGATGTGGCTAGTTACAATAGCGTATAAAATAAATTATATTTTATCTTCTGTATTTTTGTGCAGTATTAGAGGGATTATCATATCTACTTCAATATAAAATTTTTAATTTGAAACAAACTGTAATAAGTGGAAGAGCAGTCATGCTAAATTTGATAAGTGACTGCCATATCTTAATATGGACCAAGAGATACATATATTTAGACTTATATTCATGATTGCACATATACATAGTAAAAGGAAAAACAGCATTTAATCACTGAAAGTTTTATCAATCTATGAGTTAAATGGATTTATTTTTGTAAAAATAAATGTTATTCTGTTCAGAATTTCTTCTGTGTATTCACAGACACACTCAAATGTGTTTGAATTTATAAATGGACATTTCATTCTTCATATCTGTTGGAACTCAAAGAGCTGGGACAATCTAGTCTAAGCTCATTCCTTCTGAGGATACACAGTGCAGAGGTTTTACTGAGTCTCAAAGTATTATATACTCTCCAAAACTATATAGCAATATTCCTCAGTGTAACTCTAGAAACCGTGTTATATTGTGATTATTCCAGAACTCTGAGTTAAATAAATGAAAAAGATTCTTAGATATAAATGTGGCCACAATTCTTTTCTAGATAAATAAGGTCATAAGAACTTTAAGGGAAAGCAAAACTATTCTCTTAATCAAACAGGATCAGGACAGTCTCTATCTAGAACTCTATGAAGATAAATATTAGGCACTATGCTCCATACTTTCCCAGACTGGATAATATATCTCTTTCTACTGAGATTCTTGTATTATGACAACAGGTTTATCAGGGTTACCAATCCACAACACTGTTATTCTCAATACTGGGCAATTTTTCTTCCTAATTTCAGCAAAGGATAATCAGGGATATTCAGACACACTGTGAGATATCTTTGTCAGACTGGGTTTTACTTGTGTCTACCATGTATAAGCCAAGAATACTACTGCATATATCCCTTTCTACAGGATGTTCCACATAAGCTTAAATACACCTAGATGTCTAGAATGCAAAAGACTGGTATGTGGGAGATGGTGTTGTTTCATTGTAAATAATTGTCCCACATACTGGTTTAATAAAAAGCAGTTATTGGTCAAAAGCAGGCAGGAAGTATAGGTGGGGCTACCAGACTAAGAAAACTCTGAGAATAGGAAGCACAGAGCAGAACATCAGAGCAGAAGAAGCAGAGGAAAACTATGATGCTCTGAGAAAAGGTACTGAGCCCCATGGCTGAATGATGGGTCATGGGTTAGATGAAGGGTAGAGAGCTAGCAAGTTATATGCTTGGGTCTTAGCCTGATCAGCCTAAAACTATCGTATGCATCTGTGTGTGTCTCTGTGGGTTTGTGGGTCTGCAGGCCAAAACCTTGAGGTTAGGCTCAAAAGTCCGGGCAGGAAACCACCTACTACACTGGTAGGTCACCTTAGAATATTTTTTTGTCATAGAATGTTTAATGGTTTTAATTTGGACATAATTGGGAACTTGTCCTCTGCCACTTTTAAAAGTAATTTAGGTCATATATATTATTTTCCATTGACAAATATTCCAAGTCCTGTCATATATAAAAGGTGTAGGTATTTTAAGACCCCAAACTATACAAATAAAAAATCTAGTTTTAAAAATGTGGAAACAACCCAGAAAAATAATGAAGCAGGAGTGGATGAAATAGGAGTCTAGGGTAGTCTTTCCTAGCAAATGCTATTTATAACTCAGTTAGATTTTGTCATTATAGCACATCTCATCCTACAATGATAACTTCATGAAAGTGCACATTTTCTAGTGCCTTAGTCATTGTTCTAATGCTGTGAAAAGTCATCATGACCAAAGCTGCTCTTAGAAAAGAAAGCAATTAATTTAAGGCTTGATTATGATTTCATAGGATTAGAATTACCATTATCGTGTATATAACATGGTGGCAGAAAGGCAAACAAACAGAAATGCTACAAAGGTAGGAGAGGGAGAGAGAGAGAGAGAGAGAGAGAGAGAGAGAGAGAGAGAGAGAGAGAGAGAGAGAGAGAGAGAGAGAGAGAGAGAGAGAGAGAGAAAGAAAGAGAGAAAGAGAGAGACAGAGAGAGACAGAAAGAAAGAAAGAAAGAAAGAAAGAAAGAAAGAAAGAAAGAAAGAAAGAAAGAAAGAAAGAAAGAAAGAAAGAAAGAAAGAAAGAAGGAAAGAAGGAAAGAAGGAAAGAAGGAAAGAGAAAGAATGGGTCTAGGCCTGGTGGGATTTTGAAGTTTCAAAACCCATCCACCCATCCACAACAACTCAATTCCTCCAACAAGGATATGTTCCACCAACACAGCCATATTTCCTAATTCTTCTAAGTATTTCATAACTGGGAATTAAGGACAGATAAGTGACCACTTGATTGAGGAGAATTCTTATTCAAGCCTCCACACTTAGTATGTAACTACAATAAACTACAACAAACTGTGTATAGTTATTTGTGACTATTTTTGAAAGGACATATATTGCACTTACATAATTTTTAACACAAGTGTATTCTTTGTTTTTAAAATGACCATCAGAGTTACAATTTTAATTAAATAATTTGTTTTAGTGGCCATTTACATAAAATAGCATAAAAAACACTGTCTACTTCTCACAAGGTGCTGTGAAGGAGAAAGTTTTTACTAGAGCATTTATGAAAGCATTTCCCTCTCTACCTCCTCCTCCTTATCAACCAGCTCTCCTACTCACTCTATGCCTCCTCCTTCTCTTTGTCTTCCTCCCCCTTTTTCTTCTTGTTCTTTTTGAGACAGAATATTATGTATTACAGTCTAACTTGGAACTTTGACAGCACTGAACTTGATAGAACCTGGATCTTCTGATGTGTCTGATTCTACCACCACCAGAGTTCTGTAATTTTAAGTACAATCCACCAAGCCAGTTTATATAGTGCTAGGGATAGAAAGCAGAGTCTGTGCACTGCCACCGATGCTACATTCCATGACAACCTAGATCCTAGTCCTACCTATGTCTACCACAACACATGATGGAGAATAAACATTATTGACTTCAAATCTGTTTAATAATTACTTTACTTAAATATATAATTTTATGTTGTTGTGTTATACCTCATCAAAAAAGATAAGTTGCTTCATAGTAAGTCACTTAAATACTACATGTTACTATATAATAAACAGTAGGACAGGATAACATTCCTGGGCATGAAATAATTTACTTTTAACATTGGAATTCACAAAACTATATTAACTAATTGGAAATCAATTATTGAAATAATATTTGTAAACATATATAAAAAAAGTAAGCTATTGTGTGATGTGGGAATGTATTTCTGTATGCTGTGAATATCAATCTTTAAATAAAGGAGCTGTTTTGGCCCATGACAGGCACCATAAAAAAAAGTAGGAGGGGAAATCACAGCATAGATAGGAGAAGCAGGGCGGAGTCAGAGAGACCAAGCCTGAAGCCCTAAGGAGCAACATGTAAGAAACACAGGTGAACCATGGGCTACACGGCAGACAGATTAATGAAAATGGTTTGAGTTAAGATGTAAGAGCTAGCTAGCAATGTGCCTGAGCCATAGGCCAAACAGCATGAAGTTAATATAAGTGTCTGAATCATTTCTAGGTGCCTGAGCAGTGGTAGGCAACTAAGGGATCTGGGGCTGACTGCAGGTCTGTGGATCTGGTCTCTGGCTGCGTGGGACCAAGAAACCTCATTGTAACAGTTGTGCATCATGTTCACTCTATTTTATTTCTTCTGAGCAAGTAGTAATAGGAAAAAATTGAAGAAGCCAGTTTTATGAACAATACATATTCAAATGTTTTAAAAATTTATAATTCATGTATTTATAATACATATAATAGATATATATTAATTCCTTAGCATGGTTGAGTATTTTATACACTTGTATTAAAATGTAATAAACTGTTATATTATATTTCATTTGCTTGCATATGATTTTTATCTAGAATGTAAGCCTCTTTGCATGATGCAGAGCCTATCTAGCTATATGTAAATCTGACTGCTCATTATCTTGCGACAAATGAGAGTTTAAAAAAGTAATTCAAGTAAGGTTTAGTCAATTAGTTTTATTATCAGAATGTACTATATTGTCTTCATTATAATTTATCGAAAGTATTATAATTGTATCACTTTTCCTCTTCTCATACAGTATAGAAAAATGGCTCAGTCAGTAAAATGTGTGTCCCATGATTACCTGAAAGCCAAAATTCAGATGACCACATAAAATGTCAAGTATGGTAGCATTTGCTTAGAATGGCAATGCTAGTAAAGCAGAGAAGAGAGAACATAGGTAGCTTCAGGGCCAATGGGGCTTGATGAATCATTAATTTCCAGGTCACTGAGAGTTGTAGAGAAATTGAAAAAGGTATCTGATATCAACATCTGCCCTCAGCACCACATAGAAAAGCATAGACAGACAGACAGACAGAGACAGGAAGAGAGAGAGGAGAAGGAAGAAAGAGGAAGAAGACACAGGATTCATTTGATGATTTAACTAATGTTGGCTCATTCCCTAATAATCACTCCTGTATACACACACACACACACACACACACACACACACACACACACACACACACACACACACACACACATATGTAGTATACATTAATTATACAATATTTTAATTTTGTATTTATGTAACATTGTAACATATTGTTAATTATATATTATATTTAATGTGATTATATATATAATTTATGTTGCTAACTACAACTTTTTTATCAGCTCAATTCTATAGCTGTGCAAAAGAGATTATTTTAAAACAAACAAGCACAAGTCTTGCTGGGCTATATGCTACTTCTCACAATAGATATGAGTTTTAATTACGTAATGATATAAGGTCTTTTCAAATGTGACAGACAATTATGAGGTAGAGGCAGAAGACTGATGTCAGAGGAATCCCAAACCTACACCTTCAGAATCATATTTGATGTTATAATTAAACTATTACCTCGTAAGTAGAAAGACCATTGTACATAGTTATTGAATGTCGGGATCGTGTGCTGTGCTGCTGAAAATGAAATTGTAGAAAATCTTCTTATCTCAACACATAAGGTCAGATCCCTCCTTTAAGCACTTTAGAGACTAATAGATCCCATGAGAATTTGCCTTTCTCTGGTTCCATGTATTTTGTCATTCACATAACATCTCTGTAAATGGTAGTTTTCCTGTGTGTCATAGCCACTTTTGGTCCCAACTAAACATATGGAGCCTCATATTAATGATAAACTCTTTGGTCTATGGTTCAAGGTTATAGTAAGCTAGATCATAAATCAACCCATTTTTGTTAATCTATGTATTACCACATGACCAGTGGCTTACCTGTAATTTCACATCTTTCTTCTTTAGTGGCTTGCAGTGTTTCCTTTGATTCCACACATTTCTTCCTGTATCTCTACTTTGATTTACCTCATGTCTATATCTTGCCTTGCTATCGTCCAAAGCAGCTTTTTTATTAACCAATGGCAATAAAACGTATTCACAGCATTCAGAAAGACTTCCCATAGTTCATCTCTGTTACTTTCCTTGACATCATCAATTTGTATTTTTCCACACATTTGTAAATACAAAATATACACATACTAGCAATATAATATGTTTAAAATGTTTATGACCTACTAAAGAAAAAATTATAAATGCATATGTATGGATAGAGAAATATATATATATATATATATACTGTTAATCATATCACATGCAAAGTGGCTGAATACATAATAATGAAAAAAAGATCATAAAACAATTTGATCAGTAAGTCACTGATGTGCTGGAAAGTCATGGCCAAATGATAGATTAAACAATGTCATAGAAGGGTAGTGTACAAAGCATATTTTTAAGACAAAATATAAATTATGCAATATTATTTTACATTTGATCGATTTGTTACTGGAAAATTACCTTCTAAAGAAAAAATGTGTCTGTCTGACTCAATTGTAAAATATCTACAATATTCTACATTGAGTAAGACTACACTGGGCCCTTCTCTGTCAGGGCGAACCATGATAAATGACACTGAGGGAAAATTAATTTGTTCAGAAAAATGGGAAATTACTGGTGATTACACTGTATGTGGAGGGTCCAAAACTCACCTGCTTGGCATTTGCCAGAGCCAAGCATCTTTCAGTTAGGGCCGGGTATTAGCATAACAAATAACCACCCAGTAATTGTAGTTTCTACATGCCAGTGCTTACAGGATACACACCAAGAATTTTTTTTGAAGGCCAAATACTCAACAGGCAGGCAGAAAACTGTTTATGAAACCTGGTGCCAAGAAGAAATTGTGCTCATAATTTCAATGTGATTTTAAATTATAGAGATCTATTAAAATTTTAAAGGGTTGACAATTTTTAACCTTAGCTTTAAGCCTTTTCATTAATATTTCCAGTTCTTCCTTAAAGCTCTTAAGAAGAAATCTTCTTTTAAATCATTGTTACAGTTTTTTTTTTCCTAATTATTCTCTTGGACAGGAATTCAAACAAAATTAACCAAGTTAGAAAATGCCCCTTTCTGCTTTTGTTGTTCTATTAACTCTGCAATGATTTACAGGTACCAATTATGGAGGTCTTTCTCAAATAGAATGCATTTTAAAAACAAATAGAATTAATTGTGAACTTGGTAAAAAAAAATGACTTGTGTTTCTACATCTTTCATTAATTTAGAAGACTTCTCTTTATTTACAGTAGTGAAGCCAATTTGTACGACTGTGGGAACTACATGTCTAATCAATACATTGGCCTCCGACAGTTCTGTTTTTGAGTCTGATGGAAATTAAAGTGGAAAAAGGAAAGAATTTTTCCATTCTTTCAGGGCTTAGAATTTTAATCCCAGATAATGACGAGGAAATTTCTAATCATGGATGAGAAGCGATAAACATACTGGGTGTCCTAGGGTTTGAATGAAGAATATCACTGGGGATTGTAGAGGCTTTTGGAAATGTCACTTGTCAGGCAATTATAGGCTCCTGCGGGAATAGAACTTGAAGGTGAGATACACTTCATTCACCCACAACATTCTCTTATTCCTAATACGCCAAGATATAAACTCTGCGCCAAGCTTTTGTCACCAAGGACCGAGTCCCTCCCTTGATGTCACCCCACCAATAAAGATCATTTCCCTCCAACATGAACAAAGTAATTAACAGTGTAAGAAATACAAAGCAACATTTCTTTCTTTTTTAATTTTATCTTTTTAATTGAATCTTGTGGGTTTTACTTCATGCTACACAATTTCATTCATCTCCATCACTTTGTATCTGCCGTCTGACCTCACAAACTCACCTCCAAAATAAAATAAATTAAAAAATGATAAAGTTTTGGTGTGGAAGCAATAATGTGGCACAGTGAGTCACACAGGATAAATTGTATTCCATATATCTTTACTTCCAAATGTTCATTGAAATGAAAAATTGGTCTGGTGAGGTCTCTGGCTTCTGCTACACTATCAACCTTGTATCCTCAGTATGATTCCTCTTGGATTTTCAGTCTTTGAGATCCCGCAGCTTTGAATCTTCAGGTCCAGCCCCTTCATGTATTTGAGGAGTTCATTCATAGAGCAGATATTGGGGTGAACCAACTGATATCCCTGTATTTGGAACTGGGTGGTAGCTGTCTCATCACCAGAGTGAGTTATCCATCACTATCTCAGCTTGCTCATTC
Source organism: Phyllotis vaccarum (assembly GCA_033318265.1). Taxonomy (NCBI): domain Eukaryota; kingdom Metazoa; phylum Chordata; class Mammalia; order Rodentia; family Cricetidae; genus Phyllotis; species Phyllotis vaccarum. The sequence continues at coordinate 119,300,104 of JARWLC010000002.1, read as the reverse complement.
AATGACAGCGAGAGGTAGAACCAGTTCTCCTGTTCTTATGACCTTGGGGCTATCCCACTGGCACCCACTCCACCAGGAGCACCTCCACTCTCTTGTTCAGGCAAGTCGCAGGGTCTACTCTCCCTGATTCTGCAGCTGGTATGTGGCAGGACCAGCTCTGTAGCTCTCCTGTTTCTATGTTCCTGAGTCCAAAGCAACATTTATAATCAAAATGTTATACTCCTTGAAATTGGTTCAGGAATTTTGTTTCTGTTGTTGTTACTATTAAATGACTCCTTTCAAGAAATAGCCATAGGGTAATATATACAATAAATTTTAAAATGTTTATTCAAGTGGACTAGTATGATTTTTTTCAGAAATGCAATTGTCCCCCAAACATTTTAGATTGAGGACACCATTAAAGATTGTGTCACGTGTAATCTTTTCTGGTAGTCTTAGGTAAATTTTACTCAGAACAATTATTAACTTTGTGTGTGAAACAATTCTGTGAAATAAAGCTTTACAAATTCTAGCTATTGGTCAGATATAAAATTGGACATGGTCTTTTTAATGACAATGCCAAATAATTTGGGGCAAAGCAATATGATTACTGACTACAAAGAAAGGACAAACAGTCCATTTACTATGATAGAATTTTGCTTGATTACATCACTTCTGACTGTAGTTTTACTTACTGTATTGTAACTGATGAATAAACAATGACATTTTTGTGTAATGCTAGATTATTATGCTATGTACCAATACCTTTACATATACATATATCTATGTATGTATATATGTATGATATCAAATGTAAATCATGGCAAATATTTCTCAATAACATAATTCAAAGTAAAAATAGTTAAAACCCCAAGTTCTAGGTTCTGTTTTTTTTTTCATTTTTATTTTAAGCAAACTTTAAAACAATGAATGGAAAGACCAGATATACCAAATTGTATATGAAGAACACTTTCTAATAAAAATAACAGTGATATTTTAATTAAAAAATCTTGATTTCTATAAATTCAATCTGTAGAGTTATTATTAAATTTATTATATACTTTTGATTGAGAGACCCAAGAGAATTTATGTAGCTGATTTTATGCTGTTTCAGGTTTTCTATATTTTAAGAACTTAAACATTTATTGTTTAGTCTTAATATAGATCCTGCAGTATATCCTGGGGTCTTATGGAGAAAGGGTAACATGAAAGTAGCAAACACAGCATGAGCTATAATACATAAAGTATGGAAACCATAAACCTGCAGGAAAACACAGGCTCTCCTTTTGATAACTCAATGTATGTGCTTTTGGGTACTTTTCCAAGACTTCTTTAGCAATTTTATGTCTTTTCTGGGTTTTCTTTATCAGCAGGCCTCTGCTTTTCTACTTATTAGGTCATTGTTCTGCCAGAAATTAAAATTCAAGGCAACTCCTAATCTCTCTGTGCTTTTTTTGAACACTGAAATACCAGAGTGTGGAAAATTTATAAAGAACAGAAGTTTACTTTTTCACATCTCTATGGGCTTTAAAGTTGGGAATGAATTTTCTGGCAGTACTTGTGTTTGTTCATAGTTTAGTTCTACTTTCCAGGTTGTGTTAAAAATGGTGCTTCCTCCCAGGCATGGTGATGCTATATTCTCCCGTGATAGAGTACAAGAACAGCACAACCCCTCTTTATGAAAAGGTTAAGGTCCCATCTTGGAGGGATATTATGAAGACATATTCATCATAAAATGATGTAAACTCCTTAATTATGTCCTGTTCTATAATGTGTAAGTATATGAATTTTGAGGAATACACTCAAATCTGTGTGTATCAACTCATCTAAAGCACTAAACTAAATAGCGACTAAGTATCACTATTAACTCAAAGGTTGAATATAGATAACCTCAATACTCAGTCAAGTCCAGTAAATAGGGGCAAAGATGCCTAATTTTATGTTTCCTCTCTTTGTCAATAATTCTCCATGTCCACTGAGCATCTCAGGCAATAGGAACATGCAGTGTAATTGAAGACAGAGTTGTGGACAAGGTACCAATGAGAATTATTTGAAATATAATTCTTTGAAATATCAACACAATAGTGTGACATATGCCTTTGTGGTTCCTGTTTATAGATATAAGATGTAAAATAATTGAAATTTCTCAATGCCATACCATGCGAAAGTCATTTTATTACACACCTCTTCACTTATTTAACTAATATTATAGTTAAGATATTTTTAGATTCATATAATCTGAAAAGTTACCACAACAAAGTACCATGTGTACTTTACTCATTATATTAGTGATATTTCTTGTCAATGGAGCAAAATGCCTGACAGAATAAACTTCAAACAGTCTGGTTTTGCTTCACGTTTCAGTATATCACATGAAATGTCAACTTGGTACAGATTAAACTTATTTAGACTCTCAATTGAGAGATTTCCCAGATCTCATTGACTTTCAGGCTGTCTGTGAGGGATTGCCATAATTATTAATTGAAAATGCAAGACCCAGCCCCCTCTGGGAAGCACCATTGTTTGGACAGATGGCTTTGTCCTGTATATGAAGACTAGCTAAGCACAGCATGGGATGGAGGCAGGAACAAGCAGTGTTCCTCCATGATTTTTGTTTGATTTGATTTGATTTGTATCCTGCTATATTTCCTGCCCTAAGTTTCTTCAATAAATGTACTGTGATTTGGACATATAAGACGAACAAGGCTTTTTCTCCCTAAAGTTGCTTTTCATCAGACTGTTTTATCACATTATACAGAAATTAGGAGGCAGAGAAAGGGCTCCCTAGAAGCTGGAGTTGCTGTGTGGACAGTAGTTGGTGTTTGAAACTGACTCTTCCTTTTAACAAGGTAATGACAGAGAAAAGTCATTCTCAACCTGCCTGGGATAAAATCTCAAACACTAGTTCCCATCCTCAGTCACTACCTGTGTCTCCTACCTTCCAGCCCCAAAGAAGCTCCATCAGCTAAGATCAAAGAATTAAAATCATGAGCCTCTGGGAAACATTTCACTTTAATTTGTTGCTTTCAGCATTCCCAAGTTTAATATCTTGTAAAACCCAGTAGAACATTTATTTCCACAAACCAATCTATTTCTTCCCTTCCATATGATCAACTCCACTTTAACACAAACTCTCTTCTCTTTTAGGTGCTTTTAGGGACAAACTCTGAAAAGAACCAATTCTAGTCTTCCCTGAGCTGTTTTCTGTTTTTCTTAACTGTATTTTTTTCTTCAAATTATTGCTTCAAGCCACATGGACTTTATTTGAAGGCTGAGTTTGGGCTTCATTATAGCAGCTATTAGTGTACAATTCCTCAAAATTGTTTAATCTATGTAAAGTATATTCATGTTTACATATGCATAGTAATGCATTATTTAAATATACTTTTATAGCAAATACATTTGTATATTTTATTTCACTAAGGAAATTTTTTATATCTTATTTTAAGGCTTCTATTATCTTCATAAAGTTGTTTCTAAGGTCATTTCCTTCTGCTTCTTCTGCATTGCCAATATCAGATTTTGCTTGATGACACCACTTCTGTTGGTGTCATGTTGTTCTTTATGTTGTTATATGTATTCTTGCACTGGCATCAACCCATTGCTTCCTCTGTTCAATGCAGAATTTGTCTGAATTTCAGAGAACTGACTTTGATACAATCTGTTCTGGGGGTGTCTGTGTCTCAGCAAGCCCCTCTTGGGCCAATGTGGGTTCTTGGTCCACTTGGAAATAGTGCATTCTCTATCACAGTGACCACTCCAAGTGCTCAAAACATGTGCTACTTTTTATCCAGTAGGTGCTGAGAAACTTAGGGTCTCAGGTAATTGTTTTTAATCCAATAGGAATTGGGGAACTCTCTTAGTCTCTTTATCTTTTAGTCTCTTAGGCTGATGTGAACTGAGGGTCTGTGAGATTCCAGTTGTTGCTGAGGTCGCTGAGTCACAGTGTGGGTTGTGGAATGCAGTGGGGTTTTGGAGCTGGGGTGGTCGGTGAGCTGTTTTACTGGGCCTTTCCTGATGCCTGGACTTAAGGCACAGATGAGTGGGTTGGGGTTCCAAGGATTGTCTCCCAAGGCTGGGGTTCTGGAGACTGGAATCTCTGCTTGGCCTGGGTGGGGTGTCACCTCTTAGTCAGCTGTGGGCTGGAATCTATGTTTCTGTAAGTAAGACAATTCTTAAGGTACATATATATGTATCATTCAAAAACAAAACATTGATACTAAGTATGTGAATTATGGAATTCCTTTTGCAGTAACTTATTTACTATCAGATGCTGTTTTTGCATAACTTTAAACTTACCTTCCCTTAACTTTCCTAATGGGCTAATTGATGAAAATTCAAAAGTTTGTTTTAGCAGTTGTCATATACACTCTCTGTAATTTTGAAGTTTTGAAGCATTTTGCTTTGAAATTCAGTCATCATTTTTTATTTGTCTCTGAATTGTACACATTTGTTTGTGGAACTACTGTATGTGTGTGTGTGTGTGTGTGTGTGTGTGTGTGTGTGTGTGTGTGTATGTGTGTGTGTGTGTACACGAATGTTCAGTTACATGTAATTTCACTTAGGACAGATTTAAACAGCATTTTATTTCAGGCTGGAGACAGCCTTTCTGTAGCTGAATATTTATTTAAATATGTAAAAATGTATTTCATTTTTTAACTATGAAATGATGAATTGTATTTGTTTGTTATCTATATAAAGATGGGTTGAATTTATTTATGTTGTGGACGAGTTGTTTAAACCATTTAAAGATGTTCTTTTCTGTTTTAGCTTGTCTACCTAAGGTATCTGATTTGTCTAATAAAAAGTGGAACATCCAATATTCAGGGAGGGGGTAAAGGTGAAACTTCTCAGCATAGAGTAAGTAAGTAGGAGGAAGAATTTAAGCTCAGGGAAGAAAGAAGTGAAACAGTAGGGGTCAGCCAGACATATACAGAAGAAGCAGGAAAGTAGGACATACAGAATAAAAGAAAAGTAAAAGGCTTCCCATGGGAGAAAGAATATAGATAATTAGAAACAGGTTAAATTAAGTTACAAAAGCTAGTTGGATTAGCTGAAGCTCAGGATAAGCATTGATAAGTATTTATAAGTCTCTGTATCTTTATTTGGGATCTGGTTGACAGCTCAAAGAAAATTCCCACTATCCTTAGCATTTAAGAGCACTCACTCCTCTTGAAGAAGACCTGGGTTCACCTCCAAGCATCCATATGGTAGCTTATAACTTCCTTTACTCATAGGGATAAGAAGTTAGCAGATTTTCTTGTAGGCAGAGAGAAGGAGTGTGCATGCCAAGGTATCCTAGTTAGTGTTATTATTGATGTGATAAAACACCATGACCAAAAGCAAATTTGGAGAAGAGTTTATTTAGCTTATACTTCTACACCATAATCAATCACTGAAGGACATGAAGGCAGTAACATAGAGGTAGGACTGACATGGACTGTTTAGGAGTACTGTTCACTGGCTTACTCCCCATAACTTTATCAGTCTGCATTATTATAGAACTCAAGATAACAGCCTTTCACCGATTAATCCCTAATCGAGAAAATGCCCTACCAGCCTGCCTACAGATGGATCCTATGGAAGCATTTTCTCAGCTCCTCTCAGATGACTTCAGTTTGTGTCACACTGGCATAAAACTATCCAGCATACTAGGTAATAAAGATGGTTAACGTCCAAGATGGCTGGCTTCATTCTCAACCCCCTGATTTGAAATAATAAACTGGCAGCTTTAAACAAAAGCTTCTTTCTCCTGTGGATGAACTGGCTCAGAAAGTTACAGGCTGAATTATGGCATGTTTACACAAGAGTTGTGAGCCAATCAGTCATTTATCTTTCTTTAATGGACAACTCCTAAACTAGGGGAGGAAGACTATTCAGAGACTATAAAAACTGAAACTCTTAAAAAGATGTTGGTCTTCTTCTGAATTCCTCTTCACCTTTGTGGAGGGTCTTTTTCTATGTTTCCACTGTGTTTCCTTATTCTTAATATACCCTGTTTTTTTTTTCAACAGCAGATTATGTCTACTGCTGTTTTCTGTGTTGATATTTCTCCTGTGCTACATGCACTGCTCAAGATTTCTTCTGCCTTTGCATTATTTAACTGACAAAGGAAACAAACCCCATCAAAATCGTAGACAGTAACAACTCTCATTTGAAAGCATCCAGTGCCCTATTCCTATTTTCACCTCTGAATGTACACACTACACACACACACACACACACACACACTATACACATGCACACAAACATACAAAATTTTTCCTGACCACCAGGTGTGTGCTCCAATACTCTTTCACACACCCCCAATAAATATGTGAATAAATAAATATATAAATGCATTTTTAAATTAAAATGAATTTATTATTATGATGATGATGATGATGATGATGATGATGATGATGTCTCCTTTAACCATGTGAGTTCTTGGGAGAGTATTCAGATACTATAAAGATGAGATTTTCCTGGCCTAACCTAAGATTTGACCTCTTGTGCTGTCACGCTAACTTTCTGTTTGCTAAGAAGATAACCCCCTCCTGAGCAACACAGGATGTACTTCCTCCATTACTTGGCTGGGACCGCCTTCTATATTCCTGATATAACAACCTAGGTGGGGCCACACAGGAAAGCCCTACCATGAAAACTGTTAACCAAAGCAGGCAGGAACTTTCTGAAGCTTGCACAATGTTCCCATCATGACCATTGCTCCAGCAAAAGAATGTCTTCAGGTAGTCCTATTGTTTCACAGGAAAAAAAAGCTTGCCAGCCTGAGTGCCTGCCTGCCTGCATTCTTAAACTCTGTTCTAAGCTGACTTTTGGCCCTGCCCTGTTATTGCGCTGAGCCCGCCTGTACCCTCTCCCCTACCCAGAGTGTGGTATAAGAATTCTACCGCAAAAGTATTTGGGGTCTTGGCTTCTTCCGCAGTGCCTGGAGCCTACACATTATGTGTGTACCGGTATATCATTCATATTCATTAGACTCTCTTTTTCTTTAAAGTTAACAGTGGTCATTAGCTGTGGTCTTGGGGTGTCTTGGGGTGCTCTAGGGTCGCCCGCCTGTTATAATACTTTGGGTGTGAAGTTTCAGCAGCATGTTCTTACCTGCTGTATTAGTAGGAGTTTTATAGAAGAAAAGAAATTAAAGAATGTACATATCAGGGAATTGTTAGAACGGTTTACAGGCTATAGACCAGCTAGTCCAACAATGGCTGTCTATCAATGTAAAGTACAAAAAGCTAGTAGATTTTAAGTCCATGAGGCTGGTGACATTCACAGTTCAATATTACCGCACCACATTTACCTGACTTCTCAATACACCCTGTGTATATTTGTATATTTGTGCTTCAGTTTACATTATATATAATTTTACATCAAGAAGATAAATTGTTTGTCTTTGAGAGTGAGGAGTAAGTCTATTACAAGAGACACAAATTTCTCACCCAAATATGGTTGATATTAAATAAATATCCATCTCTGAACTGCATGTTACTCCAATAATTCAAACAACTGAATTCTTTTCTTTTGTGTGATCAGGGGAAAAATGAGTCATAGTATTGCTCATGATGTTTTCAATGAACACAGAAAGAAATTAATATAGACTGAGGGTGAGTCCTCTAAGATGTCAGAATAGATACACAATATTTTTGTTAATTTTAGCTTACTATATTTACTATATAATGCAACATATTTGCTAGACAGCATTTAAAATAAAATATAAAATGGCATTTAAAACCACATTCTTCAATATATTAAAATGAATCTAAAATGGTAATAGTTTGTATGTATTTATATATACATATATAAAGATACATTACATATACACATATGCTTATCTATAATTATATATTCATACAAATATTCATACATATATAAATATAATTAATATAAAGGACAACAAGGTGGCTCAGTGCAGTGTAGTGGTGCTTGGGACAAAGTTTGATAGCCTGAGTTCAATCTCTTGGACTCACATTGAAGAAAGAGAGAACTGACTCCGACATACTGTTTGCTAACTCCACATAGGTACTGTATGGACACACACATGCGCACACGTACACACACACGTACACACACACACACACACACACACACACACAATAAAATCATGCAATACTGGAGTTATTCTGCTTTATAGTATAGTTCTTACATGCTCTAATATTATTGAGGTCAGGTGTTAAAATGTTTAAACAGCAAATAGGAGCAAAAATAGCATTCTAGGTTTGGCTGCCACTCAAACCTAATTCATTTTCTGTCAGATGGATTCAGTGCTTTCAAGGGTAGAATTCAATTTTATTTCTGGCAAATAAGTGAACTCCCACTTTAACAAAATACCACTGCAACTTTCTTCATAGTACTTTTTTATAGAGATAATATTTTGATGGGTGAGTGTAAATCATTAAATAATACAGTGTGTGGGAAAAAAAACCCCTGAAATCTTTTAAAAATGATTTAGGTAGGTATGACAGTAAATGCCTTTATGTTTGATGTCCTTCCTCCTATGAAGTCTTAGAGGAATATGCTAAACAGACACCCACACAAAGATGTTTTTAAAATATTCATTTATCTCACTATATGGTAGAAGGAAAATGCTGTGGCTTGAGAGTATAAATGATCTAGTGCTCTGAGCATTAGGGATCATCTTCTTTTCCTTGTAGAATAATTTTAGACTCAACACGATGACTAATCAATCTGTTAGTCCTTGTCCACAGTTTAATAGGAGATCTGCTCCTGTTTTATTTGGTTTGATTTGGTCAAAATACCCATAGAATATACATTGATCAAGAAAACTATGTACAGGACAATATCACCTTGAAGGAGTTGATAGCTATGTCTCAGAACAGGAATGAAAGAATTGAGTTACTTTAAATACAAATCATCCTGTTAAGACAGCTGAGTGGCATTGGCCTAGACTGTGGAGGACCTTTAGCATGAGTTTACAATTAGTAGAGTATTGAGCCAGAATTCCTAAGGAGTAGTGTTTTAATAAGGACCTTTTTTTTTTTTTTTTTTTTTTTTTTTTTTTTTTTTTTTTTTCTTCAGTTAAGAAGTTTACTTTCTTAGAAAGGTCTATGAGCCCAAATTAAAATATATATATATATATATATGTGAGGAGGGAACATTTTGAATAATCTGTCAGTAAATGAATACTGGCTGATTTACAGAGTTTTCTAAATCAGTAGTTCTCAGGAAAAAAGAGCTAAGTTGGGATAATCACTCTCTTACTATAATATCATGTAAAGACACAGTATCTATATTTGCAAATGCGAGCAAAGAACCTTTAACAGTCATTGATATTTAGCATGGTAGGAGGACTCAATGTGTAATGAAGCTTGTTGCACATCCTTATTACTTTCTAGTTGGACATTTAAATGGTTAGTAACCTCCAGCATTCTCTTCAAAGGCACTTAATCTAGACTATGGAAAACATTTTTCTCTTTTCAATGGCTATAGTACCTCCTTGTTCTGAGAGTTGTAGTAGTCTACTGTGATACCTATGATCAAGGGAGCATAAATTAGATACATAGCCACACATGAGAATTGAGGAAACACATACAGAACCCAAAGAACACTTGCTTAAAAATGGCTTAAAACTTGCCTTTCCAGATTCTTGAACCAGCACACTGATTCTCTTTCTTTGAGCATTTTCTAACATGCTCTCTAAATTTTGCATCTGGCAGCATGGAGGCTGTGAATTGAAGAGCTGAACTCCTGATGCTCATTTTTTTGCAAGTCAGTTATGCAGAAACAAGATAGGAAATATTCCCCTTCATACAGCATTATTTAGAACATTACAAATACAAACAATTTTTAAAAAATAAATTTGAGAGAAATGAGGTACATAGTACTACGTTACTTTTTCAACAATGTGTGTTTAAAATATATGAGATATTAAATGTCATTCTACAGGCTAAGGACATGGTAGAGACAAACAAGTGGAAAACCTTAGATAATATGGTCACTTTTTTGATTGAAAAGAACATAGACATTACAAGAATTTTAAGAAATTATTACTAGTAGTTGTCTATAGAGGGAAATTCTATATATTTTATTGTTTGCCTTTATTTTTATTTTTAAAATTTCAAGGAAAACCCATACTATGTGCCTTTTTAACATGGTCTAAAGTAGACATTATAGAAGTAGACACCAGGCATTATAGAATTAGTAAAATGTAGAAACAATTATATCTTTGGTTAAAATTCAATCTCTAAATCTAAGTGATACATCCAAGGATACCTAAATGTAAAAGACTTAAGGCAACAATTGGGGATTTTAATTTTCCAGCTCAATTATGTAGTATTTGTCCTATACAGATCACAAGGAGATTAAAAAAATAGATGATTTAAATATATATAAAAAAATTTCTTAAAAATGAATCATGACAATTCATAAACTTAAAATCAGATTATTCAGAATCAATGATGTAGGAATTTAAACATAGAAACATATAATATATATGTAGATTTTGTAGTATCTAAAGACATCATAAAAAACAAAATTAATGTAGAAACTCAAAGATAATAAAAATTAGTTTTAAAAATGCTGTATCCATGATTACATGTAATACTTAGATATTTCCATAGCCAAAATGTTACAAGAGAGTAGTTTTTAAATAGACAATATTATTAAGTCATGCAATTACTCAAAATTTGAGTTGTAAATTTTATAATGTCAAGTACTTTTTGTTTGTTAAATGTCAATATTTGTCATAAATCTATAAGTAAAAGTACATTTCTTTTAAGTATTTTTCAAATTAAAGTTTCTTTAATGAAGGTAATTTACCTCACATATAATTTGTAAAATTAAATGTGAATTTATTATTGCAAGAGAACAAATGCATTCTAGCAATCATAACAATAACTTACCAAATATGAGTTAAATTCACCTTATAATTGATACGTGTTTGTATGTACACATACACATGACCATATACATACATGACTCATTATGATAAAATATCATTAGTTACTTCATACATCTAAATTTTAAGTGATTTTATTTTTCTTTCATACTTGTCAATTTCCAGACTACAAGTATAGTATATGACAGATGACTTTGTCCCAATCAGTAACAATATATCTATGGACTTCCTGTTAACAGAAAACATATTATTATTTTTATATTTTACTTAAAGAAAAAAACACATTTCATTACATTCTGAAAGTTTATGTCTTAAGATTTAGAGCTTGTGAAAATGAAGTACAAAATTTTCACAATAATTGATTTGAAATAAGCAAATTTTTATTTTGGGCAAAAAAATAAAAAAAAATGTACTTAATAGATTGTTAACATATAAAATTTTTGTTTTCCACGTATAGTTTACTGTTTAAAGATATAGACCATCATATTTGATACATTTTTCTTTATGGTTAGGATAGATAAATGTAGTCCTCTGTCAAAAGAAGTGATACAACATTTATATATTAAACTAAATAAAATTTATGTTATGTGGCCTAGGGCAATATACGATTTATAAAATTCAACCAAATCACTACATAACCAATATAATATTGCATCATATCTGATTATGCTGATATGACTATCAATCATATGAATCATAGACTATTATATAGATTAAAATTATATGAACCGACATCAGGAATATTTTGTCATTTCCTAAAATATTAAACTGTAAGTTTTAAGCAGCAGATAAATAATTTTTTCACCTTTAACATAAAGAAAATCTATGTTCTCACAAAAATTAAAAATACCTCTGCTGTGTAAAATAAATATATCCATTCTGATAAGTAAAAAGAGAAAATGTATTTATATCTTATAAAAGTATTTCACTCTTATTTGCAATATCATTCCAGATGGCACCATCTGGAAACAATCTGAGAGTCCATCAAGAGGTCATTTGATAAAATTGTAGCAAAAAACACAAATGAATAATATGAAGATTTTACAAGAATGAAATTGCATCATTTGTAACAGTATAGATATACATGAATGACATTATGCTAAATATAATAAACCAGCAAGGCAGAAAATCACACACTGTGCAATCTCACTCTCAAATTGTTAGATTTCTAGAAGATGATTGTCAAGAGATAACCTATGTAGAAACAGGGAAGTATACCCAAATGTACAATAATTATGAGCAAATATTGGGTCTGTTACCACAGGTCTTCCTTTTGCTCTTCTCCAAAGCTATAAATTTGACAGCTGTATCACACTCCCAACTCTAAAGGTCAGGGATCATCACAGAAGAGAGAGCAGACATGATGCAAGGGCCAGAGACTGTTGTGTAATATTATTTTAAGGTTGTTACATTTGTTTATGTTATACAACATTTTTTTAATAATACAAAGATATGTTGCATTCTTTTATGTTGCGTTTATTTAGCTCTGTGAAACTGTGTTACTTTGCCTGTCTAACATACATGATTGGTTTAATAAAGAACTACACAGCCAATTGCAAGGCAGGAAATATGATAGACAGGGCTGACAGGAAGAGAAAACAAATAGGCAGGAGATCTGGGAGAAGAAGATGAAGAAGTGAGAAAAGAAAGGACCAGCCACCTAGCTTCACAGCCAAACAAGGATTAAGAAGTAAAGAACAGCAACAGAAATAATATGCATATGGTGAATGGGATAATTTAATTTAGAAAAGCTGGCTATAAAAAGGGGGAAGCCAAGGCCAGGCATTTACAAGAAATAATCTCTGTGTGTATTCCTTTTGGGTGGCAGACCCCAAAGAGACAAAATAACTAAAATGATTAAGGAAAAAAAAAAAAAAAAACCTATGAGAAGGAAGTAAACATTTGCAGAACAGTATTTATAAGACCTGATGATGACATTGCACACATGAAGCTACAGTGGCAATGAGTCCTCACACAATACTAGGATAAGACCAAGCAAGACAAATGTAGCTTTCATGGGAAAGTGGCTCCTGAAGTACCATCCACAATCAAGGAGATATTGGCTATTATTGGATGCTTTGGAAGAGAGAGTAAGTTTTATTCAGGGCTATTACCCTTGGGAAGCTACTTAAGTAGATATCCTCAAACCATACACGAATAGGTAGCACTAACTGAACTCAACAAGGTTAAGAAAAATAAGAAGAGTCCATTATAATTTTTAAGATAGAGTCTCTATCTGAATCTAAAGCTTGCCATTTGCGTTATGCTGGGTAGCAAGTATGCTGGGATACATCTGTCTCCACTCTCCAAAACTGAGGTTACAGGTACACGCTCCTATGGCCATCTTTTACACAACTTCATGTTTTGTTTTTTTTTTTTTATTTTTTTCCTTATAACTTTTCCTATTTTTGTACTTCTCTATGCTTCAACATTAATGCTGTGAGGTTTAAGAGGAGATTGATGGAAACCACATAAAAATAAATGTTTCACAGGAAATTCCCAGTCATCTGCATCTCTGAGGTCACATCTAGGCATCTCAACACACTAACAATTTCTTATGAATTCTAACTCATTCTTAACTTGAAATAAGTAATCTAAAGTTGAATTAGCAACACATACAACTTTTAAAAATTAAAAGATGAATCAAAAACTTTGAAGTTTATTTTTCTCGTTTGAAATACTTTTTATATACATATTTCTTAAAATTGATATATATGCTTTTTCCCAAAGAAAAATTCCATTGGGCTCCCAATATTTATTGTTTTGTGAACTAGTGCTAGAAGGAGCTTTTCCATGTCAGTGAAAGACAGTATTAAATTTTGCTTAACCTTTCAGAAGTAAAGAAAATATTGTCCTTGTTGCTGAACTTACTCAGTACTCAAATGACTTCAACCAGCAGAAAAATAGTGACAGAGAACAGATTCAGCTTCATCTCTCAATCTTATATATCAAGGGTTTTTTAAAAAATATTATTACCATGGACAAGCTTCAAAAAATGACTGTTCATTATCATTTCAGCCCTATTCATAAACCTTGTAAATCTTTCTTTGAGTACTGGGTTGACCACGAAAACTTAAAATATGTCATCACACTTAATCATCACAAATTCCTATTAAGATATAACTTTTAAATCATATCTTAGGGTTTTTACTACCATGTTACAACCATGACCAAAAGTAACTTAGGGAGGGAAGGGTTTACTTAAGCTTTTAAGTCACTACCTATCACTGACATTGGTCATGGAGAGAACTCAAATAAGGAAACTGTAGACAGGAATTTTAGAAAAGGCCATTAAGGGATGATTCTGACTGGCTTATTCCTCATGACTTCTTAACTTGTTTTCTTAAAACATCAAAGTTACCCAAGGGGAGACAGTGGGATGGCCTTCCCATAAATTATTAAGAAAGAATATGTCCCCCAGTTTTGCCTAAAAGCCAATCTGGAAGAATCCTTCTCCACTGAAGTTACTTCTTTTCATGTGACTTGCAGTGTTTCAAGTTTACATAAAATAGCTAATACAGACTCTGAACTAAACATCAAAGTCTCCTGATATAACAAGTAACATATACATGGGAATTTAGAAACAAAAAATTAAATATATTAGAGGAAGGTTTAAGTATTTTTATTATATCATGAAAATATAAGGCTATAATGTATAATTTATATAGGTGAAGTCATTTAAGTTGAATTGATACAAATTAGCTACAAATTATTTGACTATGTAGATATAAAAGTCTTTATAAAATAAAATTTACATACTTAAATTATTATATTACCTATAAATTCAATTTAATCTTACCATTTAAAAATAAAATAACAATGCCATTCAAATTCTTAGGACATGAGAATAAAACAAATGTAAAATTTTGTTCTATATTGAAGAAGCAAATGTTCCAGGTGAAAATACTGAATAAATTATACTTTAGGGTTGTCATTTGAATAGGCCCTAGAGGTATTTAAGGACCTGGGAAGCAACCTGGCCTCTTACAGTTCAAACTGGTTTAACTGGTGCCTTAAACCATGCTCATAGCTTATCCTCATAGCCATGAGGGCCCCTTGAGTGGGTACTTCCCCATAAGCAAACCTGGGTTCTGCCTGGGTGCCTTGGCAACAGAGGCAGAGTCTTTATGTGAGATGAGAGATGACCATGCCACAGCAGTAGATGCCAGCAAAGCAAAGCCTTTCCCTCTGGCTGGGAGAACATATAAAGGCTTGCCCCTTCCTAACTAAATTAAACTTGTTTGTTTCAACTACTTCCTAGAGATTGTGTTGTTGCTCTCTGTGCCTTCTTGCCCCCTCCCTAAAGGGGGAAACAGCAGGACCCAAAGCATAGGTAATCCCAAAATAAGTTAGTACATGATGTTTAAAAAAAATTTCTAGGCGAGATTAACTCATCTAAGAGAAAAAAAAGATGATAATACATTTTTTTTTCTAATACAACAATAAATTTAAACATATCTCACTTCCCTGAATTAAAAAAGAAAAGATCAGAACCTGTGGTGATACATTGTATCAATCTATCTGTCTGCCTGTCTATCTGTCTGTCTATCTATCTATCATCTATCTATCTATAGTATATTTAATAAAATAGTATATATACAATATATCACCACAAGAACTTCTTACTTCATTAAAGGAAGACATAGTGCCATAGTACTTTTTTTTTTTCAAACACATAGTAAGGGAATTAACTGAGAGCATGCTTCAGTCAAAACTTAACTCAGTGTTGACTGCTAATACCTTATAGGCAGAAGTGGGACCTGGAACAGAGCATTACGTAGAAAGAGGGAAGAAAGGGAGTGTTGAGAGATGAAAACAGGAAGGGAAGTAATACTAAAGACCACATGAGAGGTCATATGTAATCCTATTCCAGTAGAAATTTTGTAAAATATGTACGTATATGAAAGAAATTAAATAAATCACCAAATAATTGAGTCAACAAATCTCAATCCAGGTATCTCTTGCCACCAAATGAAATATCTGGTGCCAGTAAAGGGTTATGTCTATAGGAACTGTTGACCGAAGAGACTCCATGAAAACCTTCAAAGAACCCAGACTACTGCCAAGGCTATTTGGTTAGTCTTCACAAACTGAAGCTAAGACTCTGTTATTGAAGATAATACCTACATAACTTATTAAACATGGAAAATTAATGTAGTGCCTACCTAGATTCTCTACCCGATAGATTAGCATTCATGCTACTGGAAAGTATTCTGTAAGCTGTCAGAGGAAAAAGATAAACACAAACCCAGCTAAAAGGCCTGAAATCTACAATGATGACCTGCCTACAATAAATGCTAATGAAATAGGGGTACAAAGATGTGAGTAACCAATTATTATCTGATTAGATTTAAGGCCCATTTCATGAGTGGGTGGTGAAGAAACTGAGAATAGGTAAGTCACGGACCTAGGGGAAAACACAATAGCTCCACTAAAGAAACATAGAAATAAAATCACTCCTATTGACATTTGACTATAGTTATAGATCAGTGTCTTTCTCTGCCATTATCTTCCTCCCACAGTAGACATTAAAAACAACAGAAACTGGGATTTACACAAAGTAAAAAGCTCAAGAGACTTGGAAGAATTGGTTCTAAAATGTGATGTCTCTATCAAATCTCCCTCTGCCCATCTTCAGGAATCAGAAAATTCTGGGGAAGAGAAGGCAGAACGATTGTAAGAGGCAGTGAATATGAAAAACTGCATTGGAACAAGGCATTCTAGGCACAACAGGACTGATGTATATATGAACTCCTAGGGACTGAGGCAGCATGAATAGGGCATGCATCAGTCTTCACAAAAATCCTAGAGCTGAAAAAAAAATGGACATATGTATTTACCCATAATTCAGAAGATCTTCATAGAGATTATTTTTCTCTAACAGAGTATCATTGGGTATTAAAAAAAAAAAAAAACAAAAACACTTAAGGACATGTAGGTCTCATGCCCATGCCCACCAGAAGATGGCCAACACAAAATGAACCCAATGACATTCACTATTAGAGGTCTTTTTTTTTTTTTTTTTTTTTTTTTTGTCTCGTGCTTTGCCTAGCCATTTTATTTTTTAAGTACATATCTTTTGCTTCTGTATTATGGTTTTTGATTTTGTGTTTTTATGGGATTTCTTTCTGTGTTTCTATCAAATGTGTTTCTCTTTTCCTTGGCTCTTTTTTTCTAAAAGAAAATATTGTAAGAAACACCAATTTAAATTTAAATAAAAAAGGAAGTACATATCATTGAAAGTAGAGGTGCCATGAGGAAGATAGGACTGTTTCACAGAGAAACACTGTCTCAAAAAATTAAACATTGAAAGGAGAAATTTGAAAAAAAGAAACACTTTTTGTAGTAACCAGTTCTTTTCAATATTATCCTTTCCTCTGGGACTTGGAGAGATGCTATTGTAGTTTACCCATAAGCTGATTATTGAATACATAAAATGATAGGAAGTAATGGGAAGACAAATATAGTTTATGGTTGTAACATCCAGACAATAATAATTAGAAAAATGTTTTAGATTGAACTTGAAATAATATTATCAAAAATAATAACTAAATTGGATCTCATTTGTTTAAAAACAATTATTTCTCAAACTATAGTAAGATAAAAATTTTGAGATTGGGATACTTTTAATAAAACTATACTTCAGATCCTAGACTGATTTTACATCTATTGGTTTAATAGTAGATTTACCATGCTTACATTAAATCTTAATACTTAGATTTGATTCAGGATCTCATAATATATTTGATGGACTCTTTTATTTAGGCTGCAGCAAATTAGTCTGATGCATATGACTTTTAATAACTCTACTCAGTGCTCTTGAGAAGCCATATGCCTACAAATTAGATACTGCCTTACCAGGAACATGATACAAAGTATAGAGTACACACCTAAATCAAGAAATATGAGACACTCTTTTCAAAACATATGGGACCAGAACAATGAAAACAAGCTTCTCATAGAAAATAAGAAAAAGGTCTTTCTCTTCCCTCCAGGGAACATTACTTCAAGACTGCCACTTGAACATATGCTGTCACAAATTGTTGACAGTTTTAGCTGGGTATCAGAAACACATTAACTTTTCTATTAATTGCTAGGAGAAAACTGTCAGCAATATTGATGGTGAATGTTTTTATGCCATAGAAAACGTTAAATGCTGAGCATAATACTCAAAACCTCAAGTTCATGGGTCTGGTGTTCTTCCCTCTTCTCATGTATGTTAAAAGAAATTGACATAAACTTGTTAATTGGGCATTTAGTATTTTTATCATTTTATTCCTGTATGTCATGATTAAGAACTGTTTTGACCATCAAGCAACATAAAATGAAAAAAAAAAAAAAAAACAGTAGGAAGAATATACTCCAAAGCATGTCTTAAATGGCAAAATGAAAATTCCACATATGTAATTCAGGAGAAATGTAAATACTTTTTATCATTGATAATAATACAACCTATTTGTGAATAACTATTACAAGTTTAAACAGGCACAAATCTTTCAAATACCTGTTGACTACAACTAATTCTCCATTATGTGTCTCCCAAGGATTATTTACAAATTTCTTGTCTTCTATGCATAAACATAAAACTGATCTTAGTAGTGTAGTACTGTCTTATTTGATTTAAATGTCATCTGATGCCAAATGCTAGTACATTATTTAAAATTTATGGATAGATATCTACAGTAGTAAAGTAAAACTTAAGGTAAGTTATAGTGACTCAAATTCATGCATATGATCCTTAAATATTAAATTAAAATAGTTACTGTCTGCTCATTTAAACACAGAGACCATATAATTCCAGAGAACACAAAAATAGTGAAAGTTTGTATGAGTAAAAAACAATAAATATTAGATAAGAGCTTTAGCTCAGTGTTAGAGCAATTTGCCTAGCAAGCTCAAAGCCCTGGGCTTGGTCCACTTGAAACAAACAAATAAATAAATAAAGCTGATTTGTGAATTTTAGAGAGTGTCCTACTTTCCATGTGGATACTTTACTGTTTGTAGAATTTAAAAGTCATGTTTAATTCATGTCCATTTATTCAGATAGAATAGACTAAACTCTCTTTACTCTCTCGGGGGTACAGACAACTCACAGGGCTCCAGAGTCCACAAAACAACACATTTCTGTACATGGAGACATCCTTAAGATTGCTGTGGTTCCTATTTCACTTCACTGTATGATATACTTTTTCTTTGGGTCTTTTAATTTGGCTCACTCCATTTTCTGAAATTACAGTTGCATTTAAAATAAAATACATTCCCAGAAGGTTTTACCCTACTTTAATTCTTTTATACTAAAATATCATCATAACTTGCATCGTTTATACCTGTGTAGAAAGTTTTTAGCAGTGCCATGTTAAATACTACATATGAGGAATACCCTATCACCCCAGGAGAGTTGGAGCTTTCCTTGAGACCATTAGTGTTCAATCAATTGATATGTCATAACATTCTGTACAGTGGTGATGATGTTAAATGCTACAGTAACATTATTTACAATTAAAAGCTGCATTATTTCAATTTAGGAAAAGTTTGAATAGTTGGTAAAGAGATGTGATTTAAACAATGATGGTCTTATAAGAATAAAGTAATTAAAACGATATAAAGCCTTTTTCTTTTGGTGATAATAGAGTTGCAATAGAGAGTATCAGCTTTGGAGGAGTGCAGGTTCAAAAATCAACTAGCAAATACGCATTGCAGAATGCTTGTACACCAAATAGACATTGATATTATTCAAAATTTTGCGTTTTTAAGGTTACAATGTGTTGGGAATACGTGTATGAATCGAAAACCTTCCTGGGAGGTTAGCAATATAATCAGAGTAATAGTTCTGAAGTGGCAAGGAGGTGATGAAATCCCACAGCTTCTCAACCTTTCTCTTCCAATAGAACCTAAGGAATACTGTAATAGACAGATGTTAGCTGACAAAACAGGGCTGAGCTCAGTGTCCCATAACTTTCTTAGTTAGACAAAACGGGGAGATGTAGTAGTTGGATTCAGGTGTTAGCTGACAAGGCCTGGAGGCCTTTCTCTGGAACTCCCCAAACCTGAACGGGGCCTGGGCAGACCCCATTATGAAGCCACCTGAGGGACACTGAGCCCTCCCTGTTTTGTCAGCTAACACCCACTACATCAAACATCTTAAAAATCTTAATGTACACAAACTTAAATGAACATAAAAATGTAGGAATTTGTCTCTCTGTACATTTGATTACAATTCAATATACACAAAAATCAACTAAGTATGAACAGGATGCTAAAATTAGCACTTATAAAAATCTCCTAAATCATGTGTGTGTGTGTGTGTGTGTGTGTGTGTGTGTGTTATGCTTAAATGTGGGGAGTTGGGAAGGCTAGGCTGGCTCTCAGGCTTTGGTTTATCAGCATGAACAGATATATTCCTGTTTTTCTTGTAGATGATGAGTATATGCAATCAGTTACTTATGATCCTACAGCAAACATGCTTACCCATTGAGATACTCCCTAATCCCTAAATTATGAGGCTTTACATCTCAATAAAAGTATCAACTGTGTTAGAAAAAAATATGCAAAGCAAAAGAATATATGAAGCTATAACATACCTGAATTTTTAATGCTATACTTATGTAAGATAAAAAGGAAAAGATTATTTTTTAAAAAATAGCAGTAAAATTTTTCTAAACTACAAAAATTAATATTGACTTTTTAATTATAAAATAATTATCTTGATTTTTTATATATCTACATAAGAAGATATTGTCTGAAAGATGTAGGAGTATGTAGATGTAGGATTCTCAGTTACAGATACAGCAACATGATTGACTGCACTGTCATGTCCCACCATGATGATAAGATTATGAACCTCTGAATTTCAAGCCATCCTCTTTAAATGCTTTTTAATTTTGTGTGTGTGTTGCTATGGTCATGGTGTCTCTACTTATTTATTTATTTGTGTGTGGGTGGGGGGTGTTATTATTTCCTCATACATTATATTCAGACCACAGTTTCTTCACCCTCCACTTCTCCCTGATCGCCCACCCTTCAAAAGCAACCAGAAAAGGGACTGACAACTTTAACAATCCCTTTGAAGAGTAACCCAAGATTTATTGCTCATGTTAAATATAAATGTGAGAATAGTTGATAGCATATGAATAGTTGTCAAAATATCACAGTCATATTACTAAAAATAATAAATATGTATAATAAAAATTGACATTTTCGTGCATAATACAACTTTTAAACTTATCAACCACTTCAATTCTTATTTAAAATATTAAATAGCTACATTTATTGAGTTCTTGATGTCATTAACTCAATAAAGATTACAAGAAAATAATTTATTAAAGTTAAGACAAAATTTCATAAAATAAGTGATTATTGTCAACATTTTGCTAAAAATCTATTTTAAAATATAATTTGAAAGTACCACAAGTGAGTGTGGTAAAAGATATATTTCTGGACTTGTTTTTTTTAATTGCCATAGATAAATTTATTGGGAAAGAATAACGGTAAAGCATCAAATTTAGTAGGAGAGGAGATGCCAATCACACTGCTACTTGATGTGCCATGGCTATTTGATATTCATGGAAGACTTGCCATTTTTTGAAAACAAATGGATAAGTGGGAAATGAAAAGTAAATGGGAGTGAGGAAGAGGAGGAGTGGGAGAGAAAAAAGGAGGATAAATTTTGTTCAGAATGTAAAACACAAAAACAGATAAATAAAATAAAACAAAAAAATCTTCATACAGGTTACCTGTAGGCAAGTGTGTGGGGGCATATTCTTTCCATTCCTGGTAGTTTGAATGCAATTGGCTTCCATAAACTCAAAGATAATAGTGCTATTAGGAAACTTGACTTTGTTGGAATGGGTATAGCTTTGTTGGAGGAAGAGTGTCACTGGGAGGTGGGCTTTGGGGTATCTTATGCTTAAGATACTGCGTAGTGTCTTAGTTAACTTTCGTTGCCTACAAGATGCAGGACTCTCAGTTACAGATATAGCAACATGGTTGACTGCGCTATCATGTCCCACCATGATGATAAGATTATGAACCTCTGAATTTCAAGCCAACCTCTTTAAATGCTTTTTAATTTTGTGTGTGTGTTGCTATGGTCATGGTGTCTCTACTTATTTATTTATTTGTGTGTGTGTGGGGGGTGTTATTCTTTCCTCATACATTATATCCAGACCACAGTTTCTTCACCCTCCATTTCTCCCTGATCGCCCACCCTTCAAAAGCAACCAGAAAAGGGACTGACAACTTTAACAATCCCTTTGAAGAGTAACCCAAGATTTATTGCTCATGTTAAGATTGAACTAATCTCCTTATCTAGGAGCAATGGACTGCAATTCTAAAGAGAATTGTCATGTGGTACCTTGAGTTATGTCCATAGATGTATCTGGAACTGAAGGAGTCATGAAAGAAGTGACTGTTCAATGACTGGATATCCTGGGAGGGGTAAGGGTAGCAAACCCATGATATTACACTGTCACTGTATGTCAAACCCTAGAACAAGAATACTCTTCATAGAATCACCACTATACCTGTTAGAAAAGCCATTAGAGCTGGAGAAATGGTTCATTTGGTAAAATTTTTGTGTATATACCTGAATTCAGATTCCCAGTTCTCATTTAATGTCAAGTAAAGGCTGACCACTAATAATTCTAATTCTGCTGAAGCATAGATAGAAAGACCCCTGGAGCTCTACGTCCAGCTACTCTTTCTGAAAGTTATGCTCCTAGTGAGATCTCTCTCTCAAATTGCAAGGTAGAAATTAAACCGAGAAAGAATTCAGGTTCTATCCTTGACCTCTACACTCATAAGCACAGATGAGAATATAAGCATGAATACATACACAGGCTCATACACATAACACACATACACACACACACACACACACACACACACACACACACACACACACATATATATATACACACACATATACACACCACAACGTAAGATTTTTAAAGAAAAGATAGAACCACATTTCATTTGTTAGATACAAAACTATAAACCTCACCTACACTTTCTTCCAGAACAACTTTCCTTTGCTCTTCCTGACTTTCCTTATTTTATTTCCATTGGTGATCACTAGTCTGAATCCTACTGAAAACTCAGCAAAATGAGAACAATAAATAAAATTTAATGAGCCACACCTCTCTTACTGTGGCAAAGGAATATCTAAAATATGCCCTTCCAGAAAGGTTTCTAAATCAGAAGATAGACATTGTTATTAAGCAGAAAGGTTTAGAATTAATTTAAATGGTTTTAAATACATTTAGTAAATTTTTATCAAGAAGTTGCTCAATATTTAAAAGGAATATTTTATGAAATGGGTTTAAAAGAAGCAATAAAATCTTAGTCAAGATTTCTATTGCTGAGTTGAGATGTCATTATTATTTTCATTTTTTATTTAAAAAGTTTTTTCAATATCTACCACTGCTCCTCCTCCTTTCCCTCCTCCCAGTCCCCCCATCCTCTCTCAGCCTCCCCCCACCTCATCCACTCATCCATTTGCCAGGATGAGAAAAAAATCCCAAGGAGAATCAGTTCAGATTGGCATATCCAGTTGTGGTGAGTCTCTGTTCCTCATCACAGTATCAAGGCTGAGTTAGATGTTCCTCTGTGGGGAATGGGTTCTTAGATGTCAGTTCATGCAAAAATAATATACTTTAATCCTACTGTAAGAGGCTCCACAAACTGCCCATGCCATTTGACTCTTGTCTGCCTCTGGAGAGTTTAGTTCATTTCCATGAAGATTCCTCCAAGATTATTTCAGAGTCAGTGAGTTCCCAACAGTTCTTGTCAGCTGTCTCTGTTGTTTTCCTCATGATTGTGATCCCTTTGTTCATAAACTCTCTCTCCTCTCTCTTTTCAGCTGGACCAGGAGCTCTATCTGGTGCTTAGATATGGATCATTACTTCTGCCTCTATCTACTGCTAAATAAAGTTTCTATAATGACAGTTAGGATGGTCATTTATTTGATTATAGGGAAAGGCCTGCTTAGGCACCCCTTCACTATTGCTTTGAGTCCTAGCCAGGGACATCTTGTGAGTTTTTGGAGGTTTCCTTAGCATCAGGTTTATTTCTAACCTCACAGGACTCCTTCTATCAAGATATCCATATCTTTGTTCTCCCTCTCTGTTGCTCCTCCCACTCAACCATATTCCTCTCTTATGTTTTATTCCCTCCTCCCCTTGCTTCCTGTTATGATTCCAATTTACTAAGGAGATCTTTTGCATTTGCCTTTCCCTTGGGGGGAGGTGGTGTCCCTGAATGTCTCCCTTAAGTTCATTCTGTTACCTCGCTGTTGGTGGGTTGTGGTTTACAGCCTGATTATTCTTTGCTTTATTATGACAACTCTTTTAAAGGAAATTATCTAATTGGGGCTGGCTTATAGTTCAGAGGTTTAGCCCATTATTATCATGATGGGAAGAATGGCAACATGCAGCCATACACAGTATTGGAAAGATAGCTGAGTGTTCCATATCTAACTCAGGATGTAGCAGGAAGAGTGACACTAGGCCTTATTTGAGCATTTGAAACAAGCCCACCCTCAATGTTATTCTTCTTCCAATATGACCATATCTACACCAACAATAGGACACCTCTTAATTGTGCCACCCGCTATGATACTAAGGGGAACATTTTCATTCAAACAACCACATTATAGTTCCTGGTCCCTGTATTATTGACCAACTTAGTCCTATAGTCTATCAGAGCATCAGTACTATTTTGAATTTCAAAGTTTACAGTCCCTTCTGATACCTAAATGATCTCTTAACTTCAATGGCCCATAAAATCAAAATAAAAAGTCGGACCACATACTTCTAACATGTAATGGCACACAATATACATTTCCTTTCCAAAAGATAGAAAAAGTATAGTCAAGAAATTGTGGACCCAAGTAAAACTGAAAACTAGCTGACCAATCACCAAACTCTTCATCTCTGTGTCTGATGCCCAAACAATTTTCAGATCTCCATGTAGTACAAGGTTTCTGGCACAGACTTTCAGGCCTAGCCTCAAGGTTTAGGACTTTAGACCCGTAGACCTGCAGAGACACACAGAGGCTTACAATATTTTAGGCTGATCGGCTTAAGGCCCAGGCATATAACTTGCTAACTCTTTACCCTTAATTTAATACATGACTCTTATCCTGTTCAGCCATGTGGCTCAGTACTTTTTCCCAGAGCAGCATAGTTGTCCTCTATTTTCTTCTGCTTCTCTCTGGCATTCTGTTCTGTTCTTCCTGTTTCCAGAGTTTTCTTAGTCTGGTAGCCCTGTCCACACTTCCTGTCTGCCTTTGGCCAATCAGTGCTTTTTATTAAACCAGGGTGTGGGACAATTATTTACAATGGAACAACATAATCCCCCTACATCTCCATGTTTCAGATTTGTTGATTGCAACATGCTTCTTTTTTGGGGCTGGTTCTGCTCTCGGTCAGTCAAAAGTTTTCTTGCAAATTATGCCATGATTCTGACATCTTCAAATCTTGGAGTCTCTGAGCCAGTATAGGCTTTATGCAATGGACTCTAGTTCTCCACGCAGAGACACCTTGATATAAAACCTAATCTCATTGGCTTTTTTTTTAGTTTTGTACGAGATTCCATATCCACTTTTATTGTATTCTTAATTCTAAAGTCTGAATCACATTGCTGAAGCTTCCAAGCTCAGCTACTTGCTGTTGCTGGTACATGCCTTCTCTTGTTCAAATGGGTTTTAGCAATTTTCTTTACTGCCTAAGCTTGGTTGTCCTTGAATTTACCCTGTTAATCAGTCTGGCCTTAAACTCTGAAATATACCTCCCAGTGCTGTGATTAAAAGTGTATGATACCTTGAGTCAACCTACATTTTCTTTAATTCCTTTCACAGTGGAATACTTAGCTGCATGAAGTCTTGCATAAGGTCACCACTGCCTTTATCCCATCTAGCATCAGACCCTTCTTTGTTGGAGATTGTGTTGTTTCATTGTAAATAATTATCCCACCCACTGGTTTAATAAAAGGTACTGATTGACCAAAGGCAGGCAGGAAGTGTGGGTGAGGATACCAGACTAAGAAAACTCTGAGAACAGGAAGCACAGAGCAGAATGCCAGAGAGAAGCCAGAAGAAGCAGAGGACAACTATGCTGCTCTAAGAAAAGGTGCCAAACCCCATGGCTGAACAAAATAAGAGACATGGGTTAGTTTAAGGATAGAGAGCTAGCAAGTTATATGCCTGGGCCTTAGGCCAATCAGCCTAAAATTATTGTAAGCATTTGTGTGTCTCTGTGGGTCTGCGGGTCTATGGGTCTGTGGGTCTAAACCTTGAGGTTAGGCCCAAAAGTCCAGGCCAGAAACTTCATACTACACTTCTTCAGTCTTTTTATCTCCTTAAATAAAAGATTTAGCTTCATTAAACTTTCTGGTGCCCTCTACCTCCCCAAACTGTACACTTTATATTTTTCCTTTCTCAGCTTGCTTTTTTGTTTCATTATACAACTGCATATGATTGTCCACTAAAATCCATGTAACACAGTTAATCCTAGGCTGTTTTGAAATGTCAGTTGTCAAAGTTGTTAATTCAAAGCTCTTCAATTGAGCCTCAGGCAAAATTTTTAGGATAAGTACAAAAAGCAGCCACATTCTTCACCAAAATGTGTAGTATGAAGTTTCTGGCCTAGATTTTCAGGCTTAACCTCAAGGTCTAGGCCCACAGACCTGCAGACCCGCAGACCCGCAGTACCACAGAGACACACAGATGCTTTAAATAGTTTTCAACTGATTGGCCTAACGCCCAGGCATATAACTTGCTAGCTTGCTACCCTTCATCTAACCCATGACTCATCCTGTTCAGCCATGCAGCTGGGTACCTTTTCTTAGAGCAGCATAGTTGTCCTCTGCTTCTTCTGGCTTTTCTCTGGCATTCTACTCTGTGCTTCCTGTTCTCAGAGTTTTCTTAGTCTGGTAGCCCTGCCCACACTTTCTGCCTGCCTTTGGCCAATCAGCGTTTTTTATTAAACCAGTGGGTGGGACAATTATTTACCATGAAACAACACAATCCCATACATATCCTCTTTCTCTTTTTAAAACAAAAAGAACTCCAAATCCAATATTCTCCCCCCCCCATCTATAACAACTTATAAACAACACTGTAAATAAACACAAACATCCATAATCCATGTTTTGGGAAAGTGGGAGTCATTCTTTAGGCTACTTCCTGCTGAATGGGGACACCAACAATCTCGTGGGAGTACAAAGAAAAATTTAGGATTATGTACAAGTCTTTAGTGGAGTACTCTGTAAGTCTGGGTCATCTCGGCCCGTCTCCTTGAAATTGTTCTAGATATAGAGCTCATGAAACTTCAACAGTGCTCTGAAATGCTGAATCATCTGGGCCATTCATTTCCATTGGAGATTTTTCAGGGGTCTTCCTCTATCAAACTTTATGTTCTTTATCCAGAAATAAATCCACATACTCTCATTTTCTGTGAAGATAAAAAGAAAACCTCTTCTCCAAAGTAGCATATCTTTGGATTTCAGTTTTAAAGTCAACTCATTTACAGAATATATAGGTTGAATTAATTGAATAGCATTTATGATCAGCTGTCTTTTATCAGCTTTTACTATTTCATTTTCAGTCAAGAAGCTTAAAGCTAAGACAATAATATACAGTATCCAGACATTCTTTGTATTTTCCATCTTTATGTGGCTTATTTATTTATTTAACTCTATTTCTTTTTTAAGAGCTTTCTCTACCTTTTTTTCTTTTCTTTCTCTAAACCTATGTATCTATATTTTCAACACATTCTAAACCACTTAAACTTTTTTTTCAACAACAAAAAAAAACTGTCTTTACTGTATATTTATTTCTTAACTTTTTCTGTCTCTGACCACACCTTTGATTGCCTAGGGTGATTGACTCCAACCAGATTCTACTATTTCTTTCTGTTTCTGAACACACCTTTAATCTGCCAAGGATTCTTCTATTTCTTTCAATTTCTGAACACTCCTTTAATCTGCCAAATTTCAAAGTTGGTAGGATGGGTGGATGGCTCCATCTAGCTCCTAGCTTAATTTCATAGAATTTATCTTTTTAGCCCAGGTTCTCTGGGAGTTTTAGGGTCCATATAATCACCAAGTCAAGCTTTGCCATCTGCTGCTCATTAACTCCATTTAAGTATTAGGCAGCAGGGCCTCTTAAAAATCTCACAAATATTTTGCCTCTAAGGCTGAATCAGGAAGTTTCTCTTAAAAAAGCCAAGCCTCAATTTGCCTCCAGCAAACAGAGCTGATCTGAGAAAACATTACATTAAGAAGCCATCTTTGACTCTATTCTCTTTTTGTCCTTATTAATAGAAATTTTAAATCCACCGTTTACAACTTTGTGCTTATATTGAGGGTCCTGTGAGACTTCAGGAACCAGCCATTTTATACCATAAGCCCAAAAGCCCACCATTGTAGCCCAAGCCCATAAGCATTATCAGGGTGTCTTTGTACCATGGCTCACGTAAGAGACACAATTCAGAGACTTCTTTGGGCTCTAGACAATTTTTTAAGCTTTCTATGGCTTTATGTGGGCATATTTGACCCACGTTGGGCAGACGGCAGGTCTGTGGGTCTTGGCCTCTTGCCGCCTGGAACCGAAGAAACCCGCACTGCTACAAAAATGTCACAAGAACAACCTTTAGGTTAAATCTTAATATTTTTTCTCCTCTGAAACCTCTTGAACCGGTCTACCACAGTTAAAACCACCCTCAGAACCACTGTCTTCAATGTTCCTACTAGTATGGCCCATTAAGAACACCTTTCTAGCTCAAAGTTTCAAAATGTTCATTATTCTTCCAAACAAAAATCATCCTATCCCAGAAAGACTTTAGTCCCTGATACCAAGTCCTGTCTTAGTTTGGATTATTATTACTGTGATGAGACACCATGGCCATGGAAAGTCTTATAAACAAAAACATTTAATTTAGTCTGTCTTAAAGTTCAGAGATTTGATCATCATGGATCAAAACATGATAGTATGGAGACAGACTTCTTCCCAGAGAAGAAGCTAAGAGGTCTATCTGCATCACAGGCAGCAGGAAGAAAAAATGACAGTGGACCTCACTTGAGCATTTGGAACATCAAAGTTCATACGAAATTGCATATTTTCTCAAAGCTACACCAATTCCAAGGACAAACCTCTAAATAGTACCACTGCCCTTGGGCCTAGAAGGGCACTTTTCATTCAAAACACCCTACATCTTTTTGACTTTTAGACATTAAAGAATGCAGAAGTCTTCAGAATCCATATATTATCAGATAGTGACTTAGTTGAAAAAGGAAGCCAGAAAGAATGGACTCTATCAAAGACATGAGATCTCAAATTTGGCTAATATTGAGAGACATAGAGATCTTATATAAATGTTGAACATAACATTTTAAAAAGAGATTCAAGCCAACACCATTGTTGAAGTAGAAGCTCCAGAAAAGGATCAAAGCTTATATCTGAGAAAGAAGAGAGAGCAGGTAATGAATGAGGCTCTGGACCCAACTGGCAGAACCCAGGTGTGGTTTCAGGTCTATTCTAAGAAAGTAGATCACAAGCACAGGGTCCACTTTGGAGCCCATCTTTCTGGTTTATAAAAGACTTAGATCCATAAGCAGCTAAGAATCTTGGCAGATACTACAGATGCTTGGAGTAAATTGGGGAGGGTGAGTATTATCAAGTGGTAAAACTGCTAATATTTTAAAAAGCAATCTTTTGATAAGTTGAATATATGAAGGAACCTTAAACATAATATCTGGTTTGTTAAGTGAGTTCCAAGGTTTGAAGAGACAAGACAAGAATAAATTTCCAAACATGATATTTATGCTACTATATCCAATTGTGGGGTCTGGTGATTGTGTCCTTATTAGTTTTCTCCAAATAAGCAAGATTTCTTGGAGTTATACTAATAAGCTTTCTATTTATTGATATCAATAACTGCAAACAAATTATGTTTTATAACTGAATGAAACAAGCTTTCAAAATTTAGGGCTGGTGTAGTGCCTTATAAATACACTAGCTTCCAAGACAGATGGGCAGAGTTTCATTTCTAGAATCCACATAATATAAAGAACCAATTCCCACCATATGTCTTCTGACCTCCACATGTAACTATAGCATGCATGAGCCTATGAGCCTATACACATTCAAACACACACACTCAATGAGTAAATCGATATTAAATTTTTCACAAATGAATTTTAAACAACAGGATATATTAAAGCATTCCAATTGTGCATGGAAACTGAACTATTTACCTGAGACCAAGTGGTAGGGAAGAGCGGGTGTATGTACTGACTGTTTGGACATATTCTGGCTGTATGAGACATGAATAGAACATGTTAAAAGACAAAATCATACCAACTACTATAGAAAATTTTGACAGGTTTTATCTTACTTTATGAAGCATGGAAATAATTTCAAACATATCTATTCCTGTTTATTTTTTAAAATGTACTCAGGTTTTTTCCCAACATTTTTTTTAGAAATTTTTATCAATTCCAATAGAGATATCTGCAATGTAAAATTTTAATCATGTTATTTCCAACATAATCTAAATTTACCAACTCTTTAGATATTATAGTGTTAATATGCTTTAAGACATTGAGATTTAAACTATATGTGAAATTATTAATATTTTATCATAAAACAGTATAAATAAGACAACCTAAAATGCACATAGAAGTCCTTCAACATTTAAAGTCACATATCAAGTGAATTGAATGACCATTCTATAAATCATATATTTCTGCATCCACATATTAATTTTAAAGAAGATGATATCTTGATTATTCTTTGGGTTACAGACAGTTCAGAAATAAATGGTTCAAAGAACCTATTTCATATTATGTGTTCTAAGATGACTAGATATATCTTTTACCTTTCCAACTTAAAAATAAAGATATTTGATTTGAGCATTGTGGTGTATTTCATTACTTGTAAGCTTCTGAGGAACTTGGGACATGAGTTTGAGATCATTCATGTTCAGCTGTATACTAAGTTACAGGGTACCTTGCATTTTATGAGACACTGGCTCAATACAAATAAAATAAAACTGAATTTTTTGAAAGTCACTTACTTTTTTTAGTTTTATAATCCTGTGATTCAGGAGGCTTAGGCAAGCGGATTTCCACGAGTTCAAGGCCAGCCTAGGATAAACTAAAGTTCAGTTCTCCATGAACTAGAGTGTGAGACTTTGTCTCCTAAAAGAAAACAAACTAGTAACAGACCGATATCATCTTAGTATATTATTCTCAGTCTTCTGTGTCATTCATTTTAAATATGAAGATACACATCTCCCAGATATCACATTAGAGCACTGGAGAATTGTGATTTCTTGAGAATGGGGTTTAGCTTGTAAATTGTTTATCAATAAAAATGTTATCCACTGATCTTGACAAGTAGTAATTTAGAGGCTTTCTGAATATCTGAAATACACCTTGTCAATCTGTTAATAAAATATCATAGGCACTGTAGCCAAACAGCCTCTTACATCCTGAATAATGGCAATGATTTTATGCTGGACATACAAATTAGCATTAATATTTGCCTCTCAAAGGATTAGAAAAACTCAAGAAATCTACAAAAAGATGGAAGTACAGGTCATAGCAAAAGCTACTGATAAGAATATAAAAGAGACTAAAAATGTGAGCAATTCACATTTTTATGTCACAGGAGCCTAGAATAAATTGCAATACAAAAATTTATAAAATTATGATATGCCTGAATATGATCCTATTGTAAAAGTTTTTCCAAGATTATAGGTTGTCTTGGTTGAGCAGTGCTACTCATCCACACAACTGCATCAAATCAAGACTGTGTCCTACAAAACATGTACCCAGGGAACTGACCTCTTTAAGGCTTTAATCTGTGAACACGGAAAGACAGTGATTTTATAGTCTTCCCTAAGGACAGACCAAAGTGAAGAATATGACATCAAAAAATAGCCTAAACATGAGTGTAGGTATTATATTAACTATTTATGTCTTTTATTTTTCACTCTTTCCTTGTTTTGATACATTAATCTTTGTAAAAAGTAAAAAGCAATCTATGTATCTATATATTCATCTATTATTATTTCTTTACCATGATCTATCTATCTATCTATCTATCTATCTATCTATCTATCTATCTATCTATCTATCTCTCTAGTTATTGTGTATTACCTATATATCATCTATCTACCTAGAGCTATAATTTATTTATCTAATTGAATGTTTGTGTATATGTGTGTGTATGTGTGTGTATGTGTGTGTGTGTGTGTGTGTGTGTGTGTGTGTGTGTGTGTGTATGTGTGTGTGTGTGTATCTTGTGAGCTGACTTTATATAGGACTTCAAAGATTTTCACTTTCTCTCCACCAAGAAAAATAAAGATACAGATTTTGTTGAAGAAGAGAAAAGTTTGCAAATTACAAGAGAGAGATCATAGAAAGGCTAGGACTTCCTGAGGACATGGGAAAGTGTTCAATGGAAGTGGTCTGAAGTGACAATTAGGGAACACCCATGCTTTGTGAAAGTGCTGTATTTAAAGAAACTCTGAAATAAGATTATTTATAAAAAAGATACAAAGATCATAATAAAAACACTGTCTACCTCTTACCAGGAGTTCCTTTGAAGAAAATTCCTTGAGGAAAGCAGCTTCCTTCTCTTGGCTCAGTGATGTACATTTCTGGTTTGTAGAAGTTTCAGTAACACACACTCTCTCTGCCTATCTTTTCCTTGCTCTAAGTTGATAAGCTATAATGCTAATGTCCCATAGAAAAGCATTTCTCTTTGATAGCACTCTAAGTCAAGGATTAGTAAGCTGTGCACATCTTTAGAATATGTATTCCCCCTACTTTTAGTTAAAGGATCTTAATCAAGATTAGAAAAAAAGTTACACAAGAGCAGTTTATCACTGCCCCATAGTTTAGAGGAGAAACATGGCACTCTATGTAAGTTTCAATCTGGCAGCGGGGAGTTGTTCTCAAGCCACAGAGATATTTGCCCATTAAGAACATTCACGTCATATACTAGTCTAGCATTTCAAGAAGCACTGTCATAATGACATTTTGTACCTGGTCATCCTGACCATACTGTCTTACTGTTGTTGGGTCTCAGTTTTGTTGGGACATCTCATTTCCTTAACCTATAATCTATAGAAAGTACAGTGTCTGATTTATATCCACTTTTCATAAACTTGTTCTGAATACCCATTGCCATGTCTCCTTCATACTGTATGTTTCCTTCTAGTATTTAGTTGAAGACTAACTTTAGGATTCCTATCAGCACCTTGTCTTCAAAAGATAATCAGCACACATGTATACTTACATGTAACTATTGTGTGTGTGTGTGTGTGTGTGTGTCTGTGTGTGTGTGTGTGTGTGTGTGTGTGTGTTTAGATCAAATTTTCATATTGACTTTTCTCTCTGATTCACTTATTCACTATTTAAATTATCCTGGCTAGCCAATAATCTCCATCCTATTTTTCTATGTTCTACAGTGGTAGAGTGACAGCTATGTAAGACCATACCCAGCTGTGTAGGAGCATACCCAGTTTACATAAGTACTTGGCATTGAAACTCAGTTCTGCAAGCTTGTGTAGCAACTCTTTTACCTATTGCATCATTTTTTCAATATGTATATTATCTATATCACAGAATAGAGACTGAATATAAATTATCTCTCATGAAAATCTTTCATAACATTTTTGTCCTATTTAACTTTGTCAGCTTGATAGAAACTATAGTTATCTAAGAGGAAAGCTATCATTGATTAATTTCCCAGATCAGACTGACATGTGAGAAGGTCTGTAAGGCTTTGACTTTATTATAAACTGCTGTAGGAGGGTTATCTTGGTATTGGCTGTCCACCTCTATTAATGTTGTTCTGTAATGTGTAAGAACCTAATTAAACATAACTGTATCAACAAGCCTATGAGCAGCATTCCTCCATGGTTTCTGTTTTAATTATTGCTTCAGTTTAACTCTGATTTCCCTCAACAATGAACTGTAACCTTTAAGCTGAAATAAACCATTTTCTCCCCTTGGTTGTCTTTGGTCAGAATGTTTAATCTTAGCATATTGAAAATGGTTTCTTTTCAACCTATTTGTTTTTTGTCTTACAATTTAAACATTTTCTTTTCCGTTATTCACCAATGAACTTCAATATTTGTGATTTGCTCTAGAAGGCACATACATTTCTCACCTGCCTGAATCTTTTAGACTGAAAAGTCTATATAGATTTTTACTGACTGGCTATGGCTTTACAATAAATGAGTTATGAATGACACAAAAGATAGAGATGAGGAATGAATACAAATGTGTTTATGTAAATTGAGGATAATTAAAGGAATGAAAACCTACTGACAAAAGATGAAGATTATCCTTTGGCTGTATCCCTTCTCAAACTTGAATAATTTTATAGACACTAATGAAATAAATATGATGAGGAAAGGAAGAACATTGTTTACACTGTGAATGGACTCCATAAACATCTTTCCTTTTAATTGGTGCTTTAATCTATTTTTACTTCAGCTTTCCTAAAGTAGAATAAAAAGTGCATATATTTATGGTGATATGTTATACATTTGATAAAAACAACCTGGAATATCGGAGAACAGATCCACCCACAGTCAATCCAGGATGGTCAGAGAGTGGTAATTCATGTCTTTAATCCCAGTACAAAGAAAGATTGGTGACTATGCCTTTAATCCCATATTTCCAGAGACAGAGGAGATCTTTCTGTGTTTCTGTGAGTTCAAAGCTTAACTACCAAAGAGTAGTAGCTCACACCTTTAGTCTTAACTTGAATGTGAAACCACTGGGCAAAGAAGGTATTTAAAGCAGGAGTAGGAAGACAGATTATTCTGTAGAAGCCAAGAGGAGTGAGGCTGAGGAAGCTGGAATATAGTGGGGTGAGAGTTGACTGTAGTCTGTTTTCACTCTCTGATATCCCAGCTTTTCCTCAATATCTGCCTCTGAGTTTCATTTAATATAACCAGAATTCATGCAACATATATTTATTGTGTACACTGTCATTGTATATGTATATTTTTGTGAAATGAATATATAATATGATTTGACATATGCATTACCTCACAACTCTGTTTGTGATGTTAAAATTGAAGTTACTCTCTTAGAAATTTTCTAACACAAATTATCAACCCTCTTCACCTGAAATAGCTCTCTGGAATTCTCTTATTTGTTTCCATTGAGACCATTTTTCCTTTCTCATTTATTTATTCCTTTAACTTCTGAAGCCTCAAGTAACTATTACCTCATTCTCTTCTTCAGTAAGTTCAGGTTTTCAAAATGTTTGCATGTGTACTCACACAGTATTTATGTTTTATTTCATTAGTTCCCTTGATATAATGTCTCTTTGCATCATTATATTATCAAAAGTACAAGGTTCCATTGTTTGTAAGGCTCAGTATTCCATCATTGTTATAAATTTTCAGATCCAAATAACAACTGCCAAGATCAATATCAATAAATATTTTTTTCTTTTAGAGTTTGACTTGTAGTAGTGGGGTTTCTTGATCCCAGGTGGCCAGAGGTCTGAGACCCACAGATCTGCCATGCCAGACCCGCCCCTCAGGCCCCCAGAAATGACTCAAACACTTAAATTAACTTCATGCTGTTTGGCCTATGGCTCAGGCACATTGCTAGCTAGCTCTTACATCTTAACTCAACCCATTTCTATTAATCTGTCTGCCACATGGCCCATGGCTTACCTGTGCTCCTTACATGTTGCTCCTTTGGCAGCTTGCTTGATCTGCCTCTGACTCTGCCCTTCCTTTCCTACCTATCCTTATTCCTCCTCCTACTTCTTCTATGGTGCCTGTCATGGCCCAAAAAAGCTCCTTTATTTAAAGATTGAGATTCACAGCATACATAAAGGCATTCCCACATCATTGACTCTTTATATATTTAATTTAAATTGGGCTTATTTTTAATGTGGAGTGAGATAAGACTCCAACTTTTGTTTTATGTACAATGATATAAGATTTTGCAGAACTTATTATGAAGAAATTCTACTTTCTACATTTTATGTTCTTGGCAACTGTGATGGCTAATTGTAATAAAAAATTTCTGCCCCAGGCTAGCCTGAAGATCTGGACCATCATTCACAAAGCCCCAAAGAAACACACAGAAACTTACATTAATTTTATACTGATTGACCTATAGCTCAGTCATATAACTTGCTAACTCTTAATTCTTAAACTGACCCATGATTATTATCTTATTTAACCACAAAGATTGATACCTTTTCTTGGAGCAGCATGGTTGTCTTCTTTCCTCTGTGTCTGCTGGTGTCTCTCTGGCATCTCTCTCTGTTCTCCCTATTCTCAGAATTTTCTTAGTCTGGTAACCCTGCCCACACTTCCTTTCTGCATTTGGACAATCATTGCTTTTATTAAACCAGTATTTACAATGTACCAGAACATAGTCCCACTAGAGCTAATTTCAATGTCCAGCTTGATGGGATTTATCCTTATCTGGGAGACTAACTGCTAAGCATATTGGTGAAAGAGTTGTTAGTGTGGGTTAATTCAGGGAAATAAACATATTAACATAAAGGAAGAGAAAAGTAAGCATCAGCAACATATCTTTGCTTCTTGACTATGGCTACTTTTTTTTCACCTTAAAATTGTTCCAAATCCCTTTCACTACCTCTGAAGTTGACCCTTGGAGACACACATATGTACATTATATGCCTGTTCCAGTCTGTATCCTACCATGATAGTTTGAACCCTGAATTTATGATTCAAACAAAACAAAATCCTCCCTTTTCCTTTGAGCTGATTTCTTAGGAGTATTGTCATAAAAATGGAAAAATTTGCTAATATAGTAACTTTTCAAATATTAAATGCTCATGAAAGTGTGATTTATTTTTAGGATCTTATGTTTCATTTTGGTACCTGTGTTTTCACAGCTATCCTATAGAAAATTGATTCTGATTTTATTGAATATTCTGAAATCAAGTAGTGTGTGAGGTTTCTAGTTTTGGTCAGTTTACTCATATTTTTATTTGGTATTTGGAGCTTTTCTCTTCCTTACTGAGTATAGGAGTCACTACCTAAAGTAATCCACAAAGCTAATACAATATGTATCAGTTAACAAAAATATTATTTATTTTTATGAAAATAAATAAATGGCAGACTTTGTAATGTAAGCCTTCTGGTAAAGTGAACTCTCCTATTCAGTGAAGATGAAAAAGAAGTTGTATACCTTCATACTTCTCCAACATTCATAAATATGAAGTTTGTAACTGTTTCACTACATTGATTATGTTTATTTCAACATTACACTATTGCATATTAGTTTATATTCTTGACTTATTTTTGTATCATATTTAAAAATACTTCTAGAATCTAATGTACATAACATTTGAAACACAATGATTCCCTTTCCTCCCTGTCTTCTAATGCTTATTGAAATTTTTTTGAGTGACAACTTATAAGTTTAGAAGAGAATGATGACTTCAACAAAAGAAAAAAAATAATTCAGCCTTATTTCTTATTTTTCCTTATAAAGCAATAACGTTAACCATTATTAACCTGGACCACTCTTATTAGCTGACCCAGTGTCAACTCAAATGAAACGGACAGTTTCATAGTTTGTGTGAATATGTGTCTTTGGAAAAAAGCCTGAGAAGTATATGTAGAAGAAAATTAGAATCACAACTACTTGATTGAAAAAAGAGAATATATTCTTGTATACCTCTGAAGTCTCAACTTACTCATTTAATCATTTAATAAAAAACAAGGCCTGAAATTGCTTCATGAGTCTTCTTTAAATTGAATATTTTCTTTTAAAATATAAGCATTTATACAAAAAGTAAAGAGAAATTGAAATTAAAATTAAAGAAGAAAGAAAATGAGAAGGAAGAAAGGAGAGAAGGAAAAAAGAGAAGAAAGGAGAAAGGGAATAAGGAAGAAAGGGAAGAGAAAAGGAGGAAAGGAAGGAAGGAAGGAAGAAGGAAGGAAGAAATCAATATAGATTAGTAAAGAGTAAAGAAAGGAGAGAAGGAGAATCATAAAAGTTGCTACTGCTAGGGATGATACTGTCTTTCTGAGGCACGCATCTCTTGCTTCAGGTGTTGTGACTTCAGCAGTAGGTGCAACTTGGAAATTGTTTTCTTAGAACACATTTATACAAACATTCTGGACATGAATAGCAACCTGCTATACAACACCAAAAAAAAGTGAATTATAAATTGAATAATAACTGTTCTTCTCAGAGACCCAGCAATGATGCAGCTGAAGTGCTAAAATTTTTCTAAGTGGAAAGAAAATTAGTCTTTATTAATCTTTATCATTGTGATTGCATAATGTCTGGATTTGAATGTCTGATGTGTGCATGACACTCTTTCCTCTTCCTCTGGCAATCAGAAGTGTAAAAATAAATGTTACACTTTTGACAGAATGTTGAGTATTAAAAAAAAAAGGATGTAATAATCTTCACTGAAATGAAAATTTTGCAGGAGGAAAAAAAAATACACTATGTCAGAGTCAGACGCCCCATTTTATGTTAATATATGCACTGCTATATGTCAGGGTTGTGAAAATAGGCAATGAAATGAGGAGGCAGGTGGCCAAATACACAAAGAGAATTTACTAAAAAATTATTCATGTGAATTTTTCAGAAACTCTCTTTAATGCTTAATTAATACTGTTAAAATTACTTCCTTGAATGATCTGTTCATAGTCCCAGTTGAAAATGCCATAGTAGCTAATTAGTGAGCAAGGTCAAGTTTCATAATAAATAAATAAATGCAAACACAAACATATGCCTGGAACAGCCACAATCAGTGTGTATGCATTTCTGTTTTTTGTGTTTTCATTTACTAGTGTGGCTTAGACAAGTCTGTGAGTATATTCTTTGTCTGTAGTCACCCCTCCACACTAATATCTAGCATATTCTGTGCTTCCAATTAGACCAAATACCCACAGATTTAACCTTTTTCTTCCATGAAACTTAATTCCCTTGTGATGTTAGAATTGCTGAGCTTAGTTACTGGCATTTTGATCCCCCCAGAAATACTCTCAGGCCTGCACTATAGTGTTCTAAACTAGTGTCATCATTAGATATGAGGGATACGTAATAATGCTTTACACTAAGTAACTGCTTATTATTTCATGCTGTTGAAATAACTGGCCTGACAGAGATTCACAGTGTTTACATGACTTTCATCTTCTTAATAGCTGAGGTGGGCAATTTATGAATCAGTACTTTATCAGCACTTTGGGCAGTATTTGGACTGGTAAGAGGCACTTGATATCAGTTGACAACATCAATACTAACAAAAAATGTTGTTATACAATAATATTTCTTAAAGTGAAATATGCAGGTGATTGATGGCTTAAAAAGATAAAGCACATAAATAATTTCTTTATGCCATTGACAATTACATATGAATTTTTAGGAGTCATAATGACAATTCATTTAAAATATTTTACTAATTATGAAGATCAAAAATCATTTTAATTGCCATAAGCTAATGCACAGTACTTATATACTCTGATTTACCAATCACTCATAACATAACTGGCAATTTCTTCCAGCTATTGTCAACATCAATACTTATTGTTTTTAAATATTTACCTAATATAAAAACTGAGTAGAAGGGTACATGATCCTTTGACTATTTTCTGCTTATTGCCAAATTATTTCTAAAATATTCAATAGAAATTTTCATTCCTTATATTGCTGGCATAGTGATACTTAGTCAAGATTGGTCCTCATATATTATGCTATTGAATAATTTGTTTTAAAATCTTAGTAAGGATTGCTTTAATAGCATATAAATTCTTATATAGGTTACCACATGTTAATGGTCACATCAATGTTTGTTTGTTTTCTAAGATTTACCAATTTCATGGTTTAATTATTTACA
The DNA here is from genome assembly GCA_033318265.1 of Phyllotis vaccarum. Taxonomy (NCBI): domain Eukaryota; kingdom Metazoa; phylum Chordata; class Mammalia; order Rodentia; family Cricetidae; genus Phyllotis; species Phyllotis vaccarum. Next base: position 119,260,394 of record JARWLC010000002.1, on the reverse strand, counting down.
TAAATATTTGAAATACATCCATATTTTATAAAGATATTTCTGTAAATATCTACAATCATTTGCATAAATACAGATATATTATCCAGATTAGAAAGTATACTGGCCTTGAAATTGGTGATAAATAGTCTTGAGAATTTAACAGTATTTCTAATAATAAATAAAATTGCCACATACTAAACTACTGTGTTTTTCGAAAACTCAAAATATAAGACATGGAAATTCAAGGCTTATAATTAAATCCATCAGAAAAGTTTCAAATCCCTTTCTTCTTTATTTAGTGCTTGTTTTTATAATCATATTGAAGTTGACACATTCCCCTGTGGATAGTAGTCAAACACTGTGTGTGGTATGCCTTTTCTCTGGATATCTGTAGGTCTCTAATAATTTGTCACAGTTCAACTAAAGGGGGGGCATCTTTTTTTCTGCAGATTCTTTTCACTGTAATCCCAATTCTAAAATCTGCCTTACTACAGTTCAATATTCTCATTGTCAAAGTAGCCAGTTAGTGAACTGTCTCACCTCTTCCAATTTATCTGCTTATTTGTTAACCATGATTGTCCCAATCCAGAAAACTCTAAAAATTTCAATGCACATCAGAATTTCCTCTTTTCTTAAAATACTTTCCATAAATAAATCTAGTAAATTTAGATACCCAAGTAGCCTGTTTTATATTAGAATTGTAATGTATATGTATGTGAACTTACATTGAAAATAAAGATACTTTTCAGATTTTAATAAAACTATTTACTCTTATATTTCATAGCAATAAATCCCTTTAGTTGGCAGGCTCCCTTAAGAACACAACTAGATCTCAAAATTTTGTGCTGTAGATGAATAATTGAACTATGTGAATTAAAAACCACACTCCAGTCAATTTCTAAAGGCACACACACACACACACACACACACACACACACACACACACACACACATACACACACACACACACATTCACCAGGGCTTACAAAGTGTTTTTCCCCTTCAAATACAAAAAGCTAGTAAAAAAATATTCAACAGTCATTGGTGTAAGGTATACATAACTAATAACTCAGCTCCTTATATAGGACAAGAAAACGCAGATGCTCACAAATTATTTCTTTCAAAAGTGGACAAGAATGCAATAATCAACAAAATTATTCAAAAGGGAAGGTTGGGGCAGATAGTTTGAATAGCCTTTCTGTGGAGTAGCTTGTTATATCATATTCTGTTATTCATTAACTTGCCGTTTGAACTTAAATTTCCACTGGGATGTTATATAAAATTTTACTATGTAATATTTTATCACTTAGCTAATTTACTACTTCACCCTGACCTCATTTTTGACCTGTATTTTGACACTAAAATAAGCCAAAATATACAGCTATACCTAATTTTAACAAAAATTAATGCAAAATTTTAAAGTGTTGGTATTTTCTAACTAGGATTTTTTCTTTAGTTGCTTTATGTTTTATTAAATTGAGGTGTGGATAATACTACATGAGGAAGATTACATAAAATATATAAAGTATTTTATTTCTAAAATAAAAAAAAACCTTGTAATTTCATGGAAGTGAGATGATCATGGACACTTTCTGAGCAACTGTTGTGGTTTGGAAAAGGAATGTCCTCCAGAAACATATATTGAAAGAATTATTTTTCAGTTGGTTGATATCTTTGGGAAGGCTATGGGGAAGTCTTTAGATGTCAACTACTCAAATTATTGTTTTTTTTTATTTATTAAATTAAAGTATAATTATACCATTTCTATTTCCTCCCTTCCACATTAAATCTAATATGTAATCAGCACTGCAATAAGAACTGAGGTGGATCATAAACTATAAGGTACCTTTCCTAGCATGGTTTTTGGCTTATATGATTATAGAAGATGAGACTCTAACAGAGGTATAAATATAGATGATGTGCTTGCTATAGATATAGGTATATAAATGCACAATTAGTTGACAATGCTACTGTTATATGGTATGGCATAGTTGGATTGAACAAATTCAGTGTAGTCTGCACATATGAAGTGCTAAATAGAAAACTACACACACAGTCAAGGCTGTGAATTGAGAAATTAATAAAACATTGGAAATTTTTTGTTGCTGTCAGTGAAAAAGAAAGCATGTTCAGTCCAGATGGAAAAAATAATTGATCTTAAAAAAAAAATTAGGTAACATTTTCAGTGTATTTACTACATAGATTTTGATAGTTTTAATAATTTACAAATAACCATTATTAGGTCTATGTGTAGCATGTATGTTTGACTCACATACTACTATACAGGGGCATGAATATAAACCCATAAGAAATCTATATCCAGGTAAGTTGCTCTTTTTACTCAAGATGAGATAAATTCAATGATTGGAAAGCTTTGCCTTTGTTCTTTATTATTTTTCATATCTCTTTTACTACACAATAGAAAGAAGAGTTCTTCAGTCAGTACATGTGTCTCAGTGAACTCCAACTACTTCCTGCAGAGATTAATCCATGGGAATACCTATTTTCTGAATTCTGTGCCATTCTATTCCCTTAGTTTCAGCATGGAATATGCCAAATTACTGGCTCCTGTTAAGCCATCTGTTTCTATTCATTGTTATTTTTAGCTTGATCATCTTCATTAGCAATTTCTTGACCACTATATTTATGGAGATACCTTTAGAAAGAAAATGTGATACTGACATAAAAACTTTAAGTAAGAAAAAACAAAACAAAACAAAATTTTCTGTGTTATCATAATGTTGTTCAGAAATGTCCTAGCTGATATTTATTCTGGTCCTTATCAGGATGTGCTAAAATGTCATTGTCTGGCATCTAACTATGCCAATAAAGCATCTTTCTTTGAGAAAACTTGAAATAACTGATCACAGAGCTAGGAGAAAATGTTTTGACCCTCACAGGCAGATTAAACTAATCTTCAGTGATCAGCCCCAGATTTGATGTTCATCTTGAAGATATAAGAATATACAGCTTCCATCTTGTGAGTTTGGTTTAATGCTACAGATATCCTTAGATGGTAACAGAAACTATGGGGGAAAAAGGCAAAAATGCATGATAGAGGAAAATACTGGCATTTATTTGTATATTTATTTTATTTTAGAGAAGAAAAATCATGCAATAAATGAATTGTTTCCTTGTCTAGCTTATTTAACTAGGCCAAAATATTTTTACTTAGTATTGTGTTGATTTTAATATTATTTTGTTTTGTTTGTTTGTTTGTTTGTATGTATGTAGCTTAAGATAGACTTGAGCATAACATGTAACCCAGGCTACCCTCAAACTCTTGTTGATCTTTCTCTCTTAGTCCTCAAGTATTACTATTATAGGGGTGTACCATGTAGTGGGATTAGATTGTTCCATTGTAAATAATAGTCTCACCTACTACTGGTTTAATAAAAATGCTGATTGGCCAAAGGCAGACAGAAAGAGTAGGTGGGGCTACCAGACTAAGAAACCTCTGGAAATAAGAAGAACAGAGCAGAGAAGCCAGAGAGACACTAGAGAAGCAGATGCAGAGGACACCTAGGCTCCTCTATAAAAGGTACTGAACCTCATGGATGAACAGGATAAGAATCATGGGTTAGTTTAAGAGCATGAGCACGTGCCCGGGCCCCAGGCTAATCAGTGTACAATTAATATGAGTGTCTGTGTGCTTCAGTGGGATTATGGTACTGTGATTCTGTGGATCTGAGGGTCTGGGCCACGAGGCTAAGCCAGAATTTCCAGACCAGAGACTTTATACTACAATTCCAAGTTTGGAAAACATGGCATTTTGAGAAACAACAGTCAACTTTATCTCTTAGCCCTAGAAGATTTCAGCAATTGAAGAACCAGCCTGACTCCACCTTAGACTTATAAGCCATCTTACAGTAAATAAAAAATTGGTTCATTCTTGCTTATGATTAAACCTCTGTTTCTCAAGGAATGTACTATGACCTACTTGTAATCTTAGCTACAAATGTTTCAGTACTGCATGTTCTAGAAACATCTTTGTTTCAATATGACATTTATGCTCATCTTAAAACCCTATTTTTATTTCAAAAGGTTATATGACCACCTATGACTATCTTTTTATACTCACCTTGAAATTTGTCCTTATTTCAGGAGGTACTAACTTGCTCTTCTAATATTGTAATTAACATTCTGCTCTTAAAACCCCATCTATTTTGTCCAGGAAAGCTTTAATTTGGAAATACCCTACCCTGGAGCTATAAAGCCTTTCCTTCCTCACATCCAATGCTGACCTCTTAAACTTAACCTTAAAAATAAAATTGAACAAAATAACTTGCTTTTGGATTTTTTTGTATATAAAATTACCAAGTATAATTTAATTTAATTTTAGAGTAAATAACATGGTTTTTAGGTTTGCCATAATTTTTTTTTTTATGATCTATGAAGCCATGTTGAGAAAATTTATCTAAATTTTCTATAAACATATTTTATGCCACATTGCTAATAAGAATTAAAACAATAAGAGGCATGAAATTAAATGGTATTTTATTTGTCTTGCAAAAAGCTGAAATCCCACCTTTTTAACTTTATTGAACTCATCATTAAATACAGATGCACAAGAAGATGTCTTTTCTATGGTATTTTTTTCAAGGAGATTTCTTTTGAGGGAAAAAAAAATACAGAGCATTGAACTTGGTGCTAGAAGACACATTTCAAGTTCCCATACTGTATCTCACTGACAGTAAGACTTTACACCAATTTCCAGAATCCTTTGAAGCTTATTTCCTTTACTGAAATTAAAATGATAAATGCAACCTTTTGTTTTTTCTTCAAAATTAGATCAACATAAAATATTTTGCTCACTATTCTGTCATCTACAAATCCAAGATAACATTATTAATTAGAAGGTTGTTGTTATAATTTAAATGATTTAAAATAAGGCCTGCTGGTGAGTTAATGAAAGTATGCATTTCTTAGAATATAAACTCTCTTATTCACTCTACTCCAGAGACAATTAACTCAGAAAGATTATGTGGAATGTCAACCATTGCTTCCTAAAACACATTGTGTGTGTATGTGTTTGTTAACAGGGAGAATGAGAAAGAGAGAGAGTGAAAGTGAACAGATTAAGGACTTATGTTATCTAAATATTGTTTCTATTTGGTATTTATTGCATTTCAAAAACCTCTCTTTCTTTGGCTTGAAGACTGAGTACAATCAGGATTGGAGTGAAATTCACCAGTACCCAGAGCCTCTTTCATCCACCTCCTGTCTGTAGGTCTCACCTTCCACCTTCCAGGCACTCTGTAATTATCATGTCCATGGTCTTTTCTCTTTCTTCCATCAGCTTTGACAAGAAGATGGACCTGCCACTGCAGAGGACCTGTCACAGTTCTTAAAGCACTTGCCCAACAGGAACTTCAATGTTAATTGTGAAAAAGCGGCATGGGGTAAGAATCTTTGATGAACTGAAATTACTGTTGTGCTGTGATGGAAAAAGCCTTTAATTTTGCCATCTGGGTCTAATTGACAGAGAATGACTAAGAATCGTAGCTTGGAGAAATGCTGAACTTTGCATATGGACAATTAACAAGAAAAAGAAGCCCGTTTCGACAATTGTGGGTCTCTCTGTAAAAGCAATGTGTGCTGCTTTTGAGATTTGAAGTAAATTTTTCCCCATGAGAAAAAACCTTTTCCTTTCATTGAACAGGAATTTTGACAGTAGTCAAGATTTGTGACAGAGCATTTGTATCAAAATAAAGATTTTTAACTACCTATGGAGACTGCAGCCTTTGTTTTCTGGCATATTTCCCATGAACATTTGTTGACCACATATATGATGTGACTTCTTCAAATTTTATATGTGATATATATCTATCCATGGGCTTCAACAGTAACCAAGATACTTTCTAGAAAGCTAGCAAGTACATTACTAGTTGCGAACATCTTTACATTTAAAGAAATTGTCTTCAGGCTTTATCACAACTCAGATTTCAAAAGCATGAGGGAATAGATATTTTCTAAAAAAGAAAAAAATTCTAGAACAAGAAAGTAGAGCATTATTGGAACTCTGAGCCCAGAGTTTGAACCAGTGCTCAATGGAATTTGATTCTGTTACTTGAAAGCAATGTTTACTTACCAATTTTAATATTATCTATTATCCTTCCCTTCAAATTAGCTTGGCTGAGTAGATAAATCTCATGTCCTTGTGTGTGTGTGTGTGTGTGTGTGTGTGTGTGTGTGTGTGTGTGTGCGTGTGTATGTATTATGATTATTACATAATTGTTTCCATTATAGATCTGTTTTCTGGTCAAAACAATAGTAAGATTCATATTTCACACAAACTCAGAGAACATGAATTTAAGTAAACAGATGAGGGGTTTGATTACTTTAAGAAATGCCACATTTGAAGTTTTGTGAGACTTCAGAATTTTTAACTTGAATATATTGTGGAAGAAGTATCAGATTCTTTGTTCCTTGAAATTATTTGAAATAAGCATAATTTTAATATCAACTAGTTTATAGCGTCTGTGAAGTAAAGAAATTGTAGCCCAGGGGCTTAGCAAATTTTCAGGATGCTATACCATGCATTTGCAGGGCATGACAGTTGGACTTTAGTCTAAAACTCAACCTATCAAACCAACTGAAAAATTACAAAAGCAAACTAAGTGTCAGTTTATGGCCAAGATAATGGCAACATATAGAAAAAAACATGGTAATCTATAAAAAATTGCTCAATTTTAAAAATTGGTACCCCTTTCAACTTTAAGGAATATTAGAAAAATAAGCTAATTTTAAATTCTTAAATTAAAATGGATTAAAGAAAAATGAGAACATGTTTCTAAATGGAAGTATTTCAGCTTTTACTATTTGGACTTTATTCCAAAGGAAAAATAACAGTTTTCAGTAATTCTTTAGGAAGTCTCACAGTTACAAATGAACAAGTTTCTATTTGGCAAGGATTTCTATGGGTAAATAGAAAAAGCTCTATTCCTTATTCACCCTTATAAGCATTGCTCATATACTTGGGGAATTTTGTTTTATAAGCCGTTTGTTTCTACTTACTTCTTGTTAGGGTGTTGTGTTAGTATTTAGAAAAAGGTGAAGTATGTAGGTGACCTACAGATTCCAATTCTGCCAATATCTAGCTATAAGAGATTGCATGTGTTGAACAGGGGCATTACAAAAAATAATTGAAGGCCTTTTTAATTTTTACACATTGATATGAATTTTCCCCGAGCCTATTTCCTCTTCTCCAAACAGAAAAGTAAGTTAATCCTTTTCACATTATTCTGTTCTAGCCTGCTGAAACCTAAGGGAGCATTGAATTCTTTCCCTAGTGAAACCAATCTGGAAGATCACAGGAATATGTAGCATTCTTTTCCATAATTGCAAGTATCCAAAGAGAATAATGTACGTGTAAAGAAAAGCAGGTGCTGTGTCTCCCAGTCTCTGAATCTTCAGCTCCTACAAAATTTCTCAGTGTGAAGACAGCACATGGAGCATTAGTGCTGATAAATTCCTTCCCAATCTTATTTCAGCCTTGTTAAAAAATGCATTTCTTGAGTCTTGAGCCCAGCTCTGTATGTGTCTTCCCCACACTACTGTTAATCAGTAATGAGATATTCCATACCCTGATATCAAGCTTCTGTTTTTCCTCATCTGCCAAAACATCCTCTTTTAGTAACAAACTAAAATAGGTCTTCCTTGCACCACTTCTTATATAAATGCATTCTAGTTCCAGGGCCTTATTAACATCAGCAATGCTGTCTCTTAGGTAAAAGATTAATTACTTGGCTATGATTCACAGAGATGAAGTAGCAACTAAATTACTAAGGGGACAGATCAGAGCATTGGTTATTGTTATGTCCCAGTGAGAATTCTTTAGAGGAGGAAGTATAGAGTATTCAGTAAAGTTCACTTCACAACAAAACACCTCATATCTTTCTCGGAAAAGACTAGGTAAGCAAAGGACATCAATAGGCCAATATTTTATGTCTACTTGAGGTTGAATGGGATCACACATTATCACTCTGTCTCACCATTAGTGAATATCTTTTGCTTCTTGTTAATTAAATCTGGGTTAGCTATATTTCTGTGAACCCTCAATAATGTTGGGCGCTTGGGGGAAATCAAACCTCACTTCTAATTAAAGGCATAATTATGATTCTGAGTCCTAGATAGCCATTTGTTTTCTCCAAAATACTGTTCTTAGAATGATAGTTTATTTCCTAAAGTTTTGTATTTAATTTGAAACTCTCTTTTTTTTTTTACAAAGGTCATTAATGATTCTATCAAAAATATAAAAGGAAAGCTGGTTCAGAAATGCACACTTATAAAAAAAAAGCTTGTAAATAGTGATGGAAAAGAATTTTGAATTTGAGCCTATATAACAAGAACCTGTTTTAAATGACATATTTTAAAGACAATATAGTTCACAGAACATAAAGCAGTGTGTCATTGTGTGTGCTTCATTATCAGATAATAATTTAAAATTCATTAATTAATTTCAGTCCCCTAAAAATTATTTGTATTTGGAAGGGTAATAAAAATGACCAGAATTCATCCTTGGTTGAAGCTTGCTTGAAGTATAAGCAGTGGAAAATAATTCTGAGGATATGTAAGAACACCCAAGTAAGATCTGGGGAAGAGAATTAAAACCCTGAGATATCATATGCAAAACCACCAGCTATCTATACTGCCATCTTCTCTGTATAATGCTTATTCAACTTTTCATTATCATATTCAACAGAGAAGTAAATTGATACTTATGTACACACATATATACACACAAGTCTGGGTGAAAATATTTCCATAAAGAAAGGGCAGTAAATGGATTTTTGTGTCTTAAACATCTCATTGTAGAATTGTGACATTCTTGAGTATAAGTTACTATGAAAAACCTTAATAACCCATCTAATTATTTTGTATTAACTTTGAAACCCTTGACATCAAGTTACTTAATATATTGTTATCTAGTGTCCTTGAGAAAAGAGTAAAGATAAGTGAAATTTCCACACAGATATGTTAGGGAATTAACATGTCTATGAAACTATCCAGAAAGAAAAACTAATGATAATTATACATCAAAAATATCATAGCCATTAAATTAATTACGTTTTTAATTGAAGGAAAGAACTTACATAATGAATGGTATTTTATTACTATCCGTAAATTAAAAAAATAATTGCCTTATGTTAAACTTTAAAGCCAATTTATTGTTAAGAATCTTAACTGGATTATAAAGTGCTATAAAACAAAACTGTATTTATTTGCTCCTCAAATTTCCTTTTAAAAGATATGTGTATGTGTGTATGTGTATGTATATATATATATATATGAATTATTATGAAAAGTATCTGTAGCATCATTTCATCTATCTTACCTATCCCTGTAACAACTGTGCATTTTATAACAATTATAAAACCTAGAATCTATTGCCCTGAAGAATTTTTAGTATATTAGAATGAAACATAGAAGCAAATTATGAGCTATTAAACACTTACTATAAAGATGATACCCTTCCCACACTTGAATCTCACCACAAAACTTAGTTTTTTTCTTGGTATGAACAAGTGGTATGGGAAATCTATGCTTTATTTCTGAAAACTATTTATTAGATATAAAATTATATCTCATAATTTTATAAATTTTACACATAGGGAGCCTCTCACTATGTGGTTGAAACCCCTAGTAAACATAGGTTTAAGTTAATATCAATCCTTTGACTACTTTTATAGAAAAATATTACATTTATTTATTATGAAAAAGTCAAGAAAAACAGCTGAGCTGGTAATAGCTGAGGTGACAGTGAATGAGAAATATATATATATATATACTTATACATGAATATATGTAAATATGTACATATGTGTGTGTACATGTGTATATATATATATATACACTGAAGAAGAGACTTGTAGAAAAAAATTATAAACTTAAATAAAAGGAACTTAATGGGTCTACAGCTATACCCTGAGCATATCCTATCTCACCTGATCGCAGAAATAATGTAGGGGCTGGACTTGCCAGCACTTTGGTGGGAGGAACTTGTAGTGTGTGGGAAAGTGCTCTTCAGGAGGAACAGCTGGCTGGCTGGCCTCACAGAGACATAGCGTTTTGTCCTGTAAGATTATGTGCAAATTTTGCATTGATAATTTTGCTCTTTATGAGCAATTAGCTGTTGTGGGTAGCATATTATAATTAGTTTTGTGGTTCAACAATTCACATTTTAAGAGAAATATGCATGTTTGACAGCAAAAACACAGTAGCAGATATATAGGCAAGAGAAATGTAATACACAAAATGGGATTCTTGGCCAAAGATGTGGAAAAACAAATTGAGAGCTTTGAGAGATGTTGTGAAGGATATTTGAAAAATAAAAATAGAAACAGAGAGGCAGTCCATGGTTAGAGTCAGGAACAGTTGAAGGAGGAAAGCATTTGGTCAGATAGAAAAGCAGCCTTGTAGAAGTTCAGTATTTAGAAAGAGAGAAAAAGTTCATACAGAGTATATCAGATTCACACTGTTTGGAAATAAATAACAAGACAAGCCATAGTGCAATTAAAATGTGATATTTTTCATGGTGGTGAAACTGTGAAAAAGCATCATGAATTACTATGTCAGACTGAAGCTGTTTATGCCCTATATGGCTGATATTGCATAACTAGGTCTCAGATCAGAGGATTGTGTATGTAGATTTGAATATTCCATGGGAACTTTGATGAACGCATGGGTCGTAACAAAATACTAGAAGTTGACATCCATGCACAGTCACTTTTTCCATATATGAGATCATTATATAAAGTTACTGTGTTCTTCTTCTACACTACATTATTTTTTCCCTTGGGTATCACTCATATGGGCATTCAGTGTTTAATCGTCCATTAAATTGCACACATATTTTATATACTTTCATATATTGTGCATTTTATAAACAAATACATAAAGCTCTATTAATTAGAAATGTGTATCAACACAAATGCATGTATTCATGTGTATCAAATCAATGTGGTTAAACATATAGGATTCCCTGGAATAAATGTGTAATTCAGGAATTTTACAAGGAATATTTTTGGAATGTTTCACATTATTTTTAAAAAGATTATTTGAACAAGAGAATAACAAATCCTGATATTATGTAAGAATATTCTCAGGTTCAGGGAATGTCTCCTTTATTTATAAATTTAACAATATCTTGATAATCCTATCACCTTGCAATACAAATTGCTGTTTTTTTTAAGCTTGTAAAAGAGATTATCTTAAAATTGTAGCACCAAAGCAAACTCTGAAAAAAAATAGTACATGGGATATAGATTAATTATGTTATGGAAACTAAATGAATGAGACTGAATACAGAGCAGAAATAGAAGATGAACATGGAAAAGCAGACTGAAAGCACATGTAAAGACCTTAGCACATACTTATCCAATAGTGTATGGCATCAACTTAGTAAGGTGGCAGCACTGAGATTTGTATAGTTCCAAAGCCAATGCACTCCTCATGGAGTAGTCTTATTCATATTTTCTATGATAAAGTGATAGTTGTTAATAATCCAGTATTTAAATATTTTAAAATATTGAGGTCTTTGATCCACTTTGACTTGAGTTTTATGCAGGATGATAGATATGGATCTATTTCTATTCTTCTACATGCCAAGATCCAGTTATGCCATTTGTTGAAGATGCTATTGTTTTTCCATTCTATATTTTTGGCCTTTTTGTCAAAAATCACATGTTCATAGGACTTCAATTAGATTCCATTGATAAACAAGTCTGATTTCATGCTAGTACTTAACTGTTTTTATTACTTTAATTCTGTAGTATAGGTTGACATCAGGGATGATCATGCCTCCTGAGGCTTTCTTATGGAACAGGATTGTTTTGACAATCCTGGGTTTCTTGTTATTCCATATGAAATTGAGTATTGTTATTTCAAGGTCTGTGAAAAATTATGTTGGGATTTTTATGGGAATTACATTGAATCTGTAGATTGCTTTTGGTAAAATTGCCATTTTTACTGTGTTGATCCTACCTATCCAGGAGAATGGGAGATATTTTCATTTTTCTGATATCTTCTTCAATTTCTTTCTTCAATGACTTAAATTTCTTGTCCTACAGGTCTATCATTTCTTTGGTTAGCAATACCACAAAATATTTAAATCAACTTGTGACTATAAATAATCAAAATACTAAACATATATAAAAATTACTGCTGAAATTGGTCAAAAAAGGCTTTTGTCCTGTGGTAAAATGGAGGAAATCTAGAATAAAGATTATGGCTTTCACATTAAGGTAAACAGACTAGCTTCTCTTAATATGTGCAGCTACAATTAGTGTATAATAAAATACTATCACCCAAGTCACACAGTAGTAAATGCTTCCAGATCATCAAGACACTATAATGGGAAAATTTGCTTATTTATGTAAGTTTGACTTGCATTGTTGTCCTTATGAGCAAATCTGATTGGTCTTTCAATGTTTAAGAGGTTATATAGAGAAATTATAGAGACTTAAATACAACATAACAGCTATGACCCACTGTGAGACCTGTGGAGTGTTGCCTCATTGAAGATGGCATCATGATGAAATTTCCCTGAAAAAATCATCAAAGATGTTTGGTGACAAAAGAGGCCAGTATATAGGAAGGGTTGAGATTTACTCTGTTTAAAAAACTTCTATATCAGGAACTAGCTCAGGGTACTAAGAGAATGATGTTTAGAGACAGTCATGCACAGTCACCTTACAAACACCAACGTTCCTTAAAGCCAAAAATCTCTGCACCTTTCATCACTATTTTCTGGAGAATCAACCTTCTAACATATATATATTTGGGAGAAAAACTACATTGAAACCATGATATTAGGCAGACATAATCATAACTTCAGGAGAAAGATATATTTAGGAGAACATAATGTCAAAATTCAACTAAAATGTGTGATGTTTTATTTGAATTTATCAGAAAATCTTTTAGTTTTGGAAATCAATTCTCTCCTTCAGGATCCTAGGGAACAAATTAAGGTTGGAATGCTTGGCAGCATATACATTTACACATTGAGCCAACTCGTCCTGTGACAAACATTTTCATATTTTACATACTTTATTTTAAATTGTGCATATAATGATGCATGGTACAAGAAAGTGAACAAAGATGCTAAGGGGGTTAGAAAAGAACATCAGATCTGAAAGAAATGGAATCACAGGCAATTGTGAGTCTCTGTATATAAGTGTTGGGAACCAAACACAAGTCCTCTGATTAAGCATGAAGTTTCTTAACTACTAAGACTGATCCCTAACCACCTTAAAGGTCTTTTTTAAAAAAACTGTAAATCTAAAATCCTACAGAATTATTCTTCTTCATCTTTGTCTTCTTCTTATTATTTTTCTTCTTCTTCTTTTATTCTGTCTCTTCCTCCTCCTCCCCCTCCTCCTCCTCCATCTCCTTTTGGGCTATAATTGGGCACATTATATATATCAAACCTGTGAAGAATACTTCTGCTCTATAAATACTTTATTCTTTTTTATCCCTTTCTCCATCTTCTCTCTCACTCTCCTTTCTTCTTTCACCACTGTAAGACACATGACAATTGAATAAGTTATATAATTATAATAGTTTTAATGTCCTCAAATCACTAATATCTCACAGGGAAAATAAACATGGAAAGTAATTTCAGTAATTAATTTATGTTATTATATGTGTTTACCTTTCAAAGGTATTCAGTTATTCTTGCAGAAATTATAGCATGTACAATGTATAGGTATAATATATAAAGTGTGCTGCACCGTTTGTATAACTCCAAAGAAAAATATAGAACTCTAAATATGTAACTATAAAATGATGAGAAAATAAATGTTATGTACTGGGGATTTGGCTCAGTTGACAGGGTGTTTGCCACAAACACAGGAAAACTTGGGTTTAATTCTCAGCTCTTCACAAACCCCCCATGATGATACAACCTTGAAGCTGTAAATGCAACCAGTCAGGTTGTGGATGAAGCAGAATGATATTCAAGGCCATCCTCACATATATGGTAAGTTTAAGTTCAGCTTTGGATATGTTTAACTCCACTTTAAAAAAGACAAGTAAGAAAATAACAAAACCCTGAGAATTCAGTATCTATTTTCTTTTTTGAAAAATTACATAGTATTTATTTTTTTATTCATTAAGTCAATTTAAGCAGAGTCAAAACCTCTAAGTGATTTTTGCTCTAACAAGTTTATTAGGCAAGCATTTGTTATTTAAATTGGTCCTCAGTGAACTCAATCACATTAGAATTATTAGAGGTTTGAATATTTGTTGAAATGTGAACACATTTCATCTTGATAGGCCCTCTGCTGGAAAGAATCCAGGAACAGATGTGCAGTTTTTATCTGATAGTATTAATGCAGCCAATTTAGGGGAAAAAAATCCCTCCATTTATTTCTTTATAATATATCTGTCACAGAATCAAAATGAGATTTCTTTATCTGAAACCTCATCAGAAACCAGTAGCATGAAGTACAAGTATATTTTGTAAATAGTTCATAATGTGTAGAAGGAAGAGAAAATTCAAAGTTGTGAATAACTTCAGAAGATTATGAGTAGTGAAATAAGAGTTGACAAAGAAGGAGCGGGAGCCGGTGCTGTTTTGAGAAGGTCAAAGGAAGGTGGTAGACAGAGAAAAAGGTGAGAGGTCAGTTCTGAGATCACAAGTCATTAGGCATGTGCTTGGAGTCATTCAGAATTAATTAAATGCTTATTTGATTATTACTTCTGCCCCAGGGTGAGAGTCTATTAATTATTTTCATTTGTTCATTTTATAGAGTTTTGTGTCTACGTAATACAAAGCCAAATCTTTAACTGTGAAGAATCAGCAATGTTCATTTACACTATAAAACAATTGTAACAGGTTAAAATGTAGCTTTATTGGTAAAATAAATGGATAACCCTCCAGTTAAGCCAATTTCCCTTGATTAACTAGGCTTATAGATAAAAATACCCTTCATCAATGTCAACTACTGCTACTATCTAAGGTTGTTATTATATTATTTTATATTCTGCAGTAACACATTTGAACTTTTGTTCAAATAATATTTTGAAACTATTATTTGATATAAATTTAATTTTCTTTTTATTCACTAATAGATTATTTTGTTCAGAAAAATTATTTTAATTTTCAAGCAGTCTGCAAGGATTCATCAAGTCCTAATCCAAAACAAAGTTATCAGGGCAAACAGCAAAAAGACTTTTAACATGTGCTGTGGATACAAAACCTCTCATTATAACAGATACAAGTTTTAAAAATAACCAGACTAATAGACTAATTTTGAAAGATTAGCCCATTTATCTGAGCTTGTTAAACACTGCAGCAGACTGGAACCAATTAAATAAATAACTCTAATTCTATATGATTAACTTCAAAAATCCTTGGTTCCCAAGATCACTGAAGAGCTGTGATAAGGAACTTTTTTTCAAACCACAATTCTTTTTCACCAAAAATGTAAAGTTTAACACACTTTGATAGGGCAAACATGCCTTACTAAATGCAGCTTATTTTTATATTAATCCTCATAAATACACTATAAAATTTCTAGGTTTATTTTTAAAGATTGTATTAATTGAATTCTATCTGGGGAACTTAAAAAGGACCAGCAAAGGACTTTGAAATTAGTAAAATAGTAGTTTTATGGTAGAGACAAAAATTGGAAAGCACTCTATCCCTGCCTTGTATATATCAGAATGACATGCTATGTATTACTTTTAATTATTTATTTTATTTTTGAAAATGTAACATTATTACATCAATTCTCCCTTCCTTTTTATCCCTTGAACTATTTCATATACCCCTAATAGTTATCTTTCAATTCATGTTCTCTTTTTAAATTAATTATTTGATAGATGTGTTTATATACTGTTACATGTATACATACAAATAGTATTACATGCATACATATAAAAATAAATTTATAGAGTGATAAATAGATTTATATTTTATATCTCACTGCTCAGTGGAAATATAATCCTTAATAGTTTTATCTCAGAATTAATTAAGAATTATAGATTCTTTTAAAAGTAAACTTTTACTGTGATTATTAAACCAGATACTAGTTTAGGAAATTTTAATGTTTTAAGAGAGGAATTTGCAATAAAATGAATTCAAGAGAAATATGGTTATTGATACTTATAATGGCTATACTATGCATTAACTATTCCTGAGAGTACCCTTTACAGGTCACTAAATATTATTTTCTATGAATTTTTTTGGCACCAAATGAAAAAGGAGATTCATATATTATCTAGATTGTATTTAGGTCATTTCTAGGCTTCTATCCTTCCCTCTTACCATTCCTCTCTCTCTCCTTTTCTTCTCATTCCCACTCTCTCCTCCCCCTCTCTTCCTCTATCCTTCTGTTCCGCCTTAATTCATCATATAACTTATAGATGTAGCTGCATGACTGTTTATCTAGGCCTATTAGATGAGTGCATGTACTTTAGATGAAATTCTTTCTTCTCACAACTAGTTTGCATGTTCAAGAATTAAATGTTTAAGAACATTTATGGATTGTGTTGGTAAACACAAAGGAAACTTCTGATCCATCGTTTCTGGTGTGTCAATATATTCAAGTTCTGAGGTCAAATGTCATAGCATTAAGTCATTTCTTTCCATGAGTCACAGGCTAATCTAGAGTCACTGAAATATTTACTGAGGGTTGCATAGCAGTTCTTATAGAAGATATGCTTAATTGAAGAAAATAAAATGTTTGTCAAAAATCTATGGATAAATTTTGTGCATATACAAATGCTTTTGTTCCAGCCATATATGCTTTCTTATGTATTTGTATGTGTTTACACACACATACATTGGTGTATATATACTACCAAGTGGAAGGTATTGTTCAGTTTCAGGAATTGCTCCTTAAGACCCACCAATACTACTTTCTGAGTCAGAGACTTTCCTTTGACCTAGCATTTTTGGAGATAAAATGAATAGCCTGCAGAAAGTCCTAGGGATCCATTTGTTTCCACCTTCCTGACAATTTTTGAGACAGATACTGGGCACTCAATTTGGGTCCTCAAGCTTGGATAGTAAATACTTTATCATCTGAGAATCACTTCAGCTCTACTTTTTTTTTTCTTTTTTCTTTTCTTTTCTTTTTCTTTTCTTTTTTTTTTTTTAGCTGAAATGATGATTTTGGTAATCACAAAACTATTCAAACCCTCATTCCATCCAGAATAGAATAGCCATGTAAGATTCATCTATACATAGACTATGCCAATCAACCATGTAATTACCTACACATAGTTTGTGTTGGTTTCCTTCTTCTATGAACTGAGCATCTCTACCATCCAATAACACTCATAGACAAATAGATTAGTAAGTAAGCTAAGCATATGGTATTAGAATCATTAAATAAAACATTATTTCAAGTTTTCCAATTTAGAAAAAAATACTAAATGTTTTTTTTTCAAAAAAAATCAAATATCCCTTTGTAAGATTTAGTGACAAAATAGATCAAAGACACAGAAAAGACAAAAGCCTTGGAGAGGACAGAGAGATTGAAAAGACTACAGAAGTCAGAGGAACAGCCCATTCATCATAAATCCTATATATCTTACAGAATTCAATGTTTCCTTGTCAGCTAATTGGCAAAGTATACTTCTAAGGTAGGGCATATGATCAGAAGAGGGAAGGAAGGGAAACCATTTATTCACAGGCACTGGACACAAAGACTATGAGAGAAAGGTCAGTACTGTATCCAGATTGTAAACTGTCTTCTACTACTAGCTTGCAAGCATTTGCCTGTAGGCAATGACTGTTAATAGACTAGGATTTGTGAAATAAACCAGAAAAAATAATAATTTATGATATGAAACTTGCCCTAAGTTAATTTTAAAGAGTTTTAACATTGTTTTTTTCAAAAATGAACCAGTATTCAAAACTCAGTGCTAACTTTGTCAGAGTATACTCTAATTTCTGTACTACATTTGATAGTTAATCAATTTTCTTACATCAATTTTTGTCCCTTTTCTCCTTAATTAGATAATGATTATTACAGTTCCCAATATATTTCATAATTGTGAAGTACTCTTATATTTCTGATAACAAGTATCAAGGCTATGTTTTGTTACAATGATTTTCTTGGCCTCATCTGGCCAGAGATCCAGACCCACAGACCTGCCATCACAGAACACCTAGCCACCCACCACTGCTTAGCCCCCCCCCCCCCAAATGACTCAGACACTTATATTAAGTTCATTCTGTTTAGCCTATGGCTTAGGCACATTGCTAGATAGCTCTTACATCTTAACTCAACCCATTTCCATTCATCTGTCTGCCATGTGACCTGTGGTTCACATGTGTTCCTTATATGTTTCTTCATTGGCAGCTGGCTCAATCTGTCTCTGACTCTGCCCTTCTTTTCCTACCTATTCTTATTTCCCACCTACTTCTTCTACAGTGCAAACCAAGGGCCAAAACAGCTCCTATATTTAAATATTGATATTCACAGCATACAGAAAGACATTCCCACATCAAGGTTTGTCTGACTTTGTAACTAAATCAGCAGATGTTCAAAAAGGGCCTTCAAGTTGTAATTATCTTTTTCTGTTTCAGGTCATTCTCAATGATTGTTTGTATTGTGCACTCATTATCCATCTGGGCACTTAGAAACAGTAACACTCTAATAGAACAGTGATTCCAAGGAGAAGAATGAAATTTAAGCAAATTCTAATACTATTTTATTACTGAGAAATAAACAAAGCAGTATATTCCTAACTGAAGCCAAATCCTTGCATTATAAAACTGCTAGAAATGAATTTGCATAGAATTACATAATCCAAGTGGCTTCATGATAATTTTATCATAACTTTGCACAATATATGTAATGTGATATATAATGTCCTAATTACACAGAATTTAGGAGGAAATTACATAATTACTTTTCACGTTTACTACTCAGGGATAGCTAAATACTTTATTACTTGGAGTTGTATGACTGAATTTAATGTATTACAAAAGATTGGATAAATGATTAATTTCATTCTCTTGCCTTCTAATATTTACCCACAAGTAATTTTATCATTTTAATTTTTGAAATCTAAATAAAATATGCTCTATATTCAATTTCATTTTAAATTTACCCCCTTGTTGATATTGAACAGATATTTAGTCACTGATTTCTATAATTTCAGTTTCTCACCTTTTAAAATCATACACTTATTACAACATGATTTCAATGAGATTTAAATCTAAGTACATGCATGAAATTGAATTACATCCTACAGACAAAAACATCTCTCTGCTTTGATATTTTCTTACTGCTGGTGGATGAAAGAATGAAACAAAATGTCTTTCTATGCATTCTTGGAGTTTTTTTCTGATAGTTACATAGGGGCCTTTGTGAATCTGATCATAGCCTCTTATATCAACATCCAGTACAAAAGCTATCTCATCAGCTTTAAAGGCAGCTCTTTTCTTCAAGATTGTTCAAAATCACTGGATAAACTTGTTATACAAGCAGTGCTCAAATTTATAAGTTTACTGAAACCAAGATGGTTACTCAGCTTTTCTAAATGATAAATGAAAAATTGCTATTATCGTTATTATGATTGTTCAGTGTGTGTGTGTATGTGTGTGTGTCTCTGTGTGTGTGTTATCTGTGTCAGAGTGCAAATGTAAAGGTTAGATGACACCTTAAAATATTAGATTTCTTTCTTTCATCATGTGCATTCTCATGATTAAACTCAGGTCCTTGGGTTTTGCTGTGAGCCCCATCATTGATGAGAACTTTCACTGTTTCAAAAACATCATTTTTAATTAGAGATATATAACATCTATTTCCTTATACATTATGACTTTCACTCTATGCTTTATTCATAAAATAGAAGGCTGAAGTATTACCAAATCAAAAGACATTTAAGATGGCACCTGACGAGTAGAACATAATATTTATACTACATTGGCATCTGAGCAAAGACTCATTATTTAAGAGTGTATAGTGGTGTTGCAAAGGACATGAGTTAAGGCCCCCTCAAGTGACACACAGTCATCTGTTGTAATGGAATTATGTGTAACATTGTAAATAATTATCCAGCCTACTAGTTTAATAAAAACATTGATTGTCTGAAGGCAGACAAAAAGTGTGGGTGGGGCTACCAGACTAAGAAAACTCGGGGAACAGAAAAGGCAGAAGAAGCGGAGGACAGCTATGCTGCTCTGAGAAAATATACCAAGACAATAGATGCAGAGGAAAGAAGTAGAAATGCTGCTCTGAGAAAAAGGTACCAAGCCTCATGGCTAAACAAGATAAGAATAATGGGTTAGTCTAAGAGTAAGAGCTAGCAAGTTATATGTCTGGGCCGCAGGTCAATCAGAGAACAATTAATATAAGTGTCTGTGTGTTTCAGTGGGACTATGGGACTGTAGGGTGGAAATTTTGGGCCATGAGACTAGACCAAAAAGTCTGGGCCAGGAGACTTGGCTGGAACGTCTAAGCCAGAAAACGAATACAACAAATGGCAGCGCAACATGGGTGATATACACCCACATGAAGCCAGAGCTTCAGAGTTGTGTCTCTCCCAAGAACTGTGGTATAGAGACACACTTGTTAAGCATCTGGGCTTGAAATAAAAAGTGGTAGGCTTTTGGAATACAGCTTAAGATGGCTGGTTTCTAAAGTTTCACAGGAGCCTAGGTAAGCATCAAGATGAATATGATGGATTTATGCTTTCTGTTTATAAAGATAAAAAGGAAACAGAGTCAAAGCTGATTTTTACTAGCAGCAGCATTTTCTTGGATCAGCTCTGTTTTCTAGAGTCAAACAGAGGCTTGGCTTTTTTAAGAAAGCCTCCCTGATTCATCATTAGAGTCAAAACTCTTGTAAGTGAATCTTTTAAGTGGCCTTGCTGCCAAATACTTAAATGGGGTTAATGAGCAGCAAAAGGTAGTGCTTTTCTTTCCCAGGGTGGCAATTGTGGGTTCGATTAGTACTTCTGCTAAAAATAAATCCTATGAAGCTAGACTAGGATTTGGGTGTAGCCAGTCAGCCATCCTAGTGAAGCCTTTGATCCTTAGCTAGACCTTGGCAAATTAAAGGTGTGGTCAGAAACAGAATGAAATAGTGCAAGTTTAGCAGAATCAGCCACCCTGGCCAAGCCTATAATCCATAGCCACACCTTGACGGATTAAACCTGTGGAAAGAAACAAAAAAAAAAAAAAAAAAAAAAAAAGAGGAAGCTGGGTGGAATCAGCTGCCCTAGCCAAACAAAGGTGTGGTCAGAAACATAATAAGATAAGGAATAAGAGATATACACTAAAGACAGATTTAAAAAACTCTAAATGGTTTAGAGTGTGTTAAAAATATATATGTAGGCTTGAGAGAGAAAAGAAAAAGAATAGAGAAAAACCTTAAAGAAGAAATAGAGAAAAAAATAGTAATAAGCCACACAAAGATGGAAAATACAAAGAGTGTCTAGATACTGTATGTTATTGTCTTGTCTTTAAGTTTATGGCTACAAATAAAGTACTAAAAGCTGCTAAAAGGCATTTGATTATAAAGGCTGTTGGATTAATTCAACCTATACATTTTGTAAATGAGTTGACAATAAAATTGAAATAAAAAGATATGCTACTTTGGAAAACAGATTTTCTTTTTATTTCAACAGAAAATGAAAGCTATGGATTTATTCCTGGTTAAAGAAAATAAGGTTTGAACAAGGAAGACCCATTTAAAAGCCTCCAGGAAATGGATGGCCCAGTTAATTGAGCATTTCAGAGCAGTTTTCTCTGAGCTCTGCATTCAGAAGAACTTACAGGGAGACTGGCTGAGATGACTCAACATTACAGACTACTCCACTAAAGACTTGTCCATAATTCTAAATTTTTATTTAGGTTTCCATGGTATTGCCAGTGTCCCCATTTAGCAGGAAGTAGCCTAGAGAACTATGCTCACATTCCCCCCCCCCCCCCGAAATGGATTATCAATGTTTGTTTTTGTTTACAGTGTTATTTACAAGTTGTTATAGATAATAGTGGAAAAAAAAGGTATACAAAGGAAATTACACTTAGGGTTCTTTTTTAAAAGTAGAAAAGTAGAAGTGTAATGGAATTATGTGATATATTGTAAATAATTGTCCGGCCTACTAGTTTAATAGAAATGCAGATTGACTGAAGGCAGACAGGAAGTGTGGATGGGGCTACCAGACTAAGAAAACTGTGGGGAAAGGAAAAACAGAGCAGAAATGCCACATAGAAGACAGAAGAAACAGAGGACAATTATGCTGCTTTGGGAAAAGTTACCAAGCCTCATGGCTAAACAAAATAAGAATCATGGGTTAGTCTAAGAGTAAGAGTTAGAAAGTTATATGCCTGGGCCCCAGGTCAATAAGTATACATTAATATAATTGTCAGTGTGTATCAATGACACCATGGAACTACAGGCAGAAAAGTCCAGGCCATGAGACTAGACCTGAATTTCCAGGCCAGAAACCTAATACAACAATCTGTCAAATAAAACCTATTACCTACAGTCACATGGCATACATTCCCACAAATGCGCACACATAGTTAAACACAATCAAAATAAATATTTAAGGTGTATCAGTTTACTCAGTGTGTTGGCTAGTCATGTCAATTTGACACACAAATGTGCTGTCTAAAATAAGAAAAAAAATCAACTGGAAAATACTTTCATAAAATCCAGTTGTAAGGTATTTTTCTTTTAAATTAGTGACTGATGAGGGAAGGCTTTGATCATTGTGATTGTAGATGGTGACAATCCTGGGCTGGTACTCTTATTTATTTATTTATTTATTTATTTATTTATTTATTTATTTATTTATTTATTTATTTATTTATTTATTTATTTATTTGTTTGTTTGTTCGTTCGTTCGTTCGTTCGTTCGTTTGTTTGTTTATTTGTTTGTTTATTTATTTATTTGTAGAAATCAGGTTTAGCAAGACATAGGAAGTAAGCCAGTAAGCATCATATCTCTATGTCTTTTATATCAGCTCTTGCCTTAAGATTTCTGTTCTGTTTGAGTTTCTGTCATGACCTCTTTGATGATAAATAGTGATATGGAAGTGTAAGTCAAACAATCCCTTCCCTTCCAACTTTTGTTTTAATGATGGTGTTTAGTTGCTGCAATAGAAACCCTTGCTAAAACAATTTGGCACTGATAATGATTTAAAAAAATAGGTTGATCCAAAATACATCTGTCAAACTCAAAATATTCTATATTGGTATGGATTTTTGTTTATTGATACAAGTGTAAAGTAAATTTTGTTATTTGTATGCATATATCTACTTTTCTTTAACATATCATTATACAATTCATTAAAATTGTAATGTATCATTAAGAAATACAGACTGTCATATTTTATAATCAAACTTAGAGTCATGTTAGTTAGTTTTTAGATATAAAAATGTATATATTTCATTTCAAAGACCTGCAGAATGTTTGAAATATCATCAAACAGTTTAAGAACTTAGAATGTTTTGCACAGTAAGATATGTATGCTTCTTGCAGCACCAATTTATTTCAAGAGGATAATGGGCACCTAAAATCTCCAAATGGAGTTTACTTTCTTTCTGATAAATGTTAGCCACTGGGCAAGACTTGCCTTGACTGCTAGACAGTATATTTTGTAAACTGAACGTGCAGGACCCACAGAAAAGTGACCACTGAACTTTACCAAGTCAGGGTAAGATGGTTTTAGGTTCCTGATTTGGAGAAGAGATTGGCAGATATTCTGTAGGAGACAGGGATAAATGACTCACAGATTTGGAAAGAATAGGAGTAAAAGTCCTACAAAATTTTTGTTTCACTAAAAGGTGTTCTAAAGACTCTAAGCCTGTAAGGTGATGATAGATACCACAAACTTGCAGAAAAACCTTGGATACTAAACAGATGTCTCTGTCATTTCTAAAGTTCTGGAAGTTGCTTAAAACACACTTTTTTTTTTTTTTTTTTTTTTTTTTTTTTTTTTTTTTTTTTTTTTTTTTTTACTTAGGTAATACGTCTTTCTTGGGATTATGATGGAGTTGAAGACTAGATAGTTATAATTATAGTTTTCCTTAGTTATGTTAACTTTGGACTCACAAAAATAGATGATAGAGTGTTTTTTCAATTTAGCTAAATATAAATAGACTGGATATTGTAACTATAATTCTTGATTTATAACTGTTATATGTAACTTTACTGTGTCAAATTTAAAACTTTATTTTTTGACTAGTCATAAGAGAAAGTGCAATGAAATGGTCTTTCCATATGCTGTGAATATGTGTTAGTCGACATCAGCCTGAGCCAAATACCAAACATTTTATAATTAATATAAGCCTCTATGTATAGTGGGATTCTGTTGTTGTATTGTAAATAATTGTCCTGCATACTGGTTTAATTAAAAACACTGATTGGCTAAAGGCAGACAGGAAGTGTGGGCTGGGCTACCTGACTGGGAAAACTCTGAAAGCAAGAAGAATAGAACAGAGATGCTGCAGAGACACAGAGATGTCAGAGAAACCAGCAGGTGCAGAAGACAACTATGCAGCTTTGAGAAAAGTTGCAAGCTATATAGCTGAATAGGATAAAAATTATTGCTTAGTTTAAGAGCAAAACCTAGCTAAAAATTTTCCAGAGCCATAGGCTGATCAGCATATAATGTATACAAGCTGCTGTGTGCTTCTGTGGCACTGTAGATCTGTGGGTCTACATGTCTGTGGGTCAGAACCTCAGGACTAGAATGGAAAGGAAGGGCCAGAAACTTACTACATCTGTGAGTTTATTTGGAAACAACTGTCAAATCTGTAACTTCTTTATTCTTTTATTTAATTTTTTTTCTGTATTCACCACTCCTCCCTCTCCCTACTCCTTTTCAGTTCTCTCCCATCTTTGCTCCACACTAAGCCCCTCAGAGAAGAGGATTCCCAAGATGAGTCAGTTCAGTCTGGCATAAAAAAAATAGAAATTAAATGTTTGGATAAAAATGTTTCATATTTTAACATGTTAAATAATCTCTGTAGTTTTATGATACCAATAACTAGTTTATTGTGTCTATTATGTTTGTTATAAATGATAAAGAGATATATAGTTAGAAAATTTTCCAACCATAAGCAGATTACTTAATAAGATTTTACTTCAATTGCTATGTTTGACATCTTCAGAAGATAATATTTATGAAAATGGAATTGGGTCTCTATAAAATTTTGAACAGATCATTTTTTAAGACTGAATGATATCATGGGAATTATTATAATCCATATTGTCATTATTATAAAAAAATCTTCTGTAAAGAGTACTGAGCACCTTTAAAAGAAACACAGAGAGTAGTGGTTTTCTATGGAAATTTACATATTGATATTCAAACCTATTTTCTTGAATGTATATATCACATTTAGGCATGACAGACATCAAAGAATGATTAATATATAGCTATAGTAAGCAATAACCTTTCAGAAGTTTGACAGATTTAGCAGTGTAAACAAACAGCTCTTTTTTTCTTTTTAAAAACTTAAATCCCAGCCACTGCACAGTACTAATAGGCATAGTTTTCTAACAACATCGATGTTGGGAATAGATGCAAACTGCTTGTTTGATACATCAATTGTAATTTTTTCTTACTCAATTTTTAGAAATATTTTGCATATTTACAAAATAAGAACCTAGTTATACATTTCTGTGTGTGTATATATATACATATATATGCTTATACATATATATATATGCTTATACACACATGAATGAATATATTCATGTTTCTTCACTCTTTCTCTTAAGAAATAGTAAGGAAATTACTTATTTTTTAGTTAGGTCTTTTGCTCCTAATGTATCATGAGTGTCACTCTGCTTAAAAACATACAGAGCACTCTGTAGGGATTACCTGCACTTGCAAATACAGTTCCAACTTTGTCAATATGGTGAGTGAATAAAAACACTGAACTCAGCTAGAATATGAACCCAGATATAGCTTTAGAATGGTATGAGGGGAACACAGTCTCTTAATTTTCCACACATGCATAAGAAGATACACAGATAAGAAAGAAATTCTCTATAGCTCACATTTGACTATTCGACCTATTGTGTTTGATATCTTAGCTGATCCAAGTATTGACTAGCCAATTTTAATGCTATTTATATGCCCTTGCAATTAAAAATTTAATGTAGTTTAAACTTGTAACACTTTAAGAAAAACTTCTGAAATTTTATACAGTTGAAAATAGTCTGACCTCTGATAATGTGAATAGAAATTAAATATGATGTATTTATTTTATTGCAAAACAATGACATACTAAATTATTCAGTACTGAATTCTTCATGTTTTGCTATTAGGATTTGTCTCTCTCTTAACTTCTTCCTGTTACATAGCTGCTGGGGAGGGTTGTGGATAGTAGCCTGGTTATTCTTTGCTTTATGTCTAAAATTCACTTATGAGTTAGTACATACCATGTCTATCTTTCTATCTTTCTGGGGGCCACATTACCTCACTCAGGATGATACTCTTCAAATCTATCCATTTGCTTGCAAATTTTAGGTTGTCTTTTTTTTTAACTACTGAGTAGTATTCCATTTTGTAAATGTACCACAATTGTTATTCATTCTTCAGCTGAGGAACATCTAGGCTGTTTCCAGATTCTGGCTATTACAAATAATGCTGCTATGAACATAGCTGAGCTAATGCCCTTGGGGTAAGAATGTATATCCTTTGGATATATGCACAGTAGTGGTATTAATGGATCTTTGGGTAGATTGAACCAGTTTTTTTTTTTTCACTGCTGTACAGATTTCCAAAATGTCTGAACAAGTTTACATTCCCATCAGAAATGAAAAAGTGTTTCCCTTGGTCCATATTCTTTCCAACATAGGATTTCATTAGTGTTTTGATCTTAGCCATTCTGACAAGAGTAAAATGGTATCTCAAATTTGTTTTGATTTGCATTTATATAATGGCTAAGAATATTCAGCGGTTACTTCTTTATTTGTCTTTCAATCATTTGGAATTCTTCAGTTGAAATTTATGTATTTAGCTATGTAGTCCATTTTTCAATTGGGTTTTTGGTTTTGTTCTCTAGTTTCTTGAGTTCTCTCTCTATATATGTCTTATATAGGGTTGGTGAAGATCTTTTCATATTCTGTAGGCTGTCATTGAACCTATAAGGTGTGCCCAGCTAGGACTCCAAGAGGTGGTAGACAGGGTAGCTAAGTTAACCTTCTCCTTGACCACATAGAACTTTCATCCAGAAACTGATGGAGGCAGATGGAGAGACACATAGTTAGACATCAGGTAGAATTACTGGTCTAGTTAAAGGAAGAGAAGAGATATTACATAAGTGGAAGGATTGATATCATGATGGGGAGACCTATGGAGCAGGCTTTCCCATGTTGTTGGGAACTCTCAGACTATGAAACGACAGCTGAAGAATCTGCATGGAACAAATCTGGACCCTCTAAATATAGATGACAGTTGAAAGGTGGGGCAGTTTGTGGAGCCTCTTTCACTCAGACCAGAAGGATGTGGGAATGTCTTTCTCTATGCTGTGAATATCGATCTTTAAATAATGGAACTGTTTTTACCCTTGGTGAACATTGTAGCCAGAGACAGGAGCACATAATTATGAGAAGGAGGGCAGAGTCTGACACAGATAGAGCCAGATGCCCAAAGAAGAAATATGTAAGGAACACAGGTGAGCCATGGGCCACGTGGCAGAAGAGATTAATGGAAATGGGTTGTGTTAAGATGAAGAAGTTAGCTAGCAATGTGCCTAAGCCATTGGCCAAACAGTATAAAGTTAATATGAGTGTCTGTGTGATTGGGATGTTGGGATTGCATGTCCAGTTAAGTGGCAACAGGAGGATCTGAACTGTGAGACTAGTCCCAGCCAAGAAAGCCACTGTAACAAATGGTGTCCAGCGTGGGGCATAAAATTAATATAAGCATCTGAGTCTTTCTGGTGGGCATAAGCAGTGGTGGGCAGCTAAGTGGTCTGGGACTGTAGGTCTGTGCATCGGGATCTCAGGCTAGACAGGGCAAGAAATCACATTGTAACAGATGACATCCCAATGTGGGCCAAACATCTACATAAAGCACGAGAAGTCTTAAAAAGGGTTCTAGAGCACAGAAACAGGGCCAAAAGCATTGTCCAAATTGTGAATCTGAAGTGGTTCATTGTAAAGAGATAGCATGGCACCCACACCACAGACAAAATGGCGTATACTCACTGCAGGAAGCATAAGCTAGAATAGAGCCACTTCCCAAAGTCTCACAGAAGAGACAGTAGCATGTGACTGATTTAAGGCTTCCTTTTATATTGAAGGAAAGTGGGACAGAGTCAAAAACAGCTTTTGGTAGCAGCATTTTTCTTAGCTTTGCTGTTTGCTGGTAACAAACAGAGACAGGGTCCTTTTAAGAGAAACTTCCTGACTCAGCTTTACTGGCAAAAACTGTGCGACTCTTAAGTGGAGTGAGCAGGGTGCTCAGCTTGATGATAGCATGGACTCTAAGATTCCCCAGAGCTGTGGTGATAAAAGATTTCATGATATTTAATATTGCTTCCCACAATTAGGAAGGTGAGTGTGACTGTGGCACCTCTGCCATGTTGAAAACCTGCCAAGTGTAATGGAGTCTGTAGGCAAAGCAGAGCTGTATAGTCTAGAATTTGAAAAACTCTTCTGGTTGGAAAATGATTAACGATTCACAGTAAAACAGATTCAGACAGAAAAAAAAAACCTGTAAATAGGTTAAATGTGTATAAAATGTACATTGGCCTCAGAGAGAAAAGAAAGAGGGTAGAAAAAGTCTGTAAAAAAGAGAAAAAGAGCATAAAAATAAAAGCTACATAAAAATGGAAAATAGACATAGTCTGCATCATGATTATTATTGTGTTTTCTTTTAATTTTTTTAACTGTTAATGAGCTAACTGCAGAAAAACAATTATTGCAAAGGCAGCTAATTTAAACAAGAATATATATTTT
The DNA here is from genome assembly GCA_033318265.1 of Phyllotis vaccarum. NCBI lineage: Eukaryota > Metazoa > Chordata > Mammalia > Rodentia > Cricetidae > Phyllotis > Phyllotis vaccarum. The sequence continues at coordinate 119,231,519 of JARWLC010000002.1, read as the reverse complement.
TAAGGTATCTTGACTTTGAAATTTGTGTCTAAGGATTTATTTGGAGATTTTGCTTTTGTTTCCACAGAAGCTGACAACCTGTGGATTGCTTCCAGACAAATATGGTTTCATCAATCAAGACAACCTGAAAATTCTCTGATGTGAAGAATTGGTCACATCAGCTTCAGGGCTGCAAATTAAAAGGATCCAGTTTCAAGAATCTGTAATATTGCCAGTGCCCCTTAAATCAGCAGGAAGTAGTAATGGAAAACTATGCCCAAAATCCTAAAATATTGTTTATAAATGTTTGTTTTCACTATAAATGGTTAATGGTCATAGTTAATATCTTTCTAAGAAGAAAAAAGAGATATGGCATATAAGTGATTTTTAAAATAATTAGATTATTGAATTTATTTTAATCAAAAAATCATCTGTTAATCTCAAAATATTTTTTGTTGGCATGGATCTTGGTTTAATAATACAAATTTAAGGTCAGTTTTGTTATGCTGTATAAATGTTTCTGCTCATTTAAGGTATGATGTTGAGTAACTCACTTAAAATTATAGTGTATAACTGAGAAATGCATGTTAATTAGACTTTTAGATATACAAAGATATATTTCAATTAGATAGGTAATCTCCAAAAACTTTTAAGAACTGCAGAAAATGGCATTTAAAATATTTTAAGAACCTAGACTTTTCTGGACAGCAAGACAGATCTGATCCTGGCAGCATCAATTTACTTCAAGAGAAAAATGGGCGGGCATCAAAGAAACTCCATATGAAGTTTACTTTCTTTATGGCAACAGTGAGCCACTAGACAAGAACCTGTTCCTGTATTTACTGCTTGACAGTATGCTGTTTAAACTGGACATGCAGGTTCCATAGAAAGGTGACCTCTGAATTTTGACAGAACAAGCCGAGATGGTATTTCAAGTTCCGCTCTTAAGAGAAAACTGTCAGATATTCTTCAAGACACAAGGAGAAGCAACAAATGAACTATACCAGAATGGGCAGAGTGGATTTCCTCCTTCACTGAAATGAAAAAAAGACTCCGGACCTGTAGGCTGGAGATGGATACCCCAACTTTATAAAGGAACTTTGGGTGACTGTCCAAGCAGATAGGTGTCATCTTTGAAGTTGCTTGCACTTCCTATTTACTTGGGTAATTTATATCCTTCTGTGGTCTTTGATGTAGTTGAAGATTAGATAGTTATAGATATAGTTTTTCTTAATTATTTTAAGAAGGTATATTGGATATTAAACTTTAGATTCACAAGGATAAGGTAGATGATAGAGTTTTTTCTTTAATTTTGCTTAATACAAATAGTCTAGATATTGTAACTGTAATTCTTGCATGATAGCTATTTTGTTATATGTAATTTTGCTTTGTTAAAATTGTAACCTTACTTTTTGATTAGATTGAAATGGGGAGCTGATATCAGAATGTCTTTCTGTATGCTGTGAATATCAATCTTTAAATAAAGGAGCTGTTTTGACCCTTGGCAAACACTGTTTTAGTTCCAGAGTCTATCTTGGGTGCATGAATTGGCTTCTTGGAGCCCGTGCATTATAGGGGAATACTTTTCTTACCATTGATACATGGGATATGGACTTGGTATCAAGTCAACTGGATATGCCACACATAACTGGATCATGTTGGAATTCTTTGTCTTCTGTGGTGACCAAGTTTGGGAGGCTGAGAGATGACTGGGAGAGGGTAGCAGTGGTGGGTATGAAAAAAATTACATATTTAAGTAATGATAAGAATTGTCACTAATTAATTATTCACTGTAGCAAAGAAAATGTCTGCAAATCAGCTTAATAAAATGTTTGTAATAAAAATAGAAAAAAATTAAGACATTTGTATCTTCCTTAGAACTTTAAAACAAAGAAAAATTTAAAAATCAATTTGTAGACTGAGTGGGCAATATGTAAAAAACATTAAAACTGATTCCTAACACAATTACTTTGAATTACAAGATATTTCCAATAAACTGTCATTCGGATATGTCTTAAACTTTTATAGTTCAGGATCAGAGTGACAGCTCAGCAGCTACAGCCTTTTAATCCCAAGTCTGACCACCTGAAGTCCAGTCCGTGGAATCCACATAATAGAAGGAGAAAACAAGAGAAATTGCTCCCACAAGTCTTCCATGGAGCACACACATGCTCACAATGAATACCTAAGTTTAAAAGTTTAAAATTGCCCTGTTTCTTGCTTCGTTTTTTTTTTTTGTTGTTGTTGTTGTTGTTTTTTTGTTTTGTTTTTGTTTTGTTTTTTATTTGAGGTCATCCATCAGATTGTGGTATATTTGTAAAGCAACTACTTCAAGTTTATGTGTCAAAATTAGATGTACTTATTTCTCTCATATGTCCTTTGCCAGTTTTTAAAAGTGATTTTTTTTTTATTACTGTAAACTTGGTAGTCTTCTGTTGGTGGATATCTTTAGTTCTTCCATTTTCTTGTACTTTATTTTTCCCTCATTATTTTGAATACAGTCACTGAAAGTATTTTATTTTTGTCCGCATTAGATTTGATAGACAGGATTTTATTTAGAAAGCAAGAAAGATCAGAATATTTTAAGGCTCAAAGCTCTAACATAATTATTCATGTTTCCAGTGGAGGCGTGTGTGTGTGTGTGTGTGTGTGTGTGTGTGTGTGTGTGTGTGTTTGTGTTAGATGTGAGTTTTTACTATCTAAAATCATTAGTAGTTTTCCTTTTTTATTTTTTTAAATTTGAAATCCTGAGTGGTTTTTCTTCTATTTTTCTCTGTTCTGATAAACTTAGATTCATATTCAATCATATCTGATTAATACAATCATTCCAGTGCTTTTAGAGATTCAGGTGATCCTGCCATTTGATCCTAACCCAGACATTGTAGTTCTCCTCCTTGATTCAGCATGCATAAAAAAAGGTGAACCTTTAGTATCCTTTCTCAGATGGCCCCAGTTCATGTTTCAGTAGTCACATTTGTATGTTCTTCTCATGTATCTCTCAAAATCAGACTTTGTTTTAATCCTAATTACTGCAGAGATGTAGCTCTGGAATGAATTTTCCATCCTAATATTTAAACAGTAGTTTTAGAAAATGGGGCATTTAATAATGAGGGCTGCATTTTCATGAAAAGATTAATGTCATTAATGCTATTAAGGACCAGTCATCCTTCTTGCCATGAAACAGTGGCATATGATTTTAATCCCAGCAGTTGAGAGCCAGAGACAAGCAGATCTCTTTGAGTTTAAGGTCTCAGATTGAGTTACAGGAAACCCAGGGCTACACAGAGAAACACTGTCTTGAAAAGCATAAAAAAGCAAAATAATAACCAAAAACAACCAAAGAAACCATCCAAACAAAAAATAATGAATTCTTTCACCTACAGGTCCTGTAGCCTCCAACTTTATAGTCTCCTTAGGAGTCCCTTGCCATGTTATAATACAGAAAATAGGTCTCAGAAAATGCTGGTGCTCTTGGACTTTCATACCCTCCTGAGTAATACACAAACATATATCTATTGTTTATAATTTAACCCATCTGTATATTATAATAATCAAAACATACCAGCCTTATTCTTAGACTGTGGGCCTTTCTATATTAACATCATATATTTCTTAATCATCTAGAGTATATTAAACAGGTACAATTTCTTAATATTTGAAGACTTTCTAAACACAAACACACATATGTGCCCTTTTAAATGATATTTAAAATTTGTTATATTTGAAGGCTGGCTTTATGTTTTGCAAAATTTTATCAATTTTATTTTAGTATTTTTAGCATCTTCTCCATTCTCCACACCCACACAAATGTTTTATTCATTTTAACTTACCATCAAATCATTCTCTTTTTTCCTTATTGTACAAGTATTTCAAATCACCCTTCCTAGTTCAGTTATATTAGATGAGGGGGGGGGCAATCGCAGAAATCTCATAAGCACAAATCATGTTTCCCTTTATAGATTCCATAAACCTAATAACAAATATTTTTCTAGAGTTCTATGAAACAATTTACCCCAAGTTGACTAAGGAAATATCATTTTCAAAAAAAAGATTTCTGCAAAAGGCAGACAAGCATCTCACACAGGTGTTACAAAACCTTTTTTACCTAAATATGTATTTTCCTTGAGAACAGTATTTACTTGAAGCTACTGGGATTGGATGTTTCACAATGTAGAACAGTTAGTGCTACACTTGGAAATGCAACTTAGATGTCTCAATTAGAACCTTATAAAATTTATTTAAAAATTAAAACTCCACGTTTAATCTAATTAAACAGAAAACAGTGTATGCTTAGGAAAAAAGAACAACAACAAAAAGCGCTCCCACAATATTAGCAATAGGAACACAGAAAAAAGGCATTAATCTCACAACAGTGATAGTGGGGTCCCAGCTCTATTTCTCCAAGATTGAGTAAGATGAATGAAATACTTAACCTTCAGGGTCCATGTATTCTCTTTCTGAATACTAAAAGAAATTGAACCTGAACTTCCCTAAAACACTCCTCAATAAATCTATTTTCAGCCTAGGAGAATATATTCTTCAAGTTGCTATAAACACTTTTTATCTAGGCTGAAAAAGAAAGGATTAAGTCTTCAAAACAAGCCATTTATTAATTTTAATTAAAGATGTTTGCCATTTTCCTCCAAAATTTACTTAGATCCCTTTACTTAAATCTAATCTGATAATAGGAGTTTATTCTTATCTCTATAAACTTTCATAAAACTGGAAACATTAAGCATGTAGGACAGTATGATTAATAAGTTCCTGTATAAATCTTAGATAAGGTACAGACATGTAATTAAAAATTAAAATTAATAAAATTTCCCTTCAGTACTTTCATTTTATTAGTTTAGTTCACCTTTATAACTTATTGTAAATTGGATTTAACGAGATAACAATGAGGAGGTTGTCTGCGGAGGAGGTGCATGGACAATGACCTCACTGTGATATCAGCAAGTTAGTGAAGACCCAGAAAAATATTTTCAGTGTAGCTAAGTGTAGCATTGGAAGCAAACAGAAGGTAAGTTTATTATGCTAACACTCTAGAAACAGGGGCCATGACACTGTGCCAGGAGCCTCTAAGGATCATACAAGGGACAGAGAAGAGTACAAAGAGATGTGAAGAAGAAAGCTCATGACACATACTGCCATAGACGGTCATACATGACTACAATGATGCAAGGCTGATGAAATGGCAACTGTACATACAGGAAAGTTGGAATCAGATGAGGGTAGAAAACATTTTCCACCCAAACCATAGTACTCTGTTTGAAGCATCTGTTTGACCTTCAAGAAGAGTTGTCCATTCCAAAGTTGTGGTTGTCATGTGACACACATTTGAACATGTTCTAAATATAAGTTCTCAGAAGTCAAAACTTCAGGGAAACTCAAAATAGATTATAATATTATTTAGAAAAATTGTGTGAATTAAGATATATATCATACAAATGTTAAATTATCAAAATCACTAATACAGTAAAAGCAGAAATACTTATACAGTATATTTGATTTTTATATAAAATAATAAAATGATATATTGTTGAATTTATAAAGACTAATATTATTTTGTAATTAAATAAAACAATGAGTGAAAAACCAATGAAAGATGAAGCCATAAAAAGATACATGATGATTTTAAATATCAAGATTAGTTATGATTCATAAAAATTAATATCCATCATAAAATGCACACACATATGTACATATATCTATATATATGCTTTTGCTCTGTGTGAATGAGTGGGTGTGTGCAAATATTTGTCACTTAAAATACTTTGAATAAAGTAAGTCACAACTGCAAACACCTCCCTCAGGATACTAAAATTCTACAGAATGACATTTTGCTAAGAAAAATCAACTCAAAAATAAAAAAAGAGAGAGAGAGAGAAAGGAAGGGAGAGAAGAAAGAAGGAATAGACAAAATTTTGTATCTTTTCTCTAAAGGACTTTATGAAGAAATATTTCCAGTTCATATGAAAAAAATAGATTTTCCTTGCAAGTGTCCACATTCATTGTCATTTATATATTTTTAATTTCAATGACCAAATCTATTTATCTTGGAGAAACTGAGGAACTCTTCTTCTTAGGGTCAACATAATCTGAACTCTACCTCTTCAGCTTCTTCAACATCATTTAAATATCTTTTCCTGCAATAATTATTTTCAACATTAAATGAACAAATTACCAAAGTTTAGATGAGTTATTACTATACAAATCCAACTCTTTCCCTGCCTCAGGTAATCCAAGGCTTCCTTCATGACTTTTCTTATTTTCAGTTTATCTACTGGTGTGTGTGTGTGTGTGTGTGTGTGTGTGTGTGTGTGTGTGTGTGTGTGTGTGTGTACCTACGGCACCTGTTAGCCTTAGACAAATATTCAGCCAATGAGCTATATCCCAGCTCTCACCATTTCAGAAAAACAATCACATTTGAAATTATCAAATAAAACTAAATTACTTCTTTCATAAATGTCTTGTCCATCTTGTCTGTCAACCTTATGTTTTTTCTATTTTCTATACACATGCCCACATTTGCACAACTATAATGAACATATGTGCCTCTATCTCCTGCCATTTTGTTTTCTTCAATTCCCTGTCATTTTGTTTGCCTCTGTACAAAGCCCTCTCTGAGCCACACAGCCGATATACTCTGGAGCTGACCAGACAGTTCTATTTTTAGTGTCTATAGTTTCCACGGTTTGAAAGTACATTGCCTTTCTTGTTCCTGACAAATTGCACTGTAAGCATCTTGGAGGATGAAATTAAATCATTGACCACTCGTTCCATTTGTAAAGTATTAGAGTGAAAAATATATATTGAAAATTTGAAGGTGACAAAAATAATTTATAAATCCAGAGCATATGCTCAAACACAGACATAAGGAAAGTCCTAGTTAAGTAATTTTTAATTAATGACAAATTGAAATTATATGAAAATTACAAATTATTGAATAAGCATCACTTGGTGACAGAAAAAAAAAAAACTGTCACAACATAATAGTATAAACAGGGTATTTGTCACCATGAACCCCCATTAAATGTAGGAAACATTAGAAAATAGCTGACAATTTGGATAACTCTTTTCTCAATGAAGCTATTTCTTTACTTAGGATTGTTTAGTGAAGAATAAAAATATATTTATAATTTAACTAATAAAATTAAAATACTTATTATTGCATAGACATAAATTTATGACAAACTTTAGAGAAGTAGGTTTGGTTTTATATAAACAACACAAGAGAATACCCATTTTAAAACGAATTCTCTGAAATATATTTTAAATTTGCAACTTTATATCTTCATCTAGATATTGTGCTCTATAAACATTCTGGAACATGAAATTGTTAATGAGCCTTGGGACTGACTACTGTAGTGTCTCACTTCTAGATAAATTTGGAATATCTATTTACTCTTCATTGCTTTGTAGATGCTTACTTCTTGGGAAAGATCAAATCGATTTAGTGCTATTTATAACAGTTTTATTTTTCTGCAACATATTCTGCCAGATATTAAAATGTTTCTGTATATGTGATTTCCACAATTTCTGTAAGGAGTAGAGTCATTTCTTTTTTGAATTACAAACCACGTATTTATTGCCAGGATCCAAAAAATTGCAGTAATATAATGTGGATTTGCAAGTGGAGCATAGCTGAGAACAACCTTCCCAATTTTTGAGAATGAAAACATGTTTAATGGAAAGTATTTCAGAGATATAGCATATATTTTGAATGTGCAAAATGCTAGCATCAGTTCCCAGAGTGAAAAATGAAAAGTTGCATATATACTTTACCAGTATATCTGAAAGCCCTGCATTTAATAAACAATGAAGTTTATGGAACTCTTGGAACAAAAGGTTAAATTAGAGAGCCTTGTCAAGCAAGATGGCAGACAAGTGGATATATAAACTAAGTATAATATTTGTAACTAGAGAGGAACTACAGAACTGAAACAGAATTGTTGATATTTTGGGTCAAAAGGAAAAATGGATATCAATCTTTCAATGCTCTTATTTTGGAAAATAAAATAACTTTTTCTCTTGCTTGTAATGATTAAAATAGAACTGTTTATGAAAATATTTTGTCAAATCTTATCTAAATGATAGCAAACTGTCCAGTTTTGAATTAAAATATACAGGCAAAAACAACTGAATTTTAGAACAGAAATACACAATAATGTACTGGCTTAACAATAAAGTGAAACATTTCATTACACTATAAAATTGTGTGAGAAAAACCTGATCAACATTTCTAAACAATTTTCAAAGGTCTTTATGCCTTTTTCAATAGGTTATATGAAAATAAATTGACAAATTCTTCATCTATTAATTGACATAGGTTGAGTTTATACTTGAGCATTGATATGAGTTTTTATTTACTTTTAATTAACTAATTTTGTTCTCTGACAATTTCAAACTTGTATATATTGTATTATGATTACTCCTTGAATCCACCCTCCTTTATACAATACCTATCAACACTTTCTGGTACCTCAATTATGTCTAAAACCAATAATCCTTCCTGCAAGTTTGTGACTTTTGGTTTAGTTGTTTCCTATCTAATCATCGCTGTTCATGTGAGCACATGTGATTTCACACAGTGGAGCCTGATTTAGTCACTAGTGTGTACATAACTAGAGTAATGATTTGCCCCTTTCTTTGAATCTATTAAGTAGTAAACAATATATCACTGAGGTGTAGAGCCTAAAGAGTAGAGGTCATTATTATATTGACACAAAGCCAGCTTCTACAACTGCAATGACCCACTATTCCAAAGAGTGTCCTGTCATTCTTTCCTCAACATTCTCTGAGCCTTAAAAAGGATAGTAACACACTTTGGTTTTAAATTGTAAAATACTTCACAGGAGTCTTAAAGAATGTATAAAGTCTTAGAGAACAGTCACTATTTAATTTTTTATCAGAAACTCCTTAAATCACACTATCTGTGACTTCAGATCTGTATAGATTTATCAAGTTAACATTGCCTTTTGACACAGATGTTCTATAGTCAATCAGCACAAAGGTTGATATCTGATCTTGCTGAAAATCAAGGGTGTCTTTCCTGAAATGTAAATGTATTGAATATATTTAAATATGTTGCCTCCTCATATATGAGTTTGCCATTAAAAGCAAAAGCAAGAGAAACTAGAATCCCAATGAAAGATCATAGGTTAACTAAAGAGAAATGGGATGAAATGATAACAAATGCAAGAGACATAGATCAGAGACATAGTTAAATTCCAATGTCTCAAGCCTTTTATTATAACTAAGTTCTGGTGTGCCCTTCCAAGTGCATTTATGGAAAGTTCTTTTAGTTATTGAAATTCATAGAATGTGAATTTAAAGCTCAAATGATAACAATTAACATGTAATTTTCTATATTTTCTGGAGTCATGAAAAGAAATCTTAAAAACAATATAAAATGGGTTTGGGGACTAGAAAGATGATGCATTCAATAGGTTAGAGTACTTACATGGCAAAAATGAAGATCTGAAGTTAAATCCCTAGTTCCCATATAAAAACAAACAAACAAACAAAATAACCCCACAAAAACCAGGATGATTGAATCCTTTATAGAACTCATAACCCACTCAATCAACTTAAACAGAAAGCCTATAATCAGGTTCAGCAAGAGACCCTTCTGAAGACAATAAGGCAGAGGGCCACAGAGGAAAACATCTAATGTACTACTATGGCTTTGTATGGGCAAAGCAAGCATGGTTGGGCACATCACACACTTGTGTAAAGGCACTGTACACACATAAACATTCCAATAAAGAAATTAAAATAGAGATCCTGAAAGCTATTGTCTTTTAAGAAAAATTACCTCTCAGACTCAAGCTGTTTCATTTAGACATTCCTGAAGAATTTTAATTTCAAATGAGTAGCCAATATATATTAAAACCATTTTGAAATGTTGAAGCAGAAATAAAGACTTGTAAATTCATTTATACTCATAGATTCTTCCAAACAGTGTTGTATTTCTCTTGCACTGAAAGGAATATAATGGTGCAAAGATCATGTGAAAATATGTTTCAGTATTTCAGCTGCATTTTCTTTATTATATGGTTTATAGCAACATTGTTGGTTTTGAGTCTTTGAATTATGTCTTCTCCAACAGAATTCCTCATGATTTGAGCTATTTCAACTACTTTAGTAAATTTTTCCCAGAATAAAAGCAATTTTAAATAACTCTTAAGTTATGAACTCTAGAATGCATAAGTCAATACCATTTGGCTCATACTTAGAACATTTAACTTATCATCTGTGATCTGTGGCAAAAGTAACTTCCAGTAATTTTACTAAATCAATGACAATCAGAACAAGTTATCATTAGATAAAATATGGTAAGGTCCTTATTTGATGTCATAGGCAAAAATTTGAACACTAAGTAACTGAATTATGAATGAAATCTGTCTAAAACAGAAAACCTTTCATGCATTTTTACACATTGTTTTCTAAATAGAGAATCATAAATATGTGCATTAAGTCCCATGTGCTGTTAATAATGTCAATGATTTGTTCTGTTATGATTCTTAGGGTTTGTTTACAAAAACAAATATAATGACTCTTGCTAATCTCTTGCTTCTTCTCTCTTTCTGTCTGCCTGTCTCTCTTAAGTACTCATTCCAAAACAGACTTTTGCTCCTATTCTCTCTCCACCTGCCCTCTAAATAAACCTCTTCCACTAGAAAAAGATAAATATAGTGTACACTGGAGAATTTAAACTATGCAGAGAAAAATAAAACACTATATAAGAACCCAATGCCATTACTAGCTTTGGCTTCTGGTTTATTCTATATGCTTATTTTTATGATTAGAATTAAGTTTACATTAAAGTTGTACTAATTGTTTTCTGTGTGTAGCTGAATAGCTATAGAGGACCTTAGGTGCCTACAAATAACAAAATGATCAAGAAAATTATCATCTCCATATGTTCAATTCCAGGCTGGTCTACAGAGCAAGTTCCAAGATAGAGACAACATAGAGAATTCCTGTCTTAAAAAAACTAAAATAGAAAATAAAATATTTTTAAAAACCAAGAATATTTATGCTAAATTTACTTTTGTGGTCATTTTGTTATTTGTGTCCAAATTGAAGAAATTGAACTGTAAAATCCATTACAAAACTGCATAACAGACTGCATTGATTTCTTGACATGGTACTTCATTTCTTATATACTGTCTATGGATGGTTTTGCTTCAATACATCAGAGGCTAGAACTGTAAGAAAGATGCTATGATTGCACAAGTGGAAAATTGTTTTTTTAACCAAATTATAAAAAAGTAATTTGTCTATTTCTGCTTTATAGGACTTCAAGGAAACATAGCATTAGGTTACTATATCGAAAAGCTATAAGCCATTTGAGCAGAATAAATATATTTACAGATTAATTAGATAAGCACCAAATATTTACCTCTTGTCTCCAACTTCCACTAAAATTTTAATATGTGCCTAGTGTATCATTTTCATTTTTATCTGTAATTTCAATTATAAAATTATTTGCTGAAATGGCTACTTTTTTACTTTCCCCCACCAAATAAATAAATAAATAAATAACAGCTCTTGTTTATTGTGATGTGTATTTGTGAACTTCTTTGTGGTGAGGGTAATGTAGAACAGATGAACAATAAAAGCATATCATTTACCAACACTTATTAGTTTAAATGTGCCCTATACTCTCTTGATGAATAAACTCAGTGAGGAATGAAGTCACTGACTTTCTAACAATCAGGAAAAATATTCTCCAATATTAATACCAGTTCTATATGTAAATCCTTTATGCAAGCATGAGAAAAGAACTCCAAAGTTTTTTTGACATAATTATTGTTTTTTCTTTTATTTTTTCTAAAGACCTCCAATATAGACTTAAAAATTTAAATAGTAAGTAGAGACATCATATTAAGTATCTCTCTGCACTCAGAGGATGATGAGTTATAATAGCTAAACTTCCAGACATTAAGTTAAATACTAATCTGATGACAGAGTTTGGAAATCAGCCAATGCAGTGCCAACATTCGGGTGTTTTCTATCCTGCTGACAGAATATTGCAGAAAGGACCCTATTAATAGTGCATGCTCATTCTACTTAATACAGCTTTCTCCAAATGGATTTCTATGTTAAGTGCAAAGTAAGTTTCTCTCACCTTCTTTACCATGAGCATGTGATGAATATTTATCTCCCTGATTGATATCCATCACTGAGCTCTGAGATGCTTTATGCAGATCATATTCAAACACAAGTAGAAAAATGGCAATCACAGTGAGGAAATTACTTGTGTCTGCAGTTTTTGCTCACATCCTTCTATTGTGGGTCCTTGTTCTCTAGGCAATTTGAAGGAAAAATAGGTTTGGAGAGTTATAGACCACTTTCAAGTGGTTTTGATTTACAAAACAAACATCCATAAGATTGCTCTATATCACTTTGATTCACAGGGCTGGTGTAAATAAACTCAAAGGGCAAATGGATAAAAGGTCAAAAGATAAACGTTATTAAACACTTTACAAGTATACAATGGAGATCCAAACAGGTTTCATAGGAAGTGCTAAAAAAATAAGTGGCTTCTTCAAGTTGGTCATATTGTTAAAACCATGAACCTCAGTGATAATAGAAGAAAAGGAAACCTTGCAAAATCTTGTTTCTCAGCCTTACTTCTCTCTCCTTCTTTGATATATGGAGAAGCTTATTTGGATTAGCTTCATTTTCCTGAGCAACTATAAGATTCTTCTCTTTTTTCAAGGTGGATGATTTGGTTACTATACCACTGTTTGCATCTCTTAATGTGCTTCATTCAGTAGGACTAAAGCTTCATCCTTCTGATTGAGGAGTAAGATGATTTCCCACTAATTCAGTGCTGTTGTCTATGACATTTGCTTTGAGTGAGATCTAGACATACATACCCACATGATATTGTAAACTTAATTCTGACTTAATTAGAAATAAATAGAATTTTGAAACAGCATACGTACTTCAGTAAATGCTCTTATGCTCATGTTGTCATTTGGACAACAGATCTTTTAGACACTTAACATATTGTGTAGACACTTTTAAAAAGTGTGAAATTGAAGTTTCATAATAATTATAAGGAAGATTACTAGAAAGTCTTACTGAGATTGCAATAGGAATTGTCACAGTGCGAGTTTAAAGAACATAGAAATCCTCAGGGAATCAGCATGCTACAGAGAGTCCTGCTTCAGAAAGGAAAAATAGCCTTAAATTCAATCTGACTTCTAGCTCAGTAACAAATGTAAAGATTAGCTTATAATTATCAATCGTTTTGTGGCTAAGCTATGTCTAAAATACTCCAAAATATTTGGAGATAATTAAATATATATAGTCCTTAACATAGCAATTTAAAAGTAAATCTCAGTTCTTTGAAGAATTACCATATGTCTAAATCGTTAAAAATCCTGACTTTATATGAAAAGAATATATCAGCCCAAAATAGCCTAGAGCAAACACCTGATTAAAGCCTCAGAACAACATAAAGACAGTAATTATGGTTGTATACTATATACTCTAATATAGGTACAGAATATAGTTTAATCAAATGAAATTTCAAAGACAAAATAAAAATTACTAAGATAAATGAGATATTAGATAAGTCAGTAAAAAATTAGACCTATGGAAGATGGTGAATTATAAAACACAACATGAATTCTGTAAGATAAATACACCCAAAGGATCTGTGCAAATAGTTTTTGTTAGTGATGAAATCACATGTAGGGAACTCTGTAAAGCTTCACATGACTGAAATTCCCAAAGAAAAACAGAATATGGAGAATACCTGAAGAACAAGGGTTTGTTCTGTGCTAAATAAACTTGATACACACTAAACATTGCTAGGATGCTCAAAGATTTAAGTGAGGAATACTAAATCAGGGTTAGTCACAACTATACTGTAAGAGGGAAATTTGGAGAAAAAAATATTATTTAAAGTAATAGAAAAAAGAAACAATAATTTCATTTCATCTCAATATTTATTTAATATGATATTATAGAGTTCTATACTCAAGAAATGAAATTCTCTAATTAATGATGGCCAATAAACTGTCAGATGTATTGGCATGATTTCCCATCAGCAGACCTACACTTTGGAAACCAGTGAAAAAGCTCATATAAGAAGTAGGCTATGTTATTCTTTCTGAGAAATGAGTGATGGGAGTTGGGGGTTAGTGGGACAAGAAGAGGAAAGGAAACTGTTGTTGGTCTGTGGAAAAAAATCTTTTAAATAAAAAAAATGTTAAAAAGAAAGAAATAGGCAATATCAACTGGTGATGCATTGTCATCAAAGCTAAAAACACCTGTCCCATGCCCTGTAGAAAGCATAAGTTATATTAAAAGACATTATGTATTTGAAAAATACTTGTTCATCTAAACAAATATAGAAGAGTGTAAAATAAGATTCATATTAAATACAAAAGCAGTATGCCCTCAAAGTGCTATAAGAAAGATTCAGGAATAATTAGAAATGTTACTATTACAAGTATTTTCATATTATGCATGGAATTTTATAATAATAACATAATAAGATTGTATGACTTTGTTCATCATAAATGCTGAAGCAATGGATGGAATCATAAATACAAGAACTATAGAGAATAAATAGACAATATGATGATTTTAATAATAAAAGTACTTAGTTTTTAACAAAGGTGTACCAAAACCCCAAGAAGGGTAAGTACTAAATAACAAAGTGGCTCATTCAAAACTAATAAGTTTATTACTTTATTTTGATATGTACTGTCTGCTAATTATGTTAAAACAATATGGGAGTGGTAATATCAAGAGCACTAAGAATTCTGGCAACCAAAAATGTTTTCCTTAGAATCTCAGTGACAAGACTTTCATTTTTGGAACTTATGTAGGAATGGAAGGAGAGAATGGGCATCATAACGCTATCTCTAATGTTTGCATGGGGATGACAGCATACATAACTACACACACATATCATGCACACATATTTGAACTTGCACACAAAATAATAAACATACATTTAAAGAATTATAATGGAGATTGAAAAGTGGCTCGGTGGTTGTACATCCTTTCTGATCTTCTAGAAGTCCCTACCTTCCAGTACCTATGTCAGTACTCACAACTCTAAAACTCCAGCATCAATGAATTCAATGACATCTTCTGGCCTCTACAAGAATCAAAACAGGTAGTGAACATACACATATACTATACTTGATATATATACAAATAAATGTAAAATTTTAAATAACTTATTAGAATGGATTTTGTGCTGCCCTTCTGTAACACATTCTAAATACAAAGCCAAAGACATGGGGAAAAAACACACACACATTAAAATGGATTTTAATATAAGGGGTTATTATTGAACTATGATAGGCATGGCTTTAAAATTCAAAGGTGTTTTCCAACCTTTTTTGGAAAAATATTGAGCCTTGTGTTTTCTAGAAGAGGAGAGTGTCAAGACCAAAATAATATGATAAAAAAATATTTTTGAGAATCTGAATTGGAGGTATAAACATCTACCTGCGTTTTGTAACTATTCTTAATATGAACAATAAATTTTAGAATACTCCTTGACCTTCAGATAAATCCTTGTCCAATCTTCCAGGTCTTTGAATTAAATGCATTCTGTCTTCTGATTAAGGAAGTGCAGTATATAATTTAAATGCTTTCACTAAAATGAATTGTGACCCACCAAGTTTATATAAACCTCATTCAAGCATTTTAAATATTAATAATTCAAGTATATTTGGTCGAAACTGCACAGTTCATAAGCAGGTTTTCTTTGTAAAGAAGCCTGCTAGCAAGTATTGTACTGGGAAGTTTAACCTTTCAGACAGTTTATTTGGCACACTACATTTTTAAAAAGACAAGATGTTGACAAAGTCATAACCAAAAATCCATTAGTGCAAAAAGCTAATCCTGCCAACTGGTTAATTGAATGAGACATTTAGCAAGGCCACAGTTTTGCTAAGAAGCTAAGGGGAAAATGCCATTTAAACAAGGCATATCTGAAATGTGCACAAATACCAATATTTTGATAGTTTAACAAACATTCGAGGTAGCAGTGCATGCATTATGAATATTAAAATGACTTTCCCAAGACAATCGTACATTCTCCAGATGTTTTAGGAAATAACACACAAACATTAACAGCATTCTTCCTGGAAGGTTCTGACCCATGCATTTATTTGAGCTTATTATATTCTAGAATTCTCAGTTAATGCTAAACTCTAGCTGCAGCACACTACTTGAAAGATTTCCATCAATGTATGGGCCATGCCTGATGTGGGAATGTCTTTCTGTATGCTGTGAATCTCAATCTTTAAATAAAGGAACTGTTTTGGGCCATGACAGGCACCATAAAAGAAGTAGGAGGAGAAATCAGAGCATAGGTAGGAGAAGCAGGGCAGAGTCAGGGAGATCAAGCAGGCCACCCAAGGAGCAACATGTAAGGAACACAGGTGAGCCACGGGCCACATGGCAGGAAAGATTAATAGAAATGAATTGATTTAAGATGTAAGAGCAAGTTAGCAATGTTCCTGAGCCATGGGCCAAACAGCATGAAATTAATATAAGCGTCTGAGTCATTTCTGGGGGTCTGAGCAACAGCTGGTGGCTAAGGGATCTGGTGCGGGAGGTCTGTGGGTCTGGGCCTCTGGCCACCAGGGACCAAGAAGCCCCCACTACAACAGATGTCACCCAACTGGGGCAAATATCCACTTAATGCCTGAGTAAGATTAGAAAGGGTTCTAGATCACAGAAACTGAGCCAAGACAGCTTCTAAATTGTGTATACGAAACAGGTCATTGTACAAAGAAAGCATGGCGTCAGATTCACATTCAAAATGGCGCCAGCGGACTGGTGGCAGCAATGTAAGCTGCAATTAAGCCAGTTCCTGAAATCTCACAGAAGACTCAGTAGCATGTGATTGATTTTAGATTTCTGTTTATTGTGAAGGAAAAAAAAAACAAAAACAAAAAAAAAAACCAAACAAAAAACAAAGACAGATAATTAGTAGCAGCATTTTCTAGGGTTTGGTCTGTTTGCTGGCCACAAACAAACATGGTCCCTTTAAGAAAACTTACTGATTCAGCTGAATCTGTAAAAACTATGTGGCAAGAGAGAGTATTTTAAAAGCTCTTATGATTAGAAGATGATTAAAGATTCACAATAAAACAAATTCAGATAAAAAAAAACCTGTAAATGGGTTACAATGTGTGTAAAAGGTACATAGTCTTCAGAGAGAAAAAAGAAAAAGGTAGAGAAAGTCTTTAAAAAGAGAAATAGAGTAATAAAACATAATAAGCCATGTAAAGATGGAAAATAGACACAAAATCTGGATTTTGGTTGTTATTGTGTTTTCTTTTAATTTTTTAACTGTTAATGAACTAACTGCAGAAAGACAATAGATTGCAAATGCAAAGGCTACTATGTTAAACAAGAATATATATTTTAAAGGTATTTTGATTTTGAAATTTGTTTCTAAGGATTTATTGCTTTGGAAGAGTTCTGCTTTTGTTTCCACAGAAGATGAGAACTTGTAGATTGCTTCCAGGCAAATATGGTTTCATCAACCAAGACTCCCTGAAAAAACCACTGATGGAAAGAGATGGCCATATCAGCTTCAGGGTTGCAGATTATGATCCAGTCTTAAAAACTCGTGAGATTTTCAACACCCCGTACTCAGCAGGAAGTAGTAATGGATAACTACGCCCAAATTCCCCAAATATTGTTTCTAAATGTTTGTTTTCATTATAAATGGTTAATGGTCATAGTCAATCTCTTCATAAGAAGATAAAGGGGATATGGTATATCAATGATTTTTTTAAAAATTTTGATTATTATACTTGCTTAGATCAGGAAATCAGCTGTTAATGTCAAAATGTTTTACATTGGTATAGATTTTGGTTTATTGATACAAAGTTAAGGTCAGTTCTCTTATGCTGTATGTGTTTTTCTACTCTTGTTTAAGATATGATGTTTATGTAACTAATTTAAAATTGTAATGTATAATTAAGAAATGTATGTTAGTTAGATTTTTAGGTATACAAAGATATAATTCAATTAGATAGGTAATCTTCAAACACTTTTAAGACCTAAAGAATATGTCATTTAAAATGTTTTAAGAACTTAGACTATTCTAGACAGTGAGACAGATCTGCTCCTGGTAGCACCAATTTACTTCAAGAGATAAATGGGCATCGAAAAACTCCATATGGAGATTACTTTCTTTGTGGCAATGTTTAGCTACTGGACAAGAACCTGTTCTTATATTGACTGCTTGACAGTATGCTGTTTAAACTGGACATGCAGGTTCCATAGGAAGATGACCTCTGAACTTTGGCAGAACAAGGCAAGATGGTCATTCAGGTTCCTGCTTTACAGAAAAAATTGTCAGACATTCTTCAGGACTCGAGGAGAAGCAACTGATGAACTGTGCCAGAATGGGCAGAGTAGATTTCCTGCCTCACTGAAATGAAAAGAGACTCTGGGCCTGTAGGCTGAAGATGGATGTCCCAACTTTATAAAGGATCTTTGGGTGACTGTCCAGGCAGATAGGTGTCATCTCTGTCCTTTCCAGATTTTAGAAGTCGCTTGCACTTCTGGTTTACTTGGGTAAATATGTCCTTCTGTGGTCTTTGATGTAGTTAAAGATTAGATAGTTATAGGTACAGTATTTCTTAGTCATTTGAAAGTTATATTGGATATGAAACATTAGATTCATAAAGATAAGCTGGATGATAAGAGTATTTTCTTTAATTTTGCTAAATACAAATGACTAGATATTATAACTGTAATTCTTGCTTGATGGCTATTTTGTTATATATAATTTTGCTATGTTAAAATTGAAACCTTCCTTTTTGATTAGACAGAGAGGGGGAAGTGATGTGGGAATGCTTTTCTGTATGCTATGATTCTCAATCTTTAAATAAAGAAGCTGTTTTGGGCCATGACAGGCACCATGGAAGAAATAGGAGGTGAAATCAGAGTATAGGTAAGAGAAGCAGGGCAGAGTCAGGGAGATTGACCAAGCCACCCAAGGAGCAACATGTAAGGAACACAGGTGAGCCACGGGCCACACGGCAGGAAAGATTAATAGAAATGGGTTGGTTTAAGATGTAAGAACAAGCTAGCAATGTGCCTGAGCCATAGGCCAAACAACATGAAGTTATTTCTGGGGGCTGGAGCAACACCTGGTGCCAAAGGGGTCTGGCATGGCAGGTCTGTGGGTCTGGGCCTCTGGCCACCAGGGACCAAGAAACCCCCACTACAATACATCCCAGAAATGGTCAAAGTTCTGCAAAGGTACAGAGAGGCACATGATTCAGAAAGATGGTCAAAATAACTGACATACATCTGAAAATTAATGAAAAACATCTAATCTTTCTATGAATCCATCACAATGACTTGTAATTAAAAACACAGGCATAAAGCACATATTTTAGATTTTAAAATAGAGTACATTTCAAGAGAAATTCAAAATGAAGCAATACCTTTGAAATAGCATAGGATTCTCCTGAACACTTTTGAAAATGACTGTTTTGAGGAGGTAGGCCCTCCAAGGGTAGGCACTGTCAAGTGGCATTAGAAGTATGTGACGCCTCAAGCGGTGCGATCAGATTGTGTTCCTGTGCCTGGACTGGCACCTTGAAGCCCATTCCCTGCAGAAGAACACCTAACCCAGTATTGGTTTGGGATGAGAAAGTCGGGCTTCCCTGGAATGGATGTACCATGCTGAGATGACCCACCTTGCCCTTTTGGGGGAGGGCATGCAGGATAGAAAAGGGCAAGGCTAAAGGCTGACCAGGAGGAATTGGGAGGGAGAAGGGGGGGGGGAGCAGGGGAATACATAAATAGAAAAGACATGTTATTCTTTTACAAGTGAAATAATAAAATGAAGAAAAAAATGAAAGTGAAAAACAATCAAAGATAACAACTGTTTAAATTTTCTTTGGGAAGTGCAAATACACTCCAAGGACCCACTTATGTTCATTCTTTGAACATCTCTTTCCAGTGTCTTTCTCTTGTTCTCAAGTTTTTATTGCTTCCTGAGTCTCCTCTTCTGGAAGCAGAATAGAAACCTACCACATGTTTCTGGGAAGTTTTTTTTTCTCTATTTACATGAATATGCACATGTAATCTGCATAGGTCATGTCAATAAGCATAAGTAACATTGTTGATAATCATAGGTCCTTTAATCAGATTAGTTCCTAGTGCCTTTCATTTTACTTATATTTACTTTCAAAAATCTCAAATAGCTTCAATTGGCTTTGATAAGCATCATTAAAATTCTATATCATGCATTTTTTTATTGTTTAAAATATCTGAACTCACTGATGCTTTTATGTCTAGCTGAGTGTTCAGTTACATGGCTGCATCAATTTGACCATTCTTTTTATTTGGTACATCACTACATCACAGTGTTACTGTTGACAAACAACACATTTACAGAGTGAATCTCAAGGCATTGCACTTCCAGGAAAGCTTTGTTTTTTTGGTATCAAAGTCTACAAAACCTTAATGTTTTAATAACAGCAAAAATACCTTGCTTGTAATTCTGTTGGGATTACATCTACAAGGTATTTTTTCAATCTATACTGTCATCAGATACTTTTTAAATCCTTTATTTTCTGGGTTTCTTTCTCAGCCCTCTTCAAGGAAGTTTCTATTTACCTATGTTTGAACAAGGTTCTCTGCTTCACAGAACAAACTACAAAGTGTGACAAAGGCAGAGCAAAGGTTAAAAGAGAGAGGAGGATTTTTTTTTCCACTTCAATGGCATCACAAAATGTCCAGCATAACTGTGTATAACACTCATTATTCTTGCATTCTAGAAACATCCTATCCTTTCTCAGATACAACCAGTCTTGCCAGACACTGAAATTGTACTTGCAAATAAGTATGATCTTTGCAGTATGATCTAGAGGAGTGATGAATGCACAGCCCTCTCTTATCACTTCACTCCAGGGAAATTAGATGGAGTTTAGGTAGGTCTGAGAAGTGACACAGAACCTAATCCTGATGGTGCTTTTCAACCCACACATACCTTAACCCTCATATAAAATGACTTCTACCTGATGGATGACTTTAAGAAAGCAGCAAAGAAATAACATTAACATTACAACACAAGGAACAAAAATTGATCCAATTCATACTTAAAAACAAAGATTCCTCTTCTAAATATAAAAGTATACCCAGCTATGGTAATCAGAATTGAAAGAAAACATTGTGCACAGAAATATTATAAACATTCATCCTACTTAGGGACAAAGGATGAATGGACACAAAGACATTAAACTTGTGATTACCTTTTCTCCTGAAATTGGAAACATCCTTAATCACTTGACTGGAAACAGTTTTTAGGATAAAAACAAAACAAAACAAAAAAAAAGCTCTTAAAATGTTATGGAATGTCTTCATATTATATCAAGTGAGATGATCCATCCAGTGAAGGGGATTTAGATAGATAGACAGCTAGCTAGATTATAGATGGATGTTAGATGAATAGACTGGTAGAAATAGATAATAGATGGAGTTATAGCATAAGTATTTAAAAGTTAAACCAATTCAAATTAATCCTTGGCATTAATTTAAAACAGAGATTTACTTCACATATGATCAGTACAGAAAAAAATAGGGACATAAATCATAAAATTATGCATTCATATTCCTTTCATGAGTCTATCATGTCTAATTATAAAGGATATTGTGGTCATATTTACTTCCTTTAATAATGGATGACCCTTTAAAACTTAGAATTAGCTAAATGTGAAGATAAAAATAATTAAAATATTATTTTAGTTATCACATCCTTAGTTACACATTTCTAAGGGAAAAATACACATCTTATACACTAGACTTACTTACATATTATTTCTCCATATATAGCATTAAAGCAACCATATCTGAACAATAAACAAATTAAATCTCCCTCAACAAGATACAAATATAAAACTATACCAATACATGTTCAAGGAATTTTTTTTTTGCACATTTATCTGGGATTAAAATTTTTATTTGATAATATGATAAGAACACAAAAATATTCTCTATATAGACATCTTTGTAACTTTTATAGATCAATCTGTATCACTCACTTAAATGAATGTTCTTGATATATTTATTCTTAAATTTCTTAGATGGAAATTAATCAATTAGCTTAGTGCCAATATAGTTAATTAATGACCAATTTGAATTCTCACTGTTTATTGGTATGGTACTTATTCCACACCTGAGTAAATATTCTCCATGCAGAACATCTCCATTAAGTGATCTTGTGTAATTTATTATTAAGAACATAGTCATGTCTGTGCTGTGAAGTTCTGTGGCTGACAGAAGTAATTGAGGCTTTGAACTTTCAGAAGGTCAGCTGACCCAGGAATGACCTAACAGTTTCATCTCAGAGGGTGATTATTCTTAAATGTCAGAGTCATTAGAAACCATTACAGTCTCACTATATACCTTAGACTTGTCTTCAAATTATAAAAAGTTAGAAAGCAAAACAAAACTTCTCATTTTTACCAGGGATAGGCCAAGTCAGTGACTATGCACAATTTCATATTTCAATTTTAACTAGCCCGAAATTACTCAGAGAAACTGTGGAAAGATATCCATGCAGAACTTCTGCATTTCTTTTTTAAGGCAGTGTTTCATGAAGATGCCCAGGCTGGTTAAAAACTGACTATGTAGCCTATGTGGTTTCAGACTTGCTGTGGAGCCCAAAATGGAATCAAATTTATTGCAAAAACTGTGCTTTCATTTCCTATCACCTAGTGACTAGAATATAGGCATTTTCCATCACTTACAGCTCCTTCATTTAAGAAATAAAAACATAAATACTATATGTATTTGGTATTGCAACTACCAAAACATTCTCATGAAGAACTTTTATTATATCTGCATACAATGAAAGATAAAATGCCAAAGGTATACTTTCCTCCTTTTCTTGTGTAGAAAGAACTACTGAGAAAAGTGCAAAAAATAAAAATCTACTCAGAGTCTTGAGCGGACAGAGTCTAGGTGTGGAAATGGAGAAAAGTCCCTGTTGACTTTGATGTTCGTATGACTTGCTGAGCTGCTGCTGCTGAATTCATTCCTTCCAAATGTTTCTGCTGGATGAAACAAGAATGTAGACAGGCACATGATGATCAATAAGCAAGATTCTTCTTTTTATAACATGATATTGTGAATTATTTTTGTGCAGTGTGTGTGTACATTTATTTGCAAGTGTGACATACATTAAGATGCTATGATACCTTCAGAAATGTACTGTAATGGAAAATTCATTCAATACAGTAAGAAAACAATAAAGATTTGTAAAAGACCATTGCAATAGGCAGAAGACTGAACTTAGCACTACCCCGAGATAATTAAGTGGTCCATGTACCTGCTTCACTCTCTTTGCTCATTTGCTCTTATTGACATTCTTTTGGTTCTTCCTTAAACAGGCATGATTAAAATGTATATTTCATGGTTAAACTTACTCTAAAGTTCCCTATATCTTCAAGAAATTGCTTGACTAGATTAGATTATAAAATACTTGTATCTCAATATGATCACATTTTCTAAAGTAAATGCTCAGATAAAAGGACATTAGAGAGAAATAGTTAATAAGAAATCTTTACGTAGACAAGCTGAAGGAACCCTAGGTCATCATGATGAATAGCTTTCCACTTATATATTTTATTAAGCTTTCATAAATTTTATATTACTTTTTGAGATGTACAAATAGCATCGTTCTTGCCTATCACAATTAAAATCAAATATGTTTTACATGATTAATTTTTTAATATATACTACTAATGTAACATTTGAACAACATGATTATTAGGGTACGCATGGTATAGAATATTACCAAATACACACAATTATAATCAGTGTCTTTTAATAATAGATTGAAGAAATATCATGAGAAGAAAAACTGCATTAATTGACAATATCTAAAAATATTTTTTAGTTGATGGTTGAATCATTGTTTCTAGTTAGAGATAGTGCCAATTGAAAGTATGAATAAAATTTTTGAAAAAAGACAAAGGGAAAATTTTATAGATTTTCACAAATATAAACAAAATTATAATAAAGCTGAAATATTTTTATTTAAGATTTGTTGATAACAAAACTCAAATTGAAGAACTTTTGTTTCAGGAAATAGGATAATAACTTGATGAAACTGGACATTCTTCCTTTCTCTAGATCAGAACACCTTGTCCCTTTCAAGTGTAGTTTGGTTTTTTTGTTACTCTGTGTTTAATAAACTGACCAAAACTAAATTTGGCAGGGAAGAGCTTATTTGGCTACAAGATAGAGCTCATCATAGAAGGACAATGAGGCAGAAAATAGAAGCCAGGCTGAAGTAAAAACTGTGGAGTTACATGACTTACTTCCCTAGCTTATTACAGAACACAGGCCCATATGCCCAGAAATGACACTGTCCACAGAGTTCAAGGGTAATGTATCCATTATTAATCATAAACTATCCACAGCCATGCCCATAGGTCAGTCGGACGAAGGTCATTCCACAGTTGAGGGTCTGTCTTTTTGGAATGGCAAAATGACAACTGAAGTAAACTATGACAACATCATTGATATCCTTAAGGATATGACTGAACTGATATAAAGACATGCTGAAAGTATCAGGATGCAGCAGAGCTGTTAATAACCTTGACCACTACCCAACAGGTACACCAGTGAACTTCTCCTCTTTAACATATATAAAATATGTGTTAATCAAATGCTTAAAAACTGTCATTTTAATTATATTATTAGTTGTCCAAAAATATACCAGATTTATTTAAAATTCTCAACTTCAACTGTACCTCAATTTATTGAATAGGCACTTTTTTAACTTATAAAAACTGATCTGTAGCTTCAGAAACAACTCTTAGCTAGTCTATTCTATTATATGAGTAAAACTTTGGGACTACTGTACCTCATGATTGGAAACAAACAACACTTAAAAATGAAGTACCTATTTGCAGTACAAATATCTAGCTCCAGTAACCAAATTTTAATGATGCAGCAAGCCCTGAACCTAGAGGTCTGAGCACAACAATACCAAAAAATTTTTGTAGAAACTGCTTAACACTTCCTAAGGGTATATTCAAAATCTGTGTGTGGGAAGGTGATAGGATAGAAATGGAAATTACATTATCTGAATTTACTTGCTATATAATGTGACCTAAATATTGTTTCATTAAAATGATTCTAAAAAAAAAAAATAGTCAACTTTAACTTTAAAAAACAAAAGTTTTCTCTTGAGACACTTTTCCTGGTACAGAGACTCACATCAGTGTATACTATGCTCTTTATCACTTTTACCATATGTTCTAGCTCATATACTTATAGTTGTGTTTATTGAGTTGAATTACAATATTGTGAACCATACTTGGTTATATGTGTCCCAATGAGAATCAAAGTATAATATGCTCACGCTCATGTGTCCTGAATTTAGTGCCTTATAATTTTTGATTCAATGCTAAATCATTGATGTAACATATCTAAACATACTGCCGAGACTTTCATACAGAAAAGGGATGTCCTATATTTTCATTTACTAGAATAATAATCTCCAATTTGTTACATAAAATTTGAGGGTTTTATATATTTGGTTATAGAACCATGTCATATCAAGTTTCTAAAATAGGGACTGGCATGTCATAAACTTGTCATGAATTTTTTGTTGCCTGCATTAATAAATGAATAAACTAGTGAGTGAATAAATGAGTGACTGGTGATCTGTGCTATCCCTAATGCCATGAACATGTTGAGCTCTGGAGAATCTTCAAGGGACACAGCCAAATTTTACCAGATTGTAATTCAGTGTTTTATTTTAGTCACATAGCTCTATGTTTGGGTGAGATTGGATACCCATCTTTACAGGACCAGTGATGTTACTGCTCTGAACTAAATTAAACTTTAATTTGAAAAGACTTCCTTGCACACCAAAAGAAAGGCAAGGAAAATGCCTCATTTTTCTTCATGTTTCTAGATGAAGTGGGAATATTGCTAGGGCTTCATGAGCAAAACTTCATGTTCTATACAGCTGAACTAGAAGGTGTAAAGAAGTAAAGTTATTTAAAATACATTAGGAGAAAAACCAACAGAAATGGTTGAAACCTCCTATTCATTTTAAACTACAGTGACTACAATCAGCTTTACAAACTATGCATGTAGAAATCCCCCAAATGCTGTGCTGATGAAGTAAATGTGATGATCCCGAAATGATGGATTTTAAAACATCTCTTGCTTCTAAAAATGGGTTCTATCAAAACAGAAGCTGTCTTTCAAAGTCCCAAAGTCCAGGTGTCCTCATCATATAATTAACTTAAATGACTGCCTTTCTGCCAAAATTACAAAGGTGGGACAATTTATGAAACCACTATCCATCTTATAAAGAGTTTATAAACCCTTGCTCATGATTGGCTTCAAACTCTGATTAATAGACACTTTTCTATTCCAGACTTTAATTAAAAGAAATAAAAGCAGTCAAGTGTAGTCCATGAATGCCTTGGTGACAGAAAATAGTGTCATTAGAGAGATGGGAGATCAAGCTATGAACAAATTTACTGTGAAACCCAATAAGTAGATCCATATGCTGGTGATGAAGCCACTTTGGAAATTCCATGGAGGGTATGGGATCACAGAGATAGAAAAAAACACTAAATAACAGTGGGACACTCGGTTTTCAATGCAATCTGCTTTCACTTAGGAGAAGTGTGAAGCAAGTTTTCCCCTACTTATGTCAATGCAAAAGTTCATGAAAACAAAGATGATGACTTTGAATAAAATCTAACCCTCAAGTAGTATTATAGAATACAAATTACAAAGTTCTATTACGTAAAAAGAGCAACTTAGTATAATCATTAAACAAAAGTCATAAATGATTGTGAGTGGAAGAGAAAATGTGAATCATTTTAATATTATCCTAATCATTCACTTAGCACCCTTACAATAAAAGTTTGAGACACGTGGATTACAGAAAGTTGCAATTGAAAATGTATATTAATATCACAGGAAAGGTACTAATCAGTTGTCAACAGAAAACATCACCTGTATATTGGTTTATTAATATTTTCAGGCTATCCTTACAGTCCTAATTGAGAAAGCCCTGATCATAGAAATATTCCTCAAGATTCAGGACACTTTTCTTGATACATTACTTTACATGACCTTCACTTTCACAAACTACTAGGTGCATTTCCAACATGAATGTTTGTATTAGAACTAGAGAAGTCTTCAGGAAAGCATCTTAGATAAATATATTTTCCAAAGAAATGCTTCTTTCACCCCATTTAGTCTCGATTGTAAAGTGAGGCCCCAGGTCCTCAAGACTTTGTACTTCAGCACAGAAGGCAGACAGATACCAACAGAACAGTGTCAAACAGTGTAGAGTTATAATGGCTTAAAAAATAAAATCTTATGTCACAAGAAAAATATTAACATTTGAGCTTTTTTTCAGTATATCCTTTTTTCACATTATGGATGATTCTGCTTCAGACAGGTTTATACAAGATTTGCTGTGCACATTGACTGAAGAGTGAGTTGTAAGAATTAAAAGAGCCAAAAATATAAGTGAGGAATTTCATTGAAAGAGAAAAAATATATTCCCCAGAAAGAGAAAAATTTTAAGTAAGTAAATAAATAAGGAAAAACACAGCAAGGGGAATTGGATACTAACACAAGAGCCTCAATATTGATCTTCACAGAGTCACCTTTGGATATAGATGATTCTTCCTTTCTGCTTTATTGAAAACCATAATTAAGAGAACAGAAATAGAACCCTTATAGTATTTGTTTGCTAGAAATGGAAGTAAAAACTTCATGCACTATATAGTTTCTTTATCATTGAATTACACACCTAAAGTTCTTGTTTAAATTAAATTTAAATTCTCTATTTCTCTATGTACTTTTGTAGGTAGATAACTGTAAATGCTTAGTCATTATTTCCTTAAATATAGACCCTAACTTTCATATAAAATTTTACTTCTAATTCAGTCCAATATTCATTAGAAAGAAAATCCAATTTTACTTATGTATTATTGTTTTACATCTAGTTTCCTTCAAATATATTTCAATCATTTTCTGTGTTTTTACTAATTTATGTAATGTGTATAAAACTTGGACATAGTTGATAGTTGTAAGATTATAGTTGAATAAAGAATCTTCCTGCAAATGTTAAGAGCCATATACAATCTCTCTGTGTATTTAAATACCCTTTGTGAGTTAGATATAAAAATCTATGTCTCAGTGTTCCCTTGTGAAAGTCTTTTTTGAAGTAAAAGGATGTTCTAAGGGTCTTACAAAATACATTTCAATGGCAGAAGTGAAAATCAATTTAGTTACAACTATCCAAGTTCGTATTATTGCTACAGTCATAATTGTTCATGCTACAGTGTTCACTAATTATAGTAACCTCTAGTCTACCTGGGACACTGCATATAACTAGGCACAGCTCCTGGAGATTCCAAGCCTCCACTGCCCCTGACTTTATCCATCAACTTGACTGCTACAAATCAAAAAAATCATGAAGAAGTCCTAATGATCAGCATCTCAGAATGTGAATATTTAAACATAGAGTTTTTTAAGTTATCAACTTAAATTTAAATATAGGTACTGGAGAGGAAGATATTGCAAAGTGATTAGAATATTTCCTCCTGCTGACAAGATCCAGGTTGGGATCTCAGCCATGACATATTGCTCACACTCTCAGAAACTCCAGCTCCAGAGATCTGAAACTCTTGTTATGGATTGCATGAGCACCATATATGTTTGTGATATACATACATGTATTCAGGAGCTTATGTACATGCAAAGTGAAACAAGTAAATCTTAAAACAAAGGCATGATAACAGTTTTAATCCAATATGAATGGTGACATTCAGGAGTAGGAAGATGTTCTAATAGTCCATGCACATACAATACCAACCATATGAAGAAAGATACCACGAGAACGTGACCATCTAAAAACTATAACAGGACTCAGAAGAAACTAAACATGCACTAAACTGTCTCCAAATACCAGCCCCATAGGTCTGAGGAAATAAAATTCTTTTGTTAGAACCATAAGCCCTGAGCATACCAAAACACTAACATAAACCCCAAAGTTGTTTACTAAGTAGTAATGATGAGGTGTAGTATAAGAATGATAGTGTTAATGTTAAAATAATTTCTGTTGACAAGAAGGCTTATATGCTACTTACCAAAAAGCTAGAATTTGCGAATTTTTCTAAAACCAATGGGTACTGGAGACAAAAGACTTTTTTAAAATCTATTTTAGTAATCTCAAATGGAAAAGAAGAAATTTTCAAGAAGAAACATATTGAACCTAAATAAGTTTATGACTGCTGAGATACTCCTCTGATTTGGGACGTATCTTACTATTTTGTCAGGCAAAACAAGAGAAAACAGGTCTTAAAAATTGTAAGAGATTATTTATAGTGGAAACATCAAGGGACCGTCTAACTGAAGATATCCAATAACAATTTATAATCTCCAATAGGAATTTGCCAAAAAAGGTTATACTTTAAGAATTAAAAAAGCCTTCTTGAGAATACAGAACTATGATTACCCATGTACATTCAGAATAATATTTCAAGACAAATTTTATATTACATTTTTTTATCCTGCCAGAAAAAGATATTTCCAAGAAAAAAAAATCTGTGTCATTACTAATTTTAGATTATAAATGGAAATATGCATTTTGGAATAGTTTGCTAAATAATAAATTGAACACATATTTCCTGATGTAATATACATATTATGTAACACATGCACACAAAACTATTCTATATGAAACCTATCTTCTGGACAAAACAAAAAACAAAGAAAGAAAATTGTTAGATGAACAAAGAAAAACATATTACTAGAGATGGAATAGGTAGAAAAGGAGTTGTCAAAAGAACCATCATGAACAAGATCAGTACTAGATGTCACATGAATGTTGTATTGTTTCAGGCCTGGACTTTTGGGGCCTAGCCCTGAGATTCAGACCCATTCCCAGCCCTACTGCTGCTTAGCACCAAATAATTACACAAAGACTTACATTAACTTTACATGAATTGACATGGGGACTTGACATATAACTTGCTAACTCTTTATCCTTAAACTAAGCCATGATTCTTATTCTGTTCAGTCATGTGCTTTGGTACCTTTTTTTACAGCAGCATGGTTGCCCTCTGCATCTGCTGGCTTCTCTGGCATGTCTGTGGCATCTCTGTCTATTCTACATGTTCCCAGAGTTTTCCCAGTCTGTTAGCCGTGTCCACACTTCCTCTCTGCCTTCAGCCAATCAGCATTTTATTAAACCAGTAGGTGGGATAATTATTTACAATGTAAAAACATAATCCTACTATGTTTTCTTTTTTCTTTTAAAACAATAACCCCAAATCTAATATTCTTTTTTTCTCCATTATCTCTAACAACTTATAACCAACACTGTAAACAAAGACAAACATTCATAATCCATCTTTTTTTTGAATGTGGCCATAGTTCTCTAGGTTCCTTCATGCTAAATTGGCCCCACTGACAATCCCATGGGGACCCAAAGAAAAATTTAGGATTTTAGACAAGTCTTTAGTGGAGTTGTCTCTAAGGCTGAGTAATCTCAGTCACTCTCTTTGAAGTAGTTTTGAATACAGAGCTCAGAAGAAACTTCAATAGAGGTGCTCTAAAATGATGAATCATCTGTGCCATCCATTTCCACTGGAGACTTTTAGGGGGTTCTTCCTCAATCAAACATTATTTTATATTAACCAGGAATAAAACCACAGCCTCTCATTTTCTGTGCAATTGAAAACCTCTTCCCCGAAGTAACATATCTTTTGATTTAAAATTTAAAGTCAACTTATTTACAAAATATATAGATTAGATTAATTCATCAGCATTTATAATCAAATGTCTTCTAGCAGCTTTACTACTTAATTTTCAGTCAGAAAACTTAAAGACAAAGCAATAACATATAGTATCCAGATAGTCTTTGTAGTTTCCATCTTTATGTGGCTTATTATTATTTTCTCTGTTGTGGTGGGATCCTAACAGCCTCTTTTGAATGGGGTTGGTCACTCCTGTTTCAGGAGCCCAGGACCCTGGATAAGCATCTTCGAACCTTATCAGCTGACACCACCACACTCTATTTCTTTTTTAAGGACTTTATCCTTTTTCCTTTTTCTTTTCTCTCTCAAGCACATACCTACCTACCTACCTACCTACCTACCTATATATATATATATATATATATATATATATATATATAGGTGTGTGTGTGTGTGTGTGTGTGTATACACACACACACTGTAAACCATTTAGAGTCTTTTTAAATCTATCTTTACCATGTATCTCTTATTTCTTATCTCATTCTCTTTCTGCCCATACCTTTAGTCTGTCAAGGTGTGGCTAAGGATTAAAACTGGTTCCACCCAGCTCTTAGTCTAGCTTCATAGGATTTATCTTTTTTGCAGAGATACTGGTAGAACCCACAATTAACACTCAGGAATTTTAGGATGCATATAATTACCACATAAAGCACTGCCACCTGTTGCTCTTGAATTCCATTTAAGTATTTGGCATCAGAGTTTCTTAAAAGACTCACAAGTATTTTCCCAATAACACTGAGTCAGGAAGATTCTCTTTAAAAAGCCTAGCCTTTGCAAGCCACCAGCAAACAGAGCTGATCCAAGAAAACAAAGCCACTAAAAAGCCATCTTTATCTCTGTTCCCCTTTAGTCTTTATTAATAGAAACCTTAAATCTACCATATACAACTCCTTGTTTACATTGAGGCTCAAGAACTTGCCTTGTTCAGTTTAAATTGCATGCAGCAAACATGCCATTTTATAATTTATTCCCATACACCACTTAGACTCTTTACCATGGACCACTTGAAAGACACAAATTGGAAGTTGCTTTTGGTTCATTTCTGTGTTCTAGACCATTTTTAAGTTTTCTGTGGCTTTATATGATTATATTTTACTCAGGTTGGGCACCATTTGTTGTATTGTTTCAGGGCTGGACTTTCAGGGCCTACCCCTGAGATTCAGACCCACTTGCAGCCCCACAGTTGCTTAGCACCAAATAATCACACAAAGTCTTACATTAATTTTATGTGGATTGACCTAGGGCCCTGGCATATAACTTGCTAACTCTTTACCCTTAATCTAACCCATCATTCTTATCCTGTTCAGCCCCATGTCTCAGTACCTTTTCTCAAGCACCATAGTTACCCTCTGCATCTGCTGGCTTCTCTGGTATCTCTGTGGGATCTCTGCCTATTCTACCTGTTCTAAGAGTTTTCTTAGTCTGATAGCTATGCCCACACTTCTTGTCTGCCTTTGGCCAATCAATATTTTTATTAGACCAGTGGGCCAGACAATTATTTACAATGTAAGAACATAATGAACTTAAAAATAAATGATAGGCTAGTTACATAAGGTGGAGCTTTTAGAAAGTAGACAAAAATTTCAAGTGGCTAAAGTATTTCTTAATTCTGGATAGTAAAGAAACAGATGTTAGAAGAGTTTGAATGTTTGAAATTACAAGGACTTCTCTATGAAGTTATTCGTAAGACATAGTGGAAGAATGCATCAGATTTTACTGTTCTGCATCTCAGCTCAGGTCCAAGAGAGTATATACAGTTCACCTTCTATCTCACTTGCTCTCTAAACAAAGATTATATTATGTTGATCCTCAGATGAGCAAATTTACATGTTCCAGAAGAGTGTTATGTGGGTAGCATTATTCATTGCTCTCAATATTTGTTGTACTTTTTTATGCAGAGTCAGGTTTAATTTAATCCTACTTTTTATAAGTGTTAGAAGATATTTTCAAAATGTGGTATATATGGAGGAGCTATTATATTCAATCAATGCCAAAAAAGTAAAACCAATTAACATTAATAAAATCTTGTATAGAGTAGGAATTATGGTGGTTAGCAGGATAATCACATGATTTATGACAGACAGTGTTCTACTGAGTAAATGGCCTAGAAGAAAGTTGAACTTGTAATATTAGATGATATCAACTTTTCAGGAAATACATTATTGAGTTTGGGGTATATTTCTTATGTATTTCCATTAAGACAAATAAGCAAATAATTCAAGCTTACTCACTATGGAGATCTTTGGTGATGTGATTTCAGAAACTGGACCAAAGTATATTTCAGGCCACCTGAAAGACAACAAGGACATTGAAAAGTGAAGTCCTGGGAGGTTATAGGCCCCAGTAGGGAATTTAGCAGCATTGTTTTCTTAAATGACATGTCAAACTGCTCTAAATATATGTCCATAAACATAGAAAAATGTTGCTTTCAGCCTTGATCACAAATTTTTTTTCAGACAATGAATAGAGGCAAATACAGAGACTCATGGTGAAAAGTAGCTGTTGAATACTTATCCCTAAACAGAAAATCTATTTCACCCCCTTTAGTATTCAAGAAAACTTTAGGAAGCCATACCTGAGAGGAAAAAGAGCTAGATATAGAACTGTGGAATGCTCTTCTATACATGACATAGCCCAATATTGTGATCATAAAGTCAAATGGTCGATTTCCATTGGCCTCAAAGAAAAGTGAGCCTGTCAACAGACAATGAAAGATGGTTGAGTGGCTTATGGGGCCTTCTATGTCCTGAGGAAATATTAGATACTGAGTTATATTGGGAGGAGTCATTTTCTTTAGTTGTGTGATCTCCAATGGATAAATCCATGTTAGGTTCACATAGAAAACCCTGGTCGCATTTAGTGGCTCACAAAATCAAACAAAAATACATCAGCTACTGAAAGATTTATTTTTTAAAAAGGAGATAGCTGATAACATATGAGAGAGATATGTTTATGTGAGGTGATAGTCATTATAACACAATATACAAATATAAAATTGTCAATGAATAAATGTAATGAGAAAGTGTGCCAGTCTGGGACAAAATTTTTCCAGTGCCATATAAGCAGCTTCAGCTTACTTTAATCCACTATGCATTATTGACAATAGAAAGAAAAAAAATGCTCTCATAATTCTCTTCCCTCTACAATATATAATTATGAAGGACAAAACACTGCAGTGTACATTGTATTTTATGCAAATTAGCTCAACTAATGGAATGTACCCATTTTCTCATTTATGAACATTCTGTAGCCTATAGCAGAGCAATCTTTCAAATTCTTGGTACCATCTGTTGGACTACCACTATGTAATTTATATTCAGGTTAACTGTTGTACAGGATTATTGTATAAGTTTTCATGCTAGACTCCAAACATCAACAAACAAGGGGAAAAGCCCCGTTTGAAATAAGAATAAAACGTGCAGCATATTTACTGATTCAATCGAGAAAAATTAAAGCATCATGGCTTGGAGAAGTTCAAAACAACATTAGCCTGAATAAAATCATGTTTATGCTTACCAGCTCCACTAATCCAGAAACTAAACATTTTACAGCATCAACTTAAATCGTGAAATCTCACATATAACAAACAAAGCACTAGCAGGCTTGTGGTTTTATTTTATAGGTTTAATAGATTGATACCTTTACATGCACTAATTTTCATAAATAGACTACTTAAGCTTATGATAAAATACACAATATGACCACGAGATTTGTTAGGCAAAGCATGAAAATAAGCTGAGTAGCCCATATAACCTACATTGAAATGTATGGCAAAGTTAGACAAGAAAGCTACTTAAGAGTGGGATTATCCTAGCCTGAGAAGATTAAGATCAACCTGCTTATTTTACACTCATATCATTTTTTAACGAGGAGGGAAGTGGGGTCTTCTGACCAGCTGAGACATTTTGTATCATGAGATATCTTATAATGCAAGCTCATCATCCCTGGTGATTCTTCCAATGTCCTTAAACTAACATACACACAAAGCAAATTATTTCTGATTTATTCTCTAGAAAGTGAAAGAGGTTGCTGTACCAAAACAACTTCTCCATTCACTTGAGAAGTATGTTTTTAATTCCCATAGTAAATATTTTATTCTTTTCTACATTTTGTAGCTACACTGGAGCATACTACAATGTATTTATTCCTTCACTAGTACTTATTGAATGGAAACCAATATGCATTTAACAAATAAAGGGTAGTAAGGAAATAACTCTACAATCCATGGTAGTATTTACACAACAAAAACAAGGTGTTGTGTAAGAGTAAAAATTCACAAGCAAAATATAATAACTAATCTTACAGATCCCAACTTCAGGATCTTCTCAATATCAAGCTAGATTTTTATGCTGACAAAAATGTTCATTTCTTACTGACAATGGAAGGACTGTCTCAAAAGCAAGAGATATAGAAGACTTTGTGACCTGGAAAATTAATTCAGAGATTAATCAGAATAGTAGTTTTGTGAGCACCGAATGGCATGCAAAATGAGTTAAAATATATGAAAGACAAAAGAGGATGTCTTAAAAAGTTCTTTAAGTTGCCTGGTTAGATTATACCACAGATACATCTGTAACTATGGAAAGAAATTGATGGGACAAGAGAGAGTCTCCTCTGATTCTCTCAGTATGTGTGTGTGTGTGTGTGTGTGTGTGTGTGTTTCATTCTGATATGTAGCACCTGGCACTCTCTTCATGGAACATTTCTGGCCCTGGGGGATTGTAGCTCCCTGTCCCGTGCTCCATGCCAAATCTGTTAACTAATTTCTATCCAACTCCTGCCTCAAAATACGACACACTATTAGGATCAAATTACTCCCTTGCTTTTTTTTAGGTCAAAATTCCTTACTCAATGTAAATCAGTACACAGTTGGCTTCTGGCAGACCATATCTGAGAAAAAAAAAATGCATCTTACTATGACCTTCTGGCTTTTTCTCTCCAATCCCCACTTCTACCTTTATCCACAAGGGTGGTAGAAATGAAAGTTGTAACAGTTGTTACCTTTTACCCTTGCTAATCCTGAATAATTTTCTACTGACTACAGTACAGATATAGAAAACTACTAACAAAAGCTGAATTTTCCTGAAATATTGGGTGCTAATATTGAATTTTAAAGATCAGCACAGGTCCTTATATGAAAAATTAGTATCCATTTTTGTATTTTAGGATGCTGGGAGAATTGGTAAGAAGTAGAGCATAGTGAGATCTCTGTAAGTAGAAGGTAGATGGAACCTTGAGCATAAAAGAAAATAGTAGAAAACCAGTTTTCTACTATTTGTCTTATTTATCAGCCATGAGGAGGATAGGTTTGATCTTCCAGAGGCCCTGTCATTATATGAAACACCAGCAAGGAACCAAGTATTCAATTTCAGGTGGAAAAAAAGCCTTTGAACTGTTACCCAAATTAGACTCCCTCTTTTCTTAATGTGTTTATATGAGATATTAGTGATAGTAACAGAGAACTCTGAGGAGACAGTGCAGCAGAGGTATTCAGAGTCATAAATAATGACAAAGGAGCTGGAGAAGATCTCAAATCTAATCTTTCTTAGGTGTGAAAATTGCCATAGCAATCAAAGGAGTTATGTGATATGTCTATAGAAAGCAGAATGCTACTTCTAAGAAGTAAACAGATTCTGGTGAATTATTCTCTTATTTTTGTATGCATGGCCATCAAATCAGCAATCAAATTAATTATCTTATTTCATGGGATAAAATGTACAATGAAATAACCAAACTGAGAGAGCAAAAGAAATTAAGTAGAAAGAACAATGGTAGCAGGTTGTAGAATCAGATTAAAGAACAATGAATTACAAGAGACTTAAGAACACAGCTGAAAGTTCTAGAATAATTAGAGGCAA
Source organism: Phyllotis vaccarum (assembly GCA_033318265.1). Taxonomy (NCBI): domain Eukaryota; kingdom Metazoa; phylum Chordata; class Mammalia; order Rodentia; family Cricetidae; genus Phyllotis; species Phyllotis vaccarum. Next base: position 119,194,843 of record JARWLC010000002.1, on the reverse strand, counting down.
ACTCACTTAGAAGGAGTAGAAGGCAGGAAATAATCAAACTCAGCGCTGAAATCAATACAATTGAAATGAAGAGAATACAAAAAAAAAATCAATGAATCAAAGAGTTGGTTCTTTGAGAAAGTTAACAAGATAGACAAATGCTTATCCAAACTAACCAAAAGGCAGAGAGAGAAGACACAAATTAAAAAAAAAAATCAGAAATGAAAAGTGAGACATAACAACAGACACCCAGGAAATCTAGAAATTAATAAGGTTCCAAAACCTATAGTCCACTGAATTGGAAAGTTTATAAGAAATGGACAGCTTTCAATATTAAATAAAGAACAGGTAAATTATCTAAATAGACATATAACCCTCAAGAAAATTAAAGCTGTTATTTATTACAAGTCTCCCAAGCAAAAAAAGACCAGGACCAGATGGTTTCAGTAAAGAATTCTACTTGACATTCAAAGAACACATAATATTCATCTCCTCAAACAGTTTCATACAATAGAAATCAAAAGAACTTTGCCAAACTCTTTATATGAGGCTACAATCACACTGATAACCTAGCCACTCAAAGATGCAACAAAGAAAGAGAATTACAAACATATCTCCCTAATAAACAAGAGTGCAAAAATATACACTAAAATAATGGCAGGCTGAAATAAAAAACATATCAAAAAATCATCAACCGTGATCAAGTAGGCTTTATCTCACAGATACAGGGACAGTTCAGCATAAGAAAAACTGTCAATGTCTTCAATCATAAAAACAACCTGAAAGAAAGAACCATTTGATCATCGCCTTAGATGCTTAAAAAGCCTTTGACAAAATCCAACACTTTCATGATAAAATAGTATTCAATGTCTTGGGGTAACACTGAACTAAAAAGAGACAGACCTGTATGATAAGAACTTTGTCACTGAAGAAATAAAATGAAGATGATATCAAAAAATGGAAAGAACTCTGTTGATGTGAGAATGTCTTTCTGTATGCTGTGAATATCAATCTTTAAATAAAGGAGCTGTTTTGGTCCATGACAGGCACCATAGAAAAAGTAGGTGGGGAATCAGAATAGGTAAGTAAGGAAGGGGAGAGTCAGGGACAGACTGAGCCAGCCTCCCAAGAAGAACCATGTAAGGAACACAGGTGAGCCATGGGCCATGTGGCAGACAGCTTAGTGAGAATGGATTGATTTAAGATGTAAGCACTAGCTAGCAATGTGCCTGAGCCCAAGGCCAAACAGCATGAACTTATTATAAACATCTGAGTCATTTCTGGGGGCCTGAGCAGCGGTGGGCAACTAAGGGGTCCGGGGCTGCAGGTCTGTGGGTCTGGACCTCTGTCCACCTGGGACCAAGAAACCTCATTGTAATACTCTGTAGTGGATTTATGATGCTACATTGTAAATAACTGACCCACCTATGAGTTTAATAAAAAGCGCTGATTGGCCAAAGGCAGACAGGAAGTGTGGGTGGGGCTACCAGACTAATAAAACTCTGGAAACAGGAAGAAAAGAGCAGAATGCGAGAGAAGCCAGAAGAAGCAGAGGACAACTATGCTGCTCTGAGAAAAGGTACCAAGCTGCATGGCTGAACAAGATAAGAGTCATGGGTTAGTTTAAGGATAAAGAGTTAGCAAGTCATATGCCTGGGCCTTAGACCCATCAGCTTAAAATTAATGAAAGCATCTATGTGTCTCTGTGGGACTGTGGGACTGCAGGTCTGTGGGTCCAAACCTTGAGGGTTGGTCCAAAAGTCTGGGCCAGAAAGAACATACTACAGATCTCCCATGCTCCTAGATAGGAAGAATCAACATAGTAAAAATGGTAATTTTACAAAAAACAAACTACAGGCTCGGTGAAATCCTCATCAAAATCTCAACACAATTTTTATAGATTATTAAAGAACAATATTCAATTTCATATGGAATAACATGATTGCCAAAACAATTCTGCTCAATAATAGAATTTAAGAAGGCATTACCTTCCCTGATTTCAAGCTATACTATAGAGTTATAGTAATAAAAACAACTTGGGACTGGCATAAAAACAGACTTGTGGATCAGTGGAATCAATAAAATTGAAGTCCAGACCTTAATCCATGTACATATGGATCCCTGATTTTTGAAAAAAAAGGCCAAAAATATACAATGGAAAAAAAAGTATCTTCAACAAATGGTGTTGGCATGACTGAATGGTAGTATATAAAAGAATGCAAATAGATTCATATCTATTTGCAACAGAGAGGGAGAACAAAGAAATGGATATCTTGATAGAGGGAGACACTGTGGGGTTCGAAAGATACATGGTGCTACTGAAACTTCCAAGAACACACTAGATGTCCCTGACTAGGACCCCAAGCAATAGCAGAGAGGGTGCCTAAACAGGACTTCCCCTATAATCAAACGAATGACCACCCTAATAATATTATAGAACCTTCATCCAGCAATGCATAGAGGCAGAGCAGAAGCAGAGATCCATAGTTAAGCACCAGGTTGAGCTCACAGTCCAGGTGGAGAGAGAGAGAGAGAGAGAGAGAGAGAGAGAGAGAGAGAGAGAGAGAGAGAGAGAGAGAGAGAGAGGAGTATATAAGCAAAGGGATCAGTATCATAAGGAGGAGACCCACAGAGATGGCTGACCTGAGCTATTGGGAGCTCACTGACTCTGAAATAATTGCTTAAGAACCATCATGGAAAGAAACTAAACTCTTCAAAGGTAGACAGCTGGCAAAAAGCACAGGCAGTTTGTGGAGCCTATTGCAGTATGAGCAGAGTATGTTCCTGGTGCATGAACAGACATCTCAGATCCCATTCTCTATGGAAGAACACCTAACCCAACCTTAATACTGGAATGAGGAACTCAGACCTACTTCAATTGGATACACAGACTGAAGTGAGCAACAGTAGGACTCCTTGCTTTTTTTTTTTTTTTTAATTGATAGGAGGATGGGGTGGGAAGACAGAGAGGACAATGGAAGGTTTAGGAGGAGGAAAGGGAGGGGGAGCAGTAGTAGATATGGAAACAAACTTTTAAAATAAAAATAAACAATATAATAAAATTTAAAAATGTCTAGAAAAAAGAATAGTGGATTATTCTGTATTAGTCAATTAGGCTCTTTACTAGTTCTAAAATTTTTATTTTGAGAAACAACACTATGAACAAAAAATAACAATACTCTCTTGAGGTACATTGCTTTGTAATTAGCATTATAGATTTTATTACTTAACTATGCCATTGTAGGCATTTCTAAAATATTAAAGTACATTCTGGTTACATACTTCATGAGCCCCAAACCATTTACATAATTTTATTTCACATTCATAATACATCCTTGATTATTTTACTGACTTGTTACTTATTGGAAGAAACACTTCTGTGTACTGATAGAAAGTGCTTAAAATTCAGGCAACAGAGAAGTATGAGCATGGCTAGAGTGTAAACCAGGGACATTTAGAAGTGTCACATTTACAGAGTTACTTGCCTAGGTGTTTCTACTCTTACAATACTGAAGACAACCTTTTAATTATATTATTAGATTCATACAGATGCCTACTAGTTTTATATCTAAAATAAATAAAATTCAATGAATATGCAGCACATCTGTCTGGTCACATCCAAGGACATGCTTGCTATCTTATAAAAAGAAAACCATAGCTGGGCATCAGGTACTCACATTTGAATACACAGATTCCACACTTGTTAATATTAAAATGTAAACTCAGAAAGGAAAGAAAAGTCAATATCTGCTTTTATGGGTGGTATTAGGATTTATTCACTGTTGGTATGACTTCTGTGAATATTCAAATGGGTAAATAACACTCTTAATTTTTCTTTAGTTTAATCAGACTGTTAAAAAGAAATGTTACAATAAGAAAAAAACATAAAGACAAAAAAAGACAAAAGGTACAGTATGATGCATCACAGGAATTCTTAGAACCATTAATACTGTGCCTACTCATGAGATATTGGGGGCTGTGTACACAGAAAGAAGGAAGCAGTGAATATAGGCAAGACTTTGAGGCACTCACTATCCTCTATACCCACAGTGATCCCTGTCACCTTTCTCTGAAGAACACACAGTTAAGTTGGCTTAGTAAAAAACAATTAGTAAAAGCTCAGACTTGCAAGTAAGAGTAAGATGCAGAAAAATTATATGTTGTCAAGTCCAAGAGATAAATGTTGCTGTAAAATTATGGGACTGACAGGCAACTAAAAAGCACTCCTTTCTTCTAAGCGGGTAACTACAAATTCTACCAAGGAAAATAGAAGCAGAGCACAGACTTTTAAAAGGTAAAAAGATTTGATGACAGAGATACCTCTGGAAGTAAAAGAAAGACAGACCAATGTCTAAATATATGCTTCATAAAAATGTTTCTTTATTCAGAGAATGGACTTTAGAATGGTATATATATGCACCTTTCCTCAAAGACATCTCACCACATTCTCCGTGGAAGAGGGAGTAGCATTGCTCACCTAGGCTGCATTCTTTGTGTTTTTATATCTCCATTCCTGCCTAGAAGGCACAAGATAGAAATGAGTCATCCATAGCATATGTCCCAGTCTGCATCATCTCTTTATATACAATTTTCAGCCAAAAAAGAATTAACCATTTCTTTTTTAATTTCAATGGAATTTAAAACACCCTACACTGAGCCAAAAATTGTGGACTACTGCCTGTTTAGCTGTGAGTTTCAGATAATAATCATGTTATTCTATTACTTTATGGGGCTATATCTCACTTTCCAGCCCAGAAAGTAAACACATGATCCCCTGCATCCATCTCAGGACATTTGAGGGAGAAAAGGTGATAGCACCAAAGACCATTAAGGTTTTTTAAAACATCACCTTTCTCATTAGAACTGAAAAATGGGCCTGAGAACATCAGTTATGGCAGTTGACTAGATAAAACTTCAGAAAGATAGTCCACACAATGAAAGGTGAGACAAATTGCCATGATAAGGTGTGTCAGCAGAAGGCTGATGCTGCAGGAATAGAATGTCTTTGTATCTGCAGACATTCATTAAGAAGGCTTATGTCAGAATGGCTTGCACAGAGAAATGAGGACAGCAAAATTCCCAGAAACACCTGAGCACAGATATTAATACCATTAGACTTCAGCATCCTTTCTACAGATTGCACACTAGCTCTAATATATGCATTTAGAATATATGTGTCAGAAAAAAATATTTTAAAATAATAATTTAATTACTCAATATATAATTAAAAATAAAAATTAATATTCAAGTTTTATTAAATTGATTCTTACTCTTTCAGTAAATTCTGATTATTAATTTTGAATAATTATGCAAATCCAACTGTGTCTCATTAGTTTAGGAAACACAGTTTTATTTCCTGGTGGGATATTAAAAAATAATGACACTTCAAATAAAAAAATGATTTCAATTTCAAATTATATCAATAATATTTCCAAAACATTCTTTCTTTAAAATAGCATCATTGCTCAAGTGTCCATTTCCCCACAGTGACCCTGAAAGGATTTGTTTTGGTGAGAGAAACAACTTCTTAACTCTCAAAAGATATTGCGAACAAGGCATGTTTTTATTTAAACTGCTTTTCAAGTTTTTAATTAAAAAGCATCTTACATCTAGAGAATATTTACAGCTTTACTCCATAAATTTTCTTTTTATAAGCGGAATTTATTTCAGAACAAGATGAAAAGGCCTTCCAGAAAGCAGAGATCTGAAGTGAGGAAATTACGTTTTGGAATATTAAACCCTCTGATGTAATTGTGCAGAAATCAGAAAATGACATTCCTACCAGCCATGACACTCCCACCTTCCTGCCGTAAATTTTATTTCTGAGTTAAATATTGGCCCCTTGGATGAATTCTCCTACTTCTTCACCGTGCTGAGAGAACTCTTGATTAAGTGGCCCTCATGGTCTCAAGATTGCTGATTTTGACAATAAAATTTTGTCTGTGTTTAGGAGATTATTGCATGAGCTCATAGATTTATCATCCAACCAAGTAAAAGACAAACTGACACTCTAATCCAACATCTTTTTCCAGAACACATTCAATGCTCTAGACTCAATTTGGAGATTGTGGCAAAGCTGAATTTCATAAAAGACACCTTCTTAGGCCAGGAATGGAAAACATAAAGCCAAGAAGAACAGCAAGCACAAGACAATATGACATTAGGTATCTTCTTAAGGAGAAACAATTAATTTGATGTAAGGAGAAGCTTCTGAAGGCCTCAAAAAACGTCATGTCATAGGACCACTTTTCAGAGAGATGATAGGATAAGGTTTATGTAAGTATTCATAGTAGTGCCTTATTATTATGCTGACTAATAGAAAATGAAACATTAATTTTAAAAGGTCAGAGAACTTAAGTGGAGATTGCTCCAAACATAAAACTGACCAACAGCCATTTACAGTGTCCTCAGCATCATTAATTATCAGAGGAAGACAAATTGCATGCCATCACACAAAGGTTCATATCAGAGGAAGAAAGAGACAGCAAGGTGAATACTATTAGAATTCAGACAATAATGAATATACCCTATTGCTCAATATTTTGGTGAATTAATTATTAGATATTATAAAATTTCATCAAATAGAATCACAGTGTACAGTTGTTTTATGACTTCAGGCCTAAGAGAAATGAAGCCTATAATGCCAATATCTATGCTCCTTTGTTAATTGTAGTATTACTTATGATAGACAAGACTTAGAGACTACCCATATCCTAAGTGAGGATGTTCAAAATCTGTTTCTATCTTTATAGATCTCTATACTCTGTTCTCTTTATAAATACATATTATTTATATAATCTATCAATGTCATCAATCTGTAGTGGGAGATGTCTTCTTATCTATATGAATTCACATATATTTAGGCAACATTATAGATATAGATGTATGTGAATATTATTACTCCTTAAGTTTTCAAAATGTTGTTATTTTCCTACACAATGGATGAACATTATGCTATGTGCAATAAGTTATACCAAAGAGGGATAGTTTTCAAATGTAATCTACCTACAAAGTTTTCTAGAAGAGTAGACTGATGCTGAATAGAGTGCAATAAAATGACATAAGGGTGGCAGACATGTTAATCAAAGTCTATTAATTTCAGTTATAACATGAATAAAGTACATATATTATAAGATGGTGACAATATCAAGTAATATTTCAATGCATATTGGACATTTTCTCAGAGTATACTTTTTCAGTGCCCTGACCACATCCAAACAGACTCAAATGTACATCCTTGTATGTTGAGGGATAGATTAATACTTTAGTTGTAGCGACTATGTCACAGTGGATACTATAGATCTATATAGTCTTGTATATTATTTATTGCATAAATTTTATTTGGTATTATAATAAAAACATGGAGCCAAAAAGTGGGGAAAACCTCAAATATCAGAGAGACAGAGGAACAAGCCATTTCCAGTTCCTCAACTCCTAAGATCAAAGAGGGTACATTCTGGTCTCTACAAATCTTCTGATTCAATGCCTGTCAGTTCTCATTTGAAGGAAAGCACAGGCAAAAGAAAATGCCTGTCTCCTTAATCTCTGCCCAGCTATCTCACTTCCTGTTTCAATTTTCCTAGTGCTAGGATTAAAGGGGTGTGGCACCACTGCCTGACTCTGTTTGGTCTTGAAATCACAGAGATCCAGAGGATTTTTGCCTCCTGAGTGCTGGAATTAAGACATGTATCACCATTCTCTGAACTGCATGTCTCGACTCTTTTAGTGTCTCTGACCTCTGATGTATCAGGCAATTTTTATTACATATATCCCCACATATATTTCTTGCCTTAAATGTATATTTCAAATACACCCTTAATGAAAGAGGTGAATAGCTGAATAAATCATTAAACTAAGAGCCTGTATTCTTTTAATGTCACACAGATATAAACTCTGCTTTGTAAATGACCCTGAAATTCTGATACCTACAGCAGATCTTATTCCTGTTTCTAGTCAAAATTTGTATTCAAAAGATTCCCTCACCCTCAGTACACCCTTGTTGTTACAATTGATGTAGTAGTTACAATTTTCATCTGTACTGTGTATTGTTTCTCACTTTCTAGTGACGTCTTTATTTTTGAGCCATATACTCTTGACCCTTTGAGCTTTTCTTCTTTCTTCCAAATTACTGTTTGTACAGTAATGTTGCAGTAAGTAGTATTTTATAAGTCAATGCCTTTCTATGCTCATAGCCTTTCTAGTTTCACAGTCTTAGTCATAACTGGATAGCTGCATGTTCAAATACTCCCCTTGTATTCCCTTTCTAATCTTACAGACTTTAATTTCAGTGAATAGATTAAGTTCTCTATAGAAAATAAACCTTCAATAACTCTTATAGACTGTCCTTTTCAAAATGACAAGAATACATATCATTTTTCTCACTATATACACTACCTCAGTCTATATAGTAATATATTATTTTATTTTTTAATTTAATTTTATTTTTTAATTAAAAAATGTTATTTCCATTAATATATCCCCTGTTTCCCCTTCCCTCTCCCCACCCAATCCCTCACAGCAAGCCCTCAGCCTCTCCCATCTTCATTCACCCATTCCCTCCCCTAATGGGTCAAGAAGTCTCAAACACAGCACATCCACTCCAGGCAAGTCCAATTCACTCATCCCAAAGTCAGTGCTGGGGTGGGTGTTCCTCTACAGGGAATAAACTCCAAGGTTTCAGTCCATGAACAGGAACATAGTGTGATCCTATCCCTTGTGGTTCCATACTCTGATCATGCCAGTCGAAAGCTGCCCATCCCTAGAGGGCCAATCTCAGGCTCCTGAGGGAGCTCCAGTGGCAATTCCCTATCCAGAGGGCTCCACAGAGGTCCAGCCAGCCATTACCTTGGGAAACTTCCTGATAATCCCTAACCCCCTGCTCATTCAGACTCTCCTCACCTGCTCTCAGATGGACCAGGAGCTGAGAGCTCAGCAATGGATCTCTGCCTCCTCCTCCATTGCCTGTTGGATATAGGTTCTGCAATGAAATCTAGGGTGGTTACTCATTTGATTATAGGTGCAGTCCCATTTATCCACCACCTCCACCATTATTTAGAGCCTTGGCCAGGGACATCCTGTGAGTTTCTGGATGTTTCCCTAGCACCCAGTCTCTTCCCAATCCCACCTTAGCTTCCTCTATCAAGATATCCATATCTATCTCCTTCTTTGCTCCTCTCACTCAACTCTCTCCTGTCAAGATTTGTTCCCATCTCCTCTAGGGTGCAACACGTTATGACCTCAATTTGCTAAGGTGATATTCTCTATTTTCTCTTTCTAGGGGAATCTCTGGTTGTCTCTTAAATTTCTTCTAATCCCAAGCTGTTCAGCGGTTGTGGTTTGCAGCTTGCATATTCTTTGCTTTTTGTCTAAAATCCACTTATGAGTGAGTACATCCCATGTCTATCATTCTGGGTTTGTGATACCTTGCTCAGGAGTATATTCCCCAAGTCCATCATTTTAGTGAAGTATAGACTTTCAAAGTATGATAATTCTCTGGATTTCCTGGGTGTCTGTTGTTATGGCCCCCTTTTCATTTATGATTTTGTTAATTTGGATACTCTCTCTCTGTTTCATAGTTACTTTGGATACATGTGTATCTACCTTTTCACTTTCTCAAAGAACCAACTCTTTGATTTGTTGATTATTTACATTGTTATCTTGGTTACTGTTATATTGTTTTCATCCCTAAGTTTGATTTTTTTGTGTTGTTTACTCCTTCTAAGTGAGTTTGCTTCTAATTATTGTAAAGCCTTCAGCGGAGCTGTTAGATCACTCATGTGAGATTTCTCTAGGTTATTCATGTATGCATTTAGTGCTATGAGTTTTCCTAATAGTGCTGCATTTATTGTGTCCCATAAGTTTGGGTATGTTGTAGATTCATGTTCATTCAATTTTAGGAAGTCTTTGATTTCTTTTTAATTTCTTCCTTGACCCAGAGGTGGTTCAATTGAGAAATGCTCAGTTTCCATAACATTGTAGACTTTCTGTAGTTTGTGTTGTTGTTGAACTCTAGCTTTAGACCATGATGATCTGATATGATACACGGAGTTATTCCCATTTTTGTGTATCTACTAATTTTGCTTTATGTCTGAGTATATGGTCAGTTTTGGAGAAAGTTCCATGGAGTGCTGAGAAATATGTATATTCCTTTGTTTTGGTGTGGAATGCTCTGTATTTATCTATTAAGTCCATTTTGGCCATAATATCTGTTAGATCCCTTATTTTTCAGTTGAGTTTTTGTCTGATTGACCTATCCAAGGGTGAAAATAGGGTACTGAAGTCTCCCACTATTAGTGTGTGGAGTTTGTTGTGATGTTTAAGCTTTAGTAGTGTTTCTTTTACAAATGTAGGTGCTCCTGTGTTGGGGACATAAATATTCAGGATTGAGACTTCATCCTCATGGATTTTTCCTGAGATGAATAAGTAATGTCCACTTTGGTCTCTTTTGATTTATTATAATTTGAAATCTATTTTTTTAGATATTAGGATGGCTACTCCAGCTTGTTTCTTAGGACCATTTGATTGGAAAGTCTTTTCCCAAACCTTTATTCTGAGCCTGTTTCTTTCTTTGAAGTTGAGGTGTGTTTCTTGTATGTAGCAGAAAGGTGGCTTCTGTTCTTGTATTCATCATGTTGGATTGTATCTTTTTGTGAGTGAATTGAGTCCATTGATATTAAGGGATATTAATGACCAATGATTGCTATTTCCTGATATTTTTGGTGATAGCTTATGTGTATTTCCCTTCTTTGGGTTTTTCTTCGATGCTGTTATCAATTGTTCATGGTTTCAATTGTTTATATGATTTCCTTAGGTTGGAGTTTTCCCTCTAAGAGCTTTCTGTAGGGCTGGATTTGTTGATAGTTATTATTTAATCTGGTTTTGTCATAAAATATCTTGTTTATTCCCCTTATAGTGATTGACAATTTTGCTGGGTTGGCAGCCATGCTCCTTTAGAGTCTGTATTACATCTGACCAGACCTTCTTGCTCTCATTGTTTCCATTGAATAGACTGGTGTTATTCTGATGGGTTTGCTTTTTATAGGTAATTTGGCCTTTTTCCTTTGTAGTTCTTAGTCTCTTTTCTTTGTTTGTAGGTTTAGTGGCTTAACTATTATGTGGCAAGCAGATTTTTTGGTGGGGTGTCTAGTCTATTTGATGTTCTGTAAGCTTCTTGTGACTATATTGGCATTTCCTTCTTTAGGTTGGGAAAGATTTCTTCTATGATTTTGTTAAATATGTTTTCTCTCCCTTTGAGCTGGTATTGTCCTTCTTAAATTCCAATTATTCTCAGGTTTTGTCCTTTCATGGTATCCCAGATTTCCTGGACATTTTGTGTTATGACTCTTTTGGTTTTAGTGTATTCTTTAAGTGACATATCTATTTCCACTATCAAATCTTCCACTCCAGAGATTCTCTCTTCCATCTCCTACATTCTCTTGGTTATGCTTGCATCTATGGTTCTGGTCTGTTTCTTCAGGTTTACTATTTCTAGCTTTGCCTCATTTAGTGCTTTATTTATTGTTTCTATTTCAATTTTTAATTCCTGGAATGTTTCCTTCACCTGTTTGTTTTCTATTTTTTTTTTTTTTTGTTGTTGTTGTCTTTAATTTCTTTCAGGGATTTGTTCATCTCTTTCAATTTTTGTTTGTATTTTCTTCTATTTCACTAAGGAAATTTTTAATAACTTCTTTTAAAGAAAGCTTCTATTATCTTCAAGAAGTTGCTTTTAATGTCATTTCCTTCTGTTTCCTCTTCATTGTTATGCTTGGATCTTGATGTTGTAGAGCCATCAACTTCTTATGGTGGTATCATTTTGTTCTTTATATTCTTATATATATTCTTGCTCTGACATCTGCCCATTGCTTCCTAAATTCACTCTTTGTCAGCTCTAAGGCAGTTGTGAGCCTGGGGGCTCTTAGTAAGCTGTTAGTCAGCTCTTAGTTAGCTCTTAGTTAACACTTAGTTAGTTCTTAGTTATCCATTGACCAGGAGGGGGCTTCTGGTTATCCAGTTGTCAGTCGGTGATAATATAATTTGTGGTTTGGGTGTGGCTTGGCCTATGAGATGTCCCTAGAGCTATGTTTTTTTCTGGGGATTAAGTTGGAATTCAGGCTTCCTCACATTTCTTTGGTTTAGGGTAGAATTGGGCATGGATGGCATGTTGGGGGCAGTGTCCTCAGGCCAGAGTTCAGAGATCATGGTCTCTGCTTGGCCTGAGGGTCAGGGTACCACTCTCCTCTTAGTTAGCTGTGCAACAGGAGGGAGACTTCTGGTTCTAAATTAATATTATTTTAAAGCAAATTAATTGACATATAATGTTGACTTGACTATGTGCATAAAATGGCATGAAAAAGGTCATCTTATACTTAACACTTGAGAAAACAATCTATACATATGTACTGCATAGAAAAATATTTGTACCCTTTAGAAAATATAATTTTATTTTAATCATACAAAAATATTCTCATAGAAAGAGTATATTGCCTGATTATCAAATATCCATCCTTAAAATTTTATATATTTTTAAAATGACAAGCATCTTCATTACAAAACTTGTTAGTAGGGTAAATGTAGAAAAATATCTAATTTTGTATTAACAATGGAATAGACATATTTTAACACATTCATGGAATAAATATAGATCTTGATAAATATAGATAAATATAGATAAATCTTGAATAAAACTTGAGATTAAATGTTAAAACCAATTTGAAAAATATATGCATTTCTTAATGCACTATGGATGGTCATACATATTTATAACTGATAATAAGTACCTCTTAAAATTTTCACTACATTAGAACAAAGATATCTTTATGGAGTGTAGAGGAAAAACAGTTCCAGGTAATAAACAACATTACAAATACACATATATCATGTAATTTAAATGGCAGCTAGTCTATGCTCCAGGGGTTGTCCCTACAGCCAACTCATATGGCATCATTGATTAAATCAGTAAAATATTCAATATTATTTATTACTGTAACTGATGTTAAAGGAAGAATTAAATGTGGAGTTAAGGATCCCAAGTGTTGGAGTCCATGACCATCATGGAGGGGAACATGTTAGTAAGCTGGTTGGTGATATGTTTAGTAAAATCAACCTGGAATATTAGAGAACAGAACCACTCACAGTCTAACCATGAGAGTTAGAGAGTGGTACCTCATGCCTTTAATCCCAGCATAGTGATGGAAAAGTGGTACCTCATACTTTTAATCCCATCACTCAAAATATAGAGATCTTTTTGTATTTTTCTGAGTTCAAAGCCTAAAAACACAAAACAGTAGTAGCTCACACCTTTAACCTAGCTCTAGTTTTATGATGCAAAGTTAAACTGTAAGTAAAACACCTGAGCAGGGAAGATATTTAAGGAAGGTGTAGGCAGAAATTCTGGAATTCTGTAGGAACCACCAGCTAAGTGAAGGACTCTTGAAGATAGCTTTGACTCTGTTTGATCAGAGATATTGGTAAAGTGAGATTTCCAGTGGCCCCAACATGCAGGAAGTAGTCTATAGAATGTTATACCTAAATTCCCAAAATATTGTTTGTAAATGTTTGTTTTCATTGTAAATGGCTAATGGTTATAGTTAATCATTTTTTTAAAAAAATATACAAAAAATATACAAAGATATATTTAAATTGATAGATAATATTCAAACACTTCAAAGACCTACAGATTATGAAATTTAAAATATTTTAAGAACTTAAACTTTTCTAAAAAGTGAGACAAGTCTTCTCCTGGCAGCACAAATTACTTCAAGAGGCTGGCGGGTATCAAAGAAACTCCATGTAGAGTTTACTTTCTTTGTCCCAAAAGTGAGCCATTGACAAGAGACTGATTTTGCCCAACTGCCTGAGAGTATGTTGTATAAAATGGACATGCAGGATCCATAGGACAGTGACCTCTGCACCTTGGCAGAACGAGCCATGATGGTCCTTGAGATTCTTGCTTCATAGAGAAAACTGCCTGACATTCTTCAGAATATAGGGAGAAAAAACTGATGTCAAAATGGATGGACATGTTCTAAAAAAAATTCCTGCTTCATTCAAAGATATGCCAGAGACTCTAGGCCTGTAGCTGAAGATGGATGCTCCAAATTTACAAAGGAACTTTGGGTGACTGTCCAGGCAGTAAGATATCATACCTGTCATTTCTAGAATTTGGAAGTTGTATATACTTCCCATTCATTCAGGTAATATTGTGTCCCTCTGTGGTCTTTGATGGCGTTGAAGATTAGATAGTTTTAAATATAGTTTTCCTTAGTTATAATAAAAGGTAAATTAGATATGAAACTTTATACTCAGAAGGATAAAGTAGATGAAAGAATATTTTCTTTAATTATGCTAAATATAAATAGACTATATATTGTAACTGTAAGTCTTGCTTGATAGCTGTTTTGATATATTTAATTTTGCTATGTTGAAATTAAAACCTTCTTTTTTGATTAGACAGAAAAGGAAAAGTGATAACTGATGTCTTTTGTATGCTACGAAATGTCATTAGATAATAAAGGAACTGTTTTGGCCTATGGCAAGGCATCTTAGAAGCAGGCAAAAAATCTGAGCACAGATAAAGGGGAAGGAGAACAGTGTTGGAGGGAGTTGCTGTGAGCTGCCACTAAGAGAGGAAGATGTAAAGAAACTTAGGTAAGCCACAAGCCAAGTGGCAAGGCATAAATTAATGGAAATGGGTTAAAATGCAAGAGCTATCTAGCAATATCTTGAGCCATAGGCCAAACACCATTGAATTAATATAAGATTTTGTGTGATTATTTGAGACCAAGCAGCTGCCCAAGTGTCCAGATCTCAGGGCTAGGCAAAGTCATAAATTCAGACTTCACACTGGCAGACACGGTAGTGGGCATGTAACTGGGAGCTTTTATCTTGATCCATAAATTCAAACCAGAGTGGGCTTTTGAAACCTAGGGCCCTACCTCTTCCAACAAGGCTATATATCCTAATCCTTCACAGATAATTCTACCAACTTGGAATTATTGCACAAGTTTTATTTGGTATATAATGAAAACCCAAAGGCAGATATTGGGAGAAAGCTGGAATATCAGTGAGATAGAGAAAAAAACCACAGCCACTTCTCATCTGCCAACTTCTCAGGCCTAGCCTCACAAAATCCTCTGATTCCAAATTTCTCTTCTCAGCTGACCCCAGAAGTCCCTGGGAAAACTGAAAAACCTCTCTTCTCTTCCTCCACCCAGCTATATTAACTTCCTCTTTCAATGATCCTCATGCTAGGATTAAAGATGTGAGTCACAACTCTGTGAGTTATGGCTGTGCTCTGAGGTTGACAGCTGGATATTTCAGACTAATTTTATTAAATATATATCACCAAAAGTATTCAAAGAGGTGAGGCGATTGGGGCCATTCCTATTTAAACCACCACAAGCACAGAAAATCTAGAACCAGGCAGACTGGTTCCTACTCAGACTTTCAGATTTAGACTACTTGGCTAAAATTAAACATAGAAATATTGTCTGCCATTTTTTATTGCTTGATAATTCATGAGATGATTAGTTTTAAATGCTTCATATAATTATTGCCATTAACAAAAATTTAATTAGTGTAATTTATTATAATTAACTTGCAAACATAGCCTAGTCTTCATAAATTCAATATGATAGTTGAAGGAAAAATAACTCAAATATAGAAATGTTAATGGGCTGAATCTCTTCATTCACTCCATTCTCAAACGATACCTGATGTTGTAAGGTTCTTAACTGGAGAAGCTGACCTGTGTTTTTGGCTAATAAATCACCATGCATAGGTGATCTTGGTCAACTCTTATCCACCAACTGATACATAATGCCATGTGTATGAAGCTTACCAAATTAACAAAATTAATCACTGATGTTTGAAGATTCTTGGTATGAATAGTTAAAAATTAACTAAAATTAATTATTAGCATACTTATTGTATAGTTTGTACCAAAATATAAATGAACAATCAAAGGAAATAAATTATTAATTGTCTGTCAACATCAGCAAGATTATGTACTTATAAGCTAGAGAAACTATAGTAGAGCCAAAGGCTCTAAAAGTACATAAAACTAAATTTGCTGAATTTGTGTCTGTTTCCCTAATTTATACCTTTTTTTTCTTTCAGTTTTGAAAATACAGCAGAACTGAAGGTTAAGGATGAGACAGAAAGTATTTCATAGAAATAATTTAAACTAAGATGGTGCTTGCCTGGCCTAGTTACCAGATTTCTGCTGAGTTAGCATTCCTTCTAATGGGCCCTGCGAACACATGCTTTCTGTTTATTCTCTAGGTTTTTCTAATTTCAGCTTCTATATGGTTCTTTGTATAATTCCCTTAGGACCACCTGGCCTCCTATTCAGACTAAATGATCGAGTTGCTACCGAAGGCAAGCCAGTAGCCACCTGCACTTTGAGATGTGCCCCCTCCCCAGCCTCTGTTAAACAGCTGCAGGTTCCACAGAACAATAAAACACAACCACTTATGGAGCTGGACCCTCACTATTCCATTTTACTATGAAGGTGTGAATCAATAGAAATCATCCATCATCTTTTTGCTTTTCTTTCAATAAAATCAGAGGATGTTTAGCTTGGATTTAAATTGACTCAGACAAAACAAAATTTCAAGCAACACACAATTTTATTTTAGAGTAAAATTTAGGAGTTGGTTTCTGACTTCAATAAGGCTATGTACATCCAAAAAGATATAAAAACAAAATAGAGGCTTCCTGAATGTTAGGTGTATAAACATCCATATATATGCAAGAACTTGGGAAGTCATTTTTAAGACAGCTCCATGAATTCTATACTTGAACACAGCTCATTAAATTTGTACCATTTTTTTTAAATTTTGGAACTATTTCATATGGTCTTTTTATTGTAAATGTACACATTGAACACATTTTTGAAACCACAAAAATGAACTGCAATTAGATTCAAAGAATGTTCAGCAAATGCTTTGTGAAGAAAAAGTTTAGTGTTCTTTGAGAAATACCTAAGCAACTGTATATCTATCTCTTGTTTATTTGATTGGTTGGTTGGTTTAATTTTTTTCAGCAAGTTATCACTATATGTATATAGCCTTAGCTAGCCTGGAACTTATGCAGACCAGGCAGGCTTCAAATTAATAGAGATCTACCTGTCTCTGATTTCCAGTTTGCTGGGATTAAAGGCATTTTTAAAAATTAGTTTGTAATTTATCAACACAGAACCATTGCAAATAATTGAGAGTGGAATTCTATTATTAGAATTATTTAGTACAATTTAAAAAGTTATTCTTCCAAGTTCTGAGTCAATTTTAGAGCTGTGTATTATAGTGAGAGTGTATAAGGACATGTAAAAACCATTTTTTATGTGATATTTTGAAACTCTAGTTTTATTTAACTTAGAAATTTAGTATGTAAGCACTATTTCAATAGCACTATAACCATGAAGTTAGAATAATTCAAACACACACACAAAGAAAACCAGAAGAATAAATTTTCACTATGTGTTAGATTTTCATTGTATACTGACTCACAAAAGAGACTATGATTAACTAAAATTCCATAACCTTATATTTATTTTAAAAACTAGTTTAAGACAGTTGTGGTGGCACATGCCTTCAGTCTCAGCACTCAAGAAGTAGAACCAGATGAATCTCTGTGAGTTTCAAGCTAGCTATTTTGGTTTACATAGAAAGCTCCAGAATTTCCAGTACTACATGGAGAGACTCTGTCCAAATTAAAAACAAAATTACACAACTTAAACTTTCAAATGTTGTATTATATTTACATAATAAAATAGAAATCACTAGCTATGTTTATTTATAATATATTCAGTTATAAAACACTAAGTTGCTTTAATATTTCTTATCTTTTAAAAATGTCTTGTCAGATCATCTGCCTGGCCTGGAATAGGAGAGCAGATGTAGGAAACCTGGGCAGTATACTGTTGACATAGTAGGAACTGTGCTTTGAAAATAGAATGCAAAGAAAGTCCCCATTGGTTCGCAGAGTGATCACAATAGGATTGACCATCCACCTAACAAGATTACATAAAGTAAATAAGGAGCAACAGTAGATAACAAAGGAATCTTTTAAAATTAGTTACTGGGCTATTGCAACATCTAAATCATGAAAGAGTAAGGATAAGCAAGAAATATAGAAAGAAAGAAATAATAAACACAGAAATAGGAAGAAAATAAATCTGTCAATTTTATCATTCTGAAAGATGACATAGGATCTACTTTGAAGAAGAGAATTGTTTCACATGTACCACAGGTCACTTAGGTTGTGGGAGGTCCAAAGATGACCACAGACCCAATGGCTTAAGTCCCATGCCTGTATGGCAATCTCATAAATTACTTAATATGCTTATTTTAGGACTTTGTATAGATTTTCTTTTCATATAGAATTTAGAAGAGGTTGCTTTGTATCTATCTATATTTAATATCATACCATAGTGTCAGATGAAAAAATCCACCTAGCATAACAGATAGGTAAGTAACCACATTTTGCTTCTTCAAAACTTGTGCCTTCATAAGAACTAGTTATTGATTGCATGAAGATTACAACTCATGAGCATATGGGGAGAAACAACATGCTTGGAGAATGGTGGCTTAACCTGGCCTGGAATGCTATTGAAATATGCACTTAATCTATCTTCATAGAGATCCATCAAGGATCTTGTTTACTTTTATATTTCCAATACTCCCATCAAAGTAAAACATTTATTAAATGCACAGTGAGCATATCATACTTCAAAACAAAACAAAAAACAAAGAAAGAGAAGCACAGCATTTTATTACTCCAAACAGCTTCCCTTAAGCCAAAGGGAAGCTGTCTCAGCAGTGGGGAAACAAAGCTACTTATCAACACAACTTGGTTGCCCTTAGCAGGCAATTCTGAAAACAAAAGTCAAAAATAGTCTTTGAAGTTAAATATATGTTTTGATTATTCTAATAGAGTAACAGTAGGTAAAAAATATTCATTTGATATAGTACAACTTTTCCCTTTTTTGATTTATTGTTGTTTTATGTCACTGATGGCAATTCAACTATTAATATATACATATATAATTTTGACATATAAGTATACTATATAACCAGAGACTAAATTTAATATTTATTATCCTGAAAAAATATGATTTATGCTTATAATTTTGACTAATCCACATATATAATTTAATTCTAAAGTTCCCAAGAAAGTAGTAAAATAACATAAAAATTATAGTTTCTTAGGATTTGTAAAATTTATACCATACTAGATAAAGCAATTGAGATGCTTTATTGACATGTAGATATGTGAACATTATATAAAGTAGTATATTCAACATTATTTTTAAAATATTGAGAAAAATCATACAGGTTTGTTTAGAATTATTTCTCTATGTAATATATGGCATTTTATTAAACTATATTGCATATTTTATTCTTCTGATTTTCTGAAGTTTGTATCATAAATGATAGAGAACTAATTATAATAATCTGCCTTGGGATAATTATACTGAGTGACACCCTGAGCTCAGCTGGAACAGAACAACAGTGGCAATATGCTTAAGGTCACTGGATTTGCACAGCATATACCAGCTGTGCTCTAGAGTCTGTACTGGCTGCCTACTTATTTCTAAATACAATTCATACTGTTGACATTTTGATTTATAATGATGTTAAAGTCCTGAGTGCTACTTTAGCAAATACACAAGCAAATGAATGTTCTGTTTTGGTGTTCTGAAGTTTAGTTACTTTCCAACTAGATTTGTTGTTATTGTTGTTAACTTTCTCATATAAAAAATTCATCTCAATTTCCAACATGAGTTCAAAGATAAATTCTACCATTTGTTAATTTGAATTTTGTCAGGAATTCAACTGGATTTTTCAGATCAGAGATGACTCTGAGCTTTACATGAGACAAATTAGACAAGCCAATCAATTTGACCACTGAAATGGGTTTCTTGTGAGATATACACCCGGGATAAATTTCACCAGAGTTTGTACTCAGCAGCAAGAACTGTACTCCGATAAAACCTACCAAAGTTTGAGAAAGAAAAATCCAGTCAAGTACAACCAATGCTATTTTTTCATTTAGTTAACAAAAAAATTTAAAATGTCTATCTATATCTTTATAGATTTAATTAGGTTTTTTTCTTTATATTATTATAGTTTGGACAAGATATATCCTTTTTGATATCTCAGGTTAGGGGATACTATGGAAAAATTTAGAAACAAAAAACTTAGGTAGGGTTAAGTTTAAGAAAGTGGGTCATTGATAATTGCTTGTTGGGAATTGTATAATCTCTGGGTCTTTCCATTCTCTTTCTCTTTATTTGAAGTCCACCATAATGGGAAGAAGTATCTTCCCCTATACCCATCCAATATCATAATGTCTTGACCAAGCACATGATTCATGAGTCTAAATGACTAGGAACCCACTAAACCATGAATGATAAACCAACTTATTATTTCTATTAATTTTCCTCAAGTATTTGCTAACAATAGAGAACTTATCAGTTTATAAAATATTGACTTACAGAGGATAGAAAGTAAGAAAATGATAAAAAAAGAATACTGATTTAGTGAGAAATCTATGTCCATTATACATATTTAAGGCCCTTTAATATTATTGAATTGTAATACAATCACAATTACATACAACATGAGATGCACAAATTAGGCCTAAGGATATGTATCAGTTTTCAAAATGTTTACTGTGAAAGTCTGAAGACCAGAAATCTAGTTTATTGAAACCACATAAATTTCAGATGAACACAGTGGCCTATCTGTAAATTTCTTATTTATAAGAGGAAAGCAGGAGATTCTACAAGCAAGCTATACAGCCAGAATAAAAATAATACCAGGTTTAACTATGAGATCCTGACCTAGTGAATAAAGGTACGAGAAGGTTTCTGGCCCAACTAACACCACAGTCCAGACCAGCCCACCAGCCCTTATCTGAACCAGCAATCTCAAAGTCACAAAGAAACACACAGATGCTTATATTAAGTTCATGCTGTTTGGCCTATGTCTCCAGAATATTGCTAGCTAGCTCTTTCATTTTAACACATTTCCATCAACCTGTCCTGCCACATAACCCATAGCTCTCCTATTTTGTTACATGTTTCTTCCTCAGCTGCTGGATTGCTTCTCTCTGACTCTGCCCTCCTTCTCCTATCTATGATCCTATTCCTGACCTACTCCTATCATGCCTGCCATGGCTAAAACAGTCCTCTCTTCACAGCATATAGACATCCAACCTTAAAGGAGAAAGACTTATGATACCAACCCTGCTCTAAAACTCTCTCTCTCTCTCTCTCTCTCTCTCTCTCTCTCTCTCTCTCTCTCTCTCTCTCTCTCTCTCTCTCTCTCTCTCTCTCACACACACACACACGTACACACATACACATTCAAAACACACACACATATATATACACACATACACACATATACACATTCATGGACACACACATACACATACACATTCACACATACACACATACACACACACATATACACACACATTCATGGACACACACATACAAACACACAAAATAAGGAATAAAATAATACAAGAAAATACATATATTACAACCTTTAGACAATCAAATAAAGTAAAAATATTCCATTGTACCAACCAGCATGCAATTTAAACATAAATATTTTTATATTAAAAGAAAAGATGTGGACACAAGCATCCAGTGAAGAACCAGTTCAAAACTGGGAGCTTCAAACCAAAGAGAGCAATAGGAAAAGAAACTACTATATGGATACACGGATCTCAGAGTCTGGGCTTCCAGGAGTGGTAGTCATAACTGTCTCTGTTTCAAGGTCACCATCTGTGGAACTGTGAAAACAAAGTAGTTTCATTGTGACAGGTGAGGGGAGCCCAGACAATAATGGAGACAGCTGAAGTGACTGAGCCAGTAGCTGTACTTATGGTCACATTCAGTTTGTGAGATGTGAATTTCCCATGGACATTCCAGCTTGAAAATTCCATGGGTTTTCTGCAGTACTTATTTATTGAACTATGAGTTTGAATATTTATGTTGTCAAAGCTATTTCTTGTTTTGTAACATTCCATACCCATCTTTGGTCCCCATTGTAAACAAAGCCTCTATGTCTAAATATTTATTACATGTATAGCCACTGTAATAATGTGTGCATACTGCAAAGGGCTCAAGAAAGAATAAACCCCACAGGGAAGGGTCACTGTGTCAGTACTTTCATTGGTGAGGTCAAAAATTGATGTTTGTCACTCATGTCACAGTATACCCACGTTAGACCGAATTTACCTTGCGACCTTCAAATCACATTTACATCTCTTTTTTAATGACTGAGAATTGACAGTTCAGTGCACAGATTGAAACAAAACTTTTTCTTTATACTTTAGCATTTCTGAATGAGATATGTAAAGCTCTGTCAAAATATTTATTTAGTGACTCACCATAGTACATTTTTTACAAATGATTTTTAAAATAATACTAATATAAAGGTCTGAATGATCTTTTATGATCATCATGGTAAATATCATCATCCCTCTAACTACTATCATGGTTATATGACATGGAATATGATATGGTCATGGTATATGACCACTCTAATGCATACATATATATATATATACACAATTGTATGCATAATTTATAATGCTTCTATAACATATATAATATATATGTATACTATGTGTATATACACATTTATATATATTAGATGTACTATTCACATTAGAGTAGTCAAGGGTGTAAAAGAAAATACACAGATATAAAATAGTATTAAAAACAAATTAATAAGAAACTATAATAGATTTGTAAAGTCTACCATTCCAGTTTAACATTTTGAAACATTATTAGCTTGTGAGACATAGAAAATTAGACAAAATACATATATGCTGAAGTAAATTAGATTCCAAAGGCATCAATTTTAATAAAGGGTTTTAACTACTTTGGTGCAGAAATAGTCTGCAATCTGGCTGATAAATATGCAGCAAATGACAAATTAATATGTGTTGGCCCTCATCAGCATCAGCGACAAATGTTATTACAATGTTTTGGACTCTGCTCAGTTTTGTGAGTCTAATGAAAGCTATAGTCGTGCACAGACTTCAGAGGGACAAAGCTGCCCTCTATATGAGAATAGTGAGAGCTGCACCACAAAGAGAGGATAGACTGTGGCAGAATATAACTGACAGCTTAATAAACACTTCTTTAACAAACTATAGGAATAAATTCAAAAAGGATATTTAAATTGATTTTATTCCTCAGTTTCTGTCATGTTGTTGTATATATCTTTAGAAATTAAGGGATCATGTTCTGTCTATTTTTGTTTTCTATAAAGCCTTTTAAAATGTAATAAGATTAGATTTTAGATGGTGTATAAAATTTCAATAACAGAAATTATTATAAACATTCCTGACATTTTAGATTATATCAGTGCACATGACTAAATCAAACCTTTTTTTATACATTGATTCAAATGTGTTTTTAAGCAAATTTCTTATTATTCAGCAAAAGAAAGTAAAAGAAGGTCAACTATCACAATTTGAGCAACTTCAGAATCTGTAGATAAGTACCAAGCTACTAATGCGACAATAAACAATGTAAGCAATAAATTTTATGGATGGTATTGCTTACTTTTCAGTTCTTCTCCCACATTTAAAATCAGGAAATAATGATCACAATGAATGTTCTCCACTTTCTTTTATTTTTTAAAGGTAGAATCTTCCTATGGAATCTTACAGATCTCACATTAGAGTTCAAACTAACTTTAAAATCACACCATTTAGTCCACACCAGTACCCTTGATGCAAGGGTTATAAGAGCTCCTCATCCTAATATTAAATCTCAGGGAATTACCTTGGAAAGTAATTTATAAATTAATGATTGAAGAATTGTAAATAAGTACATTTATATCATTCTCAGGGGATACTTATCATTGACAAAAACATGATTCATGTCTTACTGAATGTAAATAAACCACAACATGAATAACCTCAGTAACTACTCCTTGCCAGGGAATCATGGCTGGTGTTTCTTAATGTTATTATTTCCACATCTCTGTCACTGATGTCCTCGGTGATCATGGTGATTTGAATCTTCCTTGCTAAATTGGGTTTGCTTACAACTTTCCTCCCCAGCCTGACAAGGAAATAGTAGTCTCAATATCATGTGCCAATAATCTCAGAGTCTTTCCATACTCAACTCTAATTGACTTCATACAGAATCACTATTACATTGGTCTCTTTGTTGGCCTCTCTTTCTATGTACAATTGTTCTGGGAGCTTGAGAGTTGACTTTGTTCAGAATTAGAGAAAGCCTACAGCTAGCAATATTCCACAAATATATTACTGTGTGAGAATCTGCTACAATAAATAAAATACTCCTTTCATAAGAAAAATTTCCAATTTTTGCCAAGGCATCTTTGGCATAATCTGTAGTCAATACAAGTAAAAGATCATTTAGAAAATATTTTACTAATTAAAAGTATGATTTATTTCAAGATTGAAGGATATTCTATTTTATTGAGTATGTGCATGCTTTTTTTTATAAAAGAGGTTATATAGAAAATATTTTATAAAGTAAAACATGGAATTTTACTGCCCAAAATGATTCACAGATAAGATATGATTATAAAAAAATTAAGACTGTTGGCCTTTTCTGTAGCTTGGGATACTTCATTCATACTTGTAAGTATTTTACTGTACAGGGTCATAGGAACATAAAAATTGGGAAATTTCCACATGAAATGGCAGGATATAGTAGCTAGCAGGGAGGGGGTTCTCTCTTGCATTTACATGTGACCTTTGGAACATCATGAATCATATTTTTCCTAAAAGCTTTATTTGTAGATTCATTTTATCCTATTTTCCATCTTATCTGTCTTCTCTCTAAAGCTGAGAACACAGCAGTTTCTTAAAATTGTATTTGAACTGAACCACCATATGGTTAAATAGTGAGGGCCTCAAAACAGAGAAGATGATAAGGACAAAGCCTCAGGAGTGCTGAGGCAGGCTAAAGCATTGGACCAACATCAGGGTTGATCGCTAGCTTGCTCCGGAGTGATACATGCAGAAACTAGTCATTGCTTCTTTCTCACTAATGTTAAAAAGAAGAATTATCTTTCCTGGTTTAAAGTGGAGACCTCATCTTTAATAAGCTATTAAGTTAGCTTATAAAAACATCTACGAAGATAGGATTTTAGCTGTCATTTCTATCTCTGTATAGAAACTGTAAATATAATGTACATTTTGTCCATTTTTCATTGAAAGTAATTTTGGCATTAAGAGAATGTAAAGATTTATATAAACTAAACTAAAAATATGAATGATTAAATAAATAACAAATAAATTGATAAACAAGTGAGACCAAGTTTTTTTTACTATACTGATAAGAATTACCTACTTTACATAAGATATTAAACTGTTACTTAAAATTTTCCTTATTTAAGTATAAGGAGTCTGAAGCATTGAGAGTTTTCTGTGGGAGATTATGTTGTTACATTGGAAATAATTGTCCCACCCACTGGTTTAATAAAAAGCACTGATTTGCCAAAGGCAGCCAGGAAATGTGGGCAGGACTACCAGACTAAGAAATCTCTGAGAACAGGAAGCACAGAGGAGAATGCCTGAGAGAAGCATGAAGAAGCAGAGGACAGCCATGCTGCTGTGAGAAAAGGTACCGAGTCCCATGGCTGAACAGGATGAGTCATGGGTTAAATGATGGGTAGAGAGCTAGCAAGTTAAATGTTTGGGCCTTAGGTCGATCAGTCTAAAACTATTGAAAGCATCTGTGTGTCTCTGTAGGACTGAGGATCTGCAGGCCTGTGGGCCTAGACCTTGAGGTTAAGCCTGAAAGTCCGGGCCAGAAACCTCCTACAACAGTTTTCCACATGCATGAAGCCAAACACCAAAGTCACTGTGAAGTAGGGATTTGTTGCAATGTGAATAAGTCACTTGTGTTTGGGCCTTTTCTACTTTGAAGTACTAGACTACATGTCATCACTGTGGAATACTCTCAACGATTCTGATAAATAAGTTCCTCAATGCCAAAACTTTTCTAGAACTTTCTTTTCTAAAACTATCTTTATAAAATCTCTTTCTTTACCCTCCACACTAACTAACACACGTGTACACACACACACACACACACACACACACACACACACACACACATAAACACACACACATTCTGATCTGTATGTATCAATTACATATGCTATCAAGGACATTCTTATGCTGATATCTCAGATGGTCTCTCACTCCAAAAACTTAATTTTACTATCTCCTTTGATTTATACTTGTGACTTATTATTAACATCATCTCATCACTGTAGAATCTGTCTGAATAATATTTCATTCCAGGGTGATACAAAGGAGGTTTTTCATGGTAGTTAGGAATGAGGAAACAGATTACACCAAAGAAGAATTAGTGTTTCCCATTTAGCAAAACTCCGTCAATGAACTTTCGACCCTAATTAAGTGGAAACATATGGCTTGTGGGGGATTTAATTTGATCTCATTAATATATGTACCTTTGATCCACAAATTCATTCGTGTATGTAAAATAAAACTATCATGTTTTAAACAAGTTAATTCCTGCTGTTTGAACTTAATACAGTTATTAACTAGTCTAATAGAACTGTACAAACATGATGGTAAAAATATTTTTTTTTTATAAATAGTAGTCACCTCTATAATGCAGAGAAAGTGGCATTTTAAAACACTTAAAAAGTTAATTAAAAGGTGCTGATTATGGGAAGTTTTGTCCAAGTCTGAAAAAGACTGAAATCATGGTGGTTGCTGTTTTCGTACTCACTTTTTTTTTTTTTTTTTCAACGAAAGGTTGCTATTAGAATGTCGAAGGTTTTGGAGTATTATTTGATCTACTGTCAAAGGTCAGGCAAACAGGCAAAATTAAAGATCTTCAAAATTGACAGAGAACAAGCCTGTGCTAAAAAAACGCTTATCTGAGCAGGATAAAACCACAAGCTACTGATATTAGAGTTACTAATTGCTAGGATATCAAAATTCTTTCAGCCCAAATGAGCTGGATAGCAACAAACTGACCCAGTTAAACAGAACAAATTACATTCAATAGAAGTAGTACTTATGAAAATCATTAAATAGATAAATTATAAAAAAAATTATCCACCAATAAAAATGTCCATATTTTAATGTGTTTTGACAGAGCCATGGAACAAATTTTAATTTCTTAAATTATATTTTATTTATGTGTATCTGTTAAATGGTAGGGGTGAGGTAATGATAGATCATAATGTGTGTGTATGTGTGTGTTTTTAGTGTGTGTGTGTGTGCGTGTCTGTGTGTGTGTGTGTGTGTGTGTGTGTGTGTGTGTGTGTGTGTATGTATGTGGTTCAGAGGACAATGTGGAAGATTTCTATGTCTATCATGGATGACTCAGGTATCTTTGTCTGCTGAGTTATCTTTCCTACTTCATGTGAATGTTCAGTATGAGAAGCTGAGCATTTTTTAAATCTCAGGAAAATGTAATATCAAACATAATTTATAAAGTATAAGTGTTTTTACAAGGGACAGTCTCTTAGAAGTCTGCCTTTAAACCTAAGACACCCAATTAACTCACAGTTGAATGCATAATGTTTCAGTTACTTTTGACTTCATTGAATATCTAAATCTTATATAATAAAGCCTGTTTTTTAAAACAATGTCTTTTTCACTCTACTCCTTGTTATAGTTTTTGAATACAATGAATCATAATTCTTCCACTTTGTACAACATGGTATCTTTGAAATCTCCTTTGAGTCAAAATAAGCATCATTGTTCTTTTGAAAGTTAAATAATTTCACGTATCATTCTTTAGGGTAAAACATCACTTTTTATTTTGAATATTTCAACTAATTTATAAAAAGCACTTGAGAAGTAACTTTATTTCTTTAATATAGCTTCTTGATATCCATTAATAAAAAGTGTTCATAACAGTTCTCTTATTGAACTTCCGAAAAGCATTATTGATTTTATTCACGTTTTCCTTGAACCTATCTTCTTAGGTTTATTTTAATTTTCTTCATATTTCTATTACTGTTGGAAACCAATTATTGTTCATTTAAATTCTAATAGGTCATAGGCTGAATTAGTATGAGTGATTTAAGGCTTGATAAAACAAACTGGGATGTTTAGGTAAAATTTTAATCTAACATATATAATAATATTTTTTAAAAATTTTGGATAAAATTTTTGTTCATACCTAATAATACTTATAATTATAAAATATGTTTATTTTTTCTTCCTTTCATTTATATATGAAGTAATATAGTTCTAAGTAAATGAATACTAACCCTGCCTTTAATAAGTACATATAAATACTTTTATTAAGTAATTATTCTCTGTGTTAGTGTATGTTAGATAGCTGAAATTTTATTTCATTGATCAAATGACTATCATGAAAGGCTAATTTATTTAATAATTATTTACATATAATGTCTTTATATTAAATTAGGTACTATCTAATTTCTATTAAGAATAGTTTAGTTTTATAATTTAATCTTATGTTTGCCATCTAATAAATTTATTTATAATTATTTTATGCTTAAGCTTTAGTAAAATTGTCATCACAGTAATACAATAGACTTTATAAGGATCTTGTACCCTGTACTACTGCTATAATTGGTTTTTTAATAAAGTATAGTAATCCTAAATTTAGACAATTTAGTGGTTTTCCTCAATTTCCTTCCTATAGAATTCCTCTGTTTTTCCATACATGCATTTATTGTACGCGTCTTTTAGGACAGTTTTAGGGCTTGATTTCAGATCTTCTCTATTTGATGACAAGTGATAATGAAGCTATAGTAATACATTCTCTGGCAGAGTGTATCAATGTGAGTCCCAGCTGTGAAGTAGTCTTCTGAAGCCTTGCTCAATATTTTAATGTTGACAATGGTGCTACCTTTTTTCATTTACTTGAGGCTGAGATTGGTCTTAACATTTTGAGAACATTCCTTCACAATGTGTAGACTTCTAAAATCTTTTTATGTTGAACATGTAGTAAATTTTGTGATTCTTTAAGTTTACAAGTTATCAGTTCTCTTTAATTGATGCATGTGGTTAAATACATTGATAACAACACACATTTTAAGAATGTGTTATTATTGTTATGTATTGTAAGAAACAACTTAATGAGTTTTTAACATAATTTTATTTTAATGATCTTGAGAATATCAATTTGTAATTTGCATTTTTTCCAGTAGGTTTTCAGCACTGCAGTATAGCTTCCTGAAACACTTGCAGCATATGCTCAACTCTATTTCATAAAAGTCCTCTAATGTTGATTATTTTCCTCAAAATGTTGAGAAAATAAGATAGTACTATTTGGGCCCTTTTCCATTGGAATGGATTTTACATCAGATTGCTTAAATGGACATACAGACAAGTATTTTCCAATTAGAGCTTGAATTTTTTTCTATACATTTTTTTTTTTTATTTTAGAGAAGAAAGATGGCTCAACAGGTAAATTCTTGATATGAAAGTTAGATTTTTCCCCATTAACTTAGGACAGATGATGTTATACATATATATCTCATCTTAACTGACACATATGCTAGTGACCTAGTCCAGCTAGATTTTATCAGCTCAGACAGAGAAGGAGCAAAATACTGGCTATTGACTCTCTCGGAAGGTACTGTATCATTTCTAACTATGCTTTGGAGCTTTACACGTTTGTTTGTGATTGAACATTTCCCTAATATACTGATGAAATTAACATGATGCTCATACTATTGGAGCGGAAATTATGTAGCTAGTATTTCTTAAAAATTTTCCACACCAATATGTAACATCCCTTAGTACTTAATGCCGTATTCCAAATAATGTTTCTGGTCTCTACATTTCACTTGCTGTTTAGAGGGTAAGAGAGAAGAACCAAGGGTTTGACCTCTAACATCTCTGTCCTTTAATGTGTGTCAAGTAAATATTATGTCAATGTGTTAAATATCTTAGACAGCTTTGAGATTTAAGTCCATCACTAGCCAGTTCCTTTCCATGCTCTGAAATGGGCAAGGATTTCAGAGGAGTAGTAATATGTGACAATATTGCAATCAGTACTGCTCACCAAATGATAATAAGAAATCAGGAAAGAGCTAGATTGTTGCTGGTAGAATACTTCTCTTTTTATTTATGTTCAATTTATGAGTTTCATTGTAAATTCTTTGGATAATGACATCACCACAGGAACAGGTCTTCCTCAATTAGTCAACTATTAAAATTCTATTGATAGAAAGCCAAGATTTGCTACTCTTTTTGGTTTATTTTTAGATCAGTGAAGTAAACAACTATGATTAAAAATCACATAAGATTTAGACTGTATTTTTCCCACTTGAAAGAGGATAAAATTGTAGTGTGTTTTGTATGCTCCTTTCTAAATTCAGCAACAAATTTAAAAATGACTAAAATTCATAAAATATTTTTAAAGTAATATGATAAGAGATAGTAAAATGTGTAATAAAACTAAGGTATTGACATGTGCCCTGTGAATTTTAAAACCTGATACTGAGTAACAAATATTAGGACTATATTCTGAATTGCCTTCAGTCACAGAAAAGGAGTTAGTATTCTATAAGATAATAGCTGTTTTCTATCTAGTAATACATATTTGATTAACTTTTTAAAAATAATTTGCATTTTTAATGCTTTCTCTTCATATTAGTTAACTGCATTCATAAATGCATAGGTTTCTTTGATCACCAACTCTAAGTATCCAGTATCTGTGTACACAACAGATGATCAAAGAAACCTAGAAGATCAGTGAAGACAATGATGTCTTCTCATACTTTTCCTGTGGAAGCACTAATATAGCTCTAATTTATTCTCTGATAATTACATATTGTTGCCATGTATTTCTTTTCATTTACCTTACACACAGTTTTAAGTATAACAATATATTATTAAGAAAAATGAAAGTCTTTAAGAACTTTAAACATTCAACTTTCAATCTTTTCAAATATACTTTGAAGCAAAGTAGAATGACATTTCCAATCTATCACTTTAATCCCTTCAGCCCCTCCATCAACCACTCTTATGCCTCACACTATCAAATAGATAGCCTCTTCTCCATTGATTACTATTGTTATATACATGTATGTGATGAGTCAGTTTTTTGTAGTTTGCATTTGAAATATGATTTCAAAAATGATCACTTTGGGTTAGACAAAACAATCCTTGACATAAGCTGATTTTCTTCACCTAGGGATGGAACCCCATGAAAATTTATCTCTTCCATGTTAATATGTCTATTCAGAAAGTCTTGTTTATGCTTATTTTTTTCCAGAAAACTTCACAGTGGACTTTCTGATATTTTGATAGTTTTTCTACCCCCTCTTCTACAAGTTTTTCTGAGCCATATATGTAGACCCTGTGATGCAGATGTCTGCACTAAGGCTGGGCTCCTATTGTGTGTTGATATTTGCATAAAAACATTTCTAAAGCAGATTAAGAATATGAGATCATAGCTGTTGATTCCTTTTTCATCACTTATTTGTTAGTAGTAGGAGATCCCTGATTTAGAACACCTCTTGCAGAAATTAAGTCTTAGATTCCTTTGTCTTTTTTGCCCTATATACGCAAGGAGTAACTAACTACACTGTTCTTCATGTCAAAACCCTCATCTAGGCTTGACTTTACTCCTCATTTCTTTCATAATATGTTTTTGATAAATTAGTATTATCTTAGTTTGAAACCTGTAATATTTATATACCCACCACTATTACAAAGATACAAATAGGGACTTAGTTCAAATATGAATAACTCTGGTGGGAGATAGTGTTGTTCAGGGCTACAGTATTAGGAGGGAAAACTATTTTGAGGCTTGTATATGAAAAGTAGCTCATTTTCTTTCTTACATAAACTAACAGTATCTTGATTCTTTTTTCTTTAGTTAGACAGACATGCTTTTTGTCCATTCAGTATAGTCAAAAAGCCATTAGTCTTCTTTCATATGCTAGCCCTGTGGTTTGGCACAAAGCCATACGGAGTAAACCAGGAACACATGTGATAATGAGGATTATATGAACGTGTTTCTCCTCTGTGGAGCAGCACAGACAACAGAATGCTGAAGCAAACATCTTCTGCTGTGGTTATTTCAACTGAATAAGCATAATTTTAGCATGAAGCCATTACAGAAATGCTTTTGTTCTGGAAAGCTGTGTATTAGAAATATGATAAGTGTGTTGGAAGATGCTCAGCACTGAACATCAAGAGTGATTAAGAAAATGGAAAGATTGATTTCTGAGAAAAGACTAAAGGAGCTCAATCGGTTGAACTTGGCTAACAGACAACTAAGTAGGGGATATGGTAATTGTTTACAAGCACTTATAGAATGTAAATATCAAGGCTGGGGGAGAAATACCTAGGTGACATCAGAATGCCTGAACCACTCCCAGTTATTCAAGAGGTTGATGGCCCTCCAGATTTCAGTGACAGTGGAGGCTCCTAATTAGGAATTATCTCTCACAACATAGTAAAGAAGTAAACTCTGGGAATATTTAAAGTGGAATATGTGTTTTAAATACACAACAGTTTCACTTTATCATCAACTTGATTTGATGATTATTTGAAATGCATCATTAGTTGTGCTGAAGTGAATCTCTACATGGTTCAATTGAACCACAATATTCCTGAAAGATGTTATGTAAAGTTTTCTAAACATCTATTATATATATATGTGTGTGTGTGTGTGTGTGTGTGTGTGTGTGTGTGTGTGTGTGTGTGTTTGTGTGTGTGTGTGTGTGTGTGAGAGAGAGAGAGAGAGAGAGAGAGAGTCTAAACTTTTCTGTTTCATTTCACTATTAATAAATTTACATTAACACCAGCAGTATTAGAAAATACATCATAGAGTCATTCATTGATTTGGAATACTTTAAGTACCTACCTTCATTATTATAAAAAGAGTAAAAGATTGAAAAATACAATATTTTTTTCACTTCTGAAATCAGTTTTCCCATGGCCCAGGGTGGCCTTCAACTTGGTATGTATCTAAAGATGACCTTGAACTCATAGATTTCCTTCCTCTGCTCCTCAAGTGCAAAAATTAGATATATGTGTCTCCAAATATGAATAAACACTTTGTATGTGCATTTACTTATGTTTCTAAGACACTGGAAATTGAAACCTGGCCTTGTGAAGCCTGAGCCAGGAATGCCATGGTTGCAAAGACATGAAGATACTCTTTTAACAGATGCATGATATCTTGACAACCTGTCATTATGCAAATAACCATGATTAATAAGTAGTAATTCAAATAATTTTTATAAATAAAATCCACCAATGAAACAAAATAGTATATTGTCTTATTTTTAATAAAAATGTATAGCAATATTAATACATAAATCCTTATAAAGAAAAATTGCAGCAACTTATGTGGATTAAAATTGCTTTATCAAAAACCGTAGAAACATAAAAACTCATAAATATTATAAAACATAGGTTTGTGAATAAGAATATAGGTATTTCTAAACTGAAATAAGTAAAATTATTTATCACTATAGCAATTCTCATGTATCCTGTATATATCTTGGCAGGCATATTAGTATATATTTTTCTATATTTCACTATATATAAACAGAAATTCTAGGATGTTTATATTGCCTATTTTTTTAAAAATAAGTATTAAATACTTAAAATATGTAAGGTATATTTTAATTGTGTTTCTTCTCTAAAGTATGCCCCATAAAATTTACATTTGCTTTTAAGAATGTCTAATTTGAACTAAATAATCTAAAGGACATATTTTCATTCAATATAATTTTTCCACCTAGTAAGTATTCATATGATAATTTTAAATATTACATGTTTAGGAAAGGATGAGAAAGAATAATTAAAGTATAAATGCACTTTCTACAACATAAAACACACACACACATGCACACACGTGGATGTTTCTCTGTGACACATAAACTGCTCTTCTCTCTCTCTCACACACACACATAAACACATTTCCTATCTGTCACTCACACATATATTATTGCATATCTCTCATGTTCAGACGTTGTGTTTGATGTGCACAAATACTGTCACTGATTCTCACATACACACAGTGAAACACACAAATACCCATTTGCACACATTTGTACATTTTTTTCTGTTGCATACATACATAACTTCTTTACATCATAGCTATCTAGAAACATTTTTTTCTATTTGAAATTTTCTGGCTTTTTAAGTTATTCATACAGATTTACAATATATTTAATAATATTATTTAAAATAAAATTAAGTTAAATCTATATGTTTATGTAATGCACAAAAGCATTCCCTTAGGAATGTTATTTATTGATTAAAAAGAACTATTATGACTTTATATGAAATGTATTATAATTTAGGATGTTACATAACTATGGAAATGCAGCACTAAACTTTTAAGTAATCAAAATGTATATGCAAACACTCATTTACTTATCAAATGGCAAAGCTGTGTGTACTGATTTTTAGGTAAACATTTAAAGTAAAATAGATATTACAACCAAATACATATAATGCCCAAGTTTGTATGCAATATAATTACAAGAGAGTAGGAAATGACAAGAGGTAACAAGATTACCAAATGTGAAGTCTTTAAAGTTAATAAGCTACGTACATTTGACTAACTTAGATGTAAGAAAATGGGCACTTAACATGTTCACAATATTATTAGGCGATTATATCTCACTTCTTATGTGTCCCTTGATACATCTTCCAACAGATTTATACAAAACTCATTCTTCCATCACTAAGAGTATATTTTGAAATATTACCACCACTTTAATAAATCAAACTTGATTTATGCTAGATTTTGTGCATACTCCCTGCCCTGTTCTAACAAAACTTCTAAAGTCCACACAAGTTCATTTGTCTTTACGATGGAAAGTAAAGAATGTTATTTGCTCCATGGAATGAAGGCCATAATTCTGTTCATTTTAAAACACTGTTGACTAGAGTGGGATTACTATATTAACATTTTTCCTTTTTTATCTAGAATCTGTAAAGAGTGAATAAAAGTGAGGTGTTGCAAAGATGTCTCAGTTGGTAAATTGCTAGCTGTACAAGCAGAAGTATCTGATTTCAGTTCCCCTGAAGAAAGGTAAAAGCTGACATGGATACATTGTTTTAATCTCAAAAGTTTCAGGTGGAAGTGGACAATGAAGGAATCCATAAAGTCTCTCTCTCTCTCTCTCTCTCTCTCTCTCTCTGACACCATTCCTATAGATTAAATTGTCAACTCCAGGTTTAGTGAGAATCCTTGTCTTCAAAAATAATGGTTGGCAACAGTATAAGAAGACACAGCTTTAACTTTCATTTCAATTTCTGTGATAAAATACCTTAGGAAAAAGTAACTAGGGAAGGAAGGGTTGATTTAGTGTTCAATTTCACATTACTAATTACCATTGACCAGAGTTCAAGATAGAACTTAAGCAGTTTGTCACATAATATCCAAATTCAAGAGAACATGAACAAAATGAATGTACTCATATTACTTGGTTGCTTCAATCTAACTTTCTTCATCTGATATAATTCAGGGCCTATCTGCTAACAGTGGGCTTATTCTTCTTACACCAATTAACAATAAAGAAACTTGAACATTCCTACAGAAAACTTGTGAATAATCTCCCAACTGATACTACCCAAGTGATTCTGTATTCGAGCAAATTGGAGTTGAAAATTAACTTCCAAATTAGCAGAAATCAACCTTTTTCCTTCTCTTACAGAGGCACAAGCTAGCATACTTATATTCACACAAATCCACATAAATACAAACACTAGAAACAAATACATGTACCACAAACACACAGCCCTATTACTTTCTAAAACATCAAAACTAATTGAGTATTGAAGAGTTTCATGACATTACATGGAAGAGATATGTCTCTAAATTGTATGCCGATGTACTGCAGTATATAGGACAAGCGTGTCCATCTAAAACTCATTTTCTTGAGGTGTCTTAGATTGCCTAGACCATCAATCACAGGGAGAATGGGCTTTTCAAATTTTCTGGTTTGAAGAGCAGTATCCAACACCAAATACCCATTTTCTACTGAATATTGTAACTTCAATTTTTAGCCTCATGGGTTGCAATGTTTCCAAAGACTTCATAACTATCAGGTGCTTGAACCACAGTTCTTGTAATCATGTGTGTCAGTACTTGTCAGTACTTAGCTACTACCCAGATTACAACACAGTCAGATGTCTTTCTAGAGGGATATAGGTTGATCCCATGTTTATTTGTAAGTGTGGATAGTAACAAGGAGTAGAATATTTAGTAGATACATCTGTGACACATAACATCTGAAATGAAATAAGAGGTGATAGATTTCTTCTATATTTTGTTGTGGGTTTATTTTGTTACCTTTATTAATTTTCCTAATGAAATTTAGTACTTAATCATACTATACAATACTGGAATTAGTTCCAAGATTAAACTCTGATGGCCAAAAGAAAGCTACCTTGCAAGATATGTCTATAAGGAATCTTGGAACAAAATCATGGGTGTTCCTTAAACAGCATTCTCAGTCTTCAATTATAAAATTGATATACAGAAAAAAGATTGATGTTATAAAATGTATAAGAGCCACTTCCTCACCCAGTTCACCAAGCTCTCCCCATTCAAGAAAGGTGCAAAATAGTGAATTACTGTAATTAAAGGTTTCTGTCAGGGTCTTCTCTTCTGCCACCATTTTGGCTTTGGTGGCTAGTGGCAGAGCTGCCTGTCACTGGGCTTAGTGGACCTGAGTGCTCTCTGTTTCTCAACTGTTGGAATTGGCTCTGGAGCACTGATTCCCAACTCACTGCCTAGAAGAAAGTTGGGCCCAGAAGATGCCCTCCTTAAAACACCACGTTCTGTGTATCCTAAACAAAGTAGGTAGGGGCTGTGGACAAAGTCCAGCCTTGGGACCACAGCGAGGGGAGAGAACTCTAGTGTGGGAGCCAGCTGGTCAGAGTCAGAGACAGACATGAGCTGGGATCGAGTTGAATTTATGATTTCAGCCTAGAAATCACATGCAGAAGAAATTGTACTGCCCTGGATGGTGTTGCCCGTGTCTACCTATTCTTTCTCTACATTTCACATGACTTAACCTATAACAACATTTTTAATACTATTTTTATAACTGTATACTACACATAGCATAGAAAGTATTCTCCATTTTTAAAAAAAATTATGCTTGTGTGTGTGTGTGTGTGTGTGTGTGTGTGTGTGTGTGTGTGCAGATGCCACAGAGCCCAGAAGCAGGCTTCAGATTTCCTGAAACCTGGTGTGGGTACTGGGAGCTGAATGTCTGTCCTATAGGAAAGCTGACATAAGTGCTCCTAACTGCAAAACCATCTTCTAGTCTCTCTCACGGTTCCTCCGTGGGAGAGGCTGATAAGCTTTGCTGGGCTAACGTTTATATTTTTCCCTTTTTGGAGGGGAATGGAACGCAGGGCCTTGTACACATGAGGCAAGTATTCTACCACTGAGTAGCACCAGACTTTTTAGTAGTTCTAGTTTTTGAGACGTAGTCTACCTAATTTTCCCAGGCTGGCCTTGAATTTTTCATTCTCCTACTTCAGTTCCCGATAATCTAGGATGACAGGATTTCACCAGAGATATGTTCCCTGCTCAGTTATCCAAAGTTGATTTTGTTTGTAATTTTTTGTTGTTGTTGCTGTTTGGTATTTTTTTTTTCTTTTATTAAAAATATGCCATTTTTATCTATGTATCCCCCTGCTCCCCCTCTCTTCCCTCCTCTCAATCTCTCCCAGTCAGCCTTCAGCCTCGCCCCTCCTCATCCACCCATCCCCTCCCCCTAAAGGACAAGAAGTCCCAAAGTGAGTCACCTCAGCAGGAATCGCCACAAGCCCCACAGAGTCACTTCCTGTCTTACTTCCCTTATTTTCCCCTAATCAGCCACCTTGGCCTTTCCTGTATTGTTCTCCTCAGATGCTGTCCTTGGAAACTTGCCAGCATGTAGACAGGTTTTGACAGAAACTCCATACCACCAGCCCCACTTACCCCTGGGCTTCTCCAGGAGGGGTCATGGGATCCATGGGATCTCTCAGTCTTCCCAGGATGGCTTTTTTAAAAATTGAAGGCAGTTTGTTTTATAGAAACTCTGGCTTAAAAACAAAAACGCCTTTTGCTGCTTAGAGAGTGTGTAGTGAGAAGCATCTACATGCTCCTATTTTCCTGATCTTTCCCGTGTCCTCTTACCCAGTCCTATCATGTCCAGACCTAGTGTGACCCCTGTGCCCACTGTATGCAGTGGGATACTCTGTGTGCTGGGGAGCCACAAGCCAGAGCATGTAGGAGGTGACCAGACTGAGTTACACAAAGCACTTCAACCAAATCAAGCTGGAGCGGTAAGTCATTCTCCCAACAGGAGCCCTGCTCGGGGTGAGTAATTCATAGGGACTAAGGACAAAGGAGAATTTTCCAGGGTCCAGAGTGATAAGGTGACAGACACTGTCAGTCTACCTTGAGACCTTGTCATCTGTGCCTCTCGTATACTTGAAAATTTGTAGGATGTGTGCTGGCTGTGGGGAGGGTCATGGACACAGAGTTCAAGCCAGATTCTACATCCAAACAAGCAGGTGGCACCGGCTTGTGCGGAACTGAAGAGTGGTGTATGCCCATACCAGGGCTCCCTGCTACTTAGAAGAAATCATTGTCAGTTTACCTTCACGTATTTATTTATTCTGTAAAGATATGTATAGATGTTTTGTACAGAGCCCTATATGAAATAAACACACTTATGTGGTTCCTAAAAATAATAATAATAAAATCTAGCAATAAAAAATATGATTTCTATTTTACAATTTATCTAAGAAAACACACATGGCCTTTATATTTCCATGCAGATTACTTAGGCTTCTATGATTCATTGGGGAGTATAATTTGTGTCAGAGTCCATTCTGAAGCATGACTTACTGTAAAGATCTGCTAGGCCAGACTCAATGCTATGTCTTTTTTTTCCTGGGAAGTAGATATTGAGTTTAATTTTCTTCTGTAGATCAGAGTCCAAGTGATAATGGAAGTAGAAACAAGTGGTGTAAAGCTGCTTTTATCAATTTGCTTCCTGTTCAGATGTTTGAACAGAATTTCTAGAGAGAAATAACAGATCTCTCTTTCTGTGTTCTAATTGCAGGGTCACACATTTTCAGAGAATCACTGTGGTGTGCTTCTTCAGGCTAAGTACAAATTGGACAGAATGTGTCTGATTATTAAAAAATGGCTTCTCCTGCAAGGGACCTATGAGCTGCCTCTAATTCCGCCTTCTCTCACAGTATGCCATGATGTTTCAGTGACATATTCAACAAATTTCTGAAATTCTAAGAATTTTTAAATTCTTAACATTTCTCAACCATTTCCCTAATATGGATTTGGACTTTGACTATGACTGTAAGACAAAACTGGTAGATACAAAACACTTAGCCTACATTTTGATGAAATTTAACAGGAGAGAAATGTCACAATATAAACATTCATTAAAAAAAAAAAAAAAAAAAGTAAAAGGATGAGTGGACAAATTGGAATGCCATGATCCCAAACAGAGTTGTTCTCATACTCTAGAATGAGGGAATAGTTGAATAATTACACTGATCATGGTTCTAGACTGTTCGGTGAGTCTGCTAGTATCAGCACTCACGTGTGACACTACACAAAGTATGTGAGAGTTCTGACTTTCCAAACCCACTGGGCTTTTCTGAGACCGTATGGAATGCACATATAAGAGACCCTTAAACTACAGATTCTACATCTTTGAGAATGTAGAATGTGCATATGTCTTCCTTATTACTATTTACTTATCTTCCCTCTTCACTATCTTTTAAGAACTAAAGAAAAATGAAGACTTTTGGTTATTTAGCAATGCCCAAGCAAAATAAATAAATAAATAAATAAATAAATAAATAAATAAATAAATAAATAAATAAATAAATAAGTAAGTAAGTAAGTAAGTAAGTAAGTAAGTAAGTAAGTAAATAAATAAATAAATAATGAATGAATGAATGAATGAATGAATGAAGTAAAGAAAAAAAATTAAAAATAAAAAGAACAATATTTGAAATTATATAAATAAACAAAATGACCCAAACATATAAGAGTGATAATAAACTTTGGATTAATGCTTGTGTTTCCAGAGGGTAAGATTGAAGTCAAAGATTTGAAAATCCTAACCAACTCCTCACAGGGACAGAGAGGGTCATCTCAAATCTCACATCAGGTTAAGCTCAGTGGTTTTGTAGCTGCTATTGTTAAGTTTTCAAACCTCCACATAGAAAATGAGTTGTTACAGCTAAGTCAGAATAGAAGCTGCATGCTTTTCCTTTTCTAAGTGTGTTTTGTTGACACCAACAGGATGAGATTTTGTACTAAATCAGCAGAAACCAGGGATGGTGGAAACACATGTAAATTTAATAATCACATTCCTATCTCAGGCAAAGTGTGGAGTATTGAGTGCACCAAGACTGCCCTCTTAAATTTCACCAAGAGAGAGACAAAGAACACTCTTGCTAGAGAAAGTTATGGTGCTACATAAGCTATGATGCTACAACTAAGCAGCTTCATCTATAAGATAGAATAGAAAATAAGTTGTACTAATTGCTTTAGATATGAATTTAACAATAACCTGTAGAACAGACTAAGTCATTAAACATAGTATTATAGAAATATTCACTTATGATATATCATAAAAAGGAGCAATATTTATTAAGGGGTTATATAAACACTCACTGATACAAACTGAACCTTAAGACAATTCTTGGAGAGTGGAAATGTTCCACAATTGATGGTTCAATCAACTCTGGAGAACACAGGAACAAATAGCTCAGTGTCCCAGTGGCTTCTTAATAGGGTCTGACCACACCCCATTCAGACTCCTGGAACTCCAGAGACAGGCCTCCAAGCCTTTTCAGGTAAGAGCTGAATCCCACTACATCTCCCACTTTTGTCTAACTAAGAAAGCTCTAAACTAAGACTGTATACAATAGGAATCAATATAAGGTAATGTCCTGGGGAGGAAAGGCAAAATACAAGCAGAGTCAAACTACAACTAAAAAACAACAAATATAAGGTTCATCCTACATGTCCAGAGTATTGGTAAGTGGTGAAATACAGAAATTACTTTAAAGCTGTTTATCATAAATAATAAAAATCCAACACCTGAATGTTCTTTGCTAAGAGATGAGAGGATAGAAATCTTAACTGTCTAGTCTTCAAACCCATCATACCTGAGAAAGAAAATATATTACCTGAAGGTTAGAAGCACAAGAAAGTAGCTTCCAAAATTTCGGAGAGAACATCAACAGTCAGCTACCGGGACAGTCACCCATGGTTTTTCTGCTCCGTTAGAGCATCCATCATCTTAGCTACAGGCCTATGATATCTGACAGATCTTTTCAGAAGCAGGGCATTTTTGGAGAAACTGTCTTATCCTGTCCAGGCAGGATTCAGCAGTCTCTATCCTTAATCCTGCTCATCCGGATAGGACAGCATTGATACTGACAGCTGTCGAGGAAAGGGCAATTCTTTGCGCAACACGCCATTTTCTGCCAAGGAAGATGCTCAGACTATCTTGGAAAAGAAACAGTGATGCCAGGAATTGTCATTTCTCTCATGGTCAAATTCTGAATAAATTCCATATTCTCCAGGTGTAGAAGTGGTTGAAGACTCGTGTCTATCTGATATATTCTAGTGTATATCTTGGTAATCTAAACAACATGACTATTACATGACAAATCTAAGTAATGCTGACCTTCAGCAGTTCTTATCATCCTAAAGACTGAAGCTTACATTGAAAAATTGGGCAATCTATAATGGGTGTACAGTCTCTGAATGATGACTTCCAGTATGACTATATATAAACATTAACAAGAGGTATATGTACCATGCAAAATTATAAAAGTGTCCTAAATATATATCATATACAAAATATCTAAATAGAGGTATAAAAAACATCTTATTTATATATTATGATAAATATAACATATATTATGACTAGTATAATTAAACAGAGGTAGAAATTACATAATGGAAATGACAATAATATGCTTAATATGTATCAATGTGCGAAATATTTTAAACATGTAGAAGCATGTGCAAAATATGGCAACTACAGCTTCAATTTTATATCAAAATACAAATTACTTTAGACATATAAAGCAATTTCAGATTATCTGGTATGTCATGTGGAAGATAACATCAGTAGCAATCATCCAGTATACAAAAGAACTTAGAATTTATTTTAAAAAATTATGAGTAAATTTATGTCCTTACTACACAGGCCAGAGTACATAATAGATAAAAAAAAAAAAGTTTTTCATGGTGAATATGCACTGTCTGGATTCTGATCTCCTTTCTAAAAGGAGCTTTAAAGATTTCTCTTAGGAAAATCCGTAATTTCTATTTAAGTCTCGTGGCTTGGGGTGAATTTAT
The DNA here is from genome assembly GCA_033318265.1 of Phyllotis vaccarum. Classification (NCBI taxonomy): domain Eukaryota; kingdom Metazoa; phylum Chordata; class Mammalia; order Rodentia; family Cricetidae; genus Phyllotis; species Phyllotis vaccarum. The sequence goes on along the minus strand of JARWLC010000002.1, from coordinate 119,152,497 downwards.
ACAACCAGCATGCCCCTGTTGACATAAACCGATCGACCCACCTTCCTGACAGAGAATATTTATCTAGAGAATTATGCACTGTCAGAACCTTAGGTATCTGCTGGTGGATCAGACTATGAGTCCCTCCCGTGTTTACATTATCAACTTTCCAAAAAGAGATTGTCCCTTTATATGGACATTATACTGTAAGGTTTGAGCTCCAGAGAGAGCTGCACACATGTGGTTCCTTTAAGAATTCCAATGTGAAGATAGGATTGAGCCTAGAGAAAAGGCAAAGCAGATTGCAAAGAAATGGAGCTTGAAGTCTAATGATAAAGCTTGAAGTTCAGAGACCAAACACATTTAAAGCTAATGCTTTTTATGAACTATTCAAATGAGACAACAAATCAATTTCTTTTTGTTCTTTCATCTTCCAGTACCATTATAGTCTCATTCTAGACAGTAATATAAACAATTTGGTTTTTCATTTTTGAACATAGAAGTAGCAGCACAGTTAAATAGATCTCTGGAAATGAAATTTCTGTGCCAACTCCATATACAACATGCTGATACTTGAAAGACGTGTGACATTTCTTACTGTATATGATTTTTGACCTTTTCTCTTCATTTCTTTCATTCTCTTCTTTCTTTTAAACTATCACCTATTTGATACTATAACACTGTGTTAGGGCCTGAGTTTTTAAGCATGAAGCAAAACATTTCATTTTGAAGGATTTGCTTAAGAGTAACACTGAAATAAATACATGGAGTCATCAGCATTTTAGAGTTTCTAGTCAAGAAAAATGTTGAAAGAACTCAGAGTCTTCAAAACATAATTCTTATTATATATAATAAATTATATATATAATTATAATATATAATAATATATATTATATATATATATATATAATCACCAGCATGCTGTAAGAATTAGTTTATTTTCTAACCTATTCCAGTCTCTTCTTCTGTTAAACACACCCTGCTCAGTAGTAGAGCCATATACCAGTTTATGTTGATGGTGTTTGTCCCTCCCATTCCCAAGGGATTATGGCTCATAATCTACACCTAGTAATCCCAAATTCTCATCACATCCAAGTTTTCCAAAGAACATACAGAAGAATATTAGGATCAAACCTGGAGCATTTCACCAAGCTCAGAAAACTTTTATCATTCCATACTTAAGAGGAAAGTCCCTAAGACAGCACAACTATATTCAAATAGTGTGGATCCTATGTCCAGTTAGAGAGGAAACTTTTATTGCAGAGGCATTTAAGCATAGAAGAACCTCAATCACATACCTTTCTCAATATACTTATCTGTACATTTTATATACATCATATTATATCTGTAAGAACAAATTCTGGTTATTTTATGTAAGATAAAATATTCAGGATTTTAAAGTATACTTTGGCTTAGAAATGAATAGAAATGCAGTTTTTATAAGTGGTTAAGATTATAAGATAATGTTAGAAATATTTTATGATTCCTTAACTGACTACTTCACATTATAAACACATTCACAGTCTATCTTTAAGTAAACTATGTGAAATGCACATTCAAATTTATTAAAAAGAATGTTGATATTATTGACTTTACAGTATAAGGATTGTTTTACTAAGTTTTATATCATAATTTATTTGTATAATGTGATAGGTAAATAACATTTTCACTCAAATATTTGACACTGTTTGACAATATGTACATACCCTCAAAGCTCTGTAGTGTCCTTCTTTATCACCGAGTCCACTTTTATGTTCCAATTTAGAGTAAACACATTTGTGCTTTAATGTTGCTTATTAAATTAAGATTATATTCACTGAGAATAAAAATTTTATGTGTGTGACTGTGGAAGTATGTGTGTGTGTGAGTGTGTGTATGTGTGTCTGTGTGTGTTTGTGTGTGTTTGTGGGGGGGGGGAGTGTGAGTCCTGAATATGAGACAAAGTATTGCATTATTTGTATTTCTAAATCTAAATTATTTCACTTCATGTTGTAATCTCCAGATTTATATGCTATCCTGTAGTAACATAATTTCATTTTTATGGGTAAATAAGGCATATATATATATATATATATGTATATATGGAATATTTGAGTATACATTCATCTGGTAACAAATGATTCAAACTACTAAGTTTGAATGAGATATCTCCTGTAAGTGTCAGACATTTGAATTCTTGATCTATAGTTAGTGACCATTTAGCGAGAGAAATGAACTTACTGGAGAAAGTATTTCATTGTGGGTGGGCTTTGAAGTTTCAAACCACTCAGGCCATTTTGAGTTATCCCTCTTTGCTTACTGTTTATGAAGGAAAAGTGGGCTCCCTGTTCTGCCATCTTCCCAGTGCCTCCATACTGCTACTAAGGACACTTATGGCTTGGGAATCACCAGCTCCAGATATATTCTTTCTTTTATAAGTTGCCTAGATCACTGTGTTTCACCAAAGCAACAGAAAAAAAAATTAACTAAGACAAACAACTAAACTGAGTCCTTAAGACAGCTACTTCAAATAGTTTTAGTATAGGTGGTTACCCTTTACTGTGTTAGCATAAATTATCTAGCTATAGTCTAAGGAGAAATAAATCTGGATCTTATTATAGTTATAAACATTTTTTTACTTTTTTCATTTTATTTTTGAAAAAAATTCATAATCCTTACAGTTGGAGTATATCATGTGGGGTTTTTACGAGAGTTTTGAACATAGTTACAATAATAAATTTTGTTTCATATTTTTGTTTCAAAAATTATGTATCCTTGTCTCATATTCAACTTGACTGCAGCCATCCCTAATTCGACTTCTCCCGTTTTTCCCCTCTTCTTCTTTCCCCAGATTCACTATCCACTCCATCTCAATCAACTCCAGAAAAGACGAGGCCTCCCATGAACATTAATGTATCACTACACAGCAGGATACAATAAGACTAGGCACACATGGACTTTGCTGAACATCAGTGTATCACTACACAGCAGGATACAATAAGACTAGGCACACATAGACTTTGCTGAAAGGAGTGGAGGCGAGATGGTCATAAGTTTGAGGCCAGCCTGGGTTACAATAATTCTTCTTGTGTGTGTGTGTGTGTGTGTGTGTGTGTGTGTGTGTGTGTGTGTGTGTGTGTGAGTGTGTGTGTGTGTGTGTGTGTGTTTCTGGACTTAAATCATGAGACCTTTATGTAGGTCTGTTACTTCTCAATTAATAATGTTTGGAAGAGACATATTACCTTTGATTTTTATAATGTTTTCTTTATCATTGGAATATGTGTATCATTGGTTAGTTGGTTATGTAAAAATGTGCATGTTGACTGACTGATAGTCTGACAGATTTTACATTGAAGGGATATAGGTAACTGTGAAATTATGTTCCAGGAACTTTGCTTAGAGTCTAGGAACACTTTACCAGATAGCACTCCAAATTTTTCTTCTATAAACATTATTGCTTTATGTACATATACATACACATATGCATTATTTATACATACATACAAATACAGAGATAGAAAACTTTTTGAGTTGATTAATGTTGCTCTTATATTCATCTGTTTGTTGCTGATCCTTTAGGATTGGATAGCATACTGGAGGCTTTTTCCTCAAGGAAACTGTTTTTCTCACCCTCAGGATCCATTAACTGCCTATAGCTTTCTATATAGGAGAACCTTTGCAAAGTGTTCCTCCAACATGGCAGAGTGTTGTAATGAAAAGTGTTGTCATTTTTCAGTACTTCTTTTGACAAACGTGGTTTTGGCAAACATGTTGCTAGTATACCTGATTTTTGGTCCTTACAAACTTTTTCCTTTCTTTAGTAATGTTCCCTGAGCCTTGTTTTGATACTTTCCCAATATATAAATTAAATTCTGATTAGTTTAATTCCTCACTTTGTCTAACTACCCCATCCTTACCATATCAATCTTTATTATTCATTAATTAGTGATAATCCCAGTCTTGTCTCATATCAATCTTTATTATTCATTAATTATTGATAATCCCAGTCTTGATGGTGCACCCAATAAAACCATCATGAGATTATGTTAATATGGGCTGTGCCATGCACATAAGACAGAATTTTGAAATCTTTATATTCAATTTCTTAATTTTTTTCTGACTCCTTTAATGTGAATATCCCTTGACCTTATCCACTTAGAGGGGGTGATATAAATGTTTCGGCTTATCTCTCAGTTATCAATTATTCTAAATTCTTTGAGCAGACATGTATCTGCAGATAATTTAATTCATTAAAAATGTTTCTTTGATTATGGCTGAGAATAATTACTTTTATGGGCATACATTGTCCCGCGCCTTCTTTGCCCGCAAACAAGACGCAGTACAACAGGATCCTTCTGAAGCAGGTTTATTGAAGCTTCACTCACTAGGGCAAAGAACGGAAGACCCCAAGCCTCCCAGGCAAGCTGCTTTTATAAGCAACCTTGTTTATCCCTGATGTGGGCCTTTCCCATTGGTCAGCACACCCTCTCCAGATATGATGTATCTTTCTGGGGGCCAGGCTTCTTGCTGGAAAATTACAAGGTGCCGTGCACAGTGACTTGTTTACTAAGGAGCTTCCTTAAACCTCTTAGTCATAGGCCGGATACAAGCGCCATCTTTAGGGTGCAGCTGGCTCCCTACATCTCCCCCTTTTCTTATATTTAAAATGAGGGAGGCTAACCAGTGGATGGAAACAGAGGTTTGTCCTCCCAAAACTTTTGGGAACTATGTACAAAGGAGACATTCCTGATGCGTCCACCAGGTACACCTCCCGACCAGCCCGGCACCTTTGTGGGAGATGGGATTTGTGTGCCTTGCCCATATGCAGACAAACATGTTCCATGGATCCCCTCAAACTCTAAGGTGGAACCATTGAAGTGCTTAGCCTTACAATCCACATAGAAACTATAACAGGTATGCTCTAATGAGGTGCAATGGCAATTAAGCCTCTCAGTGCAAGAGCCATACCTATACAGTATACACAATCAACCCTGCTCAATTCCAAGCAATAGGCCAAAGCCTGCCCAAACTTCCTCACCAATCAGGGAGAGGCATACCTTCTGCAAGGTTAGGTGACCACAATCAGTCAAACTTAAAATTTTTGCTCATTCAGAGCTGCCAGCCAAATCGTAGGGGATTGCCCATCTTCAATAGCCATTAAGGCTTGGGTCAAAATTGTCCTTTCTCTCTTTCTGGACGCTCGCATGTGGCAAATCAGCCAAAGACTGCCTCCGAATCCCACGACCATGAGGATCCCAAGGGTTCCCATGCTGGCCCATTCCTTCAGGTACAAAACGGCTGAGGAAATCCATGTGGAAAGGCCCTCTGTTAAGGACAGGTCCAGACGGGTGGAATTAATCTGAACGATGGCAACGCAGAGCTCTCGTAGCATCTGCTCAAACTCTGAAGACCAATTCTGTAAGATAAACTGAGAAAGGCTTTTCGACAAATTAGCTGCCCTAGAAAATTTTTCATACTGAATGGAGGTAACACAAAGTCCAGGAAGCTTTTGTTCACATCCCAATTGGGCCATTTGCCATAAAAAGTCTAATTGTTCTTGTACCAAATCAATATGCTGGTTAACCAGCATAAGTCCTCCTTGAATTTGGGTATTAGCGGATGCTTGCTTATCTAAGGCCATTGTTACCGAGCTGATAAATTATTAATAGCCCGAGCAGTTTGCACAGTGTTGGAAAGGGCGAGGGCTAAAGCGGTTGCTGTGGCCCCTACAGCCGTGACCGCAACAATCCCAACAATTATAGCAGAAATGCCAAAATCTCTTTTAGGTCGAAACAAACTCATGCTGCTAGGAGCCTCAACCGGCACAGGCACAAATCGTGGCATGCGAGTTACCATCGCAAAGGAATACTTCTGAGCATCCCAACAAAGGGTATAAAAGCAGGTGCTCTGGGCACACTCTAAAACATCTTTATCTATAGAAACATTACTTACAATCCAAATAAAGGGAGGCCACACACAAACCGGGGTAAAATCCACACTCAGCCGTTTAAAGCTGATGTAGCTTACATCTTGGGCCTGCCAGGTACCTGATCCTGTACCCGAACTAGGCTGAGGTCCCATTTTCTTTCCCCAATCATATTTTAGCTGCCCGTGTTCTACCGCCCCACCCCCAATCATTGCGAGGGGCGATAAATCTGTGCAGCTCCCATTAATTCCACAAAGCAACCACTGATCAAAGGGGTTGCCATTAACTTCAGCTTCTCCAAAATTTGAGAAATTGGCTCCCAAATGGGGGGAAAAGGAAAACAGGTTAGGGGTAACGCAACCAACAATTCTAGATTGGCACCCGGTCCACGGTGGGGTTAACTCTTTATCCTAGGCCCCTGAACAAAAGGGTGCCAGCTTTGGCTGCTGTGGGGGTAAAGAGCCCTCAGCAGCCCTGGGCCACCAGCCATACAAAACCGTAGCATTTGTAGCAATCTTTGTTCCTTCAAATTTGCTCTCTCTCTGCCAGGCAGCAGAATAATTTTGTAACACAATACATGAACTATTCTCAATATCTAAATTAAAAGCAAAACATAGACTCCCCTTTAACCCTAAACTCCTATTATTCTTAAAAGCTTCTATCTGCTCATCTTTTGGCAAAAAAGCTAGGCCTAACTCTCTACTAACAGTAAAAAAGCGGGGAAAAACTTGGGCATCATACATCACCGGCATCGGAAAAGGGAAGGTGGACATTATCCCCCAACGCGGTTCTCCCTGTACATGGCCCGTCAGCATCATCCAGCATATCATCCATAGGAGATGGGGATATCAGGGCCAGGTCCTGGTCCGGCAATATCTTCCTTGTAAGACGTTCTGGAATCCAAATTGGACTCTCTCCATCCTGTGGGAAAACACAAACAGCTCCCCTGGATCTTATTAAAACAGGATCCGGGCCTTTCCATTTATTATTTAACACATCTCCATTTGACCATTTCTTTAGCTGATGGTGTGGGAGATGAATGCCGTCCTGCCGCTGACCTCCCATTATCATCCAAATTTTAAAAAATGAGGGTAAAGAGTGCCAAGGCCATAGTCACTCTGGGTGTTGCAGGAAGGGTGCCTTCCATACCCCCTTTTTGTTTAATTAAATAAGTTTTTAGAGATCTATGTGCACGTTCAATAATGCCCTGGCCTTGAGGATTGTAGGGCAATCCTGTGATATGAATCACTTGCATTTGTGAGCAAAATTGTACGAACTTTTGAGATGTGTAAGCTGGTCCATTATCAGTCTTAATACATTGGGGCTTTCCCATGCACTCCAGGCTTCTAAACAATGTTGAATCACATGGATGGCTTTTTCTCCTGGCAATGGGGTGGCATGTATAATGCCAGAGCAGGTATCTACTGAGACATGAACAAATTGTAGCTTTCCAAAAGAGGAAATATGGGTAACATCCATCTGCCATATATGAAGAGGCTCAAGGCCCCAGGGATTGATTTCATTATGGCGAACAGGAAGAAACTGGCAGCAATTTTGGCATTGTAGCACTATTTCACATGCCTGTTGTCTAGTAAGTGCAAATCGCTTGTGCAATGTTTCTGAGGTCACATGATATTTTTTGTGAAACTCACGGGCAGCTGTCAGGGAATCTTGTAGAGCAACCGCAGCAAGGTGTGTCGCTTTATCAGCCAAGTCATTTCCATGAACTAGGGGCCCAGGCAGGCCTGAATGCGCCCGAATATGAGTAATAGAAAAGGAAAATTGTCGGGCTAATAGACAATCTTGTATTGCACAAAACAGTTTAGCCACGGTGCTGGAAGGTTTGATAACCCCAGCCACCTCTAAAATCTTTAAAGCATTAACCACATAGCAAGAATCAGAAACAATATTAAGAGGGCATTTAAATTTCTTCAATACTTCTAAAACAATTGCACATTCCACTACCTGGGGTGAGGTCTCATCAAAATATTTAGTAAAAACCTGTGAACCTACAACATAGGCTCCAACACCCATCTTTGACCCATCAGTAAAAACCATTAATCCATCCTTAAGAGGCATAGAAGAGGTAACTCATGGAAATACTAAAGGGTGGGCGGCTGCGAATTGTAACATTGGGTGTTTTGGGTAATGATTATCAATTATTCCATCAAACATGGTGGTTAAGATGGCCCAATCATCATTGGTAGCGGCCAGGACTTGTACTTGATTTGCAGTGCAAGGCACAATCAAGGTTGATGGGAAAACCCCAAAGCATTCTAAAGCAGTTTTAAGACCTTTTTGGGCAAGCAACGCCACTGTGGCTGGATACCATTCAATGTTTTTCATAGGTGCCGCATGAGGGTGCACCCATAATAATGGTCCCTCTTGCCAGAGTACTGCAGTAGGTAGGCCCGTAGTCTTAAGTAAGCACAGAGAAAAGGGTTTAGAATAATCAATCCTCTTTAATTGTGCAGTGGTAAGAGAAGCCTCTACCTTTTCTAGCGCTCGCAGTGCCTGAGGAGTAAATTGTCTTGGGGAGGTAACATGAGAGTCACCTTCTAGAATATCAAACAAAGGCTTAAGCTCCACTGAGGATATCTTCAAAAAAGGTTGAAGCCAATTAATATCTCCTAATAATCTTTGAAAATCATTAAGTGTAGTCAAACCCTGTTTATTAATTTTAATTTTCTGTGGCAAAATTCTGTCAGAAAAAAACTTTGATCCCAAAAATCTCCAATTTTATTAAATTGAATTTTTTCAACTGCAATTTGCAATCCCTTTTTGTTCAATTGTGTAAGTAGTAGATTATAGGCCTTCTGCAATGTCTCTAATTCTTTATCACAAAGCAATACATCATCCATATAATGGACAATAAATGTTTGGGGAAACTGTTTGCGAACAGGGGCAATGGTCTCTTGCACATAAAGCTGACAAATAGTGGGGCTATTTGCCATTCCCTGTGGCAAAACCTTCCATTGAAACCTAGCATCAGGCTCCATGTGGTTAATCGATGGAACAGTAAAGGCAAAGCGAGGGCAATCTTGAGGGGCCAAAGGAATAGAGAAAAAAACAATCCTTGATATCAATTATAACCACAGGCCAATCAAGGGGCAAAGCTGACAAGGTTGGCAGCCCTCTTTGTACCGGGCCCAACAAATGCATCTGAGCATTAATGGCACGCAAATCATGGAGCAATCTCCACGCCCCAGATTTCTTTTTTATTACAAAAATAGGGGTGTTCCAGAGGGATAAAGATGGTTCAATATGGCCTTTGGCAAGCTGTTCGGCAATTAATTTTTTAGCTGCAGCCAATTTGTCAGAGGTCAATGGCCACTGAGGAACCCACACCGGGACCTCTGTCTTCCAGGGTATAGGTCGTACCGCCCCAGTGGCACTTAGGAAAAACCCAGACCCCATCTTTCTTTATGAGGGGAGGGCTGTATGGGCAGTACTTGCCCTTGGCCATGTCTTCCTAGGCCTTGACCTTCTTCATAACCCATTTTAGTCATTATCTGTATTGCTTGGGGGGAATACTCGTTGGACAAGACTAGCCCTAGATCATGCATAACATCTCTTCCCCAGAGGTTAACTGGTAAGTGGAGAACATAGGGTGTAAACCAACCTTCATGGCCTTCTTGCATCCTCCAGCAGAGGGCAGTAGAACTTACTACTGGGTTGGACACATATCCCAGTCCTGGGAGAGAATGGGTGGACTGGGAGGTGGGCCATTTCTTGGGCCACAAGTGGGAGGAAATAATACTCCGATCTGCACCCGTATCTAGAATTTCCTCAAACTTCTTTTCATTAACCAATAGTGACAAAGTAGGGCGTTGTCTAAGGTCAACCATCAAATAAGCAGAATCTTGACCAGAGGAGCCCATGGGCTGTTGGCCTTTATCTTGAGTCTCAATGATAGGTAGTAAAAGTATCTGAGCAATCCTATCGCCAGGGTTAACAGAAAAAAACTCCTGACGGGCAAGAACAAAGGACTTGAATGTCTTGAAAGTGTTGGTGATCTACAATTCCCGGATGAACCAGGAAGCCCTGCTAAGTAAGAGATCCTCGTCCTAGAATCAACCCTAGGCAATCAGGGGGTAAGGGATCCTCGAGTTTAACGGGGATCGGATGCACACCCATCTGAGGAGTTAGTAAGAGTTGGGTGGCGGCGCGCAAGTCCATTCTTGTTCTCCTTGTTGGGCTCCGCTCTCGGGGGTGAATTTTATCCCATATTTCTGCGGGCCCTGGGATGTAGGGCCCACCATCCCGTTTTTTGAATTTGAGGCCTCTGGAGGTGGGAGCAACCTGCCTTTAATATCCCTGACTGAGCGGCACTGCCCCGCTGGATGATACCCTTTACCGCAGCGGGAGCACAGAGGCGAGCCAGGCTTAGGGCTGGTCTTGTTATAGGTCTGGTTGGGAGCCCGACAATCTTTTCTAAAATGGCCAGGTTTTCCACATTTAAAACAGACTTTGGCCATGGGACCTGACAAGGGCCTTCGCTGAGACCTCAAAATGGCCGCGGCCAAACCAGCATTAGTCAACGGTCCCCCCAGCTCCCTGCAAACCCTGAGCCAATCTTGCATTCCTTTAGCTTTCCTAGGAGCAATAGCTGCGCGGCATTCCTGGGTGGCTTGTTCAAAGACAAGTTGTTCTATAAAAGGAGCGACGGAGTCAGGGTCTCCAAAGATCCTTCCTGCTGCCTCCATCATACTTGCCACAAAGTCTGCAAATGGTTCATTTGGTCCCTGGATAATCTTAGTAAGCTGATTGCTACCCTCTCCTTTTTTAGAGAGTGCTTTCCAAGCACGAATGGCCGTGGCTGAAATTTGAGGGTAAATCCCCCAAGGAAATTGGGTCTGCTGTGTAGCATACTGTCCTTGCCCAGTCAACATCTCAAAGGTCCATTCCCTCTGTTCAGGGGTTATGGCCGCAGCATTTACTCTAGCCTGTTCTTGAGCTATCTCATGCTATAAAGCCTTCCATTCTAGATACTGACCCATGCTTGACAGGGAAGCTTTAGCCACCGTCTGCCAGACTGATGGAGTCAGGTTCCACAAGGTAAGCCGATCAAGTTGTGTAACAGTGAAGTTGGCATTTACACCAAACTTGTGGACAGATTCTGCAAGCTCTTTAATCTGACTAAATTCTACTGGGGCATAAACCCAATCATTATTTTGGCCGTCATATACCGGAAATGCTGAACTAAGTTGTCGCCCTGTGGCCTCCGGCAGAAAAGAAAAGTTTGTAGCACCGCTCACACCATAAGGAGGAGGAGCTGTAGGCGGAGGTCTGTGCATTCACTGGCTTTCTGCCTTGTGCCTGTTCTTTCTGATTTGGTTACGAGGAGGATCATCAGGGGAGTATCTCTCTGCCTCATATTTGGCTGCCTCCTCTTCCAAATCAAATACATCTCCTGGGTCTAGTGGGTCTTCCTCATCTACATGGCTGGATTTAGAGGAAGAAATGGAGGATTCTATTTCATCCCTGATCTCTAAATTAGCCAATTCTTTCCAGGGGTAGGTAAGTTTGGTCTCTTTCCTTCTTCTAACCTCTGAATTTTTCTCTGAATTTTTCTCTGAATTTTTCTCCCCCATACCGGTACCGGGGGGTCCTTTTTCCTTATGCACAGTTTTCTTGGGGCGCGCTCCCAATCTCTCATCCCGCTCGGTTTCTGATAGGCTATCCTGAACCTCTCTCAACATTATCTGTCCCTCTGTGACTACTGGCAAGCAGGACTCATCCTTTAAACAATTCTTGATCATCTTCCATATAGCTTTGGTGCCCATCCTTAAATCACCCTCATTAAATTTTCGATCGAGGTCTCTCCCCAACTTGTTCCAGGAAGAAATGGTAAAGGACCCCAAACAACCGTACCATGGGGCGACCCGATCAACCTCCTTGATAAATCCTTTAAGGGTTCTCGGTGCAATTTTGATATCATGCTATTTTAAAATGAAATCCAGGGTCGAGATCATCGACTGCGAAGTACCCATGATACCGTAAACGAAACCAAAGAGCACTGCCGCTTACCTACGTCGGTCTTAGGCACTCAGCACCGAAACCGATGAAAAAGAAAAGCAACCACAAGAAAGATGATCAGGCTGACTAGAACCAAACCTAATCCTGCCAAAACCTCCTGCCAGTAAGCACTAAAAACCAAACCCCAGTCAGGGACCATACCTCTCCGAGCAAACACTCTGCAGTTCTGAATCCTCCTCACCACCAAGGGGTCTCCTCTGGTGCAGCTGATGTTGTTGTTCCCGGGTTTCGGCACCACTTGTCCCACGCCTTCTTTGCCCGCAAACAAGACGCAGTACAACAGGATCCTTCTGAAGCAGGTTTATTGAAGCTTCACACACTAGGGCAAAGAACGGAAGACCCCAAGCCTCCCAGGCAAGCTGCTTTTATAGGCAACCTTGTTTATCCCTGATGTGGGCCTTTCCCATTGGTCAGCACACCCTCACCAGATATGATGTATCTGTCTGGGGGCCAGGCTTCTTGCTGGAAAATTACAAGGTACCATGTGCAGTGACTTGTTTACTAAGAAGCTTCCTTAAACCACTTAGTCATAGGCCGGATACAAGCGCCATCTTTAGGGTGCGGCTGGCTCCCTACAATACATAATTTTTATGGCAACTTTGTACAAGGAAATTTAGCTATGCAATAAAAGTAAGTTAGTTCCTAATGCCTAAGACATTGTAAGATGAGGATTCTGACCACTTTTGAAATACCAAATATAGATTCCAAACACAATGTAATAGACATTGCTGAATGTAAGGCCCCATCAACTACAACAAAGAGAGAAAAATGTTAAGGTTTAATACTTTCACTAAATAAGAAAAACACAATGGTATTTAGCACAAAAGCAGAATCTGCCTGGACAGAAAACAAAGGACATTTTTTCCAGAGAAATCTAACATGCAATTTCAAGGCAGGAAGATTCCAAGAATGTTCTGTTCAATATTATGTTTCCTTTCAGATTTTCAAACACAGTTCACAGCAAACCCTCCTGTATTACTACCATGAGATTACAATGAACAGATCTTTATGTACATATACATACACATATGCATTATTTATACATACATAGAAATACAGAAATAGAAAATTTTTGAGTTGATTAATGTTGCTCTTATATTCATATGTTTGTTGCTGATCCTTTGGGATTGGATAGTATACTGAAGGCTTTTTCCTCAAGGAAACTGTTTTTCTCACCCTCAGGATCCATTAACTGCCTAGGACAACAAAGTGGACCTACATGGTCTCAGCTGGTTTAACATATTTTACTCCATAATTTTCTCTAATTTACCTGAAAAAAAGAAACAAATTGAAGGCCTTAGTAGTTACTTATCCTACACCTGGAAGCTAATATATATAGTGTATAACATATATATATATATATGCACTAAATTGATGGAAAAATGTTTATGTGTGAAACAATGTTGAAGACATAAATATAAATATTAGATTGTATATGGTTATATGTGCTCAAAAGATAGTAATGTTGAATGCAAAATATAAATTAATATATGTTTATAAAAATTAAAACTATAGTATGTGCATTTGATAAATGTTGCATTCAGTTTATCCACTAAGGGAGTTGGCAGCTATAGGGGCATTAGTGATTCTGGGTTATTTCATTTCTCTTAAAAATCGAAACTTGAAAAACTTGCATTACAATGTTAACATCTGTTTAATCTTGGGAGTTGAAGTATTGAGTTCTGTTTTGTTATTATTTGAATCTTGCCATATGTTTAAAGTGGTTTGTAATTAAAATAATACACAGATCAGTAGGAATTGGTCTGGTAGAAAAAGTCTGAAATATATTTGCTGACGAAGACTGCAATAGTGTTAGAAAGATGAACAAGAAGAAAATATTTTCAGAAAACAATAAATAATTTAGAATTTCTTTTTCTAAATCCAAGAAGGGATTAGAAGAGAAATAGAAAGCATAAAATCGATTTGAATTTGACAATAATGAAAACCTGGATATTATTCTATCACATTTGGATGTCATGTCAATGTAATGATTAGTGTAGCTGTTCCCTAACTTCCAGAATTATGGTGTATGAAGCCAAAAACAAAATGAGTCTGCAGAGCTAGTTAAGTTACAGATTTGATAGAGAACTTTTTGTTGTTATTGTTAACATGGAATAATGGAATCATAAAAGCCTATGAAGAAAGTAGGATCAGATTAGGGGGAGGAGGACTTATCTTAGAGGTCACACAAAATTGGAGACAAAGATGGCCACAGCTCCTACAAGCTATGAAACACAAGTTCAGCAAGATACTCATGGTGGCTGGTTGTAAACTGGTTCCTGAAATTGGTAAAGGGATTAAGGTTCATTGTTTTGAGTCAGTAATGTGAGACAACATATCCATAGCTACTTAAAAGTAGCAGAGCTCTGTTAGTAAACTCATTATGTCACATATTTTAGCACAATGTAAGGTACAAACAGAAAGGGTTCTCATCTTCAGATAAGCATCTATAAGAGAGCACATAGCAAAAGAAAAATATTTTAAAAAGCACAAAAACTATAGCAACCTGAGAATTGCTGGCATATGTAAGAATTATGCAAGAAAAAAATTATTGCACTCCGTTATTTGCTAAAAATTTTAGATAAAAGACACTTCCATGGGAAATGCTTATGAAGAAAATGAGAAACAAAAAGTCATGATTTACTGTTTTGAATTTGTATTTAAATTATAATAAAATTTAAGAGTTGTTACTATTTTATTTATCTGCACATAGTTAAAACTTAATACATTCTTAAGTTATAAATAAGGCTTAATAATATTACAATAATTACTTTTTATAAATTTTTTATTAAATGAATAATATATAAGTTGCTAGTTGTTTACATTAATGAAGAGGATAAGTTTTTAAAAGTGGAGAGTTGATTTACAGAGATTATTTAAAATATTAGAAACACAGACACATACTATACTAAACATTGACTTGTACTATATTAAATTAATATAAATTATGAAGGCTTTTTATAATCTTATTCTCTAATCTACCATTCAGTAACTTAAAATATAGACCAAACAAAATCACAATGGAAAAATATTAAAATATTTAGCATTTCAAAAATCATTTAATTTATTTTATGTTATTTTAAACACAACTTCAAATATTCCAAAGTTACAAAATAAACAATTTGTGATTTAACTATAGACATAGAATTATTAGATTATCCCAGACTTGTTAGAGAACTTTTAGCCCATTTAACATGATGTTAGTTTCTTAATATATCACAGTGTTTGTCAAAACCAAGATAGTGTCTCTGTTGAATTGATATGTTAAGTGATCCAATACCACAAGGAGCATCCAAGAGTACCTTTTTGCTTCCTGAATATCAACATCCTTGAAGAACCCTATATTTATTCTCTTGTGCTTTATGATTTTATTATACAATTTAGGATGTGAGCTTATATTCAGAAAAAAATCTAAAATTTCCTAATGTTCGTTTTTAACATATTTTTTAAATGTTCATCACCAACGGGCATCCTACCTCAGATTGTACAGTCTACATTCTTACTAAGTAATACAAGTCTTTCAGATTTAAGTTAATTATATCAGCACAGAGACACTAAATTATAACAGTTTGTATTGCTAATCAGGACAGATGTTCATACATCTGTGTGAACAGCCTGCTTGTGAAAAATCATGATGAATACCTTTCATGTTTTGAAGTTTGCTTCCCTTTAAATCATTGTATGGTTTTTCAAGTCATTTGAAATGAATGCTGTCTCTTCTTTCCAATGACACATAATCTTTCCTTCCTGGAATGCTGAATGAAAATTTTTTTTCTGGACATGTCAAAGTTCCTTTTCCATATAGTTTTCTCAGTCATGCATATGTCATGTTTACTGTACTAATTTTGCCTGAGTTATTTTCACTTACTTCAGTCTCTTTCACTTATCAGATAAATTAACATATATTCTACATGAAGTAACAAGGTTAGGAACTTCTGGATATGAAATTTCAATCTATAATTCTTTAATCACATCTACTACTACCTTTCAAAGATATAGAAACTTGAGTGAAAGCAAATCTTTCTTTCCTTTTTTAAACACCCCCTTATGTTCTGAAGCAAAATGTAAGACACCTACACCTTAATTATGCATGAGACATCTTCAGCAGTGAAGACAGCAGCAAGAATAATGTTACAAACAGAGTCATCCTGCAGATAGGCACCTATGTTTTCAACAGATCAGTGATCCTTAGCTGCTGAACTGTTTGACTTGGAACTAAAACTTGTTCAGCCATTGTAACCAATTCACTCAAATACCTCTTTTCCCAGTAATCAGTTACTGCCTATGACACTGTTGAAAGCTTAATGAAAAGCAGCTGAGTACTCCTGTCCTACCCTCATTTCATATAAGCTGGACTTTTTGAAATACTTATTTGTAGTAGAGAGAACAAGACCAAGACCCGCTTTGGCCACCAGAGACATCCTTACCTTTTCTAAACTGCCTAACACAAGCTAGTATTTCCTCATCTTTAATTTTTATTAGCTCAGGTATTTTTCCTGTCTTCATGTTACTTCCTTCTTGCCATTTCTCAGAATTAAAGTTGTAGATGTGACATTTCCTGCTGTATTAGCTGCATTCAGAAGGACCTCTTCCACTACCCCTTCTGCTTTGTGCTTGGTAGCCCCTTCCTTTTCATGCTTCAGAACCACAGAAGTCCTAGTTTATATTTATAACACACCACTTACCCACCCTAATCTAAAAATCTGTAAACTGAGTACACTACACTAAATAGGGTTTCAGTATCTATCCAAAGTAGAAAAGGAATGTCTTTTAATTAATTTTGGGCTTTTATAAACAGAACAATAATTTGTAAGATGCCACATCTATGGAAAATAAGACAAAATATTCATCTAAAGAAGTAGTTTATAGCTGACATTTTTAAAACCTGAAGATGTTCAAAGTCAATTTATAATGCAAGAGCACACAGAGTAAAACTAATAGTGATTTACATGCATTATTATAGTCAAATGACTATTTTTAAAAGAAAATCAAATTCAATTTAAAAGTACAATTTTATAAATAAAATTAATAGAAAATGAAATAAACATGTTCAGCTGAAGAGAATTAATTGCAAGTATCAATATATAAACTATAAAAAATATTTAAATGAATAAAATATAAATATATTTGAACAAATTCTACACCAATAAGTTTTAATATATTTTCATATAATAAATTATATTTGCATTGCATACATACTATTATGCCCTATAATGTTTTGTTGTGTTTTATGAAGATATATGTAAAAGAAATTGTGAACTATTTCAAAATTATATGAACTTCCAATTGGCTTCATCTTCAGAAGCAGATAAAAAGCAGGTCTCAATACACAAGCCTGCCTGCAGCTTTCTCATGGGTATATCAGCTGGACTAGTAGCATTTAACTTAAGAAAATTCCCTTAAATCAACATGAAAGAACTGTTTATACTACTCCCACAAGTTTTCAGGCCTTTATTTATATATTTCCTTTTATTTTCTATTAACTTTATGGTTTGTACAGGAAGAGTTATTATTATTATCACTTTATTATGTATCAGAAAATGTCAGCGTCCACAGATGGTTGGCAAGACAACAAGTCTAAGGGAAGAAGAAAGCTACACAGCAGGCAGCTTGTTTAACAAGAAATGAGCATGGGAACCAGAGCTGAATTGCTAGCAACAAGTGCAACACAGCCAGTCTAACATCACTCACATTATACATTCATTAAATGCTTCTCATTGAAGACTGTTGCTGTGATAGATTTCTACAAGGAATATTTCAAACTTATAAGAGGAATTAATAAAGTAGAGACATAGCAAAGTGCATTTACAAACATGCCATACTATATAATTTATTTATTATTTGCCAGGTCTAGTTTTTAGGATTATTTTTCTCTTTAAAACATTAAATTTGCCTAAAAGTGCATTCATAATGTAGTTTCATCTAAGTTGATGTCATTTCACTATGAGGATAGAGAAAGGTAAGAAAACTTCAGAGCAGTTTAGTTTGCAGAGTCTTTCCTCCCAAACTTACACATCTTCATGCACACAATTATACAAGTTAGCTATACGTATAAAAGTATGCATGCTCATAAACACACAGACACAGACACAAAAAAAATAAACACAAATGCATATAACATGTATACATGCACACAAAATCACATACACATACACGATACATGAAAAATCAATGTAGTCAGTTTTGATAGAGTACATTATAACAATTTTAGAACTGAGAAACTCAGCACTTCCACAACACTCCAAACAATCCCTAAACACAGTCGTGATGGATTAAGAATGTGACAGTCTATTCTGGAATTTTATGACATTACTAAAAGTGTCTGTGACCTTCAAAGTATACAATAAATGGTAACAAAATAGACTAATAAATTGAGTGACAGCATGGAATACATTTATTTTCATTAAAATAAATTTTTAATTTTTTGTAAAATACATTTATAATGTTGTTTCTGTTACCCAAATTCAGCAGAAAACTCTCTTCCTCCTTATCTTCCATTCGAGTATACGTTCTCTCTCTCTCTCTCTCTCTCTCTCTCTCTCTCTCTCTCTCTCTCTCTCTCTCTCTCTCTCTCCCTCTCTCTCCTTTCTCTGTCTGGCTCTATCTTGATATGTCTGTTTCTCTTTCTCAGTGTGTGTGTGCATGTGTGTATATGTGCCTATCTGTCTATCTCTTTAAAAGAGCCAAAGTCCCACAAGACAAAAATTTCCCAGACAAAATAAAATAAGTATACCAAAACAAATAAATGACAAAACAAAAACAGTTTAATTCATTATGTGTTAGACAACTATTCTCTTTAATTTATTTTAAGGCCTGTTTAATAAGATAGAACCCAATCTGATACTGCTAAAACAGAGAAGTTCCTGAAAATACATAGGTCATAGACTTAGGGAAAAATATTCTATTAATATTACTATATTTTTTTTCCAGAAGAACATAGCATATGTGTTATGGAATATTTATAGTCTATGTAAAGATATATTGCTGTGATTTTTGGTGATATATTGTACATATAATAAAATTTGTTTGAAATATCAGAGGACAGAATCACCCACAGCTAAACCATGAAAGTCAATGAGTGGTGACTTGTGCTTTTAATCCCACCACTGGGGAGATGGAGATCTGTCTTTATCTCTATAAATTCATGGCTTAACAGACAGGCAGTAGAGAAGTACACTGTCATTTCGAAGCAGAAGGGATCTCTTCGAGTTCAAGGTCAGCCTTATCTACATAGCAAGTTCCAGGATAGTCAGGAATGTTATACAGAAAACCCTGTCTCAAAAACCACAAACTAAAATTAAGGCAAGAGATGGTTCTGTCCTCTGATATTCCAGACAGATTTTATTAGATATACAATATATTACCACAGTGACTGATATAATTAAATAAAATTTTCAGTAGCTAAGCAGAAGTTATAGGAAGGACTTCTGGATATAGAAAGAATTCTGGAAAGAAAAAAAAGGCATAATTGCAGCCAAATATAAAGGAAACAGCATGTTTAGGAGGATAAGTAACAGCCACAAGCCACAATGCAGGAGGTGGATTAATAGAAATGAGTTAAGTTAAAAGAACTAATTGGGAGAAAGTCCAGCTTTCACAATTTATAGGTCTCTATGTTGTTATTTGTGGTCAGATGACCCAAAGAAAAATCTGTGTGTGTGTGTGTGTGTGTGTGTGTGTGTGTGTGTGTGTGTGTGTGTGTGTGTGTGTGTGTGTGAATGTATGTGTGAGTGAGTTAGAAAGAACCTCAGATTTTATCTTGGCTCTAACCCTCATAATAAGTGTTGTCAAGCTATTCAACTGCTTAAAATCTCAATTTAATCATCTATAAAGACTACATGTTTACAACAATTTGTAATAAAGCATATATACTATTATATTTTCCAGAGAATATTGGAGAATTTATCAATGGCCAATTAGTTTGAACAGGCATGGAGAATTCCAAGATAAGGGACAAGTATGTCTGAATACTTGGTGATGACCCTTTTGAAAGTTAGAGTGTGACTTCCTATATGCACATATGGAAGATAAAGTGCTAGCTGTTTTCCTCCAAAGTACTAGTTTCAACATAAAACTTCACTCTCATGATCTACTGTGAAATTACTTCATAACTGAATCATACAGGTAGTGCTACTATAAACCTCTTAATTCAGATAAAACAGAAACTTACAGTGCAACAAAACATTAATGAAAATTAATATGTAATCACTGAGAACTCATTTTTTAAGGCAGCAAACATGAGTTTTATTTCTTTTTAAATTTTTAATGTTTTTTTATTTTATTATAAAAAAAGTCTTCTTTATCCATGCATCTCCCTGCTCCCCTATTTCCCTCCTTCCAGTCTGTCCCAATCAGCCTTCAGCCTTCCCCTCACCATTCCCCTATCTCATCCCTCCAAAGGGAAAGAAGTTCCAAGGTGGATCAACTCAGCATGGCACATCCACTCCAGGCAAGTCTGATTTCCTCATTCCAAAGTTAAGACTGTATGAGGTGTTGCTCTGCAACAAAGGGGCTACAAGGGACCAGTCCATGCATAGGAACATAGTCTGAACCCACCCCTTGAGGCTCCACACACTGCCCATGCCAGTTGACAAGTTGCCTACCATTGGAGGGCCTAGCTACTTTTCCCAATGGATCTCCAGGGGCTGTTCTTGACTCAGTGAGCTCCCCAGATCTCCAGCTGTTCGTTACTGTAAGAATTTCCTAATAATTCCTATCCCCTTGCTCATACAGACTCTTCTCTCAAGCTCTCAGCTGGACCAGGAACTTGGCCCATGGCTCAGCCATGCATCCCTGCCTCCATCTGGCTTCATTGTTGGATCTAGGTTCTTTGATGGCACTGATGACACTTAGGATTGTTACTCATTTGATTATAGGGGAAGTCCTGTTTAGGTACCTGTGGGTGATTATGCTGTTACATTGTAAATAATAGTCCCACCCACTGGTTTAATAAAAAGCACTGATTGGCCAAAGGCAGACAGGAAGTGTGGGTGGGGCTACCAGACTAAGAAAACTCTGAGAACAGGAAGCACTGAGCAGAATGCCAGAGAGAAGCCAGAAAAAGCAGAGGACAACCATACTGCTCTAAAAAAAGGTACCAAGCCACATGACTGAACAGGAAGAATCATGGGTTAGATGAAGGGTAGAGAGCCAGCAAGTGATATGCTTGAGCCTTAGGCTGATCAGCCTAAAACCATTGTAAGCATTTGTGTGTCTCTGCTGGTCTGTGGGTCTGTGGGCCTAAACCTTAAGGTTAGGCCCGAAATTCCTGGCCCAAATTCCTTCTGATCCCAAATTGTTTAGGGGTTGTAGTGTGCAGCTTGTATATTCTTCACTAATTGTCTAAAATGTACTTGTGAGTGAATACATCCCATACCTCTCTTTCTAGGCTGGTAATACCTCACTCAGGATGATATTCTCCAAATCCATCCATTTGCTTGCAAATTTTACAATGCCATTTTTTTTTTCTGCTGAGTAGTACTTATTTGCATAGATGTTTCACAGTTTGTTAATTCATTCTTCAATTGACAGGTATCTAGGTTTTTTCCAAGTTATTTCTATTACCCATAATGCTGCTATGAACGTAGTTGAGCTTATGCCTTTGGGTAAAAATACGCATCCTTTTAATATATGTCCAATAGTGGTATTGCTGGTTCCTTGTGGAGATTGATTCCCAGTTTTCTGAGGAATAGCCATACTGCTTTTCAGAGTGGCTGTACTAGTTTACACTCCCACCAGAAATGAAGGAATGTTCCCCTTGCTCCATATCCTCTCCAGTGTTGGCTCTCATCTGTGTTTTTGATCTCAGCCATACTGACAGGTGTAAGGTGGTATCTCAAAGTTGTTTAGATTTGCATTTCTCTGAACGTTAATGATGCTGAGCAACTTTTTAAGTGCCTTTCAGCACTTATAATTCTTCTGCTGTAAATTCCCTTTTTAGCTCTGAACAAGATTTATTAATTGAGTTATTTAGATTTGGGGGCTGTAGTTTCTTGAATTCTCTATATATTTTCGAGATCTGTCAGATGTAGGGTATGTGAAGATCTTTTCTAATTTTGTTGGCTGTCTTTTTGTCTTATTGACTGTGTCCTTTGCCTTAGAGAAGCTTCTCAGTTTCTGGAGGTCCCACTTATTGATGGATGTTCTTAGTGTCTGTGCCACTGGTGTTCTATTTAAGAAGTGATCACCTGTGCCAATGCATTGGAGGGTATTTAACATTTTCTATTCTATCAAGTTCAATGTAACTGGGTTTATGTTGAAGTCTTTGATCCACTTGGATTCGAGTTATGTTCAGCGTGTTAGGTTTGGATCTATTTGCATTCTATGTACCACCATCCAGTTATGTCAACACCATTTGTTTAAGATATTATCTTTTTCCATTGAATAATTTTGGTCTCTTTGTCAATACTCAAGTGTTCATAGCTGTGTGGGTTAATTTTGAGGTCTTTGATTTGATTTCATTGACCACAAGTCTGTTTTTATGGCAGTTCCAGGCTGTTTTTACTACTTTAGCTCAATAGTATAGCTTGAAGTCAGAGACAGTTATTACTCCTGAAGTTCTTTTATTGAGCAGGATTGTTTTGCCAATCCTGAGTTTCTTGTTATTCCATATGAAGTTGAGTACTGTTCTTTCAAGATCTGTAAAAAATTGTGTTGGGACTTATAGGACAATAGATTTTAAAAAAATAGAATTTTCATTTTTCTAACAGTTAAACTCAACTGTTACTAAACCAAATTTTAATAATCAACAAACATGTGAAATTCTTTGGAAATCTTACTAAAACACTATTCAATAATAAATAGGTACTTTTTTTCAATAACTTGAACTCTAGATTGTGTTTTTTTCTTGAAGAATCACTATCACCATTTATTAAGGAATAAGTCAAAAGCATATTTAAAACATAATTAAAATCTTCACTATATTTAGTAGACATGTAGGAGCTGTAAGCTATGCGACAATTTAAAAAAGTGAGATGAAGTTTTCAAGTAAAGGAAAATCTAACTTAAGGAAAGATAATATAAGCTATTATAAAATGTTAATATTAAAAATTTGTTGCTGAAAGGAAGAAAGGATGTAAGTTTATCTATAATTATGTTAAAATATATTTAAAATAATATCTGAGCATATAAGTTATATATTCTCTATGATAACTTAATTAATATAATTTAACATGTATTAAAATCATGAACTGCTAAATAAAACTAATTATGCAATGTGATTTCAGTTTACTGGTTAGGGACATGTTACATAGCTCTTTTCTTAAATAGTAAAACCTTTATTATACAGAACAAAGAAGATCAGGAAGGTCATGGATATCACTAGAAAGTTATAATTCTCAAAATATCTGTGAAATTATCAAAACTTGTCAGCATTTTAATTAGCCTTCAGGTCTGTAGTAGAACTTTTTCATCAGGCTATCTTGATATTGCCAACTCCCAGATAATGACATGGAAACTTAGTATTAATTGTGAAAGCTTGGCCTGTAGCTTTGGTTTATTACAATTAGGTCTTAGAACTTAAATGATCCCATTTATATTAATCTACATTTTTCTACCTGGGTTACCTCTTTTCTGTGCTCTTCTCCATCCTCTTTCCTCTGAGTCTGACTAGTGACCGCTTCTTTCCAAAATCTTTCTCTTTAGAAGCCCCATCTGTCTCTCCTTCCTAGAGATTGACCTTCTAGCTTTTAATTACACCAATCACATAAATATATCTTCACAGTGTACAAAACTTACACATAATTTTTTCATTTATGTCTAAATAAAAAGGAAAGTTTTAACTCTGATACAGTAACATTTTGTAAACTAAGGACAATCATCAAGTAAGAATTAATTACACTTAAAATTTCCAGTCTATTTGTATTTAGCTAATTTGGAGAAATTACTCTGTTATATATTTTATTTTAATGAGCATAAAGTTTTATACCCAAACATTTTCTATTATAGATTATATTACCATTCTAAAATATCCCTTTAGACCATCAAACATTTTTTTTTTTTTTAATAAACAACTTAGGCTTTTATGTTTCTCAAATTTCTAAACTTTACATCTTTTATGTAAGTTTTTATTTGAATTTGCTAACAAAGAAAAGTCCATAACTATCTAGTGTTCAATCCCATTAGAGACTCAAGAAGATAAAATATTACTTGAGTAAATAGAAATACAGTACAAACAAGTCCCAAGACTATCAGAAAAAGAGAGACATCTGGATGCATGTGCAGTTGTAGATTTCTCTGTAAAAATCACATTTTTCTCTTGCCTACAAACTGTTCTGTTTAGCAGGATTTGTGAAAGACTGTTCTACCTTGTCTTGGAAAAGTGCAGCATGTGATTCTTTTGTGTCCTTTTGTTGTTGTTTTGTTTTTTGTTTGTTTGAATAGCATTTAGTCAGCAGTCAAGAAATGGGCAATTTCTTCATCCAGAGGCTAACTTTGCCACAAATTAAGTCTAACTACATATAAAGGCATATCATTGCATAATCAACTCTTTTTTGATGTAAACTGATGTGGCCAGAGAAGACATGTCTCTTTGTCATTAAAAGTTTTGTGATATTAGAATATCTTAAATGTCATATGCTATTCCTCTCTGAAGTTTTTGAAGACTACTTATCTATCTAAAATTTAAAACAGTGACTGTTGTGTTGTCTTGACTGTCTGTCTTGACATGATGGCATCTTTAGGGGACCCTGAGAAAATGGAGATGATGCGTAAGCCTTGGGAAAGCTAGCTATATTATTTTTTATTTTAGTCTCTGTGTGATATAAATGTGTAAAGTTTATCTGATTCTTGCTATAATAGTCTGTAAGGCAGGATCATTTGTTTAAAAGCTTTGAAGTTGTTCTAAATGTAGAATTTTGAGTAAACTTAAACAAAGGCATTCTGAGGTTTACATGGGTTTTTAGCTACTTGTCTTCATTGGTGTCTAGTCCTTTTGTTATGAAAACATACAAATGCTTAAAGGTAACTTATGCCTGTATTAATATAAGTATGGAATACACAGTATATACAAGTGAGCTAAAAATATTTTTTTTATTTTATGTATGAGCAGGTGAAAGAAACATATCCAAACTGTAACATAATGTAATGAAGACTCTGAAACCAACAAGATTTATGATGTTTCATCCAATCTTAGTGCTATTCCCATGTCAAAGGATCAGCATATAAATTACTTGTCCTGTATTTTTTCATGGCTTTACCATGGTGTCTGTAGCCAAAAAATCCATATCTTTTCATTTCCTTTGAAAACAAAAGTTGCATCCTCAGTGCCCACCTAAAATCTAGGTGAGTAGTTTAGCAGTTAATCTGAGTGCTAGTTAGATATTTATAGGAAAATCTGGTGGCTTATTAGGCATTCAGTCTAGTTTAACATCTAGCTTTATGTTCAGTGAGAAAACCTTATATAAAAAATAATGCTGCTCTCTGTTATCCATATACATGTACATACATTCACAAAAGCAGAAATGGATGCATACATCACCCATATACACTTAGATTACTTAAATATCCTATATTCAGATAAATCCTCATCGTAAGATGTCGGATTTCACAGAAACAAAATCAGTTTCCCTATGTTAATTACTAGTGATATTTCCCAACATTCTAAGCATGCTTCTCTTTGCATTCAGTTTATAAGATACACAATGCATCTGAATGCTCTGAATAGCCATCTTCAATTGAATTTATTATTTATGGTGCCAGTCATCAGCATCCTCATCATTAGCCATTTTATAATACAAAATTTTCTGAAATGTCTTTACAGTGAAAACTCATTTTATGCAATTACTAAATGAGACTGTATTGCCGAAATCATTTTAGATTCAATTAAAATATTGTGTAGATTCTGTAAAATAATATTTAAAAAGCATAATAAATATTGATACACTTGTCACTGTATTTCATAAATATCCAAATCCTTAAAGCCTCCAAGGTCATTTTCTCATATTTTATAAGCCATATACTATATGCAAATACTAGATTCAGGTTTACATGCATATGATGCAATGCCTAGATTTTTATATACAAGCTGGAGAATAATCTCAGGTCATTTTGTACATTACTTCAGGACTTTCACAAAAACATTCAATGTAGTAACAGCAGGCTACAGTGGTATAGTAGAGAAATATAGAATATACCCTCCTGTTGTAGCGGAGTTTCTTGGTCCTAGGCAGCCAGAGGCCCAGACCCACAGACCTGCCACACCAGACCCCTTAGCTGCCCACTGCTGCTGCTCAGGCCCCCAGAAATGACTCAGATGCTTATACTAACTTATATTAACTTCATGCTGTTTGGCCTATGGCTTAGGCATATTGCTAGCTTGCTCTTACATCTTAACTCAACCCATTTCCATTAATCTGTCTGCTACATGGCCCGTGGCTCACCTGTGTTCCTTACATTTTGCTCCTTTGGGCTTCAGGCTGATTCTGCCCTATTTCTCCTACCTATGCTATGATTTCTTCTCCTACTTTTTCTATGGTGCCTGTCGTAGGCAAAAACAGCTCTTTTACTTAAAGGTTGATATTCACAGCATACAGAAAGGCATTTCCACATCACCCTCCAGTATTGCATTCATTAATTCTATATTTTTATCTTTTACAAATAATGATTTTTAAAAGAAATTTATATATAAGTATTGCTTTCACCTTAAATATTCAACTTTTCAAATTGTTTTCATTCTATTCTTAACAACACATACCTGACACTGGATGTGAAATATTATAATTTTGTACATATGGTTTCCACAATTACAACATAAAAGATAAAAACATAACATAACTGAAATTTAAAATGACATTTTATCTTGCAGAAAATTTCAGGTTATGAATGATGCTTAGTTAGCATAGGCTATTTCTGACTGTTCATAATTTTACATACATCAATTTAATAATATAATAAAACTGTATAATGGTACAGTCACATAAATAAATAGAAATAATTACAGGCTACACTAATTGAGGAGTAGAAACATAACTTGAACACCACAAGTTTCAGCCCACATATGTTTAGCAAAATGAGATCACACTGGAAGAGAACATTTAATAAATGTGAGAAGTCTTATCATATGTAATTGGTAGTCAGAAAAACAGTATTTATGAGAGCTTGAAGTGAGTGACAAATATTACATCATTTATAAATGTGTGAAGGTAAAGATATGATGAGAAATATATTTGATCTTTTCATTTGTTATAACTCCTTAACATTTTCTAATGCATTTTATGTATTCACTCTTCCTAAAAAATCTGTTTTATAGAGCCAGGCTTTTATCACCCTTGTTTAATGCCCCAAGAATATTTTTTGCCTTTTACCTATTATATTGAAAACAGATTTTTGTCTTATAAAAAATAATCTGCTTAGAGTTTCTACTTTTTTCAACTTCTCCTAGATCCTTCCTACCTCTCATTCCATCCATATATGTTTCCTTTCTGTCTGTTATTAGATTAAAAAAATAAAGGATTTCTAAAGGATAATATAAGATAAACTAAAAATTCACATATAGAAATTGGACAAAACAAACAAAGAAGCAAATAAAAGGGCCATTGGAGGGAACAAGAATCAGAGACCTATTTATTTGCAAGCAGGAATTCCATAAAAAAAAAAAAAACTCAGCTGGGCATCATAATATATATGCAGAATACTTTTTGAAGATTAATGAATGCCCTGTGCATACTACTTTAGGCACCTTGAGTTCATATAATCAAAGGATCATGTTGTTTTATATGTACTTGTTTCCTTGGTGTCCTTCATCCCTTCCCAGGAATATTGTTATAACAAATTGCACAGCATAACAAGTTACAACGCGACTAGGAAAAAAGCCTCATATCAGGGTGAGACACACCAGGAGAACAAAAAGATTTCCAAACACAGCGTAAAAAGATATAGACAACCCAACTCCCACTATTAGGAATCTCCTCCCCCAAAAATTAACCCAAGTTCATAATTGACATTTTTATAATATTTGTTTATAGAAAATAATATTGAACATGATTTTACCCCCACAGATAAGGATTATGTCTGCCTAAAACATTGAATGAAGAACTTGAGATATGGCTCATCTGTAAAAAGTGCTTACTTTAACTTATCTTGCAAATGAACAGAACTCAGATTCTAGTATCCACAACTAACAAAAACTCCAATTTCAAAGGTTCAGTCATCCTCTTCCTGTCTCTACAGGATCCATAAAGCATCTGTTATAGAAGAATCCATGTAAGAAAAGACACATACACATAAAAATTAATAAATGAATACTTAAAATAAAACCTTGGGAGATGAAGATATTTACTCTCTTAAAGAAAATGACATACATAAAACAGAAAAGGTGAAAGAGTAAGTTTTCTTCCTGATAAGGAGGACTGCAACATCAGAGCAATACTTGGAGACAGTTTGTTGGTCTAAGTGGCAAAAATGATATAGATTACATGTCAGACTTTTGGAAACATATGGCTAAATAATGTCAATGCCAACAATGCCTTCTGACATAACTTATCCAGAGTAGACAAACACATAGAGTGACTTGTGGTTGTTAAAGATTATCTGAGTATCAAATAGAGATTGGCTATGTATATGTGTGCCTATGTGTGTGTGTGTTTGTGTGTGTGTGTGTGTGCACATGTGTGTGAATGCCATTCATTGGGTACCATTTGTCTTTGAAATCCATTCTCTCACTGCCCTAGACTCAAAAAGAGCTATGCTCTCTAGAAAGTGAGCCCTAGGAAAAGAGTGTTGCTCCTACCAGTGCTGGAGTCATAAGCATATGCTAACACACCTAGCCTTTTATTTTTAATTAATTTTTAGATTTATTTTTATTGAAAATATTTTATACTCTCATACAATATATAGCAACTGCAATTTCTCCTCCTAGCTTCTCATTTCCCTTCTCCTTCAGATCCACTCCTTCTACATTTCCTCAGCAGAAAATAGCAGGACTCAAAGAGATGACAGCTAAACAGGACAAAACAAGATACAGTAAGACAATACGAGAAGAGAAACTAATGGAAGTAAGCCAATCTCAGGAGCAGGCAATAGAGTCAAGGACATACCTGCTTCCTTACTAGGAAGCTAAATGCTGTAGCATTTATACAGAGAACCTGGTTCAGACACACGCAGGCCATTTGCTTGCATCTTTAGTATTGGAGAGATCATGTGGGTCATGCTTAGTCAATTCAGAGGGCCGTGCTCTCCTGGTGTTTGTTCTCTAACCCCTCTAACTCATACAGTTTTTTTTTTTTTTTTGATTCCTCATTTCCACTGGGTTCCCTGATCTCTGAGGATACCTCCAATTTTGACTTTCTATATCTACATAACATTTGGCTGTGGGTATCTGTTCCTGCTCTCTGATGATGTCTGGAAAAGGCACTTATTTATGAGTATAGCAGAACATCATTAGAAATAATTTCATTTATTTATTTATTTATTTATTTATATTTATTTATTGCCAGCAGTGTTTGGTTCTACCCTAAGTCTCTAGGATATTTAGTCTCTAATTTCTGGATATCCAGCAATGTTAGGCATGGGCTCGCTCTCATGAGGTGGGCCTCAAGTTAGATCAAATATTTTTTATCCACCCCCACATGTTATATGCCATAAGTGCCATAGCACATCATTCAAACAAGATAGTGTGCGGAAGGTTTTGAGGCTTTGTTAGTATTCAGGATTCTGCTTTAGAAGTGTGCTGAGTACTTTATAAAAGTAGGTTTATGACTAGGATTAGTCTTATAGTTTGGACTGGGATTGTCTATTTGGACTAGTAATTTTAAAGTTTTAAAGAAACATATAAATGCTTATATTAATTTTATGTTGTTTGGCTTGTGAATCTAGCATATTGGTAGCTAGCTCTTTATCTTCATTTAACTTATTTTTGTTAATTTGTCTTGCCTATGTGGCCTGTGGCTCATTTGTATTATTTTATATGTTGATTTTTGGGCAGCTGGATCATGTCTTTCTTTGATTCTGCCCTCTTTCCCCTATATATGTTTTAATATTTTTTCCTATTTTTAAGGTGTCTGTCATAGGCCAAAACAGTTCTTTTATTTATAGTATATACAAAGACATCTCACATCAGAACTTTTCTGTACCAAAGAAACTAGAATGTAGGGTTGAAGTCTCCTTCCAGGAAGCAGCTTAACTTCTCTTTGTCCAGTGAACTGTGTGGATTTTTTCTTCAAGAGTGGGGTCCTGATGACAGTTTTCAGAGAGCATCAACCTGGGTTTTCTGGGGACCCAATAGAAAACCCTTCAGCCAACCCCTTCACCAAATGCAATTATGACCAGTTTTGGGGAGCTTTGCCTGACTACAAATATGTTCAGTTCAGAATTTGTATATTTCATTTCTAGAAGCCCACACTAGAAGTACCCTTATAGATTACAGAAAGTTTCGCTCCAAGCACAACTAAGGTTAAGGAAAACAACAAAAAGAAGCAAACAGAGCATGACTGAGTATGCTGAGTATATGTGTATAATGTTAAATTAGTGAGCTTATAAAATAAATTGCAAACAATTAGTAAACTGACACTAATTTCCAGATGAAATATTCTGGATGAAATATAATTTAAGAAGTGGCAGAATGGGGAAAGGATACATGGTCTCCATTTTAACTAAGTTCTCAGAAACTCTCCCTAAGTGTAATCTGTCATTATGACCTTCCTTTCTAAAGCTATCCCATTGGCTTTAGGATTTCAACTCAGGGCTTCTGAGAGGACAGAGGTCTTTAATTACAGCATGTCACTTCAAGGATGCTACCAACAGAGTTGCAAAGCACTTTATATAATGTGTGTGTGTGTGTGTGTGTGTGTGTGTGTGTGTGTATGCTTATATATACTGTATTTAAAATCAATCTTTTTCGAAATGAAAACTGATATAATTCAATGATATTTTGAGATGATTTTGATACTTATCAGTTACACCACAGTCAGTGTTTTTGGTTAGTGGTTTCAGTTGATGTAGGTCTTATAGAGGTTGGGCATATTTGTAAGTGGTTTTCACATTAGTGAAGATTATATGATTTTAATTAGAAAAAAATCCTATTTTATAATTCAATTTCTTAACCACTCAGCCATGACAATAGTACTCTATTATTTGACTTCTGATAATTTCAAATTATGAAGACAGACTTCAGTGTTGTCAGATTTTTCTATCCTACCAGAAACTATCAAATATTCGGCAACTGATACCAAATAATTGACTTGGAGTTTTAATATTTTAGTAATCAGCATATTAGTGAACAAATACAAATGAAAATTGCTTACAGTGTACAAGAGCATTTTCCCACACTTTGGTAATCCATCTTTGTGATGATAACTATAGAAAATGACTATTTGTTGAAACTATAGTATTTCTTATCTCTGGAAAATTACATAAAAAATGACACCAAAGATAAACTTTAAAGTAGTGTTTGTAATATAATATAGTACTATATGATTTTATTTATATAAAAATAATGATATGGAACAACAAATACACACATACATACATATGGTTTCCTCTCCCTCCCTCTGTGTGTGTATATGTGTGCATATGAAAACATATTTGCATCTTTACATAAAAGTTCTTCTAGTCTGTAGTAGACAGTTTCAAATGCATGGACATAGGATCATGTTTAAACTCGATAGGTCTTAAACATGATAGCAACAATGTCATGAACTCAAGAATAAGACTTGTAAGGTCCATTAAGGGATGCAGGTAAGAGAGAGTTTGGGAAAGTACCAAGTAAATAGAATTCACATGATACATGTCTGAAATTCTAAAAACAAAAACAATAAAAAATTTCCCCAATCTTTCTAAAACATGGAATGTTGACTTCAATAGTAAAACTGTTTCCTCACCATAGCAGGCACCTATAGTCCGAGAGATTGCAGGAAATGGGGAGCTTGCTAATGACCTAGTTTGCTATATTTTAAACAACATTATGTGAATATCATGTATAGAGGTAAATAAATTAACAGAAATTTGGAATTCTGCCTGAGATCTGTTGGTATAATTCTTTAATTAGCTTACCAATATTTTATATGTTGAAATGACTAGTGTATTCCCAAGCACATATGCGTTCCAACTTATCAAATTTTGAGTAAAAAATCTTCTGTATATCCTGATAATCCACAATATTCAATATCCAAGTTGCTTTGGTCAATTATAGTATATTATGTTTGTGAAATGATAAATTCATTTAAAGACACCCTTGTTAAAATATGTCTCTATCACTCAACAAAGTGGTTATAGTTTTATTCATAATTATAATTTTATGTTTTTTCTTCTATATATATTGGACATGTACATATGCTCTACAAAGTTAAAATCACTAAATAAAATTTATTTGAGGATTCAAGCACTATTGGCAGAAATTCTGTGATTGTTAGATTAATTTGAAACATTTAATTGACAAGTAGTAACATTAATTCCAAAATATTTTTGATAAATGTTTCAGTATTTAAATGAAATAAAGGAACAAATCTACAGTAATAAGAAACAATATTTAATAATTTTAAGGAAGTTGAAAGTTGATTATTAGGGCATGTGATATATTATATTTATATCTACTATTCAAATGCTCTACATTCCCAAAAAGCCTGATGTTAGAATGATAGTAACCAGTGGTTTTTAGAACAATTAAGAAAATGTCTTGATTAATTTCATCCTAAGCTTAATGACTTAAAATTATCTGGAACAATTGTTATCTTGATTGTTGTAATCAAACTATTCCAAAACCACAGAGGGAGAAAGCAATACTGGTATTACTGGAGGTGTAATTTCTGTCTATTTTTATTTTTATTTTTGAAATGAGAGAATTCAGCTAAGATTTTTTGCAGTGATCTGTCCCAAGAAAGGCAGAAAAATAGTGTGTTCTGCATTGTGAATCTTAAAGGAAGATATAGGAGTATTGGTGACATAGGTAATGTTCATGAGTCAAGATGCTCCTTTGACCTCTAAAATCATTGTGAATAAGAACTCCTTTTTTTTTTTTTTTTTTTTTTTTACAATACTTTCTCTAATGTTCCACCATGAAATTCCTCAAGTGTCTAGGTATTAAAGGCTGCAATATAAATAAGGCCATAATCATCTGAAGGCTTTCTGAAGATATAAACCTTGTGGTAGTGTATGTGTGTGGAAAAAAATGTTCTGGTGCTTTATTTTCTTATTAATTTGTGAGGCTTCTAAAGTTTATATTTATCTCATGTCTCTGGCTTGATACATTCTCTTGACCTGACCAAGGGTTGAAATATTATTTTTAAATTGAGGTTTTATTACGTATGCTAGAACCAGAGATTTTCAATGACATGCCAGGTTGCGTTCAGGGAAAGAGTGTTGGACTTCCTATCAGGACCCTGTTTTCCTAGTTCCACTGCCCATGTCTATTTTGTTCATAGACATATAAAATAATATAGTTGAAATCCAATAAATCTGACAGCCACATGACACAAGAGAGAAACATGGTTATAAGCATTTTAATATTGTTTCTTGCAATAATATACAATGAAAACATTGTGGTCATCATTGTTTAGAAATGATTCTTCATTGCTAATATCAGACTATTGCTGGAATTAAAGTACAAAGCTTTCTGAATGTTCTGTTACCATAAAAAAAGCTATTGTTGGGAAAATAGATAAATATCTTATGACAATTATTGTTAGGCCTTAGTTGTGTACAATATCATAGTGAGTTGCTGTTTATTAAGAAAGAAAAAGTTGTTGTTACCAGTCAGGATTTGTTACATGGACCATTTTTATTCTTTACTTAGGAGTGATATGTGTGCAGCAAGACTTGGCTTCAGGCCATAGTCACAGCAGCAGTGAGTAGAGATGCTCTTTGGGAGATAACATGTCACATTTGGAGCATTGAACAGAAGGCCTAGCTTCAGTTTACTGCTCAAGTGAGTTTCCAGACACTCTCAAGGGTGCACTGCAGAAAAGGCCATAAGCCAGGACTACAAAATATGAAAACACTCCAGTGAAGTTAGTGGTATTTCTGGAAATTCTGCATGAAATTTTTAGGGGAAAAAAAAAGAGAAACTAAGACATCTGGGGAAGTAATTTATTTCTGAGTTATTGCTTGGGAATTTTAACTGATTGGAAACATCCAGAGGGAAATGTTAACATTGACTTCTAATTCTCATCAAGGATCTACAGAAGTGTAGCTCTGACCTCATGACAAAACTAGGGCTGCAAAAAAAATACAGGTGTGATTATTTCTTCCAGTAATTTGGAGTTATTGGATAAATCAATTGGTAATGACACTAGACTCTGGCCATACAGAGCATAAGCTGTGTTGTATTTGTATTATTTTTAAAGACATTCTTGACCTGGTTTAGTAATCTGGGACAAACCAAAAAATGTTAAAGTCTTTTCTTTTTCTGAATTTGAGAGAAGCCACAAGTAATCATCATGCATACTTCAAGATGGGAACTTTGTCATACTTTCAGGATCCTCAATATTCCTTAAAATGTCCACAGATTATGGCAAAAAACACAAGTCATTTGAGTAAAAGAAACATACCAATGATAAGGATGGTTTGTATCCCCTCAGCCCAAAACCCTTTTTCTTCTTTAGGATGACCTTGCCACATATTTTATCATAGTAATGAGGAAAATAATTATAAATCTACTATTTCTTGTACAAATTGCCCTGAGTGACTGCTGAGAATGATGAGCCTTCATGTTATATTGACTAGTAGAATTTTTTTCATGATTAAATCATGGGAGATAAAGAATGACCCACATTACTGAGCAATTTTACTGTGTTATCTATATAAACTGTTCTGAAAAATGGTTTTAAACTTCTACCAACCTGAAGAGAAATACTTATACAATTAGGATAGCAGTTGGTTTTTAAATGGCGTTGCTTTAACTTTTGATAAATGTGTATATGTGTATCTGCATGTGTTTTGTGTGTGTGTCCATGGCTTTTTACCCCACACTTGTGTGTTTTCAGTGTAAAATTATCAAAATATGTACATATAATGTATCATATAGATCACTTCCATGTATACTGGGGCAAAATGATCAATAAACATGTCCAATATTTTTCTATAAATGCCTTCTGTGAAGAGAGAATCACTAACTGGTATCAGATCACTATAAACCAACGCTGTGAACAAGGCAACTGATGTCTCTATAAGTTGTTTAAGTGTATTTTGCCTTGGGACAGGATCTTGCTGTTTAGCCCAAGCAAGCTGAAAGCTGATAGTCTTCCTTATCTTGGCTTCCTCATGGGTTTTGAGCATGATAGAAGTTTCTCATATTGAGACAAAAGTGGGAAGAACAGTAATATAAGAAATTCAGTTGCATTGGATTATATGAGAAAAATTGTAAAAAGAGGTAACTGTAATAAATATTTCTGTGACCACTTATATGTGACAAAACCTGAGTGCGCTTCTCTCTCTCTCTCTCTCTCTCTCTCTCTCTCTCTCTCTCTCTCTCTCTCTC
The DNA here is from genome assembly GCA_033318265.1 of Phyllotis vaccarum. Classification (NCBI taxonomy): domain Eukaryota; kingdom Metazoa; phylum Chordata; class Mammalia; order Rodentia; family Cricetidae; genus Phyllotis; species Phyllotis vaccarum. The sequence goes on along the minus strand of JARWLC010000002.1, from coordinate 119,117,167 downwards.
TCTGTCTCTCTCTCTTTCTCTCTCTCCATATACAACATTTTATTAAACCTGAGAATATAGGAAAATCAAATGTCTTAAAATTAGAATACTGAATTTCAGAATGACTTAATAATAAAAATACTATTTGACTTTCATATAAAGCTAAAATACTACATATATGATTGAAATAATGATTGTTAGTGTTTATTATGATCTTTATTCATTCATTTACACATAAAACAGGTCAATGTAGCCCATAAAAATATAGCAAAACTTATTTTAAAATATTTTTAATATTTTTTGTTCCTTTATTATCTAACAAAATTTTACTATATTTAAAGAAATACAGTTTACTTTTCATGATCAATAAAATAGAGAGAATCTGAGCAAATGAATGACTTTGACTTCCAAAGTTGGCTTTAAGTATTTTTAACCAGAGCAAGAATTTAGTGGATTATTAATTTTCATGATTGAGTCATACTAAGATAGAGTGAGAAAAATGATTTGAGTATTCTAAAAATTCCATGGGCTATAATGACTATAACACAATATTCATATAATGAATACCAGATTAGTAAACATAATATGTAGACATATTCATCACTTTCCCATTTCTGTAAGCACCCTGTCTTGAGCAGGAAGAGAAAAAACACAAATGGCATTACATTTTAGAAGATAATTGTGCCTAAGAAGCAGACCAATATTTGTATTCCAAGGCTTTGTCCAGAGATATTTCTAAAGTCCATACAAATTTACAGGATATCTGAACTTAGAGTAAAAGTATAGACCTCTCTTAAGGTTAATCTGTAACTGTTAAAGCCTTGTAAGAAAATGGCACATTCAGCTTGGTAACCGACTAATAAAATTAATACAGACTCTAGATTTGATGGCATCTACTAAAAGTTAATGATCTCGACCTAGTTCATATGAGGAGACACAAATCAGAAGATTAGCTTGTCCAACAGACAGTATTTTCCAATGTTGACTGCAATGACAGTACCCACTCTTCTCATTCTACCCAGAGCATACTCTGCTGAAGACATAAAGTGAGTGTTTCTTCTTCTGAAATTAAACAAGTAAACGGGAATGTAGTGAGATTATAGTACATTATAAATAATTGTCCCACCTATTAGTTTAGTAAAACACTGATTGGCTAAAAGACAGACAAGAAGGGCTACCAGATATATATATACATAAATTAGCAGATAAGCTAAAAGATACAAAAAACAAAACAAAAAACCCAATGATCTTAAAAAAAACCAAGCCATATGGCTAAACAAAATAAAAATCATAAATCAATTTAAAAACAAAAGCTAACTAACAATATGCCAAAGCCATAAAATAATAAGAATAAAATTAATATAAGTATCTATATATTTCTGTGATACTGCAAGTCTGTGAGTCTAGCCCGTAGGCCAAACAGACCAAAAATATCATACTTCAGTGGAAGTGACATTATACAATGTAATAAAATCATAAGAGGCAAGCAACTCCTTCTTGTTCTATTAGGCATTTTCTTTACTTGGAGGCCAGCCTTCTACACTGTACAGAAATGAAGTAGCTCTGAAGTCTAAATTGAAGTGCCATAAGACTCAGCCAAAACTACAGTATACAGCTATCATCATTGTATATGCATTCATTTATAGGTTTCAAAGAAGAATCCTGGATATTCAGAAATAAAGTGTTACAAATGATCAATGTATATTCATGTAAAGCTAAGCTTAGATGTCCTTCCTTGTACACTATTGAGTTATAGGTAATCAAAATATAATACCATGATTAGAGGTGGTATTTTTATGTAACTGAAAGTGTAGTTTTTTCTCATATAGAATGTATATCTGAGACATTAAGATGAAGGGAAACAATTAATATAAACAAGAAACCAAAGATGTGGGAGTTGCACTTTTTCAGAAATGTAAACAGTTTCTTTGCAGTTGGGTCTCATGACTAGAAGCAATGACAGGGTATTTAATCAAATAATATATTGTGAAAAGCTCTTCAAAAACAGACTAAGTGAGCCCTTCTAGGTACTAGCTAGAGTGACAGATGATTAGAATTATCTTGTACTGAGCCCATAAAAACAATATAGAAAGCTAAAAGACAGAGCATCTCTAGGTGAGTTAAAGAAACTATTAAATGGGAAGAATAATATATCAATCAAAACCTATATGAAAATTTGATTGTTTTAGAAAAAAATTATTTGATTTTCATTACTACTTTTAAATTATCACAAATTTAGTCAGGAATAACTTTAAAAAATGCCCAACATTGTCACATGAAGAAATGAGACTCAGGGATAGATCTCTGAAGAAGTAAGAGATATTAGAGGGAATAAACACCACAGTCAGATCTTACCCAGCTGTCTTCCAGCTTCCTCAGCCTTGCTTCCCTTGGAATGGCCTCCCTCTGTGTTTCTATCCTGTCTTAAGTACTCTTTCAGTAATTAAGGCATGGCCCCACCACTGCCTGCTTGGGAGCCTGAAATTCCTTCTATAATCTGAAGTCACCTTGGCTCAGTTGGGATTAAGGGTGTAGGTCACCACTCCCAGGATACTCCCTGTGCTGGGATTAAAGGTTTGAATCACCATTCTCTGATTTTCCTAGACTGACTGTGGTTAGAGCTCTGGGACTTCTGGAGCTTTTACTAACCCCCCACATAGACTGGGTAGATTCCCTCTGATATCTCCAAAACTTCTGAAACTTTTATTGAATCCCCACACAATATCATTCATATATAAAAATGCATCTGTGTTCATCAATCATTTGCTTGCTAAATATAAACATTTGAGATATTTTGTCCCTTGACCCTTTTATAATATTTCTACTGTTTTCATTTTATTATTATTTATTAAAAATATAATCTTTATCCATGTATCCCCCTGCTCTCCTATCTTCCCTCCTCCCAATTCCTCCCAGTCAGCCTTTAGCCTCACCCCTCACCATCCCCTCATCCCTTCCCCCAAAAGGACAAGAAATCCCAAGGTGGGTCAGCTCAGCATGGCACATCCACTCCAGGCAAATCTGATATATTCACCCCAAAGTCAAGACTGGGTTATGTGCTCCTCTGCAGGGAATGGGCTCCAAGTTGCCAGCCCATGCACAGAAACACGGTCTGATCCTACCCCTCGAGGCCCCACATACTTTCCATGCTAATTGACAGTTCCCTACCTTTGGAGGGCCTAACTCCTTTTTCCTAATGGATCTCCAGTGTCTATTCTTGATTGAGTGATCTCCTTAGAGCTCCAGCTAGCAGTCACTGTGGTAATATTCCTCATAATCCCTATCCCCTTGCTCATACACTCTCTTCCCCTGCTCTCAGCTGGACCAGGATCTCTGCCTCCACCTTTATTCTTTTTTAGATGTAGGTTCTGTGATGATAATTAGGGTGTTTACTCATTTGATTATAGGGGAAGTCCTGCTTGGGCACCCCTTCAACTATTGTTTGGAGACAGGGTCAGGAACATCCTGTGAGTTCTTGGATGTTTTCTTAGCACCCAGTCTCTTTCTAACCTGACATTGGATTTCTCTATCAAGATATCCATCTCTATCTTCCCCTTTGCTCCTCTCACTCAACCATCTCTTTTCAAAATTTGCTCCCAACTCTTCTTAGTTGCAACCCATTATGATCCCAATTTTCTAAGGTGATCTTTTTTTAGTTTCTCTTCCTTGGGGAATCTATGAATGTTTCTCTTAAGTTTCTTCTGATCTCAAGCTATTTAGGGGTTGTGGTTTGCAGCTTGTGTATTCTTTGTTATTTGTCTAAAATCTACTTTGAGTGTGCACATCCTCTGCCTTTCTTTCTGGGCTTGTGATATCGCATTCAGGAGGATATTCTCCAAATTCATCCATTTGCAAGCCAATTTTAGAATGTGATTTCTTTATATATACTTATATTATATTATGTTATGTTATGTTATGTTATGTTATGTTATGTTATGTTCTATTCTATACTATACTATACATTACATTATATTACATTATATCACTGCTGAGTAGTATTCTATTGTCTAGATGTACCACAGTTTATTAATCCACTTTTCATTTGAGGGGCATTTTGGTTGTTTTCAGGTTATTGCTATTACGAATAATGCTACTATGAACATAGTTGAGCTTATGCCTTTGCGGTATGAATATGCATCCTTTGGATATATGTCCAATAGTGATATTGCTGGTTCCTTGTGGAGATTGGTTACCAGTTTTCTGAGGAATAGCCATACTGCATTCTAGAGTGTCTGTACTACTTTACACTCCCACCAGAAATGAAGGAATGTTCCCCTTGCTCCACATCCTCTCCAGTGTAGGCTGTCATCTGTGTTTTTGATCTCAGCCATTCTGACAAGTGTAAGGTGGTATCTCAAAGATGTTTTGATTTGCATTTCTCTGAAGGCTAATGATGCTGAGCAATTTTGTAAGTACCTTTCAATCATTTGTAATTCTTCTGTTGAGAATTCCCTTTTTAGCTCTGAACCCCATTTTTTAATTGGGTTATTTAAGCATTTGGGCTCTAGTTTCTTGAATTTTCTATATATTTTAGAGATCAGTACTCTGCCAAATGTAGGGTTAGTGAAGATCTTTTCCCATTCTACAGGCTGTCATTTTTGTCTTATTGATATGTCCCTTACGTTACAGAAGCTACCTAGTTTCAAGATATCCCACTTATTGATATCTGTTCTTAGTGCCTGTGCTACTGGTGTTATATATGAAGTGAGATAGTTCTTATTGTTCCTTTTATTCTTTTTAGTTTATGCTTATGTGACAATAAAGTAAAACTTTTAAGAATATTATAGATAAGTTCCGCAATGTCTATTTACTACTATTCATACAGACTAGAAGTTGGAATAATGTTCATTAGTCTTTCTAAATAAATCTGACTATTGACATCTAAATATCTAATATGAGGGCCTTTATGGTATCTCTGGCCCTTTGTGTTCTCATATAACAAAAAACAGCTAGGAACACAGGAATACATTTCTTATCAGGATAAAATTTTAAAATAGGTCAGAAAACTTCTCTGTTATTCCCTCCAAAATTTATTTCCACAAATCTACAAGAGTTAGTAATGAGCACCCAGAATACTTTTCCGTTTCTTGCTTCTTGGTCCTCAGTCCTTCTTCTAAGTGATGTCTTTTAGATATGACATACATGGCTCAAATAAATGATATGTGTTATTTGCTAACATGTATAACCTGCTTCATGTTATTAAAGGATATTTGTAATAACATGGATATCTGGCCCTTTCTGACAAAGTATTATCACAGCCAGTGCTGTGTAGAAGTGTGTTTAGGAGAGTAGAGGTGCCAGATAGTCCAATCCATCTAATTATGGAACCATAGTAATAAAACTGAAACTTGCTTCTTTGCAAAAGACATCTGGCATTTCTTGAATCAAGTAGAGCTGAAAAATGCCACTTTCTGACCTATCAATTATGGAAATAGATTACTATCCTTTTTAACCAAACTCTCCTAATTAACATGTCAAGACTATTGTTACTATATGCATTTGGTGAGAAAATTATATAGAAGGAGTTCTAGGGATTACCCTGCTGCCAAATGATGGTTAATTTCTAAGAAATTAAAAATGCTAAAAACCAGCGAAGTGGCTAGAAGTGGTGAGGGAAAATCCTGTGATTTTTAGAAAAGGATCATCTATGCCTTCAAAACACTCTCTGAAACAGAGCTATGACTCCTGTGGCCATTTATATTTGCTTAGATGTTGTTGTTTAACTGGCGTTTTCATACCCTTATCTATATGTTCAGAATCAGTGACCATCTTCCCAACTCCAGACTGTTAAAAAGTATCAACATGACTGGTACTGTTTTTACTTCACAATCACTGAGAACTTGAGAAAAGAGTTGAATTAATCTCCACAACATTTATTGGGTCTTATTGTATATCTACAGTCTTAGATATAATTTCCAACTAAGAACAAGATCCTCCTACATATGACATCAAATGATCCATGAAAGAAACTGAGTTTACTGACTGCCCTGGAGAGGTTCCAACAGCTTCTCAGCTTGAGATCAGTATATAACAGATGGGCCCAGGGTGACTGATTTAATTAGAATACTTTAATAGCAGAATGGTGGCTATTACACAGCTCTATCAGCTAGGATGAAAACCATTAAATCCACAAAAGTAATTGTTTCAATGATAGGACATATAACATAAATATATCTACAAGATGTGTATGTATATATCTTGAAAATGATTTTAGATGATTCTGAAGATGATGCCATTATATAAAATATGATAGTTATTTGAATAATTTCATAGAATTAAACTTTTAAAGGACTTGAATATTTATCTTGTCATATTAATTGAAGAATTCTGTAATTATATGTCCCTTTTGACTTAGTCACTGATTCCTTACTTCAGAATTACAGCAGAGGAGGAAACTTCTGCAGATTGTCCAGAATATAAACAGTTTTGCACATTAAAGCCAGTTTATAAAGTATCCAGAATTTATCTTGAATTGTAGATCTTTTAGTGATTTAAAAATACAATTCTTCGAGAAAGATAATATACTGCATACACCTGTCAGCATATTTTGTGGAAGTGGAAAGAAAATTTTTTCTAAATTATTAATATTTAATCATAGCACATTTTGAAGGCTTTTATGAAAATCTTCTATTACACTGAAATTTTTACTTATAGTCTATTGCATGACTATCTTTAGATGTTTAGGTTAATACTGTTAGACAACTTTTTACACCTCACTTCCCAGATAGTACACAACATTGTAATTTTAAATAATCCCATTATTTATAGAATGGTGTGAGCTTTCTTGTGATAATAAATGGTTGACTAACATAACAGAGGCTTAAAAACATGCTACTTAATGAAAATTAATAACATCCTAGGATTGACATAAATTATCTTCAGTGGAAATTTTCATTTAGACTCTGCTAGAGCAGAAAGAAATAGAAACCCTCATCTCTGATTTACTGAAAAAGACAAAATTTATTCATAGATGTTTTATTTTCTTTAACTATCAAATCATTACCAAATCAAAATTATTAGTGATAGAAGGAAATGTTAAAATATTACATTGTTATTTATTTCTTCTCATCTTTTTAACAGCAGATTTTATAGATTTTCTTTATAAATTAGAATCTATGTATATTTTTCAAAGTGTAAATCTTGATCTTCATCTTAAAAAATAGAAACCTAGGGACAAGCACACCAATTATTCTTCTGGGGTCAAATGGTCAGTCCTGAATTCATAAATAAAAGAAACATTATATGTACTAAACAGGTAATATTTGGGATATATATGTATATATATGTATACATGTATATATATATATGGATATATATGTATTTGGGATATATATATATATATATATATGTGTGTGTGTGTGTGTGTGTGTGTGTGTGTGTACACATATCCATGCCGTGACAATTAATGAAAACAAAGAGTGTGATTATGAAGGAAATTGGAGAGGACTATCTAAGTGTATCAGGAGGGACAAAAGAGAAAGATGCTAAAATTTAAAGAATGCCAAAAATAAGAATATACCCAATTATCATATTTTAAAATTGCTGTATAATTTCCTACTTTACTACTTTAGAAGAAATAATGATTTCTTTGCATGAATACTAACAAATAAAGAGCCTGTCTTAATTAAAAAATAATTGAGACTCCTAGAGAAGATAGCACCTATAGGGTATTTACTGTTGAAGGTTTAGCTACATCAAAGGAAGTGGATATTTGATCAGAAATAGTGGAGCTAAAAGTGTTATTTTTCAGACCAAACTCAGAAATGACAAAAATAAAAGTATGAATAAGAAAAAATACATGCCTTCCCAAATAAACTATACTTTATTTAAGAAGCTAAACTTTTATAAGCAATGACATAATTTTCTTATTTTCTATATGATAAGATTATTAACTCAAAGGAGAAATCATTATTCTGGCTCACAAGTCAAGAATACAGTCCACAAAAAGCAATAAAGTTAAGCCTGAAAAGGCTTAAAGTAGCAGGTCATATCAAATCCATAATTAATACCGAGAGTAAATTAATTCATGTCAGCTTCATTTCATTGCTTATAGGGTTTAGGATCCTAGCAAGGGAATTTGTCACCCAAAGTGGACTTGTCATCCCAACTCAGTAAACATAATCAAGATCAACCTGCACCCCCTTAGAAGTGTCAAGAGATTCCTATTCTAGGTTATCAGACAGCATATATCCTAGGGGAAAAAAAAATCAGCCAAACCATTAATTAAAAAAAAAAAAACTAATGGAAGGAGAGCTTGCTATTCTGTATTATTATATAGCATGGAAATACTTTGAAGCATGTTGCATCAGTCTTAACTATCAATACATTAATAACCAATGTCATTTTTATATGAATAGTAATATATCATACAAATTAAAAATTATCTAAAATATGTAATAAAATAGTTACAAAGGCAACCATTTGGAATGTGGTTCACACAGATGCAAGAGATTCAATCACTAAGATTGTGGTGCAGGAAGCTGATGTGGGGAATGCCTTTCTGTCTGCTGTGAATAGCAATCTTTAAATAAAGGAGCTGTTTTGGCCCTTGACAGGCACCATAGAAAAAGTAGGAAGAGGAATCAGAATAGGTAGAAGGAGCAGGGCAGAGTCAGAAACAGAAGAGCCAGAAGCCCAAAGGAGCAACATGTAAGGAACCCAGGTGAGCCACAGGCCACGTGGCAAAAAAAGATTAATAGAAATGGGTTGATTTAAGATGTAAGAGCAAGTTACCAATGTGCCTGAGCCATAGGCCAAACAGCATGAAGTTAAGAGCAGTGGGCAGCTAATGGGTCTGGGGTCTGTGAGTCTGAACCTCTGGCTGCCCGGGACCAAGAAACCACATAGTAACAGATAGTGTCCCTGGGTGGGCAAAATATCCACTTAAAGCCTGAGAAAATTTTAGAAAGTGTTTTAGCACAGAGTATGAGCCAAAGAAGCTTCCAAATTGTGTGTATGAATGTGTCATTGTACAGAGAAAGTTCAGCATCCGGGCCACATTCAAAATGGCGCTGGCAGACTGGTGGCAGACAGTGTAAGCTACAATCAAGCCAGTTCCTGAAATCTCACAGAAGACTCAGTAGCATGTTATTGGTTTAAGATTTCTGCTTATTTTGACCAAAAAGGAAGCAAAGACAGATACTTAGTAGCAATGTTTTCTTGGGTAGGCTCTGTTTGCTGACCACAAACAGACCCGGTCCCTTTAAGAGAACTTACTGATTCACTATGCACATCTTTAAAAGAGTGTATTTTAAAATCTCTTCTGATTGGAAGATGATTAAAGATTCACAATAAAACAGATTCAGATGAAAAGAAAAACCTTTAATTGGGTTACAATGTGTATAACAGGTACATAGGCTTCAGAGAGAAAAGAAAGAGGATAGTGAAAGTCTTTAAAAAGAGAAATCGAGTAGTAAAAATATAATAAGCCATGTAAAGATGGAAAATAGACACAAAATCTGGATTTTGGTTGTTATTATGTTTTCTTTTATTTTTTTAACTGTTAATGAGCTAACTGCAGAAAGACAATGGATTGCAAATGCAAAGGCTACTATGTTAAACAAGAATATATATTTTAAATGTATTTTATTTTGAAATTTGTGTCTGAGGATTTGTTGCTTTGGGAGAGTTCTGCTTTTGTTTCCACAGGAGATGAGAACCTGTGGATTGCTTCCAGGCAAATATGTTTTCATCAAACAAGACACCCTGAAAAAAATCTTTGATGAGAAGAGATGGCCATTTCAGATACAGGGCTATAGACTATGAACAGTGTCAAGAACCCATGAGATTTTCAATGCCCCTTAATCAGCAGGAAGTAGTAATGTAAAACTATGTCCTAATTCCCAAAATATTGTTTCTAAATGTTTGTTTTCATTATAACTGGTTAATGGTCATAATTAATCTCTTTGCAAGAAGAAAAAAGGGATATGGTATACGAATAATTTTTTTTAAAAAAAATCAATTATTGAATTTACTTAGATCATGAAATCAGCTGTTAATCCCAAAATGTTTTAAATTGGCATGGACTTTGGTTTACTGATATAAATTTAAGGTCAATTTTGTTATGCTGAATGTATTTTTCTACTCTGGTTTACGGTATGATGTTCATGTAACTGATTTAAATTTGTAATGTATAATTAAGAAATACATGTTAGTTATATTTTTAGGTATACAGAGATATAATTCAATTAGTCAAATACTTCTAAGACCTACAGAATATGGCATTTAAATGTTTTAAGAACTTTTCTGGACAGTGAGACAGAATTGCTCATGGCAGCACCAATCTTCTTCAAGAGAAAACTGGGCATTGAATAAACTCCATATAGAGTCTACTCTCTTTGTGGCCACTGGACAAGAACCTATTCTTATATTGACTGCTTGACAGTATGCTTTTTAAACCGGACATGCAGGTTCTATAGGAAGGTGACCTCTGAACTTTGGCAGAACAAGCCAAGATGGTCATTCAGGTTCCTGCTTTGCAGAGAAAACTGTCAGACATTCTTCAGGTCTCGAGGAGAAGCAAATGATGAACTATATACCAGAATGGGCAGAGCAGATTTCCTGCTTCACTGAAATGAAAACTGGGCCTATAGGCTAAATATGGATACCCCAACTTTATAAAGGAACTTTAGATGACTGTCCAGGCAGATAGGTGTCATCTCTGTCATTTCTAGGTTTTGGAAGTTGCTTGCACTTCCTGTTTACTTGGGTAAATATATACTTCTTTGGTCTTTGATGTAGTTGAAGATTAGATAGTTATAGGTACAGTTTTTCTTAGCTATTTGAAAGGTATATTGAAGGTATATATGAAACTTTAGATTCATAAGGATAAGGTTGATAAGATTATTTTCTTTAAGTTTGCTAAATACAAATAGACTATATGTTGTAGTGAGTTCTCCGGTCCCGGGCGGCCAGAGGTCCGAGACCGACAGACCTGCCACCTGAGACCACTTAGCCGCCCAGCTGCCCGGGTCCCCAGAAACGACTCAGATGCTTCTATTAACTTCATGCTGTTTGGCCTATGGCTCAGGCACATTGTTAGCTAGCTCTTACATCTTAAATCAACCCATTTCTATTAATCTGTTGGCCACATGGCCCGTGGCTCACCCGTGCTCCTTACATGTTGCTCCTTGGGCGACTGGCTCGGTCTGCCTCTGACTCTGCCCTGCTTCTCCTACCTAAACTGATTTCTCCTCCCACTTCTTCTATGGTGCCTGCCATGGCCCAAAACAGCTCCTTTATTTAAAGATTGAGATTCACAGCATACATAAACACATTCCCACATCACTTCCCCCTTTCTCTCTAATCAAAAAGGAAGGTTTCAATTTTAACATAGCAAAATTACATATAACAAAATAGCTATCAAGCAATAATTACAGTTACAATATCTAGTCTATTTGTATTTAGCAAAATTAAAGAAAATATTTTATCATCTACCTTATCTTTATGAATCTAATGTTTCATATCTAATATACCTTTCAAATGACTAAGAAAAACTGTACATATAGCTATCTAATCTTCAACTATATCAAAGACCACAGAAGGACATATTTACCCAAGTAAACCAGAAGTGCAAGCGACTTCTAAAATCTAGAAAGGACAAAGATGACACCTATCTGCCTGGACAGTCACCCAAAGTTCCTTTATAAAGTTGGGGCATTCATCTTCAGCCTACAGGCCCAGAGTCTCTTTTCATTTTAGTGAAGCAGGAAATCTGCTCTGCCCATTCTGGCACAGTTCATCAGTTGCCTCTACTCGAGTCCTAAAGAATGTCTGACAGTTTTCCCTGCAAAGCCGGAACCTGAATGACTATCTAGGCTTGTTCTGCCAAAGTTCAGAGGTCATCTTCTTATGGAACATGCATGTCCAGTTTAAACAGCATACTGTCAAGCAGTCAATATAAGAACAGGTCCTTATCCAGTGGCTAACCATTGCCACAAAGAGAGTAGACTCCATATGGAGTTTCTTCAATGCCCATTTTCCTGTTGAAGTAAATTAGTGCTGCCAGGAGCAGACCTGTCTCACTGTCCAGTAAAGTCTAAGCTCTTAAAACACTTTAAATGCCATATTCTGTAGGTCTTAGAAGTATTTGAAGATTACCTATCTAATTGAAATATATCTTTGTGTACCTAAAAATCCTAACTAACCTAACTATAAGTTTGATTATCAAAAGTGACTATTAACTTTCATTTCTTAATTATACACTACAATTTTAAAAGTTACATGAACATCATACCTTAAACAAGAATAGAAAAACACATACAGCATAACAAAATTGACCTTAAATTTGTATCAATAAACCAAAATCTATACCAATGTAAAGCATTTTGAGATTAACAGCTGATTTCCTGATCTAAGTAAATTCAATAATCTAATTTTTAAAAAATCATTTATATACCATATCCCCTTTTTCTTCTTAGAAAGAGATTAACTATGACATTAACCATTTATAATGAAAACAAACATCTAGAAACAATATTTGGGGAATTTGGGTGAAGTTATCCATTACTACTTCCTGCTGATTAAGGGGCATTGAAAATCTCATGGATTGTTGAGACAGGATCATAATTTGCAGCCATGAAGCTGATCTGGCCATCTTTTCTCATCAGAGGTTTTTTCAGGGGGTCTTGGTTGATGAAACCATATTTGCCTGGAAGCAATCCACAGGTTCTCATCTTCTGTGGAAACAAAAGCAGAACTCTTCCAAAGCAATAAATCCTTAGACACAAATTTCAAAATCAAAATACCTTTAAAATATATATTCTTGTTTAACTTAGTAGCCTTTGTATTTGCAATCCATTGTCCTTTTGCAGTTAGCTCATTAACAGTTAAAAAATTAAAAGAAAACACAATAACAACCAAAATCCAGATTTTGTGTCTATTTTCCATCTTTACGTGGCTTATTATATTTTTATTACTCTATTTCTCGCTTTAAAAACTTTTTCTAACCTCTTTCTTTTCTCTCTGAAGCCCATGTACCTTTTACAAACATTGTAACCCGTTTACAGGTTTTTCTTTTTATCTGAATCTGTTTTATTGTGAATCCTTAATCATCTTCCAACCTTAAGAGCTTTTAAAATACATTCTCTAAAAAGAAGCACAGTTTTTGCAAATTAGGCTGAATCACTAAGTTCTCTTAAACAGACCGTAAACAGAGCACACCCAAGAAAATGCTGCTACGAAGAAAATTTGTTTCTTTTTTGTTCAAAATAAACAGAAATCTAAAATCAATCACATGCTACTGAGTCTTTTGTGAGATTCAGGAACCTGCCTGATTGCAGCTTACACTGCCTGCCGCCAGTCCGCCGGCGCCATTTTGAATGTGACCCGGACCATGCTTTCTTTGTACAATGGCCCACTACGTATACACAATTTGGAAGCTGCCTTGGCTCAATTTTTGTGATCTAGAACCCTTTCTAATCTTTCTCAGGCTCTAAGTGGATAATCGACCCATGTTTGATGTGCCATCAGTAGTACTGGTGGGAAAGATATATTAGATATAAAACTTTAGATTCATAAACATAAGGTAGATGATAGAATATTTTCTTTAATTTTGCTAAATACAAATAGACTAGATATTGTAACTGTAATTCTTACTTGATAGCTATTTTGTTATATGTAATTTTGCTATGTTAAAATTGAAACCTTCCTTTTTGATTAGAGAGAAAGGGGGAAGTGATGTGGGAATGTGTTTATGTATGCTGTGAATCTCAATCTTTAAATAAAGGAGCTGTTTTGGGTCATGGCAGGCACCATAGAAGAAGTGGGAGGAGAATTCAGAGTTTAGGTAGGAGAAGCAGGGCAGAGTCAGAGACAGATCGAGTTGAAGCCACCCAAGGAGCAACATGTAAGGAGGCACGGGTGGGCCACGTGGCCAACAGATTAATAGAAATGGGTTGATTTAAGATATGAGAGCTAGCTAACAATGTGCCTGAGCCATAGGCCAAACAGCATAAAGTTAATAAAAGCGTCTGAGTCCTTTCTGGGGGTCTGGGCGGCTGGGCGGCTAAGTGGTCTCGGGCAGCAGGTCTGTGAGTCTCGGATCTCTGGCTGCCCGGGACCCGAGAACCCCACTTCTACTACAACTATATGTTATAACTGTAATTCTTGCTTGATAGCTGTTTTGTTATATGTAATTTTGCTTTGTTAAAATTAAAGCCTTTTTTGTTAGACAGAAAGGGGGAAGTGGTGTGGGAATGCTTTTCTGTATGCTGTGAATAGCAATCTTTAAATAAAGGAGCTGTTTTGGCCCATGACAGGCAGTATAGAAAAATTAGGAGGAGGAATCAGAATAGGTAGGAGGAACAGGGCAGAGTCAGAACAGACTGAGTCAGAAGCCCAAAGGAGCAACATGTAAGGAACACAGGTGAGCCAGGGGCCACGTTGCAGGAAAGATTAATAGAAATGTGTTGATTTAAGATGTAAGAGCAAATTAGCAATGTGCCTGAGCCATAGGCCAAACAGCATGAAGTTAATATAAGCGTCTGAGTCATTTCTGGGGGCCTGAACAGCATTGGGCGGCTAAGAGGTCTGGGGCTGCAGGGTCTGTGAGTCTGGGCCTCTGGCTGCCCAAAAACACATTGTAACAGGAAGCCTATAGAAAGTGAGCATATTGAATTAAGATTTGTATTGGTTTACAGAAGAGGAAGATTCATTGGAAAGACTTACTTTACTATTATTTGTATTTTGTTTTGATCCAATTCAACCCTCCTGATCTGTAGGTATAAAATGAATGGATTTAACTAAAACTGGATCAGAAATTTGTGGACTAACATCATACATGTATGGACTTCCTTTCTGTGGTGATTAAATGATATCACAGTTAATTTACAATAAATATTAGATTAAATCCAGCCATGAAGGATATTTAAGGAAACACGTAAATTACATAAAAATGCTGTGCTGCTGAATGTAAGAGAATGAAATATACTTGAAGTCCAGGAGTTCAAGAGATGAGACAACATATATATATGTGACTGTGCATGCTTGTAAGAGTGTATAAGCGTATAAATGAATTTGTGTAAACATATATTCATGATTCAGCTAATGTTTTCATAAACCTAGTATAATTTTAAAAATGTTTTATTAATTCACAATAGATATATCTTTCTTATTAAATACATTTATATATAAATACAATAAATATATATGATTACTTATATATCTTAGTATGCTCATTTATCTATGTAAATTTTTATGTAGGTTTAGACTTGAAGAGTTTCTACTACTACTAATAAGCATAATGAACAATTAGATTCTAGTCATTTCATATTAAGTATTATCAGTCAGCCATTATGTTGGCTCATTGGGGAAAATGGCTTGCCATAAGTCAGATAAGCTATGTTTGATCCCAGAGTCCTTCTGGTAGAGAGATCGTGTATCTGCAATTGTCTGTGAGTTTCACATGTACAGTTTGACTCCCCTTCCATATAATATATATGATATTTCCATATTATACATAAAAATCAAAGAACAAGTATAATCCTGTGTGACCTTACATAGTCTCATTTTTTTAATCTACACAACCTGCAGTTGCCTATTTCACTTTGTGCTATCATTCAGCAATTCTGTTTTTTTGAAAGAATTTCTTCTTTGCTTTTCTGAATTACAATCCAGAACTAGAATGTTATAAATAACAGTCTTTTAGTTATTTCCCTTTTCATCTAAAAATGCAAATATTTGAGCAAAAGCTCTATCAGGCACGTCAAAGGCAGGAGAACAATTGGTTCATTTCTTTGCAGCCTTCTGAGGACTGATTTTGTGGTAATGCAATTATAAGCCACTAAAAAGAAGTATACCATATGAAAATCACTTTCTAATGTTCCCTCTATGAAATATGACAAATAAAACAGTTTTTTATAATGCCAATTACTGAAAGAGTGCCAGACTTTAGAGATCCTCAGTAAATGTTTATTGAGTTATTGAGGGAAATTAAGCCAACCAAATATCATGTACCTATATGACACCAATGCTAATACCTAATTGTCAATAACGCTGAAGCTTCAGGCTGCAATTCAGAAGCAGATATTACTTCTACCATGATAGATATTGTCTTTTGTTCAGCTTCAGATGGAACAAATGCGTTGTATTCTAACCTGTGCCACATAGGAAATTAACTAGAACATACAAAAATTAAGCCTGTTAGTACAGCCTTAGAAACATAGCAAAAAAAATCTAATTTTTAAAGTCTTAGAATATAGTTTCAAATATGTAAAATGCTTATAATAAAAATATGAGTCCCTATATCTGTGTACTCTTTGGGAGGATAAAATATACCAATTTGAAGAAAGGAAAAGTAAAGAGTCATGTTGATAACAACATAACTGATATTCAAATGACAGTCAATATTAATTAATAGTATCAATTTGAAAAAACAAAAGATTCTATATTGTAGTGTACAAAATAGTGTATAAATTTTGTAATAGATCACTTGACTACTTAATTACTTTGCTAATCATGTATTGCACATCCACAATATTTACCAAGTTATAATTTAGTGCATTTATCTCAATACTGAAGAAATAAAGAGCCAATGAGCTTGAAGCTGTCCATGTCATTTTGCTCACATTGTTCGATGTGGCTTTGTTAAAAGCACATCAAATGTATTTATCTAATTTCTATTATGTCAGCATATTAATAATGAATTTAAACTTTACCTCGAAATACTGGAATACTTTGTGTTCTTCTCATACTTTGAAATATTAAATAAACATATAGTTTTATAAGCACTATAGCATTTAAATACATACAATGTATATTAGACATATACACATGTATTGAGTTTCAAATTAATCTCTATTAAAATTAATTTTTATTAAAAGTTTGATTAATTTACCATCATTATTTGGTATTTTCTAATTGGAAATTTTTCAAAGGTAAACTGATATTTTAATCTCATAATGAAGGAATTGTATTTAATCTACCAAAAACATTATGACATGATTAACCTTAGGTTCAGGTATTTTCTTTTTCATTCAGGTTGAATTTATAGGTCAATGGGTGTAGTAAAATTTAAAGGCTTTTTTCTATCATTTCTTTACCTAAGCCTATTAAACTCCATTAACAAGCTCAAACATGATTCTGATTTATGCAATAGCAATGTGAACGATGACAGCATCTAATCATTGTACTATTTTCTTTCCATCTTTATCTTATTGATTGTATATTGATAGAACGTGATAAAAGAAGAATATGATGCCATGGGTTATGTGTGATGATAAGGTTATTAACAGCACTGTCAATGACCTAAAGAAAAAATCAAGAGTCAGCCACAAGTGAAAAAAGACTGGCTGGAGGCTCAGGACTTATATTGCTTTAAACAGGAATTCCTCCCCCCCCCCATGCCATGATGTCTATTCTATTTTCCCCTTTTTAGGAAGATTCCTGCCCCCACTCATCTAAAATGCAATATGTTACTTAGCTTGTCTGAGTCTGTGGATTGTAGAATAGAAAAAATCCTATGTGTTAGGATATTTATTGAAGATAGTGGTAATATCAGTGGAAATAATGATAATCACATCCACAATTTTATTTTTATAGGGATTTTACAAGTCAAGTAGTATTTCTAACATTTTAAATGTTTATACCTTATAAGTGAACAGAGCCATCACTAGCATTTCTAATTATGAGTAGCCTGAGGTACAGAGCAGGTCTTCTCAGAATTCTAGTGTTAGGGAATGATAAAACCAAGAGATCCTACTGGATTATCTACATCATTGTTTTTATTCTGGTTTATCTTCAATTCACATAGATCCAGAAAATCATCATTCACTCCTTTCTTTTCGTCTGTCTTCCTTCCTTCCTTCTCTCCCCCCCTCCCTTTCTCTCTCTCTTTCTTTCCTTCCTTCTGTTTTCCTCCTGATATTTTTAGTGTTTTGACATACTAACCACAGTTCCCATTCTCTTTCCTCCTCCAAATCAGCCTCTAGGATTACCCCAATACCCAACCCCACCCCCATCCAAAGATGATAAAGCCTCCTAAGGAGAGTCAACAAAGTATAGGATATCAAGTTGAAGAAGGATCAAGCCACTCCCCCTGTTTTAAGGCTGAGAAAGGTATCCTTATAGAGGGATTAGGCTCCAAAAGATCAGTTTATGAAACTAGGGATGGATATAGCTTCACAGTCAGAGGGCCCACAAACTGCCTAAGTCACACAATTATCATTCACATTTAGAGGGCCTAGTTTGGTCTCATGCCGGTTGCCCAGTAGTTCCAGTCAGCTGTCTCTTTGGGTTTCCCCATTTGAGTTATATTATCTTTCCTTCCTCTCTTCTGTTGGACTCAACCATTGCTTAGAAGAGAACCTCTGCATCTGTTTCAATCAGTTACTTGATGAAGATTCTATGAATACAATTAGGTATTTCACAAATTTGATGTTTTATTTTAATAAACCTTTAGAGGCAGATATTGGGAAAAAGCTGAAATATCAGACAGACAGAGAAACAAGCCATAGCTATTTCTTAGTAAGCCAACTTCTTAGGCCCAAAAAGGATAGATTCTATCTCCAGGAGTTCTTGACCTTAATACCTCTCAGTCCAGTTATAGCATTCCTGGTTAAAACTTCCTAGTGCTAGGATTAAAGGTGTGTGCCATGACTAGGTAGTTCTGTTTAGCCTTGAAGTCACAGAGATTCTCGGGATTAAAAGAGGTGGTCACTACTTCCTGACTTCCCTGGCTTGACTCTGTGGGTAGTTCTGTTCCCTGAAAATCCAGGCTAAATTTATTAAATATACACATATCACCACAATTAGGATGGTCATCAAATTGATTACAGAAGGCCAGTTAAGGCACTGTCTCCACCAATTCTTGGACTCTTAGCTGGGTCATTCTTATTCATTCCTGAGTTTCTCTAGCACCAGGTTTCTCCCTAATCCCAAAATGGCTTCCTTCCTCTGTCATTTTTTATTGTTCTCCCTCCCCCAATTCTACCATCCCTTTCCTCATGTTCTCTTACAGCCTCTCCTTAATCTCACATCCATGCTCCCAATTTACTCAGGAGATTTTAGCTATTTCCTACTCCAAGGGGATTCATGAATGTCTCTCTTAGAGTCCTTCTTATTATCTAGTTTCTCTAGGATTGTGGATTGTAGCCATTGTAGCCTAGTTCTCCTTTTTCTTTATGTATAAGTGAGTACATACTGTCTTTATGAATCTGAGTTATTTAATTTAGGATGATTTTTTTTCTACTTACATGCATCTGCTTGCTAATTTCAAGTTGACTTTTTTTTTAGTGCTGCATAATACTTTATTTTGTAAATGTACCACATTTTTTATTTATTCTTCAGCTGCTGGACATCTAAGCTGTCTTCAGGTTCTAGATATTATGAATACTGTTGCTATGAAAATAGTTGAGTAAATGTCCTTGTGGTATGAATATTCATCCTTTGGGTATATGCCCAAGAATGGTATTGTTGGATCATGTGTTAAATTGATTCTTAGTTGTTTTTTAAACAACAACAAAAGTAAATAAACAAACAACAAAACAACACCATACCTTGTTCCAATGTGGCTGTACAAATTTATACTCCCTCCAGTAATGGAGGATTGTTTCCCTTGGTCTATATTATTTCAGCATAGCATGTCATTAGTGTTTTTGATCTTAGCCATTCTGACAGATGTGAGATGGTTATCTCAGAATTGTTTGGATTTGCATTTCCTGAAGTTAAGGATGTTGAATAATTCTTTAAATGTCTTTCAGACTTTTTAGAATCTTTTGTTGGAAATTCTGCGTAGATCTGTACTCCATTTTTAATTAGATTATTTGGTATTTTAATATCTAGTTTCTCAAGTTCTTTATATATTTTAGAGATCTGCCCTCTGTCAGATGTAGGGCTGGTGAAGAACTTTTTCCAGTCTATTAGGCTTTCATTTTGCCATTATGACTGTGTCCTTCATCATACAGAAGCTTCTCAGTTTCAGGAGGTCCCATTTATTAATTGTTGCTCTCAGTTCCAGTACTACTGGTGAACGTGGTCTCCTGACCCACTTTCTCTTTAATCAAGTTTAGTGTAACTGGATTTGTATTGAAGTTTATGATTCACTTGGACTTTACAAGGTTTGTGTAGGGTGGTAGATATGCATATATTTGCATTTTCTCCATGCCACCATTCAGTTATTCTAGTACCACTTGTTGAAGATGCTTTTTGCCTTCCATTTATACACATGTCTGTTTTTTATGCCCATACCAACATAATTTTACAATTATAGATCTATGATTAAGCTTGAAGTCAAGCTACTGGATTTTATTGAGTATCTTTTCATTAATGTTCATGAGGGAAATTGGTCCATAAATCTCTTTGTTTGTTCAGTCTTTCTATACTTAAATGTATCAGGGTGAATGTAGCCTCATACAAAGAGTTTGGCAGTGTTCCTTCGGTTTCTATTGTGTGGAACAAAATGAAAAGTATTGGTACTTCTTTAAAAAAAAATATCTGGATGGTGATTCCTTTGGAATTTCCTTTTTCATACAGGATTGTTTGGCGGAATCCTGGTTTTTTTGCTTTTCCATATGAAGTTGAGTATTGTTCTTGTGAGGTCTGTGAGGAATGGTATTTGAATTTTGATTATATTAAATCTGTACATTATTTTGGTAAGATTGTTATTTTTCCTATGTTGATTCTACCTATCCAGAAGAATGGAAGATGTTTTCATTTTCTGACATCTTCTTCAATTTCTTTCTTCAACAACTTATATTTCTTGTCATTCAGACTTTCACTTGCTTGACTAGAGTTATTCCAAAACATTTTATGTTATTTGTGGCTATTGTAAAAAAAATAATGTTTCCCTGATTTTTTTCAGCCAATTTTTTTTTGTATATAGGAGGGATATTAAATTTTTGAGTTAATATTGTATCCTGCTACATTGATGTGGGTGTTTACCAGTTTGGGAAGTTTCTGGTAGAATTTTTCGGTCACTATTATGTCATCTGAGAATAGTTAAAGCTTTACTTCTTCCTTTCCATTTTACAATCACTTGATATTCTTTTGTTGTCTTATTGCTCTCTACCTAGGACTTTGAGTACTATATTGAAAACACATGGAGAGAGTGGAAAGTCTTATTTTGTTCCTGATTTTAGATGTATGGCTTTGAGTTTCTTCTCCATTTAGTTTGATCTTGGCTTTTAGCTTGCTGTTTATTGACTCTATTATGTTTAAATACATTCCTTGTATTACTGATCTCTCCAAGACATTTTTCATGAAGGGTGTTGAATGTTTTCAAAAGCTTTTTTAGCATCTACTGAGAAAATAGTGTGTTGTGATTTTTTTCTTTCATTTTTTTTAATATGGTGGATTACATATGTAAGATTTTCTTACATTGAACCATACGTGTACCTCTGGGATGAAACCTATTTGATCAAAATGGATGATTTTTATTTTATTATATTTTATTTTAAAAATGTCATTTTTATCTATATATCCCCCCGTTCCCCCTCCAGTGCCTCCCCCAATCCCTTCCAGTCCGCCTTCAGCCTTGCCCCTCCCCATCCACCCATCCCCTCCCCCAAAAGGACAAGAAGTCCCAAAGTGGGTCAGCTCAGGATAGCACATCCACTCAAGGCAAGTTCCATTTAGTCATCCCAAAGTCAAGGCTGGGTTAAGTGTTCCTCTGCAGCGAATGGGCTCCAAGGTGCCAACTCATGCATAGGAACACAGTCTGACCTCGTCACTTGAGGCTCCTTATACTGTTCATGCCAGTCTACAACTACCCTTGGAAGGCCTAGCTCCTTTTCCTGGTGGATCGCTAGTGGCCTATTCATCGTTCGGTGAGCTCCCCAGAGCTACAGCCAGCCCTCTCTGTGGGTATTTCCTCATAATCCCTATCCCTTTGCTCATACAGACTTTCCTCCTCTTCTCTCACCTGGACCAGGATCTCTGCCCAGTGCTCAGCCATGAATCTCTTTTGATGTGCTCTTGGATTCTATGTTCCAGGATTTTATTGAGTATCTTTTCATTAATGTTCATGAGGGAAATTGGTCCATAATTATCTTTGTTTGTTCAGTCTTTCTATACTTAAAGGTATCAGGGTGAATGTAGCCTCATACAAAGAGTTTGGCAGTGTTCCTTTGGTTTCTATTGTGTGGAACAAAATGAAAAGTATTGGTACTTTTTTAAAAAAAAAAAAATATCTGGCATAATTCTGTGCTGAAATCTTCTGATTTGGAACTTTTTTAGGTTAGAAAACTTTTAATTACCATTTCTATTTCCTTAGAAGTTATCGTCTATTTAAGTGGTTTATCTGGTCTTGATTTAATTTTGAAAGGGGTCCCTAACAGAGAATTGTCCTTTTCCTTCAGGTTTCCCTATTGTGTAGAGTACAAGTTTTTCAAGCATGATATGATGATTCTCTGGATTTCTTTGGTGACTTTTGTTATGTCCCCTTTTCATTTTTAATGTTACTTTCCTCTCTGCCTTGATTAGTGTGGATACGAATTTGTCATTTGTTGATTTACTCTTTGTTTTATTGATTTTTTGTATGGTTTCATTTGCAATTCATGATTCTATTTGTTGTTATAATGAAAAGCTGGAATCAGATATTGAGGAAAAACTGAAATATCAGAAAAAAAAACCAAAAAACCAACACAGCTATATCTTACCAACCCAACTCCTGAGACTTGTATCCATGTATCTTCTGACTGCAAGCCTTTCTATATTCAGCTGACAAGGGAAGCTCCGTGGGATGCTGAACCCTTTCTTCCTCGGTCTCTAATCAGTTTTCTTAATGCGTGGATAAACATTTCTAGAATTAGTATTAAAGGTGTGTTGTAGTGGGTTCTCTGGGTCCCGTTCGCCAGAGATCCGGGACCCACAGACCTGCCACCCGGGACCGCTTATCCGCGCACCGCCGCCCAGGCCCCCAGAAACGACTCAGACGCTTTTATTAACTTCATGCTGTTTGGCCTATGGCTCGGGCACATTGCTAGCTAGCTCTTATATCTTAAATCAACCCATTTTTATTAATCTGTGGGCCACGTGGCCCGTGTGGCTCACCTGTGCTCCTTACATGTTGCTCCTTGGGCGGCTGGCTCGGTCTGCCTCTGACTCCACCCTGCTTCTCCTACTTAAACTCTGAACTCTCCTCCCACTTCTTCCATGGTGCCCGCCCTGGCCCAAAACAGCTCCTTTATTTAAAGATTGAGATTCACAGCATAAAGAAGGGCATTCCCACATCACTTTCCCCTTTCTCTCTAATCAAAAAGGAAGGTTTCAATTTTAACATAGCAAAATTACATATAACAAACAAAATAGCTATCAAGCAAGAATTACAGTTACAATATCTAGTCTATTTGTATTTAGCAAAATTAAAGAAAATATTTTATCATCTACTTTATCTTTATGAATATAAAGTTTCATATCTAATATACCTTTCAAATGACTAAGAAAAACTGTACATATAACTATCTAATCTTCAACTACATCAAAGACCACAGAAGGATATATTTACCCAAGTAAACCAGAAGTGCAAGTGACTTCTAAAATCTAGAAAGGACAGAGATGACACCTATTTGCCTGGACAGTCACCCAAAGTTCCTTTATAAAGTTGGGGCATCAATCTTCAGCCTATAGGCCTGGAGTCTCTTTTCATTTCAGTGAAGCAGGAAATCTGCTCTGCCCATTCTGGCACAGTTCATCCGTTACTTCTCCTTGAGTCCTGAAGAATGTCTGACAGTTTTCTCTGTAAAGCAGGAACCTGAATGACCATCTTGGCTTGTTCTGCCAAAGTTCAGAGGTCATCTTCTTATGGAACCTGCATGTCCAGTTTAAACAGCATACTGTTAAGCAGTCAATATAAAAACAGGTTCTTCTCTAGTGGCTTACCATTACCACTAATAGAGTAGACTCTATATGGAGTTTCTTCGATGCCCATTTTCCTGTTGAAGTAAATTAGTGCTGCCAGGAGCAGACCTGTCTCACTGTCCAGAAAAGTCTAAGCTCTTAAAAAATTTTAAATGCCATATTCTGTAGGTCTTAGAAGTATTTGAAGATTATCTACTTAATTTTTGTTTTCCTCCACTGGGATTTCCTTATGTGAAATTAATTATTGCTTGTTTTTTCATGGATGTATCTAGCTTACTTAAATTGAAATTTTCTTTCTAGTGCTTTCTGCATGGCTGGGTTTGTGGATAGGTATTGATTAAATTTTGTTTTGTCATGAACTATCTTGTTTCCTCCATTTATTGAGAGTTTTGCTGAGTAAAGTAGTCTAGGCAAGCAAGCATACATGGTCTTGTACTATCTGTATAACATCTTTCCAGGACCTTCTGGCATTCAGTGTCCATAAAGAGCTCAAGCTTATTCTGATGGGTCTGCTTTTTTTATGTTACTTGATGTTTTTCTTCTTAGCTCCTAATATTCTTTCTCTATTCTGTATGTTTAGTGGCTTGATTATTATGTGACAAGCTGATTTTTGTAAAGGTCTAGCTTATTTGTTGTTCTGTAAGCTTCTTGTATCTTCATAGGATTTTTCTTCTTTAGGTTGGGAAGCTTTATTTATTTTTTGGCTGAATATATTTTCTATGCGTTTGAGCTGGTATTCTCTTTCTTCTATTCCTATGAATCTTAGCTTTAATCTTTTAATGGTGTCCCATGTTTTATGAATGTTTTGTGCTACAACTTTTTGGCTGTTATATTTTCTTTGACTAATGTAGTTATTTCCTCTATAATATCTTCCCTGTCACCAGAGATTCTTCCATCTCTTGATTTCTGTTGGTTATGCTTTCATCTCTAGTTCCTGTTTATTTACTGAGATTTTCCCTCCCCAGAATTCACTAGCTTTGTGTCTTCTTTATTGCTTATATTTTTATTTTATATCTTGAACTGTTCCTTTCACCTTTTTGATTGCTATTTCTTGGTTTTCATTAGGGGATTTATTCGTTTCTTTCAATTTTTGGTTTTCTTTTCTTCTATCTTTTTAGGGGAGATTTTTGTTTCTTTAAAGGCTTCTATCATCATTTTTAAGGTTGTTTTTGTTTTCATTTTGTTTTCTGCCTCTTCTACATTGGAACATTTAGGTCTTGCTTTTGTAAAACTGTTATGTTCTGGTGGTTCTATAGTGATCTTTATAATGTTGGATATAAGTTTTGCACTTTTATCTACCTGATCCCTCCTTCAAGTAGTATAAGTGTTTTCTGTGTCTCAGAGAGTTGATCTTGGCCCAATTTGCTCTAGCTCTGTCTGTGTCTCAGAGAGACTATGTTTGTCCAATCTGAGTTCTAGGTTTAGTCAGAGTTGGCAGATTTTGTGTCTCAGGAAAGTGGTCTTTGTATAATAGAACCTGATTAATTCTGTGTCTTAGAGAGCCACTGAAGTAGAAGGAGTATTGATGGATTTGAAAGAGGGGTGGTGTAGTATGAGGTTTCTGGCCCAACTTTCAGGCCTAAGCTCAAAGTTTAGGTCCACAGACCCACAGTAATTTGCACTCCAATGATAATATAGTGAAGAGTATGTCATTAAAAGGGAGGCATCAGTGGAGTGTGGTGGTACACTTCTTTAATCTCAGCATTGAGGAAGCAGAGACGGGAAAAATCCCTCTGAGTTCGAGGCCATCCTGGTCTATATAGTTAGTTACATAATATGACCATAAATAAAGGTGAGTGTGAAGGCAACATTAGTAGCATATGGAAAGTTTTATTTAAACTTATTAAATATATGAAGATACTGCTAATAATTACTATCACTTTAATATAAATGATTAACATGATACTGTGAAAAATACTAGATTGTAACTATCTTTGTAGATTACTTAGAGTTGAGAAGATTGGCCCAAGTGTTTTTCCATAAAAGGAAAATTCAGTTTATGTTTCTGCTTGTTTTGATGATGCTATTTATATATCAAAGAGATCTAGAAGAAATAAAATATTGTTTGTATAAGTTTTATGTGTATAAATTACAGTCTATATTAGTTTCTTTTAGCAATTTTAGTTAATATGGTATATAGTCATTTGAATACCACAAAGTATTGTTAAATCCTTATAAAAGGTATTTTATATTTTGTTTCCTATGTTTCTTATTTCTTCTCAATCTTCAAGAAGGCAGGATGTAACTTAAAACAATATAAAAACAGATTATAGCAATTGACATGTGGCTAACTGAAGATGGTTCATTATTATGTTTACTATGAACAGATGTAAAGATTATAGAAAGGCAATTCACCCTACACTTAATGTTCTTCAAATCACTTATTTGGTCACTGAGCATGTAGAATTTTAGTCACTAACTTATAAAATCTCTATTTTGTGTCATTATTTTTTAATATATTCATAATATATAAGATCACTTAGGTTTTTCAAAATAATTTTCTTCATATTTACTAATTAATTATAACAACAGAGATTTATTTCTTTATATTTATAAACTAAAAGTCTCAGATTAAACTATCAGCACCATCAGATTTTAGAGAAGATTTCTTTTCTGGTTCACACAGAAATTGCCTTCTCACCATGTGCTCTCACATCAAAGAGAAGTCTAGCAATTCTTAGTTGTTTTATTAGATCACTAATTCACCCTAAATTCTACAACCACATGCTTTCTCTCCAAATAATAGCATGGAAGAGATTAGAGCATGTGATGGACAGTGTTTCAATTAATCAGCATCATTAGAAAAGAGGGCATTCAAGGGAGTGCTCTCAGCATGGTACTGTGTAAAACTATTTGTTTTATTAGTTTTTGACAATTTTTTACAGGAAATTTTGATCCTAATTTCCTATCTCTCCATCTACTCAAATAATCACCGCATTCAAATTTGTGTCTTCAAAAACAAATCAAACACAAATCAAGAATGGTTTCTTATAATTTAGCATAGGTAATAATTTCACATAGGCAATGGGGTCTAGAGATATGACTCAGTGAGTAAATGATACCTGTTCAGTCCTAAGAAACTGAATTGAATCACAAGCAACTATCTAAAAGGCAGACTTGCATTTGTTATCCCAACATTGGTGCACAAGCTTGTCAAGTGTATCTACCCAAAGAAGTGAGGTTTGGCGTCAATGAAAACAGTGATTAAAACAATGGGCAGAAATTTATTAAGAGAGAGACCCAATATTTTCATCTGTTCTTTGTTTATGCACATATGTGTGATAGTACTGTACACAAAGTATGTAAAACAATAAAAGTAGCTTTAGCAATTCTAGGTAACATTGAAACCAACAAAGATCAGAAGTTTTATGTTATATCAAGCTTTGGGAGATATTAACAATTTGTATATTTGTGTATAATTTCAAAAAATAATTTTTATATACTTACTATATTTCTATTGTATCTCTTTCCTTAGAGTCCCATTAATATGACTTTGTGTGTCTAAGATACAGAGCTCCATTAGATTTTCAAATAGATTCATAGGTCAGAGATTATTTTGTATGTTCATTTTGTTTATATATATGTCTCTTTTATCCATGTATCCCCCTGCTCTCCTTCCAACCTCTCCCAGTCCCATGTATCCCCCTGCTCTCCTTCCAACCTCTCCCAGTCTGCCTTCAGTCTCATCCCTCCCCATCCATCCATCCCCTCCCCCAAAAGGGCAAGAAGTCCCAAGGTGGGGCAACTCAGCATGGTATATCCACTCCAGGCAAGTCCATTTTCCTCATCCCCAAATCAAAATTGAGTTAGGAGTTCCTCTGAAGAAAAATGGGCTCTGAGGTGCCCGCCCATGCACAGGAACAGTGTCTGATCCCACACCTCAAGGCTCCATATTATATTTAAATTTAGTTCTATATAAAATAATTATGGGTTGACACCTTATATTTTCTGGTTTCTAAATTTCAAAGTTATTATCACCACTATATCTTCATGTATAGAAATTCTGAAAGATGTATTTTAATAAAAGAAAAAAATATATATTTCAGAAAAAAGCTAATGAGACCGTTCCTCCCACCAAACACTTTGCTTCTTTAAATTAATTTAATTTTAAGGAAATAAAAGACCTTAACTTTATGCATTTAGATTTGAAACCTTGTATGAGAATTTGAAACAAAAAAAGAAAAGTTCAACTTGGAGAGAATACTGATGTCTCACTGTTAAGGTCCCCAATGAATATGGTGAACTAAAACAGACTTGTGTGAACACCAAGAGATGTAAAAAGCAGAAACAGGAGTGACTTAGTGTCTTGGATTAAGGATGAGAAAGGAGGATTCCTGAGCTGGAATCCACAATTAGCAAATGAGAAGCAACATAAACTTCTAATCAGAGCTCCTCATCATTTAACATTCCATATAGTCTTTTATCTGCTTCAAAATTGAAGAAGATAAAAATAACAAGTTTTCTATCTACCATGAACAAATCCCAAGACTTTCCTGACTTGCTTTAATTTTTATTTCATATAATATAAAAGGCATCATATAAAGGCTTTTTAAGGAAAAAATGTATTATCCCACATATGTTCAGAAATGTTATTTCTGATAGAACAGAGAATCAAGAAGAAGAAACAAAAAAGATTGTTTCATTTTGCTTGGTTGCATTCTCATTTATTTGAGCTCTTCTTGTCCTTTGGCTTCTTTGGTTGTAGAAACTCTAAAAGAGTCATTTGCTTTTGTCTAATTTCTCATGTCTTTTATTGATCTCATCTTGTGACACAGGAATTGTAACTACCTTTATATCCTTAACTTCTGAGGTTTCATCAGCAGCTTGTTGTGCTAAAGGATACCCTTCTTTCAAAATACCAAGTCAGCTTTCTAGTAGACCTTTAAAATGAGGGTCACTTTATACTTATTTTGCTACAAATTCACTAAAATAAATATTACCTTATATTTATATAAAGACATCACTTTCTATTTCTTTGCTGTCACATTTTCTTCACTCTGCCTTTTGACTATGTATGTTTCAGGAAATTGCCATTGATCATCTGTTTCTTTCCAATATATATACTTTTCTGAGTTTGACATATTCATTCAAATTATGAATGATCATTAATCATTAATGACACCCTAGGTAGATTTATTGGGATTTACAGAAATTCTACAACAGGATATTGAAGCATACAATTTAGCTTTAAAATAAACCTAATCAAATATCTTGGGTTATTTTCGGGAATATCAGAAGCATGTTATGTTATAAATCATCAAGCATGAACATAAGTGAATAATAATAGACTAATATACACAGTACTTTAAAATAGAGCAATACAAAAAGAACCAGGACAGTATTGCTGCTTATCCACTATTTGAATATAACATTTTCAAAACCACAAAGCTATTAAATTACCCATTCTCTTTTTCCTTTATGACTCTTGACACAGGGAGGAACATTCCAGATAATGATGCTAAATTTAAAATCCAGAACGGCAAAGAGCCTACATTATCATCTTATACAGCTTAATTCCTCTTGTTCTCCCAAGTCATGAACTTTAAAATTGCTAAAGAAAAAGCATCTTTGGCATGGCTTTTCTTAATTTCTGATTAGTCTTGCCATGGAAATGTCTATAAAATAGCCTTCCCTTTTAGCTTTGGCTTGCAAAGCTTATAACAGTGACAATTAAAATTAGTCTCATTTTCCTTATTTTAATATTCAAGAAGAATCATATTTTTTAGGCATTAAAATGAATCTTAATTTTTTTCTTGCATACATAAGATGTGAATTATATAAAAAATTTCCCAAGCCTCTGAAACAAAACTCTTCAGGGAAGAGGAAAAAAACTCTCTTAAAAATTTTGTTCTCTTTTGGCTTGTAACACTAGTAAGTTAAATAGTTCTTCCTTATGAGAACAACAATCATCAGATATATTATTGTTATGAACCTTTTGTCACGTGACTGTCATTATTATATTATTACCATTTCAATTCTTATAAATAGTCCCTTAAGAAATCATTTTCCTATTAAATAACTTTCTGTGTTTCTGGTCCATTATAAAATAACTTAGCAGTCTTATTTGTTTCTTTTCTACATTCAAATAAGACTTAGCATGGATTTTAGCTTGATTAGAACACGCACACATTCTTTAGAGAAAATCTTCTAGTGAGGAGCCATGTGGGCCAAAGTGAGACACTCACAAATGGCATTGAAAATAAACATAAGCCAAAAGAATTAGGAAGGAGGCAGTATGAGGGAAATTATTGGGGCATGCTTTGTTGAATTTACTACTTAAGATTTGAACAACTTTATTAAAATCCTCGATAGACATAGTTTGTTCATGGAGGCCATAATTAATTTCAGGTTTAAGTAGATTAATTCATTCCTGAGACATACTTCTGCTTTTTTATATTAACTCTAATCTACACTTTGCCTTTACCCTATATTAACATTAATGTGATATACACTTAATAAATTTTGTTTAGGATAGCAGGTTAACTAGTATATACATTGATTTTATTTAAAAACTCCAAACAGGATTGTTCTAGATATTTTATAGCTTTTGTTGACTAAACCAAAATTTAGAAAATTAATAGCAAAGGTGAAAATTCTTAAGTTACATTATTAATTAAACTATATAAAATTAATTATGTAAAGTGGTTTTGTTAAGATACAATATCTGAAGATGGTTAAGTGAACATTTTCTACAATTTGTGTGATAAAATAATAAAGTTCTTCTTAGAAAATAATGTTACAGGTATCTTTTTATATATATATATATGACCTGCCTGCCATACATAAGACAAAAATGTCCACATTTTATATATGGTATAACTCAAGATAGCCATCCTCTAATAAGATAACAAAGTCCTAGGACTTCTTATCTATAGTCCATTCTGTTATCCATTGTGCTACAGGCTCAATACTAATCCTAGGTCTTTGGAAGTTAATAAACAATGCTTTCAATTACGTATTCACTCACACAACTATTTATTAATTTATTTATTGAGAAAATAAGCATTACCTAATTATTCATAATCATTATTGAGTATGGGGAAGCTTTATTATCCTTTAGCACATCTAGTGTTGTTTAAAGCATAATTTAAAAACATATATAAAACTGCTTTGTGTATAATTTTTAAATTAAGTCAATTATATAATCAAAAGAAAGCAAAATATAATTCAAAATAGAATAAAATCATTAGCAAGTAAAATTAAATTTTATCAAGTCAAAAGATATGAATTTCATTCTGCATATAGTTTCACTACAAAAATAAAAAGATATGTAACATGATATTCAAATATCAGTGTTTTAATAATTTAAATGGAAATGTGCTAGTAATGAGATATATTACAAGTTCTGCTGAATGCCTTTAAACATTATGCACAAATGCCTGATTTCAGCTTCATGAAACTTAAATGACTACTGTGTCAACTTCTATTCTTCAGCATTTAGGGGAAAATTGCCTCAGAATGGCTAAATCACAATTCTATAAAAAGTTAAAATATTCTATATACATATTCTTGGGATTAAGAAACAACAACTGAATCTAGAAGGGAAAGGCACATCTGGTGGTTTCTATAGAATGAATGAATTTTCTGCCTTCTCCTGCTTTACATCTTCCCTGCCCAGTGTTTTTTACTTCCTGCTTCAACTCTGTATCATAATCCTAGAGTCAGAAATAAAGGTGCGAGCTACTACTGCTTGACTCTTAGGCCTTGAACTCACAGAAATACAAAAAGATCTCTGTCCCTTCAGTGATGGGGTTAAAGTTAGGGTCACCACTCTCTGACCTTCATGGCTTGACTGTTGCTGGTTCTGTTTTCTTACATCCTAGGCATTTTTTAAAAAATAAATATACAGTACATCACCACAAACATACTTACAAAATACAGTGACACAGGATGTACATTGTCATTACAAATGTATAAAAGAGGGCGTGGTGAGACAACACTGGACCAAAACCCAATAGGGCAAAATTCAAATTCTATAGCTCAAGGTCTAATGTCAGAGAACTTAGATGGTTTTTAAACTTTATCTTTGCTGGCTGCAGCACAGTTCTCTTTTGTAGTTAGAGTCCAATCCCTGTGCATTGCTCTCCCTTGGCATATATCCCAAGGCAATGTTATCTTTAAAATCCTGGGGTTTCAAACATAATCCAGGCTTCACTTTCATAGCATTTTCTTAAACCAAGTTTAGAACACAGCTTCCATTGACTTTTAAAAATTATTTGAGCTTAAATGTGTTTTGTCCTTGTGTGTATATATTTGGATACAAATGGATGTGTTTGTGTGTGTGTGTGTGTGTGTGTGTGTGTGTGTGTGTGTGTGTGTACATGTGTGAGTACATGTGTTTCTGTGACCCAAACTGGCATCATGAATATTTTTTAACTGCACTCCTCTTTAATAATTAAAACAGGGTCTTTCAATTAAACTCATTTTTTTCAGTGATACAGTTAGTTTAGAAAGCCTATGTGTTCCAATGATCTGTTCTCTTTACATCTAAGGTATTAGAATTTCAGGCAGACAAACACATCTACTGAGCATCCAAATAATTTCTGAGGATCAAACACTTGTCTTAACACTTGTACAGAAAGTCTTCATTACACTTTGTTATAGAGATAAAACAAGTCATCAGAAGTGCAATTTAAGTGGAGTGCTGAAAGTTTAAGAGGAGAAGGATTTAGATGAACAATAGATAAAAAAGAAATAAATAGCTGATAGATGTAAATAGATAAATATCTGATAGATATATGAAATATAAATAAATAGCAAAAAGACAGATAGATTATAGGTAGTTAGGTAGATAATAGATGCATAATGATATGTAAGGAAGATAGGTTGTAGATAGATAATAGATGAGTAGATAGTA
The DNA here is from genome assembly GCA_033318265.1 of Phyllotis vaccarum. NCBI lineage: Eukaryota > Metazoa > Chordata > Mammalia > Rodentia > Cricetidae > Phyllotis > Phyllotis vaccarum. The sequence goes on along the minus strand of JARWLC010000002.1, from coordinate 119,084,538 downwards.
AATAGATGATATTTAAATGATTGATGATAGAATATAGATGATACATAAATATTTAAATGATAATTAAATGAGTGATAGATAATAGCTAGATAGTATATAGGTTTTAGATAATAGATGATATAAAGATTGTAAATAGATGGTAGGTAAATAAAAATAGATAATTAATAGATAATAGATTACACATAGATAATAGATAGATACATGCATGTATTTGTAGATATATGTATCTATTGACTGATAATAAATTATGAGAGATTATTGCAGATTAATGCATAAATAAATGGGTCTTTTTAAACACCAGTGCCAGCGTAGTAAAAATTTATGTGAGATAAGAAGTAAATGTGGTTCAGAAAGACTAAGTAGATTGTATTTGTTTAATCCCATACATTTTTGAAGGCATATTTAAGTATAGTACACTTTGAAAAACAATTCTAGTCTAACACAATCTTGTGTGTACAATAAAGCATAACTATAGGCTACATATGTCATCTTAAGGACCTCGGAGAGAATTGCATGTGTTCTTAGTCCTACAAGTAATGCAGACATCATCTGGGCTATCAAACAACTCTGTCTTTGATAACATGGAAGATACCCTGGTCTCCTTGGTAATACAGAGATCATCTAGACTATTAACAACCTCTTTCTCTGCTTGTGGGTTCTTGAGGGATCAAGATATGGCCTGGTTTTACAAATAATGCATGAGTAACCTAGAATATTAGACCCCATTCCCAGTCATTTGAGTAAAAATGTTAGCTATCTCTTCATCTAAAGAGATAGTTCTATGTGTTTATCTTTCCTGGGTTCCTTGGAGCTTATTTTTGACTACAGGAACATTTATTCTCCCAGAACATAAATATATACATGCACATATGTTTATGTCTGTGTAGTAAAATTGGAAATAATTGAAAAAAACTCTGGGAAAAGGATATTAAAAATAAATAATTAAAATAATTAAGTTATTTCTGTAGTTATTAGCAGGTAGGGAATTTTAAGACAACAGAATGGCAAATGCAATTGAAATTAGAAATACTCCAAAGATACATGTGTGAATAAAGTAGCAATAGTAATTATTACCAAGTCAGTAATAAAAAGCCAGATAGATAATGCAACATCAAAAGTATCAAAGGAGAGTTGGTGTTTTTACATAAGTGAGATCTGAAACACAGGAAATTTGATGGAATGGTGATACAGTTCATTTTGACATTTCCATTGGAGAGTGACAGAGGTGCCACAAACCTTGTGTAGCAGTTTCTTATTTGTATTGTAAGCCAGATGACATAGAATTTTGTAGCATGAAATTGTACCTTCACATATTATTTTAAAAAAAAACTGTCTTATATAGTATTACTAAATTTTTACATTCAAATATGTAACATTTTACAGTATTAAAGACCTAGGCATTAATTATTTGGCTTAATTAATCAAGAGGTGATAACATAGCTTGAGTTAAAATCGAAATATTACATGTTTCCTACAAAAGCCTAGTATGCTCAATTCTAGGGATTTGGATGGTACTATTATTGACAAGGGATTGGATATATGTGTCGGTGGAAATTCTCTTAAATAAACCAATCCAAACTTAATATTTATTAAAATATATGCCAACACTCATAATACAGGTTACAGTTTAAGTAGAGGCATGATAGACTGGATTATCCAGGCAGTGGACAATCGATGCCAATGGATGCCGAACCGGTCTCTCCAGCTTTCTGGAACCAGGCAAACAGGGCCTTCCAAGACCCCAGAAGCCCCTTATGAATAGGGTTGGCCACTCCCCCTTCTGGAGTCTGGGACCCTGGATAGGCATCTTCGGACTTTATCAGCTGACACCTGAATCCCACCACATATATGGAACTTATTTAATCAATGGACTAACCCACTAATAAGAATCGGAATGAACTATACTAAGAGATAGAACCTAGTCATAATAAATTATCCCTAAACACCTGCATCTGAAGACAACCTCCAACTTCTTAACATGAAATGAGAGGCCTGATTGAATGGCATGCTGCAGGCAGTCTGTTTGGCCTCACTATGGAACCTAAACAGTACATCTCAGTAACAGTAGACTTACATTCCTGAAGTCATGAGTCAAAATACCATTGTCTCCGTATAAAGTTTGTCTGTCAGGTATTCAGTCACAGCAGCAGAAGCCTGGCTAACACCATTTCTCACAGTAATACATGCTTTCTCATCCTGAAGTCCACCACTACCACAAATAATCTCCCCTCTCTCTCCCTCTGTCTGTCTCTCTTCTCTCTCTCTCCCTCTCTCTCTCTGTCTCTCTCTCACGCACACACACATGCACATGCACACACACACATACACATTGCCACAATATTATATAAAAATTGATATGAGTAGTCAGTACTATGATCTCTTGAGGAAAAAAAAATGAGAGATTAGAAAAAGGATACTTTTCAACTTAATTTAAATTCATGGCTATATTTTATAGTACAGTTTCACCCAGGCACTATTTCATTAATCAATAACTCTTAATTATGTTTCATACAATATTTGAAATGAACAAAATTTTCCTTTATTGTTCAAATTTATTCTATTTCAGTCTATAGTCCTTGTGGTACTGCAAATTAAGTGTATGGTGAATTGTTAGTCATGTGATAATTGATTTGATATAAATCATTTGCTAAGTTAAAATGTGACTACTCATAAATTATAAAATTCTTTCATTTTAATATATTGATTTTCACTTTGGTTACTTTGAGGAAATTAATGTGGGACTGGGGTGACAATTCATTGTGCAAAATGTTTATTCTTAAACATAAGAATTGAGTTCATATTACCAGCACCTATATAAAAATAGAATGTGGCATTGGGGATCTATAACACGAGCTCTGTGGGACAAAAACAGGTAAATCTTGGGGCTTACTATCCAAACAAACTGGTGAGTTTAGTTGAAGATTTTATCTCTGAAAGTTATGGAAGAAAAGATTGTGAAAGACATCCTCAGATAAATCTTTGGCAATCACACACACTTGTATGTGCTAACACACCTGAACATACAGATGCACACACACATACATCACAAGAAAAACAAGCACATGCATATGGAAATTCTTCTTTACTTCCCCCAAATCACTTTCACCAGATAAGTAATATGGAATAATCACTGCTAAGTAAAGCTGATGTCAGTAACAATTTTATAATATTTAGGAAGCAAACCCTTTCATTCTCAAGGGTGGCAAGCATCTCTGCTCTAATATTGTCTGACAGTGACCTAATTAGATTCATTTGCATGCTAATGAGACTTTGAAGGAGATAAGCAATCTCACGCTTGTAATAGATAATTAATTTGTATTTCAAAATAGGTTGTGGCTAGTTGACAACAACTCAAATGACACATTGAATTAGAAAAATTGTTCAACTCACCTCTTAACAACAAACTACTGTTTTAGTTTTTCAAGGCTGCTTAATCCTCAACCCCATGAACAGAATTTACAAAACTACGTAATTCACAGGGTGATTATTCATTATGTGCTTAATTTTTAAATATATCTTTAAAATAAAATGTCTCTATGAAGAGATTCAGAGTAATTTATGTGGTCTTAGTTAAAATATTTCTTCTTTTCTAACATGCATTGAATAGTACACTGCATTTGAAACTAACCTTGGAATAAAAGGCACCAGGTTTTAGTTACTAAAATGGAAGCATTTTGAGGCAAAGGACTTTGAAAATATGCAGAGATCATAATGAGTCAGTCTTGACCTGTAGAAGACTTCTATACATTTTAAGCAACTTTTTAGTGTGGAATAGGGCTTATACAATGATAAATAAGTTGATTAAACATGTTCAACACTTAGAATAGTTTCTCCTTTATTGATCATTGGAAACAGCATCATTCACCATACATAGTAAGTGGAACTAGGTTAGAGAATTAAGGTGATTTATACAAGGCCTCCTTCTCTAACCCATTAATCTCTCTTTCATTTAAGTTTCAAACTGTAAGTGTGCTTTGTTTTTACAAAGATAAGTTATCTTTCAGTATGGCTGCTCTGTTATCAATTACTTGATGCCTGACAGTCCTGCATGGCAGAAAGTGCTGATGATATAATTGTGGGTGAATTATAGAAGTTAACATGGGACTTTGTCCAAGAGAAATTTGAAATTTTCACTAATGCAAAGACATCTGTGCTGTCCTTGAGGCACAACCAACTCATACAACACTGAGTTATTTATAGACCTCTAGAAAAAGGTCAAGGGCAGGAACTGGTAGAATAAGAATTAAGGAGAGGGGTCATAGATCCACAGTAGCACAGAGGAGGAGAATAAAGAAGAAAGTAGATCTGTGATTAAAACACTGGATTATGGTCATTAAAACCTCTTGATAACCCAAAATAACCTTCATGGTTATCAGCCCTTCCTACTAAATACAGTACAATGTATTTCAGAAGAGTTAGAAATCTCCTAGTATCTGTGTATGCCATTATTCCAAAAGGCCAAATGAACAACAGAAAATGGGGATGAATGACCCTTGCAAGATGCTTCATTAAAGGATGGTAATTTTCAGCCTGAAATAACTTGGGGATTATGTTTTACAATCTGTATGGAAGAACTGTGAAAACCTAAAAGATGTTAGGTGACATTTTAATGTTGTTAAAAATAAGGAAACTATTATGAAGTAGTGTAAGTGCCCATATAATGTAGTGAAAAAAAAATTCCTTATATTTACCCAAAAGTCTCAATGAATCATGTTGGAATTCCCCACGGAAAACTTTATTTGAGTATGTACACCCCAGATTACATATTTCATAAGGCTGCTGAATTAAACATTATAAGGAGGACCAAATTTATACTAAAAATAAAGGCATTTTCCTGTTTTACAGAATTTTACTATTTACTAATTGCTGAAATAGATCTTACAAATGTTTGACACAGCACCTCACATGTAGGCATCAGAGTCACATACCCCATCTGTTTTTAAACTATAAAATAATGTGAGAAGTAGATGGCTCATCATCAGAGCCCTTACTATTCTTGCAGAAGAGTCTGGTTCAATTCATAGATCCCCATATTCAGGGACTCACATTCCCTTTAACTCCAGTTTCAGGGGATCCAATATGTTCTGCAGTTAACAGGCACCTACATCCACATGTACACATCTGTCACCACTGCCACATATACATACATTGATTAAAAATAAAATATAAACTTTTAAGATAATATGTGACATTTCATCACAGATAGATGTACATATGAACTGCTATGAAGCACTCACTCTTATCCTCAAATATCAATTAGCATTTCCAGAGGTTTTGTTGTCACATTTGAGTAATCACACACCATGGCATGTCTTGTCAGTATCTTGTCAGATTTTACAAATAGTGCTCTTGTACAGACCCTGAGAAGGTCTCACAACGTAAAAGTTACCTCAGAAACTGTATCTGTGCCTTTCTAAGTGAGAAACATGGTGAATGCATGTACCATTAACAAGATATTGTTGAAAGGTGAAAACCAGTTTTAAATTCACTTTAATATTCTACTCTCTAGTGACACTTCATCAAAATGACATTTTCTTTATTTTTAAGTCATACTTTTCTGTCCACTTCAGATAAAAATAACAGATGCCTCCAGCACTGTTCCACATTTTATGATCTTCTGAATAAGCACAAGAAGTTTTATTTATAAAACAACAAGAGGCACCAAGTGTCCATTTACTTGTACTGTAGGTCGGTTTTCCTGAGTTATCCCCTTTAGTCTAATTTGGTTCTGCCTAGCTTGGGAGCAGGTGCACCTTGCTATGCCAGTCCATGAACCTGTGTTCCTGTGTATATTGAGTGTTCTCTTGGCCAGGCTTGCTTCTTTCCTATGAAAATACTTAATAATTCTAAGTAATAAATTCAATATCTCTATAATAAACAGGACACACTTAAAGGTAAATTCCTAGCTCTGTTACCATAGAAGTAAATCTACCTATCTAAGAATAGCTCTTTCTTTTTGATACAACCTTAGCAATGTTTGTAGGCAGACTCCCCAGGGGCTTGAGTTATTACTGGAGAGGCAAAATAGAGAGGATGTCTTTCACAACAGATAGAAGACCATTAGAGAATATTGTCTCTAGGTTTCTGAGAAATTGAAAGTGGTTTGTACTGGTCATAAGCATTTTATAAGTAAATGTAAACTATGATTAGAATCCAAATCAAATTGCTACTCCTCTGATAAAAGAGTGGCAATGTCTGCTGAAGAGGAGCAAAATGAAAATAAATTTGCTTTATATTAGAGACTTATCTGTTGTTATGATAAAGCATGAAAAATACACTAGACAAGAGGAATTAACTTAGCTTTATGTTTCCAGAGGGATAAGAGTTCACCATCATCATCATGGGAAAGCATGAAAGCAAACAAGAGGCATGGTGGGTGAAGCAAGAATCTGAGTGCTTCTGTACTCAATCAGCAGCAAAAAGAAGAGAGGACAAACTGGATGTGGCACAACTTTTAATACCAAAACCCACCCACAGTGACATACTTTCTCCATCAAGGCAGTATCACTGAATCCTCCCCAATATGCAGTAACTAGGGAACAAAAGTTATTTTTGCCTCTAGGGGTCATTCTCATTCAAATCACTGCATGCTTCTTAATAATTCTAAATTTACTTTTACTTGTTAGGCTGATACATCTAATGCTAAAAGTGAGTAGACAGAAAGATATAGATGGATTAAGCCAATGTGGGAAGTTAAACAATGAAAGAGAAGTAACCTCTATTTGGTAACTCATAGCCTACATAAACAAAGGAGTACATGGAAGAAAACAATTGCATGAAATATAACAAGTGGGTTACAAGGTATGCATTCATTAGCATGGATACAGAAGAGAAGGGTGTTCACTGGAGTGTGAACTTTTATGGCAGTAAACAGAACAAGTGTTACTTCATTACAGATTGTCAGAAGACTCATGGGCCATGTTTTCATGGAAATCACAAATTGGTCAAATATAACTCAGTTATCTATAGTACTTCTGGGATTTGAGTTGTCTACCTGAGAGCTTGGAAAGATGGTGTATGTTACTCACCTCTGTACCATTACTCCTAGAGGATTATATCTAACATAAAATCATAAAAATTAAACATTATTTCTAACTGTTCATTATTTTCCTTTTAAATATCCAAGTTCTGTAAAGCACATAATTAAAACAAGTTATTTAACTTACAACAATATGATTGTTTATTCCTTCACAAAGAATATTATCATGAATTAGATTTCAATACTGAGCCATGGCATAAGGACATTTTAATTCTGATGCTTTCATGTTTTCACTTCCAGGAAAAAGGTATCGACATACTTCCCAGTGCCCAGCATGAAATGAGGCTTTTGAGGACAATGGTGTTCTCTTAGCTAGTGATTCTGCTCACATTTGAGTGATTTTAGAGGACAATAACTCTTGAGTTACCTTTGTTGTTGTGATTTTAGACTCTGAATTTGTGTAGGTGACTTACACCTCTTTCATTAATATTAAATAATGGTGCTTCGCATCCAAGAAATATTAATAACTCTTTAACAATACAGAGGTAATTTTAAATACATGCATATGATATAAATTATATGCAATATAAGCATAGACAATAAAATCAAAGAATTTTTTTTATCTTATATGTCAACAACATCTTTATGGAGTCAAAGCTAAATATTAAAAAAAAAAAGAACTGCATAAATCCTTAGAGAGCTTCTATCTTGAAATTTAGAATAAAGAGCTCTTTGAAGACAAAATAAACAGTGCATTTTGTAAAACTTACTGAAACTTTGAGGTAACACAAGTTTAAAGCAGCAAGAAATTATGTTTGTGAGTTATAAAGAAAAACCAATATAATGTCATAATAAATAATGTATATTCTGTCCATCTTACCTTTTTAATATTTTAAAAAGACAAAAATTAGAAAAATGGAAATTATGATCATTATACGTTAAAGAGTGAAACTGAGAGATTAAAAAGATGACTTGGTTAAAATCATTTGCTGCATTTGAAGAAAACCCAGAGTCTGGTTTCCAGCACCACCATAGCAGCTATCAAACATATGTAACACCTATTCTATGTTTTATTCTGGCCTCTGTGGGCAGAACACACACATGTACATGAACATATATGGAGACAATGCACTGATACACAAAATAAAATTAAAAATCTTTCAAAAAGGTGTATATATAACATACACACACAAACAAGCAAGCAAATAAATGAATGAATATAGAAAGAAAGAACAGAAATTGGAGCACAGAACCACAAACATTTATAATACTCGGATTATATATATATATATATATATATATGTATAATTATATATATATATGTAATTAATGTAACATATATATAATTAATAATACTGGAGTTTAAAATTTTTTGCTGTAATACAATTAAAATTATAATTCTGTTTTTTCTTTTAGATTTTTTTTACTTTTTAAAGACTTTTTGCATTAAAATAATTACAACAATTCTCCCTTTACTCTGTCCCTCCAAATCACCACAAATAACAGTCTTTCCTCTCCTTCAAATTTATGACCACTTTTTTATGAATTGTGACTGCATGCATACATGCACATGTATTAGAAAAATATTCAACAAAAGCACTAAAACAAATAGAAGAAAACTCACCCAGAAGAAGTTGATGGCAGAAAATACTCAAACTAGTGTCTAAAATTAATAAAATTTAAACAGAAAGAATACAAAGAATCAATGAAACAAAAAAGTCAATGAAGCAAGAAGTTGGTTCTTTGAGAAAGTCAAAAAGATAGAGAAACCCTTATCCAAACTTACCAAAAGGCAGAAAGAAAATATCTAAATTAACAAAATCAGAAAGCAAAAGGGAGACATGACAACAAACACCAAGGAAATCCAGAGAATCATTAAATCATACTCCAAAACCTAAAATTCCACAAAATTGGAAAATCTAAAAGAAATGGACAGACCTCTGGATAGGTACAACTTACCAAAATTAAATCAAGAAAAGATAAATGAGCTAAATAGGCCTGTAACCTCAAAGGAAATAACAGCAGCTCTTAAAGTTTTCCCCAAACAACACAACAACAAAACAGCCCAGAGCCAGATGGTTTTATCATGAAATTCTACCAGGATTTCAAAGAACTTATACCAATGCTCATCAAATTTTTCCACATAATCAAGACAGAAGGAATATACCAAACTCATTTTATGAGGCTAGAATCAATACTGAAACCCAAAGGACACAAAGACGAAACAAAGAAAAAGAATTACAGACCAGACCAATTTTCCTCATGAATACTGTTGCAAAAATAGTCAATAAAATACTGGCAAACTAAATTCAAGAACACATCAAAAATATCATCCACCATGAACAAGTATCATTCATCTTAGAGATGGAGGGATGGTTCAACATACAAAAAACTGTCAGTGTCATCTGTCTTATAACAACCTGGCATAGGCTATATACTTTCTCATATTAAACTTTAGTGAATGTGCTGGGATTGTTTTTAACACCTGATAATTTCATAAGGCTTTAGCTACTTTCTTTATAAATATCTTTTTTATTGGAAATAGATGTTTATATAATATCTTAATTATGTTTTCCCTTCTTTCTAGTGTTTCCAATTCCTCCATACTTTCCCTACAACATGGATCCATCATCTTTATGTCTAATCTGAATAATAAAATCAGATTGTAGTATGAGGTTTCTAGCCCGGACTTTCAGGCCTAGCCTCAAGGTTTAGGCCCCCAGACTCACAGACCTGCAGAGATACACAGATGCTTTAATAGTTTTAATTTATCAGCCTAAGGCCCAGGTATATCACTTGCTAACTCTTTACCCTTCATCTAACCCATGACTCTTATCCTGTTCAGCCATGGGGCTTGGTACCTTTTCTCAGTGCAGCATAGTTGTCCTCTGGGGTTTTTTTTTTTTTTTTTTTTTTGGCTACTTTTTGGCATTTTGTTTTGTTTTGTCTATTTTTGGAGTCTTTTTAGTCTGGTAGCCCCGCCCATACTTTTTGTCTTCCTTTGGCCAATCAGTGCTTTTTATTAAACTCATTGGCAGGGACAATTATTTACAATGGAACAACATAAATCCCCTATGAAGGATAAACCAAAACAAATTGGAATAGGGACGAAACAGTCAAAGAGAAGGTAAATAGCTCAAGGGAAAAAAAATCAAGAAATACAGATGCAAGATAAAAGAGACAGAAAATAGTAATAAATTAAAAATAGAATTGTGAAAGAAAGAAAAGAACCCTTAAAACTTCATTAGGCAGTAAGAAAACTCCAAGTATTCTAATGAGTTCATTTTCTTTTAATCTTTTAATTCAGGACATGCAGCCTTCTCTGAAGGTTAGTTTGTTTCTACAATGAAAATATTAATTTCATTAATAAGTGGAAATACTTTTAGGGTTAGGAATAGGGACATGTGTCCACTCTTCATTTTTTAGTGCCCTATGTGGTTTAGATGCTGCATCCCTGTTATTGGTTCCTTAGTCTGTGACTTCATATCTCTGTCAATTCAATACTGATTTTAGTGAAATTTCTTTGAGATTTTTCCTCATTTGAGATGATACTGTCTATGAGCTTGCTGAAAAATCACTTTTTATGTGGAAAACAGACTTTGTTTTCCTAATTTCTCCAGGACTTATGATGAAAAGGTTTGGGTATTTTTTTTAAAAAAAAAAAAAAAACTTTCTTCATCTAATAGGATGTTCATTTGGGTTTTGACTTTTAGTTTGTTTATATGGTGGATTAGATTTATTCATGTCTGTTTGTTGAACCTAAATATACCTTTTCACAGCAGCTCATAGCTGTAGGGGTATTGTGTTGTTTCATGGTAAATAATTGTCCCACCCACTGGTTTAATAAAAAGCGCTGATTGGCCAAAGGCAGGCAGGAAGTATGGGCGGGGCTACCAGACTAAAAATTCTGAGAACAGGAAGCACAGAGCAGAATGCTGGAGTGGAGAGAAGCCAGAAGAAGCAGAGGACAACCATGCTGCTCTAAGAAAAGGTACTGAGCCACATGGCTGAATAGGAAGAATCACAGGTTAGATGAAGGGTAGAGAGCTATCAAGTTATATGCCTGGGCCTTAGGCCGATCAGCCTAAAACTATTGAAAGCGTCTGTGTGTCTGTGGGTCTGTGAGTCTGAGAGCCTAAAACTTGAGGCTAGGCCTGAAAGTCCAGGCCAGAAACCTCTTACTACACATAGCTCATGAAACTTTTTCCAAAATTTAGAAGTTTAGACACACAGTCTCAAAAGACACAAAAATCTGAAATAACTCCCTTTACACAATGCTACATATCAACAACAGAAACTACAATAATGTTACAATAATGTTACATAGAAGGTAAACAACTCATTTCTGAACAAAAATGGGTAAAGAAATACATAAAGGAAGAAATTAAAGACTTTATGGAATTAAATAGCAATGAAAATGAAGCATATGAAAATTAGGAGAGACATTGATGCAGTTCTAGGAGAAAAGTTTATACCACTAATTGCCTACATATACTAGTAATTTAACATCACACCTGAAAGGTCTTGAACAAATAGAAGAAATCGAACCCAAAAGCAATACATTGAAAGAAATAATCGAACTCAGGGCTGAAATCTATAATAAGAAGAAGAAAGGAAGAAAGAAAGAAAGAAAGAAAGAAAGAAAGAAAGAAAGAAAGAAAGAAAGAAAGAAAGAAAGAAAGAAAGAAAGAAAGAGAGAGAGAGAGAGAGAGAGAGAGAGAGAGAGAGAGAGAGAGAGAGAGAAAGAAAGAAAGAGAAAGAAATGAATAAAACTGATAAAGCCAAGAGTTGGTTTCTTGGGAAGACCAATAAAATTGATAAATTCTTTTTTGGGTTTATTTTTTCTTTTATTGTTTTTTATTAAAAATAAAAATGTATCCCTCTGTTTTCCCTCCATTTCTTCCCCCCAAAACCTCCCAGTCAGCCTTCAGCCTCACCCCTCCCAATCCACCCATCTCTTTCCATAAAAGGCCAAGAAGTCCCAAAGTGGGTCAGCTTAGCATGGCACATCATTAAAGGCAAATCTGATTTCCTCATCCCAAAGTCAAGGCTGAGTTAGGTGTTCCTCTGCAGGGAATGCGCTCCAAGGTACCAGCCCATGAACAGGAACACAGTCTGATCTCCCCTCTTGTGGCTCCACAAACTGCTAATGCCAGTGGGAAATTGCTTACCATTGGATGGTCTAGCTCCTTTTCCCAATGGTTCCCCAGTGGTTGTTCTTGATTCAGTGAGCTCCCCTGAGCTCCAGAAAGCCATCACCATGGTAACCTTCCTCATAATCCCTATACCCCTGCTCATACAGACTCTCCTTCCTAGCTTAGTGCTCAGTCATGGATCACAGTCTCCATCTCCATTCCCTGTTGAATGAAGGTTCTGTGATGACACTTTGAGTGTTTACTCATTTGATTATAGGGGAAGTCCTGTTTATGCACCCCATCCACTATTGCTTGGAGACTTGGCCAGGGATATTCTGTGAATTCTTGGACAATTACCTAGCACCCACTCTGTTTCCAACCCCAGATTGTATTCCTCTATCAAGATATGGATCTCTTTCTATCTCCCTTTTTGCTCCTCTCACTCAACCATCTCCTTTCAAGATTTGTTCCCAACTCTTCTTGGTTGCAACCTGCCATGACCGTATTTGCTAAGGTGAACATCTCTATGTCCTCTTCATAGAGGAATTTATGAATGTCTCTCGTAAGTTCCTTTTGAACCCAAGATGTTCAGGGGTTTTTGTTTGCAGCTTGGATATTCTTTGCTTTTTGTCTAAAATACACTTATGAGTGCATATATCCCATGTCTCTCTTTCTGGGCCTGTGAATACTTGTTCAGGAGTATATTATCCAAGCCCATTCATTTACCTGAAAACATTAGGATGACATTTTTTAATTGCAGTGTAGTACTCCATTGTGTAGATATACCACAGTTTGTTAATTTATTCTTCAGTTGACAGGTATCTAGATTGTTTCCAGGTTATTGCTATTATGAATAATGCTGCTATGAACATAGTTGAGCTTATGCCTTTGGGGGTATGAATATGTATCCTTTTGATATATGTCCAATAGTGGTATTGCTGATTCCTTGTGGAGATTGATTCCCAGTTTTCTGAGGAATAGCCATACTGCATTCTAGAGTGGCTGTACTAGTTTACACTCCTACCAACAATGAAGGAGTGTTCCCCTTGCTCCACATCCTCTCCAGTGTAGGCTTTCATCTGTGTTTTTGATCTTAGCCATTCTGACAGGTGTAAGGTGGTATCTCAAAGTTGTTAAGATTCGAATTTCTCTGATAGCTAAAGATAGTGATCAATGTTTTAAGTGCCTTTCAGCCATTTGTAATTCTGTTGAGAATTCCCTTTTTGCTCTGACCTCCATTTTTTAATCAGGTTATTTCAGTATTTCAGGTTATTCAGGCTCTGGTTTCTTGAGTTCTAAATATATTTTAGAGACCAGTCCTCTGCCAGATGTAAGGTTGGTGAAGATCTATTCCCATTTTGTAAGCTGTCACTTTGTCTTACTGACAGTGTCCTTTGCTTTACAGAAGCTTCTCAGTTTCAGGGTATCCCACTTATTGGTTGTTGTTCTTTGTGTTTTTGTACTGTTGTTATATTTAGGAAGTGGTCACCTGAGCCAATATGTTGAAGAATATTGCCAACTTTATTTTCTATCAAGTTCAGTATACCTGGGTTTATGTTGAGGTCTTTGATGTACTTAGATTTTAGTTTTGTACAGGGTGATAGGTTTGGATCTATTTCCATTATTCTGCCTACTACCATCCAGTTATGCCAACACCATTTGTTGAAGATACTATCTTTTTCCACTGAATATTTTTAGCCTCTTTGTAAAAAATCAGGTTTTGGGGTTAGTGTTGGTGTTTTCTATTATTTTTAAATGATCCATAAGTCTGTTTTTTGTGCCAGTACCAGACTGTTTGTATTACTATGGCTCTATAGTATAGCTTGAAATCAGAGATAGTGATTCCTCCTGAAGTTTTTTATTGAGAATAATGGTTTTGGCAATCCTGGGTTTCCTGTTATTTCCTATGAAGTTGAATATTGTTCATTCAAAGTCTGTAAAAAATTGTGTTGGGATTTTGTCAGGATTGTATTGAATCTGTATATTGCTTTTGATAAAATTATCATTTTTACAACGTTGATTCTACATATCCAAGAGCATGGAGATCTTTCCATTTTCTGATATCCTCTTCAATTTCTTTCTTCAGTGACTTAAAGTTTTTGTTAAACAGGTCTGCTACTTCTTTGGTTAGAGCTACACCAAGATATTTATTGCTATTTGCAACTATTATAAAGGGTGATGTTTCCCTTAATTTTTTTCAATCCTTTACCCTTAGTGTATAGGAGGGCTATTGATTTTTTTGAGTTAATCTTATACCCTGCTACATTGCTGAAGGTGTTTATCAGATGTAGAATTTTCCTAGTAGAATTTTGTGGTCACTTATGTACACCATCATATAATCTGTAAATAGAGACACTTTGACCTCTTCCTTTTCAATTTGTATCCCCTTAATCTCCTTTAGTTCTCTTATTGGTTTAGTTAAAACTTTGAGAAATGTCCTGAATAGATAAGGAGAGAGGACAGTCTTGTCTTGATCCTGATTTAAGTGGGATTGCTTTGATTGTTTCTCCATTTAATTTGATGTTCGCTCTTAGCTTGCCGTATATCACCTTTATTATATTTACGTATTTTTCCTGTATTCTTGATATCTCCAAACTTTTATCATGAAGGAATGTTGGATTTTGTCAAAAAGCTACTCAGCATCTAATGAGATGACCATGTGGCATTTTTCTTTCAGTTTCTGTATGATGGATGACAACTACAATGTTTTAAATGTGGAACCATCCCTGCATCTCTAGGATGAAGCCTACTTGATCGTGATGGATGATTTTTTTTGATATGTGGTTGGATTTGGTTTGTCAGAATTTTATTGAGTATTTTTGCATCAACGTTCATGAGGGAGTTGGTTTATAATTCACTTTCCTTGTTGCATCTTTGAGTGACTTGGGAATTAGGGTGATTGTGGCCTCATAAAAGAAGTTCCTTTATTTTCTACTTTATGGAACAGTTTAAGGAGTATTGGTATTATTTCTTCTTTGAATACTGGTAGAATACTGTACTGAATCCATCTGGTCCTGGGTTTTGGGGTGTTTTTTTTTTGTTGTTTGTTTGTTTGATTTGTTTACTTGGAAGACTTTTAATAAAAGCTTCAATTTTCTTTGGGATTATAGGTCTGTTTATATCTTTAATTTGATCTTGATTTAATTTTAGTAAGTGTTACTTGTCCAGAAAGCTGTCCATTACTTTTAAATATTCAATTTTAGTGGAGTATAGATTTTCAAAGTATGACCTGATAATTCTGTTGATTTCCTGGGTGTCTGTTCTTATGTCCCACTTTTCATTTCTGATCTGTTAATTTAGATAGTCTCTCTCTGCTTCTTGATTAGTTTGGATAAGTGTTTATCTATCTTGTTGACTTTTTTAAAGAACCAACTCTTTGATTCATTGATTCTTTGTATTGTTCTCTTTGTTTCTATTGTGTGATTTCTGCCCTAAGTTTGTTTATTTCTGCAGTCTGTTCCTTCTAGGTGACTTTGCTTCTAATTGTTCTAAAGCCTTCAGCTGTGCTGTTAGGTCTCTTGTGTGAGATTTCTCCAGGTTTTTCACATTGGAATCTAATGCTATGTGTTTTCCTTTTAGCACTGCTTTCATTGTGACCCATAAGTTTGGTTGAATTGTGGATACATTTTCATTAAATTCTAGGAAGTCTTTATTTCTTTCTTAATTTCTTCCTTAACCCAAAGCGTGCAATTGAGATATGTTCAGTCCGTGAATTTGTAGGCTTTCTGTGATTTTTGTTGTTGTTTAACTCTAGTTTTAGATGATGGTGTTCTGATATGATACAAGGAGTTATTCCCATTTTTGGTATCTATTGATATATGCTTTATGACTGAGTATATGGTCAATTTTAGAGAAAGTTCCATGGGATGCTGAGAAATATGTATATTCCTTTGTGCTTGGGTGGAAGGTTTGCATGTATCTATTAAGTCCATTTGGGTCATAACATCTGTTAGATCCCTTATTTCCCTGTTGAGTTTCTGTCTGGTTGACCTGTCCAAGGGTAAAAGTGAGGTATTGAAGTCTCCCACTGTCACTAATAGTGTGGGGTTTGATGTAAGGTTTAAGCTTTAGTAGTGTTTCTTTTACAAATGTAAGTGTCCTTGTGTTTGGGGCATAAATATTCAGATTGAGACTTCATCTTGGTGATTTTTTTTTCCTAAAATGAATAGGTAATGTCTGTCTTGATCTCTTCATTGATTTTAATTTGAAGTCTATCTTGTTAGATATTAGGATGGCTATACCAGTTTGTTTCTTAGGACCATTGGATTGGAAAGTCTTTTCCCAACCCTTTACTCTGAGACTTTGTGTCTTTGAAGTCGAGGTGTATTTCTTATATGTAGCAGAAGGATGGCTTCTATTTTTGTGTCCATAGTGTTAGAGTGTATCTTTTTATAGGTGAATTAAGAAAGTTACCCAAAGTAATTAAAGGGCAAAAAGCAAAGATCCAGCCAACAAAATAGAAAGGAAAGAAGCAATATAACAAAAGACACTGAGGAAGTACTGAGAATCATAATGACATACTTTAAAAACCTGTACTGTATTAAACTGTAATAACTAAAAACAAATAGATAGTTAGCTCAATACATACTAAATACCAAAGTTATATCAAGGTCAGAAAGTTTATTTAAACAGACCTATAGCCCTCATTTAAGTATAAGGATTAAAATTTTTACCAACAAAAATGAATAAAGAAAGCTCATGGCCAGGTAGTTTTAGTGCAGAATTCTACCAGAATTTTAAAGACGTTTTATTGCTAATAATCTTAAAATTATTTCTCAGGAAGAAACATAAAGACATTGTTCAATTTACTTTATAAGGTTGAACTTATCCTGATACTTAAATCACCTAAGAAACCAATAAATAAAGAGAACTACAAACTAATTTCCATTATGTATTTAGACACAAAAATTCTCAATAAAATAATTGCAAACTGAATTCAAGAACACATCAAAAAGATTATCTATCAAGATAATGTAGGCTGGAGATTGCAGGATAGCTCAACATACATAAATTGATAAATAAAACCAAAAATATCTTAAATGCCTTTCTGAGTAACTAACACCTCAAGACAATAGAAAAACAAGTCCAATTTCTGTTCTCTTGTTAGCAAATAATGGGTGCTATAGGCATTATTTCTGCAAATTGATAGACTGCTTGTCCATGCTTCATACCTACTGTCAGGTTTTTTTGCTCTCAAACTTAAGAGTTTAAACCCTCTCATTACAAGACTGAGGACTTAGACAAAGTGCCTGGGAAATTAACGGCATATGTACCAGGAGAGTTATACACAGCTACAGATGGTTAGGCTCTGCATAATGGAAACTTTTTCAAAAATCATTGATATGTGTCCCAGATCTGCTTATTTATCTTGAAACTTATTTTTTATATGTTGTTAAGTGGTTCAATAGAAATAAATGGAACAATAACGCTTTTTTGATGAGAAAATTATACCAGTTATCATGCTCCAAAAATTAGGCTTTCTGTACAGAAACTCACCCACCATCTATATGATTTCTCCTGATGCCCTGATGATACTCAGGGGCAAAGATGAGTCTTTTTGTTTTTTGTACTTACACTTCTCAAATTCATAACTATGAAGAAAAACAATTGGTCTTTGTCCAGTGTAAATATAAAGCAAAAATAAAAGTCCTATAATACAAATAACTTATTCCAGGAATATTTTTAAATTTTTCTTATGAGCAAATATATACTTTCTCAAAAGAAATTTTTGAATTGTACTTTGTACAATTGTGAATGTAGTGGCAAACATGGCTTTTTCTTTGAAAACTTTTAGCACCACCTACATGTTGCATTTGTTTTGAAATAAAACAAATGCTTTAAAATTAGCTGACTCATATTTCACAAAATTCAGCTGAAAAGCATCATGCCTTCTTTGATGAACTTAATGTTTAATTATACCTTAAATCTGCTCAAATAAATGAGCAATATTGAAATAATGACTATAACATATTTTCAATTTTTATATTAAAAATCTAATAAATTATTATACTTCAATAAAATCACAAAGCATTGATGATTAAAATATGTAAACATAAGTATTGTCAACTGTATCCAGGTTTTTCTATCCTGTTTTTGCTCAAAGTCTGGAGGAAACACTCCTACCCATAGTCCCACAACAATATATAAAATAATTACTCAGAGGCTTATATTAATTAAAAACTGTCCTCTGGCTCAGGTTCATTACCAAGTAGCCTTTACAACGTAAGCAACTTCTATTAATGTATATACTGTCATGTTTCATAATGGGTTTTTCTGTGTTCCATTACATCTTGCTAATTTGGACTATAGTTTGCAGTGTCTCTCTGACTTCACCCTCCTTCTTCTTTAACACTGATTACGTTTCTCACCTGCCTCTTAGCTGTATTGCAATAGCCCAAAACAACTT
Organism: Phyllotis vaccarum; assembly: GCA_033318265.1. Classification (NCBI taxonomy): domain Eukaryota; kingdom Metazoa; phylum Chordata; class Mammalia; order Rodentia; family Cricetidae; genus Phyllotis; species Phyllotis vaccarum. The sequence continues at coordinate 119,066,018 of JARWLC010000002.1, read as the reverse complement.
TCTTGTTAATCAATGGTAAGTAATAAAGCATATTTGCAGAGTACAGAAATGGATTCCATATTAATAAACTTTATACCAGAAACCTGATCCAAACAGAACTCTTACAACCATACCAAGATTAAGTTTTATATAGTTTATTTCAGAGTAATTTAAATTACATGGATATTACTAACATAAATTTTACCTTTACGTATACTCCTTACTTATAATTCATTTTTTCTAGATTTGTTGACTATATCATACTTCTCTCTCTTTGACTGATTCCACTCCTTGAGTCTCCATCAGAATGCAGACATCACTTTCACAGCTTTATGAAATGATGCTTCTATGCCTCCATGCAGGAACTTCTCTGATAAACACATGACACCACAGCTTTCCTCAACCATGGAGAAAGTTTCTACAATCCTTTTTGTCCTGTATCCTTCATGCCCTTGAAACCAGAATCACATTGAGGATTTTGGCAAATTTGACTGCCTACCTCAAATGAAACTTTTTCTATGAACTACCATTGAATAAGCACTATTTTATTGTTGTTCTTTGATAACAGATTACTTCTTAGGCCTTAAAAAAAACAGGTTATACATTAGCTAGGTAGTGTCTCTGTCCTTCTGTCCTTTATGCCATTCCTCCTTATCACTTTTATTAACTGTAGTAAAATGTTTTTGGCTAAGACTAGCCTTAAGATCTGGACAAGCTATATCAAATAGACTGCCTAGAGTTTTTTGGTCTTATATACTTACTAAAACTGTATATTAATTATATTTAGTTTTGCCTAAGCCTTAGTCATATTGAGTTTTAATTTTTATTTTTAAATTCATTCATGATTAGTTAAGTGGGTTGGTATTTTTTTAATAGTAGAATTTTGTCTTTTTGAATCTGTTTAACATTTCTGTTTTTTATTTTTTTACAGTATATTTTTAGTTTTGTAGCTCTGCTTTTATAATTTTTATCTGTCATTTTGCCAATTAACATTTTATTAAACCAGTAGAAAGGACAAATATAGTATTTTCAAAAACAAGAACCCTAAATTTAATTTTCTATAACAACTTGTAACTAACAGTGTAAATAAAGACAAACATATGTGGACATAGTGTTTTTAGACTATTTTTTGCAGATTGGAGGATAATAATCTTATGAGGGACTTAAATATTTAGGATTATGGACAAGTCTTCAGCAGAAGTCTATGAGGCTGGGTCATCTTAGTTTCTTTAAGCTGTTTTGGATGCAGAGCTTAGAGGAAACTACAACAGACTTGAATAGAAATGTTAAATATCTGGGCCATCTCTTTTTATTGGAGACTTTTTAGGGGGACTTTTTTTAATCAAACTTTATTCTTTTTAAGTGGTAATAAATCTCTTAATATCAGGGTCCTATGGCTCATGTTCATTACCAACTAGCCTTTACAACTTAAGCCTTATTACTTGATTTTCAGTCAAAAATTTCATGTCCCACATTAAACACCATTTACCACAACATTAAATTTTCTAGTAATATTCTTTCTCTGAAAACTGTACATTTTGTAAAAAATTTTGCCCTTCTCATTCTTTTTCACTGTAAACTGCATAAGGGTGCTGACTCATAACCACTTAACACCTTCAATATTAGGTTGCCTTGAAAATACCTCAGGAAAAATATTAGTCATAAACTTTTGAATTTTCCCTAAGTAGATTCATGGGACAGGGACAACGAGAAAGCCATATTCTTTGCAAAATATCATAAGAATTTTTTCTACTCCAATTGTTAATTTCATTTCCTTTCTGTAACTTTTTGAACTGGGTGTCCATAGTCCACATTGCTCTCAGAATTACTTCTTTCCATGTTCCCACTAAGATGGCTCATTAAGCTCTATTTACATCATTTCAAATGCTTTTCTAGTCCAAATTACAGAGTCTTCCACATTCCTTAAAACAAGCAGTAATTTTTATAAAAAACCTGCCAAAAATAAGGAAATATATAGAAAAAATAAGAAAGGTTTATTGAAACAAAATTTAAAAGAGTTAGTTTATGGCAATCATGATTGGGGGTATGGCAGCAGACCATCAGATAAGGTATTAGTGCAGTGTCTGAGAGCTTACCTACAAGTAAGAGGCAAAGAAAAAGGTAACTTGGAATGGCATGGTCTTTTAAAATCTCAAAGCCTGACCCTGTGACACACCTACTCCTTCAAAGCCCTACCTTCAAATCTTTTCCTTCAAATTCCCAATTCACCTGGGACTTCTTTATTTATTAAAATAAAGAATCCCATGTGGAGCCATTTGTAGTGGGACTATGTTCTAGTACATTGTATGTATTTGTTCCACCTACTAGTTTAATAAAAACACTGATTAGCCAAATGTAGAAAAGAAGTGTGGGTGGGGCTACCAGACTAAAAAAACTTCAGGAACAGGAAGAGAGACACAAGAGAGACTCTACCAGAGACACCACCAGACCCAGAGGAAAGAAGTCAGGATGCTGCTCTGAAAAAAGATACCAAGCTGCTTAGATAAATAAGATAATAATCACAGGTTAGTTTAGTAGTAAAAAGTTATCAAGTTATATGCCTGGGCTTCTCATTAAGCCAGTAGGCAGGACAAATATAACCAATGTACTAGAACATAGTCCCACTACAGGCCCCTCTTTTATTTCATTTTGAAACAAGAACCCCAAATCTAATTTCCTTTGTATACGTTTTTCCCCACCATTATCTATAACAACTTGTAACAAACACTGTAAATAAATACAAAATCCATAATCTATTTATTGGGAATGTGAGCATAGTTTGCTAGGCTACTTCTTGCTTAGTGGGGGCACTGGAAATCCCATGGAGACCCAAAGAAAAATTTAGGATTATGTAAAAGTGTTTAGTGGAGTAATCTGTAAGGCTGGGTTATCTCAGCCAGTCTCTTTCAAGTTATTTTGGATGTAACACTCTAGAGGATATTTCAACAGAGTTGTTCTGAAATACAGGATCATCTGGATCATATGTTTGCATTGGAGACATTTCAGGGACTCTTCCTCAATCAAACTTTATTTTTGTTAACCAGGAACCAATCTACAGTATCTCATTTTCCTCTTCTTCAAAGTAGCATATCTTTTGATTTCAATTTTAATGTCAACTCATTTACTAAATATAAATGTTGATTAATATAGTAGCATTTATAATCAAATGGCTTTTAGTAGCCTTCATTACTTGATTTTCAGTCAAAAAGCTTAACATACAGTATCCAGCACTCTTTGTAATTTCCATCTTTCTGTGGTTTATTACTTTTTACTCTACTTCTTTTTTAAGGAATCCATTCTTTTTCTTTTTCATTTTCTCAATCAAGCCTAAGTACATATTTCAACACACTCTAAATTATTTAGAGATTTTTTTTAATCTGTCTTCACTGTATATCTCTTATTTCTTATCTTTTTCTGTTTCTGACCTTCAATTTCTTTCTGTTTCTGACCACACCTTCATTTGGCTAGGGTGGCTGACTCTACCCATCTTTAATTTGTCAAGGTGTGGCAAAGAATTATAGGCTTGACTAGGTTGGCTTGCTCTCTCCCTCCAACTCCTAGTGTAGGTTCATATAGTTTAGCCTTTTAGCTAATAATTAGACACAATTAACACTTTGGTAAATTTTTGGTTACATATAACCACCAAGTAAAGAACTGCCATCTGCTGGTCATGAACACCATTTAAGTATTTGGCATCAGGGCCTCTTAAAAGACTCACAAGTTTTTCACCACTAACACTTAGTCAGGAAGCCTCTCTTAAAATAAAAAAAAAATAAAAAAAAAATTAAAAAAAAAAAAAAAAAAAAAAGCACCTCTGCTTGTCTCCAGAAAACAGAGCTGACCGGAGATAATGTTCCAACTACTAAGAAGCCATCATTGACTCTGTTTTTTTGTTTGTTTTTTGCTTGTAAGAGCAGTAACTTAAATCTGTTATAAGCAGCTTGTTTTTTACATCAAGGATCCTATGAAACTTCAGGAACTGGCCATTTTGCAGCTGAAGCTGCATGCAGAAAATCCATCATTTTTTAGATTAAGCCAACATGCTAGGGTGTCCCTATACCATGGCTGACATGAGAGACACAATTCAGAAGTTGGTTTTAGCTTTCTTTCTGTAACCATTTTTAAGCTTTCTCTAGCATTATGTGGTTGTATATAACACACATTGGTGCACCATTTGTAATATGAGGTTTCTGGCCTATCTGGCTGGTGATTCAGCCCCACAAACCTACAGTTGCAGATGACCTAGTCCCACAGTCTGGACCTGCCTGCCACTGCATAGGCTCCTAAAATGACTCTGGTGCTTACATTAACTTTATTTGGCCAGACCTATGGCTCAGGCATATTGCTAGCTAGCTCTTGTGTCTTAATTCAACCCATTTCCATTAATCTATCTTGCCATGTGGACCATGGCTTACCTATTTCTCTACATGTTGCTTCTTGGACCGCAGGATCATGTCTCTTTATACTCTGTCCTTGTTCCCCTATCTATGCTCTGATTTCCCTGACTACTTTCAAGATACCTGTCAGAACTCAAAACAGTCCATTTATTTAAAAAATGATATTCACAGCATAAAGAAAGGCACTCCCACATCACTTACCATTTTCTGTCTAATCAAAAGGAAGGTTTCAATTTTAATATAGCAAAATTACATATTCAAAAGAGCTATCAAACAATAATAACAGTTACAATATCTAGTTTATTTGTATTTATGAAAATAAAAAACAATTCTATTATTTACTTTTTGTGAGTCTAAAGTTTCATATTTTAAAAATAACTAAGAAAAACTATTCCTATAACTATCTAATCTTCAACCACATTAAAGACCACAAAAGGATATATTACTACCTGAGTAAACAGAAGTATAAGCAACTTCCAAAATCTAGAAATTACAGAGATGATAGAGGTCTGTCTGAACAGTCATCAAAAATTTCTTTGTAACAGAACATCCATCTTTAGCCAATAAGCCCAGAGTCTATGGCATACCACTTAGTGAAGCAGGAAATCTGAAGGACTGCTCTGCCCACTCCGGCATAGTTTGTCAGTCACTTCTCTTTGAGTCCTGAAAGATGTCTGGCAGTTTTTCTATAACACAGGAACCTGAGGACCATCTTGGCTTGTTCTTCCAAAGTTTAAAGGACACCTTCCTATAGAACCTGCATGTATGGTTTATATTGCATACTGTCAAGAAGTCAATACAAGAAGAGTTTCTTGTCCAGTGGCTACCATTGACACAAAGAAAGTAAATTCTACATGGAGTTTCTTCAGTGCTCATCATTCTCTTGAAATAGATTGTACTGCTAGGAGCAGACCTAAGTTCTTAAAATATTTTAAATGCCATATTCTATAGGACTTTGAAATGTTTGAAGATTACCTATCTTACTGAAATTTCTTTTATACCTAAAAAAAACTAACTGACATAATTATAAATTGGTTACCACAGATGACTATTAATCTTTATTTATAATTAACAATTGCTATTTTGTAGGTGGAGTTTCACTTACAATGCACCAGTCCAAGATTAATATTTATTAAAATATAAACTAATGCTCATGATACAGGTAACAGCTTATAGTGGTGCATTAACAGGGACTAGAGTGAGCAATGGATGATGGATGCCAAACCAGTCTCTCCAGCAGTCAGGAACCAGCAAAACGGGCCTCCCAGGGTCCCAGCAGCCCCTTATCAATGGGGCTGGCCACTCCACATTCAGGGGCCCGGGACCCTGGGTAAGCATCCTTGGATCTTATCAGCTGACACCTGAATCCCACCACATCTCCCCCTTTTGTCTAACTAAGAAGGTGCTAAACTAAGACTATATACAATAAGAATTATTATGAGGTAGTATCTAGGAGAGGATAAAGTACAAATTACAACCAAAATCTAACACATATAAAGTACATAGATGGTAGGGTGTATAAATTACTTCAAAAGGTTCATCTTGGAAAGTGAAAATTTAACACCTGACTGTTCCTTTCTAAGGGATAATAGGATAGTAATCTTAAATACCTATTCTTCAACCCCTTCAAGACCTGAGAAGGAAGATGTATCACCTAAAGTCAGAAGTACATAGAAGTAGTAGCTTCCAAAATTTTGGAGAGGACAGCAACACAGCTACCTGGACAATCACCTCTGGTTTTGTGGTTGTTGGAGCATCCATCATATTGGCTACAGGCCTACGGTATCTAACAAATCTTTTCACAAACAGGGCATTTTTGGAGGGACTGTCTTATCCTGTCCAGGCAGGTTTTGTCAGTCTCCATCCATCAACTTGTTCATCCAGCTTGGACATGATGTGTGTACTGTCAGCAATAAAGTAAGGGCAGTTCTTTACCCAACTGGCCATTCTCTGCCAAAAAGACAAACTCCAAAGGAGTATGCTCGGTGCTCAACAACATCTCAGGAAAGGAGCAGTGACACCAGGAGTCATCGTGTCTCTCGTAGCTGAATTCCAAATGTTAAATGGCATATTCTCTGGGTCTATGAAATGGTTGAATGATATTCTAACCTGTATCTGAGATGATTTGATATGATGCCTTAAGTAATGTTGACTGCAGTTTTATCATCTTACGGATTAAACCCTGTAATAAAAATTAGTTTACCTATATAAGGGATGTATAATCTCTGAACAATGACTTTTAGTATGACTATCAAACATTAACCAGGGGTATATATACACCATATAAAATGGTCAGAGCATTTTAGACATGTATATGCATATATATCATCTAAACAGAGGTATATAAAACATCTTGTGCATATATCATAACTAGTGCAATCTTACATTATACCTAGTATAGTTAAGTGGAGGTAGTAATTGCATAGTAGACATTACAATAATATGTAAATATTTTAAACATAGATAGAAGCATATATAAAATATAGCAATTACAGATTCAATTTTACATAACAGTTACAGATTCAGATTTATGTCGATGTACAAGTTGCCTTGGTTATATAAAGCAATTTCAGATTAAACTTTGTACCAATGTACAAATCATTTCATTTAAACATATAAAATGATTTCACATTTGTATCAATATACAAATATCTATGCCAGTGCAAATTGTCTCTAGCTTAGCCCATATATTCAGCTAAAATTGTGTATAGGTAGGTAGAACAATCTACCTTTATCTGTCCTATCTATTTCCTTTCTGTTCTTTAAAAGAGATCTTTGAGGCTATATTATTGTTCTGTCCTTAACCCATTTTTAACTTACAACTATTTTAACAGAATACGAATTACCCACAACCCTCAAAACACAAAACTTCTTGGGAAGGGGGCATAGTCTTTCATAAGGTTGCTCCCTGCTGACTTAAGGGTGATGGCATCTCTTTGGGATCCTGTAAAAGCTAAAACAATGGTTAGATCCTAATGGACAGACTATACACATCTATAACCATTCTCAGAATAGTGGTTAACTCAACACCAGTAGGATTTGCTGAAGGGGGCTGAGGCAGAAGGATCATGAGTTTGAGGCCAGCCTGGGCTAGAGTGAATTCCAAGACCGCCAGGGCTGTAAAAATAAACTTTGTCTCAAAGGAAAAACAAAACAAAACACAAATGAACCAAGGGCTTGGGGAAGTAGAAATGTTTCAGCCAATACAAGACTGTAGATTGAATGCCAATCATGAAAAGAACAGTCATAAAGCAAAACTTGTATTAGACAACAGGCCACATTTAACACTTAGTACTCTTCCAGGCCATAAGTTCTCAACATACACTAATCTCATCAAAAGGTTATAAGTTCATACTGCTCTAGCAGAGGACCAAACTTTGGTCTTTATCACCTACACTGAGCAGCTCTTGACTTAAAGAATCCAGTATCTTCTGGCTTCCTTGGAACCATTTTAAATGAATTGCATAAACATAATATCTTAAATAAGAGTAGAAATATAAATACAGTATAACAAAACTGACCTTAAAATAGTATCAATAAATCAAATCTATACTAATTTAAAATATTTTGATATTAACACCTGGTTTTTGGATCAATTAATCTACCTGTTTAAATCATTTCTATATCCTATACACTTTTTTCTTAGAAAAAGATTAACTATTACCATTAACTACATATCATGGAAACAAAAATTTCACTTGCAATATATCATATAAATGGTTAATATTTTTTGAGGGCTATACAAACATTCACAAAACAATTTGAACCTTATGAAAATTCTTGGATAGTGAAATGGCCCCACTGGATGGCTGATCTGCTTCCCAAGAATGCAGAAACAAACTAGGAGGAAGGACAGCATTGCTGAGTTTGCAATGAGATCTGGTCACTCCCCATTCAGGGTCCTGAGACCCCAGAGCTATGCCTCTAGTTCTCCTTTAATAATGCCTAAATCCCACTACAGCCATTTTTATACAAGCCACTGTAGGATCCAATGCCTTCTTCACTGTGTGGGATATTGAATATACTCAGTGTATATAAACTCATACAGAAACACATTCATGCAAATAAAAATAAGAAGTATTTTTAAAATACACACTTAAAAACAAATAGTGTAGTTAATAGTGCATCCCATGGTCTTCTGTTTTTAGGAAAAATAATCCTGATAGTAGCCAGGTTTGTTTTCATTGAGAAGAACAAACAATGTAATGAACTCATTTATTTAGATGGAACCCATAATGTAAGTTGACAGTAACTTTGTTTAGTTAGGTTTCATGTCCCCCCCCCCATTGGTCACTTTCCTGAAGTCAAACAGCACTCATTATATTAGCATACAATTTGGACATCAAACATTAACTGTAAATGTCATTTAACCTAAAGATAAAGTGGTCAGAATCAAATAAGTATATATTTTTTCAATATGGGAAATATTACACAAAAATTGACCCATATGAAGCTGTATCAATAGCCATTTGAGATTAACCTAATTACACATTTTTTCAGTCCATATTATAAAAAAATAAAATACTTTTTTAATAAACAGGTGAATTTCTAGTTAACTAATGAAAATAAATATGCTACTTTGGCAGTTGTTATGAGTAAAATATGAATTAGATAGTCTTTGATATTATAGAATGCAAGCCATTTCCTCAGAGTAAAAATAGAAATGAAGTCTGAATACTTATTCTCTCTGGAATGATGGTATTGATTTTCTCAACTTCTATGACTAGCATTAACCATCAAAGTAAAATGCAATAGTAAATACTTTAAGAACAAAATATGCGACATTTATTGGTGGAATGACTTTTACAATTCTGATTACAGTAAAATATTCGTCTGATTTTTCATAATCATAATATATTGAATGGAAAACATTATTTGAGAAAACAGGTCCACCATGCAAAATGAAAAATGACCTAAACTACTGATTTATGAACTAGTATAAGTTTAACCATGCAGTGTATAGTCATTAATGATTTTTTTGGTGTTTTCTTTAGAAAGGAAATCAAAATTTACCATACACAGTGTTTGGAAGTTTGATTGTTTAACTCATGTATATGATATTAGAAAGTCATTTCCCTTCTCCTCAACTTTGTTTTATTGAATCAGTATCACAATATGTATTAAAGGATGAGCTCTAATTCAGAATCTTACCTTCCACACTTTCAGAGTATTAAAGTAGTTATAATCACTGCTATGTCTGTATCTAGGTCTTTAGCCAAACATTTATACAAAATTATTAACTACTATATATCTGAAAGCAAAATGAATTCATAGAAATGTGATTGTTTTCCTTATGATTGTACCTAAAAACTGTTGTTTTCTAGTGCTTAAAATATAGAACTGAAACTTTCACTTAGTTCTATAAACAAATGCTCATTAACCCTGTATATAATAAAAGTTATGTTATAAAATAAATAATTGAATAAGTTATATGTGTACCAGTAGCTATCTCTATTGTTAACTAAAACAATTATAAGCAGCATGATAAAATAAACTCTATAAAAAAGTTTGGAGGATTGTGAAAATAATTGATAGTATGAAAAGGCAATGTCTTGATGCAAACTCCCTCTGGCTATTTTCAAAAACAATTTTCTTTTTTACTTTGTATTATGAATATGCAATATAAAATAATTAATATTATCTAAACCTACAGTTAATATAAAATATGTTTCTGAAACCCATACCAAATGGCTTGATTCAAATTAATGCCACCCCTCTGCCATTTAGGTTTAGTAGAAAATATATATATTTGAAGGTACATTAGTTCCAAACTACTTATTTCAACCTATCATACATTCACAGAAAAAAAAAATTATTCAGCAGAATACTTATTATTTGTTGCACGAATAAAGGAAACTCAGGGCTAATTCCCTGGGAAAGTCAGAGATATTAGAGAGAGCAAACACCACAGTCATATCTTACCCAGCTGTCTTCTAGCTTCCTCAGCCTGGCTTTTCTTGGCCTCTTCTGTCTTTCTGTCTTTCTACTCCTGTCTTAAATACTCTCTTCGCTCAGGCAAGGCATGGCCCCACCACTGCCTGCCTAGAAGCCTGGAACTGCTTCTGTTAACTAAAATGAACTTGAACTCAGTTTGGATTAAGGACATAGGTCACCACTCCCGGGATACTCCCTGTGCTGGGATTAAAGGTGTGTATCACCATTCTCTGATATTCTTAGACTGACTGTGGGTAGATTCCCTCTGATATCTCTGAAACTTTTGAGTCTTTTATTAAATTCTGACATATCCCCTTTTGTGTCAATTTTTTTTTAAAAAAGAAGGTGATAGCTAACATAAGAAAAAACATATACAATAGGTACAATAATTATATATAATATATACAAACAATAAATGAGTAATGTCCAGTCCATTAACAATTGACAATTCAAAGAAAATATTTTATTAATTATCTTATTTTGATGATTCCAAAAGATTATACCTAAATCACTTTCTTTCTAACTAGTATTACTAACTGAAAACTATTATTTTTATGTCTCTTAAATTTATACACTTTAACTTCAAAGTTTCTTTCTAAAACTGTCACTTGGAAACTATAACTATCTCATCTACAACTACCTCAGAGACCCAAGAAGGAAATAATATTTACCCAAGTAAACAAGAAGTTCAAGCAACTTCCAAATCTAGAGATGACATCTATCTGCCTGGACAGTCACCCAAATTTCCTTTATAAAGTTGGGGCATCCATCTTCAGCCTATAGGCCCAGAGTCTCTTTTCATTTCAGTGGAGCAAGAAATCTGTTCTGCCCATTTTGGTATAGTTCAGTCACTTCTACTTGTGTCCTGAAGAATATCTGACAGTTTTCTCTGAAAAGCAAGAATCTGAAGGTCCATCTCACCTTGTTCTGTCAGAGTTCAGAGGTCACTTTCCTAGGGAAACTGCATTTGCAGTTTAAACAGCATATGTCAATCAGTTCAATACAAGAATGGGTTCTTGTCTAATGGCTAACCAGTACCACAAAGAAAGTATACTCCATATGGAGTTTCTTCAATGCCGGTTTTTCTCTTGAAGTAGATTGGTGCTGCCAGAAGCAGATTTGTCTCACTGTCCAGAATAGTCTAAATTCTAAACATATTTTCAATGTAGTGTTCTATGGATCTCTGAAGTGTTTGAAGACCTGTTAAACTAAAATATATTTATTTGATCTTGAAAACATATCTAATATAGCTATGTTTGAATGTAATATCTAACTACTAACTTGCATTACTTTATATTCTAATTAGTTGGTAATAAAAACTTTCATGGACTAGCAGCTTGTATTACATTGGGAACCAAATAAGTACAATACCTTAAACAAGCATAGAGATATTTGGACAGTAACACAATCAATCTCAATATACACAATTTGTATATAATATACAAAAATACAATCCAATGTAAAATACTTAAAGCTAGTAAATCCTTTTAAAAGAAGATTCAACAAAATCTATCCTTATATCCTATATATATATATATATATATATATATATATATATATATATATTCATATATATATTCCTTTTTTCTTTCTGTTTTTTTAAAACACAAATCTTGAATCTAAACATTCTTGTTTAACATTTTTTCTAACCATAACCATTAACAATTTTTAACCAGTTAACCTATACAATGACAATCATCCATAACCCATTGAACTACCAAAAACAATCCACCCCACCTCTTGGGAATGTGTGCATACTGTTCTTAAATTTACTTCCTGCTATCTGGGGGTGATGACATCTTTTGGGAATCCTGAAAATAAAAGTTTGGTAAATGTCAAGTCATAAATAAGTAGCTGTGTCATTTGTTGTCCAGTCTCTGCATAACAGGAAAGTGCAGTTTGTCTCAAGTCCTGGATATAATACTCTGTGAAGCGGATTCATCTCAGTGAGCTGCCTCGAAATTGTGCTGAGCAGTTTGTAGTCCAAATATGATCTTTGATTGGTGTTTGTCAGCCTAATGGCTTTCTCAGAGTTCGTGTGAAATCATTGTTGTGGGGCCCCATCTTCCTTTTGAATACTTCAAGTTTGCAATTAGGCCTTGTCCTGGATCACTGCATAAAACTCATAAGAGACTAAAACCCAACACAATGTACAGAAAACTAAATATATAACAATTTATTGAGCATAGAATTAGTAACAATAGAATAGTCCCTTATTTTTACTTATTCTTCTGTTTCATATCAGGGGGCTCTTCTGATATGACACAGAGATTTTGTATTTTCCTTTGAAAAGTATGCTTGATTTTAGAGAAGGAGAGAGCCACACTCCAACTCTAAACCAGCTTTAAATTATAATTAAACTGGGACTTCAACTTACAAAAAAATTGTAGAGGTTAAGCAATGAGATTTTACCCTATGAAGTATACTGGTACCAATAGTTATGATATTCTTTTGCTTGTAAATTTTTCTGGATAGCCTCCCTTTTGCTTTAGATGTCTAGATGTCCAAGTTCTTTTACCTTCCTGAAGATGGGTATTTCCAGTTTTCTATAAAGACAAAAACAGAAACCTGCCCCGATACTTTGTTTTTCTTTATAACTGAAAGAATTGTAATATGGGTGGATGAGCTATCAATTCTTATTTTCATGAAGTTTCTCTGGCTTGAATATATTATTTATTATTTTAATGGTATCCATAACTTATCTTCACATGTGGAAACAAAAACAAACCCCTTTACCCAATGCAGTACATATCCTGGTTTCTATTCAGAGGTTAGTACATCTTTAAAGTAACACACTGATTTAGTTCAGCTGTTTTTTTTTTTTTCCCCCTATGGTCCAATACCTTTCAGCAGCTATTGTTCCTTTCTCATTAGCATTGAGAAAATTTAAAGTTAATAAAGCATTATGAAGTCTATCTCTTGGGGTCTTTGTTATTCCTTTCTGCTTATTTAGCATTTCCTTTAGAATTTGATTTGATCTCTCTATGACTGTTTGCCCTGTAGGATTGTGTGGTATTCCTACCATATGCTTTATATTATAATAAGCAAAAAAATTTTAATTTTACTAGGACATATGACAGAGCATTGTCAGTCTTAATTTGTACAGGTATTCCCGTGGTGGCCATTACTTCTAGCAAATGTGTGATAACAGAATCAGCCTTCTCTGAACAAAAAGCAGTTGCCCATTGAAATCCTGAAAATGTATCTATTGTGTGATGGACATATCTTAATTTCCCAAGTTGTGTAAAATGAAATACATCCTTCTACCAGATTTCATTTCTACATATACCTTTAGGATTACTTCCTGCTGGCAATGGAATTTGATTATAGAAAGAACAGATGGGACACCTTTTTATAGTTTCTTTGGCTTGTTGCCAAGTGGTAGAGAAATCTTTTTTAATCCTATGCTATTGATGTGATGCTTTTTATGAAATTCTGAGGCCTTTAGTACATTTTCTATTAATAATTTATCAATCTCATGATTACCTTGTGCTAAAGGACCTGGCAGACTCGTATGGGATTAAATGTGTGTTATATAGAAGGGATGATTTCTAGTCCTGATTATTTCTTGTAACTGAATAAATAATGAAGTTAATTCTGATTCATCATTAATAAAATCATGCATTTCAATGTGTAGAACAACTCTTTCTGCATACTGAGAGTCAGGGACTATGTTAAGAGGTTCGGTAAAGTCTATTAATACCATCATAATAGCATATAATTCTGACTTTTGAACAGAATTATAAGGACTTTGAGCAACTTTACTTTGGATGGTCTGATTTGCAAGCTGCCTTTGCTGATTTGTCTGCATTGGTATAAAATGTACTGGCTCCGGATATTGGTTTATCTCATACAAAACAAGGGAGAATCCAAATGGTTTTCTTAAGAAATTAAATTCTTTTGCTTTGAGGATATTTGTTGTTAATATTTTCCAAAAAATTATTGCAGGCTCTATGCCAAGGCTCACTTTCTACCTACAATTGGTAAATTTTTTCATTAGTTAAAGGTACAACAATTTCTGCTGGGTCCATTCCTGTCAATTGATGAAGACTTAATTATCCTTTAAAATAAAGTTCACAAATCTTTTCCACATTAAGTCTTTAACTTCTTACTCACTTTATGTGGAAGAAATATCATTTCCATATAACATCTTTCCTTTGCATTAAAATCCTGTAGTAGAATACTTAGAAGGCAAGATAACTAGAATGCAATTAAGGTCTGAATCCACATGATTCTCATGTGCATCTTGTAATTTTTTTCTAACAAAGCCAATTCTTTCTCAGCTTCAGGTGACAAGTCTCTCAGACTATTTAAGTATTTGTCACAATTTAAGGCTTTGAACAAATTATCTAGTTCATCATTTTTGATTCCAATAGTGGGTCATAAGTTAACAATGTCTCCTAGTAGTCTTTCAAAATCATTAAGTGTCTTCCATATATCTCTTCTGATTTGTTCCTTTTGAGGTCTAATTTTTTTTGGCCTATTTTGTAGCCTTAATAATTGATGGAATCCCCTCTTCATATTTTCTTCTGGAGCAAGCTGTAATCCCCAAGCAGGCAAAATTCTTTTAACTTCTTCAAAAAGTTTTTCTAAGATATCGATATTTGAATAGGCCAACAAGATGTCATCCATGTAATGATAAATTATAGGTTGTGGGAGTTTGTTACATATATGTTCTATTGGCCTTTATACAAAACACTGGCACACAGTGGGGATATTTAGCATTCCTTGAGGGAGGACTCTAATCTGATATCTCTTTCCAGGCTGAAAATTATTATAAGTGGGCACTATAAAGGCAAATTTTTCTTTGTCATGTTCTTGCAAAGGTATTGTAAAGAAACAGTCTTTTAAGTCAATAGCTATAATAGGCGATTCTTCAGATAACAGAGAAGGCAAAAAAATCCCAGAGAACCCATTGGCTGGATCACATTGCTTATTGCCCTTAGGTTTTACCATTCTCCACTTTCCAGATTTCTTTTTAATAACAAATACAGGAGAATTCCAAGGGCTGGTTGATTCTTCTATATGCTGAGCATTTAACTGATCCTATACAAGCTGCTCTAGGACCTACAATTTCTCTTTTGTTAGCGGCCATTGATGAACCCATATAGGCTTCTCTGTTAGCCATTTTAGAGGTAGTGCTATTGGTGTTTTTGAAAGACCAGCAGCTGTTTTCCCTTGTTTCTCTATAAACTGAATGGTCTGTGACTGTTTCTCATAATACCTACTAATATTTTTTTCCAGAACCATGTGTTAGCTTATGGCTTATTTCTGGTTTTGGAGGAATATTAATCATTGTGTTCCACTGTTGAAGTAAATCTCTTCTGCATAAATTTAGAGCAATATCAGTCACATATGGCTACAATATTCCTCTCTGTAGTTCTGGTACTATACACTCAAGCCATCTTGCACTCTGTTTTACCTGGGATATTGACCCAATACCCTAAAACTGAACATTTACCTCCTGAAGGGGCCAACTTAGATGCCATGACTCTGGTGAAATTATTGATACATCTGCACCTGTGTCTAATAAGCCTTCAATAATAACATCACTTATTTGTACTTTTAGTTTTTGCCACTCTTCATTGATTAAAGCTTGCCAAAATATTCACTTCATAATTTTTCTTGAATTTTTTTCTTTTTCTGCAGATTTTCTATCATTCCATGTAGTATGTCTTTTAAAAATAGGTTTTAGCTTTTATAATTGTTCGGACATTGTTTCTTCCACAATGGCAGGGTCAGATTGGATTGGATTTGATGTGGGGGCTTTTGAAAGCCCCCTTGGGTCATTTCCCAAGAGCAGAAAGTTTCCAGATACGGGGTCTTTTGAAAGCCCCCTTGGAATGTTTCCCAAGGGCAGAAAGTTAGCTTGTCTGTCCTTTGTTGATCTTCATTCATTAGGTCAATATCTTCCTTTTCCACACCTTCTGCACACTCCAGATGGGAGGGTTGTTCTCCTGGGATTATTCCAATCAATAGCACTGTTTCTGGAAATGCCTTGTTTACAGTCTCTTTTTAAGTGACCTAGCCTTCCACAATTGTAACATTTAACATTTTGACTTTTTCTTATACCTTTTGAAATTAGATCTTTTACCCAGCTATCATCACTGTCATAAGACTCTAAATTAATTGTATCACGAATCCAATCATCCAAAGGTGCTGACATTGCTTTTAAAGGTCGAAGTATTATTCTACATTGTGCATTAGCATTCTCAAAGCCAGTGATTCAATTATTATTTGCCTGACTTCTGAGTCTAGTACCATTCTGTTTACTGCTGCAGTTAATCTGCAAAAGTCTGTAAACATTTCTTTGCGGCATGGAATTACTTAGTGGTGAAGTACATAGTCAATACATGTGGAATTATTACTTTAATCTCTAATACCATGAAAATGATAAATTTCAGATAAAGCCCTTTTTTATACCAAATATTTACACATGATAGCTTTGTTTAATGCACATGTGAATGGCATTTAGTACCATGAGTACTCAGTGTAAATATGTAATCTATGTGTGTATTAGAAAAGCTGCAGATCCCTTTGAATTTGTTGTTGAAATAGGCTTGTGAAGACTATTTTCAATAACTGTAGATGTTTGAGGAAATATCTATTGTAGGTAAGTATTGGTGACTAATGTATGACTCCAACAATTTCTATATTCACTCAACAAGAGTTATAGTTTTATTTAGATTAAAGCAGATGTGTGTTCACTTTGGTTGCTTTTAGCTTTACACTGTGGGCTGGTATTTTGATATAAATATATAGTTTCTTTTCTCACTTAAAGAAAGTCATTTATCAAAAAAAAGTATTAAAATATTCTACAAAACATCTAAAAAGTTTGAGTGCATGGAAAATTTTATGCTGTTCAGAAGGAAAGGCAGCTACAGAACTTGAGGTTGGAGAAACTGCTTAATATTTTTAAAACTTTAATTCTGAGAAAAAAATATCAAATCTGCCAAGTGTACCTACTGTCTATGTACTAGACAATGTTTTTACCTTATATATCTCAGCATAATTTTTCATTGAATTTAGTTTCTGTTTTTAAAGTATGTTTAAGTATTTATACAAAATATATACAGTGCTCAAGATTGGGCGATCAACCCCCCCCTTACTTTTTACTAAGATCACATGATAATTTCAGTTTATATGAAGAGATCCATGCATTCAATATAACTATGTCATTAGATCCACTATGTTTTAAGATCTAATGTAAGATACATATGATCAATAGAATATACAGAAACCTTATATTTGTTATATTTTGGTTTTTGCAAGTATTTACTGTGTAATCCTATTCTACACGTTCAGTTAATGGCATTCAGACCATACTGCTAGTCCTGATATAGGCCCCCTAGATTCCAGATTTTTTCCTATTATATTTTTCTCATACCTTAGTTCTAGACAGAGGTGCAACAGGCACTGTAAAGGTTTCTGATTTTAATGAATACCAAAATTACCCATTTATTACTCAGTTCACTAAGTTATGAATCATCTGTTGCCACTGATCAACATTATATACAATCCGGAACTGATACCTTGCTACTTAAGAAACATTCCTCCATTCTTATTTTATGGGTATGTGTGTTTTGCATAAATTTTATGTCTGCTCCTCAAGTGTATACAGTGCCCTGATAGATAAAAAGGTGTTAGATTGGTTTGAGTGGTCTTACAGATGGTGTGAAGTTAATTTAGTGATGCCTAATGATACTCTGCTATACTTGTATGTTGGTGACTAGCCTAGTAGTCATCAAAGAGGTTTCATCCAACAACTGGTAGAAACAGATGCAGACATTTGGCTGAATTCAGATTCTTCTAAAGAGAGGAAGAAAAGATTGTCTGGACCTAGGGTGGCGAAGACATTTTTAAAAATCCCACAGAATCATCTAACTTAGACTCATAGGAGCTAAGAGACTGAACTAACAACCAGAAAGCCTGCATGGGGGGACTTAGGCCCTTTTCAAATATGTAATGCTTCTGGATATTTCTTATGAAAAATTTTCCTGAGTCAGGTTCATTTTGATGACAATTCTAAGTATTAAAATTTATCCCTTTTCGTGCAAAAAACCCCGATAATTTTGTATGTTCTTTTTGGATATACAAAATTCTATTATGCTTATAAACCATAATTTCTTATGGATTAATTAGTCATTTCTCAAATATATGGGATGTTTTTCCTAACACAGTGATAACAAGTAGTTATATTAGTATAATTTTTTGCTAAATATTATTATTTTATAAAAGTTCGTATTTGTATTTGATGTTAATTGGATATGACAAGTATTTTTCATGGTTTCTAATCAGTGATAAAATAGGCTTCCTTTTTTACCTATAAGGAATGTTGTTTCTAGTCATAAAAATTACATTACAATTTATTTGTTGTGAATACTAATTTTCTAGAAAAAAGTTTAAGTCCATAATTTTGTAATATAAAGTATTTATACAAAATAATATCTTTGCTTTATAAAATGATTATTATAGATGAAATAGATGTCTCTGTAGAGCCTCACTTAACTGTAAGCTATGAGAGGAGAAACCGTAATAGTTTGCAAATGTGAGATAATGCTATAAACTGACAAATGCATAAAAATCTCTGATACAATATCTAAAGACAATAATAGAATAGTTCATCAAAGAGTTAAAAAATTGTTATAGTACACATTCACACCTTGAAGTGTGTGATAAATTAATAGGTAGTTTGGCCAAGCTGAGTCAATGTCATACGATAGTTATAAATGCCAACCCCACTTTGACTAGCTATACCTCATAGTGATGGAAATGGTACAGTTTTTGAGAGAAATGGCCCCAGCATATATAAATACTATGTAAAAAGGATTGGTTCTTCATACCCCTTATTTTATTAGACATTTAATAGAATTTATTTCAACTATAAAAAAGCAATCAAAACACATTTTTTTTCACAAATATGTCATTGGGGCTCTAAATGTATTTACATAAATAACTCCACCTTTTATATTAGTTTGAGGTCTCTGTAAAAAAAAAATTCAGACTTATGTTTCTGTGTATAAATGTTGACACAACCAAATTAAGCCATATATAAATAATGGTTGTTTAATTGACTGAATTAAGAAGTGCTTTGAAGGTTACTGAAGCACACCTTTGATGTTTCTATAAGGATATTTTTAGAGACAGTCAGATTCTTTTTGGCCTTTATTTTGCTTTACACCTACATAAAGTGATTAGTTACCATCTACCATAACCAAGTAACTCTGGATTGAAATATTTAAAAAGATGAATAATCAACAGAGTATAACTTTACTCTTGCAAATTCTTCCCTTGGGTATTTTGATCTCATGAACATCAAGTTCAACCTCCAAATGGCAATATGCATTTTTATATTTTAAATATGTTTTGTTCTCATCTATCATTTTCTAATTTTCATTCATTTTATTTTGGTATATCCCAATTTACACTTTGGTGTACATTAGTTGGAGATAGTTTTTTATCCTGTAATTTCATTGGCATTTCTTGATATTTGTTACTACTTTAGATTGAATATTTGTGTTCACATGTTCTTGTGTGAGTATATAGTCATCTAGATAGGACAACCCATGATGGGGTCTCAAAAGACAACTATCCATGCTGATCTTCATTTCATATCTTGCTTGAGTCTCGGTATCTTTCTCGTTCACAACTCCATTGCCAGCCCCTCTGATCACCAAGAATATTGGGGTTCTACTGTCTCTGCCTCTCCTCTTGGTATAAAAGTACTAGAATTACATACACAGGCTCCCATTCCTAGTTTATTATGATGTTGTTTTGTAGGCATCCTGGGAATTTTTGCTTTATTCACTGAGCCATATGATAATATGTTTAAATTTACTCATTTCTTATCTAAATGCTTGAGGTGAAAATGACTGTATTGTTTATATTTTAAGACATTTATATTTATAAAACACTTTTGTTAATTTTTAAAAATTTATCAAGATTTACTTATCATTTAATGAATTAAATGTATTTTTTGATTCCATCCATTTTATAAAACAATTTATTTTTTCATGTTAAATATTACTTTTTACGTAAATAAAATAAATACAAATATAATAATACAAATGAGAAGAGTCCTAAAATATTTACTGAGGCCTAACACATGATAATTTTCACCATATTTTTGTTATTATTCTTATATTTTAAATTAAAGTTAAAGTGAATAACTTACATATTAATTGTTTGATTCAGTTTGTGGAATTTTGTTTTATATCAGAGTATATCAAAATTTTAAAACTGTTATGGCCTCTAAAATTAACTTGATAGTTCTATTTGTTTGACTTAAATTTTGGAATGTATAATTATAATAACATAAGTCAATGGCACTATTTTCTTTTGAAAACTTTTTTTCTTTTGTGTATTTTTTTGGAATTTTATCATATCTGATAGTAACACTTCTATATATTTTTGTTATCACTTTTGTGATTAAGATACAGCTACCTATTTTAATTATTTTCATTCATAGGATTCAACTTAAATTTTAGGCAAAATAATTTAATCTGTCTAGATCCTTACTGTAATTATAATTCTGAATGCATTATTGTTAATTTTTTTATGTCTTTCTCTTGTTAGAATAGAGTATACCATTCCTTTTGATTGGGTGGCTTTTCTATTCCAGATTCTGTCTCTAGTCTGTCAGATATCCCTCAGTCTTCTAACACAAGAAACAACTTTTCAACTAGGAAAAAACAGAGTGATGGAAGATCATACCCTGACTTGGATCTGAAGTATGTCAACTCAAATCTAATGAACAAATTATTACCTTTCCTTTTGCCGCATCCAGCCTAGTGTAGCCAAGCCTGGAGAGGGTTGTCAGGGTTAAATCAGTACTCAAGAGACAGTCAGTTCCATCATCCAGGGAGATCAGCTGCTTCTGCTCTCTCGGCCTTTATTTAGCAAACTTATCTACCCCTTAAGTTCCCCTGCCCTGGGTTCCTGTACCTGTCAGTGTTTCTCTGGCAATGGGTACAAGACTCCTCATCATAACAAGAAAACCACTGATTGCAAAACAGGGTGGTGATGCACACAAGGTGCATCAACAAAGATCAGGGAAGTAAACAAAAGGGCATTGACTTTGCCCAGGTTTTCTTAGCCTGACACAGAGTATATGGGTCTGGGTATGCTAGCACCCAACATCTCACTCCATTTTATTTAAAAAGAACAGAGGGACCCCCTGTCTTAGGTCATCTCCTAGCCCCCCCCTCACAGTAGCCATCATTGGGGGTGCCCTTATCCCCTGCCTTAGGTGGATGTGAGGATCAGAGAGGTTGCCTGTCATTAGGTATCCCTCTAAGACATAGATAGCCAAATCTATGCATTGTTAGGTGGCCGTAAGGCCAAAAAGGTTTGCTTAAAAGCCTGCTGACTGGAGCAAGTCTGCCTTACCCAATGCCAGAACACTACCAACATGACCACAAGCCCTATTGGCAAAGTACTATCGATGATACAGGGCTTGACCATCGAGATATCTATCCAGCAGCACAGGCACATGCATTCCAAAAATCAGAGACAGCAATAGGGGCTACACGAGTTTGATTAATTTCTGCGATCATATGAGCAAGTTGCATAGTGTAATTCAAAAAGGTAACATTCCAGGGTCCAGACAAATATTGATTCAACAAAAGTACTTGAGCAGATACATTTTCAACTCTAGAAGCAGTTACACATATTTCAGTAAACCCTAGATTGCAAAACATTTTCAGCTGTAAACTCAAACTGTCTATTTCCTCTTGCAGCAACGTGGTCTGTTGATTAGGTTGCAAAATCCCAAAATGTATTGTCCATTTAAAGTCTCTTGTACTTCCTAAGCCTTTGCAACCTTTCTGGCTAGTTGATTCACCACAGTAGCAGTTTGTACTTGTTGGGTTATAGCAACTCCAGAAGCAGTTGGCGGTCGTGGCAATGGCAATGGCAGTTACTATTGCTGCTGTGATGTCAAAATCCCATTTATATAACCAGACTGGATACCGTTGTTGCTGTGCAGTTGCATTAAGTGGCATAACAATGGCAGTAGGAACAGGAACCACGGGTGCATTGTTGTCCATGGGTCCCAGCAATTACTCAGGCTACAATTAGAAACTGAACAGTTTAACTTCACACCCCCCCCCCCAGTTCCACTCCATAAAAGGAAGAAAAAAGGGCTGAGCACACACGGTTGGGATACAACACTGGAGTTTTTGGTTTCATTAATATGTAGGGAAGTTTCAAAAGCATCAAAAGCATTCCAAGAGGCAGTCCCATTAAAATATGTAACATTGGTAATCATTAATGGTACCATATCTAAACAGCCTTTGGGCCCACACAAATAAGCTCCATCAAAAACTTGACCAATGCTTGCCTGTGTTGGATTTCTGTAATGGTAAGGATAACTTCCTGGCACTGGTGCCTGAGATCCAAAGAGCCATAAAGAGCTAGTGCTATTAGCATCTTTTTGTAAATTTCTCAGCTCCCCTCGAATGCAGGTTCTCCACTCTAAGGCAGGTTGTAAGGAGGTATTAGGAGAATCTTCCCAGCAAAATCCCACAGAATGGGGTCCATAGTATGCTTCATTCTTTGTATTAAGGTTAAGGGGATACCAGATATCCTTTACTCCAATAACCTGAGCATCAGAATTATTGCCCATAAAATCTCTAGTGGTTAAATTAGACAAAACCACACATCCTTCATTTCCATAACTGGTATCATTATTATTAAAGGTACTATTTCTGCTAAAACATAACACTTGATCAAGGGTAAAGCTGGAATTTATGGGAGTCTTTTGTTGATGCACATTACTAGTGGCAACACCCGTGGTCCAATTAGTGGGAAAAAAGCAGGGAAAACAGGGCTCTCAACACTAACTGACAATAAAACTGGAGGATTCCTTACCAGGGTCCAGGTGACATGGCCCCAACTCTTCACGATGCTCAAGATCAAAACAAGCAGGGTTCCTCAGTGAAGGCACATCCTAGAGGGGCTGGACATCTTTTGCTTCTTCCGATGACAAGGTCTGGTCCTGTACTGGCCTGACACAGTGCTCAGGAACCCACACAGGCTTGTTTGCTCCTGTGGGATAAACACAGACTGCTCCCTGGACCCTAGCTAATACGGGTGCCGGAGGCTGCCACACACACATAGATAAATCTTTCCACTTTACCATGGTGCCCATGACACAGGAATAGAAAAATGCCACTGCATGGCACTATGGCCCTTGTCATCCACCAATAAAATTTAAAGTAAAAAGTGTAATAGAAAGTAAAGCTTGAGGCCCCTGACAAGACTGATAAATTTCACTCTCTTTTATTTTTTGTAAATACGTCTTCAAATGATGATGAGCGCATTCCACTATGGCCTGTCCCTAGGGGTTATAGGGAATACCTGTCGTATGCACAATATCCCAGGAAGCACAAAAGCAAGAAAACTGGGCACTGGCATAAGCAGAACCATTATCAGTTTTTAATTGCTGCAGCACACCCACAAAGGCAAATGCAGTGGTTAAATTATCAATAACATGCCTTGTTTTTTCTCCAGCATGTACGGTAGCCATAATGATTCCAGAATAAGTATCAATGGACACATGCATCAACAAAGATCATGGAAGTAAACAAAAGGGCACTGACCTTGCCCAGGCTTTTTTAGCCTGACACAGAGAATATGGGTCTGCGTATGCCAGCACCCAACACCTTTGACCTATTAAACACCTTGCAGAGACAAGTGTCTTAGGTGTGATGATGTCAAATGGCTGAAAAAAAAGTTTTGAGAAACTGTTAGAACACCATTAATAGAGTACCTGTAAAGACTTCTGGCTCCTCTGGAACACAAAGTTTTATTCTAAGATCTATCTTACTCTAAACTAATTTATACTTTGCCTTTTTGCCTCATGGATTTGTCTTCCTTGGTTGTTTGAGTATCCACAAGAAGGAGGGCAATGCCTTCTAGTGATTAGAACTCAAAGCTCCTGCTGATGGAAGCTGTTCCCTAGCATTTTAATAGGATATGCCAAAAAGGTTGATTGGAATTTTATGTGTCTTGTATTTTTGTAAAGTAGAAGAAAATTGCCTTGTCAGTGCTACAGTTAGACAGATGAAGAGAGAGTTGAGAGATATAGTTGTATTTAATATTTAACACATTAAATTTACATTTCTTGAACAGAGAAGATATTAATACAGCAAAATAGAACCAATATAGTTGTGATCTTTAAATATTTCTCCATTATAAATGTATTCTGACTTAAAATGACTTGCTTATTGTGAAAAGATAGTGACAAAAAAGATTTAATAAATATGATATGTTTAATGTGCCTTATATTTTAGGTACTATTTACTATGTCTGCTATGAAAGATAAAAAATGCTTTTCTATCCTTTGTTCGATATGCTTTCTCATACATTTTAATTTATTTTTCTATTTTAACATAATTAAGGTTAATGAGATTTACTAAAAATAATAATAAAAGAGCCATTTTAGGCCTATGTAAATGAAACATTCATCATCAATGTATTTGTTGATTTTCTGCTGATTTTATACCTCTTTGTATTCCTGGACACATCCTTACCCCCATCCACCCTTCCTACTCTCTTTCTTTTTTTCCTTCTCATCTCTTTAATTTCCAACCCCCTAATCCTCACTACTTCCATCTTCATCCAGGAATGGGAAGGTGTCTCATGAGTTTCAGTAAAACATGACACATCAAGTTACAGTAAGTCTAAGCACTTTGTTAAGCTGTATAAGGAGAACCCATATAACTATTAGGGATTTAAAAGCTATTTTAAAAGATGAAGACAGCCCCTATTTCTGGAGGTAGGAGTCCCATTAGGCTCATAGGGGCTCACAAAGAATGAACAGTCAACCAGGGAGTGCTGTGGTATTATGCTCTTGTACTTTGCAAATATTTGTCATAACTATTGGTTTAAAGAAACAAAGCAAAACAAAAACACTGATGGTTCAGAAACAGAAGGAAGTATGAGCTGGGCTACTAGACTCTGAGAAGAGAAAGAAGAAAGACAGACCACAGGAGACACAGAGGAAAGAAGATGAAAATACTTCTCTGAGAAACTGTACCAAGTAAGTAAACAAGATAAGAATCATGGGTGAGTTTAAGAGTAAAAATTAACAAGCTTTATGCCTGAGTCATATACCAATCAGCCTGTAATTAATACAAGCCTTAGTGTGATAATTTGTGACTGTGGGTCCAGACTTTGAGGCTAGGCAGTGCCAGAAAATTCATACTGTAAAGGAGCCTGCATGCACTTGACCTAGGTACTCTGTATATGTTACATTTCTGCTTACATTTTTGATATATGGTTATGGGGATCCAATTCAAATCAGTTATTTAGCATCTTTAAGATATTATCCCTTTAAATTATCAATATGTTTATAAATGCTAATTCCTTGCATTGTATTTTATTGTGTCCCTTTTTGTTGAGATGGCCCAACACATGCTATAGATTTTTTGTCCCTTTCATGCATGAGTGCTGGCTTGATGATCCCTCTGCTTTCAGTCCCTAATCTTCATCCAGATCTATTTATCTGTGATACACAATCACATGAGCCTGGACTTTGAATTTAAATTAGCTGATACAAAATGTATGTTCCAGTTCTTTTAATCAGCATCTCTGTTCTCAAGCTCATTTGAATATGAGTATATAAATTGGCAGAAAGCATACATGAAGAAACATGTAGAAAGTGAGAATTTCACAAATTATACATGGCCCTATATTAAAAACCTGAAGCCAAATATTAGGAAAAAGCTCAGAGAGACAGAAAAACAAACCATAACTGCTTGTTAGCTAGCCATTCCCCATAAATCCCTCTGAGTCATCAACCAAAAGTGAATGAAAGCATAGGTGTAGCATGGAGCTCCTACCTCCTCTTTCTCCCCACTGAATTATCTCATGTCCTCAGTCAACTTTCCTAGAGTAAGAATTAAAGGTGTGTGCCACCACTGACTGGCTTTCTTTGGCCTTGGGCTCACAGAGATCCATAGGATCTTTTTATTGAATATACAATATCACCATAGACAAGTTTCTTAGTTTTTCCCAGGGGAAACAACATACAAAATGAGGTAATATAACTAGAAGACATTAATCAGTCTCTAAAGCAGCATTTCTCTGCTGGGTAACTGGACCAAAATCAATTAAAGCCTTAAAGAAATATAATGGTTGATGTGGGAATGCCTTTTCTGTATGCTGTGAATAGCAATCTTTAAATAAAGGAGCTGTTTTGGCCCATGACTGTCACCATAGAAAAAAGAAGGGGAGGAATCAGAATAGGTAGGAGGAGCAGGGCAGAGTCAGAGATAGACTGAGCCAGAAGCCCAAAGGAGCAACATGTAAGGAACACAGGTGAGCCACCGGCCACGTGGCAGACAGATTAATGAAAATGGGTTGAGTTAAGATGAAAAAGCTAGCTAGCAATGTTCTTGAGTCATAGGCCAAACAGTATGAAGTTAATATAAGCATCTGAATCATCTTGGGGGCCTGAGCGGCTGTGGGCGGCTAAGGGGTCTGAGCCTGCAGGTCTGTGGGTCTGGGCCTCTGGCCACCCGAGACCAAAGAAACCTCATTGTAACAAATGGTAAAATGGTTCCTAATACTGTAGACAAGTATTTGTATTCAAAATTTGTTATCAACAAAATATTTTAATCTGGAGAGTGATGAGTTGGAGGCATGACCATAACAGTGGCCTAAATCTGGGCTGTTAGTGTTTGCTTGCAATACTAATCTTACAGGGATAAGGTAAAGTAATCCCAGTACCAGGACATGAAAAATTACAGTGTATTTAATATGCAAACTCTTGCTATATCTAAATTTACATTATAATATATCAAACTATATAAGTATGTATAATTAGTTTATAACTCTGTCCAACTATATTATACAGTGACATAATATCCTAATATAATATAAAAATTTTCACTACCCAGTAGACAGTGTGAATAATGTTTAATTGGTTATTTATGGTTGCTGCTCTGAAGGAAGGGTCTAAGCTACTTGATAGGCACTAGTATTAGAGATCAGGACAAAATTTGAAGCTTGGTTGAGTGTCAAGGGGAAAGCACAGGATTTCTGTAATAACTATACTTGGACTTAAGTCTATACTCCTGTTTGTTGTCCATACATACTTGGATAAGTCACTAATTTCTAAATATAATTTTCTATTTCTTATTTACATAATGGTAAATCTGCTTTAGCAGAGATAAAAACGTAGCTAAATTATATAACAATGTAGTATATCAATGATTTTATAGAATATACAGTCTCTTAGCATTTAAGGATTCTAGGAGTAATTTGGGTAGGTATATGTAGATTTTTAGAAAATTATGTACTATTTCAAGAAAGAGATGTACAAAATTGCAGAATTTTTAAGAAAAGAGAGTTCCAAAATCACTCCCGAACACACATTCCTAGTGGGGACTATATATTTCATTGTATTCATATTTTACTGTCATTTTTCTTATTTTATAACATAGTCAATTATTGGATTCACTGTCACAGTGAAGTTTCTTGGTCCTGGGTGACCAGATGTCCAGACCCACAGACCTGCAGCCCCATACGCCTTAGCCACCTGCAGCTGCTCAGGCCCCAGAAATGACTCAGACACTTATATTAAGTTCATGCTGTTTGGCCTATGGCTCAGGCACATTGCTAGCTCGTTCTTACATCTTAATTCAACCCATTCTCATTAAACTGTCTGCCATGTGGCCCATGGCTCACCTTGTTCCTCACATGTTGCTCCTTTGGGCTTCGGGCTTGGTCTGTCTGACTCCACCCTGCTTTTTCTACCTATGCTATGATTTTCCCTCCTATTTTTTCTATGATGCCTGCCATGGGCCAAAACAGTTCCTTTATTTAAATATTGATATTCACACCATACAGCAAGACATTCATACATCACCTCCCCCTTTCTGTCCAATCAAAAAGGTTTCAATTTCTATTTACCTATTTTGTATTATAAAAATCAGATTATTAAAATTTAATAGTATTAGCAAAAAGTATTTAATTTTAGAAAGGTATTTATTTGCAAAGAATATAATTTTCACTATTTATAAAAATTATAAAATCTAGAATACTTATTAGAATATATTGTTGTTTTGAACAGAAAGAGTATCTCCAACAGATTTGAAATAGCACTTTTCTATGGTATATTTTTCTTGGGTAAACTTCAGTTCCCTCAGGGTAACTCATGATTGTAAAGATATCATGGAGTAGGAAGAAAATTAGAAAGGCCATTTAAAATGGAGCAAGATTTCAGATCAATTTCAAGATGTGTAATGATGTGAGAAATGAAAAAAAGTAGAGAAATCCAGTTCTGTACTCTAACACTATGTCAAATGATACTGAGTTAAGAGTCAATAATTTGCCACCATGGAATCTGTGATTTATTTTCATATTAGCAATTAATTGTCTCATATTTTATAGTTGATGATTTCTTGTCTCCCCTAAGTTGTATTGTTTTGCTGCTATGTATTATTTTTATTTTATCATACTCATTATCGTGCTCTGTAAAATCAAGCTTACTACCTCGCACACAATAAATTGTATACATTAAGATGAAATCAACAGAAACAGAATGTATTAAGAAACTGTAATAAGAAATACCACCTGTGATGGACTCTGAGGGGTGGATATTAGTGAGGCTCATGAAAGGTGCAAAAGAATAAAGCAAATGAATATCATGGAAGCTACAGCAGTGGACACCAACTGTTTACACAGGGAGAGTGACTTTTAGAGATCTAGTTTGAGTCAAGGTCTGTCTTGAGTAAAATTCATCAGGATCAACAAAAAATTAGAGTGATACTTCTGAGGTCTGGATACTCTGCTGAGTGTACTAATCACTCTACATAATAATTCCTTATTGGGCAAGAAAATAAAAAAGAAATGTAAAGAAAATAAAACTATTATAGAAGAGTCAATATTTCAAAAACTTTAAGTATATAAACTTGCATCATAATTTTTTTTACCTTAACTCATGAATTAAAATTTGTGTTAATATAAAACACTTTAACAAAAAGTAGAAAAACACATTTTAACTATGTAAAAATTATAAATACTTAAACACGAAATAGCTAAAGATCACAGATGTTTTGTATAATGTTTCACTACTTATTATATATAAATTTTCTGTATATATCAAGGTATCTCCGAATCACTGAATACCTACACTATGTTTGTTTTTAAAAGTATATCTTACTCCCTTATTAAAACAAGCCTTTAAAAATCTCACGGAATATAGATGTTTAATTCTTGCTGAACATTTTACTGGTTGTAGTAGTTCAATCACTGTAATGTCTATCCTCATTGACCTATTTAATTATATGTATATGTACATATATATATATATATATATATATATATATATATATATATATATATTTCTGTTGCTGAAACTTGAATCCCTATATAGTATATAGGAGTATATACAAGAATAGCATCTGCCTAACTATTGCACTGCGCTCTGATGGTTTAATGATGTTAGGAATTGAAACTCTTGGAGTAGTTGTGATAAAAAATAAATATATTTGAATCTTTAAATATTTAATAAATGTGTTGACCTAACATAGAGAAATAAGAATTATGCTTTTCAATTTTAAAATTTTATTTATTTGAAGAAATTTGATTAAGTTTGAACACATAACTTCATTTTAAATCTATATAATTTGCATATAAAATGTGTTTTTTTTAGTTATTTCACAATTAAAATAGTTATTGGGAATTGTTAATAACCAAATTGAAGATAAGTTGTATCAAGAATGATAAAAGGTATGTTTTATCTTTGTATACATGACTGGTGTACCTACCAAAGATGTAATAAGGTCCTAAAAATCCATTTATTTACTACCAGAACAGTTTGGCTTATTATTCACATCAGTGACAGTAGCCAGGCACCATCATTTTATAGTTCTCTTATCCCAGTTACCAAGCACTACAACTCACTGAATGTGAAAGTTTTAGAGTCCTGAGCTTTAAGACCCCAGTCTTTCCTGACAAACAGTAAATGTGTAAAATAATAACAACAACAACAATAATAATAATAATAATAATAATAATAATAATAATAATAGTAATAATAATGCCTTTGCTAAAGTAGAAAATATCTCCAGAGTTTTCTCTTGGCCATGACAAATTTCATCCAGGACAAAATCATGTTCCAAAATAGTGAAAAATCCTACCCCAAAGAGTGGCTAGCTCCTTAGGATATACACATATAAAAATATTCATAAAAAATCATTTTTTCATTACTTATGTTCAGATCGAGCCAACAAGTCATCAGGTTGCTAGGAGCAGGCTTTCCTCTGAAAATATAAAAGGAAATAGAAAAGAAACCAGAAAGGACCACTTGTTCAAATACACTAAGGTCCCAAGTTTGTTTCTGAGAGCACTTATATAAAATTTCAAGCCAGGATTTAAACAAAGAACAGTACAAGCATTCAAACACTATCTTGAGAAACCCCTGTGCTAGTCTGAATTAGGGCAGTGAGCAGCTTCACTATCATGCCATGTGCCTTTTTTAGCTCAAGCAGCCTAAACTAGTTTGATGTTGAATTCTTTCCCAGAGGCTAATCGGACTAGTGCTGTGGTCATCAAGGTTAAAGAAAAGAGCAAGCTGAACTCATTTGTATTCTATATAGATGAACCACTATAACACTTTTATTCTATGAGCCAGTATGGGAAACTGAGTCACTATATGGGCTTCCACAACTTACTAAAACTACTTTTGTATTTTTATAAGTGTCTATGTTAAAGTATCTATATAATCAGAGACTTTAACTCTACATGGTGAATACAGAGCTCTTTAAGATAACAGAGAATTTCAGAACAAACCAACATAAAACAAAATGGTAGTTGAATGATTTTTAAAAAAATTAAGCACAGGGTTAAGAGAAATAGGCATTCAGGTAAAGAGGGAAGTAGAGAGTGTTGATGGAGGCCATTAAAGAGAGAGAGAGAGCTATATTAATGGCCTTCAAAGTCACTAGACCATGCTGGTTTCAAACTCAGAATTTCTCCAGCTTCTGTCTCCTGAGTGCTAGGATTTAAGTAGTGAGCTACCATGCTCATCTTATTTTAACAGTTTTATTTGAAAATACTTCTACATTAAAAATATATAATTTTCAAATCAAATGTTTTTAGATGAAATTATGATTCTCACCTAACAAGAGCTCTCTCTCTCTCTCTCTCTCTCTCTCTCTCTCTCTCTCTCTCTCTCTCTCTCTCTCTCTCTCTCTCTCTCTCTCTCTCTCTCTCTCTCATACACACACACACACACACACACACACACACACACACACACACACACACATACACACACAACCCTGAAACAAGGGTTCTTTGTCTTTTTACATCCACAGTTTGTATTATTTTTTGTTTTGTTTTTTTTTTCAATTTCACTTACCCCCAATTATATTTCACTGATTGGGGGTCTTTTATTCTCTCAAATTACATTTAGCTTTACTTAATGTTTCATGGGCTGGATGAAAGTCAAATAAGTGTTTCTATACACAGCATACTTTTCAGACAAATAATTGCTTATAGATCCCCTAAAATGTTGTATGGAAAATTCTTCATAACAATAGCTACATCATTTTTCATCACTATGTATATCTTTTATAGCCTATTGGTAAAACTGACTTAATTTTTTAGTACTAGTGTCAATGTTCTAATTATTTCCTTCTTTCTTTTCTTAAAATTAACTTTTCAATTAACAACAAAAATATATATAAACATCCCTTAGTAGATTGTAAAGATTTGTCTCTGTGATTGGTTAAACAGACAAGATAGCTTTGCTGGTCAATAGCTAAATAGAATAAGATTAGGCAGGAAAGCCGAACTAAGAATCCTAAGAAGGGACTCAGAGAGTTGCCAGACAGAAAGAGAGCAATTCAGGAATACAAAATAGGATCTAGGTAAAAGCTACAACCCTAGGAGCAGCACATAGATGAATAGAAGTGGGGTAAGTTGTAAGAGGTCTTGGCCATTCATTTGTAATTAATATTAAGCTTTTGAGTAATTATTTGAAAGCACCTACAAAAATCTTTCCTCTCAATTAATGTCCATTTATTCTGATTTGAATAGCTCTAAATTCTACTAGCTCCCAGTGGCAACTACTACTTCATACTGTAAAGTTTCATTTATGATGCTTTTTATATAAAAATAGGCAAACACTAATATATTGATCTATTTAGCCTTAAAAGTTAATTTAAAAATATTAATTATAGAAACTTACATTGAGCTAACCACACTATTCTTGTTTATTCCTTCTAAATTTATGAAATGATTTGGAAGATAATTGCAATTATTACTACTTTGTTCCATATCAAATAGAATGGGTCATGTGAGTCACATAAAGGAGTAACTGAATTTTCATTTTAAATTAAATAAAAGTTATACTTATGTCAATTATTTAAAGAACTGTTAAGTACGTCTGGTGTAGCTGAGTTGCATAAATGTACTTTTTCAATAGTAAATTAAACAAAATATAAGTACAGATAAAGTGTTTTCATTGAGAAGATGATATCTTCAAATAGTGAAATGCAGAGGAGATTTTGTGGGAATAGATTTTAATACTGCATATGTGTTTCACAGTTCACTCTCATGAAGAAAAATGTATGTTTGTATGAATTCTTTAAACAGTTGGCTATTATTTTCATATTTTCTAATAATATCTGAGAATTACTGTATTCAGTTAACAGAATTCTGATCATATAAGTTAAATAGTTTTACTAAAGTAATCATAAATATCTTCCAATTATATTGAAATTTTTTTATGTGTCACAAAACTTTTTTAATGTCTCAATATGTAAGCAATCTAACATAATTGGATTAAACTAATTGGTTTCTTTCTGATCAAGATTCTGGCTCAGGTTTACTTCCCTAGACTTTTTTAGTGGTATTTAAATCTCTTTGCACATTAAATTTTAACACTTGTACCATAAAAAATTTTATAACATTGTTAAACTTTGGATATACTGCTCATAGTTTTCATAGTTTTTTTTAATCATCATTATTATTAATTTTGATTTTTTTGTTTTGGTGAAAGATTTAATTTAGCCCAGTTTTTATTTTTAAAAGAATGAGGGGAGTATTTGGAAAATCTTCTTCATGGAGAAACCTTTATACTCTTGATTCATCTGAATGGTGGACCAAATTGAGTTGTGATCCAACATAAAAGCACATGTTTAGAGGTATATAAAAATATTTGCTATATAGAAATGTAAACTATATCTCATAATAACTCAAAGATTAAGACCCTCTAAGAGATGAGCATGGGACAGAAGTGAAGTAGTAGAATTACAGAATTGCTTTCTTTTTATTTTCTTCTGTCCTTCATTTCCTGTCATTGCAATGCCAAGCTCTGACTAAGATGTAGATCAAGTAAGAAGTATCTGACTACCCTGCTTGGTGTGTTTGTGTGTTTTGCAAATGCATGAAGAGAGGGACATTAGGAAAAGTAAAAACAGAAGAGTTGAAGCTCATCCAGCAGTGAATATCTGCCTTCCCCTTTTGTATTCTACCTGATAAACTTGAAATTCAGTTTCTTGCTGGTAGCAGTATGTATGTCTGCTAGTGTTTACATCTCTCTCTCTCTCTCTCTCTCTCTCTCTCTCTCTCTCTCTCTCTCTCTCTCTCTCTCTCTCTCTCTCTCTCTTTCTCTCTCTCTCCTTATACTCCAATGAATAACTTTGGCAGGGGCATAGCCCTTGATGCAGGAGGAAATTTTGAGGGAAAATATGTTAGAAAAATCTAAACTTTAACACCAAAAATGAGTCAATAACTGCTTCTCTAAGTTTAGGAAAAGTGCTGGATTCTTAGTTGAAAGAAGAGAGTATTGCCAGCTGGTAATCTATCTTTAGGAATGGAGGGGCTCAATTTTACAAATTCAAAGATAGTTCGTTGTAGTAGTGGGGGTTTCTAAGTCCCAGGTAGCCAGAGGTCTGAGACCCAAAGACCTGCTGTGCCAGAATGCTTAGCCACCCACCACCACCGCTGCTGCTAAGGCCCCCAGAAGTGACTCAGATGCTTATATTAACCTTATGTTGTTTGGCCTATGACTCAAGCACATTGCTAGCTAGCTCTTATATTTTAAATCAACCCATTTTTATTAATCTGTCTGCCACATGGCCCATGGCTCACCTGTATTTCTTAAATGTTGCTCCTTTGGGCTTTAGATCCGTCTGCCTCTGACTCTGCCCTTCCTTTCCTACCTATTCTGATTCCTCCTCCTACTTCTTCTATGGTGCCTGTCATGGCCCAAAACAGCTCCTTTATTTAAAAATTGAGATTCACAGCATACAGAAAGACATCCCCACATCACTTCCCCCTTTCTGTCTAATCAAAAAGGAAGGTTTCAATTTTAACATAGCAAAATTACATATAACAAAATAGCTATCAAGCAAGAATTACAGTTACAATATCTAGTCTATTTGTATTTAGTAAAATTAAAGAAAATAATCTATCATCTACCTTATCTTTATGAATCTAAAGTTTATATCCAATATACCTTTCAAATGACTAAGAAAAACTGTACCTATAACTATCTAATCTTCAACTACATCAAAGACCACAGAAGGATATATTTACCCAAGTAAATCAGAAGTGAAGCGACTTCTAAAATCTGGAAAGGACAGAGTTGACACCTATCTGCCAAGACAGTCACCCAAAATTCCTTAAAAAGTTGGGACATCCATCTTCAGCCTACAGGGCCAGAGTCTCTTTTCATTTCAGTGAAGCAAGAAATCTGCTCTGCCCATTTTGGCACAGTTTATCAGTTACTTCTCCTCAAGTCCTGAAGAATGTCTGACAGTTTTCTCTGCAAAGCAGGAACCTGAATGACCATCTTGGCTTGTTCTGCCAAAGTTCAGAGGTCATTTTTCTATGGAACCTGCATGTCCAGTTTAAACAGCATACTGTCAAGCAGTCAATATAAGAATAGGTTCTTCTCCAGTGGCTAACTATTGTCACAAATAGACTCCATATGGAGTTTCTTTGATGCCCATTTTTCTCTTGAAGAAGATTGGTGCTGCCAAGAGCAGACCTGTCTCACTGTCCATAAAAGTCTAAGTTCTTAAAACATTTTAAATGCCATATTCTGTAGGTCTTAGAAGTATTTGAAGATTACCTACATAATTAAAATATATTTTTGTATACCTAAAAATCCTAACTAACCTAACTATAAGTTTGATTATCAAAGGTGACTATTAACTTTCATTTCTTAATTATACATTACAATTTTAAATCAGTTACATGAGCATCATACCTTAAACTAGAATAAAAAAATACCTACAGCATAAGAAAATTGACCTTAAATTTGTATCAATAAACCAAAATCTATACCAATGTAAAGCATTTTGAGAATAACAGCTGATTTCCTGATCTAAGCAAATTTAATAATCTAAATTTTTAAAAAATCATTGATATACCATATCCCCTTTAGGTTCTTATGAAGAGATTGACTATGTCCATTAACCATTTATAATGAAAACAAACATTTAGAAACAATATTTAGGGAATTTGGGCGTAGTTATCCATTACTACTTCCTGCTAATTAAGGGGCGTTCAAAGTCTCACGGTTGTCGAGGCTGTATCAGTCTGCAGTTCTAAAGCTGATACGGCCATCTCTTCCCATCAGGTTTTTTTCAGGGGGTCTTGGTTGATGAAACCATATTTGGCTGGAAGCAATCCACAGGTTCTCATCTTCTGTGGAAATAAAAGCAGAACTCTTCCAAAGCAACAAATCCTTAGACACAATTTTCAAAATTAAAATACCTTTAAAACATTTATTCTTGTTTAACTTAGTAGCCTTTGCATTTGCAATCCATTGTCTTTCTGCATTTAGCTCATTAACAGTTAAAAAATTAAAAGAAAATACAATAACAACCAAAATCCAGATTTTGTGTCTATTTTCCATCTTTATGTGGCTTTAATAATTATAAATAAAATTATTTTTATTACTCAATTTCTCTTTTTAAAGATTTTTTCTAACCTCTTTCTCTTTTCTCTGAAGCCTATGTACCTTTTACACACATCGTAACCCATTTACAGGTTTTTCTTTTCATCTGAATCTGTTTTATTGTGAATCCTTAATCATCTTTTAACCATAAGAGCTTTTAAAACACACTCTCTAAAAGAGCAGCATAGTTTTTGCAGATTAGGCTGAATCACTAAGTTCTCTTAAAGGGACCACATTTCTATTTGTGGACAGGGAACAGAGCAGGCTAAAGAAAATGCTGCTACTAAGAAACTGTTTTTGTTTTCTTTTTGTTCAAAATAAACAGAAACTTTAAATCAATCACATGCTACTGAGTCTTCTGTCAGATTTCAGGAACCCATCTGATTGCAGCTTACACTGCCTGCCGCCCCGGCTGCCACACTTTCTTTGTACAAACACCTGCTTCATATACACAATTTGGAAGCTGCCTTTGCCCAGTTTCTGCTAAAACCCTTTTTAAACTTTCTCAGGCATTAAGTGGATAATCGACCCATGTTGGATGCGCCATCTGTAGTAGTAGGGTTCTTGGGTCCCGGGCGGCTGAGACCCACAGACCTGCCACCCAAGACCACTTAGCTGCCCAGCTGTCACAGATATATAAGCCCTTGGAATCAAGGTTTGAAGGAGACATTATTAAAATTTTACAGACATGTCATCTCTGTTTTCATATAATATACAAGTTTGAAAAACAATAACCTGTATACTTGAGACTCCAGTGAACCTATAGTTGCAAGCAGGAACATCATGAAGTTTGGAGAAAGAGAAAATAGAAAAGCAACGGGAGACTACTGCTTTTGTTTCTGATAACTTCTCTCTTACTCTACTATTATTTTTTTGCTACATTTTATAAATGAACTTAAATACAGGCAATGAATAAACAATGGCAACCAAAAACAATAGTAAGCAAATATAAGGTAGAAACTTATGCTAGTGCCAGATGCTCCAGAGTTTCTGTCTTCACCTTGTGGCTCTGATAAACTCAAAATTTGTATAAAATAATTTTAAAAAGAATTCAGTGTTTCTCAAAAAATGATTATATTAGAATGTAACATTCCAAAATGCATTTGCCATTTAAAACTATCAATTCACAACAACAATATGCTACAGCCTAAATCTTGGCATTTCAGGAAATTATTGTCAATAACCACCAAGCCTTGCAGCAAAATAGTCTTCCACTTTTCCTACTATGTCACTGCCAAGAAAAAGGTTCTTTATTGCCACCACAAAAATAGCCAATGTGTTTTAGTTAGCAAGATAACACAAAGTAATGTTAAAAAAAAAAAAAAAAAACTACAAAATCAAACATAACTTACAAAAGTAGACTTTAAAAAACCTCTTTTTGTCTCTGTAATTCTTTTTCTACTTTAATGGGAATAAAATGTTACGGCAATAACAACATTCAAAAATACTCAGTAATCTAAATTGTGCTTGATATGAAGGAAGTCAATATTACTTGTAAAGACAGACATATAACTACTACTCATATACAAAAAAAGGAGATTCTTTGCCTAAAAATGACTTTGTAGCTCGTAATTCCAAAAGCATGGATATTAAAAGAGATGCTTACAATCAGAGTAAAACAAATTGTCTAAGAATTATGGGAGAAACTGACTGGTGACCAAACACTTGAATATATTAAGTCATGCTTTTAAAGAACTTTTTCTTTTTAAAAATGAAAGCATTTTTTTAAAAATACTGTATCACAGTTATGTCCTGCTCATGGAGATTTGTGTAGGAAAGAAAACATTCAATAATAGTATTTTAGACAGAAAGTGCTGTGGGTTTATGCTCTTATACATTGTAAATATTTGTCCCTCCTACTGGTTTAATAAAATGTCGATTAGGCAGATGGCAAACAGAAGTATGGAAGGGGCTACCACACTAAAAAATATTCTGGGAACTGGAAAAGCAGAGCAGAGATGCCAGGCAGACACAGAGGATAGAAAAAAAAGTTCTGCTCTGAGAAAAGTTACTAAAACCATTTGGCTAATCAAGGGTTAGTTTAAGAGTGAGAATTAGCAATTAATATGCCCAAGCGATAGGGCAAACAACATGCAAATAATATAAAACTTTATGTGATTATTTGATACTCCTGGTCTGAATTTCAGGGCTAGCCATAGCCAGAAACTCTTACTACAAAAGAGCATTCTAAGAATATTTAAAATAGACTTATAATAATATTTAAAAAATGTATGCTTTTTAAAAGCAGAAGAACTTAAACTGGAAAACTGAAACAAAGACATTGAAGAAATGTGCAATGTATTTCAGACATTCTTGAATACAGTAGAGAGTGATATACACTCAGGTGAAGAACAGGGTAGACACAAATGTTGAGATTAAGACTTTGGGGACTTTTTATGTTGGACTAAATACATTTTTGCATAATGATATGGTTTTGAGCTTATGAGAACCCAAGGAAGTACATTGTGGTTTGAATAAGAAATGTTCTCCTATAGACTTGTGTATTTGAGAACTGGGTCCCTAGGTGGTGGATCTATAGGTGACACTATAAAGTCTTTTGTGGTAATATATTATATATTTAATAAAACTACTCTGGAATATAAAAGAACAGATCTACCCAAAGTCAAGCCAGGCATGTCAGAAAGTGGCAACTCAGGCCTTTAATCTCAGCATGGGGAAAGACCTACTCCTGGTCAGGAGGATGTTCAGACTTGTAGAAGAAGAACATCACTGAAAGTAGGCCTTGAGGAGTGATAGTTTTATCTCAATCCCCATATCTCTTGCTGTTTCCTGTGAGTGACTAAAATATCTTCTTGTCCCTGCCACCTGCTATCCCTTTTTATCTATGAAATACCCTTTCTTCCTTGGAACATAAAGTGAAATAAACTCTCCATTATGTCAATAATATGTCAATTTTTGTCATAGCATTTTATCATAGAAAAAGTAAAACAGAAAAGTAACTTATATTAAATCTCTTCTCCCCTCCCTTTTATTTCTTTACTTTTTGTACATTTTTTGTATTTCTTTACTTTCTTCAGGATTTCTTCATGTAATTTATGCTACCTCTGATGTGTAATCAACTTGCCTTTGTCTCTCATGCATTTTTATATAGGCAAAGGCTACCACAGTTACCTTCTATTCCTACCATTGTCTGACATGAGAAAGATCATGTTGACATTAGGAACTCAGGTCATAGTTCATTTGTCCTACTCAATGGGTTAATCTTACACTGAGTTCTTCATATGCTTGCTCATGGTAAGGTTGCAAATGGCAAGAAATAGATCAATGTTGGTACATCTTAGTAGCTCTCTCATGGCTTGGCTCTTCTCTATATCCTTTTCTCTGCTGTCTTCCATCTTGTGAGCAAGTTACTATCCTTATTTCAATATGATTTTCATAAATATATGGGGCTAAGGTTAATAGCTTGAAAAATGCACATCAAAGCTAATCTCAAATTTTTCTCTTACCTGAAAGGTTCCCTGTAGAAAACACAAGCTGGAAAATAACTACAGAAATTTAAACTTAAGGTCACAAGATAGTCATGCAATCCAATTAACATCCACCTCCAAAATTATTGAGTTAATTAGTGTTTGAGTTCAGAACTAGTTGGCTAAAAATTATGTATGAAAAAGTTCCATATACCTGACATTTAATAAGATGTGTTTTTCCTACTGAAGTATTATATAGCATAAACATCTGTCAAAAGTGCCAACATAACTTTAGGGAACATGTTTGACTAGTAGGACATAAGTCATAGACTCAAATGTCCATGCAGAAACAAGACTAAGTAATGGGATTAAAACACAGAGGCTGTGGGATGCCATGGCTATATGTTGAGATAAAATTGCTTATCCAGATAAATAGAAATTTGTTTTCTCCATTATGGCATCAGTAAGTTCTGAAAAAAAAGCTTTGAAATTTGCCAAGGCACTGTCAACCAAATAAGATAAACATTGACCTTGATTACTATATTCATAGATGATTTAAATTAGTGTAGAAATGTGTAACTCTGGCAATATTATTTATTTTCATTGTAGATATAAGCAAGATATAAGCAAGTATTTGCCATCCTAGATTTTTTAAACCTATAAATTTTATAATCAGAACTTAATACATCAATTCTAGTTCATTTAATCTTATCTGATAAAAGGTTGCAATAGTACTATTTTCCTCTCCAAATTACTGTTTACCTTTTAATTTGGCATTTAAAAATACAAAAATAATATTTCAATCAGTATGAAAAAAAAACTTGAAGCCTAGTCCAAGCTATCTGAAAATATGGAATTCATTGATGCTACCCTACACATTCCTTTATAACTGCAGCATATAATGTTACCACTCAATACTATGCATCTTTTTCAGTCTTTTTTTTCAGTTTTTGCAATGTTTGTGTGTAATACAGTCTCTTATTATATGATCTGTCTTAAAATATAAATACTCAAATTTTCTTTGTGTATATATATATATACATATATATATATATATATACAAAGAAATAATATATATATATATATTAATGATAGCTATTAGTGACTGTAAATTTGGCAGGATATAGAAGCACTCAAGAGGCAACTCTCTGGGCTCTTGTGAGGAATTAACTTCTTAGGTCAGTTTCTGTGCATAGATTTGAAGGATTTTTGGTTTTTGTGTTTTTTGTTTGTTTGTTTCTTTGTTTTTTTGCTTAGATTAATCGAAGTGAGGAGATTCATCCTAAATCATAGGAGTTTGGATCTTAGGTAATATAAAAAGGAGAAACTTAGCTCAGCAGAAGTATTCATTACTTTTGCTTCTTAATGATACAGCATGACCAGCTATTGAGGAACCAAAAGCTCTTCCATCTTAGAGTTAGCAGCCATGTTAGCAAACAGGTCAAGGAAAGCTCAGGCTAAATCCCCCTTTAGTTCCAAGAAACTTGCAGTAGATGTTATTCAAAAGGACATCCAGGCCAGGGCCCTAGCCTAACTACAGAATGTTCCAACCTTGGGTGTAGGGGATTGTGTTGTTTCACGGTAAATAATTGTCCCACCTACTGGTTTAATAAAAAGCGTTGATTGGCTAAAGGCAGGCAGGAAGTGTGGGTGGGGCTATCAGACTAAGAAAACTCTTGAGAACAGAATGCCAAGCAGAATGCCAGGAAAAACCAGAAGAAGCAGAGGACAACCATGCTGCTCTAAAGAAAGGTATTGATACGCATGGCTGAACAGGAAGAATCATGGGTTAGTTTGAAGGGTACGGAGTTAGCAAGTTATATACCTGGGCCTTAGGCTGATCAGCCAAAAACTATCAAAAGCATCTGTGTGTCTCTGTGGGACTGCTGGTCTGCAGGTCTGCAGGTCTGCGGGTCTGTGGGTCTGTGGGTCAGTGGGTCCTAAACCTTGAGGTTAGGCCTGAAAGTCTGGGCCAGATCCTTCATACTAATCTTGGGGCCAGTCAATATAGAAATCCAGACCACCCTGACACACCCTGACCAAGTTAAGCAACTGTAGAATGTTTCAATCCTGCCCTGGGGCCAGTCAATGGAAACCCAATCATGACCCACCCTGAGGAGAGGCCAAGTCAACTCTCCTTTCCCCATTTTTCTCATTCTTACTCCAGTTCATGGAATTTGCCTATAAAAGATAGAAGTATTCTCAACTTCCTGGTCTTGTTTTACCAAGTATGTGTATGAATTCCCTGCCTGACTGGTATTGTGTACTCAATATACCTTACATTTGCATTTCAGATCTCTCTGGGTGCTCTGGGCAGAGCACTATCTCCTTAATCTCCCTCAACCATGACATAATTGCCATGATGGACTACAGTATTGTGCTTTGAGCAAAAATAAACCTTTTATTCAATAGCTTTGATTTTTCAGAATATTTTATCACAGAAACAGGAAAAGTAACAGAGTCTCTTTTTTACATCTACCAAACTCTTTGGTTATTGTTGGTACTCTTTGTGAAATCATTCTGAGAGATAAAATCGCTTTTTAAGATAACATGATTTGGCCATTGTGTGTCAGTATTACATATACTAGAAATCATAAAAAACTGTTCTGTTCTTCACTAAAGTCATAAATGCCAAATATTACTAATTCTTTTTTAACTCTCCTACTGGAATTTGGAGGATGTAAAACATATATATGTTGTATTATAGAGAGTATCAAGTCTAGAAAAATTCACACTTACATTCAACATTCCACTGGGCTGATTAACTGGTCAGAACTTCATAATTGTGAACAAGTGATATGTTGCAGGTCTAGAGTGCAATTACCTTGTATGTATGTTAACTCCTAAAAAGGAATTGATTGCTCACCTCTGTGTATGACCTCACATCTTTGCATCTGTTAGACAAATCCTCTTGGAAACTATGAACTTGTCTCAGAACACAAAAACTATAAACACATAAAGTATCTGAGGCCTATAGCAGAGATACACCGGCTTTGCTGTAAACCATCAACTTGATAATTCGCCAATATATGTTTTGTTTGTTATTTATTTATTTTACAACTTTGCTTCTATTTTCCCCATCCTTTCCTCCCAGGCCTTTTCCTCATCCCCCCTCAGCTCCTCCCCCTAATCTATAACTTCCCCTTTTTTGTTTAAGAAATGATAGGTATCTCATAGGTATCAACAGAAACATCGTATATCAAATTGTAGTAAGAAAAAGCACCTCTCTATGTATAAAGACTTGGTAATGCAATCCAGTATGAGAAGGGTCACAAAAGCAAGTAAAGGAATCAAAGACAGCCTCTGTTTTTGTTTTGTAGGAGTTCTGCAAAATGATCAAGCAAGACAACTGCAACATATATGCAGAGGGCCTTGGTCAGTCCCATGCAGGCT
Source organism: Phyllotis vaccarum (assembly GCA_033318265.1). Taxonomy (NCBI): domain Eukaryota; kingdom Metazoa; phylum Chordata; class Mammalia; order Rodentia; family Cricetidae; genus Phyllotis; species Phyllotis vaccarum. The sequence goes on along the minus strand of JARWLC010000002.1, from coordinate 119,022,960 downwards.
CCCTCATTGCTGGTTTAGTCTCTGTTGTAAAGACGAAAAAATCTTGTTTGATTCTTTCCCCTCGACTACCTTCCTGAGGTCCCTGAAACTAGCCAAAGTTGACAGAGTTTCGGTTCCATTGTTAAATGGCAGCTTGCTCAGAACAGAGTTTCGGCTCCATTGTATCACTAAATTAGTTTGTTCAGGGTTCAGATTCTCAGAAAAGTTTTGTTCACAGGATTGATGTTTGCTTGGGAAATACCCAGCAGCCTGAGCCCTTACCCCATGAGATACTTCCTGAATTCCTGAGACCCATCTGGAACTTTCTGAAGCTTGCACAATGTGCCCTGTTTCAGGAAATGAATGACTTCAGGTGGTCCTATTGTTTCACAGAAAATATGCTTGCCTGCCTGTCTGCCTGCCTGCCTGCATTCCTAAACTCCATCCTAAGCTGACCTTTGGCCCCACCCTGTTATCACACCAAGCCCTCCATACCCCCTCCCCTACCCAGAGTGTGGTATAAGAACTCTACCCTAAAAGCATTCGGGGCTCTTGGCTTCCACAGTGCCTTGAGCCCACACATGTGTGTGTACCGATATATCAAACATATTCATTAAATTCTCCTTTTCTTTAAAGTTAACAGTGGTCATTAGCTGTGGTCTTGGGATGTCTTTGGGTGCTCTAGGGGTGCCTGCCTATTATACTGTGAGCCTCTGAGAATCCAGGTGGTTTGATTCTATGAATATTCTTATATTCTTGACTCCTTTGGCTCCAACAGTCTTTTATCCCCCTGGTCTGTAGGATTTCCCAAGCACTATGCTGTGGCTCTGCAACTGTTTCTTTTCACTGCTGGATGAAGCCTTTCTGATAATAATTGGACTAGGCACCATTCTAAATATATAGAAGAATATGATTTGGTATTTGAAGTGTTTTGATTTATAACTTTCTATGTTCACTATTAAAAAAAGTTTCATGAAAAACCTACTACATTACATGATTGAATTTGGGATAACTTGAATGTGTGTTCCCAGTTAATAGTCACTGTATTTGGCTCAAGAATACATTTTTTAAAATTTTCTTTAGAAAAATATTATATTTTGTCTTGCAGTTGACAATAGTATGTTTTATGACACTTGCATATTGTATTGAGGATTCTAATAACCATATGCGTTAATATATTTTAAGTAATAAATATCTGATGTACAAAAATACTGCAGCTAAAATGGGTTATGTTTATATATGTTCTAAACATGTTACACTGCAGATTGAAAATACGACATTAAATACATTATGTAAAATTTCAGAATAAATTTTATATTTCATTCTACACACATCAGAATAAACAATGACCTAATTTTATAGGGGTTAATGTTGTTAGCAAGTATGAATGAAAACAAGTAACTAGATGAGAGGTCATCATGTGCATTTATCTAGATAAGTTTATTTTATAGATTCTCTGAATAATTATGTCTATCTATCCTTTTGTCTGACAGTAATTTTTCCGTAATTTTTCCACATGTCTCCCAGATTCTCTTCCTCAGAATTTTCTCTTACACTTCTTTTGAATTTATGTATTCTTTTTTAGATATGTTAATATATTTAATCCTGTAGAACCAAATCCAGCTGACCCAGCAGGCATTCAGTCTCTTTAAATTTAATTTTCTTCTTTACCTGTTGATTTTAATCTTCCAAGGCAATTTTTATTTCCCACTTTCACTGGTGCATGGTCATTCTTTGTGGCTAACATTGTGCCAACTGGAGCAAGGAGACATATGAATACTTTGTGCTTTGAGCAATGGAGAATACCCTCCAGAAATTGTAAGACAGAGTAACAGTAAAAACAAAGGCAGTACTTGTGGGAGGTTGTGTTGTTTCCTTTTAAATAATTGTCCCAACCACTGGTTTAATAAAAAGAGCTGATTGGCCAAAAGCAGGCAGGAAGTGTAGGTGGGGCTACCAGACTAAAAACTCTGAGAACAGAATGCCAGATCAGAACACCAGAGGGAATTCCAGAGAGAGGCCCGGAAGAAGCCAAGGACAACTATGATGCCTTAAGGAAAGGTACCGAGCCCCATGGCTGAACAAGAGACATGGGTTAGAATAAAGGTAGAGAGCTGGCATGTGATATGCCTGGGCCTGAGGCTGATCAGCCAAAAACTATTGGAAGCTTCTGTGTGTCTCTGTGGGACTGTGGGACTGTGGGACTGCAGGTCTGTGGGTCTAGACCTTGAGGTTAGGCCCGAAAGTCTGGGCCAGAAACCTCCTACTACAAGTACTTTCATGGTAAAGCAAGGACTAGTTCTGCCAACTAAAATCATTTGTAGTGAATATTTGGCATAAATAGATTCAGGCCTTGTCATGGCATGGCACTATTGTACTGATTAGTAAGAGCAGTGACATTTTCTGTTGTCAAGTACCAATCTGCTAACAAATCCAGCTGCTCTGCTGAGCCATTTTTAAAGAGTCATGAAGAAGTGTATTTTTTTTTTTTGTTATGAAGATCTTGTTGAGATTGGCTAAAAGTTATCACATTGTTGTAGAAATTGTTTTGTGACTTTCATAATTTATGTGTCTTTCTCTCCAGTATTTTATTTTTATTCAATAGAGATGTTCAACATTTCCCAATGACAGTCCCTTGGAATCCTGGCTATATAAGGTTAAAACCCTTTATAAGATTAATATAAATTCTGTATGTTGACTTCTAGACTGTAACTCACACTATGACCCAATGGATAGTTCTTAAATCTGCTTTTACCAACCTGTAAAATGAAAAACAAAAGTAGCTGTGAAGCTGACATATCTTAAATGTACCATTGATTTTTTTTATGAATTATAATAATGTAGACATGGTAGTAAGTTATCCTAGATAATCTTTCATGAGTAAAAGGATTGATAATATTTTTTCTGAACATTAAACTTACGTAAGTAAAAAGAAAAGGGAACCGCTTAATGGGAGTATAATAAGCTATTATTGGAGAGCTGTTTTGTACACTGTTAAGATGTGTCTCTGCTTAAGTGTCTTCTGACTGGTTTAGTAAAATGCTAGACAACAAATAGCTAGTAGGAGAAGACAGGTTGGACTTTCAGGCAGAAATAAAAACTGGGAGGAAGAAACTAACAAGGGATTTCCCCAGCAAACTCAGAGCAAGGCATTATGCTTCACTAAAATGGTGAGAGCCACACGGCAGAATGAAGATTTAAAAATATGGGTTAAGCTATAAGAGCTAGTTGGAAGCAAGCCTAAGCTAAAGGCCAAGCTTCCACAATTAACAATAAGTCATCCTGTTGCTGACAAAAAAATACTACTACAATAAAAAAATCATAAATATAACTGCTGAATAAATGTTCTGTAATTTTTATTAGTGTTAACAACATGAAAATATGTGAATGATGATAAGTAACTGAAATAACTTTACTGAATTTTATTGTAAAATTCTACAAAGAATGGATGAGAAATATAGACATCTATGACTTTGAACAATAAATGATTTGGTATTGATACAGGTATATGCTATTAGTATTCAAAACATGCAGCATACCAAAATTTGAAGAAAAAAAAATCAGAAAGACTGTACTTATTATTTCTCAATGATTTTTTTAAAAAAATTTAATAGAAGCTAGCTAACAGGAGAAAGTTGAGAGAAATCCAGAGACCTCCTAGGAAAGGAAATATAGAAGATTTCCTGAGAAAGTTGTGATCATATGGGGGGAAGGGAGCATGGTTAGTGGTTAGATTAAGGACATGAAAGAATGGGATAGTGGAGCAGGGAGTGAAAGCAAAGAGGGAGGGATTGATAGAGGGAGGCATTGTGGGATTAGAGAGAAACCTGGTACTAGGGAAGGAACACCCAAGAACCCAGAAGAGGAGTCCAGCTAGAAGTCCAAGCAATAGTGGAGAAGGTGCCTAAACTGGCCTCCTTTCCCTATTTGCATATGAATAACTAACCTATTATAAAACCTTCATCTGATGGAGGCAGACAAAGAGACCCAGAGCTAAACACCAGGCTGGGCTTGAGCTACAGATCCAGCTGAAGAAAGGGAGGAGAGACTGCATAGTGGAGGGATCTAGATCATGATGGGGAGAACCATGGAACAGGCTGTCTCATACTGTTGGAAACACCTATTTCACCTTGAAATTTGGGGGAGGAACTCAGTCCTGGTCCTACCTCAGCTGGATATACACTGGGTCAGAAGGCTATACTGAGGTCTCAGGTGACACACACCACAAGATTCTGTTAAGGTGCCAGGAAAAACACCTTAATTCATATGCTAAGCACCCTGCATTACCACACCCCACATGGATGGGCCCCTGCACTCAGACAACTCTCCAGAATGCTCCGCTGAGACCAGTAGTGACAGGCCCCTTAAGATTATGTTAAAGTCTCTGGGAACACACCCTAATACAAATGCTAAGCATCCTGAGAAACCCTACCCCGCCCAGATATTTCAAGTGCCTTTAGACAATTCCCCAAATACTATGCTGAGGGCCTAAATATTCTGCTAAGGGGCCTTGTTAGCTGCCTTAATTCATATTCAAAGCGCCCTGGGGGGCCATGCCCCTTTTCCTTGATTTAGACTTAGACTTAGACATTGACTTTGACTTAGCCTTAGACTTAAACTTTGACTTTATTTTATCTATGCCCATGTCGTAAATATCCTATGCTGACTGGATTTCCATGCCCTCCTATAAGTGCCCAGTGACCTCTGTAAATGTCCCTCAATGCTCTAATGATGCCCTCATCTGCACGTAAATCAAGATTATGCTCAGTAACCAATTAAAATACCCTAATTCATATGCTAAGCAATCTTGGTGGCTACTCACCTCCAGGCAGAGGCTGTGACCAGTGACCTCATACAATGACCCAAAAGACTGTGCTGAGATCCCAGTCACCAACCCCCTCAGTATTATGCTAAAAAGCCATGTTTTCTGCCCTAATTCATATGCAAAGTAGCCTGTGTTGCTACACCCATCTCCATGATTTAGACTTGAACTTGGATTTCTTGGTCTTGGCCTTGGCCTTGGCCTTGGCCTTGGCCTTGGACTTGGACTTTAAATTTATTCAGCAAATGTCTTGAATATCCTAAACTGACTGGGTTTCCAGGCCCCCCATAAGTGCCCAGTGCATGTCAGACCTAAGTGACTCAATTTGAGATTCCTTGCCCTTTCTGGGGAGTGAACTGGGAGGGAGGTTGGGGAGAGGCTGGGGAAGAACTGGGAGAAGGGACTGGAGGGGGAGCAGTGGTGGGTATGGGAAAAAAATTAAATAAATGAATGAATTAAAATATCAAAATTTTTTACATTTATATAGGAAGGAGTGATTTAATTAGCTATTTCCATCAGTACTGCCTTCTAAGACCTTAAAACTCAAGCTGTTCTTATGTTTCATATGAAGTTTGGTGATACAGATCATAAATGCTATACTGATTGTTTAGCTCATAATGTGCAAAGAACTATAGTATTCAACTAACTCTTTATAACAAAGTTGACTATTTAGCTTAAACAAGGTCTTCTTGTCTGGGCAGAACTAATAAATGTGGTTTAAAGTAAAACCAATTGCTGGTATACAATAACAAAAGTGCCATTTCCATATAATAATCTTTGCTCACAAAACTGTGCTTTCAGTCCATCTGACAAACTACATTCCTTGGTAATACACAGTATCACAGAGCTCTCATGAACAGAACAAAGCTTGCACTTCTGCCAAAGCTATGTAGTTAGAAACTTTATTTCTCTGTTTTTGTAAATGACTCGGTGTATTGGAATGTAATGACTTGAAAGTGGGACTTTGAGGTGAAAAAGAAGATAGAGCTCTTCATAAGGAATTGCAAAAACATGTTCTTTTCTTAAGAACATAATAGTGCAGTTGTCTTTTCATTCAATGTTTTAATTATAAAAAATTAGAATAAAAATAGATACGTAGTGAGCATTAAGTGTATAAAATGAAAAAATGTTATCCTTACTGCGAAAGTAGATGGAATGGACTCATTGAAGAACATATTGATATAAAAATATGAATTTGTAAAATAGTTGTCTTTTAAAAGACATAAAAGTCATTGCTGTTTGATTTATTATTTACATTTAGAAATCTCCTAATTTAAATCAATGTACTGAATAGCCACACATAAAAAGGAAGATATATAAATTTCCTATTATAAATTGTATACTAAATTATTATGAATCCATATGGTTTCTTAATTTCATTTTTTTTTGGTTTGATAATTTCTTTAGATAACTGTGCATGTGTTTTTTTAAAATGAATTTTCATTATACTGGTAATGACCTGTCAGTGTTAATTAAATATTATTTTGTAAGTTATAGTTAGAAGATGACTGGAATAGACATAATAATAACAGTAACTTTAGGTTTCAATTATGCTTAGATATTAGTATAATTTATAAGCATTACATTGACACCTCAATTTTTGACAAACCAATAGTCCACTTACTCAAAAATTTTCATGATCTTTTTCTTTAATTGTAATGTGATTTTTTTTTTGTTTCTTGGTTTTTTTGTACTTTTAAATTTTTAAATGTATTTTCCCTCTTATACTCAACTGCTCCTCTTCCCTCCCCTCCTCCATGTCCTCCTTCAGCTTCCCCCTTACCCCATCCCCCCACCCATTACCCAAGGAGGGCAAGGAATCCCAAGGTGAGTCAGTTCATTCTAACATATACAGTTGAGGTAGATTGCTATTATCTTTTGACCAGGGTTCATAGGGGCTCACAGTGACTGAAGCAACTATTAGGGATTCTGTATGAGTCCAACCTAGAATCTCTGAATATATGTTGTGAATGTCTGGCTTGCTTTTCTTATGGTACTCCTAACAGTGTGAGCATAATTTGTCTCTGACATTTTTGCCTCCTTTTGGGACCTTTTTCTCTGACATGGGGTTGCCTAATTCAGCCTTGATATGAGGGTATATGCTTGGTCTTACTGTAGCTTAGTATGTCATGCTTGCTTGATATTCCTGGGAAGCTTGTTCTATTTGGAAGGGAGGAAGACGAAGAGTTTATTCCAGGAAGAAGGAAAGTTGAGTAAAAGGACTTGCAGGAGAAAGACTGGAAGCTATAGTTAGAATGTAATATATCAGGAAAAAAATAACAAAATTAAAAAAAATTAAACTTATGAAAGTCACCAATTTCACTTATAGTTTTATAATTTTTCTGGCTGCCAAATTTTATGAGAATCCAAGATTGAAAAAGATTCTTTATTGTGTATAAAATTCCATAAGCTTTTAATATTTCCCCTTATCTAAAATATTTTTATATTCAGAATTACAAATTACATTCTTATTGCTTCTATAAAATATATATGCATTCAGCATTTGATAATTTAGCCATTAATTTATGAAAATATTTTTAAGACTTTCATTATTTTGTTTTTAAGAAGACTGCCTAGAATTATAGTGATTCATTTCTTATATGTATATGTTTTTCTTATGTTTTCCTAGAATTAAATTTCTTACATTCAGAAAAAATATCTAAACCACCCCCATCAATACATATACGTATTTTTTTCTGCTATTTTTACTATAGATGTTCTCATTCATGCTTTATTTTTGAAACATTATATTGGCAATTAGTATAAAATTTTTGCATGTATTACATATGACTTTTCTATCAAGTTTTCCTGAACTGTTATGTTTTTTATCACATTGCTAATTTTGATTTTTTTCGTTTTTCTGTAATATTATAAGTTTTAATCAATGTTTGCATTGTTTGATTTCCAGTACCACATAAAAGTGGATATGGCAGGTTGATTATGAATTTAAGGCATCCCTAAATGCAGAATGGCCTTGAGCCCACACACACACGTTGGTGTCTTCTTCACCACTTAGGCTTTAGCATATATTTAACCTTTCTTTATAATTTTTAATCTCTATCTCTGTCTATGTTTCCCTCTTGAAAAATTTAAACTAAAATTTATATAGAATAAAGGAAAAGTATTCATGAACATAATTTCTTGAGGTTTGGGTGTTGTCTTAATCAAAAGAATCTAAATTCACTATTTCATCATTTCATTTATATTTGTAGCATCAGCTCAGTCTATCTCTATATGAGGTCTTTAGATTTTTCAAGCAACTCAGTCTAGTCAGTATGAGAACCTTGTATCTCTTCATTTTCAATTTTTTGGTTCTGTTGAAAGTTATGTTTATATCAGTCTTTATTATTAATTACATTATTCTTTAATATTAAGGGAAACCACCACTGAAAGATGTGTGTTTGGGGATGGCATTTTGTGACAGTATAGCCACTCTCCAAAAGTTTTTACTCTAAAATCTAATCAGGTAATTTACAGAAAATTTTATAAGAAAGATTTTATCATGTTGAATTATCTTTTTAAAAATACTATCTGAAGCTATCCATATAATTCCTTCTTATGATCACTGGAAAAGTTTCCTTCCATATTATTTTATTATACTTTTTATTATTATCTTACTTATATTCTCTGAAATCTTTCATTGTGTAATTTTCATACATGTGCAATATTTACCAGTATTGGTAGTATTCTATCAATGGATAGTCTATGGATAGCTTTCCTAAAATAAAATAATTGTTAAGTTATTGAATAAAACTTTATTTACTCAGAATTAGGTTATCTATAAAAGAACATTATAATCAATGTTGTACTTTCATTTATATGTACTTACAAACATGTATACATACATATTTGTGTGTGTACATCTAAAAATACAGTGATGTCTGCATATGGATGGCATTTCTCTGTCCTACCTGGCCCCATAACAGCTTTTAAAATAATTACTCAAAGGCTTAATAGTATTACAAACTGTTTGGTCTATGCCTCAGGCTTATCACCAACTAGATCTCACATCTTAAATTAATTCAAGTCTATTAATCTATATATCACCACTGGTCTATGACTTTACCTGTGTCCTATTACATTTTAATTTTTGGGTTGCTCATGACAGCTCCCCCAACTCTGCCTTTCTTCTCTCTGATTTCTGTTTGAATTTCCTGCTTTCGATAGGTCAAAGAAGCTTCTTTATTAAACTATAGTAATAAAGAATATGCACAGTGTACAGAAAGACAATTGAACAACATTTTCTTTTTTTCTATGTAATCAAAAGGAAGGTTTTTATTTCAATATAGTAAAATTACATATAACAAAACAATTATCAACAAGAATTGTAATTATCAGTCTATTTCTATTTTCAAAATTAAAGAATATATTCTATCACCTATTCTATCATGTTGAGTCTAACGTTTCATATCTAATTTTCCTGTTATCATAAATAAGTAAAACTATAATTATAACTACCTAGTCTTCAATTTCATCAAAAACTATAGAAGAAAATATTATCTGAATAAACAGGAAGTACACTGTAAGCAATTTCAAAAATTCTAGAAATGACTGAGACATCTTGTTGCCTAGACAGTCACCCAAAGTTCCTCTGCAAAATTCAAGCCCCCATTTTCAGCTTATAGGTTTAGAGTCTCAGGGAAACTTTTTAGTAAAGTACAAAATTTGAAGGAATGTCTAATATATTGACAAAGTTTGTCATTTATTTTCCTTTATGTCCTGCAGAAGGCCTGGAAGTTTCTTCTGTGAAGCAAGAACATGAAGGCCAACCCTGACTTGTTTCAGAAAAGTTCAGTGGTCATTTTCCTGTGGGTCCTGCATTTCCAGTTTATACAACATACTATTAAGCAGTTCAGGTAAGAGTAGTTTCTTGCCCAAATGCCTACACTTTGCTACATTGAAAAGAATCTCCATAATGAATTTTTAACATCACAACCACCCTCTTTGAAGTAATCTGTGCTACCAGGAACTGTCTCATTGTTCAGTAAAGTCTAAGTTCTTAAAATATTTTAAATTATATATTCTGTAGGTCTTTTACATGTTTAAAGATTAACTATCTAATTGAAATATATCTTTCTATACGTAAAAATCTAACTAGACTACTGAAAATTTGATTATTATAAATTAATATTTATCTACATTTTTAATTATACATTGCAATTTTAAATGAGTTGCATAAACCTGATACCTTAAACAAGTGTAGAAATATACATATAGTATAACACAATTGAACTTCAGTTTGTGTTAGTAAACCAAAATTTATACCCATGTAAGTTATTTTGAGATTAACAGGTTTTTTTTATTAAAGTAGATTTAATAATTTATGTTAATCATTTCAATTTTAGAGAATTTTCCTCTGGGTTTCAGCCATCCTGTAAGTAAATATTTACATATGTATCAAAAATCTGAAATTCAGAAATTGCTAGGCTAAGTCTTTAGAAAGGTTTTTGTATTGTGAGGAACATCCAACACAAAACTTGTATACACAAACAAAGCATTATTCATAAATTAATCTGTTTAAATTAAAATTTATAGATAATTTAATGTAAGAAATGGGAAATTCATTTTCTGACTTGGGATAAAGTATATACACAGATATTTGAGTATACTTTCTGCTTAAATGCTTAGTAGAATATTTGAGTGTTTTTTTAATAGTCAATGACTCTCAGAAAAATTCATCAGCTTTAAAATTTTTTAAATTTCTGTAATATATGATAACATTTTTATGGACAGGTAGCAGCACTGCTTAATAATCCGTGTTATTTAACTTACAGGGAATAAAGCCTATTGAGTGTGCTCATTGAATAATACAAATATAATCAATCTATCAAAAGACATACACAACATCTGGAAATATAGGTGAATGCAAAGAATACAATAACTAACATCTCAAAGGCTCTTTATATTTAGCATTGGCATCTCCAACATCTATCCATATCCAGAGTTTTTGTTGGAGAGGCTTAGCTTAATGCACTGTCTAATGGCTTGACTCTTCAAACTCAACACGCTCCATTGCACCACATATGTTATACTGTCTAGGTACAGGCTATGAGACAGAATTGCATCAACAGTCACATCCTCAACCCAAACAAGCTGAAATTGATGCTGCAAAGGTAAAAGCTGTTTTCTGAATCCACACAAACTACTTATTATCTGTTTCAAAAAAGGGATATCAAAGGGGCAATTAAGAAGCATAGAATATAAAAGATAGAAGCTCTTTTTGAGTGGAATACATTAATAGAATTGTAGGTTTTCTACCCAAAATGTGCTACTTCAGTAAATTATGGGAAATAACATTTCTTTCCTGTGTCCTCTATCACACATTGAACACCTTTCTTATTAGTTACTTTCACAAAAACAAATCAAATTGTCAAGTCAATTTGAAATAGAAGTAGAGGGTAGAAGATAGTTCCTCATATCAGTTAGTATGAAAAGCTCATAGGGGAATTAAAGTATGTTATTACTATTGATAATGAAATATAAAACTCATTTTGTAGGATTTACTTGGAATAGAACCAATGTGCTACTTGAGCTTAGAGATGGAAAAGCAAGGAACAAATTGAATTGTTCTCTCTGCTAACCTGGTAATGTCACATTTTACTATTTACAACTTGGCTGTCAGCCCTCCAAGAACTAAATTTATTCATTACCAAATCTTATAGAGTAAATTGGGATTGTCAGAAGACATGGAAGAGAAATGCCTCTAATAATAATTATATGTTCGAAACTTCAAAGAGTACACAATTTAGCCAGCAACTCTAATTACATGACAGTGATAGGAACGTGTTGCTAATTGAAGCAGAAGGTTTTTTGTGTTCCCACCACTCAAGATGTCCTTAGTGAAAAGTGGCCACCAGAGTATGAAACAGCTGGTACCAGGAAATATAATGTGCATAAGTGGGGCATTCAGAATGCTCATAGGTTTTCTAGACATAATTGTTTAAGCACACAGTATCACAAATGCAAAAGCCATGTAATGGTAGCAGATCTATGTGAGTTTATGTAATTCTGTGTTGTTTAAGATGCAGAAAATAATATTTACCTTAGTTTTAAAAAGATTATCTTCAAGGGCTTTCTACTAGTAAGTTTTCCACTCCTCAGTGGAAGGCTCCATACCCTTATATATTGTAGAAATTATAAACTAGATTCAGATAAAAAATGAGAGATAATAAATTTGGGAGATTGATGTATGAGGAAGGACTAGGAAGGAAAAAAAACATAATGCTGTGGAATTATGTTCTGGTACATTGTAAATATTTGTCCTTCCTAATGGTTTAGTAAAATACTGATTGGCCAGATGGCAGATAGGAAGTGAGGGCAAGGCTACCAGTCAAAAAACTCTGGGAAGAGAAAGAACAGAGGATAGATCCCAGCAGACAAAGAGAAAAGGAGACTAGGATGATGCTCTGAGAAAAGTTAGCGAGCCACATGACTAAACAAGATAAGAATAATGGGTTGAGTTAAGTTGGAAGAGCTAGCAAGAAATATGCCTGAGCCATAGGCCAATCAGCATGTAATACATATAAGTTTCTGTGTTTCTTTGGGACTTTGGGACTTCTCAGGTCCAGACCTTGGGGCTAGTCCAGGCCAGAAGCTTTATATTACAGTACAGGGTGGATATGTCCAAGACATATTGTGTACATATGTGAAATTTTTAAAAAATAAGTTAAGTTATTGCTTAAAGATCTAAATAACTATAGATTTAAAAAAAACACAATAAAATGTATTTTTAACAACCCAGTTAATGCTTATAATCAGTTCAAGACTACTTGTCTTTAGTTCTTGCTATAGCCTGACAGGTACCATTGTATATTTAAAAATTAATAATTGATATAAAAGAAAGTTTATATTTTATTATTTTGTTAAATGAATTTTAGGAACTTCTCCACAATGCCTTCTCATTTTCTTTCAAAATATAAAATTTACAAGACAGGAAGAGTGACAATCTTATCATGGTACTTATACAAATAACTTTATTATTACTTGTAGAAAATTTTGTATTCACTTGACAGTTTTCTCAATTTATGCTTCCACAGTTATTTTAATTTGATACAAAAGATGAAGTGGCGTGGCATAAATAATTAAAGCCAGCTAATGCACTTTTACTGAAGTTTAGGAAGCAGAAAACTCAGAGGGCAAAAGGCAGAATTTCACTTATTGCATGTAATTAACCCAAGATTAAGAGAATTATTTTTCCTACTGCACTGTGAAAGCTTAGTGATGCTTTAATTAATTTGGAGGCATTGAGCTTAGAGAAAATTATAGGCTTTCACAAAAGCAAACTCTGTGAGACAATTTCATTAGTATAGATTTTCAGACATTAAACTAGAGATATAATTACAAAATTGTAAAGTTGTTGTATGGATCTCTGTAGCTGAGAACCTTTATAATACATGTGAGTCAAGCTTCCATACTACCAAAATAAAGAAAATGAAAATAATATTATAACAAGCAAGTAATTTTATAAAAACTTTGGATTAAATTATCAAAGAATATAAAGACTGCTACTTACAAATTTGTCTCATTTAAACAGTTAACAAATAATTCAGTGTATATTCTCTTAACATTTGAAGGTGTCTTCCATAACCCATTATTTTTCAGAAGAATAAACACAATTTTATGGAATAAATATAACAGATGATGTAAATGAGGTATAATTTAACCTATGTCATTGGAATCACCAAGCTTAAATTAATATTTATACACAAATCAAAATGACTAATTAAAAATTAAATTTATGGAAGATGACTGATCAGAGAAATATATCAACATACAAATGCAAAGTATATGCTAATAAAATTGGAAAATGGATAAACTTAAGAAATTTGCAATTTTTCATAATCATTCAGAACAAAAGAGAGTTACTGGCCACCACAGAGATGCAAGGTATGTGAATTGACACTTGTCATTCTTCAATATTCACATGTGAAGTACATTCTTTTTTAACAAAAAGAAAATAATAAAAAATGAGTTACCATCTATATGCTTACTTCCTCATGAGAGCATCTTCACGGTTGAGAGACTATGGCAGTAAATCTCACTGAAAATATATCAATATAAGATTAATATTTATTAGAAAACAAATTAACATTCATGATTACAGGCTACAGATTAGGAATACACTTGAGCAATTGAATGGTCCAAGTGATGGACCTTGATCCAGTATCTCAAGAAGGCAGGCCAAATGGGGCACTCAAGATCCCAGAAGCCCCTCTTGAATGGGGCTGGCCACATCCCCTTCAGGAACCCAGGACCAAGGATAAGTGTCTTCTGACCTTATCAGCTGACACCTGAATCCCACCACATCTCCCCCTTTTGTCTAACTAAGAAGGTTCTGAACTAAGACTATATATAATAGAAATTATTATGAGGTAATGTCTGGGAGAAGAAAAGGAGCAAACTACAACTAATATCTAATAATATAAAGTACATCATACATTTCTAGAACATTGGTAGATGGTGGGATGATGTATAAATTACTTCAAAACTGTTCATCTGGGATAGTGAAATTCCAATACCTGAATGTGCCTTGCTAAGGGATAATAGGATAGTGACCTTAAATACCCATTCTTCAACCCCCTCAAGACCTGAGAAGGAAAATATATCTCCTGAAAGTCAGAAGCACATGGGAGTAGTAGCTTCCAAAATCTGGGAGAAGACAGCAACACAGCTACCTAGATAATCACCTATGGTTTTCTGTGTCATTGGAGCATCCACCATTTTGGCTACAGGTCTATGATATCTGACAGATCTTTTCAGAAGCAGGGAATTTTTGGAGGGAGTGTCTTATCCTGTCCAGGCAGGTTTCATCAGTCTCTATCCTTCATCCTGTTCATCCAGATTGGACATTGTTTATGTACTGTCAGCAATTGAGGTGAGGGCAGTTCTTTACCCAACCAGCCACTCTTTGCCAAAAGGATAAACTCCAAAGGAGTGTCCTTGATGCTCAACACCATCTCAGAAAGGAACAATGACACCAGGAGTCATCTCATCTTTCACAGCCGAATTCTGAATAACAAATGTTAAATGCCATATTCTCTGGGTCTTTGAAATAGTTGAAGACTCCTGTCTATCTATGGTATTCTATCCTGCATCTGGAATAACTGTGACATGGCAACTTAAATAATGTTGACTGCAGTTTTCATCATCCTAAGGATTGAAACTTGTACTGTAAAATTAGGTTACCTATAAAGGGGTGTACAATCTCTGAACAATGACTTTTAGTATGACTATCAAACATTAGCCAGAAGTATATATACCATGCAAAATGGTAACAATATTTTAGACATGTATATACATATATATCATCCAAACAGAGTTATATAAAACATCTTGTACATATATCATAACGAGTACAATTATACATTATGTCTAGTATAGTTAAATGGAGGTAGCAATTGTATAGTGGACATGACAATAATGTTCAAATATTTTAAATATAGCTATAAGTATATGTAAAATATAGGAATTACAGATTCAATTTTACATAGAAGTTACAGATTTAATTTTATATCAATGTGCAAGTTGCTTTGAGCATATAAAACAATTTCAGATTTAAATTTGTACCAATATACAAATTATCTCAATGAAACATATAAAATGATTTCACATTTGTATTAATATACAAATATCTATGTCAGTGCAAATTGTCTTTGGCTTAGCACATATATTTCACTAATAATTGTTTATAGGTAAGTAGAGAAATTTACCTTTATCTATCCTATCTGTTCCCCTTTCTCTTCTTTAAAAGATATCCCTGAGACTATATTATTGTTCTGTCCTCAACCCAATTTTAACTTATAACTATTCTATCAGAATAACATAATTACACACAACCCTCAAAGGACAAAACTTATTGGAAAAGGGGGCATAGTTTTTCATAGGGTTGCTTTCTGTTGACTTAAGGGCGAAGGCATCTCTTTGGGATCCTGTAAAAGCTAAAACAATGATTAGATCCTAATGGACTGACTATACACAGCTATAAGCATTCTCAGAATACTGGGTAAATACATCTGGATTTTTTATCAGAGATGTGACATGAGGTATAATTATAGAGGGCTATCTTGCAACTGTTTTGGATAGTCTATTTTCTAAAAGCAAACATTGAACCATTGATTGGTGTACACCAGGTTCTAGATTTCTCTATTTCTGCCTCTGTCTGTCTGTATGTATGTATGAATGTCTGTTTTTCTGTCTCTTTCTCTCTCGTTATCTCTCTTTCATTCTCTCTCTTTTATTCCCATTTCACCAGTAGCAATTTTTGCAGTGGGGGTCCCATCTTAGTTCTGGATGCTTTGTAGATAGCTGCTAGGAGAAAATGTTGTTTATTATGGAAAACTTAAACATTATTAATACCCAAATAATATATTTACATCCTTTCTGACTTTAGGAGAAGATTGTTTACAGAAAGGATGGTTGGGAGGTGTAGATACAGAGAGAAACAAGATTAGAGATGACGTTACGATAATGTTAAACCCTAAACATTGTCTTCTGTCCCACACCAGTTGATCTTTCTGATATGAGACAGAATCTCTCACATTTTCTTTACTAATATGCTTGGGTTTAGAGAGAGAGAAAGCCACTTACTCCAATTCCAAATCCAGCCATAATTATAGTCAAATCAGGACCACAATTTCTTTTGAAGAGGTGTAGATATAAGATGTAAAGTGGTGAGAATTGAGAAATTACCCAGTAGTGTATATTTATATCAGTTGTTCTCATAGTCCTTTGTTTATATCCCATCATCATTGATCTCCCTTCCATTGTAGGTGACTATCTGTTCAATACCCATTCAATGTCTTAAAGACAGTTATATCCATTTTTCTGTAAAGACAAAATTGAGACCCTGCCCCAGTCTTGTTAAATGTGTTTTCCTTACAATGTATGCATTTGTTATATCAGGTATGAGCAATTATCTCTCCTCCTCAGGAAGGGACTCCTTTTCAAATTGGACCTTTATTAA
Source organism: Phyllotis vaccarum (assembly GCA_033318265.1). Lineage (NCBI taxonomy): Eukaryota > Metazoa > Chordata > Mammalia > Rodentia > Cricetidae > Phyllotis > Phyllotis vaccarum. The sequence continues at coordinate 119,006,197 of JARWLC010000002.1, read as the reverse complement.
TTTTGTAGGTACCCATATCTTTTCTTGTGGAAACAAAAGCAAAACCTCTAACCCATCAAAACACATATCCCAGCTTCCATTCTGAAGTCAACACATCCTTGAAGCATATGGGTTGGCTTATCTTGGAAGATTTCTGCATTATCCAATGTCTTTCAGCAGCTGATGTTCCTTTTTCATCAGCATTCAGAAAATTCAAAGTCAATAAGGCATTGTGCAACCTCTCCCTGGGTTTTCTCATTTTTCTCTTCTGTTTATGCAGCATCTCTTTCAAAGTGTGGTGAGATATCTCTACAACTGCCTGTCCTATAGGATTGTGTGATATCCCTGCAATATGCTTTATATTATAATATCCAAAAATCAGCTTCATTTTTTGGGAAATGTAAACTGGAGTCTTAATCTGAGTGGGAATTCCAATTATGGCCATGGATTCCAAACGGTAAGTAAGTACAGCATCAGCCTTTTCAGAACTCAGGGCAGTCGCCCATTGCATTCCAGAGTAAGTATCGAAGGTATGATGTACATACTTCATCATTTTGAATTTTGGAAAGTGAAACACATCCATATGTCAGATCTTACTTCTTTGTGTACCCTTAGAATTACTTCCTGAAGGTATGGTTGGTTATAGAAGGAGCAAGCATTACAATTCCTTAGAATTTCTTTTGCCTGATGCCAAGTGATGGAAAAACTCTTCTTTATTCCTTTACTATTAACATGATGTTTCTCATGAAATTTTGTGGCCTTTAGCATGTTTCCTATTAGCAAACCATCAATTTAATCACTATCTTGCTCTGGAGGGCCCAGGAGACCAGTGTGTGCTCTGATATGTGTTATGTACATGGGATGTATTCTATCTTTGATGATATCCTGTAGTTGTATAAACAGTAAGGTCAAGTCTGTACCATCAAGAATGAAGTTGGCAGTTTCAATATGTAAAACAACTCCTTCTGCATACTGAGAGTCAGTTATTACGTTAAGAGGCTCTGTAAAATCCAACAACACCATAATAGTTGCATATACTTCTGACTTCTGAACAGAATTATAAGGGATTTGATCCACCTTAATTAAGTTTTCTGATTTTTAACCAGCCTTTCCTAAGTTGTTTATATCAGTATAAAATGTAGAAGCTCCAGAAATGGGTTTATCCTGTACCACATGAGGAAAGATCCAATTAGCTTCCTTTATAAATTGAATTATCTTAATTCAAGGATATTTGTTATTAATCTCTCCTTAAAAACCACCACAAGCCTTTTGTCCAGGTTCACTGTCTGCCCATAATTGATCATTTTTTTCATTAGACAAAGGCACATCAATTTCTACAGGGTCCTTTCCAGTCAATTGGTGAAGTCTGAATTTACCTTTAAAAATCAGATCAGAAATTTTTTCGATATACATTTTCAGCTTCTTGCTTGACCTATGTGGCAGAAATATTTATTCTATAATATTTTCTCTTTGCATTAAGACTCCTGTCAGAGATTGTCTAGAGGTTAAAATAACCAGTATGCAATCTAGGTCTGGATCCACACAATTCACTTGTAGTTTCTTTTCCACCAACACTAATTCCTTCTCAGCTTCATTGGAGAATTTTCTTGGACTATTTAAATCTTTTTTATTGTCCAAAGTCTTAAAAAGATTAACTAGTTCATAGTTTTTTATACCAATAATTAGCCGTAGATGAGCAATATCCCCTAGTAGTTTTTGAAAATCATTAAGAGTCCTCAATTTATCTCTATTCAATTTCACCTTTTAGGGCTTAATTTTCTGTAAACCTATTTTATATCCTAAATAATTGATAGAATATCCTCTCTGTACTTTGTCTGGGACAATTTGTAGTCCTTAATCAGACAATATTTTATACAGTTCTTCAAAAAAAGGTTTCTAATCTATCTACATTTGGGTCTGCCAACAAGATATCATCCATATAATGGTAAATGATAAATTGTGGGAAGTGCTTGCTCAGCACTTCTGGTGTCTGTTGTACAAAATATTGGCATAAGGTGAGAGTATTCAACATTCCTTGGGGAAGGACCCTCCATTGGTACCTCTTAACTAGACATAAATTATTAAGAGTAGGCACTATAAAAGCAAATTTTTCTTTGTCCTGTTCCTGTAAAGGTATAGTAAAAAATATCACAGTCCTCTAAGTCAATAACTGCAATAGGCCATCCCTCAGGTAACAGGGAAGGCAGGGGAATACCACATTGTAAAGAGCCCATAGGTGGAATCACTTTATTAATTGTTCTCAGATCCATCACCGTTCTCCACTATGCACATTTCTTCTTGACAACAAAACCAAGAGAATTCCATGGATTGGTTTATTCTTCATTATGCTGAGCCTGTAACTGCTCCTGTACTAGCTGTTCCAAAGCCTGAAGTTTCTCCTTTGTCAAGGGCCATTGCTGAACCCAAATAGGCTTTTCTGTTAACCATCACAAAGGCAGCATTGTGAGTGTCTTTTAGGTTTGGCAGCTATTGGGCAATTCTTTTGTACAACCTGAATGGCTGGTGAATTTTCTTCATAGCACCTTAAAACATCACTTTTAAAAACATAATTGAATCTCCTGTTAATATTGGAACCTGAGGCATTTTAATCTGGGTATTCCATTGCTGTAGAAGGTCACAACCCCACAGATTCACTGCTTTGTCAGCCATATATGGCTTTAACAGTCCTTTCTGACCTTCTGGTCCTATGCATTCAAGCCATTTTACACTTGAGATATTGTTGTAATACCCAGAAATTGGATATCCACTGCCTGTAAAGGCTACTTTGGATACAATGATTGTGGGGTTATGATCAAAATGTCAGCCCCATGTCAACTAAGCCCTGGATATAAATATTATCTACCTGTACTTTCGATTTTGGTCTTTGTTCATTTATTGAAGTCTGCCAAAATGTTTATTTTGTGGTTTTTCTTGGAACTTTAAATTTCTCTCTTGTATTTATTCTACCATTCAGTGCTATATGGTCTTCTAGATTAGGCGTTGGATTTCCTACTCATCCTGAGGATGATGGTCTTCCACTGTGACTGGATATGATCAGACCTTCCTTGGCTTTGAAATCTGATTTTTGGGGGCTTTCCAGGGGAAGACCTGAAAAGCATTTCCTAATGGTAGAGGGTTTCCTTCTTTGTCCCTGGTAGATCTACATTTGTTGGTCCAATGTTGTCCTTTGCCACACCTTCTGCATAACCCTGAAGACAATGGCCTTCTGTTGTAATCAAACTAAAATGGATATTATTTCCAGAAGTACCTTGTGTACAATTCCATCTTATATGGCCTGATTTACCACAGTTAAAGCAAGTGATGCCTTGGTTTCTCATCCTAACATTAGTAATTGCTTGGCCTACCCAATTCTCTTCATCACAATGGAGAGATTCAGCATTGATTGCATACCGAATCCATTCCTTATTTGTGCATATCTGATCTTTAAAGGCATAAGCATTCTTTTACATTTCAGATTAGCATGATCAAAGGAAAGTATTAGCTGCTTCCTAACTTCTGGACCTGACACTGTTCTATGTACAGCCTTGATAAGCCTCATGATCAAAGGAAAGTATTAACTGCTTCCTAACTTCTGGATCTGACACTGTTCTATGTACAGCCTTGGTAAGCCTCTAGAGAAAGTCAGTGTAAGGTTCTTTTAATACTTGTTTGACCTTGATATAAGGCTCAATTTTCTGACTAGGGTCCAAAATCTTTTCCCAAGAATTCAATGCAACAGTACAGCACAACAATAATGTATGTTCATTATAAGTAGTCTGAGCCTTCACATCAGCAAACATGCCACATGTCTTCACCAAGGATTTGGTTCTGAGAAAAAATAAAATAAAACCCTTCCTTATTGCTCTAAGGCCCTAGTCTCCTCCCTAAACCAACTTCTCTATCCAAATTTTGGCTATAGTCCAATACAGTGGCTATGAACTGCATCTAATCATTAGGCAAAATTCTGTTTTTTGTTAACCATCCATTTAGCAACTACTTTACATAAGTACAGTGTATCCCATGAAGTGATATGGCCTCCTTAAAATCCTTGATATCTTTCATATGTATCAGCTCATAATTATACTCTACAAATTCCAGCGACTCCCCATATGCTTTCTTTGACTGAACAGTAACGGGAAACAATACTGGTGGAGAAGGGGGTAGCCCTGTCATGTTTACCACCTTAGGTAGAGTGTCTTCATTACCATAATATCTAATTGGGAGTTGACTTAGATTGTTTTGAGCAGAAAATGCATTACCACCCTTTTCCAGAACTACAATATGGTCTTCCCATTCCTGAAGCTTGGATACTACTGACTCCAATTCCTGGACTGTCGCACAAATAAATGAGACTCAGGGTTAGATCTCTGAAGAAGTCAGAAATACTAGAGAGAATAAACACCACAGTCAGATCTTACCCAGCTGTCTTCCAGCTTCCTCAGCCTTGCTTCCCTTGGCTTGGCTTCCCTCTATCTATGCTTGCCTTAAGCTTTAAATACTCTCTAGATAAGTTAAAGTGTGGCCCCACCACTGCCTGCTTGGGAGCCTGAAATTCCTTCTATAATCTAAAGTGAACTCAGCTCAGTTGGGATTAGGGGCGTAGGTCACCACTCCCAGGATACTCCCTTTGCTGGGATTAAAGGTTTGGATCATCACTCTCTGATTCTCCTAGACTGACTGTGGTTAGATCTCTGGAACTCCTGGAGCTTTTATTAACTCCCCACATAGACTGTGGGTAGATTCCCTCTGATATCTCTGAAACTTCTGAAGTTTTATTGAATCCCAACACTGGATCTTGGATACTATTGATTTTTCTATAGCTTGATTTTCTTTATGAAGCAGTCCTTCCAAGGACCTCATAGAACCAGAAAATTTTTGATTCACATCTTTAGCATAATTAATGATTTTCTTGTCCTCATCATTAATGTAGTTAATGAGTTTCTTGTTCTCATCATTTACGTAAAGTCTATATTTCTCTGGTACAGTTTTATCCATACTCAAAAAGAACGCCTTATCTGAAAGCTTGTTGTAACCAATTTCCAAAAAAATTAACCTTATCTGTCATTTTAGTGTTTGAAATTTCCATATCACAAAACCTAGATATCACTTGTTAATTTCTAGATTTCACTTCTTTCATTATGCTTTGAAACATAAAATATAGAAATAAGCCAAAAAATAGTAGGACTGGGGCATTGAAGCCCTCAAAGTATTCATTTGAAAATTTCTCAATCACCATGGAAAAGTACGACCTGAAGTCATTAATGGAATAATTATCAACCACTCCCTCAATTCAGTTGCAATGATGAAGTTTGGTCAGCAGGTGTCTCAGTAGCATTCAATGCTCTGTTCACCAGCAATATGGCAGATGCAGGGACTCTCAGCAGCATGAGGCTACCTACAGGCCCTTTGTGGTCTTAAAAATTCTCAGCAGGTGCACACAGGCTGGATATTAAACTTAGGAAAGGCTGACTCTCACAAGATTAAGACAGGATGGTTAAGTCAGGTTGCACATTCACCACAGTGCAGTGGCAGAAGTATGTAGAAGTTTGTTTACAGATGCCAGCCACCAGGATCATGGCTCAGTGTACAGAAGTCAGGCAGGGGCCTGGCTCAGAGGCAGTGTGGGGAGCCTCTGCTCATTGCCGTGTAAGCCAGGTGCAGATCTTGCTCAAAAGCAGTGGCAGGGATCACAGTTTCTGGTGTGGCACTGACTAGGCTTGGCGGAATCAGCCAGGGAAGTCAAGGACAGCTGCCATGGTAAGTGGTCTCTGCTGCAGCCAGGGCCTTTAAGTTCAGCTGGTGTGGGTACTCATCTACCTGCTGTTCTGCCAGGCAGCTGGAGAGGGAAGGGTAGAGCTCTGTATAAAAAGCAGCAGGCCATTGAGAGAGGGAGCTTTCAGCACATACACAGGAGTGCAGATTCAGAAAGCTGAACACTGCCTGTCCTCTGCTTTCTGACAGTGCTTAAAGCACAGATTGTAATAATGGAAAAATCCCGTTTGACTCTTTCCCACTTAACTCTCTAGTGTCACAATAGCTATTTTCCCACCAAGCTGAAACCCTCCTTGCCCCTCCCTGAGACCCCTGAACCAAACTGAGGTTGGCAGAGTTTCAGTGACTGTTAGCTCAAGGACTCAGATTGTCGGAAAAAGCTTTGTTCACAGGATTTCACAGCTGTAGGCAGGATGTGCAGTCTAAACAAAGCTTGCTTTCTGCATTCTTGGGACACATCACTTGGTCAGCCTGACCTGCACATAGTAACTCAGGCAAGACCACCTTGAGTAACCATGAGAATTGTTGCAACTTACCCCTCCCCTACCTAGAGTGATGTATAAAACCTCTATCCTGAGAGAATTCGGGGCTCTTGGCTATCTTCTTGTTCTGAGCCCACTCTTGGGTGTAATAAACTTTTTCTTTTTGTCTTGCAAGAAATCTTGGTCTGGGGTCTTATTTGTTCTAGCTGTTAATATTTTGGAGGTCCCACCGAGATACAAAGACCTTATGGACCACTCTGTTGGTGAATAAAACTGGCGGTGGCTGCTGGGGGTGAGCATGAGCTCTACCTGGCTGTGGCTGACAGACGTGTCAGGAGGCTACAGACCACAACCCCCGAGAGATGTCTTGGGGTTGTCAGGGCAACCAAGGACACTTGGAAGCCCATCTGCTGTCTTGGACAGACTCTGTAATATATCAATGCCAGTTTCTGAACGAGCTCATAGGTCTGGACTATTAGAGATATTTTTACTTTCATTTTACCATGCACAGCACTGCCGGCTTTGTCTATGTGTCTCTGTTTGTCTCTGTTTTATTGGGCTTTGTCTCCTTGATGTTGAAATGGGTCAGAAACCCTCAACCTCACTTTCCCTTACCCTCTCCCACTGGTCTGAAGTCTCAGACTGAGCTAATAACTTATCTCTCATTGTTAAGAAAGGTAAATGGCAGACTTTCTGCACTTCTGAATGGCCGACCTTTGGCATTGGATGGCCAGCTACAGGGACCTTCCATAAGAACACCATCCAGGCAGGTAAGGACATTGTTTTCAGCCCTGGACCACATGGCCATCCTGATCAGCAGCCTTACATTTGGGCTTGGGAAGACTTGGCAAAGGACCCTCCCAGCTGGGTCCAACCTTTCTCCCTCCTCCTAAACCCCCTTCTCTCAGCCTGTCTTCGGCTACCCCTCCCACGGCTTCTCCTCAACCTGTCCCCTGTCTGATGCTGCCTCTAAAACTATCAGAACCCTCAGCCTCTACTCCCATTCCAACCCTATACCCCCTATTCCCCCCCCATCTTACCTGATTCTCTGTCTGACCTCATTCTGTTTGATTCGAGTCTGCCCTCTCCGTATCCACCAGGTAGTTCTACTGAGGAGGCCCAGGTTCCTCCCAAGAGACGCGGTCCTGACAGACCAGTGGAGGGTCCTGCACAGGGTACATGCAGCTGAAGGGCTCAGTCCACTAAAGAAGTAGCAGTTGCACTGCCCCTGAGGCCCTTTGGACCAGCTATAGATGATGGGTATAGGAGAGAAATGCCTGCTCTCCAGTACTGGCCCTTCTCCTCCTCAGACCTTTATAATGGGAAGAATAATAACCCTCCCTCTCTGAGGGCCCAGCGAGGCTCATTGGGCTCCTAGAGTCTCTAATGTTCTCTCATCAGCCCTCCTGGGATGACTGCCAGCAGCTCTTAGGGACCCTTTTCACCTCTGAAGAAAGAGACTGGATCCTGTTAGATGCCAGGAAAGTGATTCCTGGCCCTGATGGCCATCCTACTCAGTTACCTAATCTGACTGAGGAAGCTTTTCCCTAAGGTGACTTAATTGGGACCTGAGTACCCCAGACAGTAGGCAACATCTTTTACTCTATTGCCAGACTCTAATGGGGGGCTCTCCGAGCAGCGGAGAGATGCCTCACCAATTTGGCCAAGGTAAGAGAAGTAGTCCAAGGGCCAGAAGAGTCCCCCTCTGTATTCTTAGAAAGGTTGATGGAAGCATATAGGAGGTATACTCCTTTTGATCCTGAGTCAGAGGAACAATGGGGGGCTCTGGCCATGGCCTTTATAGGGCAGTCAGCTATCGATATTCGTAGAAAGCTCCAGAGGATGGATGGGTTGTAGAACATGGCCCTGTGAGATCTAGTTAAGGAGGCAGAGAAAGTATTTTACAAGAGAGAGAAGGGAGAAGAAAGGGAACAGAGATTAGAGAGAGAGAGTTAGAAGAAAAAGAAAGAAAAAAGGAGGAAAAAGAAGGAAAAACACAGGGATAGACAGAGGAATAAATAATTAACAAAGTTCTTGGCTACCATAGTAAGTGGAAAGGAAAGACCAGGGAAAGGTAGATACCTGGGCCCATACCAGAAACTTGGAGCCAACCAGTGTGCTTACTGCAAAGAAGAAGGGCATTGGATCAAAGACTGCCCTAAGAAGAAAAAGAAACCCAATCTCCTGTCCCTCACTTTAAATATATCAATACAAGATATAAATATATCAATACATGTTTCAAGATGTTAGACCACTTCTTGTATCTTTGAAGTTACTTGATACCACTTTATAAAACCTCTGCTAAGCCTTTGATACATCGACTTGTCTTTCCAGTAGATCCCTTCCCTTCTGATTTTTAGGGAGCTATTTTCTGTTTTCTTCATTTTCCTTCCCTTGGGTTATTTCCTTCTCATCTTGTTTTCCTGGTACATTTCAATTTATCTACAAATGCTGCTGTCCTTTAACTTTCTGGAAGATATGTTATAGCATTTACCTAGCTGAATTATAAGGTAAAGGTAAAGCCTATTTTATATTGTGTAGTGGAGAATTCAGAAATGTTGAGGTAGCTTCTTCCAAAGTATAGTATTTGAAAGTATGGGTATTTTTATATTTGTTAGTCCAGTACAATTAACAGCAGCTTACGGTTTCATCATATTTTCTTAAAAATTGTTAAATGGAAACATACACTTGAAAAGGGGCTAATGAAGGGAGAATGTTGTCTTTTGACCTTCTATTTCTGCTATTGTGAGGACACAATAAAATTTTTTCTCAGCCCCCAATCCATGAGAAGTCAGTTCTTCTCTTTTATAAATATATTATCCATTCTGAGAATTTTTGTGGAATGGCACAAATAAGACAGGATTTCCTCTTCACAGATTTGGAGAGTTGCCTATCTATGAGCATTTTATATTTGAGCAATCACTAATGCCTGTGCAAAAGAAATTTCTCAGATAAAGTACATGTTTTCAAGCATGGAACCATGAGTTTGATTCCAAGACCCAAGTAAGGAGAGGACAGCATGGTGAGTTTTGCTTGTACTCTCAGTGCTGTAGAAATGGAGACAGACATATACAGAAGGTTTCCTTATCTAGCTACTTCACAATTGCAAGGACATTCTCTGGCCTCCTAATGTGTGTGCTTGTGTGTACCACCCTCTATAACATGAAGAGACATAAAGAATGAATCAGTAGGCAAAACTGAATTATTTTCATCTTTTAGACAAGAGGATATAATTGCTTGATGAGTTGGTTTTCTGAACATTCTAAAGGTCATGGGATGTTCCAAAAAAAAAAAACTTTTATGATAGGGAAAATTTTATATTTATTCTAAGACATTGGATTTTATTTACACTTTCTAAATAGTCTAAATTGGTCTCATTGAAATTTACTCTCATTATCTTAAATATGATAAACATTACAATAATTAGCAAAATTTACAAATAATTCAAATATCCAATATCCATAAGGATCTAACAAAAGAAATATTAATAAGTAACCATCTGTTATTTACTACTGTACCTACCTAAGGATATAAAGAGATAATTCCCATAGGTCTGGGTAAAGAAACAAATTAGCAATGTTGAGTTTTTTTCTGGACATGTCAGGGTCTGATTTACTTTCATAAGATGTTAATATTCACAGATTGGGGATGTTACAGGAATTCTTAGATTTTTTGGTTACATTATAATTCCACAGTTCCCATTTGTTCTATATTCTAAGATAAAATAATATATATCTGTGCCTAAGTGTCTTTTAATAATGATCACAGTCAGTAGTTATGCTTTGCCAAAGACTAAGGTATTTAAATCATACAAAGTGATTAATATAGTGCCTTGGCTATGTGCAGAAAAATGTGGATAATATTATTTTTGCTCTTATAACTGTTTCAGGCCTGCCTGCTATCCTCTTATCTAGACTGTCATTTATCCTTACAGATTGTTTATGGGAAAATAAAATTTTCCTACTTCAAGATGAGAAGAGATAGGGATGACAGTGATGCCTGATTTTCTCAGGTATATGAAGCAAGCAAATGAAGGAGTTGGGATTTGTACTTAAGTGGACATTATTCTATTCCTATTCTGGTAATAATGTAAAAAAAAAAAGGTTACTGTATCAATTTCACTATCCACAGTCTTCCATAGGGAGCATTTCATTTTATAATTTTTGCAAATGTGTGTGTAATTACTCCTGAAGCTTGAAAAATACCACTTCAGGAAAATTGCCATTTGCTCTTCAGTGTAGTATGAAGTTTCTCTGTCCCACTTACGAAGTCCCAAAGCCTCTTAGTCCCAAAGAAACACACAGAGACTTATATTAAATACAAGCTGCTTGGTCTATGGCCCAGACTTATGACTTGCTAACTCCTATATTTACGTTAACTCATATTTCTGTTATAATAAGACTTTTGACCTGGTCCGGCCAGAGGTCCAGACCCATAGACATGTAGTCTTAGACATTTTAGTAGCCTATCACTGCTTAGGCCCTTAAAAATAATTTAGACACTTATATTAACTTTATGTTGTTTGGCCTATTACTCAGGTACATTATTTGTTAGTTTTTTATTTTAACTTTATTTATTTTTATTAATTTTTCTTCCATGTGGCCTGTGGCTTATTTGTGTTTTTTATATGTTTCTTGGAGGACGGTGGGGGAGATGGCTGGCTTGGTCTGTTTTGACTATGTTTTTGTTTTCCTGTCATAGGCCAAAATAATTCTTTTATTTAAAAATTAATATTCCCAACATACAAAAAACATTCCCACATCGTAGTTCTATTTATGTTTAGCTTTCTGGTTTAGTACCTTTTCACAGTGCAGCATTCTCATCTTTATTCCTCTGCCTTCCTGGCATTTGTTCTTCCTCTTTCTAGAATTTCCTTCTTCTGGTAGCTCCACCTATATTTCTTGTCTGCCTATCTTTTGGCAAATAAGAAGCATATTATTAAACCAATATTTAGTGAGAAATATTTACAGTGTACAAGAACATTTTCTCACAACACTTCACAAACACACACCCTAATTCATGAAGTTAGTATAGTGATTCTGTGTAACAAGTAATCAGAGCTAAGGTACATGAAGGCATTTCCATAGTCAGATGGTGATAGTAGCTGGAAAATACAATAATAATTGAAGACCACAGTTAAATGCCTTATTGTTGAATATATTAAGTATTTTCCCTTCATATCATACTTTGATGAAGAATGCACAGGATTATTCATGTATAACAGAAGATGGGGCATGTAATACTCTGTTCTTGTTTACAATAACAGGCCATTTAAGTGACAGTATCAAGAATGAGAGACAAGTTTACCAAATGTAAAAAAAAATACCCAAGCAAACAAACCTGGGATCAGGTTCTGATCCTGGTTTCTACTAAAGGCAATAAATGAGTGCTCAACTGAGACCTAGAATAGTTCTATAAGCTGCCCTATAGATACAGTCTTTGGGGTAGAAATCAACCCACCACTTCTTGAATCAAAATGACTTCAGTTTGATCTCTGTACCATGTCTGACTTAGACAATTGTTCTGTGTTAGTGGGTTTTTCAGGAAGAGTCAATTGTCTATGACCTGCCAAGGAATTAAATGAATTAACTTGATGGGCAAGGGGGGAAATGGGGTAGAAAATGGTACTACTTAACTCTTGGACAGTAGCTGTCACAGTCATAGGATACCCTTTTCCAGAGCATTGTTTACAGCATTTAGGTTTCCACATCAAGGAAAATGTCACTTAACATTCATTAAAAAGGAAAATAAAGGAGATGAATATGATTTGTGAGAGTGAGAAAAAAACCGAAAAAAGAAAAAATATTAAGCATATCAGAATAAATGGTTGTTGAGAAGAGATTGTTCAAACTTAAGAAGTCTAGTATAAAAACACTACTGTACTTTCAAGAGATTTACTGAGTTCATAAATTTGATATTTAATCTTTTCTAATTGACTTTCTCATTATTTAAAATTGACTTGGTCCCATAAATTAAGCAGTAACAAAAACCCATTGATGGGATGTTATTAATTAAATGCTTTTTGTGGCTTAATTTATGGATCTTTTCTATATAGAGTAAAGTGAATGTGTTGTGCAAACACATCAAATGAAAAATCTAGACCCTTCCTCAGAAACCTTTTCCCTGACTGATCTGTCTGGCCTCTATATCCTTTCAATCAAGTCTACTTCTAAAGTCTGTACTTGTTAAAAGCATTCTGGGCAAGTTCAACTTGTAAAATGAATGAAATTACTCATCACTTTCAAGTGTAAGTACAAAGAGTATTGAAAGAATGTTCTAAATAAAGAGTGTAAAGTCAACATAGACAAAGCCAAGAGCTCATCTTTACTTACAAAATCTTTATCTTCTTTAGTGAATGGGGCCAGAAGAGGAATCTTTTTTTTTCCATGCAAAAAACTGCACACACATCCAACTTGACCTTAAAATAAGTTAAAACTAATCTTTGATAATTCATCCTAAAGTGTTTTGTACAAATATACATATTATGATGTGGTAAGTCAAACTCAAAGGTCAAAATATTAAATGGCTAAGGTAGAATTTAAGACTCATAAGAATAACCTGTATAATATATATTTACTTCACTCTTCTGTTTACTCTATAAAATTATATGACAAGACTAATTCGAAGCAATTTCTTGGATGGACTTGCAAGACAAGGCATTTGAATTAAGAACTTACAAACATTGTTGAGATCAAATTCTTTAAATGAAGGAAAGAAAAATTCTCCTTTGATCTACCCCCTTTAAAGCTATTATTCCATAGGTGCCTGCATGTTTTAGAACTCATGTGTGTTATGGTAGCTACTACCATTGTTTTCTAGATTTCAGAGGATGTCATTTTTCTAGTATATGAAATTCTCTTTTATTCTTTGAATATGTACAGTGGTCAAATACAGCATATATGTGTGGTATGAACCTATTTGGCAAGTGCATATACTTGGAAGTGTAAATTTTATTGGAGGAGGTATTTGTTCCACTCTGTAATTCTTTACCTTATTTCATTGAGAGAAGTCTCTTTATGATCATGAGGTTATTCTAGTGGCCAGGACACCCTATGCTGTTCCTATTTCAGCTACTACAGCACTAGTGTTATAGATATGCATGTGACCATGTTTGAACAAGTAAAATTATAAAATAACTCTCAGACTTCCTTTGGTATCTCTTTGAGGACACATGCAAAAAAAATTATCCTCCAAAATGTCACACATATCTGTAAAGAGCCATTCCTTCTATTCCTTTAAAATTGGAACTGCATAGACTAAGTAGTTATTATATTAGCCATGCTTAGTATTAAACTCGGATTTTTGTGTTTGTACAAGAAGTACTTTTACTCATTGGGCTTTTTGTACTATATGTTAGATATCAAGGGCACATTTGCTATCTCCCTCAGTGTATATAATCATTTCTACAAACATGGTAACTTTATAGAAAATAATTGTAAATATATTACAATTATTTAAAAAAAATTAGTTTATTACTAAACAAACTATTTTAACACATATAAAGTTTGGCTTACTCCTTTGACTGGATCACTGACACATTGATCCAAAATTTAGATTATCAATATGTGGTGGGAATCAGGCTTTATCACCTTGACTAGAGGTGTGTGTAGCCTTTGGGCCTAAAGAACCATGTATGAGGCATTGGCCAGACCACTTTAAGACAAGGTGCATACAGTCTCCATTCGTATTTCCCTTTCTGTTTGCTGATATGGAAATGTCTTTCTGTATGCTGTGAATATCAATCTTTAAGTAAAGGAGCTGTTTTGACCCATGGCAGCCACCATAGAAAAAGTAGGAGGGGAAATCACAGCATAGGTAGGAGAAGCAGGGTGGAGTGAGACAGACCAAGCCAGATGCCAAAGAAGAAATGTGTGAGGAACACAGGTGAGCCACAGGGCACATGACAGACAGACTAATGAGAATGGGCTGAGTTAAGATGTAAGAGCAAGCTAGCAATGTGCCTGAGCCATAGACCAAACAGCATAAAGTTAATATAAGCGTCTGAGTCATTTCAGGTGGCCTGAGCAACAGCGGGTGGCTAAGGGGTCTAGGGCTGCAGTTCTGTAGGTCTGGGATCTGGCCACCCGGGACCAAGAAACCTTACTATAACAGTTTGCTTTCTCTCTGTCTTGGAGAAATAACCAGACCCACCATCACTGCTTGGACTAGACCAGCTTTCTAGGAATTGCCCAATTGTTCAGTCTCTTGTATCAGTGAGTGTTTCATATCACATAGAAGAAGCACATTTTTCTGTTTATGTGCCTATTTTAAGGAGAACACAAATCTTGTATCAATGCTTAAGTGGAATATATTCCACTCTAGATATCCTGACACTAGAATTCTCTTATTAATCATAGAGTAACCATAACTAATGTTTGAAGCTTAACTTCTTATCTACAAGCCAAAGATTTGTGGTTAATTTGGAGGGTTATTTTCTTTCCAGTCTCCTTCACAGGCTGACCCAAGATGATCTTTGATACTGTTTTACAGCCTGAAACCAATCCTATGTCCACCCCTTCTAAAGTTGATCTCTACAATGACAACATTTAATATCATCTTTATATTATACATCTAGATGATTATAACAGAACACTACTTACTAGATTCTTAAACTGATGTTTTCCCACAAGTACAAAGGCTGAAGAGTCCTGATATCTAGTGCCCATCTTCTGGTTGATAAATAGTCTTCTTATTGAGTACTTACATGATTTGGGATAATCAAGTTCTTGCTTTATATTCTTACAAAAGAAGACATTCTACACAGGTGACTATGTCCTATGATAAAATTGTATTTGATATATTGAAATTCAGGTATAATTGATGAACAAAAATACAGAAGGAATATCTAATTTGGATAAATGTTAGAAAAATTATTAAGAAAATTCAGTGAAATAATATATTCTTTATGGAAAAGTACAATATAATTTTTATCTGATTTATAGTTACTTTTTTGCTTTAATTTTCCATTAGCATTGTCAAAAAAGCACTTCCATGAAGTAAGAGTGATTTCATCCACTACTTAGTAATTAACTATGGATAAATATAAGCATATATATATATATATATATGTATGTATTTAAATGTTCTTTCAGAAATTTTGGTACGTTTGTATTTTAAATATTGGGTTTTGTTGTTTTTATTTATGTGTGTATGAGAGAGAGAGAGTTTGTGTGTAGGTGTGATTGTTCATGTTAGTACAAGTAATCATAAAGGCTAGAACAGAATGTTGAATTCTCTGGAACGGGTGTTACAGTAGACTGTGAATTGTCTTCTGTAGAAACAGACCACAGTCCTTTGAGCGAAGCATATGCTCTTAACTGATGAGATACCTCTCCCGCCTATCTTTAATATTTAATGACAATGAAAGCTTCTACATTTTCTCTTAATTCTGGGATGAAATTTTGTTTTGCAGGTAAAATATCTGTATTTTAAGAAACATACTTGCTCTGTTTATATTCACAGAAGTATTTATGAACCTGGACAGTCATCTTTATTTAAACCATGGGGCTTTTTAGGTACAAATTTGGAGAAATAAAAATGCTGATTTTTAACTTTATACCTTTCTGAGTCAGAAGAATTGGTGGAGATTTCTCTACAAGAGCCTTACACAAAATCTTCAAAATTAACAACTTAAATCAGTTTGCAGAGAGAAAAGCAAGAAAACATCCCACCATTGCAACTAAGTCTAACAAGTAGTAAAATCAAGGCATTGGAAAATGCCACAATACTCACTGTAATCCTGAAATACCTGTCCATGGATAAAGATTTAAAGTGCTTATGAGATCTGATGCATGAATTCCTTTGCAAAACTAGCTATATGTAATATATAAGAAGAATGAATTTGTCATGGTTACTATTGTTTACCAATTTAAAAGGACCTAAAACCAACAAAGAGACAAGTTCCTCATCATTATGTTAGGAATTTCCTTGATGAAGTTGAAATGGAATACCCTGTCCTAACTAACCTAGCATTCTAGACTGTATAAATTAAGAGTACTAACTCTATACCATCATTCTTTGCTTTGATTCCTGACTGGTGATTGCTGACCTCATATAGCATGTGCTTACAAAGTGATCACAGTCTTAAGCAAGTACAGCCATGACTTTCCTTCCATCCTATGGTGAACCCTTGAACTCTGAGTCAAAATAAACCCTTTCTTTCTCAAGTGATCTTTGCTGGGTATGTCAGAGCAAGGATAAAAAATTAATACTGAGAATATTGGGTATAATATGCAATGTGCAGTCATCAAAAAAACTGTCATCTATAGTAAAAGTCCCTATTCTTTGTTCAGCTGGCCGTTTATGCTGTTGGACTTTCTTTTTGTTCTGACCACCTTCCTCCCTTCCAAGTCTTTATTAACTAACAAATTGCTCATGCATTTGCTATGGTTGTTGATCTGTACTTTGAAAGATGAGAACCAAATTACTCTGAGTTGCCACTGCATCCTTTTTTGTAACTAATATTATTGTGTTGTCACATGAACCTTCACTTTACTACAATGATTCTTATACAAGTAGGACACTTTTAACTGGTACTTAAAAGTGTTAAATATTTTATCAACACACATTCAAAAATTAAAGATTCTAAATCAGACTACATATGATATTGAAAGAAATTAAAAATTGTAATAGTTTCTAGTCAGTAATTTAATACTTTCTACTCAATGCTCATTTTGTTTTGAAAGATTTGGGGGTTAAATCCTGGACCCTGGTAGCCACACCTCATGAGTCTCCTCTACCCATCTATAATATCATGAAAGTTAACGAGAAAGCTGATTTATTCAGTGTTGCCATTGGGAGGAAAAAAAACAATGAGCACTCTGACCCCAAATCCATCTTCATGACTATTGACACATTGTTGCTTTGGGGGATTAAATAGATACAAGTAGTAAAGGAAACTAAGTGGGCCTGATAAAGATGTAATGTCATCCTCTCCAGTCTGTACTTCAAGAAAGGCTTTCAAATTGTCCACATGGTGTAAGATTTCTTCCAGTAACAAGTGCTATCTTTGTTGACACCAGAGCTGCAGGCTTCTCTTTCCAGGGATGAGATTCCTGGAGGAGTTGCAAGTCCTTAGGGTTTATTGTTTCAGTGGTGTCACACTCAAGTGGACAGGCCTAAGTGTTTCCGTTCAAGGGGCAGAGTTCTTAAATAAAATAGCTTGGTTTAAATACCTTTGGCCCTTCAGACAGCTATTTAGATAAACCATGTCTACTATGCAGAGCAACTGAACCATTTCATTTCTGATTACAAAACTAAAATGTAGAGATAAATGTATACTGCTCCATAAATTATTATTTTTTCTCTGTATAAAATATACAAACAAGAATTTTCAGGCTTCAGACTAAAAACACTTTAAAATCATAGCAATAACATGATTCCTAACTATTTTATGTTTTTCATAAAATAAACTCAAACTTCTGTTTTCAGAAATGCCTTCTAAAGTTTGAATCCTCCATGCTTGTGCAGAAATTTAAAATATAAAAAAAACCCAGTGACATGCTTTCTTCTTTTAAATGGGCCTCAATATTAACTGTTGAAGTTATTTATGTCAGAAAGATTCTGAATTACAAGGCCTACTCAGTACATTTGTTTGATCTTGTCCTGTGAACTCACAAATAATAGTATTTTTTAATAATACATCAAAGAGTTAAGATAGTGATTTATATCCTAAAACAAAGTAAAACAAATATAGGAAGTTCTGTGTTTTTCTCTATATTACTCAGTAACCTAAGTTTTCTAAGAACCCAAGTAATCCCTGAGTTACTACAAATGAACACACTATTTATTCACTTATAGTCTTTCCTCTTCTTTATGGAAGATTTTGCTAAATATTCAAATACATTTTATAATATGATTGAGGATTAATACATAATGTTTAACCTAACATTTCTTATTTATTTATCCTGAGTAGTTCATACAATAGAGTTTATTACTCATAAAACTTAATATTGAATGCATTTTTAAGTTTAGATTAACATTAAATGCATACTTTTAAAATTTTATTGTATCAAATGTTTTTGGATTAGAAAATGACCATGAAAAACAATTTGATACAACTCCCACATTTTACTCTTTTTAAAAATTTTATCATCATTTTATTTCTACTTATGTAAGTTTTACCTAATTTGTATGACTTTGTGTCACACAAATTCTAATTGGTCTTATTAATAAAAACCTGGAGCCAGATATGAGGTAAATACTGAAAGATCAGAGGGACAAAGAAGCAAGACATAGCTACTTATTACTTTACCAATTCTTCAGTTGAAAAAAAAGCAGCCAGAATATCCATCTATGCCTGTCTTGTCACTTTCTTCACCTAGACATATATCATTTCCAGTTTCCTCCTCCCAAGTGCTCAGATTACAGGTTATGCCACCACTGCCTGGCTTCTATGATTAAGTAGTGGCTGGCTCTGACCTCTTATCTCCAGGATAGCTTTATGTGTTAGAACATAAACAAAATATCACCACAACTTTGTGCCACACAAGTGCTTGGTCCTCTAGAAATCAAAAGAAGTCACCTTTTTCTCTGGAACATAA
This sequence comes from Phyllotis vaccarum, assembly GCA_033318265.1. Lineage (NCBI taxonomy): Eukaryota > Metazoa > Chordata > Mammalia > Rodentia > Cricetidae > Phyllotis > Phyllotis vaccarum. The sequence continues at coordinate 118,987,422 of JARWLC010000002.1, read as the reverse complement.
CGTGGGTCTTCTGTAAAAACAGCCAGTGGTCTGAATGGTTGAGCTATCTCTCTAGCACCCTCTTTCCAAATTTTATTTTTAGTGTTGGAGTAAATTTAATTTTTAAGTCTAGCTAGTGAAAAAGATTATATAACAGGAAAGAACTTGTATAACAGGACAGATCTTTAAAAGAAGACTATTGCATGAATGACAAAGCACTTTCATGTCTCTGAACAATAGTTCTCCATGATAATCCATATATCTCTCCATTTCTCCTTCCTCCCCCTCTATATATATGTATACAATTTAACTAATCTCTTGATTATTAATACTTTACAATGGAATTGCTATATAAATATTTGTTATGCTGTGTTTTCTAAAATATAGTGATAAGATACAATCTTTCTTACATACTTTTTTTCTGAAAATTTTACATCTATGTTTGGTTGATTTATGCATATAAATCAGAGAAATATTACTGAAACAAATTTCCATTACAAAATTTATTGTACTTTTTAAAATAATTAATTTTAATGTTTGTGTATGTATGTGTGTGTGTTAATATGAGTGCAGGTACATACAAAGACCACAATATGGTGCTGGCACATATACTCCAGGCAAGTCCGATTTACTCATTCCAAAGTCAAGACTGGGTTAGGTGCTCCTCTGCAGGGCCCGGGCTCCAAGGTGCCAGCCCATGCAAAGGAGCACAGTCTAATCCCACCCCTCAAGGCTCCACATACTGCCCATGACAATTGATAGTTTCCTAGCTCCTTTTCCCGATGGATCTCCAATGGCTATTCTTGATTCAGTGAGCTCCCCAGATCTCCAGTTATTGTGGATGCTGTTTTATGCACTAATTCAATGACTTTTGACAACCATTATCTCAGTTGTAAATTGTCACAATTATTTCTTAACTACCCTGTGTGTTTTCTTAAAGTTGTTACTCAGTACCTTGTTGATGGGGTGGTGAATGTGTTCACAGATGGGCCACACTAGTTGACCCACCTTGAGACTTCTTGCTTTTTGGTGGAAGAGAATGGATAGATGGTGATGGGGGAGGCTGAAGGTTGACTGGGAGGGACTGGGAGAGGAAAAATGAGGGGGAAGGGAGACACATAGATAAAATGACATTTTTTATAAAAAATAACAAATTAAATAAATAAAAACAATGTCCATTCTGAATCAACTATTGAACATGTTCTCTGGTATAGGGAGTAATGACCCAGTCAGGAATTTTAAAATGTGCCAAGTCCCTCAAGATAAGCTCTTTGAACAATTCCCAATATTGCAGAAAAGTATGATTGAATTGCCTTGGCCAGAGAGGCATGATCATGAACCCAAAGAATGGGTCTCGTCTGCCAAAGACTTTTGTAGGGCAATGTCTTGATATAAAAATCAACAAAAGCAAAGGCTGAGCATAACCATGTTCTTCTATCAGTTGTGAGCATTGTTGCCATGCATCAGTTAACTTCCAAGTAGAGGTGGGATCTGAATCTTCCTTTAGAATTTGAAGTAGTGGCTTAACCTGCCCTGTACTAAGGCCTAAACTAGGTTGAATTTTATTAATATTTCCTAAAACTTTTTGAAAATCATTAAGAGTTTTTAGTTTATCTATTCCTAACTGTACCTTTTGAGGGCATACCCATGTCTCTAACAATCGTTGACCCAAATATTGATAGAGAAACTGTTGTTACACCTTTTCAGGAGCCACAATTAATTTGTACTTGGCCAGGTAGACTTGTAAATCAGCCAAGACCTCATGTATCTCATCTTGAAATTCCCCTTCCAGAAAAATATTATCCATATAATGAATTATATATAGCTGAGGATAAGCACTGTGAATGGGAGCAATAGCACAGGCCACATACATCTGACATATAGTGGGACTATTTGCCATGCCTTGAGGTAAAACATCCCATCAATATCTTTGATAAGGTTCCTTGTTATTAATAGAAGGGACACTACAGAAAAAGCAATCAGAATCAGAAGGGTAGAGAGGAATAGTAAAAAAAAAACAATCTTTCAGATCAATAACTACCATATGATAGCCTTTAGGAATTTCACCAGTCTAGGAAGCCCAGTTGTGTGGCACCCATAACTTCCATACAATTATTCCCAGATCTTAAGTCCTGCAGCAAGTACCATTTGCCTGATTTCTTTTTTATTACAAAAATAGGAGGATTCCATGGAGAAGTAGAAGGCACAATGTGTCCACCTTGGAGTTGTTCCCTAATTATATCACGAGCAGCCTGGAGTTTTTCCTTTGTGAGGGGCCATTGTTCAATCCAGACAGGTTTATCTGTTATACATTTAGTAGGTACAGTGTGCAGCTGCTCTGCAATGGTTCCTAGGGTAAATTTCCCAAACCTTCATACTGTCCAGGTGATCTGAGGCCTTGTAAATTGTCAGACATAGGTTGAAGATTTTGTAAAAATTTACTGATCCCTCTCCCTGGGACCTATCTCTGGTCTGCCATCCTTCATCTTACTGGCTCAGTTGTCAGTACCACTCCCAAAGCCTGAAGAACATTTCTACCCTACAAGTAAACAGGGAGCTGCGGGGGGATTTAATAAAAGCTCCAGAAGTTTTGGAGATATAAGAGGGATCTAATTACAGTCAGTCTAGGAAGATCAGAGAGTGGTGATTCAAACCTTTAATCCCAACACAGGGAGTATCCTGGGAGTGGTGACCTATGCCCTTAATCCCAACTGAGTCAAAGTCATTTTAGATTACTGAAGGAATTTCAGGCTCCCAAGCAGGAAGTGGTGGGGCCAAGCCTTAACTTACCAAAAGGGTAGTTAAGGCAGGCATAGAAAGACAGAGGGGAGGAAGCCAAGAAAAACCAGGTTGAGGAAGCTGAAAGACAGCTGGGTAAGATCTGATTGTGGTGTTTATTCTCTCTAACATCTCCAACTTTCTCAGAGATCTGTCTCCAAGTCTCATTTATTCATGTGACAGGGAGGTGCTCCAGGACAAAAGGCTTAAAGATTTCTGTTTGCCCTTCCTCATCTTCCCACTGAATTTACTGAGAACTAATTTTGGGAGCATCAGTCATCCATACTCCTTGAAGCATAGTAGTGGATGGCTGAAGTGGCCATGCCAAATGCCAATGTCTTTTTGATGAATCCACCCCTGTATCTGGGAGGCCAGAAAATTTCTTTCCATTAATAATTAAAACTAGCATGGGGTGCATCTCTAGACTGGTCACCCATTACGCAATAGCAGAGCCTGTGGACCCAAAACCCAATGAGTCACAGATGTCTTTCAGGAAAGGGTTATTTGACTGAAGCAAAGGTAAAACCAGTAACTGAGCAATATGAGCTCCCGGGGGGATGACTAGAACCCCCTTTTCAGTTTCTACTATTCTCTTGATTTCTCCTACATAGTGCTGATCTGCCACTCCTGGAAGAACTCTTACTACTTGCATAGAGGCACTGCCCCTTCCTAAAATTATTCCTACTGCTCAAGAGGCAAAGGTCCATAACACTCTGGTGCCCAAAGCCTAAACCCCCACCTGAGAAGTTAGTGCTGCTCTGGAGGAGGAACAGAGGTCCAGTCCTGCACTTCCTAGAGTGTGCTTTGGAGAAGGTCATGAACAGTGTGCTTCTCTGGGGAATAAACCTTATGGGTACACTGGGTGAGGTCATAGTCCTGTACACTTGAGGCTATGGGGCCCAGGGCAGGCCCCTCATCCTGTTTCCAGATGGTGGGAGAGGGTTTCCTTGATTATCTGTTTTATATCTGGGTTCATTTACCCAATAAGCTCCTGTATGACATCAAGGACAAAAATCTGGTCCCTCTCTGTTTCCTGACTGAATAGGTCTAGGGTTGATTTGAATGCCAGGGAATTGTCTTTTAAAATGGCCATTTCCACAACTAAAGCAAGTCTTGGGGTGAACCCCCAGTCTATCTGCCTTGGAGAGAGAGCTGCAGCCAACAGTTGTCTCATGACATGAGTTCCATCAATATCTTTACATAACCTGATATAATTATTTAAATTCTTGCTTCAAAGTAGGTGGATAGCCTCCTTACACCACTTGTTAGCATTTTCATAGTTTAATTGTTTAACTATTGGCATACCTGCTTCTACATTGCCAAAGATTTGACCTGCCAACGAAAACAGTCTTTCTATAAACTTAGAATAGGCCTCCGAGGGACCTTAGAATATCTTAGATAATTGTTCTACAGTTCCTTTACTAGACAATGCTTTGAATGCCTTGGTGGCTCCAGCAGCTATCTGAGCATAAACCCCAGGGTCATAACATGTCTGGGCTCCTATTGTCACATAGGGACCAGCTCCCATAAGCATCTCTACATTCTTTTGGCAATGGCTCACAACAGCATTGCTCTGAGCAGTCTCTGTACAATTTCCTGATATTTCCTTCTCCATAGCAGGTAGTCTACCCCATTGAGAGACAAGCCCTGTATAACTGCATCCAATAACTAGGTGTAAGATTAGAGTCTGTATAGGATTCCACCAGAGCCATGGTAAAAGGAGTGTGAATTGCATAGGACATTACTACTTCTTTAAGTTGCTTAATGTCCTTTAAAGCTAGAGGATTGTTCTGTTGCATCCTATTGCCTTATACATCTGAGATCTCACTACTGGGAAAGCCTGTTGAAAGTCACACTGTATTAAATCCTCTACCTGAATTCTAAGCCTTTTAAAATTCTTCCTCTAAGTTAAGCAAAGCCAAGGTGGCTGGAGCTGAGGTGGCTGTGAACAGGTTGAAGCTCCTAGGGCATGTAAGTCATTCCCTAAAGGATGGTTCTGAGCTCTCACTTTCAGAGTCATCTTTCAACTGTTTGTGCATCTGCATTTGCTCCTCTAATTTTAATTCTTCTTTCTCAAGGGTCTTAGGAGCAGGCTTTTCTATCATACCAAAGTCATTCAAAGAAGCCTGAGACTCCTGTTCCTGAATCTCATCAAAAATTCTCCCAGCCTTGCCCAATTGGCCAATTGTTCCTTCACTTTTACATTAGTACTAAGCGAGGCATCTTTCACAAGACACCAAAGTGAAAATATACCAATAGGGAAGTCCTCTGACCCCTGGAGGTGAAACACCTCTTTCAATCAATTTTAGCATGTTCTTGATCTTGAATGCTAAGCAGGTCAGCTTGCAGGAACCAAGAACTAGTAATCTCTATAGTCTTAACAAATTCCTAAGCAGTTCTGTTTTATTTCGTTTCTTTAATAGTTCTTCCAGTTGATCAGTGAAAATCTGCTGGAACCTTGCAACTCCTATGTTTCAGTTCACCCTCCTCCTATTTCTGAGGGCGACCACTCAGAGATTCCCTGGTACTTGATCTAAAACTCTGGGGACTTCCAATTCAATTCACCCTCTTCATATTAGTTTCTTACCTACTAGCTATTCTGAGAGTGATCTCTCAGGTAACCCCTAGTTTCCAGTCTCTCTGAGGCTTCCACCTGTGATGCCTGCATCATGCAAGCAAGCCTCATATTGAGAAAGGGCCTGGAGATTAACAGACACAAAGAAGAATGCTATTCATTGAATCTCGAGGTGGGGGGAGCCTTATTTACTGGAGTTGCCTTATACTCTCTGAGTAGCCTTGGAAGCTCACAAGCAACACCTGTTCTTCTGACAACTCCTTTGTTCTCTGATAACTTTCAAATACTCTAATTTAAGCACCTGCTTGGGCAATGCTCCAATAATGGAAATAGATTAACTGGATCCAGTAAATACCACAGGCCACAAAATAGTGTTAAGCCCTGGGGGCTGCATGCCAAACTCTACAAGTTGTCATGCCCCTTCTTTATGATTTCAGATTTTGATTTCATCATATGTAATCAGAAAATGGGCCTGTGATATCATCCAAGTTTGTTGGCACAAGGATTTTCAACTTTCTAATTACTGTATATTTGAGAAAGAAATCTTTATTGCAATTAAACCTCTTAGTTTATACCCTAATATACTCCAAAATAACTAGGATTCTACACAGATATATGTGTAATATGCTACCTAGCTTTTATTGATAACTAGCATTATTTGCTTATCTCATCGTATAGACAGCTATAGCTGTGTTCTCCAAAAATATCAGTATTGGAGTAAAAGAAATATGAGTCAAGATTTATAGACCAAATGGCGTATAGAGTGAAACTCAGTCTCAAATGATGAATCAAACTAACATAATAAGGAAAATAACTTCATCACTTTAATGTATGATGTGGGAATGCCTTTCTGTATGCTATGATTCTCAATCTTTAAATAAAGGAGCTATTTTGGGCCATGAAAGGCACCATAGAAGAAGTAGGAGGAGGAATCAGAATAGGTAGGAAAAGCAGGGTGGAGTCAGAGATAGATCGAGCTGAAGCCGCCCAAGGAGCAACAAGTAAGAGTACAGGTGAGCCACAGGCCACATGGCAGACAGATTAATAGAAATGGGTTGATTTAAGATGAAAGAGCTAGATAACAAAGTGCCTGAGCCATAGGCCAAACAGCATAAAGTTAATATAAGAGTCTGAGTCATTTTGGGGGGCCTGAGCAGTGGCTGGGTGGCTAAGGGGTCTCGGGCGGCAGTCCTGTGGGTCCAGGCCCCTGGCCGCCCCAGACCTAGAAACCGCACTACTACAAATGTAAATTGTTTCTGCATGAAGAAAAGGTTTAAAGTTCTGTTTGACTAGGTAGTTTTCAGAAAAAAGTTATTTATGTAAATATTTCTTTAATAAGCAAACAATATATGGAGAAGTCTAATAATTGATCATTTCGTTTTCAAGCAGAAATTAATCCACAAATTGTATTTCTGGAATCTATGGGTTGTCATCTCATAAAATCACTCTGGATATGAGATATTTAGCTCAATTGCTTGCATCAATTTTTAAATAACAATAAAATATGTGATGTTACTTTGTCATACCTTATTCCATACTTTTTGTTGTTTTAGACAAAATTCTTTTTATTTAGCCTTGCTTTTTTAAAAAAAAAAGCCTCATATCACCTCTCTCCTATTAAAACTTTTGACATATGCTCTTTAAAATCTTCCATAAATCCTAATAGTGTATATACAACCAAGATTTCTCAAACTTACTTCTTCCAACTGAATGACGCTTTGATGTAATCATTGTCATAGTCGATAAGATCATTATTTTCAGATAGTATAGTTAAACCTCATTGTTGCTTAAATATAGCATTCAGGATATTGATTTAGTTGACATAGAGTCAGATCTTTAGTTATTTTGTTCTACCTTCCTAATAGCCATGCTTGAAGAACAGAAAACCATAAAGCTTACTTCAGCTCAGAAACCAGTTTGTTTCTGCCATCTGACTCCAAGGACATAAATGTCTGGAACTCATTTCCTCTGCACTGCAAAAGCATCTATGTTTCTTGGTTTTAAGAACCACTCAAAGTTAATTTGCCTAGTTAAGCCTTTACATAACTGTTGAAGTAGAGAAGGATAATTGGGTTCTTGGCAAATCTAATACATTTAATAATTTCTAAACTTGATAAACTTCTAAACATGTGAATACACTTCTAACACATTTTATTTATTTATTAAATTTAACAATGATTTATTATTTCCTTAATGTCTATGGGATTATTTCCTTTATAAAAATGTATTTTCTAGATATACATGTAAGTTTAATAAAATGAAAGTTGATTATAACATATATTTTTGATCATTTAGGAGACAAAATGGTATATTTTTATCCACCCTAATAAAAGAATATTCTATACATCAAAGGTAAAGTTTATTTAACCCATGTTGTTATTGTAAAATCTAACTGTGTTTAAAAACAAAAGTGTGTATATTTATTTGCATAGGAAAAGTAAATATTTCACCAAATATTATATATTTTTGGAAATTTTTATCAGCTATGTTGAAATAATGGAGAAATCCCATTTAACTCTTTCCCCCTTAACTTTCTAGTGTCAGGATAGCTGTTTGCCCACCAAGCTGAAACCCCCCTCGCCCCTCCCTGAGGCCCCTGAAGCTGACTGAGGTTGGCAGAATTTTAGTGACTGTCTGCTCAAGGACTCAAAGCTTTTTTTTTTACAGGATTTCTTAGCTGCATGTAGGATGTGCAGTCTAAACAAAGCTTGCTTCTTGCATTCTTGGGACAAATCGCCCGGTCAGCCTGTTCTGCAAGTAGTGACTCAGGCAAGACCACCCTGAGTAACCATGAGAATTGCCCTCCCCTCACCAGAGTGCTGTATCCCCCTCCCCTACCTAAAGTTCTGTATAAAAATTCTACCCTGAGAACATTCAGGGCTCTTGGCTATCTTCTTGCCTTGAGCCCATTTGCAGATGTAATATATATATTTTTTTTAATCTTGCAAGAAATCTGGGTCTGGGGTCTTCTTTGTTTTGGCTGATAACAATATAATATAACCAGTCATATAATCTATTCAGTGAATTAGAAGCAAACAAAATATATTTGTAGTTTTCTCCAATGTAAATGTGTGTGAAGTAATCACTTTGAGTATCAAATTTATTTCTTCATGAAATTTAAAAATAAATATTACAAGGTAAAGCTTTCTGGGGCTGGAAAATGACACAGTAGTTAAGAATGTGTATTGTCAACCGGCCATTGTGGGAGTGAAAGTCTTTAAACCTAGCTCTCAAGGCAGAGGCAGGACTTTCTCTGAGCTCTAGTACAGCCTGAAAGAGCTGTTCTAGGGCTACACAAACACACACACATACACACACACACACACACAACAACAAAACTTGTCTTTAAAAAGCACAAACAAACAAATAAATAAATATAGTTCTAAGAAGCTCTCCTAAAGTGTATTTCTTATTAGTCTTATTACAGAAATACCTGGAGTCAGGTATGTAGTTGAAAAATTTTGGCCCAACCTATCCCCAAACTCCTGACTTATATTCCTGAACCCTCAAAGAGTCACAAAAGGACATATTAATTACAATATGTTAGGTCTATGGCTCCACCTTATTACTTACTAACTCTTGCACTTTAAGCTAACACCTATATCTTATTTATGTTTAGCCATACAGCTTGGTACCATTTTGCTCAGTGCATTAGTCTCATCATGCTTCCTCTGTGTCTTGCCTCTACTTCCTGTATAACTACTTGACCAATCAGTGTTTTATTAAACTAATATTTACAGTGACAAGTGTTTATAATGTACAAAGATATAATCAACACGTATTTTAGAGTGAAAGCACAAACACCAATGACCTATTACCTCTCCAGACTCTTGGACCAAATGGGTGCTGAGATCTTGTCTCTATGCTTTATATTTCTGTTTCTACCTCACTAGCGCTGGGATTAAAGGCATGAGCCTCCCAAGTGCAGGGATTAAAGGTGTGATCTAATACAGCCAGGTTTTGTTCTCTTTTTAGATAGGTTCAATTTTGAGTAACCCAGTGTGACATTGAATTTCTGATCTTCTTGTTTTCCCCTCAAAATTGCTGGAATTAAAGTGTCTGGCACCACTGCCTGGCCTCAGACATTAACTAGTGGCTAGTCTCACCCTCTGATCCCTAGGCAAGCTTTATTTGTCAGAACACAAACAAAATACTACACAATAATCCATTTGGGCTTCCTGGCTTCTGACTTCCATGGTCACTTCTCTCTCTCTCTCTCTTTCTCTCTCTCTTTCTCTCTCTCTCTCTCTCTCTCTCTCTCTCTCTCACACACACACACACACACACACACACATACACACAAACACACACTCACACACACACACTCACACACATGCCACTAAAAATGAAATATAAAGAAACAAGAAACCATTTTGTCTTTTTCTGCTCTAACCATTTTAATTTATGCTCAAGGAAAGTTTTCAGTTCATTGAATAAAAAAGTGCTTTGTGGATAATAGTTTTCTTTTATTTACTACAACACAAATACTTAGAGTGCTTACAGAGTCTTTTACTGCTGCTATTCTGGTTAAGCAAAGTACAGAACAGTGACTAGACTACTCTCAAAAATAACTTTAATCCTGATGTCAGCCTCATCATGGACCTATTGTTTCCAGTTTCTGGCCTCCATAGATTTTATAGCTACTGTAGAAGAATAACAATATCTTTTATTATCTTTTTTGATCCAATATTAGCATTATATTCCACTCAATTCATTAGAAGTAAAAAGTAATAATTCTTTCTTGGCAGTTAAGAAATATAAGCCTTGATATGCAGGGAATGACCAAAGAGTATTAGATCCTTTTGCCAACTCTGGAAAGGAAAATCACACCAGAGTTTGGAAAATCTTGCCTGGTATTTTCCAGGAACCTAATGAATTATGACAGAGAATGGTGCCAGCCTATAGCATACATGACTGAGTCTGTTTCATTTAAGCCAGTGTATTAATGCACCCCATTCTTCCTAGCTGAATGAGTCTTCCACATAATGGCAAAGCTTAATTCTCATAGAAACCTTGTGTGCATTTTAGATGCCATCTGCAGGGCAGCTGAGAAGTGGCTGAGCTCCTTTGTTCTCACTATATGGTGATATGCCTTAGTTAATAACTGGGAATTCAGGTTGAAAGGAAAAATGAATCCTTCTGATGTCCTTCTCCTTATTGTATCTCAGGCAGTGAGTTCTACCCCCTACTAGGTTTTCCTGGCCTGACCTGTGTTTACCTTTTGTCTCTGCCACTTCCCACCGAGTTATTGATGTACTTCTCTGCCCAGGAATCCCAGCCTCTGTGCAAAATGTTAAATGGACACTACCAGCAAACACAGGCTTTTGCTGTGCTGTATGTAGAGAAGAATGTCCATGGATGGGGCTCTGGATATCCTGGAAAAGCTATGTTTTAGAGTAGCTGAAGAAAAAGGCAAACATTACACATTTTCTTCATACACAGGCTACTTGAAAGCTTTTTCTGTTCCCAGAAAAAAAGACAAAGGTTGCTCTGAACCACAGTCCTATTTACAAAGTTTGAGAAACAGGACCTGAGGAATAGTGGTATAAGCTAACTGCCTAGATTATGCTTCCTGAAATTATGAATTTTGGGTCTTTTCTGATTAAATGGTGTTTATTTGATTTCCCTAAAAGCACTTACCATATTGTTGTGCTTCTTAAAGTGAGAGAAACAAAGGGCAAATATTATAGAAATTATTATGTATTCTACAAAATAGTATTCTTATCTGGCTACATAAAATGTTTTGCTCTCATATAAATATTTATATTTGTCATTTTCATATAATACCACAAAAAGCCTAGAAATTATGTCAGGACATATGTAAAATGAAGTATTCCAGTTGCTATAAGTATTATTTCAAAAATTCATTTTGTACTACTTTAATATTTAAGTAGATATATTAATTTTATGTTATGACATAAAATTAAAATAAAGAATAAGATATAAAATTTGCAATTATGCATCATATAGAACAAATAAAAATATTTGTATATTTTGATAATGAGACTAAGTTTTGTGACCAAATAATTATAAACTATTACATTTTCAAAGTTCAAATACCTGGTCCTTGAGAAATAATTATATTAAGCTACAAACATTCCAATACTTTTTGGTTTCTAAACTATGTAAGTACAATGAAGACAATATTTATAACTCAAGATAGTCTGAATTAAAATTTTTATTAAATATTTGGTCAAAGTTAATCTTTTCTTTTGTCAATGTTTCATTCTGTATAATACCTTTTTGGATAAGGCATAATCTCTTTATTTGGAGTCAAACAGTATAGGATTTCACTTGAAAGAGTTAATATTCACATAGACTCTGGGCTTTATAGAAAACACTGAAATATCTTCAGGAGTGGGCTTATAGACTTTTGAAGCTGTGTTTTTATGTTAATGCCTACCTCTTTTTTCCCCCTTGTTTCCCCTTTTTCTCCCCTTCTTGATCATATTCTGCCAATATTAGTGACTAGATTCTCCTTTAAATAAAATGATGTAGTTATGGAATTTACAATTCTACCAGGAACTGAGTTACCAATTTTCCCTGGATTCCTTATTTGAGATTCTGCAATACATGGATCATTTTAATGTCTGAATGCTTACAAGCAGGAGATAATGCTGATTAATTGAGTAGTGTAGGGTTCACTGGAAGATTTTGCTTAATGAAAATTTGGGAATACTGTGGGAAATTAACATAGTATTATTTAGCTCCTAAAGAGCTGGGATAGGCTGTGTTAGTCTACTGTCCATGGTGTTAGTAGTAGCTATACCTTGAAAATATTCCAGAATTTTATAATGTATATAAGTAAATAAAATTGGGAGCACTACTTTGTTAAAAACAATAATTTTAACAAGATAAAATCACAGCAATATTATTTTAATTTCTAAAACAGAGAAAATGACTATTGGTACAGTGAAATATTTAACCAAATACATTTTGCTAAATGGATAGAATATATTTATTAATTACACTAAAACATCAGTTGAAAGTGAAGCTACATATTTGGGGTGGATATTACTAGTGATAGAATGTAGTTTGACTGTGTAGTCTTTAAAACTATGAACTTTATTGCTTGCCATTATGAAACTAAAAGTGAACTTTCTTTCAATTTGAACTTTTGAAAAAATTTTGGTATTGTACTGCTCATTAGGCTTGTTGTACATATTTAGTTGATTATAAATAGATTCTACATATAATTCATTTCCATCATTATGCTTTTTTTTCCTGAGAAATTTCACTGTAAAGTTTTCTTTATCATCTTGGAGCTAGATGTTAGTTCAGAAAACATTTACAACTTTGTTAAAAATTTGCTATGCCTAATTTATAAGTGTCTCAGGAAACTGAAATTAAGGAATGTATAATAAATTGAGAATTTAAGTTAAAACATTCTTTTAAACTAAAGGCACAATTATAAATGTTATCCACATTGATTGGGAGAAACAAACTCTTTCCTTTAATATAACTGAGTCCATTTTATTTTGCTTATTTTTATTATCATTTTTTCTGAAGAAAAAACAAAACCAGACCTATAACAGAATTAAATATCAATTAATTATATGGCCTCAAAATTTTATGGAAATTTTTTTTCAAGAATGCTGAATATTGAACACTGAAAATATTTATATAAACAGATATCAAAACCTCATAACATATCCATATGTCATAATATATATGTTATATTTTATATATGGGACTACTTTACCAGTTATGCTACAGGATGGGATATACCTATAAAACTATAATAAAACTCCAGGAAAATGTCTTTTTACTAAAAAGTAATTCAATATATGTAGTAATAAGAAAAATTGATTCCTTGAAGAAATTTGCTAAATGAGAAAAGCAAAATCGCTATCTTTCCTTTCCAAAATGGCATGATCCATTTTTAAATGACCCCATTTACAAAGCATAGATTCACATAGCATTTCAGATAGACTTCAGATTCCTATAACCATGACCTATTGGTATTTATCCCATTATCTTTCAGCTTAAATGAGCATTAACCTATATAGAATAAAAAAACCCTCATATTAATATATTACAACTTACAGAAAGATTTTTGAAGCATAAGCATGATGGATGATAAGACTAATCCGCAGCATTTCCATTTGAAAGAAAATGACTAATAATTGATTGGCTTGGATCCAAAGTCACAGTGGGGTACAGAAAGCTGGGAAGTGCCCTCATAAAAATAGAAGCTGTATCAACCAATTGAATTTAATTATATATATGAAGGTGATGATGGAACTAAACTGCCTGTAATTGGACTCCAATTATTCAGCTGGTCTTCCATCAAATTAATTCATCTGAAAGCTTGCCATTGTCCTATGCTCCATGCCTGATTCTGGCTTAATTACTTAACACTGAGGAATCTTGAAACAGTAAATTATTTTGTTTTTATTGCCAATATTGGTTAAGAAAAGTTGTATATAAAATATTAGCATCTGCTTCAGGGACACTTAGAAAAGGGCTTAGAAAATGGCAGAATGAAAATAATCTGTAATCTGTTATTTGTTTTTATTTTTTCATTGCATCAAGAGAGAAACTTCCTAATGAGAGGAGAAAGATCTTCCATTGTTTAATTTATAGAAACAATGTTGGAACTAATAAGCTGCTGGATATGCTACCACGGCCTATGATTTTCCACAGCCAATGTCTTTACAAAGAGGAAGCTGAAGGTTCTTACAATATATTTGTGTGGATTAAACACTAAGTTCAACAGAAAAGAAAAATCTATATGAAAGGAGCAGTGCTAAATAAATTTTTACTCATTTTTAAATGACTCTGAATACTATTTAAGACCATTTAAAAATGATAGTCACTGACTCTTAAGGCTTGCAATATAATCTTCATTGGTTTTTCTCAATTATGTGAGCTGTACAATATAGGTAGGTCACTGAAGAATTAAAGATTTTGTAAAGCAAGATCCCATTGCTTAAATATTCAAGCATAATTGTCATTTTTTTAATATAATAAAAGGGGTTATATATAGCCAGTGGTACTGAAATTGCTGATCCCATTTCAAAACCATCTCTTATCAATGTCATGTAGAGATGGCTCATTTATATTTAAGTGGCTTTATCATGATGCACTTTAATTTGAAAAGAACTGCATTAACAAATTTCATTCTTTGATTCCATGCTCAGTAAGCACTTCAACATGAAGCATCAGTGGAATAATTTTACAACAAAATGATAACTAGAAATGGTTGATTTATTTGTGAGAATAATTATTATTATTTGAAGAAAAATGAAACAATTTCTAAGATTCATAGTGGAGTAAATATTACAGTAATCTTGAAATATATTGCTAAATATACATACAGAAATGACAAAATTTTACTATATAATTTTTAATTATATATTCATATATTGAATGAATACATGAGTATATCTCAGATATTCAAAATGTTGGTCTTGCAAAGCATTTAGAAGTATTAAAGCAAGATACAGTTGTGATTAATTGTAATACTATCATTTTAAGACAATTTTGAGTGACAGAGATGTGAACAGTGTTTCTACATCTTGTTTCAGTAGATGTGTTCATTCAAATTTTTAACATTAACAACAAATCTCTCTACATAGAGTACAATTAATGTAAGAATTCCTATTATTTTTCTATGTTTAGTCCTAAAACAGTGCTGTAAAAACCAGCTCCACTTAAAATTTTGAATGCAAGTCAATGTGTCATTTATTTACATTTTTTCTTATTTAATTCTATACTATTTCAACTTACATAGTAGTTTGTGACAAGACAACCCCCTGATTTGTAAGAAACTATTAATTCAGTAAAGAAATTTGAGCATACTTCCAAATGCTTTGAGATCATATATCAGAGAATATAAACTTTAAGCAGTTGAACAAATGGGGTCCTAAAAGCACACCTGACAAAAATTGTTTCAATGAAATTATGAAGAACAAGATATTTATTAAACTATTTGTCTTTAAACATCACCAAAGAAAAGAAGGTTGAAAAGAATCTGAATATTTTTATTTGCTTTGCTTCAATAATTTTAGGAAGCTCTTTATACTGTATGGCAGCATCACCAAATAAGAGAAAATAATAAAACAATATCTAAGCTCCCATGTTGGGCAGAGTGGTGGGACACTGGTGGTGGTTTGGGAAGATGCTGTCTTTTTACTTAAAATTCTGAGTGATCTCAATTAAACAAATGAACCCACCCACATGTTACAAAACACAAAATGTGTAGATGTTCCCATTTTATAAAACCAGTACAATGAAATAACCAATAATAAGGAAAATGCACCCACAGACTAATTCTTTGCAGCCTCTGTCAATATTAGGCTTATTTTACTACTCAGCCTAAAGAATTGTGAAAAGACTAACTTATCTTTTAATAATTATCCTCCAAAAAAGAGAGTTTCCCCCATACTTCATGGGACTTATCACCCATGTTTCTAAATAATGATTTGCCTTACATTGTGTGTGGTTAAAATCTAAAAAGGAATTATATTTCTGTTTTTTGAATACATTTGTGTAGCACACACTCATTTACTGACATACAAAGAAAGAAAAAAATCCAACTATAAGACAAAGTTTGTCTTAACATTCTTTTCTCCAGCTGAGAAGAGTCATTTTATCGTCTTTAATTTAGTCCTCTGGGCCCTAGAAAATGAATGTTTCCTTGAGACACAGGAACAAATGTTGTATTTGATGGTTGTGTTTAATTCCAACACTTGAACTGGAGGTAGGGACATCAGAATCTCAAAGTCATCCTTGGTTGCAGAGAAATTGTAAGACCAGTCTTGGAAGGGATTCATAATTCCTTATGTCGAAAAGAGCCATAAAATTAATAACAAAATGGTAAAACAAAATGATAACTAGAAAACCTACTCATAATAAAAGTGGTAGTTATTAATACCACAGTGGACTCTGCCTGTATCCACTGCTTGAGCAATCTTTGTGAGCGAAGAATGAAAAGTCTAGAAGCTGAAACTATTGCTCAAAGGCTTTAGCACTTTTGTTGCATAACACAGATCATATTTTATGACCTCATATTCAAAAGAAGTTCTTTAAGTGTGTTGATTCCTTCCTGTGCATAGCTACTGTTGCGGCCTGTCCGTTCCTGCTGTGCTGTTTAAAATATTGACTTGTGTATGTTTAAGGTTTGTGTTGGCCATCTTACTAATACTAACATTCAAAAGCACAGTGGTACAACTATCATTGTGATAACAAAATATCTGAGCATAGTAGCATCAGTTCACAGATACTTTAATCATTAAGGTGAAAGTGTCAATCATTCCCTGTGTGTAAGTTTTAGCTTAAAATAAAAGAAGTTCTGCATCTGGACTAAATTGCTAGCTGGTGCCACTCTTGTTAGACAGTTACTATAAAAATGAAATTTTGATCAAGAGAAGAAGGTAACAGAGATATATATTCTACCCAGTACTACTGGGTAGTTCAAAAAAGAAAAGTAGAAAAATCTGAGTTCTTTGATAATGGAAAAAAAGATATCTGATTCTTTTTACATAGTTCTAAGTCATATTGAACAAAATAAAATAGGGGAAATGTAGGCTCTGTTCTGACAGGATCTTGCTAATGAGCAGTGGGATTCTTTTGCACATCACATCTAAAGTAGCATAAGATTTGCCCATGCTGGGTACCAAATTGGAAGAATGTAGACTATAGAAATCACAAGGTGGAAGCAGAAGTATTGGCATAGCAGTGTCAGCTTCTGGGCTCTTGAAATAAATTTTATAGGTCCTACATGAATGTCTCAACAAGTTGACTTTATTATTGGTGGATGTTTGCAGCAAAAATCATTCATCCTCCACTCTCATAGCTTAGAGCATCCTTGTTCCTGTAACTACTACAGAGATGATTTATTCTTAATAAAAATATAGCAAGAGAATCTATGAAATATTCACTTTCAATGAAAGTTTGCTAAGTGAAAGTTTAAGTTGCAAAAGAAAGCCAAATTTCTTCAGTGGTCAGCTTGCTCTGGAATTGAGCAATGATCAAGAAACTGACTTATGAGAAGCCGAAACATCTGAAGTTACAATTTGCTGGTAATCAAGTGAGAGTAGCTGGCTTTCCCTAAATCATTCATTCATTAGTCCTATGTTTTGTCAAATTCTTTGACAGCAGTTTATTAAGCACCCACCAGGTGGCTCATGAGACAACAGTTACATAGACATAGAGAGGACTATGAAGAAATTGTATGTAATGTGCCAGTGCATAGACTCATAAATACATTCCATAAATGCTGATGATCTTTTACATTGATAGCAGTTTTCTGTCTTGTAATATAATCTTAACAGCACAAAATGATACCTTCTACTGTTTATTTTTTTATTTTTAACAAATAGCTGCTTAACTTAATAAATCAATTTTATTATATGCTTGGAAGAAGATAATTGTCAAGAAATAAAGAATATGAATCAGTTTAATTTTGGGATGAGCTAGCTAAACATAAAGAAGTTGTCTAAGGTAAATCTGTTGGAAGAATAACCTTTTATTATTTTTGAGATTGCAATTTTAATTACAATGTTATTTCCTTCCATTTTCTCTATTAAAATGCTCCTATAAGCCCTCCCCTTCTCTCTTTCACATTTATGGCCAGGAGTCTCTCTTCTTCATAACTCCTAAAAACTATATAAATTGGATATTAAATACTAGTAAGTAGTGAGTTATAATTCAAATTCAAATCTATCAAGTTCAATAGTATATATAAGTATAATGTTTTTAAGATATAAAATGAGGGTGATTTTTTGTTACTATGAATAAATGACATATAGTATGGCAGTTTGTAAAGAATAGTTGTTTATTCTAAGTTCTGGAGGCTAGGCAGCTCAAGGTAAAGGGAGGCAGTCTGACAGTAGCTTTCTTGCTGGTGGAGTCAGTGGAGCGTCAAGGACACAAAAGGATGTCACACAATGATGAAGGCTCAAATAGGAATAAATCAGCAGCTAACTTATGTACATACCAGGGTCCATATGACCTAGAATCCATGTATCTGTGATGCTATTCATGGATTAACACATTTATAGGGCAAAACTTTAGAGACTTATGCCTCTTTAAGGTCCCACCAGGTCTCACCTCTGACACTTCATTATGATGAGATAGTACTCCAACATTAGCCTCTGTGGAAATGTACAAAGACTATAATTTTCATGTTTTAGAGACAGAAAACACCAAGAAATGAGGATAGTGTGAAAACTGTGAGCAACTAGTGACCACCACTCCAACACACACACACACACACACACACACACACACACACACACACACACAAAACCACACCTAAACACCTAAGCCAGAACAAGGACACAAGCAAATTTGAGATCAAAATGAGCAAATTAGAGATCAAAAGTGGAATATGTGAGGATGTGAGGGGTGGGAGCGGGACTGACATTACTTTAGTCTATGAAGGGAGAGATCTTGAACAGAGGTTATGGTAAGCATATTGTGTTGATAATTTTTTTTGTGTTCTAGCAAATAAAGCTTTTCTGGAGATCAGAGGGCTAGGCCAGCCACTAGATTAACCTTAGAGGCCAGGCAGTGGTAGCTCACACCTTTAATCCCAAAAATAGGGAGGGGGAGACAGGACTATCAAGTGAGTGATGACAAGATCTCAGCCCATTCAGTCTGAGGATTCCTAAAATAGGATCTCTCTATGCAGTTGAGGAGTTGGTGAGGTGCTCCTTTGTTTCTCTAATATTTCAGTATTTATTCCTGTATCTGGCTCCAGATTTTTATTATTAAAACCAATTAGGATTTGTGCTATAGCATATTTTACTAATCTCATGTAGTCTATTACTAGTCAGAGGGAACCATGCTATGTCAATCTATGATACTTGTTACTCCTAGTGACATTCAATGCTGCAGAAACTACACAGATCAGGAAGTTCACTGTCAGTACTCAAACAGAGACTGTAATGGTTTCTTAAATTTCTTAAGAATGCTGAAGAGGGACATAATGCTGCTGTTTGGATCTGAACATACAGAAACATAATTGAAGTCAAGGTACATTAGTGTGCACTGGTTCTAACAGTAGCTGAATTTAGAAAAGGAAAACCAGGAGACAATTTTAGAAACAGAGAAATAAGAAAATATGTAGTAATTACTGTAGTACAGACAGTTAAATATCTGTGCCAATAGATATTCATATAATAGCATAAGAAAAATATTTCAATTGCCTTAGATAATAAATATATATAAAAATTAGTAATAATAAAGAATTAAAAATTTAATTAATATGAACTTGTTCTAATGAAGGATTATATTAAATTAGTTCTCATAACCATTATTTCTCTATTTTGCAAATTTCAAACATGAAAAACAAATTATTTTACCTGTTAATAAATTTACACAGAAATTTACTGTTTGAAAAATGCTACTCAACACAATTTGTTAACAAATATTATTCTTCATTTAGTGATTAGCTCTTTATATAATTTACAATTAAAAACTAATATCCATTCTGAAAGAGGTAGATTTTAACTTATTTTCTATACAAGACCTCATGGGTACATTAGTTGTGGCAGAAGGATTCTATTCACATAGTCTCTAATTCTGCATTTTACTTAGTTAAATAGTGAACAATGAATAATATAGTTAAATCAGAAGAATTTCAGAGAAGGAGAGAATAGCAGTGAGAGTCAATGCTTGGCATCATTATAGACAGAAACAACTCTTCCACTCTGTACTCAGTGTTAATCAGACAAATTTTCTCAAAATATAAATTCTTATTATGGAAATGCTTGCATTCCCCTATATAACCTGACCCTCAACTATGTAGTCTAAGTCATCATTGAACTGGCTGTAACTCTCATAATATGTTTATATCTTTTGTTACAGCAGTTTCCAATGAACAACCTGTTTCTCTTTCTCCCAAATGCAATAACTTTGAGAGAATATTTTTTTCATTTGACTTGCAAAATGAAATAATGTGAAGAGAATGTATTGCACTGGGCCAGGTGAAGTTAAAAACATCTATTATATAACATTTGACATGAAACAATTTGATACCAATGGAGAACTGCTGTGTTTTCCTGATCCACTGAGTGTTTGCTTTAGTGAGTACTAAAGACAGTATTTTGATGTATTATTCACTAGTACCCCATATGACAGATCCATGCTAGCATTTATTACAGATTCTTGTCTCATTGCACCCTGAGCACTGCTTAATCCCTGCCTCCCTTTCAATGTCAGGGGAAACTGAAATTTGTTTCCAAAGAAATTTTATGTTGCTGGTGAGATGTACCTTCTCAAATCAAATAGAAATGTTGAAGAAATATCCTTCTGATGTGACTTTGTATTACATAAGATAATTTAGAGCATAAAATAAGACTTTCTTACTGGCCTCCACATTGTCATCTGTCATAACACAGAGTCCATGAGAAAGATCACATGGCAGGATGTCAGAAGAACACAAGCTCTAAGAGCTAAAGGCTTCAGGCCCATTACTACATCAAGGAATTGTAGTCTGCTAAAGCAACAACAGTTTGAAAAGAACTCTGAGGGCCTCATAAAATCATATATTCTCAGCACCTAGACCAGTAGCTTTGAAGTAGTGCATACATGTGAACTGTATGCATACTTATCATCACAAAAAGCTGATGTCATAAAAGTGCATACTTCCAAGATACAATTTTAGAAAATTGCTTCAGAGAAATGAGAAATTGGAGGTCTCATCATTACAAACAACAACTTCAGCTACTGGAAGTCCTGAGCTATTTGTCTATGTACTCATGGCAGTCCTACCGTGGACATCCCTACCCTTCATGGAATCACTTTAGTTCAGTTGTTATTTTCTATGAATTCTTTGCTGTTGTAGTGTGGACTTTTGGCTAAGATCAGAGTATTGCTAAGCAGAGGCATTCGAGCAATGAATTATGGACATCAAAAGACATTTGGCCATAATTATACAAAATAGTTTTTTTTTTAACTCTGTTTAAGTGCTTATCTACTATTTAAAGCAATGTAAATCCATGCCTGAGTAATCACTTAAAATTATGAATTATCATTCATTAAAATTCTAGGCCAAGCATAATCATATTTCAATTTTTTTTTTTACTATTTATAGTTCCTCAGATCAAGGTTATCATAAAGTGGAGAGTTAGTATATTATTATAGGTTATTGTGAATAATTATTTGTTAGAAATTATCAATAGCTCTAGTTTCCCCAAAATAAATTAAGTTAGAATTTGAAAGATCTACATAATGGCCTTTGCTGTGTTGACCTTGAGCCATAAATCACTCTTACTGTGTCTGAGTGATGAGTGAAGGAGAACTCAAAACCAAAGATCACAGAAGTGTTTCTGAATCGTATTACCTCCAAAGAGGAGAGCTTCAACTTCACCACAGCCACATCAGGATCCATCTTAACCCATAATTCCTAAGGGCTATCCTCTCCATAGACAGTTCAGTGACAACCCAATACTCTCAGAAGACTGAAAAAAAAAGATCAATGAATTTGAAGATAGGACTGTTTCTCCCAGTGATACGATATAGATGTCACGGAAGTGAAAATGAAGTACATTTCTCAATGGCACAATAATCAATAATATAGCCTCTTTACATTCACGAAACAAAGCAGAGTCAAAACCAAGCCAACAGTCCCCCAAAAAATATATATATAAAACACAAATGAGCCACAGGCCACATAGCAAACAAATTAATAAAAATAAGTTAAATTAAAATATAAAAACTAACTAATAATGTGCCTAAGCCATAAACCAAACAACATAAACTTAATATAAGTGTCTAAAAGTTTCAAAGAGCCTGATCAGCAGTGGGAGGCTAAAAGGTTTAGGGCTGAAGGTCTGGCCGCCTGAGACCAAAAAAACCTCATTACAACACCATACCATGATATTTTCCATACTGCAAGTTGTTTATATACTTCTTCCTTATACCCATAATCCTTTTCTAAAACACTAAGCTTCCTGAAAATGGCTCAGTTTTTAAATCCATGCATATTACTGCAGCAACGGAAGCCAAAACTGTCAAGATATTCATGCAGTAAGATAAAGTAGTAAATAAAATATAGCACGGAAATGAGGATAGTCCCTGTGTTCTTGGCTCTGTGCCTCCACATCCAGCTAATTCCATACTGTTGAGGGCACAAAATGTATGCTGTCAATGAATGTATAGCACATCCCTATTAAAGCAGAAAAGCTACTCCATTTTCTACCCTCTCATCCTCAGATCACTGATGAGAATCATTCTGTCCTAGGCTTCTGGGAATAAACTGAGGCTAAATGAGAATCCCTCTAGAGATGAGATGTTCAGTTTTTTCACATTGTGTATGATTGTTTGTTCTCTTTAAAATTATTTGTAATAGAAAAATCTTTTAGTTATACAGACTACTTCAAGGTTTTCAGAGGGAAAAAGTTGTGGTAGTAAATCTTACTTAAAATAAGTCAGACAAAAATAGATGATAAATGCATAGATAATCAAAAAGCAAGAACCTATCTCCTGTTCTTTTTTCACAGAAAGTCATAGTGCTGAGGAATGTGTGAAACTACCAATTTTCACCTTCCAAGCACTCACTTGAAAACTTAGTTTTTGCAATTATTACAAAATTTAATCCAAGTTATAATACATCAACCAGTAAAAAAAAATTAAATAGTGCTTTTATGAGAATACTAATGTGACTTATGGAATATGCTAAAATAACACATGATAGTTTCTCCAATGAATTATTTGAAAATGGAATTACATTTCAAATACAATTAAGATAGAGTAACTAAATTACCTTAACTGCCATTCTAAAGTGACTAATTGATTCAAGATTTATCAACATTGTCATTAGTCATGCACATTTGTCTTGTCTGGAATGTTTCTTCTTGTGTTCTTCATCTTCACAGAATTTGTTTCCATTTTTACTGTAAAGAGGAGATGAGTCTTTCACATGCACACCTTTCATGATGTGGTACACTTCAGATCTATTTACACACACACACACTTTGGAGTTCACGCAAAATCTGTATGCTTATTTTCAGGGACAAAGTCAAGAAATATCATCTCTCTGCTTCTTGCATGTTCCCCTGCAGAATTACTTCATTTCTAGTAGAATATTTTCTATCTTGAAAGACATGTTGTTTTGGTCTATCACACTTTATGCTTAATTGTGTAATAGTGATGGGATAAGAAGGGAGAAAAGAAGTAGAGGAAACAGTTAATAAGTCAGTTAAAAATGTCTGTGCTAAGCTACCTGGGCTTCACCACCCCTCTGCCTACCTTGGCATGTAACATATCGCTTGTTGTTGTCATTTTATTATTTACAGTCAATTTATTATGCTCCCACAATGTTCACAGCAATGCCATAACATCTGATACTCTGGATCACAAACTGATTAATTCCTGCAGATCAGACAATAAGATTATGGATAACTTGAAATTTTATAGGTAAATTTAAAGTATATATTGCTGAGTGATGTTTAAGATCTTCCTTAAAATACCCTATTTCTTCCTTATTTAGATTAGACACTATAAAATATTTTTATTAGTAAGTATATATTGTTACACTTTTTGTGTATAGGTATTAATATATGTCAACCCATTATTTGTGTATTAGAATAATATATCACTTAAATACATATAATGTTTAAAACAAAATTATATTTCTGATTCTAAAATATTTATCTATTGTCTACACATACATTCTTACATATGTACATAACATGCATATGAGCCTTTAAAAAACAATTTTGGCATACAAAAAATAATTCTTTTTTAAGTCATATTATTCCTGATGTGCCGCAAACTTGTTCAACAAAAGGTGACTATCTTCTCTAGGCTAATGAAATAATGTACTCGCAATTTGTGTCACTGAGTGCTTCAGGGTTTATCCTGAACTTTTCAACTCCTTTATACATCTTGCCTAAGTTTAAAGCTTTAGGGACAACATTTCTGCCCAGATGAGCCACAGCAGAAGAAAATTCTTTAAAAAACAGGTATTTGGTTACCAATATTAAAGACATTTATAAAGTAATTTGTAGAATGAACAGAGCTTATATTGGAAAAGTCAGTATGTAAAGTAATCTCTTTAGATGAACATAGAAACAGATTATATACTTTCTTCATATTTGAAGAATTATTGTGTTGATTGAAAATTTGGCAAACATCCGAAGAAAACATGTTGGAAGATTTTTAACAAAATTCAAACGAATTAACATATATGGTCCATTGTTTTTCTTAAATGTATACTCTCCAGGTTTTGTTATATGGCATGTTTAATATTGCTATTGCATAAAAAAACTTTTAGGATTAAAATGAGCAGGATTAGGTAAATACTGGGAGTGGAAAATATATCTACTTATTAATACCACTGCTTTAATATTTATGATCTGTCTATGATACAGCACCACTTCTACAAACTTGCAAAATATTAGGCTCTTAGTGTTTCTTAAGATACTATCTGCTCAAACATTCTGAAATGTAACATTATAAAGTGAGAATAATCAATCTTTTTTGTCTACTTGTCTACTGGATGGTTTGTGGAATAGACGTAGCACCTCAATCTTTTTTTTTTTTTTTGGATTAAGCTTTTTTTAATTGAGTTAGGTCATTTGAATAACGTGATAACCCAAACTTTCCAAATGTTATTCTTTCATAACAGATACCCCTTTTAAGTTAGGAATGTTTGAACAAAAGGCTCTTACATTTAAAAAGTCTAAAACTCTCAGATTCTGGTGGAAGCCTTGGCTAACCTCCTGAAGTATTTCACTCCCAGGATATTCCTGGTGATTTCCCTGGAGTTATGCTATGGCTTCCATAAAAAGAGGTGTTTTTTTTTTCATTTATCCAAAATGCTTTCAAAATCCACTGTGTGGTAATAGGTTGAAAGAGCAGAAGCCTTTACACATCTGCATCCTCCAAGGACTACTGCTAAAAATTTATAGATCTGCTGTTGTGCTTGGTTCATAACACCAATATCTTTGTTAAACTATCCTTGAAAAAAGCAATCATGAAACCTCAGGACCTGAAACTTGGGGCATTCTAAGCAGTCTGCTTTTTTTTAACTCCATAAGGAAAAACTGGACCCTTGCACTTAGAGTTGAAGGTAAAATTTCAAGTTTAGAATCTAATCTAGCTAAGAACTCAATGTTAAATATTTTCTTTAGCAGATCTTCTGGAAAATATTCAAGTGTGGCCAAAGCAAAATCAAAAACACTAACATAATAGGATCCAATGTACCTACATAAGAAATAAGACGCTGGACACATGTTCCAAAAAACTCATCCCTTTGAGGTGGATCATAGTTCAAAATGCTGAATTGAAGAATAATAGCAAGGACTGAAAAGAGATGAATCTTTTTGATTGGCTGAACTACCATAGATGTTATCCTATCACGTAGCAAAGTGCTGAGGTAGTTGGCTTTGGAAAGAAAAGATGCGATCTTTGCAGTGTTGGTGGAATGCATTTGATCCACAAAGTGCTGTAAAGCAGCAACTGATTTTTGGGCCAATGATTCATGAAGCCAGTCTCCTTTCAAAGATTTTAGCTCCTCTCACATTTGATCCAAGCTGTTGCTTTTTGTAATGTAAGGTGTCCCTAAGGATCTATGTTTTGAGGCAGGTCCAGTTGCTTTCTCGTTGTGCTAGCCAAGCATATGTGATCATTCTGAATCCACCACTTGAGAGATACTATAAAATCACTCAGTTCCTTCAAGTCACACTGTGGGAAAACTGCTTCAATTAGGGGCACCACTTAGGATTGTAGTGAGGGAACTGAAGCATGAAAAGAACATACCAGAAAGGAAATCTCCCTTTGTGTGATGCTGCCTTCCAAACAATTGAGGGAGGCAGGGAGAAAGGGAAGGAGGGACAGAGGGAAGGAAGTAGGGAGCAAAAGAACAAAAGAATGAGAGAAGGAAGGGAAAAATGGGGAAAGGATGAAAAAAGAAAAACATCAAATGGAAAAGAATGCAGAATATAGAGTCCAGCAAAGAAGAGAATATTTTATTTTATTTTATTCAGGATTGACAATAACAAGGCATTATAACATAGTGAAAAGGTCAAAGGATAATCTGAGTTTTTGTAATAGTTTACTAAGAAGATACTGGTGGGCAGAACAGGGATTGGTACTTGAAGAGTTGTAGAAAATGCACCTGCTAGACTGATGAGCTTAGGAGAGCAAGTATTTATTCGAAGTTTATGGCAGGTTTGGGACTGTTATTGATGAAGTAACCTATGACATGATAATCAAAATGTGTGTATATAGAATGATGAATTACAAAAAAGTATTACAAGCATAGAAATAGAACATGACTATATTGCTTATTCTAGTAAATAAAAAAAAATCAACAACCTCGTTCACATCCTGCCCTTTTCCTCACTACATTTAGAATTTTATCAGTTTCACTTCCTCTCCAATACAAATTTCTTAGTGCTAATAATTACAATCTCTCATTTCTCATACAGTATATTACTAGTTAATATTTAAATATAAAAATAAAACTTTGTAAGTTTTAAAGTCTTTGCCATAATGATTATTTTTTATACTTAGTATTTCTCTGTGTAGCCCTGGCTCTCTTGAGACTTTGTCTAGAAGGTAAGGCTGGCTTTGAACTCAGATATTTGTCTATTTCTCCCTCCCAATTGCTGGTAATAAAGGTATGCAACACAATGTGCCATTAATAATTGATTTTTAAATACAAATATTAACTATTATTATGAACTTACAGCTTACCAACAGATCTGTATCCCTAACTCTGCTCCTTTCCCCAAAACACGTTTCCAGATGAGTCATCACATTTGGAATCTGGCATTATCATCAAATGATTTCTGATCTTTTGCAATATTTTCTGAATTCTGTCTCAACAATATGGTTGCCCACACAGACCTGTAAAGACCATACCAGGGAACATAAATGAAAGAAAAATTCACAGTGCTCCACTCTCAGATGACAAGTTATGGCAGTCAATGGCTGGTGAGGAAGTCAGAACTAGTGCTTTGTCTTTATTTCAGAGGAACTACCTCAGTCCCAAATGGTGTTTTAAATGTACTCTTATGCATAGTCTTTTCTTCTAACAATTAGTTTAAATGGTAAAATTTTATTTTTTACAATTGTATTTCTTTATTTAATGTATATGAATAAAAATATGTAATAAGCTACATATGTATACATTAAATGCATGAATACATTGAAAAGGGCAGAATATGGTGTTGAATCCCCTTGAGAAAACATTTGAAAGAACTGCCAATCATCATGTGGATTCTGGAAATAAAACCTGAGTCCTTTGCAAGAGCATCAAATGTTCTTGGCCACTAAGGCACCTCTCTTGTGAAAGTACCTCCCTTGTAAGGTACCTCTTTGTAAAAGATTTTCAATTACTTCATAGTTTAATGTTAAGACAGTTTTTATGGTATGATTCTCTAAAGAAATGTCAAAAGCTTTTACAAACCGTTTTCATTTATTCTGATCAAATTAATGACTACATTTTCTATTACATATATAATCTGTGCTCACTTAACCTTTAAAGTACAAATGTCACATATAATCTAAGTCACTGAATAAATTCTAGTAATTAATATTTCAGATATAAACTTAGAATAAAGATTATTTGAACACTTGCTTATCAATATTTTGTTTACTAATCATTTTACATTTTATTTTTTTCTTTGTAAATAATATGCTTAATAATAAGGTGCTTAGTTTACATCTCATTATTTTCATAGCATATCTTTCTCTTTTTTCTTAGTAACTGCAGATTATTTTTTGATAATTTTATACATGTGTATACTCCCAGTCTCTACTGCCATTGCTTCTTGTACTGCCTCTTGCCATCTTTACTTCCCAATGTCAAGTCTTTTTGTTGTTTTTAATGGCTGTTATTTCAAGAACAGACATAGTATAATTAATTGTTGAATTCTATTTTATGTTATATATTGCATGAATTAATACTGATCTGTTTTAACTACTCATTACTTAAATTATCTATGTGAATATTATGTTTGTCCACAAACAGCAAACTCTGATTACTTACAAAAATGTTAATAATAAATCTTCAGGCTGCTGTGATCACCCACTAAGGTGAAAATACTGCATCAGTGTATGAGAGGTGAAGTTTCTACTGCCTAACATGGAGTTCAATGTCATACAAGGTGAAGTCATTGAAAACTAAGTTGTTAGAGATTCATGCTGTCCATCAATGTACTTTATTCAAATGTACCATTTAATTTTGTTTATTTCTTTAAAATGAGTTATAGTAGGCAATCCTATGTATCATTGATACACTTGATTTTTGGTTAATTACCTGTTTATCTCAAAGATTTCTCTGCTAATAAATATAAAGCAAATAACAGAATATCATGTGAGACATATAATATACAAAGGAAGAAATTATTGGGACTGTAATGTTGAAGAGGATGAGAAATCAATTGTGTTTAAAAGAAAAAAAAACAATAATAATACTTTAATTAGCCTTGTCATAAAAGTCTGAGTGTCTGCTCAAAATAAAACTTCAAAATTCATAATCTTGTATTTTGTAGTGGCCAAGTGATAGTCCCTGAAAGTGGTCACTGTCATGCTGTGTCCATCATAGTGTATAAAGGATGGCATGGATAAAAAGCAGTTAGTGTCAGTAGTAACTAAACCTGATATGTGCAGTGATGAAGTGTGTGAACACATACCTTTACACATAAATTTGAATGTTATGAGTCAATACATTTTATCTAATTGTAAAATAGTAATTTCTCTGTGAGAAAATAGTCCTCTTGGGTAATTAATAATACCCTTTCTTCCTTTTCAAAATCTGCATTATAAGGTATCATTGTGCCAGATCATGATAACAACATATACAAAGTGGGGAAATTTGGAATAAAATTCTAGCCACACCTTATAATAACCAAGAACTAATAAACTTGGAGTCCAAAGTTTACGCTTAATAATGAAATTCATAATTTATTTTCACACAAGGCACAAATCTATTCATAGGTTGTCATTCCAGAAGAAGTAAATATCAACTTATATTCATGAGTAATATAAATGTAATCAGTGGGATACCCAAAGATGAGAGTTCAAAGCCACCTTTCTGTGAGAATCAGGTTCAAAATCATACTTGGATTGTGCTGACACAGGGACTTTCAGATACCACGTGTTAACATTTGGTTATATGTAAACTAGAACACAATACAAAACATAAAATTTGAGAGGACTTTTAAAAGTGTTGTTCATATACCATAAATTAAGTATTGTTGATACAATACACCTGACAAAACCAAGCCAAACAAAACTAAACCAACCAACCAAACAAACAAAAAAAAAAACTTCAATGAGGAAAGTAAAATATTTTTTTATGTAACATCATGCTTTCATTTTGAGAGGAAAGGGATATATCCTTTTGATTTTTTTTTTGTCTTAGGTTTTAACATAGCATTTCATTTTCAAACTATCATTCATTTATACAATATAGGAACCAAAGAAGTATATACTATGCTACTATTATATTTCAAGAAAAACTGAGGCTCCAAACCCATGTAATTTACTATCCTGCTGCATCCAGTTTACAAAGTATAGTTTTAAATGAATGGGATTTATACATTATAAAGCATAATAACCTTGATGTATTGAATAGAATTATTTTTATCTTGTAAGTTTTTAATCTGAGTTGTTCCACTCATGCTAAATGGTTTGATAGTTACCACAATAACCACATAAGCATATGTAAAAATATCTAGTCTATTTGAAGTAAGTCAACTAAGAAAGTAAAGAACATATATTTCTAGTTGTCCCTATATTATTTAATTGACTTGTATAAGATGTCTTTCCTCCCATTTGCTGATTCAGTCTCTACTAAAGTGATTGTTGCAACCTTGTTTAATCTTTCCTTTTCCAAAAAATCTTAGAATCGTCTTTTGCAGATCTCTGTGTGAACTCCACATTGCATTTTCATCCTTCATGATCGAGCTTCCTTCACACGCATATGAACTGATCCATTTCTTTCAAAGGCCAACCAATGCTCATGCCCAAGTAAGAAAAGTAAAACTAACCTATACAAAGAGCAATACGGGCAGAAAGTGCAGATGTTTCTACTTAAACCTGGTACCATAGTTGTTATTGCACAATTGAGGATTATGATGAACTCTCCCATGGTGATTTTTTTACTAAATCATAAAACTCTTCTTTCTTTTAGTCTAAGATTTCATCTACCAAATGGTATAACAAAAATTGTAGGAACAAACCTGGTAGCAGATGGGAGGAAGTTCAAACACAGGTCAGCATACAGCCTAACTGAGCTAAGAGTTCTGCATCTTTCGCCTAAATTAAACAAGCATTAAAATCCAAGCACGCTGATGAGAAATGACAGTTCTGAGCCTTGTACACAAACAGCATACAGATTGTGGACAGGGTGTTACCTCACAGATGTGATGTCTTCTGAAAGCTCTGACAAAAACTTGCAAAAATAAAACACAAAAAGTTCAAGGCTATCACCCCTTGCCCCAAAGCTTCAGATGAGCTAAGTGGGTAGGAAAATGTCCTTACAGTGAACTCATTATAGACTATAAAATTTATACAGTTTGTAAAGAAGTATTTTATGTGATACCTTTTTCTGATAAGGGCTCTGGGTGACAGTGTGATGGAGTATTCAAGGGGCATGGGGCAGAATTGTCTAGTGTTTCAGATGGCCTTGAAGCTGAGTTTACTACTTATTTTGTGCTTGATGCCTTGTTATATTACTTAAGTTATTTTCAAGTATCATTAGTTTTCTGTTAAATTGAATTAAAGCTAAACATTAAGAGATAAAAGTCAGTCTCTCTAACCCAAATTATACTTGAATCAACAGTTGTAATATTTCTACTTAACTTTCTTTAGGCACAATATTGAATTTGCTCTGTAGCAAGCCACAGTAATTGAGAAGGGTGAATGAAACTTCGGATAAATGTTGAATTGACAGTATGAACTCAATGTCAATTACAGTATTCATGATCTGTATTAAAATAATTAAAGCATTAGTACTAAGTATTTTATTATGTGCTATGTCTTTGGAAAATGGACTTGGACATTGTGGTCTTCTAAATGAATTCTATATTTGTCTTTCTCATACCATCAGCTGCTTCTCCCTTTGATAACTGAATCACAAAATAAGAGCCCAAAGTTATGATACGAGTTATTCATTGTGTCATAACTGTGGAACATTAAACAATATTTTATTTGAGTTAATTAAAGCTAAATATAAACACAACTTATCTTAATGTCCCTTACTGAAATTTAGTATAATTGTCTTGTGTTTGGTTTATTTTAACCCTAGATTTTAGAGTTTATTATAAATCCTATACTTTAGACTTTAAGAAGATTAAGCAGTTTGCAACCTGTGGGTTGTGACTCCTTTGGGGTTAAATGACCCTTTTAGAGGGATCTCATATCAGATATTTTGCCTATTAGACATTATGATTAAAAGCAGTAGCAAAATTAGAGTTGTGAAGAAGCAAGGAAAATAATTGTGTTTGCTAGTCACCACTGTATTTACGGGTCTGAATTTGGAAGCTTGAGAACCTCCTTTTTAGATATATGTTCAAAACAATTTTTTAAAGGGCTGCATTTAAAGTTTCTTTTAAACTTCTGAGGTGTTGGATAGCAAACATTTGAGTTGGAAAGTCTTTCTTAAGATACCTGTTTTGAAATTAACATTATTTATAGATTTTCTAGACTAAATTACTCTGTTAATGCTAAGGGCTTTCTTACCACTCAGTGAATCTGGACTAGAAATGATTCCAAATAATGAGCATGTTTTCGAAAGTAATAAATTCATACATTTTTTTCTTTTGTGGTTTTTCATTAATTATAATATCGAGATATAGGAGTTCCTTGGGAAGAACAATGCTTCTATTGAAAAGACCATAAAGGAATTGATGGAGAGATTTTAACTCTGGGGAACCTTCATGTTACAGTGGCACCAGGAAACATTTCTATATGTTACAGAGAGCTCAGGCAGCATTTATGCAGTGAGTTAATCATTTAGTTTGGGGCAGTTGATTGTGTATGTACTGTGTAAATGTGTACACAAGAGTAATCTTAGTCAGAAGTTTTATATTACATAAAGTAAAGAAAGGTGAGCCAGAAAACTCCAAGAGAACTTAAATGCAGTACTTTCTCCTTGTGTTTCATCCTTCCTTCCATTGTCTCATCTTCCCTTCCTTCCTTCCTTCTTTCTTTCATTTTTTTTTCAATACAAGGTTAATCTGTATAGCTTTGGCTCTCCTTGAACTAGCTCTGTAGACCACACTGACCTTGAACTCACAGAGATCCAAAGTGCTGGGGTTAAAGGCTTGTAGCACTACTGCTCAGCTAGTGGATTTTCTAAAAACTAGGTTAACTCTAAGTTGATTTGACCTTAATAGAGAAATCACAAAGTATAAAGCAGAGGTAAGGAATTAAAGGGAGAAAGGGGGAAGTTTACAGATAAAGATGGGATTAATGAAAATCTCCAGAGAACATTTCTTCTCCAAGTGTGGGAAAAGCTTTGCATAGCATAAGAATAACAACTTTATTTTCTTCTTAGATCCATTTATTCTCTTCTGTAAAATCTGATCAACACATTTCATGGAATGTCTCTGCATTAATACAGGAGGAAAGAGAGAAAAGTTGCTCCATGGATTTGAAGCAGTGGTCCACCGAAGGCTTGTGTGAGGATTTCTGAAGTTCTCCACAGGTCATGGGGATGTGAACAGGGATAAGTTCCAAGAAAAAAGAAAAAAGAGCTAAAGGTGCTATGGGCTGACTAAGAGATACAAAACAGAGGGAAACCTTGCTGTGTGACCCCACTCTTTAGCACATAAGCATGAAATACATGACCTTTTATAACATCGTTTTTATAGCAATTTTTGGTTTTCAAACACCTTGTTTTTGTTTGTTTGTTTGTTTTTTGGTATGTGTTTGTGTGTGTGTATCTTGTAGCTACATATTTGGAATTAAGCTTTGAAAAAAAAAAAAAAAAAAAAAAAAAAAAAAAAAAAAAAAAAAAAAAAAAAAAACTTTCGTTACACCCTTCCTTAAGCACTAAGTTTAAATCTTCCTCAGAGATGAATAAGCTGTTTCTCCCTTAAGCTGGCAGCTTGCACCTTTAGTGGCCTGGGGGTTTTATTCTTAGGGGGTTTATTCAGAACCATGAGACAGGCAAATCCCCCACAAGTATAGAAGAAAAATTTTGTGAGGGTCTGAGCAAGATCTTTAAGATGACTACCTTCTCCATGAAAGGATTGAAAATGATTGGATTAGATCATGGCTTGTATTAGACATAACATAGCTTTGAGAATGACCCAGAAGCATAACCATACTTCTCAATCTATCAACCAAGAATTAGGAAGCAACTATAGGTACTGGCATTGTTTCAGAAGGGGATAATGATGTCTATTTAATTTTCTAAGGAATGCCAACTTTATTCATACCTCCTATGTACTTTTCTCCGTATAAATTTTATCATAATTTAAAAAGAGTGCAAAGCATTCACAAGCAGCAAGACAAAATAAACTGTGCTTTCTTATTACACAAGAGAGTCGCTAAGTAGCAGTAGATTTTGATAGAGATTCATGAATTAAAATTAAATCAACATCCTAAGAAAAATGATCTATAATAGTGAGAGTTCCACACATGGGACATGAAAGTAATATTGAATATGAAATTAAGATACAGTTGTGGTGTAGGGCCAGCGTGATCTAATGAAGAGTGCTTTTAAAAACAAATGTCTTTACTGTTGTCTATTGATTGCTGGCATATTTACAAACAAATTTCTAGAAGAGATAAATATCATAAATTAGATAGACATTATTTCTCTTCCATTAAAGTAGTTTCATTTACAGAGACATTGGTCCCACTAATGTACAGCCTCTGACTACAAATTGAGAGCAATAAGAACAGGTTATAAGAGTTTCCATTATGGAATTGTAACTTATAGACACTGACCAGCATGCAGATACTAGTATGCTGCTCTGCTTCTGGCTTTGTTTCATTATCTGAGCTCATTGGGCTCATTAGCTAGCTTCCTGGATCCCCTCTCAACTTGGTGACCTAGGTCAAACATTTTCAGCATTCATCGTAAGATTCTTTGAAAATGCTGAGATCCAATTTTTTTCTTTTCTCTCTGTTAAATCAACATCCTTATCTCATTGGACTCATTTTAAGATTTTGTGATTAAAATGTCTATTAGTCATCATTTAACCCAGTTACAGAGTTTTATTATATCTTTTTAAAAGATTTTTTTCCTACTGAGTGATAAAGATCATTGTAGTAAATACTTTTTATTAGTTCATTATATAGATGAGGAATGGAATCTAATGAATTCATGGGAAAGGTTTAATCTACCCATCTCATTACTTTTTTAGTTGATTTTATGTCACTAAGATTTCAGGAAAACATTGAGTTACCTTCAATTGTTTTGGTTTTGATTGCAAAGGAATGCAACCATGTTTCTCAGCTAGTTCTTCTAAATCATAAGTTTCTTAATCCTGAACAAAACAAGCAAACAAAACAAAACAAAACAAAACAAAACAAAACAAAACAAAACAAAAGAACCAACCAAACCAAAAAAAAAAAAAAATCATCCAACTATCAGGAAAATACTGTTTGAACTTAACCTATACAATCTTGTGTGAATTAGTTCTTTAACATTTGAACTCTAATAGATTTAAAGAAAGTAATACAGAAAAGAATAAAAGAATTTATTTTTAATAATACAATAAAAAGAAAAGAGAGAGAGGCTGTAACATGGAGGGAGGATGGAGATTAGAGAGGTTGCCTGGTTTTACATGATCCTAATTTTGTCTCTCTTTAGAAGGTGGGCTTCATATTCTGTTCATATTCAAGATTTTATCAGTATTACTCAACCTTCAACACTGGTGCTTGCTGAAAAGCCTTCAGCCTTTAGCTGTCCTTGTGAAATTCCAGCATTTGAAGAGATACAAGACCTCTAGAAAGGAGGCTGACACAGGGTATATAAACCTGAACTGGATATAGATATATAATGATTCAATTCCTCTATTTATTTTAGGGTGATTCAAAAGAATAGCTCCAACTCCTCCGTAATTCTTGCAGTTAGGTGAAGCTTTAGTTTTATAGCATCATGGCCCAACCTCATTCTTTCCTTTGTTCTCTATGCCTCATCATGAAAGTGTTTGTTTTCTGAGAAATTTCTATGTACTAGAGCATGCAAATATCCACTTCAAAAACTGTTAGTAATTAGACTCAACTGTTTCATCTACTATATTTAGATGATTCATTTGCTCAACTGCATACATGCTTTAAAAATATAGTTGTTAAATTATTCTTTTAGTAAATTAATTTAGTTTAAAATCATATAAAGTTTCAAGATGTCTGAGATTGTACTTGATATTAGAACAAATGGAAAATTAAATATAGTTTTTACTATAAATGCTGGTGTAGATCGAGGATACCAATAGCATGTGTAGAAGAAATTCACTTAAGTTCTTTTTTAACAATACTTGTCATGTCACTGCCTGTGCTGTAAGACAGACTTGGCACCAAAGATGATGTAGGTAGTTCTCCAGTTCATCTAAAGATAAAGCTTCTGTATATTTAATAGTCATGTTTTGATTCCCTCTGATGCAAAATCAAGAAGAAAATGTTCCATTGTGTAAATTTGGGGGTAATAATGAGTGAACACGTAGAAGTGGGTTTGATAATTCATGTATATTCAAGAAATATGAAGGATAAATGTTTTAGGAAGAATAGAAATTACCAGAACATTTTTATTTTATCTAATTTTATTGTATTTTGTATATATATGTCCTAGTGAGTATACTAATATATTTATGTGTAAGTTTGAGTGTCTGTGCAAATGCAGGGAGGACAGAAGAGAGGTCTAGCCATCTGTATCCTTCAGTCTCAGTCAATTACTTTCAGATAAGGCTTCTTTTAGAACCTGAGGATAAGTTTTATCAACTAAGCCAGAAGCCTGCAAGCCCCAGAAGTCATGCTGGCTCTAATTGACCTTGGAGTTGTACTCACTGGTATTTGTGGGAACTGGGAACAAGTTATATAGATGATAAGATATGAAATCCAATCCTCATAATTGCAAAATGAAGAGCCTTAACCTTTGAGATATCTCTCCAGCTCCATAGAAAGGATCTTTTTACCTTAGATAACATTGTCCTTGATATTCTAATAAACAAAAGTAAGGGCTTTCCAGGACAATATATTTTATAAATTTTCTTCTCATTTTTGATTGAAATTAGATTTTCTTCCAATAAAATACATTCAGACCATAGTTTTCCCTCCCTCCACACTTCCCAGCTCCCCCGTTTTCCAGATTCCCCCAAGACCCAACTTTCCTCAAGATTCATTTCCACTCAGATGGTAAACCCCGCTAGAGAGGAGAAAGAAAGATTGTATATGGCGGGGGGGGCTCTAGTTTTTTGCTTTATGTTTTCAACAGATAAAAGACAATATCATTTGAGAGCAAATACATTCTGTCATAAGTAGTATTATTGGATCGTTTTGAAGCCTGATACGGATTACCCAGAGGAAGTGGTGGGTGACCATTACAGGCATAGCGTTGGCGTTTTCTTCTGTTTGATATCAGTGTCCACCTTTTCTTTACAGGTTATAATGGTTTGTAGAGAAATACAGACGGGCAAACAATAGATAAACATGTATTTATTTCTGTAGTAGGTCAAATGAGAATGTTTCCCAGAGACTCACATATTTAAATGTGTGGTTTCCAATTGGTGTTGCTGTAGTAGGGGTTGTGTAAACTTGATGAAGTTGTACAAAGCAAAGGTAAGCTTCCTGAGCCAGAATCCAACCACTAGATCTGTCAGCATCCACTGTCTTCTCCCTAGGATCTCTTTCTCTCTTCACCAGCCTCTGATACTATCTCTGAAGCTCTTTTCTATACCTTTCCCTAACAGCTTTTCTCTTCCCTATGAAACAGCTTCCCCCAACCTCTCCTCACATCTCTGCCAGTGCATCCCCATGACCTATGATCCCCTATTCCAAACTGAGCCTTTGAGAGAGACTGTACAGGCAGCACAGGGCATGTGGTTGGAATAAAGATAATCTCTATTTTTCTCTTGCAGGAGTACAATGGGAGGTGAAGTCTTGTTAGAAGAACTACGTGCTTGGAATGGTTCATGTGTGGCTATGATCTCATTCTACTTTTAGTTCATTGCATTTGCTTCAGTCTTTGAAGATGTGAATTCTCAGCTTCCCACTCCTGTAACCATGGCAGCTGTTTACTGCAATACTTCCCCTCGTGATGAACTCTTATTCTCTGGAATGATAAACCCAAATACATTCCTTCCATAAGTTGTGTTTGATTATGTTGCTGCAACAGAAAAGTAGCTAATGCAATGTAATTTTAGTAGTTTTCTAGAAAAATGGAAGAAATATAGTTATACGTAAGAAAAAGACAAGGAAAGTCAGCTGAAAAGCCAGAGATTAGTAGTTTTCTTTTCAAAATTTAAATATTTCTGCTTTGGTATCAAAGTAGAAGTTTTGTATAGTGCTTTCATCTTTTTAAGTTTAAACTTATTCTTAAAATGGCAGTTAGAAAAATCTACTGCAAAATTAAAATACATAAATAGGTATATATGTAATGTTCTGTATTTTGGTATATGTGCCTACATACAAAGTGTACCCCTGTTTGTAATCTCCTCCTCTCATCTCAGGTTACTATTAAAATAAAATCAATGTTAGCATTCCAAACTTCCTTTTTAAGTCAGTAGGAAGGCTAAAATTGTCAAATCATTGTTTTCTTCTGTATTGCACACAGGAAATTTTTATTTTAAGGTACTTGTCTACAGTTATCCATTATTTATCTGCTCATTAGAAATGTTATTATTAATTTATTAGAAGAAATAATCATTTTTATATTTTATGCAGCTTATTCTGGAGAATGTTTAAGTTGTAGAAATTTTAGAAAAATATTGAGTTATATTACCTGTATCATCTTCCATTAAATAAAATATTTTCAATATCAACAAAGATTAAAATTAAAATATACTCTTACCTGCACTACTCAGCCATTTTAAACTTCTTACTATATTGGTTTACTCAATGTATAAAAATCTGTCTTTGTATTCACAAGGAATTTTCACTATAAATACTATGAATGAATCCATGAACTCTAGAACTATTGCAGACTGAATCACTTCTCTAAGACTTAAAAAAAAAGGCACTTAAGGCACTTCTCCAGTTTCAAAAACCAAAACAAGACAAAAATAAACAAACAAATAAACAAAAAACTCTTGGTGTGGATAAAGTGTGTGAATACAGTATGATGCCATAATAACATATTAAATTGACATTTATTTATCAAAATAAAATTTCTCTTGAATATGAGATATGTCTTTTAGGAATTAAAAATCAGAATGCCACAGAATCACTGTGTTGTTTAACTTCATCAAGTGTCCACAAATTGCTAGTGAGCTTTACACACTAATTTGTTCCCTCTTACCATCCTCATTCAGAAGTACATTTCTGCTTTACTCTATCTGTCTGTTTTCCCTCTCCTCTCCCCTCCCCTCCTCTCCATCGTTTGCTACTTCTTTCCTTCCCTTTCTTGGGTTTTACTTTAGAATATGTAGCTAAATTTTCATCTTAAATGGTCTTTCATTGTCAAAGTCAGAAATAAATAATTGATATTCAAAGGCTCATCTGAACAAAAGAAAAATAAAAATCATCATATTTCATTTGATACCATCAATTTAGGGGATATTAACTAAATGTATGTGATAGAAATAACATGAATTAATTTTCAAGTCATTTAGGCTCAAGCAAAAGGAAAAGAATTATTTTCTATCCACCAGGAAAAGGAGCTGGGCCCTCTGAGTGTAGGCAAATGTGTATTGGCTTGGGCAGTGTGTGGAGACTTGAGGGATGGGATCAGACTGTGTTCCTGTGCATGGGCTGGCGCCCTGGAGCCCATTCCATGCAGAGGAACACCTAAGCCAGTGTTGACTTTAGCATAAAGGGCTCAGACTTGCCTAGAAAGGATGTGCCACACTGAGCTGACCCACCTTGGGATTTCTTGTCCTTTTAGGGGGGGAGGGGATGGAGAGATGGGGAGGGAGAAGGATGAAGGAAGGGAGGGGGAGCAGGGGTATAATGGATAAAAAAGACATTTTTTAAATTAAAAAATAATAAAATTAAGAAAAAAAGAAGGTAAAAAAGTGATTTAAATGAATGGGGTTTGTTATTTCCCAAGGCCTTACTAAGACAGGATTGGAAGTATCCAGGTGGACATTTTTTCAACTTGAGTTCAGCCTTGGCAGTAGGGCATGGCTTTGGCATCTAAAATCATATTGCTGTCTATAAAAGATGTGGAAATAAATGTAAGAGTGATGAAGTTTTGTTCTTGTTACTGTATTGTTGTTTATACTCTCACTTTCTCAAGAATTTATGATAACAAAGTATAGTTATCTCTCCAGCTGTCAACTTTAATGTTGCCATTCAGAGTGAGTTCTCAGTGTATCTATACTTGTGACTATGATATCAAAATAAAGTACAAGGCCAGAGATATAACACTGTTTATAGAATGCTTGCTTACTTAATATTAGTAAAAAACAAGGGTTTGATCTCCAACATGCAATAATCCAGATGTAGTGATATAGAAGCTATAATTCTCCCTCTGGAGAGACAGGGCAGGAAGATCAGAAGTTCATGTCACAGCTTGGAATATACGAGACTCTGTCACATATAAAATTAAACTCTGAATATGTATTTAGTTTTCAAATGTGTAGAAATAACTTATGGGTAAACTATATCCTGTAGAAAAACATCTCTGCATATTATCTTGTGGTTTTATTATTGGGGATCTTCTGGATGTGGTCCCTAAATGCTGAAAAATCATTCCACTTGTCAAGAC
The DNA here is from genome assembly GCA_033318265.1 of Phyllotis vaccarum. Taxonomy (NCBI): domain Eukaryota; kingdom Metazoa; phylum Chordata; class Mammalia; order Rodentia; family Cricetidae; genus Phyllotis; species Phyllotis vaccarum. The sequence continues at coordinate 118,947,304 of JARWLC010000002.1, read as the reverse complement.
TGTGAGTTGCTGAAAACATAGTATTCCAAGGGCTAAATTTGGGAAATTCTTAAGCAATATGAAAAAAGTTATTTACTCGAAAATTTCCCCTACAGTTTCACAAACAGTCAGAGATAGTAATCAACTGCTCATCAAGTCTATGATTCCTCTGTTGGGTTTCTTTACAAATAGCAAGAGTATGGCTATTTTTTTTTTAAATAAAGTTATCTCACCTATAAAGTGTTAAGTTTAGTGAATTTATAAATCTGGCACTAAGAGGGAAATTGTAAATTATGTATAATGATCATTTCATGTATCAATTATCACTTCTACTGTGGTAAAAATCTTGCAATATTAAAATGTCATACAATTTTCAGTAATATAATTCATTTCTTAAAAGTGTAAATGAAAAGGCTTTGGACCATAGATGATTACCAAAGTTTTTGCTTGCACTAAATATTTACACATTAACTAATGAAATAAGCAAAACTTATGTATACCATGGACTTTTAGTCAAAGTACAATGCTAAAAGTCAACTATACACCCTATCATAATGATTTACAGTTTCCTCTAGCCAAAATCAAGAAGCCAAGTCAGAGGACCATACTTTGGCTATCAGGAAGTTATTCTTACTTTTGGTTTATGCTGTAAAGCTAAAATTAAATTGTTTTCAATATTAAACACTAGTTGAAACATTCTCATTTTCAAATTAACAAATTTGATTTGCTTGATGAAACCACTATTCTGAGTTATTTAAAGTGGCACAATGCTATCCCATGCACAGAGGATGGGCTATAAAATCCTACTCTTCTTGTTACCTGTTTTGTATTCAAACCATCTGAAATGATTTCTACTGTTGGCCTCTATTCAGTTTACCACTAGCAACTGCTTGTTCTTACTGTCTCTTCTATGACTATAGCAGATCCCTAACTGTCTGGCTCTAGAAGCAATATCTAAAATATCTAAAATCTCCTTTGTAATGAAAATAATGTGATCATACCCTTTGTTAAGGAATCTAGAATTATTGTAAAGATTTTTGAGGTGAAAGCATGACTTTATGCTCAGTCCCTGTTTCTTCAATTTTAATGCAAATCTTCTTTACTCATCAGTTAACATTATAGTTTACCTGTTTTCCTGGAATCCTCCATCCTTTGAAAGACAGTCTCTACACATCCATTGGCTATTAATCTAAGAACACCTAGTTTGAGATGCTTTTATAAACGCCCTGCTTTTCAATCTTTAGGGTGTGGCTGCTTCTCTTAACATGGTTTAGAAATTTTTTAGTGCAGAGACAATGACAACAGTTTAAAGGAGTAATAGACCTGATGAATGTGCTATTTGTTTTCCCCACAATTCATTCTTCCTCAATATGATTCCAAATGAACTGTATATATATATATATATATATATATATATATATATATATATATATATATATATATATATATATATATATGTTCCTATATGGTGTATTTTCTAATGATGAAACATATCTTAATTTTCACATAAGCTCCATATAGCTATTTTATATATAATATCCCTTATAGATTGAAAGATCCTGTTTTTAATTTTTTCTATGTTGTTTGTTGTAATTAACATAAATTTGCTTTTATTCTTTGGGTTACTCCCAAATCAATGAAATCTTTATGAAATGTTAAGTGGCTAGAATATTATTTGCTGGTTTTTAGATATTATTTGTATAGTTTATTTAATTCTAATTTTAGGTAACATACAGATGCATTATTGCCATGTCAATTCTGCTTTATTTTCACTATTTAACATATAGTAGGTTACACTATGGTATGTATTTGAGTCAAATCCAAAAATGTGTTATTTGATTGAGGAAAAATGTACTCTCCTTTGACATCCCATTTCATGATTTATCAGTTACAGTATTTATTAAAAAAGAACCTACATTAGGTAGTATGCAGTCAATACTATGAAATGTTTGTTATCCTAACCCATCAAATGATGAGAGTTGACTTCTATGATGTACCTGGAAAATGCTAGCCAGTGCACTGAGAATCCTTGGATTCTATTCAGCTTTAGTTTACAAACTGTCACAGTATGAAGTTCTCTAATTTATTTTGTCTTAATTTTCTCAATTCTACAGTAAACAAATTCAAGTTGGTTCCAATCTTTTTCCTGTTGTGCACTCTCAGAATCTTCCTCTACAGTGTACTGACCACTCATTCCCTATAAAGCACATTGGAACCAGTACAACTTCTACTTTTTCAATTTCTAATTTTATGCATTTGCTGCTTGTTCACTAGGCCAAAGTAGAGCCAAGTCAACAGTCTCTGGGATATGTAAGAGACATATTTACATAGAAGTGTCTCAGCACTCAAATTGCAACTACATTTGAATATAGATATCCATTCTCTGTAGTCATTGGTGACTTACAACTTCATGAAAAGTTTATCCTGGTACCATGTTACAATAAGGCTTTTTGATCTCAGGCAGTCAAAGGTCTAGATCTACAGACTTCTAGTCAGCCCTTGACCCCGTAGCCGCCCAGAGCTGATAAGGCCCCCAGAAATGACTCAGACACTTATATTAACTTCATGCTGTTTGGCCCATGGCTTAGGCACATTGCTAGCTTGCTCTTACATTTTAACTCAACCCATTCTCATTAATCTGTCTGCCACGTGGATATCTCCAGCTGTTTTTTTTGTTTTGTTTTGTTTTGTTTTGTTTTGTTTTGTTTTGTTTTTTTTAGACAGAGTTTTTGTGTAACAGTCTTGGCTGTCTTGGAACTTGCTTTGAAGACCAGGCTGGCTTTGAACTCACAGAGATTCTCTTGCCTCTGCTTCCCAAGTGCTGGGGTTAACAGTGTGAGCCATGGCTTCTTCTGACTGCTCTGATCCGGGCCCTTGGTGTCTCCTAGCCTGTCTGCAAGCATGCCGTCAGTCCTTAGTGGTGGGCTTAGACTTCCCGAGGCCGCAAGACCTCTGGCCGCCTGAGACCAAAAACCTTCACTGTAACAGTACCAGGCCTCTATCATGATGTGTGACAGAAAATAGAATCTTTATGAATTTTAAATAAATGATAGACTATGTGCCTATGCAATGTTAAATAATAATTCTGTTACATTAAATTCTAGGAGTTTAGGTTTTCATAGTGAATCAAGGAAAAAAAAAAACAGAAAGAACAAAAAAAAAATGTATTTCTTTACATCTGCTATCAAAATTTCTGTCCAGAATGAAAGGTGCCCATATCTGATCAATTTTAATAAACTAACCATAAAGAAAAAGTCTTATTATTTTTCTTATTTTTAGTTTTAAAAATGTACAGTCTCTGACAGAAATCGCAAGAGGAGCTATTTGGATTTTCCACTTCATTATATAATTAGCTGTAAGATGAAAGCGAGTTCTGCAAAAATCATTGAGTCCTTTTTCAGGCACCATCTATCATTATGTCACTATTTCCTTCGCACCGTTTTTTGCTTTTGATGCTTAAAATACTTTTGCTAAAATGGGAAACAAGATGGGTTTTACAGCTGTCATGATTTAAAGACAATCTTTTATAGTTCCTTTCACAGTTTGATTTTTTTTAAAAAAAAATCTGTGTCTACCTCCAAACCTTCTATCTGTAACTAATTTTTTATATGTTAGGAAAAAAATGTGTCTAATCTTATCTTAGCATTTATAGTAACAGAAATACTTTTAAATATTTTGTTCTAATATACATTAAATTAAAAACTATATCTGACTTTTAATAAAAGAGCAAATATGATCAATCAGCCAAAAGTCATGCTAGTGTATATTTTAGGGTTTCCATTTCTTCTTCTTCTTTTCTTCATAACACACACACACACACACACACACACACACACACACACACACACACACACAACCATTTAATCCAATTACCAACTACTTGGGCTTCTAGCAGCAAGATTTGAAATCCCTTAAACTCAACAGTGTTAGTATCATAAGGAATAGTTGTAGAGAAAATGATGAATTTTAAAATAAAACAAGTTATCCACTGTTTCATTAAGAATGCCCACTTTCAGCTCTAAGTTTTTTTTTTGTGTGTGTTTTAACTATATTTCATTGTCAAGGGTTTTTGTAATTGTAATATTGGGATGAGGACACTCTAACAATCATGTCTTTGTTCTAAACATTAAACATCAAACAAGCACATTAAAACCAATCAAAGCACATTTGATACATTCTTTTGAAAGTAGGGTTACATAGAGTTGTAGGGAAAAAACAGAAAAGAAAAAAATCATATTTTAATTTTTAAATGAATTGAAAATATATTTCAAGTAACAAATATGTAGACCTGGAGTTCTGCAAGAGTCTCATCTTCACATATTTATAAAAAGGTACCACAGTATTCACAGTTTCTCAGGAATCAAATCTCACCTTTTAAAGTTTGTTTTGTTCCTACTCTATATTATTCTGCTATAAAACTCTCTGTCTAGATTTCACCATTGTTCTTAAGTTGCATTTACCTTCAAGTGGAGGATAGCATTCTGTATTCATAACTTCTATGTCATATTATTCTGATGAATACTTTAGTATTCATTTGCTTATATTGGATTACATCAGTTTACACAGTGATTTCTAGTGGTTCTGGTTACATGAATGATCTGTCTCACAATCATCTAGAGTCAGACTGTTTTATTCTAGGTTTTTATTGGAAACTTTTTAAGGAGAGTTTATGGACATAATAACACTATGAATAAGAAGAGATTCTTTATTCTTCAGTGACAGGTATTTGGATTAATTTCATTTTTTACACATGTTCCTTTTGGTCATGAAAAGTTTCTAATGAGAAAGGAAGTCACTGATCAGTGAACCCGTACACTTTTCTCACAAGCCACAATGACTTGTAATGTATCAGTCATAGAGATGAGAGACATGATCTAAATTTTCCACAGCAATGTTTAAAGAGGGAATAATCTCATCAAAATTTCTGACTACTCTGTGTATTAACCCCATGATTTCAGCTATATACATCTCATTGGTGTTGCTTCCAACTTTAAGCACAATGTCTATCATACTGATAATGTTGCTGCTTTTGAAGTGAAATAGTTACTTAAAGGGCCTTATTAAATATTGCTTGCATCTAAGAATTCTGTATAACTTAAATTTTTATGAACATGAATGTTTCATATATAAGGACAAAATAATTTTAGTATCTATTATTAAAAGGCTCCATTTGTTATTCAAAAGAGTTGGTAATGGCTCAAGTTTTGCTATATATAGATATTCCTCCAACTAATCATATCCCCAAGAAAATTCTTCAGCATTCTTACCTGGACACCATAACCATTGAACCAAGTTACTGTGTTCACTGTCATGTCTTTCAGCATTTTGTCACAGAATATGTTCCTCCCATATTTTGGACTTAAATTGGCTATCCCTTTATTCTTTAACTTACTCTCCTCTTCCATGTATCTGTAAAATTATTTCAGTATTGGTGGTCTATTGATAATTTTTACAAAATCTGTAGATTAGTTTAGGGATCCTATTATAGAATTTCAAGTATGTTTTACTTATGTATGTTTTTTTAGAAAAATTAAAATATTTAAATTAAATCTTATTTTCACAGTTTTTAAAACTCTACTCCATTTCCACATGTTATCTTATACATTATGTATCATAAACTTTATATCACTAGAAATATATCCATACATAGATGTAGGCTTTTACTATCCTGCCCCATTCCACAGCTGGTTTTAAATAATCATTCAAAAGCTAAATATAAGCTATAAGTGATCAAGTGTTAGCTCAGGCTTGTTACCAGCTAACTCTTACACTAAAATTAATCCATATTTATTTTATGCTTTGCCACATGGCTTCTGGCTTGTTACCTCATTTTTTCATGTTCTACTTGCTCGGTGGATGTCTGGTGTATGCTTACTTCCGCCTTTCCTTGAGTAATTCTCCTACTCTAGTTGCCCCTCCTATACTTCCTGCCTTGCTGCTGGTCAACCAAAATTTTATTAAACAGGTTCAAGTACAAATCTTTACAGTGTACAACAGGCTTATCCCACAGCAATCATAGACACTTCTATTTTAAGGCAATCATGTGGCATAAGCTGTCCTTTTAGGCAGCCACAATTTATTTAGTTATAAGGAAAATCATTTTAATTTCAAATATTAATATTTGTTGTGGGATTATTTTTTGTATACTTTGAACATGTGGTGCCCTCATTGGTTGATAAATAAAAATATTTTGGCTAATAGCCACACAAAATAAGATTACATTTGAACTAAAGAGAGGAAGATAGGGAAGGTCAGAGCAGACACTGTAAAGTGCTTGGGAATAAGATGTACTGGACCACATGTAATGCCTTGTAGCCACATAGCAAATATAGATAGAAATGTTTAATTTAAGTTGTAATAGATAGTTTGTTATGAGCCTGAGCAATAGGCCACACAGTTTGTAATTAATATAAGCCTCTGTGGGATTATTTGGGACCAAGTTCAGCAGGGCACAGGAAAACTACCAATTAATTCATGAATAAATATTTAGTCTTTGTGCAAATACAATATCACTGGGTAATAAATCAGAAAAAATTATATTATTTTTGATTTTGATTTTGGAATCATTCAAGTAAATGCTTAGAATATTATATTTGATTGAATATTTAATTTCTAATATATTTTTTAGATGTATTTAGTTTTTATATGTATGACTGTTATGTCTGCATGTATGTATAGGTATCACGTGTGTTCTTCACTTAGCATTTTGGCAAATATTTTGCCTGAGTGTACAACATGCATAGCAATAGTAGATCTTTCTTATCTGAAGTCTTGTTTTATAATCAGATGTATAATTTTATACTATATATATTTATGTATGAATATATATATATGTGTTTATTGATCTTGAAGGATATTGAAATGATTCTGTTTTCCACATTTATTGTCCTATAGAAATTTGTTATTAATTTACTATCTTTTAAATTGCTAGTTTTATTTTATTAATAAGTAGTAATTTAAAAATTGATAACAAAATTATGTTTTATTAGTAACAGATTAATAACAATATCTTATTGATAATTATTACAAATTATTTTATTAATTTGTTATTATTTAATTGGATTTAATACTTTTTTATATCAAAGATTCTAGAAGGAGAAAATGTATAGCTCCAAACAAATCAAACAAGTATCTTCTGGAGTGTAAAAAGTAATGAAATGCTATGAACTATTTGAGAGAAAGAAACTTCTGTGTTGACTTATTATTTAATGCGATAGACTTGTTTTCACTGCTGTACTCAGTTGGGTAAAGCTGTACTGAAAAGCTGAAATTTGACTTGAAATCAATAGGTCCTCAAAAATGTATCCTTTATAGCATTGACTGCTAAATTCAATAATACAAATAAATTCAATAAAAGAATCTAATCAGTGGGCTTTGGACCTATGTAAGAAAACATAGCTACATTTACCAACATACTAGATTTGTGAGGATAAAATAAAGAAAATGAAACTAAGAAGTTTTGTTTTGCAAAATAGTGTAAATCCTGATATCATGTAATAGGAAAATAAGCAAAGGAGAAAATCAATTACACAAAACGAGAGAAGTTGACTATGAACATGTAGAATTTGACAGATCTGTGATATCGGTTGCATTTGACATATGAATCAGCCAAGGGAAGCTGTCAACTACAACACATACATCTGTAATTTAGGGGGAAGATAAATGTCAGGATGTGTGTGTGTGTGCTATTCAATTACTATGTATATATTTCTTTGAACCACAATGATAAATGAGGTTATGTAGTTAAATAGGTTCTGTAAATAGCAATTGTGGCCCAGCCTTTGTGGTTGGTGACTTCAGATTTAAGGTTTCTAGATTGGTACAGAAATAGAGAAATAACCTCTAACAGAGGTAGGGAAGTAAAAAAAGAAAACTTGGGAAGAATATAATGTTGTAAAATATAGCAAAAGATGTTGCTAAGAGATCTTGTGTAGAAAGAATAACAGGAAAAATATACATTGGGTATGGTAAAGAAATAGTTCCTGATGATGTACTACAGGAGAAAGTGTAAAGCAGTGACTGATTAATTCTGAGAAGAAAATCTATTATGTTCATAATGGTATCACAATCTTTCTACTTCTTCATTAATGCTTACTCTTTATCTGATCCCAACTTATGCTCAATTTATGATAACCTCCTGGGTGCAGGGACTGCACACCTGGTCCCTGGTAACTGTATATTTTACTTACCATAAAATGGATGACTGTCAGTGAAGCCTATGTGCCCAGAATGCACTGTCATTAGCTTGGAGGTTACCACATATGAATCAAGACTTATCATTATGGTGAAATTAATAGCATCATTAATCTCACCCACAAGCAGGGCTGACATTAAGTATTTGGTGTCTGTCTACTTTCAATGGTATGACCTTATACCATAGCCATTTGTTAAATAATTTTGTAGTACCTAGTAGGTCAAGGCAGCATCTTGAACATCTAAGAAGTGGACATATAAGAGGGATTTTTTTAAAAACAAAGTCATTGTCCGTTTATGGTTTCACCTAGAAAAAAATTAGAATGTGTCAAAAGCTGGAGTGAGGTATGGATCTGTAAAAGTGCAAGAGTGTTCAAGTTTTATTAGACTGCTTTTAAATTCACATGGAATTAAATATTAGAGACATAATTTTGTTTATGACTGAGAAATGAGGTTGTATTTGTTTGAGTCTTGTAATACAAAAGAGAAAATAAAACGTACTTTTCCTTAACCAAATGATATGATAATCTTTACATGGTATGAAGAAGCAAATTGGTAATGAAAGTATGACCCTTGCAATTGATCTGAAGTCAAAAAATTTTGAATGGAGCTGAAATAAATACTATCACCAGGGCTGGATAAATGTTGCAGTGCTTTAGAACAGCAGGGGAATATGGATAAAAAGGATGTTTTTATTAAAAAAATATAATAAAATGAAGACAAAAAGAATATTTGTTGCTCTTCTAGAGGTCCTATTACAGTTTCCAGCAACAATTCTAGGTAGCTCACAACTGTCTGTAACCAAGCTTAGAGAATTTAACACCTTCAGGCCTTTTTAATCACTTGGCTCATATGCACGCAAGTGAAAGCGGAAACACACACATACACACACACACACACACACACACACACACAGAGACACAGACACACACACACACACAGACAGACACACATACATGCACATACACATATACACAGACACAGACACACACACTCACACACACACAGGAGATATAGAACATAGACAGAGGGGAGGCTATCATCACTATTCTTGGTCTTTAGCAATCACAACATATGTGGCTGTTTGGATGAGAATGATCCTTGAAAGCCTAGTTCCCAGATGTGGAACTGAAACTGGGAAGCACTGAGAAGTGTGGTTGTGTCACTGTGGTTAGGCTTTAGGATGTTAAAGGGTGTTAAAGGGCCTTTGCCATTCCCTGTCTCCCACTATATGCTCTTATATAATGACTAAGATGTGAGTTTTCAGCTGTTTCTGCATTTATACCTTGCTCTGCTATCACGGAGTCTAATCCCCTGAAACCATAAACTCAAATTATATAGTTTCTTTTATGAGTATAGAAAAGCAATTGAAACATGTTCTCAGATACTTATATCTGTATTTTTGATATCTTCAGTCTGACATTTAATTTGAGGATATTAAACCTAGATATAACCCTGAGAACTCTTCCTTACATCTGTACTTTTTTATGCTTGACGAACCTGAAGCCACTTGGAATTCAGTTATTTATATACAAGTCACTTGCTGCAGAACACAAAATTTAAGTTTTTTTATTTTTAGCTTTTGTAGGTAAGAATTTTGAATTATTGTATTAAAAATCTTTTCCACCTTCAGCTTCTCATAGTAAACAATTAAAATTTCTTTATTATAAGATTAAATGTGGTATTAGAAATGACATGAGAAAGGAGATTCACATTAAAAGCTATATCTTCTTTTAATTTCTATTCATTTTTTATGTTACTATATATTGAAGCCACATTACACAGAAGAGACACTTTTTCCTACTTATCTACAAACCTCAGTAGTGAATTCAAAATCAAGCATAAAAGTATATACAAGGTATTAAATTAATTATTGTAACTATTAGAAATGTCATGTGAGTTTATGTAATATTACAATATCAGATTAAGTTATATTTATTTTAGCCATATATTTCCTTTAAGTTCCTAAAAAAATAACTGTTAAAATAATGTAAACAAGTGTGACTAAAATGCATATAGAGAATTGGGAGACCTAATAATTGTTCTTTTCCATTGAAGTTTCCATTCAAGATTGAAAATTAAAGAAAAAATAGAGCTATTTTTTTCCCAAGACAAGATCTCTACACATATTTAATGGTGACATGATTTATATCAAGTAAAAAGAGTATTAAGAAGCATCTTTATGTTATTTAACAAAGCAATTTGCAAGAATCAATAGGCATTGAAGTAATGTTTGATGAAGTAATATTGAGATAAAAAATACAGTTAGCTCCTGTAGTCTTTATTCTACCTTTTACTGCTTCCCTTGGTCTCCACTGATGAGTTCTATGACTCCTGTGTCATTCTGTGTAACAAGAAATTGAGTCGTCATTGTATGTCCTTTATCATATTAAATGTAAGTCAAGTTCAATTGTCTAGCTCTTTGCTGCCATCAATTTTTCCTGTGAAATAGAAATTTGACATAGAAGCTCAGGCTGGGATAGAATTCTCACAGCAAAATTCAGAGTTTTTTTTAATCCTAAAATGATATATATTTTATATATTTTTTTAGTTTTATAATATTAACCCTTTTAAAATGCCAAAGAATATTTAAAATAAAAATATGTTATCAAAATGTAAATCAAGAAAAAAATGTTATGCTATGCAACTAAATTTTAAAGGTCACTGATCCAAGGATTGTATTTCTGCTTTTATGGAAGCCACACATGAATAACCATGCTCATTAAATAATGTGGACTGTATGACACTGATTTCATTTATCTAAAACATGATATGGAAATAAAATAGTGTAATTCATAAATAATATTTGTGAATAGGTAATATCTCTGTATTTCACATAAATATTAAATTAAAAAAATATATGAATGAAATGTGTTGTATAAGTGCCAAATTAAATTTTAGAAAAAAATTATTATTAAAAATTTTAACAAAATTTTAAATTAATAACTTTAAAAAAGTCAGTAAAACTCTAGTATTAGTAATGAAATTTTTATGAAGGTTTTCTTAAGGTCTAAAATTAATTTTTTCAAAAAAATCAGATGCTCAGATGACTTTTCTGTTCACTTTTATTTTTAAAATAATAGAAAATATTTGCAATTTTGAAGATTTTTTTATCCAAGTGTATTTATCTGAATAGTATGACTAAATATGTCTAATTATTAGCTTTCTTGCTTTAGGAAAAGGATAAGTGAAATTCCCACACAGTAAATAATATATTTTATAAAGAAAAGCTTATAATGTGGCATATGAAAATTATTTAAAAAATAAGTAACTAATTAAGTTATTGTTCCTATGCCAGATCAGAATACACTAATTCTGTTCTTTAAGGCTTTACTTTTGATATAGTACTGAGAATATACAGTCTATCCTTCACAGTCTCTCTGGAGCAGACATTCCTAGAAGTGAGCGTTAATCTTTTATCATCTGAATACAAGGATTTTTCCAAATTTCACAAAACTGGCTCCATTTCAACACAGAATTATACGCTCAGTCTGTCTCTTAGAATTTTTATTTCACTATAAACAGAAAGAACAAAGCCGGTAGTGCCCTCAGGATTTTGCTTGAATATATCCAGGACCTTTACTCACACATGATCTTTTCTGAATCAGTAGCTGGTTTCCATTCTGTCTTGGATTGCATGTTATGCCATTTACTGGATTCTAAAGCATGACAAAGAGTGTCCATGTGTATGATGACATGGGCTTTCTCTCTTTTATATGTGTCAATGAGTCATGAGTCTGTCCCAGGCAATGTAGATGTTCTTTGTCATACTCCTTAAACATTCTTTCAGTTTCTATTCATTATTCAATTACAAAGGAATATCTACATTTGTTGTAACTTGAAAGTGAAATGTCCCTTAGAGGCTAATATGTTTGAGCACTTGGTCTCCAGTTGGTAGCTCTGCTTTGGAAGGTTTTCAAACCTATATGTGTCTGAGTCTCACTGGTGGAATTGGGTCACTCAGAATAGGCCTCAAGGCTTCTTAGTATAGATTCCCACCCTGTTTAATCTTTACTTCCTGTTTGAGTATACAATGTAACTAGCAGCCACATACTCTTGCTGCTCTGCATTCCCCACTGTGGCAGATAGAGTTTTCTTCAGGTACTTGATATCAATAATGAAAAAAAGTTGCTAATAGAGAATTCACCTTCTTAATTTGCTATTATTTTCAGGCATACATCTTCAATAGTTTCCTGCCTTCACATATTAACATGCTTTCTAGGCTTAATCCAGACATATATATTCTGTTATAGCACTGAGGGTCAGAAATTTGACTTGTGTCTTACATCTAGCACTAATGCATATGTGGGGGTAACTTTTGCAATTGCTACAGGACAGAATTTTCCTAATGTCTAGTTTATAAAGACTGTTGACACTCATTACATTTTTAGGCCCTTCCATGTAATGTCTGTTTCTGTCAGGCCACTTTGTAAGTCTTTTAAATAGACCTTAATACATGGACCTATCTAGAGAAACCAGGTTAATCTTGTCATGAGAGTTGTCATTTAATGACTTGAAGAAATATTTTCAATCTGTTTTGAGGATGAGGATTTAGATATCTTTGGAGAGCCATAGAAGAACTCATCATAGACCAATAGGAAAATAAAAAAACATAGAATCATACACTTCTTTACATTTTGTTGTATGAAAATTGTAGTATGAAACAGGTAATAGAAGAGACTGACATGGAGCTAATCATTGGCAAAGTAAACCTATGTTAAAGAGATGCCAGAATCTTGAAACTATTTATACACTTAACTTGTAACTCCTCTTCTATAAAGTGTCAGCTATGTTAACCACATGCATCATTTCATACTTATGTCTAGTAGCATTCTGGATAAATAAGAGTTCTATTAGGACTTAATTTATTAAAACATTCCGGATTAATGATTCCTTCAGTGACCTGTTCTTTTATAAATGTAAAACCATAGTTTTGTTCTTCAATGAACCATAGTTCAGTCAAAAGATGTTACCCTATACCTTAAAAATAAAAGCAAACTGTTACTTTTAAATTTTATTTCATAATTTAAAATGTGGTTTAACAAGTCTGTCTCTATCCTCCCAGCTACCAAATAATAACACAGGGACTTATTATTAATTATAAAACCTAAGTCTAGTGCTTAGACTTCTTAACTATCTGTTGTAACTTAAATTAATCCATTTATACTAATCTACATTCTGTCATGTGTCTCATGACTGCTACGTCTCTTCCTGCATAACCAACTTGCTCTGTGTCACCTGGCATCTCCTCTTTTTGTTCTTTTCTTCCTAGAACTCTCCCTGTCTGAAAGTCCTGCCTATACCTCCTAGCTGGCTATCTATCTTCTTTTATTAAACTAAACACAGTGCATAATATAATCAAATATCTCACATTTACCGATTTTTGTCTAAATAAAAAAAATGTTTTAACTCTAACATACAAACAGTTATCCTTTTAAGGATTACATTTATAATATCTAGTCAATTTGTATTCAGTGGATTTTGAGAAATTAATCTTTATCTATTTTATCTTAATGAATTTAAAGTATTATACCTAAATTATTTTTAAATATAAGTTGTATTACTAATCTAAAATTATCTTTTTAGACTTCAAAACATTTTCTTAGATAAATAATTTAATCTTTTATGACTACCAACATTATATCCTTTATACTTCATTAGTGAGTTTTTCATATATTTTTGTAAAAAGATAATCTATAGTTCTCTTATTTTAACTCTATCAGAGATCTGAGAAGGAGATATTACGTGAATATAAAGAAATTAGAGAGCAAATAACTTGCAAAAGTACATAAATGGCAAAAACATCTGTCTGCAGGACAATCACCAAAGATTACTCTGTGACATTGGGGCATCTATCTTTGGCCTAAAGGACTAGAATATCTGACAGACTTTCTGTGATGCAGGGATTTTGAAGGTCTGACCCACTGTGTTTTGATAATGTTTAGCAGTCTAATTCCATTGTGTTCAGTTTCTCCAATTTGTACAGTATACTGTTAGCACTTGAGGCAAGAGTTGTTTCTTACCCATATATTATAAATATATTTATATTCATATTTATAAATATATTTATATGTTTATAATATATGGGAAAATATAATAAATAAAATATAATAAATATATATTATATATAATAAAATATATATTATAATGTGAGTGCTTATTGTTTAGGTGTGTAAACTCTACATTACAGGAGGATTATCTATTTAAATGTTACTATTGCTAGAAGAAAGTCAGCCATATTTTTATTTTATGATGACAGTAGGTTATAAAGTTTTTTCAGAGACAACTATCTGAAACTATTTTCATTTTCCTAAGACCTATTTTTGGAAAATTAAAAGTTCTTAGCTAAATAAATACATGGAGAAAGAAATTTCCAAAACTTAGTTTATATCTCAAACCATAGTTTGGGCCATAAGAAATCACTTATATTGAACCATCTTGACCTTTTAGAATAGAGACTCCGTATGTTCATCCTTGCAGTTATCACCTTGAGGAAGAAACACATGGTCCTATAAATTCTTAGGCATCTCTGGAGTCTCTCTGTGTCCCTTCCAGAATTTTTATTATTTCTCAAAGAAACAAAACATGTTTTATTAAACATGTCCTTGTTTAAAGAATATGTATTACCTCGGTACTGGAGAAGCTCAGGAGCTAATGCAAGATTTTTCACTGATCTTCACCACACTGAGAAAGTGTTAATTAGTGACAGTGCATAATTTGAACAATTGCTACTGACAGAGTTCTTTGTAAGCCTATATTTTTAAGATTCTGACAAGTTCCCTTGATTTGAAATTAAATCAGTTGCATCCTAAGACCCTCAAAGTAATGAAAATTCCCGTCAATTAATGTAGAAATAGGTAGCTTCATCAGGCATAGATGACATCTCATTACCACTGAGTCTTTCCTTAGGGTCAAGTATGTCATTTGTAATTCATTAAAACAGCACACTTCTAAAAATCCTGGATTCCATTATTTTAATAGTTGTATTAATTTAAAAGCACACATTAAGCAAGTATAGATGCAGAGAATAATAGTTAAACCTGCATATTTCTCATCCTTTTTCCATCTTGACACCCTGCTGTCAGTTAGGTCTCATATGTGAACTATTTAAAACAAAACTTTGAGTTTCAGCATTGGAGTTCCAATGTTTCAGTATTGGAAAGCAAAGATATGTTTAAAGAAATTACAGGATAAAAGTGGACAGGAGACATTTTCTATTTCCTGCTCTTATTATATATAATAAAACAGCATCATATCTCAACAACATGTTCACAGCTCAAGACCAACACAAGCAACACAAGTTGACATGCCAGAACATGGATAGAAAATATCTCACAAGAGTTATGATTTAAAAATGAGACACAATTACTGACACAGAGATAATCAGTTTTCTCCAGGGTGAAACACCTGAAAAGTTTCTAAGCACAAATGATCAGATCTACTCATATGAATAGCCATGAGTAAAATCAGAATGTTTTACTGACATTTACATATATACATATACACATACACATACACATACATATACATATATGCACATCCACGCTAATTAAAGAGGAAGAGAATGGATTTGAGATGAAATGGAGGAAGCTTAGGTATTGGAGAATAGATAGAAAAGTATACAGATGATGGAAATACAGTGCTCATGTAAGAGGCTCTCAAATTTTAAAAAAATTAAAAATTAGTAAGAACTAGCAATCCACAGACAGAGTATGTAAAGTGCTCAAATACGTTATTTCCTGTTCTTTATAGTTTAGAAGTCTATTCACTAAGTAATTTTTTCTTAGACATTATATCTTACGGGGAACTATTGAGATCTATTAGTTAACTGAGAAATCTATGTCATAATTGCTCATCTTTGAATGGTACTGTGGGCATAAAATTAATAGGACATGCTTATAAAATATGAACTCAGCTATCTTCAACAAGAAAATAATTTATTAGACTATGAATGTCACAGTGCCCTCCATTCTATGAATTAAAAATTGGCAATGCCCACATCTTGAATACCAATGGTCTAAAATGAATATACTATTCTCAAATAGAAGTAATTACTTAGTTTGAAATTATAAGGATAATAAACAACATAAAAAGTATAGTTTGGGTCAACTGTTTTTTAAAATAGTGTAACGATTTTATTTATTTGTATAGACTGGGCAGACTCTAACATGAATCCAGGTGTGATGCACAAGTTGTCTTTACAACAAAATATATTTATAAGTAAATAATATTTAGTATATCTGGAATGAAAATGAATTAACCTTTGTAATTAAAAAGAAAAATGTTTGTGTATTTTGGAAAAAGCTTTGACCCTTATATAGATTATTCAATTAAGATATCTCCCTCAGTTCCTTCTGATCACCAGTGGAAATCCTCTTATACAGTCATAAATTGTTTACCCAGACAAGTTCTGTGTTGAACTTTCTGTTTATCTTGTTTAGCCTTCTCTACTATAACAATATACTTTTGATGCTCTGGGAGGGGAACCAAAGTACAATGAGATGCAATAATCCCTTCACAATCTAAGAAAATATCTTTATCGAGAGAAGTTGGAAAACTAAAGGTTTTGAAGGTATAATTTTATTTTTATGAATATATGCAGGTATATGGGTATGTGCCTGAAGTCAGATACTGGTGAAGGACAGAAATGTATGTCAGAATTCTGGGGCTGGATGTATATACATTTATGAGCTAGTAGGTGTGGTTCCTGGAAACTGAGCTCAGGTCATCAGGTCATCTGCAGGGACCAGATGGAGCTCTTAACTACTGACCAATGTTTACAGTAAGTTATTATTTTTTGCCTTAATTTGGGAAGAAGCCAGATGTCATCTTGCATTAAAGTATAGTGATCTGAAGCTTAGATAAGTATCAAGATATTTCGTAGCCTAGGGATTAGGGAAAAGGGCAACTAGCCTAAAAAGCATTAATGAGAGTGTGAAAAAATATCTCATCACAGTTTAAAGATTATTTCTAAGGGTATCCAACTTCAGATATGATCGAATAAAGAATCAAAACATCATTTTAATTACATTCTAAAATTGGAATTTAAAATAGCACTTTTATGATAATTAGCAACATTTGCCTTGGTTCTATTAAGGTAAATTGAATGTAGGTACCTGTGCTCCAGGCTTTTCTTAGTGTACTTAACTTTCCTGAAAACAGGGCATTCTGATTTGAGCCTCTCTCTCTCTAAATGCCTACTCTTAAGATGGAACAGATTGACAGGAAGTCATGGGCAGTCCTAAGCAACAGTGAGCTCTAGCAAATATCTGAAGACTTTCTATTTTATGCTATACTTAGATACTAAATTAGATACTAAAATGCCCCTGTTTTCTCTCTTTTAAGTACAAAGTAAATTTCATAGGTGATTTGCATTGTTAACATTCAAATTAGTTGATAATATGTAACTGGAAACAGAAAAGACTATTGTAAACATTTCTCACTGGCTAGGATATTGACAAGATACTGACCGGCTTATTTTGCTGTTTTCCTTCAGCTGCTGACACTAAAGTTTGTGTTTATGAAGGCTATATATCAAGATAGTTCATTTTTTCAATTTTAGTGTTCCTGTGATAGACTGTATAAAAATGTTTCACAGTATATAAAAATAGTATTTCATGATTAATGCTCACCAAGTTTGTTAATATAAGTTATCATAAAGTGAGTACACCCATAGTCATTCCTACTTATGAACAAAATAGCCTAATATTTTATATAAATATTAAATATTACAGATAATAATTTCTAAATTTTATTTTTATTTGTGTTTCTTTATCATATTTACTTGCTTCACAGAAGAGAAATTCTAGATAAATTACCATGAAAACTGTATAATACTTAACTAACATGATACCCATTTTCTTAATTTGTATTGATGGATATACTATGGGTTAGAGATATATCTAGGCAGTTGAATGCATTTTTGTATACAAAAAAATGCTAGACTCAAGGTCTGATCTATAGCAAAACTAAATAAATAAATGAGAATGTAATGTAACAGGACACAAGATATTGGGGAGATTATCCATAAGCTTTCTTAAGTCTGTGTTCCCAGGTTCAAATCTGTTTTGTCACATAAATTATGGGTAACATAAGAAGAGTTACATTTATTTTCTTCTTTTTAAGTTTTGAACATGAGAAGAGGGTAACATTTTACATGTTCTACATAGTATCTGTGAAGAATAATGGATTTCTATAGAATAGAAAGAACATGTTCGCTTCACAAGAGAGATAAATGCAATGTACTTTCCTCAGATCAAAGAGGATCTGGTCAAGAACCAATTTTATCACAACATGGGCAGCATCAGTCAAGCACATTTGAATTCCATTCTAACTTTTTAAATGGTGCTCATTCCTCTGATTTTTCAAAATCAGTTGTCATTAAATTTCTCTTGCTTATCATGGGATAGATTCAAACAGCCTTAATAAAGCATTCAAATGATTGATTCTTTAATGTGAGCTTCTCTGTATCTTAAGGAACCAGTGTCTCCCTTATAAGCTGTAACCCACTTTGAGTAGGAATGTATCTAATACTGGGAGGCTGCTCATCTCTAGCATATATATGTTCTTGTGAGTTGATCTTAGATATATTTGCAGAAAGAGGACGAAGGAGATACGTGTATACTCTGAGAATTTAAGAAATGACTGAATGAAAGAGACTGAATAGGGGGGTAAAGAGAAGGATGGTAATGACTTTAAATCACATGTTAGTGCTCTGTGTGAACAATATAATCAAAAGCTGAAGAAATTATGATAAGCTTAATAATTTAGCATCAATGACACTCTCAGATTTTATTGCAGCCAGGGTCACAAAGACAGTTGTAAAATGAGTGTAGAATTCCATGATCCCTTTTCCTGTGACTCAGATTGTTAAATCTTACCTGTGTTCCTAGTAAAGGTACTACAACATAAAACAGACACATGAACTGTGCCATTTGGGGTAATACACCTTTAAAAATCTTGGTGAAAACAACTAAAATTTCATTTTTTAAGTCATTCGTTTGCTTTTGTACAATTACAAATATTAAAAATGGTGGGTCTAATGAACCAAGTTGTTTCATATACACATCCATGATCTTTTCTGTTTTAGATATTTTAAACAGATAATAATACCAATATGATTATAATTAATGTGAATAGGATCTAGTTCTCTGCAAATTATTTTTATATTCATTACAATTATAAGCTTCAGTATATTCTTTAAGTTACACATTTAGATAAATTGTATTTCTGATTTTATTTTTAAATCATTCAAAAGACAGAACTGATTTTTTTCTCTTGTTTATGATGATACATTGAGGACACATCACCTAGTAGCCTCAGAGCCTTTTTCCATAATTTTACAGTGAAGATGTTTACATGTACTCAGGCCGCTGACATATGCTATAGTATTATCATTTTGAAAGTTCTTATTTATAAGGAAGAGAAATGGCTGCATAGAATGGAGTCATGCCCTACCACAGTGGGGTCCTTTCCAAACTACTCTACCACTTAATAAATTACTGCACATTCTTGAAACTCAGTTATAATCATGACAATCTATTTCCAGTGTTATTTTATAATCTTGTTTGGTTTGTTTTTATTAACTAAAATATATTTATACACATTTTAAATTCAATAAAAGACTTTTTCTATGGTTATTTTTCATTTGGACAAAAAGTTATTTCCTAGAACTATGGCAATGTGAGTTGTGTTACATGGCTTCAAAGAGCTGAGAGAGTGTTTTGGGAAAGAATTGTGGTGCAGGCTACTCACTGAAATATTAACACTGTAACAGATTTTTACTGTTGTTTATAAAAATCTTCATAAGACAGCTTCACCGTGACCTGTCAGAAAATAATATTTAAAGACTTGTTACTGGTTAAGTTACACATTTTCACATTTGTAATGGTCACTTCATATATTATATATTATTACACGTTAGTTCATTCACTGTTTTCCATAAACATCAAATGTCTATTATATTCTGTGTGGTATGCTTTCAGGATATATAAAATAATATGGAGATTTGTTTTAAAGTAAGCCTCTCATGCCATCTGGCCTTACTTACTTTAAGAGATTTTTGAATATCTATTATTTAATTCTCATTGTATATGAATTGTTTCTAAAGGTCTATTATTTTCTAAATATGGGTAGTCTGAAGTCTTTAAGTTTTGTAATAGATTGGGAATAACCTTAAAATGGATTAAAACTGTGGATTTAGTTTTTTTAAATTGTTACTTTTTAAGTTTATGATTTTATTCACGATATTTCTCATTTACTTTCAGCTAAGCATTCCCATATACTTCTGTTACTCTCTCACATTTCAGGCCTCTTTTTACAATTATATTTATTATATAATTATTGTATGTACACGTATGTTTTCCTAAATATAGTATTTACAGTTCATATAAATCAGTCTGTGGGCATGTTTTTAAGGCTGACTTTTTAGCATTGGGTAACTTATTGGTGTCTACTTCCTTGAGGAAAGCCACCTCAGACTGATCCAAACTTTCTTCAGTTGCCTACAGGTCTCTTCTTTCTTTAGTTTGACAAGATCATGAGCACTAGTCTTTCTCAGCTAATGTTTGAGAAATCATGTTGGTAAGATTTTATATATATTACTGTCATATTACTAGAAGATTAAATCTCTCAGCAAACTCCCCAAGCCATTTGCTCTTTCAATATTTTCACATTATAATTTTCAGTGTTAATAAAGCCTTAAGTGTGAGAATCACTTTAGTTTTTCCTGTTCATTGTTGTTTAGTTTAAACTTGGAGGATGTCATACAAAAATGTCAGTTAACACTTTTCTCAATACTGTTATGAACTTTATTTTTTATTTATATACATTCATAGTTATGCAAATGAGGCTTAAAATGTTATATTTCAGTTACATCAGCTAATCCTAACCCAATAGAAGTACAGACTTGATTATATACATGATAACATTACTGATAAAATGTAAGTATTCTTTGAGGTTCTCTATAAGCACATGATCATGGTTCCAGTTGAGCAATCCAAATATTCAGTTTTCAGAATCATCTAATTAAATGCATCATTTCATCTCCAGCAAAATATTTATGCCTTTTTAGTTACTTGTCACATAAATGCTATTTTGATTATTTACAGTATAGATGCATACAAAGTATTTTTAGTCATGGCAGAGTACTTTTCCTATTTCCAATATATTTTGTGTGTTCCATCTTTGACTTTTGCAAGATTACTGTAAAAATAGAAGCAACTTCTAAAATTCATATAGTGGATAATATTTTATATTTATTTCAATAACACTGGGTTTCAAATGCTATAATTTTAATCCTATCTAAGAGCAACAATCAAAAGTAGTGTAAGTTGAAAAAAATAGGTGTTTAAAATCATGGTTGTGATGTGTAAATCTTTTTTCAATTCATCTCCAGTGAATTTGTCACCTAACTTTTTTTCTAAGATTCTCAGCAAGTACTATATGAAAGGCCTTCAGATGCAATTGCTGCTGAATTAAAAAAAAGAGAAAACAGTGATGAAGACTTGCATTTTAAAATATGCAGTTCTATTTAAAGCAACTTTGTGATTGATGGTTATTATTTTTGTTTGGGTCTCAAACTTTAGCTTCTTCTGTGAGCTTTTAGTGTAGTATGAGGTTTCTGGCCTGGACTTTCCGGGCCTAATCTCAAAGTTTAGGTCCACAGTCCTGCAGACCCGAAGACCCGCAGACCCGCAGACCCACAGAGACACACAGATGTTTTCAATGGTTTTTGGCTGATCAGCCTCAGGCCCAGGCATATCACTTGCTAGCTCTCTACCCTTCATCTAACCCATGTCTCTTGTTTAGCCATGTGGCTCGGTACCTTTCTTTAGAGCTGCATGGTTGTCCTCTGCTTCCTGTGGCTTCTCTGTGGTGCTCTCTTTGGTGCTCTTCTGGCATTCTGCTCTCAGAGATTTTCTTAGTCTGGTAGCCCCACCTACACTTCCTGCCTGCCTTTGGCAAATCAGCTCTTTTTATTAAACCAGTGGGTGGGACAATTATTTACCAGGAAACAACACAATACCCCCACATTTTAGTTTGTTTAGTTTTTTGTTGATTTGTTTAATTTGAAATGATTGTTTGACTAGTTATTAAACAATATGTTTGAATTATTTTTTAAAGGTAGAATCATATAGCATAAAATATATACTTGATTAAAATTTATTCAAAATAAGAAAGCATAATTTTAAGTATTACACAAGGATAATAATGCTGAAAATATTTATCATTGTTAATAGTAGTTTCAAAGAACATGAAATATTACCATAAACCATGACCACATGTGTGTTGTTTGTAAAAATATCTGATCACTGTGAAGGATATGACATATAGTAATATCTTACACTTTCATATTTTGTGCAAAAGATAGTAAGGGGTGCAAATATAGCACTAACATAACCCAAAAGTAATATAACTCATAGCAGAGTGAAAATCTTAATACTCTTCTCCATCCTGTAGGCAATAAGCTCTTACTCTAAACATTTCATTTGTCACTAGCTTGCATTTCTGTTCCTCTATTTGTCTATCATCTCTTTCTAGTATCTACCTTTGCAATTTGCTTACCTGGCAAACACAGTCATAGCATCCATCAATTTAAATGAATATGGAATGAAACCATACACTTCTTTATTTTCATTTATGTATATATTTCATCATCTTAGTAATTTCTAAAAGATATTTTTCCTAAAGTAAGTTGCTTATATTTTCTCATATAGATATTGCAACATATACTGTTTACTTACAATATTATCCTACTTTTAGGAAAGGCTTTATTAGTCCTTTTTATGGTTTTCATGATAATGTATATTTGAAAAATATTTGTTAATGTTTTTTCTCTTTAGTGACATATTTCTTCATGCTTTTCTTTTCTTTTTTATTTTTTTATTTAAATTTAAAAAATCTTATTTATTCTGCTTCTTCTCACTTCCCTCCTCCCAATCCCTCCCAGTCAGCCTTCAGACTCCCCCTCTGCCTCCTCCATTACCCCCCATTCCCTCCCCCAAAAGGGCAAGATGTCCCTAGGTGGTTCAGCTCAGCATGGCATATCTGTTCCAGGAAAGTTCAATTTCCTCATCCCAAAGTCAAGACTATGTTAGGTGTTCCTCTGCAGGAAATGGACTCCAAGGTGCCAGCCCATGCACAGGAACACAGTCTGATCCCACCCCTCCACATACTGTCTATGACAATGGACAGTTGCCTACCATTGGAGGGCCTAGCTCCTTTTCTCAATGGATTTCCAGTGGTTATTCTTGATTCAGTGAGCTCCCTAGAACTACAGCTTGCCATCACTGTGGGAATTTTCATCATAATCCCCATTGCCTTGCTCATACAGACTCTAGAGCTTTAAGAGTTCTTAAAGTCTCCTTATGTATAATATTGAGAGAAATTTAGTCAATTCCAACATCCACAGCAACATTCTATGGGTCTAAAGATAGTTACTGGCTCCATGCATCTCTTTTAAAGAATTTTCAGGATGGAAAGTGAAAAACATTTATACATAAATGAAAATGTATGCGAGGTATGCTCTCATAAACTGGCTTGAGGAATTTGTTCTAGCAAAGCCTAACAATCACATTGTAGGAATCTTTACTAATTGTGTCTACATTGCTGTGCTGAAATGTCCTACAAAAAAACAACTCTGGAGAGATTTATTCTGGTCATATCTTCAGATAATTGCAGTGAATAGTGGAGTGGAATTAAGGGAGGGCAACCAGGTCTGTCCATGGCAGCAACTGCTTTCATGGTGGTGGATCATGACAAACAACAGAATTCTAATCAGAGTCAGGTCATTCCTCTTAAAGTTCTGCTCTTAGGGAGCTGCTTCTACTGATAAGAATCTATCTACTTTAAGTTCAATAGCTTTCTCAAGCAGTGCCATGACCTCACACATTGGTACATGGTAAATAGCTCAGAATCATAGCATTTGTATATTCTATCAGGCAATATGATTTAAGAAACAACCTGTGATGAGTGCAGAAGTTATCAGATGACACAGAAAAGGACTATATATTCTATATGCCTTTTGATGCTACAAAATGACAGGGACAAATCACAAACTGAAACACTTCTCTGATAACTGTGAGCCTTTCCCATCATAGAGAAATTTTACAGGAAATAGGAGAGTGGGATGGGTTTTGTAAAATTATTCTGAATATTCTATGGAAACTGCAAGCTATGTAAGTTCATCTGTCTGTATAACTCTCATTGCAGATTAATCTGTCCAACATACAGTCTTTCAACTTCAGCAAAACCTTGCTGAGAATAATGTGGACTCTCCTCCATACTGCAAAGGCAGAAAGAGTCTTCAAGAGTTTCAAGGAAAAATGAAAAATAATGGTTAACAATAGCTTTAATAATCTAAATTATGTTTTCAATTAGATTTTTTTAACTACCTTATTTATTTAGCTACTAAATTTAAAACATATTTTTGACATGGTCTTCATAAGAATACCAGAAGGCCATTTTGAATCTTAACTACAGTATTTATTATATTATATATATGTTTTATATATAATATATTCACATACATATATATCACAGATATTAGATAAATATGTCTGAAATATCATATATATACACACACTATGTTTCAGAAATAATTTTTTTCAAAAAAATTATTTCATACCTTTAATTCATTCTTACATATTAATAATATTGTTTCAGAAATAATTTTTTTCAAAAAATTACATATTAATAATATTGTTTTACATGTTAATATTACATATTAATATATTGTACTACATATTATATATTAATAATATTGTTTCAGAAATAATTTTTTTCAAAAAATTTATTTAGTACCTTTAATTCATTCTTACATATTAATAATATGTTTAATGATAAGAACAGAGAAAGAAAGGGGATTCTATAAAACAGGAAGAAGTAAGAACTAAGCAGAAATGTCTAAAAATTGCAGATACATTGTTGTATGTGCATAGCATGCTCAAATACTGCCAATCACTTGCTCTTTTCACAGCAATCTGTCCATAACGTAAGTGTATGTGTGTTTTTCAGTGAGCTATGTGTGAGCATATTTTAATTTGTGTATAAGTGTGTTTGTGTGTGTGTTCAGATATATAGTATCTTATATCCCAGTTTCTACCTTGTTCTTAAGA
Source organism: Phyllotis vaccarum (assembly GCA_033318265.1). NCBI lineage: Eukaryota > Metazoa > Chordata > Mammalia > Rodentia > Cricetidae > Phyllotis > Phyllotis vaccarum. The sequence goes on along the minus strand of JARWLC010000002.1, from coordinate 118,922,015 downwards.
TCATATTTATGAAGTGCTGGCTGAATTTCACTGACATGAAAGCATCCAAAAACATCTCCTCAGATGAATTCAATGGTAAAGAAAATGGCTTCTGCAAAGCATAATCCATTATGATTAAAACTGTGGTCGATCCTAATGACAAAATCAAGTTCTTCATTGTATTTATCTTAAATGAATTACATGGCAGGAATTTATTATTTATAGAAATGTGATGTTGAATATTAATCATTTAAAGTCTAGTAAAAGGATGAGTGAAAAAAAGATTATTAAATCAAATGCATCAACATTGTAAATGTTTTGATATTCTTCAAGTTGCTATCCTTGTGGTGTTTTTATTTGCATCCGTGGTACTATTGTGTTAGCTGTTACTCTAAATTTAGCTCATTGAATGCCTTAATAAATGTCATGTTCCAAAATTTCATACAAGCACATAAACTCTTACATCTGAAGTTTAATTTTTTGAATGTCATTCTTTGAGCAAATTCTTAATGATTTCTGCCAGTGGTAAATTGTGACCTATTTCATTGTTTACAAGTTGGACAAAGCTTTGCTTAGCAGGTCAGCATGTGCATTCTTACTACTAGTCTAAGAATGCATGTAACAAATTCATGAAAAGTGATATCCCTCCTAAAATTTATTATCATATATTTATGCATACGATAGATAATCAAATTACAGAAAATAAAAATATAGTCCAATATTACTTTAAAATTAATAACAAAAGGTTTCATATTATAAACATCAGTAAAATGGGATTTAGTCTTCAGAGCAATCCTCAACTACCAGACTTACTTAGCATATTTCACAATCAATGCAAGTTTCATTCTATGATTCTGTAATGTGAAATATTCCAAAACTGCTTACAATTTATTGGCAATCTTTTGATTTTTTACTTTCGGTATTGAGTAATGTGTTTCTGTATGAGATAAGCAATAGGAATACATACTTAACAGATCCCCCCCCCCCCCCGGCTTTTTCTAACGTAGTGAACTTGAGTTATTTATTAACAATGATCATCTATGTACTCAGGCTGTGATTATTCTTGTCCTTCCCAGATAAGATTAACTAGTGTTGTTTACTTTAAATTTTTCATATTGGAGCCAGGAGCCTTGCCTGGTTTCATCAGATGGCTAGTCAGGCTCAATGTTCCTCATTTCTAAGAGTCCTCATTAGTATCACCCTTATAGATTCCAAGGAGTTTCCATTGTACTAGGTTTACACATCATCTATGAAGTGCTCCTCAATTCTAGTGATCTTTACCATTTTTCCCCTCCATATTTCCCTCTGCTACCTGCCCCTAGTACATTTCAAAAATTTGTTCTATTTCCCTTTCTCAGGAATATCCATGGTTTTCCCCGTGAATCCTTCTTGTTACTTGGCCTAGCCTCCTTGTGTCTATAGATAATGCATAGTTATATTTACCAGTTAATAACCATTTATAAGTGAATAATGCAATATTTGTCTTTCTGGGTCTGGATTACCTCACACAGAAGGATATTTTTTCTAGTTTCGCCCATTTGCCATTAAATTGAATGATGTAATTTTCTTAAACAGTTAAGAATACTACATTGTATAAATGTATCTTGTTTTCTTTTTTCATTCTTTGAAAAAGGTTATTTCCAGTTTCTGACTAATACAAATAAAGATACTGCTAGCATAGTTAATCACATGCTCTTATGGTAAGCTAGGGTATCTTTCTGGTATATTCTTGGGAGTGGGGTAGCTGGTTCTTGAGGTAGATTGATTCCTAATTTTCTGAGGAATTGTCATATTGATTTTCAAAGTGGCTCTACAAGTTTCTACTCTCATGACCAGTGAGTAAGTGTCACTTTGTTCCACATTCTTGCCAGCATGAGCTGTCACTTGTTTTTTGGAGTTTTGATTTAATCCATTCTGACCAGCATAAAGTAAAATTTCAAAGTAGTTTTGATTTGCATTTCTCTGATGGATAAGGATATTTAATATTTCTTTAAACATTTCTCAGCTGTTTGTGAGAATTTATCTGCTGAGAATCCTCTGTTTAGATATGCACTCCATTTTTAATTGGGTCATTTGGCTTGCTGATGTCTAATTTCCAGATTTTCTGGTCCAACTTAAGGCTTGTTCCAGGAGAGGAAGTTCATACATGTCACTACCTGAAAGGTCAGAAACCAGAGAGTAGATAGACGAAAGAACCAAAACAGAACTATAAAAAAGTCAATTGAATGATGCCTAATGACTATCATCACAGAAGCTTATCCAGTAAGTGATGAGATAAATATACAGAGACCCACAGCAGAGGTCAAGCAACCCCAAAAAGAGGGGGAACAAAGATTGCAAAAGCCAGCGAGGTCAATGATAACACAAGAATATGACCACAGAATTAACTAAGCAGGTTTCAAGGGCTCACAGAAACTGAAGTAACAGTCACAGAGCCTGCATGGATCTGAGCTAGGTTTTCTGCATGTATATGATGATTGTGTGGACTGCTAGTACTGTGGGACTCCTAACAGTGGAAGTGGAAATATGTCTCCAATTCTCTTGTCTGTTCTTGGGATGCTTTTACTTCTAATGAGTATCCTTGTCCAGACTTGATATGAAGGTATGTACCTTGTCTATTTGTAACATATGCTGTACTTAGCTGATATTCTTAGGAGGCTGCTGATTTCTAAAGAGAAACAGAAAAGAAATGAAGCTGGAGAAGAGGTCAGGTGGGAGGGAGAAAGGCAGGAGTGGAGAAGAGATGGGAAGCTCTGGTTAGTTAGGCTGTAATATATGATATAAGAATAAAAAACAAAGAAACAAATAAATATTAGTAAAAACACTGAGTTTCAGAAAGTATATGTTTACCAGAATTATGAAAATGTTAAATATCATGTTCTAGTATTGAGAACCATCTGATCAAGGCTAGGGCTGGGATTCAGAAAACATTTTGGTATCAAAAATAAGACAAATCTTGAATCCATCCTGTTGTATTAGACTTTTCTGAGTCCATAGCTCAAATTTTGAAAGGACTAACCTAAAACATCAGCTTTTATGACAGGGTAATTAATAAATTATAGGGCATTAAGTTAACAAATTCAGAAAAGGTGCATATTTTAATCAAGGGCTTCTGAGAGACAGAGATAGGAGTATGTTCCTGGGCATAGAAAAGAAGGGATGTGTTAATGAGAAGTTCTTTCCCATTAAGGGTTTCATTAAGATCAAACAACCCTCCTTCATCCATCTTCTACCTCTTTCAGAAGGTAATTTCACATATTGTTTTCTGCTCCTAGAGTTTTGTATAGGAGAATCAGATCACAATGTTACTGGTGAGATTAGGAGAACACTAGGAATTCACTAGCATTCATGGAAATAATTCCATATTCTCCAGTGGATGTATGTACTATACTAGTTTTCAGAAGTTGCTACTTATAATCACCTCTGTCCATATTTGTGCACTGAATAATTTAAACAAACAATCAGTTCTTCAAAGAACACATTTACTAGCTGATTACAATTATTTTTTGTAAAGAGCACTGAGATATAAGGGCTTGTACACCCCTTCTTAATAGCCTCATCATTTTATAGTCTTTTTACATAGATGCTTTACCAGATTAAAGCCCATTCAAAGATTAGGCATTATGCACCATTAACTCTCTGAAAATACTGTTTATTTTAAGATTTTTACAAATTTGGTCAAAACTTATGTATTGTCAAGGCATACTGTCAACTTTATTGAAAACTTCTTAGTGTTTTAGCTAGAACGCTGGGATTAGTTCACAGCCTCTTTGCCCATTTATGTTATTTTTATAGCTTTTTGTGTAATCAATGAATAGTTAGTGCTTGCAGGGCCTCCTTACCACCCACACATAGTTAGACCTCCTTACCACCCACACATAGTTACTGACATAATACCACTGACATGGAAATAAATGCTAAAAGAATTATGGGCTGAGAGTGAACTTTATATGCCCTTCACCACTTAGCTAGATTTAAGTTAGAAGCACAAAAAAGCAAACTGAAGGGGCATGTTTGGTGAGGGAAACAGAAAAATATATGTAACCTAATTTCTTGTCTGTAACTGTATAATATATCCAAAATAGAGCTAAGTCTTTCTTTTTTCCTGAGCATCCAAAGTACAACTTTAAGATCTCTCAGAATTATGGCACCAAACTTGGCAAAATAATGTTGCTAGTGCCCCCAATGATTTCCTTCAATGAGCACAGTGGAGAAACTGACTCTGAAAAAGGAAAACACAAAGACTCTCATTTCCCATGCATAAGTTATGCTCCAGTAGTGAGCTATAATTTATTTCCCTAAACTTGACCTTTTGCTAGAGAAAAGGTATTGGAAATGTGGTTTTCTAGGCAAATGCATAAAATTTCACCTAATATATAAAGAACACATAATGTGACCCCCAATATAAGAATATAAGAACTCTGCTTTTCTAAAAAAACAAACAAGCAAACAAACCAAACCAAACCAAACCAAACCAAACCAAACCAAACTAAAACAAAACAAGACAAAACAAAACACTTTATCAAAGGAAAATTACGTACAGACCTCTACTCATGGGGGCCAAAATCAGACACCTGGTTCCAACAATGGAAACAGAAGCAGTCCCCACTGAGGAGTGGGGCTGACCAAGCCTAGAAGTCAGAAGTTGTTTAACCTTATCTGCTGAGTGTCACAGGCTTGCCATAAAACTTCCTTGGTAAACTGTTTAGCTGCATTCTGACTTTTCTCATGTATCTTCTGTACAGGGTTTCTCTTTCTCCCCACCCTCCCCTTCTTTCTCTTTCTCTCTGGGGAATAGCTATTTTAACTGCTAGTAATTGCAGCACTGGAAGTGAGTGAAGTTGACCAGATACAAAACATTCTACTACAAAACAGTTTTATTTAAATAAAAACAAAAATATGACTTTACATACTTCAGTAAAATATTAAATGTAGGAAGTTCTAGGGATTTAGTAGTCTTGGTAGACTTAATATTTCCTCAAGTATCTTTGCCTCTTTGAGAGTTCCAGAGTAGAATAAAGTGGATTCTGGGTAAATTGAGATAGAAGATGAGGAAATTAAGGAGTTAAGCACTCTTCTTTTTAATTTTTTAGATTTATTTTTACATACCAACCACGGTATTCTCTCCCTCTTCTCCTGCTGTTTCTTTCTCCCCATCTATTTCCTAGACCTCTCCCCACCAACCTAGTCCTCAAGAATATCTAAGGCCTCCTATGGGAGGCAGCAAAGGATAGTTATCAAATTAAGGCAGGCCTAAGCTCCACCATCAGCATAAAAGCTAAACAAGGCATACACCCATGCTCATGTTCCAGAGACAGCTTCTAGTACCACTTGAAGGGGTTGGTGAGGGATGGTATAGTGGAGGGTTTGGGTGATGAGAACAAGAGAGATTTAGATGGCTGGGTTGGGAAAAGGATGGAAAGAGAGAACAAGAAAGATAAATCTTTATAGAGGAGGTCATTATGGGGTTAGGGAGAAGCCCGAGGCCAGGGAAATTCCTAGGAATCCACAAGGATGACCCTAGCTAAGACTTCCCTAGCAATAGTGGAAAGGGTGCCTGAACTGGCCTTCTCCTGTAATCAGATTGGGGAATAACATAATTGTCATCACGGAGCCTTCATCCAGTAACTGATAGAAGTAGATGCAGATATCCACAGCCAGAGTTCTGGCAATCCATATGAAGAGAGGGAGAAGAGATTATATAAGCAGGGATGGGGTCCAGATCATGACTGGGAAACCCACAGACAGCTGAACTGAGCTCTCCTGTGTAGTAGTGAGATTTCTTGGTCTCGGGCAGCCAGAGGCCCAGACCCACAGACCTACCACACCTGACCATTTAGCTGCCTGCCACTGCTGCTTAGACCCCCAGAAATGACTCAGACACTTACATTAAGTTCATGTTGTTTGGTCTATGGCTTAGGCACACTGCTAGCTTGCTTTTACATCTTAACTCAATCCATTTTCATTAATCTTTCTGCCATGTGGCCCGTGGCTCACATGTGTTCCTAACATGTTGCTCCTTTGGGCTTCAGGCTTGGTTTGTCTGACTCAGCCCTGCATCTCCTCCCTATGCTCTGATTTCTCTCCTACTTTTTCTATGGTGCCTGTCATGACCGAAAACAGCTTCTTTATTTAAAGATTGATATTCACAGCATACAGAAAGACATTCCCACATCACTCCTGGGAACTCACAGATTCTAGACTGACAGATAGGGAGCCTGCATGAAACGGGCCTTGACTTTCTGCATGGGCATGACAGTGGTGTAACTTGGTCTGCTTGTGGGATCCCTGGCAGTGAGTTATGCACTCTTAAAGAAGCTGATAGGAATAGACCCACCAACCCAGATGAGAATGTGGGAAAAAGAGAATTCAGTGCCTATTGCTGTTTTCTCAGACACATCAAAATAAGGAAAAGAAAAGCCCAAGGCCAGAACTGTGGAATAAACACCACAATATCCATGAATACATTCAAGATCTTATGAGAAACAACTATTCAAATAGAAAAATATAAGAAGCTACATGGGCATCACACATCAAAAGAATTCAGGAATTTTTGGATGAATTTTACTGGAAAATAAATTTTGCAGTGTGTACCTAAGCCTATTGTAATAAAAAGATGTCCGGTTTTATAATAAAATAAATAAAAAGTTAAAATAGTTGTTTAAATTCACTTCTGGAGTAATTCTGTCCCTCTTTTGGGAAATTGAGAAAATCATTTTCATCACCTATTAGACACAGAAGCTGTGTGGTAGTTTTCCTTTCAGTGTTTATGGATGACTGTGCTGATTTTTGTCAATATTCTTAATGTTAATTCCATTCTGAAATCTTCAGATGTATATAGTAAATACTAGCCAAGTAACAGAAAATAATAGGACAAAGGCAAAGTGAACAATTGACCCATTACAAGTCATCTCTTGAACAATACCTGCTTTCAACTTCTAGAATTCTTCTTGTGTGTGTGTGTGTGTGTGTGTGTGTGTGTGTGTGTGTGTGTGTGTACATTTTAACTTCATTTCCATTGTTCCACACACTTTTGCTTATCCTGAGTCATGATTTACAGTACACATGTCTTCTCTCTCTGAAATAAGCATCTAGAATACTCTAAGAAGCTGATTATTTTAACAATTCCACCTTTTATGTAGCAATCAACCCACCATGTTCACCATAAAAGTATCAAGCAAAGAAGCCCTCTCAAACATAAAGTACTTAGATGTTTATTTGTAGTACCACTCTTTTTTAGCAGTATTAATATTAAAACAATATGATTAGTAATAACAGTAATTGTTTACCACATTTGTTATGATGAAAATTTAAGAGAGATGCTTGATTTTATCATCCTAACCACCAAAATTTGAATATATAGAAGCTTCTGTTAAATGTCTTAGCCCCTATGGGAGATTTAGCAAAGTGACATAGCCAGTTAGAAGAACAGCTTGTGCATGGATCCGGTATTCCAGACAGAAAACTCAGTGCACTTTTCAGTGGGTCTTCTACTTCTGAAATAGAAGCTGCATTAAAAATGGTCACACAGTCATTCTTATTAAATGAATTTAAACTGCTAATTTAGTGAATGTAAAAAATAGACAGAGCTTTATTTCCTAAATTCTCTTTAGCCATGTTTAGTTGTTGTCTCTTGGAGGCCTGCACTTTTCTATAGGGAAATGGAGAAGAGTGGATCTGGGGGAGAGGAGAATTGGAGCCCTTGGGAAGAGAGGGAGGAGAAACTATGGTTGCGATGCTGTGTATGAGAAGAATCTATTTTCATTGAAAAAGATAAGAATTAAAAAAAAAATCCTTCATATGACAACATCAAAAGGAATAGTATGCAAAACCCTCAAGCATCATTAATAATAGTGATGGAATTATATCCACTAGGAAAAGTGATAGATTATTGACCTCACAATTTACATTTTCCTTGAGATTTAACCACAATAGGAATTTTTGTTTATTTTTCAAAGGCATGTTTTTCTTTATTTTTACAGTATTTAGTCAAGATACAATAGAGATATTTAGCAAATAGACCTCAAAACAACAATTTACCTCTCAATTCTGGACTTTAGGCATAATAAATTTATGTGAAAAAACTGGGTAAGGACAGTAGACAAATGAATAAGGACAGCAGAGATCTCTCTGTTTAGCACCTCACAAACTTGCTAATTAAAATCAATAAATTCTATTCATAAAAATTTTGAATATTGTAAAAATAAACCATCATAAATTCAATCCCAATGTGTTAGGGATCATTATTATATATTGTGGCATGCTTATTTGTAAAAATCAGAGTGAAAGATTTTGTTTTCAACAATGAATTCTAATTTTTACATCTAAATAAAATATTATTGTTAATTTTAAAGACCAAATTAATGGCTCAAAATATTTTTCAAGATTAATAATTTCTTAGGAGAACTTATCTATTTCCTCTTCCCTGGGGAATCCATGAATGTCTCTCTTAGAGTCCTTCTTGTTACTTAACTGCTCTGGGGTTGTGAATTGTAGCGTGGTTACTCTTTGTTTTATATCTACTTATGAGTGATTACACACCATGTTTGTCTTTCTGTGTTACCTCATTCAGGATTTTTTTTTTTTGCTAGTTCTATCCATTTGCCTGCAAATTTCAGGATATCTCCTGAGTAAACTGAGAGTACAAAGGGTGCTGATAAGTGGAAGTAGGAAGATAACATGAGAGGATGGTATGATTAAGAAAAGGGAGGGACAGAAAAGGAGAAAAAATAAAATAGATATTTTGATAGAGGAGTCGTTTGGGGGGCTAGGGAGAAAGCTGGTGCTAGGAAAATGACAAAGATGACCCAGCTAAGACTCTAAGCAATGCTGGGGAGAGTGCCTAAACTAGTCTTCTCTTGTAATCAAATAGATGACCACCGTAGTTGTCACAATAGACCCTTCATCCAGCAATAATAAATGCAGATGCAGAGATCTACTGATGTGGGAATGCCTTTCTGTATGCTGTGAATAGCAATCGTTAAATAAAGGAGCTGTTTTGGACCATGACAGGAACTATAGAATAAGTAGGATGAGAAATCAGGGCATAGGTAGGAGAAGCAGGGCAGAGTCAGGCAGACTGAGCCTGAAGCCCAAAGGAACAACATATAAAGAACACAGGTGAGCAACGGGCCACATGGCAGACAGATTAATAGAAATGGGTTGATTTAAGATGTAAGAGATAACTATCAATGTGCCTGAGCCATAGGCTATACAACATAAATTTAATATAAGCATCTGAATCATTTCTGGGGGCATGAGCAGCAGCAATGGGCAGCTAATGGGTCTGGCGCACAGGTCTGTGGGTCTGGGCCTCTGGCCACCTGAGACCAAGAAACCCCTTCACTACAGATGGCGTCCAACATGGATCAAATATCCACTTAATGCCTGAGAAAGTTTAAAAAGGGTTTTAGCAGAAACTGAGCAAAGGCAGCTTCCAAATTGTATATACAAAGTGGGCCATTCTACAAAGAAAGTGTGGCGTCTGGGTCACAATCAAAATGGTACTGGTGGACTGGTGACAGGCAGTGTAAGCTGCAACAAGGCCAGTTTCTGAAATCCCACAGAAGACTCAGTAGCATGTCATTAATTTTAGATTTCTGTTTAATTTGAACAAAAGGGAAACGAAGACAATTTCTTAGTAGCAGCATTTTCTTGGGTGTGCTCTGTTTGCTGGCCATGAACAGAGACACGGTCCCTTTAAGAGAACTGACTGATTCAGCTTTATCTGCAAAAACTATGTGACAAGAGAGTGAGAGTATTTTAAAAAGCTCTTCTAGTTAGAAAATAAAGATTCACAATAAAACAGATTCACATAAAAAAAAACCTATAAAGGGTTACAATGTGTATAAAAGGTACATAGGCTTCAGGGAGAAAAGAGAGAAGGTAGAGAAAGTCTTTAAAAAGAGAAATAGAGTAATAAAAATATAATAAGCCATGTAAAGATGGATTTTGGTTGTTATTGTGTTTTCTTTTAGTTTTTTAACTGTTAATGAGCTAACTAACTGCAGAAAGATGATAGATTGCAAATGCAAAGGCTACTAGGTTAAACAATATATATTTTAAAGGTATTTTGACTTTGGAATTTGTGTTTAAGGATTTATTGCGTTGGAAGAGTTCTGCTTTTGTTTCCACAGAAGATGAGAACCTGTGGATTACTTCCAGGCAAATATGGTTTCATCAACCAAGACCCCCTGAAAAAGCCTCTGATGGGAAGAGATGGTCACATTAGCTTCAGGACTAGACTATGATCCAGTCTTAAGAACTCATGAGATTTTCAAAGCCCCTTAATCAGCATGAAGTAGTAATAGAAAACTATGCTAAAATTCCCAAAATATTGCTTATAAATGTTTGTTTTTATTATAAATGGTTAGTGGTCATAGTTAATTTCTTTCTAAGAAGAAAAGGGGGATACGGTATATGAATGATTTTTAAAAAATTAGATTATTAAATATACTTAGATAAAGAAGTCAGGTATTAACCTCAAAATGTTTTACATTGGTATACATTTTGGTTTATTGATACAAACTTAAGGTCAATTAATTTATGCTGTATGTATTTTTCTATTGTTTAATATATGATGTTTGTGTAACTGATTTAAAAGTGTAATGTATAATTAAGAAATTCATGTTAGTTAGATTTTTAGGTATACAGATATAATTCAATTAGATAAGTAATCTTCAAATATTTCTAAGACCTACAGAATATGTCATTTAAAATGTTTTAAGAACTTAGACTTTTCTGGACAGTGAAACAGGTCTGATCCTGGCAGAACCCATCTTCTTCAAGAGAAAAATGGGCATTGAAGAAGCTCCATATGGAGTCTACTCTGTTTGTGGCAATGGTTAGCCACTGGACAAGAACCTGTTCTTATATTGATTGCTTGACAGTATGGTGTTTAAACTGGACATGCAGGTTCCATAGCCAAGATGGTCATTCAGGTTCCTGCTTTGCAGAGAAAACTGTCAGATATTTTTCACGACTCGAGTAGAAGCAACTGATGATCTGCGCCAGAATGGGCAGAGGAGATTTCCTGCTTCACTGAAATGAAAAGAGTCTCTGGCCCTGTAGGCTGAAGATGGATGCCCCAACTTTATAAAGGAACTTTGGGTGACTGTCCAGGCAGATAGGTGTCATCTCTGTCCTTTCTAGATTTTAGAAGTTACTTGTACTTCTGGTTTACTTGGGTAAATATTTCCTTCTGTGGTCTTTGATGCAGTTGATGATTAGATAGTTATAGGTACAGTTTTTCTTAGTCATTTGAAAGGTATATTGGATAAAAAACTTTAGATTTGTAAAGATAAGTTATATAATAATATTTTATTTAATTTTACTAAATACAAAAGACTATATATTATAACTGTAATTCTTGCTTGATGACTACTTTGATATATGTAATTTTGCTATGTTAAAAGTGAAACCTTCCTTTTTGATTAGACAGAAAGGGGGAAGTAATGTGGGAATGCCTTTCTGTATGCTGTGAATCTCAATCTTTAAATAATGGAGCTGTTTTGCCCCTTGGCAGGCACTGTAAAAAAGGTAGGCAGAGAAATCAGAATAGGTAGGAAAGGAACGGTGGAGTCATAGGCAGATCGAGCAAGCTGCCCAAGGAACAACATGTAAGAGACACAGATGAGCCATGGGACACGTGACAGAGAGATTGATAGAAATTATTTGATTTAAGATGTAAAAGCTTGCAAGCAATGTGCCTGAGCCATAGGCCAAATGGCATAAAGTTAATATAAGCATCTGAGTCATTTCTGGGGGCCTGAGCAGCAGCAGTGGGCGGCTAATGTGTCTGGCAGGGCAGGGTCTGGGCCTCTGGCTGCCTGGGACCAAGAAACCCCATTACTACAATCTCCAGCTAAGCACTGAGTCAACCTCTCAGTCTATTGAAGATAGGTAGGAGAAATTATATGAGCAAAGGGTTGTAGGTGGAGTTTCACTTACAAGGCACCCGTCCAAGATTAATATTTATTAAAATATAAATCAACACTCACGATAGAGGTAACAACTTATCATGGTGCCTTAACAGGGACTAGAGTATCTGAGCAATGGATGATCGTTTCTAAACTGGTCTGTCCAGCAGCCAGGAACCAGGAAAAACTGCCAGGGTCCACCAGCCCCTTATCAATGGGGTTGGCTACTCCCCATTCAGGGGCCCATGACCCTGGGTAAGCATCCTCAGATCTTATCAGCTGACATCTGAATCCCACCACATCTCCCCAATTTGTCTAACTAAGAAGGTTCAAAACTAAGACTATATACAATAGGAATTATTATGAGGTAGTATCTAGGGTAGGATAAAGTACAAATTACAACCAAAACCTAACACACATAATATACATCATATATTTCTAGAATATTGGTAGATGGTAGGGTGTAGTATGAGGTTTCTGGCCCAGACTTTTGGGGTTAACCTCAAGGTCTAGGCCCACAGACCACAGACCCACAGACCCGCAGACCCGCAGTCCCATAGTCTCACAGTCCCACAGAGACACAAAGATGCTTTCAATAGTTTTTGGGCTAATCAGCCTCAGGCCCAGGCATATCACTTGCTAGCTGTCTACCATTCATCTAACCCATGTCTCTTGTTCAGCCATGCGGCTTGGTACCTTTCTTTAGAGCAACATAGTTGTCCTCGGCTTCCTCTGGCTTCTCTCTGGTGCTCTCCTGGCACTCTGCTCTCAGAGATTTTCTTAGTCTGGTAGCCCTGCCTACACTTCCTGCCTGCCTTTGGCCAATCAGCTCTTTTGATTAAACCAGTAGGTGGGACAATTTTTTACCATGAAACAACACAATACCCCTACAGTAGGGTGTATAAATTACTTCAAAAGGTTCATCTGGGAAAGTGAAAATTTAACACCTGAATGTTCCTTTCTAAGGGATAATAGGGTAGTAATGTTAAATACCTATTCTTCAATCCCTTCAAGACCTGAGAAGGAAGATATATCACCTGAAAGTCAGAAGTACATGGAAGTAGTGGCTTCCAAAATTTGGGAGAGGATAGCAACACGGCTACGTGGACAATCACCTCTGGTTTTGTGTGCCATTGGAGCATCCATCATGTGCTGATGTGGAAATGCCTTTCTGTATGCTGTGAATCTCAATCTTTAATAAAAAGCTGTTTTGGCCCTTGACAGGCACTGTAGAAAAAGTAGGCAGAGGCATTAGAATAGGTAAGAAAGGAAGGGCAGAGTCAGGGGCAGATTGAGCAAGCCGCTCAAGGAGCAACATGTAAGGAACACAGGTGAGCCATGGGCCACGTGGCAGACAGACTAATAGAAATGGGTTGATTTAAGATGTAAGAAGTAGCTAGCAATAGGCCTGAGCCATAGGCCAAACAGCATAAAGTTAATATAAGCATCTGAGTCATTTCTGGGGGCTTGGGCAGCAGCAGCGGGCAGCTAAGGGGTCTGGGTTGGCAGGTCTGTGGGTCTGGGCAACTGGCTGCCTGGGACCATGAAACCTAACTACTACAAAGGGGTCAGTATTGTGATGGGAAAACAGAGTAAACTCACTGGAACGGTTAGGAACTCACTGATACTGTATTGACATCAGGGGAAACTGCTTGGGACTAAAGAATACCATCTGAATGTGGATGACAGTTGTGTGGCATAGACAGTTTGTGGGGCCTCTGATAGTGAATAAATTGACTCTTTGGAACCCATTCCCTATAGAGGGATACCTTATTAACATTGATACTGGGGGAAGTGACTTGGTCCTGCCTCAACTTGATATGCCAGAGTATATTATCCTGGAGTCCTTACCCTATCTAAGGAATGGATGGGGAGTAAAGAAAGGAGGTGGATGGTGGAAAGGAAATCTGGGGGTGACTTGGAAGAGGAAGGGGAAACAGTGAGTTGTTAGTACTTTTTAAAAAATTAAATAAAAAACCTATAATCCAAATGGTATTTCTTTGGGGGAATGAAAAGATTAATAACTCTTTCATATAATGAAAAACTCAATAAAGCCTTTACAGATTATGTATTAATTTAACATTAACTTGTAAAATAAGGAAGACAATTTATAAAATTTAAATCATATTATGAACATCAGAGAGAAAAAAAGAGCCAAACTACACTCCTATAAGATTTCATTCTTTGTTTCACTAGATCACAGGATCTACTTGTGTGCTTTTGAAGCCTTGAACTTCCTCCAGGCACTGCTCGTTATGGACAGATACTCTTATTAATGCTATGCTGAGAAACCAACAGAAAAGCAATATATGATAAAAATGCCACAACTTGACCTAAAGTCAAAGTAAATTTATCACCATTGATTGCTAATGTCCTGCCCTTTTCTCAGGAAGGTAGGGGTGCTTGCAATTTCCATCTCATTCTGTAACCAAACATGTTAACTAGACTTGTAACAGCTGTTCACACCCTGAAATACCTGCTGCTGAGGTTTTCTTTGTTTGTTCATTTCCTGTAATTTTAAAGAAACCATTTTAACTCCTTTCAATCTGGAAAAGATATATGAGTACAAATTCCCAGCCTGTTTGGAAGAAGGTTGTTATTCGTCACTGTTCAAGGTTATCTGCTAGAGTCCATTTCATGCTTGGCTGCACCTGGCTCTCGTATGCTGCTCCTGGAAGTCCATCCCTCCTTTTCCAGTGTTTTGAATTCAGAGGGGCATTCAGTCTCCAGTGTGACAGACACTTGCTCAGATGACTATAAGGGGACCTCCTCAGGGCTGATTTTCTAGCTCTTCATTCAACACCCCATGGCCTGCTTATTTTAGCTTCCTGACCCCTAATCATGAAGCTCAAGAATAAACAAAAGGGCACAGAAGAGAAAAGCAAAGAAAAACATCAGACCATATTAAAGCTGTTTCTTTATTGCTTATATATTTGTAGAAATGTAAGTTTATATATCTAAGAATTCTGACTTAATTAATACATCTGCCCAATTAGAATTTTACCTAGAAACCTGTAGACTTACAGATAAGTGTGATGGTAAACATTAGGTTTAAAAGAAAATTTATTGTGCTGGAAAGACTTGTTAAATAAAATTGTTTTAGCTTATATAAGTCATGAGGAAGTTGCCCTAACTTGCATGTATCCTGTCAACTAACTTGTCCAAGATGTCCAACATGTCCTGATATACTTTATCTGTTTTTAAAACTGCTAATTGTAAAATATTTCACTGCCACAACTTTTGTTACAAAGTAATGGGTCACAGAATTAAACTAGCTAACTGCCAGGTTCTGCTTTTGTATGAAATGGTCTCTGGCTTGGTTGGTTGAGGTATCTGCTGCACATCTTTTAAAAAATCAAGCCTTGCCCAGACAACATATTAGTTAATTTGGATCCCCAAAATTATAATTTGTGGTTTGTGTCTTTGTAATCCTTGGATGAACAGTAGCCAAGGCTTTTACCTGGAGAACTCTCTCTGATTTGGTCATAGCCAGTTATTTTAGTTAAAATCTGATATTTTATTAAAACCAAAACTCAAGTCAGATTTGTGAGCCTCTTAACAACCCCAAGTCATAACAATAAGGAGATATTGGACCTGGGTAAAAATAAACATTAGAAGAGACCAGTTTATATCTCCTCCATCAACTCCAATTAAACATTATTGTTAAACACAGGAAAGAAGTGAATATCTGAAATGAAAACTCTAACACCATGAAGTTAAGTTAATAAAGGCATGTACTAATAATCTGTTACTGAAAATAAAAATCTTAAAGCACATTCCCTCAATATAATAACAAATGGTATATTATAGAATGAAAAGACACATCAGCACCTACAAATTAGTTATAACTTGTCTCAGAATTGACCTCCTGAGGCCAGGTGCAGTTCTTCAGAGCCCTCTCTCTGGCTATGATGATGATGAGCATAGTGGTTCTCAGAGCCTTAATGCTGCAATTCCTGATTGAACTGAAATTTTTTTTGGGGGGGGGTAAACTTTTAAAGTTAATCAAATCCCAAAATATTGCAACAAAAATAAGCTTTACATTTGTTATTCAATAGATAAGATAAATACAACAAATAAATAATAAAAAAGTTTCCAATTTACAATAACTATTAATAAGAAGCATATAAGCTTAAATATTTTATAAAACTTTAAAGATCTAAATTAACTTTATAGTGTATATATATTATATATGTACTATATATGTACAAATAAATATCCTAGGTGAAAACTCAAAACCTAGATATAGTCTAGTAAGACATTGATCTAACTAAGTAAAATATTACCTTAAAATTGATACATAATATACTTTGTAATCTAAATTTATTTAAAGAAATAATAAATTAAATCAAAGAGATAAAGAAAGAGTAGAAGGTATAAAGTTCTGGTATATGCAGTACAAGCTTTTCAATTGCCACATGTTCCTAAATGAAACATGAAGTGCATCTGATATAAGATAACCAAAGTAAACAAGAACGGAACATGACAAAAATGTTTTTATAGATAACAGGACAATTTTAGCAAGATTTTTTTAAAAAGAACAGTATGTAGGAAGCAACATGCCTACCAAATATTAAACTATGCTCTATTTTTATTTTTATAAGCTGAATTATTAACTATTTTACAAAAAGGTATAAACATGTAGGAGATTGTGTTGTTTCACTGTAAATAATTGTCCCACCCACTGGTTTAATAAAAAGGGCTGATTGGCCAAAGGCAGGCAGGAAGTGTGGGTGGGGCTACCAGACTAAGGAAACTGAGAACAGGAAGCACAGAGCAAAAAGCCAGAGAGAAGCCAGAAGAAACAGCGGACAACCATGCTGCTCTGAGAAAAGGGACTGAGCTGTATGGCTGAACAGGATAAGAGTCATGGGTTAGACTAAGGGTAAAAAATTAGCAAGTTATATGCCTGGGCCTTAGGGTGATAAGCCTAAAACTATTGAAAGCATCTGTGTGTCTCTGTGGGTCTGCGGGTCTGCGTGTCTGCAATCCTAAACCTTTAGGTTAGGCCCAAAAGTCCGGGCCAGAAACCTGGTACTACAAACATAAATCACTTAATTTAGTTAGACCTGATGTCCATACAACTCAATAAACCTCTATAGAGTTAAAACAGACATTCTGAATGGAAGCTGTGCAGATCACATTCAATTTGAATATTGAACAGATTTTGTGAACTAATCCACCATCAAAGGCAAAACTTAATGAGAGAATCAAACCAACAAAACAGTTACCTTTATATCTTGTTTTATGCACAGATAACATAAAGAGAAAAGGAAAGGGTAATGCTAAGAGAATTAAGTATGCCCATAGTAGACATGAGTTATGAATGAACTGTATTTAAAATAACCATAGTGCTGTGTCTTTTGGACAGGGGAAACTGCGATGATGTGGAAGTAAGTTTATAGAATTTTGTACATACAAAGAGAGCATTATAAAAATTAAGTAGATATATTACATTTTAAATAGCCTGAAGTCACATGTTTAAAGATGAGATTAAATTGTCTCTTTTCCTTTACCACATATTCCAATATGAGATAGATATCAAGCGTAAGAAAGAAAAAACGAAAGCAACAGAAAACAAGCACACAGAAATTTTTGTCCTCTGAAGAGAAGTTTTATAAGCACTTATGCAAAAGTCCAGGTATCAATGAACTACTATAATAAATTTAATACAACTGAACTGATACATATGCAAAATACAAAAGGTAAGATCTTCAAAAGTCAGCAAACAGAATATTTGATATGAGAAATGGATGACTATATAAAAATATTTATATTAACTTACATGGAAATATTTGAATATTAATAATCAAATAAAATAAAAAATGTTAGTAAATAAAGATATTTATATTATTTTAAACACTGAAAATATAATTTAGATCTAGGAGAATATATTCCCATATTAATTTTCTAAACCTTATTAAATATATTTTCATGAAATATATATATTTTCATGAAATAAATATATTATAGATCTTCTTTCTTAAAATAATTCAGTGACTTGGGGTCACTTTCAATATAGAAATAAAAGTTTGCTCCATGGATCTGATTGGTTAGATAAATGTAAAATGCTTGAAAAACTAGCAATGAACTAATTTGTGAAGAATATCTGTGGATATAGTAGTTACCCAATGATAATGAACATCTCTGTGAGTGTCCATGCATGTGAAGTCTTACACATTCAACTCCTTTCACCCCCTGTGTTTACCTCTGTCATCACTGCAAGCAAGTTGTCAGTCAGGAAAACAAACAGCAAAATGGAATCTTTCTAAGCTAAGTTTTGCATGTTTCTTCACTATTCTGTAGTTATAAAGTTTTATTAGAATATTTTTATAGCACACAAAACAAGAAATTATTAAAGGAACAATTCAATTTTATGCATAAATATGAAAGGCTTATAAAATTACATTCTGTTATACAAATAATAATCCTTGATATAATCAACCTTTTTAAACTGTTTAGCTAATTAGACTCTCTTCTTTTTACTATGAAAGTGTCGTTTTTCTCAGATCTAACAATTAACCATTTTCATAGCAGCTTCCTCTGAGGCATGAATATTCATTTTCATGTTACAAGACTTTGCATAGTCTTGACTTATTCACACTGAGATCATTTCTGATTATTTATTTTCCCTTCCTAATCTGTGCTTTATAGAAAACAGGGACAAAAAATTGTTAAAACTTATGAGTTGAAATAGTCTTACAGAATTAAAACCTTGAGCAATGATTTGGACAGAGCATGTGTTTTGAGTGACTATTTTTTTATTATCCTATTTATAAGTCACAAATATAATTTTATATCCTTTGAATAAAAATGTATTTCATAAAAGAGAAAATTTTATACTTACAAAATATAAAATTTCATTAAATTTAATGTTTTCCAATTACTACATAGAGTTTGTATTCACCAAATTTTGCTTAGGTCTTTTGTTTATGAAGTTCATGAAAATGTGAAATTGTAAGATTTCTGTTTCTTATCCTCTTAAACTATGGAGAAAACTGGGAAGTTTGAAGTAGGAAATACTTTTCTTCCTTGCTTGTTTTATTTTGAAATATTTCTGCTAGATAAGATTTATGGCAAGGACTTACTGGACTCAGCTCCAAGGTTGTTTTGCTTTATTGTAGCTATTCTGGCCTTTGGGTGCTCTGTTCTTCCTCATGGATTGAACTTTTTACCTCTAAGAATCTGTATGCTCATCTGACCTACAGAAAATGGCAAATGTTCCCTCATTGTATCTCTACCTCAAATACTATAGTAATTATTCTTATTTAAACTTTGCTGATTTATTCCAAACTTTATGGCCAGTGAAAAAACACAGAAAGGGGCAGAAACATTCCACATTGAAATGAACATGTGCACCTCATTAATAATTTAAACTAAACATGTAAACAGAGAAAGGTTGGGGGTCTTTCCATCTTCAATGGCACATTTGTCTTCCTTTCTCTGTTTAATAAAGCCCACTTTTAAGGTATATTTCTTAATTTTGTATAATTCTATAACTCAATATATTAATATTATTCAAAATATAACATTAAGATACATTAAGATACTAATGAAGATGAACACACAGTATTAAATTTATTATACAGAGTAGTATAATATTGTATTCATACACTACTGTATTTAAAAAGAGTAGTACCATAATTCAGAATAAATTCCGAAAGGTCATTGTGTGGCTGAGGTGGTTTTCAGTTTCTCACTTTTTGCCTCAGGTTAAATAACTAACAGTCCAGAAAATTAAGAATAAAAATATCTGCAGACACTCATAATATGTTTTTTTTAGGAATCTGATGAAGTGAAGTATTGTGGTGTATGTACACTTTCTCATCCTGTAATAAAAATCAGACATATAATTAGTAAAATTATATGTTTGAGATTTCCAACACAAAGACAAGGAGAATTTAAACCTGGGATCTGTTGGGAGAAGGCAGAGGAGGCCTTATAATCAAAGCAACAACTTCCCAAACAGCCAACTTTGTCTGTTTCTGGGTCCTGTGACATAAAAGAGTGATTTTGAACTTACTGATGCACAGCATCTTTTGGCATATTTTTATCCCGTTTTTAAAACATTTTATGGTAAGAGAGAAATGAATTTTCCCATCTCTATAGATGTGCACTTATAAAAGGAAAATTTCCACAGCAAATGCACACTGTGCTTAATCCTAAATTAAAGTCGGTGCTGAAATGTTATATGTTATTCCTTAACCCTGAGGCATGGGCAATTTCTAAAGAAACAAACTCGGCGCTTGTGTGTATGTGTGTGTAAAAATCAAGGCAGGATGAATTTAGAGAAGAAAATTGCTAGGACGGATCACCTCCTGCAGAAGCCAGTTGGCCCTATCTGAATCAGACAGACTCCACACACAGTTACATGGACTAAATTAAGGACAGGGGAGGTTCATCCAGAGTGCACAGATTAAAATTTTCAATAGACCTAAAAATGTCTCCAAGGCATGAATGAGCCTGTCACTTCTCTTCTGCCTCTTCAGCAAATTATGGATTCACTCGGTGCCCATAACACACCCTATGAGCTATGCCTGGTTTGCTCCGTTATTTTCCCTCTCCAGTCATACGGAAGCAAAGGTTGTGGTTAAACAAATGTGTTTTTATGGAGCAAAGTTCTGTGAAACAGAGCTGATTAGGGCCTGACACATTGAATTAGATGAAGGCATGAAATTGGTTGATGACTCTATTGTTTCTGCAAAGGTTCTGCCTAACCACCCTTCCAACTCAGTGAGGAACTGATTTGTTTCTCTGTAATTCAGGGTTGTTGACTAGAATTCAGAAATTATTAGGACAACCTCAAATTCTACTTCAAATTTCATCAAGCCATGTGCTTATTCTCAAGTAATTAGCCTGTGAACTAACAAATGGCCTAACCCACATGAAAACTTAACATTGAAGAAATAATTTCTAAAAATAGCATGGAAAATAATTATGATAAATAAATTTAATTATACATTAATTTTTAAAACTTCATAAAATAGCTATAATTATTGTTTGCTGTATGACTCACTAGTATCACCTTTTCTATCAAATAATCTTATTAGAAGGCAAGGGAGATTCATATTAGAATCATTATAATATACATCATATATACAAATAATCATATATACACACATCAATACATCTGTTGCATTTGCATATTTGATATGTATGATTATATATTTAAAATATTCAAATAAATAATGACATTTATTAATAATTTACTTAAATGTTCTTAGCAACTTTTCCCCACAATGGTTCTTTGCTTTCATTACTTTCTAGCCATATACATTTTACTCTTGCCTTTCAGCCTCAGAGAACATGGAAAGGGGCTTCTTATATTATCTCTTGATCCTGAAATCAATAGCATTCACTAGGCTTATGTTCTTGAAATGACACTTTACCACAATGAGAAAAGAAAGAGAAAAGAAAGCAAGAAGTATGGCATTTGAAGTAATCAAATAATTGCACCAACACCGTTTTTTAAAAATTTCCATTCATTTCACTGAAGCTATGATGTTAGAAGGGGTTGAACTTCATGTAAATGAAAAATGTTTTCAGAAATCATGGAAGCACAGTGTTCATCTGGTGAGGTCACAGTTCTGAAAGAGGCTCACCCACTGTGAGCCTGTGGTTACTACTCTGGCTGTTATTTCTATCTTCTCTGCTCTTAATGGAGGTAGGAGATGTATTTAATCTTTGATATTTCTGAAATGAAATAATAAAATATGACACATAAGCCAATTGATCATGCATTTCTCATTTTCCTTGAAGACTTTTGCACATTTAAAGTCTAGGTTGTTTTCTTGGAGTCTTTAGCATTATTTCAGAATTCTAAATTTTGATGAATGATCTAAAAAAATGTTTCATGCGTCATTTTGAGAGAAACTTTAAACTGGTATCTTGGTGCAAAGTCATCTTGTGGTTGCATTCATTCTCAATTGTGATAAAGAGCAAGGATCAGTTCTTTTTTATTGCATGTATATTATAGATAGTATGTGAGGGTGGTGGCTGGAATTTTTAACTTGTCTGACTACATATGACAAAAAAACTTGTATGATAAGTATGCTCACAGGAATATGAGAGCTAAAGACCACCCACGATCATTATGTGGTGGGGATAACAAGTATTCATCATTTTTAATGTTTCTATTACTTTTGTTAGTACATTGGCAGTAGACATTTGTGATGAAAAATTTTAAGAACTCTTTGATGTGGGAATGCCTTTCTGTATGCTGTGAATATCAATCTTTAAATAAAGGAGCTGTTTTGGGCCATGACAGGCACCATAGAAGAAGTAGGAGGAGAAATTAGAGCATAGGTAGGAGAAGTCGGGCTGAGTCAAGAGACTGAGCAAGCCACCCAAGGAGTAACATGTAAGGAACACAGGTGAGCCATGGGCCACAAGGCAGACAGTTTAATAAAATGGGTGATTTAAGATGTAAGAGCTAGCTAGCAATGTTCCTGAGCCCTAGGCCAAACAGCATGAAGTTAATATAAGCATCTGAGTCATTTCTTGGGGCCTGAGCAGCAGATAAAGGTGCTATGGGTCTGGCATGGCAGGTCTGTGGGTCTGGGCCTCTGGCTGCCCGGGACCAAGAAACCCTGTTGGACAGATGGTGTCCAACGTGGATTGAATATCCACTTAATGCCTGAGAAAGTTTAAAAAGGGTTTTAGCAGAAACTGATCAAAATAAACTTCCAAATTCTGTATCTGAAGTGGGTCATTGTACCAAGATAGGGTGGCATCTGGGTCACATTCAAAATGGCTCTGATGGACTGGTGGCAGGCAGTTTAAGCTGCAATTAGGCCAGCTACTGAAATCTCACAGAAGACTCAGTAGCATGTGATTGATCTTATATTTCTGTTTATTTTGAACAAAAAGGAAACAAAGATGGTTTCTTAGTAGCAGCATTTTCTTGGGTGTGCTCTGTTTGCTGGCCACGAAGAGAGACATGGTCCATTTAAGAGAACTTACTGATTCAGCCTTATCTGCAAAAACTATGCAGCTCTTTAAGAGAGTGTATTTTCAAAGCTCTTCTGGTTGAAAGATGATTAAGGATTCACAATAAAACAGATTCAGATGGAAGAAAAACCTGGAAATGGGTTACAATGTGTGGAAAAGGTACATAGTCTTCAGAGAGAAAAGAAAGTAAGGATAGTCTTTTAAAAGAGAAATAGAGTAATAAAAATATAATAAGCCACATAAAGATAGAAAATAGACACAAAATCTGGATTTTGGTTGTTATTGTGTTTTCTTTTAATTTTTTAACTGTTAATGAGATAACTGCAGAAAGACAATGGGTTGCAAATGTAAAGGCTACTAAGTTAAATGAGAATATATATTTCAAATTCATTTTGATTTTGAAATTTGTGTCTGAGGATTTATTGCTTTGGAAGAGTTCTCCTTTTGTTTCCACACCAGGCAAATATGCTTTCATCAACCAAGACCCCTTGAAAAAAGTCTCTGATAGGAAGAAATGGCCACATCAACTTCAAGACTGCAGAGTATGATTCTGTCTAACTCATGAGATTTTCAATGCCCCATAATCAGCAGGAAATAGTAATGGAAAACTATGCCCAAAGTCCCCAAATACTGTTTCTAAGTGTTTATTTTTATTATAAATGGTTAATGGTCATAGTCAATCTCTTTCTAAGAAGAAAAATGGGATATGGTTTATGAATGATTTTTTAAAAGGTTAGATTATTGAATTTACTTAGATCAGGAAATCAGCTGTTAATCTCAAAATGCTTTACATTAGTATAGATTTTGGTTTATTGATACAAATTTAAGGTCAATTTTGTTATGCTGTATGTGTTTTTCTATTCTTGTTTAAGGTATGAAGTTCATGTAACTGATTTAAAATTGTAATGTATAATAAAGAAATAAAGGTTAATAGTCACCTTTGATAATCAAACTTAGGTTAGTTAGGATTTTTAGGTATACAAAGATATATTTCAATTTGGTAGGTAATCTTCAAATACTGCTAAGACCTACAGAATATGGCATTTAAAATATTTTAAGAACTTAGACTTTTCTGGACAGTGAGACAGATCTGCTCCTGGCAGCACCAATCTTCTTCAAGAGAAAAATGGGCATTGAAGAAGCTCCATATGGAGTCTACTCTGTTTGTGGCAATGGTTAGCCACTGGACAAGAACTTGTTCTTATACTGACTGCTTGACAGTATGGTGTTTAAACTGGACATGCAGGTTCCATAGGAAGATGACGTCTGAACTTTGGCAGAACAAGCCCAGATGGTCATTCAGGTTCCTGCTTTGCAGAGAAAACTGTCAGACATTCTTCAGGACTCGAGAAGAAACAACTGATGAACTGTGTCAGAATGGGCAGAGCAGATTTCCTGCTTCACTGAAATGAAAAGTGACTCTGGGCCTGTAGGCTGAAGATGGATGCCCCAACTTTATAAAGGAACTTTGGGTGACTGTCCAGGCAGATAGGTATCATCTCTGTAAAATCTAGATTTTGGAAGTTGCTTGCACTTCCGGTTTACTTGGGTAAATATATCCTTCTGTGGTCTTTGATGTAGTTGAAGATTAGATAGTTATAGGTATAGTTTTTCTTAGTCATTTAAAAGGAATATTGGATATGAAACTTTAGATTCATAAAGATAAGATAGATGATAAGATTTTCTTTAATTTTGCTAAATACAAATAGACTAGATATTATAACTATAATTCTTGCTTGATGGTTATTTTGTTATATGTAATTTTGCTTTGTTAAAATTGAAACCTTACTTTTTGATTAGTCAGAAAGGGGAAAGTGATGTGGAAATGCCTTTCTGTATGATGTGAATATCAATTTTTTAAGTAAAGGAGCTGTTTTAGGCCATGAAAGGCACCATAGAAGAAGAGGAGAAATCAGAGCATAGGTAGGAGAAGTGGGGTGGAGTCAAGGGATCGAGCAAGCTGCCCAAGGAGCCACATGTAAGGAACACAGGTGAGCTATGGGCCATGTGGCAGACAGTTTAATAGAAATGGGTTGATTTAAGATGTAAGAGCTAGCTAGCAATGTGCCTGAGCCATAGGCCAAACAGCATGAAGTTAATATAAGCATCTGAGTCATTTTGGGTGCCAGAGAAGCAGAGGCGGGTGCTATGGTTCTGGCGCGGCAAGTCTGTGGGTCTGGGCCTCTGGCTGCCCGGGACCAAGAAACCCCTTTGCTACAACTCTTGTTAGCCTGAACAGAAAGGATGCACTGCTGGAGCTGAAGCTCAGAAGGGACTTGGAATTAGCATACTTGCTGGATTCTTACTGAAATACTTGTGAAAATTATATCAGTTGTTCTTAGACTCATCTATCTTGAGACACAAGAAGGCATTCCTTGATTGCTGCATATGATTTTTTTTTTTTTTTGATAACCATTGAAGTCTGCCCTATACTTGAGCTTTTATATGCCTGGCTATACACACATACACATCTTAGAT
The DNA here is from genome assembly GCA_033318265.1 of Phyllotis vaccarum. NCBI lineage: Eukaryota > Metazoa > Chordata > Mammalia > Rodentia > Cricetidae > Phyllotis > Phyllotis vaccarum. Next base: position 118,896,690 of record JARWLC010000002.1, on the reverse strand, counting down.
CTGCAAATTCAATGAGAGGTAACAGGAAATAATAGGATACAACAACTAGCGTGAGCTGTATTATGGCTGTATTCTCAAATTATAGAGGAGTGTCCTTTGAAATTGAATACTGAGATTTAGCTGAGGTTAATTTCAAAGGACTTTCATTTAAAACTATTTTCTTTTCCCAATATATTTTCATCAGTTCAGATAAAGAGACTCCATGTCCTATACTGAGGAAAAATTTCAAGTGAGTTAATCAGTACAAGCTGAATATTGAAATTGAGAAGTGTTCTATTTTTGATCTATCTAAAATTAAGCAACAGGAAAAATACTAAGTAAAGAATCTAACAAAAAGCATTTGATAAGGGAAGGCCCAAAAGACTTCATGCTTCACAAAGACTGCAGGCAGCAAAGCAAAGGTGAGAGGGAAGAGCAAACAATTGGTTATCCAATAATAATTAAACATTCTGAAACATGTGATATCTAGTCACCTAGAAGATCACAATGAGAAAGGAAGTTTAGCTTCAAAAATATTTTGTTTCCTTATAATATTTCCCAAAATAATTATTCTCTGCCACCCTTAAATATTTTAGCACACTTGAGCAAAATAGATCAAAATTTATCATTTAAACTACAAAATCTTATATTCTTTTAATGTGGGTTATAATTGGAAATATAATGACTACCAAGGTAAAATGAATTGTTAAGGAAGAATATTTCACCCATAGTTAATATTTAATTACTCACAATAAACACATACACACATATACATATATATGTTGAGTGACTATAATATATGAAGTAGTGATGACATTTTATTTCATAATATTTCTAAAAGATGATTACATATATATGATTCAAATATTTATTTCTTTATCCTGAATTTTAAAAATTAAGTTGCTATCCTTTGTACTAAAGTAGAAATATTTACTTTTGTTTGAATTGACTGTTCCATACTTTCTATTATTTTGTTGTAAAATAGCTATGTGGTTTTTAGTCTCAGAATAACAGAAGATAGAGTTAATATGGTTGGAAATTGAGAACTTTAATGAAGTGGAATGAGTGTGGCAAACATACATAAATTTCTTTAACAGAAACTTGTCTACACAAAAGAAAAATACTAATTTTCTATCAATTTATACCAAGTTATATTGTCAAAAATACAGATTAATTAAACATATTCATTCTCACTATGAATATAGTTCTCCTTGCATAAACATGTTAACTTTACTTTTCACAAGTGAACAAGTGAATACAGCTATAAAAAAATTCAAGACATCATTCAAAACCAGTGACACAACTGTGATAAATAACTACATCCACATGTCGAAGGGTTACTGAGAATATTTATAGAACTATAATTTTTGTAAGTTAGCATTATAAAGATGTTGATTGAAATGTTCTATTATAACTGAAATAAAATCAGAATGTAAATTAAATCATCTCAAGTGAAATTTATGCAGTAAATATTGAAGGTGTTGTCAGTGTGTTCACAGATATTTTATGGGTGCATTCTGTATAAGTGTCTCCTAATAGTTGTGAATATCATGTAGACAGGCATTAAAATCATCTGTGTTTACATTGCTTGCATTATATTTAGAAAGCAAAAAGCATGCAAGCAGAAACATAGTTAAGGTAACTCTTGCTACTAATGTGTGCTTGGGAAAAAATTAAATAATTGTTATCTGGGACTTATATTTGGGTCACAGATCAATAAAACTTTCTGGGGAGTTGGGCATTGAATGATAAATGATAAGTCAATAAATGTTCATGATTTCAAAGAAAGAAGGCTCCATAAAAAAGAAAGGCTGGTAGAGAATGTTCTTTTAAGAAAGACTTGGTTGTTTTGTGTGTTTTACAGAAGAAAGCCAATTATGTAGAAGTGTAACCAAATGAGGTATTGTAGGCTAAGGTCTCTTAGAAAGCTAATCAAAGATCAAACCATGTTAGGATTTCCCTTGTACTCAGTTCAAATCATATGGCCACTGACTGTACACTCAACACTGTCAACTATTCACATTTTCAAAGAACACACCATGACCTCTTGGTAATCAATATGCTCCTTGAGAGATGATGTACCCTTTTTCTTTGTGTAGCTGATTTATTTTATTTAATCAAGTATCCTATTGGTATATTTGCATTGTCAGAAATTATAGGCTATCATTTTTAATGCAGGATACTGTATTATTTTACATAAGTTATTGATTTTTAGGAGATGAGTTTAACCAACTCATATATTGTTGCTGTTATGTATATAATGTTACAAGAACCTTGAAAGTACTGATATATTCTAGCAGTACTAATTAAAATATATATACAATGTATACCTAACAGTGGTTTGCTGAATCAGACAATAGTAATTTTGAGGAAACTATTCAGATGTCTACTGAACACATTTTGGCTTTTGTGATCAACGGGTCAATTTCCCTAGCAACACTCCTTCCTTTTCCCTCCTCCCTCTCCTCTCTCTCTCTCTGCCTATACATCTACTTAATACATTTATCATGTTACCCATTTAACACTTATTACTTATTTAGCATCTGTTCTTGTCAATTGATCATATATGTGATTTATCATCTATCTTTGCATCTATATTTTTCATATATGTGTCATTTGCCTTTCTACTATGTATGTGTTACATCTCCATAATAAATCCATTCTTCCTGATTGTTCTTTCTTTCTGAGATAAGCCAATACATAAGAGTTTGTTTGATTTCTATGACGAAATGTACTGCAGGGCTGTTAACTGCTTTATTAAGTTTTTTACAGTTTATAGTAGTGTCATAGTCACTTAGGGCATAGTTAACTCATTGGTTCAATGATTTTTTGAGGTTCATTTATACACAGCATAGAAAAATAAAAAAAAAAAACAAGGAAAATAAAACAAAAGAGAATCAAAAGAAGTTTTTATGCTCATAAAATTCTTGAAAACATGTAAAGCATTTTATATGAACTAGGCCATATTTGTGTCTTAATACTCTTGAGTCATAAAAATAAAATTTTAAAGGCATTGCTTAAGAGAAAACATACTCTACAATTATTTATCATTGTTAAGATAGTTTTTACTTTTTCACACACATGTAAAGCAGTTGAAAAATGCTTGCATTAAATCTCAAAATGCAAAATGTGGCAAGAAGAGTTCTTGAAACTGGACAGATGTCTGAAAGGCACAAAAATCTGCAAGTTCTAGAGCATGACTGTGCTAGGCACAGATATTATTATAGCTTAATTATTTGTGGAGAAACAGTCAGCTGTGAAGAGTTCTAAATCTATTTGATGGTAAAGTTACCTGATAAAAAAATTTAAAAGGCAGAAAAATTTTTTTTTGATTCATAAAATCAAATTACATAATGTTACTCCATGATAAAATTAAGGACAAAGCCCTTCTAATATGAAACCAAAATAATAACTGAAGTAGCCTAATATTGAGCCTCACTGTAGTATCCTAATACACAATATTTTAAACAACATGCATTGTTGTTTAAAATGACAAAAAGTTACAATGTGAATCCCCTCTCATGAACTTCACAAATAAATCATTATCTGTCATGTTATTTTGGTTTGCCATATAATTTATGCTACACATTCCTGTTTGTAATGTAAAGCTCAAATAGATCCCCTTGTTTTTCACTAGATGACATGATGGTAAAAATTTTATATTTATGTTTTATGTTTCCTAATTGATACTAAAGGAATAGTTATAAATAAAAAACAGTTAAATAGATTATTATAAAGTACAGAAATATTAAAACTACTTGATTTGGATTAAACTCTCCTGAACAATGTAACTTGTGAAAATACTAATATATTTATGTACATTATAATTTATGACATAGATGAAAAAAAAAGAGGTTAGGACCATGAACAGGATGAATCACTAAATGATGCTATCATATTGTTTAAACAGACAGTAAATTGAGAGTCATGACAAGAATTTATGTGTCTAAGGTCATTTGTCAAATACATCTCTTCTCATCGTTCCTATCATAATGGAATGTTATTTCCAAATTTGCCAATGAAACCCCTTTTGATTACCCACATGCCTATTTTCTCATAATTGATAATATTGTGACTATAAATGCTTTGCTTCTCCTGTGATCCCTCAAACATCATTCAAAGAGGGAGTTATGACAAGTTTCCAAATTCCTAAAAAAATTTAACAAGTATGAGGAGGGTAGTGATGTTCATGACTTTAAATTTCAGTTGTATTTTTTAAATATAAATGTCTGAAGTACAATAAATTATTCTCTTTTTTCTATACCCACTCTGCTAAACTTAGAGAGATCAATGGAATCACTCCTTGAATTCTACTGATTTCCAGGAATTTACCAATTTTATGGAAACCTGCTAACTATACATCTAGAAGAAATTATTTCAGGAATAAATTCTGTGGTTTAAAGATTGTACTGCAGTGGACAATTATTGTCTTAAAAAGGCTTTCTATGAGTAACTTTGTGGATTTGAATATTACTAATAGATTATTATTCATGAATAAGTAAATTTCCAGACCCACAATGAATGTAGAAGCTACAAAAAGAAAAGGGTGGCAAGTGAATGGCAAATACTTGCAATACTTAATACAGCAAGACAGTTTAAAGGGAAAAGTGAGAGCTGAAAATGAGGCATTTACAATTTGACCACTTTTATTTTGAAAGACAAGGACTTTTCATTATATTATTCTCTTCCTCTCCTATGAACTTTATGAACTACTAACAGCCCATTTTATAGGAGAAGTTCCTTGAAGCTGAAAGCATTTACACAGGTTATGCAAAGTTCCTTTACTATTACTGGTGAAAACAGAGCCCATAACCCAAACAAAATCATTTGATATTCTACTCCACTGTTTGACAGCTACATTTCTATCTGAATTTAGTCAGGACCTATGGACTGAGAGTTTCTCCATCTGGAAACTTGTGAGAAATGAAAGTTTGCTCATAATCCTCAGAAACAATGAATGTCTGTATTGTGGAGTTCTGCAGGTATGTTCATCCACATTTCCACTTGGCAGGAAATGAGCTGAAATGCCTCTGGAGGATAGAATTACTAGTAGTAAGACTCTCAGGGTAGAATCTGTCATGAGAGAACGGAAGTATTAGGAGTGAAGGGCTCAGTGCAGAACATCTGACTCTGGACCTCATACTTCACAAATTTGAGATTCATTCTTCTGAAGAGGAAGTACTAGATATAAAATAACATAATGGAAAAACTTATTTTTCCTTTTAGGAAACCATAATTTTGGACATATTATGACACAAGATAATGTTTTTTAAAACAAATCAGGGAATCATTTCTAATAATAGGACTTAATTTTGTATAATAGAGCTCAGAAAAGACAAATTGTATCCATGTAAGATAAAAGTAAATCCTTCAGAGAAGGTGAATAACCTGAGAGAGTCAAATTCATAATTCCTTAGTGGAAAAAAATGATTGCAATTAGAGCAATATCAAAGAAACTTGCCTTCAAAAACAGAAATATTGAGGAAAAAAACACTGAAACCTTTGCCAGAAGCCCTTGTGGAGCAGGATAAGGACTTCTAACATGAGGATGTGTTAGAGAATGAAGAAATGTATTTAGAAGCAAAAGCCTGTGCCTGTGAACCAGGAAGACTTACAGTGGGCTAAACTGATGAAATTTACATGGCTCATCAAAAAAATGATTGTGAAAATGATTTGTGATGATTTAAGCTATGAGTACATATGGGAAAACACAACAGGAAAAAATGAGAGGAGTCAAAAGATGATGAGGCCTGAAGCTGAGAAAGTGGTGGGTTAATGTAATGTCCTCTGGTGGCAAGTATGCTGCCTAAGGTTATGGAGCAATATGTTCAGGTGATGGGACTGAGACAATATTGTTTAGCGGAGGACAAATTTAGCTAAGAAATTTTAATGAAAAGTAAGCTGCAGAAGGCACAGATCATATAGGAAAAGGAAACAATGACTGCTTCAGAATTATGGAGGAAAATTTCCTTCATGAAAAAGTGGCAAGAAAACTCAGAGCTGTAACATCAGAGAGAACAGTGAAAGAGATGCTGGTTAAATCTCATCTTTGTATAATAAGTGTGATTTTATCATCAAGCCTGGTTTTCCTCAGCCAAGTCTGCACATGTAAGTGAAAACTTAAATAGGAGCATCATCAAACACTGAATCACACTGGACATGGTGGTGCACACATACAATCCCAGCACTTGGTAGGCAGGGGCAGGGGCAGGGGCACATCTGGTTCAATGTGAGGATGACCTTTTTTTTTTTTTTTTTTTTTTTTTTTTTTTTTTTTTTTTTAACTGAAATAGGAGTGAAATACTGAGTGATATGCTTGGGCTTGTGTTTCTAATATAAACATCATATAATTTGTAACAAAGTACTAATCTTTAATAAAATCTACTTTCCAGGATATGTTTCTCCATTTCTAGATGAGCCATGAACATTAGAATTTTCAAGCTAGTAAATTGTCTCTTAAGATTGTCTCTTAATAAATTGTCTCTTAATACCATTCATAAGCAAGTGAAGGAATGAAAGATAATGTCTAGAAAACTCCTACCAGATTCCCATGTGTTCTGAAACAAGCACTATACTTTGAAACAAGCTTTCCAGATAACTCTTGCAAAACCACAAAAATGTATTATACATGTACCATCAATGGAGATTAAGTTGCTTTTTGTTTGTTTTGAGACACAGTTTATCTGACTAACAAACCTGGCTGTTCTGTAATTTACTTTGTAGGCTAGACTGGCCTCAAACTCACAAAGACCCTCCAACCTTTGCTTCCCTGGTGCTAGGACCAAATGCACGTACTACTAAGCTTGACTCAGTTAATGTTTTTGTTTACAGTTTATTTAACCTATATTTTCAACCTTTCTTTGTGGCCACTCTCAATAAAAATGAAGTTGGCTTCATGTTTAAAAACCTTAAATAAAAGCTTTAAAACATTACTTAACTATTAGTAATTTTCAGATGAATATAATTAATTTTCTATCCTACAGATATAAAGAATCACAATGAAAATATATTGGACCATACCAATGATGGTTACTAATGCTTGGTTTATAGCAGATTGGAACACAACAGGTTGGAGTGGCTTATAGGCTAGCTTCAGAAATGAAGCACTTTCTCTTATTTGTCTTTCTATTGTTAAGATATTTTTTGTTTATATATTTGACTATTTGTCAGCATATAGATACATGGATCCTGTGAGTGATTAGTAACTGAGGAGACAGAAGAGGGTATCATCAACAGCCCGGAGACAGGAGTTATAGGTACCAGTTAGCAGTGGGTACTAAGAATCAAACCCAGGTCCACTGCAGGAGAACCCAGTGCCCTTAACCATTGCCATCTCTTTACCAACTATTTATTATTTTGATTATTTCTTTTGGTAGCTGTGTGATGCTGGATAGCTATTTCCTAGCACCTTTTCTCCTTTATTTAGAAAATCAAGATAAAACAAAACATTATGGAATTATTTGTAAACTAAATTTGTTAATGTGTTATAGATCTTGAATTTTCTTGGCTTACACTAAGCAATTCAAAAGGGACCACATTTCTTATTGCTATTATTTTTGTCATTAATAGTGTTTTTTTTTTTCATTTTTGTCTCTCAGAACACATGTTACTACTTATATCATTAGACAGTTTCTGGATTACCTTCTATTGACCTGCCCTATGTTTGTATGTTCCTGAGTGGACTACTGATTTATTTATGAAGTTTCTAAGACACTGTTGTGGTAGGAAAGGAAGAATGTAGAACATATATCTCACAGAGGTGTATTGGAATAACTGGGGCCCAGGAGAAATTGTCTTAGGATCAGTGCTTGATTTCATATGGGAAAGAACTGCCTTAGTCATACTAATTTGGCAGAGTCCTTGACCAACCTTCCACTTTATTTTTTACCTTGAAGGCCAGGACTGCAGAGCACGTGCAGTTACCTCCTACAAGCTGTGTTCCAGCTTAGAGCTTCCTTCCTCTTGGAGACTATGGGACCTGGAAGCAAGAAACCTATGCTTCTGCAGCACAGCACTGGAAAGATTTCTTATAGCAATCACTAAAACAATACTGAAGGTCTTAGAAGACTGAACAACAAGACAACCTAAGAACCATTGGAAAATCCATTTACTAAACCACATTCACAGTGTCTCACCTCAGAGGCGATCTGATTATAACTAGTGTATAGTAGCCATATTTACTCCTTTTCAAATAAAATTATTATTTTGCTCAAGTGCTTTCATCTTAATGAATATCTAAACTCATAATTGTTACATCATCTCTAAAGCAGAACCCTTACTGCTCAGTAAAATCCTATCTCAATATAATTTAAAATCTGAATTTTGGCTGAGATTAAGTCTGCTATGGAATCACATATTGCAATTATTTGATTAATTAGTGTTTGAATCCAATTTATTTTTGAGCACTTGGGATATTATCTGAAGTTGCTAAGTTATAGTTAGAAGGACAGTAAGTTTTATATTTACAGATTAACATTAAGATATATTCAAAAGTAATTTGATTTCAGCCATCTCTCATTGTATTTATTGCTAAGCCTTAAACTTGGACATTATTTTAAATAAACATAATTTACTGAATAGCTTCATATTCTCTATTGAAGATACAGCTGACCATCTAGGTTCTGTGTCTTTTCAAACTTGAAGGCTAGTGCTTCACTGAGATTTTGGTGACTGTTTATTACAGACATACATTTTGAAATAAGATGATTTGCAAATCATATATTCAGAGTAAAACTTAATTAAAAGAGGTTAAAGTTACAAATTTATAGTCTCAATTTCTAAGAAACAAGAAAACAGTAAATCATGTCTAGAAAAATGAAGGCACATAGAAAAGCATATTTTTTCAAATTGCTAATATATTTAGTAATAAGTGATGTCTGATTTTGATATACTCAGTATCATTAAAGTAACTGAAACATATTAAAATATATTTTAAGTTTAATTATCAGAAAATTTAATTACTTAAATGAAAATATATTCAAATATACTTAAACAGTAATAATTGTTTATACCTGTAAAACTCTATTAAATAATGTCTTATGAGAATAAAAATGTAGCTTTTTACTTAAGTTAAATATATATATAGTCTTGTATCATTCTTGACTAGTCTGCAATGAATGAATTACACAATCTTATTAGCTAAAATTTGTAGCAATAAAACATTTGTAATATATTATTTTTAAATGGATAAACACTAAATGAGTAACATTAATGATGTAATATGTGTGTGTGTGTGTGTGTGTGTGTGTGTGTGTGTATGTGTGTGTGCGCGCGTTTGCACGTACCTGACATTACAAGAAACAACAATTATAAGATGTAGGGAAATCATCTCCCACTGTGAGAAGGAAAAATTTAGTACAGTTTTGAAATCCAGTGGCTGCTGTCCTTTGGTAACTAAGTTAGAGATCTCTGGGTGCTGAGCTGGAAAAGATGAAGTCTGATTTTTACTTCCTCTAGGAACAGAATGTCATCAGCACATCACATTCCACTCACAGTGAACCCTGGCATGGCTAATAATTATAATCTTCACATTCAATCATGGGAACTTTGTGACAGGCAAACAGCTTAGCTAAACTGACATTTCATACTCTTGCCATGCCAGAGCAAAACTTCACAAGGTTCACTTTTAAATGTATGTATCCAAGTCAAAATAACTTCTAAAACAGAAGGAACTAGCCATGTCCATTTGATGTAATACATTACATGAAGATTTGTTTGAATTTTTAAAAGATCACTTTCTAACTACCATTCATGGCCCAGGCTTAAGTAGCAAGTCTAGGGAATGTATCTGGATTGAAATTTTATTATTGTAATGAAATTATTCTGATGCTTTCGTTATTCTTCAATTTTTAATTAAATTTTTCTTTTTCTATTTGTTTACTTTATATTTTTCTTTTATAGAAATGAGATTTTGTTTCCATGTAAGATACCATGATTATGCTTTATTTTCCTTCTATACCTCCGAGTTGTTCCCTAAATCCCTTCCCAGTCAGATTCACTTTGTTTCTGATTCTCATTAGAAAATAAACAGGCTTCCAAAGGAAAATGGTAAAATAAAATATAGTACAATAAAATAAAAACTAGCACATCAAACAAAAGATGGGGAAAATCTCAAGAAAAGGCACAAGAAATACATATAGATACAGAGAATCATGCATTCATATATTCAGAAATCCCATAAGAACACTGAACTGGAAACCATGATTTATATGCAAAGGACATGTAGGATGAAGAAAGAAATAAACATAAATGAAACAAAAAATTAAAATAAAACTTAACCACAAAAGTTAAAGCCCTGAAATGACATTTTCAGACAAAAAAAACCCTCCAAAGGTGACTTTGAGTGCATTTTCTGTAAGCCAAGCAATTGTGGGCATGTAGTCTACCCTTAAAACTAAGCAAGATTCAAAGGGCTCACAGAGACTGTACCAACATTCAGGCAGCCTATATGGAACTTACCTAGGTCCTCTACATATATGGTGTGGTTGTGTGGCTTGCTGTTCCTGTATGACTCCTAAAGGAGGGATTGAGAAATTTCTTTAACTCTATTGCCTGTTTTGGGGATCTCTTTCCTCCTACTGAGTTGCCTTATTCAGCTTTGATATGAGGGTCTGTGCCCCATTTTATTGTTACTTGTTATGCAGTGTTTGGTTAGTATCTCTCAGAGGTCTGCTTTTTTTCTGCATTGAAACATATCAGAAAGAAGTAGAACTGGGGAGTTATGTGGGATGTCTTTCTGTATGCTGTGAATATGCTTTATTATCATTTGTTAATAAAGAAGCTGTTTCGATCTATGGCAAGCTAGCTTAGAGGCAGGTGAGAAATTCAAGCAGAGATAAAGAAAAAAGGAAGGCTAAATCAAGGAGTTTGCAGTCAGCTGCCCAGGCAGCAAAATGTAATCAAACACAGATAAAACAATGGAGCCACTAAGAAACACACAAATTAATAAAAATGGGTTGAGTTAATTTATAAAACCTAGTTGATAATGACCTTGAGCATAGGCCAAACAGTTGTAATTAATGTTAGCCTCTGAGCAATTATTATTTAAGTGGCTGCAGGACCATGGGTAGGAGAACATTGTCCAGAGCCAGAGACCAGGCAGGACAGAAGTCTTCTGGCTACAAGGAGTGGAGAGTTTGGGGAAGAAATTGGGAAGAGTAGAGTGGGGGGAAACTGATGCAATTGAGATGTAACATGATAAAAAAAATTTAAAGATAGTTTTCCTGTGAAGCTCCCTCAGAGAAAACTAAAAATTTCATCTGCAAGTGGTTATCAATTGGTGATTGCATCTGGGTTAGAGACATGATAACATCTCTTTTCTGTTCTTGGGACACATCTAGTGCAAACTCATTCAGGCCTTGTTCACGCTACCTTAGTTTTTGTGAGTTCATATAGGTTTAGATATATTGATGAAGAAAGTATTGCTTTTTTTGTGTTCTCTGTCACCTCTGGCTATTGCACTCTTTCTACCTCCTCTTCTACAGGTTCCTTACCACCAATGCATTTCAAGATAAAGTTGTTTACACTGTGTGAAAAATGTGTTATTGTGACTGGTTTAACAAATAGCTGAAGGGCCAATGACTAGGTAGGAAAAAACAATTTGGCCTTCCAAAGAGAGAGAGAGACTCCACCAAGATAGAGAACATACTAAACAAACAGAATGGGAGAGAGATAAAAGACACCTGGAGAAATATAAATTAATAAAACTGGGTTAATTTAAGTTATAACAGTTATTTGGAAACAAATCAAAGCTAAAGGCCATGCTTTCAAAATTAATACTAAGCCCTAAGTCATTATTATAGGGCTGGTGCCCAAAAAGAATGTCCAACAAAAAACCTTGCTACACCAGAGGGGAGGAGTTTGATGGAGCTATCTCATTTAAGACTGAAAGTTTCAAGTCTCTCATTGTGCATTCGTGTATGGCTATGGTTCTCTACATTCTTTTCCGTCTGCTGCAGGAGAAAACTTCTCCAGTAATGGCTGACTAAGACACAGATCTATGAACATAGTAGAATGTCATTAGGAGTCATTTTAATGTTATGCTCATTTAGTAGAATGTTAGGATTTGAATTTGTCCTAAGTCTCTGGTTATCTGGTTTCAAGTTACTGATCACCAAAGCAACATTGGTAAAAGATTCCATCTTGTGTACTGGTCGATTATTCCTACAAGCCTTGTGCCACCATTGCACTCATGTCTCTTTCAGGAAGGAGAACATTAAATCAAAACATTTGTGGCTGGGTTGGTGTTTATTTTTCTCCTTTGATAACATGAAGAGTACCTTCCTGTAACAAGTCATTAGCACATAGGGTAAAAGCTCTATGTAGGCATGAGCTCAAATTTTCCATGTTTAATGAGTTGATTATTAGATGGTGTCTTCAGCAATAGGGCCCTGTCTTCAGTTTGGGGAGTGAAATCTGTGGTAATGTCAACAGGCTGGGTTATTTGGGAAGTCCCTTGGGATGCCTTTGAACAACAACTCAATTATATGTCAACCAATCCCAGTACTAAAGCTTCATTTTCTGACAAGAAATAATCATCTGGGGCTCTGCCTTCCCCTTTATGTGGCAATTTTATGTATATAACTTTCATATATTTATATATTTTGGGAAGTTTCTACTGTTGTAAGATTCCATATTTTCCCTCAAATTGTGCTTAATTTTAGTTGTCTCTCTTTATATTTACTCATCATTCCCTCTCTGCTTAACCCTTCCATCAAAGTTTCCCCTCATTCACCTATAACTACACATTCTGTTTCCCTTCCCTTAGGGATATCTATATTCCCTACCCCACGCCTACTTCCTTATTTTATACCTGACCACTGAGGATCCATGAATTGTAGTTAATGTTCACATTTAAGTGAAAATATACCATACTTCTCTTGCTGGGTCTGGGTGTTAACTCACTATGACTTTTTTGAGTTGATCATAAAGAGTTCCATCCAAACTTGATAATTTCATTTTTTAACAGCTGAATAATATTTTATTATGTGAACATAACACATTTTCTTTATTTAATCATCAGTTGAGGAATATTTAGGCTATTATGTATAGATAAGCAATGAATAGGATTGAGCAATTTTTTTTTTTTTAGTAGTAGGATGAAACATTCTTTGGGTATATGCCCTTGAGTGAGATAACTGGATCTTGAGATGGATTAATTACCATCTTTCTGAGGGACCACCACACTGAATTCTACAGTGGCTGTCTATGTTTCCAGTCTCACCATTAAAGAATGAGTTTTTACTTTCCTATAAATTATTACCAGCATGATCTGTCACTATTTTTATTGAACTTGGACATGTGACAGGTGTAATATAACATATCAAAGTAGTACTGATTTGCATTTCAATAATATCTAAGGATATTAAACATTTCTTTAAATGTTTGTTGTAGTTTGAATGTAATACCATAGGGAGAGTATAGTAGGAGGTTTCTAGCCTGGAATTGTGGACATAGAATCAAGGTTTGGGCCTGAAGACTCACAGACTCTCAGAGACACACAGATGCTTACAATCATTTTAGACTGATTGCCCTAAAGCCTAGGCATACAACTTGCTAACTCTTTACTCTTAAACTAACCCATGTCTTTTATCCTGTTCAGCCATGCCGTTCAGTACCTTTTCTCAAAGCAGCATAGTTGTCCTCTGTTTCTTCTGGCTTCTCTCTGACATTCTGCTCTGTTCTGCATGTTCCTTGAGTCTTCTTAGTCTGATAGCCCTGCCCACACTTCCTGTCTGCCTTTGGCCAATCAGAAGTTTTTATTAAACTCATAGGCGGGAACAATTATTTACAATGTAACAACATAATCCCCCCTACATATCCCCTTTTCTCCTTTTAAAACAAAAAGAACTCCAAACTTATTATTCTATTCCCCCCTTATGTATAACAACTTATAAACAACACTGTAAATAAACAAAAGCATCCATTATCCATGTTTTGGGAATGTGGGCATCATTCTCTAGGCTATTTCCTGCTGAATGGAGGCACTGGCAATCTCATGGGAATCCAACAAAAAAATGTAGGATTATTCACAAGTCTTTAGTGGAGTTATCTGTAAGGCTGGATCATCTCAGCCAGTCTCCTTGAAATTGTTCTGGATACAGAGATCGGGAAACTTCATCAGAGGTACTCTGAAATGCTGAATCATCTGGCCCATACATTTCTCTTGGAGATTTTTCAGGAGGTCTTCCTCTATCAAACTTTATGTTCTTTATCCAGGAATAAATCCACAGCTTCTCATTTTTTGTGGAAATAAGAAAACCTCTTCTCCAAAGTAGCATATCTTTTGATTTCAATTTTAAAATCAACTCATTTATAACCAAACTTTTAGCAGCTTTTACTAGTCAAGAACCTTAAAGATAAGATAATAACATACAGTATCCAGACAATCTTTGTATTTTTCATCTTTATGTGACTTATTTTTTTATTTATTTATTTTACTCTATTTCTTTTTAAAGCGCTTTCTCTACCTTTTCTTTTCTTTCTCTAAGCCTATGTGTGTGTGTGTGTGTGTGTGTGTGTGTGTGTGTGTGTGTATTCAACACACTCTAAACCACTTAGACTTTTTTTAAAAAAACTGTCTTTACTTTATATTTATTTCTTAACTTTTTCTGTCTATGACCACATCTTTGCTTGGCTAGGGTGATTGACTCCACCCAGATTCTTCTATTTCTTTCTGTTTCTGAACACACCTTCAATCTGCCAAGGTACTTGGCTAAGGATTAAAGGTTAGTAGGATGGATGGGTCATCCCCCCCCCAGCTGCTAGTCTAATTTCATAGTATTTATCTTTTTAACCCAGGTACTCTGGGGAATTTTAGGGACCATATGACCACCAAGAAAAGCTTTGCCATCTGTTCCTCATTAACTCCATTTAATTATTAGACAGCAGGGCCTCTTAAAAAACTCACAAGTGTTTTGCCTCTAAGGCTGAATCAGGAAGCTTCCCTTAAAAAAGCCAAGCCTCTGCTTATCTCCAGCAAACAGAGCTGATCAAGAAAATATGGATGCTAAAAAGCCATCTTTGATTCTGTTCTGTTTTTGTCTTTATTAACAGAAACCTTAAATACATCATTTACAATGTTTTGCTTATATTGAGGGTCCTGTGAGACTTCAGGAACCATCCATTTTATAACTTAAGTTGTACTCCAACTTGGCCTGCAAGTCCAGGCCAAAAACCTCCTACTACAAATGGAAACCCAACATGGGTAAAATATACCCACATAAAGCCATAGAAAGCTTAAAAAATGGTCTAGAGCCAAAAGCAGCATCTGAGTTGTGTCTCTAATGTGGGCTGTGGTACAGAGACACCCTATTGAGGGGTGTGGGCCTGGGCTATCTTTTCTCAGAGCAGCATAGTTGTCTTCTGCGTCTTCTGACTTCTCTCTGACATTCTCCTCTGTTCGCCTGTTCTTAGAGTCTTTTATGACTTTTTATTGCATCTTATAGGTATTGGCTTGTACTTTTATTTTTATTTAATTCTAGAAATTTTACATTTCCTTCTTGATTCTTTTAATAATTCATCCGTCATTCATGAAATGTTAAGTGTATTCTAGAGTTTTTCTTGCTGTTATCATCTAGCTTTATTCCCAAGTACTCAGGTGAAATAATAAGTATGTCACTTTAATATTTCTTTATTTGTGAGGACTGCTTTCTTAGATTATGAGATATATTTTATAAAGAGTTGATTGGACTCCTGAGAATGAAGTTTATTCCAGAACATTTAGAGAATTTCATATAGAGAACTAGGAAGTCTGTTTGTTCGATGACATAATTTAATCACAATGCATATATATGCATGACCAGCCATTGGTAAGCCTGGGTAACTTAAGGTACCCATTATTGTTTTACTGGGTTCTTCTATTATTCTTTCTTTAATATAATTTGTGCTATAAAACTGGGATGAGCTGTTTGATACACACTTAGGATTGTAATAGTCTCTTGATAAATTTATTTTTTAATTCACATTATGTAACATTTTTACATAACTTCTAAGAATTTTAAAGACTTTTATCAAATATTACAAAATTATGGTGTCCTGATTCTTGAATTTGTGGAACCTTTTTGACTTTCTTTTTATATTATGGCTGTGCTTGTTTTTGATAGAGCAATAAAAGAGTAGAATTAGGGCCAGATTATTTAAAAAAATATATGCATGTATAAAATTCTCAAACAATAATAAAAATAAATTAGAAAGTAAAAGAATTGAGATTGTTTTGTTTTGTCTTGTTTTGTTATTCAAAATAGGTTTCTCTGTGTAGTGCTCGATGTTCTGGTACTTATTCTGTAGATTAGACTGTCTTCAAACTCCAAGATCCATGTCTCTGAGTTACTGGTATTAAAGTCATGTTCCACTAGAGTCCAGAAAGAGTTGTTTTCTTTCCAAAGTAAAATATGACAAAATTAAAGTCACCGAAGAAATGAAGTTTACTGGAGTTACATTAAAAATATTGTACCAGTCAGTATTTTTTCTTGGTTGCTTGGGCTATGAACACATTCTTCCTTGTGATTTTTTTTTTATAGAAAATCATGCTTATGGGAAATTATAATATACAACACCAATTACAACCTATATTTTAAAATTAAAGTGTATTTTTCCAGTGGGATTTGAACACAATCTCACTTGAATAAAATTTCTGGTGGGAAAAAGTGCTGACTTGAACAGTATGTTTATCTCACTGTGGCTTTCAATGGCAGTGAATAGTTTCCTGGGCACTCAGGAGGACCCCACATCAGTTTCTTATCTATACTCTTCACTTACGTGTAGTTCTTTCATATATTGCTCAAATTTTTTCTTCCTAAGACTGTGCCTTCAATGTGAAAGTTAGACTTTTTGAGTGAAAGGAGAAAGGGCACTGTGGTGGGGATATGCAATTGGAGTGTTTTAATCCCTTGTTCTCTTTCCTAGTACCTTCACTAGTAGCTTCATAAGAACATTGCATCAGACATGATGCATCATATTTAAACCTTGGGGCTTCAGAGTCTGCATTGCTCAAGATATCTGGACTCCCGAATCACCTCCACAACACTTCTTACAGGTGTCAGATATTCTATGGTGACTTTAGCAGGACTCATGACCAGAACTTAATAACTGCCTCAGAAGCATACATTATTAGGCTGTAACACTAACAATTTTCCAGTCTTTAGTAATAAGATCACTTTTCTAGAGTTGTTGCTTGCATCTCCATTGACCTCAACTGGACCCTCATTCTGAGCACAAGCAACTGCTGCTTTGCATTGTTTCCTCAGGATTTTCTCCTGGATTTAATTGTGTCATAGTTCTTGTCTTGTACAGAAATATTCTTGTCTAATTACCTGACTGTTATCTTTCAGAAATTTCTTCATGATAAAACTTAAACATAGAAATTCTTCTGGTTTTTTAGAAGAAAACTTGCTATTACAAGAGCAGTTTTTAACAGTAAAGGTAACTCTGTCGTGTTTAATATGTTTCTATAATAGTAGAATTATAATTTTTTTATTTTCAAGATATAGTTCACCAAATATCCTATTTGTGATCAATGGAATATTTAACAATTTGAAAAAATATTGTTTTAAGACATCAGGGTATTTCATGAAGAAGTGAATATAACAATAAATAATCAGGGTGAGAAATAGTAAAATGACAACAAATGTTTGTAATGATTTTGCATGATTAAGCAAGGAGTAAGAATGAAAGTTTTAATCTCTTTTCAAGGTATTATAACACATTGCTTGAGCTGTCAAGTTTTTATTAGAGAGGAAAATAAATGAAAGAAAAATGATGGTGTACTTTAAGCTAGAGATGATAAAGTGTTATCAAAGTAGAAGATCAGACGTGTTGTTTGTTCTTACTTCATTGATGCTGGTCCACAAACATTTAAACTGGTGGAATAAAGAAGCTGAGAATAAATGGAAGCTGAAGTCAATTTTTAGCTTTAAAAAGTGAAAGTAGCACAATAAGTTTTGTGTTCTGAGGGTTGTGGGTAATTATTACTCTGTTAGAATAGTTATAAGTTAAAACTGGGTTGAGGGCAGAACAATAATATTGCCTCAAAGAGCTCTTTTGAAGAAGAGAAAGGAGATAGATACGATAGATAAAGGTAGATTGTTCTACCTACCTATACAATTTTAGCTGAATAGATGGGCTAAGCTAAAGACAATTTGCACTGGCATAGATATTTATATATTGATACAAATGTGAAATCATTTTATATGTTTAATTGAGATCATTTGTACATCGGTACAAAGTTTAATCTGAAATTGCTTTATATAACCAAAGCAACTTGTATTTCGATATAAATCTAAATCTGTAACTGTTATGTAAAATTGAATCTGCAATTGCTATATTTTATATATGCTTCTACCTATGTTTAAAATATTTGTACATTATTGTCATGTCCACTATGCAATTACTACCTCCATTTAACTATACTAGATATAATGTATGATTGTACTAGATATGATATATGTACAAGATGTTTTATATACCTCTGTTTAGATGATATATATTTATATACATGTTATACATGTCTAAAATGCTGTGGCCACTTTACATGGTATATATACCCCTGGCTAATGTTTGATAGTCATACTAAAAGTCATTGTTCAGAGATTATATACCCCTTATATAGGTAAACTAATTTTTAGTACAGGGTTTAATCCTTAAGACGATAAAAACTGCAGTAAACATTACTTAAGGTACCATATACCAGTCATCTCAGATACAGGTTAGAATATCATAGATACACAGGAATCTTCAACCATTTCATAGACCCAAAGAATATGGCATTTATCATTTGGAATTCATCCACGAGAGACACGATGACTCCTGGTGTCACTGCTCCTTTCCTGAGATGGTGTTGAGCATCGAAGATACTCCTTTGGAGTTTGTCCTTTTGGCAGAGAATGGCCGGTTGGGTAAGGAACTACCCTTACCTTGATTGCTGATAGTACACTCATGGTGTCCAAGCTGGATGAACAAGTTGATGGATGGAGACTGACAAAGCCTGCCTGGACAGGATAAGACAGTCCCTCCAAAATTGCCCTGCTTGTGAAAAGATTTGTCAGATACCATAGGCCTGTAGCCAATATGATGGATGTTCCAACGGCACACAAATCAGAGGTGATTGTCCAGGTAGCTGTGTTGCTGTCCTCTCCCAAATTTTGGAAGCCACTACTTCCATGTACTTCTGACTTTCAGGTGATACATCTTTCTTCTCAGGTCTTGAAGGGGTTGAAGAATAGGTATTTAACATTACTACCCTATTATCCCTTAGAAAGGAGCATTCAGGTGTTGAATTTTCACTTTCCCAGATGAACCTTTTGAAGTAATTTATACACCCTACAATCTACCAATATTCTAGAAATATATGATGTACTTTATATGTGTTATGTTTGGGTTGTAATTTATACCTTATCCTTTCCTAGATACTACCTCATAATAATTCCTATTGTATATAGTCTTAGTTTAGAACCTTCTTAGTTAGACAAAAGGGGGAGATGTAGTGAGATTCAGGTGTCAGCTGATAAGATCTGAGGATACTTATGCAGAGTCCCGGGCCCCTAAATGGGGAGTGGCCAACCCCATTGATAAGGGGCTGCTGGGACCCTGGGAGAGCCGTTTTTCCTGGTTCCTAGCTGCTGGAGTGACCGGTTTGGAATCCATTGTCCATTGCTTGGATACTCCAGTATAGTTCAGGTGCCACTATAAGCTGTTACCTGTATCGTGAGTGTTGGTTTATATTTTAATAATATTAATCTTAGACTGGTGCATTGTAAGTGAAAGTCTGCCTACAGTGCCTCTACAGCTAGTTTATACTGTGTCTGACAGTTTACTCTGAAAAGCAGGAACCTGAAGGACCATCTCAGCTTGTTCAGAGGTCATTTTTATATAGAACCTGCATGTCCAGTTTAAACAGCATACTGTCAAACAGTCAATACAAGAACAGGTTCTTGTCCAGTGGCTAACTTTGCCACAAAGAGAGTAGACTCTATACGGAGTTTCTTTGATGCCCATTTTTCTCTTGAAGAAGATTGGTGCTGCCAGGAGCAAATCTGTCTCACTATCCAGAAAAGTCTAAGTTCTTAAAATATTTTAAATGCCATATTCTGTTGGTTTTAGAAGTCTTTGAAGATTACCTGTATAATTGAAATATATCTTTATATACCTAAAAATCCTAACTAACCTAACTATAAGTGTGATTATTAAAGGTGACTATTAACCTGCATTTCTTAATTATACATTACAATTTAAAATCAGTTACATGAACATCATAATGTAAACAAGAGTAGAAAAATACATTCAGCATAACAAAATTGACCTTAAATTTGTATCAGTAAACCAAAGTCCATGCCAATGTAAAATATTTTGAAATTAACAGCTGATTTCCTGATCTAAGTAAATTCAATAATTTTTTTTAAAGTCATTGATATACCATATCTGCTTTTTCTTCTTACAAAGAGATTAATTATGACCATTAACAAGTTATAATGAAAACAAACATTTAGAAACAATATTTTGGAATTTGGGCATAGTTTTCCAATACTAATTCTTGCCGATTAAGGGGCGTTGAAAATCTCACAGGTTCTTGATATTGGATCACAATCTGTAGCCTTTAAGCTGATACAGTCATCTCTTTCCATCAGAGGTTTTTTCAGGTGGTCTTGGTTGATGAAACCATATTTGCCTGGCAACAATGCACAGGTTCTCATCTTCTGTAGAAACAAAAGAAGCATCCGTAATCTATTTTGGGGGGGAATGTAGGCATAGTTTTCTAGATTACTTCCTGCTGATTGAATGGGTGCTGGTAATCTTACAGGAACAAAAGAAAATTTGGGATTATGAGCAAGTACTGAGTGGAGCAGTCCATGGGGCTGAGTCATTGTGGCCAGCAGATTTAAAGCTGTTCTGGATGCCGAACTCAGAGAAAATTGCAACAGAGGTGCTCTAAAAAATTGGATTATCTGGACTTCAAATTTCAATTAAGGATTTGTCAGGAGGGTCTTTCTTGATCAAACCTTACTTTCTTTTACCCAGAATGAATCCACAGCCTTTCATTTTCTGTGGAAATAAAAAATAAAACATCTATTCCAAAGTAATATATCTTTTGATTTAAATTTTGAATTCAAAACATCTTAAGTATATTTTGATTGAATTAATCCAGTAGCATTTATAATCAAATATATACCACCAACTGTTGATTCTAGCCTCAGCAATCAAACAATTCAAATACAACACAATATCACATAATATCTATACTCTGCGTATTTTCCATCTTTATGCTATATGTGGCATATTTATCACTGTATTTCCTTTTCAAGAACTTTATTTTTTTCATTTTTTCTAAGGCTATGTATATTTCTAAACATGTTATAAAGCATTTAGAAGGGGTTTTTTGCATCTAAAAATCTCTCTTTATTGTGTGTATCTCTATCTTTTTCTGGCAACATGAGACATACCTTTAATCTGCTAAGTGGTAGGGGTAGGATTCAAACTAGTCTACAGAGGTTGAATCCACCCAGCTCGTTGCTCTGTTAGAGCTTAACTTCATGGCAGAGGTACTGGCAGGAGGCATTAGTTATCACCCCAAGTCTGGTGAATTTTAGGGTTCACACTGACATCAAGTAAAGCACTACTACCTGTGGTTTATAAACTCCATTTATGCACTTGGCATCTGAGACTCTTAGAAGAGCCACATTTATGATTTCTGCCACTATTTCTGTGTCAAGAATTCTCCCTTGAAGTAGCTGCACCTCTTCTTGCCTCTAGAAAACAGAACTGTCTGGGGAAAATCTGCTACCAAGGAGCCAAGCTTGACTGTGTTCTTTTGACTCTCAATCTTCTTTTAAGCTTTCTCAAACTTTTGGCAGATACACATGCCCCTTGTTGGGTTGCCATTTGTATAGTGCTGTAGAATAATGTTCTTGTATACTGTAAAGATTTGTCAATCTTGTTGGTTTAATAAAAGACAGATTCACTAGTAGCCAGGAAGAAAAAATGATGAGAGTGGGGAGACTAGCAGAATTCTGGGAATAGGAAAGGGAAAAACACAGTCACTATTCAGATGCAGAGGAAGCAAGATGAAAATGCTGTACTGAGAAAACATACCAAGTTACATGACTAAACATAGAAAAGAATTATGGAATGATTTAAATGTAAGAGATAGACAGTAATATGTTTGTACTACTGACCCAGCATCATTTACTATAATATTAAACCTCTGAATCAATTGTTTGAGAACTGGTAGGCAGAAGAGTAGACTCTCTTTGAATAAACAGAAAGCATAGTTAAGCAAAAAGGTGCTATACATTCCTGGAGAGAGAGAGAGAAAGAGAGAGAGAGAGAGAGAAGAGAGAGAGAGAGAGAGAGAGAGAGAGAGAGAGAGAGAGAGAGAGAGAGTGAGAGAGCCCTACAATTAGCAAGCTTGATATAATCAGACAAAAAAAGTGCTTTTGCTCACCAAATTTTAATTGGACATGAAAAATTACATTATCAAGTTATTTCCCAAAGCTTATTTCATGAGATTTTCTCATTAAATCACTTCCAGGGCAATAGAGATGACTCAGCAGTTAAGAGCATTTGCTTTTTTTGTTGAGGACCTGGTTTGATCCCGAGCTCAAATGATGGTAACCTTAATTCTACAGAATCTGACTTTTTTCTGTTATTAACTTACTCCTATATATTCATGATGATGACAAGATATTTATATATGTTAATTAAAAATATTTTAACAATTACCTTACAGAGGTATATCATGGAACCTCTGGAAGAAGCTATATAAAGACTGCAGCAAAACAGCAAACCAGAAGCAAGAGTGATTTCATTAAACTGGGTGTGTAACTGGTACTCAGAAAGCTATCAGTACTGTGTTTGACTTAAACTACTGATGATATGAATTTGATCTTCAAAACTCATAAAACAAATAAAATGTAGTGGTATGTGTTTGATTCTCAAAGACTTGATCATCAAGTCTAGACTTAGTTAGTTATCCCTAAGTTCTAGGGAAAGACTCAGAATCAAGGATTAGCTATTGTCTTAATTAAGAGTTTCTACTGCTATGAAGAGACATCATGACCATAGTAACATTTAAGTGAAAAAGAAAACAATTAATTGGAGTGGCTCAATTGCAGTTTCTGAGAATCATAATATTATTATCTGTGGTAACACAACATCATGCTGGCAGATACGTTATTGATTCCTGAGAGTCCAACATCTTGCACACAACAAGAAGTAAAATGATATATTGGCCAATCTCCTGAGCATAGGAAACCTCAAAGACCTTCCTGTCAGTGACATATTTCCTGGAATAAGGCCATACCCACTCTACCAAAGTCATATTTCCTAATAGTGCCACTGTCTTTGAGATTATGGAGGCTAAATATATTCAAACTACCACACCTATATAAGTCAGCTAAAATTCCAGAGACATTTATGAGGCCTTACTGCAACAGAGGAGTTACTTGCAGCCAATGGCTGCTGAGCAAAAAAAACCCTTTAATTTGAGAACATAATTATTTGTAAGTTTTGGAGAGCCTTAGTGCAACCATGTGCATATGAGCAACACTAAATGAATGAAGGGCAAACAAAACGTATGAAGAGAAAATGAAGTTCCAAGGAACAGGGAATGGGACACCTAGAAGGAAATAGTGACAGGTGAATGTCACTACTTAAAATTTATCCTATGCATATATGGATTTTAAAAAATTGACTTTTAAAAACAACATAAAATTTCTGAGGAAGGTCATATAATTTCAAACTGACCTCTGGCATCAAAATGCACTTAAATGTACAAATCTATGTATGCACATGCATATACATAGGCAACCACACACATTTTATTATATTTAAAAATTGTTTTATTTCAATAACTTTGTTATTTTATGGTCTGCTAGTAAAAACAATACATTAAACATGTTTTGCTACCTCTTCTATTAGAAACTGGGAACCTAGTCTTCACCTCTAAGTGTTCCCTGCCTACTTAGGTCACATAGCCAATGTGCTTGCTCTCACTCAAAAGAAACAACTGGAACAGATGGATCCCATATCCAAGTCAGCCCTTTCTTCCAGTTGGCTTTTATTTCCACATTTCTTCTTCAGAATTGGAGCTCATGCAACATGGCAGGTTGGCTAACACATCCTTCATTCTTCAGATATAAATATCTAGAAGAGTCTAATGCATATATTCATTTGTAACAAAATTTAAAATATTTAAATCAGAATTCTAAGGACTCTTATATAAATTGTTTTTTTACATAACACTTATTTCTTTTTTTAAATGGATATACATGTCACAAATTATTCTCCAGGAGACAAAATCTTATGTTTTAGCAACAGAATTTTGTGCTTATTGAAGGAACTGGCATATAAGGTTTATCTAGAAGAAAACAATCTGTTTCTTTGAAAGGGATCTTTCTTTCACTTAAGAATGTATCATTGGTAATCTAAACAAATCAAAAGCTCCTTTTTCACTTTTTTTTTAAAAAAATAAAATAGCAGAAATTAAAAAACAAGGTATTTGGCAATTTTGTAGGAATGTATTTTTCAATAATACAAATATGTCAGTGTTATATTGTTTAGCTTTAAATTTCACATGTTAGTTTGTCTTCACAGATCTGACTTTTCATGTAAAATAATTTCCTTAAAAATACTTTAAAGGACATTTTAAAAAGCCACTGACATAAAAATCAAAATGACATAAAATGTTTAATACCATAATAGACAGATTATACCGTTAAACTTATTATTTTAAACAATTGCAAGTTTAAGAAAAAATCCAAGTACAAGATAAGAAACTTTATTTTGTCCCAAGTCATTTGAGACTTTTTAACCCAGACTCCAATCACTTGAAACTAATATCACAAAAAGTGTCCTGAGAATTCACAGCATAACAAAAAAAAAAAAATCAAAGAATGAAGTGTCACCACCACCACCATCCTCAGACACCATCCACAATGCAACAGTTCAACAAAAGTCCCAGATATGTGGACTAGAAACCAGTTGTGGATCCTTGTATTAAGTGTGTGTGTGTAGGGTGGGCAATTTTATGAATGTGTGCAGGTGTTTTTAGGGGTATATCAGCTTTCTCTGTGCATGTATGCAGCAACCAAAAGGTGCTACCCAATATCTTCCTGGATTGTTCTCTTCCATATTTTTGAGACAGAATAGTAGGCAGAGTTTTACTTACAAGGCACCAGTCCAAAATTAATATTTATTAGAATATAAATCAACACTCACAATACAAGTAATAGCTTATAGTGACACCTGAACAGGGACTGGAGTATCTGAGCGTTGGACGAGCAATGGACAGATGATGGATTCTGATCCTGTCTCTCCAGCAGCCAGAAACCAGGAAGAGAACTCCCAGTGTTCCATCAGCCCCTTATCAATGGGGTTGGCCACACCCCCTCGAGGAACTCGGGACCCTGGATAAGTGTCTTAGGACCTTATCAGCTGACACCTGAATCCCACTACATCTCCTCCTTTTGTCTAACTAAGAAGGTTCTAAACTAAGACTATGTACAATAGGAATTATTATGAGGTAGTAACCTTAAATACCTATTCTTTAACCCCTTCAAAACCTGAGAAGGAAGATGTATCACTTGAAAGTCAGAAGTACATGGAAGTAGTGGCTTCCAAAATTTGGGAGAGAAGAGCAACACAGTTACCTGGACAATCAACTCTGGTTTTGTGTGCCATTGGAGCTTCTATCATATTGGCTACAGGCCTATGGTATCTGACAAATCTTTTCACAAGCAGGGCAATTTTGGAGGGACTGTCTTATCCTGTCCAGGCAGGTTTCATCAGTCTCCATCCAACAACTTGTTCATCCAGCTTGGACACCATGAGTGTACTGTCAGCAATCAAGGTAAGGGTAGTTCCTTACCCAACCAGCCATTCTCTGCCAAAAGGACAAACTCCAAAGGAGTATCTTCGATGCTCAACACCATCTCAGGAAAGGAGCAGTGACACCAGGAGTCATCATGTCTCTCGTGGCCAAATTTCAAATGTTAAATACCATATTCTTTGGGTCTATGAAATGGTTGAAGATTCCTGTTTATCTATGATATTTTAACCTGTATCTGAGATGACTGGTATATGGTACCTTAAGTAATGTTGACTGCAGTTGTTATCATCTTAAGGAATAAACCCTGTACCAAATATTAGAATACCTATATAAGGGGTGTACAATCCCTGAACAATGACTTTTAGATCAAGTAGCCTAGAGAACGATGCCCGCTTTCCCAAAACATGGATTGTGGATGTTTGTGTTTATTTACAGTGTTGTTTATAAGTTGTTATAGATAAGGGGGGGAAGAATATTAGATTTGGAGTTAATTTTGTTTTAAAAAGAGAAAAGGAGATTTGTAGGGGTACTGTGTTGTTTCATGGTAAATAATTGTCCCACCCACTGGTTTAATAAAAAGCACCGACGGGCCAAAGGCAGGCAGGAAGTGTGGGTGGGGCTACCAGACTAAAAACTCTGAGAATAGGAAGCACAGAGCAGAATGCCAGAGAGAAGCCAAAGGAAGAAGAGGATAACCATGCTGCCCTAAAGAAAGATACCGAGCCAAATGGCTGAACAGGAAGAATAATTGGTTAGATGAAGGGTACAGAGTTAGAAAGTAATATGCCTGGGCCTGAGGCCAATCAGACAAAAACTATTATAAGCATCTGCGAGTCTGTGGGTCTGCGGGTCTGTGGGCCTAGACCTTGAGGTTAGGCCTGAAAGTCCGGCCAGAAACCTCATACTACACAGGGTTTGGTTTTTTTGTTGTTTTTTTTAAATACATATATTTAATTTTAATAGTACATACTTTTTTTTCTAGGTCTGTGATAAAGAGAAGGTATCTTCTCTAATTACAATTATTCTATTTCATTGGAGTTTGGATTTTTTCTCATACAGGCTTTAGACAAATGCATTAATTTACTGTCTAAAATTATGACAAAAGAATAGACCACAAACCGATTTTCCACAAATGTACCAATGAAAATGAAAAAAATAATCTTGAAAAGTATGTCAACAAATTATACTAGATTAAATAAATATACAAAACACAAACAAAACTTAAAAATAAACACTTTAACTCCCACAAAAAACCCAAAATTTTGTTACCCTATGTCAAACATAGGCAAAACCTGGTTGAGAATGATCTTCAGTTAAAAGATAAAATTATAAAGACTATAGGAAGAAATCATACAAAAGTACTTTAGTAAATTTAGAGAAGTAAAAAATGCACAATTATAAAACATACATATACAACAAATTTTTATATGAAATTTTGGACCCAGATGTTATAATGAGGTTTTTTGGTTTGAGGTGGCTAGAGGTTCAGATTTATAGATTTGTAGTTTTAGACTTTTTAGTTGTTTGTTGTTGATTAGGTTTTTAAAAATTATTTAGATGTTTATATTTGTTTTATGTTGTTTAGTTTATGGTTTAGGTATATTGTTAGTTGGTTTTTTAATTTAAATTAATTTATTTTTATTAATTTGTTATTTGATTGTGGCTTGTGGCTTATTTGTGTTTTTTATTTATTTTTTGGTGGTTTTCTTTTATTTATTTTTATTTATTTTGGGATTTATTTATTATTTTTTTATGGTGTCTGTCATGGGCCAAAATAGGTTTTTTTTTTTTTTTTTTTTTATTTAAAGACTGATATTCACAGAACACAGAAAGACATTTCCATATCACCCAGAATTTCCATCCTAACCCCAGGATTGGGACCCGATCTCAACCCTGATGACACTTAGCCACAAATAGTCACATGACGTTTATATTAATTACATGCTGATTGACTCATGGCTCAGTCTTATTGTTTACTAGCTCTTTAGTCTTAACTCAACCTATTTCCATTAATCGATTTAGTCATGTGGCTTGGTACCTTTTCTTAGATCAGCATTTTCTCTTCTATTCTCTCTGTCTCTGGTATCTTTCTGGCATCTCTGCTTTGCTCTGCATGTTCCAAGATTTTTTTTAGTCTGATAAGCCTTCCCACACCTTCTTTCTGCCTTCTGGCCAATCAGCTTTTTGTTAAACCAACCAGTAGGTGGGACAAATATTTTCAACGTACCAGAACATAGTCCCACAGCACCAAATGATTCCAAAAGCACATTGTACATATTGAATATATAAACAAAAGAAACAGTGTTTGTTAATGAACACTGAGGTTACTCTGTGTCTAGGTTAGGTAGCCAAAGAGCTCTTCTGGATACTCTGTATCTTTCTCATCAAATCTGAGCATTTGGAAGGTGTCTTCATATCTAACTTTTTAGCTCATGCTGAGGATTCAAGTCTATACTTATAAATCAAGAAATTACAATTTGAGAAATCCTACTAATATTCATATTTATATTTTATCTCAAACTCATCTAATATGGTATAAAATTTATATAACTCTCAATACCTATTTATAGCCATAACTAGACTGTTTTGCTGACTAACTCTCTCTTTGACCTTAGATTCAGCTAAATTTATAAGTGTGTTGAGATTCAAATAGAATATATCTATTATGAGGTCAGGCTGTGATTTCAAAGGTTACGTCTACCTATGAGCATAACATTGCTATTTTCAAAGATATATCTATTCATATTTTTATGTGCAAGGCTGTATTTATGTGCAATATATGTGTGTGGTACTTGTGCAGACAAGAAGAAGGTGTCAGATAAATTGTAACTAGAGTTACAGATACAGGTAGTTGTGAACTTCTATGTAGATGCTAGAAACTGAACTCAACTTCTTCAAGGATCCTTCAGGGATTCTTCTAGTATCCTGAAACACCAAAGCAGCTCTCCAGTTTCCCAGAATATGGTTTTTATTTGTACATTTTAAAGTATATTTACATTAATCAGTTTGTAGTATGTTAGTAAGCTTTGCTACAGCATAGTCATTTTCTTTGAATTTAAAAGTTTAATGAGAAATACTTCAAATTATATAAATGCTTAGATTTTTGATGAATGCTTAATGACTTGGTTTGCTTCTAAAATGTATATAAATAAACTGAAAAATATTAGAATGAATAATAATTGTGTTAACATTTTCAAAGTTTTTGAAATTGAGGCCCCTTTGAGAAGGATAATGTCCATTTTACATAGAATTAGCATTCTCTATTTTCTGTCTTGTTTTTTGTTAACATAATGTATCTCAGGGTAATCCATGTCTCTTTCTGCCTAGCTGTCAATAAGGAGTTTACTTCCTCTTACCAGAGGACACTATTCAGAAGACACTTTCTAAGAATGATGTGTGATCATTTAATGTTGAAGCCCTCTCACTTTGCAGTGACTGTATGCATCTGTTTTCATACATGTGTTTAAATAAGAACATACAGAATTACAAGCCATAGTGAACATCCCTCTAACCACAAGCAAGATTTCATTCAAATTCTTACTTTTCACTATTTGTGGGTTCCTTTAGGACTAATGAACTGTCTTTCACTATATTTTAATGTGAACTTCTTTCTTAAATATTTGAATTCATATTAATATATATATATGTCATGTGTGCATTCTCTAGAGCTAAAAACCATTGGAAGGCTCTCTACAAGTGGTGATGTTTATACTGAATCTACTTATGATTTAATAGAGTAATTGGCTCATGTGACTACAGAGTTGACCAAAAAGCCGATATAATTAGTTCTATTCAAGTGGAAAGTCAAAGAACCAGGAAAGATGAAAATTTACCTCCTAGTCTATGATCTGGGAAAGACATTTACAAGTTCAACTATTTTAAAAGTAATTGTTTAAAGAATTGTGTTGGTGTGTATTAATGGTAGTAATGTCATTGTAGTTCTGACAAATAATTAAAAACTAGATAGCCTATGATTAATGTGGTTCATAAACAACAGTGTGCTGTGAGATTTTCAATATTTTGACAAGTCATTTTTCTTTAATTTTCCATGTTGCTATATCCAATTGCCATCTATACACTTGCCTGTCACTCAGACATTTATATGAACATTGTACCACAAGCAAGGGGCCAAGTTTGAATGCTTCCCCTCCTTCTGAAAATCATTTACTTAGTTTCCTTTTCAGATTTACTTACATAATATTAAAAAAGGAAAAGTATAATTTTAGTAGCCTAGAAATTTAGAAAGATATTTTTATAAACCTGAAATATACTCCTTAACTTTTGACCATAACAGAGTAATGAGAGATGTACAGCATGTTGCTAGATGTCTTTTTTTACTCTGATCTGTCAAGAGTATTCTTAAACCAGTGTGATTTAAAGTTCATTAAACTTAAAAAATACTCATGCTCAAAATCTCTAAGTTTTTTCTAATAATGACCCTTCATGATTAAGTAGATATCTAATTCATCCTTTAATAATATTCGTGTTATGTCTTGTTTTCTATCAACATAATTTTTCCAAGTCATATAATTTGGGAAGAATTATGCATAAATGCACTCTTTGAAATTAACAAATGAAAGTATGATTGTTTATGTTATATCTTACTACAGGCAAAACTAGAAACAATAACATAGATAAAATCTTACAAAGGACTCCAACTTAAGCAGATAAAAAATCCAAAGACAAAACCTATTCCTTTAAGACTGACCACCCACCAAACAAAAGAGTGAAGAAACAAAGCCAGGAAAGTAGCTGAGTTCTGAAATTCACTCATAAGTCCTCACTAAACCTCTGCTTCTGCCAAGTTTAAACTGAGCTTATTTCTATTGGCTTCTTTGCTTTCTTTTCCAAAAAGAAATGCTATTCAAGGGAAATGTTTGTCAGACAGAAAACTGAGCTAGATTTTCTGACTCACACATTCTTTGCTCCTATATATACTTTTTCCTGAGTCATCAGGCTGTAGCCAAGGGCTGAAGCTTTTGCAGGTTGCTGGGAACATGTTGTAATCAGTTATCTACTACTACCTGATTCTCCCCGTAAGTATGTAGCAAATATTAAGACAAATAGATTATTTCTATGTATTTCTTTCTCTGTTTTCTACAGGTATTTTTTTTTAATCAATTAGGTACATCTATAGCTTCCACTCATTTTCTCTCTTCTTTCCCTACCCCCACCACTGACCAAGTGGAGTCATGGAAACATTTCTGATTCTCTGAAGGTTTCTCAGAGGTCAACATTTAAGTACATCAATTTTCCTATGCCATCTTTAATCAAGTGGAAACAAATTGCTGTGATGTTTTATGTCTACAATATTATTTTAGATATGATGTGTCCATTACAAAAAAAAAAAAAAGCCTATTGTTTTCTACAAACAGAAGTTCCTTTTCTGTTTTCTATCAGTCAGCATATGATCTTTTTGCTTTCTGCCAGTAACATTCTT
This sequence comes from Phyllotis vaccarum, assembly GCA_033318265.1. NCBI lineage: Eukaryota > Metazoa > Chordata > Mammalia > Rodentia > Cricetidae > Phyllotis > Phyllotis vaccarum. Next base: position 118,865,452 of record JARWLC010000002.1, on the reverse strand, counting down.
TACTTTTTTAGTAGTCAAGGGGCATAGCTTTGTACAAAACCCTAAACATCTTGCAGATTGACTATCTTGCTATTTTTATCTGTCTTATTTTTGATTCCACCCACAATATTTTCTTGTCTTTTTCATGTCATAGCAATATCTCTCAGTTCATTTTTATTTGATAGAATATAATGTTCCTTGTCTTATTTTAAAAATTAAACATTTTATTTTGTTGCTCATACTTATTTTGCTTTTGAACAGCAAGAAGAGAGAGGCAACTTTACACATCTAAAAAGAGAAATTTAACATGTTGCCTTTCTGCTACTAATTTTCAGGTTTTAAGGATAAAGGATACAATACAAGAAGAATAACTCTGGCTAGCATCTCTGTAAATCCTCAAACTTTTTTTTTTACCAAGAAAATGTGCCTGCCTGTCCATATATTACATTTTTACTTTAATACCTGAGGTAGCACCTTATGAACATAATAACCACTGATTATAATATGTGGGACTAAATCAGAGAAGTGGTAAGCAAATAGAAATTTTTCCAGTAGTAATTAAAATAAAAAATGATTGACAGACTGACAGATGCAAACACATTTACAAAGTTATAATGCAAGATATGGTGTGAAAGGTTATTTAAAAGGCAGCTGTGAACATGCAAATCTTTCGCTGTGTTCAACAATTCCCCTCATCACAAGTACCAACAGAAAAGAATCCTACTTCAGCTTCTCACTATGAAGCCAATTCAGAAATCCTGTGAGTATATTGGTTAAATAGGAAGGTAAGAAAATAGCAAATTTATTATGTTAACTGAACTATTTTATGAAATTATAAACAAAAGACTGACACTAGGAATTTCAATTTTTAAGTTCTAATTCTCAAGATTCATCATTTTATTCATGCTTTATTTGACTTCCAACTATTATATGATATGTTTTCCATTGAATTTCTATTGCTTTTCATTCACCTAATATATTAATGGACTAAAGAATCTTATTATTTCAGAGAAAATCAACTCTTTCTCTCTAGATAGATCAGTGTGTCTAGTTTTCCAGATTAAAGAACTATTAAAACATTACAGATCACCAGAACTAGATAAAAATTGGCTATATAAATTAGGCAAAGATAAAATTACCAAATTTAAATAAAATATTTATTTCTATAACTCTCATATTTTTAATATTGGAGATATACTTGATTTTGAGATATTAAAGAAATAATCAAAAATTAAATAGTAAAAGACAGCCTTAAATATACATAAAATGAGGCCAAGAAGTTGAAAGGAGATGTCATGAGCCTGGAAGAAAACTACCTGTTATCAGTCTATTATAGAAACATGGCAATAAAATTAATGACTAATTTCCAGACTCTGAGGTCAGGAAAAACCCACAGCCCTCATCAGAGAAGCTGCTTTTTGCAGAGCATGTGAATTAACAGAAAATCAAACTGGACAATATGCAGACAATGAGGGACTTTGGAGAACTCAGTCTTAAATGAGCTTTATTCAAGGCTGAGGAATATCAGCAACAGTAGAGGTTAAAAGGTTCTAAAGCCAACTGTTCTGGATGACTCCAAACATACAATGTCTTCTAGACGCAGGCGGATTGATAGGCATAAAAACTCATTTAGACTGTGGTAGCAGAGCAACAGATCTGCATGGATTCAAGACAGAGGATAGAAAGCCCATCACTGACAAAATGAAGTTGTAGATGGAGTTTTACTTTCAAGGCACCAGTCCAAAATTAATATTTATTAGAATATAAATTAACACTCACGATATTAGTAACAGCTTATAGTGGCACCTGAACAAGGACTCCATGGACGAGCGATGGATGCGCCATGGAAGGACAATGGATTCTGATACTGTCTCTCCAACAGCCAGCAGCCAGGAATCAGGAAGCAACACCTTGTGTCCCAGCAGCCACTTATCAATGGGGTTGGCCACACCCCCTCCAGGAGCCAGGGACCTTATCGGCTGACACCTTAATCCCACCACAGGAAGTGAACATTGAGTTTCCCTTCTAAGAAGTTGTTTGTAATGAATACATGCTGGAATAAAAAAAAAAGTTTTCTCCAATGGAATGACATAGGTATATCAACCACTTTACATGACAGACCTCAGGCTCAGGAAGAATTGGCAATGACAAAAGAAGTTCCATATTTTGTTTTGTTTATCTTGCTTTTGTGAGCCTTTTGCTCCTTTTGTTGTCATCATTGTTTTGTTTGGGACTTTATTGACTATTTTTTATTTTTAAATTTTGTTCATTCATTTGTTATTTATTTATCTCAGAGAGAGAGAGACAAAGAGAAAACAAGGTATCTGGGTAGGGAGGATACGATTGTGAATAGAGTGGAAGTAAAAGGCTTAGAAAGTATTTGTAGAATAAGATGTTGAGTATACGTTGGTTCATATGGAAGATCTGTTTTTGTTATTTTGAGACAGTACAAGTTTCTTAGGAACACAGTTCACACTGTTATGAAGTTATTCTTTTTCTTTTAAATGCCTTCATATTAATTAATAGTATCTTAGTCATTTCTCACTTTTAAAAGGAAAATAGATATTTTATATTTGCATTGATTGATATATTCTTTTTAACATTTTTCTGGTGTTCAAATATTTAAATTTTAAGCTTTTAGAATCTAATATTACCAATAATATTTCTGAGAATACTTTCTAGTTAGAATTAGATTCCCAAGACAAGTCATGACATCCTTACTATTCTACTTTATTTTTAAGTGTTCCAATTTTTAACATGTTTTTAAAAATCTGTCTATATTATAGCACTTCAAAAATTGTGTCCTGTTGTGTTTACTTTACCAGGCTCTACTACTTGAAGTTTCACAATGGAAGTCTAATTTTCATTTTATACTTAAAATTTAGAACATTTTGGAGTTTGAGAGATTTTCTTCACAAGGCAGCATTATGTTTCCTTCTATAATTTTTTTTTTTTTATCAACTGTAGTCTTTTCTATTTCTGTGATTTTGATTCCAGGTCATGGGACTCACTTGTTCTGTAAAAGTTCAACTATACTTGAGTAATATTACTCTGACATTGTGGTCATAACATTGACTTCACCTTATTATTTAGTGATCATAACACTAGCAGCAACATGTGTGTAATGATCTCTATTGATATTGTGTTTAGTGTAAACTAAGTTATAGAATCATATGACAATGTGATTTTACTTAACAGACAATATCATAATTTATAGTGTTAACTATATCCTAGTGAATAGAATGTATATTATTCTAATTTTCTTTATACTGCTGTGTTAAAAGACTGAACAAAAACAACTTGAGGAGAAAGACATTTATCTCATCTTCTATGCCTAGATCACAGCACATACCTGGAAGAATTCAGGATATAAAGGTTAAACAGAACAGGAACTGGCACTAAACAACTGACTAAGAGGCTATGGTGAAATGTTGTATACTAGATTTGTCTACATGCTCATATTTGCATCCTTTTTATATACTTCCCAGAACAACTTGCTCTAGAATGGCAGCACTTGGAGTGGGCAAAGCTTTCCTACCACAATTATTAATTAAGATAAATCCCAAAGGCAATTAAATGGGGATATATGCTCAGTTGTGATTGTTTTTTTTCAGATTACTCATTCTTATGCCAAGATTCAAAACCTAACATGAAATATGAGTTATGTTGACTGTAACTCCTAAATTTAAATGAATTGAAATGAATCTTTACAATGTGTAAAATATCTCTACATTATGATATAGGTAAAATATAGTTTTAAATATACTCTATTTTTCTGATGGAAGCACTTAAAAAGCATTTCTTAGATATAATTTATACTATATGTTTTTTATTGATAGTCCTCATGAACAAATTTCTCTTAACCAACTGAAGATTTCTTTTGACTATTAATCTCCACACTTCTTAACCTGCAGAGGCTCAGCATCCTTTCTTTGCTTTTATGAATTCTAGTGTTACTTTTCAAATATACAACTTATTGAATTCTAGTCTCAATGCATAGCTCCTGCATCTAACTTATGAACATTTTATCTTCTGTCTTTCCACTGCAAACCAGATATTTTTATATGAGAAAATATTATTGAGTTAGTTGCATCAGTATTAATTAACCATCTAAGAAAATAATTTCATATTTAGGAAAAATGAGTGTGCCAAATTATACAGGTTCCAGTAAAGACTCTTCAGAAAACTTCAAAGCATCTATTCAGAAGTGCCATATTGTACATCACTCACAACTCTTCCCTAACAAGATTTCTAATTTCAGAATAGGACAAAATTCCTAACTGGAAAAAAACATTTTGCTCTTTACAGATTTTGATAAAGTGGGCTACTTCCTATTAGCACCAAGAAGAGGAACATTTGTACCAAACACATTCTTCCTAGTTTATAGTTAGAAAGTTGAGAATAATGCTTTTTCTAGTAAAACTTAAATATATTTTATCATAAAATTGAATGATTTTGAAGCACAGTTTAAGATTTGTTTTGAAGATATTCCTATGAAAATATTAATAATCCACTCAGAGTGAGTCAGAAGTCTCTAAATTTAGAAATGCTGGAAAATTGCCTTGAAATAGATACTGAGGGATTCTGACAAAGTAAAAAGTCTACATGTTTCAGTAGATTCAGATAACATTCAGTGTTTTCAGAGAAAATGTCATAGGTGTGTGACCAATAATTTGGCCCAAATTTTGTATATCTTGGTTTAATACAGTGGTGTGACAGTCTTTAAATACATAGCACTGTAGAATTAATGATTTCCACTATCTGCATTTAATTTTGTACTGTCTCTTAAGTTGTATAATTTTTTTTCACAAATATTATAATATGGACTCCTTCAAAGAACAAGAACAAACATTTACATTGAAAAAAAGGAACAAAAGTTAAATTGGTAAAATGAACAGTTATATTCTTTGAACATGTAATATAAAGCTCTCTGTATACGTTTGAAGTGTCATGGGGAATGAACAGTGAGTCAAGTTACAGACACATAGAAAAGGGATAATATCCTATCCTAGACCTGCTAACACTGGCCCACAGTGCCCTTAGCTGTTGCTGGCTCAACAGGATATTATTATATTCTATAATAAGTAGATGGGATATTCAATGATCTTTAATATGGAGCAAAACATCTATATTATAAATAAGAGTTTTGCAAAATAAGAACTATGATGAGTGTAGTTTTGGTTCTGGAAGATTTATAAAGTGTTAGTACTGTTGTGATAGAAGTAACTAAATACAAAAAAGAGGAGTTTGCCAATTTCAGTGCATATAGTAGTTTCTGACAAACTATAAAAGGTTCTATGTCAGTATTTTCTCATCAAGAATTTCAAATGAGAAATAATAGCTAATATTCCTGTTCTCAAATATCAAGAAAAATGTGACTGAATAGTGATGTGTTGTCCAGACACTGAGCAGAGATTACATAGTGGGAAATGCTACTTTAACTTAAGATCTGAAAGAATCAGCAAACTAAGTCTAACAGTAACCTGCACTCCTGGCACCAAAGCTGTGCTTTGTTCCCTGAGTCTGGCAGAACCATGAAAATTCATATGAGAGTCTCCAAGATTGCATAAGTGCATTCTTAGGTTGTAGCTTCATGAAAGAGTGTCTTAATTTGTACTTCTCACAGTTTGCCAGTTCCTTCTCGATTCTGTTTCTATGAATAGAGATAACTTCGTTATTTTTATGCCAGAAACTTTGCCTAAGAATTTTTTTTCATTTCAGATAAGAACACTGACATAGACTATACCCCTGCTCACACTCTGTCTCAATTTGCTCCTGGGAGTCTGCCATATGTAAAAGTGCTCAATTTCTGATTATTCTCTGTCTCTCTTTCTTTTTGTATCTCTCTGTCTTCTATCTAACTACTATCTATCTATCATCTATCATTTATCTATTATTTATCTATCATCTATTCTCTCTCCTTTTTATATGTTTATGTTGCCAAGAACACACACACACTCACACACATGCCATTGTATAGAAATGATATAGGAATTCAACTTGTAGTAATTGTTGTTTTTTTTTTTCCACCCCAAGGGTTTTGAGGACCAAACTCAGATCATCAGCTTGACCAGAAAGTGTCTCCATGTTCTTAGTAATGTCATACTAAGTAATGTCTCACTCTTTATTTTGATACATGTACAATTTAAACTTCATTTATAAGAGCAGGAAAATATAAATAGTAGATTGGATAGTTAGATATACATGAACAAGTGAATGACATTTCTACACAGGAATGTCATAGTGATAAATATTGCTTCAGCAAAATAACCTTAACAAAATATTAATATATGTTTTGGTTCTATGAATTTTCCCCTGTACCCCTTCCAAAAATGCAAACAAACACATTTGCTGTTACTGCAACAAAATTTGGCTATGGCAGCTGTTTCTTTGGAACTGTTAAAAATTGCTTTGTAATCCAATTCTTCACAAGTCCACTTCCTGTTCAGGATACAGAATTTTTGTTTTATGTGTGTTTTTTCAAGATATTCAAACAAGCATTGAAAACTGACACAATTTCAATTTTTATAGATAGCTTTGGCAAAGAAAACTTACATACTTCTCTTATTACACAAATAATAAATATTTTTGATAAAAATACCATTTTGATACAGTGGGATTTGCTCTGAAATTAATTGAATTCTGTCCATCATCAAATGAAAGTCTTAGTTTTTGTTTATCAGATTAATATCAGATTTCTAAGTCATAAGTAATTTGTATTTGTGCAAAGTTAATTTAAGCTCACTCTTTTTGAGATGGACTTACTAAAGTAAATCTGAAAAAACATTATTATAATTTATAACATTTATTTATCAATATTGAAGATTCTGATCCACATATCTCTAATAATGATGGCTAAACTAAACACAAACAGTATTGTTTTAGGTCACAGAATCAACATTCTTTGGGGACTGTACCTAAGGCAAATTCTACTTTTGAGTTGAAAGGAAATTAGAGATTAGAGTGGATAAATGTTTCAATTCAGGCATTTAAAAGAAACAAGACAAACTATTGAACATCTGTTCAATTTAATTACATTGGGGAATACAACATCTTGAAATGAAACTCCGAGAAAATAAAATCACAACTTTTTTGCAGTGTAGTTGGGAGTGTTAAGTTTTACTTCCTTTGAATGACTTCTGCTGGTAATTTTTCAGAAAACTTAAAAACAAAAACAGAACTCACCATACCATATCACAATGATAGATAATAAACAGATGCACAAGCAAACATATTTCATCTGTAATTGAATCTGCCTCTGTGTTTCTAGTGCCAACTTTCTGACTGAAGGTCACTGTATCTGTTTCTATTTTTCTCTATCTTGGTTCTCCTGGATGGAGATTAAAGATGTGTACTATTGGTGATCTGGAGGACACAGGACACCATTGATTCAACCAATTTATAATCTGGCTCATGAAAGAAAAATCATTTAGAGGTATACTCTTCTGTGGCTTTCATTGGTCACCTTATCCTAGGATCAAATGACAATAGAAATAAAGGTGATATGGAGACAGAATCAGTTAGCTATTAAAAGTAGTAAGTAGTCTTGAAAGCTTTTCTCATCTCAGATGTAAATCATAAACAATGAATACACAGAACACTAAAGGCAGGGATTTTGTAGAACCAAATGAGCCAATTAGAAATAAATTGCTGATACTTCATCTGCTAAGATAGAAATATATTTTCTAACTGCCTTACTGAAAAGCTTTATCTCACAAATAATCCATGTTCAATGGTCCAATTGAATGTATTTTATGAATGCAAAGGAAAGAGATTGTTAAGATATATAAACATTTATGAGATATCAATACCACCAGTAAGAAAACTGGAAATTCATAAATAAAGGCATTAGGAAAATATGTTTTCAACATCATTCAAATATAATTTGTTATTTTTGGTGCCCAGTGAAAAGTTGGGATTTGGATCTCCAAACATTTACACACACACACACACACACACACACACACACACACACACACACACACACACACACACACACACTATGTATAGATATTAAACAAATATCTAAAGTTTATGTCAGAATAAAGATATTCTATTTATGTGAAAATACTTATCTAACTATAAGATATTCAAGAAAATGAGAAGCAGGAAACATGAACTGTTCTATATCTTCATAAACACTTTCAATATACCTATTTCATGTGAATGTGCCCTTATTTTACCTAAGTTTTGTCACTTATAAATATTCCTAGAAAAAAGAGCATACAAAGGTCTGTGACTACATTGTTATTTTACTCTATTTTCCATGATATTACTTTGAAAATAATTTTCATTGATGAGAAAATAAACTGTTAATACAATATTGTAAATCAGTAAAGTGAAAAAATAATCAGAATATCTGTATGAGAGATAATAAAATACAACATTAAATAAGTAATTCGAAGCTTAATAGAAAATATAATTGGACAATTTTGCAAAAATAGTTATACATAGATGATAGCCATGTTATGACATACTACTTGTCAATAATGTCGTAATGGTCCTTTTGTCAGCTCTTTACTAAAGCGAGTGGTGGTATATTGTATATGCATAATATATCATCATCGTGGGCACTCGTTATGCTTTACATTACATTTATGCTGATACAAAACCTTCAAGTGAAATGGTCATCTATCTTTTTTTTTCTTTTTTCTTTTTTTTTTTTTTTTTAGCAAAGTGAGCACAAAGCTAAGAGAGGAGAGAAGGAAAAAACACTATGTTAGACTTAAAACAGATCATCACAACTAGTACACATCACATTTGCCTATATCATACTGATCCAGGATGAATAGGCAAGCTCACTCAGTGTGAAGAGGACACAAAATATTGTAGAGAAAAATTAATAAGAGCACTTCTGGCATCTGGAATGTATTATTCCCAAACTGAATACAAATACTATTCAAATATATGCTGCGAGCTTATTTGAAACAGAATATGGACAAACAACCCCATGATCTCATAGGTGACAGAACCTTGTACATTTTCACATCACATAATTGGGTGCATTCCCCAAGGAAATTTCCCTTCCTCCTTTAATGTTCCTTTTAGGTAAAACATAAAATGTGAGAATTGCTAAATTTCCTCAGCAATTAGGAGGAATCACAGTAGAAGCTCCAGCATCCCACCAGAACACTAAATACCTCTCAGCTCTAAGAAAAGCCAAAAGGTGACTACTCTGCCTCCAATGCTTCAATAAAATGTTAACATCAAAAAAGAAAACAAGCACAAATGAATTGTGTGTTGAACATACTCATGGAATGAGAATTACTTTTTCTTGTGAAAATTATAGTTCTTAAAAGTGAACTGAAGAATGATGAGGCTCAATAACAGAAAATTTGCAGACATTAAATTGAAGCATTGCAGACAGGGTTAAAGAAATGTCTTGGCCAAAGACAGATAAGGTTAGCTTCCACTAACTCCATGTCCAGTCACAGTGAATAATATCTCATGAATGTTTATGTAACTCTTATGTGGGTAACAACATAGTTAAACCAGAACTCTGTTAAAATAACAAGGATAAACTATAGGAAACTTAATTATTCTACAACTTTGACAAATACTTTCCTGTTCTTATTGGTCAAGGACTTAAAAATAAATGGATTTATTTATTCTAAATTATAAAATTAAGATCATCATGAAACATAGGTAGATAATTTTTCTCAAAGAAAAAAGTACTGACTGGTATTGAATTAGAAGTATGGGATGCATGCATTAAGTCAAAGGAGAAATGGAACATATTGACAATGATGATAAAAGAAATAATAGAGAAAAGTATTTTAACAGTAAAATGCAAAATGTTTCATGAATTATTCATTGCATAAAAACGTTTTAAATAATGAACAAAAACTCTAGTTTTTTCAATTTAAATAAGCTATGTGAATCCCCAATTTCTAGCAATCAAATCAAATGATCAAAAACTAGTGAAGCTAGTAATAAAAAGACATGTATATTACATTTAACATCATTCAAAGAATAAATTCTGATAAAATAGAATTTATTGAAAAGGGGTACATGATAAAAATATTTTAGTACATAATATATTTCAGTTTTAAATGTAGCAATAGATTATAGGTCTGCCTGTAATCCAAGTGGTAAGAAAGTGGCAATCATAAATTTAGTAAAGTATTAGGGTCAGACATAGTGATGCACATTTCAATGAAAACATTTGGAGGTCTTGAAGGATTGAAAATTGAAGGTCTTTTTTTAAGCTACATAATAAGCTGAAAGGCACCCTGAGATTCATGAGTTTGTATTGAAAACAAAAAGATATGAATTTGAGAACTTTGAAAACTCATTTTAAAAAATAATGCTATGCTACATTGTAGAAGAAAACTGAGCAATTCTAGATCGTGTATGTGTAACAAATAGGTCTTGAGGCATGGGAGACAAAGTAGAGTTTAATATTAGAAGAAAAGCACAGATCTCTGACTATGGACTGCAGGTTTATTCTCCTGGATATGATTTGTAATACTTCCACAGTCATTGGAAACCAAAGACTCTTCTACATGTGACTATGCTTCATTAGTGGCACAATTTACATTTGAGAACACTGACTCCATCCTATATTTATATCTATTTTTTAAGTTTTGGTCTGGAATTTATTCTGAAATGTTTCTGCTGTCTACTTGTGTGATATTGTCATACTTATATAGTTAATTTCATCCTGCTCTGATATTCCTGAATTTTCTTGCTCTTTCAAAGTGTAGTGCTTGACACTTTCCTTACAAACCCCAATTTAATATCTTGCATTTAAAAATTATTTTTATTTTCAATGTTGCTGTTGTGCTTGCTCATAACAGAGAGTTGAAAACATTATGCTTTCTTTGAGTTAATTCTGAGGCCACTATATAACTAAATTGGAAATATTTATTCTAGAAATAAGCAATAAGTTTCATGGGCTTTTAGGCTGGGTCAAACAGTGATAAATTTTATAAATAGCTCAATAAATACAATGACACTAATTATCGAGAATTATTTCACCACGCCCAGTAAAAGGTAGAATAATCAAAGAGACAATTATAGCCATGCCTAGAGTTAAATGTTTTCAATGCAGCAGGTGGGATAATCTGGAGCACACAGTGGTGGATTGGGACCCACAGCATTAGGACAGGGGACAGGTGACCAGTTTTAACTTGCTCTATACCATATTAGAATACAACTGACAAAATGTTCTTGCTGTAAAAAAAAAAATCACTGTGTTGCATCATTTAAAATATGTCTCTTCAGAATGGAGGATAGATTTTAATACCATTGTTGTTCAAAAACAGCTGGGCACCAAGCACTGATGTTAGACAAAAATGCCCCACATATGAAGTTACAGAAGTTTACCAATGGATCTCTGTCTTCCATTTTGGTCCAGTATACTAATTTTTGACATTTATAATTCTTATTTAGTATGACATATTCTTGTGCCTCTTATAAATATTAATGTTTCAAGGCTCAGATCTCTCCTTTATTAATTAGAAACAGTTATATTCTTCAGTGAGTGTATCTACTTTCAGTTCCCATTTAGTCTTGATTATCATTTATTTTAATGTATGCCTCAAGAAGTACAGTTCTAAGAACACTGCATTTTATCCAATATGTTTTGCAAGCTGCATGGTTTATTATTAATATGTGCACTGTCATACTTTCATTTGAATTCTTTCAATTAATTTTATGCCTATCATGTCAATTCCTTGAACCTTGATGTTTAAAGTACCCTCCATGAAACCACTTGTTCAGTAATATGCTTGTTTATTATTTTTTATGCTTAGAATAAAAAATATTTTAAATATACTTTCATCACTCTTAAGTGTTAAAGTGTAAAATATCCTATGGGACAATTACATGGTAAAAACCCATAGGATGGTGTTTGTATTATGAATTTTATATGTGATATTATTTCTTTTTAAGTCCTCTGCATCTAGACCTTCCTTTGAACGTATGTTGTTCCATTATATGCTAGTAAAATTATGTGAACTTCCAAGTCACTTCATTTCAATGACCACATAATACTGACAGTCAGATAATTTCTCCCTCAGGCATTGCCATCTTTCCACAATTGCCACCTTTCAGCATTTTCAATTATCACTTTTCTGATTGACACCTTTGAACATTTGTCAACATGTTCAGTTTAATTTTTTTACTAGATGACATAAGCACATTTTGAAGCAGTCAGGCAGTTTAATAAAGTGAAGTATTCAGAGACATCATTATGAAATTCAACAATGACACAAGCTGGCAAGAAAAATAGGCAATGTGCTGGAATCTTATATTTAGCTATTACATGTTAAGTACCAGCCAGTGAGAAATCCATAATAGTTTTAGCAAAGGAGTTGACAAGCAAAAGTCAAATGGTAGTGAAGAATGTGTGACTGGCCATGTGTGCAAATCAGATAAATAAATACACATCTATGTTCACATATGTACATATGGTGTGTTGTTCCTATGTGAATGTGAGTTTGTATATAATTGAGTGTTAAATTTCTTTGTATGTATGCAAGCATGTGTTTATGGCAGGCAAGGGGAGATTCTTGCCATTGTGCATCATCTGATTCATCATTTTCCATAATTGATGTTAATACTAAAATTTTATAGACCATTTAAAAATGACTCAAACTACTAAATGAGTTGAGAGAAAAGTCAGAACTCATAGTTATTCCTATTATGTCCCAGAATAGTTGTGAAATATTTGTTACACTGTAAGGTTGTATCTTTGCCAAGGTACTTTCTAAGTGGTTTAATAAACATATAAATGACCAATAGCTAGGCAGCAGAGAATAGACAGTATCCCTTGGGAGAGAGAAAGGGAGAGCAATATGAATATAGGCACATGAGAAAGCTTGATACATATGATGTCCAACCCCAAAGCATATATTTCCAAATAAGATCTGAGAAATTGTTAATAAAAAAAGGGGGGGGGAAGCTCTCTAGTAACCCAGTGATTGCAGCTCACAGAGGCTCAGCTGTTATACAATGAGCACTTGAGCAGCAGAGCATAAATTAGAAACAGTACTGGCTCGGCAAATTCCAAGACCTGGGGCAGATGAAGGCAGAGGGATTGTGGAGGTAAAGTTAGTTCTTCCTGGAGCTGAACAGAACCAGCCACTAGTGCGGAGTCACACAGCAGGCTTGCCTTAGTAGGCCACAGAAGGCTACAGGAATTCAATAAAGTAGTCCAGACCAGGAAAGTACACACACAAAAAATGGATATAAACAATCATAGATAAAAAGAAATAATTCAAAATTAATATAGTCTTTTTAAAAAGAGTAAAGTAATATTTTTAAAAGTCATGTAAGAATAGAAATTACACAGGTATCTGAATCCTGTATCATGCATTATTGACTCTGAATTTTTTAAATGTAATGTAAAAAAGCAATAACTACTGAAAGTCATTTGATTATGAAACTGTAAAATTAAACCCATCTATATATGTTTTATAAAAAAAATCTCAACTTTAAAATGAAAGTCAGTATATATGTTGCATTGGGAGAGAGTATATGCTTCTGTTTCCACAGCAAACAAAAAACTATAGTTTTCTTCCAAATTAATGAAGATGAGAAAATCAGGGCTATAGACATAAAAAAAAAATAGAAACCACTAATAATCTGCTAACCTTAAAAGGGAACAACTGTAATAATCAATAAAACATGATAAATGCTTGTTTCGGAGTCCTTGTGACTTACTATTACATGTCACCTTTTAGAAATTTTCAACATTAGGTTTCTGGCCTGGACTAGCCCTACAGTTTGGACACACATGCTGCCACTTTTCTGGACCAGCAGTCCCAAAGTCCCCAAAAAACACACAGACACTTATATTAATTTAATGCCATCTGGTCTATGCCTTAGACACATTGCTAGCTAGCTCTTTCATTTTAATTCAATTCATCTTTATTAATCTGTTTGGCCACTTGGCCCATGGCTCACCTGTGTTCCTTATATGTTGATTCCTCAGTCACTGGATGGACCTCTGTCTGACTCTGCCCTCCTTCTACCTATGCTCATGTCTATGACTATGGTGTTTGCCAAGGGTCAAAACAGCTCCTTTATTTAAAGACTGATATTCACAGCATGCAGAAAGACACTCCCACATTACCTCCTCATTTCTGTCTAATTAAGAAGGAAGGTTTCAATTTTAACATAGCAAAATTATATATAACAAAATAGCTATCAATCAAGAATTACAGTTACAATATCTAGTCTATTTGTATTTAGCAAAATTACAGAAAATACTCTATCATCTACTTTATCCTTGTGAGTCTAAAGTTTCACATCTAAGTTATACCTTTTATAATAACTAAAAAATATAATAACTATAACTAATCTTAAACTACATCAAAGACCACAGAAGAATATAATATTACCCAAGTAAACAGGAAGTAAAAGCAACTTCCAAAATCTATAAATGACAGAGATGCCCCTGTCTGCCTAGAAAGTCACCCAAAGTTCCCTTAGAAAGTTGGGACATCTATCATCAGCCTACAGTCCCTGAGTCTCTGGCATACCTTTCAGTGAAGCAGTAAATCTAAAAGAATGCTCTGCTCATTCTGGCATAGTTCATCATTTGTTTCTTTTCATGTCATAAAGAATGTCTGGCAGATTTTTCTGCAAAGCAGGAAACTGAAGGACCCTCTCACCATGTTCTGCCATAGTTCAGAGGTCACTACCCTATGAAACCTGCATGTCCAATTTAAATAGCATACTGTTAAGCTGTCAATATAAGAACAGGCTCTTTCCCTGTGGCTAACCATTGCCACAAAGAAAATAAACTCTGTATGGTGTTTCTTCAATGTCCATTTTTCTCTTGAAGTAGATTGGTGTTGCCAAGAGCAGATCTGTCTCACTGTCCATAAAAGTCTAAGTTCTTCAAATGTTTTAAATGTCACATTCTGTAGGTCTTTGAAATGTTTTAGGATTACCTATCTAATTGAAATATATCTTTGTATACCGAAAAATAATCCTAACTAACATAATTATAAGTTTGGTTATCATAGGTGACTTAATCTGCATTTCTTAATTATACATTATAATTTTAAATGAGTTATATAAACATCATACCTTAAACAAGAGAATACTACATACAGCATAACAAAATTGACTTTAAATTTGTATCAATAAACAAAAATCCATACCAATTTAAAATATTTTGAGATTAACAGTTGATTTTTGGATTGAAGTAACACTCAATAATCTAATATTTCAAAATCATTCATATACCATATTCCTTTTTCTTCTTAAAAAAATTGACTATGACAATTAACCATTCATAATGAAAAAAATTTATAAACAATATTTTGGGAATTTGGGCCTAGTATTTCATTATTACTTCCTGTTGATTGAGGAGCACTGGCAATCTTATAAGCATCCTGAGACTGGATCATCTTAGTCTGCAGCCCTGAAGCTGATGTGACCATCTCTTCCTATCAGAGAATTTTCAAGTGGTCTTGGTTGATGAGACTGTATTTGCCTGGAAGCAATAGGTTTTTGTCTTCTGTGGAAACAAAAAGAGAACCTCTCTTCCAAAGCAATAAATCCTTAGACACAAACTTCCAAGTCAATATACCTCTAAAATATATATTTTTGTTTAACTTAGCCGCCTTTGGACTTAATTATCTTTCTGCAGTTAGCTCACTAACAGTTAAAAATTTAAAATAAAACACAATAATAACCATAATTCAGACTGTGCATTTTCCATATTTATGTACCTTATTATATTTTATACTCTATTTCTCTTTTTTAGGGATGTTCTAAACCCTCTTTCTTTTCTCTCTGAAGTCTATATATAATTTACATACATTATAACCTGTTTAGATTTTTTTTCATCTGAATCTGTTTTATTGTGTATCATTAATCATTTTCTAATCATAAGTGTTTTTTTAAAATTCTAGAATATATAGCACTGCTTTGGCTGCATCTGTTCACCATTGGCAAACAGAGCAGTTCCAGAATATGCTGCTACTAAGAAGCCATCCTTTATTCTGCTCCCATTTTGTTCAATATAAATAGGAACTTTAAATCAATCACATGCTACTGAGTCTTCTGTGAGAATTCTGGAACCTGCCTGGTTGCAGCTTTCACTGCCTGTCACAAGTTTGCTGCCATTTTGTCTATGGCCCAGATACCACAGCATTTCTGTACCATGTCCCACTTCAGAGAAACAATTTGGAAGCTGATTTTGGCTCTGTTTCTGTGCTCTAGAACCCCTTTTAAGCTCTCTTAGGCTTTATGTGGGTGTTTACCTCATATAGGATGCCATCTGTAATGATGAGGTTTCAGGCCTAGACTAGCCCCATAGTTTGGACCAGCAATCCAAAATCCCAAAGAAACACATAGATACTTATATATTTTATACTGTTTAGCCTATAGCTTAGGTACATTGCTAGCTAACACTTTCATTTTAATTTAACCAATTATTATTAATTGGTCTTGTCACATGGCCCATGGCTCACCTTTGTTCCTTACATGTTGCTGTCTGATTTCCCCCTCTTTCTCCTACATATGCTCCTGCCTACAGCTACGCTGTTCACCAAGGGCCAAAACAGCCCCTTTATTTAAAGAATGATACTTACAACATACAGAAAGACACTCCCACATCAGAAACTTATATTAGTTTGATTATGCAGTCCAAATGAACTTATAAAGTAAACAGATGCCCTTTGACTCCTCAAGCATGGAACATAACATCATCCATTACTGAATTGTACAAACTGTACATTCCTTATCTATGTTAATGCAGATATGTATGTTACCTTTGCAAGTTTGCATGTTTTCAAAACAAAAAGACCAGACACCAAAGAAAACAAGTAACCAGATGAACCAGTCTCAAAATGCCTACCTTATTATCTCCTTCATATTCTTTATCCAGAACTCAGCTGCTAGATGAGATGGTACAGTCTTGCAGACTACTCTATATAACAAAAAACTACACTTTCCCATTACACAAATACTAAACAAAAAGTAATATAGTTATATCTCTTAAGGCTTGATCAATATCCTAGTTTTCTCAAGATACCCTAAAGATGTCATCTCCCCCAGACAATAGGAAACAGTCTAAAAAGCAGTATATCCATGCTCCCACAAGGTGAGGTGGGTGGGTTTTGTTTGTCTTATTCTGGATGGATGCTGTCATTTCTTGTGGATGTTGTTTGAAAATTGTTACTGGTCATAGTCAGGGAGAAAACTTAGCAAGCAGATTAGATTCAGGGATCTTTTCCTGAAAAGAAAAAGAGGATACTAGAATAATAGGATAAAAAATAGATTATTGAATTTACTTTGAAATTAAAAAGAAGAAACTACTAATCTCACATATTTTACATGTATTTGAGTTTTTGTATATTGATACAACTTAAAATGTATTTTTGTTATAATAAATTGTATATATGTTTCTTCTCTTGTTTAAGGCAATTTACTTATACATCTCATTTAAAACTGCAATTCAATATTCTAGTCCATGAAAGCTGTTATTAAAACTGTTTAGAAAAATTAAGAAATCCAGATTGGTAGCTAGACATCTATAACAAACTAGTGATCATGTTAGATTTATTTTCAAAATTAAATAGATATATTTTAAATAGAAACATCATCTTCAAAAACTTCAGAGACTTACAAAATATGACATTTAAGATGTTTTAGTAACATAAGGTTTTACCTGACAATGAGACATATTTGCTCCTGACAACATCAGTTTACTTCAAAAAGGGATTGTGAACATTAAATAACTTCCACATAGAGCTGCTGTCACTATGGGGAAGCTAGCAACTTAACAAGCAACTACCCTTGCCTAGAGTGCTAACAGTATGCCATCTAAACTAGACAAGCAGGGCGCAAAAGAGAATGACTGCCAACATTTGCGAAGACAAGATAAAAACAGGAATTCAAAATTCCTTAAGTCTGGCAGATATACTATATCCATACGCTAAAGATGCATGCCTTAACATTGCAGAGGAACCTTGGGTGATTGTCTAGGCAAGAATGTTTGCAATTTTTATAGTTTTGGAAATTTTTCTGTACTTTCTGCTTACTTGGGTGCTATTATATCCTTTTCAGGACTCTGATGTGTTTGAAAAATAGTTACATTTTTCCTAGTTACTAAATGAAGAAAAAAGAGATGTAAAGCTTATGAAGGTTGAGAATATTTTAAGATCTAAAACAATATTTTTATAATGAAAACAAATTATGATATTAAGTGGTTAGGCATAAAACCTCAAACTCATTAAGATAGAATAGATAATATAGTTTTTCTCTGAATTTGCCAAATGCATTTGGATTGGACATTGTGAATTTAATTCTTACTTGATAATTATTCTTATTATATATACTATGCTAGAGTTAGTCCCTTTCCCTTTTATTTAGACAAAAAGGAAAAATATTGTAGAATATTTATTTACTCTGTAAAGATGTATTTTTGTCTATGTGCCTTCTGATTGGCTTAATAAATAGCTGAGTAGACCATAGATACACATGAAAGGATTGACAGGAGTTCTAGAAAGAGGAGGAGGAAGCTAGGTGTATAAGTTTTTCAGACCAAGAGCAAGTTGTTCTGAGGAAAAGTAAAAGCCATGTTGTAGAAAAATATATCAATAAAAACAGTTATATTTTTGTTATGAAAGGTAGTTTGGGAAAAACTTAAACTAAGACAAGTTTTCATTATTAATAATATATCTCCATATTGTTATTTGTAGTATTGTAGTGAAGAAAGTTCAATAAGAAAGCTCAATATACAATGTTTTCTGAAAATGAGGCAGAATTGGCAATGGACCAATTATTTATTCAGGTTCAGTACAGTGGGGTCATCACTGCAGTATTATCTCTACCACTAAGCTGCTGTCAATAGTAAAGCATATGTTTAAAGCTTATACATCTGTATGTTATGAAATATGTGTGACCATGGTATCTTGTGACATTCACAAAAACACTAGTAATGAAAATTCATGAAATCCAGAATTAAATTATTTACCTATAATAATAGGCATAAAGTCAAAGACATTTTTATCACTGAATCACACTCCTTCAAACAAGCAAAAAACTAATTAAATAATGTGGGATATCATAATGTATGCTGTGAATATGTTCTATTAATATTCATTAATAAAGAAATGGTTTTTTTTTTGTCAATGGCAAGGCAGCTTAGAGGCAGGTAGGAAATTCATGCATAAATAAAAGACTAATTGAGGGCAGAGTCCAACATGGGATCTAAATTTAAGAGCACCTCTGCTGAAGTTTTTTCTAAGCTTTGCATTCAAAAAAGTTTCAAGGAAACTGACTGAGATGACTCACCTTCACAAAATGCTCTTGCCAAGACTTGACCATAATCCTAAATATTCTCAGGATCCCCATAAGATTAACAGCACCCCTAATCACCAATAAATAGCCTAGAAAAATATGCTTACATTCCACCAAAATGGATTAAGCATGTTTGTGTTTGTCATAAATGTTATGTAAGTGTTTTTTTTTATAAAAAGGTTGGATAATAGTTTTGCAGATAATGGTGAAGAAAAAAAGCTGTAAAAAGGAGATTGGATTTGCGGTCTTTTTTTAAAAAAGGAAGTAAAGGAGAAATCCTATGAGATTATGCTTTTGTATACTATAAATATGTCACTATAAATATTGCTTTAATAAAACTGTGGTTGGCCAGAGGCTAGGCAGACAGAAAGTATAGGCAGGGCAATCAGATGAGGATAATTCTTGGAAGCAGAAGAGGAGTGAACAGGAGACAGTAGGAAGGAAGACAAGAATGCTGCTCTGTGAAAAGGTATTAAACCTCAAGACTAAACATAAAGAGAATCATGGGTTATTTTATGCATAAAAGTTAAAAAATAATGAATCTGAGCCATAGGTCAAATATTGTAATTAATAAAAGCCTTTGTGTGATTATTTGGGACTAAGTGGCTAGAGTACCAGCTGGTCAGGACACAGAAACTTCTGACTAAAACTAAATTTAATGTGAAAAGCTCTGATATATGTGATACATAAATGAATAGTTTGAAAACAAAAATGTAGATCAACATATAGGAAAATTTATCTGCCACTGTATTTCAAACTAATTTTTATATAACAAAAATATTTTAATTCATAGGTAAAGCTGATGCAAAGTGTACACTCTTGCATTTCTATTGTTAAATAAAGTTTTAAAGTTCTAATTATAATCTTTTGAGACATATTTACAAATCATAGTTATTTTTCATTCTTTATAAACTCTTTTCAAGCCTAGATCCCATGATTTATCAGTGGAGATAAATTAAATATTTTTCAAATTAATTAAGAAAAATTTTAATTATTACTACTCTCAGAGATCCCACTTATACTTCTCTACACAATTAATACTAAAACTAAATTTTCATATAATAGTAAAGGAGTCTTTAGCTGATAGCCTTCTGTCTTTTAAAATCTGGCTTGGTGATATCAAAATGCTAATCTCAGTTTTTGAAAACATATAGTTCTATAGGATGTATTGATTATTTTCTCAATATTAAAATTTAAATGTTTCATGAACTATTCATTAAAGTATCTAGGCTTGCAACCAAAAAATATGAAATATTTTATATTATATAATAATTAATTGTCAACACTTTAAAATATTTCAATTAAATTATTTTTTATTAAACATCCAGACTGTGATGAGACTCATTAAGAATATATGTTCCAAAAATACTTCTTTGTTATTTTTAAAAATATTTTCAACTCATAAAGTTCTATTCTGATGAAACTATGCTAAGTGGAGTCTTTCAGGCTGATTGAGTTTCAATTCTAATCAAGTACTGTTTTATGTAAATGTTAAATGTGTTCTCTTTTATTTAAAAAAAGAGACATAATTGAAAATAAAATAAAAATATTTATTTGTTGATGAAAGCAAGAATAACATGTCTTGGATATAATTAACTTTAGTGGCTTCATCCTTACAGGACACTTCATGTCCAGTTTAATAAGAAGGGAAATACAGTTTTGCACTTCATTTTGTAATACTATTGCTTTAAAATATCCTAAATTACTGAACATAACTTTTATTCATATTTTTTCTCATTTCAAAAATGTAATTTTCACTTAATGTTTCTTCTTTTTTACACATAGTATAGGCATAAACTAGCAATGCATCTGAATTTATTTCGTATGTGAAGTGCCATGAATCTCTTAGAGTAAAAATTATCACCATTCTCATCCTCTGTTAGACTACTACATTTATTTACCAAATATATTTCAGATCTATAAATATATTTACTTGCCATCTTATATCAATGTGGAATTAGAAAAAAAATGTAAAATTCAAATATTTTTTCAGTTAGATTTTAGGGAGAGATTGATATGATAAATTGTCAGTCTACTGCTTTCCTTGCAAACATGAGAATCAAACTTTGATCCCCAGAATTAGAAGTGTGTCAATGTGCCTTTGCAATTCCAGTGCTTAGTTTACATAATTATATGATTCCTGTGAATCACTGGACAGAAAATTGAGTGAATAAATTAATTAATTAAAATGGAGTACTCCTAAGGCATTACACTGATACCTGAGGTTGATTTGAGACTTCCATTTGCATGCACACAGACACCTGAACACACTAATAGACCCAGTGAGCATAAAAAGAACAGACATACCAGCGTATATGAACAAGAACATCTAAAAAACTTGTGAGTAATGAATCAAAATATCGTCTATTATATTATGTTACAAAATTTAAAACTGAACTCATTTACTGTCTGTTAGAAAGTCTCTTTCTCTCTCTCTCTCTCTCTCTCTCTCTCTCTCTCTCTCTCTCTCTCTCTCTCTCTCTCTCTGTGTGTGTGTGTGGCTCCTCAAATCATATAACTTTTTTGCCCAGGAATCTAAAAAGAAATATAGTTACTTTACTGTCATAATATTCTTAATTATTGATATACTCTATAAATACAGAATTAAGAAAAATCAATTTTAATATTGATTTAAGAGATATATTCTAAGTAATTTAGTATAATATAAAATAACAGAATGAAAACAAATTGGAAATATGAAATGTAAGTGTATTTAAATACTGATTAATAAAAATTTAGACATTTAGGAAATGTAATGAACAACACAAAGTTCTTTCCAGTAGAGAAATTTGTCTGCTTATATATATTAAAATATTTGAAATATTTGCTTTTCAGAAATACAATATTAAAGCCTACATAACAGGAAAAATGTAATTACCTTAGTAAATCACCAAAGGGAATTCCCTTTTTTAATGGTAAGTCACTTTTAGCTTGAATTAGTTTTGAATTAACCCAATTACACACCACCACTCAAGTGTGATTTTAAATTTAGAAAGTTAAATAGTGTGAAAATACTTTTATAAGAATATATTGGTAACAATAAAAGATCTCAAAATGTTCATTTAAAAATATTATTTCTATATTAAATTACTTAGATGAATCTAGAGAAAATATCTAAA
The DNA here is from genome assembly GCA_033318265.1 of Phyllotis vaccarum. Taxonomy (NCBI): domain Eukaryota; kingdom Metazoa; phylum Chordata; class Mammalia; order Rodentia; family Cricetidae; genus Phyllotis; species Phyllotis vaccarum. Next base: position 118,843,088 of record JARWLC010000002.1, on the reverse strand, counting down.
GCAGTGTTATATCTGAATCTAATATGAATTTTTTGTGTATCTGGTTTTGATTTGTTTGCACATTCATTACATGATTTTACTAAATTACAAATAAATCTACTTAAATATTTTTTAAAATGTACTAAAAATAAATGTCAGCAATACAGTAGAAAATTAAAATGTTTATATAATACGTTGCCAAATTTTTCACTAAAACAAAAAGTATATATTATGAAAGAAATACTTAAGAAAATGATCAATCATAATAAAATCATAATTTCTTATTATTCAACATTATTTAATACTTTTCATTTTGAGAGAACATTCGAAATCTTTTTGAATGATTTTGAAATCTATAATGTTATTATTTACGATATTTACTATGAAGTATCTATGCATCTCAAAGAAAAGAAAAATAACTATTCTTACCTGAGCCTTTGAGGACTTTGATTAGGAACTCCACATTGATCCACCTAAGTCTCCATAAAAATTCTAAAGCCATTTTCTTTTCTAATTGCCTGATAAAGGTGTTTTAAATATTACTGGCGCCCATAGGCACATATGTTTGAATGCTTAGTGATCAGAGAATGGAAATGAATTGAAAAGCTTAGAAAGATTAGCAGATGTTCTTTATTGGAACCATTAAGTGTGGCATTGTGTGGCAATATACTGTATATTTAATAGCATTTAATAATTGTTTAATATTTAATAAATAGAATATTAGAATCTGTTAGTATTCTACTTTTCTCTGTCTTCTACCACACCATTAGGAGTGGGCTCTGAGATTTTAAAAATTTCACACCAGGCTCAATGTCTTCCTCTCTCTCTGCTTGCAGATCAGGAAGCCACTCTCAGCTTTATCTCCAGCATTTTACTTACTTCCCATCATGCCCTCTGTCATGATGATAATTGGCTGACATTCTAAAGCTGCAAGCAAGCACCCAATTAAATACTTTCCTTTAGAAACATTGCCTTAGTCATGATCTCTCTTCTCAGCAATAAAACAGTGACTAATAAAATGCTGTTTGTCATTCTATTTCATTCTTATATTGCAAAATATTTGTGTATTTCCATTAATTTGGCTTTCTGGATTTTTAAATACACTATATTGTTATAGTTTCCACCCTCCGAATTCCCCCAGTTACCTTCTACCTCCCATACACCCAGATCCATACCCTCTGTCTCTCCTTAAAAAATAGAAGAGTTATCTAAATAATAATACTAAATATAACATAATAAATAAATATAGAACAAAAACAAATTGGAATTAGAAAAAATAAACAAATAGAAGAAAAAAATGCAAAAAGAAGGATCAACACATGCAGATGAAACAATATATATATTCATACATGTAAGCTTTTCCCCAAACAAACAAAACCTAAAAGCTATAATATATACCCAGAGGGCTTAAAAGGCCTAAAAGTATTCCTTGACACAACATTAAGAGACAACATCAAGAGATGTCACTGTGCTTATTTGTGTTGGCTATCAGCTGCACATGTGAACTCACAGAGACTCTGTAACATGCACAAGGCATGAAGGGGTCTGAATTAAATTGGTCTCTAGGACTGAAAGAAATGGGCACATGGCCTAATCCCTTACCAAAAAGCTATCTTCTTATAGTTTCACAGTTTTAAGATTTATATATCAATATTTAGTTCATTTTGCATTGACTTTTGGAACAATGAATGTTAACCAGATATTTTACTTTGGTGAATATAGATACAAAGTTTTATTAAAAATTCTGTCTTCCTATGTTCTAGCATCTTTGAGGAAATCTCAGTTCACTTTACATATATGAGATCATCATGTCTTAATTTTCTAAATTTTATAAAATTACTATGCTTTTTGAAGACTACTTACTTTTGTATAACATGACATGATACATAATCAAATGTAGTAAATGTACTAAATGTATATAGTAAACTCTTCTAGCTACAGTTTTGGTTAATGTTTGTCATGGCAGTTTAGTGCAATTGTATTTGTTTGTCAAATTACTGTACATGTGTTTTCTGCTTATTGGTACATTCATTAGCATTAGTAAATATTGGAGACAATATTTACATTTCTTATTTCACAGGCAAATATATTTCAGAGGTAGATATTCCTGTATGCTATGTGAAAACTGACTATGTAGATTTAACTGTGATATATTCAATGTGTTCATTCTGTGATAAATGATTAGTATGTTCATGTAATACCTCATGCTGTTATTTTCAAATTTTTATCATCTTAGAATTTGAGTTAAAAATTACATTTATCCAATAAATTGTATATATGCAGAAGCCTCTTTTACAAGTAGTGAATAATACAATATTAAAATTGTTAAAATTATAATATTACAATCTCAAAAATAAACAAAATTGACAAAAATCCATTTTCTAATTTTAATATGTTCTATGATTTAAAATGTATTATTAGTTTATGGAAAGTCTATTAATTTTGTTGATATTTTTATTCTGTCACCACTATAAAACATGACCATTTCTAGAAGGTCTCTGGTAGAATTTTTTGCATCTCTTATGTATAATATCCTATCATCTTCAAATAAGGATAACATTATTGGTTTAATTTCTATTTGAATCTCCTTAATTTCTTTAGTTTGTCATCATAGTCTAGTTTGTTCTTAAGCACTATATTTAAAAGTATTGTGGGAGTGGACAGCCCTGTAATTTTCTAATTTTTGTAGGATTTCTTCAAGTTTTTTTTTCTTTGCTATACCATTTGCTGTGAGTTTTCATACACTGCCTATTTTATGCTGAGATTGGTACCCTCCAACAATGTTGTCTCCAGAACTTTTATCCTGAAGCCATATTGAATTTTGACAAATGACACTTGACATCTATTGAAATGATGATGTGTTTTTTGACTATACCTCCATTTGTATGGATTATTTAATCACATAATTACATATATTTTACTACCCCTCAATCTCTGGAATAAAACCAATTTTAATGATCTGTTTGATATATGCCTGAGTTCTGTTAGTATTTTACTGAATATTTTGCATGTACGTTCTTGGGAATATTGAACTTTAGATTGTTTTGTTTCTTGTATTTTCAAGTTACCCCTTTGCTTTAGCTCATATAGTAGCTTCTTCTCTTCCTGTCTAATCTGTGCTTATTTTCTAGGAAATACTTATTTTACTGTGTGATAGGTGGAAGTCTAAATTAAAATCCATGACTTCTGTTATAATTCTCTTATATCCAATATGATGCTTTAAAAACTTTTTTTGAATAATAATTCTGCAATTAGCCTTATCCTGTAAGCTTCACATCCTATGAATATTATAATGAAAAGGATGTATAGTTTTATCTCTTTTATTCCAGTGTTTCAACAGCCTTATCACAAGCTTGAAAAAAATTTTTTAGAAGGTTTTAAAATCTCCTTTTAAGACTGTTTAATTTGTTTTGTTCAGCTTGAATATAAAAGCTAACAGAATCTCATTTTCCTCTGTCAAACAGAAGAACATTATAAAGTAATTATAGACTTGCCTTTTCTATTGGCTTAATTATACTCCTTTAAGGTATACACTTTGATTATTATGAATATATAAAAACATGTTTTTATTTAACTATCATGTCCTTATCATTAACATTTATTATATTGTTAACAAAAATTAGTTCAGGAAATTATTCTTTTATTAAGTATTATAATTCTTAAACAGTAAAAATAGTTCTATGCACAATCACACAAGAATAATCTTTGTATTAATGTGGTTTGATTGGTTCATTGCGAAGAAGTTGCCTAGGAAGCAACATGTGCTTCTTCTTCTTCCTTCCTTTATATGCAATATATATGTACTGTTGTATTTGTGTTTGGGTCATCAAACAGCTGTTCAGACAGCTAGAAGTAGCAGTAGAGAATGTGCCATTCAGTGTGACACCTTGAAGAAAGCAAGATTTTTTCCCAACTTATTGCTGATCTGGCCCAAGTTCTATTGTCAGTATGGATTTCTGTGCTGGATTAATCCAGTTGCCATTTGAGACTGAGTAGGTTGGACTTATGAAAATTACTGTCTAAGGAAAGTTAGTTGATCCTAGAACAATAACTAACCCTAAAAGAACGGGTGTTAAGAAGTACATATGACCTTGAACTGTGAAAGGTAAAAAATAGACATATTCCTGCCAAAAAGAAACAATGGAGAAAAACAAACTTTGGAAAATTATGCCAGCATTTCTCACATTTTCTTTAGAAAAGCCCTTATTTAATTTAGAAATTTACATTTGATTTTCTACAGGCTATACTCCTATAGATATTCTCCTGTCCTTCATTGGGACAACTTTAAAGTTTTAACATAATGAAATTGATTACACAAATATATTCTACCACAAAGTAAAACAAAACAAAACAAAACAGGTGGAACAACATAGCCGTTCATCAACTCAGCTTGCCAATTGATGAAAACTTCCTCAAGGTAGTAGTCAGGGACTAATATACTTTCCCTGTGACTTCTAATAACGATAGCGGATGTGTACTTGTTTCATTGATCAGCATCACACTATGAAGTAAAGTGAAAAGTAGAACATGAGATGGAATAGGACACGTATCTCAGCATTGTGAGATGTCCTTTTTCATGCAATTTTTCCTTTCTCTAAGAAACATAACAGTTGGTTTAATGCTTTAATAAGAATAAGAAAAATATTTGAGAATCACATTAAATATAATTAATGAATTATATTTTTCATAATCACAAAAATTTAATCTTTTATCAAAAATTTTAAATGTACAATTAAGTTAAACGTAAAAACAAAATACAAAAATTTATGAAGATGGAAATTCATACAGAAGAGGAAATAAATGGCTCCCAGGATTATAAAAATAGCAGTGGTAAAATCAGATGACCTATTTCTTAATAACAAAAGACTGAATACCTTTTGCTAGTATCAGTAGCACATCAAGATTGTGTACTTGTGGTATTTATACAATGCAGTGTTTAAGAATGATTAGCATGTGTTACAGTTGTGTCTTGTCTGGCAACATATACTTTTTAGTGCAATGATGACAAGATTGTTAGGGTAAAACAACAACAACACCAACAAAAGAACAAAAACCTAAAACTGCTTTCTGGTTAGATTTGAGACTCATGTCACAGAAACTCATGCCTAATTCTCAAAAGCAGGTTCAGATCCAGTAGCTTAAGAGGTGATACTCCTTAAAGCACACTTACTACTATCTTCTTACATAAAGAACTTGTTTTAAACTGGCATCTCAATAATTATGTTGGTTATTTGGTACTGAGCACAGAATTCACCAGAGATGGGTCTTATTGCAGTGAATGATGATTGAAGCAGAACTAAATAGTCGTTATTCTCACACAAACGGATGTAGGAATAGTTTGTTAAAATTGACAGAGCTATATTACTCCCTCTAAGACTCAGAAATGGACAGAAGATGACAAGTAAATTATATAAGAACCAAAGGATGAACAAATGTGGAAAACAAGCCTCTGGAGATGACAGAATTTTTTCATTTATGAAATCATAGCCACTCTTTTTCTTTACAATAGACCAGTACAAGGGATCCGTGAATGTCTTCATGTTGCTACAAGCATTTGGCATTTAAAGGTTATTAGAAAAAGACTGATCTTTTCTTCAGTAGCATAGATATATGTTGCCCATATTTCACAAAATTATTTCCAATCCAAACAAAAGTAATCATAAATAAGCTCAATGAGTCATATAAAAATAGAAAGCATGATATTAGTAGATTTATTGAGAAAGTGGATCCCAGAGAAAAAATGAAGGAAATGGGATTCAGGTTGATGAAAAGGGGTTGAAAATAATTAAAATTTCTTACTTAAATATATGAAAATATAGCATGTTATGTTTTAAAAATATAAAATACAACCTATTAATGTAAATGAAAAATATTTTATTATACATAGCAAAAGAGCTTACATACTATGCTACTATTAAAGAATAAAGTATCCTTCTGGAAACTGATGAAATACCAATAGAAAATTTTCATAACAGGGTACAAAAAGTATGCAAATAGTATGAAGTATTACTTAATTCATTGTGGTAACATGTTGTATATTTAATAAAAATAGTCTGAAATATCAGAGTACAGAAGTACTCACAGCCAAGCCATGAAGGTCTGGGAGTGGTGACCCCCATAATTTTAATCACATCACTGGGGACCCAGAGATCTGTCTAACTGCCAGGAAGTGGCACCTTACACCTTTAATCTTAGCTCTAGGAGAGTTGAATCAGAAAGTAAACTAGATGGGCATGGAAAGAATACACAGTAGAAGAAGGCATAAATTCAGCCATTTTGTCTGAGTGAACAAACAGTCAAACTGAGGATCCAGGAAGACAGAACTTACTCTTTTCAGTCTGAGAAGTTAGCTGGGTGAAAATTGGTTGTAGTTTGTTCCACATCTCTCATATTAAAGAATTATTTTGTTAAATATACAATGTATGACCATATAATTATTTTTTAAATATACAACATATAACCACAATTCTTAGCAAAAATTGTATCTACGGAAGCATCTTTAACCCTTAGAATGACAGAAGTTAAATAAAGTGTAAAGATAATGGAATTTTGAACCATTCTGCTATCTGTGGACATATAAAAGGAACAATATTATGAAAATAATATGATGAAACACAATGCTCAAATACATTCATTACATGAGATACTAGTAAATCAGATTTCCAAATGATTTAGAGAAGTCCCTGATGTTACTAGTAGCCATTTCCATCTTAGTGCACAGATTTTGTTTCCATGACTATGTCCATCCAGCTACCAGCATGACAGTATAGAAAACACAGCTGAAAATGAATATTGTGATGCTTAATTTTCTTATCAGCTTGATAAAGCCCCAAATCAACTTAGAAGGAAACCACAGTGAAAGACTGGTTATATCAGATTGGTTTGTGCTAATGTCTATAGGAATTATATTATTTTTATTTATCATATAAATAAATTATTTAATTTATTTGGGATCATGAAATCTGAAAGTGGGTGGCAAAGTTTCTTAGATTTAAGCTCAGAATGCACAAAATGAGCAAAGTTAAAGACAGGTAGTTGAGAAATAAGTGTGCATTTGTTAATTTCTATTTGATCTTACCCATGGATGTGATATGACCAATGATTACAGTACATTGCTGCTTTTAATTCCTCTCAGTAATGATATGGGAATGCCTTTCTGTATACTGTAAATAGCAGTCATTAAACACAGGAGCTGTTAAGGGCCATGACAGGCACCATAGAAAACGTAGGAGGAGGAATCAGAATAGGTAGGAGGAGCAGGGTAGAGTCAGAGACAGAAGGAGCCAGAAGGCCAAAGGAGCAACATGTAAGGAACACAGATGAGCCACGGGCCACATGGCAGACAGATTAATGATAATGGGTTGAATTAAGATAAAAAAGCTAGCTAGCAATGTGCCTGAGCCATAGGCCAAATAGCATGAAGTTAATATAAGCACCCGAGTCATTTCTGGAGCATGAGCAGCAGTGGGTGGCTAAGTGGTCTGGGGCTGCAGGTCTGTGTGTCTGGGCCTCTGGCTGCCTGGGACCAAGAAACTGCTACAATGTAACACAGTAATATACTGTAATCAGGAATTTTAACTGAAAACAACTACCCCATTTTCTTTTTGTCAAAGTATTTTGTTGTAACAGCAGAAATGCAAGAAAGTCATATTGCAATTCTTATCTTGAAAAGTGAAGACTGAGTATAACATGCCATGTATCATGAATTCAAGCATCAGGGGATTCATGATTTAAATAATTCCTTGAATGCTGAGATTATTCCTGTTTGCTACAGCAAAGAAAACTCTTGAACGGTCCTGTTTTATAAGAAATTACTTACTTACATGTTATTGTTTGACTTTCTTTGAAAGAAGCTATGAAAAAACTAGTATAAATTTAGTACTATCAAAAAACATTTTATTTTCTATTAACTATATTTTAAAAGTCATTTTAATGCAAAGAACAGATGTCTCATTTCTTGTTGTTAGTCATAAATGTAATTATTATATTCTTTGCCTAAGAATTATTTGATGTGACCTTTGAAAAACTGTACAAGGAAATAAACATTCTGAAAGTAAAAAGCAAATCCAAGGGGGAAAAACATAAAATGTTCAATTTCCATATCACATGGGTGATCCATGTAGCAATATTTGTAAAAGTTAACTGGGGGGATTCTTGGAAATATTGAGAGACAGTTGGAAGACCAATAATCCTTTAATTAAAGCACTAACTTGGAGAAACCGTAAGAAAGTTATGAGATATCCTGAGGTAAAGAATTCTACAGGTACTAGAACTTCTGAAAACAGAGTCCTGTAATGTGGGGCTGCAATCTGTCAGTGATATTACAGATCTAAAAATTGCAACTATGGATGATTACAGGAGGCCAGACATGCAGGCTGTTCTCCTGGAGGCATGCTGCTCAGATAAAATCACAGGACACACATAAGCAATTAATTTTGAGGAAATATGGACATATAGTTACTTTTCCCTTGGAACTTTTTCTGAACTCTGGGACTGTATATAACTAAAATCAGACACTTCCACTAACAACTCTAAGAACATAAAGGTGAACTTTTTTTTTTTTTTTTTAGCTTTCTGAAGTGAAAATAAGATTTATTTTAGAATGGTCACATAGAATCCAGTGAAATGTTATTTATACCCCTAAAATGTGTCAAATTAAATATAAATGTAGATATGAATATATTCCTTGAAAATTATAGACATATAAACACTTATGAGTTTAGAGTTGGATCAATAAAAGAATCTTATGAAAGGTTGTGTAAGTATCAAAGAACTGTTAACAGTCATTATATAACTAGAGACCAAACACGTATTATTACCTAGATTTAGTATAATTACTCCAAATCTCCATTTCCCCCAACACTTTCCAAGAAACCAAGAGAACAATAAAGCAAGAACTTTATAAGTTCATGAATCATTGCCAAGAATGCCTTGGTGAGAGATACAAATGATATGAGTCATGTTTTGCATTCTGTGAGTTTTCTTTATTGCCAACATTTAGCATAAAAACTTTGGATGCATGAAATAGTAGGTGACTGTATGCAGGGCATTTGAAATCAAAAGAACAATTAGACATTAGACACAAGTTTCCACTAGACATAAATGAGTAGTCACCTCATTTTCATGACTCTGTTTCTTAACACCTAAAACCATCTTATACACTGCTCCAGAGGAAAAGAAAAATAACAATCTCCTACCTCAGCAGTGACCTGTGGTTATGTCAACTCAGAAATACCTTTGATCCATAAGTTTATTTATTTTCTTTAAAAAAAAAGTAAAAACAATATGTTTTTTATTTTTAGACCTCTTTTTCTATGTTGTTAGTCACATTTAAATGTGTGTGTGTGTGTATGTGTGTATTTGTGTGTGAATGTACAGTTATTTGTGCATAGACAATTTGTTGTAAATACTTGAATGCTGAAGAACTTAGGACAGATCAAAATATATTCTTTAACACAGAGAAAATTACAAAATTGCAAAATATTCTGTTGGATTGTAGTGTCCGCATGAAGTGAGTGGAAGTCTAGTTTCCAAAATCTTAGAAGATTTAAGTATTATTTATTATCAGCAAATTGAAAACAAAATGAAAAATTCTATTCAATTTAGTATGCTTATGCATCAATAAATTAAATATCAAGTTTATGAATATGGGCTTATTTAATAAATCTTCATTTAAAAATATATTACTGTTTTCTGTTAAATATTTTTTACTCAAAAATTTTAAAGTTTATTTAGGTGAATTTACTGTTTAATTTTACTAAAATCGTAATTTTTATCATAGTGCATCTGTAAATATATTCCATGACACTTGTTTATATATAGAATTTTATAGATCATGTTGTAGTATGATTTAGTACCTCCAAAAAGTTCAGAGATAGATTACATAATGCCTTAATAACTTTGAATTTTTTAAATGCTGATGAGAAATGAATAGTGGCTGCAGAGTAATTGGATAATAGAAACAACCTTTGAGATAAACCACTCTGTCCTCTTCAAGGATGTACTGACTCTGGAATGGAGGTTATGTTCTTCTTGAGGGATGGGTTTTACTTTTATTTCAGCAGTAGAAGAAAAAGCAACAAAATTAAAAAGATCTAATTTGAAAAGGAGACACTATTGCAATAAATCTTTCATGCAATATACAAAGTACAGGATCAATATTTATTGGAGAGTAATTCAACACTCATAATTACAGGTTACACCTTAGGATGATTCTTGGGCAATCAGAAGATCCAGACAATGGGTGCTGATCCAATCTCTCAAGAAAGCAGGAACAAAATGAGGTGCTCAAAATCCCAGAAGCCACTTTTGAATGGGGCTGCCCATTGCCCCTTCAGGCTCCCAGGATTCTTATCATCGAACACCTGAATCCCACCACATCTCACCCTTTTTTCTAACAAAGAAGGTTCTAAACTAAGAATATATACAATAGGAATTACTATAATGTAATATGTGGGAGAGGAAAAGGTGCAAAGTAAATATAAAACCCAACACATATAAGGTACATCATACATTTCTAGAATATTGGTTTATGGTGGGGTGTATAAATTAGTTCAAAACTGTTTGTCTGGGATAGTGAAAATCCAGCACCTGAATGTTCCTTGCTAAGGGATAATAGGATAATAACCTTAATTACCTATTCTTCAATCCCATCAAGACCTGGGAAGGAAAATATATTACCTGGAAGTCAGAAGCACATGAGAGTAGTAGCTTCCAAAATTTGGAAGAGAACAGTGACACAGCTACCTGGACAATCACCTATGGTTTTCTGCACTGTTGGAGCATCCTTCATTTTGGCTACTGGCCTATATTTGACAGATATTTTCAGAAGCAGGGCATTTTGGAGGGACTATCTTATTCTGTCCTGGCAGGTTTCATCAGTCTCCATCCAGATTGAACATTGTATGCATACTGTCAGCAGTCAAGGTAAGGGCAGGTATTTAGCCAACTGGACATTCTCTGCAAAAAGGACAAACTCCAAAGGAGTGTCCTTGATGTTCAAAACCATCTTGGGAAAGGAACAGTGACATCAGGAGTCATCACTTCTCTCACAGCCAAATTCTGAAAAACAAAATATTAAATGCCATATTCTCTGGGTCTATGAAATGCTTGAAGACTCCTGTCTATCTATGGTATTCTAACCTGTATCTGCGATGACTGTGATAAGGAAACTTAAGTAATGTTGTCTACAATTCTTATCATGCTAAGGATTGAAATGTGTATTGTAAAATCAGGTTACTTATAAAGGGGTGTACAATCTCTGAATAATTATTTCAGTATGATTATTAAACATTAGCCAGAAATATATATACTATGCAAAATGGTAACAGTATTCTAGACATATATATATATATACATATATGTATATATATATATATACACATATACATACACATACACATACACATACACATACACATATACATATATATGTAGTGGTAGGATTTCTAGGTCCTGGGCAGGCAGAGGCCCAGATCCTGCTGCACAAGACCCCTCAGCTGCCCAGCCACTGCTCCTCAGGTCCCCAGAAATGACTCAGACACTTATATTAACTTGATGCTGTTTGGCCTAAGGCTCAGGCACATTGCTAGCTTTCCCTTACATCTTAAATCAACCCATTTCATTTAGTCTGTCTGCCACATGGCCCGTGGCTCACCTATGTTCTTTACCTGTTGTTCCTTTGGGCTTCAGCTCAGTCTGCCTGACTCCACCCTGCTTCTCTTACATATGCCCTAATTTCTTCTCCTACTTCTTCTATGGTGCCTGTCATGGCCCAAAACAGCTCATTTATTTAAAGATTGAGTTTCACAGCATACAGAAAGGCATTCCCACATCACTTCGCCCTTTCTGTATAATCAAAAAGGAAGGTTTCAATTTTAACATAGCAAAATTACATGTAACAAAATAGCTATCAAGCAAGAATTACAGTTACAATATCTAGTCTATTTGTATTTAGTAAAATTTAAAAAAATTCTCTTATCATCTACCTTATCTTTATGAATCTAAAGTTTCATATCCAATATACCTTTCAAATGGCTAAGAAAAACTGTGCCTATAACTATCTAATCTTCAACTACATCCAAGACCACAGAAGGATATATTTACCCAAGTAAACCAGAAGTGCAAGTGACTTCTAAAATCTAGAAAGGACAGAAATGACAACTATCTGTCCGGACAGTCACCGAAAGTTCCTTTATAAAGTTGTGGCATCCATCTTCAGGCTACAGGCCCAGAGTCTCTTTTCATTTTAGTAAAGCAGGAAATCTGCTCTGCCCATTTTGGTGCAGTTAATCAGTTGCTTCTCCTCGAGTCCTGAAGAATGTCTGACAATTTTCTCTGCAAAGCAGAAACCTGAATGACCATCTAGGCTTCTTCTGCAAAAGTTCAGAGGTCATCATCCTATAGAACCTGCATGTCCAGTTTAAACAGCCTACTGTCAAGCAGTCAATATAAGAACAGGTCCTTGTCCAGTAGCTAACCATTGCCACAGAGAGAGTAGACTCCATATGGAGTTTCTTCGATGCCCATTTTTCTCTTGAAGAAGATTGGTGCTGCCAAGAGCAGATCTGTCTCACTGTCCAGAAAAGTCTAAGTTCTTAAAACATTTTAAATACCATATTTTGTAAGTCGTAGAAGTATTTGAAGATTACCTATCCAGTAGAAATATTTCTTGGTATACCTAAAAATCTAACTAACATGCATTTCTTAAATATACATTATATTTCTAAATCAGTTACATAAATATCATATCTTAAACAAGAGTAGAAAAATACATACAGCATAAGAGAATTGACCTTAAATTTGTATCAATAAACCAAAATCTATACAAATGTAAAACATTTTGAGGTTAACAGATGATTTCCTGATCTAAGTAAATTCAATAATCTACTTTTTTAAAAAATCATTTATATACCATATCCCCTTTTTCTTCTTAGAAAGAGATTAACTATGACCATTAACTATTTATAATGAAAACAAATATCTAGAAACAATATTTGGGGAATTTGGGCATTGTTTTCTATTACTACTTCCTGCTGATTAAGGGGTGTTGAAAATCTCACAGTTGTTGAGGCTGGATCAGTCTGCAGCTCTGAAGCTGATACAGCCATCTCTTTCCATCAGGTTTTTTCAGGGGGTCTTTGTTGATGAAACCATATTTGCCTGGAAGCAATCCACAGGTTCTCATCTTCTGAAGAAACAAAAGCAGAACTCTTCCAAAGCAATAAATCCTTATACATGAATTTCAAAATCAAAATACCTTTAAAATATATATTCTCGTTTAACTTAGTAGCCTTTGCATTTGCAATCCATTGTCTTTCTGCAGTTAGCTCATTAACAGTTAAAAAATTAAAAGAAAACACAATAACAACCAAAATCCAGATTTTGTGTCTATTTTCCATATTTATGTGGCTTATTATATTTTTATTACTCTATTTCTGTTTTTAAAGACCTTTTCTTCTTTCTATTCTCTCTGAAGCCTATTTACATTTTACACACACTGTAACCTGTTTACAGATTTTTCTTTTCATCTGAATCTGTTTTATTGTGAATCCTTAATCATCTTCTAACCACAAGAGCTTTTAAAATACACTGTCTTAAAGAGCTGCATAGTTTTTAACTAGGAAGTTGAATCTGTAAGTTCTCTTAAAGGAACTGCATCTGTTTGTGGCCTGCAAACACAGCAGACCCCAGAAAATACTGCTACTAATTATCCGTCTTTGTTTCCTTTTTGTTCAAAATAAACAGAAATCTAAAATCAATAACATGCTACTGAATCTTCTGTGAGATTTCAGGAACCAGCCTGATTGTAGCTTACACTGCCTGCCACTAGGCCTCTGGTGCCATTTTGAATGTGACCCAGATGCCACGCTTTCTTTGTTCAATGACCCGTTTTGTATACACAATTCAGAAGCTGCCTTGACTCAGCTTCTGATCTAAAATACTCTTTAAACTTTCTCAGGCTTTCATTGAATATTCGGCCCACATTGGGAAGCCATCTGTAGTGGTAGGGTTTTTAGGTCCTGGGCAGCCAGAGGCCCAGACCCTGCCACACAAGACCCCTCAGCTGCCCAGCCGCTGCTCCTCAGGTCCCCAGAAATGACTCAGATGCTTATATTAACTTGATGCTGTTTGGCCTAAGGCTCAGGTACATTGCTAGCTAGCTCTTACATCTTAACTCAACCCATTTCTATTAAACTGTCTGCCACGTGGCCCATGGCTCACCTGTGTTCTTTACATGTTGATCCTTTGGGCTTCAGCTCAGTCTGCCTGACTCTGCCCTGCTTTTCCTACCTATGCTCTGATTTCTCCTCCTACTTCTTCTATGGTGCCTGTCATGGCCCAAAACAGCTCCTTTATTTATATATTTATTATATTATTTATTATATATTTATATACAGAAAGGCATTCCCACATCATATATGTGTGTGTGTGTGTGTGTGTGTGTGTGTGTGTGTGTGTGTGTGTGTGTGTATATATATATATACAAATGATGTATACAAATGTATATACAAAATGATGATATATATATCATCCAAAGAGAGGTATACAAAACATCTTTTGCACATATCATAACTGGCACAATCGTACATTATGTCTACTATAGTTAAATGGAGGTAGCAATTGCATAGTGGAAATGACAATAATGTGCAAATATTTTAAGCAAAGGTAGAAGCATATGTAAAATACAGCAGTTACAGATTCAATTTTATATATAACAGTTAAAGATTCCATTTTATATCAATGTACAAGTTGCTTTGGACATATAAAACAATTTCAGACTTAAATTTTTACCAATATACAAATTATCTCAATCAAACATATAAAATTATTTCACATTTGTATCAATATACAAATATTTATGGGAGTGCAAATTGTCTTTGGCTTATCCCATATGTTTGGCTAATAATTGTTTATAAGTAGGTAGAACACTCTATCTTTATCTACACTATCTATGTTGTAGTACAGTTTCTTGGTCCCCAGTGGCCAGAGGCCCAGACTCTGCTGTGCCAGACCCCTCAGCTACCCAGCTGCCCACTGCTCAGGCCCCCAGAAATGACTCAGATGCTTATATTAACTTCATGCTGTTTGGCCTATGGCTCAGGCACATTGCTAGCTAGCTCTTATATCTTAAATCAACCCATTTCTAGTAATCTGTCTGCCACTTGGCCCGTGGCTCTCTCACCTGTGTCCCTTACATGGTGCTCCTGGGGAGGCTTGTTAGATCTCTGCCTGACTCTGCCCTGCTTCTCCTACCTATGTTCTGATTTCTCTTCTTACTTCTTTTATGGTGCCTGTTATAGAGCTCCTTTATTTAAAGATTGATATTCACAGCATACAGAAAGGCATTTTCACATCACTTCCTCATTTCTGTCTAATCAAAAAGGAAGGTGTTAATTTTAACATAACAAAATAGCCATCAAGCAAGAATTATACTTATAATATCTAGTCTATTTGTATTTAGCAAAATTAAAGAAAATACTCTTATCATCTACCTTATCTTTATGAATCTAAAGTTTTCTATCCAATGTACTTTTCAAATGACTAAGAAAAACTGTACCTATAACTATTTATTCTTCAATTATATCAGAGACCACAGAAGGGTAAATTTACTCAAGTAAACCAGAAGTGCAAGTGACTTCTAAAATCTAGAAAGGACAGAGATGACACCTATCTGCCTGGACAGTCACCCAAAGTTCTGTTATAAAGTTGGGGCATCTATCTTTAGCCTACAGGCCCAGAGTCTCTTTTCATTTCAGTGAAGCATGAAATCTGCTCTGCCCATTCTGGCACAGTTCATCAGTTGCTTCTCTTTGAGTCTTGAAGAATGTCTGAGAGTTTGTTTGTTTGTTTTATTGTATTTTTTTTGTTTTGTTTTGGAAAAGCAGGAGCCTGAATGACCATTTTGGCTTGTTTTGCCAAAGTTCAGAGGTCATCTTCTTATGGAACCTGCATGTCCAGTTTAAACAGCATACTGTCAAGAAGTCAATATAAGAACAAGTTCTTGTCCAGTGGATAACCATTGCCAGAAAGAGAGTAGACTCTGCATTGAGTTTCTTTGATGCCCATTTTTCCCTTGAAGAAGATTGGTGCTGCCAGGAGCAGATCTGTCTCACTGTCCAGAAAAATCTAAGTTCTTAAAACATTTTAAATACCATAGAAGTGATGTGGGAATGTGTTTATGTATGTTGTGAATCTCAATCTTTAAATAGAGGAGCTGTTTTGAGCCATGGCAGGCACCATAGAAGAAGTAGGAGGAGAAATCAAAGCATATGTAGGAGAAGCAGGGTGGAGTCAGGCAGAAGGCACCAGCTGCCCAAGAAGAAACATGTAAGGAGCACAGATGAGCCATGGGCCACGTGGCCAACAGATTAATAGAAATGGGTTAATTTAAGATGTAAGAGCTAGCTAGCAATGTGCCTGAGCCATAGGCCAAACAGCATAAAGTTAATATAAGCGTCTGAGTCATTTTGGGGGGCTTGGGCGGCTGGGCAGCTAAGGGGTCTGGCGCGGCAGGTCTATGGGTCCCTGGGCCTCTAGCCACCTGGGACCGAGAAACCCTACTACTACAATATTCTGTAGGTCTTAGAAGTATTTGAAAATTACCTATCTAGTAGAAATATTTCTTGGTATATCTAAAAATCTAACATGAATTTATTAATTATACATTACAATTTTAAATCAGTTACATAAACATCATATCTTAAACAAGAGTAGAAAAACACATATAGCATAAGAGAATTGACCTTAAATTTGTATCAATAAACCAAAATTCATACCAATGTAAAACATCTCAAGATTAAGAGCTGATTTCCTGATCTAAGTAAATTTAATAATCTAATTTTTTAAAAATCATACATATACCATATCCCTTCTTTTCTTAGACGAGATTAACTATGACCATTAATCATTTATAATGAAAACAAACATTTATAAGCAATATTTTGGGAATTTGGGCATATTTTTTCATTACTACTTCCTGCTGATTAAGGGTCATCAAAAATCTCATGAGTTAGACAGGATCATACTCTGCAGTTTTGAAGTTGATGTGGCCATCTCTTCTAATCAGAGATTATTTTAGGGGGTCTTAGTTGATGAAACCATATTTGCCTGGAAGCAATCCACAGGTTCTCAACTTCTGTGGAAACAAAAGTAGAACTCCTCTAAAGCAATAAATCCTTATACACACAATTCAAAATCAAAATGCCTTTAAAATATATATTCTTGTTTAACTTAGTAGCCTTTGCATTTGTAATCTATTGTCTTTCTGTAGTTAGCTCATTAACAGTTAAAAATTAAAAGAACACACAATAATAACCAAAATATAGATTTTGTGTCTATTTTCTATCTTTACATGGCTTTTTATATTTTTATTATTCTATTTTTCTTTTTAAACATTTTCTCTATCTTCTTTTTTTTCTGAAGCCTATATACCTTTTACACATATTGTAACCCATTTACAGGGTTTTCTTTTCATCTGAATCTGTTTTATTGTGAATCCTTAATCATATTCTAACCATAAGAGCTTTGAAAATATACTCCCTTAAAGAGCTGCATAGTTTTTGCAGAAGAAGCTGAATCAGTAAGTTCTCTTAAAGGAACTGCATCTGTTTGTGGCCAGCTAACTAATGCTGCTACTAAGAAACCATCTTTGTTTCCTTTTGTTCAAAATAAACAGAAATCTAAAATCAATCACATGCTATTGAGTCTTTTGTGAGATTTCAGGAACCCCCCTGATTGCAGCTTACACTGCCTGCCTCCAGTCTGCTGGCACCATTTTGAATGTGACCCGGACATTCTTTTTTTGTACAATGACCTGTTTCACATACACAATTTTGATGCTGTCCTGGCTCAGTTTTTGTTACCTAGAACCATTTTTTATCTTTCTCAGGCTTTAAGTGGATAATTGTCCCACGTTGGGTGCTATCTGTTGTAGTATGGTTTCTTGATCCCAAGCAGCCATAGGCCCAGACCCTGCCATGCCAGACCCCTCACCTGCCCAGCTTCCCGCTGCTCAGGCCCCCAGAAATGATTCAGACACTTATATTAACTTTATGCTGTTTGGCCTATGGCTCAGGCACATTGCTAGCTAGCTCTTGCACCTTAAATTAACCCATTTCTATTAATCTGTCTGTCATATGACCCGTGGCTCACCTGTGTTCTTCTTATGTTGCTTCTTGGGCGGCTTGTTGGATCTCTGCCTGACTCCACCCTGCTTCTCCTACCTATGTTCTGATTTCTCTTCTTACTTCTTTTATGATGCCTGTCATGGGCCAAAACAGCTCCTTTATTTAAAGATTGATAATCACAACATACAGAAAGGCATTCTCACATCATATCTATTCCCCTTTCTCTTCTTTAAAAGAGATACCTGAGGCTATATGATTGCTCTGTCCTCCACCTAATTTTAACTTATAACTATTACATCAGAATAATGATTATCTATAACCTTCAGAGGATAATCAGGAAAGGGGCATAGTTTTTCATAAGGTTGCTTCCTGCTGACTTAAGGGCATTGCCATCTCTTTGGGATCCTATAAAAGCTAAAACAATGGTTAGATCCTAATGGAGTGACATGAAAGATAATCATAGACGGCTATTTTGTAATGATTTTGAAGTCTATTTTCTAAAAGCAATCATTGAATCATTGAGTGATGTACACCATGTTCTTGATTTCTCTATTTCTGTTTCTGTCTGTTTATGTCTCTGTCTGTCTCTTTCTCTTTCTCTCATTTTCTCTCTTACTTCTTTTCACCAGTTTGAATCTTTACAATAGGGGCCCCATCTTAGTTTCAGATGCTTTGTAGATAGCTGATAGGAAAAAATGTTGTTTAGGATTGGAAACTTAAGCATTATTGATTCCCAAAGAAGATATTTACATTCTTTGTGACTTCAGGAGAAGATCATAGGCAAAAAGGATGGTTGGGAGGTGTAAATACAGAATGAAATAAGATTGTAAGGGAGAAATAATATTAAAGATGAACTTACCATAATATTGGTCCCTAAACATTCTAACTGTCTTCTATCCCCCACTAGGTGGCTTTCATGATATGAGACAAAATCTCTCCTTTTTTTTTTTTTTTTTTTTACCAATATGCTTTGGTTTAGAGAGGGAGAAAGCCACTTACTCCAACTCCAGCTTTATTTATAGTCAAACCAGGACCACATTTTTTAAGAGTAATAGATGTAAGATGTAAAGCAGTGAGAACTGAGAAATTACCCAGTAGTGCATATTTGTATCAGTTGTATCAGTTGTCCATTGTTGATATTCCTTCATCATCAATCTCCCTTCCATTGTAGGTGACTATCTGTTCAATATACATCAATATCTTAAAGATGGTTATATCCATTTTTCTGTAAAGACAAAATTGAGATCCTGTCCCAGTTTTGTTAAATGTGTTTTCCTTATCATGTATCCATTTGTTATATTGGGGATGATAAATTACTTCTCCTCAGGAAGGGACCCCTTTTTGGAGCAAATCTTTATTAATTTTGTCGGTACCCATATCTTTTTTTCTCATGTGGAAAGGAAAGCAAAACCCCTACCCAATTGAAGCAGTTATCAAACCTTCTATTCTAAAGTCAACATATCCTTAAAGTGGATGGGTTGATTTATCTCAGAATATTTCTCTATTACCCAATGTCTCTCAGCAGCTGATGTTCCCTTTTCATCAGCATTAAGAAAATTCAAGGTCAATAAGGCACTATGCAACTTCTACATGGGTTTTCTCATTTCTTTTTTCTGTTTATAAAGCATCTCCTTCAAAACACTGTGAGATATCTTTACAGCTACTTGTCCTGTAGGATTGTGTCATCCCTGTAATATGCTTTATATATAATATCCAAAAATCAGCTTCATTTTTTGGAAAATGTAAGCTGGAGCATTGTCAGTCTTAATCTGAGCGGGAATTCCCATTATGGCCATGGCTTCCAAAAGGTGAGAAAGTGCAGCATCAGCCTTTTCAGAACTCAGGGCAGTCACCCATTGCCTTCCAGAGTAAGTATCAATGGTTTTTAATATATCTAATTTTGGGTCTGCCTTCCAGAGTAAGTATCAATGGTTTTTAATATATCTAATTTTGGGTCTGCCATATAACGGTAAATGATAGATTGTGGGAAATGCTTGCGCAGTACTTTTAGTGACTGTTATACAAAATATTGGCATAAGATTATTGAATATTCTTTGGGAAGGACCCTCAATTGGCACTTCTTAACTGGACATGGATAATTAAGAGTAGCAAATGTGAAAGCAACTTTTTCTTTGTCTTTTTTCTGTAAAGATATCACTAAAAACAAACAAACAAAAAAAACAGTCCTTCAAATCAATAACTGTAATAGGCCATCCCTTAGGTAACAGGGAAAGCAGGGGAATACCAAAGTGTAAAGAGCCCATAGGTTGAATCTATTTATTACTTGTTCTCAGATCCATCACCATTCTCCACTTTCCAAATTTCTTATTCACAACAAATATATGAGAATTCTATGGATTGGTTGATTCTTCAATATGCTGAGCCTGTAACTGCTCCTGTACTAGCAGTTCCAAAGCCTGAAGTTTTTCCTTTGTCAGGCTCAGCCTGTAACTGCTCCTGTACTAGCTGTTTCAAAGCCTAAAGTTTCTCCTTTGTCAAGGGCCATTGCTGAACCCAAATAGGCTTTTCTCTCAACCATCACAAGGGCAGCATTGTGAAAGTATTTTAGGTTTGGTGACTACTGGACAATTATTTTGCACAACTTTAATGGCTGGTGAATTTTCTTCATAGCACCTTAAAATATCACTTTTAGAAACATAATTGAGTCTCTGGTTGATATCTGAACCTGGAGGGATTTTAATCTGGGTTTTCCATTGATGTAGAAAGTCACAACCCCTTTGTTGTGCTATGTCAGCCATATTTGGCTTCAACCATCCTTTCTGACCTTCTGGTCCTATGCATGCAAGCGATTTACACACTGTTTCACTTGAGATATTGTTCCAATACCCAGAAATTGGATATCCACTGCCTTTAAAGGCCATTTTGGATGCCATGATTGTGGAGTTATGATGGAAACATCAGCTCCAGTATTAACTAAACCATGGATATAAATATTATATACCTGTACTTTCAATTTTGGTCTTGTACATTTATGGAAGTCTGCCAAAGTATTCATTTTGTGGTTTTTCATGGAACTTTCAAGTTTTCTCTTGAATTTATTCTACTATGCAATGACATATGGTCTTCTAGATTAGGCATTGGATTTCCTACTCATCCTGAGAATGCTGCTCCTCTACTGTGACTTAATATGAACCAATCTTCCTTGGCTTTGAAATCTGATTTTGGGGGGATTCCCAGAGGAAACCCCAAGACGTGTTTCCCAATGGAAGAGGTTTGCTTTCTTTGTCCCTGGTAGATCTACATTCATTGATACAATATCATCCTTTACCATGCATTCCGCATAAACCAGAAGTCAATGGCCTTCTGTTTGAATCATATCTGAAATGGATATTACTTCCAGAAGTACCTTGTGTACAATTCCATCTTATATGGCCTGGTTTACCAGAGTTAAAGCAAATGATGCCTTGGTTCCTCACCCTAACATTAGCAATGGCTTGCTAGCTGATTCTCTTTGTCACAATGGAGAGATTCAGCATTGATTGTATACTGAATCCATTCCTCTATCGGTGCAGTTCTGATCTTTAAAGGGATAGACATTCTTTTACATTCCATATTAGCATGGTCAAAGGCCAGAGAAAGTATTAACTGCTTCCTGACTTCTGGATCTGATACTGCTTTATGTACAGCCCTGGCAAGCCTTGGTATAAGGTTCAATTTTCTGACCAGGGTCCAAAATCTTTACCCAGGTGTTTAATGCAACTTTACAGCACAGCAACAACCATATGTTCATTATAAGTAGTCTGAGCTTTCACATCAACAAACATGCCTTCACCAAGGATTTGGTCCTGAGAAATGTAAAAGCCCCTAATTTTTCCATGTTTCTCTTAGGCCCTAGCCTCCTCCATTAACATTTTCTCCATTGAAAATGTTGGCTATAGTCAAGTACAGCAGCAGTGAGCTGAATCCAATTACTAGAAATTATCCAGTTTTTTTGTTGACCATGCATTTAGCATTTGTTTTACAGAAGTGGAGTGTACCCCATGAAGCAATATTACTTCCTTGAAATACTTTATGTCTTTCATATGTATTGGCTCATAATTATACTCTACAAATTCCAGGGAGTCCCCATATGATACTTTAACTGAACAGTAACTGGAAACAATACTGGTGGAGAAGGCAGTAGCCCTGTCTTGTTTACCACGTTAGGTAGAATGTCTTCATTACCATAATATTTCATTGGGGGTTGACCATAATTGTTCTTAGCAGAAAACAAATTACCACTCTTTTCCAGTACAGCAATATGGTCTTCTCATTCCTGAAGCTTGGATACTACTGATTTTTCTAGAGCTTGATTTTCCTGATGAAACTGTCCTTCCAATGACCTCATAAAATCAGTAATTTTTTGATACACATCATTAACATAAGTAACAAGTGTCTTGTAATTAACAAGTTTCTTATTCTCCTTATAAACAAAATTAACAATTTTTGGGGTTCTCATTATTAATGCAATCAATGATTTTCTTGTTCTCTTCATTTAAGTAAAGCTGGCATTTTTCTTGTACAGTTTTATCTGTATCTGAAGAGGAAGCCTTATCCAAAAACTTGTAACCAATTTCAAGAAAACTAACCTTATCTGCCATTTTAGTGTTTGAAATTTCCATATATCATTTCCTAGACATCAATTGCTGATTTCCAGATTTCTTCTCTTCCATTATGATCACCAGAAACTTATCAGGTCATTTAATTTGAAAAATAAAATATAGGAATAAACCAAAAAATAGTAGGACTGGAAAATTGAAGCCTTCAAGATATTCATTCGAGAATTTCTCAATCACCATTGATACGTATGACCTGAAGTCATGAATAGAATAATTTTCAGCCATTACCTCAATACATGGTAATTCAATGATAATGTTTGGTCAGCAAGTGTCATAGTAGCATTCAATGTTCCATTTACTGGAAATATGGTGGATGCAGCGAATCTCAGCAGCACGAGGTTACATACATGCCCTATTTGGTCTTAAGAAGCCCCAGCAGGTACACAGACTGCATAACAACCCTAGGAAAGGCAAAGTCTCACACAATTAAGACAGGATGGTATGACAAAATCTTTACCCTCCAAGTAGCTAATGTGCCTTGCAAAAGAAGCAGCACTGTACAAGCACAGTACACAGAAGCTGGAGCAGACTTGGCTCAGAGGCAGTCATGGGGATTGTGGGCCATCTCACCCATCGCAGCTCAGCTGCAGTGGTTAGTCAATCCTCTGCTCTATGTTGTGGCTAGGTGGGCCTATTGGGGAAGTGACGGTCTAGTGATTAGAATTCAGTGCTCTTCATCGGTGAACACCTACCACTCTACTGGGCAACAGAGCATTAAGGACCAAGTGCCCTGCTGTGACCCAAAATGCAATAACAGCCATGGGAGTGATAGTTAGGAGTGAGGGGCAGAGCATCCAGCACACACACAGGAGGGCAGACTCCCAGGGCTGAATATGCTGCTGTCTGTCCTCTGCTTTCTGGCATTGCTTAAGGCATGGAATGGGCTCACCAGCTCAATATGCTGGCAGACTAGATGCACACCCAGGGATGCCAGCTATTGCAATAAATCTCTCTTGAGGAGAAGAAAAGCCAACAAAATTAAAAAGATCTAATTTGAAAAGGAGACACTATTGTAATAAATCTCTCTTGCAATATACAAAATACAAGATTAATATTTACTGGAGAGTAATTTAACACTCACAATTACAGGTTACACCTCAGGATGAGTCTTGGGCGATCAAAAGGTCCAGGTGATGAATGCTGATCCAATCTCTCAAGAAAGCAAGAACAAAATGTTGTGCTCACAATCCCAGCAGTCTCTTTTGAACGGGGCTGGCCACACCCCTTTCAGGCTCCCAGGACTCTGAGTACATGCCTTCCAACCTTATCAGCTAACACCTAAATCCCACCACAAGACACCTCTTGAAGAGGGGCAGTAATGTTTCTTTCACTGATATGACAATTTTGAACAGGGTTTATTTTTTGTCTTTGCAGAAAGATAGATATACCCTCTTCAAGAAGTTAAAAAGTTGCTTGACACCTAGAGGTCTAGGGCTGAATGAAAATAAGTTCTGAAAGGTTTACAAGCAAAGAAATATAATGTCCATTGGTACTAATATTCAATGCAGGGTAAATTCTCATTGCATAACATCTATATCTCTTTACCTTCAGAAAAATTGTACTCCAAATTCAATTACAAATCAAGCTGGATTGGGAGTTGGAGTAAGCGGCTTTCTCCTTTGTAGTGGGATTATGCCATTACATTGTGAATAATTGTTCTGCCTACTGGTTCAATAAATTGCTGAATGACTGAAGGCAGACAAAAAGTGTGGGCAGGGCTACCAGACTAAGAAACTCTGGGAGTAAATAGAGCAGAGCAGAGATGTCACAAAGACACCAGAGAAGCCAGCAGATACAGAGGACAACTATGCTATTCTGAGAAAAGGTACAGAACTGCATGGTTGAACAGGATAAGAATCATGCATTAGTTCAAGAGCAAGAGATAGTTAGCAATATGTCAGAGCCATAGGTAAATAAACATAAAATTCATGTAAGTGTCTGTGTGTTTCTGTGGGACTGTGGGTTTGCAGGTCTGTGGGTCAGCGGGCTAAAATCTAAGGGCTAGGTCAGAAAGACCAGGCCAGAAATTTATTACAAAACTCCTTCTCTGAACTCAAGCATGTTAGCAAAAGAAAAATTTAAGAGATTATGTCTCATATCAGAAAACCCAATAATGTGGGCCAGAAGACAACCAAAATATATAGGGACTATTGTTATAATTTTATTTCTAATTCTATTTCTCTTTGTACTTATTCTTTCTTGACCTCTTAAAACTTTCTCTGCACACAATTTTTTCTTAAAATGTAAATTTTCTACTTGATGTCAATGATTTTTTTTTCCACTGCAAACAACAAATTCTCTAACAACAATCTCTAAAAGATCCAGAAGGATGATAGGGTCCCATTACAATTCTATCTGGTCTCTTATGATATTTTTTAAGTTAGTGTACACCATTCAGTGACTGATTTTGAACTGCAGACTGTTCAGGATAGTTGTCAGATGACTTACTATGATCATCTGTCATATCACATCTCTAACAAGAATTCTAGATGCCCTTACCTTGTATGCTAAAATTGGTTATAGATATTTATTGTCAGTACTTTGGAACTTAACCACTGTCTTAATTTTTACAGGACCTCACAGAGATACCATCACCCCTAATTCAGCAGGAAGAAACTCTATGAAGAATTATGCCCCTTTTCCAATGAATTTTGTCTTGTAAAGGTTATGGATAGGTTATATTTGAGTTGAGGGTAGAACAATAAAATAAACTCAGGAATCCATTTAAAGAACAAAAAGGGAGAGTCAGTAGAGATATAGGTAGATTTTTATTTCTACTTGTAAACAATTATTAGCTAAATATTAGCCATAAAATTTTTGCTCTGGAACAGATTTTTGTATATAACACACGTGTAAAATTATTTTATATGTCTGCTTAAGATAATTTTTATTGATACAAATTTAAATCTGAAATTATTTTATATGTCTATTTAAGATAATTTGTATAGGATATAAAATTGAATCTGTGTTTGAATTCATATTTTTCATGTGTGTCTATCTGTTTAAAATATTTTATACATTAATGCATATTAAACATATTGTTGTCATTTCCACCATGCAATTTCTAGCACTTTAATTATACTTAGAACATATATATTTATATATATTACCTCTGTTTAAGATATTTTGTATAATGATATATATATATATTTGTGACATTGTTATAATTTTGCCCTATATATTTACCTTTGTTTAGTGTTTGTATGATTATCATCCTTGAAGTCCCAAAATTGGACACTCATTTATAAATTGTCTACTTTTGTAACGAAAGCTCCAGTATTTAGGATGATAAGAATTACAGGTCACAGTTACTTATGTTTACCATGTACTTTTTAAGTTGTTTAGGTCTTTCATATGTACATTAGAATATGTTAGATGGACAGGAATCTTCAAACATTTTATAGACTTTGAGAATATGGCATTTAATTGTTTTGTTAATCAAAATTTGGCTATGAGAGGCATGATTGCTCCTGGAAGCCCCATTCTTTTTCTGTGATGATATTGGGCAATACAACACTCACCAAGTATGTCTCTCATGATGGTCTATTGGACAAAGACTTTCCTTATCTTTATTGATAACAGTAAGCCATCCAATCTGGATAAGCAGGACAAAAGACAAGAGACTGTTGAAACCTTCCAGGGGGGTTTCTCAAAATACCCTGCTTCTGAAAAAAAAAAATCGTTAAATATCTTAGGTCTATAGCCAAAAAATTGGATGTTCCAACTTTGCAGAAAAGACATGGGTGACTGTTCAGGCAACTGATGCCACTATCTTCTTTTACTAAATTTTAGAAGTTACTCACTCATACTTCGTGCTTAATCAGGTAATATGTTTATATATGCTTTCTGAGGTGTTTGATGGAGTAGATGATTAGACAGCTTCAGTTATGATCATTTCCTATCTCATCTTAAGAGTATTTAGGTAGTAGATTCATATTATTCAAGATAAATAGCTTTGGAATAATATCTGTATCTATTCATACATTAGTATTATGGACATTTAATATGTTTCATGTTTGTTGTTCTTCTAGATATAGTTTTATTTTGTTTATGTCATTGCATCTACTTTCCCTCTATTGGACATTGCTTGATAATTTTTTTCCATTATACGTAGCATTATATATAGTAGGTTTAGAACTTCCCTATTGAAGCAAAGGGAGGAGATGTAGTATCATTCAGTTCCTCTCTGGACTATGGGAGTGGCTTTTGTTTCAGTTCAGGTGTTGGAAGCCGCTAGCTCCAACTCCTCAAGGTGGCGCCATTATCTGGTGCTGGCCAACCCGCCTGAGTCAGTAGGGAACGCATGCGTGCTCTCGCGAGACTGGTTTCTCAGCCTCTTCCGTGGCGTCATGTGGGATACTGGACTGCAACCTATAGAAAGATGATACGTCTAAAGCAGGGGCCTTTGGTCGGTATAAAATTGGGCGCTTCCTACCTCGTGCTCTCTCTCTCTTGCTTTCCTCTTCCCCGCTGGGGCCTGTCGCCGCGGGTTCCTGCGCCGCGGCCCCCACCCCTCTGCTCCTCTCTACTCTCTCTCTCCCTCCTCTCTCTGCCCTCCCCTCCATTTTCCGTAAGCTGAATGCTCTCCCTCAAGACCCATTAAAGCTGTACTGCAGAAGGATCCTATGTGTGTGCCGCGTCTTTTCTTGCTGGCGAGAAGTGGGCGCGGGACATTTGGTGCCGAAAACCCCGGGAAGTGAACACCATTTGCACCGTCGGAGAGCCCTCAGAGACGAGGTGGATTCAGAACTGCGGACAGGTTGCTTGGAGAGGTATGTCTGAACTGGACTTTGGTTTTTTTTGAGGCCTTGATGCTTGTCTTGGCAGTGCTGTTGAATTTTTTCGTGGTTGCCTTTTGCTTCCACCGGTTCGTGGGATCCTCCCAGTCTATTGTAACAGCACTAGACTCCCTGCTTAAGCAGTGTGATATTAAGATGGCACAGCGTATCCTAAAGAACTCTGTAGAAGATAAAGCCTGTAAAGATCTGATAGCTGAAAGGCGAGATGTGATAGGAAAAGTTCGGGACAGCATGTCAGAAACCGAGCGCCGTGTGAGGTTAGGCGCGCGCCGTAATATAAGGAAAAGGAAAAAGGACCCGGTAAATATGGGGGAATTGAAAAACCAGAAACTACTTCATAAGAGAAAAGGACCCCCCGGTAAAGTAATTATGGGGGAGTTAGGAATACTCGATAAAAAAAAAGGACCCCCCGGTACGATAAAAAATTTGGGGGAGCTGGAGAACCAGAAACTAAAGCCTGGTCCCCTCACTTTGTACCCTGTACGGGAACTCGAAAATTTAAATTTAAAGTTTGGCTCCTCATGGTATGAGGAAAGACAGGGCCTAGGGCGGTTGAGACAAAGACAAATCACGCCCAAGATTCATAGGCAAAGACAGGGCCTGAGTTTTTCTTAGGTGCCACTGAGGCAGCACGACCCATACCTTAAAAGACAGAGGTGCCGGTATGGGTTCCTCAGTGGCCATTGACCTCTGACAAGTTTAAGGCAGTTACCGAGGCAATTAGCTCAAAAAGACTTAAGGGCCTCGGCTGAGTATTTTGGTATTTATCCCACTTTGATGATCTTACCCTATACCACCCATCAGGTTCAGGTCCTAGCTGCTACCAACGATGATTGGGCCATATTAACTACTATGTTTCCTAGAAAAATTGATAATCATTATCCTAAACATCCTTTGTTACAGTTTGTGGCTTATCACCCTGTGATATATCCACGTGTTACTTCCTCAGTGCCTTTAAAAGATGGCTTAATTATATATACAAATGGCTCAGGAAATGAAAGGGGTGCTTATATTATAAATTCACAGACATTTTTTAAGGATTTTGGTCAAAAATCACCCCAGATTGTTAAATGTCTAATTGTGTTAGAAGTTTTACAAAAGTTTGATTGTCCACTTAATATTGTGTCTGATTCCCATTATGTGGTAAATGCCCTTCAGTTACTTGAAATGGCCGGTGTTATTAATCCTTCCAGTACAGTGTCTGCCCTGTTTTGTACCATACAAGACTGTTTGCTGCAACGCCGTGAGCCCTTTTACATTACCCATATACGGGCACATTCGGGACTCCCGGGCCCTATGAGCAAAGGAAATAATTTGGCTGACCAAGCTACACGCCTGGTCACTGCTGCCTTTGCTGATCCGTTGCAAGCTGCAAAAGATTTTCATACAAAATTTCATGTTACAGCAGAGACTTTACGCAAGCGTTTTTCACTTACTAGACAACAAGCTCGCAAAATCGTGACACAGTGTCAAAACTGCTGTCAATTCCTCCCTGCTAAAACTGTTGGGGTTAACCCAAGAGGCATTTCACCATTACAAATATGGCAGATGGATGTGACACATGTTCCATCCTTTGGAAAGCTTCAATTTGTACATGTTTCTATTGATACATGTTCAGGTATTATTCATGCCACACCACTTACAGGAGAAAAGACCATACATGTTATTCAACATTGCTTAGAGGCATGGAGCGCCTGGGGCAAACCAGCTTACCTCAAGACTGATAATGGGCCAGCTTACAGCTCCCAAAAATTCGCCCAATTTTGTGCACAAATGCAAGTGACACACCTTACCGGGTTACCATACAACCCTCAAGGACAAGGCATTATTGAACGTGCACATCAGACCTTAAAATCCTATTTGTTAAAACAGAAAGGGGGAAAATAAATGGAAAGGCCCGGATCCTATTTTAATAAGATCCCGGGGAGCTGTCTGTGTTTTTCCACAGGATGAAAAAAAATCCAGTTTGAATCCCAGAGCGCCTCACCAGGAAAATATTGCAAGAGGAAGAGCCCTTGCCTTCTCCAGTTGACGCGTTGGATGTTACTAACATATCACACCCAGAGAAAACAGCGGTAAAAGATAATGCCCACCTTCCCTCTGCCAATGCCGGTGATGTATAATACCATTAATAAAGATTTAGACATAGCTTTAAAAAAAAAATAGAAGTTTGGGGTTAAAGGGAGGTTTATGTTTTAGTTAAAAATAGTTCAGATATATTACTAAAAAATTTCTCGGCAGCCTGACAAAGGAAACAGAGTTTGATAAAACCAAAATTGGCTTCCTTTTGCTCAGACAGGCCAGATAAAAATTCAATTTTACCATGTAACAGTTGCCAATCCAGAAATATAGGTTGGGACATGCCTAAAATATTTTCATTTTCTCCCAATTTAACCACCAGTTATTTAGATTGTTAGCAATGCTTCAGAAATTATAGATAAATTGAGATACAAATTTGATAATTGCCTTTATGCCTTATGCTGAGATGCTCAGCTTTATTTCTTTGCAGTAGTGGCCCATATGCCACGATTTGTGCCCATACCACCGTGGTTCCCCAGTAGCTCGCAGCTATTTAGACAAAAAAGAGATTTTGAAATCTCTGCTGTTATTATAGAGATTGTTATCACAGCTGCCATGAGGGCCTCAGTGACTGCCTCAGCTGGTGCACTTTCAAAAATAGTGCAGACTGCACAGGCGGTTAACGAATTGTCCACCCCAGTAAATGGCACAGTTGAGGTGTGAGCAAAAACTTGCTGGCTTATACATAACCTCTATTCAATATAAAAACTTTACAAAGACAGCTAATCTTTCGAAAAGCCTTTCTCAATTGTCTTACAGAATTGGTCGTCTGAGTTTAAACAGACCCTTCGTGACCTGCAGGTGGCAATCGTCCAGGTCAATTCCACTCGGCTAGACCTGTCGCTGACCAAAGAGCTTACTCCATAGATTCCCTCAGCCTTCCCCTACTCCAAAAAGTGGGTGGGGGTGGATATGTTTGGCCTAGCCTTTTGCAGAGGACTAGTCATTCTTCTCTAGACGGTTTGCAGGTTCAGAATCCAAAGTCAGAGAAACAAAACAGTTTCGGCTCAAGCCTTAATGGCTCTAGACTCAAAAACCTCAATAGAGGTATGGCTAACTATGCTAAAGCAATAGAGATGTTTTGGCTCGAACAGCTCCTGCACACCTAAGACAGTCTTGTCTATTGCACTGGGTGGAGTGTTCGGCCTCTTTCCTGAGAGGTATGTTGAGCCAAGGGCATCCCACAGGACATAGCCATGTCCTGGGAGATATGTTGTCCTGCATAAGGGTGTCTGCCTTAATTCCCTTCCCAACAAAAGGCAGAGGACAGGCTGGGGGCATCTCGATCTGTCGAGAGATTAGAGATGACGCCCACGCAAGTCCACAATGTTTTCTGGGGGATAACCACTGTCTCCACCCTCTTACAGGATTCTCTCTTTGCTTAGAATATAAAAAGGGTGAGATGTTGGAGGCCGCTAGCTCCAACTCCTCAAGGTGGCGCCATTATCTGGTGCTGGCCAACCCGCCTGAGACAGTAGGGAACGCATGCGTGCTCTCGCGAGACTGGTTTCTCAGCCTCTTCCGTGGCGTCATGTGGGATACTGGACTGCAACCTATAGAAAGATGATACGTCTAAAGCAGGGGCCTTTGGTCGGTATAAAATTGGGCGCTTCCTACCTCGTGCTCTCTCTCTCTTGCTTTCCTCTTCCCTGCTGGGGCCTGTCGCCGCGGGTTCCTGCGCCGCGGCCCCCACCCCTCCGCTCCTCTCTACTCTCTCTCTCCCTCCTCTCTCTGCCCTCCCCTCCATTTTCCGTAAGCTGAATGCTCTCCCTCAAGACCCATTAAAGCTGTACTGCAGAAGGATCCTATGTGTGTGCCGCGTCTTTTCTTGCTGGCGAGAAGTGGGCGCGGGACATTCAGGTTTGGAGTTCACCTATGACCTTCAAAGCTGTAGCCCTAAGGAGTGGCCAGGAACAGCTTAAAGTTCAGATCCATGAGCATAGTGCTCTCTCTGCTTATTCATCATCTGGAGGGAAGATACATTTCATCCAGATAACTGGATTATGCCAGCATACCTTGCATTTTATTTCATAAGTTGGTTTGTATATATATATTGACATATAATCCATTTTCTTGTGATTATTGATCAGGCTTATTAACCAGAGTACATCATATTGATCTTTTAAAAACAGATGGATGAAACTCATAGCATTTATGTTCTTTTTAGTAAAACAAAGACACAATAAGTGGTTTTGAAATTTTGGTGTATTACTAAAAATATAAAATACAGAGAAGTATAAGTCCTTGAGATAGAATATTATATTTCAAATGAAATTATTTTTAAAATTAAGCATTGTGTGATTTATTATTTTGGAAGATTTTGCACCATTTTGTAAGAGGATTATGCTATTCCATTGTAAATAATTGCCCCACTCCCTGGTTTAATTAAAAGTGCTGATTAGCCCAAGGCAGACAGGAAGTGTGGGCAGCGCTACCAGACTAAGAAGACTCTAGGAACAAGCAGAACAGAGAAGAATGCCAGAGAGAAGCCAGAAGAAGCAGAGGACAACTATGCTGCTCTGAGAAAAGGTACCGAGCCACATGGATGAACAGGATAAGTGTCATGGGTTAGATTAAGGATAAAGAGTTAGCAAGTTATATGCCTGGGCATCAGGACAATCAGCCTAAAACTATTGTAAGCATCTGTGTGTCTCTGCAGGTCTGTGGGTCTGTGGGCCTAAACCTTCAGGCTAGCCCTGAAAGTCTGGGCCAGAAACCTCATACTACACCATTTTTTCCTTTAAATTATTTATTTCATTTTATATACTAACCACAGTTCTCACTCCCTACACTCCTCTTGCTCTGCCCCAACACAGCAGCTTTCTCTATTCCCACTTCCATCCACTACTCAGAAAGGGTAAGATATCCCATGGGGAATCAACATGAATGCAATAATAAGATTTACTCAGTCATACCTACATACATATTAAATAAGGCTTTATCAGTGAAATATACACATATTTGCATAAATATATATAACAAAAGAGAAAAAATTTAAAAGATTATTGAAGAAGGCATGAAAAGATTTGAAGGGAGGAAAGGATGGATAGAAATAATATACATACAGCACTGATACATGAAATTCTCTAAACATTAAAAGTATTTAATTAAATAATAAATGTAATTAGAAGAAATAGAAATGTAAATGTAATTAAAGTATTATTTTCTGATTTTAATACAGAGCATGTGGAAGTGCATACAATGGAAAGTCACTGATAGCAATACAGTGTCTATATAGTATAAATATATTCGAAACGTATTTTTAAATTTCTACCTACAATTTATATTTTCTATTATAATGATAAATTTTTAATTGTATGTGGGGATTTAATAAAATCTCCAAAGTTTTGGAGATATAAGAGGGATCTAACCACAGTCAGTCTAGGAGGATAAGAGAGTGGTGATTCACACCTTTAATCCAGGCACAGGGAATATCCTGGGAGTGGTGACCTGCGCCCTTAATCCCAACTGAGTTAGAAGTCATCTTAGTTTACAGAAGGAATTCCAGATTCCGGGGCAGGCAGTGGTAGTGCATACTGTTAGTCCCAGCACTTGGGGAGCAGAGGCAAGATAATCTCTGTGAGTTCAAAGCCAGCCTGGTCTTCAAATCAAATTCCAGGATAGCCAGGACTGCTACACAGAAAACTCTGGGAAAACAAACAAAGAAGACTGGAGGAGGTGGATCTGTCCTCTGATATCTCCGAAAGTTTTGGAGCTTTTATTAAATCCCAACAATTGTATGTAAGTAATATTATATTTTCTCTTCATTTGTTGATGTTGTTTCTTATAAAAAGAAGAGTATTTAGTGTAGTCTCTCAACTTTATGAATGTTTTAGTCTATATGGTGACATATCTGCATTATCATACCTGGGAAGTAGGAACCTCAATTGAAGAATTGCATCTATAAGATTAGCCTATAGCCATGGGTGTGGTACATTTTCTTGATTGCTATTTAATGAAGGCTTGGCCAACTATTGATGGTAACATTCCTAGTAGATGGGAATATATATATATGTATACACACACATACATACATATAGAATAGGTTATATATCTATAAGTACATAATATGCTAAAAAAAAAAAATTCCTAAAAACATTTCTTTAGACTGGGAGAAAGCCCATGAGCAGTACATCTCTGTTGTTTATGATACTCTTGCATTGAGTATCTTCTTTGGCTTTCATTGATGGTGATTGCAACCTGTAAAAAAAAATAAATCCTTTTCTTTTCAAGTTGCTTTTGGTCAATATTTCATCACTAAAATAAAAAAGAAGGAAAAGAAAAATACAAAGAACTTCACTATTTTCTCCATTACTTTAAGAACATCTAGTTTTGATAATTTTTATATTGTAACTTTTTTGTGATTATAGTTATCACTTCTGAAGACATGTAGAAATTAATATTTTTGAGCCTGCTTTCATCTTGTGACAGTGTGAAAATTATTACTGGGATTTTATTCACTAGAGATACATAATGGTCCTGTGATAGGGTAGGTCAAAAGATTTTTGTAATTATTTGAGATATTTTGATGTGGTAATGCCTTTCTGTATGCTGTGAATCTCAATCTTTAAATAAAGGAGCTATTTTGGCCCAAAGCAGGCACCATAGAAAAAGTAGGAGGAGGAATCAGAATAGGTAGGAGGAGCAGGACGGAGTGAGAGATAGACAGAGCCAAAAGCCCAAAGGAGAAACATGTAAGGAACATAGGTAAGCCACAGGCCACATGGCAGAAAGATTAATAGAATGGGTTGAGTTAAGATGGAAGAGCTAGCTAGCAATGTGCCTGAGCTATAGGCCAAACAGCATGAAGTTAGTATAAGTGTCTGAGTCATTTCTGGGGGCCTGAACAGCAGCGGGCAGCTAAGGGGTCTGGGGCTGCAGGGTCCGTGAGTCTGGGCCTCTGGCAGCCCAGGGGACAAGAAACCACAATGTAACAATATTTGTCTAATACCTTCAGATAATATTCTGTAAAACAGTTTGTTATTGTACTTAAAGCTAATTTTAATACATCAAATGTTTGATTTCTTGCATTTATTCTCATTATCTTGTTCTTTCAGTATTTATTTGTATTTTCTCTCCATGTTCTATATGTGAATTATCTTTCAAACTTTGTATTCAATACATTTTAACAGGCCTTTATTGATTTCAGACATTCTATTTTGGTAATGTATGTCTTTTATCAGAGTATCTCCCATTAAAATCTTAATTCTTTCAAAAAACAAATTGTTTTTATTTTTATTTTTTTGAGGCTTTACCTGCTTTCTTACTCAGTTCAAGTATTCTGGAAATTAGATTTTCCATGTCTTTTTTTTATTCAGGCTTTATATTGGAGCACTATTTAAGGAAAGAATATTTGTAAAGCTAAAAGTAAATGTTATGTATTATCTTAAGCTAGATTCAACAATTTGTCTTATTTTTAATTTGCTAATAACAATTAATAATAATAACTTACAGCCCAGTCCACATCAGACTAAGAGGGGAGTTACATCCCACCCACCCCAAGAAGAGTTCCTGGTCTCTGGGACTGCAGCCCTGGGAGACAGCCTTTGAAACCTCATTCCCAATCATCTTTACCCAAATTCCAAGCCAGCAAGAAAAACCCCTGCAAGCCAGAAGCCTCAGTAAAACCCATTTTTCTGGACACTCCAACCTACAAAACTCTGCGCCATTCCCCAACTCACACCAATCACTGACCTCAGAGGCAACTGGAAACCCACAGGTCCCCAGTCCACATTAGACTAAGAAATACTCTACACACATCAGACTAAGTGACCAAGAGACTAAGAGACTTAGAGAGTTTTCAGTTCTTATTGGATCAGGAACAGATACCCGAGACCCTCAGTTTCTAGAACGAAACTGGCCACTTGAGACTCTCAATGTGTCATTACCTGCTGGGGTAAGCAGGTCACTGTGACACAAAATACACAACCTCCAAATGAGCCAAGAAACTAGACTGGACCAAGAAAGGTTTCCTTAGACCTATAGGGCAGACTCCCTCAGAATAACAATAGATTACTTGATGGAAACAATGAAAGCAATAAGGTCCTGATAAGATATTATACTAAAAGACTGTGGTTGCCAGCTCATACTACTTTACCTAGCAAAATTATCAATCACCATAGATGAAGTAAATAAGATATTTCATGATACAACCAGATTTAAACAATATGTATCCACAGTCTTGCCCTTCAGAAAACACTAGAGAGAAAACTCCAACTTAAGGAAGCTAGTTACACTGAAGAAGCCACAAGCAATTATAGATTTTAGTGTCTGTGCTACTGGTGTTTTATTTAAGAAATGTTCACCTATGTTCTTCACTCTAGCATGAACATAGGTGTGAAAAACCTTATATGATATATTCCTGTGCCAAAATAAGAGTGATTTTAGGGCATAAAAATTTTTAAGTTTTTTTTTTAATTAAACATTTCATCAAAATACACACAAACACAACCTTTGCCATAGTAATTGGAACACTGTGTTTTTGATTGTTATATATATGTTTGAGTCTATGTTGAGTCTTTTTGATAACCTTTGCTCTAGAATGTTGATATATATTGATTATATAAAGACAACGTGGGACTTCGTTGTCCTATCTGAGAGTATCTTAGTACTCATTAACCAAACAGACTCTATCCTCCCTCTGTGTCTTTATGCTGCAGCCTTGGGTTTATAGCATTTGCTCTAAACACTGAAAGATCAACATTTTAAATTTCACATATGCGTGATATCATATGTTTCTGGTATCTGGGATTTGTTTTTCACTTAACAGAGTCATCACTAGTTCCATTCACTTTGCTTAAAATGGCAGTACTTCATGTAGTTTTTGTTTGTTTGTTTGTTTTTGGGGAGCCACTACCCAGCTTCCAAATAAATACATGGAGACTTATTCTTAATTATTAATGCTCTAGCCAAATTTTTAACAAATTATCCATTTCTCTTTAACTACATTTTGTCTCAGTGCTTTTTACCTTTATTCTATATATCTTTCATTTTTAGTATGACTGATTGTGTTCTGGGGTGGCTGTCCCTAATATTTTCCCCCATTCCTTGCTCCTCATCTTTTCTAGATTTTTCCTATTTATTTTCTTTTCTCACAATCTCCACAAATTTTCTCCTCCTGCCTAGCTATTAGCCTTTTAGCTCTTTCTTAGACCAATAAGGTGTTTTAGACAGGTAAAGTAACACAGATTTACATAGTTAAACAGATGTAACATAAAAGAATGCGACATATATTTACATCATTAAACAAATATTCCACAGTACAAACAAATATAACACATCATAAACTAATATTCAACAACATTTCATCATTTTTGTGCCTGGATATTTATATATTTATTCCATTTTCTGCTCCCATGCATCTAATTTTCTCATACGTCATTTGATATATGTATGTACATATGTATGTATGTATGTATGTGTGTATGTATGTATGTATGTATTTTTATATATATTACATTTCACACTTTACATGAACATTGTAGCATACTGTCTTTTTTAAGGGTGGTACATACACAGTTGTTGTGTTGCTGAGTCACAGAGTTGTATGTTATTTGTAGAGGAGTTCCTACTTACTTTTCATATTGGTAACTTAAATGTCCACCCACAGTGTACAAAGGGTCTCCTAGTATTGACATAGTGACTATTTCATCCTATGCTTTTTTAATTGCTATAATTTTAATATGAGTAAGATAAAATTGCTGTATTTTGCTTTTCATTTTCTTATTGCATTTTGAATTCACAAAGTTCTTGATGAACTGTATGTCTTAGAAATTTCTTTATATTTGCTGGTTACACTGTTACTTATGTGACAAATGTGATGAAAACATCTTTGTTGAGGTACTTAACATGAGTTTATTGTCTCATGAGTCATGTCATATTTTTAATGTTTTTTTTGTAATATATAGTTAACATTACCTTTGATATAATGTGCTAAACCATTTGTTATTAATATATTTGGACATCTTATATAAGATTATCAATTATATTGATCATTGCATTGTTGTTAATTATGAAAACTTATCAGTTAAATGGCCAAGAGTTATTAACAAAGTCTGTAGGAAAACATAATATAGAGGCATTTAGGAGAAATGAGTGCATACTGCAATTTGAGAAAACATAAGAAACATTTTAATAAACTAGAGTAATTTTCTGCACCTATATCTACATAGTATATATGAATAACAGTTTTTATACTTCAAATGTTCCATATTCAAACAATGTGCATTTGTTTTTGTAAAAAAAAGAATACAAATTTTAAACACATATTACTTACATGTCTAATTAAATTGTATTTTTTGTATTCCAACTGCTTTACCAAATATTTTTATAATATTTCAATAATAAGTATAATATTATTTTTGCAGATATTGCCAGGACAGTAAAAATATTTGAGAAAAAATGCAAGTTTATGTAACTGATTTAAGTTTTGAATAAAGGAAGTAATATAGCATCATTAAACATCATATTTGTCCTTTCATGGAGACATCTTATTAATAGAAATGTTTGTGAGAACAGCTGGGAAGACATCTGCTATTCTGTATCTTAATTAAATGTGTGATGTCACAGATGAAACCAGAAAGAAGGATGGAGAGGAGAAAAATGAAGCAGTAGTAGGACAAAAAGAAAACAAGATAGAAGAAAAATATCAGCAAGATGATGAGAAATGTGTTGTTAGGACAGTGAAGAGATGATCTATTGTGGCTATAGTCATGGGAACATCTTAGAGTAAGATAGCTACTGAAGTTAGTATTGACCTAAGTAAAATTAATCATTTCACTCTGAGAAAGAACCTCTACAAATGATGGGAAGATTACATATGAGGATACATCTATGGAGAATCCTTGCTTTTCATCAGGGCTATATTTAAAACTGTGACTCAC
Organism: Phyllotis vaccarum; assembly: GCA_033318265.1. Classification (NCBI taxonomy): domain Eukaryota; kingdom Metazoa; phylum Chordata; class Mammalia; order Rodentia; family Cricetidae; genus Phyllotis; species Phyllotis vaccarum. Next base: position 118,804,602 of record JARWLC010000002.1, on the reverse strand, counting down.
AGATATGCAGGTTCAGGCTGATGCAGAATTATTTGGTGCTTGGAAATGTAATTAGCTGGAAATCAGGTTTAAGGTCAAATGTGTATTCTCCACTATTGCCATGAAGTCACCATTAGGCAGGATCATCATGACCTACTAATCTCTTTCATGTACTCCATGTCTGAACTTATACATATCAGTTACACAAAATGATCTAAGCAGGTAGTGTAAATAAGACCAAATGCACATATAAGCATGTACATAACAATAATAACTGAGGAATAAGAGACAATGAATTTAAGAAGGAAAGAGGAAGACAAGGAAGAAAATGGAAAGAATAAAGAAAAATCTATATTTTGCTCACATATAAGATTTTTAAATACAACACAAAAATAAAGCTAGATAACCATTGGCCTCATATAAGCCAAAGGAATGATTTCTTCATGGCTTCTGATTCAAAAATTTCTGATTGAGTTCCTACTCTAACTTCTATCAATTATGGACTATATCTTGATAGTGAAAGCCAAATAATCCTTCTAAAAATTAAATGAAGGTACAAGTTGAACATTTCAAACTTTGAAAGACTATGAAGACTAGAAGGAGTTAATTGTATGAAGGTATTTTTATGTTTTACATATTACAATATGACAATATTGTATTCATAAGTAATGCAAAATTCCATCACATTTTTATTTAACTTTAGTTAACAACAAACATTAACAAAAGATAAAATTTCTCTGTTAAAAAATGAGCTGAATAAAGTAAATTTACTTTTGAGTACAGCTTATATAAATAATTAATTAAAGAAATGATACCTATCGGCATGCTAATGTAGATGGGGGAAATCCTATGAGGACTCTACCCTACACAAATAATTATAGGCAACTAAGGAAGTCGGAGAGTAGGAAATATTCTTCCATAGGTAAGACAGCACCTTTTAGATATAGAGTATCAAATGGTCAAATATCATTATATAGATTAAGCAGGTTATATTTATCTTTTTTCAAATGACATGTTGAATATATAATGCAAACATAGTTATAAATAAAATCTTAATCTACTTAGTTGTGTTTGGAAACATTAATTTCTGAATGAGAAACATATTAAAGTATATAACTGCTTTATATAATATTAAAAAAACATGAGCTATTGATATGCTATACATAGTTTAAATTACACAGGATTACCTTTTTAGTATGTAATTTTCCTCTGTTATACATATTTGAACAGAAATCTGTGAGTAAAAATTTTGAACCCTTGTTTTTGCAAAACATTTCTACTAATAAATAACAAAGAGGGTTAGGGTTTGGGTTCATAAACATTCTAAAGTACAGTGAATTATGAAGTTGGTAGAAATTATTTATATAAACATTTATATTCATTTATGTTTAATGCTCAATGTCCTTAATCACTAGAAAAATGCCAATCAAAATTACATTTTAATCCATTTTATACCTGTAAGATCAATAGCACAAGTGATTGTTTATGCAAATGAAGATGTGGAGGAAGGGGAACACTTCTCTATTATTGGTGGAAGTTCAAACTTGTATAGGATGATAGTTCCTCACAAAATTGGGAATCAATTATCTCAAGCTCCTGCTCTATCTCTCTTGGACATATACTCCAAAGATACTTCCTCATAACACAAGGACGCTTGCTCAACTGTGTTTATAGAGACTTTCTATTAGCCAGAAACTGGGAACAACTTAGATGTCTCTCAACCAAAGAACTGAAAAGAAATATGGCATATTTAGGTAATGGAGTATTACACAACTGTTAAGAAAGTGACATCATTAATGGAAGTAGAAAAAAATCACGTTGATCTATGCAACCCAAGAAGACAAAAACAAAATATAGTTACCTAAAAGCGAATATTAGTGTCAAATTCTGGATAATCATTTAGCAACTGACACAAAAAGTGAGTACCAAGGAGGGCTCTAGAGGGGACACATGGCTTTCTTTGGAAAAGAAAAAATAGGATATATTTTGCCTATGGACTGAAATAGGTAGGAAAGAAAAAAAGAGAGATCAGGGGGAGGAGGAAGGAGATAGTATGGAAAGAAATCAATAGAATTTGGGGGCACTTAGAGGGTGATGTAGAAACCTAATAATGTGCTAACTTTCTAGAAGCCATGAGAGTGACCTCATTTTTTAGAATTCCTATTCATGGGAAATATGGAGCCTGAATCTGGCTATAGTTTATAACCAGGCAAGGCCTTCAGTGGCAGAAACAGGGACACTAACCTAAGTCACCAAACCTTCAAACAACATGTGATTCTCATGCACGATGTGCTAGGGCAATGGTGGCTCAGAACACTTGGGAGTGGTAAAGACTGGTCAAATTTTAGTTCCATGCAAACATAGAGAGTCTTGTCTAACATGGACCAGATCTCCAAACCAAAAGCTCAATGGCTCAGACACCAACGACCAAAGGCAAAAAAAGTTACTTGTTAGAATGAGGTTTCTGACAGCAGCTGGCCATAGGTCCACAAATCTGCCATCCCAGAGCAGCTAGTGGCCAGCAGCTGCTTACGTCCCACAAATGACTCAGATGCTTATATTAAGTTCATGCTATTTGGCCAATGCCTCAGGAACATTGCTAGCTCTTTTATCTTAACTCAACCCATTCTCATTAATCTGTTCTGCCACATGGCACATGGTTCACATGTTCTTCTTACATGTTTCTTCTTTGGGCATCTGGCTCTATCTGTCTTGAGTCCACCCTGCTTCTCTTACTTATGCTCTCTCTGGCTACACTGTTCATCAGAGGTCAAAATAGCTTCTTTATATTAAGAATGATATTCACAGAATACCTGTATCACCTCCATGTTTCAGTCTAATCAAAAAGGAAGGCTTCATTTTTAACATAGCAAAATTACATATAAAAAAACAACTATCAAGCAAGAAATATACTTACAATATCTAGTCTATTGCACAAAAGAATGAGACTCAGGGATAGATCTCTGAAGAAGTTGGAGATACTAGAGGGAATAAACACCACAGTAAGATCTTACCCAGCTGTCTTCCAGCTTCCTCAGCCTTGCTTCCCATGGAATTTGCTTCCCTCTGTGTTTCAATCCTGTCTTAAGTACCCTTTCATAAATTAAGGTGTGGCTCCACCACTGCCTGCTTGGGAGCCTGGAATTCCTTCTATAATCTGAAGTAACCTTGACTCAGTTGGGATTAAGGGTGTAGGTCACCACTCCCAGGATACTCCCTGTGCTGGGATTAAAGGTTTGAATCACCACTCTGATTTTCCTAGACTGACTGTGGTTAGAGCTCTGTGACTTCTGGAGCTTTTACTAACCCCCCAAATAGACTGTGGATAGATTCACTCTGATATCTCCAAAACTTCTGAAACTTTATTAAATCCCCACATATCTCCTTTTGTGTCAAATTAAAAATAAAAGAAGGTGATATCTAACATAAGAAAAACAATATACAATAGGTACAATAATTATATACAATATATACAAACAATAAATGAGTAATGTCCAATCCATTAACAATTGACAATTCCAAGAAAATATTTCATTAATTATCCTATTTTGATGAGTCCAAAGGATTATACTGAATTCATTTCCTTTCTAACTAAAAGCTATTATTTTAATGTCTCTAAAACTTGTAAGCTTTAACTTCAAAGTTCCTTTTCTAAAACTGTAACTATAACTATCTCATCTTCAACTACCTCAGAGACCCAAGAAGGAAATAATATTTACCCAAATAACAAGGAAGTGCAAGCAACTTCCAAAAACTAGAAATGACAGAGATGACACCTATCTGTCTGAACAGTCACCCAAAGTTCCTTTATAAAGTTGGGGCATCCATCTTCAGCCTACAGATTCAGAGTCTCTTTTCATATCAATGAAGCAGAAAATCTGCTCTGTCCATTTTGGGGTAGTTCAGTCATTTTTCCTTGTGTCCTGAAGTTTGAAGACTCTCTTCAGAGTTTTTTTCAACTTTCCCTTGTGGTACTTGTTGTTTATTGGTCTCGTGCCAGTATTTAGCTTTAGATGGAGTTTACCACCACTTTGGACTGCATTCCCAAGCAACCCAACTCCATGAAGATGCAGGCCCAGCATGCCAGGGGCCGCTACCGCCTCACACCATGCATGGGCCATCTCTGATAGTTTTCTCTGAAAATCAGGAACCAGAAGGACCATCTCAGCTTGTTATGTCAAAGTTCAAAGGTCACTTTCTGAGGGAACCTGCATGTCCAATTCAAATAGCACACTGTCAAGCAGTCAATACAGGGGCAGGTTCTTGTCCAATGACTAACCATTGCCACAAGGAAAGTAGACTCCATATGGAGTTTCTTCAATGCCCTTTTTTCTCTTGAAGTAGATGGGGGCTGCCAGGAGCAGACCTGTCTCACTGTCCAGAAAAGTCTTTAAGTTCTAAAAATATTTTAAATGCCATATTCTATGGATCTCTGAAATTTTTGAAGAAGACCTGTTTATTTAAAATATATTTGTTTGACCTTGAAAACATATCTAACATGACTATGTCTGAATGTAATGCCTAACTACTGACTTGCATTGCTTTATATTCTAATTAATTGGAAATCTTTCATGGACTAGCAATTTGGAATACAATGTTAGATAAACTAATTAAGTATACTGCCTGAAACAAGCATAGAAATATTTGTACAATGACACATTAACATCAAAATGCACAATTTGTATACAGAAAACCAATGCAATATAAAATATTTAAAGTTAGTAAATCCTTTTCAAAGAATATTCCATAATCTATCCTTGTATCCTATATATCTGTAGCCCCCTTTTCTTTATATTTTATTAAGCACAAATCTTGAATCTAATCATTCTTGTTTAATTTTTTTCTAACCATAACCATGAACAATTTTTAACCATTTAAGCTAAACAATGACAATCATCCATAACCGATTAAACAACCAACACCAAGCCACCCCACCACTTGGGAACCAAAACCAACCCACCCTACCACTTGAGAGTGTGGGCACTGTGTTCCTAAGTTTACTTCCTGCTGACTGGGGGCAATGGCATCTTTTGGGGATCCTGAAAAGAAAGGTTTTGTTAAATGTCAAATCCTGAAATAAGTAGCTGTGTCATTTGTTGTCCAGTCTCTGCATAACAGGAAAGCATACAGCTTGTCTTAAGTCCTGGCTACAGTAGTCTGTGAAAATGGTTCATCTCATCGAGATGCTACAAATTGTCCTGAGCAGTTTGTAGTCCAAATCCTATCTTTGATTGGTGTTTGTCAGCCTAGTGGCTTTGTCAGAGTTCATGTGACACCATCGTTGTGGGGCCCCATCTTCCTTTTTGATATTTCAAGTTTCCAGTTAGGCCTTGTCCTGGATCACTGCAGAAAACTGATAAAAGACTAAAAACCAACACAATGTACAGGAAACAAAAATATAACAATTTATTGAGCAAAGGATTAGTAACAATAGAATAGTCCCTTATTTTTTGTTATTCTTCTATCCCATATCAGGTGGCCGTTCTCATATGATACAGAGTTTTTTTTTTCTTTAATAAGTATGCTTGAGTTTAGAGAAGGAGAGAGCCACAATCCAACTGTAAAACCAGCTTTAAATTATAATTAAACTGGGACTTTAACTAATAAAAAAAAATTGTAAAGGTTAGGTAATGAGATTTTACCTTATCAAGTATACCCGGTACCAATAGTTACCCTATTCTTTAGTTTGCAAATTTTCCTGGATAGCCTCTTTTTGGCTTTAGATGTCTAGATGTCCAAGGCCTTTTAACTTCTTGAAGATGGGTATTTCCAGTTTCCTGTAAAGACAAGAACAGAAACCTGCCCCAACCCTTTGTTTTTTCTTACAACTGAAAGAATTGTAATATGGGTAGATGAGCTATAAATTCTTAGTTTCATGAAGTGTCTCTGGCTCAGTCTGAGTCTTTATTAATTTTGATGGTATCCATATCTTTTCCTCACCTGTGGAAATAAATGCAAAACCCTTTCCCCAACAGAGCACATACCCTGGCTTCCATTCAGAGGTTAGTACATCTTTGAAGTAAATAGGCTGATTTAGTTCAGCTGTTTTTTCTATGGTCCAATGCCTTTCAGCAGCTGTTGTTCCTTTGTCATTAGCATTGAGAAAATTCAAAGTTAACAAAGCACTATGTACTCTATCTCTGGGGGTCTTTGTTATTCCTTTCTGTTTATTTAACATATCCTTGAGAGTTCAATTTGATCTCTTTATGACTGCTTGCCCTGTAGGAGTGTGTGGTATTCCTGTAATATGCTTTATATTATGATAAGCAAAAAATTGTTTCATTTCAGTAGAGACATATGCTGGAGCATTGTCAGTCTTTATTTGTGCAGGTATTCCCATGATGGCCATAACTTCTAGCAAATGTGTGATTACAGAATCAGCCTTTTCTGAACTCAAAGCAGTTGCCCATTGAAATCCTGAAAATGCATCTATTGTATGATATCTTAATTTCCAAAATTCTGTAAAATGAAATTCATTCATCTGCCAGATTTCATTTCTATGTATACCTTTAGGTTTACTTCCTGCTGGCAATGGAGTTTGGTTATAGAAAGAACATGTGGGGCATGTTTTTACAATTTCTTTGGCTTGTTCCCAAGTGATAGAGAAATCTTTTTCTAATCCTTTGCAATTAACATGGTGCTTTTTATTATTATTATTATTATTATTATTATTATTATTATTATTATTATTATTATTATTATTAGAGAGGCCTCTAATACATTTCCTATTAATAATTTATCAGTTTCATCATTACCTTGTGCTAAAGGACATGGCAGACCTGTATGGGATCGAATATGTGTTATATAGAAGGGATGATTTCTAGTCCTGATTATTCCATGTAACTGAATAAATAATGAAGTTAATTCTGATACATCACTAATAAAATCAGTTGTTCCAATGTGTAGAACAACTCTTTCTGCATACTGAGGAGAGTCAGTGACTATGTTAACTGGTTCTGTAAAATCCATTAACACCATCACGATGGCTTATAATTCTGACTTTTGAACAGAATTATAAGGGCTTTGAGTCACTTTACTTATATGTTCTGATTTGTAACCTGCCTTTCCTGATTTGTTTGCATAGGTATAAAATGTAGGAGCTCTGGAAATTGGTTTATCTCATACAATACGAGGGAGAATCCAATTAGTTTTCTTTATAAATTCAATTCTTTTGCTTTTAGAATATTTGTTGTTTATATCTCCCAAAAATTACTGCAGGCTCTTTCTCTTTGCCAAGATTCAATTTATGCCCATAATTAATCAATTTCTTCAATAGTTAAAGGTACAATAATTTCTGCTGGGTCAATTCCTGTCAATTGACAAAGTCTTAATTTTCCTTTAAAAATAAATTTAGAAATCTTTTCCACATATGTCTTTAATTTCTTGCTTGGTTTATGTAGAACAAATATCCATTCCAATATAACATTCCCTTTGCATTAAAATTCCTGTAGAAGAATGCTTAGAGGGTAAGATAACTAGAATGCATTTGAGGTCTGGATCCACACGATCCACATGTGCCTCTTGTAATTTTTTTTTCCACCAAAGCCAGTTCTTTCTCAGCTTCAGGTGACAACTCTCTGGGACTATTTAAGTTGTTGTCACCATTTAATGTTTTAAACAGATTACCTAGTTCATCATTTTTAAATCCAATAGTTGGTCATAAGTTGGCAATGTCTCCTAGTAGTCTTTCAAAATCATTAAGTGTCTTTAATCTATCTCTCCTGATCTGTACCTTTTGGGGTCTAATTTTTTGTTGACCTATTTTATATCCTAAATAATTAATGGAATTGCCTCTTTGTATTTTTTCTGGGGCAATCTGTAATCCCCAAGCAGGCAAAATTCTTTTCACTTCTTCAAAATTTTTTCCCAGTGTATCAATATTTGAATCGGCCAACAAGATATCATCCATATAATGATAAACTATAGATTGTGGAAATTTCTTGTGTATTGGTTCTATTGGCTTTTGAACAAAATACTGGCACAGAGTAGGACTATTCAGCATTCCTTGAGGGAGGACCCTCCACTGGAATCTCTTTACAGGCTGAGAATTATTATAAGTGGGCACTGTAAAAGTGAATTTTTCTTTGTCTTGCTCTTGTAAAGGTATTGTAAAAAAACAGTCTTTTAAACCAATAACTATAATAAGCCATTCTTTAGGTAACAAAGAAGACAAATGAATCCCAGATTGTAGAGTGCCCATTGGCTGGATCACCTTGTTTATTGCCCTTAGGTCTGTTACCATTCTCCACTTTCCAGATTTCTTAATAACAAATACAGAAGAATTACAAGGGCTGGTTGATTCTCCTATATGCTGAGCATTTAACTATTCCTGTACCAGGTGCTCTAAGGCCTGCAATTTCTCTTTTGTTAGAGGTCATTTAACCCATATAGGCTTCTCTGTTAGCCATTTTAGAGGTAGTGTTGTGGGTGTTTTTGAAAAATCAGCAGCTGTTTTGCCATGTTTCTCTATATCCTGAATGGTCTGTAACTGTTTCTCATAATATCTTCTGATATTTCTTCTGGAACCATGTGCTATGTCATGGTTTATTTCTGTATTTGGAGGAATATTAATCTCTGTGTTCCACTGTTGCAGTAAATCTCTTCCCCATAAATTTATAGCAATATCAGCCACATATGGCTTTAATATTCCTCTCTGTCCTTCTGGCCCTATACATTCCAGCCATCTTGCACTCTGTTTTACCTGAGATATCGACCCAATATCCAAAAACTGAACATTTACGTCCTGAAGGGGCTAACTTGTATGCCATGACTCAGGTGAAATTATGGATAAATCTGCGCCCATGTCCAATAAGCCTTCAATAATAACATCATTTATTTATACTTTTAATTTTGGCCTTTGCTCATTGATAGAAGTTTGCCAAAATATTTGCTTTATATTTTTTCCTGATTTTTTTTTCTTTTTCTGTAAATTTTCTATCATTCCAGTCAATGTGTCTTTTTAAAATAGGTTTTAACCTGTTCAATTGTTCTGGGAAGGTGTTTCCTCCACAATGGCAGGGTAAGACTGGATTGGACTTAATATGGGGGCTTTTGAAAGCCCCCTTAAGGGCGTTTCCCAAGGTCAGAAAGTTACCTGACCTAGGGGTTTTTGAAAGCCCCCTTGGAGCATTTCTCAAGGGCAGAAAGTTCCCTTGTCTGTCTCTTGTTAACCTGCATTCATTAGTCCAATGTCTTCCTTTTCCACACCTTCTGCATATTCCAGAAGGGAAGGGTGTTCTCTTGGGATTATTCCTACCAAAAACATTGTTTCTGGGAACATCTTGTTTACAATCTCTTTTTATGTGACCTTACATTCCATAATTATAACATTTGACATTTTGATTTTCTCTTATACCTCTTGAAATAAGCCCTCCTACCTAGTTACCATCACTGTCATAAGACTCCATATTAATTGTCTCACAAATCCAATCCTCCAACGGTGCTGACCTTGCTTTTAAAGGTCTAAGTATTTTTCTACATTGTGCATTGGCATTCTCAAAAGCCAGTGATTCAATGATTATTTGCCTGGCTTCTGATTCCAGTACCATTCTGTTTACTGCAGCAGTTATTCTGTGCAAAAAGTCTGTAAAAGTTTCTTTGGGACTTTGAATTACTTTTGTAAATGTTTCACTTCTTTTTTTTTTTTTTTTTTTTTTTTTTTTTTTCCTATTTCTTAAATCCGGTCCCAAGCATTTAAAGCTACCAAGAGACATAAATCCAGAGGATGGTCACTGTATAATGACTGCCTTTCAATATCAGCATAATCTCCCTCCCCAAGGATTTGGTCTAGAGAATCTACTATGCCTCTGGCCCTGTTTCTTTGTGCTATTGTTTTAGCCTCCTCCCTACACCATGACTTTAACTACATGAGCGTCCGTGCCTCAAGAATGGCTGTAACCATATCCAACCAATATTTAGGGGTGACCTGGTTACAGCATGACCAGGAGTTCAGCATTTGCTTAACAAATGGTGAATGCATCCCATATGATACAATTGCTTCCTTTATTCTCCGTAATTCTAATATTTTTACTGGAGCCCATCTACCTTCTCTTTCATCTTTATCATCCTTCATTTTTTTAAAGGTTACTGGGTATACTAATGTTGCCTGTTTTTGTCTAATTTTAGATGACCTTGCTGAATTTGGTTCTTCATATTTCTCTGTTTGAATTTGAGCATCTTTGTGTTCTCTCTCAACAGGCTTTTTAAAGACCTTTTTCTTTGGATTTACATTAGTCAACTTTTTCTGTGATATCAAACAATAAATATTCATAGTAAATAGTATGATAAACATTATGATATTTCCATCTATCTTATCTATGTTTTCCTTTACTGGTTTTAATATCAGATCATCTAATGAGAGGTTACAGTATGGCCAATCACCCTCCATTGCTTTAATCAAGTTCCCTTTTTTTAAAAAAAAAATTGAGTTACTTACTGTTATTGTCTGTTGATGATTGTGAAGTGGGGCAGCTACCTAGTGTGATAGCAACCCAAGGAGGGGTCCATAAAGGAAAAAGAAACAACTCACCAGGAGAAAGAGGCCACTGTCTGAAAGACTTAGCCAGATGAGAGTGAAACAGAAACACGTGTGGCTGGTCTGCCTAAGGCTGGAGGCTAACCTGGAATGAAAAGCCTAGCTGCTAGTAATTACTCCTCTGGCCACGTGTTGTTCTGGCTGGCAAGTGTGGTTTTTTGGGTAGGGAGGGGAGAAATTTGTGCCCCAAAGTTGGACGCCAATTGTCGCACGAAAGAATGAGACTCAGCGATAGATCTCTGAAGAAGTTGGAGATACTAGAGGGAATAAACACCACAAAGTCAAATCTTACCCAGCTGTCTTCCAGCTTCCTCAGCCTTACTTCCCATGGAATTTGCTTCCCTCTGTGTTTCAATCCTGTCTTAAGTACCCTTTCATAAATTAAGGCATGGCTCCACTACTGCCTGCTTGGGAGCCTGGAATTCCTTCTATAATCTGAAGTAACCTTGACTCAGTTGGGATTAAGGGTGTAGGTCACCACTCCCAGGATACTACCTGTACTGGGATTAAAGGTTTGAATCACCACTCTGATTTTCCTAGACTGACTGTGGTTTAGAGCTCTGTGACTTCTGGAGCTTTTACTAACCCCCCAAATAGACTGTGGGTAGATTCCCTTTGATATCTCCAAAACTTCTGAAACTTTATTAAATCCCCACACTAGTCTATTTGTATTTAACAAGATTATAAAAAATACCCTTTCATCTACCTTATCCTTGTGAATCTAAAGTTTTATATCCAATATACCTTTCAAAATAACTAAGAAAAACTATACCTGTAACTATCTAATTTCCAACTACATCAAAAACCACTGAAGGATATAATATTTACCCAAGGAAATAGGAAGTACAATCAACTTTCAAAATATAGAAATGACAGAGATGACAACTATCTGCATGACAGTCACACAAAGTTCCTTTATAAAGTTGGGGCATTCATCTTCTGCCTACAGGCCCAGAGTGTCTTTTCATTTCAGTGAAGCAGGAAATCTGCTCTGTCCATTCATCAGTCACTTCTCCTTGAGTCCTGAAGAATGTCTGACAGTTTTCTTTGCAAAGCAGGAACCTGAATGACCATCTGGGCTTGTTCTGTCAAAGTTCAAAAGTCATTTTCTATGGAACTTGCTTGTCCAGTTTAAACAGCATACTGTCAAGCAGTCAATATAAGAACAGGTTCATGTCCAGTGGCTAACCATTGCCATAAAGTAGGCTCCATATGTAGTTTCTTCATTGTCCATTTTTCTCTTGAAGTATATTGATGCTATCAGGAGCAGATCTGTTTCACTGTCCATAGTGTTCTTAAATATTATATGCCATATTCTGTAGTTCTTAGAAGTGTTTGAAAATTACTTATCTAATTGAAATATACCTTTGTATACCTACAAAAATCTAACTAACATGACTATAAATTTGGTCATCAGAGATGACTATTAATCTGCATTTCTTAATTATATATTACAATTTTAAATGTGTTGCATAAACATCATACTGTAAACAAGAGTATTATGACAAAATTGAACTTAAATTTGTATCAATGAATCAAAATACATACCAATATGAAATATTTTGAGATTATCATCTGATTTTTGGATTAAAGTAAATTCAATAGTCTAATTTTTAAAAAACATTTCATATACCATAATGCCATTTTTCTTCTTAGAAAGAGATTAACTATGACCATTCAGTGTTTATGATGAAAATAAACATTTGTAAACAATATTTTGGGAATTTGGGCATAGTTTTCCATTACTACTTCCTGCTGGTTAAGGGGCAATGGCAATCTTACAGATTCTTGAGACTGGAACATTTTAGTCTGTAGCCCTGAAGCTTATGTGACCATCACTTCCCATCAGAGAATTTTCAAGTGATCTTAGTTGATAAAACCATATTGATCTGGAAGCAATACACAGATTCTCATCTTCTTTAGAAACAAGAACAGAACCCTTCCAAAGCAATATATCCTTAGACACAAATTTCAAAATCAAGATATTTTTAAAATATATAGTATTGTTTAACTTATCAGCTTTTGCAATCAATTGTCTTTCTGCACTTAGCTCTTGAACAGTTAAAAAATTAAAATAAAACACAATAGTAACCATAATCCAGATTCCATGTCTATTTTCCATCTTTACATGGCTTATTATATTTTTATTACTCTATTTCTCTTTTTTAGGGACTTACTTTATTATCTCATTTTCACTCTGAATCCTATGTACATTTAACACACATTGTGACCTGTTTGCAGGTTTTCTTTTATTCTGAACCTGTTTTATTGTGAATCCTTAATAATCTTCCAACCAGAAGATGATTGCACTTTCTTAAAGAGCCACATAATTTTTGAAGATAAAGCTGAGTCAGGAAGTTCTCTTGAAGGAGCCGTTCTCTGTTTGCAGCAAGCAAACAGAGCTGACCCAAGAAATGCTGCTATAAGAAATTGTCTTTGACTCTGTTTCCATTTTTTTTTAAATAAGCTGTAGGGATTTCATAAAAGCTCCAAAAGTTTTGGAGGTATAAGAGGGCTCTAACCACAGTCAGCCTAAGAGGATCAGAGAGTGGAGATTTATACCTTTAATTCCAGCAAAGGGAGTATCCTGGGAGTGGTGACCTACGCCCTTAATCCAAACTGAGTTAGAGGTCATCTTAGTTTACAGAAGAAGTTCCAGGCTCCTAGGCTGTCAGTGGTAGGGCCACTCATTAACTTTGTGAAGAGAGTATTTAAGGCAAGTGTAGAAAGACAGAGGACTAGAGGCAGCCAAGGTAAGCCAGAATGAGGGAGCTGGAAGGTAGTTGGGTAAGAACTGACTGTGGTGTTTACTCTAATATCTCCGACTTTCTAAGGGATCTATCCCCGAGTTTCATTTATTCATGCAACAATTGGCATTTAACTTTGGGGCACAAATTCCTTCCCTCCCTACCCAAAATACTGCACTTGTTAACCAGAACAACATGTGGCCAGAGGAGTAATTACTGGTGTGCTAGGCTTTCTGTTCCAAGTTAGCCTCCAGCCTCAGGAAGACTGGTCACATGTGTTTTCATTTCACTCTCATCTGGGTAAGTCTTTCAGATAGTGGCCTCTTTCTCCTGGTGGGCTGTTTATTTCTTTTCCTTCTTTCTTTCTTTTTTTTTTTTTTTTTGAACACCTCCTTGGGTTGCTATCATACTAGATAACTGCCCCACTTCAAAATCAATAGATTGTCAATTAATATAAATGCAAAGAAAAAGACCTTTAAAAAGCCTGTTGTGAGAGAACACAAAGATGCTCAAATTCAAACAGAGGAATATAAAGAACCATTTTCAGCAAGGTCATCTAAAATTAGACAAGAACAGCCAACATTAATATACTCAGTAACCTTTGCAAAAATGAGGGATTATAGAGATGATAGAGAAGCTAGCTGGGCTTCAGTACAAATGTTAGAATTATGGAGAGTAAGAGAAACAATTGTAAATATGAAATGCATTCACCATTTGTAAAATAAATGTTGAACTCATGGTCATGCTGTAACCAGGTCACCACTAAAGAGTGGTTAGATATAGTTACAACTGTGCTAGAGGCAGAGCTGCTTATACAATGGAAATCATGGTGGAGGGAGGAGGCTAAAACAATAGAACAAAGAAGCAGGGCCAGAGGCATAGAAGTCTCCCAAGACCAACTTCTTTGGGGAGGGAGATTATGCTGATATTGACAGGCTGTCTTTACACAATGAACATATACTCTGGATTTATGTTGCATGGCAGCTTTAAATGCCTGGGACTGGATTGAAGAAATAGGAAAGAAAAGTGAATCATTCACTAAAGTAATTCAAAGCCCCAAAGAAACTTTTACAATTTTTTTGCACAGAATAACAGCAGCAGTAAAGAGAATGGTATCGAACTCAGAAGCCAGGAAAATAATAACTGAATCACTGGCTTTTGAGAATGTTAATACACAATGTTGAAAAATACTTAGACCTCTAAAAGTAAGGTCAGCACCTTTGCAGGATTAGATTCATGAGACAATTAATCTAGAGACTTATGACACTCATGATAACTAGGTTGGAGAGCTTATTTAAAGAGGTATAAGAAAAAAAAAATCAAAATGTTAAATGTTACAATAGTGGAAGGAAAGATCACATTAAAAGAGAAAACAATAAACCCATAAACAATGCTTTTGTTAGGAATAATTCCAAGAGAACACCCTCCCTTCTGGAGTATGCAGAAGGTGTGGAAAAGGAAGACATACTAATGAATGCAGATCAACAAGGGACAGACAAGGTTACTTTCTGCCCTTGGGAAATACCACAAGGGAGTTTTCAAAGGCCCCCATATCAAATCCAATCCAGTCTTACCCTGCCATTATGGAGGAAACAACTTCCTAGAACAATTAAAAAGATTAAACTTATTTTTAAAAGACATACTACACAGAATGATAGAAAATCTACAGAAAAAGACAAATATTCAGGATAAATTATAAAGCAAATATTTTGGCAAGCCTTTATCAATGAACAAAGGCCAAAATTTAAAGTAAAAATAAATGATGTTTTATTTTTATTGAAGGCTTATTGGACACAGGCATGGATGTATCAGTAATTTCACCAGAGTCATGGCAATAAAGTTGGCCCCTTCAAGAGGTAAATGTTCAGTTTTGGTGTATTGGGTCGATATCCCAGGTAAAACAGAGTGCAAGATGGCTGGCTTGAGTATATAGGACCAGAAGGACAGAGAGGAATATTAAAGCCATATGTGGCTGACACTGCTATCAATTTATGGAGACAAAATTTACTACAACAGTGTAACACACAGATTAATATTTCTCCAAACACAGAAATAAGACATAATTTAGCACAGGGTTCCAGAAAAATCATTAGAAGTTATTATGGGAAACAGTCACTGGCCATTCAGATTATAGAGAAACAAGGCTGTTTCAGTTGCTGTTCTTTCAAAAACATCCACAACACTACCTCTAAAATGTCTAACAGAGAAGCCTATGTGGGTTTGTCAATGTTCTCTAACAAAGGAAAAATTGCAGGCCTTAGAACAGCTGGTACAGGAGCAGTTAAATTGGCAGCATATAGAAGAATCAACCAGCCCTTAGAATTCTCCTGTATTTGTTTATAAAAAGAATTCTGGAGAGAAGCAGCATGGTAACAGAACTAAGGGGAATAAACAAGGTGATCCAGCCAATGGGCACTCTACAATCTGGGATTCATTTGTCTTCTCTGTTACCTAAAGAATGGCCTATTATAGTTATTGATTTCAAAACTGATTTTTTTTTACAATACCCTTACAAGAGCAAGACAAAGAAAAATTTGCCTTTACAGTGCCCACTTATAATAATTCTCAGCCTGTAAAGAGATACCAGTGAAGGGTCCTCCCTTAAGGAATGCTGAATAGCTCTACTCTGTGCCAATATTTTGTAAAAAATTCATTGGAAAAAAATATATAACAAATTCCCACAATCTATATAATTTATCGTTACATGGATGACATTTTGTTGGCTGATTCAAATATCAATACCTTAGAAAAAATTTTTGAAGAAAAAATTTTGCCTCCTTCACAATTACAGATTGCCCCAGGAAAAATACAAAGAGGGGATTCCATTAATTATTCAGGCTATAAAAAAGACTGCCAAAAAATTATACCTAAAAAGCAGAGATAGACTGAATACACTTAATGATTTTCAGAGACTATGAGATATTACCAATTTACGACCCACTATTAGAATGAAAAATGATGAACTAGATAATTTGTTCAAAACCTTAAATGGTGACAAGGACTTAAATATTCTGAGAGAATTATCATCTGAAGCTGAGAAAGAATTGACTTTGGTGGAAAAAGAAATTACAGGAGGCACATGTGGATTGTGTGGATCCAATCTTAATTGCATTCTAGTTATCTTGCCCTCTAAGCATTCTCCTACAGGAATTTTAATAAAAAGGGAAAGTTATATTGGAATGGATATTTATTTACATAAACTGAGTAAGAAGCTAAAGACATATGTTGAAAGGATTTCTAAAATTATTTTTAAAGAAAAATTAAGACATTGTCAATTGACATGAACGGACCCAGCAGAAATTATTGTGCCTTTAATAAAGAAATTGACCAATTATGGGTAGAAAGTGAACCTTGGCAAAGAGCCTGTAGTAATATTTTGGGAGATATTAACAAAAGATATCCTTTAAAAAAAAGACTTGAATTTTTAAAGAAAACTCATTTGATTCTCCCTTGTATTGTATGAGATAAACCAATTTCTAGAGCCCCTACATTTTATACCAATGTAAACAAATCAGGAAAGACAGGTTGCAAATCAGAACATATAAGTCAAGTGGCTCAAAGCCCTTTTAATTCTGTTCAAAAGTCAGAATTATATGCTTTCATGGTGGTATTAATGGACTGTACCAAACCTCTTAATATAGTCACTGACTCTCAGTATGCAGAAAGAGTTGTTCTACACATTGAAACAACTGATTTTATTAATGATGAATCAGAATTAGCTTCATTATTTATTCAGTTGCAAGAAATAATCAGGACTAGAAATCATCCCTTCTATATAATACACATTCAATCCCATATGGGTCTGCCAGGTCCTTTAGCACAAGGTAATCATGAGATTGATAAATTATTAATAGATGCCTCACAATTTCATAAAAGCATCACATCAATAGCAAAGGATTAAAAAAGGATTTCTTTATCACTTGGAAACAATCCAAAGAAATTGTAAAATCGTGTCCCACCTGTTCTTTCTATAACCAAACTCCATTGCCAGCAGGAAGTAAACCTAAAGGTATACATAGAAATGAAATCTGGTAGATGGATATATTTCATTTTGAAGAATTTGGAAAATTAAGTTATGTCCATCATACAACAGATATATTTTCAGGATTTCAATGTTCCTCTGCTTTGAGTTCAGAAAAGAATGATTCTGTAATCACACATTTGCTAGAAGTTATGCCTATCATGGAATACCTGTACAAATTAAGACTGACAATGCTGTGGCATATGTCTCTAGTAAAATGAAACATTTTTTTTTACTTATTATAATATAAAGCATATTACAGGAATACCATACACTCCTACAGGGCAAACAGTCATAGAGAGATCAAATCGAACTGTAACGGAGCTAAATAAACAGAAAGGAATAACAAAGACCCCCCAGAGATAGACTTCATAATGCTTTTTTAACTTTAAATTTTCTCAATGCTAATGAGAAAGGAACAACAGCTGCTGAAAGGCATTGAACTATATATATAAAAAAAAAAAAAAAAAAAAAACCAGCTAAACTAGATCAGCCTGTCTACTTCAAAAATGTACTAACCTCTGAACAGAAGCCAAGATATGTGCAACATTGGGGAAGGGGTTTTGCTTTTGTTTCCACAGGTGAAGAAAAGTTATGAATACTATTAAAATTAATAAAGACTCAATTTGAATCAGAGAAGCTTTATGAAACTAAGAATTGATAACTCATCCACCCATTTTACAATTCTTAATTGTAAAATTAAGAATTACAATTTTGAAAGGAAAAACAAAGTGTCAAGGCAGGTTTTTGTTTTTGTCTGTACAAAAAACTGGAAATACCCATCTTCAAGAAGTGAAAAGACCTTGGACATTTAGACATCTAAAGCAAAAGCGATCTATGCAAGATAATTTGCAAGCAAAAGAATATCATAGCTATTGGTACCAATGTACTCCTTAGGGTAAAATATTATTGCTTAACCTGTACAATTTTTTTAAAGTTGAAATCCAAACTTCAAATTTAGTTATAATTTAAAGCTGGCTTTAGGGTTGGAGTGTGGTTGTCTCCTTCTCTAAATTCAAGCATACTTGTTAAAGGAAAATACAAGATCTCTGTATCATATCTGAAGAGCCACGTGATATGGAATAGAAGAATAACAAAAAATAAGGGATATTCTCTTGTTACTAATCCTATGCTGAATAATTCATTATATATTTAGTTTCCTATACATTGTGTTGGGTTTTAGTCTTTTATCGGTTTTCTGCAGTGATCCAGGACAATGCCTAATTGCAAACTTGAAGTATTCAAAAGGAAGATGGGGCCCCACAACAATGATTTCACATGAACTCTGACAAAGCCACTAGGCTGACATACACCAATCAAAGATCAGATTCAGACTACAAACTGCTCAGGACAATTTTGAGGCAGCTCCCTGAGATGAACCAGCTTCACAGACTACTATAGCCAGGACTTGAGACAAGCCGTGCACTATATCTGTACAATGACCAGCTTGCAAAACACAATTTAAAAGCTTCTTTTGGCTTTGTTTTTGCTCTAGAACCATTTTTAAGCTTTCTAAGGTTTTATGTAGGTATTTGTCCCATGTTGGGCACCCTCTGTTACATGCAGGTTTCTGACCCCGCTGGCCAGAGATCTATACCCACAAATCTACTGTCCCAGACTGCTTAGCTTCCTGCCACTGCTTAGGACCCCCCAAAGGGACTCATATTACTTATATTAACTTCATACTCTTTGGCTAATTTTTAGGCATATTGCTAGCTAGCTCTTTCATCTTAACTCAACCCATTCTCATTAATCTGTCTTTCTGCTTCATGATGCATCACTCGTGTTCCTTACATGTTTCTTCTTTTGGCATCTGGCTCAATTTGTCTCAAGACATTGCCCTGCATCTCTTACCTATGCTGTCTCTTTTTACGGTGTTTGCCAAGGATAAAAACAGCTTCTCTATTTAATTGTTAACATTCACAATATGCATAAAGGTATTCCCACATCAGTTATTGAAATGATTCTTAATGATATTCTACTGTATTTATAGATCAATGCCTAGCCCCATCATTATTAGAGGTCTTTCTAGAAGCTGATGTAAAGAAGCCCAGTCAAACATTAGGCAGAGTTTTGGGTTCCTTATTTAAGCTGTTATGTGAAGACTTTTGTCTTGTCTTATAGCATCTTTATGCTTTCTTTTGTTAGTATACTGGGGAGGTTTCTTCATTTTTAAATAAGAAAGTAGGATCAGTGGATCATAGGCAAAACAAGAGTAGACATGGGGAAATGAAGGGAGGGGAGGCAGTGGTAATAATGTATTGTATGAGAAAAGAATGAATTTTGAAATTTATATTTACAAAAACTCTTTTTATTATCCAGACACTTTGAAAAGTTCCAATTTGTACTTACATATTCATGAATGGTTTAACAAATATCTACCTAGTAAGAAGAAACTTGATTCAAACCTAAATTTAATCACTCTTTATCTTGTTCTTTTCCAACAATATTAATATTAACTAATTAATATTAAATATTTCCCCAAATTTTTCTTTTTAAGCTTACAACTGAGAAAATGCAAAATAAGGCCACATCTCCATATGGAGTTTCTTAAATTAGAAATTAATTAGCAATGATTAACATGATGTAATTTTAAATCAATTTTTATAACAGCAGATTAATTTTAACTAATAAAATGGCATAGAGAGAAATTGATATATAATGGTTCATATGTAAAATGACTGTCACTGCTAAAGGAGAAAGCAGATTTGTCTTATCCAAACCAATGGATATGAGAAAGAGCTGCATAAAAATGAACCACACACACTGCAGCACTAAGATTCCTCTTACATCAGTTTAGCCATAATTTCAACTGCCAGTGTCAACAAATGAAATAACTCTAATACATGAGAAAAAACTTGAAGATATAAAGTGAATCAGGGCCTAATGACAGGCTTATAATATTTGATTACATTTGATAAAAGCCTCTTATAGAAAGCAAGCATAAAATAAAAGAAAGTAGAATTTAAAGATACTCAGAATTAAAAATATTTTAAAACAAGTATTTTTTTTTTTGTATTTTATATAACCTATGTTTTACTAACTTTTATCCATGTTGAAAACAATATAACTCTAGGAATAGAATGGGAGTCCTTTCTAATGACTGCCAGTGTTTTTATCTCCAAAGCAAATACTTTATTCCTTTTAAGAAGGCATCCTTTGTATTTTTTTTTTTATTGTCAAAGACATTTATTCTGAGCTGTAAGACTCTGTGGCTAAAGAATCTTTCTTTGCTCTTCTATTTACTCTGTTAATTCAATAAATATTAAGCAATACCTTATGTGTTCTAGCAGTAGTTTCCCAACACAATATGCTACTGAGATAACAATACTGTAGACATAAATAGTACCATATTTTATGTCAGAAATATCTACCCATAATCTTACCATGTAGCTTTTAATATAATTTAAAATATTCTGAATTTTTCTAGAGGTAAATTTTTTTCTGAAGTGAAAATGTAACTGGTTAAATGTGAGCTTCACTTTCACTGGTGATAAAAGTTTTAGGACAAACAAAACAAAAAGAACAGAATCAAAACATAGCATAATTGTTGATTTTGATCTTAAAATATGAAAAATTGCCTTTATTTTTGTTATATGAAAAATTATAATTGGCATTGGCCTTTAGTTTTCTGAAAGACAAGAGCTAAATGTGGTTGTTTAAAAAGCCAGCATTTTACATGTGATAAGTAAGAGTTACAAAAACTTTTTTTTAAAAAAAGATAACTGCAGATTAGATGCTTACCATTCTAAAAGTTGCTAGTATTACAAGTCTAGAAATTGCATTATTGCATGCATATTCATCACGTTTTAAGATGAGAAATACTCACCAGCTACTGTTTCTTGTACTATAACTTATATTTTCATGTTATTTTTTTTTTTTTTGGTGTGTGGAAGCTTGTACAGAAAGTGTCAAAATCATTCTCTTTTATGAGTATCTGTTATAGCAACATTATCTACATATCATTTCACTTTATAGGCCTGATTAATCACAACATAGGTCAAGTAAATGAGAAAGCAATTCAGGTAAGAGCAGGGTATAACTGTATATTTTAAATTTCTCTTCACAGCAACAGCAAATCTAGAAATGCTCTTCACAGAATCCTTGAGTTATTTGTCTTCACAAGTCTGGCACACATTATGTCTATATGACACATTGTCCATGTCTGATATGTACTTATTTTTAAGAGAATATTTATTTGAATCTATAATCAAAAACGTTTAGTAAATAACAAAGAACACAACATATTATTAAAGAAATGTTCTATAGCAAGCCAATAGTGGTGGTCTATGCCTTTAATCTAAGCTCTCAGGATATAGAGGAAGACAATATGGTCCACATAGATTTTTTTTTTCAGGTAAGTCCAGGTTACACAACAAAACCTAGCTAAAACTATTTTAAAACTTAACTTTGGATATGAAATTTGTAATGATTCAGCACCTACATAAATGGAAAAAGGTTTTTTTAAGCATAAAGTAGAATGCAGGGTGATCTCAGCAGCCACTGTTATCAGGTAGAAAAGGATATCATTTATTGTGTATGCACTCAACTTTGGCTCCTTGGCTTCCTAAAGGAGTTGTTAGTAGAATTAATTCTCATTGACAGGGCCCCCAGGATGTTTCTCTTATGCTACAATTTTACAAAAAATTCATCCCATTACAATGCCCCCTGAAGAAAACAATGAGCCATCAGTAGATGTGATTCATGTAGTTCTTAAAATTGCTCCGCAGAATAATAAATACAGGTTTAAGGTAGTCAGAAAAAACTGTTTATTAGGGAATACATTACATGACAAGCTTAAAATCAATCTTTTTTGTAAATTTCTCCTTTGTAGGAAACAGTTAATAAAAAATTTTAACATTCTATAGTTTAATTCATCTCCCCCCCCCCTTTTTTTGAGTTCATGAGAATCCTTATGCCCATATTATATTTTTTGTATCTTTTCATTGGTTAACTTTTAATTTATTTTACATTCTGAGTTTCCTCTTTCTATCCTTCTCTTCCTATCTCTCTTCTGCCTACTCATCCACTCTTCCTCTGTTTCTGTTTAGAAAGGGTCATGCTTCTCAATAGTATCAACAAGAAATGGCATATCAAGTTGGAGTAGGACTGAGCTACTCCCTTTTAATTAAGGCTGAGCAAGACAACCCAATATGGGGAATAGGTTTTCATAAACTGTATTAAGGACTGTGGATAGGCCCCAATCTTATTGCTAGAAGTTCTACAAATAGACCAAATTACAAAACTGTCACATATTTCTTAATATGTCATGTACATATAATTCTAAAATATTTTCTAAGATATATTGGGTTGAAGAGATAGTTCAGTGGTGAAGAGCACTTGCTATTCTTCTAGAGGACCTGAGTTATTACCTGGCACCCACATATATAGCTTTCCTCCCTCTGTAACTCTAGGTTCAGGAAATTATAAATCCTTTTATGACTCCTGTGCATAACAAGGATGCTGGTAGTGTACAAAAATACATTCAGAAAAATGTACAAAATAAAGTAAATAAATTTCATTAAATAATAATAAATATCCAGTAGAAATATAGTATAAACTAAAGCATCAGAACCCCAGCTTTTATCTGGGCCTCATGGTGCATGTCCACAATACTGCTCAACAGATGAAGGAAAGAGATATTCTAGATATTTTCATTTAGGTTTTGTTACATAGTAAATTCTAAGCCATTGTATTGAAGAGCTCATATTAAAATACACATTTACAGACATATAAAAATTAGCACTTGATTACTAAAAATTCAAGCAGAAAGTATTCTGTAGAAAACATTTCTTTTAGTAGTAAATGAAAGGAACTTGAGGACTTTAGACTAATGATGTTTCTATGGATAAATAATGATAAAAGCATCTCAATCTTTATATTTCAATAACTGTGCAAACAATTAGAGTTGTGTTCTACAAGAAAGCTATAAAATTAAAAGTGGAAAAACTTTTCTGGAACCATAAGAAATTTAGAGACATTTTATAAAAGAACAGTTCTGAGAAACTTGCCATAAAATTGAAAAATTAAATGAGAAATGGATTTTGAAAACAAATAATTTAAAGAAAAATGTCATATACAGCAAAAGTACTGTGTACACATATACAGAAAAGAAATAATATACTGGGAAATGGGGAAATCTCATGGGGTAAAACAACCAATTACTGTGCTCTAAGGGTCTGAACAACAGTCACAATGTCTCTTGATCCTGGATTCTTCTTTGTATTTTCTTCTGGTATAGATAGCTGCCTTTTCTCTGTCTTCCTGTAGTCTTTCATGTCTACACATGTGTGTGCCCCTCTTTAGCACCCTTCTTGTTAAAAAGCCCATATACAGTGGCTTTTAATCCAAGCCTAACAGCTATGTATTCAAATCTGTCCAATTCTGGGACACTGAGTTTTAAAGCTCCTTCTCATAACTTTGAAAGGACATGACTCAGCCTATGACATCTTTGAATAAGGAAGAAATAAGGCACCGAAAGAAATGCCAGCGATCCTTGAGAGTTTAGAGTGTCTTCGAATGAATACTTGTTCTTCATATGCATCCAAGACACAGTTCCTCTTGGAGAATAAGGTTTATAAATTGTGAGTAGCAACACCTAATTAAATAAGAGAGAATTATAGTGTGTTTATTGACTCGACCAAAAGAGATATGTGACAATCTGTCAAAGCAAAAATTTAGAGACAAAACTACAGGTAATTCAGGAGAAATTGTTTTTGTAGGATTCTGTCAGCATATCTAGACTCAATAAAAATCCTGATGAATCCCTTAATCTGAGATTTAATAATTCTCCTTGTGAAATGGGCTCAAAGTTTTTAAAACATTATTGTATATATTATTAGAATCTGGCAATATACACAGTAAATCATATTGCTCTTGTAGTCTAAAAGTAACTCTTACTACTTTACTTATCTTTCAAAAATGATACTTATTTAAGAGATAAAAAATAATAAATGATAAGCAATTTAGTTTTATGTACACAGTTTACACAAGCACAGTTTTATTTGATGATTTATTTCTTTTTATTCAACTGGATGCAGTAAGTCAAAAAGTTAGAAACCTGATTCTATTACTGATAAGTCTTTGTAAAGAAAACTAACCAAATTTTTTCTCTTATATAACTTGATGAAGCTACTGTCCAGAATAGTGTTTTAGTAAATAGAACATTTATTACAAATACATAAATTTATATGATTTTTAAATGCCACTTTCTCTTGGGAGTGAAAGTTTACTATACAATATCAGTTGAAGATCACAAGCCATTTTGGTTTGCTCAGACAGAATTGTATCATAACCTTGTTACTGAACACGTACTGACAAAGTGGGCCAAACTACTATGAAAGTCCAAAATATGAATGTTAGGAACAAATTTACAATTTACATTAATAAGTTTTATATTTAACTGAACATACTTTTTAAAAGATTTATTTAAAGTATTTTATTTATTGAGCTATCAATGTGAAACACATCAAAACTACACTATTTCAACTAACTCCAGTCAGATTATCCACCATACAGTAAAATACCAGTGATGACAGGGCTGCAGAAAGGAGCCACTGTATACTATATAGCACTGGTGAGAAAGTAACTTAATTACAGCTCTGTAGGAATCAATATAAAGTGCCCTAGAGGCACTATAAAAGAGCTCCTGGATAATCTAACTGTACAATCCTGGGTGAATAACTGAAAAGCATAATATTATATGATAGTGGAGATACCTGCGTTTCTTGTGCTGAGTGGTTTGTCACAATAAGCCAACTTATGGACGCTGCAGATGTAACCTGATCCACTACTTATGCTTCTAGTGACAAGTCTTTCCACACATCATGAATTTTATCTTCAAAATACAAACAAAAATAAACTTTTCTTTCTCCATAATTTGTTTTACCCCCAGAAATTTAGTCATTGCAGTGATATAATTAACAAATACCGTGAATGAAAATTTGCATTTGCATTTGCATCTGGTTTGCCTGATGAATTAAGAAAAGTTTGGAAATATGGGCTACAGAGCCCTTTAAATGCTTACTTATATAGAGTAAGAAAAAAAAAAAACAAAAAACCAGAGTCATTGGAAGATCCACCATACCTTTCACACCACCTAACCTAGTCTTTACCATCCAAGAGTGTAAGAGAGACTTAATCTTTCTTACCTGTACCCTACATCTTAAACTGGCCCTCTTGCAATGCCCAAAATACTGGTGCCCAGAGGCCATAGGTTTTCTCCAGAGCTACAATGTCCCAAAAGTCATGCCTAATGTGGAATACCTGCTTTCCACTACACACAAAAACTTACAACTTCAGCACAATGAATCCAATGACTTTTCCCAGGGTCTAGATATGCTTACATTCATAAGCCTACACTCTCATTTCACACACACATGCATGTAATGAAGTTTAAAGTAAATATGCATTTTTAAAAATCTGGGTGCTTTTGTCCAAGCATTAAACAGTGATAGACAATTCATTATTAAATAACCCTTTCATGATATATCTTAGTTAATAGTCATGGCTCTTAGTTTTATATTAGAAAAAAATGTCCAATTTGATCAGAAAAGGTGTAAGAGAAGTTAAAAATTGCAGTCAAAGTGAGGGAAGAGAAAACAATTGTAGTTGTCAGAAAGAATAGTATTATTAGTATAGTAAAGTCTACACTCTGTACCAAAATAGTAGAAATGCTAAAAAGTAAGAGTTTCTGTCCTGGCCTAATCCTCAGGTCCAGACCACTTGCAGTTACTTAGTCCAATAATCACACAAAAGTTTATATTAACTAAAAATTGTTTGACTTACTGCTTAGGCTCATTATCAGATAGCTTTTACATATTAACCCATTTCTATTAATGTATATCTTACCATGTGGCTCATGGCTTACCTGTGTTCTTTACATCTTGCTTCCTTGGGTAGCAGTTATCAGTGTCTCTGTCTGACTCCATCCTTCCTCTCCTTTATCCATGCTCAGATTGCATACCTGCTTCTAAGATGTCTTGCCATAGGCCAAAACCTTTCCATTACTATACAATAGTAATTCATAGTGTACAGGAAAAATTCCATATAACTTATCTTTCAAAGGCTTTAAAAGTTGTCAAATTTAAATTTGAAAGAAATAAACAAAAAATGCCTCTGAAAAAATTCTTGTCTTGGAAACACCTACCAAAAACTCTCTAAAACCATGTTCTTCTTTGTTCAGAATTTACATGATAGTGTTTATATATGATAAGAGACAATATTCCATCTTGAGCTCCAGTAGAACTTGGAAACACCATTTGCATGGTACTGAATTCAAAAGCACAAAGGGTGTAATGTACTTGAGGTCATGAAGACTTGCATCAAGATTAACAATATGCAGACAATATCATGCCAGGAGGCACTGAAAGGCTATTCCATATGGCACATAGAAAAAGCCCAAGTTACAATGATGAAATCCAGAATGTTGGAGATGTCAGGACAAGTATACCCACTGGGAAAAGATAAAAGCTCCAATCAAGGAGCAGAGCAGAGTCATTCCAAGAGAAGGTTACATCTCTTTACATGGCTAATATGAAAAGTTAGGTCTCTCTAAAGATGTTGGAGCCTTGATGGTGCCACCAAGGTCACCAGATGCTTAACATAGACCTTTTGAATTTTCTTTTGTTTGGATTCACTCTTTATTTGACCAAACATTTTCTATCTATATGTTCACTTTTTTCAATTTCAAATTGGGAATTCTTATTTCTTTAATTATGGGAATATTAAACTTTTTGTTTTGTTTTTTGTCTTTGTATATACAAACAATGATGATGTTGTCTGAGTCTCTGTAAAGACTCAATACTTATAATTTTTAAAAATGCTAGAACTATTAACACCATAGCACCAAATACATGTTCAAATGATATGGTTGTCATGAGACCTTTAAGAGCCAGTGATAGAATGTTATAATGTAAAATAATAACTATGGGTGTCAAGTTCACAAAATATTGAATTGTGGTGTTTAATCTTTCTTTTCATTTGATCAATTTATGATTACCTAGAAAACTTACTTCTAGTTATGTCTGTAAATGAATTTTCAGAGATGCTTATCTGAGGTTGACTGTATTACATAGGAGAAACCATTGTATAGTCTGGTACCCTTTAATAAGGAATTATTTTAGACTGTAACTTTTTACTACTGTCTCCCAAAGGTCTCATGGTCATATCATCATGAGAATGCATTTAGCTGATTTCTAAGGATTCTGTAGTGTTAATAGTTTTTGCATTGTTTGAAATTCAAACTATTGTACCTTTATTAAGATAAAAATATTAAAATTGAAAAGAAAAATTAAAAAAAAGAACATTGAACAACAGCACTCATCTCTCTGGTTCATGGATATAGAAGTCCTCAATAATGCTCTACTTTTTCCACCATCATTTTCCTAGTCATGGTGGACAGTTTTCTCAAACCATGAGTACAAGTAAATTCTTTCTTCCTTATGTTCTTCTTCCACGTTTTGTTGACAATAATGGAAAAAATAACTAAGACAGACATTAAAATTAAAATGGACTATGAGGGAAGAGAAAGGGAAGAAGAGCAGGAAGGAGATGCTAAAATATGACAAAGGAATAGTTTATTTTGTACAATAAATACATGCTAATTAAAGAAGAAAAAGATCTAAATCAATATCATGATGGCATCCCTCAGATTTTTCTTTATTTGGTTACCCTCTGATATCAGCTCAGCAGCAGTGACAAAAAGCAAGATATTTTATCAGTAAAAACCAGATCCTGTAGTAGATTCATCTTTATTCAGAAATTCTAGATCATAATAGCATCTATCCTAATATTAACCATAATATTATGTTTACTTTGATACTTCTCTAAGATTTAACATAATTCTGATATGCTATTTTTAGTTGCACATGTGATATTTTATCATTGTGTTTATTTTAATTTCATCCATGATATTATCTACTTTTCAACATTTTGTTTAGTGATCTGAGAACAAATGTAGGTAATCTACATCTTATATAAATAAATTTACTTACAATAGAAAACTAATAAAAGTTAAAAATTAAGAGAACCAGAGGGGATAGATGACTCAAGAAAAGAGTATCTTTGAGAAGCATCAGGACTTAATGAGTGATCATATTTAGTCTTAACAGTCAGATATCAAGGATGAAAGCTAGAAGATCCAAGAAGCAGAGCAGCAGCCACTAAACCTTTTTACCTATAGAACTCTGAGATCAAATTGGGGCCAGATATCCTGTCTCTATTCACCTTATATTCCTGGTTCCACCTCCCTAGTGCTGGCATTAAAACCATTCACCATCACCACCAGGTTCTTTTTCTTTTTTAGATTGATTCAATCACCTTAGCCCAGTGTGGCCTTGAACTCTTAATCTTTCAGTTTCATCCACTCAAGTAGTATTAAAGGTATATGCCACCACTGACTGCCCTCTATGATTAACTAGTGGCTATCTCTGACCTATGATGTCTAGGAAAGCTTTCTTTGACAGAACATAAACAAAATATGACATGAGAACCAATACATATATAAACTAAAAAAGATTATGCATAGTGCACTAGACTTACACAGGTAGATTTGTGTCAGACTGGTCCCAGAACTGAGAGAAGGAAGAAGAAATGAAGTCTTATCCATACCAAAAAAAACTATTTGCAATTAACTCAGACTGGTTAAAAAAAAACAAAACAAAACAATTTTCTTCAATAGAATGTTACATGCTATATAGACTACACTTCAGGAAAAATTTCATACCCCAGAGTAGTTGGCCAACACAAACATCCTACACTTTTTTGGGTTTGTCTTTATTTTGTAAGCTTTTCATCTTATTTTAGTTTTCATTTTTTATTTTGCCTAACTAGTTTTTGATAAGGTTTGTAACTAAGGAAACAAGAAGAACTAGGAAGAGTAAAGAGTAAGAATTAATTACAAACACAATTTTACTATTACATTAAATAAGAATGATTTTGAAATTTCTAATATATTTTAAAATAGTGAATTTTTTCTCCTCAAAATAAATGCCTTGAAACAAATCCAACAAATTGTGTATTTGACCAATAAATTTAAGCATAAAACTATGTAAGTAAGGGAGCCAAAAGGGAATTTACCCTGAGATGTTCAAAATATATGTCTCTTTAAAAAGAAAGTTAGAAAAATTCAGCATCACACTTTCTTATAAGTAATTAACTATGGTGAAATATAATATTATCTTACAGGATATCAAGTAATTTTGTTTTCCTTTTTTATTCATGGTATGTATATGTGACTCAAAATATTCATAATTATGTCAAAATTTTGTCAAAAAGTGACAAAATTTAATTGTATATCTTCATAAGCATTTAGAAAGTCAACACAGTAAAACAAATCCAAAGAACCAAGAAATGATTTTGGTTGATATGTGTATTTTTTTTTCTGTAGTTTCACCAGGCATTACTCTTCCTCCTGAGAAGAAGGTGAGTCAGTCTTCTGTCATTATCCATCAAAATATAAGTGAAGAAGGATAAGAACAAGCATGTTGGATAGTTTTATGCGTATAAAAACAAGTCTAACAAAACAGTTCTCTGATGTTGACTCTCAGAAGATTCATTGATAAATATTGGCTCAGATGTGGGAGACTGTATTGTTTCATTGTAAATAATTATCCCACTCACTGGTTTAATAAAAAGTACTGATTGACCAAAGGCAGGCAGGAAGTGTGGGTGGGGCTACCAGACTAAGAAGACTCTTGAGAACAGGAAGCACAGAGCAGAATGCCAGAGAGAAGCCAGAAGAAGCAGAGGACAACTATGCTGCCGTAAGAAAAAGTACCCAGCCTCATGGCTGAACAAGAGACATGGGTTAGATGAAGGGTAGAGAGCTAGCAAGTTACATACCTAGGCCTTAGGTTGATCAGCCTAAAACTAATTGTAAGCATCTGTATGTCTCTGCGAGTCTGTGAGTCTGCAGGTCTGCAGGTCTGTGGGTCTGTGGATCTGTGGGCCTAAACCTTCAGGATAGGCCCAAAAGTCAGGGCGAGAAACATCCTACTATACTCAGAAAGGTGAAAGAAGAAGACAAAATATTCATTAACTGAGAGAAACATGATCAAATCATACAGAATACAGGGCACATGTTTTATGAATAAGATCAGGAGAAGAAAAGGAGAACAGTTTTAGCCAATATATTAGACATTTTTGTAAAAAATTCAAACAAATAGAATGAAAGAAATAGAGGTAAAAAGTTCTCATGTAATATAAAATTTGATGTACTGCTGAATTCATATTTTAAAACACAACCATCTATGAAGAGGGAAAAATATATAGCTATTTGTTGGAGGTACATTGGTTCTGAATTTATGAAAGTACATCAATGAACCAATTGACATATACTATTAGACGTTTTTAAATGGAATAGAATATATTGCAACCTTGGCTTGGTTATACCTTTGTTTCTTCTGTAGAAATGTAATTATTATTTTTTTCCTTTTTGAAAAAATGATTTATTTATTTTATTTTTAAAAATGACATTTTTATCTGTGTTCTATTTATCTATTTATCCCTAGATAAATAGATTTTTCCCTCCTCTCAAACTCTCCCAGTCAACTTCAGCATCTCTGTCCACATCCCCCCATCCAATCCCCAAAAGTGTAAAAAGTCCCAAGGTGGGTTAGCTCAGCACTGCACATCCATTCCAAGCAAGTCCAATGAGTGAAATGTAATTATTTTAAAAGAGGTGAGACTTTTTGAAATATAGTTTTATTTAACATTTTATTTGCTAGAGTTTGTTATTTGCATAAGTTGATTATACTATGCATTTCAGGAGCAGAGTATCATGCCCCTTTACTTTGTATGATATGTATGTATGTATTGTTACTCTTTGTAGGTTTTTTACACCATAATAACTGTTGCAAAAAGGGATCTGAAGTGAAATGATCACTGACATTTTCTTACTGGAGTTATCAGATCTCTCACATTTTATTGATATTCAAGTTGATTAGCAAAACCAGATTAGTTTAGCTTGTAAGCAACTATTCTTAAAATATGTGCTAAAATTAGTTTATTTCTTAGTTTGTACTAAATGTGTTCTATTTTATAGTGCAATTTTGCTGAAGTAGAAAATTCTTTAGTATAAAAATATTCTTTGCTTTAGAAGTGAAAAATAATTTCTGATTTCTTCTTCAGCCAAAGTTTATGGATTTAGTATTTAAATTATGCTATTATATACATATATTATATACATATTGTTCTGACATGCACCCAAGCTTTTGCTACCATACACTCATAAAATATCTCACATATTTTAGAGTGAAAGTGATAAAAGAGGAAAGGGGGAATGTAGGTATGGTCTCAGTAGATAATCTTGACTTTCCTGGAGTCTGTGTAGACCAGGTATCAAGGTGTCTTTACTCTGTCTCACTGGTAATGGCCCACAAGATTTAAAAAAAAAATCTTCCAGCACAGCATAGATATTTTCTTCTTAAAATTCTATACCGAAATATTAGAGATGGTATTCACAAATCATATTTGGTATTATAATAAAAAACTAGAGTCATATATTGGGGGAAAGGTCCAATATCAAAGAGAATGAAACAAAAGCCATAGCAACTTCTCACTCAGCCAATTTCTCAGGCCTATCTCCATAAAACTTTTACTCTAAACTTAGTTTCTTTAGCCAAAAATTAAAGTTTCAGGGGAATATGAACTCTTCTCTTCTCTCCCTCTGCCCAGATATCTCACTTCATGATTCAACTTTTCTAGAGCTAAGATTAACGGTGTGGACAACCACCTCCTGGCTATGTTGGGCCATGAACTCACAAAGATCCAACAAAGATTCCAATGGATCTCAGCTCACCAAATGATAGGATTAAAAGCAAAGCTTGAGTCACCACTACCTGAGATTCCTGACTTGATGCTGTGGGTAGTTCTGTTCTCTGATATTTAAGACTATTTTTTCATTAAATATAAGATATATCAGCACATACCCTTTTGTGTCAAAAACAAAAAGAAAGTTATAACTGATATAAGAATAACTATATACAATAGATACAATGAATATATACAATAAATACAAGCAATAATTGCATCAATAATGTCCAGACCATTAAGAATTGATATATTCAGAAAAGTAATTTCAGACCATTAAAAATTAACAAATTCAGAGAAACAACTTCATTATTTATTCTATTTTGGTGGGTCCAGAGGATTATACTTAATTCATTTTCTACTAAATGAAATTATCTTTTGATGTTTCTCAAACTTATATACATATTACCTTTTAGTGAGTTTTTTGACACGGTAACTAGAAAATATATAAATATAACTATTTAATCTTAAACTCTCTCTCTCAGAGACTCAAGAAGAAAATAATAAGTAAACAAAAATTGTAAGCAAGCAATTTATAAAAACATGTGAAAAACGACAGAAACAGATGGCTGCCTTGACAGTTCCTCTGCAGTGTTGGGGCACCCATTTTTGGCCTAAAGGCCTAGCATATCCAACAGAATTATCTGTTAAACAAGATTTTATTTTAATTTTTTTGTAAATATTTTTTTGTTGTAATGGGGTTTCTTGGTCCCAGGCCACCAAAGGCCCAGAACCAAAGACCCCTTAGCAGCCAACCAATGCTAAGGCCCCAAAAATGATTCAGATGCTTATATTAACTTCATGCTGTTTGGTTTATGGCTCAGGCATATTGCTAGCTTGCTCTTACATCTTAAATCAACCCATTTCTATTAATCTCTCTACCACATGGCCCACGGCTCATCTGTTTTCCTTACATGTTGCTTCTTTGGGCTTCAGACTCAGTCTGTCTGACTCTGCCCTGCTTCTCCTACCTATGCTCTGATTTCTCCTCTTATTTTTTTCTATACCTGTCATGGGCAAAAACATCTCCTTTATTTAAAGATTGATATTCACAGCATACAGAAAGACATTCACACATTACCTCCCCCTTTCTGTATAATCAAAAAGGAACGTTTCAATTTTAACTTAGCAAAATTACATATAACAAAATAGCTATCAAGCAAGAATACAGATATAATATCTAGTCTATTTGTATTTAGCGAAATTAAAGAAAATACTCTATCATCTTTTATCATTGTTAATCTAAATTTTAATATCCTATATACCTTTCAAATGACTAAGAAAAACTATATCTATAACTATCTAATCTTCAACTATATCAAAGACCATAGAAGGGAATATTTACCCAAGTAAACTGGAAGTGCAAGTGACTTTCAAAATCTAGAAAGGACAGAGATGACACCTATCTACTGGAACAGTCACCCAAAGTTCCTTTATAAAGTTGCGGCATCCATCTTCAGCCTATAGGTCCAGAGTCTCTTTTCATTTCAGTGAAGCAGGAAATCTGCTCTGCCTATCCTGACACAGTTCATCAGTTGCTTCTCCTCGAGTCCTGAAGAATTTCTGACAGTTTTCTCTGCAAAGCAGGAACCTGAAGGACCATCTCAGCTTGTTCTGCCAAAGCTCAGAGGTCACCTTCCTATGGAACTTGCATGTCCACTTTTAACAGCATACTGTCAAGCAGTTAATATAAGATCAGGTTCATGTCCAGTGGCTAACCAATGACACAAAGAAACTAATCTCCATATGGAGTTTCTTTGATGCCCATTTTTCTCTTGAAGTAAATTGGTGCTGCTAGGAGCAGATCTGTCTCAATGTCCAGAAAAGTCTAAGTTCTTAAAACATTTTAAATGCCATATTCTATAGGTCTTAGAAGTATTTGAAGATTACCTAACTAATTCAATTGTATCTTTGTATACCTAAAAATCTAACTAACATGCATTTCTTAATTATACATTACAATTTTAAATCAGTTACATAAACATCATTCTTAAACAGTGTAGAAAAATACATACAGCATAAGAGAATTGCCCTTAAATTTGTATCAATAAACCAAAATGTATACCAATGTAAAACATTTTGAGATTAACAGGTGAATTCCTGATTTAAGTAAATTAAATAATCTAATTCTTAAAAGATCATTCATATACCATATCCCCTTTTTCTTCTTAGAAAGAGATTAACTATAACCATTAACAATTTATAAAAAAACAAACATTTATAAACAATATTTTGTGAATATGGGCGTACTTTTCCATTACTACTTCCTGCTGATTATGGGGCTTTGAAATTCTCATGTATTCTTGAGACTGGATTATAGTCTGCAGCCCTGAAGCTGATCTGGCCATCTCTTCCCATTAGGGGTTTTCTTCAGGGGGTCTTGGTTGATGAAACCATATTTGCCTAGAAGCAATCCACAGGTTCTCATCTTCTGTGGAAACAAAAGCAGAACTCTTCCAAAGCAATAAATCCTTATACACAAATTTCAAAATCAAAACACCTTTAAAATATATATTCTTGTGTAAGTTAGTAGCCTTTGCATTTGCAATTCATTGTCTTTTTGCGGTTAGCTCATTAACAGTTAAAAGATTAAGAGAAAACACAATAACAACCAAAATCCAGATTTTGTGTCTATTTTCCATATTTAAGTGGCTTACTATATTTTTATTACTCTATTTTTTTAAAGACTTTCACTATCCTCTTTTCTTTTCTCTCTGAAGCCTATGTACCTTTTACACATTGTAACCTGTTTACAGGTTTTTCTTTTCATCTGAATCTTTTATTGTGAATTCTTAATCATCTTCCAACCATAAGAGCTTTTAAAATACTCACACTCTCTTAAAGAGTCGCACAGATTTTGCAGGTAAAGCTGAATCAGTAAGTTACTTTAAAGGGACAATGTCTCTTTTGTGGACAGCAAAACAGCGCAGACCCAAGAAAATGCTGCTACTGAGAAACCTTTTGACACTGTTTCTTCTTAATTCAAAGTAAACATAAACCTTAAATCAATAACATACTACTGAATCTTCTGTGAGATTTCAGGAACAGGCCTGGTTGCAGCTTACAC
This sequence comes from Phyllotis vaccarum, assembly GCA_033318265.1. Lineage (NCBI taxonomy): Eukaryota > Metazoa > Chordata > Mammalia > Rodentia > Cricetidae > Phyllotis > Phyllotis vaccarum. The sequence goes on along the minus strand of JARWLC010000002.1, from coordinate 118,769,443 downwards.
TGCGTGCCACCAGCCTGCTGGTGCCATTTTGGATGTGGCTGGATGTTGAGCTTTCTCTGTACAATGACCTGCTTCAGATACACAACTTGGAAGCTACTTTGGCTCAGCTTCTGATCTAAAACACTTTTTAAACTTTCTCAGGCTTTCAGTTGATATTAAGCCCATGTTGGGAAGCCATCTGTTGCAATGAGATTTCTTGGTCCCAGGGCAGCCAGAGGTCCTGACCCACAGACCTGTAGCCCCAGACACCTTAGTCGCCCACTGCTGCTCAGGCCCCCAAAATGACTCAGACACTTATATTAAATTCAGGCTGTTTGGCCTATGGCTCAGACACATTGCTAGCTTGCTCTTACATCTTAACTCAACCAATGCCATGTGGAATATCAATATTTAAATAAAGGAGCTGTTTTGGCCAATGACAGTCACCATAGAAAAAGTATGAGGGAAAAATAAGAGCATAGGTAGGAGAAGTAGGGTGGGAGTCAGACAGACTGAGGCAGATGCCCAAATGAGCAACATGTAATGAACACTGGTGAGACATGGGCCACATGGCAGCAGTTGGCGACTAAGGTGTCTGGGGCTACAGGTCTGTGGGTCTGGATCTCTGGCTGCCTTGGGACCAAGAAACCTCATTGCTCCTTTTTAAATTTAGTTTTGTCCATATTTACCACTGTTCTCCCTCCCTTCTTTCTTCCCAAGCACTCCCAGTCCTCCCTTAGCCTCTACTCCCATCCCACCAGCCATTCCCCAAGGAAGACAAGGAGTCACAATGTGGGTTAATTAAGTCTGATATATCTAGTTATGGTAGGTCCAAGTCTTAATCCCAGTATTAAGGTTGGGTTAGGTGTTCCTCTGGAGGAAATGGGCTCTGAGAAGTCTGTTCATGTACCGGAAATATAGTCTGATCCTACTGCAAGAGGTTTCACAAACTACCCACATCACCTGGCAGTCATCAATCTTATAGTATAGGAGAACAGGAAGAAGGGTCTTCTGCTTACATGCAACCAATCCTAAACTAGTTTTCTGTCCATGCTATAAATACTGGGGCATCAAAGACTAAAGGCAGTGCCTCTAGTGCTCGCTGTCTTCTATATCTCCCCGTTTTATCTAAATGAGAAAGTTTTAAGCCTAATTATTAAACTATATACAACAGAAACAATTATCAAGTACTGTCCCAGAGAGAGAAAGGACAAAAATAATAAACAAGATGAAACTGTAACTAACAAGAACAACAAAAATGAAAAATATACATTTCCAGAATAGCAAATGGCAAAAAAAGAGATTACTGTAAATCTGTCTATCTTGAATAATATAAATCTAGTTTCTAAATGCTCTTCACTAAGTTATTAGGTGGTTATAACTGTAATTATCTATTTCTAAACCTCATCAAAGACCCTAGAAAGAATATATATTACCCAAGTAAGCAGCAAGGGCAAGCAAGCAACTTCCAAAATTTAGTGAGAAAAAATAGCCACAGCTGACACCTGGATAGGCACCCAAAGCTTTTCTCCAATATTGGGGCAACTACTTTTTCTAGCTCAGGCTACATTTCTCTTTATGAAGTTTCTTCTGTTATAATGAAGTCTTTATTTATTTTGTGGCATCCATAGCTTTCTTCATCTGCAGAAACATAAGCAAATTTCCTTTCCCATTGTAACACATATACTGGCTTCTATTCTGAAGTAAACACATAAACACTTTCAATAAAGTAAATAGGCTGATTTAGCTCAGTAGATTTTTTTTTTATAGTCCAATGCCTTTCCTCAGCTGCTGTTTCTTTCTCATTGGAACTGACAAAATTTAAAGTTAATAAAAATTTACATAGTCTATATATAGAGGTCTTTGTTATACTTTTTCTGGTTATTTAACTTGTACTTTAGAGTTCAATTGTATCTTTCCATGACTGTTTATACTAGGATTTTGTGGAAAATTTGTAATGTACTTTAAAAGCAAAAACTGTTTCATTTCACAAGAGACATATGCTCCAGCACTGTCCATTTTAATTTGTATAGGTATTCCCATAATGACCATAACTTATAGCAAATGTGTGAGATTACAGAATCAGCCTAATTCAAACTCTAAGAAGTTGCCCATTGAAATCCTAAAAATATATCTATTGTATGATCTATATATTTTAATTTTCCAAATTCTGTAAAGTAAAACACATCCATCTGACAAATTTTATTTCTGTGTAAACCTTTATGATTACTTCCTGCTGGTAATGGAGTTTAGTTATAGAAAGGATAGGTAGAACATCTTTTTGCAATTTTTCTGGCATGTTGCCTGCCAAGTGATGGCAAAATTCTTTTTTAAACCTTTGCTATTAAAGTTATTTTTTCTTTTATAAAACTCTGAGGCCTCTAGTACATTTCCTATTAATAACGTATTGATCCCATCATTACCTTGTGGTAGAGGACCTGACAGATCTGTATGGAAATGGATGTGTGTTATATATGAGAAGATTTCTATTCCTGATAACTTCTTGTAACAGAGTAAATAATAAAGTCAATTCTAAAGAAACAGTATGCTGACCCCATGCCTGTAGGTTAGATAAAAGATGTAGTAGAAAAAGACTGAAATCAGAATAGATTGGGTGAGAACTTAGGTGATCCAAGAAACAATGAGCCAGCCTTGGATCAAAGTGTGGTATTTAATATATTAGAACCTATGATTAATATAACAAGAGAAAGAACTTATCAAATATTTGAGTATGAAATTGTACACATATTTATTCCTAAAAATAAAACTTTTCTGAACATTATAGTAAGGACTGTAATAGCTATTGAATCTTTCATAATGTAGAGAATAAGGATGGGGTTAATGTGTAAAGTGCTAGCAGCAGTAACTTCTATATTATAATAGTAACATGAAGTACTAATCAAAGTCAATTAAGTTACATGGACTAGTTAGCCTAATATCTATCACAAGGACCAGCCATAAGGTGTAGAGTTGAGAATAGCTTGGAAATTTGATCACATTTTTTCCTCGCTCACTCTAAATACAAGAAAGTATAAAACTTCTTGTGTGGAAATTAGACTTAGAGTGAACTGAAAATTTATTTTAAATAAGATAACACCAGGATGAGTTTAGGATTAATCTAAATTTTACTCTTAATGTAAATCAGATACTTATAGACTATATGATTTATAGAAAAGTACATACATGCTTATGCATTAATATATCTAGACTGCATCAGATGTGTGTAATTTTTGTAAAATTGTTCGTAAAAATTTTAGCTAAACTTAAAATAAATAGCCTTTTTCCTAAGTTCACATCATTTATAGAATAAAAAGAAAGCTTTCACACATCTCATGTGTCTTTGTGATTGATATGTAAAATAAAAGGTTAGCAAGAGAAATACCCCTAAATTTAATATATAATCTCAATGCAAATAAAATCTTGCTTTTTTCTGCATCTAAAACCTTAAGCCATCTGAAATAGATGGGAACACAGAGCAGATGGAGTCAGTGATTGAACTTAAAATTTAGCTTGTTGCCTATAGAAACTGTATATAATATTTGGAAAAGGTTAATTTACTCTTAATTAAAAAACATATTTCAGTGAAGACTAGGAGGCAAATCTAAAATTCACACCAAACTGGGAAGACCATTCAGACCTACTTTAAGTCTAATACTCATTTGATGTTTTGTAATAGTTTCTTCTAGGAAAGCCAATTGTTTTCCCCAGATGAAATAAACTTCATTCTCATTTTCAAAAGTTAAAAGAGAGAACCAAATGAAGTTCAGTGTAATGTATCAGAAAGTATTAGTATCTTCTTGTGAAGCATAATAAATCACACAGAAAACAAATGATATCCATTTAAAATTCCAGCATAGCATATATGAATTCAATTATTATCTTACATGTTATGGGAACAAAAGTAAAATAAACTATTGAATTAAAAATGTTGAATACAAAATTAACAATCTGCCTGTGAATAACCTTCACCACTCAGTCTTGTTTACTAGAAAATGTGATTTTAGAAACTTAAAAGTAGTTAGAAAGGAGACCAATCTTAAAGAAGCACTTAGCACTATAGCCAATCTTCCTCCATTAATAGGACAAATACAGACCTGACATACTTATAACACAGCTGCTGGATTTTGTATGTTGACAACTGGACAACTCTCTTCTGAGAGAGCAAAGGAGCTAATCTTCCATAAAATTCATTTATACATTTTTATCATCCATTAGATGATGGAAACAGGGTTTTACCTAACAGTACTGTTAGTGTTGAAATTTATACAAATAAAGGCAAATGTCTTCACTAGTTCCTAGAACCATATTGATATCATAAAATAAAAATTTCATCATTCAGAAAATAATTACAAAAATTAAAACGTATTAACTCTATAATTAGAACTGTAAAGTCTACAGCACCAGAAAAAATAGATCTCAAACTACCTTTTAATTGTCTAGAAATAAATCACGGCTGCCATGTTTCACAGAACAATGATAATAATATTTTCAAATTAAGCTCAAAACAGCATTTCCACAAATTGAGAATTTCCTGTCTGTTAGAGCACAGTCCCTCTTTTTTCATTCATTTCTTTTTCCTTTTCTCCCATCCTTCCTTCCTTCCTTCCCTCCCTCCCTCCCTCCGCTGCCTCCCTTCCTCCCTCCGCTGCCTCCCTCCTTCCCTTCCTTCCTTCCTTCCTTCCTTCCTTCCTTCCTTCCTTCCTTTTTGCCTATTTTTTTTTTCGGACCAGAGTTGGTCAAGACAGTGCAAACCAGGCTCACTGACCCTACGGTAGCAGCATTACATTAAGATAAGTTGGTGAGATGGTGCATAGAAAATCACTATGATTCTCCAGAGTCCCTGGGCTCCCATTGGCTCAGGTCAGCTGTACCAATGGTTTTCCCCATTGTGCTTCTGACCCTTCCCTTACTCCTCTAGCTGTTCCTCCCTCTTTATGACTGAACTCCAGGTTTTTGGCTAAGTGCCAGGCTGTGGGTGTCTGCATCTGCTTCCATCAGTCTCTGGACATAGGTTCTATGATGACAATTATGGTTAGTCAACAATCTGACCATCGGGAAAGATTACTTCAAGCACCCTCTTTAGCACTTCCAAAAGATTTATTTAGGACCTCCTTGTGATTCCAGTGTATATCCCTAGCCTGAATATGCCCTCTGAATGATGGTAACAGCTGTTCTAATCAAACTGTTTGTTAACCCCCTGGGTATGGATCAGGAAATTTCTTGGTCACATGTACTGGCTTTATGAAGTCCACCCCCTATGGTGGGATGCCTTACTCAACCTTGATCCAGGAAGGAGAGTATGGGTCCTGGCTCAACATGATATGTTAGACTGTGTTGACTGCTCCAAGGAGAGCATACCCTTTTTGAAGAGTGGGTGAAGGGTGAAGGAGAAAAGAGGTGGGGAAGGTAGGAGAAGAGGAGGAAAGGGGAAGAGGGGTAAGTATGTAAAAGGAATTTTATAAATAATTAAAAATAAGTAAAAACAAAAAGAACTAAATTAACATGTCCGTGTACTGATCTTCAACAAATAAAATCCCAATTATAAAAGGAAAAAACTGCTATGATGATAAAAGGGAAGAATCTCCCACACATTTTCCATTGACAAGATATATAATCTCCAAACCAGCCTCTGGGTTCATTGGTGGAATAAAAAGGAGAAAACTACCTGAGCACTAGGATTCACCCCTCTGTGCCTTCTGATTACAGACACAATGAAATTAGTTTCCTCATATTGATGTCATCATGTCTTCCTCTGCCATAAGTGACCATAGCCTCTCAAATTCTGAGACAAAATTAATTGTCCCCAAAAGAAAAGAAAGTTCTGATCACTTATTGGTAATAAAAATTACCATAAATATTTCCAAGTTAGTTACTTGTATGCTGTTCTAAATTTTGCTGATTACTATCCCTTGAATAGGTATTTTTCCTCCAAAGCTAGTTATATGTGTGATATGATTATATGTACTTGACTCATCCTTCTTAAGAAGGTCATATATATACATATAAACCTTAACAAATCAAATCATTCTACAATGCAAATGATAACTGATGATATATATTTCCTCCCTTTTAAGATTCTAATTCTTTTCCTTCTCCTTTTTCTAAACAGACACTTTATGTTTCATAGTTCTAATACTGAAAATTACTTTTAGAAGCACAAATAAAACCATAATTATAATTTATTTACATCAGATAATTTTAGGAAAAATATGTCTTAAGTAATAAAAATCAAATGTAAATTTCATGGTTTTATACTCTACCTATTAATGGTTTGTTATTTTAAAGATTTATTATTATTTTATGTGTATTTGTAAATGTATGTCACAGTTGTGCAGGTGACACAGAACAGTGCACAGGTTGTTGAGGAGCTACTTAGAGACAATTGTGACATACTTGGGTGTTATGAATTGAAATTGTATTTTCTGGAAGAGCAGAAAGTCATAACCACTGAGGTAACTCTATTCCTAAATGGGTTTTTAAACAAAGTCCTAATTGTATATTGAATATGTGATCTTAAATATTTACCTATATTAATATTTGTTTTTCTTATTTCTTCAATGTTTGATTTTAAAAGTAAATAAAATATAAATCAATTCCATAGACCAGTCATTGAGTTTCTATTAGAATATGAAGTATTATTTACCTTAGATCCATTGTATATCAGCAACACAACTCCCTGACAAAAAAATAAAAAGAATCTTAGTTTTGATAGTTTTGATGACTTTAAATTAAGAAATTATCATTATTATTAAGTAAAAATTACTATTTTAACATTCTTCCTCAAATTTTCCATTAACCTGTTTCAAGCAGCAATTTTGATAACTTGTGTCATTCAGTCGACATAGTACAAGAATAGGTAAAATTGAATTCTAGTTAATATAAGCATCATAGACATAGGAATCAGCTCAAGTTCTATCATACTTTCCTTCCTCCATATAAAGTGACCAGTTGTAAAGTTAATTTAGAACATTTCAGTGCATTATTAGCTGTAAAGAAGCCAAACTCTGACAGTTTTTCTAAATCCAGGAATGTTAACTATGCTATCCAAAATAAATGCTAAGACATCCGCATTTCTATCTATTCTACAGCTAGGTAAGTGGTTGTTTTCTTACTTTACCGATTTTTTTCCCCAAAATAAGGAATTATACGTTTTAATAAAAAACAGAAAAAGTAATAACTAAACTATTTTTTGGTCATATATAAATTAGTTGAATGGAAATGTCACAATTCTTTACAAGGAACTACAAATTACAGTACTGACATATGCAGGCACTTAGCATGAAGTAAATCTGGTAGGCTGTATATTTTCTGAATCAGTTGTTTATTTGTGATTCCTATGTGTTAGAGACTAAGTCCTTATTTGATACCTGTGTGTGTGAGGGATAATGATGATGAAAGTTCAAAAAAATTGATTTTATGTCATGAATGTTTTGCTTTTAAGTATATTGTGTCTAAGGTACATCAATATATCTATTGTGAAACCTTTACACTGAAGTAAAAGTTTTTATTTTCAAATGATAATTTTGCTGCAAATAAAGACTTTGGTATTTAAAGAGTTTGTGCATTTAAACAAGTATTTTTATGTGCTTTATTCCATAAAAGAATAACATTTACAATTTATTGTACTTTTTCTGTAATAATACTTTAACATTTTAGTTTTTTCTCTCAAATATTAATGCAGATACTTTGTATCCATTAAAAAATATGCTTCCCATACTGCCCAGCTATTGATTGTAGACTGTGGCATCAAGATAAATTGGTGATAAATGAGGAAATAGACAAGACTTAAGTCACTTCTAAGCAGAGCAGAGGTTTGGTTAAAATTTTGTATACACATTAATGAATGTTATTAATGTGTTATAGCGTTATTCCATACAATTCAGAAATGAGATTGTCAGAACAGAGAAAAAGGACAGGCCCTATAGTGATCTACTTCAAAGACCCTGTAATGATCTACTTACTTTTCTAAGAACTACATTCTAATAGCCCATGCTGAAAACTTATCAATGGATTCATTTCTTAATTAAGGTAAATCTCTATTGATTGAGCCATCTTTTGTTAGCTGAACCATCTGAGAACCAAAGTTTTAGCATCTTAGACTTGAGGTGTGAATGTAGTTCACTTTCAAGCCATAACAAACAAATGGCATGCCCTCATGACTTCCACTGAAAGTCAGTTCTCACTGTTAGCTATGAAGAGGGTAGAAACTACCTGATAAAGGTGGCTCTGGTCTGTGGAAAGTGATGAGGATTAGATAACATCAAAGTGGAAACTTCTTGTTAGCTTGTTTGAAAACTTATAACTTCCTTAGGAGAGACAGAGATGTGTGAAATACACACAATATATATATTAACTTCCACTTAACATCCGATTTCCACTCTGCAAATAAACCATAAACAATGCCAATAGACATTTTCTCCCTTATCCCTGGAAAGCTATGAGACCATGAGTCAAACCAATTTCTTGTTTTGTTTGTTTGTTTGTTTGTTTGTTTTTTTGTTTTGCAAAAACTATACTGATATAATAATCCAAATTTGACTAGCTACCTAGTATTTCTCGGGTCCTAATTTAAATCTTATGCTTTTGCTGATCCTTCCTCTGAAAAACATTGCTGCTGTGATCCTTAATATATAATTATACAAAAGAATATCAATGAGAAACCATAATATTGTATGAAACAAAATTTAAGTTGTAAGTATTAGGCATAAACTTTTTGCTATAGTGATTACATGAGAGTCAAGAAGGTTAAATGTGATTTATTATGAAGTTTGGAAAACTATTAAAAAAACCAAGACGTAGAAATCAGAGACTACATGCATAAATCAACCGAATCAAGCAATACTAGGATATTCCATGGCCCACCTATCTTGTAACTTTATTTTTATTTAAAATTTTCTTTGTATGCAGCATTCTTCCATTTCAATAAGTGCTCCTCTAGGAATTCCATTCATTATTCAAATTCTAACACATCAGTCAATTACCGAATGTGGTTTTTTTACTTGAAGAATTGATGTATTAAGCTTATTAATTTCTCTAGTAAATAATTAACCATAGTTTCATGGGTGAGGGAAATTCAATGGAAACTTATTGATATTTTATTAGATGGAATTAAACACAGGCATGCATGGGCTGAGTAACAGACCCCCCTCAATATTATTTAAGCTCTTTTATTTTGTCTGAAATTGGTCTTTATGCAATGAGTAAGGAGAATTGTGAAGGATGAAAGATATTAATATATTTTAAATCAGTCATATAAACTTCAGAAAAAAAGAGCAACCACCAATAAATGCTACCAAGGAGAAAGTTTACTAATTTTGCTGTGTCCTACTGATCATCTAGTCTAATATATGATGCACAATCTTGGGTTGTATTCCTACTCTTCTATCCAGAATGATCAAGAGAAGGTATAACTGAAACTTTCAGGGCCACAACCCCAAAGAGATTTCATCAGAAAGTGAGAAAGGTACTGTAGACAACCAAAGGAAAAGAGCCTGTCATAGTGACCCAGAGCATGGTAACAAGAGAGGAGTCTTTTTTATATTAGTTGTGCATAATATATTAGTGTCTAATATTTTCTTAATTTAAAATATGTCATTGAAAAGACAAAAAATAGTTTACATAAACACTTGACATGGTAACTTTGATTCAATATATTGTTAAGGATACCATGTCACCATCTTCTTTCTCTGTTTGATGTCTGATAACCATATTGGGATGTTTTCCATTCCAATAAATATGTAACACAAATGTGTAATTTTTCATTGCATTACATGTTGCTCAAGGAAGACCTGGAGCCATATATTTCTAATCTTACTGTCCCCAACATCTATCATGATGCCCTGGACAAATGATTCATTTAATACATGACTCTCCTTTGTCCTTCATTTGATAACATCAAACACACTCCTTTTACCCCCCAGAAAAAAAAAGTCCATATATTGGGAGCAGACTCCTGCCTTTCTCCAAGGAAATATAAGGCAATGTTTCCACATAGTAGGGACATAAAATACTTGAATGAGTCTGTTTTCAGTTACCCCTTGTAGGTAACTAGGTATACGTTCTTTCCCACTTTTGGCTCATTAGAATCTGACTCATCAAAGGCTTTGTCAAATCAGAAACCTTTTTGTATAACTATTTGTTCTGTGTCCTACAGATACAATAACATGTCCTTTAAAATAAGAGGTGACTTTATGTTAAGATTATTGCAAACACAGTCATTAAAACTGAAATATGGTTATTGTAAGTTTATATTTTATAACTTTTTTTCTAGTTTCAAATTTCTAAAATCTCCTCCTTTCCATTCCTGCAACTATAAACATGCTAACGCTCTAATTTTGATTTATTTAAAGGGGGGGGGAGAGGGTGAAGAGTTCACACTGTCATTTTTATATGCCACAAATAAAATAACTCTGCCTCTTTTTCGGCACATGTCAAGGTATGAAAGCCTCTCAGATTCCTGACAGAACTGTCATTGTTTACCATCAGCGCTGTCATATTTGTGAGGCTCTTCACTCCCATGCAGCAGTAGTTGGCACCTTGCCTGGAGCTGACTGCAGATGGTAAGTCTTCCCTGTCTCTTGTCCCGAGATAATTCCTGAGGAAAGTGTGCACCCTAGTGTTAAAAATGGCTTTACTGCTGGACTTCTCTGGCCTGTCAGAAGCAGTTATCTACAACTCTGACTGCTTTACACTTTGTTCAGATTTTGTGTGTGTCTTCAGCAATCTAAGGCTGGTGCTACAACTGAGATATCCCAGGTGTGCAAAGGCACCAAATAACACATTCTAAGGCTCACCTAGATGACAAATTGCTTGGTCTTCAAGTAGACTGGTATCTTTATGAAACTATTAATTCTACTTAAGGCCCAGCAGCATGAACCCATTATGTTTTTTATCCAAATCCTTTAAAAATATATGCACAGAAGAGAGGCAAAAGTTTAATTTCTTTATTATTTTATTCAAATAAAAATCAATGCTTTTGTTACATTTCAGTTTTTGCTACATTTATCTAAAAAGGGAGAGATAAATGATTAATATGTTATTTATTAAAAGGGGAAAATCAAAATGAACAATTCTCTCTTTTAAACTAACTGCTTCATAACTAAATGTATTTTCAAAGAAAGATTGTATTTTATTAGAAGAGCCATATGAAATGTCTTCCAATGATAAAATTTTATTTCATTTTTCTTTGTTAGAAAAAATAATGCCTGATCTTTGAGATACTTTTCTAAAAAGTAGAGCTACTTATTCAACTTTGTAAGCCCTATATATGCAATGTATTTACAGTGCGAAGTTTCAGTTAAGCACTTCTAAACTTTTCTTATACATTTGAATATCTTCACATTAAACAGACAAAATAAAAATTCCAAAGAGATTTAAGGAAAATTATTGGAAAAATGCAATCGTGAGTGGTCAATCATTAAGAAGTCACTGTAATTAGAGTCAGTATTGAAAAAGTACTATATCAAGTTTCTTGAGTCAAAACACACACTTTACCATACAGTATGTGTAGTATCATCAAGAATGCTAAATGTTTTAAATAAAAATGTGTAAATGTATTAAAATAAGAATAAAAATGAAACAAGTAAAATTTTCTTATTATTACAACCAATCCTGATTTACTTTTTTCTTCTTTTCCTTCTTAATTTTAACTTTTGTTTGTTTTATAAACAAATGAATGCTTATTATTTATTTATTGACAAAATATAATAAGGGAAGAATCAGATCAATTCTGGACAAGCAGGCACACTTGAAGAAAAAAAAAAATGAGTCCCAATATCAGGCACAAGAATCAGACCTATTTATTTACACATTCAGAAGTCCAATTTAAATACTAAAGTGAAAGTTATTATATATGCAGAGGACCTAGTATAAACCTGTTTAGGTCATCTGCTTGCTTCAGTCTCTGATGAGTTCAGATGAGTTTAACTTAGTTGATGCAGAGAGACATATTTTTGGTTCTTACAGTCTTTTACCTGCTCTCACATGGACTTAACCTGAACTCTGAAGGGATGTAATTGATGGAGATATCTCCTTTAGAGATGTATATTCTATCCATCTGGATAAAGGTCCCTGAATATGTTCCTATCTGCTGTAGAAGGAAACTTCTCTAAAAATGACCGAATAAAGAAGGTATTGATCTATGAAAATAGCAGAGCATTATAAGGAGACATTTAATTGCTACTGTAGTTATTTAAACAATTTTTGTTAGTTTTATGCTAGTTTTCTAGGTTATCTAGTCTCTGGTCCTTGGTCACTTAATCGGAATAGGGTAAGTGTTTTGTCTCATGGGTTAGGCCTTAAGACAAATTAGACATTGGTTGTCTGTTCCCATAAGTTCTGTGCCACCATTGCTCTCACATATCTTGCATGAAGAGGTCAAAGGTCCTGTGGCTTGCTTGGTATATATGTTTCTCGTTGGTAGCATTCAAAGTATCTTCCCACACCAAACACACTAGAATGTAAGGATGAAGGCTCAATATAGGCACCAGCTTTACTTCCATGTCAGTTTATGTAGAGTAATCTATTGTCTAAAAGAAAACTGACTTGTTTAATGACTGCCATGACCTTCTTGACCAATAAAATTGAATGCAGCCAAATCTCACTACTGGAAGCCTTCTTTGGGGTCAAGAGATAGCCAGCTGAAATTTCATATTCTACATTATTAGGAGACCACATTGGGATCACCTTCATATATATTGGGAGGTTTCTACTGTACTATATTTCTATATCACTTCTCAAATGCTCCTCAATCCCAAATTCCTATTACCATATTCTCTTCCTCAATCTCATTCCTCCTCTTCCTCCCCAACTGATTCTCTCATTTCTGTCCCCATAACCTTACAGTCTACCCATAAAATTTATTCTGTTACTCTTCTCATTGAAATTCATGTGTCTCCCTTAGTCTCTGCCTCTTTATGGAATATCTCTTGTTCTATTGATTGTTATCATTTATATAATGCTTGATATTTACATATAAGTTAATGCTAAGCAAATTTATATTGCTGTATTGTGTTAATTCATGTAGGATGATTTTTTTAATTTCCATTCATTTGCTTGAAAACTTCATGACGTCATTTTTGTATTTTGTTTTGTTTTGTTTTGATTTAAGCACTGAGTATATCCTTCATTTTGAACCACATTTTTATTCTCCACTCATTTCTTGAAGGACATCTAAGTTGTTTCTAGTTTCAGGCTATTATGAATAAAGCCATAATAAATATAGTTGAACACATATCCTTTTGGAAAGGGGAATGTTCCTTGGGTATATGCCAAAGAGTTATATAGCTAGGTCCTGAGGTAGATCAATTTCCAATTTTAGAGCAACTTTCACATTGATTTCCATAGTAGCTATACAAATTTGTATTCACATCAGCAATTCAGTAGTGTTGCTTTTGTTATGCATCCTTGACAGCATGAGCTGTCACTTTTGTTATTGATCTTAGCCATTCATGGATGTGATAAAGTGATTGTGTGAAACAAGGTGTTTGTTTGGACAACATGGTTGGATAGAAATGGAGAATCTACTATTAAATTAAAAATGTGGTGGCCATTGACTCCTAAAGAAGAACATAGTAAAGTTTGAGCTGTTGTTTTACTCCCACCAGCAAGTAATGAGTGTTTTTCTTATTCCATATCGTTGCCAACATGAGCTGTCATTAAAGTTATTAATCTTAGCTATTATTACATATATAAGATGGAATTTCAAAACAGTTTTGATTTGCAATTCCCTGATGGTTAAAGATGTTGTATATATACTTTATATATACTTTATATATATATATATATATATATATATATATATACCATATATGTGTGTGTGTGTGTGTGTGTGTGTGTGTGTGTGTGTGTGTGTCAAGGCATCTGAGTTTTGTCTATTGAGAATTGTTTGTTTATATCTGTACCCCAGTGATATATGGATTTATGTTCGGAACTTCAATCATATTCTCATTGATCAGTATGTCTGTTGATCATTGAGAAGCCACTGTAATAAGTGTCAGTAGTTCATAACTACTATATTTTCTCAAAATACACTTTTACAGTGCTTGTAGTATCATAAAAATATTTAATATTTTAGATAACAAAACACTAAAATTTATTAAAGTAAGAGTAATACCGAATTAAGTAAAATTTTGACTCCTTACAGCCAATTATGTTTTCTGAAATCTCCAGAGAAAGATGTGATGAAATAAATTAATGCAGAAACATGATATTTAACAGAGCAAAAAGAGAAAAATCGAGGATGTTAGGTTACTCAAATAACTCAATTTATTGTTTTTAAGTATACATTATTATAAAAATTCTAAATAACTAACATTACACAGAAAATTTGGTTATTACCAAAAAATGTAAAAAATTCATCCTTGTAGGTATAAATTCCCTTATCTTAAGAACTATGTGAAATTGTCAAGACCCCAGAGCAACCTTTTCATTATACAATTGTGTTCTCACATGTCAAACCAAATTAACTTACTATAATTACTAGAATTCAGTATAAGGTGTGTTTTACATTTAATCATTGTTAGATATTCATTTTGGTGAAAGAAAGTATTTAGTCAAAATGTACCAATTAAAGGTACACAGTTCTAATTTTTAAAAGGAGGCAAAATATATTACCAGTATCTAATATCCATTCTTTGCTCAAATTTGGTGACCATAGTTCAACATGTTGATTTTTGGAGAGTGAATGATATTGTTGTGTTTAACTGTTTAAGTATTTGTTGTTCATTCATATCAAGCTTCATCTTCTTTTTCTGCCAATCAAGATAAGTAGATTCTAAAGATCTGGTTTCCAGTTCTGCACTTATAGCACTTATAACAAACAATGCAATATAAAAACATAAAATTTGAGCATTATAATTTATACTTAATGGGATTTAATATTGCTATCTCAATTATAATGCATGAGGCTTGGAATACTGGAGAGATATATTTTACTATATATTTAAAAATTCTGAAAGACATTAGATCCCATTGTAGTTGTTTATTTGAAACAGAAAATTATAAAATCTAAACTAAATAATATAGTCTTGGAGGTTAAAATGGCCATTTTTACTTGGTTACAGATAATCATATCAGCCACTATGGTAAGACTTCTTGAAGTATTTACCAATTGTCTTCTTTGTGCTGGAGACTATTGAATCACAACTTCTACCAGGATCAGCTCTCCTTTCTAAACCTATACTACAGAGAAAAAACAGCCTGTAAATCAATGAGTATATCAGAGTGAGGGGAAAGATTTACTGTTGTTCTGACACCTCCAATTCCACTAACCGTGGGAAAAGGTTGAAGGTGGAAACAAGAAAAAAAGTATTGTTACTGTAAGAGAAATAACATCATCCCACCAGTAGAAGGCCCACTTCTTCATGCTGGAATGTAAAGTATTTACATTTTTTAATATAAATATATAATTTTTGCAAGTGGGACCAGAAAACTTTTCACACAAGTATTTTCCTCTTTTGATATGGAGAATTTTATATATGCAGCAAAGACTTAAAATCTTATTCTAAGTAAATTAGTCTCTTAACTATGAGAACTAATTTTAGTCTGACAGCCTTCATAAATTCTAGGAAAAGTTAAATTACATAATTAAATAGTTAAAGGAAATCAGATTTTCTGTTTACTGCTTTCAACTTCATTTTCAAAATGTACATTATTTGATTTTCAGGTTTATAACCTTTAAAAAATATAATGTATGGTTGTAGTAAGAAGTTTCTGGCTAGGACTTTCGGGCCTAACCTCAAGGTTTAGACACAGTCCTGCAGACCCTCAGAGACACACAGATGCTTACAATAGTTTTAGGCTGATAGACCTAAGGCCCAGGCATATCACTTGCTAACTCTTTACCCTTACTCTAACCCATGACTCTTATCCTGTTCAGCCATGCAGCTCAGTACCTTTTCTCAGAGCAGCATAGCTGTCCTTTGCTTCTTCCAGCTTCTCTCTGGCATTCTGCCTGTTCCCAGAGTTCTCCTAGTCTGGTAGCCCCATCCACACTTCCTATCTGCCTTTGGCCAATCAGCACTTTTTATTAAACTCATAGTCAGGGACAATTATTTACAATGGAACAACCTACTTTCCTATATACGGTGATATATTGTGTATCAAACACAGAATGCCTGACATTTAGAGAACATAGCCAGCCACAGAGTTAGCTATGGAAGTCAGGCATTAGTGGCGCACATCTTTCCTCCCAGCACTTGGGAACAATTGCCTTTAATCCCAAAATTAGGAAGGTTCAAACAGAAGGAGATAGAGCTGAGCAAAGAAAGGTATATAAGGCTGGAGGTGGCATGAGTTCAGCCCTTTCATTTCACCCTGTATTTCTTTTGTTTCCCCTATTCAGTCTAAGAAATTCTGTAGACAGGATCTTCCTCATTCAGCTGAGGAAATGGCAATATGAGAAGTTGCTGTCACTTGTTACTCTGTCTCTCTTATTTTTAAGAATTTGTCCCAATATCTGGCTCTGTGTTTTTATTATAAGATCAATTATTATTTGTGCAACAGTAGTCAAACCAATATTTTAGTTTGCATTGAGTATCCACAATTGAACATGAAAATAACATATAATGTCCTTTACACCTCTTCACAATATTTCAAGTTACTTGCATTGTAATTTAGCTACGAATATTAATTTCTATTAAAATCTGCAGAGTAATGTCCAAATTTCATATGTTATTCTCTATCATATCCATATGTTACCAAGGGAGATTTCTGTCCAAATTGAGACTGAAACTGATTAAACATTTCCTGTTGGGGAAAGATAAAACAGCTCCCATAATAGACAATTGTCCTTGCCTGCTGGCAAAGGTCAATTGGCCCCAGCTGTGAGGAAGATTCAGGGTGCAGATTATGAACAAGGCTGAACATGTCAGTTTATAAATTTGAGATGATATAAAACATGGAAGAATAAGTAATATAGCAGTTGATAACAAAATTGAGATTCAGATTACCTGAAAATATTTGAATTCTGGAAGAATACCAATACAAATGAAATTTAATAAAGTTGAATTTCAAAGTACTCTTTGGATTTAAATTGAAAATAAAATAAATGCAAATCAATGAACAAGACAGAGAACAACTCATGTTTACCACAACTGACTTGATTATAACTCAATAATCACCAGCAATACTAAGAGGATGCTGAAAGCAAAAGCATATGCCATATTAATAAAAGCGAAATATGCAGAATAGTGAAATATATAGCTTCTTGAAAGGTTTAGTATGAATATCTGAAATACTAATCTTGATATATGAGCAGGAAGTATAAAGACATAAATAGCATTTTATAAAAAATTTGATGAAAGGACTAAATGTTAACAGAAAGCGATAGTTTATGAAAACATGAAGATATACCAAGAATGTTGTATATCTGTTTCTTTGGAATAAATGCCATCATCACTGTCCAGAGTTAAAGTAACTGTGATCACCCATTTGAAATCCTTAAGACCTCAGACCTCAGACCTACTATCATTGAGGGATATGGTTGCCTCATAAGGCTTGTGAGACTTACAGGACTCAGATCACAGAGCTCAGAATCCTTCATGAGATTCTCACCAGACCCTTCTTCTTGTAGACTTACATAGGAGGTTAAAATTTTATTGGAAGGGGAACTTTGTGGCTGTGAGTTTACCCATAAGTTTCTAAGAGATACTTTTTAATGGGTGATGTGGGACTCCTCAAGTGTATAGTTTCCCATAAGTTGCCAACTGTATTTCTTGGTGATGTGACTGATGTTGAATCACCCATGTGTAAGTAACCTCAGTAAATTCAGAGCTGTCACTGAGTTAGACTTTCATTTAGTTTATTATTACCTTAACTAGGTGAATAATCTCCTGATATAAATCATAAATAAATAATTTAAAGAATGGAACTACAAACAAGTAATAAAACAGGATACAAAGTTAAGACATTTTTGAGATCCAATAATAATTAAAACACAAATAAATAATCATACCACATACAACAATGAAAAATGCATAGACTTCCAAAGGTAATGGCTTGCCAATGATAGAAAGTACAAGGAATCAGTTGAAATAATCTCTCAGGTGTTTAGTGGTTATTCTAATTCCTCTTATATTGTTTCTATTATTGTTGTGTACTTCATAGATATTTCAGGTTTCATTGAATGTTGGTTCAAAAATGATCTGTTTCTCTTTATATTTTTCCAGTTAACACACACACGCACACACACACACTCTAGAGGTATCATGGCATATATATGGATGTTAAGAAACAATTTGTAGGAGGCAGGTATGTTTTCTTCTTCTACCTCATGAGTCCTAAACATCAAAGTCAGGTCACTAGGCTGTGAGTCTATTGTTTAATGTTCTACAATTTTGTAATAGTTTTGGGAAGGTTATCAAAAATACAGAATATAAGTGCCCTTCCAGTACATATTTTTAAGAAAAGAAAATTCCAGAATAGCTAAGGCTAATTAATTTGAAGCCTAGTAATATTTAATATAAAATAAGAGATATAGGAAGGGTTTTTTTTTTTATTTATGTCTAAGCAGTTGTATTAACCTCATTTAGACATTTTCTAGATTTTCTTTTTTCATTAAGAATCATAAGAAAGTGAGATTATTAAAGTTTTGGACTGATATTGATCTTAACTCATGAATCAATTTTTATTAATACTTTGCCTATGGTGTTTTCACAAAATGTGCTTGCTTTTTTCCATTTCCAGTATTCTGTGAAAACATTTTACTGCATTTGAGAACAAAGGACACTAGGCAAGAAGCTAGGCAGATAGATTAGTAGGTGATAGAGTTGATTTATAATGATAAGGACATGTGTTTAATTTCCAAGAACTCATTTAAAAACTGGAAATGGATTTTTTGGAAGGTTTTATAATCCCAGTGTTTTTATTCCATTGTAAAAGGCAAAGACATAATTCCTGAAAGCTTATGTGTCAACTGTCCTGTTATACACAGATGTAAACAACAAGAAAATATGTCTCTAACATTAGTCAGTAAGGACAGAAACTCAAGCCTGCCATCTGACTGCCACACACAGAAGATGGCAAACAGGTATGTGTGTGTTCACATAAATAAACAAACAGACACATATACAGATACTCATAAATGTTTAAAGTTACTGGGTGAATATGCCCTGAGATAAAATATCCTAATTATTCTTGGTAAAATGCCCCAAGACTAATAGATAAACAGTATGTTGATACATACAGGGTAAAATACTTTAACAGTTTTTACTGTCAATATCCAATTGTATCTACAAGGATTAGACCATTGCAGGGTTGATCCTAACAGACCATGAGTTTGTCTCAAACCACTAATGGGTGTGTCTTAAGATATATATATTTTGGACATTATGCAATTGCCTCAGGTGAAAAGGCTGACATGTGCATAATTTATGAACTGATTACCATGCACCCTAAATCCATGTCTGTAGCCTCCAGGTTACCTGGCTGTTATGTTATTTGAGCCTTATTTAAATGTTCCAACGAACTCTTCCCTGGGATTTATTTCACCATTATACATAAAATATGCTCAATGAAATAAATGAAGTAAAAAATAGCATTTTAAAGGGAATAAATAATAGTACAATGTTTAAAATTCAGAGTAAGAAAGTCTATATAATTTTCTTCATGGGAGATAAAATATGTTATGCAAGTGAGAAATCTTTTCTGGTGGCCTGTTGGAAACATGTCAGAAAAGTAAGTAATTTAGTTTAAGATTTCTTTTTCTAAATAAAG
Source organism: Phyllotis vaccarum (assembly GCA_033318265.1). NCBI lineage: Eukaryota > Metazoa > Chordata > Mammalia > Rodentia > Cricetidae > Phyllotis > Phyllotis vaccarum. Next base: position 118,749,751 of record JARWLC010000002.1, on the reverse strand, counting down.
TAATTAATTACTACTAGTAAAAGAGTATAGTGGTTAATCGGAGTATATTAAGAAATAAGCATATCTGGATTTATAACATTACCAAAAACTTTGTTTTTTTGAAGACTTGATAACTCAACTTGAACTCAATATTTAAAACAGAAAGATTTTATTCTCCTTTCCTCTTTTGTCAAAAGTCATTCAAATATAACTTAGGACTTCACTGATGGTCTAGATTCCATTGTGTTAGGAACATGATAGCGGACAAATTTTATTCCTTTCTACACTTAAGTTCAGTAAGAGCCTGGGGAAACCCAGAAAAGCAGTAGCTTTTCTCCAAAGTCTACTCTTGTTGGTGTCAAAAACCTTTCTCTATGAGCCCAAAACTGCTAAAAATTCTTTAATGACATAAAGAGAAGTTGTATAAAATGAAAATTAGAAATTGTGGTTGACAGATGAATTTATAACTGCTATAATGTGTAATAAAATGAATTAGAATATATTGAGATTTCTGTTTTGTTTATTTGTTCTAATTTTGTTATTATTTTCTAAGGTTTCTCACTTTATTTGACATATTGACATATCTGACTGTTTAGAGTATGTTCATTAACACAGCTAAGAGGAGAATTGCTTTAAAGAAAGGGTACAGATACTTACAATAGATTTTCTGTTTTGTTTGTAGTTAGATAACTCCTTTAAACTTTTTTTTTTTGCTTAGAATACAATAAAATAAGTTTCCCTGCAATACTTTCATACATATGAACTTTACTTATTTCTTTATTGTTTGCTCACTTGCTTTGTTTTGAAACAAGGTCGCACTAAGTATAACAATGTGTGTTGAAGTCACAGGTATATTTGCTTCTTCCTTCTGTTCAGTACAGCACCAGGATGAACTTTGTTATCTCACCTTCTCTTCCCCCTTAGTTATTTTTATCCTCATGACAACTACTCATTATATTTACCTCCTCTCTCTCTCTCTTTCTCTCTCTCTCTCTCTCTAAATATATCAAGAAAAGTTTTATGAGAAATAATTGTAATTTACTTTCCTACATTGTGTAAGTTTCCCTTTCTCCATTTATGCCTTTAAAAACACTTCAGTTTATTTGACAATATCAATTTGTCCAGGCAACATGATGTTCATTTTCTCAGACTTGCTAAATACTACTGAAATTTATGTGGCCCAGGTTTCTCTAATGGAATATGATAGTGGACCACTAAGGGGAAAAGGTAAGCATTTTAAAAAAGATGAAGGTATTTCAGGGATCCTTGTTATTAATGAAAGCAATAATTCTTAAGAAACAGAAATACATATACTGATTTAAGCCAGGACAATTTCTCTGGTATATATCCAAACATAATTTGTTTCTGAAAACATATAAGGTATGTAAAATAAAAAAAAATACCTTCAATATGGGTTGTTATACAAAATACCATGGATACCTGGCTCAAACAGTAAAATTTATTTTCTCATTATTACAGCTGCTAGAAGTCAAAGGTCATGATGAGGGCTCTTTATTCATCTTTTATCTGACTATCATCCTTTTGCTTACAGGCTGCTGTTGCCATGCTATATGCTCATTGGCCTACTTGTTTACTTGAACAAAGATGTCCAATTTCTCTTCTGGAATAAGACACAGTTGCATGAAGATGCTTCACTTTCAAGAACTTGTTTAACTAATTTCCTCCCCATGAACCCACATGCAAGTCCTATAGCATCATAGCCATGGTTACAGCACTTTTTTTGTAGATGTCAGAACAAAATACTCCTACTGAAAAATAAGCTAAATCATTATAGAGCCCAAAGTCAAATTCCTCAAGACATATCAATGAGTAAAATTTCTCTGATATTTTTTCATAGTCCATTATTTCTTTTAGTCACAATCAAGCACATGATTTACTAGCTCTAGTTCATTGAACATCTAATTGATATCACAAATTTCTTCTTTTGTCTGACTAATAGTCCCCAACTCTGACTCATTTATACTTATGTTTATAGACTCTCAGCCAAATCAGTATCTCAGGCTTGGTTTTTGTTTTTGTTTTTTTTTTTTTTTCATGATTTTTCTAAGGAGGAACAAATACATAAGCAGAATTAGGCACATCAACCATTGTAAAGCTCTAAACAGTATGCTATGCAAAACAAACTTAAGTTCTTTCATGGAATTGTGTGAGGAAATAACGACAAAGTCCACAGTTACATTTTTGGACACTAGAAGAAGAAGTGAATGTCTTGTGTTATCATCATTCTGAGGATCCCACAAGTAGACCAAGATACACAACTCTCACATATGTAGAGGGCCCAGGTCAGTCCCATCCAGGCTTTCTGGCTGTGCTTCATGCTCTGTGAACTCCTTTTATCCCAGTTAGTTCTTTTGTATGGGCTTTTTTCTGATGTTCTTGACCCCTCCGGCTCTTACTACCTTTCTTCCCTCTTTTCAACAGGATTTCTTGAGCTTGGCCCAATGCTAAGCTGTGGGTCTTTGCATCTTTTTCTATCAGTCACTGGATGAAGACTCTCTAGTGACACTTGGAATAGTCCCAATTTATGAGTATATTAGACAATCCCTAGGTATAATTATGTTGACACATTTTAAAAAAAAATATGTTTGGTTCTATCCTAGATCTCTGGGCCATCTAGCCTCTGGGTTCTGACACTCCAGGAAGTGTCACAAGTGAACTCATTTGTTGTATGGGTCTGAGGATGGATAAGTCATTAGTTGGCTGCTTCCACAATATCCATGCCACTTTTATATTCCTTATCCCATGTCCCCCACCAACTACCCCCTCAACATCTCACCCACTGCTCCATCTAATAAGCAGAACAGACTGTTAAGTCAAAGATTGTGTGGCAGACAAAGAGAAACACTATCTGTATACTGAAGAAACTTAAGAGTACTTAGCTATTCTCTATCTACAGCTTTGCCTATAGAAATTTTGTTACTATGTCTCCCCTGCAGGTGAGGCAGCCTGTGGAGAATATCCTCTTTCCTCTGAACTTGATTTTTCTTTACTCCGTGGCTTTCATTTCTATCTCTTCATGAGAGAGACAGAAGTAAGGCAGCAGAGGAGAAGTGCACAGACTACCCTTCTGTATAATTGAGATTGAGTAAAAAGGCCTGTATGGTAAGGATAAGTCTTCATGCTCTGTGATTTTATTCTTGTGTGGGAGGAGGATTTACTGCCCCTTCTGATGTGGGAATGCCTTTCTGTATGCTGTGAATCTCAATCTTTAAATAAAGTAGCTGTTTTGGGCCATGACAGGCACCATAGAAGAAGTAGGAGGAGGAATCAGAATAGGTAGGAAAGGAAGGGCGGAGTAAGAGGCAGATCGAGCTGAAGCCCATAAGAGCAACATGCAGGAACACAGGTGAGCCACAGGCCATGTGGCAGACAGATTAATAGAAATGGGTTGATTTAAGATGTAAGAGCTAGCTAGCAATGTGCCTGAGCCACAGGCCAAACAGCATAAAGTTAATATAAGCATCTGAGTCATTTCTGGGGACCTGAGCGGCGGGCTACTAAGAAAGAGTTCTTGGGCAGCAGGTCTGTGGGTCTTGGACCTCTGGCCGCCTGAGACTGAAAAGCCCCACTACTACACCCTTCTCCATGAGAAATCTTCAAAGATGATGCTATATTTTTATTTTTATTTATTTATTTTTTGCTGTGATAGAAGCATTCTAAACAAAAGCAGTAGAAAAAAATAAAGGTTTATTTTAACGTATAAGTCAGTCCTTTATTGAGGAAAGTTAGAGGAACTCAGAGCAGGTACCTGAAAGAGAAATCATGAAGAACAAAAGCTAGCTTGCTCATTCTCACTTTTTCAATGACTTATTTTAGTTTATACAGGCTAAGAAAGCATGCCTAGAGATGGTTCTCCCCACAGCAACCTTAATGATATGGTGGATTTAGAAGTTTCTCTGTCCCACCCTGCTGGTTTCACAACCACTTAGACCCAAATAAACACTAAGTCTTATATTAATTACTAGCAGTTTAGCCAATGGCTCAGACTTGTTACTTCCTAGCTATTGTATTTTAGTTAACCCATAATTCTTGTTTTTGTTGTTAGGTTTATTTTTTGTTGTTGTTGTTTTTTTTTTTTTTTTGCCACATGGATTCGTACCTTTTTGCTCAGTGTGGCATCTCCATCTTGCTTCTTCTGCATTTGGCTGGTGTTTGTTGCTCTGTGTTTTCTTTTTCAAGCATTCTCCCAGTCTTACTATCCTGCCTTTATTTTATGCCCAGCTAATCATGAATTAGTGCTTATTAAACCAACAGAAATAACAAATCTTTACAGTGTGCAAGAACATTATTCTTCTACAAATGGGATGTTTTTATGCATGCCATGAATATGTGTTATATTGGTTAATAAAAAATCTGCTTTGACCTATTGCAAACTGCACAGAATGAGGTAAATAATCCAAATAGAGATACAGGAGAAGAAGGGCTGAATCAGGGGAGATAATGATATCCACCAAAGGAACAAAATGTAATAAAACACAGATAAAGCTATGAGATATGTCAATACATACATTAATAAAAAATGAGTTAATTTAAGATGTAAGAAATAGCTAATAATAAACTGAATTTTTTTTAAAAAAAATATACATGATAAAACACAGACTTGTAATCTTAGTTTTGTGGAGGTATAGTTACATTTATTCTTGAGATTTACTGACTAACTTTCTTTGACTTATTGGCAAACTGAAAGGCAATGAAGAGTCAGTCACAGAAAATTGTGGGTAATACCTTAGGAGTCACACTCAAGGTTGATTCTGGCCTCCATGACTGAATTTTACTCCCACACATACAAATTTCCATCTTATGAACCTATCTACTTTTTAGTGTTTATGTACTACTAATCTGCATGAGTCTTCAAAACAGCATACTGCTATAATAATATGATTTATACAGTTTGCTTCATTGACCTAGAATTGATATTTTAGGCACTGTCAATATTATAATTTGTCCCCATGATGATGTACTAATTATTTATATATACTAATTTTAATTATAATAAGCTTTAATGAATGCATAGAAACATATTTACCTCATTCTTTCCAGTTTCATAAAATAGAATTATTATGTAGAATTAAAAAATAAATGGACAAACCTGGAGGCTGAAGACTGATTGGGAGGAATGGGAGGAGGGAAGGGAGGGGAAACAGAGGGACGTATGGATAAAAATGACATATTAAATAAAAAATAATAAAATGAAGAAAAATCAATTAACTTAAAATAATTATTTTTAAAAGAAAAAAAATCTAAACTTGCCATCTCTCTTTATATTTCTAGTTAAAACAAAGACAACAATACTCATCATGCATTAAAGTGATTTTATGCATGATAAAACACACCATAGTCTCAAATATAACTAAGGTACCATTTTTGAATTCATAAGTGAGAAGGACAATGTTTAAGAATGTCTGCAGTAGCAACATGGGTTCCGCAATAAACTATTGACAATTTGGATATCAAGCAGATTTTGAAGTTTCCTACTAAAATCATCTTCTCACAATTCCTAAAGACTTCATAAGTCAGTAAAACCACATATCTCACACAACTCACAAATTTATTATGAGGGAGATCATTTAGTTTAATATGAGGCCAAGAAATATTCTGTTCTTTGATTGAAAAAAAGTCTTCCAACAACAACTACTCTAGTCACCCCCCTTTTTTGTATAAAATTATTCTTTCTCATTATATTGTCAAAGGAGACTAACCTTTGAAATTAGAGCAGTGTATCTGTCTCATTTCAGGTCCTGGTCATCCTCATTAATACCCAATATTTATATCATTACCTAATTTTCTCTTATAACCATTTTCTGCTAACAAAGGTTGTCAGTACATACAGTTCAATAAGTCTCATTAAAAATGTCTTTTTTCCTTGAACAACTGTACAATATTAGTCAGCACATTAGTAAAATATCTGTAGTTGTTTGTTTTTAACATTTTGCTCTTTTGGGAGCCTGTTACCCAGCTTCCAAATGAATACACAGCAGCTTATTCCTACTTATAAATGCATGAACCTAGCTTTTTTTTATTTCTAGACACCATTTCTTAATTTAAAATATCCTATCTACTTTATACCTCTGGGCTTTTGACTTTGTTCTACTTCTGTATACTTTTCTTTATTCCATGTCTGCTTATGTAGCTGAGTGGATGGTACCTTGATTCCTCCTTTGTTTCTCTTTCTTCTTCCTTTATCTATTTTTCTCAGATTTTTTCTTCCTGCCTATCCTTTCTCCTGCCTCACTATCATCTGTTCAGCTTTTTATTGAACTGATCAGGTGCTTTAGAAAGCAAAAATAACATAGCTTCATAGAGTTAAATTGATGCAACAAAAAACAATGCAACATATTTTTGCATCATTAACCAAATGTTCCACAGCATGAATGAATGTAATACAACTTAAAATAACATTCTATGACATATATCTATAAATACATGTATTCTGTAGTAAATGATTAATGCACAAAATAATGAATAAAGACACACACCAACAACTCGAACCCTGCAGCCCATAATCCACAGCCGAGTGAGAGGTGAGTGCCACCCTTAAACCCAAGCCAAGCAGAGATCATTTGTCTCTGAGAACAGCCTGAGCAGGCATAGTCCCTGGTACACCACCACACCCAGCTCCATTCTAAACCAAAGGCAGCTGGGAGAGCCTCCCCAAAGTGTAATCCCTAGCAAAACACAGCTGGGGGAACAGCCAATGGTCAAGCCCCACCCCAACCACAAACTGCATCATCACACACTTATAACAGGAGACCCACACACAGCCCTTTGGCCTACAGCCAACTATGAGCAAACTAAGAGAAACTCCTGTTACAACAAGAGACCTACTGCCCCAGACCCACAACTGACTAAGAGCCAACCAAAACACCAAAAGCAAATCAAGAGAGAACCTAGGAAGCAATGGACAGATGCAAGTGCAAGAATTCTATAATACTATAAAGAACAAGGCACCATCAAGACCTGAACATGTCAATAAAGAAGAAGCAGAAGGAAACGCTTTCAAAACAACTTTATGAAGATAGTAGAGTGCTTTAAAAAGGATATAAGAAAATTCCCTTAAAGAAATAAAAAAAAAATAAACTGGAAGAAATTAACAAATCCCAAAAGAAAAGAAAAGAAAAACAAGAGAAAAAAAAAAAACAGGTGAAAGTAACATTCTGCTATTTAAAAATTGAAAGAGGAGCAATAAAGAAGGCACAGACCAAGACAAAGCTGGAAACAGAAAAACTGAAGAAACAAACTAGAACTCCATATGCAACCATAACCAACAGAATGCAAGAGATGGAAGAGAGAATCTCTAGAGTGGAAGATTCAATACTGGAAATGGTTACATTGGTCAAAGAAAACACTAAAACCAAAAAAATTATAGCTCAAAATGTCCAGGAAATCAAGGACACCATGAAAAGATCAAACTTGAGAATAATTGGAATCAAAGAATACCAGCTTAAAGGCACAGAAAATATACTTAACGAATGATAAAAGAAAACTTTCCCAACCTAAATAAGGAAATGCCTATAAAGATAAAAGGAGCTTACAGAACACTAAATAGACTAGACCCCATAAGAATATCTGCTCACCACATAAAATCAAGCCACTAAACCTACAAACAAAGAAAAATACTAATAACTCAAAAGGAAAAAGGACAAATTACCTACAAAGGTTGACCCATGAGAGTAACACCAGACTATTCAATGGAAACAATGAAAGCAAGAAGGTCCTGCTCGATATCATACTGACACTAAAAGAGCATGGCTAACAACCTAGACTACTACACCCAACAAAACTATCAATCCCATAAACGGAATTAACAAGATATTTCACAACAAAACCAGAATTCCACAAATCCAGCCATGCAGAAAGCACTAGAGGGAAAACTCCAACCTAAGGAAACCAGATACACCCATGAAACCACAAGCAGCCAATAATTCCACAGAAGAAAATCTCAAAGAAGGAAAATACACAGACACTATCACCAAGAAATAAGAGGAAATGACAATCATTAGTCAGTAATATCCTTCTATATCAGTTTACTTAATTCATCTATAAAAAGATACACCCTAATATGATAGATTAAAAAAAAAAGAAACAAAAACAAAAACCAGAAGCCATCCTTCAGCTGCATACAAGAAACAAAACTCAACTACAAAGTCAGAGACAGGCTCAGAATAAAGATTTAGGAAAAGATTTTCCATTCAAATGGTCCTAAGAAACAAGCTGATATGCCATCTTAATATCTAACAAAATAGACTTCAAACTAAATCAATCAAAAGAGACCAGGACAGACACTACTTATTCATCTCAGGAAAAATCCACCAAGATGAAGACTCAATCCTGAATATTTATAGCCCCAATATCAGGGAACCTACATATATAAAAGAAACACTACTGAAGCTCAAACCTCACATCAAAATACATACACTAAGAGTGGGAGACATCAATACTCCACTTTCACCCTTGGAGAGGTCAACCAGACAGAAACTCAACAGAGAAATAAGGGACCTAACAGATGTTGTAACCCAGGTAGACTTAATAGATTTATACAGTACTGTTGCAATGGGGTTTCTTGGTCCCGGGAGCCAGAAGCCCAGACCCTGCCATGCCAGACCCCTTAGCAGCCTGATGCTGCAGTTTAGGCCCCCAGAAATGATTCAGACTCTTATATTAACTTCATGTTGTTTAGTCTATTGCTCAGGCACATTGCTAGCTTGCTCTTACATCTTAAATCAATCCATTTCTATTAATCTGTGGCCACGTGGCCCATGGCTCACCTGTGTTCCTTACATGTTGCTCCTTGGGTGGTTTGTTCAATATACCTCTGCCTCTGCCCTTCCTTTCCTATATATTTTGATTCCTCTGCTACCTTTTCTATGGTGCCTGTCAAGGGCCAAACAGCTCCTTTATTAAAAGATTGAGATTCACAGCATACAGAAAGGCATTCCCACATTACAGTATTTTCCACCCAAACACAAAATAATATTCATATTTCTCAGCAAACCCTGGAACTTTCTCTAAATTGACCACATATTTGGTCATAAAGCAGATATCAATAGATATAATAATGGGAATAACTCCTTTTATCATATCAGACCACCATGGTCTAAAGTTAGCATTCTACAACAACAAAAATCACATAAAGCTTACAAACTCATGAAAACTGAACATCTCTCTCTCAATTGAACCACCTTTCCAGAAGTGGTTCCTTGGCCCACATGGAAGAAGTTAAGAAAGAAATCAAAGAATTCTTAGACTTTAATAAAAATGAATCTACAACATATCCAAACTTATGGGATACAATGAAAACAGTGTTAAGAGTTAAATTCACAGAATTAGATGCCTATCTGAGAAACCTAGAGAAATCTTACACAAAAGTCATAACAGCACAGGTGAAGACTTTAGAACAATTAGAAGCAAACTCACCTAGTTTTATATGGCAGGAAATAATCAAATTTAGGGCTAAAATCAATACAATTGAAACAAAGAGAACAATACAAAGAATCAAGAGTTTTTTCTTTGAAAAAGTGAGCAAATACATAAACCATATGTAAACTAACCAAAACACATGCACACACACACACACACACACACACACAGAGAGAGAGAGAGAGAGAGAGAGAGAGAGAGAGAGAGAGAGAGAGAGAGAGAGAGAGAGAGAGAGACAGAGAGAGAGACAGAGAGAGAGACAGAGAGAGAGACGGAGAGAAACAATCCAAATTAACAGAACCAGAAATGAAAAGGACAACAACAGACACCCAGGAAACTCCAAGAATTATCAGATCATATCTTGAAAATCTATACTCCACTAAAATGGAAAACCTAAAAGAAATGGACAGCTTTCTGGACAGGTACCACTTACCAAATTTAAATCAAAATAAAATTAAAGACCTAAACAACCTATAACCACCAAGGAAATTAAAGCTATTATTAAAAGTTTCCCAAGTAAGAAAAGCCCAGGAACAGATGGTTCAAGTGAAGAATTTTACCAGACATTCAAAGAAGAGCTAATACCAATACTCTTCAGTGTTCCATAAAGAAGAAGCTGAGGGAACACTGCTGAACTCATTTTATGAGGCCACAATCACCTTGATACACAAGGTACTCAAAAATGCAACAAAAAAAAGAGAATTACAAGCCAATCTCTCTCATGAACATTGATGCAAAAATTCTCAATAAAATTCTGGCAAACTGAATTTAACAACATATCAAAAAATAATAATCCACCACAAACAAGTAGGCTTCATCCCAGATATGTGGGGATGGTTCAACATATGAAAAACTGTGAATTTCATCCATTATATAAACAAACTTAAAGAAAAAAAACCCCATAATAATAAAAACCCTGGAGATATCAGGAATACAGGGGAAATACCTTTATATAATAAAGGTGATACACAGTAAGCTGACACCCAACATCAAACGAAATGGAGAAAATCACAAAACAATCCAACTAAAATCAAGAACAAGACAAGACTGTTCTCTCTCTCCTTATCTATTCTATATAGTTCTAAAAGTTTTAGCTAGATCAATATGAGAACAAAAGGAGAGTAAAGGGTTACAAATTGGAAAGGTAGAAGTCAAACTATCTCTATTTGCAGATGATATGATTGTATATATAAGTGACACCCCAAAGTCTACCAGGGAACTCCAACAGATAATAAACACCTCCAGTGATGTAGCAGGTGTTTATTATATCAATCAATAGCCCTGATATACACTAAAAATAAAAGCCTGAAAAAGAAATAAAGGAAACATCACCCCTTAAAATATCTGCAAATATCATTAAATATCTTGGTGTAACTTTAACCAAAAAAGTAGTAGAACTATTTGTCAAAAATCTTAAATCATTAAAAAAAATTGGGAAGGATATCAGAAAATATAAAAAATTCAATACTCCTGGAGAGGTAGGATCAACATGGTAAAAATGGCAATTTATAAAAACCAATCTACAGATTCAATGCAATCCCCATAAAAACCATCACACAATTTGTTACAGACCTTGAAAGATTAATATTCAATTTCATGAGGATTAACAGGAAACCCAGGATTGCCAAAACAATCCTGCTCAATACAAGAACTTTAGGAGGTGATGTGGGAATGCCTTTCTGTATGCTGTGAATATCAATCTTTAAATAAGGGAGCTGTTTTGGGCCATGACAGGCACCATAGAAGAAGTAGGAGGAGAAATCAGAGCATAGGTAGTTCTCCTATTCTCAGAGTCAGAGAGATCGAGCAAGCCGCCCAAGAAGAAGCATGTAAGGAACACTGGTGAGCCATGGGCCATGTGGCAGACAGACTAATAGAAATGGGTTGATTTAAGATATAAGAGCAAGCTAGCAATGTGCCTGAGCCATAGACCAAACAGCATAAAGTTAATATAAGCATCTGAGTCATTTCTGGGGGTCTGAGCAGCAGCAGTGGATGGCTAAGTGATCTGGCATGGCAGGTCTGTGGGTCTGGGCTTCTGGCCACCTGGGACCAAGAAATCCCCACTGCAACAAGGAGGAATCACCATCTCTGTCTTCAAGTTATGCTATAGAGCAACAGTAATAATAACAGCCTGGTACTGGCATAAAAACACACTTGTGGATCACTGAAATCAAACTGAAGACTCTGACACTAACCCACATACCTATTAACACCTGATTTTTGACAGAGTCCAAAATATTCCATGGATAAAAGATAGTGTTGTCAACAAATGGTCTTGGCATAACTGTACGGTAGTATCTAGGAGAATGTAAATAGATCCGTACCTATCATCATGCACAAAGCTCAAATCCAAGTGATTTAAATACCTTAACCTAAACCCATCTACACTTAACTTGATAGAAAAGTAAATAGGAAATACCCTTCTAAGCACTGGCATAGGCGACCACTTCCTATGTATAACAGCAATAGCACAGACACTAAGTACAACCAACCATAAATAAGTGGCAAATTTTGAAACCAAAAAGTTTCTGTAAAGCAAAGGACACAATCAATAAGAAACATTGGCAGCATACAGAATGGAAAAAGGTCTTTACCAACCCCACATCTAACAGAGTACTGATCTCTAAAATCTATAGAGAATCATGAAACTAAGTAATCCAATTAAAAATGACATTCAAAGCTAAAAAGGGAATTTTCAACAATAGAATGGTTGAATGACACTTAAAAGATTGCTCAACATTGTTAACCATCAGAGAAATGAAAATTAAAATAACTTTACACTTATCAAAATAGGTAAGGTAAAAAAAAAAAACACAGATGACAGCCTATGTTGTAGATGATGCAGAGCAAGGGGAACACTCCTCCATTGTTGGTGGGAGTGTAAATTTGTACAGGCACTGTGGATGCAGTATGATGGTTCTTCAGAAAACTTAAAATTAATCTCCCCAAGGATCCAGCAATACCTCTATTAGTCATATACCCAAAGGATGCACATTCATACTCCAAATGTTTTTGCTAAACTGTGTTCATAGTAGAAAGAACCATTAAAAAACCAATATGTCCCTCAATAGAGGAATGGATTCACAAACTCTGGTATATCTACACAATGACGTACTACTCAGAAAAAAAAATCCTAAAATTTGCCATCAAATGGTTGGATTTGGAGAATATCATCCTTAGTGAGGAAACACAGGCCCATAAAGATAGGCATGGGATGTACTCACTCAACAGTGAGTATTTTAGACAAAAAGCAAAAAATCCCCAAGCTACAAACCACAACCTCTGAACAGTTTGGGATCAGAAGAAAGTTAAGAAAGACATAAAGGGATTCCCATAGGAAGAGAAAATAGAGTAGATCTCCTTAGTAAATTGGAAGAGATGGGAACAAATCATGAGAAAAGGAGAGGGTTTAGTGAGAGGAGCAACAAAGAGGGAGAAAAAAAAGAGATGGATATCTCGATAGAGGAAGCCAACATAGGGTTGGAAAGAGATCAGGTGCTAGGGAAACCTCCAAGAACTCACAGGGTGTCCCTGGATATGCCTTGAACCAATAGTGGAGGGGGTGCCTAAGCAGGACTTCTCCTATAATCAAATGAATAACCACCCTAAGGATAATCACAAGACCTACATCCAACAATGAATGGATGTAGAGGTAGAGAACCATGGCTGAGCACTGGGCAGAATCGACAGTTCAGCTGGAGAGTGAGGGAGGAAAGTCTGTAGCAAGAGGATAGGGTCTATAAAGAGCAGTCCCACAGATATGGAGGCTGGAGCTCTGGGGAGCTCGCTGAATCAATAACACCCACTTGGGAACCATTGGGAAAAATAGGTGTCTATCAATTGTCATGTACAGTATGTGGAGTCTCTCTCAAGGGAATCAGACTGTATTTCTGTGCAATGGCTTGTTGTAGTGGGTTCTCTGGGTCCCGGGCGCCAGAGATCCGGAGACCCACAGACCTGTCGCCCGAGACCACTTAGCCGCCCACCGCCGCCCAGGCCCCCAGAAAGGACTCAGTCGCTTCTATTAACTTCATGCTGTTTGGCCTATGGCTCAGGCACATTGCTAGCTAGCTCTCATATCTTAAATCAACCCATTTCTATTAATCTGTTGGCCACGTGGCCCGTGGCTCATCCGTGCCTCCTTACATGTTGCTCCTTGGGCGGCTGGCTCGATCTGCCTCTGACTCCGCCCTGCTTCTCCTACCTAAACTCTGAATTCTCCTCCCACTTCTTCTATGGTGCCTGCCATGACCCAAAACAGCTCCTTTATTTAAAGATTGAGATTCACAGCATACATAAACGCATTCCCACATCAATGGCTGGCACCTTGGAGCTTATTTCCTGCTGAGGAGAGCCTAACCCAGTCTTGATATTGAATGAAAAAATCCTTCCTGCCTGGAGTTGATGCACCAAGCTGAGCAGACACACCTTGGGATTTCTTGTCCATTTGGGGAGGGGATCAGGTGATGGGGTTGGAGGTGGCTGAAGGCTGACTGGAACGAATTGGAAGGAGGGGTGGTAGGGCGATCAGGGGATACATGGGTTAAAAGAATTTTTTAAATAAATAACAGAAAGAAATAATGAATATGAAACCCCAACATACTAATTATAGCAGTAACATTATGGGAATGGAGAGATAGTCCAGCAATTAAAAGTACCACAGTTTTTGCTGAAGACCAGATATCCATTCCCAGAGCCCATATAAGGTGGCCTACAACTGCTTGTAACTCTACCTCATAGTGAGATAATGCCCTCTTCAGGCCTCTTTGGAAACCCACAAACACTACATAAACTCACATAGACCCCCCCACACACACACAAATATAAAATGAACATCTTTAAAAAACATTTTACTATATCCATAAGTTGTATGCCCTGAGAAAGAAACAGAAAATAAGATCACTGAAGCAAATATTATTCTTTATACATTTTTATTGAATGTACTGGAGCTAAGCAAAACAGAAAGTGGAAATGGTGTCACAGACAAAATCATTCAGTTTATTTGGCCTGAGGGATATGACCTGAGAAGGGTCTCTCATCTGTTCATTTTAAGACAATATCTCCAGACTTTCTCTCTACTCGTGGGAATCTTAAAAGTTCAGAAATATTTTAGGGTTTCATTGTGTTTTAAAGGTGGTTTTGAGGTTTCCTTTTTCCTTGTATTCAATGTATTTGATATCCAATCTGAAACTAGAATTTAAGTTATTTCAATACCTTTAGGGTTTTAAATGGAAACAATTTGACTAATTTGGAGAGTTAACCATTAAATTGTGCAGACAGAAAAATACTTAGGTATTGTGCTTTTTATCTGAGTATCTGTGGCTCATTAAAGTCCTCTCTCAGTGTGTTTATAAGTCTACTCTACTATAAATGTGGACAATTATATGAAAGACTCCATTCCAAATAAAGTTTGTTTAGTGTCAATTGGTATGAAAATTTTTTAAATATTGATTAAAGCAATTAAACACATTCATTTCTAAGATCATTAAGATTAAACAAATTGGTGGTAAATTATAGACAATTTCAACTCAGTTAAGAATTAATATTTATGTAAATTAGACAAAAGGTAAAAATTCAACAATTATTCTAGAGAAAAGTATTTACCTTTACCTGTGGCCAAAGTCCTAAGAATTATCATAGTCAAAACACAGTGCTAATAATTTGTGGATAGGGGAAAATTAACATTTCAGCCTGCTTCTTTTCAGTGACTATTTTTAGGGGCATTGATTTGATAAGCTAGTATGTAAAACCAAGACATCTGTGTAACAAAGATTCTTATTAAGCTATTCTGCCACTCTGTTGTAGTTATTTTTGTCTGTCTACATCACAGTTTGCTAATATTATTAGCATTAATTGCACACTGATTGACCTGGGGCCTAGGCATATAACTTGCTAGCTCTTGCTCTTAATCTAATCCATGATTCTAATCCTGTTCAGCCATATAGCTCAGTACCTTTCTCAGAGCAGCATAGTTATCCTCTGCATCTTCTGGCTTCTCTGTGGCATTTCTGCTCTGTTCTTCCTGTTCCCAGAGTTTTCTTAGTTTGGTAGCTCCACCCATACTTCCTGTATGCCTTTGGCCAGTCAGCATTTTTTTTTTTATTAAACTAGTAGGCAGGGCATTTATTTACAATGTAACATCATAAATTCCCTTAGGTATGGGGTAAAGAGCTGAGAGTTTTATATCTTTACCTAGAGGCAGTAGAGAAAGACTGGATTCTATACTCATATTTTGAACATCTGAGATCTTATACTCAATACTCACATACAGTGACAGACTTCTTCCATCAAAGTCACATCTATTACACTAAGCCCATAACTCTTAATAGCTCTACTATCTATGGGCCAAGAACTCTTGAGTCTATGTGAGTCATAACTATTCAAAACACCACATCAATTTAGAAAGTTTAGGAGTTTTAAAGAATTTTCGTTTTTATATTTTTACCATAAAAATGTGTTCATAAAACTGCTGTGAATTTTATAAATATCTTAGATTGGACTTCCCAGACAGAGAAAAAGAAAACATAGTGATGTTAATTTGAGACATAATATGATAGCCTTGAGAGTCTCTAAGTTTTCACAAAAAGAGATTGAACAAAGAAGTAGACTCTCAATGTTCTCAGTGAAGATTTTGGGAAAGAGAGTCACAACTGTGAAGATTAGAATTTGTAAGTTAATACAAGCAGAAGTAGTCCACATGGACATGAAATATGCAGAATTAGTTTGCCAGTCTAAGTCAGATCAAGGAGCGCATTCCTAAGGGTGAAAATCTTTCTCAAAGCGATTAAAAGGAAAAAATCTCTATTATCTACAATGGTAACAGAAGAGTTCCTATTTCTTCTAGCCAACAGGATAACTTTATGACCATGGGATCACAGAAAGTGTAAAAAGAAAGATCTACCCTTGGCAGCAGATTTTGCTTAGATTACTATTCAGATCCTTACTAAACAATGTCAACCCAAACAAACAAATAAAACCACTTGCCAATTTTACTTTCCCTGAACACAGCAAAAACACTTAAAAGAGTATAAAATCATTTACTACTCAATAAATATTCACTATATCTGATACAAAATCAAACTCTAGAGTAGAAAAAGGATGCAGAACAATCCACACTTAGAAAAAATAATTAATTTTTGAAAAGCATCTACAAACTGGTAAAGAAATTAAAATGATCATGCAAGCACATTGTTATATCTATAGCATCCTATTTATTATGTTCAACGAGTTAGTTGGAAAGCTATTAAGAGGATAAAGTTAAAATCTAAAGATGCATGTAACTGAGATGTCAGTGATAGGAGATATATAACAAGGAACCTATATTGTGGTTTCATTGGAGATGAAAAGATAAAATGAGCTTGAAAATATCATAAAATTACCAAAAATGAAATACAGAAAAGAAAATGTATGAAGAAAACAAAAAAAAATGGAAACAAAAAATTTCACATGTTGAAATATAGATCTAAGAATAGCCACTGGAGATATATCAGAAAAAGGAACTAGGCCCTCCAAGGGTAGACAACTGTCAATTGGCATGGGAAATCAGTATGTGGAGCCAAATGGAGTAGGATCAGACAATGTTCCTGTACGTGAGCTGGCACCTTAGAGCCCATTCCCTGCAAAGGAATACCTAACCCAGTCATGACTTTGGGATGAGGAAATCAGACTTGCCTGGAATGGATGTGCCACACTGAGCTGACCCACCTTTGAGCTTCATGCCTTTTTGGTGGAGGGAATAGAGGAATGGGAAGGGGGGAGGCTGAAGTCTGACTGGGAGGGATTAGGAAGATGGAAGGGAGGAGGAGCAAGGGGATATATGGATACAAAAGTCATTTTTAATAAAAAAATTAATAAAATGAAAAAAAGAGATTTATGTCCTTAGGAAAAGAAACTGAAAAACATTATTCAAAGAAAGGATGACTAAAATATCATCAAATATATCAACTTGAACAGATATATTAAAGTTATTGAAACTAACACATATAAATATAAAGAAAATTACATTCACATAAATTCTATATTACTCAAGCAATAAATAAAAGATTTTTAAAATAACTAAACATGAGAATATTTAAAGTAAAATATAATTATAATCAATTTGTTTTAGAGGAATGTTCAAAATATTAAGTTGGAAAGTAATTTTGATGTACCAACAGGAAATATACCTGTCTTATATTTCTATATCTTGGAAAATATGTCTCATAATATCAAGAAATAAAGATAAATTAAATCTGAAGCAACTCATCACCATTTTGTCTATCCTACCATACACTTTAAGAGATAAAATGTAGGAAGAAGAAAAAAATGAGACTAAGCAGTGTTGCAATGGTGCTGTTTCTTGGTCTCGGGGGGCCAGAGACCTGGCCCCAAAGACCTGCCACGCCAGACCACTTAGCTGCCCAGTTGCCAACTCTGGCCCCAGAAATGACTCAGACGCTTATTTTAAGTTCATGCTGTTTGGCCTATGGCTCAGGCACATTGATAGCTAGCTCTTACATCTAAACTCAACCCATTTCTATTAATCTGTCTGCCAAGTGGCCCGTGGCTCACCTGTGCTCGTTACATGTTGCTCCTTTGGGCTTGCTTGATCTGCCTCTGACTCTGCCCTTCCTTTCCTACCTATTCTGATTCATCCTCCTACTTCTTTTATGGTGCCTGTCATGGCCCAAAACAGCTCCTTTATTTAAAGATTGAGATTCACAGCATACAGAAAGACATCCCCACATCACTTCCCCCTTTCTGTCTAATCAAAAAGGAAGGTTTCAATTTTAACATAGCAAAATTACATATAACAAAATAGCCATCAAGCAAGAATTACAGTTACAATATCTAGTCTATTTGTATTTAGCAAAATTAAAGAAAATATTCTATCATCTACCTTATCTTTATGAATCTAAAGTTTTATATCTAATATATCTTTCAAATGACTGAGAAAAACTATACCTATAACTATCTAATCTTCAACTACATCAAAGACCACAGAAGGATATATTTACCCAAGTAAACCAGAAGTGCAAGCGACTTCTAAAATCTAGAAAGGACAGAGATGACACCTATCTGCCTGGACAGTCACCCAAAGTTCTTTTATAAAGTTGGGGCATCCATCTTCAACCTACAGGCCCAGAGTCTCTTTTCATTTCAGTGAAGCAGGAAATCTGCTCTGCCCATTTTGGCACAGTTCATCAGTTACTTCTCCTCAAGTCCTGAAGAATGTCTGACAGTTTTCTCTGCAAAGCAGGAACCTGAATGACCATCTCGGCTTGTTCTGCCAAAGTTCAGAGGTCATCTTCCTATGGAACCTGCATGTCCAGGTTAAACAGCATACTGTCAAACAGTCAATATAAGAACAGGTCATGTCCAGTGGCTAACCTTTGCCACAAGGAGAGTAGACTCCATATGGAGTTTCTTCGATGTTCATTTTTCTCTTGAAGAAGATTGGTGCTGCAAGGAACAAATCTGTCTCACTGTCCAGAAAAGTCTAAGTTCTTAAAATAATTTAAATGCCATATTCTGTAGGTCTTAGGAGTATTTGAAGATTACCTACCTAATTGAAATATATCTTTGTATATCTAAAAATTCTAACTAGCCTAACTATAAGTTTGATTATCAAAGGTGACTATTAACCTTCATTTCTTAATTATACATTACAATTTTAAATCAGTTACATGAACATCATACCTTAAACAAGAATAGAAAAACACATACAGCATAACAAAATTGACCTTAAATTTGTATCAATAAACCAAAATCTATACCAATGTAAAGCATTTAGAGATTAACAGATGATTTCCTGATCTAAGTAAATTCAATAATCTAATTTTTTAAAAATCATTTATATACCATATCCCATTTTTCTTCTTAGAAAGAGATTAACTATGATCATTAACCATTTATAATGAAAACAAACATCTAGAATTAATATATGGGGAATTTGGGCATTGTTTTCTATTACTACTTCCTGCTAATTAAGGGGCGTTGAAAGTCTTACGGTTGTCAAGGCTGGATCAGTCTGTAGTTCTGAAGCTGATACGGCCATCTCTTCCCATCAGGTTTTTTTCAGGGGGTCTTGGTTGACGAAACCATATTTGCCTGGAAGCAATCCACAGGTTCTCATCTTCTGTGGAAACAAAAGCAGAACTCTTCCAAAGCAATAAATCCTTATACACAAATTTCAAAATCAAATATTTTTAAAATATATATTCTTGTTTAACTTAGTAGCCTTTACATTTGCAATCCATTGTCTTTCTGCAGTTAGCTCATTATCAGTTAAAAAATTAAAAGAAAACACAATAACAACCAAAATTCAGATTTTGTGGCTATTTTCCATCTTTATGTGGCTTATTATATTTTTATTACTCATTTCTCTTTTTAAAGACTTTTTCTAACCTCTTTCTTTTCTCTCTGAAGCCTATGTACCTTTTACACACATTGTAACCCATTTACAGGTTTTTCTTTTTACCTGAATCTGTTTCATTGTGAATCCTTAATCATCTTCTAACCATAAGAGCTTTTAAAATTCACTCTCTAAAAAAGAAGTATAGTTTTTGCAGATTAGGCTGAATTACTAAATTCTCTTAAAGGGACTGCATCTCTATTCGTGGCCAGAGAACAGAGCAGGCTAAAGAAAATACTACTAAGAAACTGTCTTTGTTTCCTTTTTGTTCAAAATAAACAGAAACTTTAAATCAATCACATGCTACTGAGTCTTCTATAAGACTTCAGGAACCTGTCTGATTGCAGCATACACTGCCTGCTGCCAGTCTGCCTGTACCATTTTATATGTGACCCAGACGCCACGCTTTCTTTGTACAATGACCCATTTTGTATACACAATTTGGAAGCTGCCTTGGCTCAGCTTCTGATCTAAAATACTCTTTAAACTTGCTCAGGCTTTTAGTGGATATTCGGCCCACTTTGGGAAGCCATCTGTTGTAGTGGTGCGGTTTCTTTAGTCCAGTGCAGCCAGGGACCTGGACCCACAGACCTGCCACGCCAGACTACTTAGCTGCCCAGTTGCCCACTCTGGCCCCAGAAATGACTCAGACACTTATTTTAAGTTCATGCTGTTTGGCCTATGGCTCAGGCACATTGATAGCTAGCTCTTACATCTAAACTCACCCATTTCTATTAATCTGTCTGCCAAGTGGCCAGTGGCTCACCTGTGCTCCTTATATGTTGCTCCTTTGGGCTTGCTTGATCTACTTCTGCCTCCTCCCTTCTTTTCCTACCTATTCTAATTTCTCCTCCTACTTCTTCTATGGTGCCTGTCATGGCCCAAAACAGCTCCTTTATTTAAAGATTGAGATTCACAGCGTACAGAAAGACATCCCACATCAAAGCAGAAATAAGATAGAGTCTGTAGTGCTAAGAAAAGACTGAGAATAATCAATAATTTCTAAAACTTTCAAAACTTATGCAGTGAAAATTTATTTCATCAATTTACATGTAAATGAAATTATTACTGTTATTATATGTATTTAGTAAAATAAACATCATATCATTTTTATTACTGTAATTTGGATAAGAACTACATGAGTGTTCAATTTCATCAAGTTACACATAGTAAGTACATAAAGCATCATTATACATTAGCACTCAGCAAAGCATCAAAAGTTTTTTGTTTAGGATTGAGGTTATACATGCAAGATAAAGATTTTATGTAATATTTGTGAAGTCCTCAGATCAATTGCCAGCTTTCTATACTCACACTTTGAGTATCATATTATGTGAGGAAAATATCAGTTCTAGAAATTTCTACTTACCAAATGATGGTTACAAAATTTAATTACTTTAACCTGAGTGGAACTTCTAAATATCTCAGCAATTAGAATTATTTGTTATGATTAAAGCTATTTTCAATTAGATACAACAGCAAAATTTGTGACTCTATTTCAGGAGCTGTACACTTTACATGAATCTTAACTGGAAAACTATTGCATTTTAATCGAGTTCTAAATGAACAATGTCTAGAGTATTCTCTTAAACTGAAAAGGAAGAAACATCTAGGATTAACTGTGTGGCTGTCATTTCTGAATATTCAGTTAAATACCTGAACGATGTCTAATTTTTATTACCTAATTTTTGTTTTATATATGATAGTATTTTAAGAATTTTTTCAAATAGTTGTTTCCCTTGCTAGGTGGTTGACACAGGCTTGATTTGTTTAGTATTTTTTTCTATATTTATTTTGAATTTTCAAATTATATATGGATTCATTTGCTGACTTTTCACACTTGCCCAAAGTATCTGTACAGTGACCTCTCATTTATTTCAAGTAAATTGATGAGCATATTAATCATACATTGTTTTTAGTATGTCATGTGCTATTTTCTTATTTTAATTTTCCCCATTTTATTGAATACAACACCAATACATATATGATGTTATGGGATTTGATAACTCTCTGATTTTAAAGAACTTTATAAAATATTAATCTTATTTTTAAACATGTGTCAGTGTGTTGTGGGATATTTGTACAGTATGTGAAAATTTATTATTGTGATTTATTTTGTATTTTATTTCTCTAATTCTGTCTTTTGCTAATAATTATTTGTTAAACAATGTTTTGTGATTATTAGTAAAGACAGGACAAAAGCAAACAGTATGTTTACAGGTATATATGACAAGAAAATAGGTAGCAAGAAAGTATTTTAAAATATAATTGAGTAATAGTGAACTGTTTACCATAATCTTATGTTAATGGGGTAGATATTTCAAAATTTTATTTTTATCTTTGAAATATTCTGCAAAAAATATTGAAATCAAATTTAGTTAATTATAAGTAAAGTTAATAAACACAATTTAAATTGCTTTACATTATCTGAATTACATACTTACATACCCCAAACAATTTCTGTTTTTTATTATCAGTTTGAAATGCCTATAGAAGCAGCTGAAGCAACTTGTCACCTTCCTAGTAATCTTTGCAGTTGAGAAATAGGCTGTGAAATATGTTTTCATATTTGAGTCTAAGGGTCATATGTACACATGATCATATTCAGGCTTTGCACATCATAGACATCTTAGTCTTAATATTAAATATCTCATTTAGCATTATTTCTCTTTCTAGAAAATTGATGGTTTTTTCAACACCTTTAAAAGTTTTATTTTTATTATATAGGTCTGTGTTTTGGTTTTTGCATATGATTGCAAGTGCCTGCAGAGAACAGAAGGGTATGATCATCTTAGCCATACAAGTGGTTGTGAGCTGCCTTATGTTGATGATGAAAAATTAACTCTGGTCCTCTGAAAGAAAAGTGCACACTGAGCCATTTCCTTAACACCTTCTCATGAATTGTTTGATAGTCTCTTCAATCTTGTTCCTAAGCACAGTATATGGTCATCTCACTATCACTTGTGACTTATGAAATTAATAGATGAGTAAATAATTTTTTATTATTTAAATATCTTTGAGAGTTTATCAAAAATAATGTGGAGTCTATTATATAAAATTTAGAGCTATTTTATATCAACTTTAGAAAGAGACTTCAGGGGGTCTACACAGTAAAAAAAATTACTGCACATGAAGCAATACTGTACAAGTTGAAAGTGAGTTGCTATAAAATAACAATGGGTAGGACAATATGAATCTCACACACTGACTAAAAAACACAACCAAAAGGCACAGCTCAAATACAGTGAAGAAAATAACATTGTCATCAAAAGGAATCTTTAGTTTAGGAGTGCAAAGCACAAGAAGTAAAAGGAGGAAAGGAGCTAAACCAAAGAGCAAATAACACACTTAGAGTTAAAAGATGTTGTCAATCACATTTTGTGTGTATTCTCTTAATAATATCAATGAGAGCAAGAGAGGGGTGAATAGGAGCAAATCTCAACCTATGTGTAGGCTTCAGTATAATACAAATAGAAAAATGACTTTAAATAAAGAAGAAGCAGGAATATATGATGCTAGCACTAATGGAAAGAACAGTCTCCCATCCAAATACAAGATCTTGATGAGAAAACCAGCAGAATCCCCTGAATAAATTTATTTGGAGCTCCCTGACTCTGAACTAATGGCTGGGAAACCTGCATGGTATTGCACTAGGCCCTATAATTGTGGATGACAGTTGAACGGCATGGGAAGTATTGGGGGCCTCTGGTATGGGACCAGATTTTATTTTTACTATATAAACTAAATTTTTGGAGCCAATTCCCTAAGATAATGACCTGGAGTGGGGGGTGGCCTTGTTCCTACCTCAACTGGATATGCCTGATTGCATTGAATCATTCTGAGATTCCTTATCCTCTATGAGGAATGGATGAGGGCATGGGGTAGGAGGAGAGTTGATGAATGACTGGGAAGAGTAGAGTGAGTGGGAACAATGGTAGGTATATTTAAAATAAAAACTTTAATGCATAAATAAATTTCAAAAATCAAAAATGAAAGAATAGTCTGATACCCTAGTTAGCATCACAGAAAAAGGATTTGTCATTGTGATCATAGAAAATCAAGTCATTTTATAGTAACTAAAGGTTAGTCTTGATCAAATATATGATCTGTCCCTGTAACATAATTACATAACACACATTAGAAAGTTTAAAATATGCAATTATGGCAAAATCCGTGGGGTGACTTAAAAACCATTGAAGACATAATTGAACAATTGGCAGACAGTTATTTAAAGAAAGATATTTTCTTTATATTACATTGTTTTTTAAGAAGGACCAAACATTTGAAAGGATTCTAATAAAGAAAAGCATTTTACTGATGCTGTTACAATTAATTTCTTTTTTCTGCTTTTATGAAGAATGGATTTTTTTTTTTACACAATATATCCTGATTACAGTTTTATTTTTCTCCATTACTGAAGTGTTTGCCCAGGACCTGTCCTAGTCTATCCAGACATCATCCTTCTGTCTCCCATTAGAAAAGAATAGATTCCTAACAGATACCAGAACAAATAAATCACAATAAGGTTAAGTAAAAACCATCATAACAAAGTTGGACAAATCAGGCAACAGAAGGATTAGATATATTTACAGATGACCTGGTACAGACCTATGGAGACCATGTGCTTCCTACTTTTGTCTCTGTGTGTTCCGAAAGTGTTTTACTCAGCTGCTTTAGGTGCCCCTTTCCTCCTGGTGTCCTTCATCTTCTATAACTCTTACATTCTTCCCATATCCTTTTTCATGTGTTCCTTGAGCTCTAATGGCAAGTATTTAATGGAGAAACCTAATTTAGAGATGAGTGTTCCAAGATCTCTCTCTCTCTCTCTCTCTCTCTCTCTCTCTCTCTCTCTCTCTCTCTCTCTCTCTTGTCTGGCTGTGGGTCTCTGTATTTGTTCTCACCTGGTAAAGGATGGCTGAATAAAGCACTGATATATGAGTATATCAGAATATCATTAGTAGTCATTTTATTATTAATTGTTTTGAAATAAGTATTATTTAATTTACCTTAGGTCTCTGAGCTATCTAGTCTCTGTTTCTGGTCACCCAAATATACTTCAAAGTCCTGTATTCCAACAGACTAGAAAAATCTTAAATAATGGATAATTGTTTTAAAAAATACTTCTTACTAAGTTTGAATTAAAATCAGATAAAAATTTTAACAGATCTATTATGCTTAGTAAAATAAAAGCAGTCATTAAAAGTTTTCAATGAAAGAAAGCCCAGTGTAGAAGATTTTAGTGCATAATTCTATCAGATTTTTAAAGAGTTAATGCCAGTATACCTCAAATTATTTTACAAAATAGAAACAAAAAGAATATTATTTTTTTTACTATATGAGGGCACAGTCTTCTTGATACATAAATCCCATAAGGGCCCCAAAAGAAAGAGAATTATAAATTATATTTTGTAAAATAATTTGTACTTATTAAAAATATCAAATATCTTGGATTAATTTTAACTTTGAGAATTTGAAAAAAGAAACTGAAAAAGATATCAGGAGGTGAAAAAAATCTTCCACAGTCTTGGATCAGAAAGATTAACATAGTAAAATGATTACCCTACTAAAAACACTCTACAGACTCAACTTAATGCCCACTAAAATTCCAACACGTTTTTCACATGCTCTTCAGAACTAATAAGGATAATCCTCAACTTCATATGAAAACATCATATAGAAAGCCATTCTATATACTGTGGATACCATTGTTTAATAATAAAGGCTGTTTTGCCTCATGACAAGCCAGCTTTAAATCAGATTAGATATCCAAGCATAGATAAATGGGAAAGAAGGCAGAGTCACACAGAGTGACTGTGACTTGCTGTCCTAAAAAGCAAGATGTAAAGAAACAAAGGCAAGCCATGGTTCAAGTGGCAATGCACAGATGAATGAAAATGAGTTGAATTAAGATAAAAGAGATAACAAGAACTAAGTCTGAGCCATAAGCCAAAAGGCTTATAATTAATATAAGCCTTTGCATGATCTTTTTTGGAGCTAAGTGGGTGCAAGGCTGCAGGTTTAGAGCTTGGGCCAGATAGGCCAAAACTTCTGGATACATAAACACACACACACACACACACACACACACAGAAAACAAAACAAAACCAAAAGAGGATAGCTAGAACAGTCCTGGACAATGAAAGAACTGCTGTAGGTTCCCAGGAGGTTAGACATAGAGGAAAGGACTGGGGATACACATGAATTTCACTGGAATGAATGAATAGCATAGATTGTGTAGGAGAATTGGGGGAAGAAAGGTGGACTAGAATAGGAAGATAAGGTAGGGGTGTACAAGAAATTAGAGGAGAGATAGATAGAATTGAGGAAAGGCAGGATGGAAACCTAATACAATGGGAACTTTCTAAAATGTATGAAGGCAGTCCCTTTTATCAAATGCAGCTTTCAGTAGTGAGACAGCGTTATAATCAATTGAGTTTTGGGCAAAAGGGTTTCATGAAAATCCCCAAATAATGTAGAATGTTTAAAGGACAATAATTTGTCAAGGAAAATGGACAGCAAGTCCCCATTGCCAAAGACAGTATGTGTACAACGCACTGAATATAGAAAGTCGAGTTGGAATCTACATAGAATCTTCAATCCTATATTCTAGGCTCTTTTGTAGAGGAAGGAGTTCTCTAGGCGATGAAAGATAAATGCATGCCTCAACCTAGTTATAAAATCTTTGATCCACAATGCTGCCCTGCTTGCCAAATATTCTAGAACAATAGTGACAAAAAGCTGTGGGAGTAACCAATCTATATTTCATTTGATTTAAGATCCACCTCAGAAGTACAAAGTATTTATCTATCAAGAGAATTCAATTATAATTTTTTTAATATTCTAAAAATGTTTCAAAATAACTCCTAAGTAAACAATACATATCAAATAATCTACTGGATAAAAAAGAAACATGAAGAGATGAAATAGGATTTGGAAAACAGTGAATGTGATGGCATATTATTTTGTAATGAGCTGCATTAATTGACTCAAATAAAGTAATAAAAAGTTACTTTTAATCAGGTTTTATGAAGAACATTTAAAAGAATATAAAACAAAATGATTATAAAATCTTGAATGGGCATTAATGTATCATTTTCTCTATGTACATATTTCTATGTATCTATATTAAGATGGAATCTAAACACATGAAAAGATACCTGTCATTAATTGTCATTAAAGAAATACAAACTATAACCACAGAAAGGCTAAACAATCAAATGAGATTTAGTAAAGTTTGGAAGGTATAGGACTCACCTAGAGTTCTTGAATAATAACTTATATTTTATTCTTCTTGCATCTATCATTGCCTCACATCTACACCTAACAATTCAAGCATATATCTCATCAAAGCCAAATATAAATACATTCATAAAATTCTTAAATTGTACAAGTTACAAACAATTAAATACCTAATTATTATTAGGAAATGTAAGTGAATTGTAAATACCATCACAATAAAGTACTACTTAGTCATATTTAAAAAGTATAAATAACTGATACATATTTCAACATGAATGGTATTTAAAGTTGACAAGGTAGTTGAAGATAGATAAGAAAATGATCCCTAATTGAGTCATTCTTATAAATTTATAGAAAGCAGAAATTAATATGAGATAAAGAAAAGTAATCAAAAGTAGATAGGAAAGGGTTACAGAAGAGAATGATGGGAGAACAGTTAAATGTATCATAAAAATTTTGCCTCATAATTTTACTCATGATAAATGGCTTTATATTAATACTTATACCAAAATATAAAGGGATATATTATAAATATCTTTTACTTACTGTATTGTACTTGGAATTTTACTTACAAGGCACCAGTCCAAGATAAATATGTATTAGAATATAAATCAACACTCACGATATTAGTAACAGCTTATAGTGGCACCTGAACAGGGACTGGTATATCTGATCCATGGATGAGCAATGGACTAGAGATGGAAGGACGATGGATTCCGATCCTGTCTCTCCAGGAAACAGCAGCCAGGAACCAGGAAGAGAGCCCTCATGTCCCAGCAGCCACTTATCAATGGGGTTGGCCACACATCCTCCAGGTTGGCCACACCCCCTCCAGGGTCCCGTGCTCCTGGGTAAGCTTCTTCTGACCTTATCGGCTGACACCTTAATCCCGCCACATCTCCCCCTTTTGTCTAACTAAGAAGATTCTAAACTAAGACTATGTACAATAGGAATTATTATGAGGTAGTAACCTTAAATACCTATTCTTCAACCCTTTCAAGACCTGAGAAGGAAGATATATCACTTGAAAGTCAGAAGTGCATGGAAGTAGTGGCTTCCAAAATTTGAGAGAGGACAACAACACAGCTACCTGGACAATCACCTCTGGTTTTGTGCGCCGTTGGAGCATCTATCATATTAGCTACAGGCCTATGGTATCTGACAGATCTTCTCACAAGAAAGACAATTTTGGAGGGACTGTCTTATCCTGTCCAGGCAGGTTTCGTCAGTCTCCATCCATCAACTTGTTTATCCAGCTTGAACACCATGAGTGTACTGTCAGCAATCAAGGTAAGAACAGTTCCTTACTCAACCGGCCATTCTCTGCCAAAAGGACAAACTCCAATGGAATATCCTCGATGCTCATACCATCTTGGGAAAGGAGCAGTGACACCAGGAGTCATCGTGCCTCTCATGGCCGAATTTCAAATGTTAAATGCCATATTCTCTGGGTCTATGAAATGCTTGAAGATTTCTGTCTATGTATGATATTATAACCTGTATCTGAGATGACTGGTATATGGTACCTTAAGTAATGTTGACAGTAGTTTTTATCGTCTTAAGGAATAAACCCTGCACTAAAAATTAGAATACCTATATAAGGGGTGTATAACCTCTGAACAATGACTTTTAGTATGACTATCAAACATTAGCCAGGGGTATATTACTATGTAAAGTGGCCACAGCATTTTAGACATGTATATACATATATATCATCTAAACAGAGGTATATAAAACATCTTGTGCATACATCATAACTAGTGCACTCATTTTATCTAGTATAGTTAAATGAAAGTAATAATTGCATAGTGTATATGATGTGCAAATATTTTAAACAGAGATAGAAGCATATATAAAATATAGCAAATTATAGATTCAATTTTACATAATAGTTACAGATTCAGATTTATATTGAAGTACAAGTTGCTTTGGTTATATAAAACAATTTCAGATTGAACTTGTACCAATGTACAAATTATCACAATTAAACATATAAAATGTTTTCACATTTGTATCAATATACAAATACCTATGCGAATGCAAATTGTCTTTAACTTAATCCATACATTCAGCTAAAATGGTGTATAGGTAGGCAGCACAATCTACCTTTATCTATCATATCTATCCCCTTTCTCTTCTTCAAAAGAGATCTTTGATGCTATATTATAGTTATGTCCTCTACCCAATTTTCACTTAAAACTATTCTAACAGAATAAGAACTACCCACAACCCTCAGAACACAAAACATATTGGGAAAGGGGGAATAGTCTTTCATAATGTTGCTTCCTGCTGACTTAAGGGCAATGGCATCTCTTTGGGATCCTGTAAAAGCTAAAACAATGGTTAGATCTTAATGGACTGACTATATACATTTATAACCATTCTCAGAATAAGATCTTTGATGCTTTTATTGTGAATGTATGTTTTGATAATAAAATTCCTAGAAAGAGAATTGCCAGCCTCTTAAACCAAAAGAAAGACAGTTTGCCAGTTGTTTCATAAGCCTAGACTTGAATATTTCAGCAAGCCACTTCTAGCTGAGAGTAAGCATCTGGTCGGGATGCATAAGACATGGAGTGCACTACAAGTATAGGAGGGGAGTCACTTGGCTCCTCTGAACTATGAGACTTTATCAAAGGCAGCATAAAATGCAAATGTGTTGAGAGAAGAGAATTTCATACAGAAACTGAAAAAAGAAGCAAGCTGAAGTAAATTAGCAGCAGTCATTGAATAAATTTTTGAAAATTTAAACCAGAGTTATGCAGCTTTTGCTTATTATATAATGTTTGTTTCATGGCACTTCCTTGATAACCTTGTATCAGATAAGGACATGGATGATGTGTTTCACATGTTTCTACCCATGAAGCCATTATAATTGTTTTTACAGATTTACTTATGGTTTTCCACCTGTATTTTTTATGTCAACCATTTCATTTACATATTTCCTAGACAAACACAGGAACATTTTCATTTTTTGTTAACAATGTCCTTTGCTTCTTTTTGATAAATCATATATAACATCACATGTCAGTTGATTTGATCCAAATACTAGATCAAAGTTTATTGTGAAGGAAAACGCCTGACCTATTTTAAAGATGCATCTTGTAATCACCTTTCATGGAGTGCTTAGTGTGTTTGGAATGTGTAGCTGGGAGATACAGAATTGTGTACTGAATACAAGTGTTAGATCTGTACATTGCTCAGTTCAAAAATGTACACAGAGTCTTATCTGACAGGATAGTTATTTCTATAATATGAATAAGTATGTCATTTTGTGGAAGAATGTGATGGAAACCTAATTGATTCTGGAATTAACGGTGAGAAAGAAGGTTCTCAGAAAGGGTTACAATGCAACTACAACATGGCCCTCAAAATTCAGCCACTAGAAACTTAATCTCTAGTGCAACACTTTTTCAGTTTAGATCCTGTGAACATCACCCAGCTTTATTAATGATTAATGCTCCTTCAATGATGTTCATAGGAGTGATTACTTTTGCTCTTCTCTGTGAGGAAAGATGGCTTTTCCCTGTGAAGTAATCAACATTTAGATGGAACTGCAGAGGCAGCAATGGAGACAAACTGACATACTGCTACTGCACTGGTCTTGAACTTCCAAATTTCTAGAGTGGTAAATAATAATAATAATATTTGCTAGGAGCCAAAGCCTGTGCTGGGTGCAATAAAAGCCATTTTCACCTTTCACCTAATTTAGAAGCTAAGTTTACAGAGCCTACGTGACATATCCCAGCTCTCCAGGAATGAGAAAGTACAACTTCCTGCCAATTAAGACCCTCTGTAGGTTTTAACCCTTAACTCTGGTAGTACAGCCCTATCTCCCTGTCAGATAAGAGCACCTGCAAACAGTCATGGTCAGCATTGCAAGGCAACCTTCCTGAGACAGTACATCCCACAGATTAGGTTGCTTAGTAACCCCTCTTCCCCGTTTTTTCCCACACAGCCAACTTCCCACCTCACTTGCTTGATAAGCCCACTGAGGAAAATAAAAATTACTGCTTGACCTGAAAAGTGCCTTCTGTCATTTCTCCTGTCTCTTGCCCCTCTCATTCACCTTCTTCTCGTTCCAGGGTTTGTACACTCATTGTAGACTCTGCTGGCCAGGGAAAATAATAATAATCATATGATCATTATAATAATCATAATAATTTGCATCATTTCTTATATCTTTTCCATAATTATCTCTGGAGTTATATAAGAGGGCTATGAAGAGAATGAGAAAGGGTACTGTTTCAGCTGACAGCAATTAGCCAGGTCAAAGATAGAAGGAAGTTAAGTATGGAAGGAGAATGATATCATCTACAGAGACAGAAATGCTAGACATAGCTAAGCACTTGAAGAAAGGTAAAGTGTCATGAGGCTGTGGACAGTAGTGAGGACTAAGTTTGGTGAGGCTGAGATAAGCTCATAACAGGTTAGATAGATGGTTCCACAAATAAAAGCATTTTTGTTCTTTGTGAAAACTGAAATTTGGTTTCCAACACACATCTTCATTGTCTTATAACTACTGGTAACTCCAGATCCATGAGTTCTCTTCTTCTGCCCTCCTCAGGTTACCCACATATGTGCATACAAGGATACAGAAATATCTGTCTATCTATCTATCTATCTATCTATCTATCTATCTATCTGTCTGTCTGTATCTCTCTCTCTCTCTCTCTCTCTCTCTCTCTATATATATATATATATATATATATATATATATATATATATATATATATAATCTTGTGGGGGAGAAGTTAATATGGGCTTCCCATTTGTGATTAATTTATGAATGATAGCAGCACAAACAATATCTCCCAGAGAAGTTAGAAAAAATATTAGAAACAGCCTAAGAAGTGGGCCAAAAGTAATGAAGAGAAATCAAGAGTCATAAAAAAGAAGAAAAGAACAAATGAAAATAGCTGAAGGTTAAGACCAACGAAGTGTCCTTGGGTAGGGAAGCTTTAAGCAATCTTCTGCTTATTGTTTTGTTTTGTGATGGTCAACCTAGATACTGTGAACTATAATACCCTGAAAAAACCACACCTATACAAAGCATCTAAGACTTTCTTCCTTGTAGATAGCTGAAATATTGCATATAAAGATTTATCATCTTAGACTGTCTTTAGTTTCCTTTATGGCCACATCTGTAGTAAAGATAAGTTCTGTTTTTTGAGGTAAATCAATTGAGATACATTTTTACAGCCTTCAGTAAAATATTTATTCCTCCTTTATGAAACCTGGCTACATGATGTCTACAAATATGTATTTGATTAAATGAATTCATTTATGAGTATCTCCTTCTGTGTCGCTAAACAGTTGTGTAACAGTTTTCATAGTCTAATCTCTCTCAGGATTGAGCAGGTGAGTGGCATCTTGAAGACTGAAGTATATACAAACTTTTAATGTATTTTCTTGAAACCTATACAGTACTTGAAAGTGCTTTGGGCTTTCTCACTAGAGGTGGAAATTATAAGTGTCATAAATCATCATATGTGTGGTTCTGAATGGTTAGTGCTACAAAGGACAAGGGATAATAACTTTTATCTCCATTATTATATTAATTAGAAAACATGCATTGTTAAGATGTGCTCTTGCTTATTTATGTTTTGGCATCAATATCTCACTTTTATCTTGGTGTATAAGAAAGAAAAATACAATTATTTTTGGAATTTTAGAGGATAGTTGGCATCAACTTAATCCAAAATAGACTCAATCTTAGCACTACCATCTTCATCTTTTCAAGAAAATAATTTATGAGAAGCGGTATAAAATATGTGAAGGCTTTAATCTAGAGCTGCATTACTCTGCCTTCATCCATACCCACATTGCCATTGGTGATGTCACAGAAAGATCGATTTCATGAGCCTGAACATAAAAGTGGTGCATAGGTGGAATTCACAAAGACCAACCAAATTGTGGAAAGAACTGTGTTTATCACTTTTTTATTTTAGGTACTACTGGGAAACTAAGAAACTAGGAAATAGATTTCAAAAAAAAAAAAAAACAGACATGTAAACCAAAGAATGCTGATGATAATTTTCCTATGTCACCATCCATTAATATTTTACTGGGCAAGCCACTTAAAACAAAACAAATTCAGAATACTTTTCCCATTTAGAGTAGCTGCAAGACTCACTTCCCTTTGTTAACTTTTTTTCAATGTTCACATCACTTTATTTGATAGTTTATATTGACATAATTCATTCATTTAATTCCTGGATGTACTCTAATTCTACAGGAATGATCAATTCTGCAAAGATCAAATGAGCTTATCTATGCTCCAAGTAAGTACAAAATTGAAACATACACTTAGTTTTCTCTGCATTATATTCAACATGTTATAGCTAAAGAGCATTAGTTCAGCTTTTTTCCAAAACTTCTAATGCCCTTTCTCTGTCTGTGGTTAGCAGCCACGAAGTTGAAAACATTGTTTTTTTATGTTTTATCAAATGCAACTACCTCCATGACTGCATGACTTTTCTTTTTTTTTTTTTTAAGAATCTATATGCTTGAGCACCAAGGAACAGCAGCCCCAGCTGTCTTACAAATTCTTACTCAGATCTAGTAGTGTGTATCATCTTTTCCTCATACTAGTTTTGTATTGTATGTTATAGTTCTTACCTACACATAGCATATATATAGCTCAGTTTGTATAAGGTTACTTGTATGTATGATATTAGGACAGGCCATTTGATATTACCTTCATGTGATATATATACATGATTTTTATGTACAAATGAAGTTATAGGTTTCAAGTTTATGCTTTATTATTCTTTTATGCTACATTTTGTATCTTGAATAACCATCTTCTTAAGGCTTATTCCATTACTGGGTTTATTGTCAACCTCATTTGTTGAGGGGTCCTTTAGGGTATACCCTTAGAGGAAACCTTGAAACCCAGGCACTTCCTGACTATTCCTTTTACTTTTAGCTATGGAGATTTCTTTTGTCTCCTATCCAGTAAAGTATACTGGCTACTTTAGGCCCAAAAGTATGAAAACAAATAAATATGACCATGAGCTACAAACTCCAGTTTATAAGACAAAATAAACATTCCCTTAGTTAAATTGATTTTTTACAGTATTGTGTAAGCAAACTAAATCTCAAAAGGTCATTAGACCTTGGACAGATGAATGTTCATGAATCAAACTTAGTTTTCTCTTGTAAAGTAAAAATTGGAAGGGCTACATAACAGAATTCAGGAAAAATGGGCCTGTGTTTCTCTCTGTCTCCTTCTCTGTCTCTGTCTCTATATAGTGCATATGTGTGTGTGTGTGTGTGTGTGTGTGTGTGTGTGTGTGTGAGTGTGTGTGTGTGTGTGAGTGTGTATGTGAATTTTACACTAATGATAACATGAATATTTAAAACAAAAATTAGCTGTCTTGATTTTAGAGATAATAATATAATCACGTCATTTTTATTCCTTTCTAAAATGGCAATCAACTATGTGAACACTGTTTTATACCAAATATTGTTGAACCAATAATAAATATTTTTAGCATGGGATTGTGGTGATATATTGTTTATTTAATAAAATCAGTCTGGAATATTAGAAAACAGAATTATCTACATTCTAGCCATGAAGGTCAGAGAGTATTGACCTGTGTCTTTAATCCCATTATCGAGGAGATAGAGATTTTTCTGTACTTCTGAGTTCAAGGTCTAAGAGCCAAGCTCACACCTTTAATACTAACTCTAGGATTATAATGCAGAGTTGAATCTGGAAATGAAACAACTGGTCAGGGAAGATGCTTAAGGTCGGAGGAGGCAGAGATTTAGGAAATCTATAGAAATGACCAGTCCTGCTGAGTACTATTGAAGATAGCATATTTTTTTTTTCTGTTCAGTCTGAGAAGCTGGATGAGTGAGAATTGACTGTGGCCCATTTTCTCTGTCTTTTATTACAGTTTTTCCCCAATATCTGACTCTAGGTTCTCATTATATACTAACTGGAATTCCTGCAATATGAGATATAAACTATTCATAGGGGATATTGTCCTAATCCAAATATTTTATATTTTTGAGTGACAACTGGATTGACTAATGGCTAATATATCTAAATTTAACAATTATGTTAATTTATTTTGAAGTTTTTCTATAAGTACTTAAA
The DNA here is from genome assembly GCA_033318265.1 of Phyllotis vaccarum. Lineage (NCBI taxonomy): Eukaryota > Metazoa > Chordata > Mammalia > Rodentia > Cricetidae > Phyllotis > Phyllotis vaccarum. The sequence continues at coordinate 118,714,589 of JARWLC010000002.1, read as the reverse complement.
ATTTGATTGTAAAAATATGTATTAGAAATTAAATTGACAGGCCCAAATTAGAAAGATGATTGAATAAATAGATATCACATTAACTTTTTCAAGTTGTTGATTAATAGTTAACTAAGACATTTTATTTCTTTTATTTTTTTTATAAAGTGTCCTTTCTGCTTTTCAGCATCAATTTCAGGATTAAACATTAAAATTACTAATTTTCAACTGTGAGTCTTTAGTGATGGCTCATCGGTTAAAAGTTTAGTTACATTTCAATTCTTTTAATTCAAATATATTATTAAATAACTCAGTGAGTAATGGTATACAAATATTTTTCTTTCAAATTATAAACTATGTAAACCTATTCATTAAAATTTACATATACTGTAAAGCAGAGCTAATTTAATTTCAATTGTATCATGAGTAAGAGAAAATCATGAAAAAATTGAAATGCCTTCTGAAAGAAAACTGGGAACTATAAACAACTAGCAAACTTACCTACAAACCACACATCTGGAATAAACACTTGTCTTATTTTGTAGGTAAGTCTACCAGACCATTACTTGTATTTCCCAGTTTTCTTTCAGAAGTCATTGGACTTTCAATTTTTACTTGTTCTTTACAATTTTGGGTTTTATCTAGTGTATTCAAAATATACGAATCACCAAGAGAAAGAACATGTTATCAAAGGTACAAAGTTGAAGTCACTTAAAATGTTATTTAAGCTAATCTTGGTTGTTATGTGAACAAATGTAAAACCAAGTAAAACACATACCAGTGGGAAGTTCATAAAATACATTAGAGATGTTCTTTTTCAGATTATTTGAAGTGGAAAGACCCAGAATAACTGTGAATGCCAAATTTCAGTAGCACCTCAGATAAAACAACATAGGGGGAAGAAGTTTACACCCTATTTTCTTGTTTTACTCACTGCTAACAAATTTATGTACCAAATTATGGTAACATTTCTTTACCAAATTTAGAACCAGGTTCTTTTGTCTTTCACAGTGAACTGAGATTAGCAGTTTTACAGACGTCCTCTTTCAGGGTCAAACTGGGACTCTGGACACTTCAAGCCTCAAGGACTAATCAACTATAAAACTCTAGTCCTCTCCAGTGTAAGAGAGACATCTTGGGCTACCCAACCCACAGTGTTTAAGCTAATATAATAAATAAATAATGCTACCCCCACATAATTTGTCTCTTTAGAGAACTCTGATGAATACAGGTGTTTAGATGGTAAATACAACAAGACTTACAAGGTGAAGACAATAGCACTTCAAATAGTTTAATCACATTTTGTTTAAATAATATATGAAATAAAAGACAACTCTGTGTGTTATATAATACAAAAATCTGGTTGCTTGATAGCTCAGTGATTAAGATCAGTGACTGTTCTTCCAAAGGTTTGAGTTCTATTACCAGCACCCATGTGGTTGATGCCCTCTTCTATAATAAAGACATGCACATAGATAGAGCATTTATGTACATAAATAAATAAAATTCAAAAAATAAAAAGAATATACTTAAATAATTCGTGCAAATGAGTTATTTCCAAAATCATCCATTTCTAAATGACTTTAAACACTATTTTATCCTTACTCTGTTATTCAGTTAAAACCATTAGAATTATTCAAATATTTAAAGTCAAAATTTTAGATTTTAATAATATGTTGATGCATTGGTCATATTTCTAGTCCAGGTCCTAGTAATATCAAGATTTTTATTGTATTATTTTAAAATAAATTGCAAAATTTAATATTAGTTCACTACTGACAAGAACAGGTTGTGTTTTAGTACAATAATTATATATTAATTAGTATATAAAACAAATCTGAAAGGATTGCAGGAAGTAAAAGTGAAAAATATATAAACAAACACATTATAGGTAAATAATTAGACTTGATGAACAAAGTTATTTTTTATTTTTTGCTCATATATCAATGATTTAATGGACTGGATAAACGCATAAATAATTAAGTTTTTTAAAAAAAGCAGAGTTCTAAATGTGTGTCTCCATCTAATTTATAAGCTCATCCACATATAATAAGACTCTCAGAACAGGGGATATCACTATTAATTGCTGTTTTATACAGCCAATAAATCATTGAATTATATTGATCACATTAGAGGCAAGGAAGATTAGCAGTAGCATCAGGTGCACAGAAACACTTCGGAAAAAAAATACAAAATAGTCGATACATATCATAGACTCAGACTAAAAGGTAAAGAACAGTTCTATGGAGAAGCCTTATAATCTTTTTTAATCAGCAAGTGTCACTAAACAAAGGCTGGCATGTGAAGCTGGCTTGATGAAACATAACAAAAATAAAAGTAGATGTGTTTTCCAGCATCATTGCTAAAGCACCAAAACTAACATTTATCTCTACCATTTGGGGAGGAGAAAGTACAAGGAAGAAGAGCACAGTATCTTTCAAAATAATTTGATAGAGAATTTAAATTTTCTACTAAATTTAGAAGACAATTTAAAGTGTCTGAGACAAAAAGTCTTAATTTTTATACTTGTCAGTAAAAAATCAGTGTTTAGTGATGGAAGTTTTAGTCAAATTGTAGAGCATATAATAATAGTAATAAAATAATAATAACAGTAATAAAACTTTATAGACAATGAGAGCCTTAAATTTGGCTTTTGTTTGTTTAAAATAATGAGGTTAATATTTTAAATAAGGCATTTTAAATTTAGAAGTAAAAGTCCATCCTTTGTTGTTAAAATTAAATGGTACCTGTAACTTTTAGTCTCTTTTGTTCAGACTAAAATAAACTTCTGTGGTTATTTTCAAAACACAATGAAAGTCTACAGAGAACCTGCTGTGTCAACAAACACCTGTCCATCACAAGTGTATCATTTTCCTTTCCAAACTGCACTTAAGTTTAATTCTGTAAGAATTAGGATGATTATTAACTACCTTTATGTTAGTAATTTTCCTGTCTGTCCATCAACAAAAGAAAAACTCTATGTCTATAATTGAAATGTCCAAATAACTAAGGCCTTTGACCTTGCCAAGCCCTGATGTCTCTGTCTGCCATTTGTCATTTTAACTGTACCTGTCAGCAAACAGATGTCTCCTTTAGCCTCTGGCACTCTCTAAGTCACTGGGGCAACTGTTGCTATGACATCTGAGAAAGATAGAGACTATGACGATAATGTGATTTGTAGGTCCCTACACATTAAGTACTTGAAAGTGTAAAACAGGAGTGATGCACTCCCTACTAATTTGTAAATGCTCATCTTAAAGTATGCTTTACTTAAGTATTGTTTCCTGTGTCAAATGGCAAACACACACACACATAAAACCTTTCTTTTATTAAAGTACCTCTAAAGATCATTTACAGGGAGTTGATCTGGTCCTGGAAAATGCATCTCTTTGACATCTGAACTTTGAATGTTAATTTCATGAGAAAAGATCATATATCTTCCAACAGTTTCATATCTTTAATGTCCAATGTATCTAATTATCACCTGTAACTTTTATATTTCATATAAGCATGGAAGATAATTTATTAGATAAATATTAGCATAGGCACTCTAATATGCTTTAGTGAATTTAGAATAGTCAAAAAACTTTCAGTGTGGCAGTATGAAATAGAGAGCTATATATCGTATTTGAGTAGACACACCTGTGCTTGTGCTATTCAAAAGCCATTAAACATTTAGTAAGCACAATGTGTTCCTCCATGCACATAACAGTGTTCATACAAAGGTGATGTGGAAATACCTTTCTATATGTTGTGAATCTCAATCTTTAAATAAAGGAGCTGTTTTGGCCCATGACAGGCACCATAGAAGAAGTAGGAGGAGAAATCAGAGCATAGGTAGGAGAAGCAGGGCAAAGCCAGGCAGATTGAGCAAGCTGCCCATGGAGCAACATGTAAGGAACAAAGCTGAGTCATGGGCCACGTGTCAGACAGTTTAATAGAAATAGGTTGATTTAAGATGTAAGAGATAGCTAGCAATGTACCTGAGCCATAGCCAAACAGCACAAAGTTAATATAAGTGTCTGAGTCATTTCTGGGGGCCTAACCTGCAGCAGCAGGCTGCTAAGGGGTCTGGCACGGCAGGTCTGTGGGTCTGGACCTCTGGCCACCGGGGTCCAAGAAATCACACTGCAGAACAAAAGACTAAGTATTTTATGGTTAAATTATGATGGTGATTTTTGATTTTGCCATTTATTTATTTTCATAACATTAAGAATGAAAACTATATTAATGATTTTGTATAAAATAAAGATAAAATATATTAACTATTGTGTATAAAATAAAGATAAAACTATGGTGGTTATTTGAATATACAATTTAATATTTTGGGTGCTGGAGAGATGGCTCAGCAGTTAAGAGCACTGGATGCTCTTCCAGAAGACCTTGGTTCAATTCCCCGAACTCAGATGGCAGACTTCACAACTCTCTACATCTCCAGTTCCAGAGGACCCAGCACCTTCACACCAATGTACATAAAATAAAATTCAAAAACTGAATTATTTTTACACAAGTGTCTGAAGCAATTCAGTTTATACCAGAAAAATCATCAATATAAACTAGTTAAAATTAATACCAGACACATAATTAATGTACTTCTCTAATAATTTATGGGAATACATTAGAAATGACAACCTTGAATGTAAATAGCCGTGATAACCTGTGCTTTGGTATATGGTAACCCCACAATCTCTTAAACTTCAGAGTTCTGATGCCATACTTAACAGGTTTATGAATTATCCAATTTCATGTCTCCTCTTAGTAATGCAGTATTATACACAGTACAAGTTAAACAGCTATTATTCTGATACAATTTTGAATAATTGCAAAGGAGAAAAGCCTATTTTTACATAGAGATATATTTTTAGGTGCCAAAGAATTTTTTTTACAATGCCATTCTATATTTAATAAATCTGAATCTTCAATCTTCAGAGATAAAATATCTAGTCCTGGGTTAAAATGTACAAACTCTAGGCTGTCTCCCTACAGTGAATTAGTGTGATGCACCTTTAAATGTGTTCAAATTGAAGTCTTAGTCCCATATTACTCATATAACTCTAAAAAGACAAATGTGATTCTTCTTTGTTAGAACTTCCTTTTTATTGTACTGCCACATGCTTCATACTTCATGATCCTTGTATCAGTCATCGTAAAACTGTACATTTCTAAGCAATGTTCCCATGATAATTCAAGAATAATTTTATGTGACTACAAAACCCTATTTCTAGGATACAGAAGAGTTTGTGTGTGTGTGTGTATGTGTGTGTGTGTGTGTGTGTGTATGAGTATTTGTGTACTCAGATGTGTAATTTATACATGTGTGGAGTGTGTAAGTAAATGTATTTGTGCCAATGCTTCTATGCGCAAACAGGGACAAAATCAGAGTACTGAATGTTTTTCTGTTACTTCCCACCTATCCTCTAGACGAAATTTCTCACTGAATTGGAAGTTCAGCTTTGCCAGGCTAATTGCCCAGCAAACTCTCAGAATCTGTCTGGCTCTCCTAGGTACTGGATTCTAGGCCTGTAGACTCATGCCTATATTTGTCTCTATAATAGCAGAGCAAGTACTTTCTTTTCTGTGGGCCATCACCTCGTCCAGAAAAAACACTTGTTAGAAAAAATAATTTTGTATTATGGGGATTTTTCGGGTCCCGGGCGGCCGAGACCCACAGACCTGCAGCCCAAGCACACTTAGCCGCCCAGCCACCCAGGCCCCAAAAATGACTCAGTCGCTTATACTAACTTTATGCTGTTTGGCCTATGGCCCAGGCACATTGCTAGCTAGCTCTTACATCTTCAATCAACCCATTTCTATTAAGCTGTTTGCCATGTGGCCGGTGGCTCACCTGTGTTTCTTACATGTTTCTTCATGGGCTGCTTCAGCTCGATCTGCCTCTGAATCCGCCCTGCTTCTCCTACCTATGCTCTGATTTTTTTCTCTTACTTCTTCTATGGTGCCTGTCATGGCCCAAAACAGCTCCTTTATTTAAAGATTGAGATTCACAGCATACAGAAAGACATCCCCACATCACTTCCCCCTTTCTGTCTAATCAAAAAGGAAGGTTTCAATTTTAACAAAGCAAAATTACATATAACAAAATAACTATCAAGCAAGAATTACAGTTACAATATCTAGTCTATTTGTATTTAGCAAAATTAAAGAAAATACTCTATCATCTATCTTATCTTTGTTAATCTAAAGTTTCATATCCAATATACCTTTCAAATGACTAAGAAAAACTGTACCTATAACTATCTAATCTTCAACTACGTCAAAGACCACAGAAGGATATATTTACCCAAGTAAACTAGAAGTGCAAGCAACTTCTAAAATCTAGAAAGGACAGAGATGACACCTATCTGCCTGGACAGTCACCCAAAGTTCATTTATAAAGTTGGGGCATCCATCTTCATCCTATAGGCCCAGAGTCTCTTTTTATTTCAGTGAAGCACGAAATCTGCAATGCCCATTCTGGCACAGTTCATCAGTTGCTGCTCCTTGAGTCCTGAAGAATGTCTGACAGTTTTTCTCTGTAAAGCAGGAACTTGAATGACCATCTCGGCTTGTTCTGCCAAAATTCAGAGGTCATCTTCCTATGGAACCTGCATGTCCAGTTTAAACAGCATACTGTCAAGCAGTCAATATAAGAAGGGTCCTTGTCCAGTGGCTAACCATTGCCACAAAGAGAGTAGACTCCATATGGAGTTTCTTCGATGCCCACTTTTCTGTTGAAGTAAATTAGTGCTGCCAGGAGCAGACCTGTCTCACTGTCCAGAAAAGTCTAAGCTCTTAAAACATTTTAAATGCCATATTCTGTAGGTCTTAGAAGTATTTGAAGATTACCTACCTAATTGAAATATATCTTTGTATACCTAAAGATCCTAACTAACCTAATTATAAGTTTGATTATCAAAGGTGACTATTAACCTTCATTTCTTAATTATACTCTACAATTTTAAAACAGTTACATGAACATCATACCTTAAACAAGAATAGAAAAACACATACAGCATAACAAAATTGACCTTAAGTTTGTATCAATAAACCAAAACCATACCAATGTAAAACATTTCAAGATTAACAGCTGATTTTCTGACCTAAGTAAATTCAATAATCTAATTTTTTTAAAAAATCATTCATATACCATATCCCCTTTTTCTTCTTAGAAAGAGATTAACTATGACCATTAACCATTTATAATGAAAACAAACATTTAGAAACAGTATTTGGGGAATTTGGGCGTAGTTATCCATTACTACTTCCTACTAATTAAGGGGCATTGAAAATCTCACGGATTGTTGAGACTGGATCATAATCTGCAGCCATGAAGATGATCTGGCCATCTCTTTTCATGAGAATTTAACTGAAAATCAATAGCATATTTGGATAGAGATATATGCTGTAATTCTCTGTCCTTGCATTATATAATACAAGATTTATTTTAGATTGGACTTTGACTGCTTACATAAATTCATACTATAATTATTCAAGGCATTTTTCTCTTTGGATTATACAGTTTAAACAACTATATGCAGTATTCATTAGTTGGTTTTAGATAATTTATTTGCAGAACATTCAAACTAATGTGACTATAATGGCTAATAAAATGCTTCTTAAAGTACACTGCAAAAACAAGGAGAAAACCAGTGTGTCACATGTACTAATCCAGCCAGAAGATAATTATTCGAGTATGTTAATATCAGAAACTAAGAACTAAGTGGTAAATAAGACTGAGAAAAGCATCCACCTAATTTCCATTTGACAATGAAAACAATTAAACGTATTCATAGTGAAGTAGTCTCCTAGAAAAGGTGGAGGGAGCTTGAACTGATAATATATTCCTTGGTAGATCATTAGTTTAGCATGTAGGAGGACCTGAATCTAACTCCAGAACTACCAAGTGAAATAAATATTTTTAAATGAAAGAATTTGACAGTCTTTAAAGCCACCTGCCTTAGATTTAATGTGACATGTTTATATTTTGGCCTATCAGAATATATTTGTACTCATTCAGGGATTATAAAATTTAACATGTAAATGTTAGGATGAAGGAATTGACATGAGTGGAATAGAAACCCAGGTTAGACTCAAGTAAGACTTTAAATAAATTTGAGAATGATCATAGATTCTACTGAAAGTGATTATGCTTAACATGGTGAGAATATAATTGGTAAGAATTTGATAAGTTATTATTAAGTATCAATGTAGAACTGGAGACACTGAAGCCTCCTAGACCACAGCTGACTAAGACCCAACTAAGAACAATCTATGTGACAAGTGGGGACACACAGCTCCTTGGTCTATAGCCAACTAAGAGGCAACTAAGAGCAGGCTTCTGAAATTACTGGAGACACTCAACCCCCAGGCTCACAACTGACTAAGAGCCAACCAAGAGCTGACAAAGAGTGAGCCAAGGAAGCAATGGGCAGATGCCAGTGCAAGAATACATATAACAATATAAAGAAAAACAAGACACCACCATAAGAAGCTGGTGGTTCTACAACATCAAGACCTCAGCATAACAATAAAGAGGAAAAAGGGGAAAAGACCTTAAAAACAATTCTATGAAGATAGTAGAGGGTTTAAAAGAAGATATAAAAATTTTCCTTAAAGAAATTGGAGAAAATACGAACAACAAAAAATTGGAACAGATGGACAAAACCCTGAAAGAAAAAAAAAAAACTAAGAAAAAGAAAAAAAACAAAAAACAGAAAAAAACAGGTGAAAGAAACATTCCAGGAATTGAAATTTGAAATAGAAGCAATAAAGAAGACAAAAACCAAGACAAAATTGGAAATAGAAAATCTGAAAAAAAGAACCAAATGACAAATGCAAGCATAATCAACAGAACAAATGAGATGAAAGAGAGAACCTACGGAGTGGAAGATTCAATAATGGAAACACATACATCAGTTAAAGAAAACACTAAAGCCAAAAAAAAGTCATAACACAAAACATCAAGAACTCTGGGACACCATGAAAAGACCAAATTTGAGAATAATTGGAATTGAAGGAGAAGGATACCAGCTCAAAGGCACAGAAAATATGTTAAACAAAAATCATACAAAAAAAACTTTCCCAACCTAAAGAAAGAAATGCCTATGAAAATAAAAGAAGCTTATGGAATATCAAATAGAATAGACTCCCCCAAAAAGTTTGCTTGCCACAAACTAATCAAGCCACTAAACCTATAGAATAATAAAAGAATACAAAGAGCTGCAAAGGAAAAAGCCACGTAACTTATAAAGCAGAACCATCAGGAAAACACCAGATTTCTCAATAGAAACAATGAAAGCTAGAAGGTTCTGGTCAAATGTTATACAGACACTAAAAACCACAGCTGCCAAATCAGATTACTATATACATCAAAAGTATATATCACCATAAAGGGATTAAACAAGATATTTCAGAACAAAACCAGATTTAAACAATAACTATCCACAAATCCAGACAACAGCAAGCACTAGAGGGAATACTCCAATCTAAAGAAACCAGATAAACCCAGGAAACCAAAGGCAATCAATAATCCCACAGATAGTATCTTCAATGAATGGTGTTGGTATAACTGGATAATAGTAAGTGTAGATGAATGCAAATAGATCCAAACCTATCACCCTGCACAAAACTCAAATCCAAGTGGATCAAAGACCTCAACATAAACCCAGCTACACTAAACCTGATAGAAAAGAAAGTGGAAAATACCCTCCAATACATTGGCACAGGTCACAACTTCCTAAATAGCAGAGACACTCAGATGTTTCTGTAAAGCAATGGACACAATAAGTGACAGCCTACCTGAAGGGAAAAGATCTTCACCAACCCTACATCTGACAGAGGACTGATATCTAAAATATATAGAGAAATCAAGAAACTAGAGCTCCCAAACCTAAATAACCCAATGAAAAAGAGGGGTCAGAGCTAAAAAGTGAAATCTCAACAGAAGAATTTTAAATGGCTGAAAGACACTTGAAAATTGTTCAACATATTTAGCCATCAGAGAAATGAAAGTCATAACTTTGAGGTACCATCTTACACCTATCTGAATGAATAAGTTCAAAAATACAGATGAGAGCCTATGTTAGAGACAATGTGAAGACAGGGGAATGCTCCTACACTGTTGGTGGGAGTGTAAACTTGTACAGTCACTCTGGAACACAATATGTGGTTCCTCAGAAATCTAGGAATCAATCTTCCTAAAGATGCAGCAATATACCCAAAGATGCACATCCATACCCAAAAGGCATTATTGCCACTATACTCATAACAGCATTATTTGTACTAGCAAGAACCTATAAATAATCTAGGGGACCCTCAACTGAAGAATGGATTAACAAACTGTGGTACATCTACACAATGGAATACTACTTGATCAGCAGGTATAAACAAAACAAAACAAAACAAAACAAACAAAAAAAAACTATTGTAAAATTTGTAGGCAAATGGGTAGATTTGGAGAATATCCTCCTGAATGAGGTATCACAAGCCCAGAAAAATAGGCATGGGACATAACTACTTATAAGAATTTTAGACAAAAAGCAAAGAATACCCAGCTACAAAACTGAAGCATGGACAGCTTGGGATCAAAAGGGACTTAAGAGAGACATTCCCCTAGGAAGATCACCTTAGCAAATTGGGATCCTAACAGGTTGCAACCAAGAAGAGGTGGAAACAAATTTTGAAAGGATAAGTCTAATCAAAGGAGAAACAAAGAGGGAGAAAAAAGAGATGGATATCTTGATAGAGGAAGCCAACATGCAGTTTGAAAGAGACCAGATGGTAGGAAAACCTCCACAGAACGTCCCTGGCTAGGTCTCCAACCAAAAGTGGAGAGAGTCCCTAAACAGGACTTTCTTTATAATCAAATGTGTCATCACAGAACCTACATCAAAAAATGAATAAATGTGGTGGCAGAGATCCAAGGCTGAGGATGGTGTCGAGCTCCTGGTTCACCTGAGAGAGGGGAGAAGAGTCTGTACGAGCAACGGGATAGGGATTATTAAGAAAAATTTCAATAATGCCTAGCTGGAGCTCTGCTGAGCTCAATGAATCAAGAATAGCCACTGGGGAACCTTCAGGTAAAGGAGCTAGGCCCTCCGAGGGTAGGCAATTGCAGATTGGCATCGTCAGTATGTGGAGTGGGATCAGACTATATTCCTGTATGCTGGCTGGCACCTTGGAACTCATTCCCTGCAGATGAATGACTAACCCAGTCTTGATTTTTGTGATGAGGAAATTGGACTTGCATGGAGTGAATGTGCCATGCTGAACTGACCCATCTTGGGACTTCTTGCCCTTTGGGGGATGCAGAGGGGGGAAGCTGAAGTTTGATGAGAGAGACTGGAAGGAGAGAATGGAGGGGGGATCATGGGGATACATGGATAAAAAAGAAAGCTTTTATAAAAAATAAAATTAACATACAAAAAATAACACATATAAAAAGAATCAATGTGAAGAGCTATAGGTAAACTCTTTGTGCAGATGAAGAATGAGAAGCCCAGAGAAAATGACATAACAAAAATCTTAACAGATGGTAAGTCAACTTAATCAAGCAAATTAGGGGATTATACATTAAAAACAAGAGAGTGAGTTATTTGGCACACACTGTAATTAAAATGGATATATTGCTTTCAATAAATGTTACAGGGCAGATTAACATTTGCCATGCCATCTACATTTCTGAATCTGCTTATCAGGCTTATAATTAAAAACCTAAATTATTACTGCTTCAAATTAATGATTTTAATGTAGTGCAGACATTGTAATCATCAGCATTTAGTTTCTTCATAACTGGTTTGTTTAATGCAAATTTATACAATAGTCACCTTAGTAGGCAGTAGAAAAAGTGGCACCAGCCTTGCCTGTACAATCTGTGTGAGGCATACTACTCCAAAATAATTGTTTTCTCAGACAAAAAAAGAATGCTCATCTTAGAAGTGAAAGGTTGATTCTTCAAGGGCGCATTGTCAAGTCTCACCTAGTGCACTGAGCTTTGTAATACAGTTTACAGAATCTTCTAACTTAAAAAAACAAAACAAAACAAAAAAACACACACTAGAATGACCAGAATAATTTGCATAATACCTCTAGTTTACTGTGTGCTGTTTACTCCATAGTCAACCTGGGATCACAGAAACCAGTTGCTAGGTCCTGACATTCCAGCAAGGTTCTCAGAAATGAACACATGACCTCACATTTCTCATGGCATGAGAAATGGCTTCTAAAAATGTATTTATTATACGAAAATATATTTTAAGGCATGCATTGTGTGTGTGTGTGTGTGTGTGTGTGTGTGTGTGTGTGTTCATAGTTTCAATTATACTCGAGTCATGCTTGCTGAACAATGTGGCTATGGAAGGCCGATTTGACATGTTTGTCCCTAAACCTCCGTTTTGAATTATTCATCTTTTAGCACAGTGATTCTCAACCTCCTTAATGTTCTGACCCTTTAATACAATTCCTCATGTTGTGGTGATACCAAAACCATAAAATTATTTTTGATCCTACTTCAATACTATAACTGTGTTACTGTTATGAACTTTCATGTAATTATCTGTGTTTTCCAATGGTCTCAGGCCACATCTGTGAAAAGTCATTTGACCATCAAATGGCTTGCAGCCCACAGGTTGAGAACTTCTATTTTAGCTGAATGTTTGGGTTAATTATCAAAGAAACATTACGCTTAAAAAGTTAGATCATAAACAGAAAGAAATAATAATTTTGTTATTAGTATTCTATTATATAACAAGAGGCCCAGTTGTAAAATAGGTAAGTTAGTGTTTTTCTTCTGTAAATTTAAATTGAATAAGATATGAATGTATTAATAAATCTTAGACTTAAATGTGTATCAATGATAGTTTTACTAGTAAAAATTTATTTTAGAACTCACATATACAATGACAGGTATTATTATTGCTTTGGTTATTTTATTCAGATGATGTAATTCAGACAACAAAGCAAGGAATTCTCTCAGACACTTAAGATAAAGAAAATGCCTTCTCTTCCTGCAGCTTCTCCTTAGTGTGATACCTGCCAATGGACAATTGATCAGCTGTGCATTCTTTTGTAGACTGCACAGTTTGTTAACCTCCCAGGGTGTCTCACACATTTTCAACATATTCTAGTTTGGTGAATCTCCACAAGTTGTGGTTGTTTAGGCTCCTCTGAATCACAGACAAAAGGGGAATTGAATAATTTACCATAACTCCCTAAAACATGTTCTGTTCCATGCATTTCCACATGCAACATCAGTGGCTTTAATTTTACTGTCAGCTTTTTAAAAAAATTTTGCTATTATCATCTAATAGAAACATAACAAAATTATTACTTTTTCCAAACTTTTCACAATTGAAAATTTGCATTATTTACTTTTCCAACTCTTTAACTTTTAGTTTAGTTCTAACTAAAAAAAAAATATTCCCCAAAGCAACCTATATTTTTACTTCTTTTTTCAATAACCAGGAATATACAATTAATTTAAAGTTGATGCAGTAATATCAGCTGTAATTTTGTCTAGAATTAACAACTCATTCATGTTTCCAATATTGATGTTAGATCGGTAATATATCATAGACTCAGCAGATTACTCAGAAAAAATGATTCTGTATATATGGACACTAATATACACAAGTGATACAAAATACTATTAAAAATCAATTAAATATACATGTTATTTTAAAAATAAAAATTTGGAAGACATAGATTAGCATCAGAATGAATAAACTGAATAATTTGATTCCACCACGGATTATAGGATAGTAATTTTTATCTCCCTCTTAATTCCATTCATATGATAATTCCAAATACTCCTTTATGAAATTAGGTTTATATATTGATACCTTAAATGTTTATTGATAGCTTTCATTCAGCATGCTTGTCTTCACACAGGGCTTATACTATCTCTCTAATATATATTTAGAATAATAATTTCTATTTTCATTTTTATCTTACCCAGATTTGCTGTTAACATAAAGAGAATTTGAGACTCTTAAGCTCTCAGTTAGTAATATAATTAAATGAAGCTAGAGTACATCTGTGACACTCTGTTGAGTGTTGCAATATTGAAAAAAATAGAAACTAGAGTTTGATGGCATTGGAAAAACAGAAATGGTCAGAGGAACACTCTCCAAAAGCTGACAGTGAGTCCCCAAAGCAGAGAACAACATCCACATAGTGCATTGAAGGTACAGGGTTGAAGCTGGTTTCTGTTTGGAGCCTTCATCCCTATATTCTAGCTTCATTTATGAAGAAAGGTACTCAGCATTCTATATAAAGAAAAACCTGGCCACCAATCTAGCTGCAAAATCCTTGTCTCACAATTTACCCTGACTGTAAGATGTGCTAGGGCAACGATAACATAGAAATTGTGAGACTGCCCCAAAATTTCAAGTTTAACATGAAACTCAAGCCATTAGAGGGAGCCCATGTCCTATATACTCAGAGCACCCAGAGGCTGAAGACTGGATAGCCCAGAGACCTAAGATAGAACAAAATAGGACTGGAAAAAACAAACAAACAAACAAACAAATGATGAATTGATTTTTAATGATGTTTTGTTATCCATGCCTTGTCCAGTAATTATCAGAAAGTCACTCTCCAGCAGCAGATAGGAGCCAGAACAGAAACTCAAAGACAGACAGACATTATGCAGAAAAGTCTAAATTTGAGGTCTGATTCTGGTTCCTTCCTTCAGATAGAGTTCAGGAAATCCCACAGAAGAGGTATTGAAAAAATGTAGAAGTTTGAGGGAATAGAGGACACCAGTAGAATATGTCCACTGAATAAACTAAGCAGGGCTCCTACAGGCTCACAGAGACTAGCTAAAAATCGCTCTTTATAACGAAGTTTCTATTGGATGCATTCAAATTTATTATAGATATTTATATGAGAATTAATGAGAGAAGTATGAGGAAGTAGAAAAAGACTTACATTTATGACTGAAAATAAAGAATAAATATATTATCTGTAAGGAAAATAAGAAGACCATAAATAAGCTTTAAAGATCTGATTTACACATCAAAAATATGCTAGTAGTTTATTATCCACTGAAATAGAATGAAAAAATATGTAAACATATGTCAAATTAGGTTTCTGGTCCAGACTTAGCCCCACAGGTCTGACCTGCCCACTACTGCTTATCTGAACTAGCAACCCCAAAGTCCCAAAGAAACACAGTTTCTGATATTAATTTAATGCTGTTTGGCCTGTTGGTAGCTAGCTCCTATATCTTAATTCAACCAATTTCCTTTAATTTCTCCTGCCACATGGCCCTGTGGCTTACCTATTTAATTATATCTTGCTTCTTGGGTGGCTGGAATGGATCCTGTCTCTCTTTGACTCCACCCCTCTTCCCCTATCTAAGCATTAATTTCCCTGTCTACTTTTAAGATACGTACCATAGGCCAAAACAGTCCCTTGTTTCACATTATACAGAAAGACATTCTCACATCAAACATAAAAACTTTCTGATAAACAATAAAAATCATAATATAGATGATGTTCTATAAAAACTATTTGATGTTCAAATTAAAACCTCAAAATCACTCATAATCTATATCATTTTATAAATACCTTTCCTCATATCTGTATCATTAGAAATTAGTTCTAAATATATAGGCAATATAATTTTATATGTATAAAATATATTTTTCTATCTCCTTTAAATCATATACTCACTTTTTATTTACATTAAACTAGTGAAAATTGCAATGTTTAAAACTCAATTTAGACTTCAAAGGCTAATATTCCTAAAACATGGTGATGAAGCATAAAATAACACCATTAAATTTTCTAAAAGCAAAAAATCTTTTGCATATATTATTCCTAAATTCAGTGTGGATATTGATATATTTTTAACAAGCTGTGAATAGCAGTTTTAGAAACTTAATACATTCAAAGGTTACCTGAACTTACCAGTGCTGCATTCATTAAAATATGACTATACATATTTCTACCATTATCATCTTAGAAAACCACTACACCCATTTTTGTATCTAACAAAATTATATATCCCTGATGAAAATGACAAAAAGATGCATGTGTTCTTTTTCTGAATTCTTACTTTGTGGAGATTATGGGCTAGTCTCACCCCACCCCCTTTTATTACACATGTTTTATAATATGATGCGTGATAAATGCACAATACTTTGATATATCAAAATTCTTACAGATTTATCACTTAGATTATATCTTGCTATTCTTTGGGAAAATACTTATGGTCAGGAGTCAAGATAATTTCTGTTTTTGCAGAGAGTTCAGGTATACTTCTCAGCATTCAGATGGTGTCTCAAAATACTGCAACTTGTATTTCGAGAGATCTTATTCATCTTACACTCCAGTAGTATATAGGTGATGCTCATATATGCATAAAAACCAACATTCATCCTCATAATAATAGTATAAAAAATTTATAAACATTTAGTATTTTAAGAACTTATCTGTATACTATTTGACATTGTGTTGAAATTTATAATAAAATGTCATTATAAGAGACAAAAAGCACAATTAATAATTTTTTACAGAAGTGATTGATTCAAAAATTTTGGTTTTATTTGTGCTTCAAGTCATTGTTTATGCTTGTGTAGTATTCTGTAACCATCATAAGGTTATATGTACATGTACATATATATATACACATAGTTTTGAACATATCTTCTGCATTTCTTTGGTTAATCTTTTTATTACAAATGTATGAATATATAATATTTTAATATGTATTCTTTTACTTTTTTTACATTTATTAATGGGGTCACATGAGTGCTACAGTACAAGTATAGAAACTAGAGACAATTGGCAGGAGTTAGTTCTTTTCTTAAGTTCATACCTTTGTTCCTCAGACTTAAAGTATAACAGAACAGAAGAAAAATTAGGTGTTGCTCCTTTCTAGATCAACTCTCCTGAGTGATTTACTACCATGATGTTCTAATTCTTTTTCTGTTTATATTATACAATTTCATGACCAAAAGCAACTTAAGGAAGAATACTTAATATAGTTTACAGTTTCAGAGGGTTGGAATTAATAATAACAGAGATAACTGTGCAAAAGTTAAGAACTGAGGCAAGACCATAGGCTGAGAATTCATTTTTCAAACATACTCAGAAGTAAAGAGAGTGAAATGGAAGAGCCTGCTTCTAGTGTCATGCTTCCTCCATCAAAGCTCTGCCTCCCAAAGGTTCCATAATTTCCTCAACCCATGTAAAAAAAATACTAGTATTTACATAAATTTGAAGGGTATAATTTCTCATTCAGACCACAAAATGTCTGTGTGTAAAGGTAAACAGGCAACCCAAAGTAAAAAACTAAAATGGAAACCAAAAGTGATTACTTATTTTAATTATGTGCCCAATTGAAGATTAATGTTTTTGTGTAGATTTACCTGCTAAATGCATGGTCTTGTTTGTGCTCTATGTTCAATCCACAAACATAGTGAGTTCAATTGTGCCATAGGTTCTATGATTTATATGCTCTAGTGTGCTTTCTTAACAAGGTAATCTCTCAGAAAGGCTGAAAAAATATAGAGGATCATCGTTTCTTGTCTTTCTTTTTCAGGTGAGTGTGAGCCTGTTTTATCTTGGGTGAGGTGCATCTATATCACTCTGGGTTAACAATGATTCCTCAGGGTTACTAAGCCTAGATGTGAGTTAGCAATTGCTACCAATCCCAGCCTGTCTCTGCTCTACACCACTGTGATTCTTCTCTCATTACCAGCTAGAACCGAGACTGAGGTTTTTCTCTTTGACTTTCTTTGACTTGATTTAGAGCAATAGGTTGTTGCTTTGTAAGCCCTGAGGAAAGATTGATAATTTTCCCTCTGGGGTATGCTGCTCTGAAAAGAAATTTTCCAGAGATGCAAATGCCAATGTATATAGACTCAGATGGCACCAGAAACCCGTTGTATAAAAAGTCAAGCCAGGGAAGCCCTATGATCTTTGAGGATGAATGGAGCTGTATCAGAAACCCTAAATAACACAAGAACAGAATACATCAAAACAAAAGATGAAAACTCGAGGATTATTCGTGGCTAAATATTGAAGTTATGAAGAACTAAGTGAGTTTGAGGACAGTTTCTCTGGCCCTTCCTCTTGCTATCTCACTATCTGGCTCTCACGAGTGTGCAGTGGGGGCTTATTTTAAGTCTTTCATTTTACTATATCAAATCCCTATCTGGTCGGAATAATAAAATATTGTTTTGTCTTCACCGAACCTAGAGATGAATCTGAAATTACAAGATAAAAATAACAATATGTAACAGTTGTCTTTCTAAAGAGAAAAAATGTAATTTTTAAGTTGACTGTACACATAATGACAAATATTTTATCTATATATCAATATACATTTGTTTGTTTGTAAAATGAAATCATCAATATACATTTGCTTTTGGCATAAAGTAATCACAGTATAAAATTGATAAGCAATTCATTCCTTAAAAAGAAAATATGTACCCATTTAATTTGTATAATTATACAATATATCCCAGTAAGTATATATCAACAACATACCCTTAATAAAAATTATAGTTATATCAAATGATCAACACTAAACACAAATATGTGAGTCACACCTGCTTGACTCACTGACTTTTATATGCATACACATATACATATTTGTAATATGAGAATTAAAGATGACGCTATGATTTTGTGATGGAATAGTGGCACGGGAAGTGTTGGAGGGAGGGGAATCAAGCATGGGAATGATATAAATGTAGTGCACCTATATAAAGTTTCCAAAAATATTTTGAAATATATTAAAAATTTTATTTGTCTTTGATAGCTAGTCCTAAGTTTCATAAAAGATGCTTGGATGGTAGGGTTCCTGTTTAGATATATGTGCATTCAACTCAATGTCAGATCCTGCAACTGATATTCAGCTGTTTATAACTTATATGTGTAAGTATTTCATATCCATAAAATACTGATACTATTTTAAGAATTTCAATAGAAAAAAAATACTTAATGTCATAACATAAATTCTCCCAAATAGTTACAAGGTGAAGTATATTTAACTTGTTGACATTTTCTAGAGCTTTCTTGCTCATATCTTTTGTAAAAATATAATTCATTTTATTCTTGCTTTCTCAAAAGTTCTTGTCAAATAATTACTATTGATTATTTTAAGTGCTATAGCTAATTCCTTTTGGTATGTTTTTGCATTACTTAGCAAGAAAAGGCACACTTATTTCTGCCATATCTCTTGGTATTTTGCTGATGATTATATTAATAATTTTGCCTCACTCTTCCTATATTCATTTAATTCCTGACTTTCCACTCTTCTCCAACCTTTACCTTTCAAAAGTGATCACTGTAGAATGCTGTTTCTGGCCCATCCTGCTGGTGGCCCAGACCTACAGACGTGCAGTGCCAGGCTGCCTAGCCCCATGGTTTGGACCGTCTCTTAGCCCCAAGTAATCACACAAAGGCTTATATTAACTTCATTCTGTTTGGCCTATGCCTCTGTAATATTGTTAGCTAAGTCTTGCATCTTAATTCAACCCGTTTCTATTAATCCATTCTGCCATGTGGCCCGTGGCTCACCTGTGTTGCTTTACACATTGATTATTGGGCAGCTAGATGGTGTCTTTTTGACTCTGCCCTCTTTCCCCTATCTATGCTCCAATTACCTACCTGCTTCTAAGACATCTACCATAGGCCAAACACAGTGTCTTTTTTTACAGCATCCATGCATTCCCATATCATGGCACTTTCAAATACAGCCTACATTCTGTCATTGACATTACATTACTATGAATTATTATAATTCAAAATGTTTGAAATTACTGTTTAAATATTATTTGTAGCCAATATTTTATTTCAACATCTGGTACCATGTGAAATATATTTCTAATGCAATTAAAGTATTTGGCTTAGTTAAGCCTCATTTTGATTGCTATGAACAGTGATAAAAACCATGTTTGAACAAAATCAAGGCCTAGTCTATGGAATCAGAAATATCCCATAATACTGAACTGGATTAGATTTTGCAAGCTTCCTGATACAGAAAGAAATTTTGAGTTTGCTACCTCATGCAATGGCACTGATCACTTTTGCAGCTCTCTTTACTCTGGTATTTTTGATTTTCTTTTCATACTGTTATGGATTATTCACTTGTGTAACTGTTTTATCTAGAAATAGCCACAAAATGTTCCTACATATTTTGAGTTTATGTGAAGTCACACATTTGCTATAGCATCTGTGTGGTAAAACTCACTTTTCTATGCACAGAATCTTTATAGGTAGATTTATTTCTATAGCAGCTCTGCTACTTCACAGATGATTAAAGTTCAGTAAACACCATCAGAATTGTTTTACAATGAATTGATATAACAATTTAAATTTATTTTTTCTATAAGCATTAATTATTCAGATTTTAAGGTTAATTCATTCATCATGGCATTAACAAGATACTAATGAGACAAATGCATTTGTTAATAATTACATCAACTTCAGTTGCATTATTATGCTTTTGATATAATAACAACTAAAATCCTGTAGTTTAGAGCAAATCAATCATCCTCTTGTTCTGTGCTGGATTCACTAAAATAGTTTCAGTTCCTAATATTATCTATGTGTATTCTTATAGAACTAAGGCTGAAATGATGTTTCTTTTTGAGCCTTTACTGAACATGAAGCAATCAATGAGTCTTTTTGTAATAGATGTGACTGAGAGACCTAACAAGTTACCATTTGGTGATTTCTTACTGAAATGAAGGCTTACTTCCTCCATTGCAACTGTCAAGTGAGAAAAAAAAATATTTAAGTACTATCTTGATTCTTCTAGAATAAGTTTTATGACCTTGGTTCTGAGCAGGTGCATACAGACCTTGTTTGTATTATGTTCCTGCTTATTCTCTTTTACTCCAAATTCTGTTGACTGTCACCAAATTGATTGGACATGAACATATCACTTTCTTTTAATCACAGTACTTATTTGATCACTTTCAATAACAAAATTTAAAAATAAATATTTTATGAGTCCAATGTATACTAGAATGTGATCTGGCTTAGTGATCAATGCCAGTTTGTAGCTTTACTTGGTGTAATATAAAGATAAAAAATACTTTAAATCCAGAAGATAGAGATAAGAGATGACCAGTGTTATATTTAGAATATGAAAGAGCCCTTAAATGTGACCTCCCAGTACATATAGCTCCCTACCTTAGACTGGGCAAGTCAATAGGCAATAAAGGATTTGTGAGGCTGTATTCCCTCACAGATGAACTATTGGCCCCTGAAGGATTCTGAGGGAGGAGCAGCTGTTGCCATTAGCTGTTTACCCATTAGTGAAACATCCAAGCTGCAAGGTATCATTTCAAACAAAGTGTCACTTCTACAACCTAAATTAAACTCAATATGATAAAAAAGTTAAATGTGTAGAAGATATTTGTGTGGAAATTTGATGAGAATGTCAGGAATGTAAAAGAAGATGTCCATGAGAGTAATCAACATTCATGTATAAGATCATCAAATAAAGGGTTAATTATTAAAAACACTTTTAATTAAAAATTGTAGACATATGAATTTCCCTCACCCACAAGTACACAAATATATAGACAGAGGCTTTTACTAATTAAAAACTCTCTTGGTCTATGGCCCAGGCTTATTACTATCTAGCTCACTCATCTAAGAGTAACCCCTTTCTATTAATATATGTATCACCATGTTTCTCAAGGATGGAATAGAACCTTTATTCTGTTACATTTTGCTCCTCCTGAAGGCTGTAGCATATGCCCTGATCCTGCCTTTCTTCACCCTGTATCTTTCTTGAATTTTCCACCTAGATATATTCTGTCTTGCCATAGGCCAAAACAGCTTCTTTATATTCACAGCATACGAGAAAACCATCCTATAGCAAATAATAACAGTAGGTTTAATCAAAAGTTACCTATGGATCCTAAACCAAAATTATTCACTATCCTTTTGAGAAAAATAAAAAAAAATCATTTCTAAACTTTTTATGATATTAGACATCCATGGAAATGTTAAAATAGAGATTGCTAAATATATTTTTCTGGATGTATTTTAGACGTATATCTAAGTAATAGAAAAGCTGTAGGTTGCTTTTTATTTTCTCTTGTTTTTTTACTATCATTCACCAGCTAATGGAATCTTACATTACAAAATTATTTCAGTCAATCAAAGTTATCATTTCTAAGAAATATATATTGTCCCATCTCACCATCTAGTCTACACTACATTCAGCCACAGGCCAAAAATCCTAAAAATGTAAAATAAGTCACCTGCAAATTTGTCCCTGTTCCACAGTTCCCACTAGCATCGAATGGTTTCAGACTAACCTGATTTCATATTCCTTCATAAATTTTTCTAATATCTCATTTACCTTTCCTGATTTTTTCTAAAGTAATCATGTCTATAAGTCATTATACAAAATTATACTAAGTCTTACTTTAAGGATGATACCCTGAAGGAGAAAATATAAATTAAAACCTTAGAGAAATTTTCTGTATCAGATTATACTTTACCTAAAGAATAAATGTAATCAGCTAATCTGGCTTGTATGTTTAAACATTAATTAAAATTTGTATTTGGGTGTGGCTCTGTCAATTAATAGCCAGAGACAAGTGAGCATATGCCCATTGTCTTGATATGATACAAGAATTAAACTTTGTCTCTATCTTAAAAGAAAAAAAGGTGCCAAAAATTCAAGTCTCCAGAGGATATTCTTAACAAATTATATTGTTAAAACACTATATATATTGTAATGTATATGACAAAAATATATAGAAGTATATATGGGTATTAGTGCTATAAAGCAATTTATACAATCTATTTTCTTATAACTCTTTAAATATTTTACATAATGAAATTTCTGTGAGTTTATTGCACATAAATTTGATTTCATTATTAATATTTATTGCAATACAGATGCATTTCCAAATAGAGCATATTCCTGACTAATATAAAAATAGAATGATAAGAATGTTTAGGCTCAAATTGGAGAACTAGTTGCATGTACTAACTGTTTCAGTCACTAAACATTTTTTTTAGTAACAGAGGATTCCCATCAAACAATGGACAGTTAATTTTTTTTTAACCAGACAATGTGGTTACACATAATAAGAAAGATGTTAACTCAATTATTCAAGTTATTTCTTTTCTATTTCCCATGATATATTTTTAGCTATATCAGCTAAGCTAATGAGCTAAAGTTGGCATCAAATAGACATAAATATAGTATGGGATTTGGATGCAAACCAAGAATAACTTGACTTATATCCAGGAAGACCATCAAGGAGGAAATCTTTTGTTTAGTACTTATTGGAATAGCACATTAGATACTAAATTATTTGTGTTCCCCTAGTGACCTTGCCCATGAGAAAATTCGATGTACTATAAATGAATGTGATGTTTGTTTTCCAAATAAAAGCATAAGTAGATAAAAAAGCAACCAACCAACCAAACAAACAATAAAAACAACAAAAAAGAGGAGCCTGGTTGATTAGAAGGAGCCTGCTGCCTGATCTCTGTTAAGATGGCTCTGTTTTTGTACTTTAGTTTCATTTTTCACTAATCTATCCTTTACTAATTTCTAATTGCACTTTGAACTGGGTTTGCATTTAACTGCTGAAAAAGTTGGTTATCTAGAACGTTCTCTTGTCTGCATTAGACCTTACTTCTTTGCAGGCGTAGGTCATTTACAAGAGAAATTTCCATCCTTATCTGCAACCTTCATTATCCTAATTAATTAAATTTCTGACCTCCTTTCCATTTGGCTAATTAAGATTTAATGATATCAGAATTCAAATGTTCTGATTTGTGAGAAAAATAAGAGATGGTTCAAGCTTTTCATGTATGTTAAATAGAATTTTGTGAGTATATTCCTATATTCCTATATGTTCTTCATTACTGATACATATGTCTCTCCAAAATTTTTTAGATATAACAAATATTTAAATTATAAAGATGTTGCAAAGCTCAAGAACAACTTTACTCTCCTTGTTCCTCCAAATAGAATTTTAAGTTAGTTCACTTAGGGTAAATTTAACTATGTTGATAGAAATTTAAATCAAGGATACTCATAAGATCTTATAATGAGTCAATAAAATATCTTTAAAACCATAATTCAGATTTATTATATAAAGTTCAACTTGTCCTTTTTTTTGTAAACAGTAAAAGTTAATAAATAAAACCTTATCGAATATACAGACCCTTGAGTAAAATCATATTTTTTTAAAATGTAGAAGTATGGCAATTTAAAACAAATGCTCAGTAGTACAGGGTCCAAATACATCTATACAGTTTTTTCAACTTCCAATTTTCTTTCCACAATCATGTAATTAGGAATCTTAGAAAATTAATCTCTGTAATGATTTGTATCTGTGATTATAACTTTATATATAATCAACTGCATGTTTTCTCATGTTGAGAAGTGGTCATTTATCAAGACAAAATATCAAAACTCACCTACCAATCAGCATGTGGTTTTATATCTGGCTGGGACTGCCCTCAAGTCATGCACCATTTATTTCTGGGTAGAGTTTTAGGAAGAAGGAATTAGTGAACGTGATTGTAATCAGTGACCCTCAATTTAATTTCACTTTTAAAGAGGAACTATTTTCTTTAAAGCACCAAAAGTAAAATTTCACTTCTAGAATGCCTGCTTTTTTCTGTCCATTTTCAAACTTTTCATAAGAGTTACGAAAAACAATTTAGTTAGAGAGCAATAGCTATTACCTCCTCTTTGTGATATTTTCCTGGAATATCAAAGCTTAGGCATGTGTGTGTGTGTGTGTGTGTGTGTGTGTGTGTGTGTGTGTGTGTGTGTGTGTGTGTGTGTGTGTGTGTATGTGTGTGTGTGTGTGTGTGTTTGTGTGTTTGTATGTATGTGTGTGTAAAACAGATGAAGGGGCTGAGAAAATATGATTTGTGTACTTGGGACTCTGTTGAATGCTTTTGTATGTTCAATGGAGAGAAAAGGAGAATTTGAGAATTTTACTCCTCATTATCTACCTTATTTATTGAGACTAGGTCACTTACTAGTCAACTGGATATATAGTCGGCGAGTCCCAGAAACTCTTCTACTAGCACCTCATCTATAAACTAATGTAATACAGGTTCACAAACATTTTCAGGTTCTTGCATAGATGCTGAAGATTCAAACTCCAGTCTTCATAGTTATTTAGCAGGCATTATTTCCCACTGAGGTCTCTCCCCAACCCGAAGCTTGGATATCTCAAAGATAATAATGGGGGCACGGTATTGAGTGAGTAAAAACATTTGTAGATCATACTAATAACGTGCATTTTATCCAAAGAACCTACATAAAAGAAGTCCAGAGGTTGGTCTATGTAATTTTCTCAATCTTCCATGGAAATGAAAGGTAGAAATAGGAGAAGCACCCACAAACAAGAGAATTAGTTCACTTGGAATGCAGTGTTGTGGCAGAACATTGAGAGAATAAACCTCGATGAAACTGACAGAGAACTGATTCTTAAATATCCTTTGAAAACTATATATATGAACAAAACTTAATATGCACAGTGAAAGCACAAGTTAAAATGATTTTTAAAAGAAAAATATAAAATGATTTTACTTTTGTTTTCCTTTATAAGCTCTTAAAAACCTTTAACAAATAATAGAGTATTAGAGAAAAGGGAAAAGCAGCATTCACAATTGCAGGTGATATGAAAGAATTGGTTTACAGAGATTATATGCATTAGCAATCTATGAAAGTGTGCTGAAATACGAAATTCA
This sequence comes from Phyllotis vaccarum, assembly GCA_033318265.1. NCBI lineage: Eukaryota > Metazoa > Chordata > Mammalia > Rodentia > Cricetidae > Phyllotis > Phyllotis vaccarum. Next base: position 118,688,903 of record JARWLC010000002.1, on the reverse strand, counting down.
CATCATTTCGTGATATAATATATTACTAAAATAGATTTAAAAATAATTAAGCTAATGATGAAGTGTAGTTATTATCCACATTTAGAATTTATTTTTATTCCAGTCTCTGTGTCAAATACCCTCTCTTGTAAAGTCATCCTTAACCTAAAGAAACCTGGAGTGTGAACTATTTTTCTTTATTTGCATACAGACACCTTGAAACATGGAAAGGAATCAAAGTGCTTTCCTAAGGTCAGGCATTTAATTCAAGAGTGTGGATAAGATATGCATATTCCTGGTTTCATTTCCCATTTTTTACTGACCCATGGTTTCAATTTAAATGATGGGGAATATTTCTCGTGAATGATGGATACAAAGAAATCACTAGATGAAAGGTATTTTTTTGTTTTTATTTTCTTCCTACTCAGCCATAAACATACTGATGGACTTTGTCTCAGTTTTGCACACTGTTACAGGGTCTGTGTTCATGATGCTGATGCCACATAAAACATATCTGCTCTGTGTGTTCCTAGTGTCACAAACTCTCAAATAATTAGCATTCCATCCTATCTCTATAGCACTAGAGATCAGAACTCTTATCTACAGGAAACTAGTAATCATTGTAAGAGCAGTTGGTTCACGGGTTCAAGGCCACTCAGAGAACCTATAAATTTTAATTCTCTTATAATAGATGTCTGTATGTTTAGCCATTGAACACAGTTGTCTCTGAAGCTAATAAGACAGATGTAATATCTGAAACATAATCAATGAACCTAAAAAATAAATCTTACACTTGTCTGCTGAGGAAAATAAATATTTAGAAAAATTGGGGAAATGGGCAGATACAACTGATAACTGGAAGGCAATGCTAACAAAGAGCACTTGTACTAAGTACAGCTTTCTCCACTGTAAAAGACAGAACCCAAGCCAAAGAAGCCCTAGGCACAAGCTGTCTTTTCTGAATAGCAAAACAATTAATATGCAAATAGTTACAAAGGACACCAGCCCTTAGGTAAAAGTAGATATAAGATGCTCAAAGTGCTTGCTAGTGACCTACTTGATCTTCAGATCTAACCTTGTGGTAAAACATTGATCCTCAGCTGAAATAAAACTTTACAGAAGTATCTCTCTATTTCTGTTCGACACACAATCAGGACTACAGCTTAAACATGCAACATTTCTCTTCTTGACTGTTCCTCATTATATGCAGAGTTGTAATGGTTTTCTGAAGTTTTCTCTATCCAGTAGTCTAATGTTCTAAACAAGCTATTCAGCAGGGTAAGTGAAGAGCCACTTGAAACAGATGTTTCTCTTTGCCTGATTTAGCCTCCACTGAAAAAAGTATTTACACAAGTTTCAGTAAGTGACTATTGATGTTCTTTGCAAATTTCATTAGCCTGTCTCAGCCTTTCCCAGCCTTTTTAGATCTTGCTTTCTCTACTGATGTAGTTCAAATTCCTCAATGAAAATTACATTATTATGCTCACTTTACCCAACTAAATATTTCCCCACATGGGTCTTAAATTACCGTTATGCAAATTTATTAGCAATTCTTAGTGAATTTGAGTTTCTTAAAAGGCAGCCTCTGTATTTTGTTAATTCTTATATTACTAATAAAACATATCTCACTGACTTTTCTAGATTAATAATTGTCAGAATATGTTGAAATGTGTTTACATTGAGTTAAGATTGTTACATATCCATAACAATATTATGAAAAAATACAGCTATAACATAATTTGTTCATTTGCATAATACCCCAAGTATGGGATATAATTCTGCAATCAAACCTGTAAAGCAACCCATTTTAGACTCTACTTTTTCAAAATTGTTCAATTTAAGAAAATTTTTATTTGTGTGTGTGAGCAATCCTGAATATACTCTCAGCATGTGGCTTTCTATGTTTTTGTTTCTTTGGGTACTGTTTTGTGAACTGGCATTCAGAATTCTGTTGTGTTTTGAAATTTACAAAAGGATGAACCTGACTGATTTGCTTTTATTTTCAACTGTTGTCATTTTCTATGTTATCAAAAGTGTGTTTAATCTTAGTCTCTTAAATAATCTAAACTCTTCCCTTTACTGAGCATACAGATTTTTCATTCTACTCCCCCATTTTGTGGCACTTCCTCCTTTTTAATGAATATGTGGATTTTATTGTACTGTGTGGGAGATTGTGTTGTTTCATTGTAAATAATTATCCCACCCACTGGTTTAATAAAAAACGCTTATTGGCCAAAGGCAGGCAGGAAGTGTGGGCAGAACTACCAGACTAAGAAAACTCTGAGAACAGGAAGCACAGAGCAGAATGCCAGAGAGAAGCCAGAGGAAGCAAAGGACAACCATGCTGATGTGAGAAAAGGTGCCAAACCGCATGGCTGAACAGGATGAGTCATGGGTTAAATGAAGGGTAGAGAGCTAGCAAGTTATATGCCTGGGACTTAGGTTGATCAGCCTAAAACTACTGAAAGCATCTGTGTGTCTCTGTGGGACTATGGGACTATGGGTCTGCGGGTCTGTGGGCCTAGACCTTGAGGTTAAGCCCAAAAGTCAAGGCCACAAACCTCCTACTGCATTATTGTATATATTTAAAATTTTGAACACAAAGTCTTTATTGATAGCATATGTTGAATGTTTCTAGATTATGGTCATTTAAAACTCATATAGATACTTGAATTGCTATTAAAATATTGACTAGAGTTTGAATAATTAATACCCAGTTCTAATTCATATAGCCTTCTATAAACTAAAACTCGTATTTTTGACATATTTTTAGTAATTTATCTTTTTGTTTGATTGTTTTTGTTTTGAAACAGGGTATTTTGTGCCTATTATTGGCTTTAAATAAGCCATAATGTAGAATATATGTTGGCCTTTCTGATCTTCTTGAATCTACCTGCTAATTACTGAGTTTTTAAGCATTTTCTATCATACCCAGATATTTATCTTATTTATTTCTTGCTTATAGGTTTCATGTGATTTCACCATACTATATAGATTCAAAATATTGAATAAAAGCCACCTTTCTTGTCTTTTTATATTTTTTGTCACTGAAATATTTTAAATTGTAATGGATAACATTGGAAATCACATATTAAAGTGTATTATATTAGTTAGATGGAGTGGTGAGTGTGAGTGGATACAAATGTGGAGGTTAAAAGAATATTTTAAGAGTCAGTTTTCTCTGACCCGGTGATTAGACTAAGGTCTATGTGTTTGGTGGTAAGTCCTTTCTACAGAACCACCTTGAAACACGTTGACAACATTTTTTCCCTGAATTTTTTCAATTCCTTGTATAGAAATTTTTATTTATATGTTACCAAATATTCTAAATATTTTACTGTAATTTTTACATGTTGTTTGCTTGATCTGTATATATTTTAGCTGAATTTAAAAGGCCGTTTGCCCGATATAATTTTTAAAAATCTAGTTTCCTATATAATAGATTAGCTTATTGAACTGAGATTGCTAGAAAAAATATGGAGGTTTTAATATATCTTTTAATTCAGATGTTCCGATGTAACACAGTTTTATAGCATGCTTGGATCACTAAAAAAAACTCTTATTTATTTGCATACATAATTCTAGACTTTTTTTTGCTTTTTAATCTGTCTACAGGCATATATAGGGTCATATGAGTCATCAAATCTTAGGAAATTTGAGTGTATTAGTTATTTAGCCTTGTCACTGTAGTAGCGGGTTTCACGGGTCCCGGGCAGCCAGAGATCCGGAGACCCACAGACCTGCCGCCCGGGACCGGGACCGCTTAGCCGCCCAGCCGCCCAGGCCCCCAGAAATGACTCAGATGCTTATATTAACTTCATGCTGTTTGGCCTATGGCTCAGGCACATTGCCAGCTAGCTCTTATATCTTAAATCAACCCATTTCTATTAATCTGTTGGCCATGTGGCCCGAGTGGCTCACCCGTGCTCCTTACATGTTGCTCCTTGGGCGGCTTCAGCTCGATCTGCCTAACTCCGCCCTGCTTCTCCTACCTAAGCCCTGATTTCTCCTCCTACTTTTTCTATGGTGCCCGCCGTGGCCCAAAACAGCTCCTTTATTTAAAGATTGAGATTCACAGCATACATAAAAGCATTCCCACATCACTTCCCCCTTTCTAATCAAAAAGGAAGGTTTCAATTTTAACATAGCAAAATTACATATAACAAAATAACTATCAAGCAAGAATTATAGTTGCAATATCTAGTCTATTTGTATTTAGCAAAATTAAAGAAAATATTCTATCATCTACCTTATCTTTATGAATCTAAAGTTTTATATCTAATATATCTTTCAAATGACTAAGAAAAACTATACCTATAACTATCTAATCTTCACTACATCAAAGACCACAGAGGATATATTTACCCAAGTAAGCCAGAAGTGCAAGCGACTTCTAAAATCTAGAAAGGACAGAGATGACAACTATCTGCCTGGACAGTCACCCAAAGTTCCTTTATAAAGTTGGGGCATCCATCTTCAGCCTACAGGCCCAAAGTCTCTTTTCATTTCAGTGAAGCAGGAAATCTGCTCTGCCCATTCTGACACAGTTCATCAGTTGTTTCTTCTCGAGTCCTGAAGAACGTCTGACAGTTTTCCCTGCAAAGCAGGAACCTGAATGACCATCTAGGCTTGTTCTGCCAAAGTTCAGAGGTCCTCTTCTTATGGAACATGCATGTCCAGTTTAAACAGCATACTGTCAAGCAGTCAATATAAGAACAGGTCCTTATCCAGTGGCTAACCATTGCCACAAAGAGAGTAGACTCCATATGGAGTTTCTTCGATGCCCATTTTCCTGTTGAAGTAAATTAGTGCTGCCAGGAGCAGATCTGTCTCACTGTCCAGAAAAGTCTAAGCTCTTAAAACATTTTAAATGCCATATTCTGTAGGTCTTAGAAGTATTTGAAGATTACCTACATAATTGAAATATATTTTTGTATACCTAAAAATCCTAACTAACCTAACTATAAGTTTGATTTTCAAAAGTGACTATTAACCTTCATTTCTTAATTATACACTACAATTTTAAAACAGTTACATGAACATCATACCTTAAACAAGAATAGAAAAACACATACAGCATAACAAAATTGACCTTAAATTTGTATCAATAGACCAAAATCTATACCAATGTAAAGCATTTTGAGATTAACAGCTGATTTCCTGATCTAAGTAAATTCAATAATCTAATTTTTAAAAAATCATTTATATACCATATCCCCTTTTTCTTCTTAGAAAGAGATTAACTATGGCATTAACCATTTATAATGAAAACAAACATCTAGAAACAATATTTGGGGAATTTGGGTTAAGTTATCCATTACTACTTCCTGCTGATTAAGGGGCGTTGAAAATCTCACGGATTGTTGAGACTGGATCATAATCTGCAGCCATGAAGCTGATCTGGCTATCTCTTCTCATCAGAGGTTTTTTCAGGGGGTCTTGGTTGATGTAACCATATTTGCCTAGAAGCAATCCACAGGTTCTCATCTTCTGTGGAAACAAAAGCAGAACTCTTCTGAAGCAATAAATCCTTAGACACAAGTTTTGAAATCAAAATACCTTTAAAATATACATTCTTGTTTAACTTAGTAGCCTTTGCAATCCATTGTCTTTCTGCAGTTAGCTCATTAACAGTTAAAAAATTAAAAGAAAACACAATAACAACCAAAATCCAGATTTTGTGTGTATTTTTCATCTTTACGTGGCTTATTATATTTTTATTATTCTATTTCTCGCTTTAAAAACTTTTTCTAACCTCTTTCTTTTCTCTCTGAAGCCTATGTACCTTTTACAAACATTGTAACCCGTTTACATGTTTTTCCTTTTATCTGAATCTGTTTTATTGTGAATCCTTAATCATCTTCTAATCTTAAGAGCTTTTAAAATACATTCTCTAAAAAGAAGCACAGTTTTTGCAAATTAGGCTGAATCACTAAGTTCTCTCAAACGGACCGTGTATTTATTCGTGGCCAGTAAACAGAGCAACCCCAGAAAATATTGCTACTAAGAAACCGTCTTTGTTTCTTTTTTGTTCAAAATAGGCAGAAATCTAAAATCGATCACATGCTACTGAGTCTTCTGTGAGACTGATTGCAGCTGCAGCTTACACTGCCTGTCGCCAGCCCGCCGCTGGCGCCATTTTGAATGTGACCCAGATGCCTCGCTTTCTTTGTACAATGACCTGCTTCGTATACACAATTTGGAAGCTGCCTTTGCTCAGTTTCTGCGATCTAGAACTCTTTTTAATCTTTCTCAGGCTCTAAGTGGATAATCAACCCACGTTGGATGCGCCATCTGTAGTAGTGGGGTTTCTCGGGTCCCGGGCGCCAGAGGTCCAGAGACCCACAGACCTGTCGCCCGAGACCGCTTAGCCGCCCACCACTGCCCGGGTCCCCAGAAACGACTCAGATGCTTCTATTAACTTCATGCTGTTTGGCCTATGGCTCGGGCACATTGTTAGCTAGCTCTTATATCTTAAATCAACCCATTTCTATTAATCTGTTGGCCACGTGGCCCTGGCCCGTGGCTCACCTGTGTTTCTTACATGTTGCTCCTTGGGCGGCTGGCTCGATCTGCCTAACTCCGCCCTGCTTCTCCTACCTAAGCCCTGATTTCTCCTCCTACTTTTTCTATGGTGCCCGCCATGGCCCAAAACATCTCCTTTATTTAAAGATTGAGATTCACAGCATACATAAAAGCATTCCCACATCATGTCACATTTCAATAGTAATAAAGTAAAAAGTAGATGAGCTAGATGGTTCATCTAGTAAAGATGTTTGGCACCAACTATAATGTCATAACTTTTTTTCCTGGAAAAAGGATAGATAAACTCCTAAAAGATGTCCTCTGACCTCTATATGCATACTTGTATGAGTAAAAAATCCACAACTTAGTGTTTTTATTACATTTTCTTTCTACTCTTTTATTTTGTATATCAGGATGTTAATACTTTTCTATGTAAACTAAAATCATTGTTATAAAAATTATTTGACAAATTCTAAATATAATACATGTGAAAATATTTTTTACTAAAATGTGTCTCTTTGTTATATCCAGGTATCCAGGAAATATAACTTCATTATCCTAAGTTATAAAACTCTAAAAAGACAGCTCCAAGTCTATACATTTGACTGATATGTGACTAATTTTAGAAGTTCTAAGACTAAAGGCTCCTCAATACTTTACTATGATTTACCGTAAAGTCAGAGGCAATAGAATTAATTAATGATTTTTATGACCACAAGTAATCAAAAATAACTACTGCCACTGCAAATATTTTAGTGTGTTGTTTTAAATTGCAAAATAATTATGATAAATATTTAAAAACATCATTAGTTTTTTTTATTTTAATATCCCTTAATTGAAACAGAATTATATTACTTCATTCTGTTTCTCCTCCCTCCAGTCCCTTCTAGCAACACTCCTTTGAACCCTCTCTCATATGACATGCCTCCATGTTCAAATTAATAGTCATATATTATTAGATTATTAGAATTACAAATGTATACACATATATGTATATTTACATACATACATACATATATACATACTTGCCCTCCCTCTCCCAATCCCTCCCAGTCATCCCTCAGCCTCGCCTCTCCCCATCCATCCCTCCCCTCCCCACAAAGGGTAAGAATTCCCAAGGAGGGCCAGCCCAACACTGCATATCCACTCCAGGCAAGTCAGATTCACTCATCCCAAAGTCAATGATTGCTTGGCTGGGTGTTCCTCTCAAGGTGCCAGCCCATGAACAGGAACACAGTCTGATCCCACCCCTCCTGGCTCCACATACTGATCATGCCAGTCAAAAGCTGCCCACCCCTGGAGGGCCCAACTCCCACTCCGGATGGATCTCCAGTGGCAATTCTGGATTCAAGGAGCTCCCTAGAGCTCCAGTCAGTCATCGCCATGGGAACCTTCCTCATAATCCTTATCCCTCTGCTCATAAAGACTTTCCTCCCCTGCTCTCAGCTGGACCAGGAGCTCACCTCCATTCCCTGTTGGATGTAGGTTCTGCAATTACAACTAGGGTGTTTACTCGTTTGATTATAGGGGAAGTCCCATTTAGACACCCCTCCCCTTCACCATTGTTTGAAGACTTGGCCAGGGACATCTTGTGAATTCCTAGCCATTTCCCTAGCACCCAGTGTCTTTTCAAACCTGTATTGGCTTCCTCTATGGAGATAACCATTTCCCTCCATCTCCCTCCATCTCCCTCTTTGCAGATTATTAACAACCTCAGAAGCTGGCTAAGTTTCTGGTTCTTAGCATAATTTTGGGCTATTGAGTGCATTTTAATCCCAATTAGGCAGTTGTTTGTTAGCACTGATATTTAAGTGCCGCTTAATAAATATTTATGCATATCTTTCCATGTTGGTAAGAAATATAGGTTGGTTACCTCTCAAATGTTGAAGGTGAATTGCTATTGCTGAAGATCACATATCAGACACAAATTAATCAAGCTGGATTTGACTTGAAAGCCTCATTCTGTGAGGTAGTTTACAAACTTCTACTTGAAGAGAATTAATTCGTCCCAATCCAGCTACAGCACCTATGAATTTTATGTATTTGGGAGTTTTCACAAATGTAAAATGAAATATATTAACTCCCATTTCTTCTCAATTTCACTCCATGTTTCACATAGCTTATGCTTCTAACTTGATTTTGAAAAGTAAATAAATACCAATTAATATTTTTCTACATAAATGTGTGTGAGGTCATCTACTAATGATGAAAACTATCAGATTCCACATTCTCAATAAAGTCTGATTCTACCTCTCTAGCAATTATCCACTATCAGTATTTCCTCAGTGTGGGTTGCAGTCTGAAGAGCATCTACCAATCTTTGGCAAGGTTTTTGACTTGATCTCAGATAGATCTTGTTCAGATAACCACAATTGCTGTGAGTTTATAAATTTATAAGTCATGTCATATTCAGAAGGCAGAATTTAATTTTATTTTCTATTTCTTATATTTTGACCTCTCCTTTTCTGAACATGCCTGAGCCTTCATGGTGATGAAATTAAACTAGATGTCCAGTAGCATTGGGCATTTAAACTCTTCTTCTCAATACTTTGGCTAGTTATGTGTCTCTTCATACAGCATTTCTGCACAATAGAGAATGGGATGAGATTCTTTGATAAAGATTAAAAGCAGACCAAGTTTATGGATATAAGATTAATACTTAGGACACCATTTGATATCATGATATTTAATAAAATAAGAATATCAATTTCTACCCTAGACACTATGGCCTGGGGCTTTTGATCAGGATTAGAGCACCAAGTATTAAATTCTGTCTTATGAAACAGGCATCAAATTCAGTCAAAAAGTGTTCATTCCATGGTAGTTGCATCACTCTTGCACCAATGTCATTTCTTTCTTGACAGAGCAGGAAAGTAGCATGCCAAGTGTACGGCTGGGTATGAAAATCAATGAATTTTCTCTCCCATCAGCCTGAAGTTTTATTATATTGATAAGTATCTAAGGAAATTAGCAAGCCAAGTAGGTATGTTGATGACACTCTGCATTTATTGTTGAATCAGCTATGATTTTTCAGTTATTGGATTCTATAAGATTCTCTGATATGTATAATAAAGTATTTGTTCTCATGTTTCAAAAGTCCCATGTGAGCTTTCCCCTGCTATGAGGTGCCTTTTAAAATACACGTATGTGTATCACAAAAAGAAGAGAATAGCTACTTAAGGAGTCAGAATCTTTGCTGGCCCCCAAATTAATAAAACCTGAACTATAAATTTGACTGTAGTTGGCTCTATTCTAATGCTTATTTCATAAGTGGTAATAAAGCTCAAGCCCATGCTGACAACCTGTTAGCCACACTTCTTGGCAGTGTGTGGAAAGGAGGTTATTCAAAGTTCAAATAGAGAGCAATCTACCCTCCACTCATAAAATAAATGCAACAGTAAAAGGAGTCTTTCATTTTTTGAAAAAGAAAAATAAAAGAAAGAAATCCAGTACTTGTAAAAAAAGGTCAAAAATATTGTGTGCAACAATTATTAACAAGATTGAGAAACAGTTTAGACTGTGTAATGGTCAAAATAAATTCATGTTAATTGAATCATATATATTTGTGGCAACAATACTTCATAGAACTCTGCACTCCAGTTACATTCAATGGCTTTATTGTTGTTGTTGTTGATTTAAAATGTCAATCTATAGTGGTTCTTTTGAGTAAACTAAAACCTCTTCCAAAAATTAAAAAAAATAAAGCAAATTTATGTTCAAGATAAAATCTAGTCAGTTTAAATTACTTCAAAATAAGGCTTGATAATCAGTAATCTGTTCTAATATTTTGTTATGGTTATTGTTTGAAAAATGATTGTGATTATTCAATGTAAAATTAGGTTTAAATTGTTTTACTGAATTGAGCCACCAACACTCTTGTCACATATTCAAATAAAAAGTTTACATGTTGGAAAAATAGCTAAGTAAGTGAGAGCACACTTTATGAATGCTCGAAGACAGGAATGTAGATTCCATTGTCTATGAATTAAGGAGGCTATTGCCACTGAGCCCAGTGCTGAAGTTAGATAGGTTGTGAAGAACAGACAGGGTATTCCTGACATTCTACAATCTTCAGCCTACCTCTTTCTACATGCAAGTTAGTGATTCAGTTTCAGAGATGTGTTATAGATAAGGTCTGTGTTTTCCTCATGGGCTTCTACACACCATGGTATGGGAACACACATGCATGCACACACACTATATGTTTGTATAGTGTGTCTTTATTTTTTATATGCAAGCATGTGTGTATCTATATATATCTATACACACACATATATGCATACAAACATACATATGCATTTAATGGTTATTTTATGAAACTGATTATTGCACTGCTAATTTTATCTTTGTTTACCACTTAATCAAAAATATCAGTAATTATTACACATGGGAATGAATTTCATGTTTATTCTCTGTTATTCTTTTGAATAACTCAAGTTATCTTACTAACCTAAATTAACAATAAACTTTTAATCTTGTATCAACCAAAATAAGAATACAAAATGTGTCTAACTTCCACTATGACCTCCTTCTTCAAACTGGAAATGTTTTTTCATCATGTTTAATTTGTTGTGGAAATACTGCAGAAGAATAGAATATAAGTGCGTCATACTTTAAGGGGTTAATTTTAATAACATTGATAGATTATTAAACTAATTCATACACATGAATCCTGTAAACTGATACTATTGAGTAGAGAAAACAGTAAACTTTTGCTTATAATTTTATGAATAGTTACAGGTTCTTATATAAAAGATATGCCCATTTACAAATCAAATGTTCATATATAATACATATTCTACAAAACATGTTTTTAAAAATCTACAAGAAAAGACAATTATGATTTCATCTTTGGTTTCTCCAAATGTAAGGAGAATAGAAAATTCACTCAAATGAAATATGAAAATGTCAATGGTAACCCTGCTAAACCTGAACAAAATATACTGTCATGGGCTACAAAACAGATCAGTTAACAAGGTTCTAAGAGTTTATGCAACATTGTATAGGGCTATAATTAGATTTTCCCAAAGACATGGATTTTGTTCAAAGCAGAATTGGAAGTATTTCATGGAAGAATTTGAACAGTAATGAGAACACTCAGCAAGACTCACTATGTTCAACATTTATTTTAAGTAGTATGCACTGGATAACTCTTGAGGACCTCTGAGGCAACTACTCTGTAGAAAGCTGCTTTGGTAGCATTCAAACATGTTTCTAGATTCTTAAAGTCCTGCTTTTGATTGTTCTCATTCCTTTTAGTACAACTAAAGAAAACCTGAGCATATTTCATATTCTCTTCCACTGCCTTGAAGCCAGGTAGTCTGTCTTTAGTATCTTGCTCCTGGGTGATACTGGAAGTAAGGAAGAATACTACAGATAGAACTTTCAATTCACTTTGGAGATATACCCCACAAAACTTACGTTTAAATTATTGCATATATTTACATTGCTTGCAGGTTTTACAGAAAATTGTAAAATGAATAAAGAAAATGACAACTAGAAACTTTCTTTTTATTCATAGAACCTCACTTCTTTGTCATGACCTGACAAAATTTCTCCAACCAAACAGTGTTAGATATATCTCCCAAGAATGTTACCTGCTTATACTTCATAGATAATTTAAAAATTCATATATAATATAAAAATAATTTTCAGGTAGACTGTGATGGAAATCTCTGAACACAACACAAATTTATAGAATTTCACATTTTAAAATATCCAGACATTGGGAACTGAAATCTCAGAACAGCATGCTGAGAGCTAAGAAAGAACCTCACCCCATGCACCTTGATCCTTCTGACCCAAAGCTGACAGCCAGACCATTATGCACTTCAATTGTGCCCCTACCCAAAGCAGGATGCATGAGTATGGGTGGCAGTGACAGGCGCCCTAGCAGAGCTGTAATCTGGCCCATTTTCTAACAGGCTGTCAACATCATTCACTCCAAAAGGCTTTCTGTGAGGGCCTAATGGATTTCCTTTATTTCCTTGTACAGTACAGAATTTAGGACAGCTTATTTTAATTTGATGACCCGAACTATGATCTAATAAGGGACAGCTGTGGCACATAAATCCCCAGGCCATTTATTGTCAATTAGAATAAATCCTAAATAAACTCATTTCATTCTAAGCTTGACCTATTCTTGAACAGTAGGCAAAAAAAAAAAAAAAAAAAAAGACACTTAGAAAGGAAAGCGCTGGGAACTACTAGAAAGGGCTGATGGAATGTAAATACTATGAAAGCAAAGACTCTTCAAACAAAATTAGAAAGATGAGCAGTGATAATGACATTTTGATGCTGAATAATTGCTATTGAAATTTTTCGAATTGTGGAAGATATTCACAGGGAGAACACAAAAGAATATCAAGCTGTCAAATAAAATGTACCATGTTATTAGAGCTAAGCTAAAAATAAATGCATCTATGTGAATAAAAGTCTTTATTTAAACACAGAAAATGAAATGCCTCGGAGCAGAATATGGCAGACCTTTTCTGTTGATTATTCATCATAAATGTAAATTTTAGGAGACCCAGGATACCCACATACAAGTACATATTCATATGGCCAACACAATTTTATGGAAATAATACTTTTTCATATACGATACACTCTAATTTAATTTTTTTTCACAGTTCAAATGTTCATCATAATCCAAACAATAATAACTTTCCTCAAGTGTAGAATCTGTAGTTTGAAAACTATGTTTCAGAACCATAGGGCAAAGCACTAAAAAAGAAAAAAAATATTTTAAAATATGTATCCGCTTTTAAATTATTGTAGAAGAGAAGAGTGGCAGTGCAGATAAGAGTCAAATGACTTTTGTTAAAATAACTTATTATCTCAATGTTTCTGCATTCTTTGGTAGAAAAGCAAAGTAGGAACCATAAAAAGAAGTCTTCATTGTTGTATGGCACTGCAGTCATCAACTAGCAATGTTTGATTATTTTTTATTTAAGCACTCTGTTCTCTAGTTTGTAAAACTGACACGAAAACACTCTTAGCATTATTGTCAATCTTGATATATGGAAGATGTACTACTAGACATGCATATTCAATATGTAAGTGTACCTTGATGACAGAGCACTTAACATGTGAAAGGCTGTAGGTTCAATTTCTAGTACTAAATAAATAAATAAATGAACTAATATATAAATAAATAAAATCCAGAATATAATCAATTGATCTTCTATGTTCAAGAAATAGGATTATTTAAGGAGTATGACTGGACAGAGTATTAAAATTACAATGTACGTTTCTAAGTGACACTAAGGGGAGATTAGATAAAACGCTTAAAAGGATTTCTTGCGCAACTCCTTATTGATCTTATAGTACATAAAAATCCAGAAGAAACAGAGGAATAAGCCACTACAGAAATTTCCGACCACTAGTGAATCCTCAGCTGAAATTGGGTACATCCTGTCTCCACAAATCCTCAGAATGGGGGAACCAAAGTGGTGGACAGGGAATTATAGTATGAAAAAGCTTAACTCCTTTCTATCTTGAAGTATTAGATCCAATAACTAGTATTGTCACTTCATAGGTTGATATATCTGTGAAATCCTTCATTGCCTCATCAGTTTAGGCTGATTGCTTTAAGAATAGTCAAACAAGAACTGTTGAAGATCATGCCTTTGGAATTTCAGCCTCAAAACCTTCTGTTATAAAAATTCAAACTACCAATACTCATAAAAATAATTATATAAACCTTTACACCACAAAACCCCTCTTACTATAATAAAAAACCTCAAACAACCAATACTCATAAAAATAATTATGTAAATTTTGATAGATAATACACTCACACACACCTTAAATACCTTCTCTACCCAGTTGTTTCACATCCAGGATAAGATTAAAGGTGTGAGCTACTACTATTATTTGGTGGTTAGCATTGAACTCACAGAAAGATCTTTATCTCTGGAGTTATGGGATTAAAGACATAGGTCACTGGTCTTTCCCCACACTGAGGTTAAAGGTGTGAGTTACCACTCTCTGAGCCTCAAGGACTGACTGTGAATGAATCTGCTCTCTGATATTCCTGGCTGGTTTTCATATTATCATATATCCCCTTTTGCATCAAAAATAAAAAGGAATATTATAAGTAACAAAAGAAAACATATACAATAGGTATAATAACTATATACAGTATATCCTAACAATAATTGCATAAGTAAAGTCATATCTGTTAACAATTGGCAAATTCAACAAAAATATTTCATTAGTTATTTGGTGAGTTGTTGCAATGGTGTGGTTTCTTTGGTCTTGGGCGGTGGCCAGAGGTCTGAGACCCATAGACCTGCTGCCCAAGACCCCTTAGCCACCAGCTGCCACTGCTCAGGCCCCAGACATGACTCAGGCACTTATACTGAGTTCATGTTGTTTGACCTATGGCTCAGGCACATTGCTAGCTGTCTCTTACATCTTAAATCAACCCATTTTATTAAACTGTCTGCCACGTGGCCCATGGCTCGCCTGTGATCCTTACATGTTTCTTCTTGGGTGGCTGGCTCGATCTGCCTCTGACTCCGCCCTTCCTTTCCTACCTATTCTGATTCCTCCTCCTACTTCTTCTATGGTGCCTGTCAAGGGTCAAAACAGCTCTTTTACTTAAAGATTGAGATTCACAGAATACAGAAAGGCATTCCCACACCAGTGAGTTCAAAGGATGATATCTATGTCTGTTTCACTTTCTATCTAACTTGTATTATTAACTAAAAACTATATTTTGATATCTCTCAAACTTATACTTTTACTTCTATGTGAGTTTCTTTTCTAAAACTGTTACTAGAAAACTATAACTATCTCATCTTCAATTCCTTCAGAGACTAGGGAAGGAAATAATTTAACTAAGTCAACAGCATGTTCAAGCAAATAACTTCTAAAACAAGTAAGACATGAAAAATGAAACAGCTGGCTGCCTGCACAGTCACCGAAGATTCTTCTGTATTGTTGAAGCATACATCTTTGGCCTACAGGACTAGCATGTCTGACAGACTTCTCTGTAAAGCAAGATGTTCTCAAAGACATTACTACCTTGTCTTTGCAAAGTTTAGTAATTTTGTGTGTGTGTGTGTGTGTGTGTGTGTGTGTGTGTGTGTGTGTGTGTGTGTGTGTGTATGTATCTTGCTTGTCTGTTAGAACATCATACTGTCAGCAGTTAAAAAAAGGGTACTTTCTTGCCCAGTGGCTAACTTTTGTCACAAAGAAGGTCAACTTCATATGGAGTTTCTTTAATGTCCATAATCTTCTCTGAAGTAGATTGGTGCTTCCAGAAGCAGATATCCCAATGTCATAAAAATAATTCAAACCTATGTTGTTAAAATATCTTAAATGCCACATTCTATGGATCTCTGAAGTGTTTGAAGACTTGTGTATCTAAAATATATCTGTTTGATCATGAGAACATGTCTGATATGACTATGTTTCATTGTAATGCCTAACAACTAACTTATATTTTTGTATCCTACTTAGTTGATGATAATAATAAATTTCATAAAGTAGTGGTTTGTATTACATTATAAGTTGAATGATATAAGTATAATACCTTGAGCAAGCATAGAGATATATGTACAGTAACAAAATTAATCTCAGCTTTATATCAATATACATAATTTGTATAAAATATACAAAAAACCTCAACCCAATGTAAACTACTTAAAGCTATTAACTGCTTCTTAAAAGTCAATTCAACAATCTACCCTTATCATATCTGTATCCTCTTTTGTAGTAGGAGGTTTATGGCCTAGACTTTGGGCCTAACCTCAGACCCACAGAGACACACAGATGCTTACAATAGTTTTAGGCTGATCAGCCTAAGACCAGACATATAAATTGCTAACTCTTTTCCCTTGACTAATCTAATCTAACCCATGACTCTTATCCTGTTTAGTCATGAGGCTCGGTACCTTTTCTCAGAGCAGCATAATTGCCTTCTGCTTCTTCTGGCTTCTCTCTGGCATTCTGCTCTGTTCTTTCAGTTCCCAGAGTTTTCCTAGTCTTGTAGCCCCACCCACACTTCCTGTCTGCCTTTGGCCAATCATCACTTTTTATTAAACCAGTGGATGGGACAATTATTTACAATTTAACAACACAATACCCCATACTCTTTTTTTCTGTTTTTTAAAACAAAGACCCTGAATCTAATCTCTCTTATTTAGATTTTTTCTAATTATAACCAATAACAATTTTAACCAATTACCCTAAACAATGAAAATATCCATAATTCATTGAAAGACCAAAGATCATCCACCCTACATCTTAGGAATGCCGGTGCCATGTTCTTAAATTTACTTCCTGCTGTCTGGGGGTGACAGAATCTTTAGGGGATCTTGAAAAAAGTTTTATTAATTGTCAAGTCCTAAAATAAGTAGCTGTATCATTTGTTGTGAAGTCTCTGCATAACAGGAAAGTACACAGCTTGTCTCAAATCCTAGCTCGAAGTCTATGAAGCTGTTTTATCTCAGCTAGTCACCTTGAAATTTTCCTGATTAGCTTGTAATCCAAATCTGATCTTTGGTTTGTGTTTGTCAACCTAATGGCTCTGTTATTGTCCATGTGAAATCATTGTTGTAGGGCCCCATCTTCCTTTTGGATATTTCAAGTTCCCAATTATGCATTATCTTGGATCACTGCAAAAAAAATGATAAGAGACTAAAACTCAGCACAATGTACAGGAAGCTAAATAAAGCCATTTTCTGTAATTAATTATAATTCTATGAACATCAATATAACTACAAAAATAATATATATGTGTAATTTTATAGATTTTAATAAAAGTATTTATTCAGCATAGGATTAGTAAAAATAGAACAGTTCTTTATTTTAAGTCTTTTGTCTCACATCAGGTAGCTCTTCTGATACAATATAAAAATTTTACATTTTCTTTTAACAAGTACGCTTAGGTTTAGAGGAGAGAGCCACACTCTGACTCTAAAGGCAGATTTAATTTATAATTAAATTTAGACTTCAACATTTCTCACAAATAATGATATATAGAGGTTAAACAATGAGATTTTACCCCATAGAGTACATTGGTACCAATAAGTCTAATACTCTTTAGCTCATAAATTTTTCTAGAAAGCCTCCCTTATGCTTTTGAACTCTAGATTTCAAAGGTCCTATAACTTCTTGAAGATGGGTATTTCTAGTTTTCTGTAAAGACAAAAAAAAAAAATCTTCCCCAACCCTTTGTTTTTCTTACAACTTAAAGAATTGTAATATGGATGGGCGGCATTTTTTTTCACTTCTTCAAACATTTTTTCTAAAGTATCAATGTTTGAATCAGCCAACCAGATGTCATTCATGCAATGATAAATTATATATTGTGGTAATTTGTTACTTATTTGTTCTACTGGCTTTTATATAAAATATTGGCACAGGGTGTGGCTATTCAGCATTCCCCGAAGGATGACCTTCCATTGACATATCTTTACAGGCTGAGAATTATAAAAGGACATTGTAAATGTAAGTTTTTCTTTTCATGTTCTTGTAGAGTTATTATAAAGAAACAGTATTTTAAATCAATAACTACTATAGGCCAATCTTTAGGTAAGAGAGGCAAAAGATTTCCAGTCTGTAGAGAGCACATTGTCTGGATCACCTTGTTTATTACCCTTCGATTTGTTAACATACTCTATTTTCCCGATTTCTTTTTAATAACAAATACAAGAGAATTCCAATCGCTGGTTGAGTTTCCAATATGTTGAGCATTTAACGGTTTCTGTACTAGCCACTCTAGGGCCTGCAATTTCTCTTTTATTGAAGGCCATGGATTAACCCATATAGGCTTTTGTGCTAGCCATTTTAAAGGTAGTGCTGTGGGTATCTTTGAAAGATCAACTGTTGTGCCTTATTTCTGTACAACTTGAATGATTTGTGACTTTCTCATAATATCTTCTAATGTTTTCTTCTGGAAACATATGTTAATTTATGATTTATTTCTGTGTTCAGAAGAATGTTAATCTGTGTATTCCATTGTTGTAGTAAACTTCATCCCCACAAATTTATAGCAATGTTAGCCACATATAACTTTAAATTTCTCTCTGTCCTTCTTTGACTCTGTTTTATCTGTGATAACAAACCAAGACCACAAAAAATGAGCATCTCTTAAAGATGCCAATTTAGATGTTAAGACTATGGTGAAATCATTGTGTCCAATAAACCTTCAATAATAACATCATTTATTTGTACTTTTTACTTTGACCTTTATTTATTAAAAGAAGTTTGCCAAAATATTTGCTTTATAATTTTTCCTGAGTATTTTTTTCATTTTCTATAGATTTTCTGTCATTCCATGTAGTATGTTTTTTTTTGAATAAGTTTTAATGTCTTTAATAGTTCTAGAAACATGTTTCCTCCACAATGACAAGGTAAGATTGAACTGGATTTGATATGGATGCTTTTGAAAGCCTCCTTGTAGTGTCCCCCCCAAAAAATTTACCTTTATTTGCCTTGTTGACCTGTACTCATATCATAAGTCCAAAGTCTCCCTTTGCTGTATCTTCTGCTTACTCTGAAAGGAAGGGGCATTATCTTGAGATTATTCCTAACAAAGGCATTGTTTCTGAAAATGCCTTGTTTATATTTCCTTTTTAATGTGACCTTGCCTTTCACAATTTTAATATTAAGCAATTTGACTGTGTCTTATACCTCTAAAAATAACTTCCTCTACCCAGTTGTCATTATAGTCAGAAGGCTCTCGATTAATTGTCTCATGAATCCAATTCTCCAAGGGTGCTGACCTTGTTTTAAAAGTCTAATTATTCTTTTATATTGTGAATTAGCATTCTCAAAAGCCAGAAATTCAATTATTATTTACCTAGCTTCTAAATCTGGTACCATTCTCCTTAATGCTGTAGTTAATCAGTGCAAACAGTGTTTAAAAGTTTCTTTTGAGCTTTGAATTACTTTTGTGAAGAATTCGGTTTTCTTTCCAATCTTTTCAATTTGGTCCCATGCATTTAATGCTGCCATGGAGCATAAGTCTAAAGTATGCTCATTGTATAATGTTTGCCTTTCTATATTAGCATAATCCCCTTCCCAAGAATTTGATCTTGGGTGACTTCCATGCCTCTGGCTCTGCTTCTTTGTTCTATTGCTTTATCCTCCTTCTTCCACCATGTTTTTCACTATAAAAGTGGCCCAGCTTCCAAAGTATCAGTAATATATCTTTTGAATTAGTCCTTTGGGGTGATCTAGTTACATGATGACCAGCTGTTTATCATTTGTTTTACAAATGGTGAGTGCATACCATATGTCATAATTTCTTCCTTTTGACTCTTCTTAATTGTAACATTTGTATTAGAGTCCAACTAACTTCTGTATTTCTTTTTTTAATAACATTTAAATTCTTTAATGTTGCTGGATATATAAATGTTTGATAAACTGTTGTGAAGGTGTTTCTTGGTGTTTCTTGGTCCCAGGTAGCCAGAGGACCAGACCCACAGACCTGTGCACCAGAGCCATTAGACCTGTGCACCAGACCCATTAGCTGTCTCTGCTGCTGCTCAGACCCCCAGACATGACTCAGACACTTATATTAACTTTATGCTGTCTAGCCTATGGCTCAGGCACATTGCTAGCTAGCTCTTACATCTTAAATCAACCCATTTCTATTAATCTATCTGTCATGTGGCCCGTGGCTCACCTGTGTTCCTTACATGTTGCTCCTTGGGCTGCTTGTTCGATCTGCCTCTGACTCTGCCCTTCCTTTCCTACCTATTCTGATTCCTCTCCCTACTTTTCTATGGTGCCTGTCAAGGGTCAAAACAGCTCCTTTATTTAAAGATTGAGATTCACAGCATACAGAAAGGCATTCCCATATCACTTCCCCCTTTCTTTCTAATCAAAAAGGAAGGTTTTAATTTTAACATAGCAAAATTACATATAACAAAATAGCTATCAAGCAAGAATTATAGTTACAATATCTAGTCTATTTGTATTTAGCAAAACTAGCATCTACTTTATCCTTATGAATCTAAAGTTTCATATGCAATATACCTTTCAAATAACTAATAAAAATTATACCTATAACTATCTAATCTTCAACTTCATCAAAGACCACAGAAGGATATATTTACCCAAGTAAACTGGAAGTGCAAGTGACTTATAAAATCTAGAAAGGACAGAGATGACACCTATCTGCCTAGACAGTCACCCAAAGTTACTTTATAAATTTGGGGCATCTATCTTCAGCCTACAGGCCCAGAGTCTCTTTTCATTTCAGTGAAGCAGGAAATCTGTTCTTCCCATTTTGGCACAGTTCATCAGTTGTTTCTCTTCGAGTCCTGAAGAATGTCTGACAATTTTCTCTGTAAAGTAGAAATCTGAATGACCATCTGGGCTTGTTCTGCCAAAGTACAGAGGTCATCTTCCTATGGAAAATCCATGTCCAGTTTAAACAGCATACTGTCAAGCAGTCAGTATAAGAACAGGTTCTTGTCCAGTGGCTAACCATTGTCACAAAGAAAGTAGACTCTATATGGAGGTTTTTCGATGCCCATTTTTCTCTTGAAGATTGGTGTTTCCAGGAGAAAATCTGCATCACTGTTCAGAAAAGTCTAAGTTTTTAAAATATTTTAAATGCCATATTCTGTGTCTTAAGTGTTTGAATATTACCTATCTGCTGTAGTGTGGTTAAATGAGGAAGTCACTACTTCCATGTACTTCTGACTTTAAAGTGATATATTTTCCTTCTCAGGTCTTGAAGGGGTTGAAGAATAGGTATTTAAGGTTACTAACTCATAATAATTCCTATTGTACACAGTCTTAATTTAGAACCCTCTTAGTTAGAAAAAAGGGGAAGATATAGTGGGATTCAGGTGTCAGCAGACAAGGTACAAATCGCTTTCCAGGGTCCCAGGCTCCTGGAGGGGGTGTGGCCAACCCCATTGATAAGTAGCTGCTGGGACATGAGGAGGTCTCTTCCTGGTTCCTGGCTACTGGAGAGAGAGGATCGGAATCCATAGTCCGTCCATCACTCGTCCATAGCTCGTCCATCACTCGGATACTCCAGTCCCTGTTCAGGTGCCACTATAAGCTGTTTATAATATCGTGAGTGTTGATTTATATTCTAATAAATATATATCTTGGACTGGTGCCTTGTAAGTAAAACTCTGCCTACACCTATCTAATTGAATTATATCTTTGATTACCTAAAAATCTAACTAACATGCATTTTTAATTATACATTACAATTTTAAATCAGTTACATAAACATCATATCTTAAAGAAGAGTAGAAAAATACATATAGCATAAGAGAATTGACCTTAAATTTGTATGAATAAACCAAAATTCATACCAATGTAAAACATTTTGAGATTAACAGCTGATTTCCTGATCTAAGTAAATTCAATAATCTAACTTTTTAAAAAAATCATTGATATACCATATCCGATACAAACAAGGCATTCCCACATCAGTAAACTTAAGCCGTTTTTGTGTGATTTTAGAGACACTGATGAGATTGGTTCCTTATATTCATCTGTTTATATTTGATTACTTTCATGTTTTCTAAGAACAGCTTCTTTAAAAGTCTTCTTCTTGGCATTCACATTAATTGACTTTTAAAATGATGAACAGAAACCAAAAATATATATTATAAACATTATAATAAACATTATGATAGTGCCATCTATTTTGTTTATCTTTTACTTTATTGGTTCCAATATCAAGTCTAGAGAAAGACCAAGAACTCTCCATTGTCTTAAACAAATTCTCCTTCTAAAAATATATAAGATTTACTCACCAATCTATTTATTAATGATGATTCAAGTGACTCTAAAATGGGGCAGCTACCTAGTGTGATAGCAGCCCAAAGTGGGGGCCAAAAGGAGAAAGATGCCTCTGTCTGAAAAACTTACCCAAATGAAAGTAGAAGGAAAACATGTGTGGAAAATCTGTCTAAGACTAGAGGTTATCTCAGAACAAAAAGCCTAGGCAGCTGGTAATTACTCCTTAAGCAACATTGTCTTCTGGCCAGCAAGTAGCCTTTTTTGAGGGAGAATTCATGCCCCAAAGCTGGACATCAAGTGTTGTATGAATTCTACTTGTATTAAATGAAACTCAGAGCCAGATATTAGGGAAAACTGGAATATTAAAAAGAGGAAATGGACCATAGTCAAATGTCACCCAGCAAATTTCTTTAGGTAAAAGCTATCTTTTGTTTCCTCAACCTCAATTCTCATTGCTTGTAAAAAATGAACCTGTCTTTCTATGCCTGCCTTAAATACCTTCGTTGCCCAGTTGTTTCATATCCAGGTTAAGATTAAAGGTATTTGGTAGTTAGTCTTGAACTCACAGAAAGATCTCTGTTTCGGTATTGCCCATGCTTGGATTAAATGTGTGAGTTACCACTCTCTGAACCTCCTGGATTGACTGTTGGTGGATCTCTTCTGTGGCATTCTAAACTGGTTTTTACTAAATATATACCATATCATCATACATGTTTGTGCTTATGTGAGTGTAAGAGTAACATAGACACACACACACACACACACACACACACAAAGACACACACACAGACAAGTAGAGAGAGAGTAAATCAACTCCTTATTTCATAATTTGTTCTCACCTTCTCTTGCTCATTCTCCTTTATGATCCCATTTTACTCAGTAGATCTTCTGTATTTTATCTTCCCAGGGGGATCCCTGGATGTCTCTCTACATTTCTCCTGTTACAAAACTGTTCTGGGGTTGTTATTGGAAGCCTTCTTAGTCTTTGCTTTATGTCTAAAATCTACTTAAGAATGAATATATTCCATGTCTATCTTTCTGGTGTTAAGTTACTTCAGTTAGAATTATATACCCAAATGCATTATTTTTTCCTGCAAATTTTTGGATGGCATTATTTTTACTGCTGAGTAGTGTTAATGTGTAAATTGTGTAAACGTACCACCCTTTTTAAATTCAATCTTCAGTTGAGGAGCACTGAGGTTGTTTTCAGTTTCTGGTTATTACAAACAATGCTGCTATGAACATAGTTGAACTAATGCCCTTAGGGTAAGAATGTGTATCCTTTAGGTATATGCCAAATAGTGGTATTGCTGAATCATTGGATAGATTGATTTCCAGTTTCATGAACAACTAACACACCATACTGATTTCATTTTTTAAACATTAAAGCTGTTATCTCCAGCATTCTACTGCATTTAAGGCTGTTTTCCATTTTCTTTTCTATGAAATTCAATGTATCTATATTTTGTTAAGGTATTTGATACACTTGAACTTTATTTTTGTCATGTTGATAGATAAATCTATTTTCATTCCTCTACATGCTTATAAGAAGGAGAAAAGATTGTAAGGGTAATGTGGGTCAAGGATATCACAAGAAAACCCACAGAATCAAATAACCTTGACCTAGCACTCTGCATATACCTGGTAGCTGTATAGCTTGGTCTTTTTGTGAAAATCCTGATAGTTGGAGCAGCAGCTGCCCCTGGCTTTTTTTGTTTTTGTTTTGTTTTGTTTTTTTGCTTTTGGGATGCTATCCCTCTTTTTTTCCCAGTCTTAATTCAAGGTGACATGCTTAGTCCTACTAGAATTTGCTATGCCTTGTTTTGTCAATATTGATTGGAGGCCTTTCCCTTTTCTGAATTAGAAAGGAGGACGAGTGGATGGAAGTTGAGGAGAGGAGTTTGGATTCAAAGAAAAGAGGGGAAACTATGATCAGAATGTAAAATTAATTAATTTAAAAATAGATAAAAAAGATTAAAGCTGCTAAAAAAAGATACACTAAGAAACTAAAATATGTAGTGCATACAATTTAATTTCTTATATGGTAAACTGCAAAATATCATAATATTCTGAAGAATAACATAACACTGAATATTTATCTAGTTTAGACTAAAGGTATAAATTATGTTTTGACAATTAGTACCAAACATCTCATTGGCTTAAATGTTAACTTAACTTATTGATTGAATAAGACATGATGTGAATTTGGATATTCTCCATGACATTCAACATAGTGCAGATAGAATTGAAAGGCTCCAGACAGTTTTAAATTAATTAATTTTTAGCAGTTGAAGGAAGGTTTTTTTTGGAGGTGAAGAAACACACACATATACAAACACACACATACACACACACATACACAATCCCAGCAGGCAAACAGGAAAAAGAATCCTCAGTCAAGCAGAGTTGTTATTTGGGAAGCTCAAAATTCAGTCAATGTCTGAGGCTTTAAATTTTCTGAAGAGTATTCTTCTAATTTAAACTTTGTTAGTACTAAGAACAACAATAAGCACATTCTATTCAGTAGATAAACTTGTTGGGCCAGTCCATCTATATCAGCACTAGACAAAGCCCTAATAGCCTTTATTTTAGAGGTTAGAAGAGTGCCAAGACAGCCATCACTCTGGAAGCTTTCAGTTTTAATTTTACATTGCTACCATCTTACTGAAATTCACATTATAGTTTGAAGATTTTTGTTTGTTCCTTTTCTGTTTAATTAGCCTCAGGTGGCTATAAGGCAACTGAAAATTGCCTGATCTGTGTATCCATAACTCAGTTGTTAATTCAACATCTGCAAGAAGATCCATTAACCCAAATTGTTGTAACTTAATACACTAAAACAGGTTTTTTTCTTATTCTTATTCTTTTTTTTTAAATTGGTGTACAAGGGCTGTCTTTCCTTAAAGGTAAGGTTCAAGAGAAGAGTACTGTATAAGATAAAGGTTTTAATAGTTCAGGAGCCGGGTATTTTTAAATGGAATATTTGCAGGGAAATAGGTAGGGTTAGTAGCAAAACATAAATGTAACAAGTAGCTCATAATATCCTCCTGAAACAGACATGTTTTGAAGGTGTTTATGACAAAGTGGCCATAATAATGCTGATATAACAATATGGTCATAATAAGTTTTTGAAATAAAGACACCCTTGCTATTTTTTGGAACTGGCCATATAAAGCGAATTGTACTTTACGTTACTATTGGGACATAATTCAATCCCCGAGAAACAGATATAATCAAAAACAGAAAAAAATAAAGTTTATCTTTACTATAATATGGATATCAATCATAATATGAAGGAAGGCTGGTCTATCAACAATATATATTTTTTATTTAGAAATAACCAAAATATATTTCAAATGAAATTTAACGTATGTTGACTTTCACGCAAGTGTCTAAAGCATTCTGGCTGTGGCTCCGTTGTAGTAGCTCGTTATGGAGAATGTTTCAGTTGAGCATATCTTTGCTGTTAAGATTCAAGCTCTAAGTTTGAGGCATTTTCTCAGGTAGCATCTGACCTACACATGAAAATGTGTTGTGTTTGCTGGAACAATAGTGAGGCAGCAGAAATAAGGACTTTAAAATATTTATTATTTTCCATTGAGTATAAGAGCAGATATTGCTGAGAAATTAAGCTCATATATTAGAGTAAAAGGGTGGTTAAGTGACCATCTAGAAATCAGGAGAAGTATCAGTAGGGTATAGAGTTGGGATTTCTCCTGATAGTAAAAAGAAGTAAATGGAGATGAATTTCAGAGCAAAAGATGAAAAGCACCGAGTAGGAATAAAAGGTGATATCAGTGAATTAAGGAAAAAGAGGGTCTCAGAGATATAATAGGCAATTTGTAAAAATGTTGATAAATTTAGAGGGCAATGACTAAAGCTAATTCAAAATTTGTTACAAAGAATGTTGAAACCAAAAACTTCTCAGAAAGAGACCTGAGATGACAGACCACTAGTGAGAATGTCCATTATTATTTCTAGTATGCACTCCCAATGCTTTATGTTGTCCATCTCTAATATAAGTCAAACACTAAGTTATACTAATAATAGTTCTATGACTGGGATCTTCCATGATGACTTAGTCTTCATTTCAGTGCAATACTAAAAAAGATGTATCACTAACAAAACATAAATTCTAGGTTCATTGTCATAGAAATAATTATGGCTATACATGAAATTCTACTTCATATGCTTTTAGTGAATATTATAAAGCATATAGATTATGCATGGTACATATAAATATATTCCAATAAATTAGTAGTAATAATTTGTTTGAAAATACATCTAACATTTATTCTCAATATTTGAAAACATCACCTTGCATAGATAGTGTCTCAATGAATAACTCAGAGTATAAAAATCAGAAGAGTAGCTTTGCATGTGTAAAAATTAAATATATCTTGTTCATAATAGACATATATATCTACATCTATAGAACATATGTCTATTTAGTTATATGAATATTGGTATTTTATTTGTATGAATTTAAGCAGGATTCAATGTGGTAACAGTTCAAGAAGTTCACCAGTATTTTTTGTTATGTAAATACATTCTTTAAAATGAATATAATCATTGTCATTAAGTACTTTTTATTTATATATGTGTATGTACATGAGTGTGCACATGTGTAAAGGATAAAAATGGATACGTCTCTGTGTGTGTGTGTGTGTGTGTGTGTGTGAATGTCTTTCTGCATTTCTCTATGAAATAAAGGAACTGTTTTGGCATGTGGCAAAAACTGTAGAAGTAGGCAAAGAAATTGGAGCATAGGTAGGAGGGGGAAGGAGTCAAGAGAGACATGATCAAGCTGTCCAAGAAGCAACATGTAATGAAATAGGTGAGCCACGAGCTATATAGCAAGAGAGGTTAATGGAAAGAGGTTGCATTAAGATGAAAGAGCTATCTAGCAATATGCCTGAGCCTTAGGCCAAAACAGCAAGAAATTAATATAAGCATCTGAGTCATTTTGAGGGGGTCTAAGCAGGGTGGGCAGATCCAGAATGTGAGGCTAAGCAATCTGAGACCGCAGGTCCGTGGGTCTGGATCCCTGCTGGACAGGCCAGAAACCTCATGCTACATGTGTGTGTTTTCTCAACATGAAAGACTAAAGTCAATCTCATATGTAATCTGAACTATTTATTGATGTGGGAATGCGTTTATGTATGCTGTGAATCTCAATCTTTAAATAAAGGAGCTGTTTTGGGCCATGGCAGGCACCATAGAATAAGTAGGAGGAGAAATCAGAGCTTAGGTAGGAGAAGCAGGGTGGAGTCAGGCAGATCAAGCTGAAGCCGCCCAAGGAGCAACATGTAAGGAGCACGGGTGAGCTACGGGCCACATGGCCAACAGATTAATAGAAATGGGTTGATTTAAGATATAAGAGCTAGCTAGCAATGTGCCTGAGCCATAGGCCAAATAGCATGAAGTTAATAGAAGCATCTGAGTCATTTCTGGGGGCCTGGGCGGCAGTGGGCAGCTAAGCGGTCTCGGGCTGCAGGTCTGTGGGTCTCGGATCTCTGGCAGCCCGGGACCCGAGAACCCCACTACTACTACAGATGGTGCATCTAACGTGGGGCAATTATCCACTTAATGCCTGAGAAAGTTTAAAAAGGGTTTTAGCAAAAACTGAGCAAAGGCAGCTTCCAAATTGTGTATACAAAACAGGTCTCTGTAAAAAAAAAAAAAAAGCATGGCCGACAGGTCACATTCAAAATGGCGCCAGCGGCGGGCTGGCGACAGGCAGTGTAAGCTGCAATCAGGTAGGTTCCTGAATCTCACAGAAGACCCAGTAGCATGTGATTGATTTTAGATTTTCTTCGTAGCAGCATTTTCTTGGGTGTGCTCTGTTTACGGTCCGTTTAAGAAAACTTAGTGATTCAGCCTAATTTGCAAAAACTGTGCTTCTTTTTAGAGAATGTATTTTAAAAGCTCTTAAGATTAAAAGATGGTTAAGGATTCACAATAAAACAGATTCAGATAAAAAGAAAAACCTGTAAACGGGTTACAATGCTTGTAAAAGATACTTAGGCTTCAGAGAGAAAAGAAAGAGGTTATAAAAAGTTTTTAAAGCGAGAAATAGAGTAATAAAAATATAATAAGCCACTTAAAGATGGAAAATAGACACAAAATCTGGATTTTGGTTGTTATTGTGTTTTCTTTTAATTTTTTAACTGTTAATGAGCTAACTGCAGAAAGACAATGGATTGCAAATGCAAAGTTAGACAAGAATGTATATTTTAAAGGTATTTTGATTTCAAATATGTGTCTAAGGATTTATTGCTTTGGAAGAGTTCTGCTTTTGTTTCCACAGAAGATGAGAACCTGTGGATTGCTTCCAGGCAAATATGGTTTCATCAACCAAGACCCCCTGAAAACCCTGATGGAAAGAGATGGCCATATCAGCTTCAGAGCTGCAGACTGATTCAGCCTCAACAACCGTGAGACTTTCAACGCCCCTTAATCAGCAGGAAGTAGTAACAGAAAACAACGCCCAAATTCCCCAAATATTGTTTCTAGATGTTTGTTTTCATTATAAATGGTTAATGCCATAGTTAAACTCTTTCTAAGAAGAAAAAGGGGATATGGTATATAAATGATTTTTTAAAAATTAGATTATTGAATTTACTTAGATCAGGAAATCATCTGTTAATCTCTAAATGCTTTACATTGGTATAGATTTTGGTCTATTGATACAAATTTAAGGTCAATTTTGTTATGCTGTATGTGTTTTTCTATTCTTGTTTAAGGTGTGATGTTCATGTAACTGTTTTAAAATTGTAGTGTATAATTAAGAAATGAAGGTTAATAGTCACTTTTGATAATCAAACACAGTTAGGTTAGTTTGGATTTTTAGGTATACAAAGATATATTTCAATTAGGTAGGTAATCTTCAAATACTTCTAAGACCTACAGAATATGGCATTTAAAATGTTTTAAGAGCTTAGACTTTTCTGGACAGTGAGACAGGTCTGCTCCTGGCAGCACTAATTTACCTCAACAGGAAAATGGGAATCGAAGAAACTCCATATGGAGTCTACTCTCTTTGTGGCAATGGTTAGCCACTGGATAAGGACTTGTTCTTATATTGACTGCTTGACAGTATGCTGTTTAAACTAGACATGCAGGTTCCATAAGAAGATAACCTCTGAACTTTGGCACAACAAGCCTAGATGGTCATTCAGGTTCCTGCTTTACAGAGAAAACTGTCAGACATTCTTCAAGACTCAAGGAGAAACAACGGATGAACTGTGTCAGAATGAGAAGAGCAGATTTCCTGTTTCACTGAAATGAAAAGAGACTTTGGGCCTATAGGCTGAAGATAGATGCCCCAACTTTATAAAGGAACTTTGGGTGACTGTCCAGGCAGATAGGTGTCATCTCTGTCCTTTCTAGATTTTAGAAGTTGCTTGCACTTCTGGCTTACTTGGGTAAATATATCCTTCTGTGGTCTTTGATGTAGTTGAAGATTAGATAGTTATAGGTATAGTTTTTCTTAGTCATTTGAAAGATATATTAGCTATAAAACTTTAGATTCATAAAGATAAGGTAGATGATAGAATATTTTCTTTAATTTTGCTAAATACAAATAGACTAGATATTGTAACTGTAATTCTTGCTTGATAGCTATTTTGTTATATGTAATTTTGCTATGTTAAAATTGAAACCTTCCTTTTTGATTAGAGAGAAAGGGGGAAGTGATGTGGGAATGCGTTTATGTATGCTTTGAATCTCAATCTTTAAATAAAGGAGCTGTTTTGGGCCATGGCAGGCACCATAGAATAAGTAGGAGGAGAAATCAGAGCTTAGGTAGGAGAAGCAGGGTGGAGTCAGGCAGATCGAGCCAGCCGCCCAAGGAGCAACATGTAAGGAGCACGGGTGAGCTATGGGCCACATGGCCAACAGATTAATAGAAATGGGTTGATTTAAGATATAAGAGCTAGCTAGCAATGTTCCTGAGCCATAGGCCAAACAGCATGAAGTTTATAGAAGTGTCTGAGTCGTTCTTGGGACCCGGGCGGCTGGGCAGCTAAGCGGTCTCGGGCGGCAGGTCTGTGGGTCTCTGGACCTCTGGCCGCCCGGGACCGAGAACTCCACTACTACAATTTAGAATGTTTTTTTTTTGAAAGACTGGAAATCTTCATGGGAGCCAATCGGTTTCATTATGGATCAGCTTGTTTCTACCTATGTCATTTCCATAGATGAATTATAAGCACAGAATGCTGTGCACATTTTCTTTTCTCTTGCAGGGGCTCTTGGAATTTAACTTAGGCTCTCATGGTTGCATGGATAGCAAATTACTTTTTGGGATAGAAGCTCAGTCTTAGAATAAGTTTCTAATTATGTTTGCTCTCTTGTCATTGAATAGTTTTCTGATATTGGATTCTTTTATATCATCTATCATCCATCACTTGCATGTAAATAAAAATATAAATACATTTTATGGATCTACATTCCATAATATTTGATAAAGTTGGAACTTTAGAATTTTCTTTTGTTTTTACTTGTAAAATCAAATTGATATCTGTAAGAACTGTGAATTCATAAACAAACACATTTGTAAATCCTATGAAATATGGTTCTTCACATGAAACACAAAATTCTCAAGAATGGAGCATTGTTTATTTCAACATGTCCATATATAGATCCTTACAGAGAGACAATGTCTAGTATTTTGCTATCCAAATACATTTTTAGTCATTACAATAAGAAAATTACAGCACATTTCAGCTTTGATTTATAAAATATTTATACTTAGAGTCCACATTACAGGTTTTAAATATATCAATGATAGATTAGATATACAGGTGATATATGATACAGATAGATAGTTTTTAGATGATAAACTAAGGTACACATAAATAAATTTTAGTCATTGAATTATTTTTTCAACTTATTTGTATGATGACAAATATTGCTATCTGTGATAGAACATCAGTATTTAACACTTTAACCCACAAAGTAATATAAAAACAAAATTATTTAGTCTTGTAAGATGATACTGGTATATATGTTTAGCTTTGTAGCTACAGAGTGATTCTTCCTGGTCTACCTTAATTTTTAGCTTAGTGACATCATTAAACAATGAAAATAAGTTGTTATCCACATTTGAATAGTAAAATACAATTACATATTTTGAAAATTAAGATAGCTGTACATTCTAATTCCAGGCACAAATATTGGGAACATCTTCTATACTGCAAAAGAAGAAAAGGAAGAGGAGGAAGACAAGGAGGAGGAAGAGCAGGAGGAGGAGAAAAAGACAAAAGAAAGGAAAAAAAAGAGAATGAAAGAAAGATCTAAATCACTTCTCAACAAGTCATGCTAGGTTTTGAAGCAGAGCAAAGGAGTGAATGATTTTATGTCTGTTTTAGAGAACTGCACAAAAGACATATGTGTGTGTTGTTTCAGGGTATATCATTGTATGTATGTACATTCGTTTGTATGTATTAATTATATAAATAAATAGTGCCTTACAACCCTACAATTTTCTAATACCCACATTTCAATAAGGGTGGCTATGAGTTTGAGGTTTCCCAGGAAAATCTTGGCTTATACTCATGGGTTCCAGCATAATTACCATTATTAGCTCTTTTTACTATCATGAATGTCTCCATTTGAGAATAGATTACATGGAAAACTCGACTTGTAACAAATATAACAATGCATTATGTTTCAAATGCAAAGTGCTTTTAAGCTACAATAAAAATAAAATAAAATAAAATAAAATAAAAGTATTAAGGGACATGTGTACCTAAATAGAATTGTACACGATTCTCTAAATTGGTGGTTAATAAAATCACCACAAAACAGAATTTAAGCAGTAATCATGTATTTCTCTATCACTTAGCCTTTTGCCTGCCATGCATTTATATATAATTATATTTCAATTACTCACCTTCATCAAATTTAAAGATCCTGAGTCAAGTTTACCAAAAAGCTTTACAATGAATATTCAACTCATTATTGATAGATGCTAATTATCAAACTCCCCAAACTTTTCAAAAATAAATAGATACTCAATTTAACAAACATAAAATAGGGCCAAACCTTGCTAAGGATGGGAAAATAGTAGCTTGGGAATAAACAACAAAACCTAATACCCAAGGTGAGTGTTAAAATTACTCTGAGTAGCCTTAAAATCAAGTCTTTGATGTTTAATTCCCCAACTTCAATACATACAGAAAAAAGTTCAAAGAAATCATGACTTTACTGACAAACAATAAAATACTCTGTCACTAATATTGTTTGGTATTATATTTAAAACTGTTGAAATGCCTAATTAATAAGAAATTAAATACTCAAAACATCTTCTAACACACCAGTAATTTAACATGGAATATCTACAATAACTATCATCAACTAAACATGTTTTTAATCAATTATTTTTGGAATTTATACCTTAGTAATGTAGTTAAGAAGTTTTCTTATAACTATTAAGTCATCTTGCATATGTACATTATTGTTTATGAAGACATAATTATCCCACTTTTATACCATAGAATAAGATTCCCTACAATTTCAAAAACAGCACATGTTTATATGTGTCTACATGATATTTCTATTTTATATAGATATATCATCTGATGTAATAATAATAAAACACATTTTCAAATATTTGAACATTTATTTTTATTTTATGTATATAAATTGTTTTTTTCTCTATGCATGTGTGAATAAAGGAAAGTTAGTGAGATCTCAGGGAAAGGCTGAGATATCAGAGATTAAACATTACAGTCAAATCTCACCTACCTGTCTTCCAGCTTCTTCTGCCTCTCTCCTCCTGGCATCTGCCTCTCTATTTTTCTATGCCTGCTTTAAATAACTTCTTCACTCAGTTGTTTCACATCCAGGTTAAAACTAAAGGTGTGGCACCACCACTGTCTGCCTGGGAACCTGGAACTTTTTCTGTAAACTAAGCTGGCCTCAAACTTAGCTTTTCTGGTATTAAGAGTGTAGGTCACCATACCGGATATTCCCTGTGGCTGGGTTTAAAGGTGTGAGTTACCACTCTCTGATCGTCTTATATTGACTGGGTAGATCTCTCTGATATCTCAGTCTGGTTTTTATTAAATTTGAAACATATCCCCACATACATAGTTGTACCTTTATAGTCTAGAATATTATGTCAGAATTCCTGGTACTGAAGGTCCAGATGGTTGTTAGATACCATATAGGTGCTAGGGAGAAAATCCCATTCCCCTGAAGCACCATCAAGTATTCTTAACTACTGACCTATGTTTCCATTCTCACATTTAGATTTTTAATAAAATTAACAATTATAAATGCTGCTGCTTTTAAAACTCCACTGAAATTTTTGTATCCCTTGTTACAGATGATCTAACCTGGTTCCTAATATAGTGTCCTATAAATTTCACTGAAGATTTAATTAGATCAATATATTGTTGATTTTTATATAGTCCTTAGTGCTTAGGTGAAAAAGTAACAAAATGATATTGATTCATTTCAAGCTAGGTAAAATTCCATCTTCTATGACCTTGATGCATAGCAGTATAATGCTTATGAGTTCTGAGTTAATCTATTGCAGGAAAAATTTGTATTTGTTATTAAAATTTAAAATATCATTGCATAATAAAAGGTAACTATTTTCTGGATTTTTGATTAAACATCTTCTTTATATCTCTTATTTATGAAACCTCACTTCAGTTATTCCTCTGGACACAGCTTTTTTATGAAATTTAATTCAATATGAATTTTATCTTATTCTAAATATTTTCAAGGAGTGAGTTGATTTAGACTCAAAAGATGTCATCATTAGGAAACACATACCAAAAGTAAGGCAGTAAACAATAGACAGAAGACAAAAAATGAAAAATGATTGATGCTGAATGGTGTTGAAATTTGGAAGAGTAGTGAATAGATAATAGCATATTTTTGCCTTGGTGGGGAATTGTGGCTATATATTTCATATTTAATAAAAAAACCAGTCTGAAATATCAGAAAGATCTACCCACAGTCAATCCAGAAGGATCAGAGTGTAGTGACTTACACCTTTAGTCCTAGCACAGTGAATGACCTAAGCCTGTGTGAAACAACTGGGTGAAGAGAAGAGGGTAATTAAGGCAGGCATAGAAAGACAGATTCAGACAGTAAAAGCCACAAAGAGAGAGGCTGAGGAAGCTGGAAGTTAACTGGATGAAATTTGACTATGGTGTTTCCTCTCTTCGATATTTTAGACTTTCCATGATATCTGACTCTGAGTTTCTTTTATTAGTGCAACCGATAATATTGATGATGAATAAATTAACTGAGAAGATATTTTAGTGAGCTTTCAATCACTTTAAAATATACTTAAGAAAACCAACCTATAAAAAAGGGATGTGTACTGGGGTTCACAATTAGGAGATTCTTGTCTGTGGTTGATTTGCTCTGTTGATTTTGAGGTTATGGCAAGACAGCATATCACAATGAAATACATGGAACAAAGCTGCAACACAAACCTCACCTTTGGGAAGTGAAAGATATAACTGATATTCTATAATGCGGATTAAAGAAGCTATGTTAATGTCATGAGCTTTTACGTGGCCCTTCAAGATCCACAATCTTACATTTTTTCCCAGCTAGAGTCCAACACTTAATTCTGTGGGTAATACTAAAAATCTAAGCTGTATCCAAAAGAAGACAAAATAGACAAGCATGATAAACATTTTAATTGTGATTGATAGCAATAAATAAAATTGTATTAATTTAAAACTTCTAAATGATAGATGAATTCTATTATTGTCAACTAAACTTTTTTCTTATTTTATATAATTTGTATGGATATTTAACACCAAATATAAATTATTTATATAATACTAACAAATCTAGAAGCACAGTATGACTCTTTTACCACACATATTAAGGAAGATTATACACTTATGAGGAAAAGAATATAGTTAAAATTCATTATAACCAACTCAATGAATGATTTGATCTGAATATTAGCTTCATAGCTATGAATAACTTAATTAAAATTAAAATGATCATGATTTAAATCATTCTTAAGCTGCAATAAATGTTTTGTAACATTTCTACAATTTAGATTAATGAGTAGTTTCCATAGCTAATGACTCTTTGTGATATGAAAAAAAAGTTAGTAAAGACATATGATAAAATAATTGTGGAATACAAAGTGAGCTTTTCACCATGGCTCCTCTACTGATATGATACCTGTATATTTATCATGAATTAAATTATCTTCGTTTTCTAGGGTTATCATGATCTTTCATTTAGAAGCATGATTATTTATTAGAGTATTTATTCACATATTTATTGTTATTTGACCAAAATATTCTTTTTATTTCTAAAATATTTACATAGTTTTAACAGTTAATGTTGACAAGAAAATTAAATTTAAAAGTGATAATGTATATAATACAAAGAAGATAAAATAGCTTATATTCTGTGTTCTGTGTTTTGGTATGAGGTATCTGACACTATATAGATTAGTTTAATTGGAACCACTTTTGCAAAAACTTTTTACTTTTTAATGTATTGACTAATGTAATATCTGCAAGAGCCCATAGGGAGCTTGAAACACATATGAACCCTGTGTTTCAATTTTCTCAAAATAACAGACACAAGAAATACAACTAAAAGTGACCATAAGGGAACAGTTGAACCCAGTATGTTAGTCTCTGCATAATGGGAAAGTGCAAGATTTGTCTCAGATCCTGGTTAGAGTAGTTTGTAAGGCTGTTTCATCTGTGATATCTATCTTGAAATTGTCCTGAGCAACTTATAGTCCAAATCCAACCTTTGGTTTGTTTTTGTTAGCCTAGTGGCATCACAAACTATGTGAAATTATTGTTGTGGAGCCCCATCTTCCTTTTGGATACTTCAAAGGTCACAATTAGGCATTGTAATGATTTGCTGCAGAAAACACACAAGAGACTCAAGGCCATAAAAATTCACAGAAAGCTAAACAAAACCTTATTTATAGAATTAGTTAGCATTCTATATGAACATCAATATCATGGCCAAAAGTTTAAAATTTTTACATAACCTTTTAAATTTTGCTATAAGTATTTATACAGCATTGGTTTAGTAACAATAGGATAGAATCTTATTTTCAGTTATTCTTTTGTTTCATATCAGGTAGTTCTTCGGGTATAATACAGAGATTTTGGATTTCCTTTAGTAAGTATGATTAGATTTAGAGGAAAGAGCCACACTCCAACTCCAAAGCCAGCTTTAACTTATAATTGTATGCAAACTAAGTTTTTTATAAATAAAGAGTTATAGATGCTAAGCAGTGAGATTTTTCTCTGTAGAGTATATTGGTACCAATTGTTCTGATATTCCTTTGCATGTAATTTTTTCTTGATAGCCTTCCCTTATGCTTTAGATATCTAGATGTCCAAGGTCGTCTTCTGACTTCTTGAAGAAGGAGATAGAAATATATATATTTCTCTATAAAGACAAATACCCTTATTTGGTGAGTTTTTCTTACAACTCAAATCCTCTTTGATTATTTAAATCCTTGTCACCATCTAAGGTTTTGAACAAATTATATAGTTCATTATTTTTTTATCCCAATAGTTATCTTTAATCTGGAAATGATTCCTAGCAAACTTTGAAAATCATTAAGTGTCCACAATTTATCTTTTCCAATGTACACCTTTTGGGATCTAATCTTTTTTACCTATTTAATATACTAAAGAATTAATGGAATAGCAGATTTGCATTTTTTTTTCAGGAGCAATTTGAAAATCCCAAAGCAGACATTTTTTTTTTCTTCTTCAAACATTTTTTCTAATGTATCTGCAATTGAGTTGGCAAACAAGATATTGTCTATAGAGTGGTAAATAATAGATTGTGAGACTTGATAATGAATCAGCTCTAAATGGCTGTTGCACAAAATATTGGCATAGAGTGGTGTTGCATGAATAAAGGAAAATTAGGGCCAGATCTCTGGGAAAAGCAGAGATACTAGAGAGAGTAAACACCATAGTCAGATCTCACCTAAATGTCTTCCAGATTCCTCAGCCTTGCTCTTCCTGGCTTCTTCTGCCTGCTCTGTCTTTCTATGCCTGCCTTGAATACTTTCTCTGCTCAGTTAAGGGGTGGAATCACCACTGCCTTCCTGGGAGCCAGGAACTCCTTCTGTAAACTAAGATGACCTCAAACTCAAATTGGATTAAGGGCATAGGTCACCACTCTCAGGATACTTCCTGGGCTGGGATTAAAGGTGTGAGTTATCACTATGTGATCATCCTAGGCCAGCTATGGGTAGATTCCTTTGATATCTTCAACTGTTTTTAATATGTTTAAAAATATACCAACATATTCCCTTATGTGTCAAATTTTTTTAACATAAGAAAACCCATATACAATAGGTACAATAATTATATACAATATATAAAAACAATAAATGAGCAATGTCCAGTCCATAAACAATCGACAATTCAAAAAAAATATTTCACTAATTATCCTATTTTGATGAGTCCAAAGGATTATACCTAATTCACTTTCTTTCTAACTTGTATTACTAACTAAAACCTATTATTTTGATGTCTCTTAAACTTGTACACTTTAACTTCAAAGTTTCTTTTCTTAAACTGTCACAAGAAAACTATAAGTATCTCATCTTCAATTACCTCAGAGACAAAAGAAGGATATAATAGTTACCTAAGTAAAGAGAAAGTGCAAGCAACTTTCAAAATCTAGAAATGACAGAGATGACACCTATCTGCCTGGACAGTCACCCAAAGTTCCTTTGTAAAGTTGGGGCATCCATCTTCAGCCTACAGGCCCAGAGTCTCTTTTCATTTCAGTGAAGCAGAAAATCTGCTCTGCCCATTCAGTATAGTTCATCAATCACTTGTCCTTGTGTCCTGAAGAATATCTGACAGTTTTCTCTGAAAAGTAGGAACCTGAAGGACCATCTCAGCTTGTTCTGTCAAAGTTTAGAGATCATTTTCCTAGGGAACCTGCATGTCCAGTTTAAAGAGCATACTGTCAAGCAGTCATACAAGAACAGGTTCACGTCCAGTGACTAACTAATGCCACAAAGACAATAGACTCTATATGAAGTTTCTTCAATGCCCATTTTTCTCTTGAAGTAGATTAGGGCTGCCAGGAGCAGACCTGTCTCACTGTTTGTTCAGAAAAGTCTAAGTTCTTAAAATATTTTTAATGTCATATTGTATGGATCTCTGAAGTGTTTGAAGATCTGTTCATCTAACATATATTTGTTTTATCTTGAAAACATATCTAATATGATTATGTTTGAATGTAACATCCAACTACTAACTTTCATTGCTTTATATTCTAATTAGTTAGTAACAAAAACTTTCATGGCTTAGCAACTTATATTACATTGTTAGATGAACTAAATAAGCATAATACCTATAACAAGCATAGAGATATTTGTACATTAACACAATTAATCTCAACATACACAATTTGTATACAATATTACAAAAATCCAATCCAATGTAAAATATTTAAAGCTAGTAAAACCTTTTAAAAGAAGATTCAATAATCTATTCTTATATCTGTATTTTTCTTTCAGTTTTTAACAGAAATTTTGAATCTAATCATTCTTGTTTAACTTTTTTTTTTTACCTTGACTATTAACAACTTTTAACCAATTAACCTAAGCAAAAACCATAATCCATAACCCATTGAACAACCAAAAACAACCCACCCCACCTCTTGGGAATGTGAGTTCTGTGTGCTTAGATTTACTTCTTGCTGTCTGGGGGTCATGGCATCTTTTTGGGATCCAAAAAAGAAAAAATGTTATTAAATCTCAAGTCCTGAAATAAGTAGCTGTGTCATTTGTTGTCCAGTCTCTGCATAATGGGAAAATGCACAGCTTGTCTCAAGTCCTGGATATAGTAGTCTGTGAAGCTGGTTAATCTCAGCAAGCTGCATCAAAATTGTCCTGAGCAGTTTGTAGTCTGAATCTGATCTTTGGTTGGTGTTTGTCAGCATAGTGGCTTTGTCAGAGTTCATGTGTAATCATGATTGTAGAGTCCCTTCTTCCTTTTGGATACTTCAAGTTTTCAATTAGGCATTGTCCTGGATCACTGCAGAAAACTGATAAGAAACTAAAAACCAACACAATACAGAAAGTTAAATGCATAATGTCTAGATTTCCAAGGTCTTTTCACTTCTTGAAGATGGGTATTCCTATTTTTCTGTAAAGACAAAACCAGAAACCTATCCCAACCATTTCTTTTTTCTTACAAGTTAAAGAATTGTAATATGTGTGGATGAGCTATCAATTCTTATTTTCATGAAGGTTCAAATTCAGTCTTCATTAATTTTGACGGTATTCATAACTTTTGTTCATCTGTGGAAACAAAAGCAAAACGCCTTCCCCAGTGTAGCACATATTCTGGCTTCCATTCAGAGGTTAGTACATCTTTGTAATAAAGAGGCCAATTTAGTTCAGCTGTTTTTTTTCCTATAGTCCAAGGCCTTTCAGCAGCTGTTGTTCCTTTCTCATTTGCATTGAGAAAACTCAATGTAAATAAAGCATTATGTAGTCTATCTCTAGAGGTTTGTTGTTCCTTTCTATTTATTTAGCATATCCTTTAGAGTTTGATTTGATCTCTCTATGACTGCTTACCCTGTAGGATTGTGTGGTATTCCTGTAATATGCTTTATATTATAATAAGAAAAAAATGTTTCATTTTACTAGAGACATATGCTGGAGCCTTGTCAGTCTTAATTTGTACATACTCCAGAAGAAGTGGCACTCTGTTGAGGTTATTTCTAGAAAAGACATTGCTTCTGGGAATGCTGTGTTTTTTAATATTAATGCTGTGTTATTTAATATTTTGGTTTTTCCTTAAACCTCTATAAATAACCTTTTTACTGAATTATTATCATAATTATAAGATTTTAAATTATTTGTATCCCAAATATAACCCTCCAAAGGTGCTGACCTTGCATTTATTGGCCTAATTATCCATTTACATTGTGAGGTATAATTTTCAAGAGTTTTCAAGAGCCAGAAGTTCAATTATTATTCACCTAACTTTTGAATCTGGTATCATTCTGCTTACCTCTGCAGTAAATCTTTGCAAAAAAAAAAAAAAAAAAAAAAAAAAAAAAAAAAAAAAAAAAAAAAAACGGTAAGGGTTTATTTTAGTCCTTAAATCACTCTTGTAAAGGATTCATTTTTTTTTTCCTGTTTCTTCAGTTTTATCTCATGCATTCAAGACTGACATTTGGTTTAAATTCAAGGTGTACTTATTACATTAAGATTGCCTATCTATATCAGCATAATATCCCACCCCAAGAATTTGGTCTTGGAATGTTTCTATGTCTCTGTCTCTCCTTTTCTGTTCTATTGTTTAGCCTCATCTTTCCACTATGTCTTTTACTGTAAAAGCAGTTTGGCCTCCAAAATAGCAGTATCCATATCTGACCTGTCTTTGGGGATATGTTGGTTTCAGGTGACCAAATTTTAACATTTGTTTACAAATAATGAATGCATACTATAAGTTATGATTGCTTCTTTGACTCTCCCTAAATCTAACCTGGTATTTGAGTCCATCTACTTTCTACACAATTTTGTATTATTTTTCAATTCTTTCAAAGTTCCTGGATATACTAATGTTGGTTATTTGAAATTGTTAGGCTATTTTTCTGTAATCTTATAAGACAGTATTGAGATTGGTTTTTTAAATTCCTCTGTCTTGGTTTTAATATCTCTGTGTTCTTTTTTAACAGTCTTTCATCTTGGCACTCATTAACAGACTTTTTAAATGATAAAACAAAAATAATCAAATAATATTTTAATAGACATTTTGATGATAATCCCATCTACGTTATTTACCTTCTCTTTTACTGGTTCCACTTTAAAATTGTCTAGAGTAATATAAACAAAAGTCCAACTGCCTTCCATCATGCTACTCTTTCCTGTTTTAAATGTGGAAAAAAATTAGTCACTCTTTGCCCTAAATAAATCCTGCCTTTTAAGAAATCCCAATTTACTTACAAAACTTGTTGTCAATGACAATTCAGATGCTTGTTAAGTGAGTCAACTACCTAGTATGTAGCATCCCAAGGAGATAGTTCAAAGGAGAAATAAAGACAACCCACTGTGAGAGGGATGCCACTATCTGAAAAACTTACCCAGATGAACATGGAGATGAATCACCTGTGGGCTCTACCTAAGACTAGAGGCTAACATTGAACAGAAAACCTAGTCGTCTTGTCATTATTCTGGCCACATATAGCTCCAGAAGGCAAGCAGCTTTTTTTTTTTTTTTTTTTTTTTTTTTGGTGAATTTATGTCCCAGAAGCTGAGTTCTATATTGCATGAACTCTATAGAATATAACTAAACTCTGGAGACAGATATTGGAGAAAATCTAGAATATTATAAACAATCCACAGGCACCCAGCCAACTCCTCAGGTCTGTCTCCATGAATCCTCCAACTGAATATCTCTGAGTCCTCAGCTGGAAGATAAAACAATGTCTCTTGAAAAGCTGAAAACCCCTCTTCTCTTACTCTGTCCAACTTATATAAATTTATTTTATATTGATATTGAAACAGACACGAGAAAATACTATTGCACAATTTAAATCATTGTTAGTGGGATTGTGACTAATAGTTTTCAATTATTTCATTTCTGAGACTGTAATATAATTACTTTATTGTTTTTCTTTTTTTCCTATATTGTCATTTCCAAATACCCCTTATTTTAAAAAAAATTTATAAGTATATATGCATATATATATACATATTCCTAAATATAATATACTTGTTCTATATAAAAATATGTACATGTATGTTCTCATGACTGACAATTTGGAACTGAATAGCTAATAGGTATGCTCTTCCCTAGGTAAGATAATTTCTTCTGCTCTTAGAACTCCCTATTTTCCTGTAAATCTCTGAGTCTGGTTGAGGGTACAAGTAATTTGAGAAAATCTGAAATAAAGTTTTACCAATAAGACTGTCTGTATATGAGCTAAACAAATATAGGAACAAGAGCTATATTAATGCATAGTATGTTTTCAATTCATTTTAGTGACAAAACATTGCCTCAATGATTATTTTATCTACCTTATTTTAGCATAAAAAGCTTGCATTAACTTGTTTATAATTGACATAGTTAGGGATGAGGTAATATTCTGCTTCTGCATTTCTTTCTTTTACCTAATTGTCCACAACTGTGGACTGAGGTCTCTCTCAAAGCTGATCTTACTATGGTTGAAAAATCAAAGACATTAAGAAGACAAACTCTTATACATAATTTTGTTATTTCAACATGTCACTTATACAATCTTTGAGATCCTTTGGAAGCTGTCTCTCCAAAATACTGACCTATGGGTATTAAGAATGCCTATTGATTGTTAATCTTGTGATTTTTTGTGTAACAAACAAAAATGGCAGAAGAATTAACCTAATAATATGACCTGAATTTTAAAATATTACAGGGATAAGAGAAATGCCAGTGCTTAACTCTGCAGGTATCACACACAGTATGTACATTATTAAAAGAAACTTCACAGAGAAACAAACTTAATAAAAATGGCTCTATGAGGCAAGGTGAGGAATTGGTTTAATAAAATGTTAATTGGCCAGTAGCCAGGTAGAGGTATAATTGAGACAAGCAGACTAGGATAATTCTTGGAAGAAAAAGGGTAGAGTCAGGAGTCATGATCCAGTCACAGAGAAAGCAAGATGAATATGCTGTACTGAGAAAAGGAATCAAACCACATGGCTAAACATAGATAACAATTATGGGTTAATTTAAGTAGTATATGAGCTAGTTAGCAATACCATGAGCAATCCAGCAAGCATTTATATATAATATTAAAACTACAAGTCAATAATTTGGAGTGACTGCTTTGTATTTGGTACATACTGATGGTACAGAAACTCTGACCTACATTAATTCTCTGAACTGTAAGATTATATATGGACATCTGCACTTAATGTAGACTTATGAATATTTCCAGCTACCGTTCTGAGACTTCAGACTAAAAGAATATGTAAAAATATAGTATATGTCTGGACTCTAACAATGTTTTCCAAAAGTCCCTCCAGCTGACTGCTTTCTGCAAGTGATACATGTTTGACTCTGAGAGGAAGGACTTTACATTTGTGTGGGATAATGTTCTTGCACACTATAAAGATTTGTTACTCAAATCAGTTTAATAAAACACTGATTGGCCAGTAGCTAGGCAGGAAGTAGAGGTGGAGCAACGACATTAGAAGATTTCTGGGAAGAGGAAGTGCAGAAAAGGAGATATCATCAAGACACAGAGAAAGCAAGGTCAGAATGCAGCACTGAAGTCAAGGTACCTAAACATAGATAATTTAAGAGTAAGAATTAAATAGTAATATGTATGTACTACTGGACCAGCAGTTACTATAATATTAACCCTTTGGGTCAATTATTTGGGAAGTAGTTGTCAGATATTAGAGCTTTTTTAAGAGACAGAAATTCCCATCTATAAATGATGCTCCAACTTGGTACATGTGTATCCACATAAAGCTTAAGATTTAAAAGTGTTCTAAAACACAGAAACAAAGCCAAGGACAGTTTCTTAGTTGTGTTTCTCAAATGCATATAGATAAGGTGATGTTGTAATATTTGGGCTTGAACTGCAATGTGGCAGGTTGCTGCAGTCTTACTGGAGCCTTGTTACAAGCACCAGATGCATATGATGGTTATAAGCTTTCTGCTCATACAGAAAAAAAGGGAACAAAGTCAAGAATGGCTTATTAGTAGCTGTGTTTTATAAGGTGATTAGGTTTGATAAAGGCAAGCAGAGGCACAATTCCTTAAAGAGAGGCTTCCTGATGCAGTGCAAGCTTCAAAACTCCTGATGCTTTTTTAAGAAACCACGTTGGCAAACACGTAAATGAGGTTTATGAGCAGTGGGCAGTGGTGCTCTACTTGGTGACATTGTGGACCCTAAAAATTCTCAGAGATGTAGTGGTAAATTTATCTCTTGCCAGTACCTTTGTCATGAAGCTAAACTCTCACACACCATGGAGCTGGGTGGAGGCACCTGCCACACATGAGATTTTATTAGTCTTATTATTTTTA
Organism: Phyllotis vaccarum; assembly: GCA_033318265.1. NCBI lineage: Eukaryota > Metazoa > Chordata > Mammalia > Rodentia > Cricetidae > Phyllotis > Phyllotis vaccarum. The sequence goes on along the minus strand of JARWLC010000002.1, from coordinate 118,644,639 downwards.
TTTAAAAAACTCCCTTTTTTTCCATGATCCCTCTGCTCCCACTCCCTTCCATCCTCTCAATCCCTCCCAGTAATCCTTCAGCCTCCCTCCTCCCCATCAACCCATCCCCTGCCCCAAAAGGGCAAGTTGTCCTTGGGGGGTCAGTTCAATGTGGCACATCCACTCCAGGCAAGTCTGTTTTCCTCATCCTAAACTCAAGACTGTGTTAGGTACTCGTCTGAAGGGAATGTGCTCCAAGGTGCCAGTCCATATAGAGTAACACAGTCTGATCCTACCCCTCAAGGCTTCACATACTGCCCATGCCAATCAAGAGTTTCCTACTCTTGGAGGGCCTAACTCCTTTTCCTAGTGGATCTGTAATGGCTATTCCTGATTCATTGAAGTCCCCAGTATTCCAGTTAGCCATCACTGTGGAAATTTCCCTCATAATCCCTATCCCCCTGCTCATACAGACTCTCTTCCCCTGCTCTCAGCTGGACCAGGAGCTCATTCCCGTGCTTAGCCGTGGATCTCTGCTTCCAGCTCTATTCACTGTTAGATATAGGTACTGTGATGACACTTAGGGTGGTTATTCATTTGATTATAGTGGAAGTCCTGTTTAGGGACCCCCTCCACTATTTGTTTGAGACCTAGTAAGGGATATTCTGTGAGTTCCTGGAGGTTTCCTTAGAACCTGGTCTCTTTCCAACCCCACACTGGCTTCCTCTATTGAGATATTCATCTCTTTCTTTTTCTTCTTTATTCCTCTCACTCAAGATTTGTTCCCAACTCTTCTTGGTTGAAATCCATTATGACCCCGGCTGAGGTTTTCATCCTAGCCACAAGGCTTTTATCCTTGCCAAGTCTTTTAGCAGATTAGAGACTCCTGTGGTCAGTAAAAATTAGCAATACAGTAAAGGCAGATTGAGGAAAAAACAATTGTTTACATTATATTTAAATAAATATGCAGGCTTTGGAGAATAATAAATCTTTTAAAAAATAGAGTAAAAATTAAATTATGGCCACACAAAGAGCCTGGATAATATATGTTATTGTTTTATCTTTGAGGGTTTTTTTTTTTTTTCTGCAAAGGATCAAGAGCTGCTTAATACTTTTGATTGTAAGTACTGCAGGATCAAACCAACCTATATATTTCAAAAATATCTTTACATTCAAATGTAAATAAAAAGACATACTTATTTGGAAAAGATGCTATGCTTTTATTTCCACACAAAATGAGAGTCTATAGACTTATTCCTAGTTAAAAAAATTATGTTTGATCAAGAAAGACCCTATGAAAAATCTCTGAAGGGAACAAACAACCCAGTTGATTCAGTGCTTCAGAGCACTGTTTCAGCTTCATCAAATTCTGCATATAGAACAGCTTCAAGACTACTGGAGGACAAAATGCAGGCTTAATTGTAATTTTCTAAATTTTCTTTGAGTCCCCATATGATTACCAAATAGCCCCTATTTCTCAGAAATATTCTAGTGAACTATGTCCATATTTCCTCAATCGATCATTAATGTTTATTTAAACTGTTGTTTATAAGTTGTATGGATAATGGTCAGGACAAAAGCAAACTAAAGAAAATTTATCACATGGATACTAAACTACTTGTATAGTAATAAATCCAGAGTCAGATATTGGGGTAAAGCTGCAATATAAAACATAGGTGTACCAAACAACAGCTAATTTTCACCGAGCCAGCTCCTCAAGCCAATCAAGGTAGGTCCTATCTTCATGAGTCCTTAGATTGACTAGGCACTCAGGCAAAGGACAGAACTTATGCCGCCTTTTTTTTTTTTTTTTTTTTTTTTTTTTTTTTTTTTTTTATCTTTATTTCTGCACCCAGCTATTTTAATTCCCTGGTCTTCATAGCTTCTAGCATTCTGAGTGACTTTGTCCTCTAATATTCCAGATTACAGAAAGACGAAACACACTCTATTGCCTTAAACAAATTCCCCATTAAAAAACAAAAACAAAAATAAAAAAAAACAAAAAACAAAACAAAAAAAAAAAAACATTTTATTTCCTCATCAATCTAGTTGTCAGTGACAATTCAAATGAATGTGAAGTGGGGCAGCTTTCTAGTGTCATAGCAGCCCAAGGAGCAGACCAAAAAGAGAGAGAGAGAAAAACTCACCAGGAGAACATGTGGCTGGTCTGCCTAAGACTGAGGCTAACTCAGAACAGAAAGCTTAGCCAGCCGGTAATTATTCCATTATTCCTCTGGCCATGTGTTGCTCTAGCCAGCAATTAGCTTTTTTTTGGTGGGGGAGGGAGTTTTTGCACCAAAGTTGGATGCCAAGTGTAGCATGAATTCTGGTTGCAATGATGGAAACTCAGACCCAGATATTGGGAAATGCTTAAATCGCAAATAGGGGAAACACCACAGTTAAATCTTACCCAGTTGTCTTCCAGCTTCCTCAGCTTCATTCCTTGTGGCTTCTATTACCACCTATGTCTTTCTCTTCCTGCCTTAAATACCTTTTCTGCCCAGTTGTTTCATAACCATGTTAAGATTAAAGGCATGGCTACTACTATTTGGTAGTTAGCCTTGAACTCACAGAAATATAGAAAGATCTTTGTTTCTAGAGTTATGAGATTAAAGGCCTGGCACCATCACTGCCTGCCTGGGAATCTGGAACTCCCTCTGTAAACCAAGATGGCCTAAAATTCAGATATGCTAGGATTAAAGTCATAGGTCACCACTCACAGACTTTCCCCATGCTGCGATTACAGAGGTGAGTTACCACTCTGTGATCCTCCTGGATAGACTGAAGATAGATCTCTGATATTTCATACTGTTTTTATTAAATATACTACATATCACCACACTCTGAAGCAATGGGGCATCCATCCTTAGTTTACAGGTCTTACATTTTTGACAGACTTATCTGAAAAGTAGATTATTTGTAAACTTCTTTCTACCTTGTCCTGGAACAATTTGGCAGTTCTTTGTTGTGTGCTTTACTTGTATATTTCAGACATCATACTCTCAGCAGTAAAAAAAAAAAAAAAAAAAAAAAAAAGAAAGAAAGAAAGAAAGAAATAAAGAAAACAAAAACAAAAAAAACCCAAAAAACAACAACAACAAAAAACTCACTTTCTTGTCTTGTGACTAAGTTTGTCACAAAGAAAGTCTATTACATATGAAATTTGTTCAATGCCAGTCATCTTCTCTGAAGTACATTGGTACTGCCAGATGCAAACATAGTGTCATTTTTTTTTTTTATAAAGTTGGGGAATTTATCTTTAGCCTATAGGCCTAGAGTCTTTTTTTTTTTTTTTTAATTTTAGTGAAGTAGGAAATTTGTTCCATTTATTTATTAGTGGGCTTTTTTTTGTTATTGTTTTGTTTTGTTTTAAGGAATGTCTGACAGTTCTTTTTGTAAAGTAGGAACTTGAATGATCATCTTGGCTTGTTTTGCCAAAGTTTAGAGGTCACCTTTTTATGGTAAGAACAGGTTTATGTCTAGTGGCTAACCGATGTCATAAAGAAATTAATCTTTATATGTAGTTTTTTGATGTTCATTTTTTTCTTGAAGTATATTGGTGCTGTTAAGAGCTGACCTTCTCACTATCTAGAAAAGTCTAAGTTTTAAAACACATTAAATGTCATATTTTGTAGTTCTTAGAAGTCTTTGAAGATTTTTTTATCTAATTGAACTATATCTTTGTATACCTAAAAATCTACCTAACATGTATTTTAATTATATAATTTTAAATTAGTTACATAAACATCATATCTTAAACAAGAGTAAAATATATACACACAGCATAAGAGAATTAACCTTAAATTTGTATTGATAAACTAAAATCTATGCAATGTAAAATATTCTGAGATTAATAACTGATGTTTTTGATTTAAGTAAATTTAATTTTTAAAAAAAAATTTATGTACTATATCACCATTTTCTTTCTAGTAAGAAATTAACTATGACCATTACCCACTTATAAGGTAAAGAAACATTTATAAACAATATTTGGGAATTTTGGCATAGTTTATTATTGCTTTTTGTTGATTATGGGGTATTGAAAATCTCATGGGTTTTTGAGACTTGATCATAGTCTGCAGGCCTGAAGCTGATGTAAAACTATGAGGTAATATTGCATAATTTTTGAGGAATTATGGTCTTGTCCACATTGCTGAAAATTCTGATCTAAAGTATCCAAGAATGCTTTCAGTAAATATATAAATAAATGATAAAATAAGGATGTACCTTTGATAGCTAAGTGAATATCTTATCAGCAGTAGTTTCCAACTAACTGAAGAAAACTCAACCTAAATTTGAGTCATTATGTGCCTATCAGTGATGATAGTGCTTCCTTTCTATGGCTGAGACTAGAGCTATTTACAGTTGATATCTTTTCTGGTGAACTAAATCAGAGAAACGTTTAATAGATATTCATTCTACAAAAAGTTTATTTTTCTAAAATAAAAAAATATTGGAAACATAATAATGATAACACCTTGGAGAAAGACAAATTGAGACAGTTATTAGACTTCTAACATGGGAGGTAGAGGCAAAAAAAAAAACATAGAAAAACCTACAAAAGTTATTTGAGCGGATAAGAAAGGTGTTTGTTCACAAAACAGTAAGGCCATGCTCCCACTTAAATTCTGAGATATTGGCCCTGTAAACCAAAAACATGGTGTATGATTATGACTCTTTTCACAATGTCAATACACTATGTATTCTAATAATTATATTTTTCACTTGATGACTGTGACCATCAGCTCATTTATGAGAAACCTGACTATAATTTTGTCTTTAAGACCCTCTTAAATTTCTCTAGGAAAAATTAGTCTACTCTATGAATGGAAATTTTTATAGTTGTTTTGGGGAAATTATCCAAAGTTTATCCCAATGAGCGTACCTAGTGCTTAAAATTTCAACATTTTTATGTGATGAGCTCTCATTGTCTTTCCTACTCTCAATAATTTATCTGTTTTTGGCTTCTCATCCTTCTCTCAGACTATGAGCATATAATGACAATATTCAACACAACAAATAAGAAATTGGAGTAGAAAAAATTTTAGTTCTGGTCATCCAGAACACATGGTTTGCTATACAGGTATGATGACGCTACCTTTTTATTTACAAAGAATTAGAGTTAAGTTGCATATACACTGTTTCATAAGCTGTTACTCTCTTTAGTTATGATTTCCACTTGGAGAACTTAGCCATCTGTAATTTTCACTGTAAAGTTAGGTCGAAATAAATAGTAAACTTGAATATTAAGATATCATTACTGATTTTATCTATCCTAGCCTTGCTTATATTAATATTTTAACATATAGTAAGTATACGTTAGCTAAAAAAATCATATTCTATTTGTTTTCTACACTCTTCTGTATTTAACAATAATAAAATAGTGTATTTTCTAAAGTAAACACAAAATCCATTTATTTCCCTGTATTTTCTTACTCTTTTTATTTGCTATGCCGTCTACTGATTTGTTATTGTGGTACTTTATTTTTTAACCCTATCTGATTTTTCTGTAGTTTCTTATCTGAGCATGATCGTGGTATTCTGAGGGCATGTTTATATACATAAATATAAAATAGTTTTATCAATTAATTTCTGATAACACCTATTTGAAAATAACTAAGATAACTTTTTACTCATACTTATTATCATTCTTGATGTTTAAGTTTGAATTTGAAATGTGCATTATATACTCTCTATTGAACACTTGATCTCTAGGTAGTAGCATTAGTTTGAAAGGTTGTAGAATATTTTGGAGGTGGATCCTCTCTAAAAGAAGTCAGTTATTAGATACTTATGGTTTTATTGCCTACCTTCTATATTTTCTGTTATGTTTGTACTGGAAGCTAGACAGAATGCAGCCAGCTATGCAAAGCTTATGATACAATGCCTTTCTTATCACATGTGTTGTGCTTCCCACAAAGCATCATCAGCTGGTACCATATTCAAACACATGAACTAACAGAGTTTATTTCAAATTCAAAGTATTACATTTTTATATAATTTTTTGTCATAGAAACAGAAAATTAATTAGGCCAATCATAAAAACAGTAACCCCAGACTTATGTAGAAAATCACTAGTAAGAATAGGTCATATTGTGTTTCAGAGACTACTGTTTGTGCCACAAGGTAACTACTGATTTGTGGTATGTAGATTGGAGCTCTACCTCAGGTGAGGTTCTTCCTTACCTCCCACCCTATGCTTTAAATTTTGATTCTGATTCTGCATCTTCACATGTAAAGCATAAATTTAGGTAAGAGAAAGAATAATAGAAGCATATTTTTAAATAGGGTGAATGTATCCACTAGCCTAGTATCCATAGGGTAACCCTATTTACTTTAGATTACCACTATAAAGAAATCATGGTAGTTTTGGGGGTTTTTTTTTTTTTGTTTTTTGGTTTTTTTTGGCAATATTACCTTGTGAGTTTAGTCTGATTCTGGTGAGTACAGCATAATTTGTATTATCTGACTCTATTTTTCTCAATATAGAGAATCAAATAATAAGAAAGAAAGAAAAATATCAGAAACAAAGAATATTTTACCTAAGTGGTATGGTTTATAGAGATGAACATGATAGAAAATGTAGAAATTTTCAAGTTTCACTTACTTAAAAATCTTTAGATACAAGGATATTATACTGCAATATTTTTGTTAAAGAGTAGAAGTTGAGCCAGGTTTAATCTTGTACTCTTTCAATCATGGTGCTTAAGAAGTTGGTGTAAAAGGGTCACTATGAGGTTGAGGCTAGTGTAGAGTGCATAAAAAGACTGTTTAAGAATATAAAAATCATTGATTAATTAATGCTACTAATTTAAATTTGAAAACTCATATAGAATATATAGTACTCAATATATACAGTGTATTTGTATTTAAATATCGTGGAGAATTCTGTGTATTTCTTTGGTGTCTGTCTATTATACATTTTCCCACCTATCTTCATACCTTCTGCTTAGGAAGACATTAACAGACTCATTGCTAGAAAATGTTAAATTAGAGAGAATTATATATGAGAACATCAAACTTTTGCTCCAACAGAGAATAAAAAGAAAATGGAAACAAGAGGTTCACCTAGCCTTATTAAGGCTTGAATATCTTCTTATTAATTATTGTGTTTAGATATTAATATTGGTAATAAATTTAATTTAAAAATTATGCATGCTAAAATAATTTTAGAAATATATAATTAATAATAAAATGAAATCTATTAGCTTAAATAATGTTGTTGCACTGCAGAGGATACAGTGTGAAAAAAAGTATTAAACCTAAGGTTGGGTTTGAAATAAATAAACTTTCAGTTGTCAATAGATATAGCAATGTCTTTACTCTCCCTTTATTATGAAAAAAAAAAAAAGCTGTCATTAGTACATTCCCATTCTTTTTCCATAAGGTGACTTGCTGTTATCAATTTATCCTACTTTTATTTTGGAATGAAGATATAAAACCTCACATCTTTGGTCTTTTGTAACATCCTCAAAATCAGGATATTTTGGCTGTAACATGAATGTTCTCAGTCTATGACCTTGAGGAATTCTATAAGGGACTTGTGCTCATGCAGCTGTGAAAGACCCTTGACCTAAACAATATCTGACTCTTTGTCAAGAGGATGAAAAGTCTGCATACTCTCAGAAATTAGATACCTTTATATTACACTTAAACTACTTAGGAAGTTAATTTCCTGAAGATTTGAGGATTCTGATTTCTCCCCTTAGACAGAATGAATCTCTGCAGCTGTCTTCCCCTGTAGTGGAATTATGTAACATTGTAAAGAGTTCTTCCACCTAATGTCTTAATAAAAACACTGATTGGCTGAAGGCAGACCGGAAGTGTGGGCAGGGTTACCAGACTAAGAAAACTCTGGAAACAGGAAGAACAGAGGAGAAATGCCACAGAGAAGCAACAGAGACACTAAATGAGACACCAGCAGATTCAGAGGAAAAAAGTTGAAATGCTGTTCTGAGAAAAGGTACCCAGCCTCATGGCTAAACAAGATAAAAGCCATGGGTTAGTTTAAGAGCAAGGACTAGCAAGTTATATGCCTAGGCCCCAGATCATCAGTGTAAAATTAATACAAACATCTGTGTGTTTCAGTGGGACTATGGGCCTGTGGGTTTGCAAGTCCAGGCAACTAGGCTAGGCCAGAAAGTCAGGGCCAGAAACCTCATACAACATTTCTCATCATTTAAAGCTAGAATATTAGAACCACGTCAAATAGAGATTCTTATTGCAAAGTTAAGAATGAAAAATGATAGAGCTTTTTATTCAGCAATTAGTTTGAACATTTTCTTAGCATAAATTTTAATGACATCAATTGTAACACTACTGCTGGCATGACTCTCATGATGGAGCTAATGACAGAATAATTTGAAGTATTTTATATGATTAATATGCAGTTCTTCCTGTTTCTTGCTGAAGGCTCTGTGAGCAACCTTCCTAACTCATTTAATCATATAATTCTTTAAATTCCCCAAAATATTCTACTATGGATATTGCTACTATCATATTTAATAGATAAGAATAAAAGATAAAGAGAGAAAATGTCTTAGGAAATATTTGACCATTTTTTTACAACATTAAAGGAATCATGTTAGAGAATGAATAACTAAATGTCAAAAGAAAAAATAAAAAGAGGAAGCAGAGCACGACTGTGAGAAGACTGAGGTAGGCTCAGGGATGCTTGTCAAAGCATCACTCATTACAACAAAATGTTAATTTGAATCAACTCAGAAATGACTCAAAAACACTCTTAAACATAGGTTAGACTTATTTTAGATGAAGAATTTAGCCATTTAGTGCCTTCTTTCAAAATTACATCAATTTTTTATAAAAAATATTCAGTAAAACAGAAAAATAAAAGTCTATTCTTTTTAATTTCTGAAGAACTATAGGACTGGACTACAACTGAATCATATTAGTCTTAGGCAGAGATTAGACATCATTTTCCATCACAATTTGAGTCCAGGTTAATGTATATGTGGAGTGAGGCCCTGAGTGTTGATATTTTCCAGTAGAGACATTATATTTTATAGTGATGTGATATCCATATAATTAGAATTTTCAAATAACATAAAAATTAATCTTTTATCTCTTAATTAGAGAGACAACTATCAAGGAATTTGTTGTTATGGGTGTAACAGACACATACAATTTTTGGTCTTGTATTCCAGCATCTTTTATGTGGTATGATTTCTATAAATTTCCATCATTTCTAGAAGCCAGAGAATGATAACCTAATGTAACAAATTTTTAGTGTGAGGGTGTTTCTTTTTGCCCAGAATTATTACTCTCTTTAAAAAAAGATACTCATTTTTAAGCACTTTAAATCTGAAAATGTTTTTGCATTAATTATATTTTTTCTAAAATATGAAGTTACAATTAAAGAAAAACAGCTCATTTCTTTGTCATACCAGATGCTGCATTAAAACTTAACAAATGACTCAGTAGTTGCTCAAAGGCATGCTATTACTTTACATTTTGATTCAATTTCTACATAAAACAGTATGATTAGTATATATTGTGCTACAATATTAATTCAATTAATATTAATTCAATTTGCTCTTCTTAATGACTTTTTGGATCATTTCTAACTTGATATGTATTAAAATAGGTATTTTATTAATGATGTAATACATGACAGCCATGTGTAACCCTTAATATACAAATAACAGTATCTCTGTCTTGAGAAGCAAAAAATAGGAAGAATTTTTGGAATATTTAATTTTTTTTCATGAATCACTCAATCAGTCTAAAACATGAGCATAGAGACAAGCACAGCTCTGTATTATTGAAACATGATATTCTTATCTTTAAAGGTTGAATCATGTATAAATTTTTGTTTATATTTCTTTTTTTTTTCTGGTGGCATGATTACTCCATTGGGTGACATGATTATGACAAACCTAATATTCACTTTTATAACTATCTGTAGTTTCTTTGAAGAACTTGGGAGCATGGAGGAGGTACTAGAAATAATAAAATTTTACATTAAAAGTGAACATTTGGTTCAAGAAGCTAAGAATATTTTTAAAAGTGTAATTGCTGGTGATACTTTGCAAGATACAAATATTTCAAACATCTACTCAGCTCCAGCCTGTATTGTGAAGAAGCTTTGAGCTTATGAGCTCATATTAGAGCTGTAGTAACTCTCATAAGACCTATGCAAGGTCAAGCAAGCCAAAATTCTGCCTTAAATGGAGTGTATCATCTCAGTGTTTCTCCTAATGTAGATGAATTCACAGTGGACAGTTGCAGCAGCAGAGAGGCTCCTCTCTTCTAGGATGAGGCTACTAATACTTTTTCATGCTCCAAAATATGATCCCACTCCCATTCAGTCTCCTCTTGACACATATATTTGCCACAAACAACAGCTAACTTAAGTATATATTGCATCCTTTACAGCTTTAAAATTCCAGTAAGTTTTTATAAAAATATTTACAAATTTATACACTGATAAAGATCTTGATATAAAAATCAGCCCATCAACACGTTGTCTTTGTCTGAAAAGGATGATTTCAATATGAGCCATGCATTTGACACTGAGTCAATTTCTCTTCTTGGTCACATTTTTCTTCTTTCCCCCTTTTATGTCATATTTAATCCTTCTTTCCTCACTTTCAGATTTAGTTATAATGCCTAAAATTTATTTTGTTCACATTAGCACACTATTTCTTACAGTAATTGCAAAAATGAGTAAAATGAAATCATCATGGAATAGGAGCATCACTTACATCTGGCAGTGCGTCATAATCACTCACAAAGTCAGTGCAGTTCCTAACATCATAGCTCTGCCAAATTGGCTTCTACAGTGATAAGTGGAAGCTTGATTGATATGCTCCTGCCTGGAAATGCACAATCTTTTTTTTTCCCCCTTAGGGTGGCAAGATGTCTTTACTATCAAACTTCTATTGCTAGTCAAATGCTACAGAAATGAGAACAGAAAAAACTGCAGTGACAGTGATTTTTACTAGACAGGAAATCAAACTGCTCTGAGAAAGAATCAAAACAACAGATGACTCTTAAAATGAAAATGAATTATCTATGCAAAATATGTGTGAGGAGGGCCAAGTGGCAGCTGGGCTGGTACAACATCAGAAGAGATGCTTAAGTCTTAGGGCGAAATGGAATATTTTATTGTACTTATATAATGGCAGACTTGAATTCTCAGACATAATCTGCTAACAAGAGGCATAAAATGAGAACTCCGAAAACAGTGAAGAAAAGAGAAATGTTCACAAGTCTCCACTACCAAGATCCAAATGAAAGATACAGCATCTCAAGTTTAGAGATGACCAACCTAAGTAACTTTTGATTGTACCAGTATTAAAAGAACCAATGCACAGGACTTTCCAGTAAAGAAGACATATATAAGTTTAAATGGAAAATAAAGAAAATAACAGAGAAAACCCTACCAAAAGAAGATGCATATTTTCTGGTTTTGCTTTATCTTTAAAAATACAATTAAAATAAAATTACATCATTTACTCTTCTTCCTTCCTTCATCTCTTTCCATTCCAATTTCCTCCATAGCTCTCTCTCAAACCGACGACATCTTTTTCACTGATGAGTGAATATAGACATAACACGTATTGTATATATGCATAAATGTATTAATATGAACTGCCTCATTTCTTTACTGTTATTTGTTTGTATATGATTTTAAAGCTAAATACATTGTATTGGATAACCGATTATGAGTTTCATTCATAGGAGAGACTAATTCTTCCTTTCTCTAGTAGTCATTTGATATCTGTAATTATATGTCTTGAGGTAGGGCTCCATAAAATTTTATCTTCACACAATATCGTGCATATTGGGATCCTACACCCATGATACCTCAACAATATTGTTATCTAAACAAGGTCTTATCAATGTCAATGGCAATAAACATCCTTTATTTTCCTTAATGTTTTTATTTATATATTTAATAATATTATAAGACCAGAGATAATTGCAATCTCAAATTTCTACAGCATTCTTTCTGGTGAAAAACTAAGAGATTTAGAATGTGAGAATAACAGTTTGAAAATTTTAGGCATTATAGAACTCAAATTCTATTTCAGAGCCTGCTTAGTATCTATTTCATTTTGTGTTTAAACAAAGGTGTAGATCTAATTTTGTTTCTTGGAAACAAGACTTTGTTTATTCTGGGTAGTCTTAGCTTTTTGTAACCATACAAAGTAAATAGGCATTAACTTATTAAAATTTACTTTTTATAATTAGCAATATAAACATGACTTTGTATCTAAATAAATGTGTTCAGAAGTTTAAAAATACATATAAAATATGTTTATATGAATATAAAAATAATTTTCATCTTTTTTCCCTTTATAAAGGGAAACATTGTAAACTACTGTCTCTTTCTTGGAAAACCCCCTTTGTTCCCTGTTACTTTATTAGCTAAATAACCTCTGTGAATATTCTAAATAAAATACATATATTTAAGGCATACAATTATATACCTACATATACTAGCGAACATTCGACATTTATCTTTCTAGTTCTGGGTTACCTTGCTCAGAATGCTTGCTTCTCATTCCATCCAGTTACTTGTGAATTTCATAATTTCATATTCCTTAACTTCTCAATAATATTCCATTACATAAATGTAACAGCATTCACTGTACCCATACCAGCTCAAACTGGACAAAAATCCTAGCATAAAGGAAGGGAAAGTGAACACAAAGTCTCATCCTTAATCAAGAGGGTACTATCAGTTATTAGCTGTCAGGTGAGACAAATTCAGTTTTATTCAATGTGTTGACTCTAGAAATATCAACTGCACCTCAGTGTATGTCCTATATGCAGGCATAGGTGTCTAACATGCATGTGTGTATGAGTGTATAGGGGTTGGTTTTGTTTTACAAAGGAAGAAAATGAATAGTTAGAGAATATGGAAAAAGGTAGGGGAGAAGAAATCTAATGATAAAACATACATTTTCCCTCTAGTTGTATCAGAATGCAGATGCATGCAGCAGAGTGCAGAGTATGACCAATGTTGTCTCTTTCAAGGGTTCTTTTCAGACTGATTAATCACCCCAAGAGTGATTTACTTTCTTTTAGATAAAAGGGGCATCTACTTGTCCTCTATCAAATGCTACCTATTTTTTAATCTTAAAAAGATATAAGAAAACTGAAAGTCCACCTCCTCCACTGCCACATTTCTCATATAAGGACTCGAGTTACTAATCTCCATTATTATTTTCCAATCATTTCTTTTGGATTTGCAAAGCAAGGTTTCTCTATGTAGTCCTAGCTGTACTGTACCTCACTCTGTAGACTAGGCTGGTCTTAATATTTATTCATAAATGATAGACAATATCCCAGCCCCATAACAGCCAGTCCCTCATTAGTATGTGTTGAAGAAAATTTGAAGGTATAGTACGTTAGAATTGGTCTGTTGCTCTTAACCCCTTTTACTTGTAGTTTTCTTCTTTGCCTGTCAGTTATTTCACTGGCATTGTCAACTTCTTCTTTACAACTCCTGTTCCAATTTGCTCTTACTACATGTGCCTTCCAGATGCCTCAAGGTATGTAGCAAACTTAGAGCTATGATACTGTGTTCTGACACAATGGTCCATTTTTGTAGTTTTGCTGATTAAACACAATTACAAATTTATATATATATATATTCTATTAAGACAAAAGTTTTCTATCAAATGTTCTTACCACGATGATTTTAAACATGTTCACTTGAACAAGCCTTGCCTTGTATCAAGGATCAGCCACTGGTATGTATAGGCAGCAGTGGAAATGCATCATAAAACTTATTAGTTAATTTATTTGTTTACTTTCTGTGGCTTTAGCTTTGTATACCATTATTAAAGATGATCAAATTGAACTACCATTCACCTGTCTGTTGTAAATAAATGTCAGTGTCACCATAATTCTCTACAGACATTTTTGCATCTCACCCTTCCAATGTATATAATAGAAATGAAAAACAAGTTTGCTCAGAGTCACTTATGTTGATCGATAAACATGTCAACTCTGTTTCTAGTGCTCCACTATAAAGTCACAAATAAAAATAACTCATCATAGTTGCTTTGTATTGCTACTTTTATCTTTTATGAAGCTCTTATGTAAATTTAAAAAGAAAATACATTTCTCAATAGCAGCATTATAAGTAACAAAGGCTAGTCTTTGTGACAGAGCTGTCAAGAAAGCATCTTGTGTGAGATAAATTCTGAATGTCATTGTGAAAGAGCTATTAGAAGAGTTTTAATGCAAATCTTCCAATACTTTCATATTTAGTCCTGACCTTTCCAAATAAACAGTTATAAGTGTTGACCAATGAGCCTACAATTGTTCCCATACTGACAGAAACTTATATTTGGATATCGGTGGGAAAATATCAAATTTTACCTGACACTTTTATGTTGTATTGTATTTATTATTTACCCTGAAGATTTTTTATCTCACATACCTAAATTACAATGTCTATAAATGGAACAACTTACTGTACACTTTGTATTTTAAATAAAATATCAAACCAGTACATGATTCTAACCCATCTTATCTGTATATTATCAATTTATCTGAAAACTTCAACATACTCAGAACTACAGATTCTTATTTCTTTACTCTCATAAACATGTTTTCATATCATATCCATAGAATACAGACTATATTTGAATTTGTATATTTTTAAAATTATTTCTGTAAGGATAAATATTAGAAAAGCATAGCAATAGGGCACATAACTTAAAATAGTTCTCTTTGGTTGTATCTCTTTGTCCAGTTTATTGAACTCGAAATCTGGGCTATCTTAGCTAAGGTTCAGTATTGACATTTCTTGTATTATCAAGAGAAAACATATTCAATGAGATTGGGTACCCCTCTATATCCATATTATATCAAATTTTTTATCTCTGTTTTGCTATCACTAAAACTAATCAAACAAAATATTAAATGAAATTAACTTTATACATATTAAAATTAGTAGTAAAAAATTAAACCAGTGGTTGGGACAATTATTTAAAATGAAACAACACAACCTCCCACAGTAGACACTCATAGTTTTTTTTTTTTTTTTTTTGCATTTTTGTTTTTTAGCATTGGTTTCAAGGTAGAATTTTCTCATCTTTTAAATAAAGCCCTGAAGAGAAGCTCAAAAGTAAAGATTTTCTAATTCCTTAATTTTCTTCTAGAATATAAATAGTAAATTTGGAAATTATTATATTAGATTTTATCTCAAATAAAAACCTGTATAGATTGAATCAGACAATAAAATCTGAATCAATTTTAAGTGCTGGATCCCATTCTGTCAGCTTTTATCAGGTTGGTAGCAAATTCCAAAGTGGAGAGAATACATTACCCTGGACATGCATTTACATATCTAATAAAAAGTGAGGAGAACATGTCATATACCTTGAAGACCTGCAAGTAGTCACAATTTGACTTATGTTGAAGCTTCATTTCTCAATGCCATTTGGTAATATTCTCAAAAATCATAGGCTAAAAATGACTATGATAGATAATTAGTTCAATGTCAAATGTGATAGTGTTCTACCTTCTTCATTTTGTTTCAGAACATTCTACTATTTTCTCATCACTCTGTCTTCTTGCTTGATCCCTGATGATATTTAGATTTGAAATTTTACTGTGTGTTTGCTTTTGAATAATTAAATTGCTGCTTCCATGCATCATGATTGTTCATGGGTCAGTCCTTAGTAGAAGACTGTCTGAGCCTACATTGAATCCAAAGTGAACATTGACTAAAGTATTCCAAATACAGAATCCAAAGTGACAGCATCAATTTGATACTATTTTAAAGAACAACATAATTACACTTTTTTTCTTTTTCTCTGTATTAAATAAACAATGTGATAGCCGTAAAAGCACTATCATCGATACAGAAAGTATCTTAATTTATATTTTTTTCTGACTAAAATTGCATAAATTTGAACCAATTTTTATTGGGATGATAATATTAGCTATCAATTTCCTATTAATTTTTAAAGTTATTGTACAAAGCAAATTCATCTTATTCAAATTGTTCATTTTTTAATTAGAGTTAGCCTAACCTCAAAAGATAACAGACTCCAAACTTTTATAAAGTTTTTTGTATTTTAATGCCATGTCTATAGAATATATATAGTCTATATTTGACATTGATAGCTTGAGAAAGAAGTTAGTTGCTTATGAAAACTATTGATTTTGCTAGTGCCATAGGTAAGAGAAAGCTCATGTAAATAACAATATTCATAAGTAAATTTTAAAGGAAGAAATATAAGACATTACTTCCATTATAAGGAAGTATAAGTAATTTATAATAGATAAACTTTAATACAAAGTTGTCTTTTATCTCCTTTACAAATCAATTTGTTTTAGTGTCATTGATACACAATAGATAGAATGTATGGAGTAGATTTTTTTCTGGTAACTTGTTAGTTATCTAATATATGAAAATATTAAATGCTTTTTCCAGCTTAATGATTTATGAATGGAATTTGAACTAGAAATCAGATTTTATCCTTGGTTCATAATGCTTCAGCCAGTAAATGATTAATCAAAATTTATTGCTTTTGGATGGTTTCCAGATTGGCTTCTTTTTCCCAAACCAAAACATCTCGAGTATATAGTAATTACCACTTAAAAAAATTCTGCATCATAATGATAGTTTAGATTCACAACTAAACAATTTGTTATACCTTTGAAAATAAACTTGTTTTTAACATAAACTTATTAGAATATTTATAACCAACTAGTAATAGCAAGAAACTTGATTTGCATAGCAAAATGTTGAGCTCTAAAATTACGGATACAATAAAGTTATAGCATCTACAAGAAAAAATCCATGTAATAGCGTTTCCTCTTTGGACATTCCTATGTCTACCCTTTTTTTCTGTTTCTCATGCTGGAAACTGATGCATAGATACTCATATGTGCTAAAGTTTTATGTTAATTGTTATTGAGCTATATTCCAAAACCTAAATTATTTTATATAATACCACTTATTAGGTCTTCAGAGTATCTTCCTATAGATAATAATAAAAATTTTCATGTAAGACTCATTATGATTTAATAAATGTAAAGTTGATTGCACCTAATTTTTAAGTTGCTATTGAATTTCAGGTAAAGATTAAGAATGACTGGCAGTAGTGCTGATGTCATTTGGATTCTAACTTAAGGTATTCCAGGGCAAATTTTATAGAAAACAAAATCTTTTATTGTATTTTCTCTTGTATACAAAATGTTTTAACCATCAGTTTTACAAATCTTTACAAGATGGTATTTTTTATATTTTATTTTAATGTCATACAACTATAGAATGAATATTTATCATATCCATCCACTCAACTGACTTTTATCTCTCACATTCCATATTCCTCCCGACTTCATGTTCTGTTATATTTTTGTTTATGTTATTAATAACTCCAAGATCAAATACACATGAATGGGTGGCTATCAGCCAAGGCATAAGAAACCTACGTGAAAGCATGTACATAAAGGAGAGAATCTTTTATCTTTGGGAAGTCATCAGCTGCTAATCACCCTTCCAAGTAGTCCAAAAACTTTGGGAACTCTCCTATTATTGTTTGAAGTGTGACTGGCTTTTCCCTGTGCAGTTCTTGAACTAGAAACCACAGATTCTGTGAATTAATTGACATGTGTGTGACAGCTGTGTCAGTCCCTGAATTCAATCTAAAGCCAGAGACCAATAGCAATGGTTCTCAATCAGTGGGTTAAAACCCTTTGGAGATTGATTGACCTTTTTACAAATGTTGCATATCAGATATCTTTCGTGTAAGGTATTTACATTATAACTTATAACAATAGCAAAATTATTGTTATGAAGCAACACGAAAATAACTATGTTGGGGTCACTGCAACACAAGAAAGTGTATTAAATGTTTACAGTATTATAAAGGTGTGAATATATATATTTAATAAAATTAGTCTGAAAGAACAGAGCCATATATCTAGCTTTTAGTTGTTGTTCTTGGGGTTTTTGTTGTTTTGGTTTTGTGTTTTTGATTTTTTTTTCAAGACAGTATTTTCTGTGTAACAGTACTTGCTTTGTAGGCTAGCCTCTGCATACCAAGTACTGGGATTAATGACACTTGCCTGGCTTGGCTCTGTGGTTGACTCTGATGCTCTAGATTAATTTTATTAAATATTAATCACCACATACCCCTTTAATCATAAGAAGGTTGAGAACTGTGCCCTCTAGGATAACTTATGATTTGTTGTTGTTATCAAATGGTCATGCTATGCTGTCAAACTGATTTCTGAATATGAATTTATATACCCACAGATTTATGATTTTTTCTCGACTTTATTTAGAATAGAATGTCTTCCTATGGTAGTGTCAATTCAGAGACTCATAACTGGGCAAAACAGTAATGCTCAGATGAAGATGGGTCTTTATATGAACTTTCCACCATCCAAAGATAAAGAAACTTCAAGATGCAGAAAGAATATAAGACCTGATGGACGAGGAGTAGAGCTTTGAAAAATTGGCTTCTGGACATGATATGGCTATTAATTTTTGTTGTTGTTTCTCTGTGTCATTAATAACTCTGGCTATAACTGAACTCTGTAGAACAGGCTTGCCTAGAACTCATGGAGATTTGCTTGCCTCTACCTCCTAAGTGCTGGAATTAAAGACATGTGCCAGCACTACTCAGTTTTAAACCATGCTTGTATTTAATTCTGTAAAGGATATTACTGATATGGTTATACCTATTAAGTGTGCCTCTCCCAAGAAGTCAATGTGTTTAAGTTCAGCTCCCATTGTTAAGTGCTAAGTATGTGGAAATATTATATTAATAAGACAAAAAATCTTCAAGTGTGTTAACACTATAGTTATAAGAAAGAGAACTTGATTAAATGGTGGGGCTTTATAAGGAGATCAGAGGATTCACATTTGTGCATACACTCTTGCATACATGCTTGCTCTCTCTACACCTTTTTAGTAATTAAAATTGTTTATTTTATGTCCATACTAGAGTTTCTCCTACCATTTTTCCCATACCTCTCCTATACAGCCCAGTCCATTCCTCCATTTTCTGTTCAGAAAAGGGCAGGACTTCTGTGGGTATGAGTAAAGCATGGCATATCAAGTTGCATTAGGACTAAGCTCTCTTATATTAAAGTTGGGCTAAAGAATAGAATATGAGATATAGGTTCACAAAAGATAGCTAAAGCATCAGGAAGAGGCCTTGACCCCACTATGAGTCCCACAAGTAGACCAAGATATACAACTATCACATATATGTAGAAGGCCTAGGGCAATCCTATGTAGGTTTCCTGGTTGTTCCCTCAATAAGTTCCTATAAACCCAGATTAGTTGTTTGTGTGAATTTTTTTGAGAGACCTTGAACACTCTGGCTTCTATAGTCCTTCCTTCCTCTCTTCAGGAGGATTTCCCAAATTTGGCCTAATATTTATAACCAAATACAGTTGGAGAAAAAAATAACTTACAATACAATAATGTCTAATGGTATTATACTATACTTATAGATTAGTGGCTACCTGAATTGCTGCCAGAGTGCCTTTGTCTGTAAACTAATGGAAAAAGACATTATATGTCTCTTTAAGAGTCTCCTAGTTAAAAGGCTATTTTTAGATACAGCATCTCATTCTAGAAACTTTAAAATGAGTATAAACCTTATAATTGTAATATATCAGTTGTATTATGTTTCTCAAGAAATTGACTGATATTTATTTATATACAGTACTATAAATAATAGTGTGAATCTCTCAAAAAAAAATTAGGTTAACAAGTTTGGTGAGAGATACACGCCAATGGTAATGTAACATGGTAATACATAACACTTAGAATTCTTGGTATTCTACCAATGTTGAAAAAGTAGGATCTAAATGTGCTATGGGCTCTGAAAATAAAACAGCTTTCTGTTGATAACTGAATAGAACACAATTTTTGGAAATTTTAAAGAAATGATAAGTTTGCAAATGTGGATTAAGAATGATAGTCACATGGATGGAAACCAGAATCATTTCCTCCTAGAAATTTACTAATATAAACTAAAGAAAATAGTCTTTAAATATGGGCTGATTTTTCAGAAAGGAAAGAAATCAGTGGCACATATTTTGCTTACTTAGTTTACATCCCTATATTTTCATTTTAATAATTATTTGTCCACATTGTAAGTTTGATGTTATTCTTATATCCTAACATAATGTGGAGATTTTTAAAATATTAAAAAATAAGATAAAACAAACTCTATCATATTAGAGTTGGACAAAATAAACAACCAGAAGGAAAATAGCAAAAGGGAAGGCACAAGAATCAGATACTCACTTGTTCTCATGATGATATTTTAATCACACTTCTACCATGGAATACTGAGATATGTGCCTTATTTTTCACTCTTACAAACCATCATACAACAAATATCATATAGTTTCATCCTGATCCACTTATTTTATTATATCTTATTTTTTCTCAAAATCATATATTTTATACAACAAAAATATAGGACATACATACATACATTATACATACTGTGTTATGTATGTTCACTAAGAAAATAACATCAATGTGTTAGAAGAGCTGACACATAAAAGCAAGCCCTTAAGCATTCAAAAAACAAACATTTACCGTGGTTTTCATTGGATAGCATCTGAACATATTTGCCACTCAATTATCTGCATTCTGCACTCATTTATCTGTAAAGAGTTTTGTATTATATAATAAGTCACTCAAGTTTTCTTTAAAGTATATTAATTATAAACAGGTACTTTACTCTAGAGATTGAGGGAAGACTGAGCTTCTCTTGCAACACAGAAAACAAAAGGGAATCATTGTGCCTGTGCACTTGCTTTTCAAGTCCCATGACAGAGTCAAGAATGATGTATGAAGGAATGAAAAAGTAGGTGAATTGGACAGTATGGGTTGTAATAACAGCTGCTATTGCTGCTATGACCCTTTGTGTGCCTAAATCTCTGTATGCTCAATGCCTGAATATAGTGCCTGCAGAGTACTGAAGAGAATAAGAATCTTATGGGAATGGAGAGATTGGAAGCTGATAGCTACTGAATATGGGTACTAGGATCTAAACCTGGGCCCTCTGCAAAGGGCATAGAATGTTTTTAACCATGAAGCATTATCCCTGGCCCTGCTTCCCTGACCTTTCTGATAGTAAACAATAAAAAAGAGAAATAGTTAAGGTAAAAAACAACTTCTACATTTTAGGGTCCTTAAGATCCTTAAGCTTTAGGAAAGAACCCATAGGACAGATACATATTTTTCTCTTGACTGTTGCCACACATAAATTTAAGCTATTTCACTTATGTAATATAGAGTAATCTTCCACACAAGTGAGGTTGGAGGCTATAGCTAGGTTTAAAAAGAACTTATTTCCTGGCTTAAACTATGTTACTTCTATCTTCAGAATATGCTAATTGTAGATGATGAGATCTCTGGAATTTTTTATGATAGAGATACTGCTGTTGCCATGGCAGTACCATGCTTACAGCCTAGTATAATTCTCATTATGAGCCACAACCTTGTTATCAAATAATATCACATTTACTGTGATTCAAACTTCCAGTTCATGTCATAGAACACACTATATAAACATAGAATTAGTCTGGCTTAGTGCTAGAGTGATAATTTCTCAGTGTTTAAGGCTTTTATTGCTCTTGCAATGAATCCAGACTTGGTTCCTAGCATCTACACCATATCTTGCAAACATCTGTAACTCCACTTTCAGGTGATCTAATATCTCCTTCTGACTTTGATGTGCATGAGGCATGCACACAAGACACAGACTACATGCAAGTAAAAGACTAATTTATTAATTAGAATAAATACCATCCTTATGCCTTTTATGTAAAATCTAACCAATGAACTATATACTTTAAAACTTATGTCTTGGGGAGTATACAACATCATCACTTATAATAAATATATCTCAAACTATAAACTCTTTCAAAAACTTCATAACTCTTCTGTTGTTGATAGATTAACCACATTGATTTGGTACTTGGTGATCTATAGTTGGCTGCTTTGAATCAATAATTACCATAGTATTATTATATTTTTAGCTGAAACATGGAATAAGAGTCTATAATCTTGTTTCTAGAATTATCTTTAGGTTCTCATGTCATGGACTAAATATTTTCACAGTACAAACTATACAAATATTACCACATGCCTACTAAAAATTTTAGTCTAAGACACTAGATTACCATGTGAAATATAACATAAAATAGCTCTAGGATTTCCTCATAAAATTATGACCAGATGTTTTCCAAAGGCTGCAGCTATTCACCGCATGCCCTATTTCAATTTACAGATAAAAATGGAATCAGTTTTGTAAATTTAGAAATGTAGAAAAGTTCCTTTCTCTTCAGAAAGTAATTACTTGACAAACAGAGGTACTCCAAAGCTGAGTACAATTTTTTATAACCAACTAGAGGATTAGGATCTATTTTAATTTGCTGTAGTCTTCATAACAGTTCAAGATTTTTGTGCTGACAGTTTGCATAGTGGGGCTTATTTTATTACAATTCTCCAATGGTCATATTTTTCTAAAACTCATTCATCTACACGTTTTATTTATTCTTTAGCTGCATTTAAAATTTGAATTTTATTATTCTGCCTTCCAAATGTAATAGACTGAGAAAATTCCAACACTTTAGATAATAGAGGACAGCCTGTTAATATTTTATATAAAGATAATAATCCTATAGAATAATGTCAGGATGCTTAGTCTATCCCTTAGTTGTTGTATTAGGGTTCTGGACCAGACTTTTCAGCCTAGCCTCACGGCCTAGACATTCTGGCCTAACTTTGAGATATAGACCCAAAGTCCCACAGAGACACAGAGACGCTTGAAGTAATTTTATGCTGATTGACCTGGGGCCGAGGCCTATAACTTGTTAACTCTTTACCCTTAAATTAACCCATGACTCTTATTTTGTTTGGCCATGAGGCTTGGTACCTTTTCTCAGAGCAACATTTCAATTTCTTTCCTCTGCATCTGCTGGTGTCTCATAGTGGTGTCTCCATGGATTCTCTGTAGCATTTCTGCTCTGTTCTTCTTGTTCCCAAAGTTTTCTTAATCTGGTATTCTTGCCCACACTTCCTGCCTGCCTTTGGACAAACAGCATTTTTATTAAAAGAGTAGGTGGGACAATTTAATTACAATGTAACAACATAATTCCACTACACTTAGTATTTTGTTTTTGTTTTTTTTTTTTAATCTTACGAGAAATATCTCAGAATTTAACTGGTCAGAATGTTAAAATGTGTTTTCCAGTAGTCATATTGTTTCAATGATAAATACCACTTGTTAACATATATTTGTTATACATGAAGCCATGAATGCCATTTTCCATTTCCTATAATTTTAATAACTCTGTTACACCATCCCCACCCTGCAAATCCATAATTTCCTGTTTATAGGGATGATTGCAATCACTCTTGTGCATATCTTGTTTACAATATCATGACACAGAAAACAGAATTTTGATATCAAGTGAAATAAGCTTCCCACCTTATTTTATAACTCAACATTTGAATAGAAGTGTTTAACTTCATGAACCAAGTTTAAAAAGAGAAAACAAAAAAAAAATCCATCAGTAAATTGTAGGAGAAAATAGAATCCAAAAACTTAATCCAAAAATAGACTGTGACAGACCAATTCTTTCTCCTGAACCACATCTAACCTCATGTTCTAATATTTTTATGATAGGAAGGACAGTTTGCATTATGACTTGTGTTTATCTGGTTTGAGTATCTGTCCATGTGAACTATTGAGAGGCCATTAGTGGTTTATTCAAGGTAATCAATCACTTTTTATTTGGATATATTATTATCATTATATATTTATTATTTTGATTTTGACACTACCTCTTCCATGCTCATGGAGCTTCCATCTTATGTGAAAAGACTATGTATTCTAGAGTAAATGACTTTAAACATCAGTATTCACAGTAATTGTGGTACAGTGATTCATGGCCCCTCAAGAATAATTCTCTCAATGCTGGAGTACCTCTTTATGTCTAGTAAATTATCTGGGCTGATTTGGTTAGTATCTTTGTGTTCTGCATGAGAATAAGAAATGGGCCTTGAAGTGATAAAGCATCCAAATTACAAAGAAAATCCCCAGAGCTAATACATAGTCTTCTGCATTCAGTATATCTTCCAGTAGATAGTTACACACACACACACACACACACACACACACACACACACACACACACACACACATGCACGCACATTATCTTCTGCATTTAGTGAGTTAGTTGCTTTCCAATAGACTGACTTGAGTTTCTCTGCCCTGGCTTTTCTCTATGAGAAATCCAAACCATCTCTTAAAGTTTACTAAATGTTTTTGGATAAAAGTGGCTATAACTGACTCTATTCTGTAGGTTTAATTATATCTTCCATTTAAATGATGTATTTAGTGAGACATTATCACCCTTCTCTAGCCAGGCAGAATTTCAGGGTAAAACGCTACATCCATTTAGATGATATAGAGAATCAGGATCAGAACCAATAAAGTCTAATAGCACATTCTATTCACAAGGGCATAAACTCCTAACTTGGTCTAAGAAAATCTTGGATTTGTAATAACTAAAAAGCAGAGTTTGAAAAAGACATAAAAAAATCTGTATCTGAGAGGGACAAATTAAAAGCTATATTTAATGTTTGAATGTTCCTTCACTACAAAGATGCCAACCCAACAATCCCAAACCACTATGATTTACAATATAGTCCTGAGTATTGAGAGTGAAATATATTTGCCTAATGGGCATACACACCTCTAAAGGGGTTTATTTATATTCCCTAGCATATACCTTTCTATATATAGTAGTAGAAAGTTTCTGGCTCGGACTTTTGGGCCTAACCACAAGGTTTATGCCCACAGACCCACAGACTATCAGAGACACAGAGACACACAGATGCTTTAATAGTTTTAGGCTGTTTGGCCTAAGGCCCAGGCATATAACTTGCTAGCTCTCTACCCTTCATCTAACCCATGACTCTTACCTTGTTCAGCCATGAGGCTTGGTACCTTTTCTTAGAGCAGCACGGTTGTCCTCTGCTTCTTCTGGCTTTTCTCTGGCATTCTGTTCTATGTTTCCTGTTCTCAGAGTTTTCTTAGTCTGGTAGCCCTGCCCACACTTCCTGCCTGCCTTTGGCCCATAAGCATTTTTTATTAAACCAGTGGGTGGGACAATTATTTACAATGGAACAACATAATCTCCCACAATATACAGTTAAATCTCTGTGTGTAATTGATAGAAGATTTTTCTGTGTAGCTAATGATTTGAGAGAAACCATAAATTATGAAAAGTTTGAGCTAGCTTACTAAGTAAAATTCTGTTGTGAGCAAGGTAGATAACCTCCTTTACATTTTATAAGTTATTAGGGGTATTTCCTCATCTTCATGTGTTTGTGTGTTGGTGCCTATCTGTCTGTCTCTTTCTCTGTGAAATTTAGGGGGAAAATAAATGTTTATTCCTGTATTTGTTTGAAAACTTGTAATAAGATAAAATATTCAACACTGAAGTTTAGAGACAAGTCTGTCTTAAAGATATTGAGAACATTATTTACTTGGCATTTTTACTCTGTTTCTTCTTCAATCTGTGGGATAATTAATGCCTAAAAGATAATATCAAGTCAGTTATTTGTCACTGTATAATTTTATCACTTTATATCCTTCAGTTTTGAAGAGTGGTGAGCTTTATTAAAACTCTCCATGAAGAGAATACTGAGAAGAAAGTGGTGTTGAGTCTCAAGTGCTAAGACATTCATGAGAGGAACATAAGATATACTTTCAAGAGGAGAGAATCACTTAGGGTGTAAGTAGATCACCTGATGAAAAGGATGAAGACCTGTTGCTTCCTAGAATCCTTTAGAGTTTAATTAAATGAAGGTGCAAATATCTCCAGGACAAATCTAAGTAGAATTAATTCTATGTCCTTTAGACACATTTGACTTTTAGAAGTCATAACAATGACAACCGATTGTGAAAAATCACCATGGATGGTGACACAACTATTTTAATCTGAAGGCAGAAAAATGAGAAAATTAAACTAGAATAAGCATCACTAAAATAAGTAGAGTCAAACCAAGAGAGTGCAATAGCATCACAATACAGAATGGAAATCCATAACAAATTATGTTTATGCAATAAAGCCTGTTATTTTATATAGTTTTAATCTATTAATGTTCAGACAAAATTCATGAGTTACAGATTTGTTTGTAAGTTTGTGAGCTTTAGCTAAACTTGTGGCTAATGATAATGCTAATTTCATTAGTCATTTATCTAGTAATGAAATATTACCTGAATAGACTTTTAACTCAGAGAATTGGATTGGTATCTCTTGATTTTGAAGAGAATGTCCTGTCTCTAAATGTAGCAAAAGGTTTTACTTTTCATATCATTCTTCCATGGTAAACTACCACTTACCCAAAAAGTCACCCATAGTCTGTGTGCTTGTTAATTTAAATGTCAAATTGTTGTAACTTAAAATCATCTTGGAGGAGAGTTTCAATTCAGAATTATTTAGATTAGGTTGACCTTTGAGCATTCGTAAAGAGAATTTTCTTGATTGTTGATTGATGTAAAAGAAAACACACTGTGTGCAGTTCTATTTCATAGATATGACTAAGAAGTATATAAAAGGGACGAAAACCATCTGATAAGAAACAGCAAGCAGGAAACATGGCTGTGTTCATTTCTTTCTACACTTGACTATGAATGTGATCTTACTAGCTGCTGTTTGATTTTTAGCCTTTATTGCCATTCAGCAAGAGACAGAAATGTGACATTTTAAAACAATAAGCCATTTTCTCCTTATTTATTTGTTTTGTCCGACGTATTTATCATAACCAAGGAGCTGAAATAAGAACAGTGTAAAAACCTAAGGCGATGTGGGAATGTCTTTCTGTATGCTGTGAATATAAATCTTTAAATAAAGGAGCTGTTTTGGGCCATGACAGGCACCATAGAAAAAGTAAGAGGAGAAATTGCAACATAGGGAGAAGGGCGGAGTCAGAAGGAGACAGAGCTCGAAGCCCAAAGGAGCAACACGTAAGGAACATAGGTGAGCCACAGGCAATGTGGCAGGAAAGATTAATAAAAATGGGTTGATTTAAAATGTAAGAGCTAGCTAGCAATGTGCCTAAGCCATAAGCCAAACAACATGAAGTTAATATAAGTGCCTGAGTCATTTCTGGGAGCCTACGCAGCAGCGGGCAGCTAAGAGGTCTAGGGCTGAAGGTCTGTGGGTCTGGGCCTCTGGATGTTTGGGACCAAAGAAAAAATAAAAAAAAAAACACATTGTAACAGATGGCACCCAACGTGAGGTGGCAAATATCCACTGAAAGCCTGAGAAAGTTTTAAAAAGGGTTTTAGCACAGAGACTGAGCCAAAGAAGCTTCCAAATTGTGTGTCTGATGTGAGTCATTGCACAGAGAGAGCACAGCATCCAGGCCACATTCACAATGGTGCAGGCAGACTGGGTGCAGGCAGGGTAAGCTGCAATCAAGCCAGTACCTGACATCTCACAGAAAACTCAGTAGCATGTTATTGGTTTAAGGTTTCTTTGTATTTTGAACAAAAAGGAAACAAAGACAGATACTTAGTAGCAGCATATTCTTGAGTCTGCTCTGTTTGCTGACCACAAACAGACATGGTCCCTTTAAGAGAACTTACTGATTCAGATTTATCTGCAAAAACTATTTAAGAGAGTGAAATTTAAAAGCTGTTATTGTTGGAAGATGATTAACGATTCACAATGAAACAGATGAGATGAAAAGAAAAACCTGTAAATGGGTTACAATGTGTGTAAAAGGTACATAGCTTCAGTGAGAAAAGAGGTTAGAAAAAGTCTTTAAAAAGAGAAATAGAGTAATAAAAATATAATATGCCAGGTAAAGATGGAAAATAGACACAAAATCTGGATTTTGGTTATTATTGTGTTGTCTTTTAATTTTTTAACTGTGAATGAGCTAACTGCAGAAAGACAGTGGATTGCAAATGCAAAGGCTACTAAGTTGAACAAGAATATATATTTTAAAGGTGTTTTGATTTTGAAATTTGTGTCTAAGGATTTATTGCTTTGGAAGAGTTCTGCTTTTGTTTCTACAGAAGATGAGAACCTTTTGATTGCTTCCGGGCTCTTATGGTTTCATCAACCAAGACCCCCTAAAAATAAAAACAAAAACAAAACCCTCTGATAGGAAGAGATGGCCATATCAGCTTCAGGGATGCAGACTATGATCCAGTCTCAAGAACCCATGAGATTTTCAACGCCCCTTTATCAGCATGAAATAGTAATGAAAAACTATGCCCAAATTCCCCAAATATTGTTTCTAAATGTTTGTTTTCATTATAACTGGTTAATGGTCATAGTTAATCTCTTTCTAGGAAGAAAAAGGGGATATGTTATATGAGTGATTTTTAAAAATTAGGTTGCTGAAGTTACTTTAATCTAAAAATCAGCTGTTAATCTCAAAATGTTTTATATTAGTGCAGATTTTGGTTTATTGATACAAATTTAAGGTCTATTCTCTTATGCAATTCTCTTCTACTCTGTTTAAGATATGTTTATGTAACTGATTTAAAATTGTAATGTATAATTAAGAAATGCATGCTAGTTAGATTTTTAGGTATACAAAGATATATTTCAATTAAATAGATAATCTTCAAATACTTCTAAGACATACAGAATATGGCATTTAAATGTATTAAGAACTTAGACTTTTCTAGACAGTGAGACAGATCTGCTCCTGGCAGCACTAATTTACTTCAAGAGAAAATGGGCATCAAAGAAACTCCATATGGAGATTAGTTTCTTTGTGGCATCAGTTAGCCACTGGACATGAACTTGTTCTTATAGTGACTGCTTGACAGTATGCTGTTTAAACTGGACATTCAGGTTCACTATGAAAGTGACTTCTAAACTTTGACAGAAGAAGCTGAGATGGTCCTTCAGGTTTTTGCTTTACAAAGAAAACTGTCAGACATTCTTCAGGACTCGAGGAGAAATGACTGATGAAGTATACCAGAATAGGCAGAGCAGATTTCCTGCTTCACTAAAATGAAAAGAGACTCTGAGCCTGTAGGCTAAAGATGAATGCCCCAACTTTGTAAAGGAACTTTGGGTGTCCAGGTGGGTAGGTGTCATCTTTATCATTTCTAGATTTTAGAAGTTGCTTGCACTTCGAGTTTACTTAGGTAAATATATCCTTCTGTGGTCTTTGATGTAGTTGAAGATTATATAGTTATAGGTACAGTTTTTCTTAGTCCTCATCAACTATCCCCTCCTCCAAAAGGGCAAACAGTCTCTAGGTGGGTCAGCTCAGTGGGGCACATATAATTCACACAAGACTGAATCACTTTTCTCCAGGTCAAGGCTGTGCTAGGTGTTCCTCTGAAGGGAATGGGCTCCAAGATGCCAGCCCAAACACAGTAACACAGTCTGATTCCACCCCTTGTGGCTCCACACACTGCTCATGCCAGTCGACAGTCTCCTACCCTTGGATGGCCCAGTTCTCCTTTCAGATGGATCTCCAGTGTGGTCTGCCAAATTCTTTCTATGAAGCCACAATCACCCTGATTCTCAAGCCACTCAAAGATGCAACAAAGAAAGAGAATTTTAGATCAATCACCCTCATTAACATTGATACAAAAATATTTAATAAAATTCTGGCAATTTGAATCCAACAACATTATCAAACAAATCATCCACCATGATCAAGTAGGCTACATCCCAGAGATACAGGTTCAACATACGAAAAACTGTGAATGTCATAGTGAAAGAAAACACACACACACACACACACACACACACACACACACACAGTCATCTCCTTAGTTGTTGAAAATTCCTTAGACAAAATCCAAAATGCTTTCATGATAGAAGTCCTGAAGATCAAGAAAGTAGGGAAAATACCTAACCATAATAAAGGCGATATATTTCAAGCCAACAGCCAATATCAAACAAAATAATCACACTAAAATCAGGAACAAGACATGGCTGTTCTCTCTCACCTTATCTATTCAATATAGTTCTCAAAATTTTATAGCTAAAAAGAGTTAAAAGTTTTTAACTAAAGCAACAAGAGAACAAAAGGAGATTAAGGGGATACAAATAGAAAAGGACGAAGTCAAACTATCTCTATTTTCAGATGATATGATCATATACATAAGTAACCCACTAAATTCTGCCAGGGAACTCCTACAGCTGATAAATACCCTCATCAATGTAGCAGGGTACAAGATTAATTAAAAAATATCAATAGCTCTCTTATACAAAAATGATAATAGGGCTGAAAATGAAATAAGGAAAACATTACTCTTTATACTAGCTGCAAATAGCATTTAATATCTTGGTGTAACTCTCACCAAAGAAGTAGCAGACCTGTTTGACAAAAACTTTAAGTTACTGAAGAAAGAAATTGAAGAGGTTGTCAGAACATGGAAAGATCTCCCATGCTCCTGGATAGGTAGGATCAACAAAGAAAAATGGCAATTTTAACAAAAGAAATATACAGATGCAATGAAATTCCTATTAAAATCCCAAAATAGTTTGTTACAAACCTTTAAAGAATAATACTAAACTTCATATGGAATAACAGGATTTCCAGTATTGCTGAAACAATTCTGCTCAATAAAAGAAGTTCAGGAAGAATTACTATCTTTGACTTTAAGATATAGTATAGAGTTACAGTAATAAAAAATAGCCTAGTACTGACATAAAACAGACTTGTGGATGACTGGAATTGAATTGAAGATCACAACAAAAATTACACACCTATGAAAACCTGATTTTTGACAAAGAGGCCAAAATATTCAATGGAAAAAAGATAGTATCTTCAACAAATGGTGTTGGCATAACTGGATGGTAGTATGTAGAAGAATACAAATAGAACCAAATCTTTCACCCTGCACAAAATTCAAATCCAAGTGGATCAAAGACCTCAACATAAACCCAGCTACACTGAACTTGATAGAAAAGAATGTTGGAAATACCCTCTAACACACTAGCACAGGTGACCACTTCTTAAATATAACACCATTAGCACAGACACTAAGAACAATAATTAATAAATGGGAACTCATTGAAACTGAGAAGCTTCTGTAAGACAAAGGACACAGTCAATAAGACAAAATGACAGTCTACAAAAGGGGAAAAGATCTTCATAAACCCTCCTTTGACAGGGGACTGATCATTAAAATATATAGAGAACTCAAAAAAGAGAGCCTCAAAACCTAAATAATCCTATTAAAATGTGGGGTTCAGAGCTAAAAAGGGAATTCTCAACAAAAAAATTACAAATGGCTGAAAGACACTTAAAATTGCTCATCTTTAGCCATCAGAAAAATGTGAATCAAAACAGCTGAGATACCACTTTATACCTGTTAGAAAGACTAAGATCCAAAACACAGATGATAGCCTATGTTAGAGAATATGTCAAACAAGGGGAATACTCCTCCATAGCTGGTGGGAGTATAAACTTGTACAACCACTCTGGAGTGCAGTATGGCAGCTCCTCAGAAAACTGATAATTATTTTCCCAAGGATCCAGCAATATCACTATTGGTAATATACCCAAGGGATGCATTCTCATACTCCAAAGGCATTAGCATTAATTGTAATAGCAAGAAACAGGAAACAACATAGATCCCCTCAACTGAAGAATGGATTGACAAACTGTGGTACATCTACACAATGGAGTACTACTCAACAGTAAAAACCAAAATAACATCCTAAAATTTTCAGGTAAATGGATGGACTTGGAGAATATCCTCTTGTGTGTGGTACCACAAGCCCAGAAAGATAGGCCTTGGATGTACTTACTTGTAAGTGGATTTTAGATAAAAAGCAAAGAATACTCAAGCTGCAAACCACAACCCCTGAACATCTTGGGATTAGAAGGAACTTAAGAGAGACATCCAGGATTTTCCTAAGAAGAGAAAATAGAGAAGATCACTTTAGTAAATTTGGATCATAATAGGCTGTAACCAAGAAGAGGTGGGAACAAATCCTGAAAGAAGGAGATGGTTGAGTGAAAGGAACAACAATTGGAGAGGAAAAATGAGATGGATATCTCAATAGAAGAAGCCAATGTGGGCTTGGAAAGAGACCTGGTACTAGGGAAAACTCCAAGTACCCACAGGATGTCACTGGCTAGGTCTCCAACCAATATTGGAGGGGGCACCTAAACAAGATTTCCCTTATAATCAAATGAATAACAACTCATACGTGTCATCAGAGAACCAACAATGAATAGAGTTAGAGGCAGAAAGAAATTCATGGTTGAGCACTGGGCCAAGCTCCTCATCCAGCTGAGAACATGAAATGAGAGAATATATGATAAAGGAGATAGGGATTATAAGGAACATTCCTACAGTGATAGCTATCTGGAGCTCTGGGGACCTCACAGCATGGTATGTGGCTGGGCAATTCTATTTCCCATGTAATAAATAAAAAACCTAACTTATTTAAATGTTCTCTCACTGTTATATTCCTTAGCTGCCAACTGACTGTTGCAGTGTTAATGGCCCATTATGGTCGTGATCATTATTATCAACATGTATCAAAACACACAATTTGACCCATGTTTAAATTAGGTTATTTATAAAAATCATCTTTAAACCCTAAACCTGCCACTGAAAGAAGCAATGAAAGCAATAAAAAATGAAAGAGACACCTATGCAATTTCCAAAACAAAACTAAAACAAAGCCAAAAGTGAAAATCCAAACCAAGAACATCAACAAAACCAAACCATTTTCTGTAGTCTTTCCATGTGACTCTAATGCTACAGATTTGAACAGAATGTTTTTACCTTTAGTGATATTTCAATCACTAAGGACATTATTTTTAAAATAATATTCTAGTGGCATTTCTGATGACAATTTTGTTCTTCTAATTATAATATCTCTAGCCATGCCTTGTGGGGTATCACTGTGGGCATTACATTACATTGACTTGGCTTCCATGGATCACTGTGTACTTATAACGGTGTTCCCAAAACCAGAGAGTTGAACCTAAAAAATAACACACTACATAATGAACATTAGTAAGTAAAGCTCTTTGGACAAAAGAATATATTGCAAGAAACATGGCAACTCCTAATGCCGCTAGGGTAAGTGAAGAGGCAGTGGAAGAGACAGAGAACATTTGTTTGTTTTTCTTTGCTTTATTGTTAATTAATATTATTTCATATTTATTTAATTTTATTATATTTTAGTTTTACTTGGTAGAAGATGAGGAGCTCTACAGGGTGAAGTTTGTATACAGAGAGACTGAGCAATTACTAAGATTGGGGTGCCTAATATGAAATTTACAAATTAGACACAGATTTACTTATTATAAACCCATTTTATTTTATTCATACCATCTATATCATACCAATGTTTTTATTATTTTGTCTGAGTTCATGTTGAAGTTACACTGTAGCTCAATATGCTTTGATTTTTGTCATGCTTATGCATTCATTCATTTTTTTCTTTGTTGTGAAAACTGCACCTAAATGTTTGCTATATAAATTTGCAAATCTTTTTAAGTATTTGACTTAATGCAAGTTCAATAGTAAGATCTCTAGGACTAAGTCTCTCCATTTTCTTTAAAAATATAGTGTAAAATGATATTACACGTGTGTGTGTGCACACACACATGCACGTGCACGTGGGTGCGCATGTATGTGCATGTGTTCACACACTTTAGATTTTTACATAGAAAATGTGTATTAAGTGGAAGAATTTATTTTTAAATATTCTAATGGCCACATCATGATACCCAATCCATTTCAATACAGTAATTCACAATGTCTTGCTTTAAAGTAGCAGTATATTTATAATTTATATCACATGTTTCTGTGAGACAATATATAATGGACATAAGGTAATAAAGTTGCGGTGATCAAGACTTATCTCTACAGACAGACCTTTTATAGAAAATAGTACATATTCTTTCTCTTAAAGAGCATTGCTAAATTTTATCCTTAGATTTTCTAAACCAGAAAATACATGATAAGTTATTTGATAGATTTAATTAAGAAAAAGTGGGTTTCTGTCAATTTGTACATGGAGCCTTAAGTTCCATTTTCTACTGCCATTTCAAAGGGTACTAAAAAAATAGGACATAAAAAAGAAAAAGGCTTTTATGAGAAACAAGGTGATATTTAAAAGTACAGAACAGATGGAGCGGGTACCAAGAAAATGTAAATGATGCTGGTACACTGGGCAGAGTAGAGCTAAGGTGATGAAATCTGATATTCTGTTCTGAATAGCAAAAGGAAAATATGTAAAGTGAGGCTCTCAGTGATTGAAAATTGAACATTGAATAACAGAATCACAAGGTTGCTATTCGATGAATGGTCATAAGAAGTGAAGGCTGCAGAAGTAAGTGAAAATTTATAGAGAATATAAGAAAGTCAGTTTTATAGAATTTATACTTGTGTAGATAAGAATAGAAACTCTGTGCTGTAAATATTAATGTAGTATGAATTTCATTTAAGTAGAAAGAAAAAGAAACACAGACAACAAAAAATGATTCTACAAAATGACACACAAAAAAATAAACCTCCAAATATTTTAAAGCATGAACTTGCAAGCTCCCAAGACAAATAACTAGCATAACCTGTTGAGGGCAGGATATTCATTCTTTTCAATCTCAAAAAAATATCGGACTTAGAATTTGAAAAATAAAATCTAATCTTTGTGAAAAAAGATTTGGTTTTGAAAAACTAAAAGATTAAGTGTCCTCAGTGCAAAGATTTTCTTTATGGGAATTTAGAATGGTAACAAAATCATCACCAGGAATAAATTGTAACTAAAAACATTCTAGAAAGAGTAAAATAATAGGAAAGAATGGCAAGAGAATCAGAAGAGTGGACAGTGAAGCAAAGAGAGTAAAAGGAAAATCTGACAAACAATAAATCCGTCTTAAAAATAAAAACAAAAGAATGAAAAAAAACAACAAATCAATTTTAGAAATATATATTGGAAGCATAGAAGGTGACATCAAAGAACAGATAGAATTAAAAATTGAAGGTATTAAAAAGAAAATGTTCTGTTTCTGCATTTTGAATTAGTTACTGCAGATATGAATTCCTACAGAGTCAATGAAACAAAGCACAGTTCAGTTTATAAAAATGATGGAAAATTATTTTTACCATAAAAATCATTGTGACAATAATCATAAAAAATAGGACATAATATTTTTGTCTTACAAATTAGAGGGAAAAGATAACTGATGGGTCAAAATGTGATGCCTAAAAGAAATTATTTTCTATATTTGAAATTACATCAGACTGAACCACAATAATTAGAATAATAATTAAAAACACACAGAGCTAACCATTTTCCTGATAATGCTGAAAATGTCCTAAATTGGCACAATTTGTCTTTGTTAGGTGGTATAACATTCACATACTTCTAGCTAATAGTCATTTCTTGGAATTTCTCACATTTATGATGGCATAATTCCAAAATAATAATTGTATAAAGTTACTATTATTGAATCTCTTATAGTGACAAAATATAAAGATTCAGTTTTCTATATAAAGATTTTGTTTTTCTGAACAATTGACATAACAACACAGTGTAATACTTTTCCCTAGTCCTGTGGAGGAATTACTGAGAATTATTACACAAAATGGTATAAATGCACAAACAGAAGTATAATTTTGACAAAAAAGGTGTTTGTGATTTTTTAGTGAGAGGGCATAGATATATATGAGTATATAACAAAATGAAGAAACAGACATAGATGGACAAATGCATGAACAAATTTGTCTTGTGACTATCTTGTGTCAGAAGTGCAAATGACATATTTGTGTTTCAAACTGTTAGAACTCATAAAATAATATATTTAAGCTGTGTCAGTTTTATTGGTGGAAATTCTCCAAATGTCATTATTTTGCTTGATAATTGCAAGTTTTATTCTGGTTGTTATATTCCATTCTTATTTTCTAATATCATTTCCCAGATATACATTATAATTCTCATAACAATATATTAAAATGAATATTACATAGGAGTAGGGAGTACAAAAGTCAGAGAAGACACCTTGTAGGCCAAGGCAGGGATGATATAGACATAGGTAAGAAATCTCTGGGGTCCAGACTTCTAATCATTAGGAATCTTTTTTTTTTTTTTTTTTTTTTTTTGCTTTCAATCATGTATTATTTTAGACTCAAACATTTTATATGCTATTTTTGAAAGGAGGGAAACTGAAAAAATATCAACAAATTTTCACTCATACTTCACTCACATTTTTCAGCTCAGCCAATCATTTCATTTAAAAATGCATGTTTGTTATAAATATTAATTTAATACATTTGTTTGTGATGTGGAATATTTGTTATATTTGTTTAATGAGGCAAAGATGTGTTGCATTCTTTTATGTTCCATTTGTCTAACTCTATAAAGCTGTGTTACTTTGCCTGCCTAAAACATATGACTTGTCTAATAAGTAGCTGAAGAGCCAATAGATAAGCAGGAAGAGAGAAATAGAGTGGTAGGTTAAAAGAACTAAAAAAGAGGAGAAATCTGGGAATGACAGTGAGGAGCAAGAAATGGAGGAAAGGCACCGGGGACCACCTCCCAACCTCACATCCAGACACAGATTAAGAAAGAAAGAAAAATATATAGAAGAAAGAAAGGTAAAATAGTCAGAGGCAAAATGTAGAAAATGTAGTTAAAGAGAAACTGGATAATTTTTGTTAGAGAAGCAGACTAGAAACAAGCCAAGATAATACTGAATATTAAGTCTCTGTGAATTTAATTGGGATCTGGGTTGTGGAACCCCCCCCACCCAAAAATATGTGTTTCACAAGCATCTTACACTTACTCATCTTACTGGTATCAATAACCTTGAATCCAACATTTGGAATTAATGAAAAAAAATACTTACAGAAACAACTTTGCTTTGTTAAATATATATATATATATAGCTTACTGTTATCCTCTTTACAATTAAGATATTATCCCTGAATTTTCTTTATAGACAGTGGTTCTTTATATTATCCAACAATTTGTTTTCCCTATGATTTTATTTCTAATGTTCAGTCTTCTGCTCAATGTCTTCAATGTAGTGAATGACTTAGAATTACTTGTATTGTGAACTGCCATTACAAAATCCCACAGTGAGTGGATGACAAAATAAAACCTTTGAACTTAAAAATGTTGTAAAGTCAAAGAATAGGTACCAGTACATGCAAGATCTACTGAAAATTCTTCTTGGCTTTAAGGTTTCATCTTCAAGTAGTGAAAAAGGTCAGGAGTTCTCAGATATTTCAATTAAAGAACCACTAAATACATTTGAAGCCCAGTCTTGTTTTTAATCTCTTCCTCAAAGACCACATTTTCAAAAACTACAATTTTAGGTTAATTTCAACATGATATTTGGAGGAAGAACAAGAATTCAGCATACAGGATTGCCTCGGGATCCATTTTTCTGATAATTGCATATTCTTGCCATCTTTCCTCAATTAGAAACTCATCATATATGTCCTTCAATTAGAACTTACGTTATCATTAAGTTGCAGGAAACCACAAATTTTTCTTATTTCTCCAATTAACATTGACCTGTGTCATATGCACTACAAGGATGTCTTGAAGTAGAATTTGTGAGCTCTTGTTTATTCTTCACTGAATATGATGTGTCTTTCTTTATGCTAAATTCTATGTCCCCAATAAGTTAAAATTTATTCTCTCATCTATGTATAGGAAGTCTAACTCCTCAAAAGTTTATATATCATCATTTGTATCATTTCTTTGTTCTTTGTTGTTGTAACAACTCCCATTTTTTTTTAAATTGCAGTACAAAAAGGCATATGTAGGCCACAGGAAGAGACACATACTCCATAAGGTACTTGACTGAAAAACTTTTAACATGTCACATCTTCAGTCATAAGAGCTCACAATCTAATTGTAGAAATATTAAGATAAAAAAATGGTCTCAGGATGAAGTAACTATTCTTTGAGAGTCATGCTGTAATTACAAGCCAAGCCCAAGGGACTGCATGACTCATTGCACAAGGCAGGGGAACAGTGTAAGAAAGGCTAGACACAGTGGAATTTGAAGTGTCTCAGTATTTTATTGGATTTTGCCAGAAGGCATATGATGTTTGGGGGACACAATGGGTGGGACAAGTTCATTCCGAAGTTAAGTTCTAATTTAAGGTTAATGATAGGTTTGAGGAATCATGAAAAAACCAGTGTGACAAGAAAATAAGATAGGATAAATAACTCTTGTTTAATCTGCAATGAAGTATTTCTCTAAGTAATACACATTTGGAAGTTTAAGAAGGAGAAAAATGCAAGATGTTTTAGTTTAGTCACATCAGTCAACTGAGGGGAAAACAGAACATTCTACATTACTAGTGTGTGTTTGCAGATAGAATCACAGTTAATGTCAGAATCTGTCCCAGACAGAGTTGCTTCCACACAACAACTCAGCACAGCCATGAGTGAAAGGCACATAGGTCAAGGGGAAGAGTTTTCCTTGATCTGCAACATTATTTGAAGTATGTGGAGATGAATGAATTATTAGAATCATGTAAAAATCTATTACAAATAATTTGTTATGTTTTGAGAGTGAAATGTCCTGCACAGGCTCATATGTTTTCTCAGGTACCTGCAAAATTCTCCAAATGAAGAGAATTTTGGTCCAATCAGATTTTCATAATTTCTTTAATCATGATGACTTATTTGCCACACATCTCATTCTCAGTAAAAACACTGAAGGACTATCAGCACTTTGGTCCCTAGTCTGTATGTACCAAACTAACTCTTACTACCTAGAAACATCCCAGAAGCTCTATTTCCTGTCTAGAGATATGGCTACTTTGTCAACACTCAAATGTAATATTTTTTTAAAAAATTCTCATGGAAGCAAATGCCTTCTTTGTGGAATATGTTTCAAATTTAATAAAAATCACTCTGAGATCAGCGAGATCTACACCCATGCATCTAGGAGTATCAGAGAGTGGTAACTCACACCTTTAATCTCAGCCACAGGGAATGCCTGGGAGTGGTGATCTATCCCCTCAATCCGAGCAAACCTAATTTTGAGGTCAGTTTAGTTTACAGAAAGAGTTCCAGGCTCCCAGACAGGCAGTGGTAGTGCCACACCTTTAATCTTAACCTGGATGTGAAACAACTGAGAAAGAAGGTATTTATGGCAGGCATAGAGAGACAGAGCAGGCAGTAGAAGCCAGGAGGAGGGAGGCT
Organism: Phyllotis vaccarum; assembly: GCA_033318265.1. NCBI lineage: Eukaryota > Metazoa > Chordata > Mammalia > Rodentia > Cricetidae > Phyllotis > Phyllotis vaccarum. The sequence goes on along the minus strand of JARWLC010000002.1, from coordinate 118,605,489 downwards.
GAGGAAGCTGGAAGACAGCTGGGTGAAATCTGACTATGGTGCTTACTGTCTGATATCTCAACCTTTCCCTGAGATCTGGCTCTGAGTTTCCTTTATTTGTTCAACACTTCTTCTAGCAGTATTAAGTAGAGATTAATTTTAAATTTTTTAATATTTAAATTGAATCTTATTAATTTTACAAGTATTATTTTAATGGTGCATATTGTAATAATTACACATGTATATAATATGTAGTATTTTAATCAGAATGGCTAACATTTTCAATTTTTTACATATATTTTATTTTAATTTTCCTATGTATGTATACATCATAAGTATGGTTATTCAAGTTCAATAATAATTCATAAGAAATTCACATGTTTTTTTCAGTAATGAAAACTTTCAACTACATGACATGAAGAAAATGTATGTTATTATAATTTAATAAAGTCAATGAAATAGCATTAGCATTGATCATTGGTGTTATTTAATCATATTTTGTCTAATTAATAATAAAAATTCAAAGATTTACATCTTTAATACATGTTAAAAGCTAACAATATTAAATGGATTGATTTGTGCAGTATAAATGTATTCATTTTTAAATATAATACTGAAAATAATAAATATGAATTATGAATGCATATATATCAAAATCCAACAAAAATATTTAAGGCGCATTTATTTAATAGTTCCTGGATTCTGACATTGATCATAAATATTTTGATGTTATGTTTGAATGGTTGAATCACTGATTTTCTTCTCCATCCACATTTTTTGTTTAATATTTTGATACTTATAGTTGAACATCCTACTTATGGATATGTCAGTGTATTTACCTACATTTGATCACTGTATGGTTGTTTATACCTTGAAGCTATCATGAAAGGTTCTATTTTGAGCATTTGGCCACTCACCATTTTTTGGAGAGGTTTTATTTTCTCTTGGTGAAATATCAGTTTATCATATACTGAGTATCATAATACATTTTTATATATTAGCACCCAACTGTTTTACAGTCTAGATCCCCCATTATGAGTTTCTCTTATCAATGAATGAGTTGTTTGTATCTAATATGTTCAATATTTGACTAAAATATTAAAAAGCAGATATACTAAAAGAAACGGGAATTATTTTCTACAGTGGTGACCATCCTTTACAATGTCCTGCTAACATCCTCCTACCCATGCATACATGTAGAACCTGAATTAAACTTAACATTTCCATGGAAGTAGGATGAAGAATAAGGATTACAAATGGCTAAAGTAAGCCATGTATGTAAAACCTACCAAGGAATAAAAAATAAATTTAAAAACTAAAAAACATAAATGAGTTGTTTTGAGTGAGTAATGATGAAATCTAATTTTAGTATTCATTTTTATGTTTCTTTAGTGCCAAAGTCCTGGTTCAACAAGTCATAGAAACTGGAGGGGTATGGGGTTGATACTACTAAACTAAATGAAGACGTAACCTTAATTCTTTTTCCTAAAGCAAAAATGACATTGTAAAAAGAAATAACTTTACAACCACAAATTGCACATTTTTAAAAATAAATTGAAATCTTTACATGGGAAGAATTTGCATTATAATCATGCTTTTCTTAAAAGAACACAGTAGTTAAATATTTTCCTTTGTTTATTTCTCCCATTAGAACATCTTCACCTCAAAGCTATTGCTTAACTAATTAAGCAAGCCAAGTATATTTTAGCCAGTTTCTTTGGTACTGGCACTAAGCTGTTGTGGTTTCAGTGTAGTAGATTCTTATCCTACTTGTTATCTACAAGATGGTAAGTAGGTGGTCTAACTAACCACCTATTTTTGTTTTTCTGAACACAAATTAGGATCACATAATTTCTTTAATGCTGTAAGCTACATGAAGAAGGAACTCTAACCTAACCTTGAGTGTAGGGACATAATTGCATTATGTGCTCATTAACCCATTGTTCTTCAGATGGAATTCATGGGTCTATGAAGCTTCCTTGTTCTCACTTTACAACCTCAGCAAGCATCACATCAAACAAAGTGGAGGGTGAATTTTAGACTTAATTTTATTTTTTTATGTCTCTTATTGGAACATATAGCAGAATGGCCTAGACCATTCTCTAATCATCTTTACTAACTGTATTAACTACCTATATCTTTAAATCTCTGATCCAACTAAGCATTATTAATCTATAAAAATTATCTTCCTTATGATCTACAAGGAAACTGCCCAGCAGGGAATGGAATGTTCCCATGAAATAATCATACTATACTAGACATGGTGGGATTCTTTTATGTAGTAATCACACTATGACAAATACAGTAGGAACCAGATACCAGTAAGCAGGAGAAGGCACAGCAAAAACAAAAGGTATTTTGGAACAATCTCCCCCTAGACCTTTGTCTCTCCCAAATGTACCCATCATAGCTTTGTTATCCTATCCAGTGAGTTGTACACTGCTGACAAGAGCTTCTCAAACATGGCCATCACTACTTCAGACACTAGGAATCTCTTCAGAATTTCAGATGTCCTTTCTTCATTTTTCAGCAAAGTGCATTTTAAAATAATTTGGCCATTTTCTCATTAGTTTGTTTTTTATTGAAAATAATAGTTTTCTCATATTTTCCATATTTCTTAACATATATGTTTCTATACAATTTTCTTTATATTTAATAATATAGCATATCTGAGCATATAGGTATTCATTTACCAATGGAATATAAAGAACAATTCATCTGATGAATTTTTTCTGCAAAAATACTAAAATGCTCTATAAGAAATATGAAACATATATAAATACATGAGTCCATAGTTGTTATTGAATTCACCTAGATCACAAATAATTTCATTGTGGTTCAGTCAAATCAAGAATTAAGATATCTTGTCTTTCACCAAAATGTAATGCGATGTGGGAAATCAATTAATGTGACAGATCCACAAATGGGTACTATTGCCACACCAAGTATTTCAAAAATTTGTTTGCATCCCTTTCTCAAGTTATAATATTATTTTATGAAAAGTAAAGCATACTACTAACATACTATTAGTCTACCTGTGTGAAGTAAGCAAACATATACTTAATACTGATACATTTATGAATAGCTGTGTGTCTTTGGCTGTCTATGAAACTTCCCAAAGCTTCATTTTTCTTCAAAATAAAAATGCAAGTGTTCTGCCCTTTCTAGAGCCATGATGAAGATGAAAGAGATAACATACAACATCGAGCAAGATAGAAGGCACATATCAAGGACAATAAATAGTTTAGATAATTTCCTTAACTACTACTATCAGGTTTAATTCTTAAGTGATATTTAAATACTAGAATACATATTAAAGAACCAAAAAGATACAAATTCAAGTCTTCACTTTTTATTGCCACTTTTAATATTTCAGGTATGTACAAGGATTTAACATTTATAACACATGCATTAACTTATTTCAATTGTATTATCTGTTACTCTAGAAATGAACTCTTAATGTCCTATGTCAGTGGCTTCATAACTCAATAAAAATATTTCTTTCATATTTGATTACTGCATGCTTTCATACCATGTATTGTTCTATATCACACAGAAGAGAAAGGGATGGGGAAAGAAAAGAGGGAACAAGTGCAATTGGAGGGGGATAAAACTAAAAGCAATTTCTCCTAATTCCTCCATCTCTATATTTTAATCTAAAGTACAATGGAATGAAGGGACTGTCCTCCAAGATGTAATTTGTGCACAGAGAATAAAGAAGCCAGCAAGCTCCAAGGATAGAGAAAGGCTTGGACATAGTCCTATAGGCATTTGGTCTACAGATAAATTAAAAAGCCAGCCTGAGACCTTATGTCCCAAGAAGTGACTGTAGATTCTACTCCCATGTTGAAGATTTATTTTTCCTATATGCTTTAACTTTTTAGGAGGGTTACAAGCAAGGCTCACAAAAATCTCATTCTAAAATATATGGACAAATTAGTTATCTGAACTTTTCAATGCAACAAACCAGTTCATAAGTACATTTAAACTCCCACAAATTATATATTTCTATGTGGAAATGTAATACAGAACTGATTATATATATATATATATATATTATATATGCATAGTGTATACAATATGCACCACATATATGATGTTTCAACAATGCACACTATATAATAATTGTTACTTTCTCTCATACTAAATGCCAGTACCACTATTATAAAACACTAAAATCCTCAGCTTAATGATATGAGACGTTTGGGGCCAGATTATCCTTTAATTTAAAACTTTGGCTCAGAGCCACTATCTGCTTCTATACCCCTCATTGATTTCTTTGCCTCCCACAGCATCCAGACATTTTCTAAGCTCAGAGCCAGGACATTATTACAAGTATTTCCAAGCTCAATAGTTAACACATTTCCAAGGGAAACTCTGAAGATACACAGACCTCATTACTGAGAATATTTGCATTGCACAGTAATGTTTATTTCTCCTTCCTTTCACAGAAATATATTTAAATGCATCTCTGCTGGGAATATTTGGTCAATGCCTTCTGAAAAAAATGTCTGCTCACAATTTCCATGAAACTCACTCTGCAGCTGAAATGACAGGGTTTTCAGTGTTTTAATGCCTAGTGAAGGAAAGTTTTGAAGTCCTTTTTCCTTTGAATTCTCAAACTGAATAAGTATAAATTGCTTCTTGGTTAGCATCTGCCAATAGTCTTTCCTGTTCCATTTATCCAAAGTGTTCCTGTCTCTTCAGAGTATTACATTCAGTTGCTTATTGCCTACCTTTCTAAAATACATGCAAGATTATTGGGGAACTTGTTTCTCCCCAGTTTTAGTTGTTTCTTTGAATGTGCCTTTTGCTTTTGAGGTCTTCTTTCTGTGTACAAAAAGATGAAATACCTGTGTTGTCTTCTAATGATAGACTAACAGTAGTCTTACTGAAGTTACTTCTTGTTTCACATTCCTGTAGTCCTCAGTAAGTATCCTGTCCACCTATACATCATTCAGTTATATAGAAGAACAAAATTTATTCCTGACCTTAAAAGAAGTTAGAATGAAAATAAAATTTCAAAAACAAACCAAGTAAATAACATGACAGCCTGAGATAAGATACAAACCAAGGAAAACATGATTTTTTTTCTCCCCTCTAACAACATTTTTTTTTGGTCTGTCATTGACAAACATTTAATACAAATGGAGTTCAGCTACTATATGCCTTAATTTTTTTTTTTTGCATCAGGGAATTCCAAACCTTTTACTTCATGTTTAAGATTTATACTTTTTAACTGCATGGCTGAAAATCCTGATAAGGCAAAGTCTCAACAAAAAGGCTTCCATGATTGGTGTTTACATGTAGGTTTAGCACCAGCAGCTGATTCTACTAAGAATAATAGGACCATTCAACTCACCCTTTTCTGACAACCTTCAAGAACAACTTAATTACGTTGCTTTTTGTCTGCAAGCTCCTCTCAAGGTTCTTGTGATATTAGAAAAGCTCCTTTAAGTGAAATAAAGAGAGCATTAGGTTTCTTCCATTGATTATTTCACAGAATAACATAGCACTTCTTTCTGCCAGCAACTCTCCAAAACCATTTTTAACAAATGAAACAGTCTTTATTTTTTCTATTTTATAAAGTGCAGATTAAATATTAATTAATCATAGCTATGTCCTGCTGTTTTCCTATTACAGTGATCATTTTACAGCTAGTGCTTAAACACCACAAATAAACTTCTCTAATGTGCAAACAATGGCATAGCTTAGTGTTTAATAAAGGGGAGGATGCCTGGATGAGTAAATCTGAACTATTTGGCAATGATTTCCTGCTGAGCAATTATTTATATTTTCCCTAAAAAGAAGAAGCTTTAAAGGCATGAGAAAGTGTGTATTTTTACATCTATGAAAAAAATCTTATTAGCTTTTGGATTTTATTTCTCCTTCTCAAAATACAGAAAATTGAAAGTGACAAAACTAAATGTCTGCTGACCACTGTAGCTTCCACTTTTTATGGTCAGCATGTCAATTCATGTCATTTTTGTTTACTATTATTGGCTTATCAAGGGCTGCATATCTAGAAAAAAATTGAAAATGAAAACAAACTTTTGTATGTGTCCCCAGCAATGTGTCAATCTGGGAAAATACTCTCTGTGAAGAGAAATGGAGCTGACATATAATTGTTGCTGTTCCCAGCTGTTACTGACATTATAAGTTGAACCTTCCTTGGAGACGCAAAACCAATTTTGATGTGACACTCTGTAAAGTCAGTACTAGTACTTTACAAAGAGTTCAAGGTCACAAAAATCTCAACCTAGACTCTTTCAGGTGAGCCTGTGGAGGACTTTTCTCCTAGAGGAGAGCTGCATTTTTTTTTTATTGATTTTTTCAAATTGTAGTGTAAAGTCTAACAATGGATAAACTATTGAGATAAACCCTAAGCACAAAACTCAATGCTTTTGCATTGTGAATTTGAAAACCAGTTTCTAACAAGGATTATGTGAGAAAAAATTTTTTAAAAAATCAACATTTAACTTTTCTAACTTTCATATAGGAATAGATAAACTCCATAGGATACTAAGTAAATAAATAAATAATAAAAAAACACTTGGTAAAATATTGTAGTTTTATTATTAAATATGTAAGTTGTCTCTTAAAATGAGGCTAATTTAATGTAGCTTATCTAGTACGAGGCAGTTTGTTTTGTAAGTGACATGATTCTTTGTTGTGACTTTCAGTGCTTAATCTCCAGTTTGCTTCCTAAGAGTGCTCTTCTCAAAGTCTCTCACTGAGTAACTGGTGAGTTATAGGTAATTTCACTTGTCAGTCATTTATTAGCTAATTTAGTCTCTTAACCTTTCCTTCTTGTCTTTGAATTCTTTTATCAAACAAAAACACTTTAAAGCTGATTGATCCTATGGGGAAACAGCATGAGTATTTCAACCCTCATTATCCTCGTTTTGAGTATGGCTTGTCTGATTTTCTGAATGACACCGACTAGAGGGTAAAATGGATATTCTGACCCAAATCCTTAGCTTATCCAGCCCTGATACACACTTGTCAAAGTTCTACCTTTTTATTTATCCTCCACTCAATAAATTATTAGTCATGTGTATTGAATTTATAATCATCAGTTTCTGAAAAAAAAAAAATCCCGAATAAGCCTTCTTTTGGGAAACCTTTATTCTTTTTTATAGCACTCTTTGTGTTTTGTAATCATCTTATTATTAAAACCTTTAGAGCAAAAAGCAGGGTTATATTTACATTGTAATGATTGAGGCTCATATTTACAATCACTGATATTTCAAAGACATAGACAATTTTGTATTTCAAAACAATTTTCTTCCTTTTAAAGTTGTATAGATAACAATATACAACCTCTCCACACAGCATTACCCTACACTTGCTTCTCAAGAATTTATCCTAGTAAGGTTGCCTAATCTTTTCCATACACTGATGTGGGAATGCCTTTCTGTATGCTGTGAATCTCAATCTTTAAATAAAAGAGCTGTTTTGGCCCTTGACAGGCACCGTAGAAAAAGTAGGCAGAGGAATCAGAATAAATAGGGAAGGAAGGATGGAGTCAGAGACAGACCAAGCCATAAGCCCAAAGGAGCAACATGTAAGGTATACAGGTGAGCCACGGGCCACATGGCAGACATATTAATGGAAATGGGTTGAGTCAAGTTGTAAGAGAAAGCTAGCAATGTGCCTGAGCCATAGGCCAAACAGCATGAAGTAAATATAAGCGTCTGAATCATTTTTGGGGCCTGAGCAGTGGTGGGCGGCTAAAGGGTCTGGGGCTGCAGGTCTGTGGGTCTGGACTTCTGGCCGCCTGGGACCAAAAAACACACTATAACGATAGTCTGAGTCCTATACATGTGTCCTGGTATACACTGACCACCACTGCCTGCATCCCAATTAACCTGTAGGTTTCTGCCAGAAACCACCATGTAGGACCTGACTGACAGGCCCCTCGTGTCTACCCCTGACCTCTCTACCAAGCCATTTGTGAATGCTTTTCTGAAGAGCCTGCTTGAGCTCACTCCCTGAGCCACAGATATTCTATGTATTTATTTGCCTTCCTCCCCTTATTTAGAATATCCAGTTTTCCCATTTCCCAAACATATTATTTGTACCTTTCTATTTCTGGTATCTCTAGCTCCTCATGCCCTGGCCCATGCAGTGGTCTGTTTATATTTTCCTCATTTCTGTAATTATTCCACATTTGAACATTTGGCTGCCTCAGGTGAGAGAGATGATGCAGTTTGGCTGTCTTCTGTAACGTCAATCCATGTGACCTAGTCTACTTCTACCCATTTGCCTGGATATTTCCTAGATTTCATTTGTCTATGCAATAGAATAGGATTTCATACTGTATATATGTACCATGTATTCACTTTTAATTTGTCAGTTAAAGAAGATCTAGGCTGTGACTATCTTTAAATGCAGTAGAACAATTTTTATTGACACTGGATATAGTAGAGTTTGTTGCATATATGTTTAGAATAGAAATATCTTCTTGAATAACTTACTATTGTTAAAATAAAGTGTCCTACTGTACTGCTTCTGATTAGTTTTAGTTTGAAGTCTGTTTTGTCAGATATTATGATAGAGATGTCTGCTTATTTCCTATTCCCATATGATATCATTACTCTTGTTCATCCTTTTTCTCTTCACTATAAATTTTATTTTATTTTACTGTTTTAAAACTCTTTCATTTAAGTAGCTAAGAGTTCTACCAACCTATGGTGTCTATGGACCACAACAATGAACAGCATGGCTTAATAACTCTAAGTGTACAGTATTGACACATATACCTTGGCCATAATAACGGCCACGCTGGTACTAGAATCCTAGTAAACTAACCAAGGCTAGTACAGCTTTGGACCTTGGAGAAAAATTAAGGCAGCCAGTTTACTAAGTCAGTATAATTCCTAACTATATTCTCAATATTTGTCCTTTTACCACAGATGAATTAAGTCTTCTCTTCTACCCATCAGTAAAATTTTCTTTGCAGTTAAACAGAAACCAATAAGGAAAAATCACAACCAGCCAGAATGTAGGTTTATAGAACCCAATTCCAACTGATATCTACAGTTCCCACATCTAAGGCTAAGGTACCATTGTGAAAGAAGGCACATGAAGATTATAAGAGCAATAGTATTTTGGACTTTGCTCCAAGTTTGTGCTTCCTAGGAACTTCAGAAGCCATATATGTCAGTTCTTACTAATATGAGTGCCAAAACATTATCTAAACAATGGTGACACCTATAGATACAGTTAAGTGCATGAGGAAAACCTCATGAGGCCTCAAACCTTCATAAGAGAATATAAACTTCTAAAGGATGCTGAAAGTGGGAAAAGTAGTCCTTTCCAGAGAACACACATCAATTGGTTATCCAATAATACCTTGAAAATATAAACATGTATTACATTATATAAATGATCAAGTCATATTTATGTGGTTAGAAATATTTTATATCTATATACAGATATATTTGTATATGTATGTGTCTATACATATGCATAAACATATACATACATATAAAACAACACTTAAGAAAAAAGAGGCCAATGATAAATAAATCAAGGAAATATTAAAGAGTATGGAGGGAGGAAGGGGAAGGGAGATGTTATCTATTTATACTATAAATTGAAAAAGTCAAGAAATAATTAAAACATAAAGCTATAATGATAGATATGTAGAGGCTACTCTCACAGGCACCATGAAAACAAAGTTTAACAACTTTTTGATATAATTGAGTCCATAAAAACATTGTAATGTATAGCCCTAAATTTATCAACTGATTACCATATGTGAGCTGTAACATTATACCCTATTTTTACTATAAGTAAGAAATGATTTCAATTTCTTGTCTAATAAACACTTAACAAAAAATATTGTGGTGATGATGATTTATTGAATATTTCTTACATGCTGAGCATTATCTTATGTCTTTAAAATATTTATTTCTATTAATCAGTTTAATTTTTGAAAAGATAACTCTATGAATAGAAAAGGAGAGAATATAGTAAAGTGGGAAGGTAATGAGCCTGGGTGCAGTTGAGTGCTAAATAGCTTTTTGTCTGTGTGAGAAACCATGTTCAATCCCTAGAAAAGACAGTAATGGATGAAGAAAGGGTAGGAGGGGCAGAATATAGGAAAGAAATAAGGAGGGAAAAGAGGAGAAGAAGATAAGAAATGCAAAAAGAAAGAAGGAAGGAAGGACGGAAAGAAGGAATTGGATAAAGAGTATTAGCAATCTTAGAAAAAATAAATGATTGTTCTGTCTTTAATCAGACAGCAATGTGGTTATAATTTTGTAGAGAAAAATGGTAGAGAAATGCTTGATGAAGGAAGTTTGGCATTGCTACCTTTTGACAATAAGTATGTTCTATATCTAAACAAAACTATCCAGTTATAAAAATTGGAATAGGAGACAAGTTGCAGTTGAAGAAATGAATAACAAAGATTAAAAAATACAGAAATGGAGATGATTTTGCATGGAAGCATTAAAGTATCCCTATCACTTGTCTATAATATAATATAGGGTTTTTTATCATATATGCATCTCATTACACTATGAAATTTAATTATATAGTCATTATATGTAGTTACTTATATTATAGAATTCTCTAAACAATTTTACTTAGTAAAAATGAGTGAAGTCCTACTACTTGGATGTTTTGATCCCAAATCCACCCAAATGTTTCAGAGAACTTTGCCATAACTTGACATCATTTATTTGGGTTTAGAAAAAATACATATATTTTTCATTTCTGAGAGGTAAGATAAAATTATATATGAAATACAGACTGATTCTTGATAAGAATGTCAATTATTGAGTGTTAAACTTATTCCCTCTCTGTGGGAATAGTAAAGTCAAACTTTTACCAGCAGTCACATTTCCAAAATTGTTGTTAGATGACACATATTGTTGGTAATTATAATCTCCAATAAACCGTTGGTCTCTACTTTAGAAGTGTAAAGACACTACAACATGAATGATATAGAAACAAATACATCTGAGCTCAAGTAAAACTCCTACACATGTTAAAAGGGAGGTTTCTCCTGTAGGTGATATTTGCCTTTTTCTACACAATTCTAAAAGTTAAAAGATCTTAGTTAGAATTTGATTGCAGATAATTTAAAATTGCTGCATTAAACCAAATACATTGCAATACTTGAATTATCTACTCATCATCATAGTGATCTATCTAAATATTTCTATGAAAATTTATATCTATTTTAGAAAAAACAGTATTGGTTTCTTTTTATTGTTCTTTTTTTATTTTCATAAAAATATCATCTCCATCAATGCATGCCTCCCTCCTTCTCCCTTCTCAGTCCCAGCCATCCCTCAGCCTCGTCCCTGCTCCCAAAGGGCAAGAAGTTCCAAGCTGAGCCAGCTCAGTGAGGCACATTCACTCCAGACAGGTCTGATTCACTCATCCCAAAGTCAACCATGGGCTGTGTGTTCCTCTGCCGGGAATGGGCTCTAAGGTGCCAGCCTATGAACAGAAACACAGTCTGATCCTCACCCCCCGTGGCTCCATACACTCATGCCAGTTGAAAGCTACCCATCTCCTGGAGGGCCCAGCTTCCCCTCCTGATGGATTTCTGGTGGTAATTTCCCAGTGAGCTCCCTAGAGCACCAGTCAGCCATCACCATGGGAATCTTCCCCATAATCCCTATACCCTTGCTCATACAGACTCTCCTCCCGTGCTGCTCTCAGCTGGACCAGGTGCTCTGCCCAGCGCTCAGCCATGGATCTCTGCCTCCACCTCCATCCAGGTTGGATGTAGATTGAAAGACCTTGTATGACTAGGCTTATAAGCATATGCAAGTGAGATAAATATGCAGCGAATATACATACATGTTCAGATGTCTTTATATCTGAAAGTACCACTAATGTTGCTTACTTATTTCTTTTTTCACGTGTCTAGATTGTTAATATTAAAGAAAATATACAACCTACAGCTTTTGAATGGTAAAATGCATACTGCTAGAATAGTTAATTCCTTTCAATCTTAGAAACTAATAAAAGACAGCACTTAATGCTGCTTCTAGCTGTTCAATATTGGCTCCACACAATTTATTCCCTGAGGGATAAACTAAGTCATTATTTCTCTTTCAGTGAAAGCAAAATAGAAGAAAATGAATACAAGTTGGGTATTTATGAAAATGAGTAGTAGCCCGATTTACATTAATGTGGACTTCTTCAGGAAATGGCATATCTATTATGTTCTGCTTAGTTTTTCCTTACTTTTGAGAGATAAATACATATGTGGAATAAATATGATCCTATCTATGCTCCATTCTTGTTGCCCTCAATTTCCCCTTTCAATAATGCCATATTCCTCAATATTCGTTTGTCTCAATTTTGTGTCTTTTTTTTTCATTGTGCACAATCTGTTTAATTTAGTTATTTCTGTCCATATGTGAATGGTTTTAGAACATTTTAGCTGCTCATGAAAAACCTACTGGTGGTCACATCCTCAAAAGAAATTAACTATCCCTCTCCAAAAATTAGCCACTTCCAGTAGGCCCTTATTACAGGTTGGGGCACATTACTTACCTGTAAAAAACAGAAATTAAAGAATAAAATTGTCGAATATATGGTTGGAACTTGGAAGGGGGAATACAATGATTAATGTAGCTTCATCCAGAAAGAGAGCATGCATGTTCTCTCTCATGTGGATCCTACCTTCAGATATATGATTCTGTGTATGTAGTGTAGAGAATATAGTGAAAGTCAGCACACTAAACTGACTTTCTGTGGGAAAATAAAACAGTGAAGAAGGAAGGAGAGCACATTTGTTGGGATAGAAGGGAAGGAAAATCTTTGGTAGATATGGACATGGGAATATGGAGAAAATTAGGAGTGCAAGGCAAAGATAACATAAAATGGTTTATGAAAAGTCATGTAAGACTCTATGATTTCAGAACCCAAATTAAAAAGTAAATGACAGAATAGTGGAATGAATCTGAATTTGAAGAAGTGAAGGCTAAATAATTGACCTGGGGAGGGGCAAGGAATGAGGGAGAAGGGAGTAAAAAGAGGATGAGTGAATTAACCAAAGCTAAGGATATACACACAATCTTTCAAGATAATTTCAAAACACAGCTTAAAAAATAAAGAGTGGTAATAGAAATACACTGTCTGTACAGACAAAGTTACTCTCAGAAGACACAGGTTATAAAATGAAAATTGTAGTACATATCACGGGAAACTTGCCTATGAGCAAGATTCCCTATTGATCAGGGAAACTGCAGGGTCACCAAGACAACAGATACTATCCCTGTCTTCTTTAGTTGCTCTTCTGTTGTAAGTGTAAGTAAAATGTAATATTCTATTGCTGAAGACATCACATACTTTTACTGAAAAACATCAAGAACTCAATTTCAAACTATCCAGGAAACTTCATCCTTGTGAGTTAGTTTTCATAGATAAAAAGATGTCAAAGTCTTGCCTAGTGCTGACCATGCATATTATAATACTGACATAATAATCAAGATGTGGCCACTGGTGTAATAATAGTATGAATGCCATAGGTTATCTGTTTTATGATCAGACTTGGTGCCTGATCCAGAAGAAATCTGATACTTGGTCCAGTAACTGTTCAAAATTCTGTGTCAGAGTTGTCTATAGACTCTAGACTTGTTATTTTATAAATTTACATGCTTACAACTTGCTTTCTAAGTTTTTGTTCCTATATCCATAAACCTGGGGTGCTCTCAAGTATGTTTAAAAATTATTGTTTTTAAATAATCAGTAGCTAATGAAGCAATAGAAATCTGTTCAAAGTACTGTGAACAATAGTCTGAATTTTCACTCCTAAATGTTTCACCTACATTAACCATTTGCCACTTTGGCTCATTAACAATGCGGAAGAGAATGTAAGAAAAATGAAAGAGCTAAAGAATGGAGAGGAGTGCATTGAATTGCTTTCTTTCTACATAATATGGCTATCACTTTAATAAATTCCTAGCAGCTGTAGTTATGTACACAAACTCTATATAAAACCAAGAAAGGTAAAATTCAGGAGCAGAAAGTCTCCAAGTTTGTAACTTACTTTTCAATTTTTATATAGTTTTTTTTTTTATTTTATATACCTCCTCATCAACAATATCCTTAACCCAATGGAAATTACATAGTTTGTATAATTTTGTGTCTTTCAGTTACTTTGCTTAAGATAAGTGATAATAAATTCTTCTTTTATATAATTATTCTCATGTTCAGACCCATGAGGATCCTTAACCCTAGTAACCCTCAATAAAAAAAAAAGAAAACCCATCAACTAATAGGAGGGATTGGTATCTGAATCAAAGGCTAGTATGATTAAGAATAAATTCTGCACCAGAACCACCTTGTATACTAAAATTACTAAGTTCATCTGTCACTATACGAATGATTGATCATTAATATGAAATAACAATTGTATTATTTTTGTTCATTTTCTATTCAGGTTAAACTAGTTTTCTGATATTACCAGAACAAATAGCTCATATTGGGGACATAGCAAAATATTTTTTTTTGTTGTTCTGGAAGCTGAAGAGTCAAGTTTAACCCTCATTTTTGGTTTAGTATATTTTGGGTCATTTCTCATTGACTTACAGAAGGCATTTTTCTCCATGTCCATGGAATTCTTCATCTGTACAAGCCTTATACTTATATCCTATGTATTTCAATTTAGTCTAATTTAAAATGTACTTCATAGGAAGTTTTAATACATATAATAAAAATATAACAATATAGTTAGTCTGGAAAAATCATGGCATAATGTAGGTAATTGTTGGCATTTTGGTTTATAGTAAATATTACTATTAAAATACAAAGTTCACCATCTATGAATATTTTTGGTCTTTCTTGTAAAATGTTTGTTCATATAACAAAATTTTAAAACAGTATATTGAAGGATATAAATTTCTAGCCCACAGATCTCACTATTTGGAATGTCAAGACCAAGATGGCAATCTCTGGTGAAAGAGTGTTGTTTCACCATGCATAAAAAGAATAAAGGCATACTTACTCCCAAATACTCATTGTAGTCATGGCATCGATCCACCCAGAGGGGCTCATGATCTACATGCCTTCCATTAGGTGAAAGCTTCTAGATTATTACCTTGGGAAAAATATTTCTAATACATGGACTCAGACCAGAGCAGTGGCATATTCTAGTAGTATCTAGCTAAGTGAAGATTTTATTTACTTCTTCATTGGTTATATTTTCAAATATGTGCACATCTCAACTACCTACATATTAGGGTCTCAATAGATAGATGAAGGGGCATATTTCAATCCATAACAAAATATCTCTTATCCCTATATATAAAATAATATAATATTTTCTTAAAAATTGTCAAAACTGATAGAATTTTATAAAAGGTTAAGTTCTATCAGTATTATATGTAGTCACTACTTGCTTAAAATTGTTCATTTAGCACCAAAACTTACTTTTATCCAACTACTAAAATGTTAAGTAACACCATGTTCAAAGGATAAGCTCTTTAGAGAAATTCCAAACATTAAAATGTGTTAAGTAAATATATACTTAATATTTTTAATAATGAAATTTATAATGTAAATATTTTTCAAGTGTTCACAGAAAGAAGAAAATATCAGAAATCATAATAATTACTGTCATGTCAAATTTACAATATAAAATATGATGGTTTGATCAAAGAACTACCAAACTGACAGTGACTCTAAATTTGAACATAAAAATGGAGATAAGACTAAAGATGCAAGTTGAGAAAGGATTCTAATGTTTTGTACAATAGACACCATGATTAGAAATATGAAGATCACTAAGTTAGAAGAAGCTGAAGTATCATTATGGATACTTGTCAAATATTACTGGGAAGATATTCTGAACAGAGATTAAAATGATAAGACTCTACTCCTCAGAGGCTGGTGATTGACTGTGGCCAAGGGATGAGGAAAGGAATGGTAGGTATCAATTTGGTACAGGGTCACTGATAGCCACCGCATTAGTCCTATGAATTCTTTTTATATGCCTGTATATATGGAACTATAAATAGAAATGACCTCCCTACCTCAATCTATGAGAAAATATAGAGAAAGAGACAGAGAGAGGAGAGAGAGAGAGAGAGAGAGAGAGAGAGAGAGAGAGAGAGAGAGAGATAGAGAAGTGGGAGGGAAAGGAATAGAGAGAGAAATGAATGAGTATATTAATTTACTTTGGTCATGCATTGAGACCCAGCATTTTCTTTTCAAATCATAATGGAGTATATTGTATCTTCTCCTATTGTGAATAATATAAAAAATAATGGACATGAATATTTCATACACTTAAATTTTCTAGAATAAAACCTCTAAAATACAATTACGTAATCTTTGGAATTTATTTTCATTATAAGAAAACCATCAAACAAGCAATAGATAAATAAATAAATAAACAGGTTATCAATAAACTGAACAAACTGTCTGGTTTAAATACTGCATCTGGAGGTGAATTTGGTCAAACTAAACTAGAGTGTTGCTTTGTGTCTACTTAAATTCTAGAAATAGTCTTAGAAAATTATTCATTCCTTCATATATGTAGAATTACCACTTACTATCTTTCTTCAGTCAGTTGAGAATTCTTATACAGTTACATTATTTAAAACTGTCAATATTACAACAGTATACTATTTGTAAATAAAGTAAAAAGTTTTAATTGAGATAAACATCTTTGGTCCAAAGAAAAGCCAATACAGTATTTTCTTGTGCCAGGGACATTCTGAGAGGACTTCCCAGGCTATACAAATACGGTTTACCCCCAAAGCTTAAGAATTTAGATATCTAGAAGTAGGTGTTTAATTTTATTTTCTTAGTGTGAAATCAAATGTACACCAAAGACTTTATACACTGGGCATCTAACTATCTTATGCTTATGTTTTTAAAGGAGGAAAAATTTAACCAATAAATTGTTCTATTCACAAAGATTGGCATGGTCAGGTGATATCTATGCTTTCTGTGTGTGATATGAGAGGTCACACCTCATAGGAAAATAGAAGGAAGTATCTGTGTCTCCACCTTACATATTTGTTACATTTCTGAGAATGATTCTCCTAAGTAGTTATAAGTATGACACAGTTAATTTAGCAAACACAATAGTTGTTTCAATACTATTAGATCTCTATGAATATAGCCAACCTGTTTTGAAAGGAAACATTATACAATGCAGGTGTAATTAAGATTTTAAGCCAAATAAAACTCAAAGCATTAGTAAGTCATTTATTTTCAAAAGATATAATAAAAAACTAAGAGAAGTATATGCACTTCTAATATATTTCCATTTTCTGTCAGACAGAATAAACCTTGATGGTCAAAGGCAGGGTAGCCAATGTCTATTATAAAAGAATGGTATTATGCTTTAGTAAACCATAACCATATCAAATCTATTAAATATGGCCTACAAGATTATAATTTCATCCATTTTTAATTTAATGCCATTTTATTTTATACTTCATTGTGATCAAGGGGCACAACACAACATACTTTTGGGTGAAAATAAAAAAGACTACTCAACTTTTTACTTCAGATAACATCTAGACTTTTCCTAGTACTACATTAGACAACCTGATACAAACTTAATAAATGCTAAAGATATAAGTAAAGGCACTTAAATTGATCATTTAATTAAATATTTTATAGTCTATGTGTATGTGGGTATATGTAAATCTGTTATTTGAAATATTCATGTTTATTTATAGTTCAACTGAAGTAAATATTCTCAAATTTTTACTAAACATGACCTTTTGATGACCAAGATATTAGTTTGTTTCACTGCTAGAAATTTCCAAATGGATTGTAAAAGAAAAATTTCCCTGTCAGTCAGTTCTGAGATACATTATGGGTGAACCAGTCTCATTATAAGTGGGCTCTGAGACTGGAGACACTTGACAAGACACCAAAGAGAAGTCACTGAGAGGAAAGGTTCAGGAATTAGTTTAATGGTAATTTATTTTTGGCTTCATGCCATCTTTGAGAATCTTAAAGGTGATACTTCAAGATAGAAGTTGTTAAGAAAATGACAGCAAAAAGGAACAAAAATAGTAAATAATTGAATAGAACTTTCTTATTAATAAAGCAGTATGTGAGACGTGCCACATCTCTGGCTATTTGACTAAACTTTGACACTATCTTCATGCCAAGAGACAAATGAAATGGAAATGCACAATATCAGAGCATATGTAGTGAAGAAAACTTACAATATAAATGGCATCCCCCATAAGAACACATGAGGCTGGATATACAAGGATTTGAAACAATTTAATTCAAAGAAGTTTAATGAGGAAGATGAATAATGGAAATATGTAATTTAATCTAAGAATTAACATCTATAGGGAATCTTTTACAACAAACCAAGACCTCTCCTGGAAAAAGCCACAAAGGCAGCCTTAGGCTATATGAGGCATGGTATCTGATTCCCAGAGAGGCCAAAAATTAGTTTACTGTTAATAAAATTTCTAATGTTAATTGCCTGTGGGAATATACTCAAAGAAGGAGATAGAGACACACAGAGAACAGCACATACATGAGATAAGATAGAGAGGAACAAAGTCTTGTGAGAGGGCCATTACAATAAAATTCACTATCTTGTTAGTGTTATTGGAGCATCATCACAGTCCCCAGACCAAGTAAACAATACCCTTAATAGACTTCACTTCTGTTTAAATCCCAAGCATGTTTGCAGATAGGTACATTTTAAGGAATGTGTAAAATGATCATGTGTTTTAAAAGAAATAAACATTATTAACACTGAGCAACTTATTTAATCTACAAACATTCAAAAATACTTTATCTGCATTTAATATGAATAACAAATATTTTCATTAGAATTTATACTTTTTCAATGTTGCACCTTCATATTACACAAAATAAAGGAGAACACACAAGTTTTAAAATTAAGTAAACCTGTGGATGTGATCACTTTAATTAGAGCTTTTAATTAAAATTTATCTAGTTTAAACTACCAGAAAGTATGATTCATTTGATCAAGTAATATTTTTAAAATATTGGAACTGAATAATACATTTAATCTAATATGTACATTTCATGTAATGGATAATACGATTCATGGTTAGATAATTTAGAGACTTTAATTTTAAGAATGTGTCTGGGAGTGCCTATGATTCACCATTTCTACAGAGGGCACAGATTTGCTTTCCAGGATCCACATAAGGTATCTTACAACTGCCTTCAACTTTAGTTTTAATTCTAGAGACTCTAGTTCTAGTTGTAAAGACTAAATCTTTTCCAAACTCTAGGAATACCTAAAACACATGCAATACACACAAACTCATGTGGAACCACAGACATATATACATATAAATTACACTTTGTTACAATTGAATCGATAAAAATTATATGTCAGTAAAAGAGACAAATAATAAAGATAGATGAATAACATGTAATGTAAGGTTTTGACATAAATTAAAGAAAATGTGGATTTTGACAAGAGAACATAAACCTTTAAACTAGATTAAGTTTTAATATGAGGCAAAGAAAATATTCACTGATAGAATGATTGTCATGTAATACTGAAGTGTGAGTAGAAATAGGGATGCATAAATATAAACATATTTCAAGTGAATAGTAACAAGTAACAGGCCGTGAAAAATTTGGAACTGTTTGGTCTACAGAGGAACCACAGAAGGGAAATGGAGATGATGACACCTGAAGAAAAGAGCAAGCAATTATGCTTATAATTGGCCAAAATCATTGCTTCTGTAGGTCATTAAGAAAAGAGACCTGCTACTTGCCTAATATTTGAAAAGGAACAATTTCTCCACGTACAATTAATGGCTTGGCTTGAAGTGAGACTGAAAGATAAGAAATCAGGTGAGACACTATTATTTGAAATATTTCATATGGAGGATATGGTAGGTTTATCTGTATAATGCTTATGTGGTTAATAAAAGCAATACATCAAACTTGGAGAAAATTTGAAGTGAGCTCATGTTGGCTAATGTTAATGATCAATTAAATAGGACCTGGCCATATTCCAGGAAATATAGTCCATATTTCCCATGAGGAATTGTTTAGTTTCTGAATGGGCTTGTGAAAAAATACTGATTTTATTTTATTGATATAGGCATGATTCCCTAGACTTGGTTTCTATATTTATAAAAGGAGAAAGCTAGGTTTTCTTTCCTCTGTTAAAATATTCATGTTCATCCTATGATTTTTAATATAGAAGTGTGTGATTTCAGGTTGCTCTTCTATGATTCAGTCTCAAAAAACAATGGTCATGCTTGGTCAATGTTACTTAGAAGTTAAATTAAACATTTAAGCAACAACTGAATAATACCACTCCAGAAGACTTTTGGAGTGCACTTCTCTTATCTATGGCATTGGCATTGCATTTCCTGCAGTCTCTCTTAATTCAGAAGATCATTAAGTAAAAGAAGCTCTCCTTCTGGCTGTTGTGTACACTCTTGTAGAAATGCTGTGACTTAAGATTTTTAATCTGAGTCTTGCAGCCTGAAGCTTTGAAATTGCAGCAGAAAAATTTACTGTGAAAGATAAATCAGCATGATGTGGGAATGCCTTTCTGTATGCTGTGAATCTGAATCTTTAAATAAAGGAACTGTTTTGGTCCTTCACAGGCACCGTAGAAAAAGTAGGCAGAGGAATCAGAATAGGTAAGAAAGGAAGGAAGAACAGAGTCAGAGACAGATCCAGCAAGGCACCCAAGGAGCAACATTTAAGGATCACAGGTGAGCCACAGGCCATGTGGCAGACAGATTAATAGAAATGGGTTTATGTAATATGTAAGAGCTAGCTAGGAATGTTTCTGAGCCATAGGCCAAACAACATAAAGTTAATATAAGTGTCTGAGTAATTTCTGGGGCCTGAGCAGCAGCAGCAGGCGGCTAAGGGGTCTGATGCAGCAGGGTCTGGTCCTCTGGCTGCCAGGGACCAAGAAACCCCGTGGCAACATCAGCATATCATCTGCATGAAGAAGACAATATATCAGTATGGTGAATAAGGTAAGTAAATGTGGTAGAGATGCTGGGGAAGGCATAATGATAAAATCAATATAGCCTAAGAAAAATCTGGACAATGTAGCATAAGGTCTTTTTCAAGATACACACATACGCACACACACACACACACAGACACACACACACATGAACTCACATAGAGACAGAAATAGAAGCACAAAGATTTACCAAAGTTTCTGAAAATTTCAAGATATTTTGAATCTGAAATTAAGTAAAGATATGAAGAAAAGTGTGTATATGTATGTGTACTTATTACAAATAGAGATATGTATGTGTACTTATTACCAATAGAGATATAGATTGTAAAACGATTTATGTAATAAATATAATAAATTGTGATTGACCTATCTCATTTTGTTATTTAACTTAAAATTTGATTTATTTGATCTAATTTCTATATGAATATAATATAAGAAATATAATTAAATGCATAAATAGGAAGAAAAGCACAGTGTTGTACAAATAAAGAAACTCAGAGTCAGATCTCAGGGAAAGGCTGAGATATCAAAGAGAGGAAAGATGACAGTCAAATTTAACCCAGCTGTCTTCCAGCTTCCTCAGCCTCACTCCAACATGGCTTTTACTGCCTACTCTGTCTTCCTATGCCTGCTATAATTACCCAATTGTTTCACATCCAGATCAAGATTAAAGGTGTGACATCACCACTGCAGGCCTGGGAGCTTGAAACTCCCTGTGTAAACTAAAATGACCTCAAACTCATATTTGCTGGAGTTTAGGGCATAGGTAACCACTCCCGATATTCCCTGTGCTGGGATTAAATGTGTGAGTTACCAGTCTCTGATCCTCCTAGACTGACTGTGGGTAGATTCTTCTGATATCTCAGACTAGCTTTTAGTAATTTTGAAACATATCCCCACAACACAGATAACAAACTTCTTTAAAAGCAGACAGGTTAAAAAAAAAAAAAAAAAAAAAGGTCCAGGAAGATTTACAACCACTCCCAAAGAGTCAAGTGGCTATGGAATGCTCTTAATGAGTAGGACAGCTTTCAAAGTCATTACAGAAGACAGAGTAAAATAGGCAGGATAGAAGTTTTGTGCTAGAATCTTTATGGCTCTTGGGTTTAAAAAGGTACAGCAAAAGTATTAAAATACACACTAGGAACGGAAGCAGGTAAATCAGATCTATCTATAGCAAAGTCTGGAGAAAATATAACAGCCACCTAAATTAGTCAACTGATTATGATCTTAATTTTCTCAATGAACAAACAAATGTCAGTGTAGTATATCTGAGCAATGAATTAACTTAAAGGATTCTTTTTTCTTCTTTCATTTTAGTTTTCAAGAAATATTTAGAAACCTATCATGAACACCAGGTCTCTGGAGAGCATCACAGAGCCATAAAAATTAGTGAGAGTAGAAAAGAAGACTAAAGCAAGACTTGTATTAGACAGAATGTTATTGTCATTGTTAAACACTGTTATTGTTATTGTTAAACAGGTTTTGAGCTGATCCACTTTGGGACTTCTTGCTCTTTTGGGGGAGGGGATGGGAGAATGGGGAGGGGAGAGGTTGAAAGCTGACTTAGTGTGTTTGGGAGGAGGGAAATACATGAATAAAAAGGATATTTTTATAAAAAATAATGATATGAAGAAAAATAAAGCCATGGTTTTTATGTATGATATTATGAAGATATCACTGTCAACAAATACTACTTTCATCAAATGCCAATATTCAGACAAATAATTAATATAGTAAAAAAATTTTAATTTTAAAAATAATAGTTCAGGTACACTTTAGGATGCTAAATGAATGTGATGTGAATGTTGCATAAACATTTAAGAAAAGAAAATCTAGGGGGGGGAGTTAGAAATCTTTTTTATAAGCTATTTTATGTAGATGATTTTTATCTCTTAAAAGACTATTGCATGCCACTACAGACTTTGTTGTGAGACATGTAATCTGAGGTTCTAATACTCTGCCATCACCTTGTATGCATATTTTTACTCTTACACTTGAGACCACTACCCAGTGTTGAGCTTAATCTTTCTTCCGAACTTCTTATCCTAATACCAACACACAGTTCAACAAGTGTTGAACATTTATGTTGAATTCTAGAAGTTTGATTCAAGTCTCAGTTATAAAATATAGGGAACTAACTCTGGACAAATTAAAAGCTTATTTGTACTTTTTTTGTTAGATTAAAGCTGTAATGCTGACATTAAAGATCCATAGGAGTGATTAAGGAGACAAGAAAATGAGAAATGGTGCCCCGGTATGAATTTTATTATGCTTAAGAAGAAATTTTATTAGATGTAATTACAGTTTGACAAATCCAGGAAAAAAAGTTCCTATAACTTCAAAATGCCTAGAACCTTCCTGTAGAATTGAGGATGCTTATAAACATCTCCTAAACCTTTTCTGTGTCTGCTGAAAATAATATGAAATAGTAGATTTTATTTATTTTTCTGTCAAGTAATTTCCAAATTTTTACTATGTTTGATTAATTTCTAGACTTAAAAATTGATTTACTAAGACTGAAAACCTACAGAACATCTAAAGAACAAAACTTCAAAAGTGAAAGCTCAAGAAAGTTGTGCCATGAAATTTTTACTTTATTCCCAATAGCAGTAGCCCATGGGGCTGCCTGATCATATGGTCAGGCAGGAGTGATACTACTTGATAGAATAAGATAGCTTCTATCTCAGAATCTATACTACCAGCAACATTTCTTAGAGCGGTAACAGCAGCAATAATGCCTTATCAGATGAACTTTGCAAAAAAGACTTTTAAATTATTTCTAAAAATGTAGCCTTAAGGATACTTCTCTTGTGTAACCTTTTTCCTTTCCTTTTATTAAAAATATTTTTTTTTTTAGCAGATAGCATATTCTCATTATGGTTTCTGTCCCTTTACTCTACCAAGTTTCTTCCCATGTATCTTTCCACTTGTATCCACTGTCATTATGTCTTTCATTAGAAAACAAACAGACGTCTAAGGAATGAAATTAAATTAAATATAATACTATAAAACAAAACTTAACAAGTTGGAATTAAAAAAATTAAAGGAGCCAAAGAAAGGTCACAATAAACACAGATGGATGAAGGATCCATTCATTCCCACACTAAGGGATCTCATAAAAACACTAAAGAGGAAACCATAATATAAATGCAAAGAAAAATGATATGTGAATATGCATATACATAAACATATACATAATAAAATAAAGATATTAATTATTTTTAAGTTCAGGCACAACATTATGAGAAAAAAAATCTACAAATGTGCCAATAGGCTTGTTTTGTGTGGGCTGCTGAGCATGCAACCTACTCTAAAAATATTTCCCAAACAAGATGCTCTTGGAGAAAATTAAGTTTTCATTTGCAAGTATCTATCAATAGGAGTTATTTTCTGTGAGGGAATGAGGATATGTTTCTGCTTCTCTTTTCAGTTTTAGGAAAGTATCTGCTGCAGAACCCTGTGTATGCTGTCCTGGTCTCTGTGCATTCCTATGTGTGTTAATTCTTTGGTTTAGAAGGTCTTGTTTTCTTTATTTACCCATTCTATCTGGCTCATAAACTCTTTCGTCCTCCTCTTTTACAGATTTTCTAAGCCCTGAAGGGAGGAATTCAATGATTCTGATGGCAGTGAAAATATACAGCAGGTAACAACTAGTGTTTGACAAGTAAATTCACCAGGTGAATAACTTCCTGTTGAGGACCCCACTTGGCAAAGCTTTGAGGTTTCTATTAATGACAGTTGCTATTTGCCTGTAACTTTCTCATGTGGCACCACTTACCTCCCTTAGAAGAACAGAGCTATAGGGTTCTTTCCACAGCCACTTGGTAGTGTGTTTTACATCTTTGAGCACACACAGTTGTAGATGGGCAGGAAGATGATTTCTGTTTAATCTGTATAATTCTGATGAATAGAAATAATACCAGAATATCATTTATAACTGACACATGAAAACAACAGCTTTCTCAGTAGCAAAGACAGCTTTTTATGCATTTTGCAAAGACCTTGAAGCAAATTCAATATGGATCAAGCTGCCTCTCATAAAATACACAGATTTCCTAGGTATTGTTTGTTGATGAATCAGGGTCAGAACTGAAGCAGCTTTAGTAGCTATAACCTATTGCAATAACTCTCTTTCTACATGTACCCCTATCATTCCAGCCTACTGCTGTCACTATTAAGTCCTGAATTTCAATGCCATTTTCTGTCTCAGAAATGACTATCCACTTGGCCAAGTATGATTGTCCAGTCCGTGAGAACTTCTTAGCCTGAGAGAAGCTGTGTGACTTATCATGTCTTATGAGAATGGGCCAGACTCACCAAAAATGTAACATATACTTATCTGTAGTTTGACTGTGAGAATAGCAGCAGCAATATACAGCTGGAAGTTATGAAGAATGTGAGTGAAGTGTATATGTGTGAGAGATGAAGAAGTATTATTAGAGAAGTTGAGAGAAATGTGATAGAATGAATGAATAAGAGAGTGAATGAAGAGTGAATGATGCATAAAAATATATGTGAGACAGAATGCGTGAGAGAAAGCTGTGTGAAAGATCTGCTGCTACCTACAAGAACTGTGTAAAGATCTGTATGAGAGTGTGAAGGAACTGTATAAAGTGTTATATGATAAGAGAGCTATGCAAATTAAATGTATAGCTATTGCTGTGTGGGGATTTGTAACCATGTAGAGGCAAAGAAAATAAAGCTGTGTAAAAAAGACATGTAGAAGAGGAATGTATGCAAAAGAAAAAATATGTAGACATGTGAAAATAGATGTAACTATATATAGTGAGTATGGCCATATGCATGTAAAGAAAGATTTGTAGAAGTATGTGTAGAATGTAGCAGTGCGGATATATGTAGCTAGGTGGAGACAGATAGAAGTTAGCAATTATTTTTAAGATCAAGCATAAGAGAAAGTTACCACCAGAATGTGTGCATATTCCTTATTTTCCCCTCAGATATTAAAAAGTCTAGCCTTCTGATAGATGATTTTCCTAAGCTCTTGATACACTGAGATTTTTTTTCAATATCCTGGAGCAGATATAAAAGCTGGCCTTCTATAAACAAGTTACAATGGAGAAATGGAAATCTTCCATTTAGGCGTAAATATTCCAAGGTCTCTTACTCTAGGGATAGCCTTGCTGTGGGTGTTAACATCTGCTGTAAGAAGAGCAATCTCTGATGATGGCTGAGTAAGTAACTGATGTATGAGTACTACAGAAAATCATTATATGCATTTATATGTTACTTGATCTTTTTCCCTTACAACTTTAGTATTCTATGTTGTTCTTTAGTCTATATGGTGTATTACAGGCTTATTGTCCTTTGATAAGCATTGCTTTCTTCAAATTCCTTCCATAATTTTATTGAAAATGTTTTTATATCTTTGACCTGTTTTTTCCTCCTCTCTTCCTTATATTATTCTTCTCCATTTCCTCTTATAATTTTATCATCTTTGATTTACTCTTTTATACTGTCTCAGATTTCTTATATGTTTTGTGTTTTGTGCAGTGTGTGTGTGTGTAACATTTTCTTTGACTGACCTATCCATTTATTTTATTGTGATTTCATTGCCTGAGATACTCTATTCCATTTCTTGTATTCTGTTGGTGAGGTTTGCCTCTGAGGCACCTGTTTGAATTATTGTTATTACAGATTTTCTTCTAAGTTTTGTTATTGATTCTATTTTTACTTTTAGGTCTAGAGCTGTTTTTTATTTTTTTATAGTGTCTTCATAGATTTCTTTAAGGGATTTATTCTCTTACTATCTAAGAACCACTATCATATTCATAAAGACTATTTTAAGGTCTTTTTTCTTGTGCATTGGTGATGATGTAATTCCCAGGACCTACTTTGCGAGGATTGATGGGCTCTAGGTAATTCTACCTGATTTTTTTAATGTGTTTTTATCTGGAATCTAGGCATCTGTGTTGGAGGTAATTGAAATTCTAGATGGTGATATCTGCTCTTATCTTTGTTGGTAGGTATTTTGTTCCTTGGTTTCTGTTGTCCTTTTTAGTTCTTTAGGAAAGTGTTAGCTGTGTGTTGCATGTAGGGAAATCTTTTGGGATCCTGATGGATTTGGGGACTGAGTTTTTTAGGATAAATGAGTTTCTAACTATTGGAAGCTGACACTGAGGAAAGTGGATGGGCTAGGAATGGGGAGGGGATGAGGGCAGTTCCAAAAAGGAAGGAAACTTGGGTATTAAATCAGAATCTGCTTAGTTATCTAGAAATGATTCCAGAGAATATGAAGAATCTTCAGGAGTTTTCCACATAGCTGAGGATGGGACAAAGAGATTTTATTTGGAAGAATTAAGAGAGAAGTGAAGATCTGCAGTTCACCCACCTGCTTCTGTGGCAGTCTTGACTTGTTGCCAGGAAATGTCTGCTGATAGCTGAGACAAAGCGATAAAGCAGAGGAAGGACACTTGGAAGAGATCTGCTGAAGGTGGAAGCAGAGGGAAAGAAAATGGAAGCTAAACACAAGAGATGATTTATTGGCATAGCAGAGAGGAGAAGGAAAATATCTATAATAAGCATTCCTGTGTTGTGGATGGAGTCATCCAAAGTTGTTGGGGTTTTTGTATTATTATTAATAGACAGCATTTCTGCATAATCAACCAGATTTAGTTTATGTTTCTTGCAATGAAAACCCTTGATTAATTATGTCCATTTATTACCAACAAAAATGATACTTTTGGCAGGTGCATATGTGAAAAGATGAATTCATAAAGAGAACTTGAGAAGAGGTAAAACTAAGCAAGAAGTATATAGTTACTCATTTCAATTGGTAATAGTAAATAAAGGAAATGCCTGCTTTATTCCTTTCTCTTTCATTATCTCTTAAATACAAAAGTTTGAGAATCATGATGGAAAAATGGGGTAAACCAGGGCACACTTGTGACTTATAAATAAGGTGAATCTATAAAGCTTAGGAACACATGTTTTAAGACATTAGTTATCACCAGTTTTCAATATGAGGCTGGACTTATCTCCAGACCTCTTAGAAGCCCATATACTCTGCACTACTTAAGAAATGTCATAATATCTCAAGTGTATAAATATAGAAAATATGTATGCAAATAAAATATTTACTGAAAATAAACCATAAATAAATTATTTTAAAAGAATTTAAGTGTTTTTATATTTTTATCATTTAATAAATATAGCAAATTAGCAATCTAATGATATGGAGATGATTATTTATTTTCACATAAAGAATCAGATCATAGGGGGATATTTGATACTTCAGGGTATAATGTATCTTCAACATTTTTGAGATAATTAATATTTTGATTTAATAATCATCAGTGCTGAGAATGGAGCTTCTCAAAACCACATTCAAAATCATTTTTTAAAAACTCAAGTTAGA
This sequence comes from Phyllotis vaccarum, assembly GCA_033318265.1. Taxonomy (NCBI): domain Eukaryota; kingdom Metazoa; phylum Chordata; class Mammalia; order Rodentia; family Cricetidae; genus Phyllotis; species Phyllotis vaccarum. Next base: position 118,577,185 of record JARWLC010000002.1, on the reverse strand, counting down.
AATTCAAATAGTAATTTTAACATTGGACATTTTAACAAAGTTATAATTCTTTGATGCATGCTGAGGAGGAACAATAGAAAAGTACATCTTTGCTTTCATAATTAAATTATTGTGTTTCTATAATATCACAAGATATGGTTCACTATACTTGATAATATAGCAATAGTTTGGTGTCTGAGCTTAAGTATTTGAGGCATTGTCCATTGAAATTGGCTGATGACAGCATGAACAGTGCAAAGTGACATGTTTAGAAACAAAGCTGTAAAGAAGTCAAAAAGTAGTAAGGAGAGCAGCCACAAACACTACAACCTCACTAAGATGTTTAATTCTGAATTTATTTTACTATCATTTACACTAAAAATACTGTTGACTGTAGTCAAATGTTCTAATGTCCATTATTCATTTATATCATGATTATGATCCCAATGTGAGCTTACTATCTACTTTACGAAGCTGGAACCAGGAGTACTTTATTAGCACTACCATTACCTCCTGTAAAATTGTAGCAAAGCACAGATGCATTTAAGAAGAACATGCAAGCAGTCTTAATCCTAAGCTGATGGTACTCCTTTGAGGATTCATGAGGAATATTTGGGACTTAGCTCCCACATGGCACACATAGTTGATTAAGGGTGAGCTTTGAAGGACATGGCAAAGCTAAACTATGTATTTTTGCTTTCTGAGTCACATCCTTAGAAATTTAGTGGCCACTGTGGCAGTGGAAGAGGGAGAAAAGGATATTTATAGACAAATATCAAGAAAGACAGACTGATATCTTACAAAATTGGTGAGATACATTCTCAAAACAAAGTGTTTGTTCAAATATCAGAACTATATGACAGTAGGCTACTAACTCAGTAAAAACACTTAAATAATTTAGGCTTTGGTGGCAAACACCATACATAAATAATAAACCACTTAGCCAATGGATGACTCCTCTCTGGTTTCTCAGATATAAAATCTATATTTATATAAGGGAACATGGATACTGCTTAAAAGATTAGCTCTATGGATCAAGGTTATACAGTAAGTAGTAATAAAATTCCATAAAATTGTAACTTGATTTATAAAACTGATTTTGTTATCCTATTAACAGAGAGTTGATAATCTGGAATCTATTTAGATTTGCTGCATTCTGAAATGGCAGATGACTTAGTACTTTATGTAAAACTCCAACAGGGTCTTTGTTATCAATATAATCACATATCTTCCATTGTTTTGTTTCTAAAGAAATGTAACATTCACAACTATCCTGATTATTATTTTCTTAGGAACTAGCTATGGTTTTATTATAAAATGTTAAACACAGTCTTTAGTGTTTTGTGCTTATTTATCATGGTAGCAGTCTTTGGGAGGTTTCTTGAAATTTTGTCTCTAGAACCCAGCTGTCATATGTAGGCCACAAGAGACCAGCCTTGAGGAAAATATGTTGGCCATGTGTTCTTACAGATTCCATATACCTCACTTTCTAATATATTAGGAGCCTTGGATAAAAGCTCAGTCATTACAGCTGTGTCCAGCCCAGGTACAAGGCTATCCATGCTATAATGACATCTGCCTTCAATTAGGTCATTCTCTTATATGTTCTGTAACAGAGATGAGAAAAGTAAGAAATGCACAATTGTTGTTTCCCCAAAGATGATAAAATGTGAATGTTATAACTAGTCTTTTCTGAATTAATATTAATGTAATATTAATATTTATATTTCTTTAGGAAACTTAATGAGGTTAAGAAAACATTAGAATTTTTTAAAAGTTAACGAATGGGCATAACAGAAAGAAGTGTTAAATATGTATTTATTTTAAAAAATAGAAAATGAAAAAAACAAAGATGACCATAAAATTATAGAATAAAGCATTTACTTCATTTTGGTAGAGGAAACATTAAAAAATACAGTAAAATGTTCATCTCTCAAAAAAGAGTTCCCATGAGGGCTCTCACCACACCCTGAGCTGTTTGAAAAGCAACTACTGGAAAAGTTCAAAATCTATTAAATGCCATTTTCTGCTTTAAAGACTCTCTGGGTCTTATATTTTCCATTACCTTTTAATTTAAATTTGATTTGAAATACCTAAGTCATTCATTTGCCATGGATTTTAAAAATATGTTTTATTCCATTAATTTTAATCACTTTCTTGCAACAAACATCACATAGCTAGATTAGCAGCTATTCAGACACTTACCTGGTCCCAAAATCTATGCATTTCAGCAAATTTCTATAGAGTTGGAATTGCTGTTATGTAGCAATGTCGCTTTTCTTAGAGTTTTACACATGTATTATCAACTACTTTTTAATGGACTTATCCACCATGTGCAGACAAATTATATGATGGAATTCAAACTAGAAAAAATTAGCATTATCTTCTTCTTCATGACTTGTTTTGCTTACCTTTTCATTTCTTCGTCATCACAAAATATCATTCTTTTTTTGGCCTCCTTTAAAAATGTTATTCTCACACTTACCAATATGTATGTATGTATGTATGTATGTATGTATACCAATATGTATATATATATATATATATATATATATATATATACACACACACACACACACACACACACACACACACACACTCACATGTGATTTTTACCTTCTGAATTTGAGTGACTTTGCATAATATTATACATTCCAAGTCTGTATATTTTCCTACTAATTTTATAAATGTTTTGTTTTATAAATAATAATTCTACTTCATGTATGCACCATATTTTCTTTACCATTCATTTCTTGATAGATTTCTCTTCTACCTAACATATAATATAAATTATTAATGTCTAAGGTAATGAGGAAAACAACTATTTGTGTACTTATTTGTGAGTAGATCAACTCTTTATTTCAGTTTGTATATTATTAATTTCTTTTATTAGTCATATAAAAATCAAACTAAAGACTGTGACCTCACACAGTTAAACTCTAAGAAATTAAATTTTCTAGATGTGTAAAACCAAAATTTGAGTAACTGACAAATAACGCACATTATTTCACTAAATGGCAAGTTACCTTAAATAATAAAACAAATTAACAAGCTCAAAAGGTGTCAATAAAAAAATTGGTAAAATGATAGAGACTTTTCCTGTTACACTTTTAAAGAAATGTAATCTTCGAGGACTTTCAAATGAGGAAAGGTTCAAAGTTTGTCAGTTTTAAAGACTAGAAAACATAGTAAACACATGGGTACCATCTCAAATAGTTCTGGAAATTGTCTTATTATTCAAGATATTTACCAATTTCTGAAAATAGTTTGGTTTTTTCAACTGGCAAAAATCAATGATGCAGTTTATGACTTTGCAGTATACAGAATCTATTTTGCCTCTTTACTACTCATTACCAAGTATAACACATTGACAGTGAAGTTAGAACAACTCTATTATAAAAGGTTCCAGAATGACACATACTCTATCCTCCAAAATCTACCTACCTGCACACACACACACACACACACACACACACACACACACACACACACACACACACACATGCACGCATTCACGCACACACACTCACACATACACACACACAAACACAAAAATATCTTTTTCTTAAAGCTCATAAAATAGTATTTAAAGTAATTGTAAGATAATTTTCTAGTAGTAGGGATATTTATATAGCAAGTCAGTACAGCTATAATGCATATTAGTGTAAGTAAAATCATTCCAGATTTTACTTAAAATGCATTTTTCTCATTATCTTTTACATCAGGCAAACAAACCAAATTATGGTCTTACTATCTCATTTCATGGAGAGAATAGGTCATACTTCCATTTCCCCAGTTCTATTTTTAAAAAAGAAAAAGAAAAAGAAAGAAAGAAATCCATCTGGAATTCAGAAGGATCATGCAGAGCAATAAGAACTGTTGGCCATCATTGTCACTGCTTAGGTGGGATTACAAAAGCACTCACTGTGCCATTAAAATTTTAAAATGGCTAAGACATTCTGATGTCCTACTGAACTGTCAATATGAAAGAATATACAAATAATATATTATTTTTCTAAGAATTTGTTGCTGATTTGGTTAATATGAAAAAGGTTCATGATAGAGCTGTGTGAAACATTGAGCAAAGGTAGTATTCCTCAGCTGAAGACAGAGGAAAATGCTGATAAAATAACAACTTTGCATGTTTTACACTAGCTATATTATTTCATGCATTTGGAAAGCTGTCCTATAGATGCCCTTCAGTGGGTCACAATAAGTAACATCACCCCCTTAGGTGCACGTAAGAACAATAAGCTTAGAACAAACAAAACATTGCTAAGTCAATATGTAATGCTGGAAATTTTATCATAGTATATAGGACTGCATTTTAGCCTGGACAGAGATGCCTATGGAAATGACCACAAGGCAAATAACTGAAGAGTCTAGGACCTGATATAACCACAGACATGATTTGGTAACACAGAGGTCTTCAGCCATCATGACATTCTTTTAACATGTGAATGACTTTGGAAAATGAACACTTCTTTAGTCAAAACTCCAAGTGAGAGTCAGCCCATATAACACCCTAGCTTTTCATTGATGGACTTTGAACAAAATACTAAGCCAAACCTTTAATGACCAAGGAGACTATAAAATACTAAGTATATTATGAAAACTGTGTTTTTGACACTGTGTGTTTGACAATTATGCAGTGAGAGAAAACAAAGGAATAGCAAGTGATATCATTAGTGACTCTATAATTAAAGTCTTGAATATCTAAAGAATTATCCAGGGAATACAGACCACAAGAAATTTCCAGTATTCGAACATACATTATTTTTGTGTGATATAATTATCTTACAATGTGGTTTCACAGAAATACGAACACACATATCCATATATTTTTTTATTGGAGTACAAAACTAACTGCAGCAACAAAAATAGAACTGACAATTTACAACTGGACTTACAACTGCCTTTTGTTCATGTAGGAATTTTATACACAATCTGTGAATAAATGAGGAAAAACTTATCCAGCTTACTAAACAGGACTATGTAATAACATCATTGTACTAGTAGTCTTTATGTTACATGCAAACATTTTAAAGTTATATTAAATATTATGCATATGTATAAAATGAAGATTTGACTACTCATTGAGCAAGAATAAGATCACATTTAACAGATTCAGAAAGTTCATGATATAATATAATCATTTATATCCATGGTCAAATTTAAAAGATATGTATGCCTCAGTTACACTTTTCTTTCTTTTACAAAATTCACTGAATGAAAGTCTATTTTAGTTGATCAATAAAATATATCTTCTTATGGAATTGTATTCAAATATGAAGAAATAGTGATAGTAATCAAGAGAAAATATTATGAAGTGCTACCTGTTTACATAGCAAATATTTAAAAAATCATTATGAATAAAATCAAAAAAAACAATTGTTTGATGAAAGCATTAGCTTTCACCAAGGCCACACCTTCCCTTTGAACCTAAACAAGTCAAAATGGAATGAAGATTTTCAAATGAGATCTGGTGTTTTTATTATTATAAAACATATAAGGTTTTGTTGAGTGATTTAGGTGATATGAATAAATGTTTTGTAATAAAACTTCTTTAATAAGTATTGACAATGTGAAATAATAGCAAAAATAAATTTACTTTTAAAAAGCCAACAAAGAAAAACTGAGGAATAGGTTAGTTAGTCAGATAATTTTTACTTTATCTACAGTAAGTAAAATAATACACATCTATTGTAAGAATAAAATTAAATTATAGTTATTAAAAATAATTCTTATAAAGAATGTAGAATTCCACATCTTTAGATCTTGTAGACTACAAGTTATCTAAACTCAAAAGGAAACCAGAGCTATCAATGTTTTTGATGCAAATAATAGTTACTGAAGAATTTTCACTTTAGATTTTATCATGAAAGGATTTCAATAAAAAGAAAAGCACCTTTAACAGCCTTCTTTAATTTGATTCTAAGACCATAGATGAGCCCAGGTTATCTCTTCTTTCATTCAGTATTATCGGTTACATATATGGCAACCCTCAAGGCAACAAATCACTGTAACGTTATCAAAAGAGAAAGAAGAAAGGAAGAAAGAAATCACATTTACACTATTTTGAAGGTCTCTTTCAACAAGAAGATTCATAATGAATTAAAAAATACGCACAAAACAAACTACAGTAAAAATGACAACACTAACCACGAAGTCATTTCTAGAGTGAATTCTGATTGAACTCATCCAGACAACTATCTAATAAAGGAAAGAGGCATTCTCATACTTAATAACAAGCATAGCATGAAGACAGTGTTGATTATGATGAGAGAAGATAATGTTTTATAACATCGCTCCACTGTTGCAAAATAAACAAAGCATGATGATAACCCCTTTTAGAGACAGGTTTTTTTCCTTAGAAGCAAACCAAATGCATGCAGTATTGGTAGTATTGTTAATTTTGTCAACATACAACTTGGCAAAGCTTAAATGAAGTAGATAAACAAATTCAAAAAATCCTATAAAGCAAGTGCCTCCTGCAGCTCTCAGAGTTTTCTGAAGTAGCAGTGGTGACATCGCATAATTCACTGAATCTCTGGAGTATCATTTAATAGCATTTCACAGCCATGGTGCATCACATTACATTATGCTCACAGTGCCACCGCATAAGCCACAGTACCATAGAGTGATAATATTGTATAATGAGACATACAAACTCAATGTAATGTGACATACAAGGAAATAAATGCATCGTATCACTAAAAGTATCCCCTCTTTGGAAAGGGGAAACTATGCGCATTTCAAATGAATATACAGATCATTCATTTTCCACATAATTCTACTGTATTTAATTTCTGTGCATCTGTACTCTTCCATGGAGAATTCTCATGTTGAATTTGCAAGCTGTGTGACTGCACAACTATGCTTCTTCTCCAGAAGAAGCCATGTAGTAAAATACAAATATGCAAATAAGCATAAAATATTTGAATTTAAATCAGGGCAAGTATTTCTTTTTTAGAAGAAATATCTTCTTTGCAAACATTTTGCAAATAAAAAGAGATTCCTTAAATTAATTGGCAATATCATATTTTCTCTACTTTGATAATGAAAGCACTTTGAAAATAAAGAAATACAAAGAAATGGCAGTTGTAAAGGGACTAAAAGGCAAAATTAAAAGAAAAAAACAGGCAATATAGTATATATAGTATATAAAGTACATGGAGTGTTGAGTGAACTTATACACTAAAGCAAGACATCCCTTCAGAGGAAAAACAACCCCAGCTAAGAAAACTCAGCAACATATCAGTTGAACCAAGAACAAGAAGATATGGAGTATCTACAAATAAGAAATACTGAAGGCAGCTGATAGTCTAACCCCATAGGGTGATTATTGAAAAGTAATCAGAAGTTCAAGGTGATATAAAACATATCTACTACCATTGAATTACTTGAACATATTATTATGGTACTTTTAGACTGCCAATAATAATATTTTTTTGTTACCTTCATAGTATCTTTCTTAAGACACAGTCAAGGAAATGTAGGGAAGTAGATGTTAAAAGGAATTAAAGTATAATTGGAGGAATCTTCAAAAGCCTCTAATTTACAGTCCATAACTCTATCTTGTATACTGATGTTAAGAATGTCTTGAGATGCAATACCTTTGACTCTACATTGAGTTTCAGGAAAGCCCCCTCCTGAGCAGTGATTAAGACTTGCAAATCTGTAGAGTTCACACAAAGAAGTTTGATTTATATTGTCCCTCTTCAACAACTGTATAGTTTATTATGACTCTCTTGATATGAAACTTGAAAGATAAAATAGGAAAAAATTCAGAGTTTACTTAAAAGCTATTTTAGACAGGAAAACATGGAAATTAGGTTTTTTTTTCTACTGCTTCACCACTATTTTTTTAATCACTGTTTCCTTACTATGATAGAATAGTACAAAATTAGAACTGTTATGTAAATAAATTACTAGGTACTAGTGAACAGTTCTTAATTGCAAGCACAACGTTCTATAACAACTCTGAATTTCTCCATTTTGTATGATTAAACTTCTCATTTATTCATTTACTTTCTAATTTTTGAGACATGCTCTTTTTATATGTCACAAGTTGATTTCCAACTCACAGAAATCATCTGGCATCAGTCTCCAAGTGCTAGAATTATAAAAGTGTACCACTACAATTGACTCACCTTCTGCCCTTTGAATGACATCTCCCCATTTCTCCCTTTCTACCGAAGCTGAAAATCAATTCTACTTTCTGCTTAAGTAATTTTTACTATTTTGGATGCCTCATATACAATATTTATCTTTCTATGACAGGCTTATGTTTTATAGCAAGGTTCACTCATGCTGTTATATCTGACAGGATCTCTTTTTTATATAACTGAATAACACAATTGTTGTAGTGGGGTTTCTCGGGTCCCAGGCAGCCAGAGGTCCAAGACCCACAGACCTGCCACCCTAGACCCCTTAGCCGCCAGGCCGCCCGCCACTCAGACCCCCAAAAATGACTCAGATGCTTATATTAACTTCATGCTGTTTGGCCTATGGCTCAGGAACATTGCTAGCTAGCTCTTACATCTTACATCAACCCATTTCTATTAATCTGTCGGCCATGTGGCCCTTGGCTCACCTGTGTTCCTCTTCTTCGGTGGCTTCAGCTCAATCGGCCTCTGACTCCGCCCTGCTTCTCCTACCTATGCTCTGATTTTTTCTCTTACTTCTTCTATGGTGCCTGCCATGGCCCAAAACAGCTCCTTTATTTAAAGATTGAGATTCACAGCATGCATAAACGCATTCCCACATCACTTCCCCCTTTCTGTCTAATCAAAAAGGAAGGTTTCAATTTTAACATAGCAAATTTACATATAACAAAATAGCCATCAAGCAAGAATTACAGTTACAATATCTAGTCTATTTGTATTTAGCAAAATTAAAGAAAATACTCTATCATCTATTTTATCTTTATGAATCTAGAGTTTCATATCTAATATACCTTTCAAATGACTAAGAAAAACTATACCTATAACTATGTAATCTTCAACTACATCAAAGACCACAGAAGGATATATTTACCCAAGTAAACCAGAAGTGCAAGCAACTTCTAAAATCTAGAAAGGACAGAGATGACACCTATCTGCCTGGACAGTCACCCGAAGTTCCTTTACAAAGTTGGGGCATCCATCTTCAGCCTATAGGCCCAAAGTCTCTTTCCATTTTAGTGAAGCAGGAAATCTTCTCTGCCCATTCTGGCACAGTTCATCAGTTGCTTCTCCTTGAGTCCTGAAGAATGTCTGATAGTTTTCTCTGTAAAGCAGTTCAGAGGTCATCTTCTTATACAAGCTGCATGTCCAGTTTAAACAGCATACTGTCAAGCAGTCAATATAAGAACAGGTTCTTCTCCAGTGGCTAACCATTACCACAAATAGAGTAGACTCTACATGGAGTTTCTTCGATGCTCATTTTTCTATTGAAGAATATTGGTGCTGTCAGGAACAAATCTGTCTCACTGTCCAGAAAAGTCTAATCTCTTAAAAAATTTATATGCCATATTCTGTAGGTCTTAGAAGTATTTGAAGATTACCTACCTAATTGAAAGATATCTTTGTATACCTAAAAATCCTAACTAACCTAACTATAAGTTTGATTATCAAAGGTGACTATTAACCTTTATTTCTTAATTATACACTATAATTTTAAAACAGTTCCATGAACATCATACCTTAAACAAGAATAGAAAAACACATACAGCAGAACAAAATTGACCGTAAATTTGTATCAATAAACCAAAATCTATACCAATGTAAAACATTTTGAGATTAACAGTTGATTTCCTGATCTAAGTAAATTCAATAATCTAATTTTTAAAAAATCATTTATATACCATATCCCCTTTTTCTTCTTAGAAAGAGATTAACTATGACCATTAACCAGTTATAATGAAAACAAACATTAGAAACAATATTTGGGGGATTTGGGCGTAGTTATCTATTACTACGTCCTGCTGATTAAGGGGCATTGAAAATCTCACGGATTGTTGAGACTGGATCATAGTCTGCAGCCATGAAGCTGATATGGCCATCTCTTCCCATTAGAGGTTTTCTTCAGGGGGTCTTGGTTGATAATACCATATTTGCCTGGAAGCAATCCACAGGTTCTCATCTTCTGTGGAAACAAAAGCAGAACTCTTCTGAAGCAATAAATCCTGAGACACAAATTTCGAAATCAAAATACCTTTAAAATATATATTCTTGTTTAACTTAGTAGCCTTTGCATTTGCAATCCATTGTCTTTCTGCAGTTAGCTCATTAACAGTTAAAAAATTAAAAGAAAACACAATAACAACCAAAATCCAGATTTTGTGTCTATTTTCCATCTTTATGTAGCTTATTATATTTTTATTACTCTATTTCTCTTTTTAAAGACTTTTTCTAACCTCTTTCTTTTCTCTCTGAAGCCTATGTATCTTTTACAAACATTGTAACCCGTTTACAGGTTTTTCTTTTTATCTGAATCTGTTTTATTGTGAATCCTTAGTCATCTTCTAACCATAAGAGCTTTCAAAATACACTCTCTAAAAAGAAGCATAGTTTTTGCAAATTAGGCTGAATCACTAAGTTCTCTTAAAGGGACCAAGCCTCTATTCGTGGCCAGTAAACAGAGCACACTCGAGAAAATGCTGTTACTAAGAAAATTTGTTTCCTTTTTGTTCAAAATAAACAGAAATCTAAAATCAATCACATGCTACTGAGTCTTCTGTGAGATTTCAGTAAACCGCCTGATTGCAGCTTACACTGCCTGCTTCCAGCCTGTCCGCCAGCGCCATTTTGAATGTGACCGGCCGCCAACCTTTCTTTGTACAAAGACCTGCTTCGTATACACAATTTGGAAGCTGCCATTGCTCAGTTTCTGCTAAAACCCATTTTAAACTTTCTCAGGAATTAAGTGGATAATCGACTCACGTTGGATGTGCTATCTGTTATAGTGAGTTTTCTTGGTATCAGCGGCCAGACCCCTCAGCTGCCCAGCCTCCCAGGTCCCCAAAAATGACTCAGACGCTTATATTAACTTTTTGCTGTTTGGCCTATGACTCAGGCACATTGCTAGCTAGCTCTTACATCTTACATCAACCCATTTATATTAATCTGTCATGTGGCCCGTGGCTCACCTGTGCTCCTTCATGTTTCTTCTTGGGCGGCTTCAATTCGATATGCCTCTGACTCTGCCCTGCTTTTCCTACCTAAACTCTGATTTCTCCTCCTACTTCTTCTATGGTGCCTGCCATGGCCCAAAACAGCTCCTTTATTTAAAGATTGATATTCACAGCATACAGTAAGGCATTCCCACATCACACAATGTTTTATATATTTTAATAAAATTTTAGATGTTATGAAAAGAAGTCATTATTATAAAAATCATAATAATTTACAGTTATTTTGTGTGTTTTTCTATTTTTGTAATAGAAATGAGAATATTAAAGAATATTAAAGAGAATATAAGTATTATTACAGGCTTTTTGGCATTAACTAATATTTAACATACTTATCAAATTCTTCAATTTTCAACCTCAATTATGTACGTATTCAGTTTTTACCTACTGACCAATTCATATTACTCTGTATAGGAGTATATTTTTGAATATTTTGGCAGGCCCCTATTAATCCATTAAAATTAAATACCTTTGAGTTTCAAATATAAAATTCAAATATCAGATAATTTGCATAATTTTATAGATTTTGGAAATCATGAGTATACTAGTTATCTTTTATGCTCTGTAGCACTTTACTGGAAGACTAAATTCATGAAAATTGATCATCAAAAACGGCATTTTAAAACTAATCTGTTTTGTGCTCAAGTCCCAGGAAAACAACATCATAAATTACTATTTTCCCAAGATTTATAATATATACATTTCCAGATATTCACATGACATGTAAATGTTAATAAATAGCCACTCAGAACTCAAATCAATGCTAAATTCAGGGTAATATTCTTGAAGTCATTCCTCCCAAACTCTCTTCTACTCTATTTTCTCTACTTCAAGAGCAAGAACACTGCCTTGTTCTTTGTAAACCTCCCAGTGAACATCCAGAAACCTTCTTCAAGGAGACATATTTAGAAAGAGACAGTCACCAGTGGAGTTACAGAATTTGACTCTGTAAAACTGACAGTCTATTGATTTCCCTTCTTTATCACTAACACAGAACACACCAAACGAAGGAATTTTAAAGAACACCTTCCCTTACTCACATGTGCTTTAATCCTTCCATTCCTCAAGGGCCTAATGGAACTAGAAAATAATTTCTTTCCTGAAATCACTGGACTTTCGTCTCTAAATTGTGAGGTAATTTCCTTGGATGTACATCTAAGTCCTACTAGTCTAAGATTATTGACACTAATATTGGTCCAAGTCTTTATTTTCCTTGATAAAATATCAACATTTCATTAACCTTTAGTTGAAAAAAATAGAAAATTTTGGCAAGTTTTTTTTTTTAATTATTTCATTTTATTTTCATAAAAGATGTCTTCACCAATGTATCTCCCTGGTAGCCCTCCTCTCTCCCCTCCCAATCCCTTCCAGCCAGCCCTCAGCCTCACCCCTACCCATCCACCTATCCCCTCCTCCAAAACGTCAAGAAGTCCCAAGGTGGGCCAATCCATCTGGGCACATCCACTCCAGGCAGTTCCGGTTCATTCATCCCAAAGTCAATGCTGAGCTGGGTGTTCCTCTATAGGGAATGGGCTCCAAGGTGCCAGCCCCAAAACAGAACACAGTGTGACCCCTCCCCTCATGGCTCCAAACACTCATGCCAGTCGAAAGCAGCCAACTCCCCACAGGGCACAGCTCCCTCTCCTGATGGATCTCCAGCAGTAATTTCTGATTTAGCGAGCTCTCCAGAGCTCCAGCCAGCCATCACCGTGGGAAACTCCCTCATAACCCTTATCCCCCTGCTCAAACAGACTCTCCTCCCGTACCCAGTCACTGGATATCTATTTTAGGGATCATTATAATTTTAGAAAAAAATTACTAATATTGGCATTATTTCAGTCTGCCATTTTCCTTCATTCTTAATTGTTTTTCGAGATAATGACTCACTCTATACCCCAATAGTCTGAAACAGTCTATGAAGCCCAGGCTGCCTTCAAACACCTAGCAAGTTTCTAACACTTCTAGGTGCTAAGATTTTAAGTATAGGCCATCACATTAGTCTCCCTATATTCTTAAAATCAATACTTATATAGTGGATTTATTCTTTTACTTTACTTAATCTTTATTAAAGCAAATATTACTCTCCAGTTGTGCCTGTAAAGAATGTAATTTGAAAGTCACCATCAGTTGCCATGTAAAACCTGCAAAGTTTTAGACAGTGTTCCTCACATGCTTTAAAATATCATGTCAGAGTTCAATCAATACTTTAACTATGCTGACTGTACAAATGAAAATTTAACTTGTCTAAATATTTCAGACTTAATGGGTTAAAGACTTTGTATGTAATGGTCAATTAAAACAAGAAAACCATTTTTGTCCCTAAATTATTTTAATGGCCTCATTTTTGTCCTTATAAGGAGACAATGCTATTTCATAAGAACAAAACACTACTTAAAGCATTTTTTTTTTTTATGAAAGATGAAGTTATCTGCTTTCCACAAGGTTCTCAATCCTCATTACAAATCATAAGTAACCGTTTTACAAGCTCTGTGTGGACACAGCCATTCATTCATCACTCAATTCAGTGTATTTGACCTCATTGTACTGAAAACAAAATCATTATACACATTTATGTGACTTCTATTTTTATATTAAATTGCAGACCAAGCTGTTAAAAAAAAAGTTACACTATGTTCTGATATAAATGTGTAGATAGGTAACTTTCAGCAGACAAATGGATGCTATATACATTTAATTGTCTGAAATTTGCATGTAACTTTTATTCACCCAGAGTTAAAACTAATGAATGTATCTTTCAGTATTCCCATAGGTTGTGCAGCAAAAGAAGAAACACTCGCGGAAATTTCTCTGCCTTGCTTGCAGGATGAAGTGTTAATTTATACATCCTAAATAAAACTGTTAGAGAAAGGGAATTGAGATTGAGGCACAGAAAGATAATCTGAACACAAATCTTTGAAGCAGATGTCCAGGACTTTTATTGTTAAAAGGAAAACATTTTGATAAGCATTGAACTCAAAAGCAAAATCAAATGCTGCGTTATTTTTAACCATACTGAACTATTTAATAAGTCTTCCCTCCTGATGTTTGAAAATTTGTTTTTATATGATGACAGCAACATTTCATATATTAGCCCACAGTTGTAGCAGCTCCTAAATATTCATAATGCTAATTTTAAGTCACAGCATGATTTGTTAATTCTTATAATTCTGCCAAACCTTAATAAATTGGACTAAATTTGAACCAGATTTCCTAAACTTTGCAGAAACATATTAATTCAATATTATTACTGTCAAGCATAAAATATGTTTCAAGGCACACATCACATAGCACCACTTCACAGCTGAGCTGGCACTCCATTCCCTTAAACTGACTGACTTATCTAGACCTGTCAAGAGTGAAAAAGCTAATTGTTGTTGGTAAGCTGAGTAAAAAAATGCTAGCAAATTACTATAAATGACTATACTATAAAAGTGTATATTATTTAATAGGAATATTTCAAAGGAATTAAATATATTTTATAAGTTTCTTTCATTTGTGTGCATTAAAATATGTCAATATTTTTCTTAGAAAATCTAATTTCCTGGATCTAGAAATTTTCTGTGTCATCATCACATGTTTGCAGTAAATCCAAAGTTGGTTTTAACTTTGACTCTGTAAAAGGAGCTGATCATTATTTTAATTATATATCTAAGTAACTTCATTGCAAGCAAGGGCTGAAATCTTAATTCTAAGATGATTCTGAGTGCCAACTACTCAAAAGGAAATGGTATGAGTGATTTTCTAGTAAAATATCCCTTATGTATTTGTACTCTTTGTTGATACAACATAAGTGGCTGATTCTGTATGAAGTTCTTTAACCACATGGAGACTTCGCTTACTCAGCTGGATCTAAATTTAGTCAAATAATTACGATTAGATATTCTGTACTTTCTTCTGTAATACTTATTTTACTTTTTTTTCTTTTTTTTGTCTTATACGGTATGAA
Organism: Phyllotis vaccarum; assembly: GCA_033318265.1. Taxonomy (NCBI): domain Eukaryota; kingdom Metazoa; phylum Chordata; class Mammalia; order Rodentia; family Cricetidae; genus Phyllotis; species Phyllotis vaccarum. The sequence continues at coordinate 118,562,087 of JARWLC010000002.1, read as the reverse complement.
ACTGATTCCATCTTGGAATAAAAGACAATATGACAATCAAGTTCCATTAATGGTATTTCTCCTACTGGCTGCCATTTCATTTCTTTTCCTGTTAAGAAAAAAAAAAAAAAAAAAAAAACTTTCTTTAAAATTTCTGTTGGTATTTTTTCATATTCCTTTCTGATATGTGTATTTTCTACATAGTGACTGTTTTTAAAATGTGTTTTCTTCTTCAGGAAAAGGCTTTATTTTTAGACCAGCATCATCTAAAGAAAAATACTAAGCAGAACATTCAGAGTTCCCTTCTAGTCTCCAAATGTCTTCTAGCATTCTCTAGGTAACCTGCTATAGAACTGCACTCTGGGTTTTACAATTCTTAAACCAATATTTATAAGTCATTACTAATGAAAAGCTATAGCTAACATTAGATTTATTCTTGAAGATTTACAATATATGTTTTAACTTTATTTATGAAGAGAAACATCCATCTTTTTAACATCAGATGAAAAGATTCAATCTAATAAGACCCCTTTGTAGTTTATTATATGAACTGGTCTTGTTAATGTTTTCATACTTTCATCTTCAACACATGGATTTTGAACAAATTAAAGTATTCTAGGTCACTTATTATTCATTATTCTCATTAGAATAACTTATAAGTTTTCTCAGCAAATTTCAATGTGTAGTCAGTTTTTAGTGTGATCTTTTCTCAATACTTAAATCAGCTAACAGTTAGTTAAAAGAGATTAATTATTTTAGCTTTTAAAGATTATATGTTATGGTAATTAATCTTTTAAAATATATTTTTGTGAATACATATATACAATAAATATGGTCATAACCTCCTTTATGCCCTCCTCTAAATTGCCCTAGATTGAACCTATGCCTTCTTGAAAACAGAAAACTGTCCTCTTTTTAATTTCAAATAATTCAATAAGATTTTCTAGTGCTTTTAAAATGTATATTGGACCATATAGTAGAGAATAGGCTACTTATCAGTGGTCAAACCTCCATGGAGGAATGATTATCCATCCTTCAACAGCTATCAGTGGATCCTCAGTTAGGAATGGGGATTTGTGAACTCTTTCCCAGTCCTTACAGTCAATTCTGATTGTTACCTTGATCAAATTCCTAATTGGAATAGGCTTATTAATAAATTATTCTTTAGATTTGTTTAATTGTACTGGGGAAAACCATTCAAAATGTGAATGACGACAATTAGAGATGTGTATTTATTTACTGGAAGACAATTAGACATATTTATTTGCTGGAAGTCAAACTTGGGTCCTCTGCTAGATTAGTATACATTTTAAACTAATGACTCAACACTACAGCTTTATGAATATTTTACTTTCATTTAACCTCTTGATAAACTTTTCTTAAGTGAGAAGTTAACCCTTAACTTTGTTATATTTTTCTATTGAATTCTAATTATGTGCACTCTAATATGTTGGGGCTTAGTCAGAAGATTCTAAATAACAACTATTTGTTAATATCATATTTAATTTTATGAGAATTCTATTCTCCATAAAATAGAACAGATATATTCACCTTTGTCTAAAAATGTAGGAGACTACATGTAAAATAAAGGAGATTATGAATGGTAAAGAGAAAAATTTGCAAACATTTTAAGACTTTTAAAACCCAAGTAGTTATTCTACTATGACTTATGTGACTTTACTTTGTTCTTAATATCGTATGTGTAATCAAAGAATATAAACAAAAATTAAGAAAAAATTAAGAAATGCCACTGTTTTTACAAAGTAGATAATAAGACAGAAAGCAAATGCAAAAAAAAGCTGTGACTCAATATTACTACCCCTGTTTATACTGGTCTCACTTAAAGTTGAGATCTCTGACATTCCTCATCTGCTATAATGTGTCTAATTTCATCCATACCTAACAGTAGGAACTGCTAAAATTCACCGATAGAATCACTGGAGACTATGCCAGGAGCAGAATGAGAAATGTTTTCAAACCTACCCAAAGTAGCCTCAACAGAAGCATGCTGGAAAGTGACATCATCATACATTCAATGTCACAGAGATAATATTTCAGTGTAATATTTGGCCTAGGAGGATGGCTATGAGAAAATGGGTAATAAACAGACTAATAAGATAATACCAGAATATTCAGGACACTTATAAAATCATTTTTAGTGAAAAAAATACAGATAAATTATAAAAATCATTCATCATTTGTGATCATGTTTATGATACAACTTTTAGAATTTCAACAAGGATATTAAAAGGGCCACAATAAAAAAATAACAAAATGAGACTAATGAGTAAAGCATCACCATTCTGTAATTATGGTTTCAATCATTGTCATGGGAACTAAAATATTGATTCTAATGTTTGCTCATTTACAATGTGTATTTAAAAATTACTGTAACAAAATAAAGGTATAGTTAAATACCAAAACAAAACATTAGAAAAATATTTTTATTCAAACTTCATATAGCTTGTTAACAATTCTAAACAAGACTAGTATCTTTATAATATATACATGGTTCATTGTTTATACTTAAAGATAATATGAATGGCATGTTATTTAATTAAGATAAAAACATAAGATTTACATTGTATCTTATCAAATAACAGGCTTTTATAGAGATGTAGATTATTTGGTTTATTAAATGCATTGTATACAATTTTTAATATTGAAGGAACAAAGAATAATTTAATCTTTTAGTTAGATCATTAATTCGAAAAAACACTTATCTACATCAGTAAAGTCTAAGGAGACAACTCTATGTCTATAGATCTGTACATAGACTTCTATGGTATCTGTAAGGATCTTAGCATTAAACACATTCAGTATTTTGCCACATTTTAGTCTCTTATTAGATAAATTGTAAATAAGTCCAAATGTAGTTTAATTAGTGGATAAATGTGGTTTCAATGACAGGTTATGTATCCCTAATTAATATAATTTATTCAAGGCACTTTTCTAATTTATGATACATAGAAAATTATTCTTCAAAGTACCAAAAGGTTGTTATTATTATCAATCCTAATAATAGTTATTCTTGATATGTGAGCTACCTTTTTCATCACTGATACTGTCTCCCTCCCCCCCCCCCCAAAAAAAAGCTACTTACTTGATGGAGGAAGATTTTATTTGGACTAGTGTATTCTTGATTTTAATATTTTATGGTCACAAATACATGGCACACAGCACTTGGTGGTACAACTGCAGCAGAATCACATATATCATTTATGCTATGAAACAGATAGCTTATGATTGAAATAAGAGAAGCCTGCAATGGCTTATCTCTAGAGCCTTATATATGACATCTAGGCATTCTGTCTCCTAGCTTCTGTAACATTCTGAAACAATATCAATATCTTCGGAGCAAGTATTCAACACAAGAAACTATGGGAGATATAACACAAACAAAATGTACTCTTGAGAACATTAAATTTCCTAGAAGCATGTGTGTAGTATGAGGTTTCTGCCCCAGACTTTCGGGCCTAACCTCAAGGTCTAGGCCCATAGACTTGCAGGCCCGCAGACCTGCAGACATGCAGTCCCATAGTCCCACAAAAATACACAGATGCTTTCAATAGTTTTAGGCTGATTGACCTAAGGCCCAGGCATATCACTTGCTAGCTCTCTACCCTTCATCTAACCCATGACTCTTCCTGTTCAGCCATATGGCTCAGTACCTTTCTTTAGAGCAGCATAGCTGTCCTCTGCTTCTTCTGGCTGTAAACTCATTTACAAAATACATAGGTTGAATTAGTCCAACAGCATTTATAGTCAACTGTCTTTTATCAGTTTTTTCTAGGTCATTTTCAGTCAAGAAGTTTAAAGATAAGACAATAATATACAGTATCCAGACACTCTTTGCATTTTCCATCTTTACATGGCTTATTTTTATTTATTTGTTTGTTTTGCTCTATTTCCTTTTTAAAGGCTTTCTCTACCTTTTTTCCTTTTCTTTCTCTAAGCCTATGTATATATATTTTCAACACACTCTAAACCACTTAGACTTTTTAAAAAACTGTCTTTACTGTATATTAATTTCTTAACTTTTTCTGACTCTGACCACACCTTTGCTTGGCTAGGGTGATTGACTCCACCCAGATTCTTCTATTTCTTTCTGTTTCTGACCACACCTTTAATCTGCCAAGGATTCTTCTATTTCTTTCAATTTCTGAGCACACCTTTAATCTGCCAGGATTCTTCTATTTTTTTTCAATTTCTGAACACACTTTTAATCTGCTAAGATTCAAGGTTGGTAGGATGGGTGGATGGCTCCACCCAGATCGTAGTCTAAAATCACAGAATTTATCTTTTTAACCCATGTACTCTGGGAATTTCAGAGTCCATATAGTCACCAAGTAAAGCTTTGACATCCATTCAAGTATTAGGCAGCAGGGCCTCTTAAAAAATTCACAAATGTTTTGCCTCTAAGGCTGAATCAGGAAGCTTCTCTTAAAAAAGCCAATCCTCAGTTTGCCTCAGGCAAACAGACCTGATCCAAGAAAACATCTACACTAAGAAGCCATCTTTGACTCTATTCTCTTTTCATCCTTATCAACAGAAACCTTAAACACTTTGCTTATATTGAGGGTCAGGTGAGACTTCAGGAACAAGCCATTTTACACCTTAAGCTGTACACCAAAAGCTTTCCATTTTAGCTCAAGCCCACATGCTTCACCAGGGTGTCCCTGTACCACGGCTCACATGGGAGACACAATTTAGAGGCTTCTTTGGGCTCTAGCCCATTTTTAAGCTTTCTATGAATTTGTGTGGGTATATTTGACCCATGTTGGGCTGCTATTTGTAGTACGCGAGGTTTCTGCCCCGGACTTTCGTGCCTAACCTCAATTTCTAGGCCCATAGACCTGCAGACCCACAGTCCCACAGTCCCACAAAAACACACAGATGCTTTCAATAGTTTTTGGCTGATTGACCTAAGGCCCAGGCAAGTCCTTGCTAGCTCTCTACCCTTCATCTAACCCATGACTCTTTCTGTTCAGCCATGCGGCTCAGAACCTTTCTTTAGAGCAGCATAGTTGTCCTCTGCTTCTTCTGGCTTCTCCTTGGTGTTCTGCTCTGTTCTTCTAGTTCCCAGAGTTCTCCTAGCCTGGTAGCCCCGCCCATACATCCTGCCTGCCTTTGGCCAATCAGCGCTTTTTATTAAACCAGTGGGTGGGACAATTATTTACAATGAAGCAACACAATACCCTACACATGTGCATCATGGATCACTGTGGTTCTTAATCTGCTAAAGTATGATATCCAAAGGTTTGCAAAAATATAGAATACATTCTAAATCCTGGCAATGGCTGAACTCACATTTGAATGTCCAGAAGATAATACACAGTTTCAATGTTGACCGGATTATCATCACCTATGAGGTACTAAGGATGCTAGAGAGCAAACAGCATGGTGACCACTGTATTGTCAAAGAAGGAATGTGGAGACAGGTGAGTCAGAAAAACCAATTGTAAGGCTGTAAAGTAATTCAAGTACAGGATAATAAAAGCCTGACCTATAGAGAGAAAATGAAGAAAAATAATGACCCATACAAGAAGCAGAAATACATCTTTGAATACACGTGAACTGATTCACCCAAATGAATCTCACAGCACAGTAATAGAAAACACAATGGGAAAACATCTCCTGAAATTGACATTTTACCATTATAAAACTTTGGCCTTGAAGCACTTCAGAATTGTGTTCAGCACCCTGATGGGTCTTAGATTTGTTTTTTATTTTATCTTTGTGTAAAACCAGCTGCTTCCTGTCAAGAACAAAGGCAATGCCTTACTGAGTAGATAGCAAACAATAACTTTATTGTCTTGTTATACAATATGTAAGACTTACATCTTCCCATGTGACTCAGTTAATGTGATGGTCACTAATAGAAGCCCTTCATTTGAGGCTGTGTTAAAGTTAGTGTGATAGTCACTAGTAGAAGCCCTTCATTTGTGGCTATGTTAAAGAGAGATTTCTCTGCTGCTGAAAGTCTGTGTTTTGCTGTCATGTTCTTAAGGGATGCCACTCACATGTGCTGCCTGCAATTTCTTATTATGTGCTCCACATAATTGGATGGTGCACTGATTTTTTTCACAATAAATATCACTCAGAATGACCTTGAAAACACCCTGTCTCCTTCAGATGATATTTTTCTAACTTTAATCATTTATCAAAATAGTCGACGTAAAAAGTTTGTATTGATTTGAAAAGTAGCAAATATGTTAAATATGATGAATATATATTAAATATATTATTTAACTGAATATATTAAATAAGATGTTCAGATAAAATCATTATTATATATAGCTAATTATTAAATGATGCATTACTGGAATAAAGATAAATATAAGTTAATGTATATGTATCCAACTGAATATGTAAGTACATACTCAATTATACTAACATTCATTTAATGTTACTCTGGATAAACATTATTTTAAATGCTCTGCACATGTGACATTTTCCAAATTATTAAGGAAGATGTTATTAATCCCATTTGATAATGAATAAAATGAAGTATATATAATAAAATAAAACTACTTTAAATGAGAAAAAGAAAAGCAGTTGCTATGATTAGATAGCCCCATCCAAAATTTATTTTGAAATTTAATTGCCATTGTAACTGTGTTGGCACATATGATCATTCAAAGGAGATCAGGTAATCAGGTGACAGTCTTCATGAACATATCAATGCAGATATTTCTTAAATGGCTTACTCTGAAAATGCTCTCCTGGTGGAAGGAATGGTATGATTGTTTCAATGAGATTTACCCCCATAGGCTCATACATTTTAGCATGTGATCCCCAGTTGGTTAAACTACTTTAAAGGGATTAGGAAGTATGGCCTTCTTTGTTGTAAGTGTGTCAAGAAAGGTGGATTGTAGTAAGAGGTTTCTGGCCTGGACTTTCCAGCCTAGCCTCAAGGTTTAGGCCCACAGACCCACAGACCCACAGAGACAGACAAATACTTTCATTAATTTGAAGCTGATTGGCATAAGGCTCAGGCATATCACTTGCTAGCTCTTTAACCTGAAACTAACCCATGTTTCTTATCATGTCCAGCCAATCAGCGCTTTTTAAGAAACCAGTGGATGGGACAATTATTTAAGTGCCTTTTTTTAATATATGTATCTATTTTGCTCTATTTCTTTTTTAAGGGCTTTTTCTACCCTTTGTTTTCTTTCTCTAAGCCTATATATGTATATATATTTTCGATACACTCTAAATCACTTAGACTTTTTTAAAAAAAAAACTGTCTTTACTGTATATTTATTTCTTAACTTTTTCTGTCTCTGACCACACCTTTGCTTGGCTATGGTGATTGACTCCACCCAGATTCTTCTGTTTCTTTCTGTTTCTGAACATACCTTTAATCTGCCAGGTTTCAAGGTTGGTAGGATGGGTGGATGACTCCACCAGGCTCCTAGTTTAACTTCATAGAATTTGTCTTTTTAACTCAGGTACTCTGGGGAATTTTAGGGTCCATATAATTACCAAGTCAAGCTTTGCCATCTGCTACTCATTAACTCTACTTAAGTATTAGACAGCAGGGCCTCTTTAAAAAATCAAAGTGTTTTGCCTCTAAGGCTGAATCAGGAAGCTTCTCTTCAAAAAGCCAAGCCTCAGTTTGCCTCAGGCAAACAGAGCTAATCCAAAAAAACACCACCCCTAGAAAGCCATCTTTGATTCTTTTCTCTTTTTGTCCTTATTAACAGAAACCTTAAATACATCATTTATAACTTTTTGCTTAAATTGAGGATTCTGTGAGACTTCAGGAGCAAGCCATTTTATACCTTAAGCTGCACTCCAAAAGCCTGCCATTTTAGCTCAAGCCCACATGCATCACCAGGCATTTCTGTACCACAGCTCACATGAGAGACACGACTGAGAAGCTATTTTGGGCTCTAGACCATTTTTTAAGCTTTCTATGGTTTTATGTAGGCATAGTTGACCCACGTTGGGCTGCCATTTGTAGTATGAGGTTTCTGGCCTGAATTTCCAGCCTAGCCTCAAGGTTTAGGCCCACAGACCAATAGACCCACAGAGACACACAAATACTTTCATTAATTTGAAGCTGATTGGCATAAGGCTCAGGCATATCACTTGCTAGCTCTTTACCCTGAAACTAACCCATGTTTCTTATCTTGTTCAGCCATGTGACTGGGTACCTTTTCTTAGAGCAGCATAGTTGTCCTCTGCTTCTTCTGGCTTCTCTCTGGCATTCTGCTCTATGCTTCCTGTTCTCAAGAGTTTTCTTAGTCTGTTATCCCCACCCACACTTCCTGCCTGCCTTTGGCCAAACAGCTCTTTTTATTAAACCAGTGGGTGGGACAATTATTTACAATGTAACAACATAATCTCCCACAGTGGATTTTCAATTTTCAAGAGTCCTTATCATTCCCAGTTATCCCTTACCCTTCTGCCTCTGGACTGTAGTCTCAATATTGCTCTTAACTACTGTTTCAAAGCCCTACTCGCCTGCTGGCTTCCATGTTCTACACTGTGCTGGTCATGGGTCCCATCTGGAATCATGCAACTTCAGTCAGATGGCTGCTTTCATAAGTTGTTTTGTCATGTTGCCTCTTAGAGTAATAGAAAAGTAACTAAGATAATTGATTAATTTATTTCTTCTCCTTGAGTCTCTCATATTGGTGTTTTGTCATTTACTATAGCATTGTGCAACAATAACCATGCCTTTGATTTCTGAGCCTTAAGAATCAGGATTCAAACAAAATTCTGTTATTTATAAACAGTTACCAATCCTCAGATAGTCAATTAGATCAACACCAATGAAACTAGGACATTCGGAATGTAGTGAATTTGATATGAGATCCTTATTTATAATCACAATGCAGGGTGATGTGTACTTCAACATTTCTATATCTGTTTGAAAATGTGTATGCAGGCAAAAGAAGATATACATGCATTGCCCTGGATTAAATTCACTGATCTCTCTGTCTCTCTCTCTCTCTCTCTCTCTCTCTCTCTCTCTCTCTCTCTCTCTCTCTCTCTCTCACACACACACACACACACACACACATACACACACACACACATACACACACACACTTATATGCCTCAATGCAGAAATTTTTTAACAGCTTTTTCATTAATAATTGTTTTAAAATAGCAAATGTGTACCTATATATTTAGTTTGTTTTATTCTTCTCTTAATTTATACAAGATTTTAAATTTAATTAAATGGAAAAGCCTACAATTCTACTTCCATCAACAAAAATTCACTAATATTAACAATTGAATTAAATTTGCAGAAATCTCCTGATAATTAAATTATTTTTAAAACAGGTTTTAAAACTTTAGATCTCTATAGAAACATTATAAATATAATTACAAAGCTAAATTAAGTAAGAGAAGTCTGAAAGTATAATTTTCAGATCATTGAAAATAAGGAGGAAAATCTCTACTTTACTCTCAATATCAGCCCTAGGTATGACTATACATTAATGAGAGTGATTTAATGAGCAATTTAAAAAATCAGTACTATTTTGAGTAACACATGTCAAAATTTGGCATGCAACAGGCATGATTTTGCCTTAAGATATATTTAGTTTTGCCAACATATTGTTTGCTACTTTGAATTATAGATACTTTAGAATAATTGCCAAATTTTAAAAATCAAGTGATTTACTAAATTTGGGTTCACCAGTTCTTCTCAATAGAGTGAGCATTCTACATGTTGGAAAATATTTTTTTGTAACAGTTCTGATAGATATGTGGTTAATGTTAAGGCATTCATGTTTCTGATTTCCTTCTACTGCTCTTTTGGATGTTTTTTCTAAATATGTAGTGATTTTATTTATTTTATGTTAATATTGTAATATTTCTTACTGTTAGAGATTTTATATGCTTTTTGAAGTATGCTTGTGAATGTCATCTTATACAAGTATATCTCATATTTCCTTGTTATACATGTAATAAACTGAATGTAAAGATGTTACTCACAAGGAACTCCAATATGTATAGCCAGAGAGAAATACACCCCTTTTACTATTGACTCAATTGGAGCATAAATCTGAATGTTGCCATGAAAAGAGAAATTTACAAAATGTAAGTACAGCCCCAAGGTAGTTGATTTCAAAATAATGAGATTATCATAGCAATCATGACTTCATCAGTGTATCTGTCTTGTCATATCTAGAAGACAGTATTTTGCTCCATAAATACCTGACTGATCTCTGATATGGAAAGAAAATCAGGATCACACACTCTCAGATGAGGAGTTACAGGCAAATCCTATACTGTAGGGCCTAACAGTAACCTTTTTTTTTTTTTAAACAGTGAACTTTCTAAAATGTCAATCATGTTCCAATGACTGGCCCCAGACCTAGAAATATGAGAACAAAACAAATTGGATTAAATGGGTTATTAACTTAAGGAAAAAGAAGACAGAATTTAGTGTGGGGAAAGTGGAGTACGATCTGGTGAATTAGGGGAATATCTGGTTGTGACTATGATCAAACTACATTGTATGAAATTTTTAAAGAATTAGTAGAATATTGACTAAAACACAGATAATCTAAGTAGGTCTAGTAGAATATTGTGAATTCTTTGTGGTAGATAAGTCATTTATTCAGCAGGTAAAAAAAAATTTTAAGTGATACAGGACACAACAAAGTAGCCATTGAGAACAGCCCCCCTATATGCCACCCATTCAAGAACTATGAAAATACATAGAGAGTGATTCTCTGGAAAAAACATTGAAGGAAAATGGAACTACACATATACTCTACAACTACTAGAAAATATGCTAAGTTCAAAAAAAGCTAGGTGGAAAAGAACATCGGCTCAGATGAAAATAGAAGTGTGTCTGTATATTGGGTCCTTGAGCAATTAGCTTAGTTGAGTACTGTCCAGTTTATATGCAGAAATGTTGAAATGACATTTTTCTTGTTTTAAACCTTTCTTCTTCTGATAATTTTAAAGTATTCATAGAAATAAATACAATACTCTACTGGCCAACATTTTTTTCAGTAATTGTGGTGTTGAATCTTAATATCAATGTTAATATCTTAATTTTCAAGGAGTGATAGTTCTACCCACCTTGATACTGCACTGACCTCTTTCTGTATCTCTAGTTTTTTGTTTGTTTGCTTGTTTTCTCCTCACCCCCCCATATAAATACATGACTGAAACAGTTTCCTTTTTAAGCTTTGAGAAGCACTTTCCAGACACTTTACTAATACCCATTGATTCATTAAAACAGTAAGATTAGTTCCCATCAATTCAGCACTTGAGTTGGACTTATCTGCAGGTTCTGTGTTCCCCATTCTTTCAAACTTCTAAAGCCTAATCTAATTATATGTAAGCAGCTAATACTTTTTTATTAATTATTTTATTACATAATGGGATAATTAGAGTAACAATGCCTATTGGTAAATAATCTTCATTCTGAGGCATTTGGATTAACTTCCCTTGATCTTTGGTTTCCTCAAGAATACTCAAATTATATTTATAGTTTTACAGTTGGTCATTACTGTTCATATATGCAGTGTATAAATAATAAATCAGTCAAAACTCAGGATAATGACCCAGTAGACTCATACAATGTGAGACATATTTACATATAGCTGTATTTATAATCTCAAAGTAAGTCTGAGTTCAGCCTCAACGAAGGGCTAACAATGGATGTCATGCTTCATGTCAAAAGTCAGAGCCAATTACAATAGTAAATTTGATTGAAAACTTCAGTGCTTTTTAAATGGAAAAAAAATTACTGAAAACAGAACTGTAAAAGAGTTGGATGACACATGGCCCAGTTCAATAAATTCAGTATATTTATTTTGTGATTAACAAGTAAAACCAAAAGAAAACATGTATAATTGTGTTAACTCTGTTATTTGAATTTTAATGCCTTTTGTCATTGTGTTTGTATCTAATTTAAAACTCCCTTATAATTTACAATTACTTGTTTGTTTACTATGAGAACCTATATAATTTTATCTTTATATATTGTGATAAAATAACTCAAATAACTTAAGCAAATGTAGAGATAGTGATGTAGTTATACTCATAATTTTTCAAAAGAATTTATACATTAATTTAAGATGTGAAAAAGACAAAATAGAATTAAGAACAAGAGTTTTACCTGGCTTTGGTTTCTCACATAATGTCACATGTGGTGTAGACTAGTCTTGATGTAATTTTGATCTTTTTTCTTTTATCTTTAGATGTCTAGAGTTATACACAAGCAGCATCATACAGAATGAAATGCATAAGATTTTAAAATATTAAAACTTTGTTTTATATATCACTTTTTTTACTTCAACTTGCTAAATTTGCAACATAATTTCTGCATTTTTCTCATCAGAGTAAAGATGGAATGAATTGTTCTCTGTCATAATTACTGTTTTTAATTCTTATTTAGTCTATATTGAAAGACCCCCGGGGGTTAGGGACCCCCGAAATGGACCTTTCCTCGGAAGGAGACCCCATGACCCAAGGAGGACCGAGCCACAGATCAGCTGCAAACAGCACGAGGTTTATTGAATAACGCAGGACCTGCGGGCTACCAAGCCACTTGGGATGGCTGGCGCGCCCAGCCCTCTGTTTAGGGCCTTTTTATAGGGTTAGGGAAGCAAAATCGTGCGTACAGAGGCAAAGGCGAAGTTACAAAGTTTCCATTGGCTGGTTTGAATGAAATCGCCCGTTGAGGGGTGAGGGGTGAGGGCTCCCAGGTTGCCATCCGGCCTGACCAAACAACCTGGTTATCACCCGCCCCCAGGCCTGCTGTTTGTTCTTTTGTTCTTTATCTCTTTCTGGAATTCCTCCCCTGATCCGGCTGGGCCTGATCACATAGCTAAGTAACTGCTTCCCCTCCCTTCCCCCTCTGCCCAGCTGAATCCTTGGTTGGGGGCTGTTTCCTGACCATGGCTATTAGCCACATTCTTTTGTCTTTACCCTAGGCACCTGGTCTTAGTCTTAACTGCAGTTTTTCTTTTATCAGTGAAGCTAATCTTTACTGTCCTGTTAATATGTCTTAGGCGAGTTGCTTACTGTCCTTACAACGTGCTGTTGCTAACTCTACTTCTTGGGGAGGGGGCCTTACAATATTATCAGATCTTATCTAGAATAAATTTGCCTAAATTAATAGTGCATTCACCTATTACTTATATAGGTACAGTTTGATATAACAACCATTTTTCTAGTCAAATGGGATGAGATGATGTTGGGCTATAGTATCCTGACATCCAGTCTTGCTGTGCAGCCCAGGTTGGCCTTGGTTTTAAGATCTTCTGGCTTCAGCCTCTTGAGTGTTAAGTGTTAAGTTTGCAGGATTACATTGACATCTCAGCCTAAAACGGAGCACTGTCACTCTATGCATCCATGGCATATGTACTAGGAGACCTAGAAATTTCAGGGATGACTGACTAAAAATGTTAGGCAAGAATGTCTCACATAAATGTTATAATTTAATTGTAACAGGAATTTTATAGATAATTATTGTAAGATCCCCTCCCTTTTCCTCCCTTTTGCTTAAGCAGCCCCCTCTTGATAGCTGCAGCACACTTGCAAAAACAATGAGTAAGCTTGCCTAAGACATGTTAATAGGACAGTAAAGATTAGCTCCCCTGATAAAAGAAGAACTGCAGTTAAGAGTAAGACCAGGTGCCTGGGCTGGAGACAAAGGAATGTGGTCAGGGGCCGGATGCCAAACACTCCCCAACCAAGGACAAACTGATTCCCTTGTGGGCTGTCTGCTCTTAAAAAAAAGCCCTAAAACATACATCCTGATACTGGAGACACCAGCATCTATGCAAAACTTAATAATAAAAGCTTTCACAATGTCAGCAGGGCAAAGGGGAAAGAAAGATAATAGTTACATGGCTACGTGATCTGGCCCCAGTCAAGGACCAAGGGAAGTTCCAGAGAAGACAGAGTTCCCAGAAAGATAAACGGCAGGCCGTGGCCTGGGAGTGGGCGATATCAGGCAGGCCAGATGGTGACCTGGCCCTCACCCCCTCAACAGAAAAGCTTCATTCAAACCAGGCAATGAAAACCTTGTAACTATGCTTTTCCTTCTGCCATCCTAACCCCATAAAAAGTCCCTGAACAAAGGGCTAGGTGCGCAAGTCTTCTCGAGAGACTTGTCTGCCCACAGGTACCTGTGCTATTCAATAAATAAACCTCGTGCTGTTTGCATGTGATCTGTGGTCGTGGCTCGGTCCTCCTTGGGTCCCGGGGTCTCTTCCTGAAGAGAGGTCCATTTCGGGGGTCCCTCACCCCCGGGGTGGTCTTTCATTATGTTTCTCAAAATTAATCAAACTGTACCATAAATGTATTTATTCATTGTGTTAATCATACATTACAGCGTTCATTAAAAAATATAGTCTCAGAGGAGATACCTTAATTAGTAATGTGCTTTTTGTGAACAGGGGCCTGAGTTCAATATCTTGGGAAGGGGGCAGGGAAATAGTGGCTACCCTATCTAGCCAAATAATTGAGGTATAAATTCAACAAAGCTGAGGTGGAAGAACTTTGTTTTAAAAAATAAGGTGGAAAGTGACTGAGATAGACAACTATATCAATTTCAATCATTTACTTGTATGTGCACACATATGCAAATACTACTGCATATATACACATGCATATACATGTAGTGGAATTATGTTACATTGTAAATAATCGTCCGTCCTTCTAGTTTAATGAAAACAGTGATTGGCTTAAGACAAACAGGAAGTGTGGGTGAAGCTACAAGACTAAGAAAACTCTGGGAACAGGAAGAGCAGAGCAGAAATACCACAGAGACACCAGATAAGTAGATGCAGAGGACACCTATGCTGCTCTGAGAAAAGGTACTGAGCAGCATGACTGAACAGGGTAAGAATCATGGGTTAGTTTAAGGGTAAAGATTTAGCAAGTTACATGCCTGGAGCCTAGGTCAATTGGTGTACAATTCATATAAACATCTGTGTGCTTCAGTGGGACTATGGTACTGTGGGTCTGCAGGTCTGGGCCACGAGGCTAGTCTGGAAAATCTGGCCCAGAAACTTCATTTAACATACACATACACAAAGTTTAATATGAGCCTGTTTTCTGATATTTTATGAGACATTAAATTACATGAATATATGACCAGAAATAAATTAATAGATAAATCAAAATTTAACATTTTAAAATTACTTTTTCAGAAATTGTGAATTGATAACCAAATCCATCATCATATTTTCTGTGGTAATAGAGACGTAGCATGTAGAATTTATGACGGGCATTTATCTAGGGCAAAGGTCCAGTTTTCCAAATGAATAATCATAGAGCCTGCAATCAAGTCTTCAACAAAACCGTTCATGGAACTGATAAGTATAGCTTCTACTTTTTTGCTATAAATGTATGTGTGTGTATTTCTTAATAACTTTCATCACAGTGTGTACACTGGGATATGCCTGCACATAATACATCATGTACCTTTGGTGTGTTAGATGAAAGCACAGGTATTGATGACTCATATAGAAGACTAAAGAAGTCTGGATCAATGAGTGTGCTTTTGTGGATATCACACAGGGAGATGCACCTAATTGAAAGAACTGTCTTACATATTTGCACTTCTAATGTCTTAGGAAAGTTAATGTTTACCCCCTTCACAAAAAGCCAAAAGGGTCCATAGCTTCTCATGTTGATATAACAAAAAGAGTAAAAGCATGTATGTGGCTTGCATTGAGTACACATGATTACCATTTTAGGCTAAATAAATGAGAAAAAGTGCTGAAAATCCATATTAATAAGGTAAATAGATGTTTGGTAAATTTTCATGGTTTATTTGTATTTATCATTCTTATAGGAAAAATAAAATGTTACTAGCTCCAGGGGATATTCTGAGAACTTTCTTTGGTCAGCTCTAATGGGTTTATGCACTTTGAGAAAAAAATACTTCAGGAAAATAAAACTCTGACAATCATGTATAACTAAGTTGATGCTAGACAAAGGACAATGCTAGACAAAATGAAAAATCAGGTATGTCTTAAAGAACTGACAGAGGAAGGTGTTAGATTCCACACAGAGGGACGATACTAATGCCTCAGGAAATATTGGTAATTGTTTAGAGACATGAAAAGACCTTCTTTTGGTTTTCTTTTTGTAATGAATACTTGGTTTTGTTTTTGTATGGGATACAATGCAATGAACTTTTCAATAGTGCAGTCTTTGTTCAGTGGCATGTAAGAAAAGGTCCTATTTGATCATCCACAAGGAATGAGAAGGTGCTTCTTAAAGCAAGCAAAGGGACTGATGCACTGTGAGTGCATGAAGTGAGTGTTTCAGAAAAATAAACTTAGCAAACATTTGCTTTCTTCCACTATGTATATTACAGTCTGGTAGGCATTATATGTAAAATAAAAGCCCCTGAAGACTATGTGTCTAGGAAATACTGCATCTTTCAAGTCATGGATGCTATGTAAGCCACTGCAGTGAAGAACCTTCTCTCATCACACTTCTCTGAGAGTCTCATTGTCTTAAAATCATGTCTCAAAATCCTGGGAAAGGCACCAAACTTCTAAAAAATCACACCTTCAGATGATTTCTGTTACCTGCTAAATCACACAAAATGTTCATCACCAGCTCTAAAATGCATCCAAGTTCCTTCACTTAATTTTTTTTTTTTTTTTTTTTTTTTTTTTTTTTTTTTTTTTTTTTTTTTTTGGTGACTGTATCCTTTGACTTTTGAAAAACCTATTTTGCCTTGAACAGTTCAGATCAAGTACTTCCACTTTCCATATCTTCTCAGAGTATCCAATTTTGTTATATGCCTTCTCACTTTCTTTAGCTATCTTATTTAGTTGTGCATGACATTTTCTGTGAGGGCCTAAGTTACTATTCTCAAACCTGAAACTTTTTGATAGGTTTTTTTAATCATTCCATATGCTTCCTTCCACCCTCTCAGATGAAACATACAGGCCTTTGTACAGAGAGAATAAAATTCCATGGACTCATACACCTAAGTTCTTATGATTGTTTCATTTTTTTAGGTGGTAAACTACAGATAAAACCAAAAATAACTTACATACATTGACTAAATGACATTTTCATTTTATTTTATGCAGCAGTGCAATTAATTATATGACAAGCTCTAGTAAACTCAAAAATTAGTAAGTGGCTATATTTAAAAATATATATCTTAGCATTTGTCTTTCAAGCTCATAACAGAAAAAAACAAATTTATTTCATGAGTATAATATAATTTAAAATTATATTATAAAAATTATATAAAGGATTTAGTTAAATTCTTTTCTGAAAAAAAAATGAACCATCATTTTACCATACTCATTCATAAGTCTAAACACACACAAAATTATACCTGAGGAGGGATTCAGAAATTAAAAATAAAAATAAAACTATTCTAAACTTAGACTTGGTTTAAGCCTTTAATTATGCTACCAAATGTCACCTCATTACATCTGCTCTTTAGTTGGCTTTACTCTCAGAATTCTGTTTACTTACTTGAACAGATATTTCTTTGGTGCCTGTGTCAGCTGTTCAATGTATTTAGCAAAACTGATAAAATTTAAGATCTTCCATCTGATCTGGGGATAAAGGTGAGAAATGTGAACAGGGAATATAAAAGGTAGAAAATATTCATGGATAAGGGATGATCGCAATGAATGCAGAGAAGTCATTCTTCATAGGTTTTTCTGAAATTTTAGTTCCAGGAGACCAGTTGCCTTCTTGTAGAGTCCATGGACATTTATCACATGTGCTTATACATGTATTTACAGAACAAAAGTTACAAGGACACCCAAAAGGATGGATTCACTTGGAAAACAAAACCACCATAAATGAAGATTTTTCTTAAAGACAAATCCTTAAAGTACATGAAAATCACTCCCACAAAATTTGAAAGAAATTTCAGTAACAAAAGGAAAGAAGTAGTTGCATAGTAGTTGATAAATTTCTAGAAAGGCATGAATATAAACTTTAACGACTATATTGACATTTACATAGAATTGTACTGTTAGAATTTTTTCTGGTAACATTTTCAACAATATATTCAGAAATAATTATTTTCAAATGCTCACTGCTACAAGTGCCAATGCTTGTATAAGATCATTGTGGACCAGATGTGCTTTGGAGGATTTAAATGTGTAATTGTGCATAGAATGTGTTCAGTGATGTATAATGAATAAACACCATCTCTCATTTTAGAATCTCCCAATTAATGAACAAAAAGATACCTCATTTTAAAGAGCCAAATATGACAGTAGCTAGCTATGAAATTTGCAACTTGACATGTATACTTAATACTTAATGTATTAGACCACAAATATATAAAGCCTGAAACAAAATAGTATTCTTTATTTATCTGAAGCTAGAGTATCAGTGTATTTACAAGAAAGTTTAAAACATTAATGAGTTAACAATGGTCATTTCCTGTAACCTTAACCTACACACTGATTTTTGTTTATAACCAAAGCTCCTAGAAAACTAATTTTTAAGACTCTATAATGTATAATGTTTAAACTTTCCTGTCATGATGTTCCAGCTATATGCAAAGTTTCTAGTTGATTCTTATATACCAGACTTTCCTTCTTTAGTGTTTGGTATAATGCTGCTATGATAAATTGAAAATAGTCAAATTATTAAAACATTTTTTTCTTTTTAATTAAGAAATTACCAGAAAGTATGCATAACAGTGTGCAACAAGTTTGAAAGTTTGCACATATTTTAAAAAGAATAAATTAAGATAGGAATGAACTTATTCTAGTATATCATGGATAAACAAAATCTCAAACATTTGGCTGCTGTTTTAATCACTATGTAGACTGTTATTTCTTTTTTCAGTTTTTAAACAATCATACTCTCAATATACTTAGATTTATCTTCATTATTTTTACAATTCATTTTTATGAGTACAAGTTGACTTCAGGTTTTAACATTTATTTCACATGTAAAGTGTTTTATAAAACTCAAGATGCTCTTCATAAACTGGAAAGCTCAAACAATAGGAAAATTTGTATTTTTTTAAGATATAGCTCACATTGTAATCCTACTTGAAAGAAAAAGTCAAATAATAACCCCATGTAATTTATAGAAAGAAAAAAAAAATTGTCCATAATCAGCCTCCCTCTTCTCCATCTTCCCATTCCCCTTGCCAAAAGGACAAGAAGTCCCAAGGTGTGTCAGGTCAGAGTGTCACATTCACTACAGACAAGTCTAATTTCCTCATCCCAAAGTTAAGACTGGATTAGAGGTTCCTCCTAAGGGAATGGGCTCCAAGGTGTCAGCGCCCAAACAGGAAAACAGTCTGATCCTACTCTTCAATGCTCTACATTCTGCCCATGCCAATCAACCGTTATCTACCCTTAGAAGTAGGGTAGCTCTTAGCTCCTTTTTCCAATAGATCTCCAGTGGCTATTCTTGATTCAGTGAACTCCCCAGAACTCCAGCCAGCCGTCACTGTGGGAATTTTCCTCATTATCCCTATCTCCTGGCTCATAAAGACTCTTCCTCTGCTCATTTTCAATGTTTTTAACAGTTTTTTTTTTTTTTTAAATTTCAAACAATTGAGTAAATGGTTCAACATGTAATTAATAACTAGTGTGAGTCTGTATGGTCAGGGAATGACTTAGCACAACCTACAAATCTATGTGTGGGGATCCATAAACAGGCTGGCAGGAAGGTGAGTGCCAATCACCAAGAGCTACCTATCCATTTAAAACACATTGAAATTCTGATCATGTCTGAGACCTGAAAAGTGAATTTATTGTTGGGAGAAAGTCAATATTTTACAATAACTCTTGGCAGTAATTTAAAAGGCCATTTTGTGCACACTATTTACTTCTTCATCCACATATATATTGCTATTCATCACCACAGAAATCTAGAAGCAGTGGGATTTTATAAGACTACTACATTTGAAATAGGAAATTTTCTTTTCAAAGGAAAGGCCATGAGTCCTTATGAAAGCTAAGATCTTAGAAAGAAAATTATCTGAATTTCAAGAAGCCACAGTTTCTTTACGGTTACTCTTTTTATTGACTAGGCTTTGTTTCTAGTGAAATCTGTCTCAAAGTCACTATGGAATTTAACCTTTCTTCCTATGACATAACTGCATGATGTTATGAGAAAAAGCCTATAACAAAGCAAATTTCACTTTCAGAGGTGAAGTAGTTGCGTTGAAAGCAGAACATATGCATAGTTTTCCAAAAAAGATAGTAGTATCTTATTCTTAACTTTTGTCTTCATTATATATAGCCTTGTAATAGATATCAATACTATTTTTTAAGTTATTTAAACAAAGAATTCTAATTTTGTGCATATATGAGATGATGCTTTTGTTTGTGTGTATATATATTCACTTCATAGCATGTACAGAAAATTAAGCTATTAAAAGATAGGCTCTTTATTTCTCAACATATGTTTTCAGTTAATATAGCCATGAAGTGAAAAGTGAGGTTTCTAAATGTAGTTGCTCATGCCATAAAATCATTATTTTTAGGATTGTGCATTTGGAAGAGGAGACAAATCAGTGTCCCAGAATCTCAGACTACTGACTGTCACTGACTGTGATGACTAATTGATTGTTAACAGAATCTATAGTCACCTGGGAAAGAAGTATCAGTGAAGGATTATGTAGAACACATTGACTTACAGTGTGTCTTTGGGAGTCATCTTGGTTAACTGGATACCACCACTCCTACTGTTTCTGCCCTAGACTGAATATTAAAAGGCAGGTTAATTTGAATAGCAAGAATGCATATATCCTTTCCCTTTTTATGTGGAAACTACTTTCTTCTTTAAAATTGATTCTATAGAGCAATTTTATTCCAGCATCTAGAAAAGACAGCAGGATGGAAGTCACTACTGATGAGTGGGGATTCTGATGTGAAACCCCTGATTGCGTAGCTTTTCACCCTTAGGAGATGTTTTGGGGAGGAATGTGAAACTTTGGGTTATAAAAACTAGGAGATGCAATCAAAGATCTTACTATTCATTATACTTAAATTTAGAAAGATAAGAAGGCTGAGAGAAATACAGTCCAAGGGATTTCAGAGAAGAGCAAGGATTATATTACAAAATGACAATGTGCCATTCATGTAATATTTTGTTCAAGAATCTGGCTGCATTCTGAAAAATAAGTGAAGTTGAATTTAAATATAATGTACTGATTTATTTTGAAAAGAAAATTCAAGGCAAGCTGGTATTCATGCTGGTGCTGAAGAAGCAGCAGGAATTTATAGAGAGATGAAACTGGGATGCTACCCTGGGACAAAGAAATATGTTTGTTCAGGGTCAGTACACAGAAGCTGATATAAATAGTTCCAATAGTTCACTTTAAATCTCCAGGTGGAAGACATAAATTGATAATATCATAAATTTTAATATCATAAATATTACCTAGGTGGAACTAGTTTTAAAATAAAAGATTCAAGATAGGATGAGTTATGGAGTCAGACTGAGCATAGGTGATGTGTGTAGCACTGTACAATTTCCTGCAAAAATACCCCAAAATATCATTTATGAAGGTAGGAAATTGAACAATTGTTTTAGGGAAGACCATAGAATATGAGAGATACCAGTACCATGGGACATCTGCTGAAGAGAACTAAAAATGTGGAGTAGTCCATCCTATATATAAGAGAGTAGCTATGGGTGATACAGGTAGCACAGCTGGAAGAATGGTGCTACCTATATCCTTTGGGATACAGAAGATTGTATGCCATAGGTGATTGATATAGAGCTGAAAATTTTGGTTTCCTTGCTGGATTTTCTTATATGTGATATTCAAATGTTCCTAATTATGGTGGTTTGGATGAGTATGGCTCCCATAGGCTCATATTTAAATACTTATCAGTTTTCATACTGTTTAAAAAGGATTAGAAGATGGGGTCGTGTTAGAAAAGATACACTCTTATTGGAGGAGGCCTATCACGGGGGATAGGCTTTGAGATTTTCAAAGACCATATTATGCCCCATCATGTTCTGTGTTTCTGCCTGCTGTCTATGTATCAAGATGTTAGGAAAAATTTATTGTTCCATATCCATGCCTGCCTGCTCTAGACCATGAAGGAAATAGAATAACCCTCTGAAATTGTAAATAAGACCTCAGTTAAATGTATTATTCTATAACTTCCTTGGCCATATTATCTATTCATAACAATATAATAGTAACTAAGACACTTGTCATGCTCTGCCCTGATTCTTCTTTCTCCGAAAAGTGTTGACTCTGAAACATTGTATATAAGGGTACATAACATTTTTTTTATCCTATAAAAACTCAAAAATATATTTTGATCTCTAAAACTGTGAAATTCTTTAGAGACTGAGGAGTTTGAAAGTTGAACTGTTTTACATTAAGAGAAAATAAAGAAACTATAGGGATAGGGTTAGCAGGTTTGAAAGTGGTGTGTTTATGTGTGAAGCTGACAAAAGTCAGAGCTGTGATTTTAATTTTTAACTGCCAATTTGACACAACCTTTATCAGCTGGTAAGAGAGTCTCAGTGATGATTTTGCAGATGAGGTTGGCTGGTGGGCATAATAGTTTGGACTTTCGAATTGACAAATACAGGAGATCCATCTAAAATCGGGCAGCTTGATTCTTTAAGTTTGAGTCCTAAATGGAACAAATGAGGAGAAAGAGAGCTGAATGCAAACATACAAGTGTTCATTCTCTCTGGATTTGAGAAGCTGTCTCAAGTTTATGTTGACTAGATATCAGATATCAGGGTTGAAAGCTGAATAAGACTTCTTTCTTAAACGTGCTTTAATAAGGACATTTTACCACAGCAAGTGGAAAGAGAACTAGGTCACTAACACCTGGATTATTTTAATGTTTCTGTTGATTAGGAGCCTTTCTTTCCAATTTATTTTTATTATTAGTAAAAATGGCTTTGCTAAAATATAATGGAAACAGCAGAATAGTCTAAAGAGAATGATAGCATGAAACATAAGTCTTTAAAAACTGTCTTCCATTATTTTTTTACTCACAAAATTTATAGAAAATAAACACATGTCCTTGTATTGAAGCAAGATGCAGTACATGTCCGTGAGTATCAGAGTTTTCAAATGACTCTCCAGCTAAAGAAATGATTCCCAAGTATACTAAGCAAAAAATGTTATTACAAAGTTAATTATCATGAATTAATTTCTCAGTACAGGAAAGGTAAGGCCATAACAAATGCTGATAAATGTATCTCCAAATAGATTGAAAGATGGGGATATGTCAACATTTTACTTTCAACAGAATATGGCATTTAAAATATTTTTAAGAACTTAGACTTTTCTGGACAATGAGACAGATCTGCTCCTGGCAGCACCAATCTACTTCAGAGAAAAATGGGCTTCGAAGAAACTCTACAATGGAATTTACTTTCTTTGTGGCAATGGTTAGCCACTGGACAAGAAACTGTTCTTGTATTGACTACTTGACAGTATACTTTTTAAACTGGATATGCAGGACCTATAGGAAGGTGATCTCTGAACTTTGGCCGAACAAGCTGAGATGGTCATTCAGGTTCCTGCTTTGCAGAGGAAACTGTCAGACATTCTTCAGGACTTGAGGAGAAGTGACTGATGAATTATAATACCAGAATTGGCAGAGCAGATTTCCTGCTTCACTGGAATGAAAAGAGACTCTGGGGCTGGAGGCTGAAGATGAATGCCCCAACTTTATAAATGAACTTTGGGTGACTGTCCAGGCAGATAGGTGTCATCTCTGTCATTTATAGATTTTGGAAGTTGCTTGCAGTTCCTGCTTACTTGGGTAAATATTATATCTTTCTGTGGTCTTTGATATAGTTGAAGATTAGATAGTTATAGGTATAGTTTTTCTTAGTTATTTGAAAGGTATATTGGATATGATACTTTAGATTCATAAAGATAAGATAGATGATAGAATATTTTCTTTAATTTTGTTAAATACAAATAGACTAGATATTATAATTTTAATTCTTGCTTGTTAGCTCTTTTGTTATATGTAATTTTGCTTTGTCAAAATTTAAACCTTCCTTTTTGATTAGACAGAAAGGCGGAGGTGATATGGGAATGTCTTTCTGTATGCTGTGAATATCAATCTTTAAATAAAGAAGCTGTTTTGGCCCATGACAGGCACCATAGAAAAAGTAGGCGAGGAAATCAGGATAGGTAGGAGAAGGGTAGAGTCAGAGACAAATTGACCCAACTGCCAAAGAAGAAACATGTAAGTAACACAGGTGAGCCGCGGGCCACCTGGCAGGACCAGACTAATGGAAATGAGTTGAATTAAGATGAAAGAACTAGCTAGCAATGTGCCTGAGCCACAGGCCAAACAGCATGAACTTAATATAAGTGTCCGAGTCATTTTGGGGAGCCTAAGCAGCAGAGGGCGACTAAGGGGTCTCAGACTGCAGGTCTGTGGGTCACCTCTGGCTGCCCAGGGCCAAGAAACCTATTTTTAATAAATGTACAATTGCTGTATTTATGCAAAAATGACTAGTTGCTGTATGAAACTGATTCAAGAACAAGTTTAATCTTAGATAGGGTCATTTTATTATAATAATACAGCATAATCAAGTCAACTCATAAAAAATTTGATTGTTCCCCTTCTCTTGTTTCATAGACATATTAATTTCTATGTTCAGATCATACACATACACACATATATGTGTGTGTGTGTGTGTGTGTGTTTGTGTGTCTGTTTGTGTATATGTACACACATGCTTCTGGGAATCTATGTAAATTTTAGAGTCCACAGAAAAAATAGAAAAAAAAATAGTTATCTTCTTAAGTCTGACTTAAATCAGTTACCATGTAAATGTCATGTTGCCTCAATTTTTGTGCAAATACTATCACTTTGTTCTGTGTGGTTGTATAAAATATCATCAAATTGCATGACTTGGCTTGTAGCTTCTCTTCTGGAAGCTTCAGGTTTGTAGAGAGCAATGAAGCCATGCATGCTCCAGCTTCTTCTCTATTCATGTCACAGCTGAAATGATAGCTGTTTGCTATATTATTTTTGAGTTTTCCTATTTTAAATAGAAATACTTCATACCATTTAATTATTTTCCATTCACATATGAGGTTTTTAAATTTGCTACTTAAAAATTATCCCACTGAGTGTTTTATGTTCATGTAATTAACTATGAGGGAAAAGTGCTAGCCTATATGAACTATTATTTGAAAGATAACTTGGGTAAACCAGATTGTTTTATAATGTTTTATCTCTATGTATCATTAGTTCTTACTTGAAGAGATATTATGTCCTGTTAGTAAGTACCAGAAGCCACTTCCTATAATTATGTTACATTTAAAACTGATAACAACTTATTTTATTGAAAAATTGAGGTTATTTACAGCATTTTATTTGTCATCCAGGACAGAGCAGTTTAGTTTAGTTATTAAGACAGATTTGTTAGGTTGTCAAAGCACCTCAACTGGTAAAGGTATCTGTTGCCTAGTGTTATAACATCAGTTCTATTCTCAGAACCCATGTGGTAGGAAAGAATCAGTTGACTTCTGAATATGGTTCTTTGTCATACACACTTGTGCTGTTGTGGGAACATGTGTCAAAAGACATAAGCACATACAACCACACAAAATAAGTAAATAATTATGTAATTAAAATTAAGATCATCTTAAATTAGTTAAATATAGGTACGTTAAATAAAATAAGAAAACACAATAAAACTGTATACATTATCATTACAGGAGCTTTTGAAAAATAATAGTGTCATTCATAACAATGTAAGCAAAATGGATAATAGCAAGAAGCATCTGAAATGGGAAAAAGTGGGTGGTATTCCAAGAGACAACTTTACTGAAGCTTTTAAGACAATCAAAGGCCATAAAGTAGTTGAACTGATTAGATGAATCAATACACATTTTTATTCATCATCCCTCTGAGAAATAGAGCACATGTAAACAAGAGGAAAACTTGATAATCACAGAAATGGCTTCTTCAAAATCCCTGGTGTACTCACATCAAATAGTATGTTCATAGTCAATCAGCATATATCTTGTATCAAAATTGTTAAATATCTGGTATCAAAATTGTTAAATAGCACACATCTACAGAGGCAGAAGGAAAAAAACCCTTTGAAAGAAGGAAGGAAACCCTTTGAAAAATCAAAAAGGAGTGATTCTGATTTTCAAGCTATAGTTTGTATATAAAAACAAAAATTATGAACAGATTGAATTATACAGAAAAATTCCCACTGATAAATTCATGGACATGAACGAGAGTAAAAAATTGGAGGCTGATAAATAGATAAACCTATGTACTATAAGATGCTAACATAAATGACCTCTCTTTACAAGTCAGCCAAGAGAAATAAGGATAAATAAATAACGGTAAGAATTTTAAGTGTTAATGGTATACACGTATAACAATATACAGCAAGTTATGTGAGTTAGAGGTACTAATGGAACAGAGTGCTGGGGTAAATTTTGAAGAAAATGGTCAGCCAGGGTCTTACTGAGAAAAGAAGACAGAAGTAAAAGCACAATAGGGGAAAAGTAGAATGCAAGCAAAGGGCAAACTTCATTTATGTTTTCTGGCTTATTAAAGACTAATGGTATAATGCATAAAGAGAAACAAAATAATAAAGGAAAGGCAATGATATATCAGAGGTACTCAAAAGTCAATTTATATTAAAAGTGTTCACTCATAAGTGGATTTTAGACAAAAAGAAAGAATGCCCAAGCTGCAAACAACAACCCCTGAACATCTTGGGATTAGAAGGAACTTAAGAGAGACATCCAGAGATTCTCTTAGGAAGATAAAATAAAGAAGATCACTTTAGCAAACTGGGATCATAACAGGTTGCAACCAAGAAGAGCTGGGAACGAATCCTGAAAGGAGTTGGTTGAGTGAGAGGATCAAAGAGGGAGATAGAAAGAGATGGATATCTCAATAGAGGAAGCCAATGTGGGCTTGGAAAGAGACTGAGTACTAGGGAAACATCCAAGCACTCAGAGGATGTCCCTGACCAAGTCTCCAACCATGGTACTTCCCCTTTAATCAAATGTATAAACACCCTAGGTGTCATCACATAACCTACATCCAACAAAGAATAGAGATGGATATAGTAATGAGGTTTTTTGGTCCCGGGCAACCAGAGGTCCAGACTCACAGACCTGCAGCCCCAGACCCCTTAGCCACCCGCTGCTGCTTCAAATAGCATGTAAGGAACACAAGTGAGCCATGGACCATGGCCATGTGGCAGACAGATTAATGAGAATCAGTTGAGTTAAGATGTAAGAGCAAGCTAGCAATGTGCCTGAGCCATAGGCCAAACAGCATGAACTTAGTATAAGCGTCTGAGTCATTTTTGGGGTCCTGAGCAGTGGCAGGTGGCCAAGGGGTCTGGGTCTACAGGTCGGTGAGTCTGGGACCTCTGCTGCCTGGGACCGAGAAACAGGTGGAGGTAGAAATTCACGGCTGAGCACTGGGCAGAGCTCCTGGTCCAGCTAGGAGCAGGGGATCAGAGTCTGTATGAGCAAAGGGATAGGGATTATGATCAAAATTCCCACAGTGATGGCTGTTTGGACCTCTGGAGAGCGCACTGAATGAAGAATAGCCACTGGAGATACATCAGAAAAGGAGCTAGGCCCTCCAAGGGTAGACAACTTTCAACTGGCATGAGCAGTATGTGGAGCCTTGAGCAGTGGGACCAGACTGTATTCCTGTTCATGGGCTGGCACCTTGGAGCCCATTCTCTGCGGAGGAACACCTAACACAACACTGAATTTGGGATGAATAAATCAGACTTGCCTGGAGTGGATGTGCTACTCTGAGCTGACCCACCTTGGGACTTCATGGGATGGGTGAATGGGGAAATGAAGAGGGGAGAGGCTGAAGTCTAACTGGGAGGAATTGGGAGGAGAGAAGGGAGAGGGAGCAGGGGATAATTGATAAAAATGGCATTTTGTAAATAAAAAATAATAAAAACCAAGTTACTTCTAGATTATCTTCTCATTAATATAAGTAAAATAAACAATGTACTACAATATCAGGAATGTCCTCTAATCATCCATCCAAGAGAAGATAGATGAACACTCTCAAGAGAGGTCAGGCAGTAACATGGGTTACAAACCCACATTCACATGGCTTCTCTTTCTGTATTCAGCTTGTTTTTTATTGCTTACACTGACTAAGAACAGCTTTCTTTTTCATATGAGCCCACAAATATTTCAGAACAATTATGTGTGTCTTTTTTCTTGGGATTTTAGCTCCTACTTTACTCAGATGCTCCTTATTTTCTCCTCTTTTTAAATTCATTCTCTTCTTATAGGGCATTTAGTGACTTCTCATTAAACTCACTATAGTTGTAACCTGGTCATGGTGAATGAATAAGGAGAATGAATGTTCTCTATTTTCTTTGTTGATGGGGTTTGACTTTTTTCTGGGAAAAGGCAAATTGACTTCTGCCCCACATTCCCAAATGGGGCACTAAGGACAAATCTAAGTAAAGCGTGAGTGATGACTCACAAAAAGCTGCATCCATGAAGCTCCCTGCACAACCTACAGGCAGCTCCACTAACATCCGTGTTTTATAACCTATGAAGAAGTTTTTAAGGCTGATGAGCCTTCTGAGCTCCTGATTTTCATTACTGTTTAATGTTAAAGCCACTCTCTTCTCCAAATTAGAAGCAGCAATACAACAGTTGGGTTCATGTGTTTGCTTTGTTGGTAGTTATGTTGCATAGGCTCTCAATTGTAACATAAAATAGCAATGAACTCTTTCCCTAACATGCTATAATACTGAACAGGAATCACCACACCTGGATTCTTGATCTATACCCATTATCCTTATGAGTATAAATAAAAGTGCTGTGTTTTTTTTCTGAATATTGACATATGGTTACTTTTTAATGTTACTGAGCAGAAATTATTTAAATTTTATTTTAAAACTTAAAATGTGGACTGTAACTAACCAAGTCACATGATCACATTGCATATCTTATTACTTAGATCACATAATTTCCCTTCCTACAGTATTCCATCAGTAATTATTTCTTTAGTTTTAGGTTCTGTCTGTCTTCATGTTTGTTTTTCTTTTTACAGAATAAAGGGGCTAGCAATTGGTTTACGCATGTAACACAGTGGTAGTTCACTTCTCTTGATGCATTCCCAGAAATCCCTGCAAAAATTATTATCTTTCATTCTCATGTGCCTTGTGACAGTATTGAGATGACAACTCTTAAAGTGAAAAACTGGATGGTCTGCAAGTATATATAACGGTTACAAATTTAGCAAAAATTTGTGAGAAATAGTCAAAAATCCAATTATCAATGTTGGTGTCAACAAGTTTATGATATGTAGATGTTCTCCATGTTATTGTTAACTTACTCTTTTCTTTCATTGTTAATAGAATAATTCCGTAACTGGTAAAATTACAGAATGTTAACATTGTTAACATAACTTCATTTTAATAAATACTTTTTTAAAGTTGATAAATATTATGGATTTCTACTAGGTTACAATAAATGAAAATGCTCTTTGCTCAAGAAGGCAATAGGGGTGGTTTATGCTTCTTTTTAATTATTATTCTGGCTAATATTTAAATAAAAATTTAAGGTGTGACAGAAGTCCAGTTAATGGGTGATATTTTAATGCAATAGTTGATCTGTAAAATGTTAAAACTATTACCATAAGCACGGAAAATTTATTTTGAAAAACCACATTATACTTTCTTCATAGTGGATTTTAGTAAACCAAGAAATGTCTAAATGGGACTTCCCTAAAATCAAATGACTAAACATCCTAGGTGTCATCGCAGAATCTAAATCCAATGGGGAATGGAGGTGGAGACAGAGATCCATGGCTGAGCACTGGACAGAGCTCCTGATCCAGCTGAGAGTAGGGGAAGAGAGGCTATATGAGCAGGGGGATAAGGATTATAAATAAAGTTTCCATGGTGAGGGCTGGCTGGAGCTCTAGGGAGCTCACTGAATCAGGAACTGTCACTAGAGAGTCATCTGGAGGGGGAGCTGGGCCCTGGGTAGGGGAGGATGCAGCTTTTGACTGGTATGAGCAGTGTGTGAAACCATGAGCGGTGGGATCAGACTGTGTTCCTGTTCATGGGCTGGCACCTTGGATGGAGCCTATTCCCCAAAGAGGAACACCCAGCCCAGCATTAACTTTGGGATAAGTGAATCAGACATGCCTGGAGGGGATGTGTAGTGCTGCTAGGCTCACCCTTTTGGGGGTGAGGGTGGGTGGATGGGGAGGGGCGAGGTTGAGAGTTGGCTGGGAGGGATTGGAAGAGGGGAAGGGAAAGGGGAGCAGGGGGATACATTGATGGAGATGACATTTTTTAATAAAAATAATTTTTTAAAAAAGAAATAAACACAAAAATCTGTGCATGAAAGGAGACTAATTAATACTTCTTTTCAGCATGGCTAGTAGTAATACATGTAGGAAACACTGTTCTTCACTTCTCAATTATACAAGAACACACAAAATTACTAGCACATAATTTAAATTGTTTCTGTCTTAAAAGTAAGACATAAACTAATGAACATGATATTGAAGATAAAAAGAAACATGATATATGTTCATTTTTAAGAAATGTATCAAATCATCTAAGATATCAGTAACTACGTATCTATTTCCTGATAAAATCTTCCCAGAGAAAGTTAAAAATAAAAACATGTTACCAAGCAGTGGTGATGCATACTTTTAATCCCAGTTCTCAGGAGGCAGAGGTTTAGTGTACTGTAAGTTACTCAGGCTTACTCAGAGAAAAACTTCTCAAGAGTGTGGATATAAAGATTTCTTATCTATAATAACTCACTTATGATTTTAGGGTTGTTTTTCTTATATTTCTGCAGGTCTAATTCTCTTGTTTTAATTCTATAGTACTAAGTTTTATTTCTTCTCAGCTATCCCTCTCACTGTACACATATTTTTAACAGGATATTTTTTGCAATTCTAAAAAAAGTTACAAGCCCTTCCAAGGCATTACAAGCACATGTCTTGAGGGAGGGCTAAGGAGCAAAGCCATTTACCATAAAAGCACACATACTGCTTTCTGGAATGTATCTCAATATGTGTGAAAAAGAGGAGAAGCATTCCTAGGCCAAAAGGACACTGAACTTCAATTTCAAAGCATAGTTTAGTTCTTACAATGAATGTTTCATAGATAGTATAGATGGAGAACTCACAAACAATTCCAATTGAATTAGGAGAATTAATTCAGGAATTTTCCA
Organism: Phyllotis vaccarum; assembly: GCA_033318265.1. Lineage (NCBI taxonomy): Eukaryota > Metazoa > Chordata > Mammalia > Rodentia > Cricetidae > Phyllotis > Phyllotis vaccarum. Next base: position 118,530,976 of record JARWLC010000002.1, on the reverse strand, counting down.
TTTTCTAGAGTAAATTTGATGAGGTCAAGTTACAGGGGCAACAGAATAGCAAGGCAGGAAATCAGTTACAGGAATCAGGCACAACACTTTTCAGGTAGGTAATGTAAGGGCATGGCAGTTGAGAAGAATGGAGAAGGCTTTGAGAATGGAAATTTATGAGAGGTAGTATGCTTACATCTAGGAATAGAACCTTGAATGTGAGTATTTGTATAGCTATCTAATGGAATTTACAAGTCACTATAAAATAATTATATCATAATGAAAAGGGTTCAGGAGATAGCAAAGTAGCACTAGCACAGTGTCTCAATAGCAGTCTCAATAGAAGAGAGCTAGTATAGGCTTTGAATCGGCTATAGGGTATTACACAGAGAGTGGTTCATCATCTAAAAGCAATACAACTGTCCAAATATGACATCACTAGTTGCTCTACTGTCTATTCTTTAACACTGATGAAAGTACTAATAACTGCCTTCATGGATGTTTTGATTTTTAAAAAAATCTCAAGTGACTTAATTTATGTTAAGAAAATGTACAACATGAATTGATGAATTCACAACATAACTCTTGCAATGAGGAATATCTTAAGAAAGGGCACCAGCAAAATTTTAAGAGCCAGAAAAAAATTAAATGTAAATGTATTTGCTTTAAATAACAACGAAGCTTTATCAATGGTGCCTCAGCAATATAACTGCCATAAGAAGACCAGAATAAGTTCAACAACAAGAGATATGCTAAATGGAATATTTTACTCAAACTTTAGAGAAAAAACTACAGACAATCAAGAAATTATGAGAGCATGAAAAACAAATCTTCCCCTATTTGTTATCCATTAGTAAATGAAGTTATAAAATAAAACACATAAAGATTACACTGAGACAATTGAATATACTACATTTACATATTGTTGTTATAGGACATTTCCACATGAATCAGGAGAATTTGCTGCATGTGCTCAGCTGTCTTCTCTCATTAATTGATACCTTGTCGTTAACTAGGAATTGTCATCATTCCATCATAGTGCTGTTCAATACAAACACACACACACACACACGATCATTAAAAATTAAATTAGAGTAAAATAGAGGTTATGAGTGGAAAAATTTTTAATGTTTTCTGTGCCCGATATTTTGGTAACTCGTATACAAGTAAGTGCCTTTTACCTTAACATACTCTATTTTAGATGAGGCTTCCTTCTTTTATACCCACACCAGACATCTTTGTAAAAATATAAAAAACACTCTGATCTGTCTCTTTTCCCCTAATAGTAATTTCCGCTGTTTAGTATCATTCTCCTACTCTTACACAAAACCAAACTAGTAGCACACATTCTCTCCCTGCTAGCTACATTACTATTATATTCTTATATATTTTTTAAATATACTACAATGTACAGTATCAGGGAAGTTAGATAAAGTGTAGAAACATCCCAGAACCTATGATGCTCACCCAAGAGGAGACTCTTAGTAACCAAAGTTAGAGGAGCCTGTATTGTTTAACTCCAGTAACCAAGCTAGGCTCAAGTGATTAAACTGGAAAACCAATACCAGCTATAAAACCTTTCAGCCTGTGCTTCTTGCAAAATGCACTGGGACAATGGGGACTCAGAGATTATGGTTACAGACAACCCATGACTGGTCAAACTTGAAGCCCAAAGTTATGAGAGGGACCCCATTGGGATTGGGAAGTTGGATGGCTCAGAGAACCTTCAAACATGATTCTAAAAAAATCAATGAAAACAGATACAGAGACCCATAGACAGGCATTAGGCAGAGCTCTCTGGAACCCCACAGAAGAGAAGGAGGAAAATTGAAGGAGTGAGAAGGGTTGAGAACACCAGGAGAACAGGCTCACAAAAAAAAACAAAAAACAACAACAAACAAACAAAACAAAACAAAAAAAGCAAGCAGGGTTCAAGGAATTGAGGCAGCAACCATACAGCCTGTCTGGGTCTGTTCTAGGCACTCTTCATACATGTTGTGGTTGTTTATCTTGTCATTTTGTTGGAATTCAACTGTGGAAGTGGGGTGCCTCTTGACTCCTTTACCTGCTTCTGATACCCTATTCCTTCTACTGATTTTGTCTTATCTAGCCTTGATAAGAAGGTTTATGCCTAGTTTTATTGTATCATATTGTGCTGTGATCTGCTGATATCACTGAGAAGCCTGATCTTTTCTTAAGATTAATGTAGGAGCAGTGAATCTTGCAGAGAAGGGATAAGGGGTAGGAAGGCTGGAAGGAGGTGAGCAAAGGGAGACTGTAGTAGAGGTGTATTGTATGAAAGAAGAGTAAAGAATAAAATAGTTTCTATGAAGTTAATACAATGCATTTAAATATTTATTATTAATAAATTTTTAAAACAAAAATTCTTTTATAGAAAACAGAAATAATATAGGGCATCTCACAAACATCACATTAAGAAATAAGCAAAAATAAAATCATGTCTTTTAAACATTTTTAATTGTGTGACTTCTGTGGGAGGTTGTGTTGTTTCATTTTAAATAATTGTCCCAACCACTGGTTTAATAAAAAGAGCTGATTGGCCAAAGGCAGGAGGAAGTGTAGGCGGGGCTACAAGACTAAAAACTCTGAGAACAGAATGCCAGATGAGAGCACCAGAGAGAGGCCCGGAAAAAGCAGAGGACAACTATGCTGCTCTAAAGAAAGGTACCGAGCCACATGGCTGAACAAGAGACGTGGGTTAGATGAAGGGTAAAGAGCTAGCAAGTGATATGCCTGGGCCTGAGGCTGATCAGCCTAAAACTATAGTAAGCCTCTGTGTGTCTCTGTGGTATCTGGGACTGTGGGTCTGCAGGTCTGTGGGTCCATGGGTCTGTGGTCCTAAACCTTGAGGTTAGGCCGGAAAGTCGGGGCCAGAAACCTCATACTACAGACTTCATGTGATATTTGTCCTTTGGTCAAATTAGTATTTGGTAATACAATATCTGTCTTCATAAGCAATAAGGTGTCACATGACAAAATCTTAAAAATAATCCAACTTCTCTGTTATACTGTTCCTTTCTAATAAAGTCTGGGCCCTTCATTATTTCTGATCCCCACACAGTTCTATTGATGTTTCTTAGAGATGTGCCCATGGATCAAGCCTACTAAATTACAAATAGGAAGTAAGGGACTGAATTGTTCTAGAATTAGTATTAGACCTCTCACCTAAAGGTCAACCATTTGATTGTAGACATACTTAATTGTAGGAAGATTAAGTTGTTCCATTGTAAATAATTATCCCCACCTTTCAGTTTAAATAAAATGTGCTGATTGGCCAAAGGCAGACAGGAAGCGTGGGTGGGGCTATCAATCTAAGAAGATTCTAGGGACAGGCAGAAAAGAGCAGAATGCCAGGGAGAAGCCAGAAGATGCAGAGGACAACTATGCTGTTCTGAGAAAAGGAACTGAGCCACATGGATGAACAGGATAAGAGTCATGGGTTAGATTAAGGGAAAAGAGTTAGCAAATTATATGTCTGGGCCTTAGGCCAATAAACCTAAAACTATTGTAAGCATCTGTGTGTCTCTGTGGGTCTGTGGGTCTGCCAGGCCTAACCTTGAGGCTAGCCTAGAAAGTCCACCGCAGAACCCTCCTACTTCAAATGGCAGCCCAATGTGGGTATAATATACCTGCTTAAGCCATAGAAAGCTTCAAAACAGTCTAGAGTCAAAATTGAAACAAAAAACAGCTTCCAAGTTGTGTCTTTCATGTGAACATGAGATGCCGTGGTGAGGCATATGGGCTTGGGCTACAATGGCAAGCTTTGGAGTGCAGCTTAAGGTGTAAAAGGGCTTGTTCCTGAAGTCTAACAGGACCCTCAATATAAGCAAAAAGTTGTAAATGATGTATTTAAGGTTTCTGTTCATAAGGACAAAAAGGGAACAGAAATCAATCAATGATGGCTTTCTAGTGGTGGTATTTTCTTGGATCAGCTCTGTTTGCCAGAGGCAAATTGAGACTTGGATATTTTAAGAGAAGAGCTTCCTGATTCAGCCTTAGAAGCAAAACACTTATGAGTCTTTTAAGAGGCCCTGCTGTCTAATACTTAAATAGAGTTAATGAGCAGCAGATGACAAAGCTTTACTTGGTGATTATATGGACCCTAAAATTCCCAAGAGTACTTGGGCTAAAAAGCTAACTTCTATAAAATTAGACTAGGAGTTGGGTGGAACCATACATCCATCCTACCAACTTTTATTCTTTAGCCAAGGACCTTGACAGATTAAACGTGTGTTCAGAAACAGAAGAAATAGAAGAATCTGGATGGAGTCAATCACACCTAACCTAGCAAAGGTGTGGTCAGAGACAGAAAAAGTTAAGAAATAAGTATATAGTAAAGACAGTTTTTTAAAAAAGTCTAAGTGGTTTAGAGTGTGTTGAAAATATATATGCATAGGCTCAGAGAAAGAAAAGAAAAGGTAGAGAAAGTACTTAAGAAAGAAATAAGGTAAAAAATAAAAAAATAAGCCATATAAAGATAAAAAATAGAAAGAGTGTCTGGATACTGCATGTTATTGTTTTATTTTTAAGCTACTTGATTGAAAATGATGTAGTAAAAGCTGCTAAAAGACAGTTGATTATAAATGCGGTTGGATTAATTCAACCTATATATTTTGCAAATGATTTTACCTTAAAATTGAAATGTAAAGATATGCTACATTGGAGAAGAGGTTTTCTTTTTATTTCCACATATTCCTGGATAAAGAACATAAAGTTTGATAGAGGAAGACCCCTTGAAAAATCTCCAATGGAAATGGATGGCCCAGATAATTCAGCATTTCAGAGCACCTCTGTTGAAGTTTCCAGAGCTCTGTATCAAGAACAATTTCAAGGAGATTTGCTGAGATGACCAAGCCTTACAGACTACTCCACATAATCCTACATTTTTCTTTGGATTCCCATAAGATTTCCAAGTGCCCCCATTCAGCAGGAAGTAGCCTAGAGAACGATGTCCACATTCCCAAAACATGGATTATGGAAGTTTGTGCTTATTTACACTGTAGTTTATAAAGTTGTTATAGAAAAAGGGGGAAAAGAAAGATTTGGAGGGTTTTTTTGTTTTGTTTTGTTTTAAGAAAAGAGGATATGTAGAGGGATTAAGTTGTTCCATTGTAAATAATTGTCCCTGCCTATGAGTTTAATAAAAAGCACTGATTGGCCAAAGGCAGACAGGAAGTGTGGGCAGGGCTACCAGTCTAAAAAAGGCTCTAGGAACAGGCAGAACAGAGTAAAATGCCAGAGAAAAGCCTGAAGATGCAGAGGACAACTATAATGCTCTGAGAAAAGCTATCCAGCCTCATGGTTGAATAGGATAAGAGTCATGGGTTAGTTTAGGGGAAAGAGTTAGTAATGTATATATCTGGGCCTTAGCCGAACAGCCTAAAACTATTATAAGGATCTGTGTGTCTCTGCGGGTCTGTGGGTCTGCGGACCTAAACCTTGAGTGTAGGCCAGAAAGTCCTGGCCAGAAACCTCTTACTACAGTTAATCATAACTAAAACTATGACAGTGTGATATGAAGTTAATGGTCAGTGAAGAGGCCTACAGTCTCTGTGGAATCCTGAGTGAATAGGTGCCTAACATACAGAATCACAGAGAAAACACAAATTTAAAAATAGGACATTAAATTGCTGGGGAAATCTGGATCCCTGCTGATCAGTGTTGGTAGTCTTTGCAGTGCTTGCCTGTATGTGTATGGCAAAGAATGATAACTGTTTCAGAAAGAGACCACTTGTTCTTCCATTTTAGTATAAGCAGAACAACACAATTTAGAAAATAAAACTGTGTACACATTGAACAAGTTTGTGTGCATTTCATGTCAAATACTATTCTTGTAACAAGAATCTATTAGTTAATAAATTTGTATGGAAGAGTAAAAATAAAAGCTATTCCTTTTCACATACAAACAGGCATACAACATAGAATAGCATAATACTGAAGAGATGAGAAGCCTGCGTTTTCTGAGTAGAAACAGAGAAAGAATGGACTGGAGAGAGCTCATAGGGGAAAGAAATGGGGGGACGGGAAGGAGGAAACCTGGTCAAGATGTATAATTCATTAGTAAAAGTTAAAAAATGAAAAGAGTACTAATTTTGTAACTTAATGCATTGCTTCTGTATGTTCTATTAATGTTGTCATAAAGGTTGTGCACCTTAGAGTAACTTACGTTTATTGTTCCTTATTGTTTTTGATAAATGTTAGTGGAACCATTTCATTGAGTAGCAATTGTAAGAGATTGCTGTAGTGGATTTATGATGTTACATTGTAAATAATTGTCCAGTCTATGAATTTAATTAAAAGCACTGATTGGCCAAAGGCAGAAAGAAAGTGTGGGTGGGGCTACTAGACTAAGAAAAGTCTGGGAACATGAAGAACAGAGCAGAATGCCAGAGAGAAGACAGAAGAAGCAGAGGACAACTATGCTGCTCTGAAAAAATGTACCAAGCCACATGGCTGAACAGGATAAGAGTAATGGTTAGTTTAAGGGTAAAGAGTTAGCAAGTTATATGCCTGGGCGTTAGGTCGATCAGCCTAAAATTAATGTAAGCATCTGTGTGTCTCTGTGGGACTGTGGGATTGCAGGTCTATAGTTCCCAACCTTGAGGCTAGGCCCAAATGTCTGAACCAGAAAACTCCTACTACAGATAGCAATTATAAAACATATGCTATATCATACACAAGATGTATAATCTTTAGTATGTTTGGAAAGTTTTACATATCCAAGTGTTCATAGATAGCTATTAAATCCAATTTAAAGAGATATCAAAATTAAGCTTGTCTCTTTTGTTTTTGAAAATAAGGATATTTGAAGTAGGTTTTATAATACTTGGCCAACATTAATTTAAGTAAATATGGGGAGAGTTTTTAATAAAAGAAAACTATAAAATATGTGATTTTCTTGTATTTGACACAGTTGACAAGAAATTCAAGACTGTACATATATGTCAAAAATTTCTCTGATATAATTGCACAATATTATTGACTATTAGGATATCAAATAAAAATATGAGTCATAAGAAACCATGACATTTATCTTTTAAGTTTTTCATATGAAAATATAAAATTATTTACAAAAAAGATGTTGAACAATTACATTATTAGCTAATTATATTTGATTCTACTTGATTTATAAACATGCAATTTATATAAGTACCTCTGCCTTTTCATATATAATCACACCAGAAATCCCTCATCTATGTAATCCTAAATTAAATCTGGTACACTGAGCATGTATGATCTGATCGAAAAAAAAAAAACAAGGAAAAAAACTCCAAAAGATATTTTTTAAAATATGGTGCTTGAAAATTTAAAGATAGTGTAGATCATGTGTTTCTCATAGCACATTAAAAATGATCCAATCACTTTTCTCAGAAAGTTCTGATCATATTTGCTGTACTGCCATCAAAACCCCTTACTTGCTTGCTTAGATTCATAATAAGATGTTTTATTTACTGGCAGAACAAAAAAATCAGCCCTGGGTCTTTAAGTGGTTTCCATAGGAGCACATTATATAACACAAATGCCTGATCTTCAAAGAGGCCATTTCCCATTCTTGATTAAACTTGAAATTGCCTTTCTCAGTTAAAGTAATGCAAATGCATGGTGGTTAAGGTGTTCATTAACATGACGCTTTAACAGTTAAAGTTTTTAATCTGTCTTTAATAGCAAGATTTCTTCTCCTGCCATAGCAGGTATACTGAGTATTAGACATTTTCAAATACAAGTAAACTCTTGATTTCTATTTTAAAGCATTCAAATTCAACAACTTCCTCTAGTTCTTGGTCATATTGAGTTGCTATTAATTCTCATTACCTTATACACTTCCTCATTTCAAAAAGGCTTTTATGTGGGCAAACTATTTTGTTTGGAATAAAATAAAAAGTAACAATCACAAAAAATGAAATGTAAAACACAAATAAAAGACAAAAATATATTATAATCAAATAGAAATGAGCATGAATTAGAAACAAATACACACAACATGTTAATAGTCTCAATTAATATACAATTGAATATGTACGAATGTGTCTTCATATTCAAAAAATGCTATGCATACAAATCTGCTTGTATATGGAAACACAGAGATGCATTTCTATTCCCTTAATAAACTATTAGGTTATACAAAAGCATTATTAAATAGTTTTTATAGTCTACAAAATATCAAAAGATTTATATCACAAAACTACTAAAAATCACAGTGAATAGTAGAAATGAGCATTGAGATTAGATCTGATTCTTTAGTGCATAATCTACTGTTATCAAGTTATGTGATGTAACTAACTCCTAAAGTATTGCATGGCGTAAATAAGGCTTCTACTGAGGAAGAAAATAAAAGAGAAGAATAAAATCACAAATAGAGTAAAAAGAAATAAAACTTTTGACTTTTATGGGATTTTAGACTTAAGTTGTAAACACTGAATTCTTCAAAATATTATAGTAATAGGCATATCCATGCAACTGTCACAAGGAACAAAAGAAATGAAGATCAACATAAGAAATTTTCTGAAAAAGGATTGTTATGTATAAATCAGAAGGATTTAACTCAAGGAGGTTTTGTATGCTGTTATGCAAAAATTTCAAATAAGATGCTTTATTCATTATTTTCAAACTTAGCTTCATTATGTAACAACTATTATTTTAACTTCTGAAACAAGATACAAATTGTTTTATTTTAAAAACTATCTCATAAAACTCCATCACTTACCAGATCTCAAGTATCCTGGCTGCTCTGAAGCTCCAAATTTAACAGAGGTACCTTCTGATCCTTCTGCCTCCACCCCCAATGAGGTAAGCATGTACTGTTTCTTTCAAGATCCTACATTCACAGAATCTTATTTATGCAGTGCTTTCAATCATGTAGGTAGAATATTGATAAAGTCCAAGTAGTAAGACTTGGATATTATTGCTGCTACTTAGAACATCTAGTGAATTGCCATGTTTTATGCTAGGTACTAGTTGGCTTATATTGAGCAGAGTTTTTTTAGGCCAGGCTAAAATTTCCTCAAGTTAATTATTTAAAAGTTTTTCTCTTAATTAATAAAATGTTATATAAAATATTAGCATAAATATAGAGAAGGTTAATGTTCCATTTATAAATAAATAAGTTTTCTATAGATATTTTTATTTACCTACCCAGACCAACCCACAGAGATATGGGATAAAGCTTTCTATTACTTTCATATAACTATTCAGTTACCTAGAAATAAATTCTTTGTAGTAGTGGAATGCAGAATAACTGTCCTACTATTTCCTTATAATACAGTGATCTTCTGAAAAAAAAAAAAACCAACAAAACAGCTGGAACAGTGTATTTAAAAAAAAAAAAACAGTAAAGAATCAATTTCATTGCTTCTTTCAAAATCAAATGCAGGAAATCAAGCATATGAAAATTATATTCCTCTCTTCTCCTGAATATAAATTAGGAAATGTTGATGGAAATAATTACGTAGAGAATGAACAAAGAGTTTTCAATTAATTAAATACAATCAGACAGATACTTGACTATTTTCAGTAGACAGGAAAAGGACAATTTGGAAAGATTAGTGCATACTATCTGGAAGACACAAAAGACAGATTTGAGGACATTGATTATAACTTATGAAGAAAATAAAGAAAATACTTATATTCAAATTGATATTTCCAACCTTATTTTATGTAGCCATGCAGAAGTATTAATTCTGTAGAATAGTAATCATTAAGTAACTATTCAATACAAATATGTATTTTTAAATTACATATCCTAACGTTCTGGCCTATTTTACATTGTTATTCTTTCATTTGTATGAAATCTCATCAGAACCAACTGCATTAACCTTTATAAAGTGAACAGCTTCACAGCTCAAACAACCCTAGATCTGGGCAACAGAGCAAAGCAATTTCCCTAAGCCTATCACAGATCCAGCTGCAGGTAAACAAGCAAAACTTCTGTGTGTAGCCCTGACTATCACCACTCCTTGTTGAACCCTCTAGTCTATAATTCCCACTCCATACCCCAAACCAGATCATCCTCCCAATCTCAGTAGCCTCCTGGGATACAGCCTCTAAAGAGCCCACCATAAGAGGTGAGTAATTCATCTCCCAGGCTGGCTAGGACAACCTCCATGTCTGGGCAACAGGGCATAACAATCCCCCAAGACCATCACAACCCAGCTGCAGGCAAGCATGACCCCTTTGTACAAGCCTGCTTATCAACACCCTACGTCAGACCCTCCAGCCTATAAATCCCTCTCCATTCAGTAAACCCACTCATTCTTTCAAGCTCAGGTGCTTCTTGAGTCACAATCTCTGGAGAACTCTTCTGCATATCTTGACTACTCCTTGAGACACAGACTCTTTAGACTCTTCTGGTTCTGCATTCTCCAAAAACTTTATTGCACTAAGAGCACCTACTGAAACAAAAGCATCTCCCTAAAACACAGACAAAGCTTGAACCAATTGGAGGAAGAGATGTGTAGATGCCAGTGCAAAAATACATTCAACAGCATAAAGAAAAATATGGCACCACTAGAATCTAGTGGTTCAACAATAGCAAGATCTGAACATTCCAATATAGAAAAAGCAAAGAAAATGATCTTAAAAATATTTTTATAAAGATGATAGAAGCCTTTAAAGAGGAAATTAAAAAAGAAATAAAAAAAAAACACTCTCAAGGAAATAGAAAGACAAACAAAACTTGGAATAAATCAATAAATATCTTAAAGAAAGCCAAGAAAAAGCAATCAAACAGGTGAAGAAAAACAGTTTATGACTTAAATCTAAAATGGAAGCAATAAAGGAGACACAAACCGAAGGAAGACTGGAAATGGAAAATCTGAGCAAACACACAGGAACTACAGATAGAAACATAACTAACAGAATGCAATAGATGGAATAGAGAATCGCTGGTGTGAAAGATACAATAGAGAATATAACTTCAGCAATCAAAGAAAACACTAAAGTTAATATATATATATATAAAACGCAAAACATCCAGGAAATCTGGGACACCAAAAAAAAGACTAAATCTAAAAGTAACAAGAATAGAAGAGGGAGAAGAACACCAACTCAAAGACACAGAAAATACATTAAAAAAAAAAAAAACAACAACAGAGAAGAAAATGTTTCCAATCAAAAAGAGAAAATGCCTATGAACATACAAGAAGCTCACAGAACACCAAATAAGCTGGATTCCCACAAAAAGTTCACTCACCACATAACAATCAAAACATCAAACATACAGGATAAAGGAAGAATATGAAGAGTTGAAAAGATAAAAGATGAAGTAATTTATAAAAGTTATACTTTCTCATGAGGAGAGGGAGCTGGGCCCTCTGGAGTGTGGGCAACTTTGACTGGCCTGAGTGTGTGGAGCCATGAGGGGTGGGATCAGGTTGTGTTCCTCTTCATGGGCTGGCACCTTGGAAAAAAAAATAAAAATTTTAAAAAATAAAAATTATCTTTTCATACCCACTACTGCATCCCTTCCTGCCCCTTCTCCCAGTCCTTCCCCAGACTCTCCCCTTCTCACTCTTCTCCAACCTGTTCAATCCCCAGAAAGGAAAAAGATGTGCGTCAATTTGGTTTGACATTTCCAGATGATGTAGGACCCCAAAGTATCAAGGCTGAGAGATGTGTTTTACTGGGAGCCATGGGCTTCTAAAAGCCAAGTTCTGGATTCAGGATAGACTCTGGTTCGATCACAAGAGGCTCTAGAAACTGTCCTTGCTTTTGGACTTTAACTGTCCTCCCTATTCAGAGGGTCAAGACCCATTCCATGAAGGTTCTTTGGCTATTATTTCAGAGTCTGTGAGATCACAACAACAAAAAACTATCTACTCCATGGATCTCTCCATAATGATCTCAGTTCTTCTGCTCATACAATCTCTCCTCTCCAGCTGGACCAGTGGCTCAGCCCAAACATCCAACTTTTTAATGGAGACCACTAAAGAAGGACCTGGACAGATGTTATAAGGCACTATGAGATGATGGACGCCAGTCCAGACTACTATATCTAGCAAAACAAGCAATCACCATACAAAGAGTTAACATGACAAAACTACATTTAAAAAAGAACCATGCATAAATCCAGCCCTACAGAAAGCACCAGAAGGAAAACTCCTACTTAAGGAAGCTAGATACATCTATGAAGCCACAAACAATAGAAAATCCCACAGAAGAAAACCCCAAATAAGGGAAACACACACACACACACACACACACACACACACACACACACAGTCACACACATTACCACCAAAAATAATAGAAATTAATAATCACTGATCATTAATATCCCCTAATATCAATGGACTCAGTTCACTTATAAAAAAGACACAGGCTAACACAGTGGATAAAAAATTGGATCCATCCTTTGGCTACATACAAGAAGCACACCTCAACTACTAAGACAAATTCTGCCTCAGAGTAAAGGGTTAGAAAAGGACTTTCCAGTATAATGAACTTTAAAAGAAGCTGATGTAGCTATGCTAATATTTAACAAAATAGACTTCAAACTAAAACTAATTAAAAGAGACCAGGAAAAGCATTACTTATTTATCTCAGGCAAATCCATCAAGATGAAGTCTTAATCCTGAACATTTATGCCCCCAAAACAAGGGCAGTCACATATGTAAAAGAAGTATTACTAAAACTTAATACTCATATCACACACCACACACTAACTGGGATACTTCATTACTTCACTCTCATCAATAGATAAATCTATCAAACAGAAAATTATTGGAGAAATAAAGGTGCAATGAGATATTATTATTCAAATGGACTTAATAGATATATAAAGAACATTCCACCCAAACAAAGGAATATACCTTCTTCTCAGCACTCCATGGAACCTTGTATAAAATTGACCATATACTCAGTCACAAAACAAATGTAAATAGATACAAAAATTGGGAACAACCATTTGTAGCCTATCAGACCTACATAGGCTCAAGTTAGAGTTCAACAACAACACAAACCATGGAAAGCCTACAAGCCTTTAGGAACTGAACATTTCTCAAATGAATCATCTCTGGGTAAAGGAAAAATTAAATAAAAAATTAAGACTTCCTAAAATGTCGTGAAAATGAATCCACAACAAACCCAAACTTATGGGATGCAAAGAAAGCATCATATAAACAACCTGATAAAAAGAAACCAAGTGATCATCACATTAGATGCAGACAAAGCCTTTGGCAAAATCTATCACCCCTTATAATAAAGACTTTAGAAAGATCAGAGATACAGAGAAAAAAATGTTAAATATAATAAAGGCAAGATACAGTAAGCTAACCACAAGCATCAAACTAAATGGAGGGAAACTCAAAGCAAGTACACTAAAATTAGAAACAAGACAAGCCTGTCCACTCTCCCCATATCTCTTCCCCATATCTATAAAAAGCAAAAAGAAGACCAAGTGAATATAAACTGGAAGTCAAACTATCACTATTTGCAGATGATATGATAGTGTACATAAGTGACCCCCAAAATTCTACCAGGGAAGTCCTACAACTGATAAACACCTTCAGCAATGTATCAAGATATAAGATTAATTAAAAAAACAGTAGCCCTCCTATACACAAAAGTTAAAAGTGCTGAAAATGAATCAAGAATTATCACACTTCACAATAACTGCAGATAACATCAAATATCACAGAGTAACTCTAACCAAATTAGAAAAAAAACTATAGGCCTATATGATAAGAACTTTAAGTCACTGAAGAAAGAAATTGAAGAATATACCAGAAAATGAAAATATTTTCCATGTTCCTGAATTGGTTGGAAATGCATAGTAAAAAAACAATCTATAAATCCATTTCCATCCCTATAAATCCCAACCCAATTCTTCATAGCCTTTGAAAGAACAATACTCAACTTCATACGGAATAACAACAACAACAACAACAGGATTGTCAAAACCATGCTGTCCAATAATAAACTTCAGGAGTCATCACCATCCCTGACCTCAAGATCTACTGTAGAGTTACAGCCATAAAAACAGTTGGTACTGGCATAAAAATAGACTTGTGGATCAATGGGATTGAATTGACACCAACATCAACTCACACACCTATGAGTACATGATTTTTGACAAAGAGGCCAAAAATACACAACAAAAAAGACAAAATCTTCAATAAATGCTATAACTGGTAGTATGATTCTGCTAAAAACTGGATTGTAGTATGTAGAAGAATGCAAATATATCCATATCTATCACCCTGCACAAAACTGAAGTCCAACTGAATCAAGTTCTCAGCATAAACCCAGTTACATTGAATCTGATTGAAAAGAAAGTAGGAAATACCCTTAAATTCATTGGCAAAGGAGGCTACTTCCTAAGTATAACGTCAGTAGCACAGACATTAAGAACAGCAATTAATAAATGGGATCTCCTGAAATTGAGAGGCTTCTGTAAGGTAAAGAAAATGGTCAATAAGACAAAATGACAGGCTACAGAATGGGAAAATATCTTCACCAATCATACGTCTGACAGAGAACTGATCTCTAAAATATATAGAGAACTCAAGACACTAGAGGCAAAAGAAGTAATTCAACTTAAAAAATGGGGTACAGAGCTAAATAGAGAATTCTCAACATAAGAATTTTTAATGGCTGAAAGAGACTTAAGAATTGCTCAACAGCCTTATTCTTCAAAGAAATACAAATCAAAACAACTTTGAGATCAATGGATAAGATCAAAAGTACAGATGACAGTCTATGCTGTATAGCTTGCAGAGAAAGGGGGACAGTCCTCAATTGCTGGTGCAAATCTATACCTATGCAGCCACTCTAAAATGCAGTATGGCAGTTCCTCAGAAAATTGGGAATCAATCTACCCAATTATCCAGCAATATCACTATTGGGCGTATTCCCAAAGAATCCTCCTTTTTACACAAAGGACATTAGCTAAACTATGTTCATAGAAACTTTATTTGTAACAGCCAGAACCTGGAAAAAACCTAGATGTCCCTCAGTTGAAGAATGAATTAAAACTGTGGTACATTTTCACAATGGAATACTACATTTGACATCTTAAAATTTGCAGGCAAATGGATTAATCTGAAACATATCCTGAGGGAGGTAACTCAGATCCAGAAAGAAAGACATGATCTGGCTCATTCATAAGTGGACACTATACATAAAGCATAGTATAACCAGGCTACAATCCACACCCCCTGAGTAGCTAGGTAATAGGAGGAACCTAAGAGAGACATTCATAGATCCACCTGCAAATGAGATCGACTGAATAAATTGATATCATAAGGGGTATGGGATCAAGGCTAAATCAAAAGAGAACATGAATGAATGGAACAGTTGAGGGGGGAGCAACAGAGAGGAAGAACAAAAAAAATGATATTTTGATAGAGGTAGCCATTGAGGGGTAGAGGGAAACCTGACACTAAGAAAACTCTGAAGAACCCACAATATGATCCTAGCTAGGACTCCAAGAAATAGTGGATAAGGTGCTTAAACTAGACTTCCTTTATAATCAAATGAATGACCACCCTAATTGCCATTATAAATCTTCATCTAGCAATGGATGATGGCAGTTGCAGAGATTCATACCTGAACACTGAGTAGAGCTCCCAGTCCAGCTGAAGAGAGGGAGAGGATATTATGTGAGCAAAGGGATCAGAATCATGAGGAAAAGACCCACAGAGATGACTGACCTGAGCTATTGGGAGCTCACTGGCTCTGAAATGATAGCTGAGGAAACCCTCCAAATGTAGACAGCTGTCAAAAGTCAAAGGCAATATGTCGAGCCTCTTGCAGTAAGACCAAAGTTTATTTCTGGTGTATGAACTGGCTTCTGAGAGCCCAATTCCTGTAGAGGAACACCTTATTCAGCCTGATACTGGGGGAAGGGATCAGTCGTACTTCAACTGGTTATGCCAGACAGAATTGACTCACTTTGAGAGTCCTTATCCTTCAGGGGAATGGATGGGAGACTAGTGTTGAAAAATGTTGGGGAAAACTGAGAGGAGGTGAACGAGAGGAAGAGTGGTAGATATGGAAAAAAGTTTTAAACAGAAATGTGAACTACTTCAGAAGCACAATGTGATGCTTTTCAAAAGGGTTGATGCTTCTCAAAAACAGACATAAGAAGCTGTGCCTCAGCACACAATCAGTGGCCTAATGTTTGATAACCACAAGGTGAAGTATGAGAAAGAAAATTACTCTCTGATAAATTACTTAATTAAAAAAAACTCACTTTCATGTTACAAATTAATCTAATGTATATAAATATTTGACAGAAATAAATTCTTATTCTATAATGAATAGATATTTGAAATATTTAATTTTAGAATAAGCATTGGAATATTTTCTCAAAGGAATGAAAATATCACTTTTATTAAAACAGATACTAGCTATATCTCCCTTGACTTTATCATTTTGCACTATAAAGGGAAGATGAGATCCTCAAGACATTTCCAAACAATTCAATAACTCATTTTCCTCTCCATTCCTCAACCAACATACATATTTATTTATTAACCCTCAATATTCCCAGGACATATTTTACTTTAAATGTGGTCTACCTTTCCTCTCTCCTCCTTTGCAAAGCTGGATAGTGATATAGTAGGCTTCAGTATTTCCTTGAGATGATCATCCCATTTAACTGCACATCCCATTTAACTGCACATCCGTCTGCCATTCTGTCTCCTATTTGCACTTCACTAATTTTATTTTAACTTTAATCTATTTACCAACTGCTGAACATGCCTACATCCTAAAGGCCTCTTTTTTGTTTCCTGGCTTTCACTGTGCTTCAAGACATTTTTCCACATTACAGTGGATAATCCCTATACTCAAGCACACATAGGAATAATAAAATGTACTTTGTGGGTTTCCAAAAAGTAAAGACATAAATTTGGTTGGGGTCTTGTTAGGAGTGAGGGGGAGGGTTTAGGGGGTAAAAATGATGGCTAGATATGCTCATATTACATTGTTTTCATGTATAAAAATTTGTAAAGAAAAAAAATTAATCTTAAAATTTCTAAATATCTTAATTTTACACAAAAAAATCATGAAAATGGCTATGAAACAGAACTCAGAAAACAAATTAGTGTCAAAGCTAAGTGTATTTGAAAAAGATGTAGGAGAAAATATTTAAATAACTGTAAAAATATATTAATAAAACTCAATTGATACAAAAATATTGCATTAATGTACCGCAAAGAAAAGCTATAGACTATTCATTACATTTCTATCAGTCAGTGGCCTCAAGGAAAAACAGTATATAATGTAAGAAGTCTGAGTAGTTTCTTCAATAAAACTGAAGAATATTTGTGTGCATTACAGGAAGAGATGAAAGAAGTGATATATTTTAAAATACTGTTTATATTCTAAAATTCACTTACATTTCAAGCTTTTCCCTGGGGTCCAGGCTTTCAGAACAGAAAGAATGCTACATTTTGAATAATGGGCAGCAGTTAACCAAGAAAGAGTAAACAAATGTGTGCATTATAAATAGGATAAAATCACATGACTATGAAGTTCAATAAAGATACTTTTATACAAAGTATTTTATTCTCACCTGTGTTTGAGTGCCAGTGGGTTGATATCCCTTATTCCTTAACTTATAAAATGTGGAGCATTCTTAAACTGAATTGATTTTACTATCAACATTCCCAGAAAACTAACTTTATCTAAAGAGCTTAAGACATCCAATGGGGAAATTAACATTTATATACATCATATACACATGAACCTGTGTTTTGCTTAAATTAGAACACAATAACATAGAAAGCATATTTAAATGGTAGGTTATAGTAATATGACTAGCATGGACTTCCTAGAATTGAAGAGATCATCTTACATGTTAATGTTTATTTTCAACAACATGTCTCAAATAAACCACAGAAATGAGTTATAGACATCTCTATATAATAGATCCCTCTCTCAGAAAATACATCCAAACAATAGTTTCTCCTTTCTCCACTCCTCATAACTCTATGCCAATTCAACTCCTATCCAGATTCTTTTTTCTTCAGAAGAAAAGCCTCTAAAACATAACTGCCAAGCAGGACAAAACAAGATACAATAAGATCAGCCTTCTTATTGACGCTGGACAAGGCAGCCCAATAGAAATAACAGAATCTAAATAGCAATCAGAAGAGTCAGATTTACACTCACTCTCATTGCTCGAAGTCCCACAAAAAACACCAAGCTAATGGCTGTAACATATAATCAGAAGACCTGACGATCATTCACGATGGCTCTTTTAGTCTCTGTGAGCCCATGTGACCCCTGCTTGGTTCATTCAGTATGTAAACCTTATTATTATTTGGTGTCCTCAATCCCATCTGATTACCACTTCCACGGTATTGTGAGGTTTTTCCCAGTATCTGAGAAGAAGGATCAAATAGAGACCCTTAATTTAGACTTTCTCTCTGCTTAGTGTATAGCGTCTCTGCACCCATTTGCAAAGGCAACTTACAACAAGTCCATAGTTAACAGCAAAATAAATGAATGAAACAAAAAAAAAACCAATTCCATTAAAATGATGAACAAGGCAAGTTGTGCACTCCATTCAGTCTATTTAAAGTATTAACTAGAGCAACATGACAAAAGATTAAGAGGTATTGACATTTTAAGTACTTCATTCAGTGTTTGTTAAATTTTAAATCAGGGCTAGAACTCATACTTCTGATATTCAGTGGAGAGGCTTGTTTATTCTGCATCTATTAATATCAGTGAAGATATAACTGTTAAAATAATAAAACAGTTTAAGTGGTAATTCATTTATGAATAAGTGAAGAAGATGTGATAATACACAACAATGAAAAATTACTAAGCTCTAAAAAACGGAAATGTGTCATTTTCAGAAAATTTGATTAAAATGGCGACTTTTGGGGGGAAACTCCTTAGTACATAAAATAAGACAGACTCAGAAATACAAACGTCACATTTTTTTTCTTATTTGCAGGATCTGTAATTGTCTTTCTGTCTAAAGTATAAAGAAAACTGTGTGGGAAAGGAAAGCCAAAAAGATATAACAAAAAAAAACATTCTGAAAAAGAAAGTGATGAAAAAAAGAGAAAAACATCAACGGTGAAGAAGATACCTCAGGCCTCTATTACATTAATGCTACTCTAATATTCTAGTCCACAGACGTATCACCCTAAAGATGTTCAATTTTGTCTGACTATGAAGCTAAGTAGGGTCCTGCCTGGCTAGTACTTGGGATACTTAAATGAGAGAATACGTGGCAATACAAGGTTCTGTCCATCTCTTGTCTAGTCTCTACGCAATGAGAAAGTATAAGTCTTGTCTTAGTCCTGGCTAGAATAGTGTGTGAGACTATTTCACCTCTGCTAGTCACGTCAAAACTGTCCTGAGTAATTTCTATTCAAAAATGTATCTCTAGTTGGTGTTATACAAGAAGCTAGATAAAGTCTTTTTCAACATTAATTATTACTTTATATGATCATTAATATCATGACAAAATGTTTAATATATATAATTCATACAAATTTCATATAAAATTTATGTATTAAGAAAAACTTGTAATAGTCAATATACAACCAAAAGATCATGAGTTTATTAGTAATAGATTAGTCCCTTAAATTTGATTATTCTGTCTCATATCAGATGGCTTTTCTGATATGATACAGAGATTTTTGCATTTTTTTTAACAAGCATGATTGGGTTTAGAGAAGGAAAAGCCACATTCCAACTACAAAGAGAGCTTTAATTTTCAACTGACTAGAACTTTATCTTTTTTTTAGAAGTAAAGAGATACAGATGTTAGGCAGAGAGATTTTACCCTGTAGCGTATATTGGTACTAATAGGTCCAATTTTTTCTTTGTAAATTTTTTTCTCAATAGCCTTCCTTTCTGCTTCAGAAATATAAATTTCCAAGGCCTTTTGACTTCTTAAAGATGAATATTTCCATTTTTCTGTAAATCAAAAAGAGAACTCTGCCCTAAAACTTGATGTTTTTTAGTTTTTATTAATTTGAGTTTTATTTAACAGTTGTCACATTGGTGGATGAGCCATCATTTCTCCTTATCAATAAGTTTTTGGTGGTTCACCAGAAAACTGAGAATCAATCTACTCAATGATACAGCAATACAACTATAGGACATATACCCAAACTATGCACATTCTTACAACAAAATGATTAGAAAATAGGGTTAGAGAGATGATCACTTGGCAATGGAACTTTCTACTCACACTAGATACTTGGATTGGATCTTCAGTATCCACATAGTGAAAAGAGAAATTACGTGCTCAGCAAACCTATACAAACACTATGAAAAATCAATGCACATTATTAAATAGAAATTTATTATTATTCATTTAATTATTATCTTGGTCAACATCTAGTTAATAGGCTAATTATTTCATTTAAGTTAAATGAATTAATAAAATAAGTGTCCAATCATTTCACAAGCTATTTTCAAAACAGTATTCAGACATGAACAATAAATCTACAATAACTTGAGTTATCTATATATTTCAAGTTAATATATAGATTATTCCATAACTTAACTCCTTCTTTCATGATGCTCTAAATTATTTGTAACTTACAAAATAACAAGTACAATGTATTGAAGTAACAGACAATATATATTTCTAAAAAACATTATCTGGGCTGTAACAATATGTGATTTCTCTTTATTTGGAGGACTTGTGTAGATGTTGTTAGAGAGAGCATGTGTTCAGTAGCTCTGGACACTGATGAATTGTGAACTTATGTCCCCAAGTGCAGCTGTGGAAACACTCTTACTGTGCAGACCCTGCCTAACCTACCACAGCGCTCAAACTTCTTTAAGGTCACCTCTTATATTCTATTTCTCTTTCTACATTCAAGGATAAAGGTAGTATAATGAGGTTTTAGATTTTAAGTTGTTTTTGGATGACTTTGATATTATTTCCAGTTGTGTTTAGGGGAAATGTATTTTAATCTTGTACCTTAAACATCCATCATGAAACTTCATGAAAGCATTGAAATAAAATTCTGCTTCAAAACTCCCCTGGGGAGACATTTAAAATTAAAATACTCATAAAGTTTTTCACTAGCAGGGTCTAAAGTTCAGTAGCTAATATTTAGATATGACATTTAAATACAAAAATAAACAGTACAAGTATCATTTAATATAAACCTATCTGCTACAGATTGCCTCATTATGTAACAAAGGATTTTTAACTTAAAATTCATGTACATATATTAGTAAAGATAGTGTTATGACTGTAATAAATTAATAAGAAGAAATTATATCATTTACCTTATTTTAATTTTTTTGAAACATCTCAAAGCAAATAAATTTGCTGGTGCAACTTTTTTTATTTCATTGTACATGTGAAAATTCTTGTGCTATTGCTCAGGCTTACTAATATTTATCAATACTGTAAGTTTTATTTTAAAAATAAATTGTATATGAAAATTTAGTAAAGACCTGCCAGATAAGCATATGAACTAAGGTGAATGTTTCTTGAAAATTATAAAGTGCTAGGTATAAGTTCTTAAGTGCTGACTATTAACTTAAATCAAGTGAAAGACTTTTGTGGACCAAACTGGAGTGAAACATTTAAGTGAAGACAGTGGTCAACTAATGTAGGCATTCTCTAACCTGTCCTTTATCCTTTAGTTTATAGAATAAGGTACCTTAAGTTCAATATAAGAATCCAATTTCATAACACACCACTTAAGGTCAGTATGTAACACTAGCTAATGGGTAAGCCCTTGGAAAGCATGGAACAATTAAGATACATGCTTTGCTTTTAATGCAATATGTCAAATTAGAGTTCATTTATATACCCACTGTTCATTCCCTGTCAAATAGAGAATTAAGGAAGAACCACCACAGTGTAATTGACATGCTCTCTTTTGTAATGAATGTATAAATATTTACCTTGACTATAAGAAATGATTAGCTTTAAGACCAAGATAAAAGGAGATTTATATTTACATATAAGCTGAAGTAAATGCAAATTAAATTTTAATACTATTTGCTTTATTATGGTCTTGAATAAGAAAAAATTTCAAAAAAGTAATGACTTGAATTTAACTATCTTTCAAACTTGTTGGATGAAAAGACTAACATCGAGGTGTTTTACCTCTGGTTGTTTATGGTGGACCACAGTTCACCTGCATATACCCACACATACACACACACACACGACTATACACACATATTAAGATTTAAAAATTTAAAGTTTCATAATATTTGAGATACTTCGAAGACAAAGTTTCTTTCTAAGCATAAATTAAAAAATTATTACTTAAAAAGCTAAAGCATTTTCTAATTTATATTAAAGTCACTTATAGATTTTAGAGAAGCATTGAGCATCAAAAATCTCAACATTTAATGCTACAATAATTTATTAGAATATATTTACCAGAAATTAAGTTTTTTTTTCCTAGATAGCTAAAATTTGTGGTGGGATTCAGGTGTCAGCTGATAAGATCCAGGATGCTTACCCAGGGTACCGGGCCTCTGAAGGGGGCATGGCCTTAATATTCTCATCTTTATTTATAAAGGGACAATAATGTTTTAAATATAATTTAGTAATAATAGACAAATTTTATGCTCTCAATTATTTTAATATTATAAGACATTAACAAATTATTCCTTTGAGGTAGAAATGCAGTTCTCCTATGAGACTAACTACATGGTCAAAAGGAATTTATTTATTAGCAATAAATGAAACTTTGAATATTCAATGAAATTATGCAACACGTTAAAATCTAAAATACTGGAAAATTAAACTTTTTTGTTAAGTAATTTAATATGTGCTCTGCCCTCACAATATATTGAATATAAGAGATTTTTTTAAAGATTTTTTTAATGTTTATTCATATATGTTTCTGTGTATAGTATATACACAGGCAAACAGACAACCATAGAGGACAAAGAGTGTTCATTACATGGACCTGGAGTCATAGACAGCAGTGAATTGCACAGGCCAGTACTGGAACTAAACTCTACTTGGGTTCTTTGCAAGAACAGAAAATATTTATAAAGCTGCAATATCAACAATAGATCTCTTAAAAGAATTTTCCCCCAAATAATATTACAATTAAAATGTGTGATAACTATTAAAATAATGAATCAAATATAACTTTATAGACAAAATGTAGGATCTGAGCATATGCCTTTTTCAAATATCATCTACCCATAATTTATTTTTGAGCACCATTACTTTAATGGCATTTGGGGGTTTTTTGTTTGTTTCTTCATTTTATTATTTTTTTTTATAAATTGTTTTTATCCCTGTATCCCCTATTCCCCCTCCCTTCTCTCTTCCCAATCCCTCCTAGTCAGCCTTCAGCCTCCCCTTCCCTATTCCCCTGTCCTCTCCTCCAAAAGGGCAAGAAGTCCCAAGATGGGTCAGCTCAGCGTGGCACATCCACTCCAGGCAAGTCCGATTTACTCATCTCAAAATCAAGACTGGGTTAGATGTTCCTTTGCAGGGAATGGGATTCAAGGTGCCAGCCCATGCACAGGAACATAGTATGATCCCATCACTATGGATCTACACACTGCCTTTGCCAATTGACAGTTGTCTACACTTGGAGGGTCTAGCTCCTTTTCCCGATGAATCTCCAGTGGCTGTTCTTCATTCAGTGAGCTCCCCCAGAGTTCCAGCCAGCCACCACTGTGGGATTTTCCTCATTATCTCTATCCTCTTGCTCATACAGATTCTCCTCCCTTCTTTTGAAGTAACTATCAATATTACCCTTTTGTGTGCCATGATGTTTCTATTTAGCTACCTGCTGAGTCTGTGTAAACCAGTTGTTCTACAAAAAAAGACCATATGTGATGAAGATTTGCTTTCCTCATAAAATGTAGAGTCTATGTGTTCCTGTGCATGGGCTCGCATCTTGGAGCCCATTCCCTGCAGAGGAAGACCTAACCTAGTCTAGACTTTAGGATTAGGAAATGGGACTTGCCTGGAGTGGATGTGCCACCCTGAGCTGACCCACCTTGGGACTTCTTGTCCTTTAGGAGGAGACGATGGGGGGATAGGGAGGAGGAGGCAGAAGTATGACTGGGAGGAATTGGGAGGAGGGAGAGGAGGAGAAGCAGGGGGATACATTGATAAAAATGACATTTTTTAAATTAATAAAGTGAAACAAATAAAAAAGAAAGGAGCAAGAGAAAAAAAGACAATAAAGTAAAGAGGGATCACGGTGTGCAGGAAAAGCTGATCTGAGTATCTGCCCTTATCACCTTCGCTATAGGGGACAAATACACTTCAAAATGATTTAATCAAATGGAACATCTTAAATATCCTTATTTAAGCTTATTTTTCTCTCTTGGTTATAAAGTTTTCCCATTGCTTTCAATTTCTTTTCTCCTTAAGAACATACAGAAGCAGAACATTTTCTAAGCAATTGAAGAAATTAAAATTTTTAATGAAATACAAAGGAATATATTAAGTTGGAGATTAGACACACTGATTAGAATACCCAATAAACCTGCCCTGGAACAAAAGTAAAAATAAAATTAAAAAGTGGAGTGTATTCTAAAGGCATTATCTCGGAATCTGACTTGGTGTATTTTTCTTTGCACTTAACAACACTCATTGCCTTCAGGATAAACATGTAGCAAAAGGGAAGCTGTGAACAAACTGGAAAGCATTCTGCACAAGCATCTGTCTTCAGAAAAGCCATTCCTTCCTGTTTATTAACTCAAGGTCTAGATTTCATCAGTATTTAAAAATAGTTACAACAAATCATTAAAACTTCTCAAAGCACACTGTTTAGTATGAAAGTCTTGCGTTCTACAACTACAACTATAAGGTGTGTTTTTCAGTGTATTTACTTTCCTTAAATATTTTACTCATGCAATTCTTCAGGAATGGAAACTCTGATGTTCTTGGTTTCTAATTCACACCCACTTGACACTTTATTTAGAAATAAGATCTAGGATAAGACTGTCTGTATGAGTGTGCTCTCTCTCTCTCTCTCTCTCTCTCTCTCTTTCTCTCTCTCTCTCTCTTTCTCTCTCTCTCTCTTTCTCTCTTTGTGTGCGTGGGCGGTGGTTTCTGTGTGTCATCTACCTGTCTTTTATGATGTGTGTATTTGGCAGTGGCCTTGACAGAGGAGCAGAAAGTGGCAGTTGACTTCAGGATGTCAGCCCACCAGAATATAAGGCACTGAGGCATGAATCAAAGATAGATGAGGCACAGAGGGCTTTGGCTCCAGAATGTCTGTTGTTACCACTGTGCTTATGTAAGTTTGTTGTTGCCATTTTTCTCTGGTATCTTCTATTGTGTACACAGGTTTGGAGGGATTAGCACTGCCTTTAATATAGTATGATTATTTCATAGAAATATCTTGCTCTACTGAAAATTTTCATCTGTTGATTATTGTGAAGATGATTACTTCTTAGGCTGTAGTGTCAACTGAGACAGTGATTTTATATAATAATAGGGGTTGAGGAAGATGAAAATAAGAACAAGAAGATTTCATACAGCTGGGACATCATGAGTTTCTCTTGAGGAGCCATGTAGACTGTGCCTTGGGTTAATACTAAGAAAACAATTAAGCTCCAAGATAGCTCAACATTTTTAAATCTTAAAGTTGGAAGATGAGTTCATATATCTCTATGCATCATAGCTAAAACAAAGCTTTAAATAATAACTTAATGTTAAAATGTTTATGTTAATGGCTTTCAGGTAGAAAATCTTTGGGAAAATTTAGTTTATGAAGACACACTTTTAATAGTTGAACAAGGGACTCATTAAGTTCAGGGAAGAAAACAATGGCAACTTGTCTATTGCTGGTTGACATATCTTTATTGCTAGGATGGAATGGTGATGATCAAAGGTGATAATTCATTCCTTGTTCCTAATTTCTGCCCCCAACTTCTTGATATTAAAAGAAACAAAAAACAACTTAAAAAAAAAAAAAAAAACTTTTGATGAGTGAGTAGGCAGCCTGAGAATTTAAGATAGAGATATGTAAAACTTTATATTTGTGATTCTTTAACTTTTTTATGATTACCTTTTGAGATAAACAATAAAGTAATTGATCCTTTCTTTGTAATTTCAAAATGCAGTTTGTCAGTAAAATAACTGACTGAGAACAAAATACCTTGCTTGCTTCTCCTAAAGCCAGTTCCTTGGGCATGACGTATGTGGGCTCTTGGGACAACTTTTTTTTAACCTGTAATATGTGAAATTTTAAATTATGTAAGCGATATAAAAACATGTTGCTTTTACTTCTATTCATTTAAAAATAGAATATAATCATGTTTTAATGTGTATATTGCATGATAGATTTTGCTAGAGTTTATAAGCTGTAAAAGAAAAAAATATAAGTTAGCTAGAAGAAAGACTTTAATAAAGACAGAACGGAAACATCAGACTAGAAGAAAGAGCAGAAAAAAATAAAGTAGAACAACAGTAAGAACAATATAATGAAGAGCTAAGCTTTAATCCTCAGAAATTCCTCCTGTCTGTCTATTTAGTAGCTCTGTAACTTCTTTACATTTCTTTGACCTGCTGAAGGTGTACCATTTATCAGTACCTATGTAGATCCTTGGAGATGATTGTGTGTGTGCAGTTAAAAATCTTACTCCCTCAGATAGAAAAGTAGATTGATTAATTCACCAATTCCATAGATACCCCTCAGTCCCTGAGCTAATGAAAGCTAGTGTGTGTTTGTCTGTATATAATGCATGTATATGTATGTGTGCATATAATATATATATATACATATATATTATATAAGTATATAATATATATGTATATATAGATCTCTGTAGATCTATATATACATCATAGATCTCTGTAGGCAAGAGAAGCATCTGTGATGAGTACACACAAAAAATGGCATTGCTTTGCATGTGATAGGAACTAAAACCTAGAAAAATATCTGGTGCAGAAAGCATACAGTTTATATTCTTTATGGAAGATGTAATTAAAGATACTCCATAAATAAAACATTGAGCATTAAACACAAAAACATATTTCTAGTTCTTTTTTATTGGTTTATTTGATTTTTCTTGAGCAAGAATAAGGTTTATGATTTTCATGTATGTGAATGTAGGTGTATGTGTGGAGGTCAGAGGAATAATTAGGAATCTCTCCTTGCTTCCTCTCTTGAGACAAAATATTCTTTTTTTTTTTTTTTTTTGATTGTGTGCATGGCAGGCTTCCTGAGATTCTCTTATCTTATCCTTCTTTATCAATGTGAGAGGCTGAGATTACACTTGTGACAAACCCATGTGTGCATATTCTAGAGAATGAAATCTATGTCTTTATGTTCGCTGACAAGCACATCACTCACTGTGCCATGTCTTAAATTCAGTTCCAGTATTTGTATTAATTTTAAGTTATGCATAAAAATTAATTTGAATGATTTTGAAAGAGTTTTTTCAATCTTGGATGATGTGCTTTGAAGGAGGTGAATGACCCTTTTCTTAAGAAGGATGCAGAAGTGACTGTGTAGTATTCTCCATGGGGAAATGAAAGATATGTTATAACTTTTGTGTAGAAATATATATGATAAGAGGAAAAAATAGTGAAACCCAATAGTTGAGTTAATTAAATTACAGCAAGTTAGATTTACATGAAAGACTTTTGTATAAATCTGAACCCTGTATCTCCAGTCATTCATAACTTATTCTCTAGTAAATACAAATAAATTACAGTGAATCAGGTACTATTTCTTATATCTGCACATAATAAATAATAAACAAAACCATAACATTGGCAAAAGATTAACATGACTTTCAAATTAGTCATGTTAGCAAATTGCATCTTGCTCCAGACAGCATTAAATATAAACCATAAGAATCACATTGTGCTTCCTTTAAAAAAAAAAAAAAAAAGCACTCTAAAACAGACATTTTTTTCTATAGTTAAATATTAGCCTCTTATGTTATTTATACCAAGCATTAGCTTATTGTTCATTTGGACAGAAAAACAAAAAAGTATGTGTTACCCAGAATTTCAGTGATTAAAAATATAGCTTTATGCTATGAAATTATACATATGAGGACTACTAATCTTAGCTCCACTCTGCACTTAAGATATCATTTTGCATGCAAATGAATAGAGCAAGCAAAATAAGGCAAATACAAATAATCAGGAAATCATTCTTTGATTGAACTATTTTAAGCTGTATCTCTAGTATTAAGTGTGCCATGACCTGTCCTGCATTCATAAAATGTACCTGTGCAAATGAATTCTTCAACCTTCCCAACTCTGTCAATATATTCTGTACTTGAACTTGAGATACTAATACTTTTTTCTGAAGTCATCACTTTAGCCTACAAATAATGAATATGCACTTACAGACTTTCACAGTAAATTACTTTTATTTTGTGTGTAATGCTCTTCTTTTCAAAATGATTTCTGAAAGCTTTGTTTTGTATTTATCTAAAGCTTTATTAAATATTGAGTAAAACTTGTCAATAAGAATAAAGTCTCTATTTTTATTATAAATTGCCTGGGAATTTTAAATTTTAAAACAGTTCATGTATTTTATTGTAAATTTTATTTTAATTATATCAATACTATATAAAAGAGCAAAAGCATGTCAACTTTCAGAGAAGCCCTGGGGCAAATTGGCAGGTAGTAAGAATAAGTACAAAAAATATCTGACCTAAAAAATTACTGTAGAAATTTCATACTCAAAGCAAGCATGGTATATGGGCATGCTGTTCACTGCAAATTCACCAATACAGTTTTTCATGTAAGTATGTGTGATACAGTTAATACAGAAAATTCTCATATCTCATTTGATTCTAAAAATGAATATTTTATCAGTTTAATACTTTATAATGTTGCTTATTTTATATCTGTTTACTTAAATCTATTAAGTTAAATTATTCAGAATTAAGTCATACTTTTATTTCAGTCTGCATAAATAACCTCTACCACATGAGGGCCTATGTTCAAATGTCCATGTGCCTTCATTTTGCACATAGTTTATGGTTTAAATGGAAATCTTCAAATTTACATACTCCCTAAAGATGCCTTTTCACATTAAGTATATCTTAAAGTAATAAAAATATCATTTAATATTCACTCTATATTCCATGTTTTTCATAGTATATCTTTATGGATAACATTCTCTACTTCAGACTTTATCCCATAGTTGACTGCCCTGCAAAGACTAATGTGGCCCTGAGTACAATCTATGTTGATGTGATATAAAGCCGCGTCCGGCTAAAGTGGACCAAGTCAGGTGAGGGACGTCGAGGTTAAATCAGCACTCAGGAGTTGTCAGGTTCCACCATCCAGGATCACAAAGAGAGACTTTATTCAACACAACCTTTTATTACCTCTAATACTTCCTCCTAGTTACCCCACACCCGAAGTCGAGGTCGTAGGAAGTCCTATGACTAATGCCCCCTGGGGTTGGCAGCAATAACAGGAAAACCGCAGAGTGGAAAAAACATGTTTATCCCCCTAGCTGTCAGTTCTCAGGGAGGAGGGGGCTCGCAAAGGCCAAGGTGGAATTCTCCACAGGCGCACATCTATGCATTCAATCCAGCCTGATGCCAGGAACCAACAATATAAAGGTCAGCTTTCTTCTTTCCCTAACCCTATGCTTGTCATTCAAGAAATTTGTAAGGCTTGTTCCTCACTTGAATCAATTCTTGTCTAAAGTTTTGCAATCTTTTCAGTGATTTCTTTAGTCACCTTATATTTTGTCTGAGACAGTCTCAAATGGCACAAGTCATCACTAATTCATCATGTAGTAAGGTCATTTTTTTTCTAAGACAGGGTCTCAACTGTAACAATTGGGCTCAAACTAGTTATGTAGCCAAGGATAACCTTGAGCTTCTGATTATCCTGTTTCATCTTAAAAGGACAGTGAGTCTGTGCCACTACTTACAGATTGAAGTCACCCTTGAAACTGGTTCCTATTAAGGAAAGTATTCCACAATGTCTACTGATTTGAAGTTATCATATAGTAGTTTATTGTTTTACTTTACTAAATAAAAGTATTTAGATTTATTCAATAGAACTTAAGAATATGATTAAGTGTTTATGTTCTGTTGATCTTCTAAATATAAATTTATTCCACTTAACAATGAAACATCCAAAGATTTCAAAATACCATATTTTAATAACCCAGTTTGTTCAATCCATTTTAGGCAATGTGTATGACATTTTATTGTGTACCTTATCATTCATCTGTTTAAACCTACAAATTGTGTGAGAGACAGGGCAGTAAAGAATAAAGATCTGCATTCATCTAAATATGAGAAGAGCTGAATGGATTGGTGCTATGACTACCCAGAATATAATAGAGTCTTCAAATTCTTCCAGCTTTCCCTATTTTACTAAGATGCGTCATATGCTTCTTTTGTTTTTTGTTTTGTTTTGTTTTTGATTTTTGTTTTCTGATGTATGTCAGCTTGAGTTATCCTTTCTTGGATTGTCATGTTTGCTCTGCTGCTCTGCTCTTTAAAGATATATCTTTCAGCTGTCTGGTAGTAGTCCCATAATTGTGTGTGTTAGCAAAAGATGGAGAGGGAGAGAGGGAGAGAGAGAGAAAGAGAGAGGAGAGAGAGGGAGAGATGCTTTCCTTGTCCTTCACATGTAGTCACATTTAAACAAAAGTTTGCCATATGGCCCTTGGGAGAGTTCTTTCCTAGACTGTCCTGCTATTTTCCAGCTGCAGCACTGGAAACAACAGGAATCAATAGGTATTCTGGTCCTGTTGTTGATCTTTCTATTTTTGTCTGACATTGTTTCCTGAGACATTGTATTTAGGTGCAGGTTGAGTTTTTGTTTTTTCTTTTTCAAATTTAAGGGTCAATTCCATTGTTAAACACAATTATCTTTTTCAAACAGACAAGACCTTTTGGAAATTTTGTAGATTATAACAAAAACATTTCAGTTTTTGTTGTTGAAGAACTGGAGAATAATTTCTGGATCTTTTTGCAGGCTATTAAACAAGGTTGAAATAATATTTTCCAGGCTGAATTCTCACCTGAAGATTGAGCAAAAATATAGACTTATACAGATGCTCTATCTACATAGAAATCCTGTTATTGACAGAATACAATTGTAAGACTGGGATTCCCCTTTGCTGGCTGATTAGCTGGCAGTATCAACCTCAGGTCTTTGTAGATATTTGCTTTCATTGTGGAACTCTCCTTCAAAACTCAACTTTTTTGCAAATTGCACTTAAAGTTTCTCAGAGCAGAAGTCGTCTTGTAAAGTTTTAATAGACCTGGTCAGATAGATCTCGTGCATTGTCTTCTATCATAGAGAAAAGGGAGTCTTGGCTGAAAAGCTACCATGATCAAATTGGCATAAAGACTGTCATACTTTTCTTGATTGCTAATTGGTGTTGGAGGAACCAGACTAGTATGGGTTGTGGCATTTCTTTAAGAAAGGTCTGGGATTTATACCTGAAAGAAATTTGGGAATAAGTCAGCAAGTAGCCTTCCTTCACTAGTTTTTGTTTTATGTCTTGCCTTGGCTTTCCTTGATGATAAACTATAACATAAACCCTTTTCTTCTACATTTCTTTAGGTAATATTATTTATTACAACAACAAAATCTAAACAAGAACATATAATTTGTGCCTAATCACAAGAATAAAATTGATCATAGTCATAATTAAAGGAATGCATAAGGTACATACCTGGTGGAACAGAACATTGGTGTCAAATCATGATACTTCCATTCTGGAAGAGACAACATCCCTGGACTTGGACTGTTGATTTCTAGTATAACACAGGCCCTGCCACTGTACCCCATCACTGAGAAATATGATTGTAAGGCTAGAGGAAATCTTAGATGGGTATGAAGGGCCCTAGGCTTGTGGTCTCAAGACACTAATACTATCACATTAAACCCCTAATTTCTTAGGATAAATTTAATTTGCTCACCAGCTCATGTGGAATTCAGTCCTAGGAAATAAGTGCACTAGCCTTGTCTATGAGGCATTGATTTCTCCAGATTTTGAAGCAAATTGCTTACCCAAATATTTGTTTACTAAAGAGTTCAAGGAGAGAAGTCAGTTTGCATGTATTTTTTGCTGTTCTCTATTATAAAGGCAGGCTCCAGTCTCTTTGTGAATATCTTTATCTCTGAATTTTATTTTATTATTTTTTGACTGGTCTCAAATTTATTGATTGTGCAAAATAAATGGGTATTAACTCCATAAAACAAATGCTGGTAATTTGTCTCTTTCTCTTTTTAATTTAAATTTAATTTAATTAACACTTTTTCATTTTTTAACATACTGACCACAGTTTCCACTCTCTCCTATTCTCCTGTTTCTGCCCTCAACTACCATTTAACTGCTTCTCCATCTACTCCTCCTACATCTCCATACAGACATGGGCAGGCCTTCCATGAGGTTGAACATAGCATGGCACTTAAGTTAAGGTAGGACCAAGCTCTTCCCCCACATCTATCACAAGAAACAGGTTCCCAAATCCAGCTAAACAGCAGGGATAGATCCTCATCCCACTGCTAGGAGCCTTACAAACAGACAAAGTTACCCAACTGTGACACACTATTTTTTCTACAAAATGCTTTATCTTCTTTGAGAATAAACACACCTCTGGTTGTCTTCTGTACTTAGCTATTATACTCAACTATAAAATAACTGTTCATAAATAAACTCAAAAACTTTGATACATTTTAAACATATTTTAGATTTGATGATAAAGCTTACTTTCTAAGGTCTTTCAATTACCAGTGGGATCCTCTCTTCATTCTATTACTAACATATCCACTTATAAAGGCTAGCAGTTTTCTGTACATATATTTCTCCAATTCCTGAATACGTCACTTTATCTCTATGCCTACCTTAAGATTCATGACTATCTTATGGTATTAAATATCTTCCAGACATCTTTTTTAGCTGCATGTTTTTTGGGAACCACAGTTCTTAACTCCTAGTGCTGAGACTTTTTTGTGTGGGAGTGTATGTGTGCATGCTTTTATAGTATGTGCTTTGCCCCACCAGTCATTCTTTGATTATTCTTTGTTACCCATGGACAAGTGCAATGCCTCAGAGATATTTACAAATTGACTCTATAGTTTCTGTACATTTTACTGCAGGATGCTTGGATTGCATTCTGATCTCTATAACATTAAGGTTTCTGGCTCCAACTAGCCCCACAGTTCAGACCTGCCTTCCACCACTTATCTGGCCCAGCAATCCAAAAATCCCAAAGAAACACACAGACACCTGTATTGATTTCTTACTGTTTGGCCTAAGACTCACGCACATTGCTAGTTATTTGTTTCATCTTAACTCAACACATTTTCATTAATCTGTACTCCCACTTGGTCTGTGGCTCACTTGTCTACCTTACATGTTGTTTTTTTGGGTGTCTGGCTCAAACTCTGTCTACTCCACCCTTCTTCTCCTACCTATGCTGATTTCCCCTTCTATTTTTTCTTTGGTGCCTGCCATGGCCAAAACAGTCCTTTATTCACAGTATATAAAAAGATATTCCCACTTCACTTCCCCTTTTCTGTCTAATCAAAAAGGTTCAATTTCAACATAGCAAAATTACATATAACAGTTATTAATAAAGAAATATAGTTACAGTATCTAGTCTATTTGTATTTAGCAAATTAAAGAAAATATTCTATCATCTACCTTATTCTTGTGAATCTAAAGTTTCATATTCAATATATCTTTTAAAATAACTAAAGAAAACTACCTATAACTACATAATCTTCAACTACATCAAAGACCACAGAAGGATATAATATTACCTGCGTAAACAGGATGTGTAAAAAACGTCCAAAATCTAAAAATGACAGAGATAACCCCTGCCTTCCTGGACAGTCACCCAAAGTTCTTTTGTAAAGTTGGGGCAACCACCTTCAGCCTACAGGTCTAGAGTCTCTGGCATAACTTTCAGTGAAGCAGGAAATCTGAAAGAATGCTCTGCTCGTTCTGGTATTCAGTCACTTCTCCTTGTGTCCTGCAAAATGTCTTGCAGTTTCCTCCGAAGGACCATCTTGGCTTCTTCTGCCAAAATTTAGAGGTCACTTTCCTATGTAACCTGCTTGTCCAGTTTAAACAGCATACTATCAAGCAGTCACTACAAGAACAGGTACTTGTGCAATGGCTGACCATTGCCACAAATAAAGTAAACTCCATATGGAGTTTTTGATGAAAATTTTTCTCTTGAAATAGATTAGTGCTTTCAGGAGTAGACTTGTCTCACTGTCCAGAAAAGTCATAAGTTCTTAAAATATTTTAAATGCCATATTCTGTAGGTCTTAGAAGATTTTGAAGATTACCTATCTAATTCAAATTTATCTATATTTATATATTCACATATTCTATATAGAGAAAAGTCTATATATTCTACATATATAGAAAGACATTCCCACGTCAGATTTCTTTCAAATTTATCTGCCTTATCTATATGATATTTTAAAAAGTCTTTCTTTTGTTAAAACTCAAATAATGTTCATCATTTCTAGCTATTTTGAGAGCATTTCTGCTCTGTTCTTCTTTCTCTTTTTACTAATGTACAGAGTGAGGATCATTTTACTTATCACATGTGGAATAAATTAATGGCAACCAAAATCATCCTGGTTATCGTGCAGCCAGGAAAACCTCCACAAAGATCATTTATATATTAAATCTTCAGTAGAATATAAGATTGGCACACCTATGGGTCATTTGGGAAGGTCAGGGAACTCAGTTCAGCTTTGCCACTGGAACAAACCATGTTAGAAATTTTTCTTCATCTATCTTTACTCTCAATAAAATATTTGCATTAGACATTGGTGAAGAATTTATAGTGTTCAAAAATACAAGCCTATTGACTATCCTCAAAATGAGAATGTGAGCTCAGATGTAGAAAACAGTTTCAGTCTTTCCCTGGTCTCTACATTTCCACCTACATTTAATGAAAGAAAATAAATAAGAGTAATTCTGAGAAGCTCATCACTAACCTACAGTGTCATATGTCTCTCTTCTCTCTCTCTCTCTTTCTCTCTCTCTCTCTCTTTCTCTCTCTCTCTCTCTCTCTCTCTCTCTCTCTCTCTCTCTCTCTCTCTCACACACACACACACACACATATCTCTCTCAATTTTCCTCAAATTTTTATGTTTTGATTTGCCTACCTATATCTCGATTACAATATTTAAATACATACTAAGCATTTTCTTAATAAAGTCTGATTGTACCTCACAAAAAGATTTTATTTAAAATTAATCCTTTTCAAATTTTTTGTTCCTCTTGACTCAAAAAAAAAAAATTGATTTAGAAACCAAAGGTTAGAGTAAACATTTTAGCATGTAATTTTGTTAAACATACTTGGTGCCCATATACAAACTCTCAAAAATGAATCTATAGCTTGAATGCATCTCATACTATCATTCTTTAGCTTACTTTCTTTTATCTTATTCCCATTTTTAATGGGTCCCAGAGACCCAGGTCAGCTATGCTATGATTTGAGGTTCTTGATGTCATGATAAGGTCTGTTCCTGGGAGACTGTACATCCAGCATGCCAGAAACCTGAAGATAGATGAGGATGTCAGAATGTCCTAGTTAGACATTTATCTGCACTCTCACAGCTGTGACATGTATCTTTGTGTGATGGGTTATGAGAAGTCAGCGCATGCCATTTTGCATTTTCTATTTTTCATGTTGCTTGCTATGTCCTCCTGAAATGAGAAGAGAACACGTATTAGAAATCCATTCCAGTCTGAAACATGCTTGACTCAACAGGCAGTTTACAGCTCTTAGATTCAGTGACAGTTCCTTGAGCTTCAAATAGATTGAACTCCATAGAATATTTGAGTAGGTCCACATTTCATTGACCCAGGCTGAGATACCGTTTTGTCTATGAAAACAATGTTTGAGCCTATAAATCACCTAGGAATCTGATATGCAAATGAACTTGTTTTGTCTTACTGATCACTGTGGAATTCACCCTTCTCTTTTTAATTTTTCTTACGTGAATTTTAATATATAGAAAAAATGCCATGACGGCATTACAATTATCTCAGATAACTGTACAGTAATAACAGGAATTCAGTTTAATTTTTAACTTCTGTTCAATCTCTATTTCCCAATTGTTTCTATAATCAAATGACTAAATACATCTATTTATAATTCAATATCAAAATAAGATTTTCTGGACATAATAACAAATTGCAAGTTTTAAACCACGATGACCTAATTTTAATATAAATAGCTATAAATATTTGATTTAGGTGTCTTAGTAAAAAGAATTGAACATGTGTCTCTATTAGAAATTTATAGAAATATCAGAAATAAATTTTAAAATAAATATTATCAAGACAAGGGTATATATTTAAATTTGTTATAAGTTTTGGAAGTAAGCCTGTACACTAGGAATATTTAAGTGCTTTTTCTAATATGCTACTCCACCACTTCAGGCAAAATATGACACAAAACCTTCTTTCCAATTATAAGCTCTTTTGCGCCCCAAGAGTCTGTAGTGTGAAAGAAAAGGTAGGATCATGTGACTGGCCAGTTCTAGCAGATCCAGTAATTTACACATGAATAAAACAGAACTAGAATGAGTGTTGTAAAATAAAGGAGGGTCACCATCTATGGGAGTGTGATAGGTTGACAAAACAAAATCTGTTACTACCACTAAATTATGAATTGAAAGACAAGATTTCTGCATATTCCAAATAATCTCTACATCCTAAACAAAAGAGGAGACATGTACATAGAACAGCCAGCTACAAAATGAGAGGGAAGCTGAAGTTATGTAGCAACAGACTAAGAGGGAGGAGACACCAGACAGTGGAAGAGGGGGAAGGACACCTCAGACGCATCAGAAAATAGTTGTTTCTGGCAATACCCTGACTTGAGCGTCCAGCTTCCAGAACTGTGAAACAACAAACTATAAGCAACCATGTTTTTATGACAAACTCAGTTTTAAAATAGCAACAAAAACAAGGCATGGCAAACTGGGCAACTTGAAATCTAACTTATTCTTCTGCAATTTGTTTGTTATTAACAAGATTTAAAACAAATTTTAAAAGGATTGATGTTTTTCAAATCTTACCTTTTGTCTATGATTCCTATGTATGATCTCCTGATTCTATAAACTTAAAATTTTATAATTATTATAGATGTATAACAGATACATACTTTTAGGATTATTACATATTATAGATATTTATTTAGTTTCATTCAAGGGTATTTTAGATGTTTTGGTAGCTTATTTGTGGATGATTCTAGGGTTTCTCAGACTTTAAATAGGCTTACTCTAATTTTTCTCATCTTCTAAAACACTGTATAAAAATTAGTATCACCTGCACCCCCAAACCATCTGTACTTACAAATCCTCAGCATGTGTCTTTTGTATGTCTGCTTTCTTTCCCACTTGAATGTGAAGACCAAGCATTCCTCATTTCCTAGGAACATGTACAAGCCATTTTTTTTTTCTTTTTAACTTCTTTTCCCATTTGAATCTAGACTACTCTCCAACAGCTTTGAATATGTTCTACTTTCATTTCTGTTGCTGTGATAAAATATTCTGACAACAATTAGCTTAGAGAAGAAAGGATTTTTTTTTTCAGTTAAATTGCTGGTTACAGTCCATCAAGTCAGGGAAATTAAGTTGGAGAGTATCTATATTAGCTAATCCCATCACACCCAAAGTCAAGAGCAGAGAGAAATTAATTACATGCTCTCTTGCTTGCTTGCTTCCTTATGTTCATCTTGATTATAAAGTTCAAGACATCCTACCTAAAGAATAGTACCTCTTACAGTATGATGAGTCTTCTGACATCAGTTAATCAAACTAAGATAATACCCAGTAGATAAGCCAATAGCCAAACATAAGGTAGACAATCCCACATCAAGACCCTCTCACCAGATAATTATGGCAATATCAACTTGACAATTAAATCCAACCATTACAGAGCATAACATGAATACCTTTTATTATTAAAATATGTTTTAGTCCTTTGCAATGTGTGCATTCCTTATTGGCCGATTTTAAAAATGCACTTCCAATATGTATTTATAAAATAATTGTTATACATGTTTTATTGCAATTGCTACTATTTAAAACAGTATTTTCAACAGGAATAATATCACAATTTGAATAACTGGCTGTTATTTTGAAGGGTCCCTAGAAGAATAAATTACTCCTTTGAGAGTCCTTGATATTAATTAACATTAATTTAGATTGCTGTTTATTTTACAAACATTTCTGACATCTCTTTCTTGCTTTTTATTTTTACCACCATTAATGGCATTTTTCAAGTGTGGATGTGTGAAACAGAAATTTTAGTTGGTATTTCATGAAAACTAAGAGGATATTGGGAAAACACTGGAATATCAGAGAGAGAAAATAGACCACAATCAATTCTCACACAGCCAACTTCTTAGGGAAAAAGCTGTCTTCAAGAGCCCTCAGCCTGGCTCATTGCTTCTACAGAATACCACAGTGTCTGTCTATCCTGATTTAAATGTCTTCTTTGCCCAGTTGTTTTACTTCTGTATTCAACTCTGTATCATTATTCTAGAGTTAGGATTAAAGGTGTGAGCTACAGCTACTTCTGTGGTTGTTAGGCCTTAACTCACAGAAACACAGAAAGATCTGTTTCCTGAGTTCTGAGATTAAAGGCATGGGTCACTAGTCCTCTATAATATCCATGCTATTATTAAAGATTTTACCACTTTCTGATTCTCAATGCAGGACTCTGGGTGATTCTGTCCTCTTAAATTCCAGGCTGATTTTATTAAATATATAACATATCACTACAGATGTGTATGTTAAATTACACAAATATGTACTAAATGTCTAAAATTTTCTTTTTCTTTTTCAAGAGTCTGAGACAAAATCTCTGATATTTGTTGGTATTTTTTTGATTTTTAAAAATTTTGTTTTACTGCTTTTACAAATTTAATGTTTTAGTGATGAAATTTAAGTCAACTGATTATTCTTTCTTTGCAAGGAAATTTCTTCTCTTAATTCATAATTTTCTTATTTATATTTATAGCAGAATTGAGGTTTAGTGTAGTGTCTATGTGTGTAGATATATATATATTTACTTCCTGGTGGAAGTTTTATTCTTGAGAAAAAAAATGTTTCAGTTATTTACTTTTGCTTTGTTTTTCTCTGTATACTCCTTAATTGCTATGAAGAAGCTTATAGTTTTGGCTTTCGTTTATCTTTACTTTTATTGGGTTACTCTATTGATACATTTCATGTTATTTTCTAGAAAGCTGCTAATCAGTAATGTGCTGCTTATTACATCTAGTTATTTAAGTATGCTTTTTAAAAATTTATATTTTATAATTCACACTTTTGTTATTAAAATTTCTTTTTTATTTTATTGTTTCCTTTCTGCAATTTCTTGAACAATAATTTTTTACTACTTTATACATCTTGGAATCTACAAACTATCAACAGCTATCAACAAACTCTTCCTTGTATTAAATAAGTTCCATTTTACATTTCATTAACTGCAGTGTGTTTTATATTTTTTGTATTTTTCCACTGATGTTTTTATCTTAGTGTGTACTATTACTCTATCCCTACTTATTTATACATTTGTGAAATTTGCCTCTGTTTATTATTTCTGGACTTATTTTTTTGTACCTAATGTGTATACTGAGTATGACCACAATGTTTATAAATTTATAGAGGAAAAATTTATCACACTTCAAATAAATCATCCTGCATTTACTTTTCAGGTCCACTGAATGAACATTCATCTTTTAGGGCCCCATACATATGTCAACATTATTTAAGAAGATAATGACAGGGTAGCTATGTCTTTCATAGTCTTGTTGACATTTTAATTTCTATTTGATTGATTCATCATATTATTAGCCAAATCATCTTTCAGTATATTTAGGGGAATTATAGTTCATTACTACTAATAAAAGGAATTTAGATGCCTAATTTTATATGAATTAATTTAATTAGTTAAATATCTTTCAAAGTATCAGGTAATATTTGTAGCATTCATTTCATATTTAGAAAATTTTAGCTAATACACCTACACTATCTATTGCTCTTGAAAAATAATTCTTTTCTCTGTGCTACATTTTGTTATTAGAAACAAAGTTTGGTTTTCTCAAAAGATGAAAAGGCTTGAAGTGTGAAAAGACTGCTGAACTGAGTATTAGTTTCCCACACTGCATTACGATGAGCATAAAGAAAATTAATGCTCATGACTTACAAATATCAGACATCTTAATCATGAAAACAGTGTGTTACTCAAAATGTGATTCCATTTCTGTTATTTCTAGAGATATAATTTACATAACACTTATATCTTCTAGCAAGAAAGATATTTGTACTTGAAACTATGCCCAGTATTGCACAGATCACCACATGTTAAGAAACATGCTATTTTATACAGTCTATAGTAACAGAAAATTAAAATTTGATAACTAAATACACAACTCTTAGGAAGTAAATGTGATTATATACCTCTAAAAACAAAGATATTTGTTATTAAGTGAATTAATTTTATACATAAACTATCAATCTGATAATGGACTTAATGTACCTTACATTAAGTTTTTCTTGTATAAATGTTTATAAAACTAGCATGTAAAATTTATTTAATTGCACATTTCTGCTACTTTTAAGTCTATAGACTCCAATCTTACTTATTTTGGTAAATAACAATAAATAATATTTATAGCATTGCACAAAATAATTTGAAGAGATAACATTTTAGTCTTATAAAATTTTGGTTTTGACTTGAGATGCCCTATTTATAAGACAAAACCCTTCAGAGTCACAGAAGTATGTATAAATCATCTATTTTATTATTTTAGTCACTCATGGAATTTTATTTCTAAGATATATTTCTTGATCAATGTATATATTCTATATGAACTACATTTGAAAATTCATATGAGTTTAATGCCCTTCTAAATACCCAAGTGCTTCTCACATCAAATTGAAGTACTTAAAATTACTTCTTCTTCCTAAAACTTATATCCACATATGACATCAAAATATTGTCTTTTTCATCTAGGCAGATGTTTCTTTGATAACACAAGAGAAAAGGAAGAAAGAGAAGTCACAAAAGTAAGGCCAGGTAGATAGTGAACCAGAAACTAGAGTGACGCATATATATGCAAGTCTAGAGAAATGAAAAAGATATCTTTTCCCACAGAGTTCCCAGAAACAGCCAAGCATTCTGCATTTGGCCTCAAATCTCTGTCCTCCTGAACTATTGGGAACTCAGTTGATGCTGTTTAAATCCTATAAATTTATAATAATTCATTATTAATGAAAGAAAGCATATCTTCCCCATTTCAGTAGTAATATTTAATTCCAAACATTTGATGGGTATTAGTTGTCAACTTGATTACATCTGGATTGACTGACACCCCAAATCTAAGACCACATTTGTGAGGGATTTTTACTTAATATGAAATGAGGTCTACTTTTAAAATGAATCTTTATATGGGATACTACCTTTAAGTCATATCATTTAAGGTAGAACAATGCATCTCTCTCACCTGGATCATGCCTCCTGTTGGAAGTTTGTATAAAAATGTGGAAGAAGGAATTTCTTGCATATTATCTGCTTGTTCTTGCTACACTAGCGAAGCAATTCCTAAACTGACATTGAAGCATACTTTAAGATTCTGGCATTCTAGAATAAAGTCTAGATGAGAAATCCAGTTGTGTAGATTGCACAGTTTCTGACCTGTCCAGGCCAAGGTTGGGACCCACATGTAGCCCCACTGTTGCTGCTTAGCCCCAAATAATGACTCAGATGTTTATATTAATTGCATGCTATTTGGCTTACATCTCAGGCTCATTGCTAGCTAGCACTTGCGTCTTAACTCAACCCGTTTTTATTAATCTGTCTTGCCATGTGATGATGGCTTACCCTGTAGTCCATTACATATTGCGTCTTGGGTGGCTAGATTTCTTCTCTTGACTCTGCCCTCCTCCTGTATCTATGCTTGGATTTCCCACCAACCTCTAAACTTCTCTACCATGTAGTGGGATTATGTTGTTACATTGTGAATAATTGTCCTGCCTACTGGTTTAATAAAAATTCTGATTGGCTGAAGGCAGACAGAAATTGTGGGCAGGGATAGCTGACTAAGAAAATTCTGGGAACAGGAAGAGCAGAGCAGAGATGCCAGAAAAATACCAGCGAGACAGTGCAGAAGCCATCAGATGGACAGGATAACGTTGCTGCTCTGACAAAAGGTACCCAGCCACATGGCTGAACGAGATGGGTTAATTTAAGAGCAAGAACTAGCTAGCAATATGCCAGATCCACAGGCTAATCAGCATAAAATAAATACAAGCATCTGTGTGCTTCTGTGGAACAATGGGTAAGGAATTCAGGGATAGGCCTGAAAGGCCAGGCATAAACTTCATACTACAATAAGCCAAAACAATTTATTTATTATTCAGTGGTATTCATAGCATACACAAAGATATCCCACATCACTTTCCCTTTTCTGTCTAGTGAAACCAAACAGCTATCAAGCAAGAATTACAGTTACAATTTCTAGTGTATTTGTACTTAGCAAAATTAAAGAAAATATTCTATCATCTACCTTATCTTCATGACTACAAAGTTTTACATCTAATTTAACCTTTTATTTTAATTAAGGAAAATTATAGTTATATCTAATCACCAACTACATCAAGGACCACAGAAGGATACAATATTACGAGAGTAAACAGGAAGTACAAGCAACTTTTAAAATCTAGAAATGGCAGAGACGACATCTGGCTTTGAAATTTGTGTCTCAGGATATGGCTTACTATATTTTATTACTCTATTTCTTTAAGAATTTTCTCTACCCCTTTTCTCTCCCAGCCTTCATATTATTTTTTTACACACATTGTAACCCATTTAGAAGTTTTCTCCATCTGAATCTGTTTTATTTCATATCCTTAATTATTTTCAAACCAGGATTGCTTTTTAAATGCTAAACTGTAAAGCACTTCTTTGATTGCTGGCTCTGCCCCTCTTAACTTTTCAACATGCCAGAGGTACCAGAGTAATGCTTACCTTTCCAATCCTGGGAAGTAGTATTAAATATTGTGGACCTATGATTTAAGCCCACAGTTGTGCTTCCAAACTCAAAAGCAGCAGTTGGGAGAAACCTCTCTATTACCAGAACCTTTGAGAGAGACTCCATAAGTCAGCCACACTGATACAGGAGATGTGGCTCAGACACTGAAACTAGGAAGCCTAGTGTGGCTTCCCTTCTGTGCATTTAGAATTTTTAAAAAACCCTTCTCAGGTCTGTCTGGATCAATGCCTTACATTGTAATGCCATTTGTTGTATAAAATTTCTGGTCTGGTCTAGATCTGCAGTCCAAATGATTTTCACCTGCCAGAGGCCTGGCCTAGCCCAAGGTTCTGACCTGCGGCCTCACTTGATACCACATAATTACACAAAGGCTTATATTAATTTTATTATATGCTATTTAACCTATGGCTCAGGTTTTTGCTAGCTAGCTCTCTTATCTTAACTCAACCAATTTCTATTAATCTGTCTTGCCACATGGATCTTCACATCTTACTTCCTGGGCAGGTGGAATATTTCTCTCCTGACTCGTCACTCTTTCTCCTGCATCTATGCTTAGATTTTCTGCCTTCTTCTAAGATGTTTTGCCATAGGCTAAAACAATTCCTTCATTATCTAAAGATATCTGTAGCATACACAAAAGCATTTTACATTGACTGGGTTCTTGGACCTTTTGTTTATAGACAGCCACTGTTGAAATTCATCCCATAGAGAGAGAGAGAAGGGGGGAGAGGAGAGAGGGAAAAAAGAAGGAAGGAAAGAAAGAAGGAAGGAAGGGGAGATTTATTCTATAAATTCTGTTACCCTAGAGAATCCTGGATAATACAATACACTATAATGTATCCAGGTATTCCAATAATAATACTACTTCTTTGTCTTCAATAGCCAATGTGATACAACTTAGAGAGAATTTAGGTGTACTTTCTTTACTTCCCTAGTCACAACAACAAATTATCAGGTCAAACCATGTAAAGTTGTAACTGGTTACTCAATTGATGTAAAACCTGGAGGGTTTTGGAGAGCTACTCATCCTTATTAAAGTATGGAAACATACTAA
The DNA here is from genome assembly GCA_033318265.1 of Phyllotis vaccarum. Lineage (NCBI taxonomy): Eukaryota > Metazoa > Chordata > Mammalia > Rodentia > Cricetidae > Phyllotis > Phyllotis vaccarum. The sequence goes on along the minus strand of JARWLC010000002.1, from coordinate 118,487,001 downwards.
TATCAACAAAAGAATTAGTAGCCTCAACAAGATTGCTGTTGGCTGCAAGAGGGGTGGCCAAAGAAACCAGAGGCAAATAATCTACCTTCTGCCAAGTCCTTTTCTTTACTAGAGCTCTTACTATGAGGTACAGCCTACATTTTGAGTGGTTATTCTCATTTGAATTAAAGCAAGTATGGTGCCTTCTCAGTTGAGACTCCCTACTCCTGTCATTCTGACCTATTGCAAATTGACATTAAAACAAATCATCATGCTATTAGAAAATATATTTTTTTATGTTGGAGAAACTAATCTCTCATAATATGTATATATAATCACCTTTTACAGAAAATGGTGTTTTCATAATGCCATGAAATAACTACATAACACAATTATTAGGGTGACTGTGAGTTGAATCAATGATGAAACAAGAGAATGAGTAGCTTTTATGGTGAGTCGCAAGCTCTCCATGAAGTATAATAATCCAGATTCAAATACACGCACACACACACACACACACACACACAAGCATGCATGAGAGAGAGAGATGCACATGCACATACAAAGATACAGACATACACACAAATACACACATACAACTGTTAAAATTTAGAAATTACTCATGTGTTGTAGATGATATAAAATATAAAAATAGGTCTATTAGTCTATAAAATATTGTGTGTGTGTGTGTGTGTGTGTGTGTGTGTGTGTAGGTGGAGTTTTACTTACAAGGCACCAGTCCAAGATTAATATTTATTAAAATATAAATCAACACTCACGATACAGGTAACAGCTTATAGTGGTGCCTGAACAGGGACTGGAGTATCCAAACAGTGGACGACGGATTCCAAACCAGTCTCTCCAACAGCCAGGAACCAGGAACAACAGACCACTCAGGGTCCTAGCAGCCCCTTATCAATGGGGTTGGCCACACCTCCTCCAAGAGCCTGAGACCCTGGATAAGCATCTTTGGACCTTATCAGCTGACACCTGAATCCCATCACATCTCCCCCTTTTGTCTAACTAAGGTTCTAAACTAAGACTATGTACAATAGGAATTATTATGAGGTTGTATCTAAGGGAGGATAAGGTACAAATTACAACCATAACCTAATACTTATAAAGCACACCATATATTTTTAGAATATTGGTAAATGGTAGGGTGTATAAATTACTTCAAATGGTTCATCTGGGAAAGTGAAAATTCAATACCTGAATGTTCATTTCTAAGGGATAATAGGATAATAACCTTAAATACCTATTCTTCAACCCCTTCAAGACCTGAGAAGGAAGATATACCACCTGAAAGTCAGAAGTACATGGAAGTAGTGGCTTCCAAAATTTGGGAGAGGACAGCAACACAGCTACCTGGACAATCACCTCTGATTTGTGCGCCGTTGGAACATCCATCATATTGGCTACAGGCCTATGGTATCTGACAGATCTTCTCACAAGCAGGGAAATTTTTGGGGGACAATCTTATCCTGTCCAGGCAGGTTTCGTCAGTCTCTATCTATCAACTTGTTCTTCCAGCTTGATACCATGTGTGTACTGTCAGCAATCAAGGTAAGGACAGTTCCTTACCCAAACAGCCATTCTCTACCAAAAGGGCAAACTCTAAAGGAGTATCCTCAATGCTCAACACTGTAGACGGAGTTTTACTTTCAAGGCGCCAGTCCAAAATTAATATTTATTAGAATATAAGTTAACACTCACAATATTAGTAACAGCTTATGGTGGCACCTGAACAAGGACTGACATATCCAAGCAATGGACAAGCGATGGATGCGCAATGGAAGGACGATGGATTACGATTCTGTCTGTCCAGCAGCCAGCAGCCAGGAACCAGGAAGAGAGAGTCCTCGTGTCCCAGCAGCCACTTATCAATGGGGTTGGCCACACCCCCTTCAGGTTGGCCACACCCCCTCCAGGGTCCTGGAAGCATCTTCTGACCTTATCGGCTGACACCTTAGTCCTGCCACACAACACGATCTCGGGAAAGGAGCAGTGACACCAGGAGTCGTCATGTCTCTCGTGGCCAAATTCCAAATGTTAAATGCCGTATTCTTTGGGTCTATGAAATTGTTGAAGATTCCTGTCTATCTATATGATATTCTAACCTGTAACTGAGATGACTGTGATATGGTACCTTAAGTAATGTTGACTGTAGTTTTTATTGTCTTAAAGATTAAACCCTGTACTAAAAATTAGAATACCTATATAAGAGGTGTATCATCTCTGAACAATGACTTTTAGCATGACTATCAAACATTAGTCAGGGTTATATATACCATGTAAAGTGGCCACAGCATTTTAGACATGTATATACATATATATCATCTAAACAGAGGTATGTAAAACACCTTGTGCATATAACATAGCTAGTGCAATCATACATTATATCTAGTATAGTTAAATGAAGGTAGTAATTGCATAGTGGACATGACAATAATGTTCAAATATTTTAAACAGAGGTAGAAGCATATATAAAATATAGCAATTACAGATTCAATTTTACATAATAGTTACAGATTCAGATTTATAGCGATGTACAAGTTGCTTTGGTTATATAAAGCAATTTCAGATTAAACTTTGCACCAATGTACAAATTATCTCAATTAAACATATAAAATGATTTCACATTTGTATCAATATACAAATATTTACGCCAGTGCAAATTGTCTTTAGCTTAGCCCATATATTCAGCTAAAATTGTGTATAGGTAGGTAGAACAATCTACCTTTATCCTATCTATCACCTTTCTCTTCTTCAAAAGAGATCTTTGAGGCTATATTATAGTTCTGTCCTCCATCCAATAAGTTTTAACTTATAACTATTCTAACAGAATAATAATTACCCACAACCCTCAGAACACAAAACTTATTGGGAAAGGGGGCATAGTCTTTCATAAGGTTGCTTCCTGCTGACTTAAGGGTGATGGCATCTCTTTGGGATCCTGTAAAAGCTAAAACACTGGTTAGATCTTAATGGACTGACTATATACATCTATAACCATTCTCAGAATAGTGGTTAACTCCATCTGGAATTCTAATTATAAGTGTGATCTGAAGGATAATCATAGAGAGCTATCTTGCAGCCATTTTTGAATAATCTATTTCTGAAAACAATCATTGATTGGTGCACACCAGGTTCTTGATTTTTCTTTTTTTGCTTCTGTCTGTCTACTTGTCTCTTTCTCTCTCTCTCTTACTCTCTCTTTTATTCTTGTTTCACTAGTAAGAGTTGTTGTGGTAGGGGCCCCATCTTGGTTCCAGATTATTTGTAGATAGCTGATAGGAGGAAATGTTATTTACAATGGAAAATTTAAGCATTGTTGATACTCAGAGAGAAACAAGGTTTAAGATGAAGTCACAATAATATTGGTCCTGAAACATTCTGTCTTCTTTCCAACTCCAGGTGGCTTTTCTGATACGAGACAGAATTCTTCACATTTTCTTTACCAATATGCTTGGCTTTAGAGATGGAGGAAGCCACTTGCTCCCAATCTAAATCCAGCCCTATTAATAGTCAAATTAGGACCACATTATTTTTTTGGCTTTATGCTGTTTAAACTGGACATGCAGGTTCCATAGAAAGGTGACCTCTGAACTTTGGCAGAACAAGCCAAGATGGTCATTCAGGTTCCTGTTTTACATAGAAAACTGTCAGACATTCTTCAGGACTTGAAGAGAAGCAGCTGATAAATGGACAGAGCAGATTTCCTGCTTCACTGAAATGAAAAGAGACTCTGGGTCTATAGGCTGAAGATGGATGCCCTAACTTTATAAAGGAACTTTGAGTGACTGTCCAGGCAGATAGGTGTCATCTGTCATTTCTAGATTTTGGAAGTTGCTTACACTTCCGGTATACTTAGCTAAATATATCCTTCTGTGGTCTTTGATGTAGTTGAAGGTTACATAGTTATAGGTATAGTTTTTCTTAGTCATTTGAAAAGTATATTGGATATGAAACTTTAGTTTCATAAAGATAACGCAGATGGTAAGAGTATTTTCTTTAAGTTTGCTAAATACAAATAGACTAGATATTATAACTGTAATTCTTGCTTGATAGCTATTTTGTTATATGTAATTTTGCTATGTTAAAATTTAAACCTTTCTTTTTGATTAGACAGAAAGGGGGAGGTGATGTGGAAATGCCTTTCTGTATACTATGAATACCAATCTTTAAATAAAGGAGCTGTTTTGGCCCATGACAGGCACCATAGAAAAAAGTAGGAAGAAGAATCAGAATAAGTAAGAGAAGTAGGGCGGATTCAGACAGACTGAGCCTGAAGCCCAAAGGAGCAACATGTAAGGAACACAGATAAGCCACGGGCCACGTGGCAAAAAAGATTAATAAAAATGGGTTGATTTAAGATGTAAGAGCAAGCTAGCAATGTACCTGAGCCATAGGCCAAACAGCATGAAGTTAATATAAGTGTCTGAGTCATTTCTGGGGCCTGAGCAGGAGCAGTGGGTGGCTAAGGAGTCTGGAGCTGTAAGTCTGTGTGTCTGGGCCTCTGTCTTCTTGGGGCCAAAAAAACTACATTGTAACATGTGTGTATGTGTGTGGGGGTCATAAGTCTTCTTAAATCCTAGTCTTGTATAATTCACAACTGTATTTTTGATAGAGGGTCTTTTGCAGAACTTGAGATACCATTACTGACTGCAGTGGCTTGCCAACAAAATTAATGTATAGTATTTCTATTTCCCAACAATATACATTTTAAAGGCTTTGACAGCCACCATTAGCTCTTACAGGAGTGTTGAGTATCCCCAAACTGGTTCTCATTCATTCATTTGAAAAGTGTCAAAAATTATACCTCATATCTTTAGAAGACAGATTTTAATATTTTTAAAATGAGTTTCAATTGATTGACTAGTTGGCCATATTTCCTTAAGCATTTCCATTTTGTTGGATGAATGACAAGATGAAATTCAGATATTCTTGTGAATTATCTTGCAGTGTCTGCATCATAATAAAAACAGACAGAAAAGAACATGTTGTCCCTTAGATTTCTGACTATAATCACTTGATAAGAATTTATTTTTATCTTACAAATGGGTTTTCCCTGAATCTCTTAAACCCTTAATATATTATACAGTACCAAGACAGCAAAGTGAACTTAGCTGCATTCAATCTTTTTGTTGCATAAAATAATACTTTCTTGTTTCTCAGGAATTTTCTTTACAAAAATTCACTTACAAAAATTGACTTTATTTTTATGTGTGTTTTTTTTCCCTGTGTGTCTGTAAGAGTAACACATGTGTGTCTGATGCCTATGATTGTAAGAATAGGACATTGGCTCATTTGGAACTGAAGTTAAGGATGACTATGAGCCATCATGTGGATTCTAAGAATCAAAGTCAAATTCTCTCCAAGATCAATAATGCTCATAACCACTGAAACATCTCTATAACCTCAAAGTTTTCTATTTTAATATTTATCAACAATATAAACTAATTTCTAGAATATTTCTAGAATATTCTGTTTCAGTGGTAAAAATCAATTTGAGATCTGTGATAGTGGCAAAGAGAAAATACACAGGAGTTGGAGTACTTTGGACTCCATGCTGGCTTGCATCACCTGTGGCATGGTATGAATTAATGAACTCTTGTGTTCACATGCCCTCACAAAACCACTGTAGATAATGAAAGTAATTTCCTTAGAAACTCACTATCACTATACATATTTAGGTGGTATAATTGTGATTAATTATATATATATGCTTTTTTAATTTATTTCTCAGGAATATATTCTTTTGAATATGTAACTGAATATTTTGTTATTGATCATTGCCTTCTTTGCATATTAGAAACACTCTCTATTCTATCAGTTAAAAGTGTTTTGGAAATTTTTTTTATATATACTAAGGAATTAATTTTACTTCCATTCTTCATTTATTTAATTTATATTACATCTACATAGCATTTATTTTTTCTTTACAGTGTTGGGGATTTATTGTAGTCTTAAATCTGATGACTGGTGTTTCTAATCAGCAAAATAATGCTCAAATCATCTTGTCTCTGTTTCTCTCTCTCTCTCTCTCTCTCTCTCTCTCTCTCTCTCTCTCTCTCTCTCTCTCTCTCTCTCTCTCACATACACACACACACACACACACACACACACACACACACACACACCACTATTTTCAAAATTAAAGGCCCATTTTAATAAAGCTTAGCAAATCCCTCAGGCCATAGAAGAATATAGTGTGGTTTTATACTCTAGATTCCAGTGGCTTAAATTTTGTCAGGTATTTGTGTCATATTATTTTTTACACAGCCTTTTAAAATATCTATTGCTATGTTATACCTAGCAGTGTCAATTGAGTTCTGAAGGTCAGTGGCACTGAACAAATTTGGCTATCAAACTCACTGAAACAAGTCATGCTTTGAGAATTTAACTCTTTACTAGCATCTGTGTTTACTTTGCTTTGTTGTATAAAGCTCTTCTATTAGGATTTGCTTATACCTTGTTTCTTTTCTTTATTAAACTGTTAGTACCATGTCCTCAGGAATCATATCATTTTTATTTTATTTAGTCATTTATTGCTTTTCCAACCTTTGTCTTTTTAAGAAATTTATTCTTGGAATATCAAAGGAACTTGACCTTTTTGAAGTGTTGTATGAGGTTTCTGGCACAGACTTTCCAGCCTAGCCTTGAGGTTCAAACTCACAGACCCACAAACCCACAGACATACAGACCCATAGTCCTACAGAAACACACTGATGCTTACATTAATTTTATGCTGATAGGCCTGGGATCAAGGAATAAGATTTGCTAACTCTTTACCCTTAAACTAACCCATGATTCTTATCCTGTTCAGCCATGTGGCTGGGTACCTTTTCTTAGAGCAGCATAGTTGTTCTCTGCATCTGCTGCTTTGTCTGGTGTTTCTGTGGCATCTCTGCTCTGTATTTCCTATTCCCAGAGTTATCTTAGTCTTGTAGTTCCACCTACACTTCCAGTCTGCCTTTAGCCAATAAGCATTTTTATTAAACTAGTAGGCGGGACAATTATTTACAATGTAGTAATCCTACTACATTATGTCTATTTGCTAACTTGTACCAGTGGATTAGACTTCCAGAAGCCATTTATGTCTTTAGGAATCTTTATGTTTTCAAGTTTTAAGTTGTGTCAAATCCTGAAGCACATCCTATTCACTGTTTAACAAAGTGTTTACTACTAATTCTGTGAAAGTATTTTTATTTGTGAGAAAAACATAAAATACTTATGAATCTACCTTGGATGAGAGGAAGGATCAAATTACAAACAGTTTTTATACAGTATGTCAGATGGATCTCTATTAGTTTGAGTCAATCCTGGTATACAGAGTAACATCCAGCCCAGCCAGGACGACATATTGAGATTTCATCAAATTAAAGCTTTGATATATATATATATATATATATATATATATATATATATATATATATATATATATATAGAGAGAGAGAGAGAGAGAGAGAGAGAGAGAGAGAGAGAGAGAGAGAGAGAGAGAGGTCACAAGCAACAATAAGAAAGATCTTTAATGTATGTGGGTCCTCGTGTTAGTGTGCACAAATGTTTGGTGTGTGAAGTTACATATACACACTTGCGCAGTGATGTACGAAGGCCAGAAGATAGTCTTGAGAATAATTCCTCAGGTCCAATCAACTTTTAATATATTTTTTAGACAGATTCTCATACTTTTGGAATTAATTGGATAAGCTAGATTTAGTTTGTCAGGAAGCTCTAAGGATCTGCCTATCTTTGCCTGTGGCTGTGGGATTACAAATTAGTCCCAATATGCCGTCCCTGTTAAAGTTAAGATCTGGAGACTGAAATTGTCCTTTTGTTATCAAAACAGGTGATTTGCTAACACCTATTTCTCCAGATGAAGGGTAAAACTCAAAGACAGATTTTTTTTTTTTTTTTTTAAAGAGGCATAATTCCTTGTAGGGGAAGTTTTACTTAGAAGGCACCACTGTAGGATAGATATTTATTAAAATATAAACCAACACTCACGATACAGGTAACAGCTTATAACGGAGTCTGAACAGGGACTGGAGTCTGGAACAGTGGAGGATGGATTTCAAACCTGCTGCTGCCAGGAACCAGGCAAACAGGCTTTTCAGCCCCTTATCAATCGGGTTGGCCACACCCCCCTCAGGGGCCTGGGACCCTGGGTAAGTGTCCTTGGATCTTATCAGCTAACACCTGAATCCCACCACAATTTCTAAATTGATTCTGATTGAAATTTCCAAATCCCATAATCTCATAATACATATTTAGGGAAATCACTTGTAACAAATTTATTTAAATGTGTCTTTACTAGATTCATTTTCATATGTGGATGAATTTTAAGGTAGAATCTCTATGTTTGCATTCATGTGTTCCATATGTAAATAAATGTGTGCTGCTAAACACCTGTTTCCCATACCTTGATTGACCCATTCTAAATGCAGTTGTCCCATGCACAAACAACTTGTGGACCACATTATACTTTATAGCAACAATATTAGCTTTAAGCTGTGTTAAATTTATGACAATATTCCATTGATAACTTAAGTGCTTACTCAAACTTCATACAAATACAAAGAAATTGTCTGCACTAATGACTATCTTAAAAATGTAATCTTTTATTACATTTTTATTTTATGTACACATATTCCAATTGAATTTCTTTGTGTTGGGGCAGAACTACAAGGAGAAAATATTAATAAAGAAAATAACTAACCCTGAATATTTAGGAGACAGACAATATTTTCCATGCTGAATATAGCAGGTTACATCTAAAGCTCTTGTGAGATTCTATGGTATCTTGCCACGGTTTCAATGTTCTGTTAAAGAATTTGATGGGCTGTGTATTAGTCTTATTCTGTGAGCTAGGAAGACTTCATAATTCCCAATAGATTGTAATTTTCTGGACTCATGATTTATTTTCTAGACTTGTCTCCCCCATTTTTTTAAAGTATGAATTATTGTTTATTTGCCTCTGAAAACAATATGATAGATAGAAACAGCAGGGAAAGAAGTTCTCAGTGAATCTCTGCTGCTTCCTATTACATCTGGGCCTCTGATCCTTAGTTGCCTGTCACAGGTACTGAGCCATGTTGTCAGCCAGGCTGCCACCTCCTGTTTGGTCAAGTTGTCATCTTCTGTTAAAGTAAGCCCTGTTGTTTTTCCTGTGCCTCAACTTTCTCACTCTATATGTGAGCAAGTGCTATGAATGTAGCAAAATTTTATTTTTTAAAGAAAAAATTTAAAAGAAATATGAAGATGTCCTCATAGAAAGTGACTATTCTCTCAAAAGCCGCATGGTATTTTCTCTGCTGTGCCAATTTTAAGAGTCTGCATTTGCTTTTTTTGTGGGGGTAGATTTTTTTAATCTCTCACCTATGCACATAGCAACAAGGATCATCTTATAAAAGTAATAACTATAAGCTGAATACATAATGCAGAGAAAGTACTTTAGTCAAGGTTAGATATACCTGGACTGTTTTACAAAACATTAGGAGAAATATACAGATTTGAAGATCCTAGTGTTTTGTTGCTTTTGTTTATTATCACTAAAATGGTTTGTCTTGGTTTTTCGTTTTGGTTTGTTTTGTTCCAACATCAATATTTGTTGAAAATGCTCCTCACCTTGGTTTTATCAGAAGGCCTTATCTATGAGAGAAGGCTGATGGAATAGAGACAAACAGACAATCAAAGCAACTAATATTTTGTAGGCAGATACTGTCTTCTTTGAAATATGAAATTCCCCACTAAATAAAGGCTTATGTGAAGCAATGGAATCTCACCTAGTGGTACTTACTGGGGAAGGGGATATGGAAATATGTGGATATGGTTCATATCTAGGAAGAGTTGATCACTAAAGGAGGATGTGGGTGGTATCTTGTTCTTAACATTTCCCTATCTTCTACTGTTCTTGTCTAATACTGTATGTTTTATTTTAACTCCTATTTTCATTCGCTATGATGCAAACAGATCATTTGTCAACATTTGCAGGCTGAACCTGATAAAATAAAATTAAAATTTACTCACATGAATGTTTGAATATGAAGTATTCTGTATAGGTAAACATGTTATATATTTGGCTCTAAGCTCATAATAAACTGTAAGAAAACAATATATAAAATATGATTTCTAGGCAGTTTGGTTATCACCATTCATTTCATCCCTGGTTGATTCCTGCTATATAGATCTTATAATACCTTTAGTTAACTATAATCTATATTCTAGAGCATGCAAGTGCAGAATTTTCTATTACACATGTGATTTTTACATTGCATTCCTATGTTTTTCAGGTAATGTGGTCTCTAATCAGCATAGAGAAAACTCAAGATCAGGTATGTAAGACATATAAGTATGACCTTCCTGGCTACCTTACCATTTGTATGATTATTTATTGCCAATTATAAAACAGATATTACATGGTTAACTTAAATTCTTCAAAGAATTTTTTTCTTAGATCAAAAAGTTATTCATGTAGTATCCTCTACTTTTAATATGAGAATATTTTGTAATTGATATGTGTTTAATATGATTTATGCTAGTGCATTCTAGAATGTTCATGATGAAGTATCCTTGCAAGAACATTTGCTCTCAGAAGTCTTCTTTAGAATAAATGAGTGATCTGCATCCAGTTGCCTTTAAGAATACACTCTGTAAAGCATGCTTAAAAAAGTAATTTTCCAGTCTGATTTACCCAACATTTCTATATTCTCGAGGATGAATACAAAAGAGAAATATAGAATGAATTTTGTGAGGGTCTAGAAAGACAAGAACAATTTTTCTTTTCTCCAATCAAGAATGTAGCAGGTTACTGCTTTTAGCAGTCCCCAGTTTTTAGAGTAAATAATTTTACATAGACAATGGTATGCCTCCTCACATTAAGACCCAGTTAGGATTTATATGCAAAGTCAATAAAATACACTTAAAGAAATTAGCCTTGAGTTTTTTTTTCCAGTTCAAATATTTTGACTAAAGAGTGTACTTGTTGATACAAGTTGATAGAAGAATTTTATTTCCTTAGTTGTTTTTTTTTGTATACTACATAAAATACACACTGTAATTTTTAGATCTTAACATAAAATTCCATGTAAAAATCACTCTGAATAACAATCTGCCCGAGCTAATCTCCTACTTCTACCTCAATACCATTCTATACTTTATCCAGAAATTATAAAGTAACTCAGTTTACATTTATAGTACCACTTTCACATTGTGCTCATCAACTGCAGTAATTTTTTCCACTCTAATAATAATAGCATCAATCTGGCTTGAGTACAAATAATTTAGGCACTGTGAGATACTATCCTTTCAATATGACAGGTGCTATACTTTAAGAAATAATTTATTTAGAATAAGCATTTTTTTTTTTTACAAAGAAGCAAACATTTCAAAAAGCCCAAAAATTTAGGGACTGGAGAGAAGACTTACAAGTTAAATAGGATGGACTGCTCTTCCAGAGAACCTGAAATCAATTCCCAGCAACTACATGGTGGTTCACAATCATCTATAACTACAGTTTGAGGGAATCCAACTTTCTCTTCTGGCCTCTGAAGGCACCAGATGTGTGAGGATACACACACATTCATGCAGACAAATCACCCCCACACAAAATAATTAAATAAATAAATATTAAGGAATTAAAAATAAAAAAGAGATACTTAGAGCATCAGATACAAACCAGAACATTCAAGGTTTTCTTTACTGAAATGGTTATATAATTAAAAGTTCTATTCCTAAAGTTTGGAACCAATTTTAAGTTCCCAAGTACAATGCTGTCACCCAAAGAAAAAAAGATGCAAAAGAAAAATGCATCTGAAACAACATGAAATTTAAATGAGCATAAATAAGATTAGTGCTCATTCATGGTAGAAAATTTGGTGTATTAACACAACCTTCTGTGTTAATTACTTGCTATGGTGGGAGTAAGGAAATGCAGTTTTAGACCTCCAGATATTGATAACAAGACCTTTATTATCTTTTTAATAATACAAGGATTACTTTAATTAAGAAACCAAATAGAAGGTATTTTTCTTTCTGGAGTCTTACACTGTAGTAGTTGGGGTAAGACACGAGTGAAAATGTGGTATGTAGCATAGCATTTTTTTGGCTCTGACCCATAGTCTTCCTGTAATTTCAGCCATTGAATTTAAAAAATAGTAACCTATAAATGAAATGGAACAACTTAGTTTATAAGCCTACACTTAGCTTAATGCAATAACTTAATGGTTTATAATAAACCTAAATTTTACCATTATTCCCTACATAAATATGTGTGTTAAACCAGCCTCTGGGTACACTTGATTATTTTTGTTAAGCCTAATACATTTCATAATGACTTATTTACTCACAAAAGGCAGCATTGATTCTTTTTGACCTTCCTGAAAGTTCTCATTTATTTCCATCCACCCTGAAAATAAGAAATGTATCTTTGAACTATTTGTAATATATCCTGACATATACATTATCTTTTGTTTTTCTTTTGTTTTGTTTGTTGTATATGTTTGTAAGATTTCTTTTATATATACAACATGACTTTGGAGTACCTACCTTGGCCTTTTCAGAATTGTGTTGCAGTTCCCGTGTCCCAAAATATATTATGCCTTTTTATTTTGCTTTCTATCAATGCTAGAAACCCTGTTTTCACGTAGGAAAGACCCAAGCTTTTTTCTAAAGCCGAACAAAACATTTACACCCTCTGTTTTTCTGACCGATCCATCAGCAGAGAAGCCACTGCTTGATAAATTTAACTCATATAAGTTGAACTCTGTACCTTTCTCTGTTGATTTTATCAACTGTTCTCTAATAGTTACAGATTTTGCAACAAAATTACATAGACATGTCAATATGAAAAGGAAAGTGTTTGGGGTCAAAAAATTGCAGTAAGTTTGTTACACAGAAATGAAAATATTTTCCTTGGCTATCAATTTCTCTATTCTCCTTTGTCTGATTTTTCTGGAAAAGAGATCAGAGAATAATCTATTTTGTACTTTGTGATATTCTATTATCTCTACACGGATAGGTCACAAAAAATAACTGTCATGTAATAAAAACAACTAAAATAGAATAAAAATAATTTCAAAGTGTCATTCATCATTCAGCAAGGACAAAGTGAAAAGAAAATGTTGCTACAAAGTTTGGGCACTGAAAATCAAAAAACAATCTGTTAGAAAAAGCTATCCATAAGATATAATTTGATGCTGCCCAGAAACTTCCGAGGAACCCAGAAATGAGTCATCCCATAGCATGGAATCACAGATCTGGTAAAATATAGATGCATAAGTTCTTCTTGAAATAAAGTTTCCTCTAAGAACGTACAGATAAGAGTTCCTTAAGACATGTAACAAATATATGTAAGGAATAGAGTCTCTTTCCCAGCCTTCGAATAAGACAAACAATTATTCTGAAATACAACACATATGTAACAAGAAAGTGAGCTATAGCCCAGGCAGGCCCTATAATCATTTAGATCCAAATAATCACATAAAGGGTTAGATTAATTTTAAACTGTTTGGCATGGTTCAGGCTTATTACTTGCTAACCCTTCCTCTTAAACTAACCCGTAATTTTTTATGCATATTTAGGCACATGGCTTAGTACCTTTGCTTTATTGTAGCATTCCCATCTTCCTTCTTCTGCAGCAGGTGGCTGACTAGTGTCTGCTTCCCAGAGTTCTCTTCATCTGGTAGCCCCACTTATATTTCCTGCCTTCTTGCTAATCAGTGTTTTATTAAATCAATATTTACAGTGACAAATATTTACAGTGCACAAAAGCACAGTCCTCCAGCTGTGAGAAAATAGAAAATAAGCAAAAAAGCTGAAGGATTGTTAGCTGGGAATATCAACAACTTGCTCCCCTGCTGGTATCACTGTTCTGAAAGGTTGTAGAAACTTTAATAGGGAAAATACTTCACTTCCTGAGTTTGATCCATGTAGGTTTTGCTGTTGGTTAATATCTATCACCTCTTTCCTTTGTTTAGTAACAAAAGCTATCACTTCTTGAAGTTTTATCTGAGCACTAGATCCTTGAGTTCCAAGTGATTGTGGATGATACATTTTCTTTAGGACAATGTCATATGGGTATAAATTCAAGTTTACTTTGAATATCATACTTCTAAATCTGCTTACACTTTTATTCCTCTCTTCTCTGGTAAAAATTTTGAAATGACATGAGAGCAGAAAGTGTTCATCTGCCTTGTACTACATGATTGAAATAATTTTATTCCCAGAGAAAAAGACAACTTCTATGAAAGACACAACACTAAAATCTAAGGAATGCTTATATAAGAAATATTTCCTTGATACAAACTAAATTGAATTCTGCCTTGGAGAAAATGATAATCTTACTAAAAATGTCACAGTAGAAAATAAAAACAAAAACAAGGTGGACCCAATGACATCATTAAAATAGTGGCATGAAAATTTAAAATTACAATAAAATATTCAGTGCTTTACTTCTACTATAGACAACAACTATCGGGTATTTAAGAAAAGTTTCTAACAAAAGTGGAGAGACATACGTAAATAAAAATTAAAGAATACATTTTAAAATTTAGAAAAATAGGAACTGAAGTTTGAAGAAAATTTCAAAAGCCTGTAATCAAAACTAATAATAAAGAACTCCAAATTTTTAATTCAGGGGAAAATAATAAGTATGTATTGTGTTAAGTACATGTAAAATTGTCCAATAATATATTTAATACAAATGTTAAATAAGTAATAATTATATCTTAAAATCGGCAGCATATCTCAGTAATAGAAAGTTAACTATTTTCATAATAAATTAGGAGAGAAAGTGAAGGAAATGTCCTAAAATATTTTATCAAATTCAATATCTAACAATAAAATGTTATAAAAAATGATTGATGAAATGACTATGCAGGTAAGAGAACTTTCCTTACAAACCTGGTAACCTCAGATCAATCTCTGGAAGCTACAGAAAGAGTTCTTAATGATAAGAAGTACAAAGAGATTAATATAAGTTAGAGAATAAAGTAGAAGTCTTTACACCAACAAATTATTTAAAATGTTTTACTAAAACATGATTTTACATTTGAAATATCCTTGTGATCAATGATCCTAGTAAAAGTGAGCATAACAATTAAATAAGAGAATTTTAAAAAGCATAAATATTTTTAAATGACAAAATGAATTTATGTATAGCATAAAATCAAATTTTTCAAATTACCAATTCCTATGGGAGCTATAGAAATATTTCATTTAGTTATGAATATGAAGATGCAAAATTGAGAATTTTATTATTGCAAAAAGACAAAATCACAATATAGTGAATTGAGAATATAATAATCTTTTGTTTGTACTTCATTAATAGGAACATCTTTTCCGTGAAGTAAAATGAGCTCCTCCTTAGTAAAAGGAAAAAGAGTGGGTTTTCTAATATGGAAAAAAGAATGTAGTAGAAAGTAATAAATATTAACTTGACCTAGAAGCATGGCCTTTGGTCCTTGAGGTCACAGTGTATGGGGCATAACCAGACCAGTTTAAGACCAGGTGCACGCCACACCCATATACTTCCTGTCTGCCTTCTGGCTAATCAGCATTTTCTTAAGCCAACAGAAGTGACAAATATTTATAATGTACAAGAGTATAGTCTCACAACAAAAAACGTACAGTAGGAAGATACATGATTCGTTAACATCAGATTACACCTCTTTAATGAGTTACAGCATACAGGGGTTTCATATAATGTTTATTTGCATGGATTGGGTTCTTCCTGATGTAGGAAAAAAATATTTCATCTTTTGTGATTTCCACAAGCTTCACTAAAGTTCCTGCTTTGTTATAGATGTTTACCAGGACTAACTGTATTATTTTGATCTGATCTATCATAGTCCAACACAAGAGTTTATCCAAGAACTATTAAAAAAAATAGTAAATATTTGTACAGATGTTAAAACACTCAAAAATCTCTCTCCTTGTCAATCTCCTCCAAACATGTCCATAAGATGTAAGTTACCCAAATAATGGAACAAGTAAAAAAGTGTAGAAAATAAAACTCAGAAAGGTAAGCACTAGTGGTGATATTTATTTTTAAAAATTATACGTGAAAGGATATTCAAAAATAAAAGCTATGGAGATAATAAGTACATGGCGTCTAACACAGAGATAATTCCAAGGCATAAAGGTAAAGATAATGACATGAAAGTATTTCAAGGTGACTTATATTCTAGAGATGTTGGTGGGATTAATGGTTGATATATACTAGGCAATTAAGCAAATAAAAACATATTATTAACTCTAAAAGAGGGATACATTTATAAAAGGATATTGTTATCATAGATTTCTAGTGTGACTGAGTGAAAGATATTATTCATAAAGCTATATAGTAAAGGCATCTATTATTGACTTAGCAGAAAATTCTTCATACCTAATATTCCAAACCAGGAAGAAAGTGTGTATATGAAAATGTCCTTTGTGTGTATATGCATGTGCATATGTGTGAATAAATGCATGGGTATTTAAGTTTGTATGTTTATATGTGTGTGCCTCTGCTTACTCGTTACAAGTTTAAAAGAAGATGCTTGACATTTTGTGGTCAAAATGAAAAGAAATAGGTATAAAATTTATTTTATTTACAAAAGTATAAATATCAATGTATAACACAACTCTTATTCATTTTAATTATAAAAATCTGGAGTCATATATAGGGGTATATGCTGAAAGATAAGAGAGACAAAGGAGCAAGGCACAGCCACCTCTTACCTCATCAACTCCACAACCTGAAAAAGGAAGGGGAGTTCCTGTCTCCTTCTGCCTTATCTTCCTGTCTCTTCCTACTCATGTCACTTCTTATCTTCATCCTGTTAGTGCTAGAATAAAGACATGAGATCCTGAGTGCTCAGATCAAAGGCATGAGCCTCTACTGCCTGGCTCTGGACTCAAGATCTTCCTGTTTCCTCCTCTCGTGTAAAGATTAAAGATGTGTGCCACCACTGCTTCCATGGTAAACGAGTTTGTTGCCCTTGATCTTCAGGTAAAGTATATTATCACAAAATATCACCACATCAGTGAGAAATATTTTAAGTGTCAAAATTTATTGACACAGAATACAGTGATTCTTTATTATGTTATTATATTGCTTTAAAAATCTTAGGTATCTATTTCAAAATATATCTATTTCTTTGACTTTAAATTAAATCAAATCATTTAAACATGAGTATGATTTTTAATTGTGGATAACTCTAACACATTCATTCCATTCTATATATGACCAACTGCCATTATAATAAGATGGAGTTTTGAAGGTTACAATTTAGTAAATATTTATATTGCTTTCTATTTTATAAACCTTAATTTCTTTGAGAATATTTCTTTGATATATTCTGACTTTGAAGATAAACTGTGTATGTTTCTAATATCTTTCTTTAATGTATGAGATGATGAGATGTTTCTGTTCATAGACATTAATATGCTTTTCAGTTCTTAAAGATTTACTATGTAATGTATAAACCATGTTTTTTAATATAAGTGAAACATATGCAGAAATAGATAATAGCTAGCCTGCACTCTTACTTTGTAAGAAAGAAAATTGTTAGTCCAAATCGTGTGTGTGTGTGTACTCTGAAACACCAGAGGAACTAATCTTTTTTGTAAATATACATTCTTAACTAGAGAGGTTTACAGTTGCTGTACAAGGAAACTGAAGCGGTTTGCAAATATTTAAGAATACAGGGCATCTGAAAATGTTTACTCAATATCAGAAAATCTCTCTGCTGTAACCACTTTCCATACGTCACATGTAGAGAAAAACATGATCTAAGTGTTCAAAATCTGGGTCTAAAAATATGAGGCTTGTTCTTCTTTTCCTGATAATTGGAAAAAATAATATTGAGATGATCATATATAGTTTTCTAAAGATTTAATGAGATGACAAATATGGAGAACTTAAACTCATGTATAGTAGCCTGCACATGCTCATCATAAATTTGGGTTATCCCTGTAAACCTCTTATATTCTACTGGTCATCATTGGAATCAAGTGAAACTTTTATGATAGTCTATGCATCTCTGAAATTGCTTCCCTAGGTTGTTACTGTAGTCCAAAGATTGATGTGAAATCATTCAAAGAAAACAACACATGAAGCCACTTGAACTTAACTTACACTTTGCTACTTTAGACATTATTTCCATGGTTAAGGATTCCAAGCAGAGGTCTAACTTGATTATGTAAAGAAAAAATAAACAAAATAAAAATAAAACAACAACAATAATCCCAAAACAACTAATAAAATTTCCTATTGCATTCTAAATACTAATACCTAGGGAGCTTTATAAAACCTACCCATTATCATGAAGCTTCAAAGGATTACAGAAATTCATGAATAGTCAAAATGCAAAAAAAAAAAAAAACAAGATATGTCTTCATCACAAATTTTATACCTAATGTTCAGAAAACATGGAAGAAGAGTAGGCAGAAATATTGGAGGAGCAAGAGGACCCAGAAGTCTGATGCAAAATTGTGCCTTCTAAGTAAAGAAGTAGAAGCCACACCCAAGAAATCCAAATATACAAAACAGTAACTAACAATGGCAGTGCAATTGACATGCCAGTGTGGATGGAGGGAATACAATGTGACCCATCCCTAAATGAAGAACTACTTAAACAAGTAATTAAAGAATAAGAAGCCAGCATTTTGAGTGAAATAAGACCTGGGAAGGGTGGGGCAGAAAAAAAGCCAAGTAAGAAGTGATAGGTTTTAATAAAAAAAAAAAAAAAAAGACAACCAATTGAAGCCAACATATTTTGTAAGGAATTAGACACATGCTTCTGAGTAAATCTATACATTTAGAAGCTTCATTTAATGGCAATTAAGTGACTAGTGCTATTAATCATATTAATTATGTGATTGCATGAGTTTATATATAGGTGCAAATATAAATATAATGGAATTTTATCTATAATATTGATTGTTTTAATAAATATATTTTATGTAGCAACAATATTTTTACATTTATTACTCATCAATTAAGAAAAATGAATAGTAACTGACATGAGGTCTTTTAGAATCATTATATAAAATTATGCAAAATATTAAGCTCATTTGTAAAAGATGTAAATCAGGCAAATTAATAAATGCTATATTTTATTATAAACAGTGTTCCATATTTCTGATGATTTTTTATTGATAATACATTTTTACATGTTCCATGTTATGTGGATGGCTATGAATTTTTAGTATTTTGTCTATAAAACAAACATATAAAATTATTATGAATTACATAAAAGAGGTGAAAAAGGAGGAAGAGACAGGTTCTGAATGTTGCTTTTCTCTTAATAACAAGGCCCATCCTGGTAAAACCAATAGGCAGTGAACATCTCCCTCCAACAAGGCCACTCATTATGGATACTTCACAATTTTTCCCTTAAATATTCAGTAAATGTTTTTTAGACCTCCATGTTTACCTTTGCCTTCTTACTTTTCATTCTGTTAGTTGTTCTGATTCACTTTCTTTCCCTCTGGATATTGCTAAGACATGTGCCTGGCCCTATGTTAAATAAATTTCTAAGTCTTATAAAAGGGCTGTTCATCTGGGAATATCTTCTCATTTGTCTTTCTCAATGCTAACTACCTAATGAAAACCTATACTCGCCTAATTGACTTTCACCTATTGCATAATGCAGAACAGAAACAAAAATAGTTCTGCTGTAAGTGGGGATCTCAACAAAGACAAAGTGCTAATACAGAGTGACCTGTCTGTGGCATTCTGTTATGGCTGATGACAGCAAGTGAAATGGAACTGGACGCAGAGCAAATTGGTTCATTAGTAACATGGGTCAGAAGAGCTGTGAAAACCACAACTTGCACTTCCTGATACATGGACCGTGTAATTTGATCATTTAAATCCCACAGTTCCAACTACCATTCTCTACTTAATTTGGTTATGTTTTAAGTTTTAATAAGATTTTATTAAAAAAAAGACAAATGAAAATGATGATGAATGATAAAGATAAAATATACTCTCCAACATTGAAATATAGCACACTCTAATGTTGAAATATAAAGAAATTTGTAATTAAAGTGGAGGAAATTATTGATCCAGTGTTTAATACTATAGCACGTTCATAGTCAAAGTACTTCCATTAGAAGTAAAATATTTGGACCTTGCCTTTTTTTTTTGTTTTCTGATTCAGTCAGAGTGGAAAAGAATCAATCATTTTAAATCATTAGCTAGTAGTGCATGCATTTGGAAAGTGGAGGCTGTGGGTAAGATTAAAAAAAAAATCCATGGGTATCTTAGCTATGTAATAAACTTAGAGCCAATTTGAGCTATATTGTACTCAATATGATGATGATGATGAGGATGATCATGGTGATGATGATGGTAGTGGTGGTGATGTCAAAGCAAAGAAAAACAATAAAACAAAATGTTATCCTAATTGGTCTAGAAATATTCCATTTGTGAAAATGAAATGACTTTTAATGTGCCCTTAGTGTCCTAAAGCAAGAAGCTTGCTGGACACACAGGCACTTGTATGTTTCATGAGTAAACTTCTGTTGCTTTATGAGAACAGTTGACTGTTACAATGTGTTTTCTCAGTCCCTGGAGGCCAGAGGTCCAGACTCACAGACCTGCAGTCCCAGACCCCTTAGCCACCAGCTGCTGCTCAGGCCCCAGAAATTACTCAGACACTTATATTAACTTCATGCTGTTTGGCCTATGGCTCAGGCACATTGCTAGCTTGTTCTTACATCTTAAATCAACCCATTTCTACTAATCTGTCTGCTACATTGCACGTGGCTCATCTGTGTTCCTTACATGTTGCTCCTTTGGGCTTCTGGCCTGGTCTGTCTCTCCTTACATGTTGATACCTTTTGGCTTCTGGCCTGGTCTGTCTCTCTTTACATGTTGATCCTTTGGGCTTCTCATTCCTTCTCTCTCTGACTCTGCCCTGCTCCTCCTACCTATTCTGATTCCTCCTCATATGTTTTCTATGGTGCCTGTCATGGGCCAAAACAGCTCCTTTATTTAAAGATTGCTATTCACAGCATACAGAAAGACATTCCCACATCACCTCCCCCTTTCTGTCTAATCAAAAAGGAAAGTTTCAGTTTTAACAAAGCAAAATTACATATAACAAAATAGCTATCAGACAAGAATTACAGTTGCAATATCTGGTCTATTTGTATTTAGCAAAATTAAAGAAAATACTCTATCATCTATCTTATCTTTATGAATCTAAAGTTTCATATCCAATATATTATTCAAATGACTAAGAAAAACTATACCTATAACTATCTAATCTTCAACTATATCAAAGACCACAGAAGGATATATTTACCCAAGTAAACCAGAAGTGCAAGCAACCTCCAAAATCTAGAAATGACAGAGATGACACCTATTTGCCTAGACAGTCACCCAAAGTTTCTTTATAAAGTTGGGGCATCCATCTTCAGCCTACAGGCCCAGAGTCTCTTTTTATTTCAGTGAAGCTGGAAATCTCTTCTGCCCATTCTGGTATAGTTCATCAGTCACTTCTCGAGTCCTGAAAAATGTCTGACAGTTTTCTCAGTAAAGCAGGAACCTGAATGACTATCTTGGCTTGTTCTGGCAAAGTTCAGAGGTCACCTTCTTATGGAACCTGCATGTCCAGTTTTCACAACATACTGTCAAGCAGTCAATACAATAACAGGTTCATGTCCAGTGGCTAACCAATGCCACAGAGAAACTAATCTCCATATGGAGTTTCTTCGATGCCCATTTTTCTCTTGAAGTAAATTGGTGCTGCCAGGAGCAGATCTGTCTCACTGTCCAGTAAAGCATAAGTTCTTAAAATATTTTAAATGACATATTCTGTAGGTCTTAGAAGTCTTTGAAAATTACCTATCTAATTGAAATATATCTTTGTATACCTAAAAATCCTGACTAACCTAACTATAAGTTTGATTATCAAAGGTGACTATTAACCCGTATTTCTTAATTATACATTACAATTTTAAATCAGTTATATAAACATATCTTTTAAAAGAGTAGAAAAATACAGCATAAGAAAATTGACCTTAAATTTGTATCAATAAACCAAAATTGATGCCAATGTAAAACATTTTGAGATTAACAGCTGATTTCCTGAGCTAAGTAAATTTAATAATCTAATTTTTAAAAAAATCATTCATACACCATATCTCCCTTTTCTTCTTAGAAAGAGATTAACTATGACCATTAACCACTTATAATGAAAACAAACATTTAGAAACAATATTTTGGGAATTTGGGCATAGTTTTCCATTACTACCTCCTACTGATTAAGGGGCGTTGAAAATCTCATGGATTCTTGAGACCAGATCATAGTCTGCATCCCTGAAGCTGATATGGCCATCTCTTCCTTCCCATCAGAGGTTTTTTCAGGGAGTCTTGTTTGATGAAACCATATTTGCCTGGAAGCAAACCACAGGTTCTCATCTTCTGTGGAAACAAAAGCAGAACAATTCCAAAGCTTAGACACAAATTTCAAAATCAAAATACCTTTAAAATATGTATTCTTATTTGACTTAGTAGCCTTTGCATTTGCAATCCACTGTCTTTCTGAAGTTAGCTCATTAACAGTTAAAAAAATTAAAAGAAAACACAATAACAACCAAAATCCAGATTTTTTGTCTATTTTCCATCTTTACGTGGCTTATTATATTTTGATTACTCTATTTCTCTTTTTAAAGACTTTTTCTATCCTCTTTCTTTTCTCTCTGAATCCTATGTACCTTTTACACACATTGCAACCCGTTTACAGGTTTTTCTTTTCATCTGAATCTGTTTTATTTTGAATACTTAATCATCTTCCAACCATAAGAGCTTTTAAAATACACTCTTTTAAAGAGCTGCATAGTGAATCAGTAAGTTCTCTTAAAGGGTCCGGGTCTGTTTGTAGCCAGCAAACAGAGCAGACCTGTCCCGCGCCTTCTTCGCCTGCAAACAAGAGGCAGTACAACAGGATCTTTCTGCAGCAGGTTTATTGAAGCTTCACACACTAGGGCAAAGAACGGAAGACCCCGAGCCTCCCAGGCAGGCCGCTTTTATAGGCAACATTGTTTGTCTCTGACGTGGGCCTTTCCCATTGGTCAGCACACCCTCACCCGATATGATGTATCTGTCTGGGGGCCAGGCTTCTTGCTGGAAAATTACAAGGTGTCATGCGCAGTGACTTGTTTACTAAGGAGCTTCCTTAAACTGCTTAGTCATGGGCCGGATACAGGCGCCGTCTTTAGGGTGCGGCTGGCTCCCTACACAGACCCAGGAAAATGTTGCTACTAAGTATGTCTTTGTTTCCTTTATGGTCAAAATAAACAAAAACCTTAAACCAATAACATGCTACTGAGTCTTTTGTGAGATTTCAGGTATCAGTCTGGTTACAGCTTACACTGCCTGCTGCCAGTCTGCTGGCACCATTTTGAATGTGACCTGGACACCACACTTTCTTTGTACAATGACCTGCTTCATATGCACAATTTGGGAGCTTCTTTGGCTCAGTCTCTGTGCTAAAACCCTTTTTAAAACTTTCTCAGGCTTTAAGTGGATATTTTGCCCATCCAGGGATGCCATCTGTTACAATGTAGTTTCTTGGCTCCGGGCAGCCAGAGGCCCAGACCCACAGACCTGCAGCCCCAGACCCCTTAGCCACCCACTGCTCCTGCTCAGGCCCCCAGAAAATGACTCAGATGCTTATATTAAGTTCATGCTGTTTGGCCTATAGCTCAGGCACACTGCTAGCTAGCTCTTACATCTTAACCCATTTCCATTAATCTGTCTGCCACATGGCCCGTGGCTCACCTGTGTTCTTTACATGTTGCTCCTTTGGGCATCTGGCCTGGTCTGTCTCTCCTTACACATTGATCCCTTTTGGCTTCTGGCCTGGTCTGTCTCTCTTTACATGTTGATCCTCTGGGCTTCTGCTCCTTCTCTCTCTGACTCTGTCCTGCTCCTCGTACCTATTCTGACTCCTCCTCATACTTTTTCTATGGTGCCTGTCGTGGGCAAAAACAGCTCCTTTATTTAAAGATTGCTATTCACAGCATACATAAAGACATTCCCACATCAGTTGACACCTGAATACAAACACCAAAAACAATGTATAATATTCGTGACTCACAGGAGGTTTGCTACATTGGTATTAGTGAATGGACACAGCAGCAACTTTGGAAATGAAAGGGTTTTGTTTTCTTTTGCTTTGGCTCTTTCTCTGTTGAATGATCTCTATTGAAGAATTCTATCCTGCAAATTAAAAGTGTAATGCCTTTATCATAGTTGTGAGCCCAATGACAATTATTTCATAGTGTTTCCAGATACAGCGAAGGGGGAAGGGAAGGAAGGAGAAAGAGAGAGAGAGAGAGAGAGAGAGAGAGAGAGAGAGAGAGAGAGAGAGAGAGAGAGAGAGGAGAGAGAGAGGAGAGAGAGAGGAGAGAGAGAGAGAGGAGAGAGAGGAGAGAGATTTTATGTGTATGGATGCTTTACTTGAATATAATTCTGGGTGTCCAATGCATTCCTGTTGCCCACAGAGGCCAGAAGATGGCATTACTCTGCTAGGGACAGGAGGTTGTGAGCCAATATACTGGTACTGAAAAATGAACCTGGATCCCAGTGTTCTTAATTGTTAAGCAATGTCTCCAGCCCTGATATACTTATATTAGTAGTAAAGATGACTGAATCAACTCAAAAGCAAATCGTATGTGATCAGGAATGGCATGAAGATTCAAATTGGATGTTTGTGTGATTTTTATAGTTCATCACTTCTTTCCTTGTGTATATAATATGCATCATATCTTCTGTGGTTGATGGTCAGAAATTCATACACACAAAAAATGTGTTGTGTGTGTGTGTGTGTGTGTGTGTGTGTGTGTGTGTGTCTGTTTTCACATTGACCCAAAGAAAAGGAAAGTAAGCATCCCAAAGTTTGAATACATTTGAGAATTTTTGAGGACTTTCTGCTTGCTCATCTCTTCCCAACTGCTTTGTATATTGCTGAAATTTAGGGGCATTAAAATTGTCATATTATGGCAATGTACAATGAATTAATGTTATAGTCAGGTAACTCATGCCTATCAATAAATAAAAATCAAATTTGCCATGTCACACTAATTTATTTGGTAGTGTAGGCCTACTCACTGACTCATCTCAACCTTTAGTGTGGTCCTATTCCCTGGTTATTCTCAAGGTTCCTCACCAATTCCAGAAAGGGTAAAGAGTACCACTTCAATTTAGTTCATGTGTCATCTTAGAAAAAGCTATCTTGTCATACAGAAAAGTAATTCTTGGTGGCCAGCAGATATTTTAAATTCCAACTAGAAGCTTTGTTTGGCTCAGAGCTTTACACAGGAAATCAAATGCAAACATTTCTTTATATCTATATTTTGTGCAATGAACCTCACGATGATAGAAATGTCTTTATTTGGTTTTCTTTATCTTTAAATAGCTGTCAATAACATTAGTGTGCACACACAATTTGAAAGACAGTTTCAACCATGTATTATAAAACATCATCAGTTTAGGAATGTAAATATAAAAGACACAATTGAGAGTTAAATGAAAGCTCACAGCATATCCTGTTCCTGCCATTTCCTGAGATTAATAGAGCTGGGGAAGAAAGGACCTCTACTAAATATGAAGAGTGGCATCTATTCTATGCCTTAGCTTCTATTTGTGGCAATCCCCACTATAGAACCTAAGGTACTTAAGTGACAAAGCCAATCAATGTTCCCCTAGCCCCTCAGCAATGTGGAAAACAAAGTGCCTGGGTACTCTCTAGCAAGTGTCTTTATTTTGTGTTTACTCATTTTATTTATGAGGTTATAATATAATTATATCATTTATTTCCTTTCATTTCCTCCCTTCAAACAGTTCTGTATATTGTTAACTCTCTTTAAGATTCATGGCCTTTTATTCGTTAATTGTTAATACATGTATATATGAATATGTTTGCCTATATTTTCCTAAATATAACCTGTTCATTTTGTTTACTGTAAGCAGTAGTTTCTGTCCTCCAGAAACTCTAAATACCTAGCAGCCACTTCCCAAGTAATTGACTTGGAGACTTCACAGTAACTTTTGGGCCAGTAGTTCCGGCTTATTACTATCTATCTTTTACACTTTAACCTACAATTCTTATCTATGTTCAGCCACCTGGCTTGGTACCTTTGCTTCAGTGCAACATTCTCATCTTGCTTCCTTGGTGTCTGGCTGGTGTCTGCAGCTCTGCAGAGTTCTCCTATTTTGGTTACACTGCCTCTACTTTCTGCCTGGCTACTCACCAATTAGTGTTTTATTAAACCAATATGAGTAATAAATCCTTATAGTGTACAAGAGCATTATCCCACAGTATACTTATATGCATTCATTCCCACTTGGTAATTTGGGATTAGATAACCAGTTGACATGTTCCCTAGGAATAAATATTCCTTAGGTGCCCATAGGCCTTTGTGCAGTGTTGAGGTCTTAGGTCTTTTCTTTTGTACACTTTGGCATGACTATTGGTGTCATCCCTTTTCAGCTCATGTTTAAGCCATTATGGATATGAGACTCACTGGGGGTAACTTCTGACATTACTAGAAGATAGTCTTACATAAAACTGCATGATCTTCTGACTTTTACAATATTTCTGACCCTCTTCCATGATGTTTGTTTAATGTAAGAACTTCCCAGGTCTTTGGCCTTTCATTGCTCTGTATGTTTCCAGGCTGGATCAAGCCATGGTGTTACACAACAGGGCCTTGGGATACAAGGTCACAGAGAGAGTAGTAGATGGGTCCTGAGTCTCTAGCCCCACAAAAGAGCATGCTTGTTTGTACTGACCTTCTCAATGAGCACCTTCAACATATGAGCCACTGAAATATTGTCAGAGGCACTCACATGGAAACCTGATTTCAAACAGTATCAGTCTGCATAAGAAAAAAATGAAGATCTAGAAGTACCACAGTTATTATTAGTAAGAAATGTTGGACTGTCTTTTGCCTGCTTGGCATCTTCCTGAGCTAGGCCAGAGATGATGAGAAATGTCAGCTCGTTGCTACTCATTAGAAGCACTGGCAGCCCTTTGTCCTCTAAGAAAGGACATTGTCACTGATGAGATCCATCATTTACACCATCAAAGCATACTCAAGACTCTCCTTTATCAAAGAGCAGATCACAAGGACATTTTTTTTCTTTTTTTTTGCTAATCAATACCAATATAGCTATTCTCTATATGCATTGGCTATATTTTTCTTTACAATTATAAAAAGAAGGAATCAAAATTATGTTTATTTCACAAGCAAAAATAGCAGTAATCTTACATTTAAAATAAATAGAAGGATTTATTTTTATATCTATGAATAATCTGAAATTTTTATTTACATAATAATGTGTAAATTTATAAAATCATATGGCATAGTTTTCTTAGGGAACAGGGATCAGGAAGGCCACTTGTTGAAGCCATCATTCATTGACTTTACATTCAGATTTGTTGATCAAATTACAGAAGAAAACGCAAACTTTCCTGAAATATTTATTATAAATTACCAAATAAAATAAAAAATAACAAATATGTTATAATCTAGATAAATAATATATTTTATGCAAATTATACAATTTTAAATGTGTATAATCAGAAAATAAGAGAAATTCTTCTAAGACTACATTTTAAATATATTTTTAAGTGTTTGATTTTAGTTCCTTATATCAAAGACAAACATGTTCCTTATTGTGATCTAGCCATTAAAAAATACAAGTACTCTAGAAAGATGTCAAAATTGTGATCCACTCCATAACTAGAAAAATAAGATATACATTTAGATACTTATGTGAACTGTCTTATAATATACATTAAAAGTTGAAACAATCTAACAATTATTTTTCAATAATACTTTACAAGTACAGAGTATACAAATATAGAGAGGAATAGAAAATGTTCAAAAGGGTGGAAACATTTCTGTGAGAATTTTCTTTTGCACACAAAAATATTTTACTTATCAAGTACAAAACAATGCAGAGGCTATTAAGTTATTTTATATATTTAGGGGTATATGTATCTGTAACAAAGAAACAGAAGCCATGTATTTGAGTGGGAGCGGGTGCATGGAAACGGTTGAAGGGCTTAAAGATAATGGTAATTTATGTAATTATATTTTAGTTTCAAGAATAAAAATTTTTAAAACTTAAGTTTAATCTAGCAAGCAACTAACACCTACATATATTTATAAAGTTTTAAGGGCTGTGCAAATTTGTGTTCTAGATGCGCATCCACAGTCACATACATCTCTCTAATGATGTCTCGAATCTCAGTAGACATGCTAATGGAATTAGCACTGGACAGAGCTAAACTGACCCAGAGGAGCATGGACAGAAATTTGTTCCAGAGACCTTCAACTTTGAAAGGAGGAATTACTCACTATAAAGGGTGCCTGACAGCAGAATTTTTCAAACATTTAGCACATTTTTTCATCCAAAACCATGAAACTATATGTAAGTACTTACAGAAAATCTCAGAAGGGAAGAAAACAGTTACTACTTGTCAAAAAGGATCTCACAGTTTGTCACCTTGGAAAACTTCCATTGCAATTTATTTTGTAAAATTTCTGTTTTAAGTTTTAGGGGAAGAATTTCCCTTTACAATAATTGGTGCAAATGTCTCACGTCACATCTACATGATGATGCATAAACTACTTGCGTGGTGATAGGGCTTAGAACATGCTTATGTATTTCATATTGATTTAAAAATGAAATATTTAATATAGCACAAAAGCAGAGAGTCCTGTTGAAGTTGGTATGATGGGTTTTCATTTTGTCTCCATGCAGGAGCAATTTCTAAAACAAGCCCAAAGATTTTATCCCTGTTTGCAGCTAAAAAATAAACCTTATGCACATAGAACACACGAAAAATAGATGCCTACTGGCTTTTGACAGGCAGATTGAACCATTCTATTATGTTTATTTTATTCTGACTTCCAAAAATCATTTTGAAATATTCTTAATTATATTTTGAGCATGTTTTATTATAGGTATTAATTCATTAGTCTATAAATATTAGTTTAACTCTGACCAAAACTATTTCTTTTAGTATATCTACTATGATTTGAGAGTTGAGACATCATTAGAGAAATGTGTGTAATTGTGGATGTGTGTCTGAACTGAAACCTTCAAAGTAATTACAACTTTATAAAATATATACATAATTCAAATTAGATCTTAGTTACTATCTGTACACAAAAGTATTGCTCAATAATTGTATGACTTGATTATCTAATTAAGGTCAAGATTTTCAGTGACTTCCTGTGGAAATATTTCTCCTTATAAAGTTATATGGCACAGTATGTTCCCTCTATATCTATTCTTACACACTTCTCTCTGGCCATTTACTAATTGCACAAACAATTCTACTCTTCATTGTTCTATCCCAGCATACTCGCAACACATTCCTGCATATGCCTTTGTGTAGAGTGTGCATGTACATTTATTACTATAAAAACACCAACATGTTTGTGCTTGTTGTATCATTGTACTTCAGTTTCAAGTGTTTTACTTTATGAATGAAGCTTTTTACTAGAAGAATCTGAAATAAAACTGTTTGAAATTAATGGATAATCTTAAATTACATATAGCACTGTCAATTGTCAGTTTAAAACTAATTCAATTAATTATTGGATTGAACCTAGGTCTAGTGGTATATACCTATAATTTCAACATTGGGGAGCTAAAGGCAGGAGTATTCAGAGTTTGAGGCCATCCTGTGTTACAGAGAATCTTGCCCCATAAATCCAAACAAAAAACCAAATCAAATTGTCTGAACTGATTACTGGAGAGCTGGAAAAGAATGAAAGGCTTTAAGTTTGAAGGCAAAACAAAAACAAATATGTATATTCTGTGTGTTTTTGTTTATTGGGTTTGATTTGTTGCCAAATTTATATAGAATTACAATCATCCTTACAACTTTTTGTTAGCAAATATTGTGGTAAAGTCATTCAAGTACAATTTATATGAAGGTAACTTTTATGTCCATTCATTCTAAATTATTAGATGAAGGCAACCTTAGTACTTTTTTTAAGGTACTCTGTTACATTGTACATTGGTGAATGTAGATTGAAAAATTATTTTTATACTGTATACAAATATGCAGTAGTATTTTTCAACAACTGTAATTTCCTACAGAGTGGTGTGGGAGAACTTCAACTGTAGGTCAGTATGATTGCCTATGAAAAATTCTAAACAAACAACCCTTGGGATATAGCCTAGGGATATATGTATATTTATATATACATACATATATGTGCACACACGTGCAAATATAAATTCTGTCTCCTTTGGGTTTAACAACATGGAGAACTATATGGTATCAAACTGAGTTACTCAGACAGGCATCAACATGACTCTGAAGATAATTTCAAAACTGAGCAAAAACTGGAAACCTGGGGGTTGGGATTTAGTCCAGTGATGGAATTATGCTGAAGAAGTACCAGATCCTAGATTTGATTTCCAGCCCTGGGACTCAAAAAGAACTTCTTACCTCTAAGTCACCTCAGCCCTTATTATTTCTTTTCCTTTTAACTAAAGACAAACGTTTATTCAGGTTATCAATTTTATATAGATATAACTGATACTAACTTATGAGATGAAAAAGTGAGACTTCACTGAGGACTTGTGAGGAAAGAAACAGCAATAAATGAATGGCTACAAAGATGACTGAGAGTCAGGGATGTTTGTTCAAGAGGATGCTCCAACTGCAACAACCTGGATGAGCCTTTGAGGTGGATGCCACAGTATCATTATAGCCCTCTTTCACTAGAGCAGCAGATCACTATACCAACAACAGAAAGGCACATTGTTTTCCCTGTTTTCTTGAAAACACAAATAATTTGCTATTACAAGCTGCAACTAAATAAAGTGTGTGCTTATGTGTGTACTGTTACTTTAATTTACGCTAATTTTCTATCTAAATATAGCAGTATTTTTAGAAGTTGTCATTGTAGGGCTAAGAATATAGTTCAGTGGTACATGGATTTCATGTCATATGCAATAATAATAATAATAATAATAATAATAATAATAAAATAATGTTGACCATAATATGTGGCACTGTGGAATAAGAATGGTTTCTAGTATCAGTGTTTCCAGAAAAAAAATTCTAATTTGAACACTTTAACTTCATGTTTATTGCACTCATGTTGTTAAATCACTAATTATAAGGCCATAGACTAAAATACAGGAAATAGTAATCCTTAAAGTGTTAGCCATAAATAACATACAATTAGGTTTGTAATTGACAGGGAAAGTCATTTATTTAAATGATTGATGATCCTACTTACTTAAAAGAGTTTTGGATTTTCTCATTTTAGAAAGAAAACCAAATATCTGGGATATTTCTGCTTCAATGTAACAGAAATGGGAATGTGAAAAAGGAAATTTTAAAGTAGGTAAGCTTGATGATTCTATGTATTTTAAAGTGTAAAAGTGATGGCATTTTTGATAGCTTCAAGATAGGGTGAGTTTGTGTTTGAAAAGCATCAGAACTTTCACTGTGGTATATATTTCAAAACTTGTAGTGACTTATTTGAAAGAGTGCAGTGGCAAATTATGATATAGACACTTTCAAAACACCATGAATAAATGTGTACAAGTTAAGAAACTCTAACCAACATTAAAAACCAGAATCTTTATTCTCATAAAATTACTTGTTAAGTAAAGGGCAATTATAGTTACTTTTTAGCAATAATATTAACAGTTATATAAATTTCAATGAAATGATGTTTACCACCTACAGAGTCTCTATCTACACAATCTTTTCAATAGTTATCTGACTACTGGGAACTAAATTATAAAAATTTAATGTCCCTAAATGCCAGTCTCAGAGCTGTAAATGAAACGAAACATCATTTTACTACTGAAAATATTTTCGGTAAATTAGATAAACTTTCAGAAAACATTGGGAAAGTTTAACTCAACATGGATGATAAGTGGGCTCAGAAGATGGCTCAGGAGTTAAGAATACCTGTTGCTATTCCAGCGGACCCAGGTTTAGTTCCCAACACCTCTGGGGTGGCTTACAGCCATCTGAAACTCTGTTTTCAGAAAGTCTGCTGCTATTTTTGGACCCACATAAGCATCATGCCTGCAGGCAAAACACTTATACAAATAAAATAAGTAAATCTAAAATTCTTTTTAGAAACTGATAATAGTTACTGAAGAACGAAAAGTTCATAAGCTAAATAGAACTTTACTCCAATAAAGGTTATCCTTTCACTGGTTGTTGATTGGTTTTGTGTGTGTGGAGGAGAAGGTAGAGGTAATCATCCTGAACCACCACAACTGCTTAACCAAACTTCAAGTAGCCATTAAAGATGATTATCATCGTGATACATTTTTTGTTTAAAAAAAACACTATTTTAAAACTATTTTCCAAAGTGAAGAATGCACAGAATAGATTATATTTTTATCTGTGTTTTCAGTTTATTCTCCTTTAACCTTTCTCTGAAAAGACAAGCCAGATATCATTTTAGACAATTGTTCTGTTCAGAAAGACACTAAGAAGAAATATGTATTCACATTTCAAGTGCAAAGAATATTTTAATGGCACCAACAATAATTTTGTCTTATTAGCTTCAGGGATACGGAAAATAGTCAAAGAAAAACAGCCACAAGAGGTGTTGAAAAGGTATTTAGATTTATTGCAGATCTCTGTAGTTACTCAGACTGTTGCTTTTACCAACTGATAATAAATGCCATGTGCTTTCACAGTCACATCCCAAAGGAGCAAAGGATCTAAAATTTGTGGTAAAACGTTCTTCATTTTTTTCAAAAATGACAGACAAATCAAATAAAAGAATAAGTTCTAAGATATTACTCCTTCAAAGTTGAAAGCAAAACAAAATTTCTAAAACTAAGACTTTCCCAAAGATAAGTCATCTTAAAGGTATCAATAAATATTTCTTTTTAGCTTTTCAGACAATAAGATAAATAGAAATAATAAATATTTATTTATCCTACCATGTTTCTGAAGAAAACATGTATTGAATTTTATGTATGCTTGTAGAAATTTATAAGCATTATTAAATCAAATAGTAGGGTCACAAATAAATGACATAAGGAACAGTGATCTCTGATGTGGGATGTCTTTCTTGATTCAGATGATTGATGATCCTACTCACTTAGAAGAATTTTGGATTTCCTCATTTTGGAAAGAAATGGTGAATTACCATTAAATAGTAAAAGAATATTTCTGGCCCATGGCATGTCAGCTTTAGGCAGGCAGAAAATTCAAACTTAGATAAAGAGGAAAAAGGATGGAGTTAGATAGGGACACTGATAGCCCTTGCCTAAGAGAGCAAGATATAATGAAACACAGGTAAAGCCACTAGCCATGTGGTAAGACACAGATAAATAGAAATGGGCTGAGTTAAATTGTAAGAACTAACTGATCATGAGCCTAAGCCATAAGCCAAGCAGTTTGTTATTAATATAAGCCCTTTAGTGATAATTTGGAGCTAAGCAGCAGTGGGTTTCAGGTCTAAACCTTAGAGCTAGGCTGGAATGGACAGGTCACAATCTCCTATTACAGATCCCCAATGTACTTCAGGCTTATTCTCCTTTTTTTTTTTTTTAATAACTGGAGAGTTGACATTATGATTTATCAGCCAATTCTACAGGTCATATTAAATTTTATCCTAGCATTATCTGGTTGGGGAAAATATTATATAAGGCATTTCCATCTTTAATGTTTATCATACATGGTGGCACATAGAGTACTTTCACCTTCCAAAAAATATTTAAATTTTTAGTGACTCATTACTATCCCTACCAATTCCTGAGAGTCACTGATCTTGTACTTTATATAATTTTTCCATTTGTAAGATATTATTCTCTATATTTGTGACAAGATATAACCTTACAGATTAGCCTCCACTTTGTAATAAAATATATTTCATCTGTATCTTCCATGAAGTGATAATTCATTTAACTTTAATCCAGTGTAATATTTTATTTTATAATGTGGATGTACCACAGTTCCTTTATTACCTTATTTTCTGGAAGACATCTTAATGGTTCTAAGTTTGGTAATTGATCGTCATGTACAGGTTTTGACCATGGGTCTTGTTTGTTTTAGGGACTCATCTTTCTTTGTTTTTAGATACTAAGATACAAACTCTGATTTTAAACAGCATGATATTAGCATAAAAACAGATATATTGATCAGTGGAGGATAATCAAAGACCCAGATGTAACTCTACACACTTCTAAACAACATATTTTACATAAAATCAAAAATATACACTTAAGAAAAAAACAGAATCTTTAATAAATGGTTATGATGAAATCCGATAGGTGTGTTTTAAAAAAATGAAAATACATCCATATCTATAAGCCTGAACAAAACTCAGTTCTACATGGATCAAAAACTTCAACATAGAAAACATGACCAAAATTTTCAGGAAGATATAGTTGGAAATATGCTGGAAAACATAGATATAAGAAAGGATCCCAATAGCATAGGGACTGAGAACAACAATTACTGGATAGGTTGTCCTGAAGCTTAAAAGTGTTCATACAGCAAAATTTACCTTCATTCAAACAAGGCAGCAACCTACATAATGGAAAAAGTAAAACTTTAATAATTCTACATCTGATAGAGAGTTAATATCTAGAATATTCAAAGAGCAACAACAATAACAAAAGACCTGAATGTCATGAAAAGAAATATCCATGTAAAAATGGGACGTATAACTAAACAAAATCTTAAAAGAAAACACAGCTGGCTGAAAATCACTTGTGAAAAGTTTTCAACATGTCTAGCCCTCATGGAAATGGAAATTAAAAAAAAAAACTTGAGGTTTTATCTTCAATCGAAATAGACAGAATAAATAAAAAAATGACAGCACATGCTAATAAAATTGAGAAAAAAAAGAACATTTATTTGTTGCTGATTGGAGTACAAACTTTTATAGTACCTAAGGAAGTTAGTGTGGATGCTCCTCAAAACACTGAAAATAGAACTAAAATACTGGGCATATATAAAAAAAAAAAAGAATTCAACTTTTAACTGCATAGATATTTACTCATTCATTTTCATTATTTAATTTTTAATTAAAGTATTTTTAACATACCCAACACAGTTGCCCTCTTTCTTCCTTTCCCAATCATCCCTCAGTTTCCTCCCATCCCATATCCCTAGGCACTCCTCAGAGAATCCTAAAATATATACCTGAATAACAGGTATTCAAATGAACTCAGCATAAAATGGGGGATACAATGTCCCACTAGCTATCTTCTGCCATCAAGCAAAATCACTTGTGTTAGGATAGTGTGTATCCTTTTTGGCCATCCCAAGCATTACAGGCTATTACCAAGGCCATTGGCTCCTCTCCACAACCAGAAGATAAGGCCTTATTGCTTACAACATTTAGGGATATGACTGAAGATAAATAAGTGGAGTTGTCGCAGAACCAGAAACTTCTCCACAACTGAGTAACAGTCATCATACTGAAAGGCACACTGCAAGATACTGGAGGAAGAAGTTATTTCCAATTAACTACAAACACTGTCATCAAAAACAGCAACCTCCTTATAATTATATACTGATACAAGCAATAATAGTGTAACTATTGGGTGATAAATATGTACAGTACTCAATAAGATGGAAACTATGCCTGACACTTTTAACATATCAAAGAATCTGAGACTAGACAAGTCATGATGCTAGGGTAAAATTTCCTATTATTATTCTGTTAAATAAACATAGCAATAAAATGGCTCCTAGTTTACAATATTAAGAGAATGAAAGATGTTAGGATGTCTCCACTTACTCCTTCAAGCCTCAGTGATGTATAGGAAAGAGGAAGCATGAAGATTTTAAGAGCAAGAGATAGTGGATATTTCCATGGAAACAGTGTCTCCAAGACACATCAGCACTATAGCTCTTTTTTTAACACTTGACTTTTTTTCTTTTATTCATTTGTGTTATGATCATTTTCCATCGGAAGCATATATTTATTTCATTTCAGGAGTTAGAACACACCGAAGATAAAAGAGTGGCACAACACATACAGACTGGTACTAAAATGCCTCATTTACACAACATCACATTTCCAATTTACATGGAATCTCTTGGTAACCCTATGCCCTCTCTTATTCACAACTATCAATGTCTTGACCCTAAAGTTTGAATTCCTGTCATTGATTTAGATATTTTCTTATATGACTTAAATATTATATATTAATTTTCACAAGTAGTTTTCTGATGATCTCTACTGATACACAGTGGAAACCACACATGTGCACTCACATACACTAGTGTATATATGCATGCATGCATGCACATGCACACACATACAATATACCCACTAAATAATAAAAATTTTAAAAAATATTACTTTAATATATAGTTTTAAATATTCCTCTTGATTTTCTAAGAAGCTATTCATATAGAATAGATTTAATAGAATCTACTTATGAATAAAATTTTCCATACAAACTGTAAATGTAGAAAAGTTCATTAATGTCTATTAGTCTATCCCTGTACTTATGAGTCAAAGTTAACTAAGAGATCAATATCTGCTTCATTCATTATGAAATTTCAATACTTAACTGTTTTAAAGTTTTCAGAACTATGCTAATGTATAAAGATGCTCCATAATTATTGATTTTTAAAAATTATCCTTAATATCTGGTTTACGTGTCTGTAGTACATGGTAGTTTTATAAAATAACTAGGGTAGATTCTTTTTTTTTCTTTTTTATCCTGCTCTTCTGTGAAAATTTTCCTGCTGCAAATTATTTGTGGCACAAAACTGATAATTTATGTTAAAAATTTTTAAGTCTTGTATTTTTAAATTTTGCTAAAATATATCATAAAATCAAATACATCATAGAAAGTTATAATTTTGTTTTTTTAAGTGTAATTTGGGGACATTTAGGTACCCAACAACTCTTATTCAGTTCATCAACCCTCTATCAAACTATTTTCTTTTATCCAGTACAGAGCTTATACCCATTCAAGAGAAATAAAGGGTTTTATTCTTAACTGCTAATTTTGTATCAGTTTTAGAATATTAGTTTTAAACATCAGAGATGTATTTAGGTAAAGAAAACATGAGGGAAAGCAGAGACTATTTCATTTACAGTAATTTTATTTATACAAAAAGACATTGTATATGTATAGTACTCAGAAATACCAGTATCCAGAAAGTTTCCTTCACAACTATTTTCTTTATTTAAAATACAGCAGATACTGGAAAAATTTAGGGCCCAGAAGATCCCGCAATATAAGCAGCGTCCACATGACATTTGTGAGACTTCTGTAGCACACTAGGTGAAATAGAGCCACGAGGGAACTGCAAATTAATTTTCATTCAGTAAAGAAATAGTTATGTGCCTTGTTAACTATATTCAGAGTGCTGAGCTGCCAGCTCACACCCTCTGAATTTTAATGTGGATTTCTTCAAGTAAGACATTCTCCCAAAGGTTGAGTGGAATTCTGACTACATTGGTGTTTCTACTAAAAATTGTAACAGGGATGTTGGGCAAAGAAAATCTATGAATCTTGTACTGCTGCAGCTGTGGATGTTTTTCTAAAAAGAAGTTTTCAGCCGGAGCTTTTAACCTGGAAAAGTCAGAAGCATTAGAACACAGAGTATTATAAGTTCTGAGTTCAAGTGTCAGCCAGAAGTTTCAAAAATTATTCTTACTTACCTGTCAATATCTTCTCAAAGTAGCTTCATCTCTTTTTGCACTGTAGCCTTGCTGGTACATATTCACTGTCCTTAGTTGGTCCTGAAGCATTAGAAAAGGTGCTTCCTCTGCTGTGAGACTTTACTCCAGCCCTTTCCATGAACAGCTTCAGATGTCACTGGCTCAGAGCTGTGTGGTAGGAATAAAAAAGATATAGGACTGAGTATTGTCATATTTTTTCACTGCATGTTCACAATGAGACTTGGGTATTATAGTTGCAATAACTTTACAGATAATTGTCTCTGTAAGTATCAGTAGAGGACATATTGCAATGGCCACATAACATGAATAGCCCCATCAGAACCATATCAAGGAAAGGTCATTCTGGGGGGTCATATTCTTACTTTTCTTGGTTTCTTTTCATTATGTCAGGACAAAAGTGAGTTATAGCCTTCTATCGAATTTTCTTTTGGTCTACCAACCAGTTCCCAGATCATGGCACAGAGCTCTGCTTCTTATTAGTTATAAATGGTCGGTCTTGTCTTATGTTCTTTTCTTGCTAGCTCTTGTTTCTTTTTATCAACATTTTGCCTCAGGGCTTTTACATTGTTTTCCTTCTGTATATTTTACTTTTACAGCTTCTTGTGTGTCTGGCTGGTGACTGCCAGGCTTCTGATCCCTGGGTGTGTCCCTCTCTTTCTCACTCATTCTGTTCTCCTTTCCTCTCAAGCCTAGATCATTCCCTCCTTTTTTCAGTGCTCCTGCCTAGCTACTGGCTATTTATCTTTTTATTAGATCAATCAGGTGCCTTAACCAGGTAAAGTGAATTAGCCTTGCATCTTTATATAATTAAACAAATGCAGCATAAACAAATAAAACACATTTTTACATTATATATTAAGGCAGCAGAAGCAAATGCAACACACCTTTATACAGTTAGAGTAAAATTCCACAGCATAAGAATATAACATATGTTTGCCTAGTTAAAATAAGATTCCACAATGTAGAACACTACAGTCTACAGAAATCCACACACTTTAGTACACTCAAAATGTTTTTACACATTTTCAGATGAAAAATATAAGTTGAATAGTGGGGTTTAGATCTGTTCTTTGGTTGTCAATAAGAGAGCCATACAAATCATCAAATAAATGGGAAATGCTTACTCCAACAAAATTGTATTTGAAAAGTATGTGAAGGATCAGATTTGGTTCCAGATATGTGTCTGGTCCAGTTTGAAAACAGAGTGAATTTTTCTCTTAGGTCCTCACAGATTCAAAATGGAAGGAATAAGAAAAGCCTGCACATATCTCTTAACTGCCAAATTTTCCAGCACCTTTCTCAGGATTATCATTCAGCTGAATGACACTCGAGATCTATCTCATTAAATTAGCTTTCTTTAAAGGATTTATACATGTAATAACTAAGAGGGAAAATAGGATATGTCAGGAGATGTAGGGTTTTTTTCTGTTTTATTTAGTCTTAGAGCATGCATTAACCTACTTATTTGAATTTTCTTTTATTTCTTAAAAATTACTAAGGAGATTTTAACTATTGGTGGAGGCTCTGACTATCCCTATAATGTCTTGAAAATAATAGAATAGCACAGTAATAACATATGTCATTGCTTTGTCCACAGTGGTAACCTATCAGTGATACTGTTTTATAAACATGTTTTCCTAACCTCTATAATAAATTCAGATAATTAAATCTGTGACATACAAGGTTACAGTTCAAAAACATGCACCAAAGAACTTGAAATGCTGCAGTAATCTCATAAGGACACAAAGAAATATCTACATTTTCAAAGACTTAGTACTGTTCCCTAAAACCCAACTAATTGGATGATCACTGCAATCAAATTATTGATCCAGACTAGTTCTTTGAAGTTTTTTACACTAAAAACATAAGTCTTCATTTAGTTTAGTAAGATTTGCTTCTTTTATTCATAAATTTTTCTGTCTCATATTCTGTTTTTTTTTGTCTATTACCAGGTATTTATAACCTGTTCTAAAGCTACATGACAAAATATTAAATTTTTCTATTACCTTTGCATCATTTTGTCTTCTTCTGGTTTATGAAGGAAGACACTGAATTGGTCCTCTTTATTACAATGAACTACTCTCTTTGCTAACTACTCATCTTTAACACATTTATTTTAGCAAGCATTTTTGCAGCTTGGAATCTGACTTTACTGGGACAAGGTTTTCCTCATCCCCAGGGTCAGAACTTCCTACTGTAGTAGCAGAATTATTTAGCAAAGTGGGGAAATTCTTCAGAAATAGAAATGTGAAATTACATGATCTGACTCATTTATCCCATACACATCACACTATATTTATAAAAATGTATTTTTATCTTTATAAATGTTTAAATGTACTTGTCACCCTGCTTCATAAGAATGCAGCAAGTCTATCTGAATATACAAACCAATTCTTAGCAATACCTCCAAGTTGATGTTTAATATTACTTAAAATCTCCATTCAATGTCTCAACTCTAATTCAAATATATATAGAAAATAAACAGAAATGCATCAATGAAAAGATTCTAACTGCAAAAAATAGAAATCAAAAGCAAATTAAAACACATTTAATATGTAGCATATCATGATAGTTTGAACAAGAATTAATACCAACTCCCATAGGTTATGTCATTTGGATATTTGGTACCAGTTAATCATGCTGTTGGGAATGTTTTTAGGAAGTCTCAAGTATACATTATTTCTGAGAAAATAAATAAGTGTGGTTGGGTTTGGGTTTTGAGATTAAAATTCTTGTTGTACTCATGGTTTGTTCTCTCTGGGTTGTGCTCCAATTTCTATTCTTTCTGTTTGCTGGATTGCCTCCCCACTATGATGAACTCTTCCTTCTGAAACTGCAAGCTAAAGTAAATTTTCTTCTATTAATTTATTTTGGCCATGTATTTTATCACAGTAACAGAAATGCAACTCAAGTATGTATATTGAACAAAACTAAAATCTACAAACTTGGGTTTTCATCCACAAATTATATTTATAAAATCAACTAAGTTTTAAAACTATAAGAGCATCAGAAAAAGAAGATAAATTCAAATTATATTACAATTACAGAAAAATACCTGCAGATGAAAACTTCATATGACGACTAACATAAATTCTTTTAGCCCTATAGCTTGCAAAGCATTTTCACAACAGAAAATTCCTCTAAGAAATTTCCTTTTAAGTGGGATTGGGAGATATAGGTTGGGTAAATTCTCTACAGAGCAAATGAACAAGCTAGGTGTTGGCAATTGTATTTTAAGATGAAAGTCTGTGGGGAGGAATAATGTTTCTTAAACTTCTTTACTCCATATCAAGCTAGCTGCTTCCATGAATGCCTTCACTATAGTATTAGGGAGATTTGGTGAGGTATTCAAGAATATATATTTTCTATCTGGATTATATTGTAGATGTGAAAGTTTGTAGTTGAAAGACATGTATTTGTCAAAAATCTAAAATTATGGAATGCTTTCTGAATAAATGAAAGGCAAGTGATTACCACAGTCAGAAGATCTGAACATCTTTTAATATATTTATTATTCAAAAAAACCATCTCAGTTAAAAACATTTTATTTACTGAAATTGAAGAGAGTTTCTTTATAAAATGCAAAAATAATGATAAAAGTTGTATTTTACAACATGGTTTATGCTAAAAGTCAAAATCAAGTGTGTGAAGGGATATCCAGGGACATATATTGTCAAGTTATTTCTATTCACATTTCAAAACCTAAAAGTCGACTGGTTAAGAAGATGTCATCAAAACACTAGTTCTGGGAGGCTATGTTCAAATGAGCTTCCTGGGTCCTGCTCCTGCATTTATTCACAAGTTTGTGGCCCTCAGGGCTGCCTCTGATCTCTTCCACTTTTAATTAATTAATCTCAAGCCACAGTGTCAACACAGATCCTCCAATAGAATTTTTCTCTATTGTGCATCTTTAACATGGTATCTCAGAGTCCCTGTAATACACAGGTGACCCTATTATGTGCACCTTTACACTAATATCCATTACAGTCCAGACAGATCTCTGCATCTGAGAGGTAAGTTTAAAGGGTAAAGGCCTGGGTCTATACTCCCTGACCTTCATGGCCAAATGTGCTTTGGCACTGTCCCAGTATTTCCAGGTAAACTTTATTAAATACATAATATATCACCACAATCTGTTTGCACACATCACCCTTTGAACCCATCCATACTTCTTTAACTTAAAGACTAATTTTTCTACTCTGTTCTCTGTAAACAAACTCAAAGTTGGTCTTATTATCCAAGTGTTTTTACAATCCCATAATGGCATAAATGGCATAAACTCAACATAAATTCTTGTAGCACTAATGAGATAGTTTATGGCTGAGTAGAGGAATCAGTAGCTAAAGTGCTTGCTGCTCAAGTGAGAAGACCTAGGTTTCTATCTCCAGAATCCAAGTACAACTACCTGATGCTACATGAGTTGGCCTCAGTGCTTATGTAGTGTCAATGGAGATGAAGACAAAAGTGTTTTCAGAAATTCCTAAGGCAACTACTGTGATGAAAACCCACAGAGAATCACAGAGACTCTATTCTAAGCAAGGTGGATGAAAAGTACCAATACTTTACCAGGCATTGCCTCTAACTTCTGTAGGGGGATTATGTTGTTCCATTGTAAATAATTGTCCCACCTATGAGTTTAATAAAAAGCAATGATTGGCCAAAGAACAATATTCTTGGCCTTAGGCCAATCAGCCTTAAACTATTGTAAGCATCTGTGTGTCTCTGCAGACCAGCAGGTCTAAACCTTGAGGTTAGGCCCGAAAGTCCGGGAGAGAAACCTCCTACTACAAACTTCCATAAGTTTGTTATGGAAAAAACATGCCTACAAACAGACATGCATACACACAAACATACATACCATATGTACACACACATACACACATACTATATGCACACACACACACATACCATATGTTCTCTCACACACACACCTACATACACATGTACCCACACATATACTCACACACTCACACACCATATTCACACACACATACACCATATTCACACACACAAACAAACACCATATGCAGACACGCAGACACATGTATACAAACATACAGACACACAAATATGCACACATACACACCTATACACACACACCTATACACACACTCTCACACCATATGCATATACACACATACCATATGGACACACACACACCATATATGCACACAACACACAACATATGCACTCACACATACATACACACCATATGCACATACACACAGACATACACACATGCACACACTTTATGCACAAAAAACAACAACAAACAACAACCTAAAGAAATCATATAAAGTTTCTTCCAAGATTGTAAAAATCATCTGGATGCTTTAACTCAGCAATATTTTAAGCACTATTAGTACATTCTTATGAAGGCAGCAATGTTAAAATTTATCAAGGTATTTTCTAGTATATGCTCTATAAACTTACTACTTTTAATTATTATACAATACAAGCATTTATTCTGTGATTAATCAAAGTTTCTGATGGATCAGTAAATGAAGTAATACAATTTGAAAGAACGTTGGCCCTGTGTAGCCAAGGTTTGGAGAAATGTTTTCTGCCTTATGAGAGAGTAATAAACACTAGGAAAACCTATAGTCTATCTCTCTTAAATAGATTCCAATGCAAATTATAGCAATTTTTTCCTTTGCAAGAAAGACATCTTTCAGTTCTTAATGGCTTTACTTAAACACGAAATTAACAGAAACAGCAGAAAAAGAAATAATGATAATAGCAGAAAACAAATAATTGAACTCATAATTTAATTGAGCTATGGATATCAATATTTCTCTTTTTCATTTAATAGCATAATATTAGACCTGAATTTATTTGAATGGGAATTAATGCAGCCCAAGTAGTGGACATCATTTCAAACAAATCAAAGTAGTGCACATCTGATTTCATTTTAAAGCTAACCCAAAGCAGCCAGATCCCTACATAAAAGACATCAAACTGGTATGCAAAATGATCTTTAAAATGAATTTAATATATCAAGCTCTGGGAAGCATAGACATTAAATATGGAAGAAAATAAAAAATAAGAAATCTCTCTCTCTCTCTCTCTCTCTCTCTCTCTCTCTCTCTCTCTCTCTCTCTCTCTCTCTCTCTCTCTCTCTCCTCTTTTTTTTTTTTTTTTTTTTTTTACTGTGGATTGGGATTTGTTTCTTTGTGATTCTACCTTCCGGTCCTGAAAGAATGAGCAAGGTAATAGATGAACACCATGGTAAAAATAGCATTCCTCTGTTACTCAGCTCCAAGGAGCTACAATCTTTTGTGGGAGTGATCTCAATAATCCTCACTGTATCTCTGCAAGCTAGGTAGATAAAAAGAACTATACTAACCATCTAACAAATGAAAATTGCAGGAAAGTTACCATATCATTGAAATAAAAGAGAAAATTAGTGCCCTTTGACTTTGAGTAAGTTCTGCTGCTGACTGAGTTTATTATCTTGAGATTAATTTGTTTTGTGTTAACTCATTGATATGGATCATCAAAAATAACTATCTACATCAAGCTTTTCATTCTCAATTATTATTATTATTATTATATTTAATGATAATGCTGAAATTGTGATTGAAGAATTTCATTGATATTGCTAGTTTCTTATGTATATGCAATAAAATGTGATTATCTTCACATCTCCATTACCCTCTGTGTTCCCCTTCCTTCCCCTACGAGCCTGATCTTTCCACCTAGTCCTCCACTAGTGCACCATTACAGAAACACTCCTTCCTCTAGCAGATATTAACAGACGTTGTCTCCTAAGGAATGGAAGAGGATTCTTGGGAATCTCTTCTCTCTATGATAAAATAGTAGACATAATTTTATGCAGGTATCTGTAACTGCTTTGTGTTTGTAGTTGTACTGTACTGTCAGTGCAATTGTAAG
Organism: Phyllotis vaccarum; assembly: GCA_033318265.1. Lineage (NCBI taxonomy): Eukaryota > Metazoa > Chordata > Mammalia > Rodentia > Cricetidae > Phyllotis > Phyllotis vaccarum. The sequence continues at coordinate 118,442,454 of JARWLC010000002.1, read as the reverse complement.
GTCTTACTAACTAAATCTAAAATCTATCAAGATATAATGGTGCAAAGAATTATATCATGAACACAAAAGAACATCAAACAGATTGCAAGAGAAAGAATATTCCAATATATAGAATATCTTAGTGTACCTGAAAGGGAATGCTCCAGACATAATTTTTCACCTCCAATATCCTCATAATATTTCAAAATATTCAATATACTAGGCCTTTTCTAGATATAATTTCTATTTTTTAATCTGACAGAACAATGAAGTTCACAGTTAAAAATGAAAAATAGCAAAAACAACGACATAAAATTTATAATTGTAAAATGTATGAAAGTTCTCTATTGTAGAAAACTCTGAGGATACATAATTATAAAATAGTAGCATATTCATTCAATGTTGATATCCCCATTCATATAGTAGCCATGCACTTAGCAATCATTCTGTGATTCTGATATACATTTAAAACTATTGTTGCAATTAGTAAGTAGTTACAAATATGAAATGTTTATTCAAAATGTATTTGATGGAAGATAAAGTGAAATGACTCTTCATGATTAAAAGTCTCTCCTGATTTTCTAGACATCTTGAATTTAGTTCCCTGTACCCTTGACAGGTGGCTTACAGTCATAAACCTCTGGCACCAGCATTCACAAGCACAGGCACACACACACACACACACACACACACACACACACACACACACACACACACACACACACACCACACAAAATTAAAATAAAAAAATTAAATCTTTAAATGGCAACTATTTTATAAGAAAGCAGAATGCAAGGATGAGTCGGTGAGTCTCAGCTAGCATTAGTTATATGTCTGTATTTAACCTTTCTTCCAGTAGGGTGACCCTTGGCTCACTTTTAGACTGGAAATTTTCAATAGCTGTATCATTTTGCTTCCTTCCAGCTGTCACAGGATGCAATCTCCATTGTTAGCACCACTCTTCCTAAATGGTATTTTGGCAATGAGAACATATAATTACTTTCTGACATTTTAGAAAGTTTCTATTAATTTTTTTTTAATTAGGGAGGTTAAACTTCTCTGATAGTATATCCAGTGTCTCTTATTACTAATGATTTTGATCTTTTCATTCTAATTTATTTTCTTCACTTATCTATTTTTGTATTTTTAATGTATTTTGAAAAGAATGATTTAAATAATCAACATAATATGCTGTTTACAAGAACACTGATCATTAAGGGAAACAAACAAGAAAGCAATAAACCTGTCCCAGATAACAATGAGTCCTGCCCTCACACCTTGACCAGTAAACAGAGACCTGTGTTAACACTGAACAAAGAAGCTGAACATGACAAAATAATTATTCATAAAACATCAAATTTTAGTTAATTTACGAAAATAATTTATATTAACAGGATTCTGGATTTCTAAGTATTACTGTTCCCTTCCCCCGAGAAGATATCATTTCCTTTAAAATCTATTTAACCCAGAGAATAGATTCTGATACCTATAATAAATTTGAAATCCTCATGGTTTTACTTATGCCACAGGATTATGTTCTAACTAATATTAAATCTATCCTCTGCCATGTAGATAGATTTTCAATAGTCATGTCTTTCTTCTATCTTCCATTGTATTCCAGTACTTATTATTTCTCTAGGATATCCATTTGCTTGCTGAGCTCTAATGCATTTACATTACTTTAAATGTTTCGTTTTGATTATTTAGATGAATTAAACTGTCAACCTCAAATACTTTAGCACATACCTTTTTATGCTTTGTCTTTTTTGTTTCATCTATAGCTTCATTTCATTTTAAAGATGACTATTTACCTGGCATATAATAAAATCTTTCTTGAAAATGCCTCTCTATTTTCCAACAGCAGTTTACTTTTGTGTAATATTTTGGAATCTTGTTTCTAAATAACATGAGTTTTTCCCTACAGTCACGTTGCCTGATTCCAGAGTCACCTGGACCAGCCCCAACTCCCCTAACTGTACTCCATCCAGCTCTCTTGTGAATTTTCTTTCTGTAAGGGAACTCCCCCTTCACCTCATTTTATGTCTGATTTTTTTTCATTCTTACTAAACTTTGTCATTCATTGTTAAACTATACTATTGTTCCTGCTGATATAACTTCTTCATGAATTTACATCTGTAAATAGCACCATTTAACTTTCATGCATTTTACTTATGTTTCTACTGCCTTTTTTCATTGCTTTATTGTCTGCTTTTCCCTTTTAGTGTTCCTGGATTTGTACTTTTACTCACTTCAGATATGTATATTATGTACAGCACACACTTCTAATTCCAGCAATCAGAGGCAGGAAGTTTCTTGAAGTCTGAAGCCAACTTAGCCCACAGAAAGTACAGACAAACCAGAGCTACACAAAGGGAGAGAAAAGGGGGTCGTAAGGCAATCAAGTTTATAAAAAATATTTTTCATATTTTTATTTTTAAAAATACAGCATGTTTATATTAGATTTTCTTGTATCACATTAGTTTATCTTTTTGGTCTCTTGCCTTGTGACATACAAGGTTTATTATTTTTGTCAATTTCTCACATTTTCTTAAAAGTTTAAAATGTTCTCAAAGTTTTAATTTCTTAACCAAGTCCTGTGAATGAATTTAAAGTTAAATAGTTTCATTGCGTTTGCATGCAGCTGAAAAAAAGGTGGCTAGTAAAAGTTCTTCAATTCAATATTATTATCAGTACTGAAGAGCTAGGCTTTGGAAGAGAATGGTGACATGTTTTATTTTGGAAATTCAGAGGCTATAGAATATAGTGGGAGATGATGCCTGTATGTTAATTATGGCTTTGACATTGCTCCAGATGTCCACAGCCCCTGATGTGGAAGCCAGATGCCCATGTGTCCCACTTGCATTGTCCACTATTGCCATGGGTAGTATTAGAACTCCACTGCTTCAGGTGGATCACGGCCAGCTTCCAACATCCTTCTCCCGACACTCAGGCTGCCTCCTGGGAAGCTGGTGAGGGTTTCTGTATAGAGACATTTATGATTTCATGAGACAGTGAGTCAACAAGGGCTTTCTAACTGAAACTTAGAGATACAGATTTATTTAAACTACAAATGAAGAGATTTCTATCTCTTCTTAATTAACCATTGCAGAAGTTTCATTAAGCTTGTTTTTTTTTTTATTATAAGTGACACTTTCAAAACTTCCTAAAGATAATTTTCAACTTAAGAAAAAGTATGGCTGATATGGAATATTGGAAAACCATTTATCAAAATGCATGAATCTTTTAAAATATTTAGTTCTGTTTTCAAAAGCAGCTACCAGCATTTTAGTCAGTGATGTATTGATCTTTGCCTTGTTGCACTGTCAATCAAATATTCTGAAAATTTGACTTCTAATAAATTGATTCTAATTAACAAATTTGCTCTTCTCTCAAATTTATTTTTCTAGCAATTATATAAGAAAAAATAACCTTCTAAGAAGATACTGTTACAAGTTTCTGTTTCTGGCATTCTCTCTTAATCCCTATGCTGTTTATAGTGCTTTCTTCCTGTGCTGTGAACAGGCATCTTTCAGTTTGAATCATCCTTCTTTTTTATGTGTCACTGCAACAATCATTCATCTGAGATCTGGGTGTGTTTGTCACAAACATTTTGATATTTTTGTATTCATCGTGTTTGCCTCAACAATCTTTCTTAATAAATGTTATTATATAATTTTCTCTCTCACTTTCCTCTGTCCAAATATTACTTACACAGCCCAACTCTACCCTTCCAATTTCATGGCCTCTGTCTCTTTTTATTTTGCTAATTATGTATTAAATAAGAAATTCTATTTTGTGAATGAAACTTTAACTTGCAGAAAATATGAAGTCCAATATTTAGCTAGAATTCACTTGTACTTGTTTTTATAAACTGAACACACTGGTTATAGAAGCACAGATAATATAGGCATAGTATAAGACGTATTTTTAAAAATTGACCACATATAGAATTAACATCAAGTCTTACATATTTTATAATAACCCTGAAAATTGTGATGCATTTCATATTTTTCAATCTATACACAAACTGTAGATCAACTTGTATGAATGTTATAGTAACTAGGTAAAATGCATACTATCTAGTACTTCTTATTTTTAATGATCACAAATATGTTTTATGCCTTATACTTGTTTTTTCTTTTTCTTTCAGTTTATAAAATGCACTTATAAATTTTTATTATTGTGAGAAAATTTATTATCAAAGCTAACTTTTATTGTGTCTCAAAGTTTGTTATCTTGTTTTTTTAAGATTTGTTTTATTTTAAAATCAAGCTATACATATGTAATCTGTGTGTGGATAAGTACATATCTATTCAGCAGTCCTTGGATGGCAGAAAAGAGTGTCCATTCCCTGGAGTTAGAGTTATAGGCTTTGCCAGCTGCCCAAAGTGGATATTGAGAAATGAATTCAGGTCCTAAGTAAGAGCAGTCCAAATTCTTAACTGATGAGCAATGTCTCCAGTACTCATGTTCTGTATCTTCTTATGAAAAATGGTTCTTTGTCTCCTGGTGTAAACTTTATATAATACAATAGTATTTGGTTTTAGGAAAGCTTAATTTTGATTGAGTTACATATGCACTCTACTTCTGGAAAATATGATCTAATACATCAAAGTTTTACTTCATAACCATGTGTTATATTAATTCTTTTATTTCATATTGAATAATATTATTAAACAGTTGAATATTCCCATTTAGAAAATTGTGATGTGCATATGGTCATTTTCCTATTGATATAAAAGCTTTCTTGGCTCCCATTTCCATGTTATCTCAAAGTATATAACAAAAATAACACATCTTATAACACTGAAAATATACATATAGAAATCCTATTTCTAATTATATTTTTATGTTTCTGTGTTCTCTTTCTGAGGTTCCTTCATGATACTTAAAAAATGTATTGTTGTTTGAATTTCACAATCACTACATATACAAATTTTCCAATTTCTTTGTTGTTATATTGCAAAATAATTTGTCTTTATGTCTGAACATTATTTATCTTTCTTTACTCATGTAGGCATTGAGGGTCCAAAAAATGCAATAATTTAATTATCAATTATCTCAATTTTACCAGTTTTTATATATTGTGAAAGTTAATATTTGCTTAAATAATGTCAAGTGTGCATCATTTACTTCATCAATATAGGTTTTTATAAGTTACAAACATATATATTGATAGATAAATAGATATAAATATATCATAGTTATATATGCAACACTAGGTTCTAGTATGAAGAAAGTTATCAGTGAATGTCAGGTCTTGAGGATTTATGCAGTATAAGGGATTCAGAAAAGAACACATGAAAAAGTCTAGTCTACAAAGTGACATGTTATACCCATGTGCTGTGGGCACACAGAAAACAGTTTCTCCCTCTTCTGCATGAAGCTGTAGAAGGCACGAAAAAGGAAATATCTTTTGATTTAGGGTTTTTATAAAAATTCAAAGTTGAAAGATGATGAGATGGTGAAGGAAGTACAAAAAAGTGAGAATCTACGAGTACACACACAAAAGATGAGGATCTTGCTTTGCAGAAACGGTTAATGATTAGTCTTTGGGTTTGTAAGTTGAGAGTAGTTAAAATATTGTGGTATGAGGAGCTGAGTACTTCTTTGTCCAATACCATGGTGAAGAGTTAGCACTAGAGAGACTTTCCATAAAGAGGAGAAATCATCATCACACACACACACACACACACACACACACACACACACACACACACACACTAGGAAGAGATGTCTAAATATTATGTCAAGGTGACTAAAGAGGAAAAAAATTAAAAAATTAATTATTATGTGAGTAGTCATGAAACTGAAAGTGACCTAAAATTGATGCTAATGAATAGCAAACCTTTGGTAGATATCAAAATCACTTTGTAAACATTATTCACTACTGATAGAGTTTGTATTTGCAAGTTACCAAATTCTGATAGATTTAATATTTGATATAACAGAGAAATATGTATAAGAAGAATATTTTATTTGATAAATGTTATTTTTTTCTAAAATTAATCTAAATTAGTAAAGGGGCTAAATAAAGAAGAAGGAGGATATTCACAAGCGCCTTGTATAATGATCAACTTTATACCACTCCTTATGGTAACTAATATCTGATATCTGAAAATATTGAGAACACAAAGCTGCTCAATATTCTTTCCCCATCCTAAAATGTACATTTAAAAACTTTTCATAAAAGGAATTTAATCAGGACCATATGGATTTAACATCCATATTAGCCTTAATATCCTGAAGGATTTTGAAGAAGAGTTAACTATGTAAAGCAAACTGTGAAAAGAGAACTCAAGTTCCTTTGTAATTCATGCTCCCATCATAATGATATAATTGCAGAGAGATGCCAAAACGGATATTATTAGATATGTGCTGAAGAGAAAATAGATAATAAAGATAATTTGCAACTGAAGATTGCTGCTCTTCAGGGTATATGGTAGAAAATTGCATCAATCACTCATCTGGGCATTAAGCAATATTTTCTAAGGACAAGTATATTCATTTTGGGGATTATTTTAAAATATTTATTATTTAACATGCAGCATATTTGAATGACAGAGAGATCTTACAGATTTTGATGGTTGTCTAGGAAGAGATGATTGGAATAATATGTGAGTATATGGCCAGAAGCAATATGTGTGTGTGTGTATACATACATATAAATACTAAGGGTCAACTAACATTCTCAATGATGTCAAACAACAATCACATATGATATCAGTAGTACAAGTGACAAAATTTATCAGATATACTGTAGACTTCATGAAATGTTTTAAATGTAGACCAAGGAACATCATCTATAGAGTAAAAGATTTGTAGAATAAGTGAAAGACATAAATATGAATTTGAGGACCTATTATTTAGAATCCATGTAAAGAAAATAAATAATTGTAAAATGAAATAAGAAATCAAGCAAGCACTTCTTCAAAGAATATTTCAGAAATAGCTGATGACAGGACACTATTAGTGATAGTTAGATGAGGAAATGAGTGTTTAATATCAACAAAATGTAGAATTATAATAGATCTTATGACAAATTTTGTTTTACATGTGTCTTATCATAATGAAAAAGTTGAGGGAGAAAGTAATTCACTATAGAGTGAGTTTAGGGAATTGAGAAAGATAATGAGAGAAGTTGGTGTGGGAAAAGAAAAATAAAAAGACCTTAAATCCAAGGCAAAAAAAAAAGGGTAAATAAATGGAAGTCTGTGTGATACTACAAATCAAAGTTCAATGTTATCTAGCCACAGACAAACATCAGTGCTTCTATGAATAAAAGAAGAGATTTCCATAGACTTGACACGTATGAGTGTTTAATGAGGGCTATGTATTAAAAATGTATTGAATTGCAACCTGATTTATATATGAATATATGATATTCATAACAATGAAATAACATTTAAACCAGCAAATATCTAGAAGTTCCTTTCTGATGGAAAAATAATTATCTGATTAAAATTAGATTTGTCAACTTTGCCAGTAATCAGATTTGATTTTATGGTAATAATGATTTTATATAACTCAGAAAATAAGTGGAAGGAAGCCAGGTAACTGGAACTCAGATGGGAACCTCTGATTAGCTCTCAGGAAATGACTGGCTTTCCAGTAATCAACATGAAAAAGGTAATGAGGTGAGTGTAGAGTATGTGACAGTGTGGATTCTGTGATGCTCAAGGCTTGTAATTTAGCCTTCTTGCTGATTCATTAGCAAAGTGAGTACTCAGCATATATTAATAATTTACAAAAAAAGATCAATGCTATTCTACAGGTTCAGAGGCTTTCAAAAAAGCTTAAGATATAAATATGCAATTCTATAATTTTTTTAGAATAAAATAGCTGTTATAATAGGAGGGTATGGAAAATATGGATTAAAGAGAGTACTGAAGCCTCTCTTGTTTTGGACAGAATTGCTCTTAGAAGATACTAGAAAAATATTCCTGAACTCTTTCATATAGAAAGAAACATATGTAAATGAATGCCTTGAATAGATTAAACACTTGAACAAAAATAAAAAGAAAAAAAGAAAGAAAAGAAGAACTCCTCTAGCAAATTTGAATGACTGAGTAGCTACAATGCCCAGGCTTGGGAGGAGTCAGGCAGAGGGTTTTTGAGGTGGGGTTCAAGAGATGTTGAGCCTGTCTGGGGAAGGCAGGCACAATTCTTTCTGTGAATCAAAATGAAACCATAGTGTCAAGTTGTTTAAGAAAATATCCTGAAACTAAAGCTACAGCCAGATCCCCCTCCCATTCCCCCACCCCTGTGGATCGTGTTGTCACATTTACCAACAGGAAGAGAGATTGTACCTCTATCAGACTTCTGTGTGTGCAGAAAGGGACAACTGTGAGGCTAACATACTATGTAGACTCTTTGTAGTTTTCCATTTTTAAGGACTGACGCTGTGGAAATTAGAGTTTCATGACTTTTTTACTTTTTGTTTTTTAGATTTATTTATTTGTTTACCTTATGTGTTTTTAAATGTATTCTTTAATGTATGTATATGCACTATGTGCATCCAGTGCCCATGGAAGCCAAAAAAGGACATTAGATTCTCTTGGGCTGAAGTTATAGGTAGTTATAAGCTGTCAAATATGCATGCTGAAAACATAACTTGAGTCTTTGCAGAAAAGTAAATTCTCTTAATCAGCAAACCATGCTTCAATTCCTTCAATTATTTTTTAATTTACAAATATTCACTGTTATGGAAAAACACAACGTGAACATTAACAGACCAGTTCCAGTGACTATAAACATTTACAGGCATATCTGGAACCTGATCAGATGATCTGATTATTGTTTTCTTCAAAATCATATTTTCCTTTATCTTTTTAATTTACTAGGAAATTATGTTTTGTTATTTTACTACCTTTAGAGTTATTGTTACTAAAATATTAAGTAGAACAATATATTGATTAAAAATCATCAGTATGGGCAAAATATTAATGAAAGACCTGTATTTTACTGATTTTGACAAAATAGTGAAGAAACAGCTGAATTTATTTTTCTGTTTTTAGAATTAGAATAAAAGACACTAATAAATATGATGATTCCTGGAACTCCATCATGGAACGCATGACCTATGTTGCCCTGATGCATTGGGTCCTTACCTCTGCAAAACAGTTATATCTTAAATGGGTAGTTCTATAAAGGCTGCTATGTGTATCGTTTTGTATTTCCCTTTAACTTTATTGGTGGTCAAGGAGCCACTGTACTCTTAGCTCAATCTTTGAAACATTAATATTGAGGATTCTTCATTCTGGCACATGAAAAACATGTATGCTTTCTGGCCCAAAACTACAGAGACTGCACTAGCATCAATACAAATGCCTCTTGGTACTGTGTTTCCAGGGTAACAGAGGCTGTCACACCAGGAATGTCAGCATGATGGGCTGATAAGCTACCCTGTGTGCCCTGTTTTGGCTAGAAGGCTATTTTCTGTCTGTGACATTACCGTCTACAGGAAGAAATTGCTCCTCCGTGATGTTTTTTGAAGTTTGAATTTAAGAAAATTATAATCATAATTCAACGTATAAAATAAAATCTAGATAGTTCTATCTATTGATGCTTCATGTTTTCTAGAAGGTGAAATTGACAAGTTATATTTGTTTCTTTCTAATACATATGACTATATGTTGGCACACACGCACTCTCTCTTTTTTTCTTTCTCACCAAACCATGTCCAATTGTTATTTTATTATCCCATATTTAAACTTTATTCACAGGCGGGGTTCTTTATATGTTCAAAAGTAAAACTTCCATATTTGACCATAGCATTTTTCATAGTGCATACGTGTAAGAAATCTTTACCCAAAATTTTGTTCTTAATATTCCATGTTGTAACCTACTTGCATCCATTAAAGACTGTTTCTCTTGGAGCAGATCCAGGATGCCCTTAATTCTTAGCCTCTGAACCTCTGAGCCTTTCCTTATAATCTATCTCTATCTCTTTTTCTTCCACTGACTGGAAGAACTGCTCTCTACAAGGGAACCACAGCACCACACTCAGCTGAGACTTATGTGAGTGAATTGTGTCTTCCATATGTGTGTCCTAGTTAATTCTTTCTGTAATTCCTTTCACCCCCTTTTCACCCATATTTACCCTTTTGTGATCCCTGCTAACCCCAAAACAGCTCTCAACCAGAGACTAGAGATACAAAAGAGATGTTTTAAGATAGAAAAGGCAATTTACAGCAAGCCTGTGGTGATATTTTGTGTTCTAACAAATTAAGCTTGCCTGAAGATCATAGAGAAAAAGGAGCCAGACACTATATGACCATTTACCTCTACCAACCAGATTGAATAAGCATGCTCTTGTCTCCTACCTTATATTTCTCTCTCTGCCTAACAATACTACTTTATGTCTCCACCTCCCTAGTGCTGGGAATAAAGGCCTGTGCCTCTCAAGTACTGGAATAAAAAGCATAAGATCTTAAAATCTGGGATTAAAAGCACATATCTTCATTGCCTGGCTCTGTTTCCTTTGTAGACAGCATCAATCTCTTGTAGCCCAAAGTGAACCTGAACTCCTGATCCCTCTGCTTTATCCTCCCAAGTGCTGAAATTAAAGGTGTGGACCAACACTGATTGGCCTGTATGGTTTACTAGTGGCTACCTCTACTCTCTGATATCCAGGCAGGCTTTATTTGTTAGAGCACAAGCAAATATTACGCACAAGCTCACAGCTAGCCTCATCTTAAATAAAAAGAAATTCAACTCCTTATGTAAGTGTAACATGAATTCTAGCTGTTATTAAATAAAAACTTACAGCCAGATATTAGGGAAAAGCTGGGATATCAGAGAGAGGAAACAGACCACAGTTAATTCTCACCCAGGCAAGCTGTCTTTCAGCTTCCTCAGCCTTTATTCTCATTGCTTCTACAGAATAATTCTGTCTTCCTATGACTGCCTTAAATACCTTCTTTTCCCAGTTGTTTTCCTTCTGGGTTCAACTCTGGATAATATTCTAGAGTTAAGATTGAAGATGTGAGCTACTACTCTTTGGTAGTTAGGCCTTGAATTCACATAAACATAGAAATATCTCTGTCTCTGGAGTTATGGGATTAAGGGCATAGGTCACCACACTAGGTCTTTCCCCGCATGCTATGATTAAAGGTATGAGCTGCCACTCTCTGACCCTTCTGGCTTGACTGTTGGTGAGTCTGTTCTCTGATATTCCAGACTGGTTTTATTAAATATATAATATATCACCTCATGTAAGTATATACATACACACAAAATAAAACAAATAAAAAGAATTAAAAAAGAGAGAAAAATGAAAATGGAATAGCTAAAGCACTCCTAAATAATGAAATTAATGAACCACTGTCATGATCTCAGATTCTAACTTGTATCACCAATCTCCATTAGTAAAAACACCTTGGTATGGACATAAATACAGACACATTGGTCAAATGAGTAGAACTAAAGATTCAGACATAATCCCATATGCCTAGATATACCTGAATTTTGTCAATGAAGACAAAAATATGCACTGGAGAAAAAACAGCACCATTAGGAACTGAATGGTTACACTTTGAAGAATGTAAATAGACTCACATTTATCTTCCTGCACAAAACTAGCTCCAAATATATCAAAGACCTTAACATAAGATCCAATAGCTGGAATCTTAAAGAAAAAAAGCTAGGCAGTAAGTTTAAAATCAATGGCACAGGGTAGAACAATATGAACAAGGTACCAATAGTTCAGATATTTAGGGTAACAATAAATGAATGAGATCATATAGGTTAAAAAAATAAAATTTTCTATATAGCATAGGACACCACTATTCAAGTAGAGCAACAGACCACAGAATAAGAAAAAAATACTTACTAATTACTAAGTATTTACTAAGTATTACTAATGCTAGATTGTTAGCATCTAGAATAGAATAGATAAGTAGTTAAAACAAATGAACATGAAGAAAATAAATAGCCCAATAGAAAAATGGAGTATAGAACTAAACAGAGAGTTTTCAAAGAATAAAACACAATTGGCCAATAAACATTTTTTGAAAAGAATATTAAGAGATATAATAGAAAAGGCCAAGTAACTCATAAAGGCAGAGGTATCAGAATAACACCTCACTTCTTGATAGATACTATGAAAACCAGAAGGTCCTGGACAGATGTTATACAGACACTAAGATACCACAGATGCCAGCACAAACTACTATACCCATCAAAATTCTCAATCACCATAGATAAGTAAGGAAGATATTTCATGACAAAATCAGATAGGTAAAAAAAATACCTATCTACAAATATAGCCCTACAGAAAGTACTAAAAGAAAAACTCTAATCTGAGGCAGTTTGATAAACCAATGAAAACACAAACAATAGATAATTGCACATCAGAAAATTCCAAAGAAGGAAGACTATGCACTGACACCATAAAAATAACAGGAATTAACTACCACTGGTCATTAATATCATTTACTATCAATGGACTGAATTCCCCTATAAAAAGACATAGACTAACACAATGGATACAAAAACAGATTTTATCATTTGATTGCATACAAGAAACACTCCTCAACTTCAACGACAGACACTACCTCAGAGTAAAAGGTTGGGAAAAGACTTGCCAATCAAACAGAATTAAAAAGCAAGCTGGTATAGCCATCCTAATACTGAAAACAATAGACTTCAAACTAAAATCAATCAAAAGAGATCTGGAAAGCATATATGTATTCATCTCAGGGAAAATCCATCAAGATAAAAATCTCAATCCTGAACATTTATGCTCCAAATACAAGGACACCAATAAATGTAAAAGAAACATTCCTAAATCTTAAACCTTACAACAAACCCACACACTGATAGTAGAAAAATTCAATAGCCCACTTTCACCAATAAACAAGTCTACCAGCCAGAAACATACAGAGAAATAAGAGATATAATAGGTGTTATGACTCAAATGGACTTAAAATGTATACGTAAGCTTTTCATCTAAACAGAAAGGAATATGCATTCTTTAAGCATCAATGGAACCTTCTAAAAAATTTACAATGTAGTCATAAATCAAATATGAATGGATATAAAAAGATGTAAATAATCCCCCATATCCTATTGGAACACCATGAAATAAAAGTTATAGTTCAACAACAATACAAACCACAAACACATAGAAACTGAACAACTCTCAAATCAACTACCTCTGGGTCAAAGAAGAAATAAAGAAAGAAATTAAAGACTTCCTAAAACTCTATGAAAATGAATCACAACATAAATTGATGAGACACAATAAAAGCAGTACTAAGATGAAAGTTCATAGCACTAAATGTCTACATAAAGAATTTGGAGAAATATCACCCCAGTGAATTAACAGCACACCTGAAAGATTAAAACAAGACGATGTAAACTTACAAGAAGTAGAAGACAGAAAATAATTAAACTTGTGCCAAAATCAATAATATTAAAACAGAGAAAAAAAACAGAATAAATGAAACAAAGAATAAGTTCTTTAAAAATAAAATCAACAAGATAGATAAATCCTTATCCAAACTAACCAAAAAGCAGAGAGAGAATATCTAAATTAACAAAATAACAAGGAAGGCATAACAACAAACACAGAGAAAATTTAGATAGAAATTTGGTAATGCTTCAAACGTGTAATCCACATAATTGGAGAACCAAAAGGAAAGGGACAGCTTTCTGGATAGGTACCACTTACCAAAATTAAATCAAGACCAAATGACTTAAATAGAGTTAATATAGCTAAGGAAATAGAAGCAGTTTTAAAAAGCCTCCTAACCAAAAAAAAAAGCCCAGGGCCAGATGATTTCATTGCAGAATTATGCCAGAATTTCAAAATCACTAATACCAATACTCCCTAAATTCTTCCACAAGAAACTGAAAGATCATTGACAAACTCTTTTTATGAAGTTAAAGTCATCCTGATTCCCCAACTATATAAACATGTGGCAAAGAAATAGAATTACAGAACAATTTCCCTCAAGGACATTCATGCAAAAATAAGAAACTAACAAACTAAATTCAAGAACATATTAAAAAGGTTATCCACCATGATTAAGTGGGCATCATCTCAGAGATGCAAGGATTGTTCAGCATACAAAAATCTGTCAATGTCATCCACCACATAAAGAACCTGAAAGAAAAAAAACAACACATAATCATCTTATTAGATACTGAATAAGCCTTTGACAAAATTCAACACTCTTTCATAGATAAAGGTCTTAGAGGGATCAGGGATACAAGGACCATGCATAAATTATTTATTGTGAATAAAGACAATTTACTGCAATCTGGCAGCCAACATCCAACTAAGTGAAAAGAAACTAGAAGTGATTCCACTGAAATTAGCAACAAGACACGGCTTTCCATTTTCTCCCTATCTATTCAATATAGTTTTCAAACTCCTAGAAAAAGCAATAAGACAGAAAAAAAGCCTACTTTTGCTATTTGCAGATGAATATTCTACTATGGAACTCCAACAGCTAATAAACACCTTTGGCAAAGTGGTGGAATATATTAAAAACCAAACCAAACTAAATCAATCAATCAAACAAACAAACAAACAAACAAAAAACACTAACTATAGCCCTCTAATACACAGATGATAAAAGGGCTGAAAAAGGAATCATGGAAACTTTAACTTTTACAATAGCTGCAAATATCTCAAATATCAGGTGATAACTCTAACAAAACTTGTTAAAGAAGTGTGTGACAAGAAAATGTAAAATAACTGAAAAGAGAAATTAAAGAAGATATCAGAAAATGGAAAGATCTCAAATGCTCTTGGAGAAGTAGGATCAACATAGTAAAAATAGCAATCTTACCAAAATCAATCTACATATTAAATGCAATTCCTACCAAAATTCCAACAAAATTCTTAATGGATTTTAAAAGAACAATTCTCAACTCCGTGCACCAAAAAAAAAAAAAAAAAAAAAAAAAAAAAAAAAAAAAAAAAAAAACCTCTTAGGATCACCAAAATAATCCTGTTCAGTGAAAGAACAAACTTCACCATTCCTGATTTCAAGCTCTAGTATAGAGTTATATTAATAATAAAACCAATTTATCATTGACATAAAAACAGACATGTGCATCAATGTAGTTGATTTGAAGACACTGACATTAATTCACACACCTATAAACACCTGAATTGTAGGGGGAAAAATAAATACTGGAAAAATAAAGAATCTTCAACAAGTGGTGCTGGCATAACTGCATAGTGACATGTAGAAAAATGTAGATAAATCTATGTCTATCACCCTGCACAAAACTCAAGACCAAGTGAATAAAAGACCTCAACATCAACCCAGTGACAGTGAACCTGACAGAAAACAAATTGGAAAATAGCTTCAAATGCATTGACACAGAGACCACTTCCTAATTATAACACCAGTACCAAAGACAATGAGAATATCAATTAACAAATGGGACCTCCTGAAACTGAGAAGCTTCTGTAAGGCAATGAACATGGTCAATAAGACCAAGTGACAGCCAAATGAGCGGGAAAAGATCTTCAACAACCTTATATCTGACAAAGGGCTTATCTCTCTCTATATATATAAAAAGCTCAAAAAATACATATCAAAAAACCAAATAATCTAATTTAAAAATGGGGTACAGTGGTACATAGAAAATTCTCAACAGAAGAATCTCAAATGACCAAAAGATACTTAACAAATTACTCAACATTCTTAGTTGTCAAGAAATTACAAATCAAAACAGCTCTGAGATACTCCTATCAGAATGCCTAAGATCAAAAACACTGATGGCAGCCTATATTGGAGGGAATGTCAAGTGAGGGTGACACTCCTCCATTGTTAGTGGCAATGTATACTTGTACAGCTGGTGATTTTTTAAAAAAACTGGGAATCAATCTACCCAATGATCCAGCATTACCAGCACTGGCTCAATTGTATTCATAGCAGCATTATTTAAAATAGTCAACCTGAAAACAACCTAGATGCTCCTCAACTGAAGAATGCATTAGAAAAAGTGTTATATATTTACAAAATGGAGTACTACTCAGCAGTTAAAAATGACACCTTGAAATTTGCAAGGAAATGGATGGGACTAGGAAAATCATCCTGGTGAGGTAACACACACTCAGAAAGTCAAACATGGTATGTTTGAGTGAGTACTCATAATTAGATATTAGACATAAAGCAAAATATAACCAGGTTGCAATTCAGCACCCCTCAGCAGCCAGGAAGCAAAGAGCAATCTAACACAGACACATCGGTGAACACCATGGAAAGGGAAAACAGAAAATATTTATGAATAAATTGGGACCATAGTGGGAAGGGGGCAAAGAGGTGGAAAGAAAACATGAAGAAATGAGATGGTTGGATTGGGGGAGAGACAAAAAAGGAGCATAATTGACAAAGGTACCTTGATAGAGGGAGCTCTTGTGGGGTTATAGAGAAATCTGGTCCAAGGGAAACATCCAAGAACACACAAAGATGACCCCAGATAAGACTAAGCAATAGTGGGGAGGGTGCCTAAACTAAGTTTCTCCCATAATCAAATAGATGGCCATCCCAATTTTCATTATAGAACTTTCATCTATCAACTGATGGAGGCCAATGCAGAGATCCACAGCTAAGAACTGGGTTGAGCCTCCAGTTCAGTCAAAAGAGAGGGAGGAACAAAGGTGTCAAGATCATGATGAAGAAACCCACAGAGACAGGTGAACTGAGTTAATATGATCTCATTGACTCTGGATTGACAGCTGAAGAACCTGCATAGGACTTTACCATGTCCTCTGAATGTGGATGACAGTTGAATGGAATGGACAGTTTATGGGGTGATGTAGGAATGTCTTTCTTTATTATTTGAATAAAGGACTGTTTTGGCCCATGATAGGCACTGTGGCCGTATGCAGGAAATCGGAGCATAGCTAGAGAGATCTATCTGCCCAAGGAAGCAACATTTAAAAGAATACAGGTGAGCCATAGACCATGTGGAAGGTCAGATTAATGGAAATTGGCTGAATTATGATAAAAGAGCTAGTTAGTAATGTGCCTGAGACATAGGTCAAACAATATGAAATTAATATAAGTATCTGAGTCATCTTTGGGTGGAAAAGAAGCTTTGGGCAGATTCACACCATAAGGTTACTCAGGTCAGAAACCTTATTTTACAATGGAGCCTCTGGAAGTGGGACTAGAATTTATACCTTGCTTATGAACTGGCTTTTTAGAGACCATTCCCTACAGAGAAACACCTTACTTAACCTTGATACTGTGGGGAGGGAACTGGTCCTACCTCACCTGGATATGACACAATTCATTGACTCTTCCTAGCACTCTTTACCCTCTCTGAGAAATGAAGAAATAGGGGGATGAGGTGAGGAGGAGCTGGAGGATAACAGGGAAGAGGGGAGGATGGGGTGAACTCTGGTGGGTATAGTTTGGGGTTTTTTTTGTTTGTTTTGTTTTTTGTTTTTTCTTAAAACATATTAAATTTATACAAAAGTTAATATTCTAAGCTATGAAGAAAATGTAAATTAAACTACATTGATAATTCATACCATCTTATTCAGGTTTTTCAACACATGATAGCATGTGTTGGAGAGGCTGAGGAAAAAAGAAAACACACATTTGTTGCTGGTGTAAATGCAAACCTGGATACTGCCACTATAGGAATCAGTGTAGAGAGCTCACAGGAAGCTTAAAGATGATCTACTCTCAGGCTTAACTATACCACTCCTAGGTATATATCCAAATGACTCTATATTTTACTCCAGAGATACTGACTCATCCATGTAACCATAATAGACAAAAATTACAAATAGCCTAGGTGCCCATCATCAGATGAATAGATAGTGAATAGATAATACATTCTTATAATGGAATATAATCTACTAGTAAGAAATACAAAATTTGCAAGTAAATGTGGTAGTGTTGGGATCATTTATCCTGGTAATGTAACTCAGACACAAAAAGGCAAATACTTCATGTTTTTTTTTTCCTCCCTTATGTGTTGATGCCAGTTTAAGCTTTCTCTATATGTGTTTCAATTCAAATAATCATATAACTTATGTTATTAGCAAAGAGGTATGGTGGATGTTTTGAGGAAAAAAGTAATACAATATAGTATTTTTAAAGAGACAAAAGAGAAACTAAGGGGATTAAATGTGGAGGCAGCTGTGAGAATAAGGAAAAAAAGAGAACAATATGGTGTGGGATAATTAATACTCAGTCTTTAGCAAAGCTGTGTGGAAAGCTTCCTAAATTGTATGCATTAGTGTTTCTCCATCTTCCTAATGCTGAGATAATTTTATTCAATAACTCATGCTATGATGACTCCCAAACATAAAATGATTTCATTACCACATTAAACTGTAATTTTGTTATTCTTATAATTATAATATAAATATCTTATATATAGTATATCTAGCATGAGACCCAGGTGAAAGAATCATTCAACCCCTAACCATGGGGCCATGACCCACAAATTGACAATTTATATTGAGTCACAATATAATGAAAAAGGAAATGTTATCAAATAATAATCATTTTCTTAAAACATGTTAAAGGCTTAACAATTTGTATATCATCCTTGCACAGGAGCCATGCTAACATTCTCTATTTCATTCCATCTTTAGTATGTATGCAACAGAGCAAAAACACCAAAAAGGTATCTTATGACAAATGTAAAACTTTCAGTGACCAGAATGGTTTATATCTTCTTGAATCACTGGCCCAAGAGATCCCACAAATACTCCCCGAAACACATAATTACAGAATATTGTCAAGAGAACTTGTTACCTTTCACAACCTGATGATAAAGCCCTAGTGATGAAGACACCATTTATTTGTATCATTGAACATAGATAAATTTAGATGGTTCTATGACAGAAACTTCACCCTTGCTAACTAGCATCCCTTGAGCTGGAAGGCACTATGAAAACTAACAGAGAAGAAAAGCAATCATCAATCTGTTCCAGCTGTAAAGACTGTTACATACAATAGAGATATATCTGCAAAATAAATAAGTACTATAACAGTGGCATGAATGTTATGGAAGTAACCAAGTACTTTTAAAATTGGTTATAAGTCCCACATTACAAGATGGAAATCATACCTGACATTTACTTAAGTGGTCAAGACTTTTAGACTAGATAGATCATGGAGCATAGAGAAAATCTACTAATATTATTCTGTTAAAGAAACATAGCAATAAAATATCTCCTAATAACATATTGGTATCAGAGTGTATCACTCAAACACCATAAGATTCTTTTTTTGTAAGTGGTAATTGACATAGAGACCCACAATTGGACAATGTTCAGAGAACAGGAGACATTGGCACACTAAGCCCTAAATGGAATGTTATAGCAAGAAGTTTCTGGCCTTGGCTAGCCCTGAGATCTAGACCAGCAATCCAAAATAATCAAAAAATTATTATATTAATTACAAACTCAACAGCCTATGGCTCAAGCATCTTGTTAGCTAGCTCTTGCATCTTAACTCAGTCTATTTCTACTAATAAATTTTGCAGCAATGCTTGTGGCTTATCTGGACTTCCACATCTTGCTCTGCCAGTGGAAGCTTGCAGCACCTTTCTCTGATTCCACTCCTTTCCCCTTTTACCTATGCTGAGATTTTCTGTCTGCCTATA
Organism: Phyllotis vaccarum; assembly: GCA_033318265.1. Lineage (NCBI taxonomy): Eukaryota > Metazoa > Chordata > Mammalia > Rodentia > Cricetidae > Phyllotis > Phyllotis vaccarum. Next base: position 118,422,876 of record JARWLC010000002.1, on the reverse strand, counting down.
AGCTGCTTTGCCATAAGCCAAAGAGTTTCGTTATTATCCAATAGTAATTTACGGTATGTAGAACAACATCCCATTCACTTCTCATTTTCTGTCTAATCAAAAAGGAAGGTTTAAATTTAACATAGTAAAATTACATATAACAAAACAGTTATCAAGCAAGAATTATAGTTACAATATTTAGTCTCTTTGTATTTAGCAAACTAAAGAAAATATACAATCATCTAACTTATCCTTGTTAGCCCAAAGTTTCTCTGGGTAAAAGAACTGCTCTCTAGAAAAGTCCTCATGTCTAGGAGTAGTTGGCCAATTTAAAGTTGATTCTATGATTTTTTAAAAATTATTTTCTTTTATTTTACTTTGGTATTTTTATTCATTTTTTATTTGTTTGTTTGTTTTTTAGGGGGATGAGAAAAAGAAAATTGTAAAGTTGAGTGGTTAGGAAGATGATGAGGAGTTGGAGGAAGTAAACAACTATAACCAAAATTATTTTATGAAAAAAAGTTCTTCTTTTATTCTCTCCTACATTACATTCTAACTGCAGTTTCCCCTATCTCAATACTTCTCAGTCCCTCCCTCAAGTCCCCAGATCCATTTCCACCACCATAAAAGCAGAGATAGCATCCTAGGGATATTCCACAAAAATGGCCTAACAAGTTACAATAACACTACGTAGTAAGTGGTTTCTGGCCCAGATTTTCAGGCCTAGCCTCAAGGTTTAGGCCCGCAGACCCACAGACCAGTAGACCCGCAGAAACACTCAGATGCTTTCAATAGTTTTAGGCTGATCGGCCTAAGGCCCAGGCATATAACTTGCGAGCTCTTTACCCTTAATCTAACCCATGACTCTTATCCTGTTCAGCCATGCAACTTGGTACCTTTTTTCAGAGCAGCATAATTGTCCTCTGCTTCTTCTAGATTCAATCTGGCATTCTGCTCTGTTCCACCTGTTCCTAGAGTTGTGTTAGTCTGGTAGACCCACATACACTTCCTGTCTGCCTTTGGCCAATCAGAACTTTTTATTAAACCAGTGGGTGTGACAATTATTTACAATAAACCAACATAATCTCCTTACCTATCTCCTTTTCTCTTTTTAAAACAAAAGAACTCCAAATCTAATATTCTTTTCCTCCCATTATCTATAACAACTTATAAACAGCATTGTAAATAAACACAAACATCCATAATCAATGTTTTGAGAATGTGGGCATCGTTCTCTAGGATACTTCCTGCAGAATGGGGGTGCTGGCAATCTCATGGGAATCCAAAGAAAAATGTAGGATTATGCACAAGTCTTTAGTGGAGTAGTCTGTAAGGCTGAGTCATCTCAGCCAATTGTCTCGAAATTGTTCCGGATAGAGAGACCTTGAAACTTCAGCAGAAGTGCTCTGAAATGCTAAATTATCTGGGCCACACATTTCCATTGAAGATTTTTCAAGGAGTCTTCCTCTATCAAACTTTATGTTCTTTATCCATGAATAAATATACAGGCTCTCATTTTATGTGGAAATTAAAAGGAAAACCTCTTCTCCAAAATAGCATATCTTTGGATGTCAGTTTTAAAGTCAGTTCATTTACAAAATATATAGGCTGAATTAATCCAACAGTATTTATAGTCAACTGTCTTTTAGCATCTTTTACTAAGTCATTTTCAGTCAAGAAGCTTAAAGATAAGAAATAACATACAGTATCCAGACGCTATTTGTATTTACCATCTTTATAAGGCTTATTTATATTTATTTATTTTCTTCTATTTCTTTTTTAAGGGCTTTCTCTACCTTTTCTTTTATTTCTCTAAGCCTATGTATATATATTTTCAACACACACTAAACCACTTAGACTTTTTTAAAAAACTGTCTTTACTGTATATTTAAATCTTAAATTTTTCTGTCTCTGACCACACCTTTGCTTGGCTAGGGTGATTGACTCCACCCAGATTCTTTTATTTCTTTCTGTTTCTGAACACACCTTTAACCTGCCAAGGTCCTTGACTAAGGATTAAAGATTTGTAGGATGGATAGATGGTCCCACCCAGCTCCCAGTCTAATTTCATATAATTTATCTTTTTAGCCCAGGTACTCTGGGAATTTTATGGTCCATATAATTACCAAGTAAAGCTTTGCCATCTGCTGCTCATTAACTCCATTTAAGTATTAGGCAGCACAGCCTAAAATTCACAAGTGTTTTGCCTCTAAGGCTGAATCAGGAAGCTTTTCTTAAAGCCAACCCTCTGCTTGCCTCCAGCAAACAGAGCTGATCCAAGAAAACACCACCACTAGAAAGCCATTTTTGATTCTGTTCCCTTTTTGTCCTTATGAACAGAAACCTTAAATACACCATTTATGACTTTGTGCTTATATTGAGGGTCCTGTGACACTGGAGGAACAACCTTTTTACACCTTAAGTTGCATGCTAAAAGCCCGCCATTGAAGCTCAAGTCCACATGCCTCACCTGGGCATCTCTGTACCATGGCTCAGAAGAGAGACACAACTCAGAAGCTGCTTTGGATTCTAGACCATTTTTAAAGCTTTCTATGGCTTTATGTGGGTATATTTTACCCACATTGGTCTGCCATTTGTGATATTAGGTTTGTAGCCTGGACTTTTGGGCCTAGCCTCAAGGTTTAGGCCCACAGACCCACAGTTCCACAGAAACATACAGATGCTTACAATAGTTTTAGGCTGATTGGCCTATGTCCCAGACATATAACTTGCTAACTTTTTACCTTTAATTTAACCCGTGCAGCTCGGTACCTGTTCTCAGAGCAGCATAATTGTCCTCTACTTCTTCTTGCTTCTCTCTGGCATTCTGCTCTGTTCTGCCTGTTCCTAGATTCTTCTTAATCTGGTAACCCTGCCCACACTTCCTGTCTGCCTTTGGGTGGGACAATTATTTACAATGGAACAACATAATCCCCCTACAAGGTTAGCAAAAATCTCTCTTACCAAGGTTGGCTGAAGCAACACAGATTGAAGAAAAGAGTCCTAAGCACAGCCAAAAGGGTCAGAAACCCCGGTTCCCAATGTTGGGAGCTCCACAAAAACACCAAGTTACATAACCATAAGTTACATGCAGAGGACCGAGCTCAGACCCATACAAAGTCCATGTTTGTTAAATCATTCTCTGTGAATCCCTGTGAGTTTTTCTTATTTGATTCTGTGAGTCATCTTCTCTGAGTGTTCTCAACCTGTCTGGCTCTTACATAACTTTCTACCCCTCTTTTCTGAGGTACTACTGGCACCACCTAGCATTTGGATGGATCTCTGTATCTGCTCCCATCAATTTCTGGATAACATCACTCTGGTAACAACTGGGCTAGGTACTTATCTATGAGTATAGCAGAATATCATTATGAGTCATCTCATTAACTTTTTTTGGCAGACATGTTTAGTTCTATCTTAGGTTTCTGCATCTGATTCATAGACATCCCGGTAGAGTCAGGAGTGTGTTCCCTCTCATAGTGTGGGCCTCAAGTTGCACTACTCATTGGTTGACCACTTCTAAGTTCTACACCATTGTCCTAGTACATCTTGCACTCAGGAAAGATTATAAGTCAAAGTTTTTGTGCTATGTTGATCTCCCAGTTTACTTGCTAGGAGTCTTGACTGGTATTACTCTGTTCAGTTTAGGCTCTGTATCTTCCTTTACTAGGAGAGGATGGTAGGATCACCCTTGCAGTTTCCAATGTTCTATGTTTCTACATTGCCCCACAAATGCCTCAGAATTCCAGTCATCTCTCTAAGTAGTCTCTCCTTCCATCTTTCCCACCCATCATCTTATCACAGGTACTCTCATTTCCACTTGCCCACTGTCTACCCACTAAATATATTCTATTTCACTTTCCTTGTTACTTATTATTTTATATGGGTCTATGAATTATAGCATGGTTATTCTTCATTTTACAACTAATATCTACTTATAAGTGAGTACATGCCATGTTTGTCTTTCTGTGTATGTATCATTTCATCAGAATTATCTATTCTAGCTCTATCCATTTGTCTGAAAATTTCATGATGTCATTGTTTGTAGGAGCTAAGTAGTACTTCATTGTGTGAATGTGCCACATTTTCTTTATCTATTATTTGTTGAGAAACATCTAAACCTTTTTTGTTCTGAATATTATGAATAAAGCTTCAATAAACATACTGAGCAAGTATTTTCATAGTATAATAAGACATCCTTTGGGTATATTCCCAAGAGTGTTATAGTTAACGTAGATGAATTTCCAATTTTCTGAAGAAATTTTACATTGTGGTCCCATCAGCAATGGAGTAGTTTGCTTGCTTCTCTCACTTGCTTCTCCCTCTCTCTTTCCTCTCTCTCTCTCTCTCTCTCTCTCTCTCTCTCTCTCTCTCTCTCTCTCTCTCTCCCTCTCTTGCTCTCTCTCTCATTATTTTTAATAAAAAATGTCTTTTTTTATCCTCCATATATTCCCAAGCTCCAACTCCCTTCCCTCCTCCCAGTTCCTCCCAGTCCTCCCTCAGTCTACTCCTCCCCATTCCCCATTTCCCCTTCCCCTCCCACAAACAGTCCCAAGGTGGGTGAGCTCAGCATGGCCCATCCACTCCAGGCAAGTACAATTTCCTCATCCCAAAGTTAAGACTGGGTTTAGTGTTCCTCTGTAGGGAATGGTCACTTGTGTTTTTGACCTTAGCCATTCTAATAGGTATAAGATAAAATCTCAAAGTAGTGTTTAACTGCATTTCCCTGATAGTATTGAACATTTCTTTAAGTGTTTCTTAGCCATTTAATATTCCTCTGTTAAGAGTTCTTTGTTTGGATCTACACCCCATTTTTAATTGAATTATTTGGTTTTTTGACGCCTAATTTCTTAAATTCTTAATATATTCTGAATATTAGTCCTCTGACAGATGTGGAATTGAGAAAATCTTTTCCATTTTGTAGGCTATCATTTTGTCTTGACAGTGTCCTTTTAGTTACAAAAGCCTTCAGTTTTATGAGATTCCATTTATTGATTGTTGTTCTTAGTGCCTATAGTGTTCTGTTCAAAAAGTTGGCTGTTGCATCAATGTGTTCAAAGCTATCCTCTAATTTTTCTTCTATTATGTTCAGTGTATCTGGTTTCATGTGGAGGTTTTGGATTCATTTGGATTTTAGTTTTATGTAAGGTGATAGAGAAAGATCATTTTGCATAATTCTACAGGATTATGTCCAGTTAGAACAGCATGGTTTCTTAGAGATGCTTTCTTTTTCCATTGTATATTTCTGGACTCTTTATCAAAAATCAGAATTTTATAGCCATGTCGTTACCTTGTAGAATTTTTAGGTCACTTAGATATACAATCATATCATATGCAAATAATGACACTTTTGCTTCTTCCTTTTTAATTTGTATCCATTTTATCACTGTAGATTATCTTATTGCTTCAGCTGGAAATTCAATAACTATTTTGAATACATTTGAAGGTGAACAGCCTTGTCTTGTTCCTGAATTTAGTGGAATTGCTTTATATTTTACTCAACTTAATTTGCTGTTGGTTATCTGCTTGTTGTTCATTTCCCTTTTTATGTTTATGTATATCTTTTTTATCCCTAATTTCTATACTGTCAACGGATATTTCAAAGTCATCACCTAATAAGCTGATCACAAGTTGTTTTTTTTTTCTTTTAGAATGCTAACTACAAATTATGTAACTTGGAGGTATGATAGAGTGCAGGAAGTTATTTGAATTGTCTCACATCTGTTGTAACTTTTATGCCCAAGTATGTGGTCAGTTTTAGAGAATGAACCATGAGGTGCTGAGAAAAAGGTGTTCTTTTGTGTTTGGGTAAAACTTTGTGTGTGTGTGTGCGTGTGCGTGTATGTGTGTAGTTTTCACTATCAATACATGAGGCTTGTAGTATAAGATTTAGCAGTATTTACTCTATAAACTTGGGTGCCTTTGTGTTTGAGCACAAATGTTGATAATTAAAAATCATCTTGTATTTTTCCTTATATGAGCATAAAAGATCCTTGCCTGTTAGTTTTTTGATTAATTTTGGTTTGAAATCTGTTTTTGTTAGATATTACAATGGATACAAGAGCTTGCTTTTTAGGTACATTTGCTTGAAATATTTTTCAAACCTTTTCTCTAATATTTCTTTAATATTGAAGTAAGTTTATTATATGCAGTGAAAGAATGAATACTGTTTTTTCATTAATTCTGATGTCTTTTTTAGTAGATTGGGTATTGAGTTATTCAAATTGAGATATATTAATGAGTAATGATTGTCAATTCTTGTTATTTCATTGGTGGTTGGAGTAGGTTATGTGTGTGTTCTCTTCCTTCTGATTTTGCTAGTATGTATTTTTCTTCCTGTATTTTCACACAGGTAATAAACCTTTTTTGGTTGGCATTTCCCTTCTAGTACTTTCCATAAGGCTGGATTTGTGGATATATATTGTTTAAATTTGACTTTATCATAGAGTATATTGGTATTTTCATGTATAATGACTAAAAGTTTTGCATGATATAGCAGTCTTGGATGGCATATGTTGTTTCTTGGCATTTGAAGGACATCTGCCTGAATACTTCTAAGTCACCATTGAGAAGTCGGGAGGATTCTGATAGTTCTGCCTTTTATGTTATTTGGGCTTTTTTTCCTTTGCAGCTTTTAATATCCTTTCTTTGTTCTGTATATTTAGTGTTTTGTTTATTATGAGCAAGGAGACATTCTTTCTTGATGCAATCTATTTGATGTTCTGCATGCTCCCTAAACCTTTGTCTGCATCTCCTTTATGTGAGAAATATTTTTTCTTTGATTTTGTTAAAAATATTTTCTGGGCCTTTGACCTAGGATGAATTGTCTTCTTGTAATCCTACCACTCTTAGAATTGTTTCCTTCGGCATCCCAATATTCATGAATGTTTTATGTCAAGAACTTTTTAAATTTAACATTTTTTACTGATGTGTCTATTTTTTTAATTGTATCTTCAATGCCTAAGATACTCTATACATCTCTTACATTTTGTTGGTGATATTTTCTTCTGCAATTCCTGTTCACTTACCTTCATCTTCAGAATTTTCTCAGTTTGTGCTATTTATTGTTTCTATACTATTTTAAAGTATTGACCAGTTTTATTCATTTCTCTTGAATTTTTTCTTGGCTTTTATAAATTTATTACTTTTCTCCAACTGTTTTGTATGTCCTTTAATTTCTTCAAAAGAATTATTCATTTGCACTTTAAGTATATCTATCATCTTTATAAAGTTAGTGAAAAGGTCATATTCTTGTGTTTCAGTTATTTTAAATTATTCAGAGAAATCCACAGTAGGATGTCTGGGATCTAATGGTTACATATTGCCTTCACTATTAATTCTGTTCCTATGTTGACATCTGATGTGGGAATGTCTCTCTGTATGCTGTGAATATCAGTCTTTAAATAAAGGAGCTGTTTTGTCCCATGAAGACACCAAAGAAAAAGTAAGAGCAAGCTAGGAAGTTATATGCCTGGGCCTAAATCCGATCAGCCAAAAACTATTGTAAGTATCTGTGTGTCTTTGTAGGTCTGTGGGTCTGTGGGCCTAAACCTTGAGGTTAGGCCCAAAAGTCCGGGCCAGAAACCTTTTATTACAGATGGTGCCAACGTGGGTCTGAATATACACTTATGGCCTGAGAAGGTATAAAAAGTGGTTTAGCACAGAAACTGAGACAAAGCAGCTTCCAAATTGAAGCAGGTCATTGTACAGGGAAAGTGTGGCATTGGGGCCACATTCAAAATGGCACTGGTGGACTGGTGGCAAGCAGTGTAAGCTGTAAACAGGCTGGTTCCTGAAGTGTCATAGAAGACTCTGTAGCATGTGTTTGATTTAAGGTTTCTGTTTACTTTGAATAAAAAGGAAACAGAGTCAAAGATGGTTTCTTAGTAACAGCATTTCTTAGGTCTGCTCTGTTTGTTGGCTGTGAACAGAGATGCGGTCCCTTTAAGAAACTTACTGATTTGGCTTCATCTGCAAAAACTATGTGGTCTTTAAGAGAGTGTGAGCATTGTAAAAGCTCTTCTGGTTGGAAAATGATTAAGGATTGACAATAAAACATTCAGATTTTAAAAAAGGCCTGTACATGGGTTACAATGTGTGTAAAAGGTACATAGGCTCAGACAGAAAAGGAAAAATGTAGAGAAAGTCTTTAAAAAGAGAAATAGAGTAATAAAAATATAATAAGCCACATAAAGATGGAAAATAGACACCAAATCTGAATTATGGTTATTATTGTGTTTTCTTTTAATTTTTTTTAACTATTAATGAGCTAAATGTAGAAAGACAATGGATTTCAAAGGCTGTTGTTAAACAGGAATATATATTTTAAAGGTATTTTGTTTCTGAAATTTGTACCTAAGGATTTATTGCTTTGGAAGAGTTCTGCTTTTGTTCCCACAGAAGATGAGAACCTGTGCATTGCTTTCAGGCAAATATGGTTTCATCAACCAAGAACCCTGAAAAAAAAAATCTCTGTTGGGAAGAGATGGCCATATCCACTTCAGGGTTGCAGACTATGGTCCAGTCTCAAGAATACATGAGATTTTCAACACCCTGTAATCTGCAGGAAGTAGTAATGGAAAACTACACCCAAATTCCCAATATATTGTTTATAAATGTTTGTTTTTATTATAAATGGTTAATGGTCATAATTAATCTTTTTCTAGGAAGAAAAAGGGGTAGGGTATAGGAATAATTTTTCAAAAATTAGATTATTGAATTTACTTAGATCAGGAAATCAGCTGTTAATCTCAAAATGTTTTACATTGGAATGGATTTTAGTTTATTGATAGAAATTTATGGTCAATTCTCTTATGCTGTTTGCATTTTTCTACTCTTATTTAAGATATGATGTTTATGTAACTGACTTATGAATGAACAGAGCAGATTTCCTACTTCACTGAAATGAAAAGAGACTCTGGGTCTGTAGACTGAAGATGGATGCCCCAACTTTATAAAGGAACTTTGGGTGACTATCCAAGCAGACAGGTGTCATCTCTGTCCTTTCTAGATTTTAGAAGTTGCTTGCACTTCCGGCTTACTTAGATAAATACATCTTGTGGTCTTTAAAGTAGTTGAAGATTAGATATAGATTAGATTAGATAGGTATACTTTTTCTTAGTCATTTGAAAGGTATATTGTATGTGAAATTTAGATTTATAAGGATAAGGTATTTTCTTTAGTTTTGCTAAATATGATTAGACTTAATATTGTAACTGTAATTCTTACTTGATGACTATTTTGTAATATGTAATTTTACTATGTTAAAATTGAAACCTTCCTTTGTGATTAGTCAGACAGTGGGAGGTGATGTGGGAATGTCTTTCTATAAGCTGTGAATATCAATCTTTAAATAAAGGAGCTGTTTTGGCCCATGACAGCCACCATAGAAAAAGTTGGGGAATCAGAATAGGTAGAAAAGGAAGGGCATAGTTATAGCAGATTGAGCCAGCCACCCAAGAATCACGGGCCACAAGGCAGACAGATTAATGAGAATGGGTTGAGTTAAGATATAAGAGCTAGCTAGCAATATGCCTGAGCCATAAGCCAAACATCATGAAGCTAACATAATTGTTTGAGTCATTTCTTGGGGCCTGATCAGCTGTGGGTGGCTCAGGGGTCTAGGGCTAATGGTCTATGGGTCCAGACCTATGGCCACCCTGGGCCAAGAAACCTTATTGCTACAGATAGCTGGTCATTTGGGTTTAGGACTAACAGGTATAGGTGACTGTTGGTTGCTCAGTTTGTTAAATGAGTGCATTTTTTTTCTTACTTTCTATTTTTTTCTCTGGTCTCCAGCCTAGAATAACCTGTGGTCAAGTTTAGGGTCTCTTCCTAAGTTGGGGAAGTTTGGGACTGATTTCTGGGAACTAGCACATTTTGTTTTATAATAAAATAAGATATAGTGAAATGTTAGTAAGATCAAGAATTTAAAAATAGATAATTAAGTTTTCAATAAGTTGACATGTTCTAAAATTATTTGATGAGCTTCAATTTTTACATCTGTATTGTTTCCAGTACATATAACATTTTTGAGCAATTTTTAGATCTCAAAACATCCTTTTATTTATCTCAATAAATAGAGACTAAAACTAGTAAATTAGGTATGAATATTCCCTTTTGATCATTTCAAGAAACTGAAGAACAGGAAAAAAATACAGTTTCACAAAAATGTTAGTTAATAAACAGAAGGCATTGAGAAATGTCAAGTCTGAGTAATATAGTTAACAAGAAATGGACCCAAAATCAAATCAAAAGAATATGAATAAATCATGAAAATTAAAGAAGAAAATAGTTGTAAAGAAAGAAAATAGAGTTGAGTAGTTCATGGTAAAAATGTTTATTAAAGTTTTTATTCTAAAAGAAAACTATATTTTAATAATTAGTTCTAACAAGTTGCTACGGGAAAATAAATACTTCCATTCAGGTTTGGGTATTTCAGAATGGTTTGAAAGTAGTATCAGTGTGAAGTTTAAGCCAACAATCAAGATCTGACATTTCAATTGCACAAAATGATACCATAAAATATTATACTTGAAGTAATTTTTATGTCTATCAACAGCATATAACCCAAATAATTAATTAATTGTGTCAATACCTCATAAGGTTTAAAATAAATTAATAAAATTACTGTGGTCATGCCTGGAAAGAAGACTCAGCAGATAAGGATGGTTACAGATAAGGATGCACAACTGAACTGAAAAGGAAATATCTAACTCCAGAAGAAATCCACTGACTTTAAATTACATTCAAATACTTCAAAGGGAATAAGAGTGTTAAAACATTGCAAAATAATTTCATTTGGCCTAGCATTTAGAAATCAAAAGTGACTTTGGGATATATTGCACTTAAAAATAAAACTAAAAACAGCATAACTAGCTGATGACCACAGTTACCCATTTTAGGATTGAAGGGAGGGCTGTACAGATGGGGAGGGACTGGTAGCCTGAATTTTTCTTTCAACACATTTTTATTACTTTTGGTATTTACATTCATAATATTTGGTGACATATTCAATTTCTTTAGTCATAGAATGAGTAGCAGAGCAAGTAAAGGTTAATATAATATATATATATATATTCATTTATTCTAATAATGTTTATTCAACAAATCTAGTGTGGAAGAAGCTGCATCAGGCATAGTAGCATAAATTGCAATCCTGGTACTTAAGTAGCATAGAGCCTGGAGAAAGAAGCTGATAGGCAATCATGACCTAGATTTAAAACCTGAGTGACTGAACAAAGAAAACTGTCCCAGTAGAAACCAAAGTCAAAAGGAAAATCCACTTTAAGAAATAATGTCCTTGACAGGAGGCAGGCTAGAATTTGATAGAATTTAGGCTTTATGCAAATTGAAATTCTCTAATGAGTACATATACAACTGGCATTTAGGAAGATCCTCAAATTGCAGTTTTAATTTTCTTCTGAGGCCAAAAGTCTATTCAAGGAAACAAAACAAACAAAAACAGCAAGAAGTCATTATCAGCGTATAGTTTTGTTAGATTTAGGGCATGTTCCATTTTGTAAGATTTTTTTTTCAAGATTTTTTTATCTTCTCACAAAAGATAAGATTGGACTATTTTGAAATAAGATAATTAGATGGTTCAAAATATAAGAGGTCCTTTAGAAAAAAATATGACAATATAAATGAAAGCTATAGTAAGATTACTGCATTGGGTGAGGTAATGTTCTTGAAGTTGGGTAGTTGATATCGGGTAAGGTGGTTAAAAACATTTTATAATTCATTTTAATCATCAATACTCCAACACAGTATTTCTCCATTTAAGAAGACACTCAGATTCGAATCAACTTTCCATATGATCTGATGATCTAGGGAAATCAGTCCATGTTGAATACTAATTACTCCCAGAATCAGCTGGGAGAACTTGATGTTAATGAAACCAATTTTGGGCTGTTTTGCTGTTGGTGACTGGTTCCACATAAAAAATAACATGGAATGGAGAGGTTGAGGTATTATAGGCACTTCTAATAAAATTCAGGTGTGTCTATAACTCACACACACACACGCACACACACAAACCCCTTGAGTTCTCATGAGAATTAACTATCCAGAAATTGCAGGAGAAAGTTTTGAGTTACTCTTGAATCTCATCATATGACAGAATGGGTTTGATTATCTGCTTATTTCCTTGAAGACTCTTTTTTTTTTTCTTATTTGACTTTTTTCTTTATCTGAAGACAAAAGGATTTATGAAATTATGACACAAATGACTCACTCCATCAAGATAATGGAAATTCCAAGGTGATAGATGTTGAGAGAGATTGACTGCATCCGGTTTCTCATGGCCGTTTTTTTTTTAAACAGGCATCAATGTGTTGCTCCTGTTTTGATTCCCAATATGCAGAAGAAACTCACAGACAAACAACACATTTTTAGACTTATCACCAGCTCTGATAAGGATGGAGTTTACAAATAAAACAATGGCAGATGTCCCCACTAGTAAAAACAGCTGGGGAAAAAAAAGGGAGTAGAGTTATTCATTACCTTGCAGATTATGATCTGTTGAAACAGTGCCCAAATTATCAACACAGAGGCTGAGTGACAGTAGTTAGTGCCTGAAAAGCTTTTCTACATTTGTGTTTTATTTTAGCAGAAGAAATTAATAGTATCATTTAGGCAAAAGCAAGCAAGGCACTCAGAGTTATTACAACTGAGATGTAAATCTTCTTGTTTTGCGATACATTGATAGTGTATGATTCTATTTGGTCTCCTGGGACCAGATATTGGGGGAAAGCTAAAATATCAAAGAAATAGAGAAACAAATCAGACACTTCTTACCCATCGAAGTCCTCAGGCTTGTCTCTATCAATCCTCCTACTCCAAGCTTCTCTGTCCTCAGCTGTAAAAAAGTTTCAGGGGACTCTTTCCTCCTTCCTCCCTTCTCTCCCTTCATCCAGCTATCTTACTTCCTGATTAAATTTTCTAAACTAAGATTAAGGTGGGTACAGACATTGCCTGACTCTATTAGATCTTGAACTCACAGAAATCCAGACATATCTCTGCCTCCCAAATGATGGGATTAAAGATATGGGCCACCACTCCCTGACCTTGATGGCTTGGCTCTGTGGATAGCTCTATTATTTGATATTCTAGACAATTTTTTTATATATGCAATATATCACTTACTTTGAACTGCTTATATTAAAGAATAATATGTATGCTAATCAGTTCATTCTCCAAAAATGTCACAAATAAAAGAAGTTTGCATTTGGAAGAAAAAAATTAAAATTGGTATGTTCTTCAAATTTTCCCTGAGTTTTTAATTCAGTTTTGATCATTTGATATGTTTATAATTATAAATAGGCATGACAATGTCTAAACAACCAAGATAAATAAGCTGATCTTATACACTTAAGCTTAATTTAGTATCTAAATCCAGGGCATATGCTAAATTTTCCAATCCACTCATATATACAAAATACAAACTTTTATGTGACTTTGCAAGAATAAAGTAGATGTAAAATAATAAAGATATAATTTTTTTCTTCATCTATGTAGAAATATCTAAAAGGCTATGGAAATAATGAGGCAAATGGTTAACAGAATGTCCTGGAAGGTGAGAAGAAAAAAACTAAGAGTCTCTAGTGGACAATGGAATTTGATGGATGACTCCCATAAACCATAATGGTCTTGAACATTTTTATGAAAATATAAATATGCAAGAGTAAGTATTCTGATGTCATCCGTTAAGAAAAAATCCTGCAGAGAATAAATGAGAAAAATCAGATAAAAGACAAAGCAATAGATTGTATAAAGAAACAGATGTTCATTTTGTTTGTTCTCAAGAACATCATGAAACACATATCAGACAACCCTAGAATCATTTGACTGCAGAGATAACTGTCATACCCAAAGAACAGGTATATTTTATTATATGTTATCAGAATTTTAAGGTGAAGTAAGTAAGACTCAATCTACAGTATAGAATGAGGAAAAGCAGCTAGTGTTTTTAACAACCATTCACACATCACTTGCTGCAGTACTATGCTTAACTGAAGTTTCTAACTAATTCAAACACTCTGCATTACTTAATGAGGTTTCAATTATATTCATATCATCATGATATAGTAACATAATTTTAAATCAGGTGATATCCAGAAAAGCCACTGAACCATGTCTGCTTGTTCTCTTTATCTGGTTCTCTATACACAGGAACTGTTTATAGGCAGTCCATTGACCACTTCCTCCTAAAATTATACTGTGCTACAGCACATTATTATTCATTTTATGGATATTAACACATCCAACCACATAAAAGTTAACTTCCCCAAGCTCATAGTGTGAGTGAAAGAACTGTATCAAAATGTATCTCATGCTTCTCAATGTATTACTATTGACTCAATAGTTCCTCCACTCTAGAGATCATTCAAAATCTTTGCTTTCTGCATATTAGAATGTTCATTAAAGATGATTTTTTGAAAACTTAGAAAAAATTAAAGTGCTAAAATCTTACATATAATGTAAGACAAATCTTCTTCAGAGTTAATTGATAGGCAAGAGACTTTTTATAAAGTAATCTTATAATATATACTGTTGAAAAGATGCTACTTTCTTTGAATTCCATGACTGTCAGATTCTATGACTTGACTCACACCATAGAAATTACTCATTCCCATACATTAGTAAAAACAAATGTAGGGATTTGTACAGACTCGGGATGTTGAAGAACTGAGTATAATGACGGAGGCCGCAGAGATAAGACTAGATGGCTGTGAGTAAAATTGTCAAAGATTATATTTCTGCCTGGTGGACTGAGACCTTTAGCCTACCTAAATTAGGATTTTTCTGACACTACATCCCTTGCAGCCCTTTACATAGAATAACTTTAAAAAACTTATGATTATATATATTTTTTCTGCCTCCCAACTTCTTCACAGATGAACAATTGAGAAACAGTAGAGCCATTTCAGGAAGACTTTAGGATACAGCTCTTTTTTCCTAGTCTCTGTGCAAAGAGTTTAGTCCAACTTTCCTAATATATAAGAACATAGTGATCTTAATCCCACCAATAATCTTTCTTTTAATACTTCCAGCAATTTCCCTTGTACCATTTATCTTTGTCATCAGTAGAAATCAATTACTAAAGAGGACAAGCATTAGTCAGGAAGAGGAAGGTAAGCTTATACTGGACTTTCTGTTGGAGAAAAATAATGAATGGGTAGGAGAGACAAAATAGGACAATGGGTAAATAATTTTGCAGTATAAGCTTGAGGATCTAAATTGAATCCTTGGGTTCAAACATACAATGGAAAAACAAACTTCCAAAAGTTGTCTTCTGATTGCGTGCCAACACACACACACACACACACACACACACACACACACACACACACACACACACACACACACACAAATACTAAACACAGAAAATGATAGAGAGTGCCTGTGGTGAGCTCTCCATGTTAACAATGCCTAAACCTCCATTACACCTTGGTTATATCACTCAAAAAGACTTTCCAGAAAACGCATAAATCCTGGCAAGATCTAAAAAAAATGAGGGGGTGTGGCTACAAACAGAAAAAATAAATGACAGCTTTAAATGAAGAACAATTACAAAATTTATACTCTTAAGACATAATAATAGTCTTTTATGCAGATTTAAATTATTTGAATGCAAATTCTGAGCATATTTTATGCAAATCAATATGTAGCCCCTCTGACTGTTTTATATATTTGGCTGTGACCTTGGAGAGACCTTAAAAACAGTTTCTTCCTTCTGTAAAAACTATTAGGTATAGGAAGAGTCTAAAGTGAGCTTTTCTCCATGTGACTCACTAAGATTTGGGGAGGAACTAAAATAAATTCATAATAATCTGAAATATTTAGGCCATAGGAATGTATTTAAACTTAAGTATCAAAGTCTCCAGAATATCATGATGGTCTATTGTGGATTTTAGAATTATCAAAAAATATCAAGGCCTAATATAAACTCCAGAGCTTTGGTGAACCATATAGAACAGAATTGGCCTTTCCTTATCTTGGTTGGTCTTTTGAACACATCCATCACCTATTACACAAACAGCAGTGATGTGGAAATGCCTTTTGGTATGCTGTGAATATCAGTCTTTAAATAAAGGAGATGTTTTGTGCCATGACAGGCACCATAGAAGTAGAAGGAGAAATCAGAGCATAGGTAGGAGAAGTGGGGCAGAGTCAGGCAGATCCAGCAAGCCACCCAAGGAGGAACTTGTAGAAACACAGGTGAGCCATGGGCCACGTGGCAGACAGATTAATAGAAATGTGTTGATTTAAGATGTAAGAGCTAGCTAGCAATGTGCCTGAGCCATAGGCCAAACAGCATAAAGTTAATATAAGTGTCTAAGTCATTTCTGGGGGCCTGAGCAGCAACAGCAGGCAGCTTAGTGGTCTGGTGCGGCAGGTCTATGGGTGTGTGACTCTGGCTGCCCGGGACCAAGAAACCACCCACTGCAACACAGCAGGTGTCAATGCAATTTTATTGGTTCATGGAAGTTTTTTGCTTGAGCTCAGATACATTTATGCTGAAAATTCTAGCTGTGAGAGCTTCAGTGATAAGACATAACTTCTCTGAGTTTTAGGTTCATAACTAACAGAAAAATACCCTGATTATACAGAAGTAGTATGACAATGTTGTGCCTGACAAAAGAGAATATTCAATATAAGAAGATGCTATCACCATCATCACCATCTTCATCACTATCTCACTACTGTAACTTCTAATGTTTAAATCTCTATCTCCATTCATAAAACCCATTCCATTCCACCTTGACTTCAGTCTCCTCTGTCTCTGTCTCTCTGTATCTTTCTCTGTTCTCTCTCTCTCTCTTTGTGTGTGTGTGAGTGTGTGTGTGTACATGCCATAGGTATTAGTGGGTCACTCTACTTCTTTGAGAAATAAGTTTCTAGACCCTTACAATCTACATAAATTAATTTTTACTGAACAGTTTCCTTAGTGGTGGAAGTATATTACTTGTTGAGCAATTGTCTTTTATTGGCTTTTCAAATCTAATATTTTATTAGCTTTATTTTTAATAAAGGAATACTTTATTTGTTTTTGTAACGAATCACAAACTAGAGGCTTAAAATATAGAAATCTACTTTATTATAATTGAAAAGGTTGTGCATCCAGTGTTCTGACATTGATAGAGTGGTTTCCCTGGACTTGCTGGTCATCCTGTCCATGACTTTATATAATATTCCAATTCTAAGTGTCTATGTTTAAATACTTATTGAAAGAACTCACATTTGAAAGGATTACATCCTACCATAACAGCCACATCTTTACTCAAGTCATTCTTTCTAGTCGAAGTCCTCCGAACATCTCTACTCCATGCAGTCCTTAGTAGCAGTAGAATTTTAGCATAAGGTTCAGTAGTAAACACGATCAGACTACGTTAACCATCCTTTCATAAGTATTTTATGTTATTTACTTACTAGTGCTGTTGCTTTTAACTTTCTGCCTCATCCATTATTGTTTATGTATAATTCTTTATCATTCTTACTTATTAGATAAAATTATTGAATTTATTGAATGCAAATAAGTAAAAATTTACTTGAATGCTAATAGGTTCTCAATCAGGATCCCAGAGACTCAGTATCATTTACCTTTTTAAGATAAAAAAGACTAGGAGCTTGTCAAAGAACACATTATATAATAATAAATTACTCTAAACATTGTTTTACTTTATAGAAGTAACATCTAAGGATTCCATATGTTTGTAAGCCCCAAATGCTCATGCAGCATAATAAACTAACACAGTAAACATCCATTGGAGAAATAAATAAATCAGTGAATATTCAAGCTTGTGGTTCTTATTCTTCCTAATGTCCCTTCTGTTGTGGTGACTCCAACAATAAAAATATTTTTATTGCTGCTTCATAACTGTAATTTTGTTATCATAATTAATTATAATGTAAATGTCTGATAGGCAAGATATCTGATACATGACCCCAAAAGGCTCAAGACCTACATATTGAGAACAAGCAGATTATAATCTGTTCTTTCTAAAGGCTCACAAAATATTCACACAAGCTTCATCCTGACTTACAAGATCAGAGAGGTAGAAAATCTTTGCTGTGAGACATGTGTGGGGCCTAATACTAATCTAACAAGCAATCTCATCTGATGTGAGATGTCTTTGTTTATACTGTGAATATCATTGGATAATAAAGAAACTGTTTTAGCTTATGGCAGAGCAGCTTAGCAGCAGGTAGAAAATTCAACCATAAATACAGGAAAAGAAGGGAGAACTCAGGAGAGATGCTTTTTAGGTACCCAAGAAGCAATATGTAATGGAGTAGAGGTAAGCCATGAGCCATGTGGGAAGACAAATTAATAGAAATGGGTTGAGTTAAGATGTGAGAGCTATCTAGCAATAAGCCTGAGCCATAGGCCAAACAATATGTCATTAATATAAGCCTTTGTGTAATTATTTGGGACCAAGCTAGGCTGCAGACTGAACCTTGGGCTAGGCCAAGACACTGGCAGGAGAGACTCATTTGGACTGTGGGCTAGGCCAGGACAGAAATTCATACAACAAATGGCATTGCACTGTGAGGCATTAATCTAGATAGTCCTGAGAAAGCTGTTTAAAAATTCTCAATACACAGAAAGGAAGCCACAGTAGGTTTCCTAGTCTCAGTGTCAGAGCCACATCTCTTAGCAGAAACCTGAAAGATGCAGCCAGTACCAGCCCTTATAAGGTGATCAGCATGACCAATTTATTCAAGGGATGTAGTACAGAGAGGTTCTCCCAGCTGCTGCATTTTGAGTTTGGGAGCACAATGTGGGCTTAAAAACATAGCTCTGCAATATTTAATTCTGCTTTTCGTAATTGGGAAGGTAAGCATGACTCTGGTACCTCCACCATGTTGAAAAGTGAGAGGGGCAGAGCCAGGAGTCTGAGAGGTGATTTACAGTTAAACATTTTAAAAGCAATCCTGGTTAGGAAGTAATTAAGGATATGCAATAAAACAGATTCAGATGGAGAAAACCTTTAAATAGATTACAGTCTGTGTCATAGAGAATTTGTAGGCCAAGAGAGAAAAGAAGAGTAGAAAAAAAATCCTTAAAAATAAAGTAATTAAAATATAATAAACCACATAGAGGGAGAAGATACCCAGTCAGGATTATATTTATTATTTTGTTTTCTTTTAATTTTTTAACTGTTAATGAGCTAACTGCAGAAATACATTTGATTGTAAAAGTTGCTAATTGAACATATTTTAAAAGTATTTTGACTTTAAAATTTAGGTCTAAAGATAATTTGCTTTGGAAAAGAGGTTATGCTTATATTCCCTCCGAAGATAAGAACCTGTGGATTACATCCAGGCTAATATGGGTTAATTAAGGAAGACCCTCTAAAAAATTCTCTGATGGGAAGAGATGGCCACATCAGCTGTTTAAAAATGTATTACTGTTCTACAGTGCTAGTTCTATTGATGTTCTAGGGGAATTAATTGGCTTTGTTTTCCAAAGGAAAACAGAGATAAGCATACATTTCTATGTGCTTTGTCAGAGCTTGAGTTTGGAAGTTGTATTCCAGTCCCTAGTGGAAATGTGTTTTTATCACAAATCACCCCACAGTGTGATACAATTTATCGTGATTGTCATTCAAGGCTCAAGAAAGGCAAATAGCATGCCAGGGACTCTGGGTGTAAGACTAAGAACCTGTGTGCTCAAGTGCACTGTAAGACTTCAGGAAAATTATGTGCATCAGGATGTGAGCATCTGGCTATTCACTATCACTAGTAAGGATTTAGTTCTAATAGTCAACTTTTAAGTGGGTTGATTATAAGAACAATTAATAAATCACCTTTGTGAAAGTTGTTTGATTTTATAAACATTTTTCCTCTCACTTAGCAACTAATATTGAGTGCACCTCTACATTTTATATAGACAGAGCATTTATAATAAGTTTTTTTCTTTGTTTCATTGCCTTACAATGTCCCATCTGTATTCAAAGTCCACTGCATCATTGTCAGGACCAAGATTTCATCTTGTAATCCAGGAAAGCATGGTATAAAGAAGACAGTGATCTGGTAATGTTTCTGGGATGAACAATACAGGAACTAGTTTAAGATGCCTTTTGGAACTTTCTAATAAATAGGCGCATAGAATATCAACAAGCAGCAAAGGAAAGCAAGACTTAGCAATTTAGGAATCCTGTCTGAGTGACATACTACCTGCTAAACAATCACATTGCCTTTCTTCAAACCAAGATAACTTGCTTTTATTTTAGCTATTTTTTTCATTAACACAACAGCACAAACAGAACTCTCAGTTAAATTAGTTAAATTTTGACTGAATTCATTTCTACTATCTCAGCTTATTCTCCTTAAGCACTTTCAGAAATTCAGTCTTTCCTTGGAGGAATACAGGAACAAAAGTTAGAAATGAAACTGCCTAAACTTTAAAACTTTTCTCCTTTGCATCTCACTGTTTTCCACTAACAAAAAGGGCTCAATTGTTGAATATTGTTCACCTCATTCCATTATTTATAGGCAGAGTTTCTCTGTGCCTATGTAACCAAGCCCCATAACTATTTGGAGACTTATTATTTATAAATTCTCGATTAATAGCTTAGTCTGGATATTAGTAAACTCTTATATTTTAAATTAACCTATATTTCTTATATACTCTTTGCCAAGTGGCTATACCTTCTAATAACATGGTAAGTTTATCTTGGTTCTCTATGTGTCTCTCAAGACTCCAGAGACTCCTCCCTTCTTCTTCCCCAAATCCTCTGTCTGCCTGTCCTAGCTTTAACCTCCTGCCTAGCTACCTAGCAACCAGCCAGTCATCTTTTTATTATATTATTATTATTATTATTATTATTATTATTATTATTATTATTATTATTAAACAAACCAGAAGGTGCCTTGGAAAAGTTACATCCTTATAGTGTGCAAAATGATTAATCTATATCAATTATCTTTATTTACCAAGACAATTTATCCAACTTATGGCATCCCATGGAGGGGTATTGTGTTATTTCAGGGTAAATAATTGTCCCACCCACTGGTTTAATAAAAAGCGCTGATTGGCCAAAGATAGGCAGGAAGTGTGGGCAGGGCTACCAGACTAAAAACTCTTGAGAACAGGAAGCAGAGAGCAGAATGCCAGAGAGAAGCCAGAAGAAGAGGACAACTATGCTGCTCTAAAGAAAGGTACTGAGCTGCATGGCTGAACAAGAAGAATCATGGGTTAGATGAGGGGTACAGAGTTAGCAAGTGATATGCCTGAGCCTTAGGCCGATCAGCCTCAAATTAATGAAAGCACCTGTGTGTCTCTGTGGGACTGTGGGACTGCGGGTCTATGGGTCCTAAATCTTGAGGTTGGGCCCAAAAAGTCGGGCCAGAAACCTCATACTACATTCCCATACATTAGATTTCTTCATTTGTACTTCTAAATTTCCATCTGCCTAAAATGTACATTTGATCATAATCATTTTTAAGAGATATACCCCATTTCCAATGTTCCCTAACTTTGAAAGTCATTGAATTGTTGTTTATCTTACGATTGATTGCTATGCTTGGATGATTTTTCTTCTCTCTCAATGGTAACACATAACAAGGCATGTTCTCCAAACATTCTGACATTCTTGTGTTGATTTCTTCCAATAGCTACCGTCACTCAACAAAATGAAGTTACTCCTTAATCAGGTTATGACAGCATCTGATGAACTTATAATGCCAAATCATACCCAAGACATTAATTCTGCCTTGGCTATTGTGCTTTGTGACATTCAAATCCCTCCAGTTAACTATTATGGGCAATCTAAAGAAGAAAGACTAGAAAATTCAAATCACTCATGATGTGACCAAGAAAACTGCTACAGTATTATCTGTGGTTTCATCCTCTAAGATTAGGGTCAAGAATTAGGATCAAGAATCCCTGTAATCACGGTGATTTATTTTTCCCCATTGGACATTTTCCTACCCTGATATTCCAAGCTCTTTCACTGTTTGATGCTCATTTTTAGATCATGAAGAGGTAATTTCTATTTTGTAACACTGTGACATTTCTCCTTTACCACAAGAAAGATGCTTACACAAAGACAGTGCATACTGAGAAAGAGATGTTTACAACCCATCTCTTCTAGCTTTAATCTTTCTAAAAGGAGGTAGTTGTCTTGTTAGCTATCATTTACCACAGAGCCCTAAGTATATACTCTAACACTATAATGACAGAAATTTAATTATTAATAAATTAATAAAAATGATTTAAATTGTTTAATCCTATGACTATAGAAACAGTGGAGAAAAGAATCTAGAATCTAAATCAAGTCTGTTGTTCTTACTTTTGGAAGGTTTTTGCGAAAAACTCTATCTGGTTGGAGAGAAAGATATGCTATATTTTTGGAGTGATATTTGATAGACAGTGCCACTTCCTAAATAAATAATATTGATAGTATAACAAAAATTAGATACATTTTTATAGCCCATTTATATTTATATTTGGATGATGAGTGAATTCAAGCATATTCTTAATATAAACGGAAATCCAATAACCAATTTTCTAATAACAATAAAGCTGATATGCTTAGAAATGGTAAAACTACACACAATTCAGCTCTGAAAATAAGAAGTAGCTTTGAGAGATTAAGCTGCTTAAAAAAATATTTGGTCTTGCAAATGTGTTATATTCCATATATTTTCCCTGGATACTATTGTAATACAAACTCTATACTATCAGGAGTTTTCTATAATAATTATAAGATTTATTTAGACTTTTTAAAAGCTACTATATATGATTCTTAACCTTTATATTTTTCTTTTTTAAAAATATAATTCATTGCACTCTAATTCCATCTAATTTTCTTCCCTTTTTCTCAAAGATATCTGTCTCCTTTTGTGTAGACAATCTTCATTATATAATTGCGCAGTAAAGTCTGAAGTATGATGGAGATTTCACTGAATATGGAGCCCACCCTATTTATCCCAGAAGCAAAGCACTGTTTTAAAATGTCAAGTGCCCCATAATATCTGCTTCCAATTTACTAAGGAAAGGAATAAGAGACAAAAAAATATACTACAGGTATAAACATCATGTGCCCATCAAGATGGTAAAGAAAACAATAAATTTATATTATTGGGATTATAATTTCTGAGAGAAAGAACTGAATCATGGTAGCCCATAAAACATTCCATTATCAGTCTCCAAATTTGTGTCATGGAGAAAAATCAATTACTGAATTTATTAACTTATTAATGAGAGTGCCTGAAATTTTATTAAAACCTTTAAGAGTTTTATGTGTAAAAATAATCTGCATGTGCCAGTGTCTTCTTAAAGTCACTACTTAACATTTTTAAATCACAAATGTGATTATAAGGTAAGTAGGTACATGGAGTCTCTATGAATAATAATATAGTTATAATTCATATAATTTATAATGTATTGATTACACATTCTGTGATCTAACAGGTAAAATTTTTTACACATAAAATGGCCACTGACTGTGAAAGCTAGTAGACCAAAGAACCATTTGAAAAAATAACTAACGAAAACAGTAACCAAAAAATGCATTAATCCATTATTAAGAAGATCTGGTATTATTATCAGAATGTAAAGAGTGTATTAAACACTGATAGAGCATCTTTCTAATGCTTGTATTTTAAATGAGTGGGACAGTACACATCTCTTAAAACATACTCTCTACAGACATTTATGGTTAAAATGACAGGATTGACATTAAAAAGAACTGAGATCAAACTCTCACCTGAAATTGAGTCTCTAGACAGACAAGGTCAAATGTACATTGTCAATGTTGTTTATTTCATCTGTGGGTATAAGGATTACAGTGAAATGGAGATATCATATCTGACTATCCCTCCAGTAAACTCTGGACACTCTCCTTTCCACTAATTTTAAATTTGTTTTCATACAAGAAATATTAGAAAGAGCATGATTGTAAGGGCTGGAAAGATGGGTCAGCTGTTAAGAGTACATGCTGCACTCCAAGAGGACAAGTGTTTGACCTCTGTAGATACCTGCATGTATATATGTCATATTTTTTTCTGTCTCTCTCTGTCTCTGTTTCTCTCTCATACACACAAATATATAGAAATAGTTTTAAAAATAACAAAGTGTACAGGACATGACTTTAATCCCAACAATGGGAAGCACAGACAGGTAGATCTCTGAGTGTTGAGATAGCCTGGTCTATAGTCACATGAGAGCCAGAGAAAACTTGTCTAACAAAAACCAAAATCAATTAATTAAGATATAAAAGTAGCAGATTGATAACTATTCAGTGCTGACATGGTTTTTCTATATTGTTGAAAGTGATGATATCAATATGATTAAAAGAGACGACAATTTTTGTATATTATTATTAATACTTTTTAAAGATTACACTTATACATCAGAGTTTATTACAACAATTTCCACAATATCTACAAAACCAGCCTTGGTGTCCATAAAAAAGACTAATTTAAAAAATTGGTTTATATTTACAATGGATAGGTTTTTAGTAATAATGAAGTATGAGGTCATGTTACAATATGATTTCTGGCCCCGGGTGGCCAGAGGTTCATACCCACAGACCTGCAGCCCCACCCCTTAGCTTCCTGCAGCTGCGTTTCCTCCCCCAAATGACTCAGACACTTATATTTACTTTATGCTGTTTGACCTGTGGCTCAGGCACATGCTAGCTAGCTCTTTCATCTTAACTCAACTCATTTTCATTAATCTGTCTGCCATATAGCCCATGGCCCATCTGTGTTCCTTACATGTTTCTTCTTTGGGCGCCTGGCTCGATCTGTCTCTGACTCTGCCCTTCTCCTACCTATGCTGTGATTTACCTTCCTACTTTTTCTATGGTGCCTGTCATGGACCAAAACATCTCCTTTATTTAAAGATTGATATTCACAGCATACAGAAAAACATTCCCACATCATCTCTCCCTTCTGTCTAATCAAAAAGGAAGGTTTAAATTTTAACATAGCAAAATTACATATAACAAAATAGCTATTAAACAAGAATTACCATTACAATATCTAGTATATTTCTATTTTGCAAAATTAAAGAAAATACTCTATCATCTACCTTATCTTTGTGAATCCAAAGTTCGTATACAATATTTCTTTTAATATAACTAAGAAAAACATCTCTAACTATCTAATCTTCAATTACATCAAAGACCACAGAAGGATGTATTTACCCAAATAAACCAGAAGTGCAAGCAACTTCCAAAATCTAGAAATGACAGAGATTACACCTATCTGCCTGACAGTCACCCAATTTTCCTTTATAAAGTTGGGGCATCCATCTTCAGCCTACAGGCCCAGAGTCTCTTTCATTTCAGTGAAGGAGGAAATCTGCTCTACCCATTCTGGTATAGTTCATCAGTAACTTCTTCTTAAGTCCTGAAGAATGTTTGACAGTTTTCTCTGCAAAGCAGGAACCTGAATGACCGTATCAGTTTATTCAAAGTTCAAAGGTTAACTTCCTATGGAACTTGCATATCCAGTTTAAACATCATACTGTCAAGCAGTCAATACAAGAACAGGATCTTGACCAGTGGCTAACTGTTGCCACAAAGAAAGTAAACTCCATATGGAGTTTCATTTAATGCCCATTTTTCTCTTGAAGAAGGTTGGTGCCGCCAGGAGCAGACCTGTCTCACTGTCCAGAGAAGTCTAAGTTCTTAAAACATTTTAAATGCCATAATCTGTAGGTCTTAGATGTGTTTGAAGATTACCTATTTAGTTGCAATATATCTTTGTATACCTAAAGAATCCTAACTAACACAACTATAAGTTTGGTTATCATAGGTGACTATTAACCTGCATTTCTTAATTATACATTACAATTTTAAATCAGTTACATGAACATGATACCTTAAATAAGAGTAGAAAAATATATACAGTATAAGAAAATTGACCTTAAATTTGTATCAATAAACCAAAATCCATATCAATGTAAAACATTTTGAGATTAACAGCTGATTTTTGGATTAAATTAAAATCAATAATCTTTTTAAAATCACTCGTATACCATATCCCCCTTTTATTCTTAGAAAGAGATTAACTATCACTATTAACCATCATAACAAAAACAAATATTTTTAAACAATATTTGGGGAATTTGGGTATAGTTTTCCGTTACTACTTTCTGCTGATTAAGGGGTATTGGTAATCTCAC
The DNA here is from genome assembly GCA_033318265.1 of Phyllotis vaccarum. Lineage (NCBI taxonomy): Eukaryota > Metazoa > Chordata > Mammalia > Rodentia > Cricetidae > Phyllotis > Phyllotis vaccarum. Next base: position 118,396,751 of record JARWLC010000002.1, on the reverse strand, counting down.
AGGTTCTGGAGACTGGATATCATCTTAGTCTGTAGCCCTGAAGCTGATGTGATCATTTCTTTCCATCAGAGGTCTTTTCAGGTGGTCTTGGTTGATGAAACCATATTTTCCTGGAAGCAATCCACAGGTTTTCACTCTCTTTAGAATAAAAAGCAGAACTCTTCCAAAGCAATAAATCCTTATACACAAATTTCAAAATCAAGTTATCTTTAAAATATATATTCCTGTTTAACTTAGCAGCCTTTGCAATCCATTGTCTTTCCACAGTTAGCTCATTAACAGCTAAAAAATTAAAAGAAAACACAACAATAACCAAAATCCAGATTCTGTGTCTATTTTCCATCTTTTTTTATGAACTCTCTCTACTTTCTTTTTCTCTCTGAAGCCTATGTACCTTTTATACACATTGTAACCCACTTACAGTTTTTTTCTTTCATATGATTCTGTTTTTATTTTGAATCCTTAATCATTTTCCAACCAGAAGAGCTATTAAAATACTCACACTCTCTTAGTTTTTGTAGGAAAAGCTGAATCAGGAAATTTTCTTAAAGGGGCTGCATCTCTGTTTGTTACCAGCAAACAGAGCAAACCCAATAAATGCTGCTACTAAGAAACCATATTTTTGACTCTGTTTCCTTTGTCTCCAATATAAACAGAAACCTTAAATCAATCACATGCTACTAAGTCTTCTGTGAAACTTCAGAAACTGGCCAGGTTGCAGTTTATGCTTCCTGCCACCAGTCCACTGGTGCCATTTTGAATGTGGCCTGGATGCTGCACTAGCTCTGAACAATGGCCTGCTTCAAATACACGTTTTGGAAGCTGCTTTGGCTCAGTTTCTGTGATCTAGAACCCTTTCTAATCTTTCTCTGGCTTTATGTGGGTGTTCAGCCCATAGTGGGACAACATCTGTAGCAATATGGTTTCTGGCCCTATGTGGCCAGAGTTCCAGACCTACTGACATGCAACCCCAGACCATGAAAAAAAAAAACCTGAAGAAATCATATTAAGTGCATTAAGTCAATATCAGAAAGACAAGTACCATGTGTTTTCATCAGTTCAAATGTATTATGTTTTATAGAGATGCATAAAGTCACATGTATACAGATGAAAATTGTAAAACAAAACTGTCTAGAGGACTAAGAGGCTAATGGAAATAGGAGAGATGAGGGTAGTGAATATACTCAAATAAGATGATATACCTGCCTGAAAATGTACGTGTGTAACCCAGTACATAAGGAAACTTTGGAACAGAGCATGCACTTCACTATTAGACCACATTCTTAGAGGTGCTGAGAACCCCATTTCCATTCCAAGCATATCAAACAAACAAACAAACAAACAAACAAAAAAACTCAAACAAAATAACTTGTTTATAATCCAGGGAACATCATGTTAATAAACTAAGAAAGTTAGTTGAAATGTCCTTTGTAGTCTTGTCATCTAAATGTCATATTTCACTAGTGCCAAACATGCTTTTTAAAATGAGTTTTTTCACAGACTTATGCAAATAACAGGTTCTTTTCTATGTTTAAAATATTCAAGATACACATAGTTTCTCCTGAGGTGGATTTCATTGCAAAGAATGTAATGGATTTCAGTATTAGCTTAGTTGTACTTGTGCTCTATGGTATTTATTACTTTAGCTCAAGTAATAAACAGGGAAAAATATTAGAACCAACTGAGGTTTTTAAGTTTGACTAAAAGCATGCCATTATAAGTGGCTGCAAAACAAATGTGTTTCAGGCTGATAGCCTTTAATGTTCACATTTGTGTGGAATATTGTTCATTCAGATCTCTTGGTGAAATTTCTATAACATACCCTGAATAAATAAAAACAATTCAAGATGCAAATAACTAATAAAATCTTCTGCTTATTATTTTAAGAGTGTCAGTAACAGACCAGAAATTTCACTTCATCATCTCTGAAGCCTTTAACAGATCAGTAAAATAAATCAAAACTAATGCATGCAGTAATGTTTTTTCTCTCTAATGCATCTATAAGATTACAGCTCCATTATTCCTATGTGTTATGATAATTCAATTGAAACAAAGAGCTTTGGGTGAGGGGTATTCCAGGGTGTTGAGCAATTTGTTTGAAGTGTAGACAAATTTTGGTATTAATACGTAGGTGTCTGTTATGTTCTTGGAGTAACATTTCCCAAATACCTTGTTTTATTTTTACATCCTAAAATTTATTTTAGAAAGAAGTATCTTTACAAAATATACACATTTATTTATCTTTAATTATAACAGAATTATAAATATATATTTGGGGACCATATGGATGGTCCAGCATTTTCAGAGGACTTTGATTTAATTTCCTACACCACATTGTTACCATCTGTAACTCCAATTCCAGGAGATTATTATATCATTTTCTTAGCTCTGTGGACCCTGAATTTGTTGGGTACACAGATGTAAATGTAAAAGAATACCAGAACATATACAATTCAAATAATTTGTTTTAAAATTATATACTAAATTATTCCCAATTTTCAACAACATTATTCTGTGTAAAAGTGGGGCTTTTTCTCTGTCCTCAAACAAGAGCAATGAGACAGAAAAAGTTACACTGGCTGTATTTAGACACAGAAAACAGACATTCACCTTTAGATTAAAAAAAAAAAAACACCTTGAAGCTGATTTGGAAGAATATTTTGCATTCATATAATTAAGTTGTGTGTGTGTGTGTGTGTGTGTGTGTGTGTGTGTGTGTTTTGAAATTTGGAGAAATGGGTAATCTGATATATAGGCATTCTGCTTTATGTTCATTTAGTAAGTAAACAAAGATTAACTTTATGTGGACTGGGATTACCAATTATGAGAAGTAACCAGAAACCATACCTTGAAAGCAGCCACAGGGCCTCTACCTACCAAGCAATCTGAGCAAGGCTCTGCTAAACCTTTCTGTCTCAGGCATTTACAAAATGGTTGTACAAGGCTTTTGGAAAAATCCAGAAGAAGTCATGACTTTACAAACTTCTAGTTCTCAGCACAAATACATAGGATGTGGTAAATAAAAAGAAAAAAAGAAAAAAATCTGTTTTTATACCATGTGAACTCAGCCTTCTGGACCCAAGTACTAAAGCAAAAATAGCCAAAATGAAATATGCCTTGGGACTTCTAGAACAAACTAAAGCTAATCATCAGTAGTCTGGCCTTCCCAGCATTTAGGCTTTTCTTCTGTTTCTCAAAATGGAGGCCAAAAGTGATAGAGAATGCACTAACTTCCTTCTTTCCCTCCTATTGTTTACTGTGTTCAAATGATTCTCTAATTTAAAGAGGTGAGTAAATGATAAAAAGAGAAAAAATAAAAATGGCCTAAATAATAGAGAAAATTTGACATACTAATAGGTATATAGAAAAGAAACTATAAACTCATCTAATAATAAAGAATAAAAAATGTCAAAGATTTCAAGAATTCATTCTTGCCTACAGAAATTTGTTTGGGTAATGTCTTAAATATATTACTATACAATTTAGTGTTCTACAGAATAAACTGGTAGCCAGTATTTCACCAAAGATAAAATGCAATGCACAGGATCCCTTTTATCCAAAAGTACTGCTACTTAAAGGATTGTCATGAAAAAAATCACTAGCATATTTATCTAAAAGATATACTTTTACCTTGAATATAAATTTGAAAAGCAAAATAATTCAATGTCTCTCAACACTGGCATTATAAATAAGTTATGGTATACTATATCTCTGAATATTATATATTCACTCTAAAGAATGAGATTTAAAGAGCAAATCATAAATGTATTCAATTATACTATTGCACTACACTTATCTAAATGTGCAGTCTATGAATGTGTGTTTATGGCTGTATACATCTATACATATATGTAAATATGTTAAAAAATCTATTTCAAAGCTTCTTCTAAATGATATATAGTAGTTTTCTCTAGGAGGTGTATATGAAGGACTATAGAGAGTGACTAATGAAGAATGAACCAAAGCATGAGATAGGTTTATTTGTTTACTGCTACGCAATATATTCAGCATCATTTTTATTTTTTATTTTTTGGTTTTTCAAGACATGATTTCTCTATGTAGATCTGGCTGTTCTCAAACTTATTCTGTAGAATTGGCTGAACTCAAACGCAGAAATTCACTTGTTTCTATCTCTCTAGTACTAGGATTAAAGCTATATATCACCACCTCCTGGCTTCAGAGACTTTATCAATGCATAGTGAGAATCTTCACCACACACTTGTCACAGTGTCTTTACTGATTTTAATGAAGTTGGAAAATTTTACCAATAATATGCTCAGTATTTAACTTTTTACATTCTCCATTCTCCTCACTTAAGGTGTGATCAGAGAGTACCTAGTTTTTTTGTATCTAGTTCTAACCCCAGTCTTTTATTTTTAAAATTATGCCATTTTAATAAAAAATTTAATAGCATTTTTCTATTAAATTTTTATGAGTAATCAATTTTATTTCATCCATCTACTGATTTCTACTTATTGCTTATTAAATCACTGCTTATACTAAAATAATGTGTCAAAGAATTCTGTGTAAAACACTCAGAGTGTGATGCTTAGGAGACTACATTGTCTATCAACTAAATGGTGTATAATTCAACAGTGGCACTTTCATTGTAATAACTGATCATCATCTAAAGAAGCAAAAGCATAATGCATTAGCCAAGATTACTTTGCTGTGAATGTCCTTTGTTTTAACTTTCTGAAAATGATATTGTAGGCAACTTTACATTACTATGAATATTAAAAGGCTTGCATTTCTAAATGATGAGCATTTGGAAACATTTATTGAGTTTCTCTACGTAAATATGTTCTAAGTAACCAATAATAGCTATTAACAAAAAAGGTGTTATTGATCTGAAATAAGTATAAATTTAAAGACAGACATGATTAGTGATATTAAAGAGACAATTATTTGTTATGTGGACCCACGAAAGTCTATTTCAGGACCTCAAGAATTTATTAAGATATAAAATGGAAATAATACACTCATGTATATAGAACAGTATACAATGCTGCTTGTTCAGCTCCTGTCCTCCTTTTGCACAGGGGTGATGGAAACTGACTGTTCCATCTCCGACCATCTGCATGAGAGAGGGTGAATGCTCCTTCTCAGTTTAACTGATCTGTAGCCAGAAAAGACTGTACCATTGGGCCAGGTAGCCCAAAATCATTAACACAAAGCTATACAGTAAGAACAATTATGAAGTATATACCAGAAGAAAGGTCAAAAGCATAAATAAAAAAAGAACTATAATCAATAACAACATCAAGCAAGAAACACAGACTAAGTGTCAAGACCTAAAGTAATTGGCAAATTACAAAGATTAGTCCAATAGCTGTCTTATCCTGAAGAATAATTTTGTACCCAATATCTCTTCAGTAAAGATATGAAAGGATTGTAACTGTAACTATCTAGTCTTCAACCCCACCAAAGACCTGGGAAGAAAAATAATATTACCCACGTAAGTAGAAAGTACAAGCAAGCAACTTCTCAAACATGCAAGGAATGACAGAAACAACTAGATGCCTGGACAGTCACTTGAAGTCTACAATGTTGTATACTATTGGATACAGGCCTAGCATATATGACAGACCATTTTCAGAAGCAAAAAAAAAAAAAAAAAAAAAAAAAGAAAGACTGTCCTTCCTTGTCTTAGAAATGTTCAACAATCACTTTTGCTTGTGTCCTGCACATCTGGATTTGATGTGTGGCTTATAGTCAGCAGTCAAGGCAAGGAAAGTTCTGTGCCAAACAGGCCATTTTGCAAAGAATAAGACCAATTCCATATATATATATATATATATATATATATATATATATATATATATATATATATAGTCTTTAGTGTCCACAGTCCTCTCAGAAGTAGATTGGTGTTTCCAGAAAACATCACATCTCATGTTAATTGAGTTCTAAGTTATTAAAACATTTAAATGCCATATAGTCTGTGTCTATGAAGTGTCTGAGGATTATATATCCATCTGACATATATCTCTTTTTATCTAGAAAACTTATTATCTATACTTACTATAAGTTTGATAAGCATAGGTGACTATTAGCCTATAGCTCTTACCAACCTACATATGTTGAAGCCTAAGCTTCTCATTAGAAATATAAAGTCTATAAACAGATGCACTGTATACAGACAATGATCTCAAGTTAGTGACAATATACACATATGTCTTAATGAGAGATAAAGTGTATAGTGCCACGTGACAAAAAATTCTTAATTTGCATCTATATAGCAAATGTACTAAACAGAAGTAGAACATACAGTATGATGAATATAATTTTACATTGTATCATTATACAAAAATATTTTAAACAGAAGCAGAAACTTGTATACAATATGACAAATATATTTTTGATTTTGCATTAATTCCCACAATTATTTATTATTTTTATTTTAATAACATTCACTAAGCACTTATGATAGGTTAGTTATAATTTAAGTCCTTGGAAAGAATTGCAAGAAAATGAGGAAAAAAATATAAATCTATTTCTGTTTTATTTTCTTCTTGATGGCGGCTAAACAAACAAATAATAAAATTATAAAGCTTAATTATATAATATGTTAAAAAGGGGACTTATTATGGACAGTGGCTGCTGTTTTAAAGTGATGAAGGGTCATTCTCAGTAGTGGCACTTAGAAATGCCTGGAGGATCTGAGGTACATTCCTGGATGGCTCTCCTAAAAAGATATTTGAGGCTGAGAGAGTTGATGAAACTGATTTTGTTATTCCATGTTTGACAAACATTGTAAAGGCTTGTGCTACAAAAGACAATCAGTCCTTATAAAAAAAATGACATAGGCAAGCAAAAAAGAGAAGCCTAGATAGAAGAATGCTGCCAGCCATTGTAAGAATGCATGGATTTATTCTAGAAGGTTTTGAGAATATAATATGGTTTGAGTGTGTCTACCAATTTCATCTACTGGAAATTGACTCTCCAGAGGCATGATGTTGAAACCAAGATCTTCAAGAAATGATATGTAGAGGAATGAAAGAACTATTCCCTAGTGAGTGGACTCAGTGTAGTCTGACACAGTTTCTTTAGATTTACAGAGGATGTTAATTGTTTAATAGGTTTTGAAATGGTTCAATATGTGCTAGTATTTTGGAGATACATGCATTTTCAAATGTTCTGTGCACCATGTGCATGTCTTGTGACCTTGGAAGCTAAAAAGTATATCTCACCTTCTGATACTGAATTAACAATTGTTTATCACAATTTGATTCTGGAAATCAAGTCTGTGTTTCTTGCAAGAGGAATCAGTGTAATTAACTGCAGAACCATCTTTCCAAATCCTTTTATAAAATAAGGTTACCCCACACCTTGATCACTTCCATGTATGACCGATTCCCTTTCTATTTCATTACTATTGATGCCAAAGTGAATATTCCTTTGCAGAATTATGGGACAACTTTATTTTTACAGCAATACAATGTAGAATAAATCAGAAGAGAAAGGATATTATTCAGAGAGATTCTTAAAGAAAATGCTCTGAATACTGTCATAACACCCCATTACTAGGAACCAATAATAAGTCTGTGAGGGTTCTGAAGTTGTTGGATGCTACAAAAGAAAGGTAGCTTTTAGTAGGTGATAGTAGCAGTAAAAATATTGAGGAATATTCTGGAAATTTTATGAAAACTGATATCTCAAGGATTAAACATGGTAGAATAAAGTACTCAAAGACCCATTAACCAAAACATGGGGGAAAGAGTAAAAGATATATATCAAGGCATTTGGAAAGACGAAGTAGCCATTTCTGTGTGCAAGGAAAACCACAAGTGTATCTAGTACAACACTGTGCAACAAGAGTTCATTTTTGATTACCAGGTATGTTATATCTCCTGATGATAGGGAAGAAAGAAAAATCTTGAGATGGAAACCTATAATTTAAATTCATTTGAGAATACTAACGTGGTATAATTAATAATAATAGTAATAAATAAGATCACATTTACACTGTATGAAAAGCCAGAATCTTACATAAAACAATCGTAAGAATAAGTAAACAACCTTTTAGTTACACAATTAATGATAACTATGTAAGTTATTGTTCTTTTGTCTATGAAAGGTGATAGGTTAAAAAAGAACAATAGAAGATAGAAGAAAATAAAAGAAAAATCTATAAAACAAATGAGGAAAACACTACCAAGGTGAAAAAGTGACAATTTTTTTTTTTTTTTATAGCTTGTCAGATGAGGATAAGTAAAGGGAACAAAGTTACTATTGTATGTCGCCATAGGGTACTGTTGGTGCCTTAACAAAAGCAATTAAAATGCTGTGTCAAGGCACACACCTGGTTACCCTGAATTTGAAAGTATATTCAAAACCTGAAAGTCATTCCACATAGTCAGTACTGATGAGTCTCCATCTTCAGAGCATGGCTTTTGGGTTCAGACATAATGGAAGTCTTTTAGAGCCAAAGCTAGTGAATTAAGGGAGTGATGAAGTTATGTAATTTTATTTGAGTTGAAATGAGGTGTGATAACAAAGTAATGAGACTCATTTCCTTGAATAACTTATAAACAGGCTGTAAAAGAAACCCAGAGAATTATTCAATCTGGTCAATTTTATTAAGCCATTGTGGGAAAATGGGTTCTAAGTTGGGTTTATTGGGGGACAGAAATAATGGGCTTGCAGTCATAAAGAATGACCTTAACATGTACAGATCACATGTTTGAATATTTTTCATCTAATATAACTTGCATGTTTCATCATGTATAGTTAAAATAAATTTATAGGAGCTGTGGATATGGCACAGTGGTTAAAGCAATTCCTGGGTAGAAATGAGGACCTCAATTTGAATACTCAGACTCTAAGGAAAGCCAGATACATCAGAAAAAGTCTATAAACCAAGTACTCCTTAGACATGATAAAAAAAAAAAAAGGAGGTAGACAAGAGAACCCTCCCCCTCCTTCATTCTGGATCAGTTAAACTGCTATACACAGAAGTAATCAGCAAACTCCCTGCCTCTAAGAATGTAGAAAATAAGAATGGATAATTAAGGCTGACCTCTGAATTCAACTTACATGCCTTTTACAAAACTACTTGCACTCTCACAGAAAAACAAATACATGGACATGCACATTATACATACACACATCACCCACACATACAAATCAATTAATCAATCAACCAATATGTAGCCATGTATAGAAACCTGTGTTCTGTAAAATGAGGAAAACATCCTCCTGGTTTTAAAAACTCATTCAGAATTAAAACAAAGAGAAAGAGCACCAGATAAACTTTTTCAAGTTTGTTAGTGAGGCTTCACACATAGTGGCTGACTTAGACCCTAAAGCATCTGGAACAGGCATGAAACAGTGTTGAGAGAAGCCTGTGTTAGTGTGACACTCCACAGGAGGTCTTATTGAGAAGGATAAAGACTTACTGAAGAGAAAAATGTTTATCTTCTTTAGAAATCTAATGATGCTGCCCCAAAACAAAACTAGACTTGAAAAGACTTCTGAAATGGCTAGAACTGTGTCAAATATCAAATATAAGAAAAAAATAAATACAAGTATGGAATGATGTCCTCAACATGGGTAATGGAAGTTTATGTATGTTCACAATAGATTTTTAAATGGAAAACAGGCTTGTTTTTTATCAAACAATTCCTTAATAAATGTTAAAAAATATAAAAAGAATTGGCAAGTATAATGAGACTGTTAATGATTTTCATAAGAATAAGTCTGAGTAAACCTACATAGTTTGAGACTTTATTTTTCTAGTAATTGGGAAAAGGGATTGTCCCTTCACTTTCTAAGTATATTAAAATTAATTTTCAATTTAATTTTTATTACTTTTGATATCTTTGGTAAGACATTTTATAAATGAAATGTATTTTGTATAAAAATATTGGAGGTTTTGTACCCCTAATATCACATTTCAGATCTCACCAGATTTTTTGACCATTGAAAATTTATTTCCCTTCTCCTATCACTATGCACATGCAGTTTTCATTTTCAAAAGGGAAGCACTGCAATCAATTGATGAAGTTTGTAAATACAATTGTCACTGGGCCCCTTTAGTGGCAGAAACCTTATTACTATAACAAGTATCTGAAAAGTATTCACCATGATACAAAGTCTGATGACAAGGATGTTGATCTTCTTAGTGGAAGTCCAGGCTGACATTTAGAACCAGATGTTCTAACCCTTATTAAATAAACACTGTAGTATGGAAGAACACAATGTTAATTTTCTTGATTCTAAACTCATTGTTATTTTCTAATTTTTCCTCAAAATAAGAGCAGCAAAAAACTTCACAGAGTCTTACAGTGGGTCTTGACCTTAAGAGCTTGATCAGCTGAGTTATTCCTTTCAGTGATTTTCTGTATCACACTACATCAATCTTTTAAAGGAACGATAGAATATAAGCTTATATTTTACAATGTTATAGCAGATTCTAAAATTGTAGAGATGTAGTTTTTCCACAGCTGTACAGCTTTATATTAAATATTCCTGATTCTTGAAGCATCTAAACACCACTTTTGCACACAATTTTGATATAAGCAACTAAGGGTGATGTGTGTTTACACTCTTCAAAAAAAAAGTGTAAAGTCAAGAGGTTATGTTGCCACTACAGGGGCATACATCTTTGGACAGTGGTGGCTTGCATGACTCTTATTTCTTTATAATACATAGGCTCTGAAATAATTGCCGGAGTGGGTTGTTAAATTCAATGTCAAAGAGGAAGAGTTTATCCCACCCCAAAATTTTCCTGAATGGCTAAGTTTAGGAAATTATAAAACTTCACATAAATCAAGTTCGTGAATATTAAATAACTAACAATCTTTCAATGAGCTCATCTTTTAATAAATTTTAAAGGATTCCTTTCAACAAATAAGGTTGTACTACAAAACACCACTCCTGTGATTTCTTGATTATTGCTATTGATAACTGATAAGGGAATAGACCAGCATCTTCTACCCTCAGGAAACCTGAAGTCTTGAGTAGGAGCTATGAGAATAAATGGATTCAAAACAGTAGATAGAGGTAATATTACACCATAATGATACTGAACCTACTTGAAAGGAATGGAAAATCCTGACAATCTGAGTTTAATGACTGGGAATTTATGTTAAAAAAGCCAGATGTGGTTGCGTGCATCTGTAATATCAGAATTCCCATAGTGAGATGGAAGGCTAACACAAGAGAATAGAGTTTATAGTAATCAGAAATAAATACCATTCTTTAGGAAGATATTCACAAAAATTGTTTTCTGAACTCCACAGGAATGTTGGCATATACACATGCCTATAAGCACACATACACACACACATACACAAACACATACACACACAACCATTTGGGCACTACTAAATGTGATTTCTGAATTATTAATACAATTATCTGAGACCCACAGGCTCTAAAAAGTAAATTACATACAAACCTTTGTCAGTAAAACATAGGTCATTTGTTGATCTGAGTTAATAGTTCTTCACTGACATTCCATCACCTAAGAAAAGGGGATACATTGGTGCTGTGTATATAAAGTGATTAAGAATCTAAAAATTAATCTAGACACAAAGGAAACAAGCATAGAGCTCCTATGAAGGAAACTTAAAGCAGCAATAATAACTCCTTTCAATTAATCAAGAATCTTAATGGTAAGTGTTGGAAGCCTCAGAAATAGGAAGCAAGAACTCAGCAGACACCAAGGCTGACTCATCAGAGTCAAGGGCCCTGGTGGAGGTAAAGCCAAAACTCAAGGAGTTTTGGTGTTAATTGCCTTTGAATGTGTTAACTGTTTCCTGCAGAGAATCTTTTGAGAGTAATTGTAGCTTTTCCATTTGTTATTTCCTTGGGATTCATTTGCCAGGAACCTTTAGTAGTGTGACTGATCATTTATTGGGCACAATTTTCCCCATACATCTCAGGCATATTGATAACTTCCCCTAGCTATGTGAATACAGTAACACAGACAAGATCTCTTTTCCACAAATCAGGTCTTTGTTCCTTTTCCCAGAACAGACTCAATATCTGCCTCCCTGCAATTATCTTAACTAATAACCACCTGGACAGAGTCAGTTCTCAGACAGCTACAATAGATAAAACACTGGTATATCCGAAGCTCACCACCCCCCCACCCACACACACATACACACAGAGAACTAAATGGAGTTAACACCACCAAACTTAGGCCCTTTACTGTCTATATTTACTTGCATTTGGATTCATTAACACAAGATCCTAACTTAAAAATATATTGGTTGTGATATAAGAAAAAATGTAATCAACTAACTCCTTGTTGTAGGTGTAAAAACAAACATTTACTCTGAAGTGCTGCAGCATAAGGCCAGAACAACTAGAAGGTGACAGGTTTCATTTCTTGTACAAAAGGGGTGGTGAGGAGGACCTAATGGAAACAGCATGGGACTTTATACTGCTCATGTTTTTGTTTTTACTTTTAACCTTATGCCAGGCCACAGTTAGGAATGTAGTCGGAACACATAGTTTTCTCCCTTTAGATTGTTTTGTTGCTTTAATCCTTAGCTGACCCCTAGCAGAAAAACCTCAACTAGTGACTCCACTGCTTGTGCGTACATCTTAGCATCCTTCTCTATGGCCCTGAAAAATTCAAGTCCCTCATTGCCTCACCAAGAAATAACTGTTTGTATAAGTATATAAGCTTATATCTTCACCGTTGTAGTTGTCCTATCAATAAAGATGATGAAATAAAGAGAATAGTATGAGCATATTTCTTGAAATTTCCTATAGATATTCTTCACTGGTAGAAGTGTATCTTTTGAGTTCTGAGAGAAAGTCTTTGGGGCAGTTACCCAAAGGCTTTTGTTAAGAAAGAAGCTAATTACTTATCCTAATGTCTTTTATCTAAGGCATGGATGTCAGAAGCACTGTTCACTTCAAAGCAAGTAAAAACCAGCATTGTAGTGATCAGGTTTTAGAATTTCTAGCTTTAAACTGAATTGTTTCATATCTGGAAATATAGATGTGTTAAGGTTATTGTTTCTTGACTCCCCATGGAATGTCTTATCCTCTTTGAAGAACAAATAATGGGGTGAGGTGAAGAGAAGCTGGAGGGTGAATGGAAGGAGGAGAGGTAAGGGGAGTTGTAGTTGGTATGTAAAGCAAACTTTTAAATAAAATAGATAATTTTTTCTTTTTTTAAAAAATCTGCATTTTATAACAGAATAAATTAACTTGGAAGTTAGTGGAGATTAGCCTGAAGGACATTATTCATGTAAAGTAATTCAAACATAGAAAGAAACCACATGATTTTACTTAAACATGGGTTTTAGATGGGTTAAATTCATAGATTTCAAGAATAAAATTGAAAACTTTAGGTGATAAAAAGGAGAAGAAACAGAGTGACAGATAATATGTAAGTTTTAATTATGGCCTATAGTAACAATATAATATTCACATGCATTCATATACATATGAAATATATGCATACATAAATGTAACGTGTATACTTTATAAAAAAATACATAAACTACACAAGGGTATATACAGAAAATTGTCTTTGACTTTGTTTCTATGTGTGACATAGTTAGCCCAATACTCAGTAAATATTACTTGACTTACTAAACTATGGAATTTCCTGGTGTCTGTTACAATATGGTTTCTTGGCCCCGGGCAGCCAGAGGTTCAGACCCACAAACCAGCAATCCCAGACCCCTTAGCTGCCTGTAGTTGCTCAGGCCCCCAGAAATGACTCAAACACTTATATTAGCTTCATGATGTTTGGCCTATGGCTTAGGCACATTTCTAGCTAGCTCTTTCATCTTAATTCAACCTATTTTCATTAATCTGTCTGCCACATGGCCCATGGCTCACCTGTGTTCCTTACATGTTTCTTCTTTAGGTGCCTGGCTTGATCTGTCTGACTCTGCCCTCCTCCTAACTATTTTGATTCCCCACCTACTTCTACAGTGCCTGCATGGCCCAAACAGTCCTTTATTTAATGATTGATATGCACAGTATACAGAAAGACATTCCCACATTAGGTGTCCAAAGAGATCATTAATCCCTTTTAATGATTTTCTTCCACTCCTAAAAAAATCTAAGGATCTCAAGCTGGTACATCTCTCTGTGTGTGTATGTGTGAATATGTGTGTAAGATATGTTCAGTACACACTTTTGAAAGCTGACATACAAATAAAAGAGGCACAAATGTTTTCTTCTATTATCTCCTGGACACATGCCCACCTCAATGGTAACAGAGCTCTGGATATAATAGAATTTTTTCTAAATGCAAGTTGCTTTCTATATTTTTGATACCCAATGTGAAGCTCATAGATCAAAATCACCTACATCACTAGGAGCTACCAGAAATAGTTGCAGATATCACTGCCTATCTATTCTATAGATTCTGCATCTAAGTAAAATATAAGTGACTGATAGGTATAGATACATAATCTCTTCTTCTAATATGCTACTTCATTCAGTCTAAGGAACCCTCACCCTCAGGACTTAGGAGTATGCAATATTAACTGTTAACTGGCATTTTTCTTAACTTTCTTGTATCCTCACAAATTTGGTTGCACCTACATTGCTGGTTACAGATGACATAATGGGCCCCTAAAATACTGACAACTCAGAGATATCCAACTAATGTCAGTCTTCCTGAAGCTCAGCAATATCCATTGCAATAAAAAAATTAAGGTAACCTATTGTCAAAATAAATGAAACAATGTGTTTAGAGAGACACACATTTATTTATTCATTTACTCCAGAAAATTCCTTAGCAACCAGCAGATGTGGACAGAATTCCCAGGTGAAACTATGAAGAGAGCTGAGACACAGCCCTGCCTTCAGAATATTAGAAAACAAGAAATTCTAATTTTCATCTGCTTTACTTAGTTATCCCTGGACTTTTCACCCAAGAAATTCCAAAGATTAAAGAGCATTCTCTGGGAACTCAGGGTTTTACTATCAGCATAGCTATTGTCCAGAGAAGATAGTTTGGGAATTTCTTGAGGACTTTTGCATAGTTCTCTTGGGCATAAACTATCTCTTCATTCATCTGCCCATAGGTTTATTGTCTTTGTTCTCAGCTGAGCTATTTCCAGCTACAAAACAAATGTAAACTTATTTACATTTTCAGTAGATAATCCAATAAATATGCCCAAAAGATGGATAAATAATATTATAAAACAATGTAGTAGAGGCAATGTGAGCTATACTAAGTGCTATTCTTGGTACATCTTTGTAATAACACAAATATAAATAAATTAAATAACCTATGTTAACAATATTAAAATTATGTATTTACTATTACTGAAGTATAAAAAGTCAAAGCACCTCATATCATAAACAACTTAAAAAAATACAACTTTTGGAAATTATGTTATAAAAAGTAGACAACATCATATTTGGTAGACCATCTGTCTTAGTAGAAGAATTAATCTCTAAATATACATCTCATTAACTCTGACAGTTCAGAGCAATAGACACACATTATCAGATGTCAGCTCCAGCAAATGATGAATCTTTACACCACATTAAAACATGGAAGTGAAACATAGAGGAAATGTGTGATACCTTGTGAATTCCCCCTCCCTCACTGTGACCATTCAGTTGTTCAATCATAAGCTCTTATAATGTTGCTTATAAAATCTTTTAAAACATTTCTTCAATTTTTTTATTCAAAACGTTTCTTTCCATATCCATCACTGTTCCTCCACCTTTCCCTCCTCCCAGTCCTACCTCAGCCTTCCTCTACCCAATACTCTCATCTATTCCTCAAGGAGAGCAAGAAATCCCAAAGTGAATCAGTTTGGTCTGGCATACCCAGTTGAGGTAGGTCCAAGTCCCTCACTCCAATATAAAGTGTTCCGCGCCTCTTCTTGCCAACAAGAATGACACGTCACACAGGAGGATCCTTCTGCAGCAAAGCTTTAATGCGTCTTGAGGGAGAGCATCAGCTTACAGAAAATGGAGACCCCAAGAGAGGCAATCCCAGCCCTTAAATAGGCCAACGACTTTCGCTTAGGATGTGTCAGCTCCCGATTGGCTGCCGCTCATCACCCCATCTGACGCCACGGGAGAGGCGAAGAGACCAAGTGTGGAAAATTACCAGGGACATGCGCAGTACCTTGTTGACCAGCCTAATCATGCTGGACTTAGCCAGAAGCCGGGGCCATCTTAGCAATAGATGGGGCAGCTCTCTACAATAAAGGCTGAGTTTGATGTTCTTCTGTAGGGAATGAGCTCCAGGTTATCAGTTCATGCACTATGAATATACTCTTTTCCTTCTGTAATAAACTCCACAAACTGCCAAAGCAGTTTGACTATAATCTACATTTGGAGGGTTTAGCACTTTTCCATGAATGTTCTTCATCTGTCATATCAGAGTTCATGAGCTCCCAGGTCAGCTGCCTCTCTGGGCCTTCTCCTTCTGATCCTGATCCCTTTGCTCATATTCTCTCTCTCTCTCTCTCTCTCTCTCTCTCTCTCTCTCTCTCTCTCTCTCTCTCTCTCTCTCTCTCTCTCTCTCTCTCTCTCTCTCTGTCTCTTTCTCTCTCTCCAGGTGTACCTGAAGCTTGACCTTGACCTGGTGCTTAGCTATGAATCTATGCTTCTGCCTCTATACATCTATCCATTACTGGATGAAGGTTACATAATGACAGTTAGTGTGGTCATTCATTTGATTATAAAGAAAGTCCAATTTAGGCACCTCCACTATTGCTTGGAGTCCTAGCCAGGGACATCCTGTGGGTTTTTGGATGCTTCCTTAGCACCAGGTTTCTCTCTAACTCCACAAACGCTCCTTCTATCGAGATATCTGTTTCTTTTTTTCTTCCTCTCTATTGCTCCTCCCATTCATTCATACCCTTCTCCCATGATCACTTCCCACCTTTCCTTTCTTACTCCCCCACATGATTCCAAATTACTCAGGAGATCTTCCCTATTTTCCCTTTCTAAGGGGCTTCCTGAATAGCTCTCTTTAGTTTCTCCTGCTACCTATCTTCAGGGGCTATGAATTGAAGACTGGCTATTCTTTGCTTTAGTCTAAAAATCCATGTAAGAGTGAGTACATACCATGTCTACATTTCTGGGTCTAAATTACCTCACTAAGGATGAAATTCTCTGGATCCATCCATTTGCCTGCAAATTTCAGGATGTCATTTGCTTATAGAATCTTTTATCCTCATCTCAACTGTCAAATCGAGTAGTCACTACCTTAGAAAAATTGTCTCAGGCTTTGTCAACTATCTAAAATGTTAACTAATATTTGTAAAAAATATTATCCATAAATATTGACCTTCAACCTATCATAAAGGTATTTTCATTTCTAAACTGCTTCAGAGGCTCATTCTTATAAAGGATATGGGAAATTTTGATTAGGTAGCAGATACTTAGAAGCTTTACTAAACAGCATAATTCTTCTCTTAGGCCTACATAAGTGGTTCTCAACCTGTGGGTCATATCTTCATTTCAAGTTGAATGGCCTTTCACATAGGTCCCAGAAGAACATAGAAAAACAAGATATTTATATTATAATTCATAACTGTAGCAAAATTATAGTTATGAAGAAAAAATAACATTTTTATGTTTGAGAATCACCAAAATATGAGGAAAAGTATAAAAGTGTTGCAGCATTAGATGGTTAGGAACCACTGTTCTACATTGCATTTAGAAGAAATCCTATCAATTTGCCTTAAATTTTTATGAGGATTTTGATATGAGAATGTCTTTCTGTATGATATGAATATCAATCTTTAAATAAAGGAGCTATTTTGATTCATGGTGAACACACTAGCCAGAGACTGGAGCATAGGTATGAGAAGGAGGGCTGGTCAGAGACAGATCGAGGCAGACACCCAAAGGAGAAACATGTAGGGAACACAGGTGAGTCACAGACCATGTGGCAGGACAAATTAATGAAAATGGGTTGAGTTAAGATGAAAGAGCTAGCTGGAAATGTGCCTGAGCCATTGGCCGAACATCATGAAATTAATATAAGCATATGTTTGATTCATGGAGATCTGGGGATTGCTGGACCAGATAAGTAGCAGCAGGTGGGTCCAAACTATGGAACTAGGAAGGCCAGAAGCCTCACTGTAACAGATGGCATCCCAATGTGGACCGATCACCCACATAAAGCCTGAGAAAGCGTAAAAAGGGTTCTAGAGCACAGAAACAGAGCCAAAAGCAGCTTTCAAATTGTGTATCTGAAGTGGGTTATTGTACAGAGATAGCATGGCACCCAGGCCACAGACAAAATGGCATGGATTTATTGCAGGCATTAGGTAGCATAAGCTGTAACAAGTCCAGTTCCTGAAATCTCACAGAAGACTAGGTAGCATGTAATTGATTTAAGGTTTCCATTTATATTGAAGAAAAGGGGAACAGAGCTGAAAACAACTTTTTGGTAACAGCATTTTTTTTTTTTTTTTGAATTAGCTGTTTGCTGGCAGAAAACAGAGAGCTGCTCCTTTAAGAAAAACTTCCTGATTCAGCTTTAACAGCAAAAACTGTGTGGCTCTTAAGATTAAATGGAGTGTGCAGTGGTAGGAGTGCTCTACTTGATGATAATGTGTAGTCGAAGATTTCCCAGAGTTAGAGTGGTAAAAGGTTTCAATATGTTTAATATTGCTTCCAGAAATGGGAAGGTAAGCAAGGTTCTAGCACCTCTGCCATGAAAAGCCACCAAGGGGGTATCAGGCAAAGCAGTGCTACACATTCTAGCATTTAAAAAGTTCTTCTGGTTTGAAAATAATTGAGGATTCAGAATAAAATAGATTCAGATGGGAAAACATCTGTAATCAGTTACAATGTATGTAAAATGTACATAGGCTTCAGAGTAAAAAGAAAGAAGGTAAAGTCTTTAAAAAGGAGAAATAGAGTAATAAAAATATTATAAGCCACATAAAGATGGAAAATAGACACAGAGTCTAGATTATGGTTATTTTTGTGCTTTCTTCTAATTTTTTAACTGCTAATGAGCTAGTTGCAGAAAGACAATTAATTCCAAAGGTTGATAAGTTAAACAAAAGAATATATTTTAACAATATCTTGACTTTGAAATTTGTGTCTAAGGATTTATTGCTTTGGAAAAGATGTTCTGCTTTTGTTTCCACAGAAGACGAGAACCTGTGGATTGCTTCCAGGTTCTTATGGTTTCATCAACCAAGACCACCTGAAAATCATCTGATGGGAAGGCTACAGACTAAGATTATCCAGCCAGGACTCTGCCAGCAACCCTTAATTAGTAGGAAGTAGTAATGAAAACTATAGCCAAATTCTCAAAATATTATTTATAAATGTTAGTTTTGGTTAATGATCATAGCTAATCTCTTTCTAAGAAGAAAAAGGGGATACGTTATATGAATGATTTAAAGATAGATTAAAGAATTTACTTTAATCCAAAAAACAGCTGTTAATATCAAGATATTTTACATTGATATGGACTTTGAATTATTGGTACAAATTTAAGGTCAATTTTGTTATCCTGTATGTATTTTTCTACTCTTGTTTAAGGTATTATTTTTATGTAGTGAATTTTAAATTACAATAACTAAGAAATTCAGATTAATAGTCATCTGTGATAACCAAACTGATAATAATGTTAGTTAGAATTCCGTAGGTATACAAAGATATATTTCAATTAGACAGGTAATGTTCAAACATTAAGACCTACAGAATATGGCATTTAAAATAATTTAAGAACTTAGACTTTTCTGGACAGTGAAAAAGATCTGTTCCTGGAAGCACCAGTCTACTTCAAGAGAAAAATGGGCATCGAAGAAACTCCATATGGAGTCTACTCTCTTTGTGGAAATGGTTAGCCACTGGACAAGAACCTGTTCTTGTATTGACTGCTTGACAGTATGATGTTTAAATTGGACATGCAGGTTCCATAAGAAAGTGACCTCTGAACTTTGGCAGAACAAGCCGAGATGGTCATTCATGTTCCTACTTTGCAGAGAAAACTGTCCGACATTCTGTAGGACACAAGAAGAAGCAACTGATAAACTATGCCAAAATGAGCAGAGCATTATTTCAGATTTCCTGCTTTACTGAAAAGTATGCTAGAGACTCTGGGCCTGTAGGCTGAAGATGGATGCCCCCATTTTAACAAGGAAGTTTGGGTGACTGTCCGGGCATATAGGTGTCATCTCTGTCATTTCTAGATTTTGGAAGATGCTTGCACTTCCTGTTTACTCAGGTAATATTATATCCTTCTGTGGTCTTTGATGTAATTGAAGATTAGATACTTATAGGTATAGTTTTTCTTAGTTATTTTAAAAGGTATATTAGATATGAAACTTTAGATTTACAAGGATAAGGTAGATTATTTTCTTTAATTTTGTTAAATACAAATACTAGATATTGTAAGTGTAATTATTGCTTGATAGCTAATTTGAAGATGCAATTTTGCTATGTTGAAATTGAAACCTTCTTTTTTCATCAGACAGAAATGGGGAGGTGTTGTAAGAATGTCTTTCTGTATGCTGTAAATATCAATCTTTAAAGAAAAGAGCTGTTTTGACCCTTGATGAACACTGTAGCCAGAGACAGGAGCATAGGATAAGAAGGAGGGTGGAGTCAGAGACTGATCAAGCCAGAAGCCCAAAGAAGAAACATGTAAGGAACACAGGTGAGTCATGGGCCATGTGGCATGACATATTAATGAGAATGGGTTGAGTTAAGATGAAAGAGCTAGTTAGAAATTTGCCTAAGACATAGGCCAAACAACATGAAATTAATATAAGTATCTGTTTAATCCATTGGGACTTTGGGATTGCTGGTCCACATAATTGGCAGACAGGGTTAGAACCATGGAACTAGCAGGGCTAGAAACCTATATAACAGGATTTATTTTACTCTTTTCATAATTTAATGTTATTGCTATTCATTTGTTTATTTATTAAGCAATATTGACTAACATATATCTTCATTTATTTTTTATTCTTAATTGTTTCATACACTATAAAATGAAATGATTATGTGTCCTCATTTTCTTCAACTGTCCTATATTCCTAAAACATATTCCCTCCCAACTTGATGTCTTATTTTATAACCTGCTAATTAAAGTTAATGCTGTCTGTATGGGTATGGATTAATGTGTGTTTTGTGTGTATATGTGTGTGTTTCTGAGTATGTAAAATTGTTTGTGGATACTGAAAAGGCCAGAAGAAAATATCAAATATAATAAACTTGGAGTTTGAGATTTACATGGTTGCTAGCTGCTTTATGGTTACTGGGAAATGAACTTTGTTTGATCTTATCCTTTATTTTGTGTCACAACTTATTTCTGCACATATGAATGCTATCAGATGGTGATTCCTGGCTCATCTGTCTAGTGTTACATCTACATTGTTGGCATATCGATAATTATTTTCCCTATGCCCGGTCACACTGAATTTTGTAAACATCAGGATCCCACAGAATAGACCACACCAATTATGATAAAAATCATCTATGAGAATGAGATTATACCACGACTCAGAAATAATCACCCCTTCAGGACCAGTTTGTCCCTCAAATATTAGTGATCTCTAATGACTCCTTGTAGAATAAGAGCAAATTTAGTGGATCAACCAGAATTCATTAGGACTGTTTAATTATGCAGTTTTTTTTTTTTTTTTTTTTTTTTTTTTTTTTTTTTTTTTTTTTTTTTTTTTTTTTTTTTTTTTTTAGTTTTGTTTGGTTCTGCTTTAAACAGAATTTCACTATATAGCTAGCATATAACTCACTAAACATTTAGCTCAGGCCTGAAACTTAACAGAGATCCACCTACTTAATCATCCTAGTACAAGAATGATAGACAAGTCTGGCTCTTGCTATGTATTTTCTATTTTCTTGTCACAGTTCTTCATTTAAACCAAAAGCTTATGCAACTACATGAAAGCCTGACTTGGGCCCCTTTATCTGTTTTTCCCAATGTGGTCACAATGATCAACTCTTTGATTTTCACCTTTACTCATCTCTTGAACTAGCATTTGGGCATGGGTAGCTGAGCCTAGCCTCCTGGGGCTCCCCAGACTTGAGCTCTTAATACAAACCTCTGGTTTTATATCAGAAAGTCTTTGGGAAAGACATTTCCAGAATTTTTCCTTGTACAGTTCATATTATACTAACTTATGGTAACCCTGTTCTCAAACTTAAGATTTCTATTTTTGGTTTCTATCTTTTCCAATTTAAATTTGTGGACTGTTCTTATAAGTAAAAGCCTGGCTTTCTAATGGAAATGCTTACCCATAATACATGAGTGTTGCCACTATAATTATTTAAAGAGAAGAGCAGAAAATGAAGTAGAAGAATAAACTTATTAATTCCACTGACTCTAACCATGAGTGTTCAGATACAGCTCAAAAAGGCCAAAAGGCAAATAAATCTAGTTATGAATGTTTAGCATAAAAAAATTGGATTGTCACAAAGCAAAGGAAAGAACAGGCAGCTGGGCCACCATGTTGACCCTGGAGAAACAAAATAAAAATGTTAATTACCATTCAGATTATCATTCCATAATGATGTCTTTATTATGGTAATGATAAATTTTAAATAGAGTTAAACACATTGTCAGATTTGTAGCTTTAGTTCATTGCTGAAATTTGTCAAGATATTTTTTTAAAATGTGTCTTGGAGAATAAAATAATTTTGGATTGTTATATAAAGAAATGTTGTACATAGATAAACATAACATCTAGAAGTTATATTCTTATAACTTTTGTTGTTTATTGAAGGGCCCAAATCTCATACTATAAGTAGCTAAGAATACTTGCTGCCAACATTGAGGACCCAGTTATAATTCCCTGAGACTCACATGGCACAAAGAAAGAAGTACTACTACTGTTTATCATGTGGCTGCTACACAAGGGCACTAGCACATGTATGCTCCACTTTCTTTATGCTAATGTAGAGCTTTTCAGTACTATGCAAGTGTTTAAAACTTTCTTTTGTATATATGTTTTCCTTTCATATTTAGTTCTATTTTTCATGAATCTTATACATACCTAGTCTATTTATAGCATTCCTATCCTCTATCATTTATTCTCTTTACCAAACTCTCTGAACTCCAATAATTTAGTCTCCAATAATAACTATTTTATATACACACATGCACTAACAAACACAAAATGACTGACCTACTGACCTACTGAGACCATTTAGTGTTGATATTAAGTAGATGTGTTTAGTTATGACCATTAGATGAAGAGCTGCAGGCAACCAAGGGCTTCAAAGACTGAGGCAATCTTTTCCTTTTTCATGCTGGTAAAATATATAAGACAACATTTAGTATCATAATCACTCTCTTATTTTCAAGTTAGAGATATTAAAAGAAAGGAGATTATTGCATAGCCATTATCCAGAACTATTTAAAATTGCAAAATTGATCACTACCCCAATAAACAACAATATAAGTACTATTTTTACACTGTCTGAATATGTGGTAATGTAAAATAGTTTTATTAGAATAAGTTGATGAAGTAGCATAGTAGTTAAAGTGAATCTATCCCGTATGATATTGACACTGAACATTCATCATGCTCTAGTGCATTTCTTTAAGTTTCACTAGTGTCATCAATATTAATACCACTAATACTGATACCACTTAAAGATAAAGAAACACTCCCAGAAGGGAAGTCACAGAGTGGTGACTATCCAGACTTTCTCCCAGTTCCTCCATCTTTAAATGTGACGTTGGTCACTTTCCTTTCTTCTGGATCTCTGCCATTCTCAGAGTTCATCCCGCGCGCCTGCCTTATTGAGTCAACACCACGTATGTCTTTTCTAACCCTTATATCTTTACCTCTAAAGGATCCTACATCAGATAAGAGTTTGATTAGGTGATTGATTCTGCCTAAAAATCTACAAAGTGCTCCTATAAACTTGAATTCTACAGACTATTTTCCTTATATTGTTTTTGTTTTTCTGTTTTATAAATTACACAAGAAATAGTAGGGGTATGAGCATGAAAACTAACCAGAGTGGTTTCTGTAAAACCACTGTAATGGCCTTAGCCATTGAACTATTTCTCCAGTATATAAAAGTTACTTTAAAAAAAATTGGATGAACAATTATTTACAAAGTTTTATAGGTACTTTCATTTAGCCTTTTACATGGGAGTCAGTTTTTATATCAAATTGTATTATAAAATTTTCACACAAAATTTGGTCATTTTATGTTCTGATCATCTGTGCGTGAGGGCTTTAGCTACTCTGCCTTCTCATGATATTTTCTGCACTGAGCCTTTATTTTTTCCTCTGCATTTTTAGCCATTACAAGAGGGGGCATAGACTTTTGTTGCTTTAGTTGACATGTTATACAGTGTTTAATGCAACTAAATTACTTTTAACAGTATCAGCAGCATTTCATGGGTTTATCTTCCATTACGCATCTTTCTTTCTTCCTTCCTCCCTCCCTCCCTCCTTCCTTCCTTCCCTCCTTCCTCCCTTCCTTCTTCCCTTCCTTCCTTCCCTCCTTCCTCCCTTCCTTCCTTCCTCCCTTCCTCCCTCCCTCCCTCCTTCCTTCCTTCCCTCCTTCCTCCCTTCCTTCCTTCCTCCCTTCCTCCCTCCCTCCCTCCTTCCTTCCTTCCCTCCTTCCTCCCTTCCTTCCTTCCTCCCTTCCTTCCTTCCTTCCCTCCTTCCTTCCTTTCTCCTGAGTATTGTTTCCCCTCCTTCTCTTCTCCCTCACCAGTTCCCCCCTATACACCTATCATCTGCCCTGCTTCCCCCACAATCCTTTTTTCTGCTTTTATTCTGAGGAGGGCTGACCTTTTATGGATATCAGCCAAACACAACATAACAAGTTGAAGGGTGAATAAGAAAAGCCGTTGTGAGGAAAATGACCATAAAAGCCAGCAAAAAGTCAAAGACAGTCCTGGCTTTCACTGCTTTGTAAGTGAACTGTTGCTTCAAAATATTTGTACAGCTTAAAAATTCAGAAGCCTATTTTATAATCGTATCTTCCAAATTCATCCAGAATATA
Organism: Phyllotis vaccarum; assembly: GCA_033318265.1. Taxonomy (NCBI): domain Eukaryota; kingdom Metazoa; phylum Chordata; class Mammalia; order Rodentia; family Cricetidae; genus Phyllotis; species Phyllotis vaccarum. The sequence continues at coordinate 118,371,833 of JARWLC010000002.1, read as the reverse complement.
ACATATGACAAGATTTCAGTGATTTTATGAATATTGCTCCTTGTACTTGAAAAAACAAAGGAGTTTTATTCCATTTTATTTTTTTAATGAAATTGTAAGAAAGTTTATAATCAGAACTGATACCGATTGTGTTAACTTGGATTTATAAATTATATCCCTAAATTGAGGTAATATCTACCTGTCTGTAAAAGATCCAAAAGGATGAATATATTTATGCTTAAAAACATGCTTTTTATTTTGTATTTAATACTCTTAAAATAATTCTCAAACCTTCTGTAGCTGTCTCATCTATTCTAGACTTTCTTAAAGATGCCATTCTGAACTTTCAGTCATGGAAGTCAGCCTCTTTTCCATGATAACTGTTGCAAACTAGATCTGCCAACTGCCCTGTCAATATGCCTTAAACACCCCAGCCATCACTTCAGCTGGAAAATTTTCTTGCTTTCTGTGATCACATTTTTACTTCCACATGCCCATCTTTTCCTTTCCCTCTGGTATTTTGTATAACTAGGACATAATTTAAGTAACAAACATAAAAATATATTTATGGCTTCATAATTAGTTCCAGAAACCCAGTCAGACAAATATTTCTTTATGAATTGTGAGTATGTCCACAGTAGACACTCACCTGTAAGAAGAAACCTATTTGACTGTTTAACAATATCCTTGGCAGTAAATGTGACTAAAATTATAATCATTCGGTGGTTTAGAAAGAACAATACACACTGCAAGACAGTTGTGTTCAATTTATAGCTCCACAGACTATTTGTGTCTGTGGCTATTCAGTATGCATCACTCAATATTTTGATGTGTGTGAACACTTCAGAAATGATTAAATATTTAAATACCACTTTGCTTTCCATGAAATTGACTCATACATGATGTTTAAAGTGGTTTTCCTATCCAGTTTGAAACCAAGAGTCTGTTTGGGATCAAATTTAGTTTTATATGTCATGGTACTGAAAAATAAAATGATCTTTTTAAAAAAAGGAAGAAAAGTTAGGATGGTAGTTTCTGCTAATGGAACCCAAATGCCAACACACAGAAGTATTACATACAATATGAAAAATAAATTCAGCTGATGCTTTTTGCAGTTCATCATTAGTGTTAACATGGACTTTGAGACTCTAGAGTTTCACAAGGGTAAGATTGTAATTGAGATGTAGAGTATTTAAAACATGTGGAAACCATGTAAGTCCCACTGGAAGTTTATGCACTAGCTAAGTAGAATTTACTTGGAAAATAGAAAAAAAGTCACTCCAAATGAAGTCCTACAGTTCTGACTATATAGGACATGGATACAGTGTTTCCTGTTTTTATATTGATATTACAGTTGCACTGTTTCGCAGAGATCTTTTTGTCTATTATTAACAACTCATTTCTCTGAAATCCAGAGTCAGACAGTAGTTTTTGATACAAGTATGTGAGGAGACATGACAAAACCCTTCTACTCATCAGTGTACCCACAGGCACTTTAAAACGGGTTACAATACAAATTTGATGTGCAGAGTAAAAACTCCTTTCTTTTTTATTTTATTATTATTTTTATTTAAAAAGTCTTTTTTAATCCATATATTCCCCCTGCTCTCCCTCCATTCCCTCCTCCCAATCCCTCCCAGTAAGTCTTCAGTCTCCCCTTCCCCATGCCCCATCTCCTCCCCCCAAAGGGCAAGAAGTCCCAAGGTCGGTCAGCTCAACATGGGACATTAAAGATGCATATTCACAGCATGGAGCACAACTGTGTTAAATTTGTTTTCTTTATCAGAAAATTCATCATCAGATAGGACGGCAGAAATATCAAACTGAGTAATGAATAAATTACAGTAAGGGAGAGTGGGAAAATGCATGGGACATAAGTCCAGGCTGTGATGAATTTTAGAGGATACATGATTCTGCAAATTTATGTACTTTGATTCCACTGTGGCTTTTTTCTGTAAGTGGTGATGAGAGCACAGTTCCACATGTAATAAACTTGTTTTGGGTCCTTTGTAAAACTGAGTTAAAAAGTATAAGATAAGAGTACGATATACACATGGAAGAAATTTTCAAAGACTAACAAAGTATTAAAATTATGTTTAAATGCAGATGGAGTGAAGAGTATAGAAATCCCATTAGAGATGAATAGACACAAAGAGCTTTCAGAGGTAAGGCAGGTCAAGTGAGTGAGCTATCTCTAAGAAGAATAAAAGAGTTAGCTGAATTACTTCATTATAATACCTCTCATTATCTGCTTCTAGAATTCTACATCATAGAGAATAGGTTTTCAGTATGAGATTCTATAATAATGCATCCAAGACAATCTGTATGCTACTAATTCGTAAGGATGTTGTTGAGGAAATGACTTGATTATCTATAATTAATGAGAATATCTTCACCAATAGCCTAAAGACAACATATGTTGCGCAATACTGAGTTACTATCTCAGACCCTACCTGCGGAGGGCAATATTTCAGGAGATATAGACATCACTCTTCTTGTCCTTATTATCTATTCTATATTGTTCCCCACATTTCCATGTTTGCCTTGTTCCTTATTTCTCTTCTTTTACAAGCACTAACAACACTATCTCCCTACCCCGTGGAACCTCTTCTTGGGAATTTGTAATTTGGTTGTATCTTTAGTATCTTCAATCTTTCTCCAATGTTACTTCCATTCCACTTGTGTAATAGGATATTAACCTGTTCTGAAGACAATAGAATTTCTTCCAATTTAAGGTTGAGGTTCTTATTTTTCCCTGAAGTAAAAAAAGAAAGCAATTTCTTGTGTTCATAATCTCTAAAATTGTATGTCCATTATTTTTTTTTACTCAACAAAACTATTTTTATGAGCCCATGTCCTTGTTCTCTCTACTCTCTCAGCCGCCTCATTGAAATTATCCACAGACTTTTAAATACTACTTTATGTTTTTTGATTATCCTTTTTTGTATCTCATAGTCTTTTATTTACATGCTTTCTGGCTATAATTCAAGGCTGGAAAGTGACCACAATAAGGATTTGGCTCAATAACTTTCATATCTAATAACTTCTTTTACTAAAATTATCTTCTCATTCTATGACAACTACCTTTTACAATTGTCATACCAGGATGACCTCATTTCCAAACTATCAGGGAAACATTTTACTTTTCTGACCTTGATTTTTTTATTTTTAACATTTATTTATTGTTATTTCTAGAGAATTTCATACATGGATATTTTATATGTATCATCTCCACTCTACATTTTCCTCCTCCAGTGTTATCTATGCCTTCCCATTCCTGTCTGTACTAAATGATATTTTATTCCTTAATTATTTTTACACACAAATTGTTGCACACTATTCTGCTTCAATATCATTGGAGACTTCCTCGTTGATCCTTTCACTACCTGTCTCTGTTACACAGCCTAACTGTTATTCCTTCCTTTTTACAAAGCTCGGCTATAATTTCTGCCTAGCATCTATAAATATTCTGTTTCTTTTGAGTTTTGTATTTTCCTGGCACTTACTTATCAACTACTCACCCCCAGTCCTCCTTATATGAATACACACAACTGGACACTGTTTGTCACAATAAATTTAGACCCATTACCCAAAGCTTGAAATTCATTTGTTTAGCTTCTCTTTTGCTTTTATTAGAGAGTGTCTAATTATATAGATCAAGATGCTACTGAACATGATTTCAAAATTCAGAGTTCTCCTGATTTATCTTTTTAATTTCTGAAATTAAAGTTGTGTTCTGTCATCTTCCAATATTTTTCCCAAAAGCATCTATTATACCCTTTCCACAAAGTCTGTTTCAATATGATCAACTCAAGGCGCATGCATATCCAGTCACTTCAAGCTGCTGCTTTTCTGATTCATAAAGTTTATATGCTATTTTCCTTTATCTAATGGCCATGCTATATATTAACACTCAATTCTATGAATATCTTGAAGACTCACAAACAACTACAGAATATGATAGCTGTAGCATTGAGAACATGGATTGTTGTTTTAGGAAACTCACTAAGATAAAAGAGTATTTAGCCAGATATTACTGTAGAGGCTTTTAAAGAAAAAGTAGGATAAACTACAAACATTGTTTATTAATAAATAATAAAAAGCAATTTCAGGGTATAAATATGGAGATAAAAATGATAAAAGTTCTCATCCACAAAGTCAAAACACCATTACTTATAATTATCAGTGCTACTCAGAAAATAGTGCAGGTTCAGGCTCCTTCCTGGCTATTCACTCACTATCAGAGTGAGGCAAGACCCTAAATCTCTAAATCATCAAATGGAAAGCCAATAAAATAGAAGGATATTGTGAATAATGCCAAAAGTAATAACAAAAAAACAAGCTAATAATTATTGACAATATAGAAAACTCAGAATGACCTCATATTTTTTATTACTGGAAATCTCAACCAAATTCATGTTCTACCAGAATATTCTATAGTCCAAAAAGTTTGTATTAATATCCATTTTTTAAAAAAGAAAACCCTATAAACTATTGAGAATCACAGCTTATATAGCTGATTGCACTGAAACTAATAACAATTAGAGTCATGGCTATTTGTGAAATGTTATTGAAGGTTAATCTATAAAAGCCTGCATAAAATAATGCTTAGAACATCAAAGTGACATATGATAATCTGCATATCTTTACTACTATGTTTATAATAATAATCCTTAAACACCTTTGCTCTTAACCTACATTTTTTCATGTTGTAAAGTGACATATTTTATAACTATGTAATAAGTTTAACTTTAACATTACGGAAGACTACTGAACTCATGCCTATCTCCTCAAATGTGCTATCTCATTGAATCACATATACACATTCCAAACACTCTGTTATCTTGAGCTATTCTGTCACAGGATTATTTCAGTTCTGACCAACAGCAGTGTTTCTCTGTCTTTAGTGATTTTGATAAATTATCTGTATTTGTTCTTTGCTCATCATGCCCAATACCTAACAAGAAGTGGTTTGAAAAGCAAAGGTGGTTTATTATGGCTTATTCTTTTAGAGCACACATTTTATTATGATGGGGAAGGTATGTCATAAGGAATGGAAGATAACAGTATGCACACTCAGCATGCAGAGAGTAAACAAAAAGTGAACCCAGGATATTAAAATTCACATGACTGCCCCTTCTGTGACTCACTTTCTATTGGTTTTCCCACCTTCCCAAATAGCACCATTAGCTGAGCCCCAAGTGTTCAAATAATATGAGTCTATGGTATAAGTTTTAAATCCATGGCACAGTACTATCACATACCACTACTAAATGTTTCAATCCATTTTCTAAGCAAAAAATTTGTAAGTTTATGTTAGTATGTGTGTGGGGGTGACAAGAATGGATTTGAAAGGTATAAGAATATAATGTTTCATCTTATTGGGAAAACTTGGTCAATCTAACTGAATGGTGTCCCTTAAGAGCATTATAAGGGCATAACACTACTAAACAAGTTTCTAAGCATAATATTTTATATGTTTATGTTAGTATTGTCTGAGTAGATGACAAGAATGGATTTTCAAGTTATAAGAATGTAATGTTTCATCTTATTGAGAAAACTTGGCCAACCTAACCACATGGTGTCCCTTAAGAGCATTGTAAGAGCATCACAGTTCCTCTATGAGTGGTGGCTTTTAGTTCACTCTTATTATACTGTGGTGCAGTATGATTCTAGATACCATCTCTTGTAGCAGATATTGTTCTAATCTCTTTCATGTGGAGGAAATACCATTTTAAGTGTATTGTGGACTTCTGCACCATATGCAGTAGAAGCTGGATAATTTAATTTTTAATACACAAAACAACAATATGGTTATAAAATTACAAAAGACTTTATTAAATTCGAAAGTCTGATGTCTTGCTAAACACACTGCAGCCTATACTTTATCTAAAGAAACAACAAAAAATGAGTGCATGAACTCAAATACATATATTAGTGCTGTGATGGGCATTCACATATAATTATTTCTAATTGGAGCCAATTTATTCAGAAATTATATTAGAGAAGAAGAAAAAATAAATTTTTAGGTTGAGATGACAGGTTTTAGGTTATCTCTTGTACTAAATATAATAATAAAAATAATGGTAGTTAATTGGAGCCTTAAATTAAAAAAAAATATTTCATAGTTTTTGTTTAAGTCACCTTGTCTACTTTAAAGTGTATGGAGAAGGTGCCTGAACTGGGCTTCCCCTATATCATCCTAATTGTCATTAGAGAACCTTTATCCAACAAAGGATAGAGGCAGAAGCAGAGGTCCATAGCTAAGCACCCGGTTGAGCTCCTGATCCAGCTGAAGAGAGAGGGGAGAGAGTAGATAAGCAAAAGGATGAGGATCATGAGGAGGAGAAGTGGCTGACCAGAGATATTGGGAGCTCACTGACTCTAAACTGGCAGCTGAGGAACCCTCATGGAAAGAAACTAAACCCTCAAAATGTGTAGATGCCATTTGGTCTACATGGTCAGTTTGGGGACCCTCTTGCATTAGGACTAGATTTTATTCCTGGTGCAAGAACTGGCTTCTCAGAGCCCATTCCCTACAGAGGAATATCTTACTCAGTCTTGATAGTAAAGGGAGATTGTTGTAGTGGGGTTTTTAGGTCTTGGGTGGCCAGAGACCCAGACCCACAGACCTGCCGGAGATTGCTTAGGAAGCCGCTGCCGCTCAGGCCCCCAGAAATGACTCAGACGCTTATATTAACTTCATGCTGTTTGGCCTATGGCTCAGGCACATTGCTATCTAGCTCTTACATCTTAAATCAACCCATTTCTATTAATCTGTCTGCCACATGGCCCGTGGCTCACGTGTGTTCCTTACATGTTTCTTCTTAGGCGGCTTACTTGATCTGCTTCTGACTCCACCCTTCCTTTCCTACCCATTCTGATTCCTCCTCCTACTTCTTCTATGGTGCCTGTCATGGTCCAAAACAGATCCTTCATTTAAAGATTGAGATTCACAGCATACAGAAAGGCATTCCCACATCAGGAGAGACTCAGACATATCTCATCTGGATATGCCAGACTGAACTGACTCACCTTGGAATTCTTTGCCCTCCCTGGGGAATGGATAGGGGATGGAGTAGGAGGAGGCTAAGATAGGACTGGAAGAAGAGAAGGGAGGGAGAGTAGAGGTGGGGATGGGGATAGAAGGAAAGAAATGGAAGGTGAACAGGGGTAGATATGGGGACTGGAAAAAGGGGAGGGAGGGTAGGCAGGAGTGGGTATGGGGACTGGAGAAAGGGAAGGGAGGGTGAGCGGGGTGGGTATGAAAATACTTTTTAAATAAAAATAATTTGCATGTTCCTCAACTAGCAAAGGGCAGCTCAACACATTTCTAACAAACTATACTAGAGCCAAAAATATGGACAAGTTAAAGATCTCTCTTCTTAAGAGAGATTAGGTTATAAAAACAGCATGATGTTGCAAAACACCTGAAGTTGTGCCTTTTGAAAATTATGGTTTTTTCTTGCTCTTTTGGGGTAGGGGATGGGGGATATGGGAGGGGAAGCTGAAGACTGACTGAGAGGGATTAGAAAGGGGGAAGGGAGGGGGAACAGAGGGATACATGGATAAAAAAAAGACATTTTAAATAAAACATTATAAAATTAAGAAAAGAAAGAAAGAAAAGAAAATTATGTTCTCTGCTTGCTCTAAAAAAAAAAAAAATCTGGAGACAGTATCATAACACGTCACATTACTATGCTCATGAGGTGATAATCTTGAGTGTGGATTCAGGAGCCTCTTGGTACCCTCCCTTTTCTCTTCTATAATGCTGACCAATTACAAAGCTCAGTCATATGTTCGTAAGTAAACCTTTGATCAGCTAAAGAACAGAGATTTTACATAATCCTTAAAAGAAACACTCTAAACTTTCTTCTCTGAAGGATGTTCCTAAGGGACTTTTGAAAGTTATTTTATGGATATGCGTTATTTCCTTGAGGTGTTAGTTGTAAAAACCAGTCCTTATATAAGAAGAACTATGCAAAGAAAAGTCTGGAACCATAACACAGCTGGATCATTGTGACTTGCTCTATAACTGAGTTCCCAGCAGAGTATAAAGGAGGATGAATGCACAGCATCTTAAAATTTCCATGCATTTAGTAAATGATTTTAAAGAGCTGACATGTATAAAGATATAAAAATATTTATTAGTTTCCTGGGTTATAAAGTATAACCTACTCTTCTTTGAAAGCTTAGAATTCACAGGCGGGGGTAGAAGGGCTTCATGAATAGAGAATGAAAGTCATTAGCATTTTGGCACATTGGTTTTCAATATGACAATATGCTTCATGTATTACTGCATAGCTTGTCATTTTTAGGACAACTATATAACTTGATTTTTTTTTTCTTTAGGACACTCATACTCACAAGTGATTTTTACAACTTTCTGAAAGTACTTAGTAAGAGCACAAGTAATTATTTAAATATTTTTACTGCACTTTTGAAATATTACTTTAAATTTTTATTTAAGATAACAAATTCCATATATGTTTCTGTGTTTGAGAAAATTCCTTAATATTTCTTTAAGACTAATTCTTTAAAATGAAATTATATTGTTGATAACTTGTTGATAATTGAACCTCAGTGCCCTTCATGGGAGTTGTGATATTTAGAGCTACAAAATCAGTTTATGATAGCACTTACCTTCTATGATTAGGCCATATTAATTATTTCAAATTACTTACAGTGCAAGTATTATGTTACATTAATATTATGTTCCAGAAGATCCCAATGCATTTTACAGGAAGATAATCACTTATGAATATGTGTCTCAAATAAGTTGGCTAACTACTGTAACCAAAATCACAGTGATTTACAGGGAAAGTTCACCTGCTGCTAATACCAGTTCAGAGCAGATGTCAGGTAGGTGTGCCATACACTCATTTAGGAACTCTGGGTTCTATCCATTCTCTTTTCTTGCAATGTCTCATAGTAGGGCTTCCAGTGACACTGCTGGTTAACATGCATCTGCTCAGTGAACAAACACTGAGAATTGTGGTGGGCAGTGTTCCTTATTACAATGGAAACTTACTGATTTTCCTAATACAATGAGAGACCCACAAATCAGTGACTATGTATATTGCAAAGAAGCAGAAAGGCAGGTTCTCATTATAAAAAGCAGAATATCTTAGCAAATCCAACCCATCAATGAGAACATCAAAACTTTCCTCTATTAATTTTTTAATTAGACATTTTTTTATTTAAAAAGACTTTTTTCATATATACCAGTGTTCCCCCTCCCTTCCCTCCTCCCAGTCCCTCCCAGTCCTCCCTCACTTTCCCCCAATCCTATCTGCCCATCCACTCCCCAAGGAGTGCAAGGAGTCTCAATGTGGATCAGTTCAGTCTGGCATATCCAGCTGAGGTGGGTCCGAGTCCCTCCTCCCAGTATTGAAGCTGGGTCAGGTGTTCCTCTGTAGGGAATGGACTCCAAGATGTCAGTTGATGTACCAGGAACATAGTCTGATCCTACTGCAAGAGGTTCCACGAACTGCTCATGCCATTTTACAGTCATCTACCTTTGGGAAATTTAGTTCCTTTTTTTTTGAAGTTTCTTTAGCAGTTTTTTCTGATTCAGGGAGCTCCCAATAGCTTGGGTCAGCCATCTCTGTGGGTCTTCTCCTGATAACTTCAAGAGATCTTTTGTATAGTGTAGTTGCTATAATTGGTAACAATACAGTACATGCTTGAAAATAACTGAGAGTAGATGCTAAGTGTGCTAACCACAAATACCAAGTTCATGAGGTAGTGTGTATGTTAAATAGCTTGATTTAGCTAGTTCACATAAATACATAGACCACAATATCTCAATGTTAACCGTAACTGTGAACACATTTACTTGCCCTCTAAAAATAATTTTTAAATAAAAGAAAATTCTTTAAGTTAAAGCTGGTCTTCTCTAGCTATTTTCTTCAGCTCAAAGACTTGTTTAAGCCCAACTGCCCATGTTATGGCAGCCATTTCTCCAAGGAAGAGCTAATTGCTTCAGAATCCTTAGATTAAGAGGAGGCTATATGCAGTTGTCATTTCCCAGAAATTCCCTGAAAAATCTTAGAAAAACTCCTGAATTAAAGATTCAACGAACACTTTGAAATGACTAGGATATTTCCCATATCAATAAACAACAAGATAAATCAAAATCATTTTGCAGTTAAAACAACTTATAGTTAAAAACCATAGAAATAAAAAAAAAAATAAATTTAAGCCCATTAAATTAATAAGGATTTTCAACTCACACTCTTCTGATCTGTGGTGGATTGACATAAGATGTGGCCGGATTAAGGTGTCAGACGATAAGGTCAGAAGACGCTTTTCCAGGAGCCCAAGACCCTGGAGGGGGTGTGGCCAACCTGTCGGAGGAATGGCCAACACGATTGATAAGTGGCTGCTGGGACAGGAGGAGGCTCTCTTCCTGGTTCCTGGCTCCTGGTTGTTGGAGAGATAGAATCGGAATCCATCGTCCATCCATCACTCAGATACTCCAGTCCCTATTCAGGTGCTACTATAAGCTGTTACTAATATCATGAGTGTTGATTTATATTCTAATACATATTTATCTTGGACTGGTGCCTTGTAAGTAAAACTCCATCTACAATGAGATCCTTCTTAATGGTGAGAAAATAATGTAGTACATGTCAATAGACTATAGAACTTGAGTTCTGAGTTTTGATCTCTTTTAGACTACTGATGAGGCTTCTGACACTGAGCAGCTGTCTTTAGACAAAGGTTCTAGTCAGTCAAACAAGCACTTGCAGAAAGAATTTACCCCTTTCAGGGTTGTATGCTGTCAAATTTATGTTCAGTAGGTTAGACAAATAAAGATCCTTTCAACTTAATTATTTTTAATTTATTATGGATTGAAAAGGATACTTTAAGATGACTTTTAAAATAAAATTCTAAGATAAAAATTTTACAATATTTAAGACAATTCAAGATATTTTAGTATAAAATATTTTTCTCCTCACTAAACATATTGTAAAATGTTCAGGTACTTATACTAGCATAAGTAGAATCTATGGGTAGCTTCTCTCATAAGAAAATATGAAGAATAATGGTCATAAAACAAATATGCCATTTCAAAATAGAATAAGGACTTAAATAGAATCTGAAGGAACCTTAATTACAATAATGATATTAAAAACATCTCATTCCTAAAACATGATTTTCTGGGCTGATAAGTTAACTATACTAAAATTTGTGCTAAATGAAATCAAAGTGATTCCCTAGTTTAAGATATAAGTCAAGGAACACAGGCTAAAATTTCTCATTTATCAGGGACAGAGACAAAAAGATAGGCCAATTCACTATTATTGACTTGTTCTTATCAACAAGCTGTTAAAATAACTGAAGTAGAAATAGTAAAGACAACCACTTGAAACATTTGTTTCACTAGTAATCTGACTAACCTTAAAAGATTTTTTTCTTCAAGTCAAGTAAAAGAATTAAAGACATTAAATAAGTCACAAATATTGCATAACCCTCTACATTGAGCAATACTTGTCACAGAATTTTAAATTAAAAAAATAAAATGTGCAAGCAAATTGAGTGTAAATTTTTTGAAAGTTATTCAAATGGACAAAGCTATCTTCAAACAAGGCAGAAATAGATGCAAAGGGAAACTGTCGCAAACAGCAAAAATGAACAGTAAGGGAAAAACAACACAAGAGCAAGGGGCAACTCCTCCATAAATGGAATGTGATTTCAGAGCTGAATTAACTGTTAGAACTGACTGACAAAGACTCAGCATAAAATATTAGGGATTGATTAACCATCCCTGCAACTCCTTCCTTTGCTAATGACTCCTCTCCCATAGGTAATAGGTCTCAATAAAAGAAAGGTAGGAACCAGCTGGGGACCATTCTTTTAAACTTAATTATTTTATGTGTATGTATGAGTGCCTATATATGCACTATATGTATGCAGTAAAAATAGAGGCCAATTGTTTGATCCCCTGAAACTAGAATTACAGGTGGTTAGGAGCCATCTGAAAAAGGTGCCAGGAACAAAACTCAGGTCTTCTGCAAGAGCAGCAAGTTCTTTTAGCTACTGAGACATTCCTCTAGCCTCCAACCTGTGCATCTTATTGAATGTGTATTGAGATTCTTGGAGATTCTTCAAAAATCATTTTCACAATTTTACCATTGTCAAAATCATCCTTAAGGTTCTTGAATCTGTAGTAACCATGTCTTTAAAATCAGTGTGGAGTTGTAGTACCTCAAATTTCAGTGGATGTCTTAACTGAATTATGATGAATAAGAAATGGATCCTTTTCTGTCTATGTCAAAATTTATTGTAAGTTCACCACAATCTAGAGACAACTTGAAAGAAAAAAGTATCAAGTGAAAAGTTGACTAACATAAACCGGCTTGTGTCTGTGTCTCTGAAAGATTGTCTTGATAGATTTGAGAGCCTCAGCCCACTGTAGGTAGCAACATTCTTAGGCCAGTATTTCTGGAATATTATAAATAATTAACTGAATATGAGTGACCAAGATAGAAATAAAGTTGGTTTATTATTTTTTAATCATTTTATCTATGTATCTCCCTGCTCCCCCTCCCTTCCCTACTCCCAATCTCTCCCAGTCAGCCTTCAGCCTCGCCCCTCCCCATCCATCCATTTCCTTCCCCAAAAGGCCAAGAAGTCACAAGGTGGGTCAGCTCAGTGTGGCACATCCACTCCAAGAACGCTGGATCCACTCATCCTAAAGTAAAGGCTGGGCTAGTTGTTCCTCTCCAGGGAATGGGGTCCAAGATGCCAGCCCATGCAGAGGAACACATTCTGATGCCACCCCTTGAGGCCCCACATATTGCTCATGCCAGTAGACACTCACCTACCGTCAGAGGGCCCAGCTCCCTTCCCCAATGGGTCCCAAGTGTCCACTCCTGATTCAGTGAGCCTTCCAGATCTCCAGCCAGCCATCTCTGCAGGAACTCTCCTTCAGTTTTTACTTGAGTTTGTGATTTGACTTCCATCAGTGATGAATTGTGACCTGAAGCACACAGAAGTAAACCCTTTCCTCACACAAGTTGCTTTTGTTCAGCCTGTTTATCATAACAACAAAATGAAGCTTGAATATTGCTGTTTTTATTTGGTTTGCCACAGGTCACGTATGTCTCAGACCAATGATTCTCTGTCTTATGTTATAGGCCAAAAAACAATCCTATTTATACTTTATTTTCTTACATCAGTGGTTCTCAACCTTAATGCTATACTTTAATGTAGTTCTTCATGTTATGATGACTCCTTAAACCATAAAATTGTATTTGTGAAATTCAGCAAAAACTGAAATTTAGCTACTGTTATAAATCAGAATATATTTTTCAATGGCCTTAAGCAAATCCTGTGATTTGATCCCAAGGGAGTTGTGACCAACAGCTTGAGAACCTTTGTCTTACAGAGAAGGATAAGTGTAGATATAGATATAAAATACATAGCATCATTCATTCCTTAGTAGCCATGGATGGCATAGAAAAGCTAGAGTTAGGAAGAGGCAAAATACTATGGATGAACCCAAAAGCTCTTCTTTTCCAGAGAGATGGAAAAGAAGATGCTTTTTTCAGCTATTTGAACAATTCCAAATTAAAGCCACATGAACACATAAGTCAAGATCTGTGAGGTCTCAGCCAAGTTACTGAGCCTAAATTCATTCCATAAATAGCTGTACCATCTACCCTGCATGGTATCTGGGAACAAAAGACATGACTATTATCAACTCTACTATTTGAGAAATAAATTAAAGCAGCAATCAACCCACTTTGACCAATGGGCAGTGTGTGACACAGCATTAGGTCAGATGGAACTTATCAGTTTTGATGTCAGTGCTCTGTAGCCCCATATATGTGGTGATATGTTACATATTTAATAAAAACCAGTCTGAAATATCAACGATCTACCCACTGTCAATCCAGGAGGATCAGAGAGTGGTAACTCACACCTTTAATCTCAGTACTGGGAAAGACCAGGAAAGGTGACCTAGGCATTTAATTCAAGCAGATCTGAGTTTGAGGCCAGGTTCCTTTACAGAGGTAGTTCCAAGCTCCCAGACAGGCATGTGGTGATGCCATGCCTTTAATACCATAACTTCAGATACAGAGATCTTTCCATGTTTCTGTAAGTTCTAGGCTAACTACCAAATCATAGTATCCCACACCTTTAATCTTATCATGGATGTGAAACAACTGGGTGAAGAAAGTATTTAAGGCAGTCATAGGAAGACACAGTAGAAGCTTTGAGGACGGAGGCTGAATAAGCTGGGTGAGATTTGGCTGTGGTGTTTCCTCTCTTTGATATTTCAGCCTTTCTCCAATATCTGGCTCTGAGTTTTCTTTAATACAATCAGAATTCATGCTATGCATATAGATTGCCACTGTGAAATACTTTACAGATTACTAAGTATGTTAATTATCATACCCAGTCTACCATTATGCATATGGCAGAAAGAGGAAGTATGGTGCAGGAAGGAGAAAGACTAAACAATTAAAATAATTTGCCATATTGCATCAGAAACCTGAGTTTGCACTTTGTTGATAAATATCAATCAAAACATTAGTTATACTCCTCACCTACCAAATTTAGTCTAATCTACTCACTCAATAATATTCAAGTAGACACTGTATTATTCACTACATAGTTACCTTCTCTGTGACAGCTCGTTTTTGTCAATATGCAGCTAAAAATATATTATAGAATTGTAGGCATTAGTCACAGAGAGAAATAAGAGTACTAATTACATGCTCCCTTTTAAACACACTCAAACATAAAATATTGAGTTCTAGGAGATTTAGGATGCCAGATCCTCATTAGTCAATAACAGTCAAACCAACTTCCCCTGAAAAGTCACACATAGAGCCCTACTAGAGGTAGCCAAAGAAGAAAGCAGGCATTTTCCTAGAAGGCAGACTACTCATTCATGAAAGTCTGTCCAGTAAAGGATAACTGGTCAACCATTGCAATTTTAATCTCAGACGTTTTAAATAAGCACAAATAAATAGAGTCATCAATAACAATGGAATTGAGGGGAAATACAACAGAAAATCAATTAAATATTCATAAATACAAAAATGTATAAATTATAAACATTAACAACCTAAAGAATTTTATTCAGCTCTAATGGAGTTTTCAAATTAGGCAAATGAACCTAACAAAATCAGTAGCCATTTAAAAGGTGTGTAATCTACCATTCACCTCTCCAGGCACAGAAGTCTCCAACCACTTACCTATTAATTTCTTAATTAACTGTGGAAGGGAAATATTTAATCCTCTATGGCATAAAAACAGAGACTCTTAATCAGAAGAAAAGGTATCTACACTTGATATGACAAGAAAATAAAATGAAAAAGATAAATGAAGAAGTGAAGCTATGTTTTCTTAATTAAGCAATGAAAATCCATACCTGAAGACCAAAGGGCCACATCTCCATTAAATTCAAAGTTTCAGAAAAGGCAGCCAGCTAATGAGTTAAAATATGCTCACTTCATAATTCCTAGTATAAGAGGAAATAATTAAGTATTTAAAGCAAAGTGAACAGGGAAAAAATAGGAAAAACATAACTAGTAAAAATAATTTAATTTACACTAAAACAAGGAAAATAAATTTATACTTGTAGGTATTATTATGATAGATAAATTAGACTTTTATGATTCCCAGGTTTATAGTTGCTGTGACTTCAGAATTCAAACTAATGCTAACATTTTTCATGTTTTAAAATATGTATGTGGTCATTACTGAGAATATCCAACAGTATTACATACATCTGTAATAAAGCACAAAGTGGTGAATTATCCTACTTGCCTTTGTTTGTATTATCAATTCCTTGGCTATAAATATCCTCTTTTATAAAGAGTATGGAGGTAAGTACTATCCCATTTTGGCTAATTACCTCCAACCCCGAATTAGTAGAGTTCAATTCAAATGCATTGTGTTACATGATATATTCACGGTACTGTCAACATAAGCATGAAATTATGTATGTACCGGTATGATTTATAACAATGCTCAAAATTTTCATTACAGTGGACTATAAAATATTAACTTACAATGACTTGGAATGCAGATTCATCGCTTTTGTCCTACAACCATAGATCAATTATGTGAGTGAAGCATCACACTGGAGAAAATGAAATGCAATTGGGTAAAAATGGCATGGGTAATGCCGATTGGGAACTTGCATTTAAAATGGAAATACAAGCTTACTCCTGAGACAAAAACAAGAGAAAATGAGCTTAAACTTACAGAAAGACAGGATGAATATTTTTCTTCCTGCTGTTAGTCCCCATCCAGCCTACCTAGAATTGTTAACAGTCAGATGATATGGAGAAGAGAATGGGAAACAAAACAAATTCAATCTGAACATGATTTTAAACTATAAAAGAGGATTTTGTCTCTGTCTTCCACCTCTCTCATTTAAAACACATTTTATAGCTGAACTCTGATCAGGATATATTCAGAAGATCCATTACAAAGCACTTTAGCCCATAGTAAGGGAATGAATTGCTGATGACATTTGGAAGGCTCTGTTGGAGGTGATGGCAGTTGATCTCTATATTTTGCAAAATATAGATATGTATTTGTTTGGAAAAAATCACTTCAGTGGGTTTGCAATCAACTCATTATTGGCTTTGGGAATCTACTTTCTTCCTTCATCTCTCCAAATAAAATCATCAACAAAATCCAATTGCTTCCAACATTTTTTTTATGAAATACATGAAGTCAGACAGAATAGTTAGTTTAAAAAAAACAAAACAAAACAAAAAAACCAAAAAGTGCTTTTGAAACCAATGGGATGACACAAACCCATTGCAGGACACATTGAATCTCAGCACCAACTTTAATTTATTTTTTAAAAAAAAAAATTGTAAAATTGGGAATTTTATTTGAAGGTTGGGGAAATTACATGCAAACTATGAAGATTTGCAGTTCTGGAAACAATAAAACAACAAAGGAGATCAGTACAGAATTTCAGAGCAAAGCTCTGGGATATAGAGACAGAGAAAAGAAGGGGAGACAGTCACAGGGAGTGCTCAGAAGAGAGGAGTCAAAAACTGAAAGCAGGAAAGAAAAAATAAAATCATGACTGTGGTTGGGACAGGTCAGTGAGTGAGTAAAGCATCTGGCATGTGAGCAAAGGACCTGATTCCATCCCCAGAACCTATGTGAAGGAAGATAAGTATGGAAGAATCTGACATTTAGATCTCTAGCTCCCTCACCAGTTAGTCTAGCCAACTTGGCATGTTCCAGAGAAGTATGAAGCCCTATTTGTGGAGAAAAAAAAAAGTCTGTTTTTGGAACAACAGTACTGAAGGTTTTCATTTGCACTCCTCATACCAAACACACACACACACACACACACACACACACACACACACACAAACACACACACACAGAGAGAGAGAGAGAGAGAGAGAGAGAGAGAGAGAGAGAGAGAGAGAGAGAGAGAGAGAGAGACAGAGAGAGAGACAGAGAGAGACAGAGAGAGACAGAGAGAAACAAGGAGTAGTGTGAGCTTTTAAAACTTCAAAGCCTACCCCTAGTGAGTCACTTCATCCAATAAGACCATACCTATTAAGCCTTCCCAAACAATTCTAACTTTGTGGACCATAGTATTCAAATATATGAATGAGTCTATGAACTCCATTTCTATTCAAGCCACCATAGTAACGGGAAAAAAAAGGAAATATTGAGCTTTTTCTAAGAAATGGAAATAAATTCAAGTAGCATAAGGGAGACATAAAAGGCAAGATGTTTAGTAAAATAATAAGATAAAATATTTGTAGCTTATCACAGGTCATGTATAAAAGCTGAGAACTGAAATAGAAATACATTGGTTCTGAAATTCTGAAAATAATTTTGGAAGTAGACATAAAAATCTCAATTTCTTTCTCAGTCTAACAATATCTTTCACAATGAAAGGCCATGATCATTGAAATTATGTTTAATAACAATATGATCATGACCTTAAATTAGTTTAAAATGCAAAGAAGAAATAGAAGATTGATATACTAATGGTCAACAACCCACGAAGATGAGCTGTGTATGTTCAAATTGCAGATCAGAAAGGTGATACTTAAGAAGTTATCATTTGTTGGCCTTTTGGCTAAGATCAAATACAGTATCTGTTCTTAACAGTTTAGTATCTGATACATCCTCTATCTGAAGACAATCTATTAAATGAATTTTTGAAAGTCGGTGTTGGAATAGGAGGTTGTTCCAACTACAGTCTGAGGTATTGCAGTATCTCTAGGAACAGTGCACCTCTGGTGTACAATGAACCTAGGAGCAAGGGAAGGGAGAGCATCTGCTAGCATTTTACCTTACCAACAGCTAAGTGCATTCTCCAGTATCTTTGTGTTAAGTTAGCCTGGAGAAGCTATGATTGAGCCAGGAGAGCCCTTACTTGTGCCAAGAAGAGTCAGGAATGTTATAGTTAGTTTTAAGACTGTTCACCAGTAGGAAGTGAGGAAAGTGGAGCTTCTCAGCTCAAAGAATAAACAAGCAGAAAGATTGTGCTAAATTTCCAGGAGTTATAAGTGACAGGGTAGTGTTTGCTTTGTCACTATTGCCCCTGTCATCCTCCATTGAATTGATCAAGCTTGATCGTTTTTACCCTTAATCATAAAGTACTACAGAAGAAAAAGTGTTAACGTTAAATGAAATTTTTAAAATTTGTATCCTATATGTAAAATAATGATTAAATATCTCAAGGTAAAAATGAAGAAAAACAAGAAATCTCTACTTTGACAGTATGCAAGAGAAGGAAAAGCTCCCCATCAGATAACTAATTTTAAAATATTATCATTTCCTTTTTGAATGTTCTCTTACTAATTTTCATTACTAAATTGGTAGTCTTCTAAATGTATCATTTGGAATGTGGCATCATTTTCTCAATTATCTTCTCTTACTTTTCTATTTGCATAAAAATATTATTCATGTGATTGGAGGATGTAGTTTAGGTGGCATAAATAAAAGAATAAACATGCTTATCTTGTTCACCAAGAAGAAAGCTATGCTTTAACGCTGATGCCTACAAAATTATATACTAATTAGTATGTTTCATACCTGGCTTGTAATATGTTATGTTTATAGTCAATAAAAGAAGGAATGATATGTATTTCCAAGAGTCTGTATGGAATATATAACAAATACTAAGAGTTCGAATCAGGAGAAACTTTATTTTAGTAAGCCAATTCTTTTAAATGAGAGTTGTCTTCGAGGCATTGCATTTTAACCTATCATAGGCAGCAGAGCTTTGATAAGGCCCAAAATCTGGCCTAATATAACAGTAACTCTTTTTTTCTCCATAACTTAATTTCACCATGGAAACTTCCAAAGAAAGAGGTCTTGAATCAAGGGGGAGGGGGAAATGAACTTTAATTGTGGATATATATAAAACTTTTGCATTTTGTTTGTTGCTAACATTTCTTCATGGTGTCTTCTGAGAAGAGATCAGTGATGGAAATTTGGTAATCATCTTTCTGTATCCTTCTGGTGGTACATGGATATTCTGTGTTGTTGGAGAAAAGTCTTCTGTCTTCACTGTGATACCTACAGAATCTATCCCAGAGCTTGAAAACTACTAAGTGACCAAGACATGGTTGTTTCTAAACAGATGCTACCACAAAAGGTTACATCTTATAACCCAGGGATCTTGGACCTTAAATATAATAGACTAAACAGTAAATGTTTTAGGGTTGACAAACCATATGTTCTGTGTTGTAACTACTCAACTCTGCCCTTATAGTGTGAAAGCAGCTTTAGACAATATGTAAATAAATGAATGTGGCTGCTTTCCAATAAAACTTTATTTACATAAGCAGGCTGCTTGCCAAATTTGGCTCATGGGTGATGGTCAGATGACCCCTGCTTTAAAGCACACATATGGTGGTCAGACAGCCACACTCTGTTCATAGGTGTGTTAAGATTGTATTCAATTAATCTCAAGAGCTGTACAACCCTGAAATAAAAAGGGCGGAGGCAATAAATTTATCTGTATTCATAAAAATTATGATCCATCAGGAATTCCTCTGATATTTGATATACTAACTCTTATTCCCAACTGCTACAGTCTCCTGACAAAGTCAAGAGACTATTTATTAGTAAATTTCCTAGGCAGGGAGTAACCCCCAAAACATTCCTTGGATAATCTGAATATCTGGCACTCCAGTAGATAAAGTTAAACTATAAGAAATTGGAGAGTGGGACAAATATAGCCAAGATGTTAGACATGATTCTTACAATACCTTACAGTTCTCCAGGAAAAGAAAAAATTAAAAGGGAAGAGCATGATAAAAAATGAATTATGCTTGGTAGCCAATTATTACTAGGTTGTGAGCCATAGTGACTGAATTTTTATTTTCATTTTTGTTTTGTTTAGGTATATTTACTTATTTTGTGTGTTCCCATATTTTGCCTATACACAGCATTGATGTCTGGTACCCATGGAGGTCCAAGGGTCAGATCCTCTGTACCTGGAATTACAGCTGTAAACCTCTATGTTGGTGCTTGGAGCCCAACCAAAGAGGTCCTCTGCAAAAGTAAAAGGTGCTGTTAATCTTTCACTCTTCTTAAAAGTCCTGATAGTAACTATTTATTATGTAGTTCTTCATCTTTCCATTTTAGAAGACTAAGATGCAATAGTTTTTAGTAACAAGTTACCCGTATATAGCTAATATCTATAAGGTTCACATTTGGGTTCACAATATTCTGTCAGCCACACATAGCCATTATTCTCTAGCCCTAAAAGCCAAAGATCATATTTTCCAAGGAATCTCTCATGGTATATAACTGTTTAGGCTGAAACCTAATAATGGCTACAGTGTTTGCTGCACCAAAAGTGCTAATGCTTATGGTTTATAGAAAAATGATGAGAAATTAGTTTTAGGTTGCACAAAACTTAGAGATAGGATAAAAGAAACAACTGTTGTAGAGATGAGACTTGACTCTTGACATTTTGTAATTGATAAGGTTATGTTAACAGTCAATTTGACAGAATCACCTAAAAAATAGGCCTCTAGGTATGCCTGTAAGGGATTATTTCATGCTAACTGAAGTGGTAAGACCCACCCACCTAAAGTGGCTCCATTTCTGAATATATAAAACAGAGAAAGCAAACATCTCTACATTCATTTCTCTCTGGTCAATCAGGATATGATATATCCAGTTGTTCCAATCTCCTTTCACACTGACTTTTCCACTGTGATAAACTATACATCTGGACTGTGAGCCAGAATCATTTTTTTTTAATTTAAGTGGCTTTTGTCATAAGATTTTATCACAACAATAAATAAAGAAATTAAGGTGGTGAGTCACTGAATTTAGATTTTCATATAGGATTTTCCTAATTCTATATAAGACAATGATCATCAGACTCTACTGTGAATAGCTCTCATTAAATGCTACATATGATACGACTGAGTTAAAGATGCTATTGTCATAAGTAATTCACACTACTTTTAAGAGAGCTCAAAGAGACGGCATCAGAATTCTTTTCTAGATCCTAATGAAAATGTTTATAATATTTTTCTACAAAATCCAGAGATATTCACTCAAAACTTTTAGAAAAAACAACAAAAAGAGAGAAAAACAGATAAAAATTTCAACATTAAAAATCAGGAAAAAATGTTTAATCATTATTATCTATTTTAGGTAAGGAAGCTTTAATAAATGATCCACAAATATTTATTGGTCTGCATATATTATTCAATATATTAGAGAAAGGAAAATCTGAATGTTAGTTATTTTCTAAACTTACCAAAGCTTTCTGTGCTCCTATTTGAGGTATTTATGCATACATTTTTAAAAGAATATTCTTGCTGTCTTTTACAAGACATTCTGTTCTAACATTTTTATTATGGGACCTTTGGCACTGAGAGTTTATCCATTTCCCAAAGTGTTAGAAATTACTTTCCATCTCTCTAAATTTGCAGATGAAACGTAAATCTCCATCACCCCCAATTTTGTATAATAAGCTTATTTTCTGTGTTTAGGACATTGTCAACATCCCTGCCTTGGATTAAATATAAATAACCTGTCTAAGAGGTGTAGTTAGGGGTTAGAGCTTATCAGCTTATCATTTACCTCTCTTCTCCAGCCATATATTTAACTCTTCTTGTTCCTGAGAAATATTCCAATTTCCAAGTCTAGAAAAGACCACACCGAGACAGAGTCCCAGACTTTATCAAGGATTAATTTCAAAGATATTTTTGCTTTTATGTAATTAAGTATTTGTAAACTTAAGGCCACTGAATTCTGCTTTAAGAGTGAATCTTATGGGTTTTAAATAATCAGTTTAAATGTAGGTGACTGTCATAACTAAAAACCTTCTGAAGATGGTTTTTCTGTCTTACCTATTTTTGTAGTTCCACTTGCTGAAACATTCCTAGCATATAAGAGGTAGAAGACAACTATAAATTATCTGGAACTTGACTCATTTGCACCTGTTCTTTTAACGAAGTCATATTTTAATGAAGAAACATTGTATAGGTTTCAAGTGAAAATCAAGAAAACTGGTGTTTCTGGCAACATGGTCTTTCCTCTCAAATCAGATTATATCCATTTTTCTCTGTTAAAATAGGCTGATACTCCAAAAGCACAGGGTAAGTTTGATATGCTAGTAATGTACACACTAAAAATAGAGGGCTTCTCCTCAAAGATGTAAGGAGTATAACATATGTTATACACTTAACCCTCATCTTTAACTAGGATTTTATTTGTTCATTTGGATTTGTCCTTTTTTTTTTCTATACTGTGAACTGAATCTTATACAAATGGGCCTTGTGCATGAGGTTGAATAATGGTAAAAGATGTCTGACTTCAGGCCTGATGACTTGACTTCAGCCTCCAGGTTTTATATGATACAATAAGAGAATCAGTTTATAAAAAGTTTTATTCTCAAATTCAAACATGTACCATGACACATTCATGCTACTTAATACATACCCACACATACACACACACACAAACACACACACATATAAATGAATATATGTAATAATGTATTTCATGTTTCTTAAACATAATGTTATCATATTGAACAGGAAGCTCCCTTTCTACCTCTTGTTCATTAATTCATTTGTTTTACATTCAAGCCAGCTCTGAGAAGCTAATATGGAGAAGAACTGTACTTCTCAAGAAGACATTCCAAGGCTGTCATCTCATTTGCAATTTTTACCTAAAACAAAATATTCAATTACTTACATTTTTAATGAAGCATGTAGAAAGGAGTGAGGATGTTATGAGAGTATTTCTACCAAGAACAGTTTCAGACTCCATAATACCATATAATATTAAACCTCAGAAAAGCCATATTAAATAATAAAGACCAAAAGAAACAAACAGCAATCCTCCTTCTATTTCCAAGAATAAAACCTTGTTCTTTAGCCTAGAGCAAATGTTTCCCCTGAATTACTTTCTGGGCTTTATAAGGTGTTGACAGAACTTCAACTCTCACATTATAAATGGGTTACCCTAATGATCCCTGTTTAATTATAGTTTATTATACATGGATCTTTTTGGCATCCCCGTGTGGTGCTTTTCATTTCTCTACAAGTGAAGTTTCTCTTGTGGAGCTTTGCTCTAGCTGCCAATGATATGTTCCAAAGCATATACTGAGCCCGAGACTGTAGAAAACTGCACCTGGAGTGCTGATAGCAGCATCTTGGTTAAGATATAAATGCATAAGAACAAACAGTCTGCATCTTCATAGTTTAAATATATATTCATGTGTTAGTACCATATCCACATCCACATTCATCAGATATCCTCTCCTTAAAAGGCTAGTTAGAATTAGAAGGAATAAAAATAAATTTTCCCATCAAGATGATCTCATTCAGTACACACTACTGTTCATGCAAGAAAAAAAAATGTGAACAAATCTACTTGCACCTCTTAGTAGTAAAGATTTTATAAGTCACTTAAAAATTGAGCTGGTTTTATAAAAAGTCATTCCATATAATAACAATGACTTTAATTGAATGCCACAGACTAAAAGTTAGCATGACACAATATACAAAAGCTAGAGAGAAAAATAAAACAAATTAAGATTTTTTTCTGCCAATATAAAATGTGCCAAATATTGTGAAATAAATGTTTGTGATAAGACGCATTCACAGCAAGACAGTGAGGTTATTCATTATCCCCTGAATAGGACATTGCCACAGATAGAAGAAGAAGTAATTTAAAACTTTGAGTAATTAATTTCAATAGGTTGGATTCAAGGTCAGGTGTGCAATGTCAGCCATTAGTTTTCCTTTGCTACCTTTGGCGGGCTTTTCTTATAGCTCATCCCTAAATAATTAAAACCAAAGTATCTGCTGTATCAGTTTAACTACTGCAGGGGAACAGAGAGGTCAAGATTTTATTTCATTTGGAACCTCTAATAAACAGGATAAAACCTTTTCGGTGTGCTATAAAATGAGTCCTACTTCCTGCAAAAACAACTCAAGCATTGTGTTTAATATGTTCATTTCCATCTGGACATTGTGAATTGATGGAAAAAATGAGAAAAATTATAAGAGCAAAAGCCACACATACATGTAGCCAATATGAAATAATTTAGCTCTGAGAAAATTTCCAACTGACACCAATAAGTCACAGGCAAGGGTAATGCTTGGTAGGACACATGATGAAATGTCAATTTGAAACCCAGTAATATGAATCATGTGCAGGACACATGGGGAAGTGTCTCAAAGAAGCTCTTTAAAAGTCCTCTGCTTCTTCTGGCTTCTCTCTGGTATTCTGCTCTGTTCTTTCTGTTCCCAAACTTTTCTTAGTCTGGGAACCCCGCCCATACTTCCTATCTGCTTTTGGCCAATCAGCTCATTTTATTAAACTTATAGGCAGGGACAATTAGTTACAATAGAACAACATAATCTCTGTACATATCCCCTTTTCTCTTTTTAAAACAAAAAGAACTTCAAATCTAATATCCTTTCCCTCCTTATCTATAACAACTTATAAACAACACTGTACATAAACAAACATCCATAATCCATCTTTCAGGAATGTAGGCATCATTCTCTAGGCTACTTCCTGTTGAATGGGGACACTGGCAATCCATGGGAATCCAAAGAAAAATTTAGGATTATACATAAGTCTTTAGTGGAGTACTCTGTAAAATGGGTCATCTCAGCCAGTCTCCTTGAAATTGTTCTGGATACAGAGCTTGGGAAAGTTCACAAAGGAGTTCTGAAATGCTGAATCATCTGGTCCATCATCTACTATAATCAAATGAATAACCACCTAAAGTGTAATTACAGAACATGCATCCAATAATGAATAGAGGTGGAGGCATCCAATAATGAATAGAGGTGGAGGCAGAAATCCATGCCTGAGCACTGGGCCAAGCTGTTGGTCCAGTTGAGAGCAGAGGAGGAGAGTCTATATAAGAAAGGAGATAGGGATTATGAGGAACAGTCCCACAGTGATGGCTATCTGGAGCTCTGGGGAGCTCAGTGAATCAAGAATAGCCACTGGCGATCCATCGGGAAAAAGAGCTAGGCCCTCCAAGGGCAGGCAACTGTCAGTTGATGTGGGCAGTATGTGGAGCCATGAGGAGTGGGATCAGACTGACTTCCTGTGCATGGGTGGCCACCAAGGAGCCTATGCCCTGCAGAGGAACACCTAACCCAGTCTTGACTTTGGGATGAGGACATCAGACTTGCCTGGAGTGGATCTGCTACACTGAGCTGACCCAGCTTGGGACTTCTTGTCCTTTTGGGGAAGGGGCTTGGGAATGGGAAGGGGTATGGCTGAAGGCTGACTGGGAGGGATTGGGAAGAGAGAAGAGAGAGGGATCAGAGGGAGATATGGATAAAAGAATTTCTTATAAAATATAATAAAATGAAGAAAAAAAGAATGAGTTAATCTAAAACTAACCATTCAAGAGTTTTTCATAGGAACACTTACAAAAAAGAAAAAGAAAAAGAGTACATGATATTCACATGAAGATCTAACTGATAAAATATACCTGTTCCTGATCATCATTTTGACACTTTCTAAGTATTGCTCTCAGGGATCTTAGATATGTCCCCTCAAAATAGGCAGTTAATTATAAACTCTTATATTTGTATTTTGAAACATAGAATACTAATCGTAACTATCAGGGGTTACTGTATTTCAAAACTTACATATATGGTATAATAAGGGGCTTATTGTTTTATCAATGTCTTAAGAACTCCTGAAAAGTATTTTGCAACCACATGAAATGAGTACTCTAAGCTGTTTATTTAGTTAATTTTAACCACAGAGATATGCATTTACAAATTACATATAGCATTTATGTTACTACATTTTCTTTTTCCTAACTAGGTACTGGGGGCATTATAGTACAGTCAAGTCCACCTTTAGAACCATGTCATCAGAACTCCGCTATTAGAGATCTGTGTTGAAAAGCATACCTAGAAGTCTATCATACTTCTCATATGGTTCTCATATCTGGACCTTCTATCTAAGTTAAAAAATTATGAGTCACTTCACAATTTAGAAACCATGTAAAAACTGCATTATTTCTGCTAGAATTTCTTCTAATGTATGAACTCTGGGAGTGACAGAGATCTCATCTGGAACATCCTCTCTATGAAGAGCATGGGCCCTTCCCAAACAAAAATAATGTAAAGAAAGAGCAGTTGTTTGTCAGTTTTGTTTTGCTTTTGTTTATTAAGGGAAGATAAATTGAATTTAAACAGTGGGTAAACCCTTTGTGCTCTAAAAGTCTGGTCCTTTAAGACTGTCATTAACAGGATCCCTTTCTGAGGTTTCTGGTAGACATGGATTGGGGTGAAGGAAGCCAATCTAATCTAGTACACTGTAAATCACACAGAAACTTGTACTGTAATCTGTACCACTGAGGCTTCAAACACAAATGCCTCTCTTACTCAAGATTTCTTATTTATGGAAGTAGATGACAAGAATAGATGATTTCAATACCCTCCAAATATACTCAAATAAAATAATAAAACATGTAGAAGGTGAGGATATAAGGAAGAGCAGAAGCATATTCTCTGAAGGATTTAATCCTAAAAAAGCTGTGAGACACAAAGAAAGGATGAAGAAGGATTATCTCATGAGGGGATAATATATTTGAGAGTACTTTATTAGTGGAGAGATGAGCCAAGAAATCTTTGGTGTATTGGTTGTCAGGGCTGCTATAATGAACTAATATAGGATTAGTATAAAACAGAGGTTTATGTGATAGAGTATAGCTTAAAGGGAGATGCTTTCCTTGCATGGAGAAGAATTTGAGTTCTAAGCCTATACCTGCAGAGAAAATTTCAAAAAGTAACAAGAATATATTTTCATATGGCTTAGAAATTAAAGTACTGTCAGACTTGGTTCTTTCTGGAAGTTTTGAGGTAGACTGTCTTTTTGAGGGGCATTATTGCAGTGAAAAGACACAATGACCACAACTCTTATAATGGAAAATAATTAATTGACGTGGCAGCTTACAGTTCAGGGGTTCAGTACATTATCATCATGGCAAAGAACATGGTAGCCTGTAGGCAGACCTGGAGCTGGCTACATCTTAATCAGAAGACAACAGGAAGTGGGCTAAGACACTGGACAATATTCTTAGCATAGGAAACCTCAAAACCTGCTCCTATAGTGACAAATTTCTTCAAAAAAGGCCATATCGACTCCAACAAAGCCACAACATAAAAGAGGTTTTTGGACCAGTCTCACTCTACAGCTTGGACTTGTTTGTTTTTGTTCACCTTTTAAAAAATTATTTAGACATTTATATTAATTATATGTTATTTGGCCTATGGCTCACATATATTGTTAGCTCTTGTATTTTAATTTAACTTATCTGCATTAATCTGACTTCTCATGTGACATATACCCTACTTTTTTATATATCTTGCTTTTGGGGCAGCTGCATTTTTTTTTTTTTTTTACTTTGCCCTCTTTTTTTTAAATTTATGTTCAAATTTTTGTCTCTTTTTAAAATGTCTTGCCATAGGCTCAGTCTCTTTATTAATAAATGATATTTATAGCATATACAAAGACATTTTATATTGTAGCAAAATTATATATTTAAAATATATGTTAAACAATAATGAAAGTTATAATATCTATTATATTTATTTTTACCAAAATTAAAGAAACAGTTTTATCATTTATTTTATCTTTGAGAGTCTAAAGTTTTATATGTGTTATCCTACAGACCTAGAGTCTCTGGCATATTTTTTTAGTGAAGCAGAAAATTTGAAGGACTGCGCTGCCCATTCTGGCAGAGTTTGTCAGCTGCTTTTTTTATTTCTTTTTGTCTTGAAGGATGTCTGGCAATTTTTTCCCGTGAAGTATGTGCTCACTAAAGCATCTCAGCTTGTTTTGTCAAAGTTTAGAGGTCACTTTTTTTTTTTTATGGATCTTGCATGTCTAGTTTACATAGAATATTTCAGGCTGTTGAGGCAAGAACAGTCTTTTGTCCAATGGCTAACTTTTGCCACAAAGACATTAATCTCTACATGGGGTTTTGTTTTGTTGTTTTTGTTTTTAAATATATGTATCATTTTCTGAAGTAGATTGGTGCTTCCAGGAGCAGACCTGTCTCACTGTCTAGAAAATTATGTTTTAAAAATATTTTAAATGTCATGTTTTGTATGTCTTTGAAGTGTTTGAAGATGACTTATTTAATTAATTTAATGTTTCTGGTTCTTCCTCTATGGCAACACCAATTGTGATGGATCTATGGCATGCTAATAAGATCCAACCTCATAGTTCTAGGTGAAAATTAATGTGGATAGCACCATTTAATCTAGCAAAACGGCTGTGTCATGTTATACAGGGCCTAGGTGCTGTGATTTTTTTCTAAGTGCAATTTTAAATGTTTAGAATTTTTAAAAATGAAGGGGTCTAATTGTTTTGTTTTAGATCATTTGGACTAGTACATAAAGTATGAAATATTGGAAGAAAAGAAACAGATTTAAAAAAAAAAAAAAACCAAGCTTTATTACTATTGCTTGCTCAAGTCAGTGTACCGACATGTACAACTTAGGCATGTTAAGTGTGGGGGTGTAAACTTATCTGAAAGATGTAAACAATGCTGATGGGTTTGGTGTAGGAAGGAAAGGGATGCAACTTAGAATACTGATTGAATAACTGGGTGGGGGATGGTACCATGCTTTGTAAGAGGGAAAATTGCCAGCCATGGTAAAGGTAAATCGAAATCAGAAATCCCATTTTGGAAATACTGTATTTGAGCCATACATTAGAATTCCAAGACAAGATAACAGAAGATATCTAGGGTCTAAAGAGTGGTCAGAACTTAAAAATAAATTAGAATTATCAACATATTGATGGTAATTAAATCCTTGCTGGATAAGGTCATCAGAGTTTCAGGGTAGAGATAGAAAATAGAGTCAAGAATGTATACTAGAATACTCTAATATTTTGAGAGGAGAAGGAAGATCTAGAGAAAGAGACAGAGATACACTATCTAGAGGGGTAGGAGAAAATGGAGCAAGATGTATGCCCCTAAGTCTACTATATGCATAATGGGGAAGTCAGATACAATCAATTGCATTACTTGTTCAAAATATTCACTACCTTTTCCTTCCATGCAGTACACCAGAATGATACATTGCTATAGGCTGCTGATAATTAAGACAATGAGTGTAATCAGAAGTGATGAGTCATGCACCAAAGTAGATGCTTAAAGAAGCTCAGTGCAGCCTTTGTTCTCCTTTAGCATTAGGAACTGGCCATCCCAAGTAGGGAATAATTCTTCATCAAAACCCCATAAGAAGAAAATGTATAGCTTAGATGTAGATACAGCTTTGAACATAAGGATCAGCTGTGGTTGTAGTAATCTATTGACTTAAGATTTTCCATTGACCACAGCACAACCTAGAGAGAACTGATGAAACCAGAGTCAAATGGCATGAAGTTACAGTCAGATATTGATTATGAAGCTGAGATCATGATGGCCAGGAAAGAATAGGAGCCTTCATATTACTTTTATCTAAGACCAGACCATAAATCTCCCATTTACTAATTATAAAAATTTAATAAATCAGCAGACATATCTGAGCCTCTGTCTTCCCATTTAGACAAAAAATCTGTCTATCTTACATTATCCTAAAGAGTCAACAGAACAGTATTTTCAGTTTGCACTACAGATTCACTTTTCTGTCTATAAATACCTGTCAGATGTTCAATACACATTAATTATTTTATTTCTCCGATTATTTCTCAATTTCAAATTAGAGAAGAAGACACTCTTAGGTTGTTCTATGGTCATCTATTCATTTTGAAAGCAGTGGGGCATAGATAAAGTATCTTCAGAATCCATATCTGAGGGTGTTCATCATGATAGTGTGCAGGTTCTTAAAGAAAAGAATCCCAGA
This sequence comes from Phyllotis vaccarum, assembly GCA_033318265.1. NCBI lineage: Eukaryota > Metazoa > Chordata > Mammalia > Rodentia > Cricetidae > Phyllotis > Phyllotis vaccarum. The sequence continues at coordinate 118,341,513 of JARWLC010000002.1, read as the reverse complement.
GAAAGGGGGTGGGGACATTTTCTCAGAATTAAATTTCATTCACACATGGGATACATTCTGAAGGTAAGTCAGAACTTGTTAATGGGAGTATGTAACTAGGGTCCTGAAAATAGTAGTATGAATCCTGCAGCAGAATGAATGAGAAGACCTTTGGAGTCTGTTTTATATTCAGACAAAAGAAGGCCAATACTCTGGTAGAAACACAGTTTAAAATGAAGATATAGGCAAGGAAACTTTATTTAGAAGAGAACCAAGATCTCACTTAAGCTGTATTATCTTTAGATAGTAGCATATTCATTTAGTACAGAAGAAAACAGGCTGATGTAACACATGGCAGAGTTCTAAGTGGTACCCAGTGAAGAAAGAGGTTAATGAAGAAGCTGTTGACTTAATTTAGTCTTTTGTCTTAAAGGATTGAGACTTGTAGTAGGTGCCCAGAATTTCCCTAATAGCAGAGCAGCCACAGTGGAAGTTGCCAAAGACCAGGGAAGATAGGCACTGAGGATAATGGTCATGTCTGATGGAGGAGAGAAAATGCCCCTGCCAAATACATGCATCAGCTGACCTGTCCATAGCAAGTGCCATTTTTCTAAACTAACAATGAACTGGGTAAGGTGGGCCAGTCCTGTATGTATCTAATACCACTTGGATGATTCAATCCCAGAGAGTCAGCTCTATTCAGTGTTTGTATCTCTTCAGGACTTCTGTGACCATATCCATAAACTGAAAATTCACATGTTCCCTTGACTACAGGAATGTAAATTATTGGGAGTAAGAAGAAAATGACAAATAAAAGTCCCTATGGACTCATTGGTGGTAATTAGCTGGGAAGAACTAATGGATTTCAACCTAAAGAGCTTCCTTTTATTCATGGTCCCCCAATGCATCACTGACCTGGCTATTTTCTCAAGCCTCCTCTTCTTGTGAGAAACAAAAATGGCAGTCCCTGCTCTCTCTGCTTTGGGAGCAGTCAAAGCCACAATAGGATACTCCCCAACCTGAGATTGTTTCATATTGAAGAAGAATGTGTAGGCAAAGTAAACCTTAGAGCGGTGTAGAGAGTATCTGATACTGCATCTTGGCTTATTACTTATCAGAAAATTCAGAAACTAAGTAATCTTCCCATTGCTAAATTTGTTTACTCTCTGTTGCCATCATAGAGCCTTCTAAAAGTTCTCTGGACTTTCATTGTTTCGATAATGTTGGTTACTATTTAAACAATACTCATCCCTGTTTCATAAAATAAGCATTATAGTTTTAACTATCTAAACCTCTTAAAGCATATGGAATTATTTAAACCCCTATTTAAAATAAAACTGTTACTATAATTTCCCACTTTTATAAGTACTGCCAGGCACTGATAGTGCCTGAGCCTTCCCAAAATTTAAATGACTATAGAAGAGCAGAGATATCTTTTTTAAAAAATGATTTTTTCCTCATTTCTTAGAGAAAAAACTCTGCTTCTAACAAAAAGAACACATGGCCCAATCCAATGCATGTATTATTTTTCAGGTTCTCAATATCTTTGAAATTACAGGACATTAAAATGTACCAGAGAACACAGAGGGAAAATAAATAAAGCATTTTTCTTGAACTCATAAAAGGGGTCACTCTAAAAATAATTTAATAAAAACCATTACCACCTAAAAGCAATGCCAAATTTTAATTGTATATTCTTTCAGCCCTCCAAAGAGCATGGTCTAACTTTTATACCCAATGAAAAGCTGCCCAGCTTTATGGATGTAACACCAACAGATTTTTTTAAGTAGTCTCATTTAATTCTTGAATGCATGACCACCTAGCAGTATAAGTAGAGAAAACATTTATCTTGTTCTAAAATAGTTTTTATTCTCAGAAGTCCATGGCAATCCATCAGTGTTATCCTCTAGGGTAAATAGGTCCATTACCCCTTCCCGGTCATTGTAGCAGAGGAAAGGGTTTCTGAAGGATGCTGCTAAGCTCCAAAGCAAGTCTGACTGAATTACAACAGAACTGTGTTCTAAGTATATGTTGTCCACTGTCCCTTTTCTGCCACGGCAATTTTTCAGAAGGAAAATTAGTCCCTACAGACAACTCTTGTATTTTGTATGAGCCCAGATGTCACACTTTGTTAATGTCATACTAGACTGTAATAATTTTTATAACAGAGAATAGAAAAACAAAACTGAGCCAAATAGATACACTGCTGCCACATGGGTGATGTTTATTTATTGATAGCAGTGGTTTTTGTTACTTTAGATCATTGAGCTTGAATTATTAAAAATGGGCTGAGTTTTCAGGTTTACATATGAGCCTAATCCCCTCTCCTAGTGGAAGCAGAACAGAAAAGGAGGAGGCTGTACAAATGATGACTCTAAAATTTACACAACCTCATGGAACAGAGTCTGGGGAGGTGGCTGGATTCCTAGCCTATAAATTGAGCACACAAACAGATAGCACAGTCTTTGGTAACTACAAATAATATGATTTCTGTGGACTTTAGTGTTGCAAGGAAGAAGGAAAATCAAAGCCAGATATCAGAAATAGGCTAAGATATCAAAGAGAGGACACACAGCAGTCAAATCTTACCCAGCTATTTTCCAGCTTCCTCAGAGTTACTCCTCATGGCTTCTACTGCCTCATCTGATCTGTCTTTCTATGCCTACCTTAAATACCCTCTCCACCCAGGTGGTTCACATCCAGGTTAAGATTAAATGCATGGAACCACCACTGCCTACCTGGGAACCTGGAACTCCCTCTATAAACTAAGCTGGGTAAGTGATGTGGGAATGTCTGCCTGTGCGCTGTGAATAACAATCTTTAAATAAAGGAGCTGGTTTGGCCCATGACAGGAACCATAGGAAAAGTACGAGGAGGCATCATAGTAAGTAGGAGGAGCAGGGCGGAGTCAGAGACAGAAGGAGCCCGAAGCCCAAAGGAGCAACATGTAAGGAACACAGGTGAGCCACGGGCCATGTGTCAGACAGATTAATAGAAATGGGTTGATTTAAGATGTAAGAGCAAGCTAGCAATGTGTCTGAGCCATAGGTCAAACAGCATGAATCATTTTGGGGAGCCTGAGCAGTGGCAGGCCACTAAGGGGCCTGGGGCTTAAGGTCTGTGGGTCTGGACCTCTGGCCACCCGGGACCAAGAACCCACATTGTAACAGGTAAGATCTGACTGTGGTGTTGATTCTCTCTAATACCTCCAACTTCTTCAGAGACCTATCCCCGCGTCTCATTTATTCATGTGACACTCCTGGATTGACTGTGGGTAGATCTCTCTGATATTTCAGAAAAAATTTTATTAAATATGAAACATACCCCCAAACTCAAGGATATAAACACAAATACCCACCTTCAAACTAGAGGGTGTTTACTGTATACTATATGTATTTTTCTTTAGAGGTGCTCTTTTATAAAAGTTAACAAGTACTCTTTATTTATTTTGTTTTTCTTCATTTTATTATTTTTTTAATAAGAAGTCTTTTTTATTCATGTGTAGCCCTGCTCCTCCTCCCTTCTCTCCTACAAATCCCTCCCAGTCAGACTTCCATCTCCCAGTCCTCATGCCCTCCCCCAAAAAGGCAAGAAACCCCAAGGTGTGTCAGCTCAGTGTTGCACAACCACTCCAGTCCAGTCCACTTTTCTCATCTCAAAGTCGATTGGGTTAGGTGTTTCTCTTCAGGGAATAGGCACCAAGGTACCAGGCCACAGACAGGAACAAATTATGATACCACCCCTCGAGGCTCCACTTATTGTCCATGCCAATCAACAGTTGCCTTCCCTTGGAGGGCATAACCACTTTTGCTTACAGTTCCCAAGTGGCTATTCTTGATTCAGTGAGCTTCGAAGAGTTCCAGCTAGACATCACTGTGGGACTCTTCCTCATCATCCCTATCCCCTTGCTCATACAGACTCTACTTTCCTGCTCTCAGCTGGTCCAGGAGATTGACCTTGTGCTTAGATATGGATTTCTGCTTCCAACTCTATTCATTGCTGGATGTAGGTTCTGTGATGAAACTTAGAATAGTTATTCAGTTGTTTACAGGAGAAGTCCTATTTAGGCAACCCCTCCAATATTGGTTGGAGACCCAGCCAGAGAAGACATCCTATGAGTTCTTGGAGGTTTCCCTAGCATTCAATCTCTTTCCAACCCCATACTGGCTTCCTCTATGAAGATATACGTCTCTTTTTTTCTCACTTTTTGTTGTATCTCTCACTCAACCATCTCCTTCTTACATGATTTGTTCCCAACTCTTCTTGGTTGCATCCTGTTATGACCCTAATTTGCTAAGATGATCTTCTCTGTTTTCTCTTCTTATGGAAATATCTGGATGTTTCTCTTAAGTTCCTTCTGATCCCAAGCTGTTTAGTGGTTGTGGTTTGCAGTTTAGGTATTCTTTGATTTTAGACTAAAATCTACTTATGAGTGAGTACATCCCATGGCCCTCTTTCTAGGCTTGTGATAGCTTGCTTAGGAGGTTATTTTTTACTTTGTACTTTTATTTTGTCCATCCGTTTTATACTTTGCCTTGTTTTCTCTATCTTTTCTTTATTGAGAATGACCTGATATATGGCTAGAATTATAGTGTGTCCTCTCCCATTCTGATTATTCTTTCCTTAGATATCTTATTCTTCATAAATAGCTATTGATATTAGAGTCTGTATCTCTTTCTTGAATGTGAAAGCTAAACATAGCTTTTTTGCCTCATTACTAATTTATTTATTATTTTAAAAATGATAAACAGCCTGATCAATATATATCTTTTCTGATTTTTCTCCTACAGAACATTATTTTCAGGCCCATTACATTTATATTTTGGGCATGAGACTCAAGAGATTGCTCAGTAGATAAGAACTCATGGTGTTCTTTCAGGATACACAATTCAGTTCCTTACTCCCATGTCAGGTGGTTCACAATTACCTATAACTCCAGTTCTTTAGAAATAATACACTTGTTCTACATTCACAAACAAACAGATACACATAATTTTTCCAAAGAAATTTGTATTTGTTAATAATTTGTGGTCTCTTTTGAACTCCATCACTTTTCTCTTTTACTGTTTTTAAATAGAACGTAAGACTTATATACCTATGCACCCTTCACAGTTGCATCATTCAATTCAAAATTTTTATTAAGAAAAATTATGATATATTAAAACCCCAAATATTAAATAATTCCCTGGTACAGATATGTTGATATATGTAGCCATATCTCTTATCTCTTCTTGTCTTTCCTCTAATATTTAGGATATATGATTGCAAATTTTAATTGTTGATATTTCCCCTCTACTATATACTTGTTTTAAACAAAAATATAATTTGTAAAGCATTATTAGCCAGCATTTAAAATACCATTGAAAGATTAGTAAGTTCTGGCTTTTAGTCACAGAATTTTTATTTACTTCCAATATTCACCCATCACAGGCCATATGATTGATGTTATACACTAAAGTGCATCAGAATCTCTAGAAAAGGCAGATGAACTGCTTACAAATAGCTAGAAATTTACAACCATAATATAGAAATATAAAAAGTATGAGAATTTAAGTTTCTGTAACTGAAATGTTGTAAAATATACTATTGAGATGCCTGACAGGATTAAGTGAGTAGAGGTGGGAGAAATATATGCTGAGTAATTACTACTTTTCTAACAGTAACCAATTTTGCAAGAATGACTAGACCTCCCTAAACTTATTTAGATGGGAAATCATTTCAGTTACATTTCTCTTGTGTCACTTTGCAAACTCTTTACTGTTGCATGAATAAATGAGACTTAGGGATAGATCTCTGAGAAAGTCGGAGATATTAGAGAGAATAAACATCACAGTCAGAACTTACCCAGGTGTCTTCCAGCTTTCTCAGCCTGGCTTCCCTTGGCTTTTGCCTCCTCTATACCTGCCTTAAGCCTTAAATACTCTCTTGGTAAGTTAAAGTGTGGCCCCACCACTGCCTGTTGGGAGCCTGGAATTCCTTCTGTAATCTCAAAAGACCTCAACTCAGTTGGTATTAAGGGTGTAGGTCACCACTCCCAGGATACTCCCTGTTCTGGTATTAAAGGTATGAATCACCACACTTGATTCTCCTAGACTGACTGTGGTTAGAGCTCCAGAACTTTTGGAGCTTTTATTAAATCTCCACATAGACTGTGAGTAGATTCCCTTTGGTATCTCTGAAACTTCTGACGCTTTTTTTTTTCTGAATCTCCACACTTTCCTTAGGTTCAGCTAGTGCCATATGTTTAAAGTAGGTATGCAAACATTGAAAATAGAAATTAACATTCAATTTATTTAGAAAACTTTCGGCATAGGCTTATTATTTTTCTCCTATCACATATCTTAAGCAGGTTTGTACAACTACCACACATTCCATAAAAATTACCATGAAATCATCTCTCAGGCCCATTTATTAAGCAACAATTATGTAAAAACAGAAAAAAAAGTACCTGCTTAGTAGCATCCACAATAATGGGCTGTTAATGCAACTGAGCCACTGCCCACTTCATTTTCAGCCTCTTATTCTACCACTTCATGATTTTAAAGTAGCCCTTTCTCATTTTTCTAAAATCTTCTATTGGCTAACTCTGACCCCAACCCTAACTCTGACACTGGCCCCAACCCTAACAACCTTAACCCTAATCCTAACCATAACCCTGACTCTGAGCCTGACTGGGACCTTGACCCTAACTGTAACAGTGAGGTTTCTTGGTCCTAGAGAGCCAGAGGTCCAGACCCACAGACTTGTGTAGGGGATTCTGTTGTTTCATAGTAAATAATTGTCCCACCCACTGGTTTAATAAAAATGCGCTGATTGGCCAAAGGCAGGCAGGAAGTGTGGGTGGGGCTACCAGACTAAGAAAACTCTTGAGAACAGGCAGCAAGGAGGAGAATGCCAGGCAGAATGCCAGAGAGAAGCCAGAGGAAGCCAAGGACAACTATGCTGCTCTAAGAAAAGGTACCTAGCCCCATGGCTGAACAGGAAGAGTCATGGGTTAGATGAAGGGTAGAGAGCTAGCAAGCTATATGCCTGGGCCTGAGGCTGATCAGCCTAAAACAATTGTTGCATCTGTGTATCTCTGTGGGTCTGCGGGTCTGTGAGTCTTGGGTCCTAAACCTTGAGGTTAGGCCCAAAAGTCCGGGCCAGAAACCTCGTACTACAGACTTGCAACCCCAGATTGTTTAGCTGCCCTCAGCTGCTTAGGCCCCCAAAATGACTCAGACATATTATTATATTAAGTTCATGCTGTTTGGCCTATGACTTAAGCACATTGCTAGCTAGTTCTCTCATATTAACTCAACCCAGTTTCACTAATCTGTCTGTCACATGGCCCATGACTCACCTGTGTTCCTTACATGTTGCTCCTTTGGGCTTCTGGCTCAGTCTGTTTGACTCTGCCTTGTTTCTCCTACCTATGCTCTGATTTCTTCTCCTACTTTTTCTATGGTGCCTGTCATGGGCCAAAACAGCTCCTTTATTTAAAGATTGATATTCACAGCATACAGAAAGACATTCCCACATCACCTCTCCCTTTCTGTCTAATCACAAAGGAAGGTTTCAGTTTTAACATAACAAAATTACATGTAACAAAATAGCCATCAAGCAAGAACTACAGTTAGCAAAATTAAAGAAAATACTTTAGCATCTACCTTATCCTTATGAATCTAAAGTTTCATATCTAATATACCTTTCAAATGACTAAGAAAAAATTATACCTATAACTATCTAATCTTTACATCAAAGAATACAGCAGGATATATTTACCCAAGTAAACCAGAAGTGCAAGCAACTTCCAAAATCTAGAATTATCTTAGTGGTTAAAGATAATAAAGTTTGGTATAAAATGACCCCCCGAAAAATCTCCAATGGAAATGGATGGCCCAGATGATTCAACACTTCAGAGCACCTCTGTTGCAATTTCCTCTGGAGTTCTGCATCCAAAATAACTTCAAGGAAATTAGCTGAGATGACACAGTCTTACAGACTATCTCATTAAGGATTTGTCCATAATCCTAAATTCTTCTTCAGATCCAAATGGGATTGCCAGTGCCCCCATTCAGCAGGAAGTAACCTAGAAAACTATGCCTATATTCTCCCCAAAATGGATTATGAATGCCTATCTTTGTTTATAGTATTGGTTATAAGTTGTTATAGATAATGTAAAAAAAGGAATATTATATTTGGGGTACTTCTTGTTTTAAAAAAGATTTTAAAAGATAAAATGTAGTGAGAAAATGTTGTTACATTGAAAGTAATTGTCCCACCTACTGGTTTAATAAAAATGCTGACTGGCCTGGTTGAAAGCACACAAGAAGTGTGGGCTGGGCTATCAGACTAAGAAAACGCTGGGAACAGGAAGAACAGAGCAGAGATGCTTCAGAGATGCCAGAGAAGTCAGCAGATGCAGAGGACAACTATACTGCTATGAGATAAGGTATAAAGCCCCATGGCTTAACAGGATAAGAATCCTGGGTTAGTTTAAGGGTAAAGAATTATCTAATTATATACCTGACCCCTATGCTAATCAACATAAAATTAATGTAAGCATCAGTGTATCTCTGTGGAATTGTGTGTCTGCTGGTCTGAACCTCAAGACTAGGCCATAAAGTCTGGGCCAGAAACTACTACAACACTTTATGAAACTCTTTATGACATATGTGATACATTTATTTTCTTGCTGGGGAATGAATATTTTCCCCATGGAGTTTGTTCAATATTTTATATTCTAAGTGAATTATCCAGGCATAAGGGATAGATATCATCTCGCCTCCCTCCAGAAAGGCTACAAATACTTTGCCTCTTATGTAATTTTTATTCTTGTGATCCCTGGTAGGGTCTGCTTCTCTGTAAAGCAGCAAATATCAATAGAGCACTAATCTTGCAGAGCCTAGAAACAAAGATCTCAGTCACATGTCTAGTGTAATATGTAGAGAAGCACAATATTCAGAAAAATATATTCCTTGTCTTCTCCATGTGTTTTTAGACAATATTTGTTGCTGGATTTCATGTACCTCATAAGAATGATAATGAGAGAAATATCCTACTTTCCAATTTTGCCGGTGTTCATAATCTCATGTGTTGTCTTCAATGTAGTGGAATGTGAAGTCATAGGGGAAAAAAATCTAAATCAGTGTAACTGTGGCTTTGCAGCAGCCCAGAACAGTAAGACCAAATCTGAGGCCTGCATCATTAGGTGACTATTCATAGCAGCACTCATCTGTGAGGCTGTCAAACTTCACATCTGTAATTGTACAGCTGTGTTCTGCCCATGTCTATGACTGTTGTCCAGTCATCATTCCTAGAAACTTTTGATCCTAATATTGATCCAATATTTTGCCAGATATTAATTTTCAACCCCTTGTCCCAGACATTCTTTAATCAACCATGTGTCTCCAACATACTTTATAAATCTTGATTATTTTGTAATATTTTCTCTTAGATTTTAAATACCAAGTAACTAAAATGAAAGTCTATATAATGTGAAGGAGAGTAGTTTCAGGACAGAAGTATGGACCTTTAGGTCACTGTGGTTGACACAAATATACAGGCGTGCATCTAATAAGAACTTGGTTTTCTCAAACTGCATTAAAGGAACAGTTTTTTCATTGAAGGGCCTGAGTCATTATAAGCAGAACATATAGACGCTACTTAGAAAAAAATAAAGCAACCCTGGCTGTAAATACCTAACTTTGTGTTTGGGAATTTATGTTAGTAGCTGTAAGAGGTATTTTCAGGATATTTAGGAAAAATGATATCTGAGAACAGAGTGACCATCTAAAAGATGAGATATCTTTAATGGAAGTCATGTATCCATTTACTCTAGATTGATTTGTTCAAAAGCCATATGAGGAAACTAATGCAATTTCCAAAAAAGAGTAATCTTTCCTGTTAGATAATTAATCAGAAATTAAGTAGGGATAACAGATGCACTAACAGACTCCACCCCAATGTTTGTTTTCTAATGTAGGGAACAATATTTATTTGTTTATTAAATGATGACTATGAATCAGTAGCCACACATAAGTCTTTGCCTCTGTTAATTAATCCATTCCTTTTTTAATATAATAAACATTTAAAAGTGAAAAAGTTGAGTTAAAATTCCATTGCTAAATGGAATTTTAAAAATGTTAAAAAGCATTAGCTTCTGAGTTTTCTAGCCTGTGTTTTTGCACCTCTCTGTTATGTGTGGTATTTTGACTGTGTTCTGACAATTAAAATTTGCTTGGGTCAGAGGGAGAAGTTACTCACTAACTGACAACAGGGGTTTAGAGGAATAGACAGAGAGGAGACAGGAAGTAGTAAGGCATGGCTGAAATTTGGACAGAGAAATGATAGAGGTAGAAATTGATTGGTGGCTGTTCCCTGTTTCTCTGATTTTCAAGTTCTTACCCCAATATCTGATTTATTACTTTTTATTAGTAAATATTAATTAGGTTAAAGCTTCATCTAGACACAAATTCATAGACAGCCACTTGCCTTGTTTTAGAAGCTTCCATAACCCACCAGGCCTTTTCTTTCCCAAGCCCTCTATATGAGTCTGGACTTCTCCTGTTGCAGCCTTTCTATAAGAGTCTTTACAAGCTCCAAAGTTCTCAAGCACCTGGGGTCATACTGCTGTTGCTGGCCCCTCACCACCAGAGAGTTTTTCCTAAAGTCAGTTCGGTGTTCTCACCTTCCTCCTGTGACACATGTTGCTTTCCCATATTCTTCTGCATCCATCTTTCAGACTGACATTCAGGCAGAATTTTGACTCCTTTCCCTGTGGATTGTGGCTGTGGATTGTGGCCTTTATCTGAACTCCATCCTCAAGCTGCTGAGTGAGATTAGCACCAGTTGTCCTCAGCCAGGCTTTGCAGTATCTGTGTTCTCTGTGCAGATGTGCTACCTAACAGCACCCAGCCTTAGACCTCACTATCAGCAGCAACAGATTTGGTTTCACAACTTGGAAATCTTAAAGGGAGAAAGTAGTTTGTTATTTTTTTTAAATAGGAAAGTATTTTCTAGTTTTTAATAAGTGGGAAACAATATTAGTATGGCGGGAATTAGGTCTCTGTATGATTTCACAATAGATGGTTTGAAGATGGATCAATTAAATGAGGGGAAAATTAACCTAATTGGAATTTATGTAATGTCAATTATAATTATTATTAGTTTGGGAATTCATATTTTATTCCTAAAAACATTAGTTCATATCACTGCAAAGATATAGGCCTTAGAAAAGTTAACTAAAGAAAACTATTCAAGTTGCAATCCTTACAACAACTTATTAAAACAAATATTGAGATATTCATATGTAGACAGGGGAATTTAAAGAATAAATTTCACTAGTACATCATGAACTTAGAGAGGAACAACCCAAGGTTCTTACAAAGGAATAGCCTTAATTTATCTAGTCACTATACAGGAACAACTACCGAATGACAAGTATCCTCAAGGCTATAAAAGAGCTTAATGGATTACTGTGGAAATGTTAGCTTTGAAGAGATTTAAAGAATTGATAGCCTTATATGGTATACATTCACCTTTTGTGTGAAAATGATAATTTCATGGGCAACTAGTAACAGAATTATACCACAAGACTAGGGAATCATGGTTATACTAGTATTGGAACCTGGTCCTCAATTACAGTGAAAGGCTTGGACCATTGAACTGTACTGTCCACTCTTCCAATTGTATTCTTTAAATTTCTATAGACCTTACTTGTGTTGATATATATTTAATAAAATTAGTCTGTAATATTATAGGATAGAGCCATGTCTACAGCCTTTTCTGGTTTTGATTTTTGTTTTGTTTTTATTATTTTTTTCCACTACCATTCATATAGTGAATATATATCAAGAAAAATGTATAAGCTATTTGTAGGCATTCAATAAATGACAGTGAACAGACCTAATGACTCATCTTCTTACAACCCAGAAGTTACATGTTAAATCTTCAATGGCTAATTGCTATGTAAAAGCTGTACTAGAACAGGGTTCACTCTGTGCTGTGCATCTGAGTCCCTTGTAGTTGTGGTCAGAGGTCACAATGTCTTCATTTATGGTCATTTCACAAAAAAAATATTCAGAATAAATTTTTTATTCTTTATTCCTGCTAGTCAAATGTTTTCTTATGTTATTAGCTTCATTTTCCACTTGAATACTTTTTATTATAGCCAGTTGTTGTTTATAGCAACTATTTCTTTTGTAAATAATATATAAATAGTCTTTAACTTGCTACTCCCTCATAGTATTTTAGTGAGTTCAGCCAGAAGTTTTTTATATTTTTTCTCCACAAGTTTCCTTCATAAATTACCATTTTTTACTTTGACTCTTACATCACACACTTTATGCTCAGTCTCTCTATAAAGGTGTTTTATATCATCTCCTTTGGCTTTTTAAATCAACACGTATGCATGCTAGCCAGACTGTACATTTCTTTGACAGCTATCTGAAACAATTAGAGAGAAAAATAAATACCATTTTAGGCTCAAAGTTTTATTCCATTGTAGTGGAATCGCATGGAGGAAAGGCCCTCAAGTCATGCCAGTCTGGAAATGGGTTAGGGAAGAAGGTGCAAGAACAGGATACATCCAGATTTGATCCAGATAAGCCCTGATTCATAGAGATCCTAGAACCTTCTGAATTAGTTCCATGCCACCACCTTGGGAACAAGCCCTCAATCCTGAAACTTTGTATTCAAATTATAGTGCCTTTACAAAGGTTACTATATATACTCTTAAAAGTCTCTGTTTTAAATTTTTTCAATGTTAGCAAAAATAAACAAACAAACAAACAAAAAAACAAACAAACAAACATGGCCCACTTTTCTTATAGAGACAGGAGATTTCTTTCTTCAAGATTCAAAACCTTTACTAATGCTATTAATAACTTTTGTTCCTCTATTTTACTGCCTTTCACCTAGAATTTTAAATAAAAAAATATATTTTATTGTGGCTCCATTCCTTTTCGAATGGTGTTCATGCCTCTCATCCCTCAGAAGTCAGAATCTGTGCCACGTACCCCTCCTCCTCTTCTAAAAATTAGATAGCTTTGATAATATCCAACAGATTTATTTTTTTGTGCCATGTTTATGTTTTGTTCACAGAAATTATACTATGTCCTTATCATTCACATTAACCAGAAAAAACCAAACTGCTTTTTAAAGGACTTTATAATTAGTAATAAAGGGCCAGAAGATGATCCAGTTGGTAAAGTACCTGATGTACAAGTATGAAGACCTTACCTCAGCTGCCCAGAATCCTTGTTTAAAACTGAGTATGGCAGTGTATGTAACACCAGACATGGTTAAATCCAAGAAGCTTATTATTCAGCTAGTCAGGCTATATGAATATGATTCAGGTTAAACAATAGATTCATTCTCAGAAAGTGAAGAGTAAATAAAAGAAAGTTACCAGTGTCATCCAGTAACCTACACACATTCACACACACACACACACACACACACACACACACACACACACACACACACAGAGAGAGAGAGAGAGAGAGAGAGAGAGAGAGAGAGAGAGATGAGAGAGAGATATCTAACCCTGATGTATCTCAATTTTCTAATTCGTAAAATAAGTGCTATAGGGTAAATATTAGTGTCTTCCAAAGACCATAGGTTTTTTTGTTTGTTTGTTTTTTTTTTTTTTGGTTTTTTTTTTGGCTATTTTACCTTTGCCCCAATGTTCATATACAGCCTAATTTATACAACTACAGGTAGGGTGAGCTATGACACAGACTCTATACCAAACATGAAACATAACTCTTAAATCTTAGTCTATCTATAGCTACTTGACTATGTTACATAAACATCAGTAGAAAGGACTTTAAAAAATCAGTATATTCCAGATGAAGGTTTCTGAATATCATTTCCACAATTAATTAAGCAAGCATCTGATATTGTATAATTTTTCAGTGAGAGTTTAAAATTTTCTCTCAAGTTAACATATTTTTAATATTTTATTAAGTAACACAAGTTAAATCCAATATCATTAAGTATTTTTCTTAGTAAGACTAAGTTTTAAGCCTGCATTTTCATAAACTTGCTAGATATCCAAAGAAAATAATCCAATCCTGATGTATCTAAATTCTCTAATTCATAAAATAAATGGTCTGTGTTTGCCCTAAGGTTTCTTCTAGTCTATGTTTTTAATCTCTACTCTAAGACATAGTCATTGACATTTTTTTTCAGTTTCTAGATATGCCCCTTGGAGTTTCTCATGCTGAGATGATTATAATAATGATGCTGCAATATAAGAAAATGATACTATATTCTAATCTAGTGAGAATACAAGCCCAGACCTGTAAGGTAGGTATCAGGATTGTCTGTTTTCTATCAATACATATTTATGTCACTTCTGAATTAAAACTACAGTTATTTACAGCTAACATATTGCTGCATTACTGAGGAAGAATAATTTTGTTTCTGGTTTTTCATGTTGGTAGCACAGATCAGAGTAAGGAAAGACACTAAGAGCCTCTTCTTTATAATAACATAGTGTGTTGTCAAGGAAGAGTTGGTTTTTGGAGGAAGAAGGGCAAATAAATCTGGGTTTTCCTTCTTGCCCTGCAAATAACCTGCTCACTCAATTGTTATCAATGCCAAAACAAAACCAATAACAACAACAACAAACTGATTTTAACATCTCATTTATGGCAGTCTTTTGAGAAAATAATCATTTGACACATGAAACTTAAAAGCCTAATATTTTCTCATTTGTCCCAGCCAGATTAGTCATTAAGGGCTCTTAAAGTACAGTGTCTCATTCAGGGTTCAAAGTGCAGAACTGAATTTACAGAAGATTAAAGAGCTGTCTCAATAAGCATTAAGGCTGTATCTTAGAGGTATCGTGTTTGTGAGGCCCTAATTCAATGTCTAGTGCGGCATAAAATAAATAAATAAATGCACACATATTTTAAAAGTTGCTTGCAGAAAAAAAAATAGTTCTAAAACTTGGAGATTCTACATGGACTGGGAGTATCAGTAGTGCAGATAGTGTTGGAGGTTTAATGAACATCAAAGAGCAACAGTAATTTTAATGGTTAATTTTCACTGTGGACTTGGCTGCAGGTAGCATTGCCTAGAAGATAACATTTGGGAACTATTAAAGAAGATTTTTCAATAGACATTTATTTGAGAAGAAAAGATCAATTAAGACTAATCTAATAGTACCCAACAGGCTAGGGTCTAGACTGAATGAAAAGATGGTGGAGGGAAGAAGCAAGCAGGGGTCTGACATTTTCTGCTTCTTCATTAGCACTGTGAATACACACTTACCACTATGTTTTTTTTTTTTCACCATGATAGAAAATATTTGTCAGACTAGGAACCAGAATTAGTCTATCCCCTTAACTTCCTTTTTAAGTATTTCACCATTTTGACTAGAAAAACCATT
Organism: Phyllotis vaccarum; assembly: GCA_033318265.1. Lineage (NCBI taxonomy): Eukaryota > Metazoa > Chordata > Mammalia > Rodentia > Cricetidae > Phyllotis > Phyllotis vaccarum. Next base: position 118,326,152 of record JARWLC010000002.1, on the reverse strand, counting down.
AATATAGTGTACACTGATAAATTTAAAGTAGGTTGTCTGGGTGGTATTTTTTCTTATTTTTCTAGTATTGTGTCATCTTTTTGTAGTTGACTTCTAAGAAATCTTTTTTATTTATTCATTAATTTATTTGTATAAGAGGTGTGTGGCTGTGCATATATCACAATGCACTTGTGGGTGTCAGAACACAACTTTTGAAAGATAGTTTTCTCCTTCCATAGTGTGAATTCTGAAGACTGAATTTAAATCATCAGTTTGGGCAGTAAGTGCCTACACACACTGAGCTGTTGTGCCCACCCCCTGTCAAATTTCTCAACTTACCAAGCTTCTGTTAATAAGAATGGTAGTAGGTGCCAATTTTGCAGGCTATGAGCTTCAGGAAAAATAAATACTGGCTAATTTAGGTTTCTCAATCATTTCCAGCTTTTGGTATATTCATTATTCTAATTCTTTCTCCTATATAGTATCAGTTCAATGCATATCATCACATTAAACAACTATAAATGAAATCTGATTAGAAATTATCCTGATAGTTGGATAACTGAAATAAGATTTTATTTCACTTGTGTCATATCTTTGAGCAAATGTGTCTTCAGGATTCAAGTACATAGAGCAAGATAACTAATGCAGGCACAATTTCATGCTTTACAAAAGCATATGCAATGCTGAGGGCACCTCATCTGTGTCAAGTTAAATGTATCATAGTAATTGCCCTGCCATTGAATATTGAGCCTATTCAAGAAAGGGAAATTCCAATTTCACAGCACCAATTCATACATGTAATCATCAAAGTAGAATAAATCAACATCCTATCTAGTCAACGACTAATTCAAACTATAAAGCAAACTTCTTTAGAATTCATTTAAAAAAAAATTTAAAAAGTATTTAGGAAGCAATTTAACCTTTTGCTTGTCAAAGTTGTATGTCACTTAAGACTATAATGGTTAATAAAACAGTAAAGTGTATTATTTCGGCTGAAGTGAGAAAGTCCTAATGTAAAGACCAATGGTCCAAAGAAAAGAAGAAGTAATGAAATATGATTGGGAGGTAAGTTGAAGCATAGAGCACAAGAGACTTGATGAGAATTCCAGCATACTTATATTATAGCATTCAATAATGTAAATCTCTAAATCTTATGAAGATATGAATAAGAATTAAGTGTTACTAAATCTTATTGTCATTAGTCATTTTTTTAATTTCTATTTCAGTTTATATTCAACCCTTAAAACTAATTTTAATATTTAAATAAATTAGAAAGTGATGAATACTAAGGTGGAATTATTTTACTTCATCTGAGATTTTTCTATACTTTATGTATTTTATTACAAATCCTAATATTTGAATTTTATCTATATAAATAAAATTAGAAACAGACAAGACAGACTTATGATTATTATGGTTGCCAAAGGATATAATCCAGGTCACTGTTTGCTTGTTCCCTTCCTGGGTCATGTCTTTGATTCACCATCTAATCAATGAGGAAACCAATTGTCATGGAACCTTTTCTTTCAAATTATCTTCATCCACTAACAAGGAATACATGACCTTGGAGTAGTTTTTCAGATATCATTTTTGTAATTTGAAAAAATAAGTCATATATTTAAACTGTTTTATAATAAACTAGAAACTTAGGAAATAAGGGCTTGGGAGATGGCTCAGCAGTTAGGAGAGAATAAAATCCAGGTTCAGTTCTCAAAACTGTTTATAAATCCAATTCCAGTAGATCTGAAGATTTCTCTTCTGGTCATTACTACACTTATATGCACGTAGTGCATATAACTCACAGAGGCACACATATATTCATAAAAAAATAATAAATCCTTTTTAAAACATTTGAAGAAAGGCTAATACTTCAACTTAGATATTCTCATGGCTGTTTTTTCCTCCATTTCCTTTGCAACATTATTGATAGAAAATTTAAATAAAACTTACTTCCAGGACTGGTAATGATGACCTGCTCTGTTTTCCATCAATGTTTTTAGAAGCTAGAATGTTCTATCCTTCTCATACCCTCCTGTAACACTTGCTTCTCATAACTTCTTGATCAATTCCCTTCATATTTTTAAAACAACTTCATATAACCATGAACTTTAGCAGTTATATAGTCAAGAATATTCAATAAAGTAGCACAGAATAACCATTTAAAATTGTGGACTGGAATATAGATTAGGAATTCATTCACATAACCCTATGTCCAATTTTTTGAATGTAGTTATAAACTGCCAGCTTCTATATTTAGCTCTCTAAATTCCTGTATGCTCAGATTTTTGCAACTCTAGTGAATTTATTCCCCAATCAGCATAGTTCTGTGAATAAATAAATAAGGCCAGAGTCATAAGTGTACTATTCTTCAGTGTTCTACAATCTTCAATAAGTTTTGGGATAAAAACAATAAAAAGCTTCTTATTTTACATAACATAAAAGTATCAATAAAGATCCTGAAACAATCTCATCTGATCTTTAGAAAATAAAATATCTTTCTGTGAGTCTCACTAATCACTAAATGATGTGCAAACATCTCCCAGGCACTTAAGTAAGAGACATCACACATGTATACATGCTAAATTACAAAGCTTTTTATCTAAAAATGGCTTGATGGGAGAAGTTCTGTAACTATTACATACACATATTTTTATTTTAACAGATATTTTAATTATATATTAATTGTGTTTTCAGATATAAAATACCTAGTGAGAATATCCCTAATATACCTGTAAAAACTCAGTAAAATAAATCAACAACATATGTCATTAAAGTGAAATCATTTTGTAATATGCTAATTGATACTGTCCATTGACCCACAAATTTTCTTATCCACCAGTATTTTTTTTAGGTAGAAATTTGCCGATTCATTTACAAGTACATATAAAGAATTATATTAGAAAGAAAATGTTAACCAACCTGCCTCTCACCTGCATTTTCCCAAACATCCCATCTCATAATGCTCTTGAAAAGTCAAGAAATAATAATCATTCTTCATGTGAGATCTACATTCTCCCCAGTGTCTAGAATATTCAGATTTTTCAATCATCAGTCAGGTCTGCATACTTGCTCTCTGCATACTCTTACATATTCCAGAAGCTCAGCAACCTGCAAGACTGAATCCAAGATTTTTATTAAGCAAATCATAGCATGCTATAGTTCCTTGGGTCAATTCATCAGTAGTCTCTACCATTCCATGAGTGACAGGAGAGGTGTGACAAGATTTCTTCTAGATTCTTGGTCCCAATAGACTCAATGTAACTATTGACACAATTGTCCTTCCTAACATTACTGCACTTATCCAGATCTAGCTGACATATACACTCTAAGCTTTATTAAAATTGGTTACTACCACATAAAATAAATTAAAGTTGTGAAAAATGATATTATTGCCAAATTGTCTTACCAATCTAAAAAGAAAAATGACAGGGTAAATTCAGAGGTATAAGATCTCATTAAATTGTTCTATAGAAGAAAGGATTAAATAAAATTATGAACTTGTAGTTTGTGCAGATACTGAAACATGGCTAATTTAAATCAAATGATATATGGGATATGGGGATAAAGTAAAACAATTATTGCAATTTTAGGTTTAAATAGGTATTAGACATAAAAATAATGTTATATATAAATATACATATGTATATATAAAACTAAAGATAGATATATATACAGTAGCTTAGTTTCATAACCTGGGAGAGAAAATAATCCCGATTCTTTCTCAATGAAGAAATGATAGTTCAGAAAGATAAGCTACCATGTTGAGTCCACTCAGTTTCTATCAAGGAAGCTGAAGTCCATATCCCAGCTCCCTGACTATAGACATTTAACCATGTTCCATCCCATTCTATCCATCTCTTTATAGTCTTGACAGTCACATATCTGAAATATTTTGCTTCCTATTTTCTATTTTTTAATCCTTTGCTTTGTTTCATGTGGTATGCCTATGTAGAATGATGAGCAAGCTCTCAGGACTTACGATTTTCAAACCAGGTGGCCCAGTATCAAGGCACAAGTGAATGTTCATTTTGACCTTTCTCACCTGCTGTCAGAAAGTGGTATATACAGAAGTATGAACCCAAGCTTTAGAGGGCACATGAAATCATACACAAATCAGGTTTTTGGAGAAAGTCATAATTAATAACCAACTTTCTGAAAAATAGAGGAATAAAAAAGATATTTCACATTGTTATTAATTCTTTTTAAAATCAGAAAAGATGATCAAGATAAAATTAAGTAGTCTCAGTATCATTAATACTTAAATCAGCAGAGAGCTATTGGCATAAAATATATTATTAAGATTTGTAAATTATACATATATGTTCATGTATCATTTTAATGTGCATGTTTTATTTAAAAATGATTACTCTAGGCCCATAGCTGCAGAAAAGGCTGGGCACTCTGCACACAGGAAAGCATAGGCAATAAAAGAGTAAAATGTCTATATTCCCAGTTTGCTGCATTGTAGAACTGGCTCCCGATTGCCACATAAATTCACCTTTGAATTTCAAGCAGGGTATTTTACCTGTCATACTGATTCACGACTTTTCTACCCCTACAGTCACTTTACCTAATTCTTAACATATTTTTTCCATGGTGGCATGTAGGGGTATTGTGTTGTTTCATGGTAAATAATTGTCCCACCCACTGGTTTAATAAAAAGCACTGATTGGCCAAAGGCAGGCAGGAAGTGTAGGTGGGGCTACCAGACTAAGAGAACTCTGAGAACAGGAAGCACAGAGCAGAATGCCAGAGAGAAAGCTGGAGAGAAGCCAGAAGAAGCAGAGGACAACCATGCTGCTCTAAAGAAAGGTACTGAGCCGCTTGGCTGAACAGGAAGAATCATGGGTTAGATGAAGGGTACATGCCTGGGCCTTAGGTCAATCAGCCTAAAATTATAGTAAGCCTCTTTGTGTCTCTGTGGGACTGTGGGACTGCAGGTCAGTGGGTCTGATGGGTCTGTGGGTCTATGGGTCTACGGGTCTACGGGTCTGCGGGTCTGCGGGCCTAGACCTTGAGGCTAGGCCCAAAAGTCCAGGCAAGAAACCTCGTACTACAGTGGTGTCCATGCAATGTGCATCAAGGGTTAAATCTTACTATGATGAAACAATATACCAATAAAATTAAAGTTATGGAAAGTCTAACTAAGTAGATACTTGGACTTTAAAATTTCAATGGCCAAGATAGGCAGACTCTAAAAGAAAATATTCTTACAAAGCAGGTGATTAGATGGACACCCCAGAATACCCTATAGATTGCCTTCCTCAATGGCTACCCTTTCACAACAGGTGGAATTAGTACTGAAAGAGATAGGAAAAAAAGAAGAGTATGCAATGCTGTTGCATGGTTATAGGCAGCATAAATTGGCAAAGATTAAAGTACAGGTGAAAACAGAGTGTCAGGGCTCTGGGTTAACTACACAGTATATAGAGAAATTGTGTACAAAAAAAAGAATTACCCACATAATGGCTACATAGAGTTAATCTTTCCAGAATCTAAGTCATCATTTACATGAGGGAAAACAGCTCTAAGTCAAGACTAATAATATTTCTAGCCAACAGTCAGACATGCTTCATTGAGGTGGGCTCTGTAGTAATTAAAAATCCATATCAAATTTAGGAATTAAGCAGTTTATCTTTGCCAGGCAACCTTGTGGAAGTTGTAAACTTAAAAAAAAAATCATCCCAAGCAAGATTTCACTTAATACAAAGCAAAGATAAGGGGGAAAATGGAGTGGAAAATGATTAAAGGGTGTTAGGAGACAGTTCAGTTGGGAGTTCCACCTTTATTTATATTTTTTCTGTAAAATAGAAGTGAGTGGTATTAAGAATTGATAAATTATGGGGAGAATTGCTAATCTATACTCCAGTAGTGAGAGGAATTGATTTTCTTCTTTAGCTAATTACAGTGATGTTTTCCAGACCTAAATGATATCTATCTCTTCCTTTGTAAATACAAGTAAAGTTCAAGGACACAGATCACATGATAACCATACTGCAGGAGATATTCTGAAAATTCCATATCCCTTTAATAATGATTGGGCTACTATACAGAGCAAGAGCAACCCAACTCTCTTTACCCAAATGGAGGAGTAAAGTAACTTCCTTAATAAGTTTCTAAATATTCAACTATTGGTCATAATTTAATTGATTTCAAATAAAACAATATAATATTTTGTCATTATAATTTCAAACAGAAAAGCATTATTTGTTTGAGCTTCAGAGTGGTATAAGAATTACACTCACGTGTGACACATAATTACTTATAATAAGACAAATGGAACAAGGGCAGAGAAATACTGTTCAGTGGGTAAATTCTTGCTATGAAAGCATGAAAATTCAAGTTCATATTCCCCAAAACACATGGAGAACTTAAGAGTGCAGTGTAGCTATCCTGTAGCTTCATGTGCGAAGTAGCAAGCAGGATCCAGGGTATGCTGGCTAATTACATAATCTGAACCAAGGAGTTCAAGGTTCATTGGAAGACCCTTACTCAATACATGAGGTATAGAGTGGTTAAGAAAGATTCCATATGTCAAGCTCAGGTTGTCAAACACATAGACACACATTCATGTGCACCATATACATGCATGCATACTGATACTTGTGAGTAGTCTGTGTATACACAAATATATACTTACCATCTACACATACATATGCAAAAAGTGAAATCAGAGTACATGAGAAATAAGCTTAAGGAGTAAGCTCTTAATTAAAGCTTTATACAGTAATCCTGTACCCACACCTTTGCTGACCTGAAGTGAGAAAATGCAATCTTGTGATATTTAAACATCACTAGATACAGAAGTGTGCAGAATATTTGCTCATGAATGATTAGATTTTAAGTATGAGCAGGATGGTTGAAATTTTTAATGATGCTTTGGGGGTGATATTATTTGTTTTCCATTTTGTGCTTCTAAAAAGAGCAAACAAAAATTTACTTCTCAGAAACTAGTTACTAGAAACTAACAATATTAAAATTAAAAAAAAATAGAAAGGAAAAAACAGAAAGATCAGAAGGGAGGAGCTGCCATAGGGAGATGATAAACCAGAAGCTAAAGACCTGTCCATGAAGGGAAATAGCATCATGATCCTCCCTGTACAATGAAGATAACAAAAAAGTTCTAATAGTTTTCGGAAACCAAGTTATATGTGACTACAAATATAAATAGACTACAAATGTAAGTGATTTTTGAAAGACATATAAAAAGTGAAAAGTATCAGCAGAACACAGGTAAATGAGAAAATGAAGAACCTATAATCTCTATAAATAAAATACAAACAACATAAAAAGTAAATTGTTTATAAAATATCTCAGAAGAATTCTGGTAAAGGAGATAGTTGAGCCTGGACTAGGTCACATTCAATAATGTTTAGTCATATACCTCAAGGGTATAATACATGAGAAAGTACCAGTACTAACACTCAATTGGCATCTGATTTCATTTGCCGTGATATTTTAAGAGTTTAAGTTAAAGTCTCTAGTAGAATGCATAATGGGCATGAGATTCCACCTGCAATCTCAGAGGCAGAGACAGGTGATCCACAGAGCAGGTTATCTGGGTGAACTAACCAAATTGGTGAACTGTGTGTACAAATGAGATATCCTGCTTCAAAACATAAAGATTGATTTAAACATGTTGTTCTCCACCTTCCTAGTGCTACATCCGTTTAAAACAGTTTCTTATACTGTGGTGACCCCCAACTTTAAAATTATTTTATTGCTACTTCATAAATGTAATTATGATACTGTTAGAGATAGTAATGTAAGATATGTGGTGTATCTGATGTGTGATTTCTAAAGGGTTTAGTGTAAGGATTACTGGCCATAGCAGCTACATGGTAAATATGCTAGTTCAATAATTCAACAGGGAGCTGGGTAAGGTTTAAGAATTCCTGGCATGTAGCAGCCACATAGTAACCCAACATGCCACACATTTACATAGCCTAAACATGGCTATGTAAATCTGTGCTTACCCTCTCTCTTATAAGGAGTTGCCACATGAAAACCCTTCTGTTTTCTATTTCTATTCCCTTGTACTTACCTGGCAACTTTCCTAAATAAACTCCAGTGTGGCCGCTTAGAAGTGTGCATCTGTTCTCACATACAAAACCATGTGATTTCCAAAGGATTGAGAACCGCTTATCTAGAAAGACAACCAAAATCAACTTATGGCCTTTATGTTCCAAGTGCATATGTGTGTCCACACTCACTGAAACATGCATGTACATATTTATACTGCATTCAAATACATGAAAAATATTATTTAAAACTAAGAACCCATTTTGCCATTCTCACTGTCTATACAATATTTCAGGAAAATTATTGTATTTTTCTTCCTCCTAGACTTAGAAATAGTGTAAAATCAAAATCATTGTCTAGGTTTCACACTAGTGTATCTATGCATTATATGAAAGAGGAGCTGCTTAAAATGCAAATACAAAATGTTGACACCATACTGATGATGACTAACCAGGATCTTCTTACCTGAGGTCAGGAAGGTTTCTTTATCCTTAACTCACATTCTTATTTTCCTTAAACCTAAAGTTTAAAATTAATAGGCTATCTCCACTTAGCCTATACATGGTTTCCTACTGCAGATATTGGGAAAGATCTTGGTACGATACAGTGGGGCAAGTCTATAGTCTATGCCACATGGTAGACAGTCATTTGACTGAAATCCTGACTAAGGAAACATTTCCCCATAATGTGATTAAAATTATTCATTGTTTAACAGTAAAAACTGTTATTCACTTTATCCCTGAAAGAAAAAAAAAACACACATGTATAAATATGTACTTTTTATTCAAGGTTCTTTAGTTGTTCATAAGTTTACATAATGATATTAACATTTTAAAGATAATTAAAATTGTGAAAGTTACAGCTACTATGGAAAAATAAACAAAAATGCACTTTTGAAATACATTAACTAACTTCCAAGTTCAGGCTTTCAATGTCTTCCCAAATTTAACACTCAGTACATTAACACCAGGCATTGCTTGTGTTCCACTAAGGCTACCATCATCACCAATGGCCTAAACTTTTTCAAGTAACATGCTCACTGAAGCAAGACAGAGGGAGGAAAGAAAAAGCAATCTTGGCATATTAAAGATAATGCACTTGATAAAGCTGTTTTCTTAGCCAGACATAAGTGTAAAATTCTTTTCATGGATTTTAGCTTGAGCAATTTGATCAGATCTTCATTCAGCACACTTTCCAGGACTGTTAAGTTACTCTACAAGTCTTTCCTCCCACCCAAGCTCCTTTCTAACTGACCATAAAGAAGATAAAGAGGATTAGGTGTCTCTCGTTTTTCTTTTTCTTTCTTTTTTATTTTTGCATTATTACATTTACTTTTCAGCTGGGACATTCTTTGCAGTATACTGACAATATTTTAATTTTGTGTTCTGCTTTGATAATTAGATATCATTCCTAGCAATTTTTCTTCGATTGCAAATGTCTAAATACCTTAATATATAACCATCTTTCAACTTTGTTATTTTAAGTTAATAACTCAAGAAGACATAATTTGATTCTATTTGTTAATTTGTGGTAAATGGTGGCTTCAGGAATAGATTTTCTCAAAAACACATCTTTAATTAAGAATATATGAATATTCTTAAATTACAATATCAGATATTTCTAAATTATTTGGTTCAGCTATTGATTTGGAGAAAAGGAAACAGGCAGAAAGGAAAGGAAGACGAGACAAACCCACATGAGTTTTCTACTGTGTGTGTCTGTGTGCAGCTATTTTTATTTCATTTATTCTAATATGAATTATAATATAATAATTTGTAATCCACATGGCTTCTGCCTTCACTAGCACATTATTGATGATACCATTGCTTATATTCCACTGCCTCTTAACCTGCATAACTCAGCATATTGTATGATTCCACTCCTTTAGTACTTATTTTCTACCCATAATTAATGTTGAAAAGCTAAGCTCCACATATTTGACTATATTTTATAAATTATTAGGATAAAGCCTCATCCTGTTTCAGTTGCCTAGCTATCAGTAAGAAAGGGACCTTGTTTAAGATTTTGAGTTTTGATTTACAATAAAGTAAACATTCTTATAACTATCATATCTTATAAATCACATATCTTTCTCCACAAGAACAGTGTTCATCACAGAAAATGAGTAAGAAAGATTATAATAAAAGTAGTAGATGTCCACTTAAAAACATTATTTTTGGAAGACATATAGTTAACACCTTTGAATTCACAATAGCTTTGACTACATGGACAAAACCTCAAGATCAAACCAACCACAGTCCCAATTTAGGCAAGTCATGAGTTCATGATGTTTAATCCAATCTAAAAAGCTGCTTGTGATTGATGGTTACTGTGGGAGGGAGAGTCAGTTTCTGTAGGCTTAGAGCCCCTAATAAGTTACCTACATTCTAGTAGATAGTCCTACGCCCTTGCACACATAGGCAGTATGTACTACAAGGGTATTAAAAACAAAATAAAAGTCACATAAAATTTAGAAGAAAAATATGTAAGGAGGAGTAGAAAAAGAATTGGTGTCAAAGGAATAAGTGATAGATTTGACCAAAAAACATTATATACATGTATGAAATTTCCAAACCCACCCAAAGAACAGAGCTCCACTGTATTTCCACTTAGTCTTAATGACCCTGTAGATACTTTTCAACTTGCCATTGTTCTTTTGTTTCCTTCATTTTATTTTTTATTTTAAAAAAAATATCTTTTTTTATCCATGTATTCCCTGCTCTCTCTCCCTTCCCTCCTCCCAATCTCTTCCAGCCTTCAGCCTCCTCCCTCCCCATGTCCCATTCCCTCACCACAAACGGCAAGAAGTCCCAAGCTGGGTCAGCTCAGCGTGGCACATCCACTCCAGGCAAGTCCGATTTCCTCATCCCAAAGTCAAGACTGGGTTGTGTGTTCCTCTGCAGGGAATGGGCTTCAAGGTGCCAGTCCACAGACAGGAACACTGTCTGATTGAACCCCTGGAGGTTCCACATACTTCCCAGGCCAATGAACAGTTACCTACCCTTGGAAGGCCTAGCTCCATTTTTGGATGGATCTCCAGTGGCTATTTTTGATTCAGTGAGCTCCTCAGAGCTCCAGTTAGCCATCACTGTGGGTCTTTTCCTCATAATCCCTATCCACTGGCTTATACAGAATCTCTTCCCCTGTTCTCAGCTGGCCCAGGAGCTCAGACCATTGTTCAGCCATGGATCTCTGCCTCCACCTCTATTTATTGTTGGATTAGGTTCTGTGATGACACTTAGGGTGGTTATTCAATTGATTATAGAGTAAGTCCTGTTAAGGACTCCCTCCACTATTGGTTGGAGACCTAACCAGGGACATCCTATGAGTTCTTGGAGATTTCCCTAGCACCTGGTCTTTTTCCAACCTCATATCTGAGTGCTATTTAATATGTGCTCCATGTTATTGCACTGTCAAAAATATATAATCACATACTAGTTTTTGTCCTTAAAGTGTCTATGAGTGTGCTTATTAAAAATAACAATATTTTTTTAAAAAACAAACTGCTTCTCAATATCATGCAGACTTCCAAATGTAGATCTCTTCTTCTCTCTTTCCCTCTTTCCCTCTATTATAATTCCATCTTTTGGGGGGAGTGAAAAATTTACAATCCACAATTTAGTCAGTTCTTTGTATGTAGACTCTTTTTCTTTTTGTCCCTCTCTAATACTTGAAAAGTTAAAGGCAGATATTAGACTAATAACTGTCTTGTTTCTATATATTACTAGATGAAATCACACAAGGGGTTATCATCATCAGCCAATGCTGCAAACTCAGCCTAGACATCTGTCAAATACCCCACCTCTCTCTCTGTTTCTCTCCCCTCCCCTCCCCTCTTCTCTCTTTTCTTCTTCCTATGTCTTTATCTATTTCCACTATTTTAATAATCATTTCAAAATATATAATTTATGCCTCATTTGTTTAAGTTACATTCATTACCCTGATAAAATAATCATTTGTTCTTAAGAAAACTTAATTTTATTTCTGAAAAAGATTATCCAAGTTTCCTTATACTATATATACTCTCTCCTGCCTCATATTGTTCTCAGATCCCCCAGAAATTTTATTTACATTCTATTTCTTTCCTCTTTTGGAAGCAGAATAGGCACATTTCTACTAAAGTATGTGTTCACTTAACTCTTTGAGGGACCAGTCTGGAGTGACTTTTGGCTGAATTCTCTATGAACTCTCAGTCCCTCCCTTGTTTCCACTTGTTGCCAGGATGACTACTTGGCACAACGTGGCTCAATATGCTTGATTATATTAAATAATGAGAAAAACAAGACAAAACCTGTGCTTATCAATTCACCATATTCCACACACTTGGATATCTGCTTTCTTTAATGACCACACTGTTCAAACATTACCAGGTCATTAATTCTCTTCTTAAGTCTTTACTTGATGTGTAACACCTGTCATCTTGAAATCTGGATTTTTCTCTTCTTACACCAATTAAAAATTGATTTGTCAAAATAATCAGTCACCTACATATTTCAAGTGCAATAAATATTTCTTACTTTACTATATTCAAGTAGCAACTGTGAAACCATTGATGGCTCTTGGTTTCTTTAAGATCATTTTTATTAATTTACTATAGACTACATATTTGTGTCTTCCCCAAATCTTTATGTTAAATACTTCTATTTAGTGATGGATTATCTAAGGAAATATTTAAGTAAAATAATAAGATTTTATTAGATGAGATGAGGATGATATTCCTATACTAAAAAGCTCCACATGATTTTTTTACCTATAATCTACATTTTTCATCTCTTTATTATTTGTCATCTATATGTGTCAACTATCTATCATCTATAATTTGCCTATTTTTTAATCTATCATGTTTCTATTTTCCATATGCTTCTATTTATCAACTACATATATTCATTTCTTTATTAGCTACTATCTATACCATATTGTCTATTATTTATCATCATCTATTTGTCTTTCTGTTTGCCTGCCTGTGTATCAAACTCTCTCCCTATCTATTTATTCTACTGAATATTTTCAAAAGACAGACATATGAGTACAAACTAGACACATGGAATAGAAAGAATATTCTCACGAGATATCAACCATGCCACCATAGACTTGACTTTGGATTTCTATGAGAAAATATATTCCCATTATTTCATTTATTAAATATGTGGTATCCTATTATGTTCATGCCAACAGACTATATAATCATGGAATCATACTCTTCTAATGCTTCCATTGCTTTTTTAGAATTCCAGTGTTTCTTCTTTAGTTTAAGTATAGAAATCCTAAGATTCCTCTTCTCATCTACTTTTGGACAAAGTACACTCAATGTCAGGACCTCTGTCTCCACCATTCTCCTCATATCCATGAAACTTATTACAGTACCTAACTAAATGTTTTGTTCATAAGTAAATGAAAAACACACAGATGTTCAGGCCATTATTTACTTAAACAAAATGAGTCATAAAATTTGTTTTTATGATTCTTGTTATATTTTTATGAGTTTATACTCAATGAATACAATAGAATTGCATTTTTAATGAGCACACATAATATTTTTGAAACAATGGATGGTAAACCAATCAGAAGCAAATATCAGAATATTTGTATTTTTACCTTTATTATAGAGGATAGACATCATTGGTAGCTCATTCTGTGTAATTTTTGCTCAAACTTCATTTTTAATAATTGAGTGTCATATGTCTTACTCATCTTCTTACTGTTCCCATGTTACCACAAACATTTTGTGTCCAGCCTAAATGCTCATAAAAGTAATCCTTCCTTTCTTTTATACTTTACTTTCTTTATCTGGCATTTTATTTGGTTGTATATACCATGCTTTGACTACAAAACAAATAAATCTGCTACATCATATTTTATACATATTTACTATATTTTATTATTTATAACCAGTGTTCAGAATATATGAATTTGCCTGCTATCTTACTAATTACAAACAAAAAGAATTAAAGATCAAATAGTCTAAGAATAAGGTGGGTATTCCCCTCTTCAAGCAGATCATAAACGTTAACCTATTTCAGCAAAATAACATTGGTTAGACTAGCATTCATTTTATATATTTTCAAAGTAGCACTGAACTGCTTATTTAGTCACGAGAAGTATCAGTTTACATATACCTTGAAGGCTTTCCAGGTTGAAACTCTTCTACGCCTGCCACATAAAGATTAAAATCTCTGGGCTTCAGCCATCTATTTGCCTATTCATTATAACAAATTTAAAACAGTCATTTAGCCTAAATATTGGCCTACTTAAAAGCACAGTAATGAGATCATTTCAAACAATCATGGGTAAATTTCTTCTTACAGGACCCATGGTGAGTAACTCAGGCTCACAACACTGAGCAGCTGCACACACCGCCCATTGCTGACAAGGCTACATGAAAGCATACCAGCACCTCAGAAATCAGTCAATAAAATCTATATCTCAGAGAATAAATGATATACTCATCCTTCTAAGTATCTTAACTAAAACACTGATGGTGAGCAAAAGATCAGCTAAGACTGTGACAAAGGGCAACTCCAAAATAGCAAAATTGCTTGGAAATTAGTAGCTATTTTATTTTTCATTACATCAGCTTACTCTAAGATCTACTGAAAAAAAATGCAGCAATTATACTGTGAGGCTTTGTGGGAACTTATTGCCAAGAACATTGTTAATTTTGCTTCACAATATTTTATTATTTTTATTAGAAAAATCTCAGGGGATATTTCTATAAATTTAAATGACTTGAGTAATTGGATTTATTATTTTGATTTGTTTTCTGTCTTCTTTCACCCATTTTCAGATTGTTGTTTCTTCTTTTTTGGGTATTCACCTGCTAAACATTGCTGAAGTAACAAGGTAAGGTGAGGCTAAAGATTAATAAATCAATAAATAGATAGCTCTTAAATGATAGGTGGATAAATTACAAACAGACACATATAAAGTAGACAAATTATGTATATATGTATATATATAATTATAATACAAGTACAAGGATGTATACCTGAAAATATATCACAGTAACTTAGCAGTGATTTCTGCCCTCTAGCTACAGACCTATACATAACTTTGTCAACTTCAACCTAGTTTAAATTAGTTGTGAAATCTATATTCTCACATTAATCCCCTTACTGACTTTCTTTGACAATCATTAAGTATGTAGCATCTCTCCTAATCCTTTTCTCTTTGCTCAGAATAAACATAATGAACTCATTCTCTCTATTACATTGGCAATACATAAACAAAGGCAATGGCTAATTTGCTTGGTAAAAG
This sequence comes from Phyllotis vaccarum, assembly GCA_033318265.1. NCBI lineage: Eukaryota > Metazoa > Chordata > Mammalia > Rodentia > Cricetidae > Phyllotis > Phyllotis vaccarum. The sequence continues at coordinate 118,310,897 of JARWLC010000002.1, read as the reverse complement.
GGCAACTGAATTGGTATTAATGAATCTATTAGTTTGACACTAAATGAAAATATTAATAATTATTTGTAGAAGTTTTGAAATAGACATGCAATGACAAAATTAATAATAGGAATTTTAGAAATTGTGGAGTAAGGTAATAGTGCAAAGATGGTTGAAAATATAAGCATGTTGTACAAATGTATAGATGAGTTTGGAGCCCTAAGTATAATATTAGCAATAACACTTGTATAGTATTACTTTCATAAGTTTTCATAAATTTCAGCTCATTAAGCCCTCACATAAATAATTCGTTTACTTAGCATTTACTAAATGTTACATTACTATTATTTTTGCTATTTTCCTTCTAGTTGTTGCATTTAAGTAACCTCTTCCAGTTGTAAATATGATTTTGTATCTTATTGGGTAAAAGTATAACTTATAACAGAATGTTCACCTCAATTGCTCCACAGGTGAAGAATGTGACTCCTTTTCACCTTTCAGTGGTGGCAGTAGATTAGATTTTTGTTAAAGAAGTGTGCAATCAAAAGAAATTATAACCAATGATAGCTTTTGCTTAGACCATGTCACATTTATAATAGAAAAATTGTTACAATTTATAATTTATAACAATACTTTTGAAAGCCCTAATATAATAATCCCATTAAACAGATAATCTTCTTAAGTGTAGATGAGAAGAATATGTTAAATTTTATGACTTTGCTTTCTTATTCCAATTTTGTCCTCACGTAAAATAATAACATAAAATATAAAGAAAGACTATGAAACACAATTCAAATGATTCCACTTATTGAAAAATAGTAATTACTGCCACTGGGAAATAGCTGAAGCCATTATTTTTTTCTTACAGCAATTTCTATATAGATTCTAAATGACCACTGTGAACGCTTCTTCTGTAAATATTAGCCAGACATCATGTATAGAATATGCTTCCCAGATCCTGAGGATCAGCTGTATTATGACACATTCACTTTCTGTACTTATGGAACTATACAAATTCACATAATAATAATGTGTCAATGAATTCTTTTGATCAGGAAACCAGAGGTTCAGAATTGGATTTTGTGATTTTAGAAGGAAAAAACTAAGTGAACACAGACACAATATCAAGGTGTAGCTCAATGCTTTCCTTGGTTTTCTTTGCATTATTAAAATATTCTGATTGTTTGATAGCACATACATGTTTTCCGTCAGTAAGTATAATGGCTCCCTGGCAGCTCTCCCAAGAAGTGTGCATTAAAAGTGATCACTGTTTGACATATTTGAAAAACTAAAATGTATTTATTTTATACTGAGGTACACATAATACTCCAATTTTCTCTATACCCTGTAAAGGTAGCAGAGGTTCAAACCAAATAAAGCAAACCAATAAGACTCCTGCCCAGATTTTTGCAATCTCACCATTTCAAAACCAAAGTGACAAATTGAAGACTAATTTATGTATTCATAAACTTGTTTTCTCTGGGTATCTTATGCATGTCTGGTAAATTAGTAATAATGTAGAAATTCTATCTTTTTTAACACAGAGTAAAATTACTATATATTTTATCATCACAGTACTGAAGATAAATTGCAGTTAAACACTCTAACCCCTTTCTTTTCCTATATAGAAAATATTCATGTTGTATAGGTAATACGAAAATCCCTAGGTTAATTCCTATAATTAAAAAAATCTTGTGTACCTTTGTCTCTGTCTCCCTGTGTGCACTCGCTCTATGTGTGTATTCGTGTGTGTGTGTGTGTGTGTGTGTGTGTGTGTGTGTGTGTGTGTGTGTGTGTGTGATTTCTGGGTGATGAGGAGGACATGGAGACAGCAGACAAATGCAGGGATTGGTCATCACCTTTCACATTGATACAGGTTTTCTTACTGTTCGCTATCATATAGGTCAGGCTAGCTTACTCTAGTATACCATAAATTACCGTGCTCTGCCTCTCATCCTTCCTTTTAAGCTTTAGGATAACAAGTTCTGGAGTTCCAGCTCAGGTCCTCACATTTGCATGGCAAGTTCTTTACCCATTGAGCCATCTCTCCAGGTTCTTTCTTCCCTTTTCCCTATTATCTCATGTATTCCAGGGTGGCCTTGAATTTCTGTGTATCAGAGAATAGACTTGAATATCTAATCTTCCTGGATCTACTTCTGGAGTTCCTATATTCACTATATTTAGCAATGGGACTCAAATCCATAATTTAGTTAATGCTTGCAAGTAACCTACCAACTGAGTTACAGTCCAACCCCAAACTGAAGCTATGACAAATAACCATGATCTCAGATTTGGATATTGCCAATGTCAGAAATAGCACAGAGATCCCAACCCCTGCAACTGATCACTCCCAAGACACTGGGAAGACCTCATGCTGTCATGCAACCCTTACCTTGTGACAGTCATTTGCCTCTTATTTTCTTTACATAATTTCTTGCTGTAATTTTAAGAGTGTTCCCAGAAATATCAGACACAAAAAGAAATGTTTTTCTTCTTCCTTTACCTTTACCTTTATATTTATATCATATATGTAGTACTGTTAATTTATTATTTTCAAAATAATTTCAGGTCTCCAAACACCCTTAAAAACTTTGAAATGATCTAAGTCATGCCTTAAATAAAGAAATTCTTTACATTCTGCAGACAATTGTCAGGAAATGTGAGAAAACGTTCAAAACAGTGACCCAAATACATGCAATTATGTTAATATTTTAATAGCTCCATACTGGAGTGGTTCACAATCAGCTCAGTTATTATTTCATTTTTCTTCTATTTATTTAAGGCAGAGCATTACTTTTCTTTCTCTGTCTCTAATTGCCGTACCCTGAAGATGACCTATTTGCTGCTTAGTTTCCTCCAGCCAGGGCCAGAGTCCTTGTACAGGCAATTTGCTTTCAGAATCTCCTTGGGGGATTTCTCTCCTTTCTTGCTTTCAATTGCCCTATATATTCTATAATAGAGCTCTGCCATCATTCCTGCACACATATACATCTGAGCTAAAACTGAATTACATGAGGTATCGCTTAAAGTTGGACTTATTCAGTCTTACAAATGGTTCTAGGCTGACAGTGATGAAACTCCTCAAATGTCTGATGGGACATTGTTGACAAAGATGAATCTCCCAGCATGTATACAATCAGGCATTTGTCTGAGCAGAAGAAAAGTCAGTCATTCTAGAACCTGGCATATAGGTCACCTCTGGATAAAAATAATTTCAGCTATATAATTGTTTTTCAGCTAATAATTACTATGATCTACAGGATTTGATTTACATAATAAGATAATAATGCACTCACTTACTGAGTGAGACATAATGAACATTCTACAGCCCTTCGATAGTATAAATATATTATTATAGCACATAGTATAAATATATTATTATTTTAAATACATTTAAATAAGTTATTGACCAATCTTTCTTTTTTGTGAGAATAAAGTTCTGAAGGACAAAATAAAAAAAGGTAAATAACAGAATAAGCTCCATATGTTCTAGATTAAAGGAAAACATTAACTATCAACTATTGAGGAATATGTATTTATTTTTCCAAATGAGTTGTGATCGTGTCACACATATTGTTGACTTCATCATTGCTCCTAGACATTAAACAAGGGCCTCCACCCTAGACCTGACCTCACCTGTGGGTCTAGGCTCATCTATGCCTTTTCTATTGGGAATATATAATGAAAACAAAGGGCTGTAACTCCTCACTTAGTGGATCTTGGCTCAGTGCCTTCACAGTGTGCACCTTCACTATGTGCCTTAACCCTTCCTCAGTTCCAATTGTGGTTCTGGTTTTCCATCTCAGTTTGACTGATTCTCCAGATGTGGAAAGGTTACACTTCAGCGTATCATATCTGTGGTCTGAGCCTTTCTTGTTCATGTTTCTATACAGAACTTTGGCTTGCTGAGGTGCTTAACTCACAGGAAACACAGAATAAATGGAAACTGACTAGATAAACTTTCTAACACAAGGTAGTTCAATAAGATTAAATTTCACTTTAACTCAAACAGCCTACCACAGCATCTAATGTTTAATAAAGAACAACTCCTTGTTTTTAAATAACAAAATAATGATAAGAAAATAATACCTCTAACTTTGGATTTGCGTGTTTGTATCACACAATTGAACATCAGGCATTTAACTATTTACTATTTCACAAAGGACTGTTGCATTTTCCTGAAAGTTGTCCATGGATTAATTACCTAACTAAAGTTGACTTTATAATTGATTTGTATTTTCTTGAGAAAAAAAAAGTTAATTAAATTATATATATATTTTCATTCTGGGCATTTTGATTCCACATATTTAAATTGACCTTATAATAACCTCATAATTCAACTTATTATTAATTAAAATATAAAATCTCCAAAAGAAGAAACTTGGTAGCCAGTTCACAAATTCTTTCTCTTGTTCAGAAGAACTGTTCCCAAAACAAACTTAAAATTCATGTGCATTTCTAATGTTTGGGACATTTTTATCTTAAATTTCTTCTTAATAACAAAAAAATTGAATTGCAATAAAACTATTGGTATACTGTGACCAGAGTGAAACACTGGCAAAATCTTATTCATCCAGACTTTTACCACAGACAACAGGAAAATGTCAAGCTCAGACCTTCTACTATAGTCTCACACAGTTGGTACCTGTGTTATAAAAATCATCAGAGTAACAAAAAGTTATAAGATTTAGGAAACTAGGTTAAAAGGAGCCTCTCAGTATTAAAAAGAAAAAACTGGTATATCTAAAGCACAAAACAAAAAAAATGACAGAAAAGTCATTTATGAAATCTGACCTAGACATGCAGAAGGACAGTGTAAAAGCCCTGAGTGATGACTGCAATCAGGCCTCTATGACAGGCCACTGAGATATGAAATGAAAAACTGAATTGTTACTAAGTAAAAAGATTTGGTTTCATTGCTGAATTGATTCAGATATTTAAGAAAATTTAGTTACATTTAGGGGTTATATTGAATGTCAAAGAATAATATTGAAGCTTTTGCCTATTTCTTGCTGCTGGAGAGGGACGCTTTCTTGTGCTTAGATACTTAGTTTGATTCTTCAGACTTCTACGAAAGTATACATTTGCTGAAATTACAAAGAGCCCGAGATATTTTGGGATAGAAGGAGAGAATGTCTCAATATGGCTCTACTCATTATTGCAGCAGGCATTAATGATCAATTCCCACTTTTACCTTTGATTTACCCTGTGAGCTCTTCTCTATTTTTTCTGTCTTGACTATCTCATTACTCATTCAATCTGTATCATAATTCTATCATTACTGCGTCATTCTCTCTTTTCAGGTAATTTATTTTTATGTCTTTTGTTTACTCACTCTAAAAACAAGTTATTACCTTATCCTTTGGAAAGAAAATGTAAAACGAATACCTAATACTTCAATGTGCTGTAGTCATTATAGTGTAGTTCTGTACATCCCTTCCATTTCTAGATAAGCCTAAAGAGAAAGTAATAAATTTTAAAAACTGTTTTATCTTGAACCAACAAGTTCCACTACATCATTCCCTTATATCTAATATAGAGCAACATACAACACAATACACAGCAAAAAGCTAGCTGCTAGCTTGATCTACAGTCAACTCATTCTTGTTCTGCTTTTGTTCTTGTTATTTTGTGTTTCCTGACATTTGTTCTGCTTATGTCACCACCATGCACATTATTAAAATACAATTACAAAGATACATGGTGAGTAATGAGATTTTAAGCAGCAAGCACTAGAAACCCTGCAGTATCTGCAGTATCATCATCATCATTTTCTACACTTATCTTGAAATTGGAAAGTCAGAAAGGAATATGAACTTCACAAATTGCCAAACAACTTACATTACAAGCAATAATTGTTATGGTCTAGGTAGTTCTTCAGTAAAGATTCTCTTTCTTTTATTCATTGTCTATGAAATTTGTTAAATTTCTTAAAAACCTTAAACGCTTTGTTGATTTTTTCCTGCTTCATTTAGCACTTTTCTATATCATATATCAAACGTTATTAAAATGCTTATATCTTCTCCTTTGAACAACACAATAATGTTTTGCATCTATTGGCTTAGTCTCCCCTTAGTCTCTCCCAGGACATGATGCTATGCATTGTATAATTTAGTTTTTTGTGCTGTGAATATACATGTGTCTCTGTCACTTAGCTAGGGACTCCTGAACACCAAGACATTTTCTTTACAGAATTAACTCAGGCCTTTGCACTTTATAACTGTCTGCTAAATACTGACTAACTATGTTTATATTGAAGGAAAAAAACATGTTGCTTGTGAGAATCCTGAAATTTTTCTCAGAATAATTATGTTAGACTGTTCCTCAGGATAGTTTTTGAAATGGCCTTGGACCAGCTCTGTCTTCCTTCCAATGCCTGTTTATAGTTCTGAAGAATAACTAGACAGTGTATCAAATATTAACACACTGAAGTACTGGGAAGCTGACTGAAGCAACATAGATGCAGTTCTTCCATTAAGGCAGGGAATCATTTAAGACTTCAACCCAATGAGTCACATATCTCAATATAACTGAGGTACACTAAGCTGCATCTTGAGTTCCTCTGTCATGGAAGAATGTTACTGAGATAAGACTTTTTGAACAAAAGAAATCCATGCATTCTCTTCCCTCAACTTCCTCTTTGTAGGTAATGATGTATGTTTTGTGTAACTTAGTGTTTATAGCTATGTTCTGTTTGAGTCATTTGAGTAGGCAATAATTTTGAGCATGAACCAAGGCTTATGTCAAAATGTCCTTTTAATTTTTAATTAAAATCCACACTTATACAATATAATATAAACTTTAACTGAGTAACATTTTTTTCATTTATTTTATTACATTTTATTAATTTACATACTGACCAGTTTCCCCTTCCTCCTCTTATTTCCCCTCCCCTGCTTCCATCTCATCCACACCCTTTCCCCTCCACTCCTCTTCAGTCTTCTATCAGAAAGGAACAGGCCTCCCATAGGTCTGAACAAAGCATGGCTCATCAAATTGGGGCAGGACCTAGCTCCTCCCTCTATATTAAGGCTAGACTAGGTAATCCATCATGGGGAACAGGTTCCCCAAAACCAGATAAGCACTAGGAACAAGTCCTGATCTCACTGCTAGGGGCGTTACAAAAAGACCAAGCTACACAACTCTCACACACATGTAGGGGGCCTAGGTTGTTCCCATGAAGACTACCTAACTGCTCAGGTCAGGTCTCTGTGTGTTCCCTTATCATGATCTTGACCCCCCTCACTCCAAAAATCCCTCCTCCTTTTCTTCAACAGGACTCTTGGAACTCAGCCCAATGTTTGGCTGTGAATCTCTGCATCTTTTTCTATCTGTTACTGGATAGAATATCTCTGAGGACAATTAGGATAGTCACAATCCGATTATAATAGATGGCAAGTTAAGGTATCCTCTTCACTATTGCTAGGAATCTTATGGATTCCTGGGAGTTTCCTTGGTACCAGGTTTCTAGGCAACAGAAATGGGCTCTCCTATCAAGATATCTCTTTTACTATTCTTCCCCTCTGTCACACCCTCAATCAGCCTTTCCAACCTGCTCTCCAAGTTTCTGTTCCCCATTCTACTGGTCCTCACCCCCGGTTTACCCAGACAATCTCTTTTATTTTCCCTTCCCAGAGAAATTCATTCATCCCTCATTGGGCCTTCCCTGTCATCTATCCTCTCTGGGTTTGTGGACTTTGTTAGCTAACCTGTGCTTTACTCCTAATATCCACTGATTACTAAATACATACCATGTTTGTCTTTCTGGATAAGCATTACTCCACTCAACATTATTTTTTAATGGTTTTATTCATTTGCCTATACATTTCATGAGGTCATTTTTTTTTACAGTCAAGTAATACTCCATTATATAAATTTACCACACTTTTCTTTATCTATTATTCAGTTGAGGGAGAAATATTTAGGTTGTTTCCAGGTTCTAGCAGTTACAAATAATGATACTATGAACATAGTTGAGCAAGTGTCCTAGTAGAATAATTGATCATTTGGGGAGGTTTACCCAAAATTTGTATAGCTGGGTCTTAAGGTAGATTGATCTCCAATTTTTTGAGAAACTGTCATATTGATTTTAAGTGGCTATGCATGTTTGCCTCCCCACCAGCAGTGGACAAGTGTTCTACTTGTTTCATATCCTCTCCAACATAACCTATCTTATATGTTATTCTTTGCTTCACTTTCTTCATTAAGGCTCTTTAGAAAAGGGTTATCTTAATTTTCCTTTTCTATATCCCAACAGTATACATTCATTTATAATTCTTTTTTTAAAAAATGCTTATCTATTTTTTATTATTTTCTTCTAGGAAGGTAAATTCATAAGCACTGACTTCACAGTAATTTAGAAACAAGGTTCATACCTTAAAATATTTCTATACTTGTGTAGTATGAAATTATTATATTTTCTTTAAAATGTTTATGTTCTGAAACAAAAATCCCTTGTGTGATTCAAAATGTAAGTAAATATGAAATAAAATGTTATAATTAAGAAATTGAAAAGTAAATGTCTGTTTGTACCTTCATATATTTCCTGGATAATCCTCATTACAAGCTGTTCATGCTTTCCAATTTCCACAGATTCAAGATCAGTTCTAAAATCATTCATTGACCTTGGTAAATTTTACTTGGTTTATGACTACTAAGCTGCGCATTAACCTAGTATTAAGAAAACAGCAATAAAATTATCAATGTGATCTTCCCCTAAGAAGCACTCTTCTAGGCAACATGCCTTGGATCTTTGAGTATTAACATCTAGAAAAAAATAACAATATCAGAATGTGCTTCAGAGAAATATTTCAACTTTATTTCTCATCCTGTATCTATCAACTAAGACCAATGTACAGATGTAATCATGTTACATCTTAGAAAAATGTTAAAGTATGGAAATCAAAGTTCATCTACAGTCTACTGTCTCATGACAATGGCACTTGAGAACGTATTCATTAATTCCTCAAATATGCAAGGAGATGCTTAATGGCTTTCACACCTTATAACACATTTCCATTTTCTTTGTATGAGTATTTTTTTTAAAAAATGACAAGAATTTATTGCTGCCTAAATTTCTACCTCAAAAAAAATCACAAATTTTATTACAGCTTCATATGTATCACTTCAGTCAACTGTCTATATCAGACCAAAGCATGGCTAAAAGTTCAGGTGAATTACAAACAGAAGTGAAAATATATTTTAATGGCTTACTATCATATGTGTATAATGGAATCTCATCTGGAAATAAAAGATCTATTATATATTTATGATAATTATGTTTGTCCTCAAAAAGCATAATTAAACCTTAACAGTACCAAAGAGAAAAAGGATGTCATTGCAGGTAACTTCCTGCTACTGTAGACACTCTCAAGCCACTTCTTTCTTAACTGTATACTGAATAGATCTATAGATACCAGCTTCTCAGAACTCATATTTAAAGGCAAATATTCAAAAAAATTAGGCCGTGCATTTAGTTTTCCCATGCATTTATGTTCCCCCTTCCAAGCATAGTGCTTAATAGATTGTTTTTCCTTTTTTATTTATTTAAAAATTTTTCCATATATGCCACTGTTCCCAATCCCTTTTCTTCTCCTAGTCCCTCCCAGTCCTCCCTCAGCCTCCCCCTACCCCATTCAGCCATCCATTCCCCAAGAAGGGTAAGAGTCCCAAGGTTGGTCACTTCAGTCTGGCATATCAAGTTGAGGTAGCTACGAGTTCCTCCTCCCAATATTAAGGCTCGGTTACATATTCCTCTATAGGGAATGGGCTCTGAGATGTCTGTTCAAGCACCAGGACCTTTAAGTTATTAATGAAGCACCTGCTAAGTTATGTTTACCAACCTATTTGTAAATAGGTTTCTATTTTGTCTACTTTTTTTTTTTTTTTAGCCAAAGTGATTTCAACAGCTAAAGAGAAAAACATAACCATGTTTGTTGTGTGAAAACTGTGCTAATTGTTGTGATTCATTTGTTTAGGTGTGTTTTGTTCTGATTTAACATTGACATCCTCCATTACTGTGAGATGGACACAAGAATATAATTTGATATGACATTGGATATGGAGAACAGCTGTATTTTTAACTTCAATTAAATGCTTTGACTCTTGTTAAATTCTACCATAAAATTGTATGTGAAATTTCATGTACAAGTTTCTCCTGCTGTGAATGTTCCCTACATCAGCTAAAATTTACATGGCTTCCAAATTGTACAGGTTTAGTTGAGTCTTGAGGAAGGGCTGACCAGGCATTACTGTTTCTTAATCACTGGTACTGCGATTTGTATTGGCTATATTTTCATGCAGAGTTTCCCTAGAATTTCACCTATTTTGTATAATGATAAATTTTCAGTCCTCCATTGCGTGGTGGGAGAAAGATGAAAACAATTATATACTGCAAGTTCAAATTCTCCCATCCTCGTCTCCTGTAGAAGAAAAATAACGTGGCTTAGTGATGGAGCTTTGAAGTTTGACTTGGAAAAAGTTATCAGAGTCAAATTTCCTATTCTGTTGTTTTTACTTTTGTGCAATACCACTGTGATAATTTTTTTATGTTTTCCTTATAGCTCCAGTAATGCTTTACAGCTATTCATCCACAAGCTATGGTTGAACTGATATGACAAAGTCTTTTCTTCTGGTATTATTGACAGAAAGCAAGAGTTAAGCTTAATCCCACTATCATGAGAAAGGGCAAAACTATGTGACTTGATCAATAATATTGAGCCAAAAATAACTCATTAAGCAGAAGCAATTGAAGTACATCTTTTCAAAATGCTTCTGAAGGTCATATCCATCATCAATGAGAGTATATGTCATTTCCAAAGTCACTTTTCAATATTTTTTTCTTTGATAATATTCCATGATACATTAAATAGAAAACTATTTCATTGAATTTGTTGAAAGCTGATCAGGAGAAGATTTATGTCAACCTGGTGATTTTTTATCTTTTATATTATATTTTAGAAGAAACAAAACACAAAAGCCAAGCACAAAGAAAGAAAAAGTCTATAGTTCCTCTCAGTTCTTGTGCCCTGAAGAAAATGAATTGAATTCCTGAGAATTCAGGTTCAATCCCAAAGAAAAATCGATGCATGGAGTTGTGATAGTAGCAGAATGTAATCAAATGTACCTAGTCTTTCTCAACAAAGGAAAGTTATTTTGTTAGTCATTATTCCTGTAGTATAGAACACAGAGAAATAGCTTGTATTTTCTTGACAACCTTTTAATCATCCCCCATATTACCCCTCCCACTTCTGTGAGGCTAAGTGACTGCTCTGGTCTTTGAAAATTTCCATATCTCTTGCATTAATGAAGGTATTCAGTCCCTGAGTTACACATGGAAGTTACAAATAGATTTAAAAAAGGGGGGCACATCCTAATTGAAAACTATAAAAATAATCCAGGCAGCCTCAAAAGTTAGCCACTTTTTTTCCCATAGGTTCAGGTGCTATGGGTAAAAATTGAAGTCCATGAAAAACAAATGTGATTATCTCTAAAGGAGCCACATGGTGTCATCCAGAAGCAAAGATTATGTAACCATTAAATAAAAAAATTATGGCTGGACACTGAAAACACAATGGTAAATACATAGAATCCTCATCAGACCAGATGTCCTAGATGTTGTAGGTGTGATTCCCACTTGTTATCTTAAAAAGATGACTAGAGAATAGAGGGAACTAGAAGTCAGAGGATGTGAAGATATGATGACACTCCTGAATAGCAAGCATTGCTTACTGTCAAGAAATTATAGTTTTCAGGGACTTGGAGAATTCTTGAAGGGACTCATTAGCTGGTCACCCAGTATCTGGCAAATCCATGGATTCTGAATGTATGTAATATCTGTGACCTCATTTTGTCTTTCCATTCAGTGACTCCAACCTATCTTTTTATCCGTAGAAGAAAAATAATCATGTGAACTTCAAATATGCACTTGCCATTCCTTCTATTACAGTGTTCACTCCTCAGATAAGGACATGCCTCTATACCCATGAATTGCTGTACAGAGAACTCCCTTCACTTGGTTTAAGAACCTTACTTTAATGATTTCCAATTGCCTGTTTGGGTCTTCCTGAAATACGTCTATATCCTTCAACCTGTAAATATAATTTTGTTTGGAAAAACAGCTAGATAATAAAATTAGGTTACAGAGGTTGAAATGGGATTATTATATGATCATCAGAGTAATTCCTAATTACAACAATGAATGTCACTTTAAAAGTCAGTATGAAAATAGGGAGGTAGAGATTGTAATGTTGCAGCCACAACCCAAAATGGCCAGAGGTTTTTGGAATTGAGGACAGTATGCTGGCTCCTTAGATTTGGGAGCTGTAGTCTCCAGAATAGTAAGAGAAATTTGATGCTGTCCTGTCATCATGCCTCTGATAATTTGCTGTAGCAATGCCAGGAAATAAAAGCGTTTTTCTGCCTCTTTCCCTCACAATACTGCTGTGTCCATGTGCTGTTGATTTACTCATTTGTCCTTTGGAATGTGAAAACAAAGTTTAACTGTGATTTCTTTCAATGCACACAGCAATCCCTTAATAAGATAACAGAGTGAGCATCTCAGTAACCCCCTGACGAAGTGCTCTGTTGCACTTCACTTCTGAGATAGGCTACACAGTGCCACCCCAAATGCCCTTAGTTATTCTGAGAATACCATGCCACTCACACACTTTTTATGTCTCCCTATATCTGCACTGTTATAAGAAACATTACAAACCCCTCCAAACAACTTGAAACTACTTATTTCAAGATATTGCTATTCAAGAAATGCCACTGTCATTCAAATTTCCAAAGTAATCTAACTTAATAAATTGTGCCAGACAAAAGTTACTGGCTTCAATGGATGTTATTAAAACAAACTTGGGGCTGAAGCTTTTCTGGCTTAATGTGAGAATACTACTTTGTGCTTGGATATTCTTTTTTTTCAACAGAGCAAGAATGTAGAAGCTGAAGTATGCCACATGGTGGCTACTGCTGCTGCAAGAATCACAGTCAAGTTTAACAAGTGTCAGATTAGAAGAACTGTACAGACAGGAAGAGCAATGAGTCTTTTGACTCTGTCATTGATAAGCAGAGAGATGCTACACTGTGTACAAAGGCATTTATTCATGTTATTATCGGCTGCAGGAATGCATGAACATGAAGATCTGTCTCAGATAGGGGATTTGAAGGAGACAAGGGGAGAGCCTTACCTGCCTGCGATTTCCTAGGGCTATACATGATCAACTATGGCCATACAAGTGTTTCTGCTTAGGATAAACAAGGGAAAAAGCAACTACAACCATATTGATTGAGCAGAAAGCTTGATAACTACAAAAGGAGGATGAAATAAAAGGATCAGTCAATATAGAAATTATAGTACATGCAGGACAAATTGTATCTTTATTGGAGTAGATAAGAAAGACTCAAGAAGAGAGAGTAGAAGTTACAAGGAAGGGAACACTTAAAGTGGATCATTCATGACACAGATTTGATTGCTATGGTTTTAGGTGATTTTAGTGCCAACTTGCTGTGGAGATCAGGTAATCAAGTGTCTGAAAATTTAAGGGACTTTCTCATATCACAAGTTAAAGCAGTTGTGATGCTAAACCAGGAGGATTCACAACATCCATCCATCCACCAATATCAAACAACATTTATAAACTGCTTATTCCTTATAAAACAATTTGCCCAAGTTTTCCAAAAGTATTCTGACTCTCTGATTAACATAAATACTATTTGTAAATGTCTTACTTCCTTCCTCACAAATTTGACTAGAGAAAAGTAGTTAACAATATACATGGGCACCTAAGAAATACCCATGATGAGGCAGATTATGTGATGGAGGAAAAGAATGATTCAAGGTGGATTCACTTTTTATTTTTGTGACTTTGAATAAAATAAGTACATACTCAGAGATACTTTTACTCATCAAGTTGATGGGATTAATATTCATTATGATATTCAAAATAAAGCAATCAACACCTGTTCCACATTGCCTACAGATTCCATTACTGGCTATTATCATTGAGAATTCCAAGCAATTAGAAAACACATGTATTTCAGGTTCATAAGCCTAAAAAAGTTATAACATGTACAGAAAAAGGAGGCTGTCAACACTTAGGAAAATTAAGAGGCAGAGCTGGGCAGACAGGCTAAAGATGACTAAAAGTCAGCCAAATGGGGATTTTTGACTGATATCTCCAATCAGTCTTTGTAAGACACAGCATGATAAATCGGTAATCCACTCAGAAATTTGGTAGCTACCATTATCTAGAAGTTATACCTTCAGGTATGTCTATGGAGGAGTTTGTGGAGAGATTTAACTAGAGTAGGAAAACCCATCATAAATATAATCATCATTGTCCTATTTGCTGGTATCCTGGGCAGAATGAAAATAGGAGAAAGCTAGGTGGGCACTCATTTCACTCAGCTTTATGAATGCAGAACATTTATGAACCAGACATCTATCTATCCTTCAGTATGCTTTCTATGCCATGATTTTATTCCCTTAAACCACAATCCAAAATAAGTCCTTCTTTAGGTTGTTTTGTCACAGCACAAAAAAAAAATAACTAACATAATAGTTTTTTTAATTTATAATTGCTGTATGCATCTTTTAACTAAGTTTTTATGATTATATGATAAGCACTATTTAGATTAAAATATTTTAAAAACACTACCTCACATACCCATTATAAAAATAATCCTAGAATATGTTAGAACTTGGAACATTTATAGTGAAGCTTCAAGGTTAGTGATGTGAAAGTAAGTTAAACAATTAGTCTGACACAGAACATAAATAAAAACATCACTGTTTCTCTTGTTGTAAATGTCTCATACACTGATTCTGTCATTGATTGATAAATATTTTATAATATAAAAGTATCAGCACCATATCCTTTTCACTGACTGAATCATCTAATACTTTGTAAAGTTTTGTCTTTTGACCATTTCCTCAGGTCATTACGTTTTATTTTGTGTTTAAGATGGTCTCTGGAAGATGGATATATGTAGTATGAGGTTTCTTGCCTGGACTTTCGGGCCTAGCCTAAGGTCTAGGACCGCAGACCTGCAGTCCCACAGTCCCACAGAGACACACAGGGGCTTACTATAATTTTAGGCTGATCGACCTAAGGCCCAGGCATATAGCTTGCTAACTCTGTACCCTTCATCTAACCCATGACTCTTCCTGTTCAGCCATGCGACTCGGTACCTTTCCTTAGAGCAGCATGGTTATCCTCTGCTTCTTCTGGCTTCTCTCTGGCATTCTCTCTGGCATTCTGCTCTGTGCTTCCTGTTCGCAGAGTTTTTCTTAGTCTGGTAGCCCTGCCCACACTTTCTGCCTGCGTTTGGCCAATCAGCGCTTCTTATTAAACCAGTGGGTGGGACAATTATTTACCATGAAACAACACAATACCCCTACAGATATATATCTCAGAAATTGACAATAATCATCAATCTTACATAGACCCACTTTAAGCTAACTTTGTTTGTGCTGCTTCATTTCTGAGACACAATAGATCTGATGGCTTTTAATTTTTTCTTGTATTATCTTCACAGATGTCGATTTACTTTCTAAGAATACAATTTAGGAATTACCTATGATTCCAAAGAAAGAAGCTACAAATTTATTCAATAATACTTTTTCCTTATTATTTTTCTTTATTTTTTAAATTATGTGTCTAGGTGATATTTCTAGTAATTATTTCTACTTACAAATTCAAACTCTAGACTTATACTGTTCTTTACCATTCTGCCAAACTGAGTTCTGGAGCTTAACTACTCATCCTATATGTAGGATGTGAATAATGAAGCCTTTACCTCTTTGTCTCTAACTCTCAGTTCCATCACAAGCTTTTATATCATCAAAATTAATACTATTTATAGACTGTCTTGAAATAGGACTTTATAATCTTTGACAGAAGAGTAAGCACTAAAACTATAACAGTAGGTAGCATTTGACAGTAGGTAGTATTCTGTGAGGAACAATAATAAGCAGGGGTTAAACTTTATCTTTCCCATGGTTCAAAGATCCTGGGTCATTCAAAAGTGAGGTATCTGTCTTAGTTAGGATTTCTCTTGCGAGAAATGGTGTTGAACAGATACCATGACCATGGCAATTATTTAAAGTATTTAATTGTGGCTTTCTTACATTTTTAGAGGTTTAGTCATTATTTTCATAGCAAGACATGGCAAAATTCACAGGGACATAGTGCTGAAGAAGGAGTCAAGAGTTTTACATCTGGATCCACAGGCAATAGTAAGTAAACTCTGTCCCACACTATGCATAGTTTGAACATATGAGATCTCAAAGTCCACCCTTGAGGTGACATATTAAATACTTAATAAAAAATGTCTAAAATATCAAAAGACAAAACCACACAGAGTCAAGCCATGAAGATCAGAAAGCCATGGCCTATGCCTTTAATCTCATCACCCAAGAGGCAGAGATCCTGTAAGATCTCTGTGAACTCAAGGTCAAATAGAGCCAGATGGCACCCACATTTAATCCTAACAATAAAAATATTAATTCAAAACTTAAAATAACTGGCAAAAAAGATAAAACAAGCAAACAAAAAGTCAGAAATACTTCCTTTTACCTGTATAAGCCTAAAGACTCATAGACATAAGACCTGTCTTGTTCACCAGAAGAGTTTTCTACGTAAAATTGGCTGTGGTTTGTTCCTGTCTCTCTGATATTTAAGCTTTTCCCCAATATCTGACTCCAAGCTTTTCTTAAAATACCAAATAAAATTCATAAAATATATTCCCACAGTGACACACTTCCTCTAACAAGGCCACACCATCTCCAATAATGCCAATAACACCTGAGTATATGAAGGTTATACCTATTTAAACCACAAAAATATCTCAGACTAGACATCAAGAGTTACTGTCTGTGGAGATGAGGAATTAACACAGTATCATATTTCTTTTAGTGGTTTACTTGGGTCATGCTATTCTTAGAATAGTTTTTGTTTATTTGTTCTTTTGAAATTGGAAATTGGGACTCTTCAGGTGGTTTATAATTGTTCATTTCCATTTTCTCTCTTTAATTCTCTGTTAAAGCAAGATATCCTGGAGCTTCTAAATTGACAGACTTACAAACTGATTATACAAACAGAGGGAACAAGTGTTCTGAAGTCCTTTAAAACTAGATCAGAGATGATTCTATTCTAGAATGCCCAATTTTCACCAGAATCCCTAGTTTTTCTGATAAAGTTTATTCAGTTGTTACATGGAGGCTGAAGGAAAGCCCTCTAGGTTTCATCCAGAGATAAATTCTGAATTGCCAATGTCTTTGTTCTGAAATAGAAAAATCGATGAGATATCTACCAAGGGAAAAGGCTTGTTAGATTCAGTTTGAACCAATTCTTAAATTTTTATCCATTTCATTCTCATCTCTGATGTCAGACCCCAGATATAAAAACTTCTATTCAGATTTCTGGACAAATAACTGTCCTCACTGGTGATAGCACCTTAAACAATGATTCCTAAATATATCTAAATATATTTTCAGAATTCTAGATAATTTAAGTATGGGTACATGTTGGTTGACTCCTTCCCTTCTGTAACCTCTGCTATTGTATGTATATTGTTCATGGAGATTTATATAGGGCTTATAGTGGACTTGGAAAAGAAAAAAAAAGAGGCATGGGAGAAAAGAGAAGTGGTAAATTTAACCTTTTGTGTGCAAGAATCATTAGCCTATTGTATCCATGTTTTCATTATATTTACTTGCTGCTACTATCAGCCCAAAACAATCTTAAAATTAAAAAAAAATAGTTAAGCAGCATCTAAATTACAGGCTCCTATTCTCCAAATATATGTATATTTAAATTCAAACTTAATAAAGCCAACTGAAGTTTGAAAGTCATTCTCTAGTCACCTGAATCACATTTTAAGTGTAGAAGATCATCTGTGAATAGCAGCCACTGTCTTACATACACAGTCAAGTCAAGGGTAAGAAATTCTAGTGGAAAGAAATTTACTTCAAAAATCTCAGAATGGTTTTGTCAGCAAAGAATTAATTCACTGAAAAGCAACTGATGGTGCACAGAGATTGGATTGTCTTTCTCCATCCTCTTTCCTGGGGTAATTCTGGATTTAAATGCTCCTACATGAAGTCCCAGAAGGAAATCAGATTTTTACAGCCATTTATTTATCATATTACTGACTGTGGCTACTGGGACATGAAGACGAGAGAGCTGTGATAGTCTTCAGGACTTCCTAGAAGTAAGAAATCAGGCTCTCAGGCTGTTCACACTGAGCATACTGGCTCACAAGTGTTAAAAGTTTTAAATTACTCCAGAGAACTGCCTAACACAACTCTGGAAAGAAATTTGAAAATGATTCAATTCTGTGTGCAGTCTAAGACCATCATTGACGTAGTGCCAGTGACAACCTGTGTCACCATTTTTTATTCCACTCCATGAACATCCAACTGAAATCTTATAAACCTTGAGAAGCTAAAGAAGACTTATGACCTTATCCAAGACCTGGGGTTGTTCTCCTTTGTTACCTGTAGTCTTTTGAAATGAGCTGAGTAGTGTAAGAATAAGAATCAATGTATAGATATTAGAATTAATACATAGATACTGAAAGAGGATACCTGGCTTAAAACCAGGAGTTTACCTCTGCCTCTAATTATATGCCTGAGAATTAGGAAAAATATGCTTTAAACAAACAAGATACATGTAGACTACACATTATATTAGTGTGGTGATATAGTGTATATTTAATAAAAACCGTCTGAAATATCAAAAGGATAAGGGAAACAAACCACAGCCACTTCTCACATAGCCAACTCCTCGGGCCTCTCTCTATGAATGTTCTGAGTCCATTGACCTCAAATATCTTTTCCTCAGCCAACCAGGGAAGCAGCAGAGAAAGCTGAATTCTTCCCATTTTTCCCTCTGCTCAGCTATCTTACTTTTACAACATTACTAGAGCTAGGATTAAAGCTGTGTGCTAGAACTGACTGGCTGCTAGGCATTGAAATCACAGAGATCCATCCAGAGTGGTGAGATTAAAGGCTTGGGTCACCATCCACCATGCTGTAACCTTTCTGACTTGGCTCTTTCAGTGACTTTGTTCTCATATTCCAAACTATTTATATTAGACAATATATTATCTCATATGTATTTGTGTGTGTGTGTGTGTGTGTGTGTGTGTGTGTGTGTGTGTGTGTGTGTGTGTGTGTGTGTGTGTGATGTATCATATATAACGGAGTTATCCTTTTTGAAGATTTCAAAAGATATACTCTGGAATTTTCAAACTACAAATATTGCATAGAATTTATGTGTCTCAAAATTATGTCCCACAGAAAAAAAGACATTGAAATTGCACATTGGACTTCAGAAAAAGATGTTGCACTGTCTGCTCCATTCCTCTTTACAATAGTACATTAGCTAATTATTCACATGCTTGGATGTTAGGAGTCGAGTCTCTTGAATAATGGATCCCTTTAAACAATATACAGAAAACAAACTGACATTGTATTTAATGTACTAGTGTAGAATTTTTTAAACTTTATTTTTTTTTATTTTTAATATTTTTCTTTAACCATACCTAACACTTTTCCCTCTGCCTCCCCTTCTCCCATTTCTACCTCAGCCTTGTTTTTTGTTTTTCCATATGAAGTTGAGTATTGTTATTTTGAGATCTGTTAATATTGTGTTGGTATTTTGATGGGGATTGCATTGAATCTGTGGCTTGATTTTGGTAAGATTGCCATTTTTCCTATGCTGATCCTATTTATCCAGGACCATGGGAGATCTTTTCTGACATCTTCTTTAATGTCTTTTTCAATGACTTATTTTGCCATACAGGTCTGTCACTTCTTTGGTTGGACTCATCCCAAGTTATTAGATGTTATTTGCATCTATTATAAAGGGTGCTGTTTCCCTGATTTCTTTTTCAGCCAATGCATTTGTATGTAGGAGAACTATTGATTCTCTCTCTTTTGTAGTTAATCTTCTATTCTGCTACATTGTTAGAGGTGTTTTTCAGCTGTATAGTTCCCTGATAAAATTTTAGAAGTCACTTATGTTTACTATTATATCATCTACAAATAATGATAGTTTGACTTCTTCCTTTCAATTTGTATGCACTTTATCTCCTTTTGTTGTCTTATTACTCTAGCTAAAACTTTGAGAACTATATTGAATAGATAAGGGGAGAGGAGACAGTCTTGTTTTCTTTTTTATTTTAGTGGAATTGCTTTGAATTTCCTTTATTTAGTTTGATGTTGGCTGTCAGGTTGTGCATTTTGACATCATTATGTTTAGGTATTCTCCTTTATTTCTGATCTATCCAGGACTTTTATCATGAAGGAGTGTTGGATTTTGTCAAAGGCTTTTTCATTACCTAATGAAATAATCATGTTTTTTTTTTCTTTCTTACAGGTTGTTATGATAGATGGCATTGACAGTTTTGTGTGTGTGTGTTGAACCATCTCTGCATCTCTGGGATGAAGTCTACTTGATCATAGTGAATTTTTTTTGTACATTCTTGAATTTGGTTTGCCAGTATTGTATTGAATATTTTTGCAAAAAAATACATAAGGGAAAATGGCCTTTTTTTTCATTTCATTGTCACATATTTGTGTTTTGGGTACCATTGTGACTACAACCTCAAAAGAATGCTCCTTTGGTTTCTATTGTGTAGAACAATTTGAGGAGTATTGGTATTTGTTCTTCTTTGAAATTAGGTTAGAATTCTGAATTGAAACCATCTGACACTGGCATTTTCCCTCTAGGGTGGATTCTAATAATGGTTTCTATTTCTTTTGGGGTTATCTGTCTATTTGTGTTACTTATCTGGTCTATTTAATTTTCATAACTGGTGGCTGTCCAGAAAGCTGTCCATTTCTTTTAGGTTTTCTGATTATGTGGAGTTCAGATCTTCCAAGTATGGCCTAATGATTCTCTGGATTTCTTCAGTATCTATTGTTATATCCAAAATGTCATTTCTGACATTGATAATTTATATATCCTCTCTCTGCTTGTTAGTTAATATTGATAATTATTTGTGTATCTTGTCAACTTTCTCAAAAAACAAACTCTGTTTCTTCAATTCTTTGTATTGTTCTCTTTGTTTCAATTTTATTGATTTCAGCACTGAGTTTGGTTATTTTCTGCTGTCTACTTCTAGTTAAGTTTGTTTCTATTTGTTCTAGATCTTTCAACTGTTCCATTAAGTCTCTTGTGTGAGATTTCTCAAATTTGTTTTTATGTAGGCACATAGTGCTATGAACTTACCTCTTAGTACTGCTTTCATTGCATCCCGTAAGTATTGATATGATGTGGATTTATATTCATTAAATTCTAGAAAGTCTTTAATTTTTTTTCTTTACTTCTTCCTTAACCAAGAAGGAGTTCAGTTTAGAGGTGTTCAGTTCCCTCTGTGGTTTGTGTTGTTTTTGAACTCTAACTTTACTCCATGATGATCTGATAGGATACATAGGGTTATACCCATTTTTGATCTATTAATGTTTGTTTTATGCCTGTGTATGTGGTCAGTTTTAGAGAAAGTTCCATGGAGTGCTGAGAAAGTATACTCTTTGATATTTGGGTATAATGTTCTGTATATATCTGTTAAATACATTTGATTCATAATATCTATTAATGCCCTTATTTCTCTGTTCAGATACTGTCTGGAAGATTTTTCCTTTGGTTTTAATAGGGTATTAAAATCTCCCACTATTAGTGTGTGGGGTTTGATATAAGGTTTAAACTTTAGTAATGTTTCTTTCACATGGGTGGGTGCCCTTTTTTGTGGGTATTAATGTTCAGAATTGAGATTGCTTTGTTGATGGATATTTCCTTCAATGAGTCAGTAATGTACATCTTAATCTCTTTTGATTGAATTTAATTTGAAGTCTATTTTGTTAGATATTAGAATAACTATACCAGCTTCTTTCTTGACTCCACTTAATTGGAAATATTTTTTTCCCAATCCTTTACTTTGAGGCAGTGTCTATCTTTAAAGTTGAGGTGTGTTTCTTATATACCGTAGAGGCCTGAATCCTATTTTCATATTCATTGTGTTAGCTTTTGTCATTTTACAAGTGAATTGAGTTCATTGATAATAAGGAATATTAATGACCAGTGATTGTTAACTACTGTTATTTTTGCTGTGTGTGTGTGTGTGTGTGTGTGTGTGTGTGTGTGTGTGTGTGTGTATGTGTTTTCATTCTTCAGGGTTTGCTTTTGTGTGATTATTGTTTGTGGCTTCATGGGTATATCTAATTTCACTATGTTAGGTTTTTCTCTTTCTGGTACTTTTTGTAGGGCAGAATTTGTGGATATTTTTAAAATCTAGTTTTGACATAGACCATCTTGTTTACTCCATCTATAATGATTGAGAGTTTTGTTGGGTATACAATTCTGGGCTTGCATCCATGGTCTCTCAGTATCCTTAAAACATTGCCCAGGACCTTGTAGATTACAAACTTTCCATTGAGAAGTTGGGTACTATTCTGATGGATATGCCTTTAAAAGTATTGTAGCTTTTTTCACTAGCAGCT
The DNA here is from genome assembly GCA_033318265.1 of Phyllotis vaccarum. Classification (NCBI taxonomy): domain Eukaryota; kingdom Metazoa; phylum Chordata; class Mammalia; order Rodentia; family Cricetidae; genus Phyllotis; species Phyllotis vaccarum. Next base: position 118,288,408 of record JARWLC010000002.1, on the reverse strand, counting down.
CTTAATTTTTTCTTTATTCTATATGTTTAGTGTTTTGACTAATATATGCCAAGTAGAATTGGGGGGGGAGGTTGGTTTATTTTGTTCTGTAAGCAGAGGCATTAACTTTTTAAGGTTGGGACAGATTTTTTTTTATTATTTTGTTGAATATATTTTCTGTGCCTTTGAGCTAGTATTCTTCTTCTAATTTTATTATTTTTTAGAAATGGTCTTTTCGTTGTGTCCCAGATTTCCTGGACATTTTGTGTTGTGGGGTTTTTTAATCATTTTATTTAAAAACAAGTTATTTCAATATCTACCACTGATACCTCTTCCATCCCTCCTCCCAGTCCTTCCCAAACCTTACTCAGCCTCTTCTCATCCCATCTGCCCAACCATTCCCCAAGGTGTGCAAGGAGTCCCAAGGGAGATCAGTTCAGCCTGACATATCCATATGAGGTAGATCTGAGTCCCTCATTCCAATATTAAGGCTGCATTACATATTCTTCTGTAGGGAATGGGCCCTAAGATTTCAGTTCATGCACCAGGAACATACTCTGAACCTACTGAAAAAGGCTCCACAAACATCCCAAATTATTTGACTATTGTCTACCTTTGGAGGGTTTAGTTCCTCTCCATGAAAGTTCTTCAGTGACTATTTTCTCACTCAGTGAGTTCCCAATATCTAGGATCAGCCATTTCTGTAGGTCTCCTTATCATCATCCTGATTCCTATGCTTTTATACTCTCTTCCCTCTCTATCTTTAGCTGGACCTGGAGCTCAATCTGGTGCTTAGCTAATAATCTCTACTTATGCCTCTATACAGTGCTAGATGAAGATACTATAATTATAATTAGGGAGGTCATCTATTTGATTAAAGGGGAAGTCCTGTTATGAAACACTCTCTACCAATTCTTGGAGTCCTAGCCAGGATTATCTTGCAGGTTCTTGGAAGTTTGCTTAGCACCGGGTTTTTTTTCTAACACTACTGTGGCACCCTCTATAAAGAGACACACTTTTTCTCCCTCTCTGTTGCTCCTCTCACTCAACCATCTCTTTCTCTCACAATTTGTTCCCACCTCTTTTTGCTTGCTCCCAATTATGGGTGTTAATTTAACTCAGGAGATCTTCTCTATTTTCTCTTCCAGGGGGATCCTTGGATGTCTCTCTTAAGTTTCTTTTATTACCTAGTTGCTCAGAGTTTGTGGATTGCAGCCTAGTTATGTGGGGATTTAATAAAGTTTCAGAAGTTTTGGAGATATCAGAGGGAATCTACCCACAGTCTATGTGGGGGGTTAGTAAAAAGCTCCAGAAGTCCCAGAGCTCTAACCACAGTCAGTCTAGGAAAATCAGAGTGGTGATTCAAACCTTTAATCCCAGCACAGGGAGTATCCTGGGAGTGGTGACCTACACCCTTAATCCTAACTGAGTCAAGGTCACTTCAGATTATAGAAGGAATTCCAGGCTCACATGCAGGTGTGGTGGGGCCATGCCTTAATTACCAAAAGAATACTTAAGACAGGATTCAAACACAGAGAAAACCATTCCAAGGGAAGCAAGGCTGAGGAAGCTAGAAGACAGCTGGGTAAAATTTGACTGTGGTGTTTATTCCCTCTAGTATCTCCAACTTCTTCAGAGATCTATCACTGAGTCTCATTCTTTCCTGTGACAATTGGCATCCAACTTTGGGGCACGAATTTCTCTCCTCTCTACCCAAAAAACTGCACTTGCAGGCAGGAACAACACATGGCTGGAGGAGTAATTACTGGGCTAGGCTTTCTGTTTGGAGTTAGCCTCCAGCATTAGGCAGACCGGCCACACGTGTTTCTGTTTCACCCTTATCTTGGTAAGTCTTTCAGACAGTGGCCTCTTTCTCCTGGTGGGTTGTTTCTTTTTCCTTTATGGACCCCTTTCTGGGTTGCTATCATACTAGGTAGCTGCCCCACTTCACAATCATCAATGGACAATAACAGTAAGTAACTCAATTTTTTTTAAAAAAAAGAGGGAATTTGTTTAAAGCAATGGAGGGTGATAGGTCATACTGTAACCTCTCATTAGATGATTTGATATTAAAACCAGTAAAGGAAAACATAGATAAGATAGGTGGAAATATCATAATGTTTATCATACTATTTACTATGAATACTTATTGTCTGATATCACAGAAAAAGTTGACTAATGTAAATCCAAAGAGAAAGGTCTTTAAAAAGCCTGTTGAGAGAGAACACAAAGATGCTCAAATTCAAACAGAGGAATATGAAGAACCAAATTCAGCAAGGTCATCTAAAATTAGACAAAAACAGGCAACATTATTATACCCAGAGCAATTATATCATATAGGATGCATTCACCATTTGTTAAGCAAATGCTGAACTCCAGGTCATGCTGTAACCTGGTCACCCCTAAAGATGGGTTGGATATGGTTACAGCCATTCTTGAGGCAGGGATGCTCATGAAATTCAAGTCATGGTGGAGGGAGGAGGCTAAAACAATAGAACAAAAAACAGGGCCAGAGGCATAGAAGTCTCTCAAGACCAACTCCTCAGGGAAGGGGATTATGCCGATATTGAAAGGCAGTCATTATACAGTGACCATTTTCTGGATTTGTGTCTCATGACAGCTTTAAATGCTTGGGATCCTATTGAAGAAATAGGAAAAAAAAAAGTGAAACATTTACCAAAATAATTCAAAGTCCCAAAGAAACTTACAGATTTTTTGCACAGATTAACCACAGCAGTAAACAGAATGGTACCAGACTCAGAAGCCAGGCAAATAATCATTAAACCACTGGCTTTTGAGAATGCCAATGCACAATGTAAAAAAATACTTCCGACCTTTAAAAGCAAGGTCAGCACCTTTGGAGGATTGGATTCGTGAGACAATTAATATGGAGTCTTATGACTGTGATGATAACTGGGTAGGAGGGCTTATTTCAAGAGATATAAGAAAAATCAAAATGTCAAATGTTATATTTGTGGAACGGAAGGTCATATTAAAAGAGATTGTAAACAAGGCATTCCCAGAAACAATGCTTTTGGTAGGAACAATCCCAAGAGAACACCTCTCCCTTCTGGAATATACAGAAGGTGTAGAAAAGGAAGACATTGGACTAATGAATGCAGGTCAACAAGAGACAGACAGGGAAATTTCTGCCCTTGAGAAATGCTCCTATGGGGCTTTCAAAAACCCCTGGGTCAGGTAACTTTCTGCCCTCGGGAAATGCCCCAAGGGGGTTTTCAAAAGCCCCCATATCAAGTCCAATCCAGTCTTACCCTGCCATTGTGGAGGAAACACCTTCCCAGAACAATTAAAAAAGTTAAAACCTATTTTAAAAAGACACACTAACTAGAATAATAGAAAATTCACAGAAAAAGAAAAAAATTCAGGAAAAAAATATAAAGCAAATATTTTGGCAAACTTCTATCGATGAGCAAAGGCCAAAATTAAAAGTACAGATAAATAATGATATTATTGAAGGCTTATTGGACATGGACACAGATGTATCCATAATTTCACCTGAATCATGGCATCCAAGTTGGCCCCTTCAGGAGGAAAATGTTCAGTTTTTGGGTATTAGGTCGATATCCCAGGTGACAGAGAGAAAGATGGCTTGAATGTATAGGACCAGAAGGACAGAGAGGACTATTAAAGCCATATGTGGCTGTTATTGCTATAAATTTATGGAGAAGAGATTTACTGCAACAGTGGAACATACAGATTAATATTCCTCCAAATACAGAAATAAGCCATGACCTAGCACATGGTTCCAGAAGAAATATCAGAAGATATTATGAGAAACAGTCACAGATCATTCAGGTTATAGAGAAACAAGGCAAAACAGCTGCCGATCTTTCAAAAACACCCACAGCACTACCTCTAAAATGGCTAACAGAGAAGCCTATATGGGTTCATCAATGGCCTCTAACAAAAGAGAAATTGCAGGCCTTAGAGCAGCTGCTACAGGAACAGTTAAATTCTCAGCATATAAAAGAATCAACCAGCCCTTGGAATTCTCCTGTATTTGTTATTAAGAAGAAATCTGGAAAGTGGAGAATGGTAACGGACCTAAGGGCAATAAACAAGGTGATCCCGCCAATGTGCTCTCTACAAGCTGGGATTCCTTTGTCCTCTCTATTACCTAAATAATGGCCTATTATAGTTATTGATTTAAAAGACTTTTTTTTTTTTTTTACAATACCTTTACAAGAGCAAGACAAAGAAAAATTCGCCTTTACAGTGCCCACTTATAATAATTCTCAGCCTGTAAAGAGATTCCAGTGGAGGGTCCTCCTTCAAGGAAGGCTGAATAGACCTACTCTGTGCCAGTATTTTGTTCAAAAGCCAATAGAAGAAATATGCAAGAAATTCCCAAAATCTATAATTTATCATTATATGGATGATATCTTGTTGGCCGATTCAAATATTGATACGTTGGAAAAACTTTTTGAAGAAGTGAAAAGAATTTTACCTGCTTGGGGATTATGGATTGCCCCAGAAAAAATACAAAGAGGGGATTCCATTAATTATTTAGGATATAAAAAAGTCAACAAAAATTTAGACCCCCAAAGATACAGATCAGGAGAGATAGATTAAAGACACTTAATGATTTCCAAAGACTACTAGGAGACATTGCCAACTTAAGACCGACTATTGGACTTAAAAATGATGAACTAGATAATCTGTTCAAAACGTTAAAAGGTAACAAGGACTTAAATAGTCCGAGAGAGTTGTCATCTGAAGCTGAGAAAGAACTGGCTTTGGTGTAAAAAAAAAAAAATTACAAGAGGCACATGTGGATCGTGTGGATCCAGACCTCAATTGCATTCTAGTTATCTTGCCCTCTAAGCATTCTCCTACAGGAATTTTAATGCAAAGGGAAGAAAATGTTATATTAGAATGGATATTTCTTCCACATAAACCAAGCAAGAAGTTAAAGACATATGTGGAAAAGATTTCTGAACTTATTTTTTTTAAAAAAATTAAGACTTTGTCAATTGACAGGAATGGACCCAGCAGAAATTGTTGTACCTTTAACTAGTGAAGAAATTGAACAATTATGGGTAGAAAGTGAACCTTGGCAAAGAGCCTCCATTAATTTGGGGGGAGATATTAACAACAAATATCCTAAAAGCAAAAGAATTGAATTTATAAAGAAAACTGATTGGATTCTCCCTCATATTGTACGAGATAAACCAATTTCCAGAGCTCCTACATTTTATACCAATGCAAACAAATCAGGAAAGGCTGGTTACAAATCAGAACATCTAAGTAAAGTGATTCAAAGCCCTTATAATTCTGTTCAAAAGTCAGAATTATATGCCATCGTTATGGTATTAATGGTTTACAGAACCATTTAACATAGCTACTGACTCTCAGTATGCAGAAAGAGTTGTTCTACACATTAAAACAGCTGATTTTATTAATGATGAATCAGAATTAACTTCATTATTTATTCAGTTGCAAGGAATAATCAGGACTAGAAATCATCCCTTCTATATAACATATATTAGATCCCATACAGGTCTTCCAGGTCCTTTAGCACAAGGTAATGATGAAATTGATAAATTATTAATAGGAAATGTGCCAGAGGCCTCAGAATTTCATAAAAAGCATCATGTTAATTGCAAAGGATTAAAAAAAAAAAAAGCTTTCTCTATCACTTGGGAACAAGCTAAAGAAACTGTAAAATGGTGTCCCACCTGTTCTTTCTATAACCAAACTCCTTTGCCAGCAGGAACTAATCCTAAAGGTATACATAGAAATGAAATCTGGCAGATGGATATAGTTCATTATACAGAATTTGGGAAATTAAGATATGTCCATCATACAATAGATACATTCTCAGGATTTCAATGGGCAACTGCTTTGAGTTCAGAAAAGGCTGATTCTGTAATCACACATTTACTAGAAGCTATGTCCATCATGGAAATACCCGCACAAATAAAGACTGATAATGCTCCAGCATATGTCTGTACTAAAATGAAACAATTTTTTGCTTATTATAATATAAAGCATATTACAGGAATACCACATAATCCTATAGGGCAAGCAGTCAGAGAGATCAAATCAACTTTAAATGATATGTTATATAAACAGAAAGGAATAACAAAGACCCCCAGAGATAGAGTTCATAGTGCTTTGTTAACTTTGAATTTTCTCAATGTTAATGACAAAGGAACAATAGCTGCTGAAAGGCATTGGACCATAGAAAAAACAGCTGAACTAAATCAGCCTATTTACTTCAAAGATGTACTAACCTCTGAATGGAAGCCAGGGTATGTGCTCCATTGAGGAAGGGGTTTTGCATTTATTTCCACAGGTGAGGAAAAGATATGGATACCATCAAAATTAATAAAGACTTGGACCAAACCAGAGACACTTCATGAAACTAAGAATTGATAGCTCATCCACCCATATTACAATTCTTTCAGTTGTAAGAAAAAACAAAGGGTCGGGGCAGGTTTCTGTTCTTGTCTTTACGGGAAACTGGACATACCCACCTTCAAGAAGTTAAAAGGCCTTGGACATCCAGACATCTAAAGCAAAAAAGAGGCTATCCAGGAAAATTTGGAAACAAAAGAATATGGTAACTATTGGTACCAGTATACTTGATAGGGTAAAATCTCATTACTTTACCTTTACAAAATATTTTTATTAGTTAAAGTCCCAGTTTAATTATAATTTAAAGCTGGCTTTAGAGTTGGAATGTGGCTCTCTCCTTCTCTAAACTAAAGCATACTTATTAAAAAAAAAAATCTCTGTATCATATCAGAAGAGCCACCTGATATGGGACAGAAGAATAACAAAAAATAAGGGACTATTTTATTGTTACTAATCCTATGCTCAATAAATTGTTATATGTTTAGTTTCCTGTACATTGTATTGGTTTTTAGTCTCTTATCAGTTTTCTGCAGTGATCCAGGACAAGGCCTAATTTCAAACTTGAAATATCCAAAAGGAAGATGGGGCCCCACAACGGTGGTGGTTTCACATGAACTCTGACAAAGCCACTAGGCTGATAAACACCAATCAAAGATCAGATTTGGACTACAAACTGCTCATGACAATTTTTTAGCAGCTCGATGAGATGAACCAGCTTCACAGACTACTATGCCCAGGACTTGAGACAAGCTGTGTGCTTTCCTGTTATGCAGAGACTGGACAACAAATGACACAGCTACTTATTTCAGGACTTGACATTTAACAAAACTTTTCTTTTTAGGATCCCCAAAAGATACCATTGCCCCCAGTCAGCAGGAAGTAAACTTAAGAACACAGTGACCACACTCCCAAGTGGTGGTGGGGGGTTGGTTTTGGTTGTTCAATGGGTTATGGATGATTGTCATTGTTTAGGTTAATTGGTTAAAAATTGTTCATGGTTATGGTTAGAAAAAAGTTAAACAAGAATGATTTGATTCAAGATTTGTGTTTAAAAAATATAGAAAGAAAAATGGGATACAGATATATAGGATATAAGGGTAGATTATGGAATCTTCTTTTAAAAGGATTTACAAGCTTTAAATATTTTACATAGCATTGGTTTTCTGCATACACATTGTGCATTTTGAGATTAATTGTGTCATTGTACAAATATTTCTATGCTTGTTTCAGGTAGTATATTTAATCAGTTTATCTAACATTGTAATCCAAATTGCTAGTCCATGAAAGTTTTTATTTCCAATTAATTAGAATATAAAGCAATGCAAGTCAGTAGTTAAACATTACATTCAGACACAGTCATGTTAGATATGTTTTCAAGGTAAAACAAATATATTTTAGATAAACAGGTCTTCTTCAAAAATTTCAGAGATCCATAGAATATGGCATTTAAAATATTTTTAGAACTTAAAGATTTTTCTGGACAGTGAGACAGGTCTGCTCCTGGCAGCCCCAATATACTTCAAGAGAAAAAAGGGCATTGAAGAAACTCCATATGGAGTCTACTTTCCTTGTGGCAATGATTAGTCATTGAACAAGAGCCTGTCCCTGTATTGACTGCTTGACAGCATGCTATTTGAACTGGACATGCAGGTTCCCTCAGAAAGTGACCTTTGAACCTTGACAGAACAAGCTGAGATGGTCCTTCAGGTTCCTTTATTTCAGAGAAAACTGTCAGAGATGGCCCGTGGATGGTGTGAGGTGGTAGCGGCCCCTGGCATGCTGGGCCTGGATCTTCCTGGAGTTGGGTTGCTTGGTAATGCAGTCCAAAGTGGTGGTAAACTCCATCTAAAGCTAAATACCGGCACAAGACCAATAACCAACAAGTACCACAAGGGAAAGTTGAAAAGAACTTTGAAGAGAGTCTTCAATCTACAGGACAAAAGGAGAAATGAGTGAACTACACCAAAATGGACAGAGCAGATTTCCTGCTTCACTGAGATGAAAAGAGACTCTGGGCCTGTAGGCTGAAGATGGATGCCCCAACTTTATAAAGGAACTTTGGGTGAGTTTCCAGGCAGATAGGTATCATCTCTGTAATTTCTAGTTTTTGGAAGTTGCTTGCACTTCCTAGTTATTTAGGTAAATATTATTCCCTTCTTGGGTCTCTGAGGTAGTTGAAGATGAAATAGTTATAGTTACAATTTTCTAATGACAGTTTTAGAAAAGAAACTTTGAAGTTAAAGCTTATAAGTTTTAGAGACATCAAAATAATAGCTTTTAGTTAGAAAGTAAATGAATTAGGTATAATCCTTTGGACTCATCAAAATAGGATAATTAATGAAATATTTTCTTGGAATTGTCAATTGTTAATGAACTGGACATTACTCATTTATTGTTTGTATATATTGTATATAATTATTGTACCTACTGTATATTGTTTTTCTTATGTTAGCTATCACCTTTTTTTTAAATTTGACACAAAAGGGGATATGTGAGGATTTAATAAAGTTTCAGAAGTTTTGGAGATATCAGAGGGAATCTACCCACAGTCTATGTGGGGGTTAGTAAAAGCTCCAGGAGTCACAGAGCTCTAACCACAGTCAGTCTAGGAAAATCAGAGTGGTGATTCAAACCTTTAATCCCAGCACAGGGAGTATCCTGGGTGTGGTAACCTACACCCTTAATCCTAACTGAGTCAAGGTCACTTCAGATTATAGAAGGAATTCCAGGCTCCCAAGCAGGTGTGGTGGGGCCATGCCTTAATTACCAAAAGAATACTTAAGACAGGATTGAAACACAGGAGGAGCCATTCCAAGGGAAGTGAGCCTGAGGAAGCTGGAAGACAGCTGGGTAGGATTTGACTGTGGTGTTTATTCCCTCTAGTATCTCCAACTTCTTTAGAGATCTATCCCTGAGTCTCATTCTTTTGTGTGACATGGTTACCCTTTTATTCATGTCTAAAACCCACTTGTGAATGAGTATATACCATGTCTATCATTCTGGGCCTGTGTTACTTCATTCAGAATGATACTCTCCAAATCCATCCATTTGCCTTCAAATTTTAGGATGTCATTTTATTTATTTATTTATTTATTTATTTATTTATTTGTTTGTTTGTTTGTTTGTTTATTTATTTATTTAATTATTTTTACTGCTGAGTTGTAAACTATGGTATAAATATACCTCAATTTATTAATCCATTCTTCAGTTGAGGTTGTTTCCAGATTCTGGTTCTTATGAATAATGCTGTTTTGAACATAGTTGAACTAATAACCTTGAGGTAAGAATGTGCATCCTTTGGGTATATGCTGAATAGTAGTATTGCTGGATCCTTGGGGAGATTGATTCTCAGTTTTCTCAGGAACCACCATACTACTTTTACAAAGGGACAGTACAAGTTTATATTCCACCCAGCAGTGGAAGAATGTTCCTCTTGATTTATGTCCCCTCCAGCATAGGCTGTCATCTGTGTTTTTGATCTTAGCCATTCTGACAAGTATAATATGTTTATCTCAGATTTATTTTGATTTGCATTTCTCTGATGGCTAAGGATGTTGGGCAATTCTTTAAATATCTTTCAGCCATTTGTAATTTTGCTGAGTATTACCTTGTTAGCTCTGAACTCCATTTTTTTAATTGGATTATTTGGGTGTTTGACCCTCAGTTTCTTGAGTTCTCTGCATATTTTAGAGATCAGTCCTTTGTCAGATATAGGGATGGTGAAGATAATTTTCCATTCTGTAAGCTGTCATTTTAATTTGTTGACCATGTTCTTTGCCTTACAGAAGCTTCCCGATTTAGAGGTCTTTATACTGTTCTTAGTGTCTGTCCTACTGGAATTATTTTTAGGAAGTGATCACCTGTGCCAATGCACTCAAGCATATTTCCCAGTTAATTTTCTTTCAAGTTAATTGTGACTGGGTTTATACTGAGGTATTTGATCCACTTGGACTTGAGTTTTGTGCAAGGCAATATATATGGATCTGTTTGCATTATGCTACATACTTGTAGAAGGAGTTTTACTTACAAGGCACCAGTCCAAGATAAATATTTATTTAAATATGAATCAACACTCACGATATTAGTAATAGCTTATAGTGGCACCTGAACAAGGACTGGCGTATCTAAGCAATGGACGAGCGATAGATGGACGATGGATGTAGTTCGAGGTTTCTGGCCCAGACTTTTGGGCCTAACCTCAAGGTCTAGACCCACAGACCTGCAGTCCCACAGTCCCACAGTCCCACAGAGACACACAGAAGCTTCCAATAGTTTTTGGCTGATCAGCCTCAGGCCCAGGCATATCATTTGCTAGGTCTCTACCCTTCATCTAACCCATGTCTCTTGTTCAGCCATGTGGCTCGATACCTTTCTTTAGAGCTGCATGGTTATCCTCTGCTTCTTCCGGGCCTCTCCCTGGTGCTCTGTCTGGCACTCTGCTCTCAGAGATTTTTTCCTAGTCTGGTAGCCCTGCCTACACTTCCTGCCTGCCTTTGGCCAATCAGCTCTTTTTATTAAAACAGTGGTTGGGACAATCATTTAAAATGAAACAACACAACCTCCCACAGATGGATTCCGTTTCTATCTCTCCAGCAGCCAGGAGGCAGGAACCAGGAAGAAGAGTCCTCATGTCCCAGCAGCCACTTATCAATGGGGTTGGTCACACCCCCTCCAGGTTGGCCACACCCCCTCCAGGATCCTGTGCTCCTGGATAAGAGTCTTCTGACCTTATCGGCTGACACCTTAATCCCGCCACACATACTATCATCTAGTTTTGTCAGCATCATTGGTTGAAAATACTATCTTTTTTTCCATTATATATTTCTGGCCGCTTTTTCAAAACTCAGGTGTTCATAGCTGCATTAATTAAGAGTGAGAACTTTAGTTCAATTCCATTGATCCACAAGTCTGTTTTGTTGCCATTTCTAGGCTCTTTTTATTACTATAGCTTTATAGTATAGTTTAAGGTCAGTAACATTGATATCTCCTGAAGACCTATTATTGAACAAGATTGTTTTGACAATCCTGTACTTCATGTTGTTCTGCATAAAGTTGAGTATTGTTCTTTCAAGGTCTGTAAAAAGAATTGTGTTGAAATTCTGATGGGGACTAAATTGAATATGTAGATTGTTCTTGGTACAATTGCCATTTTTACTATGTTTATTATACCTATCAAGGAGCATGGGAGATCTTTTCATTTTCTGATATTCTCTTCAATTTCTTTCTTCCTTGACTTAAAGTTTTTGTCAAATAGTTCTGCCATTTCTTTGGTTAGAGTTATGTCAAGATATTTAATGCTATTTGCAGGTATTAAAAAATGTGATATTTCCCTTATTTCTTTTTCAGCCCTTTCATCTTTTGTGTTTAAGAGAGCTGTTGTTTTTATTTTTAGTTGATCTTGTACCCTACTATATTGCTGAAGGTGTTTACCAGCTGTAGGAGTAACGTGGTAGAATTTTGTGGAGTCATTTATGTATACCATCATACTATCTGCAAATAGAGATAGTTTGACTTCTTCCTTGCTAATTGTATCCCCTTCATCTCCTATGCTTCTCTTATTGCTTTAGCTAAAACTTTAAGAATTATATTGAAAAGATGAGAGGACAGCCTTGTATTATTCCTGATTTTAGTGGGATTGCCTTGAGTTTTTCTCCATTTAATTTGATGTTGGCTGTTGGCATTATTATAGTTAGGTATTTTCTCTGTATTCCTGATCTATCCAAGACTTTTATCATGAAGGAGTGTTGGATTTTTGTCAGAGGTTTTATTCAGCATCTAATGAGATTATCATGTGTTTCTTTTTATAATTTCTTACAGGTTGTTTATGTTATGGATGACATTGACAGTTTTGTGTATGTTAAATGGGATGAAGCCAACTTGAACATGATAGATTTCTTTTATATGTGTTTGAGTTCACTTTACCAGTATTTTACTGAGTACTTTGCATTAATATTTATGAGAAAGATTGATTTGTAATTTATTTTCTTTGTTGCATCTTTGAGTGGCTTTGGTATCAGAGTGACTTTAGCCTCATAAAAAGAGTTTCACAATGTTCCTTCAGAGTCTACTATATGGAACAGTTTGAGGAGTATTGGTGTTAGCTTTTCTTTGAAATTCTGGTAGAATTCTGCACTAAAGCCATCTGGCCCTGAGGGTTTTTTTTATTGTTGTTGTTGTTTGTTTGTTTTTTTTCTTGGGAGACTTTCAATAACAGCTTCAATTTACTGGGGGTTATAGGTCTATTTTTGGTTATTTATCTGGTCTTGATTTAATTTTGGCAAGTGATACCTGTCTATAAAGCAGTCAATTTCTTTTAGGTTTTCCACTTTAATGGTGTATAGGTTTTGAAGTATGATCTAATGATTCTCTGAATTTCCAGGGTGTTTGTTGTTATGTGTTCTTTACATTTCTAATGTGTCTGTTGGGGTTTTTTTTTTGTCTGTTCTATTTTTTTTATTTCAATTATTTCCTACCTTCTACTACTTCTAAGTGAGTTTGCTTCCAATTGTTCTAAAGCTTTTAGCTGTGCTGTTAATTCTCTCATGTGATATTTCTCTATGCTTTTATGAAAGTATCTAGTACTATGAATTTTCCTCTTAGCATGGCTTTCATTGTATCCCACAAGCTTGGGTATGCTGTGGATTCATTTTCATTGAATTATATGAAGTTTTTTATTTCTTCATTAACTTCTTACTTGACCCAGAGGTGATTCAATTGAAGGATACTCAGTTTCCATGAATTTGTAGGCTTCCTGTGATTTTTATTGCTGTTGAACTCTAACGTTAGACCATGGTGGTCTCATAGGATACAAGGAGTTATTACCATTTTTTATCTATTGATATTTGTTTATGACTGAGTATGTCATCAATTTTAGAGAAAGATCTGTGAGGTACTAAAAAAAGGGAGATATTCTTTTGTATTTAGGTGGAAAGTTCTGCATACATAGATTAAGTCTATTTGGGCCATAACATTTGTAACATCCCCTTTTTCTCTGTGAAGTTTCTGTCTGATAGACCTATCCATTGGTGAGAGTGGGCTATTGAAGACTCCCATTATTAATGTGTTCAGTTTGATTTGAGATTTAAGCTTCAGTTTCTTTTATACATTTAGGTGCCATTGTTTGGGTGACACAATTGTTCAGGATTGAAAGTTCATCTTGGTGGATTTTCCTGAGATAAATAAGTAATGAAAAACCTGGTCTCTTTTGATTGATTTTAGTTTTAAATCTATTTTGTTAGATATTAGGATGACTACACCAGCTTGTTTTTTAGCTCCACTTGATTGGAAAGTCTTTTCTCAATCCTTTACTCTGAGCCTGTATTTGACCTTGAAGTTGAGGTGTGTCTCTTTTATGCATAAGAAGGATGGATTCTGTTTGGTATTTATCCTGTTATACTTCCTATTTTTATAGGTGAATTGAGTCCATTGATATTAGGGGATATTAATGACCAGTAATTGTTATTTCTTGTTATTTTTGGTGCTAGTGTGTGTGTGTTTCCCTTCTTTGGGTTTTTCTTCTGTGGGGTTATCTGTTGCTTGTGGTTTCATAGGTATATCTAGCCTCCTTACATTGGAGTTTTCCCTCTTGTGTTTTCTGTATGGCTGGATTTGTGAATTGGTATTGTTTAAATCTGGTTTTATCATGAAATATCTTGTTTACTCCATCTTTGGTGTTTGATAGTTTTTCAGGATCTAGTAGTTTCAGCTGGCAAGCATGGTCTTTTTGTGTCCAGAACCTTCTGTCTTTCATTGTTTCATTGAACAGTCAGGTATTATTCTGATGGGTGTGCCTTTATAGGTACCTTGGCCTTTTTCATCTGCAGCTCTGTTTTTTATATTCTGTAGGTTTAGTGGATGATTATTTTGTGGTGAGCATACTTTGTGGGAGGCATCTAGTCTACTTAGTGTTCTGTAAGCTTCTTGTATCTTTATAGCCATTTCCATCTTTAGGTTGAAAAAGTTTTCTTCTATGATTCTGTTGTATATGTTTTCTTTGACTTTGAACTGGTAGCCTTTATCTTCAATTTCAATTGTTCTTAGGTTTGGCCTTTTCAAAATGTCCATATTTCCTGGATGTTTTTGTGTTATAACATTTTTGGTTTTAGCATTTTCTTTGACTGACATATATATTTCTACTTTTGACTCTTCCCCTCCAGAGATTCTTTTTTCCATCTCTTGCATTATATTTGTTATTCTTGCCTCTGTCATTCTGGTTAATTTCTTCAGATTTTCTATTTTCAGCCTGCCATATTTTGGGTCTTCTTTATTGCTTTTATTTTAATTTTTAAATCTAAAATGATTTTCTTACTTGTTTAATTGCTTTTTCTTTTTTCTTTTTTTTTTTTTTTTTGTTTAAAAAAATTCTTTCAGGGGTTTGTTAATCTCTTTCATTTTTTTCTCCTATTTCTTTAAGGGAATTTTTTATATCCTCTTTTAAGGATTTTATTATCTTCATAAATTTCTTTTGGGGGTTCTTTTCTTCTGCTTTTTTCTGCATTGCCATGCTCAGATCTTATAGAACCACCAGGTTCTGGTGTTGCAACATTGTTCTTTAGGTTGTTATATGTCTTTTTGCACTGGCATTTGCCCAATTGCTTCCTTGGGTCAATGGAGGATTTGTCTGTATCTCAGGAAGGTGATTTTGGTACAATCTCTTTTTGGTGTCTGTTTTTCAGAAAGCCTCTCTTTGTCCAATCTGGGTTCTTGGTATACTTGGAGGTAGTATATTCTGTGTCACAGTAACCCCTCTTAATCTAGTAGGTGTTGACATACTGTGAGTCTTGGGTGGCCTCTTTTGATCCAGTAGGTACTGATATACTTAGGGTCTCAGGTAGCTATACTTAATCCAATAGGAACTGAGTAACTTTCTTAGTCTCTTAGTCTAATATGTGTAGAATATCTCTTAGCCTGATGTATACAGAGTATCTGTGGTGTTCCTCTTGCCACTGAGATCACAGGATAATAGTGTGGGTTGGGAAGTGGGGTGGGGTTTTGTAGTTATGGGTGTTCAGAAAACTGGAGCTTCTGGCCTGCAGGGATTTCCCTGCTGGCCTGGATTTAGAACACAGTTGAATGGGGGTGGGGTTACAAGAGCTGTGCCCCATAGCCAGAAACCTCAATTTCTGCCTGGGTTTGGTGGGGTGTCACTCACTTGTTTATCTGATGTGGGCAGGGGATCTGTGATTTTCCAGTTGCTGCTGAAGTCACCAGGTGATGGTTGTTTTTATTTTGTTTTTAATTTAGAGGAGTTATTTTTTTTTTTGACTGATGAATCTATTTCCTCTATTGTATTTTCCACACAAGAGATTCTTCCATCTCTTGCATTCTGTTACTTATGCTTACATCTTAGTTCCTATTTATTTACTCAGATTATTCATTTCCAGCATTCCCTTGGTTTGTGTCTTCTTTACTGCTTCTATTTCAGATTTTATGCCTTGTTCTGTTTCCATCACCTGATTGCTTTTTTTTTCTTGGTTCTTTATATTTTCTTTAAGAGATTTTTTTTTCCAATTTCTTGCTTATCTTTTTCATTATTTCTATGTGGGAGTTTTTTTTAATTTCTCCTTTAATTTCCTCTTCAAAAGCTTCTATCATCTGTACAAATATATTTTGTGGCTGTTTCCTTCTGCTTCTTCTATATTTGAATGCTCTGGTCTTGCTGTTGTAGAACCACTAGGCTCTAGTGGTGTCACATTTTTCTTTATGTTGTTGAATGAATTTTTGTACTACTACCTACCTATTTCTTATGCTCATCACTGCAAGTATTTTCTGAGTTTCAGCTAGGTGTTTTTGGTCTGCTACATGCTCTTGGTGCAACTAGAGCTCTTAGAGAGGGTAAATAATTGTCTCGCTTGCTGGTTCAATAAAAGTACTGATTAGCCAAAGGCAGACAAAAATTGTTGGTAGGACTACCAGACTAAGAAAACTCTGGGAAGATTAAAGACACTGGCAGAAACACCAGTGGAGATGCCAACAGACACAGAGGAAAGAAAATGACAATGATCCTCTGAGAAAAGTTACCAAACCACATGGCTAAACAGATTAATGCAAATATATTGAATTAAGATGAAAGAGCTGGCTAGTAATATGTCTGAGCCATCAGTCAATCAGCATGACATTATATAAGCTTTTATGTGATAATTTGGGGCAAACCAGCAGTGGGCTGAGAGTGGATCTGAACTACTGGACTAGGTTGGAAAGTCCAGGCCATAAACTTCGTACTACAGGGAGGGCATTGAAGGAGTAGAATCTGTTTCTGAGGGAGCAACTGAGATCTACATTTGGAGCTCTTGTGAAGGAGCCCTCCAGAGTCTGTGTCTCAGAAAGCCACTCTTGTAATGAGGCTCTACCAAGGCTGTGTCACAGGAAGCAGCTCTTGTAATAGAGCTCTCCAGAGGCTGTATCTCAGGAAGTAGCTGAGTTTGGAGGTATAGGTAGTTTGGGGAAATGGATTAAGGCTTATGAGTTAAAGGGTCCTCTAAGGGACAAGATAGTCAGATTTGCACACAAAAGAGCCCTGCATTGCTTGCCTGCAGCTGGAGCTCTGATGGGTTATGGGGGCACATTGTATGCCCTTTCTTAGACCAGGAAGATGTCCTTTCTTACCTGTCTGGATAGCTCAGAAGAGGGTAACATCTTCTCTGCTAGGTCTCTCCAGAAAGTAACTGAAGTTGGGGAATGACTGGCTTTTTGAAGAAATAAATTGAGGCTTATGGGGTAGAGGGTCTGAATCTTGGAGCTAGGCTGGAAAAGGCTAGATGAGAAATATTTTATTACAGGAATTTGATAGAATGATATCTTCATCTATACTCTGCTACTATAACATAATACTTCAGGCTAAATTATTCATAAATAATATATGGTTATTCCTTAAAGTTTTGAAGCCTTGAAACTTCTAGAGCATGGCTTCAGCATCTATAGGAGAGTATTCCTCTGGCACAACAGGGTAGATTGTTATTTAAAAGAAAAAAAAGAAAAAAAAAAAACAGGAAACAAAGTTGAAATTTTTATAAGCCCATTTCCTGAGATAATGATATCAAAACATTCTTAATCACCTTTTAAAGATATTCTGTCCTATTATTTCTACAATGCCGATTCATTTAAAACAAAAGGGTAAGAGGGCACATTCAAACTGGACCAGATGACAAAACCAAGAAAGTGAAGCACATTCTTGAACTTCTAAGTGTGTCATTTCTTCCACTGGCCCTAATTTCTCTAAAGATTGAGGATGGCATTGTTGGCCACAGTCTTCTTAAGAACATATGAGAGGCAACATAGGCTCATATGATCACTGTGGAAGAGACATAAAAAAGAGAATAGGTGAAAAGAGATGGCACAGCACTGCCTGCTGTGTCATTAATATTTCTCCTCACAAACAATCATATAAGAATATAAGAGTAGACAAATTTTGTTTTTAGTTACTTGAATTTCTTCAGCAAACTACAAGTGACACATCCTGCCTGTTGCCTAAGGAACTAGATAGTTCATAAGTAAAAATCTGGGTTGGCAAAGAACAATCATTCAGGGATATAAATGTGGACACTAGAAATGGAATTGGTACAGATATGGAGGGATCTGGGGAGAACCTTGTGGGAGAAAATAGTTAGAGAACATGTTACCAATAGCTGGTTGCATGTTAAATTAATCATGAGGTGGGGAGCACCATGGATTTGTCCTTTGTGACCCATGATACTTGTGACAACTGTGTCTAATGACCTTACTCAGAAACTCAGTTTGATAACTCTCTATGAAGCTTCTCAATGACTTTTTATGTTTATTGAATGATCTTCATCCCTCTTCCTAATCCACCACTATTAACACAAGTCTCTGGCAACTAACAAAAAAGGATATTGTTTATTTAGGGGCGTTCATGAAGGAAATCACTAATATAAGAAGTTAAACCTGTTCAGTTATTGGAAATTTAGACTGGTCAGGTCATCCATCCAACAGCATGAGAGAGAACTAGGAAGAAGAGGGCATCAGATCTTAAACTGGCCCTCTGACCAGCCCTGAATACTGGGGCTTCCAGGTCTGAAGGCCTCTAGGTCAAAGTGATAGTGCCTGCTCTTAACTCCACACCATAGACTTCAGTATACATTTGTTCACTATGTAATGATATGTTGCTGTGATTAGTTTAATAAACAGTTGAATGACCAATAGTTTGGCAGGTGGTATAGGTTGAATTTCTGGGGAGAGAGAGAGCGGCAGAGAGAGGGGGGAGTAGAAGATGAATTGAGACACATGGAAAATTCCCAAAAGACATGGAAAAATTAGGATAGGTGGTTTATGATAGAACATAAATTAATAAAAATTGCTTAAACTATAAGAGCTAGTTAAAAGCTAAGGCCACACTTTCATAATTAATAAAAGCCTCCATGTCATTATTTGGTATGGGACAGAAAAAAATCTATCTTCTGCACTGAGAAACATGAACTCATCATTTATTGTTAAAAGATGTGTATGTATTTATGTGTTATCTAAACTTTTCAGGCTCCGAGGAGCTTTCTCTTTCTACTCTTTGCTAGCATGTAAAGGAGGTACCTTAAAAGATAGTTCATCCCCTAACCTGAAAGATTAGGTTTTTACTTTGCCTTTCTAGTACTAAAACCTGCACATCATCTTAGCATATGTAAACTCTTTCATTTTAAACCAATTCTTCTTCAGGGTTCTTAACTTATATTTTCTTTTAGATCTTTTGAGATCTAATATAACCTGGATGACCTGCTCTTAAAATAATATTTTATCAATAAGTAAAATACAGTTAGTATTGGTAAAAATATAATTGTACTGACACAATTAAAAAATATAATTATAAACTAATAAATGCTTCTTGAGAAGCTTATTATGTAAAACATTACAAGTCTAGTAATTACCACAATGTGAGTGTCATAATAAAAATTAATACTATTTTCATTATTAACTGCAACATGCTTCAGAAATGTCTATAATTCTGATGTTGGCCAGTTGGAGGTTATTGTAACTAAGCAGCTTGTTACATACTTTACTTTATTGAAAAAATTCTGACCTATAACTTGAAATTAATGAAATGAAGATAGTCCCACATCCATTTTTGGAAATTTTCTCCACAGATATCTCCAAGAGAATGTTGTACTCTACTGTCCCTCACTTTCCCATCAGTTTTCAATATAGAATATGTTTCTCCATTGTTTGTACCCAGTCTCCATCCTTGATGATCATATCTTAAGTAATGACACAAAGTGCATTCCAACGTCTCTTATCAGTTCACATCTCACCTGAATTTCTATAGACTATTCTTAAACATTCTAAGCCACTCTTCCTGCACTCACTCTCTTCCTCAACTGACTATTCTCTTTCCCTATTTGTACTCACCTAGAATAGCTTAGTTGGCATATTTTCTTGAAGTGGTGGCAAATGTTAGTGTATACCCAAATCCCCCACTCTTTGGTACTAAAGGTCTAAAGGAATGTAAAAGAGGATAGAAATATCATTTACAGAGTATTTAACTGTGGCAGCATAACACAAAATGTCTAACACATCATATTTTATTTATCTCTTTCAACAACCCAACAAAGTTATTTTCTTAGATAATGTGATATGCAGAACATTAAAGTAAATTGCTTCAAACCATCCAGCAGGGACTTGGAGAACCAGGATAAACTTAAAGGTTTCCTCTAAGGAACAGTTGTCCCAAAGTGTAAAGCAAATACATTTGGCCAAATGGAGCACATTCAGGAGAGATATAAAAGTTGTGACAGGACATAGTTCTCACTAGTCTCAAGAGCATTCTTCATGTTGTTAACCTTACAGTCAACTTTTCTGATTTTTCAAACCAGTTTATTTCCTTTCCTGGGGACAGATCAGTCAAACAAGTTCAATTTCAGGGACCATAAAAAACTTCAGCGTAAGATTTTCTTTTATTTTCTTCGGTTTAATTTTTAGTTCTGAAGATTAAAATTTAAGACTCACAAATGCTAAGTAAGTGCTCTACCACAGAGCTATAAACTCACTTGGGAAATGTAAATTTTTGTCAGTGCATATAGGCAAGGTGTAAACAGTAGCCCTATTGCACTATTTGTAGAATGATTTTCTTTTCTGCCAGAAAGTGATCAGACATCTCCTCAGTTTGTTGTGGGGAAAAACAGGTATTTCATTTCTGTTATTTTGGCACAAATAACACAAGTAGCTAAACTGTGAGAAAATAATACTAAACAGGAGTCTTGATACCCTTCTTCAGGGTAAGCTCCTCTGGCTGCTTAGGAATGAGCATTATATATGGCATCTGTACCCTTGAGCTTAATCCATCTCCTTTACTGGAGGAAAGAGGATGGGTCTTAGCTAGAGCTCAAACTATACAGTCAGAACCTGGTTTTGGTCTGACTTCTACCACTTCAATCTGGTTGTATTAGGTTCTTACTCTACAGGTTGCTTCCTTGACTCTAAAGCCACTAAAATGCTTTCCCCACATAAATTCATTTTGGTAACTAAATAGAGCAGAAAACTTGAAATGACCATAGCTCTTGGCATGAAGAAACTTTGTACAATCAGTTTTTTTCTTCTGCACCACTGATTTTTCGCACCAAATACCTGCCTGTAAAAAATCTTATAGAGAGATAATCTAAGAATATATAATAAACTAATATATTATTTCAATTTAAATGTTAGACCATTTCAGAACTTAAAATAACTACTGATGTAATAGAGATAAAATATTTTATTAATGTATAGCCCTCCAAATATACTAACCTCAATCAAGATTTTATCTCTTTTGCAATATTATAGAAGTTATTTTCACTATTTTTCAATTTCTCATCACCATCAACAGTTGGGCACTTAGAAAATTCCCATGATGATTATTATAGTTTTTCCATTTTAAGTATGCATTGTTTGAGTCACTGGAAGTTTAAATAGCTTGTTGGAAGTTATTTAGGCTTTCTTTCCACATATAGACCAGGGTTCTTGTGTATTCAGACTTTCCTCATCTTACTCATTGATTTTCATAGATAATTGATAAATAAATAGTGGCATTTCTTTTGTTTATAAAAGACATGACTTTGTGGCTAAATTAAAGTTCTGGTGATCCAATTTATTTTTAATCCATCCAAACAAACAGTTAATTTCTTTTCCATTTTCAAGTATGAGATTCTTGTAACATTAGATTCTCACTTTGAGTTGTTATATTTCAGAACTTGTTTGCTCATGCTTAATATGTGCAAGTCAAATATAACCTGAAAGATATTAAAGTGGATTTGGAGGTAAATGGCCCATATGTAGAAAATGTGACTTATTGCCTTTTATCTCCTTTTTTGTTTAGTGTTCTTATTGGTATTTTCTAGAATTATACTGGAACTGAACATTTCTGCTGACAGTTTTGAACTTTCAGACAGAATCTGTTCAAATAATGTAAGAGGGACTCTTTAATTAATGCTCCAACACTGGGATAGAAACAAAGAATGGATCTGGCTGTCAAAACAAAATAGAACAAGAACCTGAAGTGCTCTGCTCCAACAAGAAATTCCACCTTGTCCTGATGTACACATGTCCATGCTCACACAGAAATAGGGCTGAACCTAGACCTGGAGATCACAGAAAAATATGTAATTGGGAAAGAAGCAGTGAAAGAAGTTTTTGCTGATATTGCCAGGAATACCCCAGTGCCTCAGTACTATCTCTGCCATTAGTGCTGTTTGCAAATTCCCAGTGACCTTACATTCACTTTGAAAGGCTTGAAAGAATCCAAGGTAATTATGGCCTTGTAAAATCAAATATTGAAAAAGTTATTACTAAATGAATCCCTTAATCAGGCCTAACCATGTTAGCTCTTCTATAGAATTTGGGGAGGAATTCACCCACATTACACTGTAGGGAAAACTGTTTCAGATAGTAGCTCAAATGCCATAGCCTGGGCAAGGTTTCTCTTTATTTGGGG
Organism: Phyllotis vaccarum; assembly: GCA_033318265.1. Taxonomy (NCBI): domain Eukaryota; kingdom Metazoa; phylum Chordata; class Mammalia; order Rodentia; family Cricetidae; genus Phyllotis; species Phyllotis vaccarum. The sequence continues at coordinate 118,266,141 of JARWLC010000002.1, read as the reverse complement.
AGGTGCAGTGATAGATTTCAGGTTCAATATAAAAGATGTAAGAGAGGCTTTAGTTCATACTGCTAGAGGATCAGCTAAGCAAGTCCTGAGAACCTTGTATAAGATTCAAAAAATTAACAAGCAAGTAGGACACCATGGCATGTGCTGGAGCTTGCTTTCTACTGATAGTTGAGTGAAAATGGAAGAAACAGAGGAAAGAAGAGAAACTGTAGGCCTAGTAGCTATTGAGAACCTTTGAACCTCTTCCAATACAGGACCAGACTTTATCTTTTGTTTAGTGGATTAGAAATGTAAATATGTTCAAATGCCTGTGTAACAATAGCACTTAGACTTGTCTTTGTGCATAATTAAGAGACTGTGTATTATAAAATAATTTCCACTTCTCTTCACCCTACAACTCTGATGAGAACAGCTATGCTAGCCTGGCATGGCTACAAGATACCTCTGTCTTTTCTCAGATAGAGAATATCAGAAAGGAGAAACCTAGATGACATGAGATAAATGAAATCCCAATAAGGGTGACAAATTCATCCTTTGGGCACATTATAAAGATTAAGATAGCTAGAAGCCATTTGTAATAGCAGATGGAACAAAGGGCTTAGAAGAAAAAAATATGGATGCCCATAGGTAGAAGCCTTTATTCTACCACTCTTGTATAGTCTGAATATTTTCCAAGCTGAATAAGAACACGGGTACACAAGTTAGAAAAATAAATGAGCCAAACCTGTGACCCTAGATAGAATTAAGGTAGGTGATTAAACATTTCCAAGGCTATCAAGAAAGTAGGATAGGCAAAGATATCCCCAACTTCTGCTCAGCAGATTACTGCATATGCAAAGACTGGGATGCTCATTTATACAGGGCCTAAACTTCACAGTTCTTCCACAATCATCTATCCCTTCTGGGACTCCAATATAAATCAGCTTTAAGTGTTATCTTGCACTCCATATTTTATTTTAAAATTTTTACTTATTCTTTTATACTATACATCCCACCTGAATCTTTTCCTCCCTTCCATCACTCTGTCTAATTAAGCCACTACCTCCCCTCTCCCAGGATCTACTCCTCACTCTTCCTCCAGTAAAAAGCAGATATCCAAGGAACATCAACAGAACATAGCCCAAGATACAATAAGATCAGGTGCAAACCCTCACATCAAAGCTAGGCAAGACAACCCAGTAGGAGAAAAAGGGTTTTAGGAATAGGCAAAAGAGTCAGAGATACCCCCATTCCCACTTTCAGGACTACACCCCATAATTCTCCATACTTATTATCAATAGGAATTCATACAACAATGTTTCTACTTCCTTTCAGTCAGATGTATCTAGCTTACCACTGTAAATTCATAAAATATTTTTAATGATCCAAAACCATATTATGCTTGGTGGTAAAAATAAGCAATGTGTAATGCTTTTGTAGCCACCAACTTTATTGAAATGTAAATCAAATATCATCATCACAAAAAAATGCATAGAACTTGAACAAATTGCCAACCCCAAATCCTCTTACCTTTGCTTAAGAAGGAAGCAGAGATAGGCTCTGCCTCATTCTCAGTCATCATTTCAGACCTCTGACCCTAGCCAAGGATTCAACTTGATTTGATATCATCCTAGAGTTCACACAAACATTGTACAAATAATCTCTAAAACATCCACATTTTGAGATATCAAAGTGGTAGCCCAAAGGCATAAACTATTCACTGCTGTATTTATAGGCTTCCAGTTCTCCAAATAAATCTAAATACAACAACTTTGGAAGAGATGTTAAAAAATATTTATTAAGCTCCTGTTATATCTCAGAAATTCTGTGTGATGCTGACAGCAGGACAAACATGACTTTTACTCTCAGAATATTCAGTTGCTGAGACTCCAGAGATATAAGACTTGGTGGTAAATATTCAAAAACTCATGCTTTTGTGACAAGCAACAGCATACATAATACATTAAAGATGACTAGAATTATTTATAATTTGAAAATACTGAAGGAGCTTATTATTTATAGAGGTGATCTACCATATGTACCTAAATGGTACATAAGTCATTAGGAATGTTCTTTACTTAGAAGTTGAGAACAAACCCAACCAGACCCTTAAAAAATTGGTAACAAATTACTATATATGCCCTACTCTCCTCACCAATTTCTGAGTGTAATATATATCATTGATCATAAATACCAGCATCTCCATTGGACCTATAGGATATAATCACTTATTATACTGAATACACTTTGTTTAATTTTTTTTCTTCTTCTGAACTCTGATAATGACTATTCTATTTTCTAGCTTATTATATTTTACTGTTTAAATTCTTCCTGTAAATAGCCTCTTGGATAATGTTTCTTTCTGGGCTAACTTATTCCATTCAGTCTAACATCCTTAAGTTTTACTCAGTTGTTCCTATGGATTTCTTTGATTCTAAAGGTTGAATAATATTACACTTATGTTTATGCCACATTTACTCAATCTTTTTATCTGTTAATAGGCATTTAAGTAGCTCATATAGCTTGGGTATTTTTTACGAAAATAATATTACATGATGATAGCAAACAAAATTTGATAATATTCAGCTGGAAAATATCCATATGACTTCATCTATGATATTTGTGTAGAGTTGGTCATCCTCTAATACATAGGGTTTTATTGTTTATACATCTTTGGGGAGAGAGACAGATATATAGAGGATTGGGAATCTCATTTGTTTTCTAATCGAAACTTATATAATTCTAACTATTTTTTACACTTCATGACTTTCAGTATTCTCTGTGAATACTATTACTTGTATTACTATTACTTTGTCATTAATAGGCAAAGACTTTATAAATAACAAATTTGACTTTACTTTTAGTCTAGTATATCATCTCATTTAAGAATGATATATATCAGGCTAGAGAGATGAGTTAGCAGTAAGAATACTGCTGTACAAACATAAAGACCATTACAAATGAAGTGATAAATAAAGAAGATAAAAAGGGTACCAAAGCTTCCTAACATCAAAGAGGAAAGCGTGTTCTCTGTATTTTTTGGAACTTCAGAGATGATTTGATTATGGCTTACGCTCTGATTAGAAGAAATATGGGTTGTTGATGTGGAAATGCCTTTCTGTATGCTGTGAATCTCAATCTTTAAATAAAGAAGCTGTTTGGGGCCATGACAGGGACCATAGAAGAAGTAGGAGGAGAAATCAGAGCATAGGTAGGAGAAACAGGGCGGAGTTAGGCAGACTGAGCAAGCTGCCCAAGGAGCAACTTGTAAGGAACACAGGTGAGCCACGGGCCACATGGCAGACAGATTAATAGAAATGGGTTTATTTAAGATGTAAGAGCTAGCTAACAATGTGCATGAGCCATAGGCCAAACAACATAAAGTTAATATAAGTGTCTGAGTCATTTCTGGGGGCCTGAGCAGTGGCAGAGGGTGGTTAAGTGGTCTGGAGCAGCAGGGTCTGGGCCTCTGGCCACCTGGGACCAAAAACCCCACTGCATTAGGTTGTAATGGAGAATTTTTAGTAGAGTGTTATTATAATTGGATTCATACTTTTTAAAAGATAATTTTGCACCTCTGGTAGTAATTGGGTTAGGCACCAATCTGTCACAGGATATGGCCAGTTCAGAATATTTATTTGCTATTGCTAGGAGTCTAAGCTTAGATTCTCCTTGCAGATTTCTTGGGAGACTCCCTTGTACCAGACTTTTCCCTGGCCTCCAAATGCTTTCTTTCTAGTACACTTTCTCTTTTCGTACCCTCCTCCTTTGCTACCCCGAGCCTAATCATCTCTGTTCCCTTCCCCACCTGCCCTCAGTCCACTCATAAAATCTCTTCTATTTGCCTTTCCCAGGGAGATCTGGCTGCACCTAACCTCTCTAGAACTATGGATTGTAGCACAGTTAAACTTTATTTACAGATAGCATCCATTCATGTAGGAGTACATACCATATTTATCTTTCTGCATCTGGGTTACTTTACTTAGGATGATTTATTCCAGTTTCATACATTTGCTTTCAAACTTTCAGATGTCCTTGCTTATAACAGCTGGCTAATATTCCATTGTGTAAATGTAATATATTTGCATTATCCATTCCTTGGTTGAGAAACATCTAGGTTATCTCCAGGTCATGGATATTACAAATAAAACTGCTATGAACATAGTTGAGCAGAGGGGTCAAGGCTAAGAAAACTCACAGAATCTGCTAACTTGGGCTCAACAGTGCTCAGAGAGACTGTAACAACCAGAAAGTCAGCATGGGAATGACCTAGGCACACTGCATATATGTTACAATTGTATAGCTTGGTTCTCCTGTGGGTCTCCTAACAGTGGAAACAGGGGCTGTCTTCTACTCTTTTACAAGATTTCACTTCTTCCACTTTTCATACTGGGTCACTTTGCCCAACCTAAATACACGGAGAAGTGATTATTCTTACTGCAACTTAATATTTCATTTTGTTGATAATCATGGGAGACCATCTCTTTCCTAAACAGAAACAGAGTAGAAGTGGAATGGGGAGTGGGAAAAGAGGGATGTTGAAAGCATGGGAGGAGAAAAAAGGGGGGGAAAGTGTGGCCTGAATGAATTATAAATCAATAAATAAGAGTATACTTTTAAAATAAAAATAATTCTGGTAGTGTATTTCAAATAGAATATCAGAAGTATAGAGGTGACAAGGTACTAAGATTATCTTCTTTTTAAGTAAGTTATTAATATTTATCAAGTAAAATTCATAATACTTTATGACAAATAACATGTGAGCTCTTGGATGAAGGTTCTATATTGACAATTAGGGTGGTCATTCATTTGACTAAAGGTAAAGTCATGTTTATTAACCCTCTCTTCTATTGCTTGGAGTCCTAGCCAGGGTCATCTTGTAGGTTTTGGGAGATTTTCTTAGCACCAGGTTTAATTCTAACCCCACAGTGGTTCCCTCTATCAAGATAACAAATTTTTTTTCTCCTTTTCTGTTGCTCCTCTCACTCAACAATCTCCTTCACTCATGATTTGTTTTTATCTCCCCTTGCTTGCTAAGCAGGGATCCATAGTTAAACACCAGATTGAGCTCCCAGTTCAGCTGGGTGGTTGGGGGGGTGGGGAGGAGTATATGAGCAAAGGGATCAGGATCATGGGAGGAGACACACAGAGACATAGAGATGGCTGCCCTGGACTATTGGGTGCTCAGTGACACAGAAATAATCACCAAGGAACCTTCATGAAGAGGAACCAAACCCTCCAAAGGTAGACAATAGTCAAATGACATGAGCAGTTTGTGGAGCCTCTTGCAGTAGGTCTAGAGTATGTTTCTAGACATTTTGGAGCCCATTCCCTACAAAGGAACACCTAACCCAGCCTTAATACTGAGAAGAGGGACTCAGACCTACCTCAACAGGATATGTCAAGACTGCACTGACCCACTTTGGGACTCTTTGCCCTTTTGGGGAAATGGATGGGGGGGATCAGAAAGGAGGAGGCTGACAGAGGACTGGGAGAAGTGGGAGGGGGTAAAAGAGGGAGGCAGTGGTATATATGGAAAAAAAACATGTTTTAAATAATAAAAAAGATGTGAGCTCTTATCAAAAGATATCTATGGACTCTCAGAATCCATATGTTGACATGATAACCTTCCATGTGGTGGTATTAGAAGGTAGGGCATTGAGGAGATAATTTATTTATTTAATAAAGAATTAGTACCTTATGAAAGAGACCACAGATTACCTTTTAACATTCTTTCTTCCTGCCTCATAACTACTTAGGGAGAAATAAAATTCTGAAATCTAGGGGCAACACTACTAAAAATCTCACCATACAAATATCCAGAGCTTATATACCTTACGTCCAGAAATATAACAATTAATCTCTGCCACTTTTAAGTGATCTAGTTCATGCTATTATGCTTTACCAGACTAAACCATCCAAGACATAAAATAAGTAAAAATGAGAGAGAGAGTACTTTTTTTTCTAAATACATGGAATATGAGAATAACAATTAACTAAAACAAATGCTGAAGGCATCGTAAAAGGTTTGTCATTAAATTTAAAACTGTCTGACACCTTTATTCACTAAGTAGAATTGCTGGAAGAACAAACCCAAGAATTTTGGGGACACAATTCAAATGAAGGAAGAAATAAAGAAACTCTCCACATAAGGGTAGTTACATTTGTGAGGCAATGACTCCAGTCACAGTAGACATGAAGAGTAAAAGCAAAGATTTTCTCAGAGGCACTGCCTGGGGCAAAGATAAGAAGAGGAAGATAAGATAGGGAGAATAGACTGCTGGTGAAAGAGCAAATACAGGAAGAAAACACTCATAGAAATGAGTAAAGAATTCATGACAAAGAGAGAAAACAAATGATGTGATTGCCATTAGGGCAGCAGAATCCCTTGAAAGCAGCCACTGGGCTTAGTACAAGCATTGCTGCTATAGTCCAAGAGTCAGTTTAGCAGAGGCATAAGGACCATATATATTTAATGGTCATTCAGATAGCACTTCCCAGGTTGTTAACGACTTTAGTATTTTCCCCCACTCAATTTGTTACCGGTTGAAATAAAGAAAAAAGACCTCGGACCCAGATTTCTTGCAAGATAAAAAGAAAAAGTTTAATTTTCACTCATGAGTGGACTCAAGGCACTGAGAGGCCAAGAGCCCCGCATGCTTTTAGGATAGAATTTTTATACTACACTTTGAATTGGGAGGGGGAGTGTGGTGAGGTAAGGAAGTTGCAAGGTTGCCAGGATGAAGAATGCTTGACTGCTTGTGATTGTCTCAGGTGGTCCTGCTGGAGAGATCACAAGCATGATGCATGAGCTCCAGGAGGTCAAGCTGCTCCAGGGGGGGATTCTCAGAACTCAGGGAGCAAGGTGCTATAAATCTTATGAACAAAGCTTTTCCCAGAACCCGGGCCTTGAACAAACTGCCACTACATTACTATGAAACAATGGAGCCGAAACTCTTTGTCCTGAGCAAGCTGCCGTGACATGAGAGGAGAAGCAAACAGGATTTTAGAATTTTCTATTAACAGGATTTTAGAATTTTCTATTTTCACAAATTATTAGCCCTAAAAAAAAAACACACTGGAAAAGAAAGATTAGTCTTTCTAATTTCAGATTTTTGTACATTTAAAGTATGTGTATCTCATTTTAATTATGAAGCCTTTCTTAGCATTCAGGTGTGAATGTGAATGAATATATATGGGGAGGGAAGGATATTTCTTTGACTTCTTTGACCCCAGAAAACAGAACACTCAGCATTTCTTTCAGAGTGAGCACTTTTTGCTAAGCCCCCTATTTGCTCCTTTCCTACCCTGCTAGTTCAAAATTCTACAGAGGCCAATTAAATTTGTTGTAACAGCACCAATCTCAACATATACTATCTCAACATGGAGGCAATTAGCAATATCCAACAATATTTTAGAATAAGTGCTTATCTGAGCATACTTTTTTACTTTACATAAACTATTTTTTGAGTAGGTACACATTGTAACTCAAAAGCCACTCAAATTTTCAGAAGTATTGATATTAACTACAGGAAGCCAACTGCATTGTGCTTCCTTCTGTTTATTAGTAAGGTCAAACCATTTCTTTTATATGTTCTTTTTATTTTTTGTTAATTTTCTGAGACTTGATGATTTAGTCTGATGTATGTATGGCTTACTCACTGAAGTCTCTTGATGACAATAAATAAAATGTTTTAGTCATGTCTGAAAATCTCAAAGCAAAGTTATTCTATTTAGTGGAAAATATATAAGGGACCAGAAAGTGTTTAAGAATATGAAAATATTGAAGTTTGAATACATCATAGGGATATTTGTCTCAACCTGCTCTAAACAAATACGTTAGAAAATTATGAATTCATTGTAAAACCTCCTGTATTAAAGAAACAAGAATTAGTGTGTTGAATAAGAAAATCATATTTTCCTCATTAATTCAAATCTGTTTTCATTTCTTTCATTGCTATTTGTAAAAAAAAATACTAACTTTATATGTGAGGAAAAACATGAAAGAATCCTAAAACCATACATGTAACTATAGGAGTTGTTAGATAAGTGGTTGCTGCTGCTTCCATTCTGGACCTAGTAACTATAAGTTGTTTATACTAACAATGTACTGATGGCCTGAAAGAAATATCCAAAGCTATCTCTTTTCTACTTTCTGTATGTGAAAATTAGATATGATAAATTAGGAAAAGACATGTTAATGATTTATTATTAGACAATAATTTGTACTTAAAGCAACCAAAAATCATCCTTTCTACCTCCTGCAGGACAGGACATCCTGAGAGTAGTTTTTGAAGAGTAACACTTCCTTTGCTCACCTCTTTCAACTCCCATACCATGGGCACTACTGTATTATAAGAACTGGATTTACCTCCAACACCATATTTCTAGTTAAGATCAGTGGGATACTTGGAATGGTATGTATTTCTCCCATGAACCATGCATGACAACATTCTAGGCAATTTGATGTTCTTAAAACATTTAGTGTGAGTATACACAAGGATGAATGCATACAAATTGTGTTCACAAGTCCAAATTTACTTGGCCCTGTCCAAAATATTATTTTCCCTGAACCCTAAATTATAAATTATTGCTTCCATCGATCATGTTTTATTTTCAACTGTGGTCCATAAAAGAATGGTCGCAATTTCAAATTACTATGTAAAATCTGCATGTCAATTTGTAGCTCTTCATATCTTCTACAGATAAGAGCATTTATGAGAATAGGAGTTCAATGCATTCAGTTACCACTACAGACTTGTGCAAAGCACAATATCTAAAACAATTGTTCCACTAATTGGGATGCTCCTTTTTACTTGGAGGAAGGAGTCATATCTATGTGGGTTTAGTAATTAGTTTGCCTGCTTCACTGGCATGCTCTATCTGCCCTCATCCTTTATTTAGAATTCATTGTTTGCTTTCTCAGTACCCTTTTTGTTTTTGTGATCTATAAGTATGTACACACACAAACACACACACATACACACACACACACACACACACACACACACACACACTTACTTATTTAAATATAGATACCACATATAAGAGAAAAACACATTTTTGATTCCCTGGATCAAATTTATGTTGCTTAAAATACTGATCTCCTACAATATCCCAGCTCACACCTTGGGTAAAAGCCTCCTACTCCACCGGAGGCCAGAGTAGCATATGAACCTGAGAGACCAGGCCACCCACCATTCATAAGCATTCTACAACAAATTCCAGGCCAGTATCCTGAACCTCAAAGGAAACCCCAGCAAAGTCATGCATATTCCAGAACTTGAGCACTAAACTTGGTCAGAAGACCCCTGCTGGACAAGAGGTCATTCAGGCCATCAAAAATACCAGTCCATAACTTGTGCAGAGATCCTCTATGCAACTACAGTCCACTCTAACCAGAAGACCAGAAAGGAAACATAAACCAAGGAAAAATCACCCATTCAGTAAATATAAACCTATAAATCAGTGCCTAGACCTATAATCACCCCAAATCTAGATGCCTAAACATCATTGTAAAAATACAAAATACAATCAACAACAGTCAGGTCACTATGTCACCACCTGATCCAAGCTATTCTATTATATCAAGCCCTCAATATTCCAATACAGCTGAACCACAAAAACAATCTTGAAACCAACTTAATGAAGATTATAGAAATATGTAAGGTTAAAATGAATAAATACCTTTAAAAACTCAAGGAAAAGACAAAACAAATGAATAAATACCTAAAAATCAAGTAATCCAAGGAAAATAAACAATTGAATAAAATGATTAAAGCAAGAAAATGAAAATAAAAGCAATAAAGAAAACACCACAAACTGAGGGAATTCTGGAAGTGGAAAACCTAGTTAAGCAAATAGAAACTATAGACACAAGCATAAGGAACAGAATACAAGGTTTGGAAGAGAGAATATCAGGCACTGAAGACATTATAGAAGAAATAGATGTGAAATAGAAAAATCCTGTAACTCTCTCCCCCTCGACCCCTTCCTGAGGTCCTTGAAACTAGCCAAGGTTGAGATGGCTACTTGGGACACACCCTGAAGGCTGAGCCTGATACTTCCTGAATTCCTGAGACCCACCTGGTGAGCAGCTTGACCTTCTAAGATAAAGCTCTGAGACCACATTCCTGAACATACCAAAAATCATTAGGTCATATTTCAACCAACTTGTACACCAAAAAATTCTAAAATCTAAGAAATGAACAAATTTAATAATATATATCACTTAACAAAGTTTAATCAGGATCAGACAAACCATTTAAATAGACCTATTACTCCCAAGGCAATAGTCACAATAAATAAAAGTCTCCCAACTAAACAAAGTTCAGGGTCAGGTAGTTTTTATGCAGAATTCTAACACACTTCCAAAGAAAAGATAATACCAATGCTCCTTAAATTATTCCACAAAATAGAAACAGAAAGAATATTACAAAACTTATTTTATGAGGCCACAGCTACCCTGATACCCAAAGCAAACAAAAGTCCAATAAAGAAAGAGGACTACAATCCAATATCCTTCATGAATAATGATGAAAAAATATTCAATAAAATATTTGTAAAAACAAATCTGAGAATACATCAAAATGATCATCCACTGTGATAAAGTAGGCATTATTATACAATGCAAAGGTGATTTGACATATGAAATCTGTCAGTACAATCCACTATACAGTCAAACTTAAGGAAAAAAAAGCACATAATCATTTCATTAGATGATGAAAAAGTCTTTTATAAAATCTAATGCTCTCCATGATAAAAATGTTAACAATAATGAGGATATATGTAAACATAACAAAGGCAACATACAGCAAGTAGACAACCAACATCAAATTAAATGGAGAAAACTCAAAACATTTCCACTCAAATCAGGAACAAGACAAGGCTGTCCACCATCTTTCACTATATCATTTGAAGTTCTAGCTAGGGCAATGTTGCACGAATTCTAATTGTTCTTATAATAAAAAGCTGGAGCCAGATATTAGGGGTAAATTCTTAAAGATAAGAAAGTAGAGAAACAAGCCATCAGAGAAACTTTTCAACACTACTGAATTCTCAGGCCTAAAGGGGAAGATCCTGTCCCACAGATTCTGAGACTGAAGGTCTCTGTTTCTGCTGTCAAAGGTGAGAGGAGGAAGGAAAATCAGGGCCTAATACCTATCTCCTCTGGCCTTATATTCCTTTCTCTGCCCAGCCATATAACTTCATGTCTTTTCCTTCTAAGTGCTAAAATTAAAGGAGTGTGCCACCTCTGCCTCTGTTTCACCTCCAGGCCAGATTAATAGCCTTGAACTCACAGAGATCCAGACAGATCTCTGCCTCCCAACTATTAGGATTAAAAGTGTATACCACCAGTACCTGACATCTATGATTAACCCTGTGGCTAGCTCTGTACTCTGATCTTTAGGTAAGGTTTATTTCTTAAATAACCATAAATATATCACCACATGGCAATAAGACAACTAATGGGGATCAAAAGGATGCAACTGGAAATGAAAAAATCAAAGTATCATCATTTGCAGATAAGATAATAGTACATATAAGGAACCCCCAAATTGTACTAGAAACTCTTATAGCTGATAAATACCTTCAGCAAAGTGGCTGGATCCATGATAAGCTGAAAAAATCAGTAGCTATTTACAAATGGGAAATAACCACAAATTACATAAAATACTTGGTTTAAGTTTAACCAAGCTAGTAAAATACCTATATGGCAAGAATTTTCAAATTTTTAAGAACGAAATTGATGAAGATACCAGGAAATGGAAAGATCTTCAATGATAATGGATTAATAGAGTAAAACATAGTATAAATGGACATCCTAACAAAAGTAATCTACAGATTTAATGCAATTCTCATGAAAATCCTAACACAATTCTTTACAGACTTGAAAGAAAAATACTCAACTTTATATGGAAAAGCAAAACACCCAGGATACCTAAAACAATCATGTCCAATAAAAAAAAAAAAAAAAAAAAACTTCCTCTAGTATCACGATCCCTGATTTCATCTACTACTACAGAGCTGTAGTAATAAAAACTGCATAGTATTGGCATAAAACAGAAAGACAAATTAATGGAATTTGATTAAATACCCATACATAAATCCATACATGTATGTACACCTTATTTTATTTTTATAAAGAACCAAAAATTATGCAATGGAAAAAAGGAAGCATCTTTAACAAATAGTGCTGGCATACTGGAGATCAACATGTTGAAGAATGCAAATGGATCCATATCATCCATATTATCACCCTACATAAAGTTCCAGTCCAAGTATACCAAACTCAATATACATATGGATACAGTGAATCTTATAGAAGAGAAAATAGAAAATAGCCCTGAATGTATTGGCATAGGAGACAACTTCCTAAAGAAAATACCAGTAGTGCAGGAACTAAAATCTACAATTAATAATTGGATTTCCAAAAACTGAAAATTTTCTACAAAACAAAGGGCATTGTCAATAGCATAAAATGGCAGCCTACACAAAGGGAAAAGATCTTCAGCAACCCTACATCTGACAGATGGTTAATATCCAAAACATATAAAGAACTCAAGAAACTAGACATCTAAAACCCAAATAATTCATTTAAAAATGAGTTACTAATACAAACAGAATTTTTAATAAATAAATCTCAAATGTATAAGAAGCACTTAAAGAAATGTCCAACATCCAAACCCATTAGAGAAATACAAATCAAAATGACTCTGAGATTCTATCTTATACCTGTAAGAATAGCCAAGATCAAAAATGAATGATAGTTCATGCAGGAGAGGATGTGAAGCAAGGGGAGTACTCCTCCGCTGCTGGTGGAAGTAAAAATTTAGACAGCCACTTCAGACTTCAAAATGGTGCTTTCTCAGAAAATTGAAAATCAATATACTTCAAGACCTAGATATATCAGTCTTGGGCATATACCCAAAGGGTGCTTTATTCTACTACAAGGACACTTGATCAACTATTTTCATTGCAGCTTTATTCATAATACGAATAAACTGGAAATAATCTAGATGTTTCTCAACTGAAGAATAAAGAAATAAAAAAAGAATAATGAATAAATAAAATGTGGTACATTTATATAATGAAGTATTAAAGTGTATTCAGCTGTTGAGAATAATGATATCATGAAATATTGCAAGCAAATGGATAGAACTAGCAAAACTTATGCTGAGTGAGGTGACCCAGAAATCCCAAAATACAAAAATAATATATATTCACTTGTAAATTGATATTAGCTGTAAAGAAAAGAAGAAGCATACTACAATCCAGTCTCCAAGAAACTAAATAACAAGGAGGGCTTAAGTGAAGACACTTGAATCTCTCTGGGAGGGGGAAATAGAACAGATTTCATAAGTGGGCTAGACAGTGGGGAAGAAAAAATGAAGGATTAGATTGGGTTAATGGAGGAGGAGAATACTGAAAGACAGAAACAGAGGCATTTTAGAGTGAGGCAGAATCCTACTACAATGGAAACTCCCAGAACTATACAAGAGTGACCCTACCTAAGACTCCTATCAACAGAGGATACATAGCCTGAACTGACCATCCTGTAGCCAGACAGACTTCCAAGATTGGGACATCACAACCCACTCACATAACTTTCAACTTACAATTTGTCCTACTTACGGGAATTTTGAGGCTAAGGAGGCTGTGGTGGCACACATCTTTAATACCAGTACTTTGGAGGTAGAGACAGGTGGACCTCCATGAGTTTGAGGACAGCCGAGTCTACAGAGTGAATTCCAGGACAGTCACAGCAGTTACCAAGAGAAATCTTGTGTTATGAAACAAAAACAAAAACAAAAAACAAAACAAACAAATTGCTAGGGTAAAGGTGCTCCAGAAACTGAAGGTGTGTAGGAGTGGTCAATCTGTGACCATTATTAGACTAGCCTAAGGCACATGCCATGAAAGGGAATCCACCTCTGATACTGCCTGGAGTACCAGAACACAGAGTCTAAGTAGCCCAGAAACCAAGGATACAAACAAGACTCAATTATTTTTCAATGCAGGGATGTCTAGTGATATTCTACTATACTAATAGAGGGGTTCCTGGACAATTGTGAACAAAGCAGCTTCATGGAGCAACTGGTGGAAACATGCAGAGATCCAAAGCCAGACATTAGGTGGAGCTAGAGGAGTCCTTCAGAAGACATAAAGTATTGTAGGAGACACAGGGATCAAGGAAACAAGAAAATTAACAAAATAACTAACCTGGTTTTATGGGAGCTTACAGATACTGAACCAACAACCAGCGAGCCTGGATGGGACTGACCTAGACCCTTTGCATATATGTTATAGTTGTCTTTGTCTTCTTTTGGGGCTCCTGACAATGAGACAATGGGAGCAGGGGATGCCTCTGACTCTTTTGGAGGATTTTTTTTTATCCTTTCCTCATAATGGGTTGCCTTGTCCAGCCTTAATATGAGGGAAAGTGCTTAGTCTTATTGCTACTTGATACTTCATGTTTGGTTGATACTCATGGGAGGCTTTCCCTTTACTGAAGAGAAAAAGAGGAAATGGATAAGGGTGAAGTCAGAAGAGAGGTTGGAAAAGAGACTTGTTGGAGAGGAAGGAAGGGGAAACTATGGTTCAGACAAAAAAGACAATAAAAATACTTTTAAAAGTAATTATCTATTTTTGTAAAAACATTATAATGCCATGCCATTCTTATTTATTGCTGGACAAAAATTTCATTGTGTGTAGGCACCATGTTTTCTTTTTCTCCTTTGATACTGGTATTATGAATATTGAAGTAAAACATTAATATATGATTATATCAGATATGTTCTGACATAGACTCCTTCAGGCAAGTGCCTATGTGCGATAAAAATGTATTACATGGCAGTTCTAACTTGATAGGTTTTTTTTGCTTGTTTCTCCATAGAAATTGCCAAAATTGCTGTACTAGAATATATTTCTGCCCAGAGTATATAAAGTCTAATATATAAAGTCTCCCCCCTTCGCACAGTCCAACCAAGCATATGTAGTCATTTATTTTTATTTTTAATTGCCATTTTCTGTTGAAATAAGCTCTCAAAGCAATCTTAATTTACATTATCTTGATGGCTAAGACTGTTGAAAACTTTTTCAAATATATATTGTCCTTTTAGAACTATATAGAAATTTATTAGCCTGCTTAATAATTATTTGGTATTGGTGTTTAAATTTGGTATATTTATTCAAGACATCTTTCTAACAGATATAAAGTAGGAAAACACTTTTTCCAATTCTGTGTACTGTCCCATTACTCTGTTTCCTTTGTTGGACAGAACTTTTAACTGCATGCACTGTTATAAACAATACTAATAACTAATTTAATATTTCCTTCTTAGGCATCTGCTTATGTCCTAGAAAACAGTATACTGGCATTATTCCCAACAATTTGGCTTTTGTTTAAGGCCATTTGCATTTTCTTTTTAGATTTTTTTCCATATATCACCCTGATCTCCCTTACTTCTCTCCTCCCAATCCCTCCCAGTTGGCCTTTAACCTCACCCTTTCCCATCCACTTATTCCCTCCCCTCAAAAGTCAAGAAGTTCTAAGGTGGGTCAGCTCAGCTTGTGGCTAGTTCTCCAACCATTAGTGAAGGGGAGTGCCTAAACTGGACTCCCCTATAATCAAATTAATGACCACCATATTGTCATTTGCATTTTTATAGAATGATTTTCCCAATGCTATACCCAAATTTTTCATATATATTCACAAAGAGGTTTCATTTTCTTCTGGGATTCTATTATACTGCTTGTTACAAAATCATCTTTGGTTTTTAAATTAGTAACATATGGGGTAGGTATACATCTTTATAAGCTACCCAGAATTGATATATACTATAACTCTCCCACCAAACACCAATACCAAAGGGCTTGGTTATAATCATTTGAGATTCTTATCATTTCAAGACCCACCCAATAACTTCAAAGACCAGATTCCTTTCAAGTTGCATTGGGGTACATTATGCTTTGATTCACATGTTACTTAACCTTTCAACAAATATAATAATGTCATTTTACACATTCTATCAGTAAGTATATTTCTGAAATTCATTGAAATTGTCATGTCTGAAAAAGCTAAACAGAATTACATTTCTGTATATTGAATTCTATTAAGAATTAGCGTCTTGTAACTATTGAGATTTTTTATGTCACATGTTATCTGTTTTAGTTTGTTTTCTATTGTTACAGTGTCATGATCAAGAACAAGTTGGAAGAAAGAAAACTTGAATTTTTGTTATTTTATTGCTTACAGTTTATTAATTAGTGAAGTCAGGGTAGAAATTCAAGGGGAGAAGCACAAATAGGAAATAAAGAAAATACAACTACTTCCTTATAGCTAAACTTACTCAATATGCTTTCTTATCTACCTCAGGACTACCTACCTATTCAGGAACCATATTACTTAGAGTGAGATAAGTTCTCATATATCAATGAGCAATCAATATATATCTTCATAGATTTACCTACAAGCAATGCTTGTAGACATAATCTTTCACCCGAGGTTCTCTTTTGCCAAATGACTCCATATTTTGTCATGAAGAAAATAAAACTATCACATTAGCAAACTGTTAAGTATTCTATGTTTCTTCAAAAATTACTATCTTTATTATCAGTTGCCTGGACTAGTATAATTATTATGTACCTTATATTATGTACCTCTGCCTTAAAGAACACATAGTATGGTTGATACATTAATAGGCATTTGTAATCAGAGGTTATTCTCTTCTGTCTAGCCTCAAGGTCAGTAAAAATCTTTTCAACCCACAGTTCCAGAGTGGCTTAATCACAAATAAACACACAGAGGCTTATATTAATTACAGTCTGTTTGGCCTAAATTTCTAGCAGTTCTGATATTAGTATATGACCCTCTTCTCCATTTTTCTCATCCTGGGTAATCTCCATTTAAAATAATGGCTTTAAATAGAAAATAGTTACAGAATGTGAATTTTTATGCATTTAATTCTAGTTCTGTACTTTAACTGACTAGAGTGTTCCTTAAGCTAGATATTTAACATATATATCAATGTTATCATAACTAAACTATTCTTCCTCTAGTATTTGATATGTAGTCAAAGACACCATAACCACCCTTTTGCTCAAACTCTAATTCCCTCACCTACCATTGAATCATTCCTTTTTCTAATTTTATGTTGAAAATGGAATCCTCCCTACCTTATATTTCTACATCACACTCCACTACAACAACAGCTCAAGAGTATGATTGTAAGGCCCACTTAACTAGGACTCCATCTTTACCATGGACCTCTATACAAGTTGTTATACAAATTTCATTTTAAAAGAGAAACCATACCACTCCTTGGATCATGCTTTCCCAGTTTTTATGCAATGCTTTATCCATCGTTTTTAATCAGCTAAATCTTAACTAAGAGGAGAGATGGTATTGCTTCTTCCTCTTCTTGAATGCTGTCATTCTCTTCTGTCTTTACTGTAGTTCACCCCAAACATGATCCAGTTTTTTTTTAAGTATGACATAATCTATTATTTCCTTGTGGTTGACATGAGAATAATTTTAGTTTATGATAGCAAAATGCTTCAAAATTTAAGATACATCAACTCAGTTTGAACCTCTATTTCTTTGTCCATTCTATATCTGTGTCTTTCATAAGTACAAGTATAACTATACTTTTGACATAACTGACAGTTACTCTTGGCCTCATGTGGGGATTTAATAAAAGCTCCAGAAGTTTTGCAGATATAAGAGGGATCTAAACACAGTCAGTCTAGGAGGATCAGAGAGCTGTGATTCACATCTTTAATCCTAGCACAGGGAGTATCCTGGGAATGGGAATGGTAACCTATGCCCTAAATCCAACCTGAGTTCGAGGTAATCTTGGTTTACAGAAGGAGTTCCAGGCTCTCAGGCAGGCAGTGGTGGGGCCATGCCTTAACTTACCAAGAGAATATTTAAGGCGGGCCCAGAAAGACAGAAGTTAGAAGAAGCCAAGACAAGCCAGGCTGAGGAAGCTGGAAGTCAGCTGAGTAAGATCTGACTGTGATGTTTACTCTCTCTATTATCTCTGACTTTCTCAGATAACTATCCCTGAATTTTATTTATTCATGAAACAATTGGCATCAAACTTTGGGGCATGAATTTGTTCCCCTCTCTTACCCCCCCCCAAAAAAAAACAACTACACTTGCCAACCAGAACAACACATGGCCAGAGGAGTAATTACTGGGCTAGGATTTCTGTTCAGAGTTAGCCTCCAGCCTTAGGCAGACTGGCCACATGTGTTTCCATTTCACTCTCTTCTGGGTAAGTCTTTCAGACAGTGGCCTCTTTCTCCTGGTGGGTTGTTTCTTTTTTCTTTTTGGACACCGTCTTGGGTTCCTATCACACTAGGTAACTATCCCACTTCACAATCAATTGAATCATCAACAGATAACATTCAGTGAGTAAATCATTTTTTTTTTAAAGAGGGAATTTGTTTAAAGCAATGGAGGGTGCTTGGTCATACTGTAACCTTTAACTAGACAATTTGGTATTAAAACTAGTGAAGGAAAACATAAATAAGGTAGAAGGAAATATGTTTATCATACTTTTTACTATGAATATTGTTTGTTTGATTTCTTTGTTATCACTTAAAAAGTCAATTAATATAAATCAAAAGAAAAAGGTTTTCAAAAAGCCTGTCAAGAGAGAACACAAAGATGCTCAGATTCAAACAGAGGAATATGAAGAACCAATTTCAGCAAGGTCATCTAAAATTAGACAAAGACAGGCAACATTAATATACCAAGTAACTTTTTAAAAAATTAAAGATGATAGAGATAATAGAGAAGCTAGCTGGGCTCCAGTACAAATGTTAGAATTACAGAGAGAAAAAGAAGCAATTGTAACATATGAATGTATTCACCATTTATAAAACAAATGTTGACATCCTGGTCATGCTGTAACTGGGTAACCCCTAAAGATTGGTTAGTTATCATTGCAGCTGTGCTAGAGGAAGTGCTGGTTTTACAATGGAAATCATGGTGGAGGGAGGAAGCTAAAACGATAGAACAAAAAAGCAGGGCCAGAGGCAAGCCCCCAAGTCAGGTAACTTTCTGTCCTGGGGAAATGCCCCAAGGGGGCTTTCAAAAGCCCCCATATAAAATCAAATCCAGTTTTACCCTGCCATTATGGAAGAAACACCTTCCTAGAACAAATAAAGAGGATAAAACCTATTTTAAAAAGACACACTACATGGAACGATAGAAAATTTACAGAAAAAAATTCAGGAGAAATTATAAAGCAAACAATTTGGCAAACTTCTATCAAGGAAAAAAAAAGGCCAAAATTAAAAGTACAAATAAATGATGTTATTATTGAAGGCTTATTGGGCACAGGCGCAGATGTATCAATAATTTAACCAGAGTCATGGCATCTAAATTGGCCCATTCAGGAGGTAAATGTTCAGTTTTTGGGTACTGGGTCAATATCCCAGGTAAAACAGAGTACAAGATGGCTTGAGTATATAGTACCAGAAGGACAGAGAGGAATATTAAAGCCATATGTGGCTGACATTGCTATCAATTTATGGGGATGAGATTTACTACAACAGTGGAACACACAGACTAATATTCCTCCAAACATAGAAATAAACCATAATATAGCACATGGTTCAAGACAAAACATTAGAAGGTGTTATGAGAAATAGTCACAGACCATTCAGGTTATAGAGAAACAAGGCAAAACAGCTGCTGATCATTCAAAAACACCCACAGCACTACCTCTAAAATGGCTAACAGAGAAGCCTATATGGGTTCATCAATGGCCTCTAACAAAAGAGAAATTGCAGGCCTTAGAGCAGCTGGTATAGGAGCAGTTACGTGCTCAACATATAGAAGAATCAACCCGCCCTTGGAATTCTCCTATATTTGTTATTAAAAAGAAATCTGGAAAGTGGAGAAGGGTAACAGACATAAGGGTGATAAACAAAGTGATCCCGGCAATGGGCTCTATACAATCTGGGATTCCTTTGCCTTCTCTGTTACCTAAAGAATGGCCTATTATAGTTATTGATTTAAAAGATTTTTTTTTACAATACCTTTACAAGAACAAGACAAAGAAAAATTTGCCTTTATAGTGCCCACTTATAATAATTCTCAGCCTGTAAAGAGATTCCAGTGAGGATCCTCCCTCAAGAAATGCTGAATAGCCCTACTCTGTGCCAGTATTTTGTACAAAAGCCAATAGAACAAATACATGACAAATTACCACAATCTATAATTTATCATTACATGGATGTCATTTTGTTATCTGATTCAAATATCAATACTTTTGGAAAAAAAACTGAAGAAGTGAAAAGATTTTTGCCTGCTTGGGGATTACAGATTGCCCCAGAAAAAATTCATAGAGGAGATTCCATTAATTATTTGAGCTATAAAATAGGCCAACAAAATATTAGACCCCAAAAAGTACAAATCAGGAGAGATAGATTGAAGACAATTAATGATTTTCAAAGACTACTAGGAGACATTGCCAACTTACTACCCACTATTGGAATTAAAAATAATGAACTAGATAATTTGTTCAAAACCTTAAATTGTGATAAGGAATTTAATAGTCCGAGAGAACTGTCACTAGAAGCTGAGAAAGAATTGGCTTTGGTGGAAAAGAAATTACAGGAGGCACATGTGGATCATGTGGATCCAGACCTCAATTACATTCTAGTTATCTTGCCCTCTAAGCATTCTCCTACAGGAATTTTAATGTAGAGGGAAAATGTTATGTTGGAATGGATATTTCTTCCACATAAACCGAGTAAGAAGTTAAAGACATATGTGGAAAAGATTTCTGAATTTATTTTTAAAGGAAAATTAAGACTTTTGTCAATACCCAGCAAAAATTGTTGTACCTTTAACTAATGAAGAAATTAACCAATTATGGGTACAAAGTGAACCTTGGCAAAGTGTCTACAGTAATTTTTTGGGAGATATTAACAACAAATATCCTCAAAACAAAATAATTTAATTTCTAAAGAAATTAAATTGTATTGTATGAGATAATACAATTTCTGGAGCCCCTACATTTTATACCAATGCAAACAAATCATTAAAGGCTGGTTACAAATCAGATCATATAAGTAAAGTGGCTCAAAGCCCTTATAATCCTGTTCAAAAGTCAGAATTATACGCTATCGTGATGGTATTAATGGACTTTTCTGACCCTCTTAACATAGTCAATGACACTCAGTATGAAGAAAGATTTGTTCTACACATTGAAATGGCTAATTTTATTACTGACGAATCAGAATTAACTTCATTATTTATTCAGTTACAAGAAATTATCAAGACTAGAAATCAATCCTTCGATGTAACACACATTTGATCCCATACAGCTCTGCCAGGTCCTTTAGCACAAGGTAATGACGAAATTGACAGAATAGTAATAGAAAACATACTAGAGGCCTCAGTATTTCATAAAAAGCATCATGTCAATAGCAAAGGGTTAAAAAAAGATTTCTCTATCACTTGGGAACAAGCCAAAGAAATTGTAAAAAGGTGTCCCACCTATTTTTTTCTATAACCAAACTCCATTGACAGCAGGAAGTAATCCTAAAAGTATACGTAGAAATGAAATCTGGCAAATGGATGTATTTTATTTTACAGAATTTGGGAAATTAAGATATGTCTATCATACAATAGATACATTTTCAGGATTTCAATGGGCAACTGCTTTGAGTTCAGAAAAGGCTGATTCTGTAATCACACATTTGCTAGAAGTTATGGCCATCATGGGAATACCAGTGCAAATTAAGACTGACAATGCTCTGGCATATGTCTCTAGTAAAATGAAACAATATTTTACTTTTTATAATATAAAGCATATTACAGAAATGCCACACAATACCACAGGGCAAGCCATCATAGAGAGATCAAATCGAACTCTATTTATATGCTAAAACTTCTGTTTATATGCTAAATAAACAGAAAGGAATAACTAAGACCCACAGAAATAGACTACATAATGCTTTATTAACTTTGAATTTTCTCAATGCTAATGACAAAGGAACAACAGTTGCTGAAAGGCATTAGACTATAGAAAAAACAGTTGAACTAAATCAGCCTTTTTACTTCAAAGATGTACTAACCTCTGAATGGAAGCCAGAATATGTGCTACATTGGGGAAGGGGTATTGCTTTTGTTTCCACAGGTGAAGAAAAGTTATGGATACCATAAAAATTCATAAAGACTAGAATTAAACCAGAGAAACTTCAGGAAAATAAGAACTAGTAGATCATTCACCCATATTACAATTCTTCAAGTTGCAAGAAAAAACAAAGGGTAGGGGTAGGTTTCTGTTTTTGTCTTTATAGAAAATTGGAAATACCCATCTTCAAGAAGTGAGAATACTTTGTACATCTAGATATCTAAAGCAAAAGGAAGGATGGCCAGGAAAATTTGCAAACAAAGGAATATGGTAACTATTGGTATCCGTATACTTCATAGGGCAAAATCTCATTGCTTAACCTCTACAACTTTTTTTGTTAGTTGAAGTCCCAGTTTAATCATAGTTTAAAACTGACTTTAGAATTAGAGTGTGGCTCTCTCCTCTAAATTCAAGCATACTTGTTAAAGGAAAATACAAAATCTCTATATTATATATGAAAAATAACAAAAAAGGGACTATTCTATTGTTACTAATCCTGTGCTGAATAAATTGTTATTTATTTAGTTTCCTGTATATTGTGTTGGGTTTTAGTCTCTTATCAGTTTTATGTAATGATCCAGGACAAGGCCTAATTGCAAACTTGAAGAATCCAAAAGGAAGATGTGGCCCCACAAGATGATTTCACATGAACTCTGACAAAGCCAACTAGGCTAACAAACACCAATCAAAGATCAGATTTGAACTACAAACTGCTCAGGACCATTTTGAGGCAGCTCACTGAGATGAACCAGCTTCACAAACTACTATAGCCAGGATTTCAGACAAGCCATGTGCTTTCCTGTTTTGTAGAGACTGGATAACAAATGACACAGCTACTTATTTCAGGACTTGACATTTAACAAAACTTTTCAGGATCCCCAAAAGATTCCGTCAACTCCAGTCAACAGAAAGTAAATGTAAGTACACAGTGCCCACATTCCCAAAGTGGTGAGGTGGGTTGTTTTTTGGTTGTTCAGTGGGTTATGGATGATTGTCATTGTTTAGGTTAATTGGTTAAAAATTGTCAATAGTTATGGTTAGAAAAAAGTTAAACAAGAATGATTAGATTCAAGATTTGTGGTTAAAAAAATGGAAAGACAAAGGGGATACAGATATATAGGTTATAAGGATAGATTATTGAATCTTTTTTTAAAAGGATTTACTGGTTTTAAATACTTTACATTACATTGGCTTTTTGTACATTGTATACAAATTGTGTATATTGAAATTAATTGTGTTACTGTACAAATATCTCTATACTTGTTCAAGGTAGTAAAATTCAGTTTATCTAACATTATACAAGTTCATCTAACATTATAACATAATACAAGTTGCTAGTCCATGAAAATTTTTATTACCAATTAATTAGAATATAAAGCAATGGAAGTTAGTAGTTAGACATTACATTTAGATATAGTCATGTTAGATATGTTTTCAAGATCAAACAAATATATTTTAGATGAACAGGTCTTCTTCAAACACTTCAGAGATCCATAGAATATGACATTCAAATGTTTTAAGAACTTAGACTTTTCTGGATAGTGAGACAGGTCTGCTCCTGGCAGCACCAATCTACTTCAAGAGAAAAATGGGCATTGAAGAAACTACATATGGAGTCTACTGTCTTTGTGGCAAGGATTAGTCATTGGACAAGAACCTGTCTCTGTATTGACTGCTTAACAGAAATGCTGTTTAAACTGTACATGCATGTTCCCTCAGAAAGTGACCTTTGAACTTTGACAGATCAAGCTGCGATGGCCCTTCAGGTTCATGCTTTTCAACTGTCAGATATGGCCTGTGGATGTTATAAGCATGCAGCAGCCCCTGGTATGCCAGGCTGGGTCTTCCCCAAGTCAGGTTTCTTGGGAATGCAGCCCAAAGTGGGTGGTAAACTCCATCTAAGGCTAAATAACAGCATGAGACCCATAGCCAAAAGCACCGCAAGGGAAAGTTGAAAAGAACTTTAAGAGAGTTCAATCTTCAAGACACAAGGAAAAGTGACTGGACTACAACAAAATGGGCAGAGCAGATTTCCTGCTTCACTAGATGACAAGAGACTCTAAACTTGTAATCTGAATGTGGATGCCCCAACTTTACAAAGGAACTTTGGGTGACTGTCCAGGCAGATAGATTTCATCTCTGTTATTTCTATATTTTGTAAGTTGCTTGTACTTCCTAGTTATTTGGGTAAATATTATTTCCTTCTTGGGTCTCTGAGGTAGTTGAAGATGAGATAGTTATAGTTACAGTTTTCTAGTGACAGTTTTAGAAAAGAAACTTTGAAGTTAAAGTGTATAAGTTTAAGAGACATCAAAATAATAGCTTTTAGTTAGTAATACAAGTTAGAAAGAAAGTGAATTAGGTATAATCCTTTGAACTCATCAAAATAAAATAATTAATGAAATATTTTATTCAAATTGTCAATTGTTAATGAACTGGGCATTACTCATTTATTGTTTGCATAAATTGGATATAATTATTGTACCTATTGTATGAGGTTTTTATTATGTTAGCTATCACCTTTTTTAAAAAAATTGACACAAAAGGGGAAATGTGGGGATTTAATAAAAGCTCCAGAAATTTTGGAGCAATAAGAGGAATCTAACCACAGTCAGTCTAGGAGGATCAGGGAGTGGTGATTCACACCTTTAATTCTAGCACAGGGAGTATCCTGGGAGTGGTGATCTGTGCCCTTAATCCAAACTGAGTTTGAGTTCCAGGTTATTTTAGCTTACAGAAGGAGTTCCAGGCTCTCAGGTAGGCAGTGGTGGAGCCACACCTTAACTTACCAAGAGAGTATTTAAGGCAGGCATAGAAAGACAGAAGTTAGAGGAAGCCAAGACAAGCCAGGCTGAGGAAGCTGGAAGTCAGCTGAGTAAGATCTGACTGTGGTGTTTACTCTCTTTAGTATCTTTGAGTTTCTCAGAGATTTTTCCCTGAGTTTCATTTATTTATGCTATAGCCTCAGCTTAGACAATAGGAGAAATGAAAGAAATATTATGTATAATCACTCCAGTATTTGATATTTGGGACATCATTTTTGTATTTTCTATATAACTATGTAAAAAAAGAAATGGACTAATCAACCATATTGAATTCCTTACAATACACCCAGACTTTCATACCTCTATTGCAAAGATAACCACCTTTTGGTTCCTTCTTTCCTACTTGCCTGTAGTAGAACTAAGAATCACTAGACCCAGATTCCATCAATCTACTCTTTTTGCAGCCTCAACAACTGCTTATCTTAAAGTCTAGGATATATCCTAGTATCCAGTAGTGGTATGTACCATTAATTCCAGTCCTTCAGAGGCAGGTGGATCTCTGAGTTTAAGGCCAGCTTGGTCTACAGAGAGTTTCAGAAACAGCCATGGCGGGAGAACCTAGAATCTACACTTATTAACTCAACTATTTGAAGTCCATTGGTGGTTTGCCAACAGTATAAATGAAAGAATATTTTTAACTGCAATGGTATAATGAGCTTTAGTATGTTAATCATTTAAAAACAATGCTGTCATGGTTAAATGTGCTGACTTTTTTGAATCTCTGCCAACCAGCAACCTCCCAGAGGCACCTTCAGCAATCTTCTACTCTTTGCAAAGCCCAGTTCAAACCACTGGACTTAGAAGGCTCTAAGGCCCCTGGTGTATCTAACATTTCATTATTCCTGCTCTGAAACAGACAACAGATGTCACCAGCTAAAGCTGAATAAGGTTTATTCATATACTTCTTTAAGAATTAAATGGAAAACTTTCCTTCCCCACCCCTAAAAATCATGTAAAATCCTTGCTTGGAATTCTGACAGAGTATACAAAGAGCCTTTTAAATGTTAAAGAATATTCATAAATGACTGTCACAAAGTGTTATAAGATTTTTCAAGATTGAGCTTATGTAGGTTTTTGCTGACTTGAAGTGTTATTGATTAGAAAAGACTTCTACCCTCTGGGCCATGCATGCCTCAGAAAATTTCACATCCAGAAGTCAGAGTCAGTTCACCTATGTACTACAAAGGTCAAGCCACGATAAGAGCCCATTAAAACACACATGCACATTTGCTCAGCTTGGAGGTTGAGAGTGGCAGATTCAACCTCACCCAGAGCCATGGTACAGCTTGAAGGAGGCTGATGTAATTCTCCTGTGAGTTTGTGGTTTAAGTGGAATTATTATTTAAAAATATTAGATATGCCATTGCTTGCTTTTTCCCATTGCATTAATCAGTATCCTTCAAGGAGTTAGAAGCCTAGTCGAAAAATCCTCATAGCTGTTCATACTGGCTCCCTCACTCATACATATGTATGGTCACACACCTGCAAATAAGTATGCAAATTTAAAGAGCAGATAACAATATTAACAGCTTACAGATGTGTAAAAATTTAATATATCACAGTCTATATAGCCCCTAAGAAGTCTATAAGTTGTGTATTTTAAAAGAGCTGTTAAATAAAAAAAACCATGCATGATGTGTAATTTGTACTCATATCTCACTTAATTGTTTTATATTTCAAATGAAAGGATGGAGGCACTGAGAAAGCAAAAAAAAAAAAAAAAAAAAAAAAAAAAAGATTATCTAGTATTAGAGTGCCTGAGGGTAAATATCTAGATGAAAACTGGGACAACTTTCCTACTAAGGGCAACATCATTTCTCTATGACACAGATTCAGCAAACCAAAGTTAGAACATATATTTTTATATGAATATTTGCCTTGTCACAAAACAGCTTTATAGTAAAAAAGAATCATGAGTGACTGAGAAAGAAAGAGTATTTATTTATTAAAAGATTCAAAGAAGAAAACTCATTTATACAAAAGGGTAAATACAGTCATGACATTCCTGGAAGGCTGGATTAGTCCCTTGGGGTGTCCCTCCGTAGGTCATGTCCTCCATCCAAGAGCACAAGGGAGAAGATGTTTCAAATACACACCTTCATATAAAACTTCTTCTCTTATTGTTTCCTTGATGGGAAAGATAGATTTGTATAGATTTATGAGCACTCAATAGCCAGTATTTCTTTTACAATGGCCTAAGTGTAACTCATAACCTTGGTCTTATTCAGTCTTGTGCTGTTTAGTGTATGCTTCTGACTATAATAGTTTACTTGAAGAGTGCAACCCTCCTCCATACAGTTAATATTGCCAGAAAATGGTACCTTCAGTTCCTTGGTATCTATTAATTTCCTCTCTTGCCATTGTCACTGTTTTCTATATGAAAAGATATATGATCTCCTCTGTCTTCTTCATTCTCAGCTATCTATTGATTGATCTTGTAGAAACAAGAGAAAAGTGATTATTAGAGTTAGTGTTTGAGGAACTCCACACTTCTTGGTCTTGTTAATAAGGTATCAGGCAAGAATTTGTATTTACATATAACTTAAGCACAGTGTGAAGAGCCTGCTTTGGCCTGAATTTGTGGTAACATCCTGAATTAAGATGCTTTGTGAGAAAGGAATGAGAATCATCTAAGATAAACTACTAGGCCTGTAACTAAATGGCACAGAGCTTCTAAGGGAAGAAAAAAGATAAACAATCTCCTTGATTACAAATCTCTGTCTTATTTAGAAAACCTATGCTGTGATTCCATAGCAAGCTAGGAAGTAGCTCAACTCCAATGAAGTAAGTGTTCAGTTCATCAGTGATAGATATTTGCAGCAGCCTCCTTCATCTTTGAGAAGGCATCACAATTAATGCATTGGCTGCAGCATGTTTCTCTCCAGCTGCTGTTAGAGGTCTGTAAGGACAACAGTTTTCCTGGGAAATGTCATAAAAGATAAAATTCAAGAATGCAGTGTCACATCTACCTACTGGACTTTCAGCTCATCATATAGCTCTTTTCACATCTGACAGTTAGAATATTTAGTTTACCCATAAAGGGGAATTTATATAAGCCAAAATTAAATGTACAAAATTAAATGTTGGTGGCTACAAATCCATATCTTTCAGAAAGAAAAATATTTGAGTTTATCCCTAAGCAATTTATTTCTTCCTATTACTTTTTATGTTCTATTTTTATTTTTACTTATTTAAAGTGTAGGATTTCTGGGCATGATATAATATAGCTGTAATTCTAGTTTTGATAAGTAAAAACATAAGAACCAGGAGTTCAATATCTTCCTTAGTTGTATACTGTGTTTTAAGCCAGTGTAGGTGGAATAAGACCTTATCTCTAAAAAAAAAAAAAAATATGAAGAGCTTGTAATAACTTCTAGAATTAGTTATGATACCATTATTTAAGCTAAGTCTAATTTTCATATCTAGTAATAATGAGGACATATTTCAGGGATGAATTAAATAATGTATACACGTGTTCATTAATTATATAGGTCCAGCTCCTCTTTGGGAATTCTGATGCCATTATTCCTTAGCCTAACACATTGATTTCTGTCAATAATTTCAGTGGAGGAAGCAAAGTTTCTCTAATGAAAAACAAAGGCACTGATCAAGGTGAATATGGCAAAGGATGGGGGAAAGGAAGTTGAAGGAAGAAGAAAGACTCTGTGAGAGGAGTGAAAACATCTTAAGGGAGAAAAGTCACCTTTCTCATTTACCTGAAAACATGCACATTCAATAATAGTTATAGTGAAATTATCTCTGTGCAGAAGTCTCTGGAACAAATATATATACTCAATAACTTTGTTCATTTTATGTGTGAAATATATTAGAGGAATAATATGAACCATGATATGTGAGTTTCTGATAATATAGCAATATATTTAGATTCAATAGTAATGTAGTTTTTTGCAAATGATGCTGTAAAAAAATTTGTTTCATCTCCAATTTTATGATTTCTATGTAAAAGTACTATTCTATATCAACTCAATAGTGAGTAGGACCTTGATCACTTACTTTATAGACATTATTGTCTCAACTATAAACTGTAAATTGTAAACTCAAAGTTCTTTTCTTATATGTCTTGGCTGGATATATGTCAATTTGACACAAACTGTAGACAGTTGAGAAGAGGAAACAATATTTGAGACAATGCCTCCATAAGACTGAGCTGTGGGCCATCCTAGAAATCATTTTCTTAATTAGTGATTATTGTGAGAGGACCATTATTGGTAGTACAACCCCTAGGCTAGGTTTTAGGTTCTTTAAGAGAGGATATTGTAGGAATTATTTACTGGCAATTGATTATATAAAAGAATTTATATTTAATAAAGGGAGTTTAAATAAAACACTCACTGATAAAGATTGAACTTTAGAGCAATTCCTGGAGGGTTTAAATGTCCCAGGCAGTGAGGCAGCAATCATCCCTCCAAGAACTTTGGAAACAAACAGGAAGGGCAGGCAGCATGCAATGGGTCTTCAAAGGGGGTTAGCCATGTGCTATACAGGGGCTCTCAAGGCCTCAAAGCCAAGTCCCAAGTCCTGCTCAATAGCACCTGAATTCACCACATCTCCCTTTTTTGTCTAACTAAATTCTAAACCTAATATAAAAAACAATTATAAGGTAATATCGAGGAGAGGGAAAAGGTAAATAATATAAACAAGGTTAAACCACAAATAAAAAACAACAAAAATAAGAATATCTTAAATGTCTGGAATATTGTTAAGTGGCAATATATAGAAATTATTTCAAAGCTGTTTATCTTGAAAAATACAAATCCAATAATTAAATTATCTTAGCTGAGGTATGAGATGGTAGTAACCTTTATTATCTAGACTTCAACCCCCTTCAAAGACCTGAGAAGTAAATTCTGAATAAGCTAGAAGCATGAATGAGTAACTTCCAAAATTTAGGAGAGGGCAGTGAGAGTCAGCTTCCTAGATAGTCACCCACAGCTTTTCTGCAAAGTTGGAGCATCTACCTTTTTCAGCTACAGGCCTAGTTTGTCTGACAGATCTCTTCAGAAACAGGATATTTTGAGAAACTATCTTATCCTGTCTTGGCAGGTTTCAGAAATCTCTGTCTTTTGTCATGCTTATCTAGATTGGACAGCATGCTTACTGTCAGTAGTCAAGACAATGGCAGTTTTTTGTCCAACAAGCCACTAAGAAAGATAGAATCTTATGGAGTGTTCTTGATGCCCAACACCATCCCAAGAAATAATATGTGCTGCCAGAAGTCATTGTGTCTCTCAAGGCTGAATTCTTAATAACGAAACTTTAAATTCAAAATTCTCTAGGTCTATGAAATGGTCAAAGACTCCTGTCTCTCACATTATACTATATATCTGAGAAACCTAAACAGCATGAGTAGTATATGGTAAACCTAAGAACTGTGATCTGCAATTCTTATCATCCTAAGGACTGAAGCCTACGTTGTAAAAATAAAACAATCTATAAATGGGTGTATGGATTTGAATAATGACTTCAAGAATGACAATCATATAAACATTAAACAAGGGTAAATATATAGTTCAAAAAGACAATGATATCCTAAATATATATATCATTTTACAAAATATCTAAACGGGTATACAAAACATCTTAAACAGAGATAGAATACATATATTGACAATATATATTGACATATAGTGGCTAGCATGATTAAACAGAGGTAGAAATTGCACAGTGGAAATGACAAAAATATGCTTAATATGCACTATTGTGCAAGATATTTTAAGCAGAAAGAAGCAAGTAAAAAATATGGCAATTACAGATTTAATTTTATATTAATATATAAATTAAATTAGGTAAAATATTTTATATTTGAATTTTATTAATATACAAATTATAACAAGCAGACATATAAAGTAATTTCACATTTGTATCAACATAAACGAATCTGTACCAGTGCAAATTGTATATTTCTCATATTTGGAAATAATTTTTTACAAGTAGATATATTAATCCACCTATATCTGTTATATTTATTTCCTATAATGTTTCCTATTAATAACTGACTAATTTCATCATTACCTTGTTATAGAGGACATAGGAGACCAATACATAATCTATACATGATATATGTATTATATATATAATATATGATATTTATAATATATATGATAAATTATATTTCTAATATCTGGTAGTTGTATAAATAATGAGGTTAATTCTGTATTTTCACGAATAAAATCAGCAGTTTCAATGTGTAAAACAACTCTGTATACTGAGACTCAGAGGTTCTATAAATTCCATTAATATCATAATAATAGCATATAATTCTGTCTTCAGTACAGAATTATAAAGGCTTTGAGACACTTTATTTACATTTTTTGATTTGTAACCAGTTTTTTTATGACTTATTCGTATCAGAATAAAAGTTTCAGGCCTCCAGAAATTGTTTTATCCCATACAACACTAAGAAGAATCCAGTTAGTTTCTTTTATAAATTGAATTGTTTTGCCTTGGGATATCTGTTATTAATATCTCTCAAAATATTACTGCAGGCTCTTGGCCAAGGTTCACTGTCTACTCATAATTGTTCAATTTCTCCATTAGTTAAAGGTACAACAACTTCTGCTGGGTCCTTCTCTGTCAACTGACAAATTCTTAATTTTACTTTAAAAATCAAATCAGAAACTTTTTCACATATGTTTTAAATTTTTTACTCAGCCTACATGGCAGAAATATACACTATAGCATATATTTCCCCTTACATTATAATTCCTGTAGGAGAATTCTTAGAGAGTAAAATAACCAGAATGCAATAAAGATCTGGATCCACGATTTGCATGTGCATCTTGTAATTTCTTTATTATAAAGCCAATTCTTTCCCAGGTTTATCAGAAAATTCTCTAAGATTCTTTCAGTCTTCATCACCATATAAGGCTTTGAATAAATTAACTAGCTCATGATTTTTTAGTCCAATAATGGGCCATATATGAGAAATACCTTCTAGAAGTGTTTGGAAATCATTAGGAGTTTGTACTTTATCTCTTGTGAGTTTCACCTAGTGAGGTCTAATTTTTGTAAACATATTTTCTATCCCAAATAATTAATAAAATCTCTTCTATGTATTTTTTTCAAGAACAATTTATAATACCCATTCAGGCAAAATTTTCCTTACTTCTTCAAATATCCTTCTATATTTTAATCTGCCAACAAGATATAATCTATAAAATGGCAAGCAATTGATTATAAAGATCATTTGTATGATCTTTATAATGGCTTTCATACAAAATATTGGTACAAGATGGCTATTTAACATTCCTCATGGGGGAACTCTCCATTGATATCTCTTTACAGGCTGAGAATTATTATTATAGGTAGGCACAACAAAGGCAATTTTTTTTTGTAGTTCTGTTTTTGCAGAGATATGGTCTTTTAAGCCAATTACTATAATAAGTCATTGCTTAGATAAGAGGGAAGGCAAAGGAATTTCAGATTGTAAAGATCCCACTGGATGAATCAACTTAACTGTTGCTCTTATAGATCTTTCACCATTCTCCATTTTTCTGATTTTTTTCTTAATGACAAATACAGGAGATTTCCAAGGACTGTTTGATTCTTCAATATGCTGAGCATTTAATTGCTCCTGTTCCAGCTGTTCTAAAGCTTGCAGTTTCTCTTTTGTTAGCAGACATTGCTGAACCCATATAGGTTTATCTATTTTAAAGATATCACTGTGGGTGTCTGTAGGGATTTAATAAAGTTTCAGAAGTTTTGGAGATATTAGAGGGAATCTATCCACAGTCTATGTGGGGGGTTGGTAAAAGCTCCCGATGTCCCAGAGCTCTAACCACAGTCAGTCTAAGAAAATCAGAGTTGTGATTCAAACCTTTAATCCCAGCACAGGGAGTATCCTGGGATTGGTGACCTACACCTTTAATCCCAACTGAGTCAAGGTCACTTCAGATTATAGAAAGAATTCTAGGCTCCCAAGCAGGTGTGGTGGGGCCACGCCTTAATTACTGAAAGAGTAGTTAAAGACAGGATTGAAACCCAGAAAAGGCCATTCCAAGGGAATCGAGGCTGAGGAAGCTATAAGACAGCTGGGTAAGATTTGACTGTGGTGTTTATTCCCTCTAGTATCTCCAAAACTTCTGAAACTTTATTAAATCCCCACAGGTGTCTTTACAGGGTCAGTAGCTGCTATGCTATATTTTTGTACAACCTGAATAGCTGGTGACTGTTATTTACAATACCTTGAAATATTATTCTCAGAAACATAATTAAGTCTTATTAGGTTCATATCTGAGCCTGGAGGGATTTTAGTGTTGTATTAGGTTTCTGTCCAGACTTTCCAGTCTAATCTCCTGGCCTGGACTTCTGGCCTAGACTCCTGGCCTGGACTTTCAGGTCTAGTCTCATGGCCCAGACATCGCAGCCTAGCCTGGTGGCCCAGACTTTCAGACCCACAGTCCCATAGTCCCATTGAAACACACAGTCACTTACATTAATTTTATGCTGATTGGCCTAGGGTCCAGGCATATAACTTGCTAACTCTTTACTCTTAAACCAACCCATGGTTCTTATCCTGTTAAGCTATATGGGCTTGGTATCTTTTCTCAGAGCAGCATAGTTGTCCTCTGCATCTTTTAGCTTCTCAGGTAACTCTGTGGTATTTTTGCCCTATTCTTCCTGTTCCCCAAATTTTCTTAGTCTGGTAGCC
Organism: Phyllotis vaccarum; assembly: GCA_033318265.1. Classification (NCBI taxonomy): domain Eukaryota; kingdom Metazoa; phylum Chordata; class Mammalia; order Rodentia; family Cricetidae; genus Phyllotis; species Phyllotis vaccarum. The sequence continues at coordinate 118,232,506 of JARWLC010000002.1, read as the reverse complement.
CTACCCATGCTTCCTGTCTGCTTTTGACCAATCAGCATTTTTATTAAACCAGACAATTATTTACAATGTAACAAAATAATTCCACTACATTTTAGCCTGGGCATTCTATTGTTGTAGAGGTCACAACCCCATAGATTCATTGTGATATTAGCCATATATGGCTTCAGTCTTTTTTTCTATTCTTCTGGTCCTATGCATTCAAGTCATCTTACATTTTATTTTACCTGAGATATTGTTTCAATTACTAGAAACTGAATATCTACCTCCTTTAGAGGTCATTTGGGGTACCATGATTGTGGGGTTATGATTGAAATACCCAGCCCTGTGTCAACTAAACCTTGGATAAAAATATTATCTAATTGTATTTTTAATTTTGGCCTTTATTCATTTATGGAAGTCTGCCAGAATATGTGTTTTGTGCTTTTTCTTGGAAATTTTGATTCCTTCTTAAATGTTGTTCTAACATTCAATGCTGTATGGTCTTTACATTAGACACTAAATTTTCTAATTGTCCTGTGGAAGCTGTTCCTCTACTGCAAGTGGATATGATTGAACCATCTTTTATTTTGAGACCTGTGTTTTGAGGGCCTCCCATGAGAGGACCTAAGAGGTATTTCCCAATGGTAAAGCATTGCCTTGTTTATCTCTTGTATTCTACACTGGTCCAATACTGGCATTTGCCACATCTTCTGCATAATCCAGAAGTTAAGGACCTTCTATTTGGCACATTCCTAGGAAAACATTAGTTCGAGGGATGCCTTGCATATAGTCTCTTCTTTTTATGGTCTGGTTTACCACAGTTAAAGCATTTGATACTTTTATTCCTTATCCTAACATTAGAAATGGCTTGACGTACTCAGTTCTCTACACCATAATGGAGAGACTCAACTTGACTGTATACTAAATCCATTCCTTTATGATTGCTTATCTGGTCTTTAGTGGCATAAGCATTATTTTACATTCCAAATTAGCATTATCAAAGCCAAAGAAAGAATTAGTTGCTGTCTAACTTCTGGAGCTGATACTGATCTATTGTATTGCCTTGGTTAATCTCTGCAAAAAGTCAGTATACAATTCTTTTAAGCCTTGCCTATCTATCTTTAATATACAGAACAATTTTCTGTCCCAGGTCTGGAATCTATTCTCAGGCATTCAAAACAGCAGTATAACATAATAGTAATGGATGTACATCAAAGTAACCTGAACCTTCACATCAGCAAATGAACCCTTATCAAGAATTTGATCTTGAGAGATGATAAAACTTCTAATCTTTCGTTGCTGTTCAGTGGCCCCAGCCTCTTTCCTCAGCCAATTTCTCCATTGTAAATGTTGGCTATAGTCCAATACAGTAGCTGTTAAAAGCATCTAATAATTAGATGTTATTCAATATTTTGTTGCCTATGAATTTAATATCTGTTTTACATATGTGGAATAGATCCCATGTAGCAAAACAGCTTCTTTGATGTCCTTTATAACTCTTATATGTATAGGTGTCCAGTTATACTCTAAAATTCCTAAAGATTCATCATATGTATGCTTTTTTCTGAATAGTAACTGGATAGGTCATAGGAGGTAATAAAGGAATACCCTTCATGTTCACAACTTTAAGTAATCATCCAAATCTCCATAAGATATCAATGATGATGGTTCTGAACTGTTCTAGTTTGATCAAGCCTAATGTCTTTCTCAATTATAGCAACACAATCCTCCCATTGTTGAAATTTAAGAACCACTTTCTCTAAGCTGTGAGTCTTTTGAATAGCCAATCCTTCTAGTGATTCCATGGAATTAAGTTTCTTATTCTAGCTATTAACATAGAGTTTCTATGGATCTATACTTTTCTTTAAAGAACCTAATAGTTTTGTTCAGGGAGGAAAATGTACCTGAAAGTTTATGGTAACCACTTACCAGAAAATTAACTTTGTATGCCAATTTATCATTAGCATATGCCATATTATGCATTTCAGAGAGCAGTTTTTTATTCTTTTTCATCAGGCCAATTAATATCTCATATTTCATATAAGTATCAAACCATTTTTTGAGATATAAAATGTAGAATCAAGCTGAGAAATAACAGGGCTGGGTGTAAACCTGTCAAGAGATATAATTACACAAGAAGTTATTTATTATAACATTAAAATTTTCTAAATTCTTGGGAAGTTGGATTGTCTGCCATTTTTGAAAAAATGTTATTAAAATTATATATTATATATGAAAAACTATTTACCTCAACATATATGTAATGGTGATGTTTGGCCAACAGGTGTCACTCCAGTTAGTCAGGGCAGGCTGACTCAAGTTTTCAGTCTAAGGAAAGCAATTTCTCACTAAATCAGAAAATTTACACCAAGTAAACATTGAACAACATACTTATGTGTCAGGCATTTATCCTAGCAGACATGCATTTGCGTGCCCATAGAAAAGCCAAGGGGTGGGGGACTTAGCTTAATAGTGGATGGCAGTACATGTGCCAAGACACAGGATAATATGGAGCTACAGGCAGCTTGCTCCATTGGACAGAAAATATCTTCTTTAAAAAGAAACTGAAGATCAAATTTTAATCTATCTTAGAGCCTATAAACTTCAAGAGAAAAGCTGCTCAGGACCTTGTGAGTGGCCCTTGGTCTCTGGTGTGGACAGCAGCAAAGTCCCTGGCAAGGCCCAGAGCTGGAACCACAGGCAGAAGCCTGAAAACCTACATTGGGATGCTAGATCTTGTATGAATTATTCATTGGCAATTGATCATATAAAAAGATTAATATTTATTAAGTAGTTTATATGAAATACTCACTGATACAAGATTGAACCAAAGAGTAATTCCTAGAGGGTCAAAATTTCCTGTGCAGCAAGGCATCAATCCTCTCTCTTAAGACACAGGAAACAAATAGGAAGGGCAGGCAGCATGCAACTGGTCTTCAAAGGGGGCTGACCATGTGCCGTACAGGGGTCCTCAAGACCTCAAACCAAGCCTCTAGGTTTTGCTCACTAACACCTGAACCAGCCACAAAAAGAGGCTGAGAAATCCATGGGGAGAAAGCCTGTAAGCAGCACTACTTGATGGCCTCAGCCTCAGCTACTGCATCCAGGTTCCTGCCCTGTTTAATTCTTGTTCTGGCTTTGTTCAGTAATGGAATAAAAGACAGAAGTATAAGTCCAACAAAACCTTTCCTCTCCAACTTGCTTTTGATCACTATTGCAGCAATATAAACCCTGAAGCATTATAGTAGTAATTTATAATTTATATTTTATGTTATAGTAATATTTATTCAAAGCCATCATATTAGATGAACATACAAAAATACACACATATGCTTGCCATCACTTATATGCATAGTATCTTACAAGCACAAGCAAATAAAGCTCTTTGAACAAATACTGAATATTACACAGAAGCTCCAAATGTCACTAAGATAAATGAAGATGAGATGGTAGAGAGGTGAGAAAGACCAAAGAGCAAAGTGTTTTTGTATTCTTTTTAGCTGTTTCTTTTTGTTTATTTGTTAGTTAATATTATTTATATGTTTATTTTATTTGTATTATTTCTTGTTTAAGTTTCCCTTTGTCAGAACACTACAAGGATATATGTTAGACATGGGAGTGGCTAGGAAATGAAAGGAATTATGATGTGAAATTCCCAAAGAATCAATAATAAATTATGTTTAAGATATTCAAATAGATTCAAATATTCAAGTATCTTTTTTAACTTATATGCCCTGCAATGGTATTTATCCAAGCACAGTCTGAAGCCAATTAAAGCAAGTATTGAAAAAAATTGTATACTGGAAGTTTTTAATTAATGAAAAAAGTCTGTGTTTTGGACCATAATTACTCTAGTTGCCTGACTTCATTGATCAAATTCATCAATCATGGGTCAACATCATACCTCATTTTGCCTATATACAAATATATTCCTGCTAATGGTTACTCTAATTGCAGTAAATGCATTCCAAAAACCTCAACTCTAGAATCCTGACACATAGTTCTCTGAATCATTTAATACCCTCAAGCTCTCCTAAAGTGGTGGCAAATTTAAATGTAAAGCAAAAACATAGTTCTCATTGGCCTCATTTGCTAAACCTGTATGTACTGCTTAATGCAATTTATTACAAGCATATAAATGGAAAGAAGCTGAGTGCTAGGGAAACATCCAAGAACACATAAGATGTCCCTAGATAAAACTCAAGTGGAGATGGTATCTAAACAGGACTTCCTCTACAATCAAATAAATGACCACCTTCAGTATCATTGTAGAACCTTCATCCAACAATGAATAGAGGCAGAAACAGAGATCCATAGCTAACCACCAAGTTGAGCTCACAGTCCAGCTGATGAGAGAGAGAGGAGAGTATATATGAGCAAAGGGATCTGGGTTATGAGGAGAAGACCCACAGAGATGGCTGACTGGAGCTATTGGGAGCTCACTGAATGAGAAAAATCCACTAAGGAATCTTCAGGGAAAGGAACTAAACCCTTCAAAGGTAGATGGCTATTGAATGGCATGGGCAGTAAGTATGTAGAGCCTCATTAAGTAAAATCAGACTATGTTCCTGTGCATGAACTGGCATTCCCTACAGAGAAACACATAACCCAGAATTAATATTGGGATGAGGAAATCAGACCTAACTCAAATTGATATACCAGACTGAATTAACCCACCTTGAGACTCCTTGCCCATCTTGAAGAATGGATGGGGGGCTATGGTGGAGGAAGGCTGAGGGAGGACTGGGAGGGATTGAAAGGAGGGAAGGGTTATACATGGAAAATCTTTTTTAAATAAAATAAAATATATATTTTAAAAGAAAGGGAAAAAAGAAAGAAAATGCAACTGTTCCTGCTAGTTTTGTGAATACAAAATTGTTAGGATTTCCAGCAAGCCAATTGTAGTAAGAGATTCCTGGCCCGGACTTTTGGGCCTAACCTCAAGGTTTAGAACCACAGACCCGCAGTCCCACAGTCCCACAGAGACACACAGATGCTTTCAATAGTTTAGGGCTGATTGGTGTCAGGCCCAGGCATATCACTTGCTAGCTCTCTACCCTTCTTCTAACCCATGACTCATCCTGATCAGCCATGGGGCTCAGTACGTTTTCTTTAGAGCAGCATGGTTGTCCTCTGCTTCCTCCGGCTTCTCTCTGGCGTTCTCTCTGGCATTCTGCTCTGTGCTTCCTGTTCTCAGAGTTTTTCTTAGTCTGGTAGCTCTGCCTACACTTCCTGCCTGCCTTTGGCCAATCAGCACTTTTTATTAAACCAGTGGGTGGGACAATTATTTACCATGAAACAACATAATACCCCTACAGCCAATTATATCTTTCTGTGTTCTAAGAAGCTCATTTTCAGATAAAAGCTTAATTTTAGACGTTGAATGGTGAATGTTATTAGTCCTAATGGGGCCAAACATGTTCAAAGCTGAAAATGTAAGTCTTGCATGCATAGGGTTTGGGGTTTAAGCCTCAGCAACATACACATGCAAGTCCACACATACACATACAAACACACATGAACACATGCATATTTAGCTGTCATGGCATTATCTGTTTCTGTAATATTGATTACAAATGTTAACAATTGTTTTAGTGATTATTTTTACATATCAAAATTGTTTAATCACAATTTGTCTACATTTGCTCCATTATGGTGAACCATACTTTCAAACAGTACACGGCTTTATAGATGACCATTAGCTACTGACACAATGAAGCACAGATATAATATATTGATTGTCCTCTGAAAAGACCAAATTAAGTTAGTAGAATTAGGTTGAGCTACAAGAAAAGAAATCATTAGATATAGATATCTTAAAACATACCCTGCCATAATAGATATTTGTCAGTAAATGATTTGCTTCAAAGATTAACGAGGCATTTCATGACTCAAAAAAAAAAAAAAAGAAAAAAAAAGAAAACCAAAAACAAAATGATCATGTTTAAAATGTTGTAGAGAGCTTGTTTTTGTTTTTCCCACTAAGACTGGTAAAAGTAATCTTCTTACTCTTCTCCAAATTGTGGAAAAGAGGATATTCCTTCTGCTCTTTAACATCTTTTCAGATGTTCTGTAGTGTGAAAGTAATAAGCCCTAGAGTTAGAGTTCTGGAGTCTCTTGCTTTCTAATCGTTTCTAGGAACACTTTCAAGTTACTATTTGAGGAGTAGGTGAATTGTGGGACTGTAGAAAATAGTTTAGTTATAAAGTCATTTTTTTAAAGACCCTATGCTTAATTTCTAGAACAACAAAAAGAAAAAATACAGAGGACTCTAGCATACCATCACTACATCTATTTGCATTCTCATACAAATATGTATCTCTTGATTTGTGGCTTATATGTGAAAATTTCTTTAACTGGTAAAAAGTTTCATTTACACATGACCATATAAGTTTGATACCTTAAACTGTTAAAAACAAAACCAAAAACCAAAAAAGAAACTTCTGAATGACTTTCTCTTTCTTCTGAAGACAATTTTCTCTAATGATAAATCGGAACACACTGAACAGAACACTTATTCTACAGTATTCATTTTCCATCTTATTCTTTTCTAATTCATGCAGAAGTGAAAAATAAGGAGGCTGAGGATCAGAAGAGAAGAAGCTTGCAAATTATTTTTCTTATGTTAAGACCAACAATACAATACCATACTAGATAAAAACTGCATGAGTGTATTTTGCAGGGCACAGATTCAACAGTATATGTTCTAATATAGAGAGAGTTCATAGGAAACATTGCCCATCTATGCATGGTAATTGCATTCAGATTTCCTTTTTATAAATGTGTTTTTAAGTTAACTTACTACTAATAAGGACTTTTCATGCATCCTTTGCTTTGGTCAACCCATCCTTTACTCTGTCACCTACCTCAACACTCATTAATCTTTAACCTCTAGTATTCCCAGTCTTCTTTTATTTATCTCTGTCCTATCATCCCTTCAATTACTTATGTTAACTTGGGTTATGAGGTGATAGAAGCTTCCATACCTCTTATGTTATCCCTCCACTTTCTCTCTTAAAGTTGTCAATACTGCCACACCTATCACTGCTTAAGCCTTTCTTCCCCAGTATTTCACCTCAATGTTTGCCTACCCACTCAAGGTCACATCATATTCTCCAATTTCTGCTTGTTATTCATATTAAATATACAAAATGAAGGTCTGATGATAGGATTCACATATGAGAGAGAGCATATTGTATTTGTTTTTCTGTGCTTGAGATAGTTCACTTGCTATATATTTTTTTCATCCATTATCCCCTTTACTAGAATACATGATTCATAAAACAATGACCTTTTTTATTACAGCTGTACCCTGATGTTCTAAAATAGAAACATCTATGTAGAGGCCAGAATATATACCTAGATTAAACTGATGAATAAGGAAATAAATGAATATGTCTTATTTTCTCCCCAGTTCTCTAATTGCTCTAAAGAAACAATCATCTGAGCTGAGAGATTCTCCATGAGGTATTTTTCTTCTTATTTTAATTAATGTTCTATTAATTCATTAGACCTCAAAATAATGGTTATATGTTCTATTACTATCTAGCATGAATGCAGCATCAACTATGGTCTATAATATTCTCTCCCTGTTATTCACTTTGATCATGGTCTATATTTTTCCAGATAACCCATTGACCAGGAGCCCAGGATTGTTTCTTTTCTTTTCTTTATACTTTGAAACCACTGTAGTTTTGAGGTATTATCATTAGTACAAACCTTTTTGTAGTTTACCAATGAACAACCTTATTTATTTAGATCAATGTACTATCTCTGAAATATCACCATTATTTTAATATTCCCAAAGAATTATAAACACATCTCTAAATGTACCTTAGTGCTTATGTCTTTCTCAGACTACAAAAGCAATTACACTTTTGAACTCAGCTACAAAACTAATCACAATACGTAGAATACAACATCATTCTGAATGGCAGGCTCTTCTCAACCTGTCAGGACAGAGCTCTCCAAAACATCCACATTCACAAGGCATATCCCAATTTACTGAGTAACCAACAGGTTGCTGACCTCTCCCTACAGTGTTGAAAAATACAATTGCTGAAACTGCTATGCAGTAATAATGAAAGCTAAAAAAGAGGCCAGAAAAAGGCCTGTAATGATAGTATTTGAACTTTATTGCCTTCCAATAAAAATAATCTCCTGTGTTGCCTGGAGTGTTGCAACTGACAGCTTCACATTGTCCCATATGTTTTTTTTCTCCACAAAGCTCTTGAATCTTCCTGATAGTGGTGCAAAGTCTTACCTTTTTTTCCTATTCCACAAAATAAATTTCTCATAATTTATGAAAATAGAGTCACCTGTGTAATACTTAGGACTTGCTCAAGAATCATTTGTAAAATATCAGGACAATGATGCGTCTATGTGTTAGGCAAAAGTTTCTAGGCTGTTCTCTTTAAATTTGGCTGTCCATTTGAAGAGAAAATATTAATTATCAACCATGTTGCTCTCTCTAAAAAGAGACTCTTATTTCAATCAAGACTTCCTGGTTACAAATTCTGGCATACACACACTTAATAATTTCTCAGCCCAACCAGTTATAGACTGAAACAATATGGAAAAGCTAGTTGAAAATGAAACTTTAAGCTATCACTCTGTTAAAGGTCTATGGATGAAAACTGCCTGCAACACTGTGGTTGCTCTTCTCTTGTATAAAGTGCTCACAAACCAAGGTGGCCTCTATTTTAATACAGACTATGGTTCAACTCACACACTAGGGAAATTGGAAAGGGAAAACTCAAGCTTACATAATAAAGGTAGACATGAGGTTTTATAATTCAATTTTCTAATGCATTCAGTGTTTAAAATATGTGTTTGAACATGTAGTAATTTTCCAGCTTAAATTTCCTAAGATCAGCAGTCCAAGAAATTCTTCACAAGTTCCTGGGATAGGAAATAAGTAGTGAGAGGTCTGAGAGCTCTGTTTATTCTTCTCACTTTCTCCTTCCTAGCAGTACCACTAAATAAAGCTTAAATATTAGGACTCTTGAACACATGCTATTGTTGTATCATAAATATAAAAATGACTATCTAGTGATATCCGTGAACAGGAGTAAAATCTTTGTTCCTCCATATGCAGTACAGTGTTTGACTCAGTGAAGGTAAGTATATCTCTATTTATTATCAGATCTTAAGTGGAAATGCCACTAGGGATACTGATATGATATTTGCTGATATTTGTTACATAAAGATGCTATATTTTCTTCTTACATAAGGGTTTCACTTAAAACTGAATAAAGATAACTAGAAATACTTTGGTATACTGTGATCTAAAATATTTATTTGCTCTCCACTATATATTTTAATCCCTTTTCACCAAGCTAATTGTTTTTCTGAGCTTTAAATGGCTTCTTTATACTGTACACTAAATAATATTAAATATTTTGGTTCCACAAAATCACTGATATTCCACACTTTATTTTTCTACCATTAAAATATTTTTAGGGCAATAGTCAAGATGATCTTGATTATTTATCATGAGTTAAGTCACATCAGGTTTTAGGTGAGAGTCTGCATGAAATGATAGACACATACTTCTTACTGTCCATAGACCTCTATAATTACCTTTCTACATGATTCAAATGTTTGAAAATTAAAATAAATATCCAGATAGCAAAGAGTGTGTTTATCTTTTGACACTAATGGTTTAAATAAGAACAGTCCCATAGGCTGACATATTTGAATGCTTAATCATCAGTGAGTGGCACTTGGGAGGGTTAGAATGTATAGGACTGTTGGGATACTTGTGTCTTGTTGGAGGAAATATGTCACTGGGTATGGGTTTTTTGGTTTAAGAAGCCTAAGTCAGGAACCATAACTCTATACAACATGCATAGAAACTGGCACCATTCCTTAGACAAATATTCTAAGAGAGCCAGCATATAAATGCAGATGCAAACTGATGAAATATTCCATTTTAGTCTTCTCACTGCATAAGAAAATGCAATAAAATAAGAGATAGTTGTTTATGTAAACTCTTACATCAAAAATCCTTTAGCATAAGACTGTAAGAGCCAGTCAGGATGAAAGACATCAAGGAAACAAGGCCTTCTAGACACTACAGGGTCAACACACATCTGAACTCTCAGAAACTATAATAGCATGCCTAGGGCCTTGATGGGTATAATCTAGATGGGGTCCCAGCACCAAGGAAAAAAAAGTGCACATATAGGACAATCCCTAACCCAGAAGTTAACTACAATAACAACCTCTTACAAAAGAAAAATCAGTTCTCCAAACAAAAGGAACTCAATGGTACTGTGGAGGGATTTTGCCTCATAATGCTATGCTAGGCAGTTTTTAACCATGCTTATATATTGTGGTCTTCATAGTTTGGGTTTTTGTGGGATTCCTGATTGTCCAAATGTGTCACTGCATCTGTTTGTGTGTCTTGTGTTTTGCCTGGTTCTTTTTCCCCATTTGCTTTGATTTATTCAGGTTTTACCATTGTTGCCATTGTTGTTTTGCTTGTTTTAACCACCTGGTTTCTGATGAAAGAGAGAGAAAAAAGGGTCTGAATTTGTTTGGAGGTAGAGATGATCTGGGGAGAGTAGGAGAAGAAAAAAAAAGCATGATCAGAATTTATCATATGAAATAATATGTTTTCAATAAAAATTAAAATTACTTTAAAAAATGATTTATCCTTTTTAGGTATAGTGATAAAGGAATCTTTAATTTGTGGTTGAGACATTTAGAGTCTACTTATAAATGGCACATATGTAGAAAACTTCATTAAACAATTAAACATTAAAACTACTATTTTTATATGTTCTGTAAAAAATGTTTTAGCTGATTATTTTTTTTGTCCTTTACAAGCAAGATTCTGCATATATCACAGATAAACCAATATTTTCTTGATCATGAATATTCATTATTTAGTCCTAAAAGAAGCTTTTTGTGAATACCTGAATGGGAATTACAAAATGATTAAATTTGTTTTCATATTTGACAAAAGCTGACAATATCATAAATTCAAAGTTGAATTAGTCTTGGCTATCTATAGTGGTCTTGAAGCAGCATAGTTTTGTAGACAGGCTTTTTCTTACCTTTCAAACTACAAAAAGGAGTGTTGGCATGTAAAGTTCACTTTGGCCAGCTGGTTTTTCATGAAACATGGCACAGTGACATTTGATTCAACCTTATGTCCACTGACCTACTCACTAAACTTAGTTTGACAGATTTGAGTATGATGGATGTAGATTTCCATACAAAGGGTCTGGCTAGGCCTCAGCAGTAATATAACCTTTTTAAAGGTTATTTTTAACCACTTGCTAAAAATTCCTTGAGGAAAAAAAGTGACGTGCCCTTTAGTAAAATGAATACAATAATATACCTACAATTGATACCACTGCAGTCAAGTTTAGTCAGTTGTCCAAATGAGATACTTTTCTTAGCAAGGGACTGCTTCATCGGGCTAAGCTCTTGGAGAGGTCCTAGGAATTATAAGAAAAAAAAAAAAAAAACTATGGCCTAAGTTTAATTATATTAAAAAAAAGAAATAAAAATATATCCCTCTGGTGTACTTCTAGTCTCTATCATATTGTTGATTAACTCTGATTTTGTTTTTATAAATTTTGACAAAATAGAATACAGTAGGTTTGTTCATTAGGAATCCCATTAGCTCTGTAAAGTTAAACAATTGTTTGGTTTTATTTTCAAAATATTTTGTGGTAATTCTAACTCTAGAAGATAGAGTTGAAGTATTATAGTCAGCCCATTACTATGTCAACAAAATTAGCAGTGCTTCATTTGAGATAATAACCCCAAATTATTTCATAAATAAGGCCTCATGTGTATCTACAATTTGTTAGTGGCTGGTTAAAACAAAAGCTTGTGTAAATATAATTAATCTTCCAACTCTTGAAATTTTGATAGGGAGATTTCACTATGACATCATCAAAGATATTACCATTTTTAGTTCACAACTTAAAATGTTAGTCCAGGGTTCTCTGGCCCTTAGCATAATAGAAATAATTAGCACCTTTCATGCAGGCAGCATATGGTTTTGTCTATGCCTTGATACGCTAGGTAGAGTGGGAAGTAGTAATCAAAACCCTTTCTTGGTGTTTAGGTCCCTTCACAACATTGTAGCTTGGGACATAAAATTCTCACAAAATAGCCCGGAAATAGATAATCATGTCTTGGAAAGATTTCTCTGACATTTTCACAGTGCAATCATAAATCAAAGATAAATATCTATATCTCTATGGCCTAAAATAGAGAAGTCTGTAAATATTATAACAAAAAAGCTACTAACTATTGTAATTCTTCTCTGAGCATAACATAATCCTTTGGTATAAAAGGGTTAATTTGGGTTTTTTTTGAAAATTTTATTTTTAATTATTAAAAAGTTATTACGCGTTTTATTTACTTCTTTTCTGGAAACAGTACTTTTATTTTAAATATATCTTTTCTTCACCAAAAGACTATTTTTCAAAACAATGTAGTAAATATAGCTTTTAAAATACCTTAAGACAAGCATCATTTTAAAAAAATTAACTGTTATACCCTACTGTATAAGTTATTGATGCAATATTACTATTTTCTTAAAATCTAGTATGTATTTCCATGAAGGATCTAACTTCACATCTATCTAAAAAAATGAGTATTCTGAAATGTACTTGTGTAATAATCCTATAAACATTGTATTTGTCTAGGTATTTGTTATATACGTCTGCCATGTTGTATACCCTACACATGGAAAATACAAGTCAATACTGCATGTCTTCTTCAATTGCCTCTTACCTTATTTTTGAGATTGAATATGGAACTCAGCAACTGGCAAGACTGGTCATTTAGTGACCATTATGATATGCCCATCTTTACCTCTCAGGAGCTGGGGTACTGTAGTGGATCTATGATGCTACATTGTAACTCATAGGCAGGAAAATTATTTACAATGAAACATAGATCCACTACAGGGTACAGACACAAGATACTGAAACCAGGTTTTCATATGGTTCTGGATATCTAAACTCAGGTACCCATGCTTGAGTATCAAACTTTTTACTGATTAAGCTATCTCTCCAATTCCTAATTTTTTGTTTAAAAGCAGCATTTCCAGCTTTATTGATGAGCCAATGATGCCTAAAATATTCGCAACATCACTATTAAACTTATCTGACAATTTGTTGAATGCAAAAATTTTGAATTAAATAACAAAAAGATTAACTTCAAAACACCTTAGTATGTCATTGTGACATCATTTCTGACAGCATTCTCTAGAATAACATAGAATGATGGGAACACTGTAGAAGAATGAGGTCTTATTGTGTTTTAACTGAAATTTGTTTAGTGTGAGTAATCCAGAAAATTATAAGTCAAAAAGAATTGGGGTTATTTGTTACTGAGTTAAAAGTAGGGTAAATAAATAGTGCCATTGATTCAAAACAGTATGAAAACAAGCTAAACTCTTGCTTTTTATTATAAATATATATCTTTTATAATAGGGAAAGTATAAAAGAATTGGAGAACAATAGCATGTTTATAGCATGTCTAAACAATGAAAAACTTCTAAATAAACATGAGTAATTTCTACTTTATCCAGTTTTGCCATGGTTTTCAGCACTCACATTTAACTACAATTTGAAATCTTTCAATAGAAAGTTTCAGAAAAACAAGAAGTTTATCCATTCTAATTTGCTTGTTGTTTTGAGTTGTAAGGTAACATACTGTGTATACTACTTTGTAGTGTGATATGTCCCTCCTGCTGTTTGGCTGAAGGCAGACAGGAAGTATGGGTGGAGCTACCAGATGAAGAAAACTCTGGGAACAGGAAAAGCAGAACAGAGTTGAAATAGAGACATCTGGAGAGATGCCAGAAGAGACACCAGCAGCTGCAGAGGAAAAGATGCTGCTCTGAGAAAAGGTACCATGACAGCACATGGCTAAACAAGACAAGAATTATGGGTTAGTCTAAGAGAAAGAGCCAGCTAGCAATATTTCTGAGCACTAGGTCAATCAACATAAAATTAATACAAGCTTCTTTGTGTTTCTTTGGAACTTTGGGACTGTTGGTCCAGATCTTTGGGCTAGTCTGGACCAAAAATTTCTTACTACATGACTTTGCCTTGAGTGGGACATAGGTCACCCCTTCCTACAGTGGATCCACACTGTATCTGCTACCCAGCCCTTAGTTACCCCATAGGCATCTAAGATTTCTGTATGTCACTGTATTATAGTCCTTACATTTAGGAAACATCTGTTTCAACTAATAGTTGGCTCAAAGTATATAAGCAATGATACAAAGGAGGCATCATATGTGAATCATGAAAGAACCAAGTAATTCTAGGACAATTTGGCAACAAAGCAGAAATTCTAGAAAAAGACAATCAGAATAAGGCTTAATACTATCTTCTACTAACAAGTACACATCAGAGGTCTTGGAATTTATTTTCTATGAATAAAGAGGATCAATTCACAATGCTCAGTTATGTCGCAGGAATAAATGAGACTCAGGGATAGATCTCTGAAGAAGTCAGAGATATTAGAGAGAATAAACACCACAGTCAGAACTTACCCAGCTGTCTTCAAGCTTCCTCAGCCTCACTTCCCTTGGCTCAGACTTCCTTCCCCTCCTGTGTTTCTATCCTGTCTTAAATACCCTTTTTGTAAATTAAGGTGTAGCCCCACCACTGCCTGCTTGGAAGCCTGGAATTCCTTCTATAATCTAAAGTGACTTCTTTGAGATTAAGGGCATAGGTAACCACTCCCAGGATACTCCCTGTGCTGGGATTAAAGGTTTGAATCACCACTCTCTGATTCTTCTAGACTTACTTTGGTTAGAGCTCTGGAACTTCTGGAGCTTTTATTAACTCCCCACACAGTTGTCATAGAAGAAAATCTTTACTCTTTGTATCTATATAAAAGTTTAAGATCAAATAACCAACACATAGAGATAATGCAAAAATTGCTTTGTAATTCAAATAAACAACTCACATAACCATAAAGAATGTGTTAATTCCAATAACATGAAAATTGAAAATTGGTATAAATAAACTAATAATCAATGAAAAGACAAATGATAAATGATAAGAGAATGTGTAGACACTAACACTGAAAGAACAAATTAATACAAGATAAAATTTGTCAGTGTTTCCACAGATTAAAGTATTTATTTCCCTTGTGTGCCAACAGAGAAAACAGAAGGGAGTTAGTAAAGAGAGGATTGTCTCTTAACTCTAAAATTTTCTACAGTTCCATATTTTCATTTCTGCTTCACTAGTGGATATTGTTCTAATTTAGATTTCACTGGATGGTCATCCTGAATTAGTACGTGTGACCCAGAAAGATATACTGTATAACACCCATGGGCATGAGGTACAACAGTCTTGGAACTATAATGAAGGCCATTAGCCCTTGAGTTACATTTTTCTCTCTGAGGCACTTTCAGTTACAAGCATGGGAGTGGCATGCCCAACATCTTTTAAAAGGCCAAAGATTCTGGTGAGCATAGGATATGCACCCTTGCAAAAGAGTCTTCTTACCCAAAATGCTAATAGCTCCATTGTTAAAAGACCCTTGTCTAGAAAAGGCTACTCATAAGGAGACTAGACAGAGCAAAGGCAGACAGTGTAGATTGCATGACTCAAGTCTTGAGACGACACATAGGCTTAGTCAGCAGAGGAAGTTCATTTGTGATCAGGTGTGACTTCACTAATACACTCTTATAAATTTTATATACTTCAGGGGATAAAGCAGAGGGAAATGAGGAAAGCAATGCTAAAGTCGTTCTGGTTGATGTGCATTACTTCAGACTGAGTCTGTTTAATTCTATGCCTTGTAATTATTTAAAAGGTTTCGTTTTATTCAAGACTACTTACTGCATTCTAGAAGTCTATTCCACATAAAATAAAACCATGTGTATGAAACATTTTGAAGTTCACATTTGGTGTCTTTTTTTAAAGTCAGTTTTACAAAATGCTTAGTATTGAATTGTAACTGGTAAGCCAGTGAAGTGAGGCAAGAGGGAAAAAAACTGAGAAAAGAATAAAACAAATTTTTGTGAACTCTCAGACAGGGAGTATTAAGATATATTCTGGAAAGTTGCTTCTACCCAGAACAAGGACCTGAGAATGACAAGATCCAAAAATACTAAACAGGATGATCTAAAACCCTGCAAGTCAATGATGTAGCCTCCTTTCAGGGTTAGGCACAGTCCAGGTACTCTTAGGACAATGGAGATATATCATCATTGTCAAATATCCTTACAGAATCTACCGTACATAAATGATTTTTCATGAGAATATGCTCAGGGCAACATTCACATCTATTTTTAATGATTTGACTTGGGCTGTCAATAGACACAATGTCTAGATTTCACAAGGATATTGCTAGGCTGTACAGGGACTACCCTAAGACTTCCATTTCCAATTATCTAGTGTACTGGGAATACTGTCTAAAAAGTATCTTTGATTTATCAGCGAAAGCTTGTACTTTGACACCAACAAATTTCAAAGCCTGGGCTAATCTGGCAGATACTCTAAGCAAATGCATCTCAGTAATCCAGAGGGACCACTTGAAACATCTTTCATAACTGGAAAAAGAAGGAAGAAGCATCCATCTCGTTTAATATGGGCAGCTACAGATGTGTGGGCTGTTAACTCAGTCAAGCAAAGCATTGTATTAATAGAAGTAAGACTGTGATTCTGAATCCTATGTGGCCAGCTTCTCTGCTATAGTATGGCTACAGTAAACATAAGTCAAATTTTTTAAGTCCAAGAGATATAGTAGAATTGTAAATGAAACAAAATCAAAATAGGACGAACAAAATTCTTTCTTTTACAAGTGAGATAGGAATGTTGTATTACAGAACTTCACAAATAATCCTTTTCCATGGTATTTTCCATGTGACTCCCTACAGGTATTCATTTTAAAGGGAAAAGCAAAAGTTGCTGAAAAGGACACTGAAGAAAAGTTACAACTGAAAGAAAGTCAAATATGCCTATCAATCAATGAGCCACCAGAGGTGAGAAAAACTTATTTTTAATTTTTTATTTGCCTTTCTTGCCTTCATTGAAAGAACTGAGTAAGAAAACAAAACCAGAGAAGGGAGAATTTCAAATATCATTTTGTGAATGTGAATAATTTGCTAATAAAAGTAATAGATACTGAAATGATTTTTATTTTTATATAAAGAACATAGTTTTATGGCTGTCTTTTCAGAAATCTGGAACCAACCATTTCATATGGATAAGGATTCTGTTATGAATTACTAAGCAATCAGCTGAAAATTCTGTGTGTATCTGGTTTTATGTGTGAGAAAGAATTAGTGTCTGTGTGTGAGTGTGTCTATGTGTTGATTCTGTAGTCTTCAAGTACATGGAAAGAAAGCCCCTCAGACATGAAGGTAGAATTCCTTACTGAATAAATGATTGAGTGGGATATTGTGAAAAAGAAAAACAGCTATAACTCCACTGGCAAGCTGACTCTTGAGACCAGCTAACCATATACTGTACTATCCTAATTTTTGTCACAAGGCACCAGTACAATTCCACAGTCATTTATTTCTAGAAACATTTGTTTCTTCTGGGTTGACAGATAAGTGGGGATATTTACTGTATTGAAGGGATATTTTTCTCTACATCCCCAATGAGCTAGCAATTAAAAAAAGAATTAAAAAGTCAAAACCCATCATCCATCCTCATCAGAAACCCAAGAACTCACTCTTTTTAGGAATGAAAAGAAAAGGAGAGAAACCAGGGCTTTATTTCTGCATTGCATATAACAAGCCCTGAAAATGTTCCTGTCTAACTTCTTAGAATGTGGATGTTTATGTAAACTGGGTGAGGATGACTTTGACTTAGCACCTTTATTTTGACTTGCATTCTAGTTGTTTTAAAGGAAATATTTTTCTCCTTTCAACCTTTTATCAGAGACAAGAAAAGCAAGTTCACATATGCCCTAGGCTCTTCTCTTCTCTATATGCAAACAAAATCTGTATCAGGTATGGGTCTTTGGACCTTATCCTTGTACTTTACAATTAGTGCCAGGTTGTATAGATGCCAGATGACAAAAGATTGCCTTTTCAGCAGGTTCTCCAAATGCACTGCAAACTAACCTAAGAAATAGCTGAAAATAAGCCTATTTCCCTCTCGTTGCCTTGCTGCAGACATTTTTGGAATATTTCAGCGTTTTACTGTCCTGTGAAAGTTTGCTGAAAGTAAAAACAAAAATGTTTAGCTAACCCTTATAAAACTCATTTATTTCTCATGTAGTGCTTCCAGTACAGAATGGTATGTCAATCTCCTGGTTGTGTCAGTCTTTCAAATTTTACTTTGAAATAGGAAATGCTTTTTCAGATTTTTGATACTGTCTCACACTCATGTCAATCACAAACAAAACTTTGGTGAGAAAACAAATTCATGTTGTGTGTGTTATTGTGCTATAGTTATTTTTAATCTGTTAATGCCATCTCATACAGTATTGCATCAGGCCAACAGATACCACTTATAGCCTTACCCTAAAGTGAGAGGACACTGATTTCACATATATATATATATTTTTTTTTTCAGATTTTTAGCACCACGACTCTGGGCAAATACAGAGAGAGAAAGTTCAGTCATTCCCCTTCTAATATAACTTATTCAGCTACATCCCAGAAAATGGTATTCTAAAACAGGCCTGTCATTGGAAACAGGCTTCAATGGTGAGTTTTCATCAAAACCATCCATTATCAGTTGGTTTCACAGGTGTGTTTTTCTGATTTTAGTAGTAAATATTAGTACAACATTCTCAGAACTCTGAGAAAAAGCACATCCATTAAACCACAAGTAGAAAAGTTTGACAGTTACTATGACATGTTTTACATTTGAATCTTTCACAAAGCTACAAAAACAGCAAAAAGATTTTTAATCTTACTATTAATTTTAGCTCAATAATTATTTCTAAAACATATCCAGAAACATATAATAAATGTAATGTAGAAAATTTAATGTGTATTTTCAAAACATCTCTTTGGCTTGACCAAATTATTACTGCATACTGTACAGAGTGCATATATTGTGAAGTACTATTAAAAAAACAAGAGAGTTTTTACTTTCTATAGCGACCAATCATTTTCATTTACTAGGAAACTAAAATTAATTGCTTTTCAATGCTGATGTATTTTTAAAGATAATCATTCATGGAATACATGTTTAGAAAATGAGGCTCTATCTTTTCAAAAGCAATAAAAACTAAATTTGAGACCTTACTATATTTTTAATGTCTCAGAAACACAGAATAATACAAATGCAGGCCTGGAGAAGATATTAGAAATTCATGGTCCAATACTACTGATTTAATAATAGAATCTGCAAGCTCAAGAGGTTAGTTGACATTCTCAATCTTGAAGTTATGATAGTGTTAGGCTGGGAATTTAACATCCACATGTCTTTCTCTTCACATAGTATCTACCATCTGATGCTCTATTTCAAAATTATCCTTACAATTGTATACACCTGACTCTGGTTCTGTCATTCACTGAAAAAGATGGAGCTGCTTTTGGACATTTCCATGGTCCCGGGGCTAACCTCCCCTGAGAAAATGCAATGCCTCCAAGTCCAGGTAGGCTCAGTATGCTCTGAAAAAAAAAATGATGGTGATTTCCTAGTCATTTAGTACTAAAGGAAGCATTAGTTGATGCTCATTCATGAATTGAAAAAAACACGTATTTATAGGACCATAGTTCCATTAGATAACTTATTGAATTTTGAATTTCTGATGATCTGAATCTAAGAAAGGAAGATATCTAGGTTCCACTCTGTTTTTTGCTTTTTAGCTGGATTTATATGAGAAAGCCCAGATCCTGGCACAGATGAAAAAACTGCCTTGGATGTTATCTTCAGGAATTAACTAAACAAGATAAAAAGTCTGAATACAATTCAGGACAAAAGGAAAGGAACAGAACAACTTCCATAAGTCAGTCTGGCATGTGTGAAATGGATGAGTGTCTGGAGAACTTGCCTGTGGGAAATGAATACATACTTCATTTCAGTATTCTGACGATAAAGAGATGTTTAGAAATAATAAATGTATTGCATGTTTTAGATACTTCACTTTTTTTCCTGCCACTGTACTGTACACTTAATCAGTAAAGTTGTCAGTTATGTAAGTCATTAAACTTTTTCTCTGCATTCAAACATGGCATAGTTACAATAACTGGAAGCAAAGATATCAAACAAATCTGAAGGCATGAGTCTATAAATCATTTTGAGGGGCTAATCAGCTAATTCCATAAAATATTTTTGAATATTTGCAATAAAAATATACATTAATATATAAATGTGAAATATAAAGTAATAAAAGTACATGAAAATATACAGGAAAAATTAATTGAGACATGTACAGCAATGTTTTAATGTTATTTATTAATGTTTGTGTGTATGCATCATACATATAAGTATATATCCACACACATGCATATATATCTGTAGGCATGAGTGCCACACAAAGCATGTAGTGATTATAAGGAAATCCTGTAGAGTTTTTCTCCTTCAACCTTTACACAGGTCCCAGAAATCAAACTCAAATCATTATGCTTGCACAGCAAGCTCTTTTACACACTGAGTCATTTTGTATACCCATCAATATATTTTATATGCATATCAATACAGTAAAGATAAACTATTATTTTTCAATAAGGAAAACTAAATTATATTAGAATATACATGTAATAATCGAGTCATATTTTAAAATTGTAATTTTTATGAATGATAAGGTATGGTTAACACTAGACTTCTATGATGAATATATGCATTTATCACTAAATAAAATGCTCAATTTTCTGTACAAGCAAGGGTAAGAATGATGTGAGAATATCTTTCTTATGCTGTGAATATCATTCTTTAAATAAAGGACAGTTTTGGCCATGGCAGTCACCGTAGCAATAGGTAGAGAAATTGGAGCATAGGTAGGAGAAGGGGGGTGCAGTCAGACAGAGAAGCAAACCAGCTGCCCAGGATGCTAGATGTAACAAAGTAGGTAAGCCACGGGCCATATGGGAAGATAAAATAACGGAAATGGGTTGAATTAAGATGAAATAGCTATCTAGAAACATGTCTGAGCCATAAGCCAAACAGCATGATTGATATAAGTGTATGAGTCATTTTTTGGAGGAAAAGTAGCTGTGGACAGAACTGGACCATAGGGCTAGTCGGGCCAGAAACCTCATGTTACAAAACAACATACAAATGTGTTATCATCCATGTTTGTGATGATCTTCATTTTTCTTTTGTTCATTTTATTATCTTTTTTATAAAAAATGTCATTTTTATCTATATATCCCCCTGTTCCCTCTCCCTTCCCTCCTCCCAATCCCTCCCAGTCTAATAGTCAACCTAAAAAGGTGTGACTCAAGAGTGAGTATCCCATGACTAGTAGTTTCATAATTTAAATTCTAATTATGCCATGGGAGATTGTGATTCTGGGTGAGCATCTTAACTGCTGTGAGTTTTGTTGTATGGAAGCAGAGATCTGTTATGTGAACTGGTGGGAGGACTAATACATGTAGAATAACCAGTTAGCACAGTGTCTGCATACATTAAATAATCACTGTATTATGATTTCACATACCATAGAAATACTTTTTTCTCCTTTATATTTTAGTCTTTTGGAATAATTTAACTTTCAAGCAAATATGTGATTCTCCTTTATTATTGTTGAATATTATGCTTGAATATTTATTGAATATTATGTTGAATATTTTAGCAAATTAATACATTAAAAACAAAAGAAAAATAAGTGCTAAAAATGATCAAAGTCCAATGCTGTTATGTAAAAGCAATAATATGTACATTATAACACTAAGACCCAGAATTCACAGACACTCTAGAATTAATATGCTTTTATACACTCAACTGCATATTATTGGAAAGGAAATATACACTGAATTTGAGGCTCTAAACTCAATGAGATGAACATGTCACCTCCAACATTAGCTGTCAAATGTAATATGCCATTCATATCATCAAGGATACTTATATTTTAATTGATCCAGAATTGATCTGAAAACTCAACAAGAATAACTGTAATCATGAAATTTGATTTCAATACAACAACACAAACATAACTATTTCTAAAGCAATCTATGGCTTTAAAACAAACAAACAAACAAACAAAAAAACTCCATCCTATCACTTGAGTAGTTCATCCTCACTCCCAATATAGTTTGTCACTGAAATGTTTTCATGTCTCATCTCCTACAGAGAGAGAGAGAGAGAGAGAGAGAGAGAGAGAGAGAGAGAGAGAGAGAGAGAGAGAGATACATGCACACACAAGACAAATTCAAAATCAGGTTTCATATGTGTTGGAGTAGAGGTCAGAGACTAGGAAACCTTTTCCCATTTAGGATCTATCAAAACCGTTTTTAAAAAGGAGTTTGCTAATTTTCCATGTGATGTGGGAATGTCTTTCTATGCTGTGAATATTCTGTGAATAGCAATCTTTAAATAAAAGAGCTGTTTTGTTCCATGACAGGCACCTAGAAAAAGTAGGAGGGGAAATCAGAGAATAGGTAGGAGGAGCAGGATGGAGTCAGAGACAGACTGAGCCAGAAGCCCAAAGGAGCAACATGTAAGGAACACAGGAAAGCCACAGGCCACGTTACCACGTCCGGTTTTGGGGTGTTCAAGTCTTGTCCAGGCGAGGGGCGTCAAGGTTAAATAATCTGCACTCTGGAGTCGTTAGGTTCTATCATTCAGGATCACAATGAGAGACCTGAGCTTTATTTAGTACACCTTACATCTTAGTCCTGCTTCTCTCTCTCCTAGTCCTCCACTTAACTCCTCCTTTCTTGACTCTCTCACACCCTGCCCCCTCGTCCGGTCCACCCAAGGTCTTGGAAAACCCCAAAAGACTAGCACTCAGCAGGTGGCAGTGATAAGGAGACTGTAGAGCAGGAAAACATGTTTTTCTTAATCACCCTATTTAACATAAGGTTGTAGTGTTTTGGGGAGGAGGAGGGGCCATAAGGGCCAGAATGGCACTATTCAGGAATCAACATCTCACCCCCTTTATTAAAAAAAATATAGAAGAAAATTCCTGTCTTAGGATCGACCCCTAGCCCCTGCTACAGAACCCGTCATTGGATGTGCCAACTCCTGTCTTAGGTAGATATAGCAGGCGGGGAAGTTGCCCATCATTGGGAGAATCCTTCTAGCATTGATATGCATATTTGAGCATCAGTCGGGGGTCGCAAGGCCAGAAGCCTATTTTATTATTTCCTGCTGATGACCTTACTGCTTTTGCAGCGTACTAGAATGAAAAGACAGCATGCCAACCCTTGAGACAAAATATTAAAAAGGGATATAGATCCAGACCATTGGGTGATCTACCCAGCCATTTTAGGCAGGGTATTCTAAGCCACTAGTCTCAAGGGGTGTAATGGTGTATGCTAACTGCAAGGTGTAAATTAAAAAGGTTGTATTCTAGGGGCCCCGAAAACACTGGTTTAACAATACGCAAATGCTGACTTAACATTTTATATCTTACTTGAGGTAACACAAATATCAGAATATCCAAGGTCACACAATAGCCATTATTACATATACAATAGGGCAGTTTGTTGGTTGAGGGATAAATCTTAAAATGTATTTGTCCATTTAAAGTCTCTGGAATTTCAAAGGCAGTCACCACCCTGGCTGATAGTTGGTTCACCAGGGATGCAGCTCCGGCTGTCTGGCTCAATGCATTTTCCGAGGCTGTAGCTCCAAAAGCAGCAGGGTGACTGTGTAGTTATTTTGGAGTCTCTCTTTTGCATCTGGGAGATGGATCTTGGTCTGATGAACCACCACCAGTATCACTGCAGCTGGGACTCATACCAACAGGGCATTGGAATGTTCTTTACTCCAATCAGTTGTTTAAGCTGAAATTTAGAGCTGAACAGTTTAAAAGACCCTTCCCACCCTCCAGGGTCGAATCTGGGTAAAGGGACCAAGAGGCATGGAGTAGAAGAGATAGAAATTTTTTTTTTTGGCTACTTCAGCTGGATCTCTCAATGTCTTTTGTAATTCTACCTTAACTTGTTCTCAATTGAAAACTTTGAGGCTCCCTCCTGTCAAGAATCATGTACTAATCGCCCTTATCCGAGTGCGGTCCGAGCTTTTATTTTAATTCCCTGTTTCCTTAGTAACTCTTGAAGTTCGGAACCAGCCGAACTTCCGAGGTTGAGTCTCCCATATTTCCACAGTTCCATCTATATTTCTTATCTATTAGGTGCCTATTCCTGGGTATTTCCCAGATCCTCCCCCGGTCTCTTCACCGGTGAGACTCGTCCGCTTATCCCTCTTTCCTGGATCTCGGTGAGACCTCCACTTACTGTGTCCGGTTTTGGGGTGTTCGAGTCTTGTCCAGGTGAGGGGTGTCGAGGTTAAATAATCTGCACTCTGGAGTCATTAGAGCTTTATTTAGTACACCTTATATCTTAGTCCTGCTTCTTTCTCTCCTAGTCCCCCACTTAGCTACTCCTTTCTTGACTCTCTCATACCCCGCCCCATCGTCCTGCCCACCCAAGGTCTTGGAAAACCCCAAAAGACTAGCACTCAGCAGGTGGCAGCAATAAGGAGACTGTAGAGCAGGAAAACATGTTTTTCTTAATCCCCCTATTTAACATAAGGTTTTAGTCTTTTGGGAAGGAGGAGGGGCCATAGGGGCCAGAATGGCGCTATTCAGGAATCAACACCATGTGGCAGGAAAGATTAATAGAAATGGGTTGATTTAAGATGTAAGAGCAAGCTAGCAATGTGCCTGAGCCATAGGCCAAACAGCATGAACTTAATATAATCGTCTGAGTCATTTCTGGGGCCTGAACAATAGCGGGAGGCTAAGGAGTCTGGGGCTGCAGGTCTGTGGGTCTAGACCTCTGACTGCCCAGGGCCAAGAAAACACAATGTAACAAATGGCATCCCTTGGTGGGCTGAATATCCACTTAAAGCCTAAAAAAGTTTTGAAAAGGGTTTTAGCACAGAAACTGAGCCAAAAAAAGCTTCCAAATTGTGTATATGCAGCAGGTCATTGTACAAAAAAAGCATGACCTCTGGGTCACATTCAAAATGGCTCAGGCAGACTGGCAGCAGGCAGTGTAAGCTGCATTCAGACTGGTTCCTGAAATTTCACAAAAGACTCAATAGCATGTTATTGGTTTAAGGTTTCTGTTTATTTTGACCAAAAAGAAAACAAAGACAGATACTTAATAGCAACATTTTCTTGGGTCTGTTCTGTTTGCTGGCAACAAACAGACATGGTCCCTTTAAGAGAACTTACTGATTCACTATGCAGCTCTTTAAGAGAGTATATTTTAAAAGCTCTTAAGATTAGAAGATTAAAGATTCACAATAAAACAGATTCAGATAAAAAGAAAAACTGTAAGAGGGTTACAGTGTGTGTAAAAGGTACATAGGCTTCAGAGGAAAAAAAAAGATAAAAAAATCTTTAAAAAGAGAAATAAAGCAATAAAAATATAAGCCACATAAAGATTAAGAAAAATAGAAACAAAATCTAGATTTTGGTTGTTATTGTGTTTTCTTTTAATTTTTTAAATGTTAATGAGCTAGCTACAAAAAGACAATAGATTACAAAGACTACTAAGTCAAATAAGAATACATATTTTAAAGGTATTTTGATTTTGAAATTTGTGTCTAAGGATTTATTGCTTTAGAAGAGTTCTGCTTTTGTTTCCACAAAAGATGAGAACCTGTGGATGACTTCCAGGCAAATATGGTTTCATCAACCAAGACCCCTTGACAAAACCTCTGATGAGAAGAGATAGCCATATCAGCTTCAGGGCTGCAAACTATGATCCAGTCTCAAGAACCCATGAGATTTTCAATGTCCCTTAATCAACAGGAAGTAATAATGAAAAACTACACCCAAATTCCCAAAATACTGTTTATAAATGTTTATTTCCATTATAAATGGTTAATGGTCATAGTTAATCTCTTTCTAAGAAGAAAAGGGGGATATGGTATATGGATGATTTTTTTAAAGGTTAGATCATTGAATTTACTTAGATCAGAAAATCAGTTGTTAATCTCAAAATGTTTTACATTGTTATTAGATTTTGGTTTATTGATACAAATTTAAGGTCAATTCTCTTGTATGTATTCTTCTACTCTTGTTTAAGATATGTTTATGTAACTGATTTAAAATTATAATGTATAATTAAGAAATGCATGTTAGTTAGATTTTTAAGTATACAAAGATATAATTCAATTAGGTAATCTTCAAACACTTCTAAGACCTACAGAATATGGCATTTAAATGTTTTAAAAACTTTCCTGGACAGTGAGACAGATCTGCTCCTGGCAGCACTAATTTACTTCAAGAAAAAAAATGGACATTGAAGAAACTCCATATGAAGATTAGCTTCTTTGTGGCATCGATTAGCCACTGGACATAAACCTGTTCTTATATTGACTGCTTGACAGTATGCTGTTTAAACTGGACATGCAGGTTCCATAGAAAGGTGACCTCTAAACTTTGACAGAAGCCAAGATGGTCATTCAGGTTCCTGCTTTACAGAGAAAACTGTCAGACATTCTTTGAGACTCGAGGAGAAGTGACTGATAGACTATACCAGAATGGGTAGAGCAGATTTCCTGCTTCACTAAAATGAAAAGAGACTCTGGGTCTGTAGGCTAAAGATAGATACCCCAACTTTATAAAGGAAATTTGGGTGACTGTCCAGGCACATAGGTGTCATCTCTGTCTTTTCTAGATTTTAGAAGTCGCTTGCACTTCCGGTTTACTTTGGTAAATATATCCTTCTGTGGTCTTTGATGTAGTTGAAGATTAGATAGATATAGGTACAGTTTTTCTTAGTCATTTGAAAGGTATATTAGATATGAAACTTTAGATTCATAAGAATAAGGTAGATGATAAGAGTATTTTCTTTAAGTTTGCTAAATACCAATAGACTATATGTTATAACAGTAATTCTTGCTTGATAGCTGTTTTGTTATATGTAATTTTGCTTTGTTAAAATTGAAGCCTTCCTTTTTTACTAGACAGAAAAGGGGAAGTGATGTAGAAATGTCTTTCTATGCTGTGAATATTCTGTGAATAGCAATTTTTAAATAAAAGAGCTGTTTTGGTCCATGACAGGCACCATAGAAAAAGTAGGAGAGGAAATCAGAGAATAGGTAGGAGGAGCAGGACAGAATCAGAGACAGACTGAGCCAGAAGCCCAAAGGAGCAACATGTAAGGAACACAGGAAAGCCACAGGCCATGTGGCAGGAAAGATTAATAGAAATGGGTTGATTTAAGATGTAAGAGCAAGCTAGCAATGTGCCTGAGCCATAGGCCAAACAGCATGAACGTAATATAATCGTCTGAGTCATTTCTGGGGCCTGAACAACAGCGGGCAGCTAAGTAGTCTGGGGCTGCCGGTCTGTGGATCTAGATCTCTGGCTACCCTGGGCCAAGAAAATACAATGCAACATCCTTATGGTTTCAATAAAAATTTTTGTGAGGAAGGTAAAGAGAAAGAAAGAAATTAAAGGTAAGAGATAAAGGAAAGGAAAGAGAAGAAAAATCATGCAATACACATCAAGAGATGGTAGGAAAGAGATAGAGTGGGCTCCTTGGCCAGGTAACAATTATTTTGTACCAAAAGTATTGGAAAAAGCATGGACAAATAAATACAATATTCAAATACTCATCAAATATTACTTGAAATTCAATAAAATTTTTAGAAAACCTTATGATTTTAGGATTTGTTTTTTAAAATGAAGGTTTCGTGTAATTGAGAACAATGGAGACTCAGCTAGGAAAATTTTAAAAGAAATTGAAAACAAAGAAAGTAGGTAGGAAGGATAAAAGAAATATTATATATACTTAATATTTTGCTTATGAAACTATAAGTTTCTAGAAGAATAAAAATAAAGAAGAATGGAAAGTGTGAGAGAATCTATCTTCTCAAATAGCAGATATAATCTTAAACTTGGCTTTTAATTTGAAAGATACCTCTCTAAGTTCATAAATACCCTAAGCTTTAGCTACAAGGGCATTGCCATAGCATGATATCAAGTAAGCAATCATGGAGACAGAATAAATTCAGTGATTCTGTAGATATCATATTAGAGGTTCAAGAACACTGTACCCCAGCCTAAGTATACCGGTTCTCAACAAAAAGTTCACGACTTCCCTTCAGCCCACTGGTAATTCACACGACTCAAGTAATTTGGCCAATAAATGCCTTTATTTTGCTCAAGCAAATGCTCCTGCTGGAAATGTATCCTCAGATCCTTTGGCTCAGAGCAAACAGTCAAATGGTGATGTCTAGCTTCATAAGCTTGTGTTTAATCAAGCCTGTTAGGTCCCTATATGCTCATAAGCTGCTACCTGAGAGAAGCTGTGTACTCACTGAATTTCTGGCTTGGAGCTATAAATAAACTATGGTGTTATAAGTAAAGAATAGACATTGGAGCTAAGGATTATAATTTTCCATGCTTGGTGTCTTCCTTTAGCAACTGAATGCAGGAAGTGATTGCTTTTATTTGTCTTTTATGAGTAATACATAGTCATTCTTTTAAGTAATATAAAACCCTACCTTCTACAGTTTCATTAAAGAAAGTTTCTTTGGAAAATTGGGCTTTAACATTTGAGAACTTTGTATTCATTTTTCTCAAGAATTTAATTCCCTTTAGGAAAGATCTACATGTGCAAAATTAACATTATAAATTGTATGAAAAAAAGCATTGACTCCCAACCAAGTAACATAGAAATCCCCATTTCCTTATAAACTTTCATAATTTGTTTTCTTTTCTTTAATTTTATTGCTCTAAAGCTCCATTTAATGCATTTATATTAAGACCAAGAAAATTAATGTTAAACTACTGGAAACAAAAATCAAGGCACCTCTAAAGAATTTTTGAAAGTTGTCTCTGAACCTACTTCTGTTTATTATGTACATTAGCAAATGACATGCTTTCTTTCCAGTCATTTATAATGAATTCCAAGTTTGATATATGCCCAACAAGAATGATAACATATTCAGTTTAATGTAATTTCTTCAATTTCCCCAGTTCCTACAATATTTTGAAACATTTGCTATTAAAGTAATAAAATAACACAGAAGGCAGTGTCAAGCACCACTCTTTATTCTCCTGCTCAGAAGGTATTCACAGACCAGCTTCAAAAAAAGACCATGATGTTTCAGCTGGTCACAACATTTATATGCTCCCTCTAAGAGAATGAAACATCGGGACTCCACGGACATAGAAAAAGGCCATGAAGAGTGGCCCCAGTCATGCTGTTCCTCTTTAGGTATCAGAGATCACTAGCCTAAGTCATATCTAATACTGAAGATAGAGAAGAATATGGAATACACACAGAAGGTTCTACAGGTACAAAACCAGACTCCTCTGGGAAGTCTAAAAGTCCATTTAAAATCCCAGAAAAATGAAACTTTAGAGAAGAACCCAGAAAAATAAAAACATTATAAATTTCTATATGGAACATCAAATACTATAACGAACACCTCCATGTATCAAAAATAAATTTAAAAACATAGAGTTTGCAGCTTTGTATATCTCAGCCATTAACATAGGATTTTTGGATTTTGCAATCTTATGGGAAAGGAGATAACCAGAGAGAAGGAAAATATCCTCCTCCTGTACCTTTCTAGACTTATTTTAAAAAAGGTGGGGGGGGGAAGGCTTTGCTATGTCTATATTTTAGCTTCACCATCTACCATACATAGTAAAGACAATTTGAGAGACAGCACATATTTCTCAAGTGTTCTCAACAATATCACAATGGTCTTCTTCAAGAGAACAGAAACTTGAGTCCTAACCAGTACCACAAATTCAGTAGTGCAGAATATGCAGAATACTTAGTTGTTGGGCAGCCTTGAGCCCTACACAATTTTTGATTTGAGGTCATGAGTAGCATCTACAATAACTACAAGGAGATACAGATATTTTAAATTCAGTTTTCTTCTGCTTTTACTCACAGAGCCTGGAAATACATTGTCAAGAATGAAATTTTAATGTTCCATGATGTCCCAACCAAATGGATAGACAGTAGCCCCAATGGGATCAGCTTACTTGGATCAATTTTCACTTTGATGTTGTCAGTCCAAACCACGATTATCTCTGCCACTGTGTCTTCTGTTACCCATTCCTTTTCTGAGACACAGCAGTCAAAATGGAGCATTTTTAGGGTCAGAGATGAAATTAATCCTCTGTGTTCTCAAATATAACATGCCTAGACAATGATTTCCTAATATTCTTACAAAGAAAGGGGATCTACTTCTACTGGACACTATTTTTTACTACAAAAATACTGCTTTCTTCATACCCACATCTTTCTTTCTCTGTCTCAAGAATCAGCTTCCCAGTGGAGTTATAGTTTTGTTTTTTTTCTCAATATCCCACTCAATCATTTATTCAGTAAGTAATTCTACCTTCAGGTCTGAAGGGCTTTCTTTCCATGTTCTTAAATACTACAAATCAACACACACACACACACACACACACACACACACAGAGAGAGAGAGAGAGAGAGAGAGAGAGAGAGAGAGAGAGAGAGAGAGAGAGAGAGAGAAGAGAGAGACAGAGACAGAGACAGAGACAGAGAGATAGAGATCAGTCTGGAGAAGAGCAGATAGTGGCTAGTGTTACTATTAAACAAGGTTAAAGCTGAGTTCCAGGATGCTTCAAAAAGTAGAAAGGTAGATCAATAGTGGAACATAAAATGTTGAAAAAGAGCATTCAGTAAAGCAGAGAAACTGTAGACTATGTTCAGACCTGACAAAGTAAATTTAGAACCCTTCTCCTCCCTGTGATTGACACACTTGTTCTGAAGCTCTTCGGTTTTGAGGGAAAGAGAAAGGAATTGAAATATTGATTAAAATATTCACCTTCAAGTTTGTATCAGGACACTGCAGGCATCACCTTCAACCCTCTTCAGTACTGTGAAAGAAAAATGAGGGTCTGCTATTACTCTCTAAGTTTCTAAAATATAATAAAATACTGTTTCACATGGAGAATGATACAAGAATTTCTCTTAAACTTTCTTATGCTGATTTTTCCCATGATTGTCCTGCTAATAATGATGTTATTTTTTGTTTGTGTTATGGTTTTGCTATTATAAAGAAAACCATAATAACAGCACTCA
The DNA here is from genome assembly GCA_033318265.1 of Phyllotis vaccarum. Lineage (NCBI taxonomy): Eukaryota > Metazoa > Chordata > Mammalia > Rodentia > Cricetidae > Phyllotis > Phyllotis vaccarum. Next base: position 118,201,413 of record JARWLC010000002.1, on the reverse strand, counting down.
GCAATTTATAACTTTGAAAAGCTACTGGTATTGAATAGTGAATAGTATCCAGCAACACTTTTAATAATAGAGAAAAAATGGATCTCAAAAAATGACACTTTTTAATTGTTCTACTTACCTGTGAAAGTTTTTGTTGTTGTTAAATAATAGGACACCAAGGCCTAAATATTTCATATTTATACCAAGATGTATATCTGTGTCAGTAAGAATTGGCACAGACACGTTTTAAAAACTGAAAATTCATAGATGTCTTGTCTTCTACTAGAGTTTTAAAAAAAATATTTCAATTTAGGAGAATAACAAAAATTCTTATAAATTTATTAAGAATAGCAGTGAAACTGTCAAAGGTATACAAAGGAGCAGGATTTATGTTTGGGGGAATAATCAGACAAAGCTTTACTGGGGAGGACCCTAGTTAAAGACAAACGATGAGAAATTAATTCTCATTAGTCCTGAGAAAATAAATGTAGAGGATCAGCAAACAGTTAATATTCCAATCAGATTTAGGTGGAAATAGGATTTCACAATAAAGAAGTGCAAAGCACACAATAGTAATGTGAGTGTAGGGTATCACTTGGCCTTGGTGAAAATCCACAATTACCCTATAGCCAAGTACAGGTCAAAAGTATCAAATACAAAAAATGCTCAGCTTGAAAATATGAAAGATAATTTTCCCTTTGAATATTAAAATAGACATATCAAATGCTTGTGGTATTTTACCTACTTAAGACTCTATTAAAATCAAGTTGTCTCTATAGAAGAAATTAATAGGTAATAACTAGCATTATTATATTTTTGGGCCATTTAAAAGGATACATTCTATGTAAAAAAAATTATTAAGTTACATAATCTTAGTTATGGTGATAACTCAACAAGTGGAAGACCACCTGAGTAGATGAAATTTTTATGTGACCAAGAAGAAGGATATTTCAAGTTCTTGACATATTTCATTTTATACGATCCAAAGAAGGGAGATGCTAAACATTTCGTACAATTAAACAGCATAATAATCATTTTTAAAGGTACCATTTTACTAGACACTCTGGCCACCCACAAGAAGGTCCCAGCTAAGACTCTTAGCAAGTTGGAGAGTGTGTCTGAACTAGCCTTCTCCTGTAATCAGATTAGGAACATACATGAGACTGAGGGGAGCAGATGCAGACACCCACAGCCAAGAATTTGACAAAACTCCAGCAGTTCTGTTAAAGAGAGGAGGAACAAGACTAGAGAGCAAGAAGAGATCAAGAGCATGATGGAGAAAACCACAGAGACAGCTAGCCTGAGCTAATGGGAGCTTATAGAGTCTAGACTAATACCTGGAGAGTCTGCTTGGGACAGAAGTAAACCCTGTAAATGAGGATGACAGATGAGGAGGTTGATCTGTTAGTGGGTCCCTGGCTATATGACCAGAAATTTTCCAAGTACATAAAGTGGCTTTTTGGAGCCCACTCCCTATGGTAGATTATCTTCCTCAGCCTTAATAAAGGGAAGAGAGGCTGAGTCTTGTCTCAAGGTGGTGTGGTATGTCAGTCTGTGCTGACTACACAAGGGAGGCATAAGTCCCCCCTTCTACCCTCTATTGAGGAGTGGATATGGGTGAGAGGAGTGAGAGAGGGGAAAAGGGGGGAACAGTGAATGGTATGAAAAAGGAAAAACATTTTTTTAAATAAAAAGGAGAAAAAGAATACATGCAATATTTAAGGAGACAGGATCCAGTTCAATACTAATTTATACTTAAAATATATGCTCTAAAGGAAAGTGGTAATAGTGATTTTTTAAAATATAATATAAAAAAATAAAATTAGTACTCCACTTGTTTCTGTAAGATGCCCTATCACAGGTACAAGTGGCATTTAAAGCAACAAAGCCCAGATTACTCCATTTACACTTAGGTTACAGTTGTAGTAGGATTAGAATTGGAAAACTTCTGGTCCCTGAATAAGACACAATAAAAAGAAGTGCTTATAGGATGGAGTAAGTGAAGAACACACAGCAGTAAGTGGGGGATTCGTTCTGAAGGGGAAAGCAAGGAAGCATATAGGAAAGAAGTTACTACACCATCAGTAGCTTCTTTGACATAAGGCTTATAAGAAAAAGTACCTTTTAAAATTCCAGGGAACTCATAGAACTTTAGATCAGAACAATCTGCCAATACGTTGTTAAGAAAACATAAGATTTAAAACAAACAAAAAAAAAGTTAAGTCTAGTTTGAGAGGCAAATTTTGCCTCTTGATGTCAGAAATAGTTGTAATGCAATTGGAAATGTGCAACACAAAATGGAAAAACAATTGACTCTCCAAGAAGCAATTTTACATATGCACAGTGGTCATTTTGCATCACAAAGATGGAATGTCAGGGAAAATACCCTCAATAATAAGAATATAAAGGCCCTAGAACTTGTGCTGCTGGAAATCAGGTGTCGATGGCTACACAGATGTGGTTTCCTTATTTATATTAAAACAGTCTTTCAGCTGAATTCAAAGAAAGTGACCTGTTTTATAAACACATACAAATAAAGGAATATCTCCCTGCCTTCTTGTTTGGCATCTGAAAATCCTGGTTTGTTAATGGAAATTTGGAGATGATTTACTTTTCTCTTAATCAAATGAGAAATGTTCACATAACACCGGCATCTCTCATTCATACTTAGTTCAGAAACTTTGCAAACATTCTCAGTACTACATGATAAGTTCAAGTGCCCTTAAATCAGAAAGAGGAGGAGACAAAATTGGCATTAACTATGGCTACATCCAGTCTTAAGTTCAGTGGCCTGTCTGTTTTACTAAACTGTGTAGATGATGTTTCCAAGTAAGTTTCCAGGTACAAATGTAAAGATGAGATTTTCCTTGCCTAACCTGAGATTTGACCTCTTGTTTGCTGAGAAGGTACTTGCTCACTAACCACCTCCTGAGCAACACAGGATGTGCTTCCTGCATTGCTTGGCCACCTGACTCCCTGTGCCTGCATTCCTGATGTAGCAACCTGGGTGGGACCACCCAGGAAAGCACTACAGCTGCTACCGTGAGAACTGTTACAAACTTCTCTATCTCAGGAGCCCAGATGTACCCCTCCCCTACCCAGAATGCTGTATAAAACTTCTGTCCTAGAAGCATTTGGGGATCTTGGCTTCCACAGTGCTCTGAGCCCCCACACTCCTTTTAAAAGACAGCTCGACTTTTGGGGTCTCCTTTTGCACCCACCGATTACACAAAGAGCATTTTAAAATGATAGAAAAGGAAACAGGAAAAGAGAAGAAATTTAAAACTTAACCTAAATAACCATATTTATAGCAAATAATTAAGTTCTGGGCTTGGATGCAAACCTGACTGTTACTGACTCTCTGAAACCCATGCTTTCCATAATGGGTGGAATATAGTTGGATTATTTTGCAGGAGTTGGAATTTAGCTAGGTTATTCTGTAGGAGTTTTGAAAACAGTCCTTTCTATAATTATAACATATACCAAAGTTTTGTGAAAGTAGATCCTATTACTTCCTATAAGCCAAACATCTCTGAACTCTAAGAACCATCACTAAATGTAGCAGAAGCAATGAGTGAGGCCAGAAGATGGAGAACGGAGGTGAAGACTAGGGAGATGGATACAGGAAGAGAAGGAAAAAGGAGGTGGTTCAACCTTTGTGGCTTTGTATTTAATTGAACATGAACTTGTTGATGTGTTTGGAGTCAAATAATATTTATATATATGTTAGCAGATATTTATATTACTTGATTTTAAATTTTTGTGTTTTTTCTCCTTCACCCACCATCTAATTTTAAATAGTTTTCTTTATTAGGCATTTTTTCCTGTTTTCTTTTGTGTTATGTTTCTTTATATCTATAGGAAAAAAATAACTACAAGTCAAGAAAAGTATGCTTAAGTTAACAGTATTATGTTTAAATCCAAAACTCAAGAGGATGTCCAAACATTTTGTAACATCACTGCTATAATTAAACTTTCTGTGGCTATATAGATGGAGTTCTTCTATGTCTTAATGAAACAAGTGAAGGGTGTCTCTTGAGTAAGAGAAAATGCATTCCAATTTCTGTTCTAATACTAACCTAATAATTCTGGTTTTCCGACATCCTTTTTCATCTATATAATGAGATAATATCTTCTCTACTGGGTGGTTTGAAGAACCAATAGAAAGCCCTTGCCATAGTATTCTTACATGCTATAAAGATCACAAGTTTTAACAAGTCCTGAGATAAGTCTAAGCCACTGTTATATCTAAGTCAGTTGTCTGAAAGTAGCAGTTCTGCAAGACTGTTAATGTCACATTGTTAAGTACAGCTATGTTTAAGAGCATGTGGAGAAGTTGAGAACATGGTACATATACACACATGGGGAAAAAAAAAAGAAAAAAAAAATGTGTGCTCTGCACTCTGCTGCCCATTACACTGAGTTACACATCATGGAAAGAAAGTCAGAAAACCAAAAGTTGATTATTAAGAACACGGAACACTCAACAGCTAAATCAGACAAGGACTATAATCCTGGCTTTCTGATGCTCATTTTTGTTCCCCAAGATACACTGTACTTCTCCCTATACAAATAATGATGTTAAGTTTTATATTCATATCCCATATTTACAATTTAAATATTTTATCTTAATCTTTCAAAGCTTGACAATGCATCAGTCTATAAGCATTGAGCTCTTAGTGAAAAATGTTTACAATACCCATTAGTACTAGACTAAGTCTCCAAATCATCACTTCAATTTAAGGATGTCACCACACAAATCTGAGATGAGAAGTATTTCTTGTAGTAGTGGAGTTTCTTGGTCCTGGGCAGCCAGAGGCCCAGACCCACAGAACGGTGCACCAGACCCATTACCCACCTGTTGCTGCTGCTCAGGGACCCAGAAAGGACTCAGAGTTATATTAACTTTATGCTGTTTGGCCCATGGATCAGGCACATTGCTATCTAGCTCTTACATCTTAAATCAACCCATTTCTATTAATCTGTCTGCCATGTGGCCCGTGGCTCACCTGTGTTCTTTACATATTGCTTCTTGGGCAGCTTGCTCGATCTGCCCCTGACTCTGCCCTTCCTTTCCTACCTATTCTGATTCATTTGCCTACTTTTTGTATGGTGCCTTGTTGGAGGCATATAAAGCAGTGACCTTTTCATGGTTTTTAAGCATTTTTAAGATTCTTTCCTGGTTTTACTAAAGGCAGTTCTCTAAAGAACCACAAGATGTCCCTTTTAGGCTATTTCCTGGTATTGTTAAGCACAGTGGCCAAAAATAGCAAGTCACTCACCCCTCCCTGCAACTAACCACTCCTTCCTGGCTAGTGATTGTAAGGGCTCGGGGCGGACCTAGTTGAGAACAGAACAAAGAAGACTGGTTCCCGCCTTTCCGTTAAACCCCTCCCCCCCTGGGGGCTTCACCCCCTAGGCCCCTATTGGTCCGTGCACATATACACCTAATTTGCATGAGCGTGCCCCCTTTGGAGTATAAATGGTGCTGCCTTTTGTTCAATAAAGGAGACCTTGACAAAATCCAGATGGACTCTGTCTTTCTTAGCGTGCTTGGTCTCTTTTCTCTCTCCCCCCATTGGTATTTCAGGTGGCATCTCTTTGAAGACCTACGAATAACTAGTCTCCCCGGAGGAGGCACTGCCTGTCAAGGGCCAAAACAGCTCCTTTATTTAAAGATTGAGATTCACAGCATACAGAAAGGCATTTCCACATCAATTTCTTCTTCTTTTTTAAGCAGTTTACTGCAATTAACATACTTTAGATCATGTACTTGATACTTGCTCTATCCAAGTAAGAAAAACAAACAAACAAACAAAAAAACACCATCTTCTCTTTATCCGAACAAATTTTTCTATAAGCATAAATACTAGTAAGTTTCTTCATGTGTTTCTAATATCTGACCACTATTCACATATGAGTCTCAAAGAACTTTAGAATTTTGTGATTTTTATCTTTCTATGTATAATTGGTTTCAGCACTTAATTTGATTTCAAGGTTGTAGTTAGTCAAAAATACTTTATTTTGAGAACCACATTTTTATTTCTGTTCATCCAATTCTGTAATAATTAGAGTTTCAGAAACTTAGTCCTCATTAAATGCTCATTAGAAACACTTTTCCCTCTGTATGTTTTGGAGGATCATTTATATTAGCCTTTACATGTCTTTACTGAAAATCATACTTTGGTCCCTTCTAAAAAATGAATTTAATCTTTCTTATTTTGTTTTTATTGTCAGCATTCCTGATTGAGTTTTATGTAAATATTTCCTGGAAAAATATATATTACATCAATATCCAAAAGTAGGAAAATTATTTCAGTAAAATAATAATATATTTAGCATTGCAATTTGCTTTTACAAGGGTTCCAGGCATGGCAGAGAAAAATGCTCTGCTCCAAAGTTGTCATAATCTATATAAATTTAAAATATTAATATTAATTTAGCCTAAAGATCAAGTTTTTAATAGAAAATATTTGATAATTCTCAATAAAGTATTTAAAGAATGAAAAAAAGTGGGAGAAAAAATTGGGATATGTTTAAAATAATCAGCAAGTTCTTCTCCATGGGGACCAATATTTATGAAAAAGCAGCTTGTTTGATTTTATTGATAATATAGAGATGTTTGGCAAGTGGGGTTTTATTCCCACTTTAAATATTTTAAATTTATTGTTGAACTCCTGCCAGGTTGGCAGCCCTAGAAATCTAACTTATTCTGTGGAATTGCCTCCCCATAAAAGTTTTTTAAAGTTTTTGTGTGGGGACTTTCCTACCTTAATTCCCTTCTTTCTGCCTCACAGTCATTAAGGAATCAGACAAGCCCTGGAAAAGTGATTTACCCATTTTATTCCCAGTGATACATAATAATGACTTCTTTGTATTTAGAGTGAAGAATTTAAACTAAGAAAGAGAATTGAGGCCAAGTAAATAGAGGAGATGCTTCACATTTAGGCATAACAATTGATCATGGGGTCCTAGTAGTTAATGTCATCTTTTTGGCTATCTAGGATGACTTCTAACACCATCTGGAAAAGACTCAGAAAATGAATGAGCCTCGCAGAAGAGCCTGAACATTTTCTCATGTAGCAGGAGACTTTTATCAGAATGCTTAAAAAATAACCCTTGAACTACAACGGATACTACAGCTTCTAACATGGACTTCCTGGGTGGCAAACAGCAATTACAAGAACAAGAAACTTCCTATCTCTTATCTGGTGGTTCATCAGAAGTAGAAATATACTTTTTATTGGCTTGAAATGTCTTTTCTTCATCACTTTGTCCCCAAGCAGTATGGAATCCCTAGAACTATTACTGCCAATTGGTCTCAGGTCAGTGTAGTTTTTGAGTTCGGTTTTAAGCTGTCTTTTTATTTCTAGCCAAATAAAAGTTAATTTAAAAAATAATTCTGAAAAGTGTAAATCACTGCAGTTCTTTTGCTAGACTTGTCTTCAACTGCCTCAACTTGAAGAGAGTTTTTCACTTTGTTCTCATCAATGCCAGAAATCTGGATTTGTTCTGAAACTAAAGAGTTTCTTTATTTTTCTTTCATTTCATTCGGAAATTCTGTCAAAAGGTTTTGAAGTTCCAAGGAGCATTTTATAAATTACCTAAAAGTATTTATAGGAATTTTATTGTGAAAGATGCATTCTTAAAATATGTAAAACATAGGATTTTGCAAGAAAATCAGAAATGTTCAATATGCAATGTTTCTAAATATATACAAGGCCAGAATAACTTTATCCTAAGAAGTGCTGACCCTAACAAAGTGCACCTAAATCTGAACAGAAAAGCCTCTTGTTCTGTGATTTGCATAGGCAATATCTTACAAAAACTACAGCAAAGTCTGTTTTCTTCCAGGCATATGACTGAACCAGAACAAGCACATCTATTAGCCAAGTTGAAACTAAAAGAAATCATTGAAAATGGACTTCTGTTCACATCCATGGGAGTTTATTGAAAGTGAGATGCATAACCAACCAAAAGCTTATTTTTTCCAGTGTCTAGGCTGGTGAGATTTGCAGTTTTCAAAGATGAAGTGCCATAACCTGTAATCTGCTAACAGAGGATATGCATGGTAGTTGTACTTTTTTTCCCCTGTAATGCATACAGTTACTGATTAAAAACTTCAGAGAACTGATGAACATTAATGAATTCTATTTGTTAAATGAATAGTGAAATGCTCTATCTAAGACAAATGCTGAGAAAATTGATGAGAGACAGTGAGAACAGAATAGTGTACTTAGGGAAGGGAGATGGCCTGCTTTTCTACCTGTTGATTCAGAGACTAACTTAACTCATCTTAGATCAAAGTACCCTAAAGTACTCTCTATCTTCTGAAATCCATTTTGTCTTCTGAAGAAACTTCCCACTATATGGTCTTGGTGGGGAACTTCATCTGTTAATTACTGAACATGAAAGCTGAGGACCTGAGTTAGATTCCCCAGTACCCAGTGTAAAAATGCAAACTCAGTGCAATACACTTCTAATCCCAGGATTAAGGAGATAGAGACAAGTGGACTCAGGCCACTCCTGAAAAGCCTGTTCTACTTTGTGGGTTCAGAATAATAAAAACTTCTTTCTCAGAAACAAATGTGGCCAACAAGTGACAAACATACTTAAAGAAGTTTATAAGTACACATTCCTTATTTTTTGTCTATAACCTACAACATGATTCCCTCATATATAGTTGCAAAAAAACAGTGAAAGTCACAGTATGGAAAGACATTTTGGAGAAATTACTCCACTTTGTCTCTTAAATCTTGTTCTACAGAGTATATGGTTTTCTGTCCCACAAGCCCATGCTCCTAAAGGAGTTCATATGTTTATGATTTCTTTCAAGGTGTGAAATTCAATCTTGCATTTAACAAACTGGGTATTTATGTGTTTGTCCCCAAAATCTTACACTTTGCAAAAGCATTTAGACCTGTATAATACTTAAGTCCAATAGTTTTCTTTTATTATGAGACAGTTTGTCAAATCCATTTAACTGAAAATTAAATTAGTGCCTACATGTGACCATTCAATTTTCTTTAATTAATAAGGTCACCGGAATTGGTTGCTTCCCAAACTATTGACAGTCTAGTGATTTGGCTTCTTACTTCTTCCCAAACAAATTTATATGTATATTTGTATGTGAAGATATATGACTATTATGTTTTTACAAATTATACTCTTTCTAAATAGCATGGCTTACCCTTTTCAGTATGATGAGAAAGAACAGTTAATATGACTTCAAACCTTTGCAGCATATTGTTGAAATTAGTGAACAAACTACTTCAGTAGTCCATGTTATATAAGTAGCATTTTAACTAAACTGTGCTGAACAGTTCCCATATTTTCTCATGGAACCCACATATCCTATAAGCATAAAAAAGTTTCATGAATATAAATCAGGGCAAGAAGCAAGTTCAAAAAAGCTGATCAGAAATACTTTATTATGACTCTAGCTCAGAAGGCTAAAAGCTGATCAAAGTCTTATCTGGAAAAGGAATAATAAGACCAAACAAATACTTGGAAATAAACCAAACATTTTGGGAAAAAAACATAAAAATAAATTTTTACAGATATCTAATAATTCTTCAAATACATAGAAACAAATTTCTTGTTTCTGTCTGTAGGTCATGTTTGCTTAATCTGTGGAAACTCCCTAATGTGTAAGGCGATAGTTTTCATTATAACTACTATGACTACTCTACTTTTTTCAAATTATAACTTTTAAGTTTTCGACACAGATGAAATACAGCATGCTAAAAGACTCAATTAGCCTCCAAAAGAAAATTGTGTTTTGTACTCCCTTGTATTGACTGGATAAATCATGTGAATAAAAGTTCTTATAAACAGTGCAAGCTAATTCCTAAGGTAGAGATGATGAAATGCCTCATTGACATTTGTGAAGTTGCTTCCCTGTTTTTGACAACTTTACCATAGGTTATATATATATATATATATATATATATATATATATATATATATATATATATATATATATATATCCATGCACCTTAAATATCTTCCCTTTAAGTATGTCAGTTTATGTTCAAACGGACATCTGTATTTTTTCTAGTAACCAGTAAACAGAGCCCATCCATATGGAAGCAATTGACATCTATATCTAATAAACACCACAAAAAAAGAAGTATGGTATGAAGGGTAACAAATAGCATTGCTTCCATTTAGATGTATTATGTCAAAATAATTGTCAATTAATCTTAAAATAAAACAATTGAGAATTTTTCCAATTTACATATACGAAAACAGAAAAGTGGGAAGAGGAAAGGGAGGGGAGACAGAAAGAGAGGGATAGAGAGAGACAGAGGCCAAATGTATTATATGGCAAATTAATATTATTTTATAGGTGATTGCTCCTTTAAAAAACATAAGTTAAGGAATAAACTATCCCATCAAATTTAACAGAGGAAAAAAAAAACAGAACATGGAAATGCATTTTAACTCATGGTCATAAAAAATAAAAATGTACTCAGTAAAGAAGCTTTGGGTTGTATTTAGAAATCTGCACTGAAGACATAAAGATCTTAGCGTACACAAACCATGATCCTGGATCAATTATAAGTCATTGATTCTTTCAGTGACATTGGTCAATACATCTGTGAGCTCAAGATCAGAGAGTGTCCTTATCTAACAGCTGAAACATACTTCTTATACAGGAATACAGGAATAATAGGCATGTGTGTTTACACATAGAAAACAAGACAGCACTTTAGTCAGCTGATATTTTTATTTGGGGTTGGGGCAAGGCATTGGCAGGAGGTAGGCAGACCTTGAAAAATATTAGTTGGCTAGCTGACAAGAAGCTTTCACCAGAATGTGGTATCCTATTCTCTCAACCTTTCCCAATTTCCCCAATTCATCTCTCTGTCCCCCAAAAGGACTCACTGAGCAGTAAAAGATCATGCTTAATAGCCCTATGATATATAGAAAGATTATATTTAATAATGTATTTGAATATTCTTTTTCCTCTCGTGTTTAGCATTTCACAATTTATGAACTTAATTGGCTTATAAAAGTTTAAAGGAAGCAGAAGAAGAAGAAAAAAAAAATAAAAAAGATTTCTGGGTTTGTATGTAGTACTTTCTTGCCCCCTACTGGAAAACATGGGACAGACTAACAGTTCTAATTTTAAACAATTTTCTGATTTATTTTTTCTGATAGTCAATTCATAAGCCATATCTACTTGAAACAAAATTAAAAGGAGTAAGTAAAAAAATACCATTAGCTATATGTCTTATTGAAAGATAATGCATTGAAGAAATATTTCTAATATATCCTCAAAAATGCAAGTCAATTTTCAAATTACATAATAGAACAACATCCATCATATTAAGGTAAATATTTTTTGTAAATGGAGATTAGGAGATCCTAACATTTAAGTGGATTTGCAAAGATTATAAAGGGTGTATTTTTTTAGTTTCAAATATTATTCATGACTTTTTGAGCATCAAAGTATAATTCCATGTAAATGGTAGGTGGATAATATCCTTATATTAGAAAGAACATATGTAGTTTTCCTCTAGAAATATTTCCAGCACAGAGCAGCTGTAACACAGGATCTATTTATGCAACTTTGACCTGCAATTGTAAAGTACTGACATCTGCTGTAAATCTGAGGATCATCACTACAGCTTAGATATGGGCTTTAGGTAATCATGAATGGTGACCCATGGAGTGATTTACATTCTTTATCTACCAGTACTCTTTTGTCATCAATTTCTAGATATTCTAGAAATTTTGAGTTGCTATCCAGTATGACCCAACCCAAAGCAGAGACTATTCTTTCTAGACATACTGGTGATGTGTGCATTCTAATATTTCGTACCTTTTTTTGTCTTTCTGTAATCATCTGCTTTCCTCAGTGTCAGAGACTTTGGCTGGGAGAAGAAACAGATAGCTTTGTACTCTGTGTCTCTGTCTTTCAGATTACAAGGAATGCCCAAGGAGAATAAGAGACATGTTTCTACAACAGACCAGTGCACCTAGCACAACAGGATATTTCTTTCATGGTAGTTGCCCTCTGATATAGTTTTTCAGAGACAAACCATCAAGTGATATCAACACATACTTGGTTCTCTAGATCCTCTTAGCAGATTTAGAGGTGTTCTTTCTTCTTTTTTTTTACTCTGGTTTACAGAGTGGTATTTGGATGGATTCCTTTTGTATTATCACTCTTCCCAAGTCCCTACTCTTTCCATGTATACTCAGTGATGCAGGTGAGACAGAGAAATATTATTACCTCAGTAATTGTCTTTGAATCCTAAATTACAAACATCTGCTCCAGGATGGCAGGTATCCATTCCTAGTTAATAGCATCCCTTTGAGGTAGAGAGAGGGCAGAAATTCAAAGCCATAGCTTCACAGAATGCCAGAGAGTGGTCTTGAACTTTTTAGGGCAGTCATTCATCTCAGTTGTGGGTGCCAGAAATGCTCGCACAGAAAAATCACCTTCCCTATAAATAACAAATGCCAACACTCTGAGCTGACTTTTCTGTGACCTGTAAAAAATTAGTGTGTGCCAGTGAATTTCCTAGCAAACAAAAATATGCATAATTATGCTGGGATGAATATTTCTATCAAATTTCCACAGTAGAAATAATAAGAAACCAGGAAAATGTCTGGAGTTGAACTAAAAAATGAATGGATTAGTTCAGTGGTTATTTTAGAGTAGTAGAAGAAGAAAAGTTCAGGCATATGTCAGTTTCAAAAGTATCTAACAATCAGCATTATCTCCAAAATGTATCTCACAGACTCACCCTATCCCCCAGAGAGTTGACTGCCAGAAGGACTTCTGAAAATGTGATCAATAATGCAAAGTCATGTCAGTTTATTCAGTGTAGTTTTGCTTGTTGCTCTTGACCTGTCTGTCTTCTGTCTCCTTGGTACCTGCTACTTCTATTTTAATAAATATGATACTAGTGTGGAATGATATTGGGAATTAAAAATAAATTAAACACCCACGAGTTTGAGTTTGACTAAAATAAATATATTAATACATCTTGAGTTAATTCTCACAATATCTTTATCTGGGTCAATGGATCTGGCTGTCTGTAATTGGAAGAAATTTTTATATTTCACTGTCCTCATATTCTTTCTAATCTATCTTTTGAAAGTTTAAGATACAGGACTCTTAAGTTTTTAATCAAGAGCTCTTAGACTTTAAATTGTAGGTTGTTTATTTGTTTTTATTTTGATTTGAAAAATATATTAGCCTATGTGCAAGTAAAGGGCAAGGAAAACTCCATAAAGTAGTTGTCATTAATCTTTATATGAAGGAATTGTGGAAGTTTAAAAAATCCCTGTTCCCAATATATGAGAGTCAAAAGATTTGCATTGACACTAAATCAAAGCAATTCCACCCTACTGTTGTGAAAAATGACATTTCTTTGTAATATTCCTCTAATGATTTGGGGTTTATTGTTGCATTAATTAGACATAGATTGCTTTTACAAAATCTCCCACATTAACAACTTAAGATAGAATGTTAGATTTTAGCTCACAGTTTAATTAGTCGATGGCTCTTGAATCAGCTGGTCTGGACCTGTTGTAGTGAGGCAGAATAATGTGGTAGCCTAACCATGTGTCAGCGGCTACTCACTTCGGGGCAACAGGAATCAAAGAGGCTGAGAGTTGGGTATAACCTTTGAAGTCACTTATTCACTGATCTTCTTCCTTTAACTATGGAAGTTTTCACCACTTTCCAAAAATTATCATCAATTAGTTAGGGACCAAACTGTTAACACTTCTACCACTGAGTTCGGGATGATTGTTGTATGTTCAAATCATAGCATGGGAAGCACTGACTTTGAGACACATCCAAGGGATGTAGCTTCAGTGTCTGACCTCATTATCCATTTGTGTAGAATGCCTTTTCAAGCAACAATCCAGGATTCATCTTTGCAGGTAACCTCCAATGAGCATTTCACTTCTCCCCTTGTCAAAGTGATGAAATGTTTGGCTTCCTGAATCTGTGGTCTTTAGTCATAAAGTATCCCTCCAGATTCTAGATACCAGGTCAGGCTCTAGAACAACTATACATTAAATAATTTAGTTTAATTGATATATATTTTGGCAGTTCATTTATAGTACTTAAACATACATCGCTGCAGAATTAGAATATGTAAGTATGTGTTTAATGTGTGTGTGTGTGTGTGTGTGTGTGTGTGTGTGTGTGTGTGTGTGTGTACACACGCATATATGTGAGTGCAGGCTCACAGCATCTGTATGGAGGTGTCAATCCTTGCATTAAATTTTGTTTGAGACCCTGTCTCTTTATTGTTTTTCTGCTGTATCTTCTAGACTCGTTTGTCTGCAATCTCCAGCCAGGTTCTCCAGTCTCTGCCTCCCTTGTTTCCCATAGGAACTCTTGGATTGTAAATTTTCATGCTAAGGCTTCCCCTGCCCTGCTCCGGAGTTCATCTTTGTAAATTCTGGATATCCAAACTCAGTTTTTATGCTTGCATACCATTTATTTAACCATCTCTCTCCAGCCTAACACAGATCTTATACAAAGTAGGCTTGGAAAAGAATGATACTATCATTTTTGTAAGTTTTTGCCTTTTAAAATGAAATAATTACTTTAGTCCCAAGTCATGATCTCCATGGCTAGTTTTGCCTTCAAGGTAATTTAGAGCAAAATCTTTGTTCAGAAAGGTGAATAACATTTCTAGTATAAGGATTCTGGCAAGAAGGGCTTATTTTATTTTAGTGGGAGAAGCATCATTCAATAAATTTGTTTCTTTGTAGAATTTGTACAAGACCAAGAATATTTCTAGTTTTTCACAGGTAAAAGGGAAAAATGCTTCTACTGAAAAACTTGTTGAAGAAATTTACTATATGAATACAGGAACAGTGACCATAAGCTGGTTGAGAAGGCAGAAGTAAAGCTCAGGTGCAGTTATCACTGTTTAATTATATATTAAATTCCTTTACCTAGAGAAAGTATTATGATTTCTTTTTGTATTACACTGATAATCCCTGTAATAGGTACACATTTGGTGCAGTCAAAAGTTATGTAACCTTTGTAGAGAAATAGTAATGTGTAATTGTGAGTGATAGTTATAAAGAAAATACAGGGTCAGACTTGTAGTATATTATTAAGACATTCTCTAAGACTTAGGAAAAACTGAGAAATGGATTTTCATATAACTTAAGTGGTCATGAAAAGCTTTTATAGCCACAAAATATGTATTTTATAGACTGAAGACATGTAGAAAAAAATCTGTCACCATAGAAACCCCTAGAGACGCTAGAAGGAGAAACAGATGAAACACTCAGGCATATCCTGTTGCCAGAGGAAAAAAAAATATTTACATGTATCAACTGCTCACTGCTTTGGGGTATCTGATCCTGAAAACATGGAGTCCCTAAAAAGCCACTGAGGGCTAGAATTCACATACCTCACTGTCAGAGTCAGTAAATGAAGACAGAGAGTAAGCAAGCATACATGATTTTGCCCCTGTGAGGCTTCACATATTCTCCAACTGCAAAAAAAAGTAGTCACAATTCTGTTTTCATTAAATCAGTTGAATAATTGTGTGTTTCTGGGGAAAACCAAAGTACTTACAACTAAGAAACAAAAGGACAAACAGAACTAAAAAAAACAAGCTACATGGTTCAAATATCACTTCTCAGATCTCATGCCATCCTCTGTCCTGCTAGATTTCCAGGTGACACATCTCAAGCAATAGCCAAGAAACAATATGAGGACCTTAGCAGGCTTTTATTTTTAATCTGATATGTGAGATTTCTTTGAAAGTCTCCAGTCTTCTGTCAACTATTTTCTACTTTGCCCAAGATGTGTGAATGAGAAACACCAAGTAATTAATTTAAAATAGCTGTTAATTTACTAATACTTAATTCCAACTTTAAAAAAGCAATCTCTCACTGTTACTTCTAACTGATCCTTCCCCTTTGGTAGAAACAGGGTTACTGTTAAGTCATTCCTTTAAAGAAATAATGAAATAGCTATTTCTTTTCTCAAAAATAAAATATGAATAGCTTAAATCAGTTTTGATTTCTTTTGACTGTACAAATTATGTTGAAAGCTAACAGCTATGCACATTTTAAAAATAGATTCAATCATTCAAACTCAATCACAAATTTTCTAGCCCATAATAATTTCTAATCATCTCGTAGCTCACATACTCCTACATCTAACTGCCTTCTTTCACATGTCAAAATAGAATTCATATCTATTACTGCACCTCTGAACCATTAAATCATTCAAAATAAAGATCATAAAATGAAGATGTATGAAAATGATGCGTAATGCCATGGATCCCCTTGTGGGCAGCTTGTCAAGCTCTAGAATCACAAATGTAAGGCTCAGGTTGTATTGTTAATTTTTTTTCTTTTTTTTCTAAATACATTTTAACATTTACACTTAAACCAGACTTGCTTTGAAAAAATAAAACTTATACTGAAAACAATTTCATCCTTAAATTCATGGACTGGGTAAACAGTACTCTTATCATTACTATAATTTCTCATTCCCTTCATGAGTTCACTGTAGTAATTCATCAAGAAGCTCATATTATAAGAATAAATTAACTTAAACAGACCAAGCTGACCAATTGTCCTCCATATACAGAGGGCCTTATCTGCTCCCATGCTGGTTTCACAGCTGTCACTCTAACGTTTGTGAGCTCCTAATAGCTTGGTTCAGTTGTTTCTGTAGATCTTGACCGACTTGTTCAGTTAATCCTTCTTCCCTCTCTTTGACTGAGCTCCCTGAGGTCAGCCTAAAGCTTGGTTGTGGGTGTCCAATCTGCTTCCATCAGATACTGAATGAAGGCTTTATGATGACAGTTAGGATTTAATTTAATTACAATGGTAAGCCAGTTCAGGCACCCTCTCCACTATTGCTAGTAGTCAAAGCTGAGGTCATCATTGTGGATTCCTAGGAACTTCCATAGCACCAAGTTTCTTCCTAACTTCATAATGTCTCCCTTTATCAAGATGTCTCTTTCAATGTTCCCCCACTTAATCCTCTCATGTTTTCATCACCCATCTCCTCCCCTCTATTGTCCCTTGGCGATCTCACCTACATACCATTCTCATTAAGTTCCATGCATCCCTTTAGGGTCCTCCTTGTTAGCTAGCTTCTCTGGAGGTATATCTGTTTAAAAAGTCCCTGGCAGTAGTATCAGGATCTATCCTTGGTGCATAAACTGGCTTTTTGGAGCCCATTACCTATGGTAAAACACCTTGTAAGGCCTTGGTGCAGGGAGAGGGCTTATAAGTGCCTCACCTGAATGTACCAGCCTTTGCTGATTACCAATGGGAGGCCTTACTCCTTTGGAAGAGGGGATGATGGGGGTTGGGTCAAGGGAGAAGGCTAGGAGGAGAGGAAGGAAGAATGAGAGATCTGTGTATGTAAAAATGAATTTTTAAAATTCTTAAATAAAAATTATACTCTAAAAAAGAATAATTTATCTACCCCAAACTGAAATAATTCATTCATAAAGAACTGATTAATTTGATAATATATTATCACCATAATATAACATGCAGGAATGGTTCCCTTCATTCTTTTCTGTACATGCATGAAAACTCACACCCCTAACACACACACACACACACACACACACACACACACACACACACACACACACACACACACCTTTTATTATATACTTAGGCTTATTCTTTCAAACACATAACATACTCACCAACACATATATATAGACTTACACACACATACACACACATATGCATGCATGCACACACACACACACACACACAGCTGAAGGACAATCTTAATGCTATAAGATTGTTTCAATAAATCATTCTTCTTAATCCAAACTGAAATAAACATAGTTATATTGCTAAGTACTATTCTATATACATCTATCAGTAAATTACCCAATATCAACAGGCCTCATGATCCAAATCTTGCCAAGGTAGACATAACTGTATTTGTGGTAGTCAGATCTTGATTATCTTCTGCATTAGTTGAACAACTGCTCTAGAAGCAGACTCTTCTAGCAGAGGACACAGTTTGCTTAGAAAGGAGAACTTTTCTCTTCCTAAACCACTCTGGTGGGCTACCTACTTCCTAAAACTTGTTTTTATTTTTCTCCTATGGAATAGTTATTATATAATAATAATATATAATAATATAAGGGGATAATTTGTTCTTCAGTTGCAGACTACCTTCAAGAAACAGGAGACAACACACAAGAGGAAGGACCCTTCTCAGACTACCTAAGAAACAAAGTTACATACACACACACACACACACACACACACACACACACGCACACGCACACGCACACGCACACGCACACGCACACGCACACCCACACCCACACGCACATGCACACACAAACACAAGCTTCATTCCTTCTCTCATTCTTCCTCTGTTAGTCTAAATCCACTTTGGTTTGGTTAATCTCATCCATGCTTCAGAGATAACTAAAGTTGTTTTCCAGCCAGACTATTCCTGTGTTCTTTACAAACTCAGCTGTTTTGGCTAATGAGATGACAGTGCTTTCTTAAGCTAAGGAAATAATACAGTGAAATCTATTTTTCTGAGTTGGATCCCCTTCCCCAATTGTTTCAGAATGCCTTTGAACTTCCATACATTCCTATTACCTTGTAGTTTTTGAATTAATATGGCTTTTCAAAATGGACTACGTGAGCATGAACTATCAAACAAATGGTATGATATGGAAAATTACTTGTGTTTTTAACTAAATAAAACATTTTGATGTATTAGACAAAAGAAGATAAATTCCAACTAGAACTTGCTCTTTTTCTTTCAAGTTTCAATAAACCCCCAATTTCAAAAGGATTTGACCAACCTCCCCACATGCTGCTCCTTCTTGCCAGTATCATTAAGCTTCTGATAACAACAATTAGAGAGAGAGAGAGAGAGAGAGAGAGAGAGAGAGAGAGAGAGAGAGAGAGAGAGAGAGAGAGAGAGAGAGAGAAGAGGTGAGTGCTTTGATAGTGGGGAAATGATACTAAAGAAATCACAGAATATACTTAAAGTCATTTTCTCACTATTTTTCTTAGTACTGGGGGGATCAATTTTGAATGAACTCCATGTAAACAAAACCTAATTTAAAATGAACCAAAGATGCAGTCTTGTGGGATTATAAGCTAAATGGATGTCTGTCAGTCCAACCCTTAGAAGTCATTTTTTTCCCCAAAATTACAAAGTTCAGAGTCTGCATTCCTCTTCCAAGTGAATAATTACACTATCCTTAACTTTCCAAAGGAATTTTCTTTTCCTTTTTGTTTTTCTGTTTTTACCGAGTAAAATCTTCTCAGATCAATTTAATTAGAAGTGTGAGCTCAGCTTTCTTTCAGCTCCTTCTAAATCTAAGTTGATGTTTGTGCTTGATGGTCTTCGTTGGGGGGGGGGTGTCTTATTTGTCAAGATTTTGTTGTTTTTTCCTCAGTCTTTTAGAACAATGAACCTCCATATGTATACATTGTTTCAACACATAAGCAACAGGAACTGTAGAATTTCTAGCACGTGCATTGCCATAATAAATATTCGTTCTCAAATTGCGAAGATGCCTTTGTTGATCAAGCATTTTCCATAGAAGCATTAGAACCAGAGTGCAGATTCTCAGAAGACACACAAATATGATGTGGATGTAGTAACTCATTTGTAATTTTACCTCTCAGAAAATAAAGGCAAGATATCCAGAGAAGGTGGTTACCTTTATTACTCTATTAAGAAGCTATGGGTTATGGTGAGGGGTAAAGGTTGTTCTTCAATGAAGAAGACAGAGAAAATAAATCAGGAAAGAATTCTCATCACCCACATTATGGCTCTCCATGCACACATGTGCATATGCAAACATTATGCACTTATACTACTTAAGTGCATATATGAAAAATTATTCTCTGTTTATGCATTTGTTAGTTCACTCAAATATTTTCTGAACATCATCTGTTCCCAAAGCATAATAATAGGAGATCAGCTGAGTAAAAACTCAACAGAATATAGTTTTAACTGAATGGTGTTTTACTCTTTATGTGTTTGGTATGTATATGGATACATAACAAAAATTTAAACTAAGTACATATCATATTCATTGGAGATCAGATTGTGTAAAGATCTTTTCATCCTAAAGAGTAAGACTAAAGTTGCTTCACAGAAGATGTGGAATTTGAACTGAAGAAGAATGGGTAGGATTAATCATTTGAAATAGTATTAGCCTTGAGAGGAATATCAGGTGTGGTTTTATGAAACTGCAAAGAGAGGTATTCTTAGTAAAGGTGAGACCTACACTTACCTCTGGGTATAAAGATAAATATTTAGAATGTATTATAGTGATTTAGACAAAAAATGAAAAGCTGTGGAGTCCTATTCCAACTGATACCTTAACAACCACTGCCCTACAGCATAGAAATCATAGCAAAAGAGAGAATAGAAAGATTGTATGAGCCAAAGGAACAAGAAGCTTATTATGAGGTTGTGTTTCCTAGAAATTTCAGAGAAGCTATATCTTTGAAGTCTCACCAACATAGACATCTAAACATGACTAAGCAAGAATATCAGTAGACATGCTAACATGGATGGGGAAAGCTAACAAGGCCTCAACCCTTGACAAAGAACTACAGAAAACTAAAGAATTCTGAGAACAGAAAAAATAGTCTTCCCCTGGGAAAAGCCCCCATGACTTGTCCAATACTGAATGGTCAAATGACAAGCCATGAAAATTATATACATATACAGATACATATATATATAATAAAAATAATATATTAAATTATAGCTTTTATAAGCAACTTTATACAAACTGGGAAAATTATATTTTATGTTTATGAATACACACAGGTGTGTATGTGTATGTGTGTGTCTGTGTGTGTGTCTGTTTGTGTGGCAGCAATTTAAGTAAAGAAATACATGAAAGAAAACAAGGTAAGGTACATACATGGCAGGGCTTAGAAGGAGGAAAGGGAAGGGAGAAATGCTATAATTATAGTATGATCTCAAAAATATTTTTAAAGTATATGGCATGGTAGAGTAAACAGAGAAGAAGGGGTAGACAAACCAGCATTTCCTGTATTTTCCCCAGCAGCAATGGCTCCTGAAGGGAAGTGATCAGAAACTCTCGTTAGAGTCTGTTAAAATTGGATGGAAAGTGTCATGTGCCACCTGAGGAATTTCTCTTCATCATAAACAATATGGGAAAAAAGTCACTGAAAGGTTACAGCATCTGAATAAATAATCAAAAAAAGGTTGCCAGCTGTGTGAAAAGAGCAGTGTGGAATACCACTGAAAATAAGAATTTTAGGAGACTGTTGTCACAGGCTGTGCAAAAGAGAACAAGAATAAATCAAAGGAATAGGAACTACCACAGAGACATGATTTCAGTACATAGTCAATGCATGCACAGAAAAAGTAAGAGAGAGGAACTGGAAGAATTTTGACTAACCAAGATTTGTTATGACATTTTAGTGCACCGTAATAGAAGAACAGAGAACTATTTAATTGTTAAAACATAGATTTCTCTAATAATTATGAAAATTTTAGGTGCAGCACAAATTCATGAAAGTGTGCCAACCTTTCTAAATGAAATGCCCAAGAATAATGGCTGAAATTGTTTCTGAATCAGATATCACTTTATCAACACCTTAACATGATCTTTGCCTAATCTTTGTCAGTTACTTCTTTTTCTTCCTTACTCATTAACAGCTTATTTTTTCATATGAAAATGCCTGTTTACATATAGCTCATGCCTTCCTCTCCATCATACACTGATTTCACATAATCTTGGGTAGTAGACTTTTTTTTTATTCACACATGACCAGCTTCTCGCCAATCTTTTCTCTAGCAGAATCATCAGCTGGAACTCTCCACAAGAGATCCATGCCTTATTTTCTAACAAATTTCCAGATGCAATTTTAAATGTGAAAGGGAGGGTCAAATTAAGGGGACTATAACTTATTGAGAATTCAAAATGGAAGTTAAAACTGAAATAAAAACTGGGAGAGTTCATGACAAATGTTCTTGTTTGCCACTGCATTGAGGCTATCAATCAATATGAATAATATAAATACAACTTTAGTGGGAAGTTGAGTGTGTAAAAGAAACAATCCTTGGAAAAGAGAAAAGTAGAGGAGATCAAAATGGGGTCTTTCCAGCGCTCATTGGCCTTAGCACAATAAATAAGAGGATAGGATGTTCTTTGACAATGACCTTGGAGTGTCCTAAACTTGAGGTCAAGAGAACACACTTGAACTTCTCTTGTCACAAGCCACAGACAGCTATGTCAATCCACCCAAGCCCCAGAAAGCAGCCCCTGTCATATAATCCTGGGAAGATAGGAGTAGCTGATGTGGAATGAACAGAAATGCTGCTTCACTCAATTCTAAGTGATAGGTTTTAATTAAACATAATTCACAGCTCAATTGATTGTATCAGTTCCTGTTGCTGAAAGACTTGAGGAATGTCAAAGTAGCAATTGTGCAGAAAGAAGACCTACATGAGCCTATAACATGTGAAGGAGGAAGTTCACCTGAATATACTCAAAAAATTAAGAGGAGAGGAAAACCATAAAAAAAATACAGGACTAAGAATAGCAATTTCAATATTTCTTCCCCCTTTAAAACAGTTCACAAATACTCTGGCTTTATGGAATGAACTTAGCTTACATCATAATGTCACACACATATTACCATTTTTAAACATTATACCAAATTGTTTTATTTTGCTGTAGAAAGGTGAATGTTTCAATCTTAGACAGACACAAACAATACCACTGATAGAATAAAAAATGTATGTCCATGAAGCAACAGAAGCTCTACTTCCAAAACTTGTTTTAATTGGAAGAGGTGCTGATAGCATCAGCTGCTTTTGCAGTTCAAGCTATCCCCCCTTTGTTTGCTGTACAAAAAAAAAAAAAAAAAAAAAATGCTATTTCTGAGGTCACAGCTGCAGGAAGAGATTAACATATGTTAGTTACATTGAGAAAGATTGGGAGGGATAATGGTGCTTATCTCTTCAAGTGCAACTTCATTGCCCAAGAAAGCAGAATCAAATCAGAAAACTTTAAAGCATTAAAAAATTATTTATGTAATTATTGTATCAATTATGAAATATTAAAACTCTGAACCATTCAGCTTATAGTCTTTGAGTCTTGGTGTTGATTCCTAATTCTATATTAAGCAATATTTCAATGCTAAGTTTTTCTAAGAAAAGTCTTCTCTATCTACAGAGGTTCCTATTTAAGTTCCACAAAGCTTCCCACAATGTACTTATATAAATTTCTCTTGCCTTTGGGAAACATTCTAGTATGTCATCTCCTTCACACTATACTCATGTGTCAAGGATGCTAGTTATCTGCACATGCAATCATTTAATTTCCCTTGCTTTCTTACAGTCCCCAGAGGTAGGAACTGTGAGTTTGAACATCAGTGTACTTACTCCAACAGCCCAATGAAGTACATTCTGACTAGTAAGTGTTAAGTACATTTTTTAAATGACTAATGACCACATGAAAATTCTGGGCTCAGGGTTTCATTTTAGAGCTTTGTCTTGGAGTATGGAAAGGTAGGTTCTGCAGGCTCCATCTAGCCTGCAGCTACTTCTTCCCACTAAAACACAAATGAATACCATCTGCTATTCCTCCTTGCTAGGTCCCTCTGAAGATTCTTCCTACGTTAATTGGCAACTGGCTGTTTTAGCCTTGGATTTCCCTCAGTTCTTATTCCCAGGGAAACCTCAGGTGGGTCAGGAGTCTAAGATGCTGCTATCTAAGCTATATGCTCAATACCATTTGCTTTTCCTCTTTAAGCTCCAAATTATTACTTTTATTTTGACTATATTCATTTCCTCTGTCCTAAAATGTTCTTTACCTAGGTCTCTCATGCAACTATCTCCTTTGAGCCACCTAGAGAACATAAGGCAAACAGATGGTGCTGAGATTGTACTGGCAATTACCCCCAAGAAAAGCTTCCTCGTTCCCAAAGCAGGTAATTTAGACTAAAATAGAATGTGCAACAGAATAGCAAAATAAGTAGGGTATCAAGCTATATCCATATATGATTGTTCCTTATAGAAAGGGAACCATTATCATTAGCTGTTGACAAAAACAGAATTTCCGTGTTAGTTATAATAAAGAATGCCCAACACCAAAACTTTAAAATTAGCTATTTTTAAAGATAGTCTTACAGGCTTTATCAATTTACACATTGAACTCTACTTCCAAGAATGGTTTTCAAATACCTGAAACCCAGACCTTAGGGATATACTCTTCCTAATATGTGTTAATTGCATTTAGTTTTCTGAGCACTAGCATTCTATGTTTTAAATAATATTTAAAGAAAATTCATGGCTTGGGGACTTACCTTAGTTGGTAGTCAGCCAGCATTCACAAACCTCCGTATTTCATTACCAGCACCACATGAACCGATATGTACCTATAATCCCAGATATGAGATGAGAAGATCAGATATTCAAGTTCATTATGGACAATTTACAACACAGGGAGTTCCAGTCCATACTTAGCTACAAGGAAATATCTCAAGGACAAACAGACAAAGGCTGGAGAAAAACAAACAGACAAAGGCTGGAGAAGCAGTTAAAAGTGCTTCTTGATCTTCCTAAGGCCATGGGTCTGTTTACCAGCACTCATGTTCAACAGCTCACAAACACTTGTAATTCCAACTACAGGAGATCAGACACCCTTCCATGAAATCAGAGGGTACCATAATAGCATGTGACAAACACACACAAAGAATCCACAGACATAGACATAAATCTTAAAAAAATAATGTCTGAAATTCAGTTGCTATTGATATGTAAATGATTTGGGGTTTTTGACAAAGTTAGTATTAAATCCTGAAAGCCAGCCTAGAATACAAAGGGACAAACAAAATAACTCTTTGCTTAGAAGAAAACAAAATTCTGCCTATATTTTTAGTGGAACTCTGCAAATTATATGAGCTCCAATGCTTCTCTGACAGCAGGACAACCTGGAGGGCTTTAAGGCAGAGGACAACACTGTATCATCAGCAAGAATAACAAAAGACTGTCTGAATGAACTTCAAAGATGCTTTAAGAACTTGTCCACACCACCCTTTGTAGTTCATACCAGCTCCAATTACCATCCACTCTTTGTGGGAATGTTCCTCTCTGTCTCTGCCTACCTGCCTGCCTGTCTGTCTGCCTTTTGCCTCCTCCCCCCATATAATGATGTGACAACTTTGTTGTAGGTTGTATTAAAATGAAGACTGGGATTATAATATGCTTCACCAAAAGGAGAACAAGAAAGATGTACACTTTACAGGAAACAGAGGGTAACTAACAGTCACCTCCTTTCCCCCTTCCTTTCTATAGACACATTGAGGAAAACAAAAGAACACCCAAGAATGAAACATCCTCTGTAATCTGTCAGCCTCCTGGATTAGTTAAGGACCAATCCTACATAGAAGTGCTTCTGGGTTCTGACTCAGTACATTGCTTCTTACATAGCTGTTTTCCATTATTGTTGATCCTTTATTTTTGACACTTAAATTGCTTGTTTGTGCATTCTGTTATTGACCTCCTTAATTCTTATTCTACTCTTACATGAACTTACTGGTCAAAGTACTGCTCAAAATAAAAAGTTGAAAAATAATTTTTTTCTATTATAATATTCTTCATAGTGTCTTGTAGAATGAATTTGCTTTCTAAAAGCTATTCTCCTAAATTTACATGAAGTAAAATAAGAGTCATGATATAGCATCAGGCAGTACATGAACTTCATAAGTGTTAGTATTTCAAATATGTCATGACTAGAAAAAATGGCTCTTATGCTTATTTGTACACTATTGTAGTTTGAATGAGAAACTCCTCACATAGACTCAGGTATTTTCCTAAATTTTAAAAATGTTGTTTTTGTTTGGTTTTTACATACCAACTTTTACTATAGGCTAAGATATTTTAACTCTCAGTTCCCAGATAGCGATGCTCTTCATGGGAGGTGGTAGCCTTGCTTGAGAAACTACATCATGTGGTGGGCCTTGAGAGTTTATAGCCTTGCCTACTTTCAGTTTGTTATCTCTGCTTTATGTTTGCTGTTAAAGATGTGATCTCTCAGGTTCTTGCTCCAGCTATCTTGCCTATTGTTTACTGCCATGCCTCCTCTTCCCCCATGCCACATGAACTCTATGCCTCTGGAAGAAGTCAAAATCTTCTATAAGTTGCTGTGGGATTTTTATCATTAAGCTAATTAAGTCTGGTTAATACTGGAACCATTGACTTGTCTAGTATAACACCATTAGCATAGTTCCTTGCCTAGAAGAAATCACTGATAAATGATAATGCATACTGGGGCTAATTACCAATCATTGATTAACTTCCAGGATGAATTTTGCCAATAAAAACAGCTCTACTTCTAACCAAGGCATTAATTGGTAACTGTCCTTCATACTTAATCTCATTTCTACCTTATAACAGTACTAAAGAGGGTAAGTAAAGCTCTGAACTATACCTTTCATTCAAGTAACAGGATGTCATTTGTTAATGTTCTAATCAGTTTAGATAGAGTAATGCAACATAGATAAATAGATCATGCCTAAGTATTGAATCCTCCTGAATAACACTAGCCTGAACCACAAAAACTGGTTTGATTGGTATCCAACTATAAGTTCACCGTTAAAGAAAAATAATTTATATCTTTAAAGGTACAAACATTTTGGTATTATCATCTATAAGGTTTCTGAACCTGCTTCATTTTTAAGATCAATATAATGTTTTGCTTTATCTTGAGCCCTGGTAAGAATAGTAAAGCAGTGGTCAATATGAGAATGGAGTAGAACATACCTAAGAAAAGAAGGAAATTTTCAAATTAAAAAACAAAAAACAAAAACCCTAAAGTGAAGCTAATGCCTTACTGTACCTAGATCATTTTGTACTTAATTTTAGGATACAATAGGCAAAGAAAACATTTTTTTTTGTAAATCACATAATTTTTATTATGGTCCAAAAATACTACTGCTGACATCAATGCCATTCCCAGAAAGTCCATCACATGTCATCAGCAGTGTAGGCAAACACCCCTTCTTTCTTTAAGCTTAGCAAGAAGCTATCAGAAAAGATACTATAGAGCCATAGAAATAAAAACATCCTGTTACTGGCACAAAAACAGACTTGTAGATCAATGGAATCAAATCAAAGACCCCAACATTAACCCACACACCTGTGAATACCTGATTTTTGACAAAGAGGCCAAAAATATTCAATGGAAAATGATAGACTCTCCAACAAATGGTGCTGGTGACTGGATGGTAGTATGTAGACAAATGCAAATAGATCCAAACCTATCACCCTGCACAATATTCAAATCCACATGAATCAAAGAACTCAACATACACCCAGCTACACTGAACATAATAGAAAACAAAGTGGGAAATACACTTCAATGCATTGGTACAGGTGACCACTTCCTAAACATAACCAGTAGCATAGACACTAAGAACACCAATCAATAAGTGTGACCTTCTGAAACTAAGAAGCTTGTGTAAGGCAAAGGGAATAGTCAATAAGACAAAACAACAGCCTAGAGAAAGGGAAAAGATCTTCACCAACCCTACATTGGACAGAGCACTGATGTCAAAAATATAGAGAGAACTCAATAAACTAGACCAAAAACCTAAATAAGCCAATTTTAAAAATGGGGTTCAGAGCTAAAAAGGGAATTCTCAACAGAAAAATTACAAATGGCTACAAGGCACTTAAAAAATTGCTCAAAATCTTTAGCCGTCAGAGAAATGCAAATCAAAACAACTTTGAGATACCGCCTTGCACCTGTCAAAATGGCTAAGATCAAAAACACAGATGACAGCCTATGCTGGAGGGGATGAGAAACAAGGAGGACACTCCCCTATTGTTGGTAGGAATGTAAACATGTACATCCACTCTGGAATACAGTATGGCTATTCCTCCAAAAGCTGGGAATCAATATCTCCAAGGATCCAGCAATACCACTATTGTGAATATACCCAAAGGATGCACATTTGTACCCGAAAGGCATTGGCTCAACTACGTTCATAGCAGCATTATTCATAATAGCAAGAACCTGGAAACAACCAAGATGTCCCTCAACTGAAGAATGGATTAACAAACATATGTGCATCTACATAATGGAATACTACTCAGTAGTAAAAAAAAAAAAAAAAAGACATTCAAAAAATTTCAGGCAAATGGATGAACTTGCAAAATATCTTCCTGAGCAAGGTATCTATCACAAGCCCAGAAAGATAGGCATGGGATGTACTCAAACATATGTGGATTTTAGACAAAAAGCAAAGAATACCCAAGCTGCAAGCCATAACCCCTGAACATTTTGGGATTAGAAGGATTTTAAGAGAGACATTCAGAGAGTCCCCTAGGAAGAGAAAATAGAGAGGATCACCTTAGCAAATTGGGGTCATAACAGGTTGTAACCAAGAAGAGTTGGGAACAAATCTTGAAAGAATGAGGTGGTTGAGTGAGAGGAGAAAAGAGGAATTGGGGATATGTAGAAGTCATTGCTTACACTGTTTGTCCCCGCACTTGGGAAGTAGAGGCAAAAGAATCTCTGTGAGTTCAAAGCCAGACTGGTCTTCAAAGCAAATTCCAGGACAGCCAGGATTGTTAAACAGAAAATTCTGTCTGAAAAAGCAAAAAAAAAAAAAAAAAAAAAAAAAAAAACTGGAGGAGGTAGATCTGTCCTCTGATTTCTTTGACTGTTTTTATATTTGAAACCTATCCCCACAGAGGGAGATAGAAAGAGATGGATATCTCGATAGAGGAAGCCAAGGTGGGGTTGGAAAGAAACTGGGTGCTAGGGAAACATCCAAGAACTCACAGGGTGTCCCTAGCCAAATCTCCAAACACTAGTTGAGGGTGTGCCTAAATAGGACTTCCCCTACAATCAAATGAATAATCACCCTAAGTGTAATCACAGAAACTACATACAACAAAGAATAGAAGTGGAGGCAGAGATCCATGGCTGAGCACTGGGCAGAGCTCCTGCTCCAGCTGAGAGCAGAGGAGGAGAGTCTGTATGAGCAAGAGGATAGGGATTGTGAGGAAAAATTCCCATAATGATGGATCACTGGAGCTCTGGGGAGCTCACTGAATCAAAAATAGCCACTGGAGATATATCAGGAAAAGAAAGTAGGCCCTCAAAGGGTAGGCAACTTTTGACTGGCATGAGTGGTATGTGATGCCACAAGCACGATGAGATCAGACTGTGTTCCTCTTCATGGGCTGGCACCTTGGAGCCCATTCCCTGCAGAGGAACACCCAGCTCAGCATTGACTTTGGAATGAATAAATTGTACTTGCCTGGAGTGATGTGCCACACAGAGCAGACCCACCTTGGGACTACTTGCCCTTTTGGGGGAGGGAATGGGTGGATGTGGAGGGGTGAGGCTGACTGAGAGGGATTGGGAAGATGGAAGGGAGGGGGAGCAGGGAGATTCATTGATAAAAATGACATCTTTTTCAATAAAAAATAACAACAAAAAAGATAAGCAAATACTAACAAAATAACTTGACATCTAAGATGCTGAGAAAGAAGAATGGCAAATAAAATAAACTGAGGGAAGAGGTGAAGATAGGCCTCATTACCAGGCCTTTTCTCTTTAGGGGGACAACCAACTCCCAAATCATGATACAGAGACTGATTATTAGTTCTGACTGGTCAGACTAGTTAGGCAGTGTTTCTGGCTAGCTCTTTTAATTTAACCTCTTTCTAAGATGTACATTGCCTTGAGGCTTATGACCTTTCTTACTTCTGTATACCTTCCTTTCACTGTTTCTTTATATCTTACTGGCTGGTATCTGCCTGACTGTTGCCCTGGGTGTGTTCTTCATTCTTTTCTTCTCTGATTCCTTCTCTTCCTTCCTAGTCTAGATTTCTCCCCCATTTAATCTCTCTGCCTGCCAGTCTCACCTATCCTTTCTCTTACTAGCTATTGGCCATTCAGCTTTCTATTAGACTAATCAAGTGACTTAGATAGCAAGGTGAAACAGATGCATCACATCTTTAGATAATTAAGCATAAATCCTTACATTGTTAAATAAATGCAACACAAACAAAAGTAACACACCTTTACATAGTTAAAGTAATATTCTGCAGCATAAAAAATGTAACACATCTTCTTTTTGCCTAGAATATTCTACAGCAGAGGTCAACCATCCTACTAACCTTAATAAAAAGACAGTTATAGTCTCTGTTATCTTGCTTGCTGAAGAAAAATTAAAATGATTAAAATTCTTATAATTAAAATTTCACTGGTGGTTGTAGCCTCAATGACCTAGCTTCATTCTTTAAGACCTCAGAAAACAGACCCCTCAGAAACAAATCCATACGTAATTTAAAGACCAAGACAGAACTTCCCAGCATCATCCTGTATCACACAGACCTTATCAAGGTAACCTGTATTTAAAAAAATAATCATTACTTTAAGTCATATCATTTTAAATGATGGTTTCTGATGTCCAATTTGACAGACAGCAACAAGAACCACATCAGTCTTAAAGCGTATAAGAAATGGCTTCCTCATAACAGTCATGTGATATTTTAGTAGAAACAAGATATGTATATGAAGAAGGCCTCAGTTATAATATCTGTTATCCCATTAAGTTTCCATGTTAAGGGAAGCAAGTAAGTAAAAGCAATCTGTTTTAATTTGCATGTCTAAAGGCTCTACAGAATGCCCAAACTACAAAATTTCTTGAGTGCTGGGTTTCCATAAACCTTACCAGGCACATTCCTCCTCTTAGGATTGGACCTTGCTCTCATTTTTCTTTCACTGACATAACACTTAACTTAATCAACAGAATGGTACTGTCTTAGAAACTTGAATCAACCTAGAGTGCCAACTAAGCAGACTAGTCAAGCAAATCTCAAGGATCCAGAGCCAAATTGGGAATAGTAAGAATCCACAAGATAAAACTCAAATAATGTAAATCAACATCTCATTGCAGAAATTAAATCAGTTTGACCCAATAACAATATTCATAACCCCAATTGAACAACCACACACCCAGGGCTGCTCTTGCCTTGAGCCCTGAAGTTGTGATTAGCTTCTCTTCTTTAACACTCAGTGGGTTTGACTTTGACCACACTGTAGGGCTTATCTAATGACTTAGATAAACAAGGAAACACCTCTCCTCTGAATTATACTAAAGTGTCCAGAATAAAGTGTCCTAAGACAACTAGACAGAAACAATGGCACCAATAACTATTCAAGCAGAACCAAACAATCTATACCACAACATAAAGTGATAGTTAACTTTTACAAATCAAAAGAGTAAGAGGAAGCAAGCCTTTTCATGCTTCATGGGAATTTTATTGTGATAGATATGGTATTATCCATACAGGAAAGGGAACACTGTGTGGGAATGAAACTATGCCAAGGATGTTTTTCAAAGCACTAAAAACTGCAGTTCTTTGATAAGCAGCATCCACTTAATGTGTTTAGAACCCATGTAGCAAATGATAATAGCCTTATTTTATAGAAAATGAAGCAAAGATTCAAAGAGTTTATATAATTACCAAAAACTCAGATCACTTACCTGAGACTCAAGTGTTTCCCATCATATGATAATTAAATCCTAAGCTAACTAGCATTTGTTTGCTGGATGTTTTGGAAGAAAACCTTATTTTCTATTCAATTACAAATACAAAATTTCTGAGCCACAAGCATGAATTGTATCTCAGAGTCTATGAAGGCCACAAGGACATCAGACCACTTTCTATAAATGTTTCTTCATGTGAAAAATGCAAAATATTAACATTTTTCTCCCAAGGGCACTGATCTAAAAATTACAATTGAAAATATCAGGTTCTAAAAAGTAAAATTGTGCACGCGTGCACACACACACACACATAAAAATACAGAGAGAGAGATTTCCTATCAGCATTATTGGCATAAATGACAAAATAAACATAGCAAAACAAAAAAGAACAGTATAGAGTTTGCCAATGGGTTCTATGAAAGAAAGAAAGGAACGAAGAAAAAGATAAAAGAAAAAACACCTTAAAGATGTTATCCTTCACTAAGATTTTCAGAGGCTCTGTTGTGGCTTTATCCCCTTGACTTATTTTATCTTAAAGAATTTATCTTAATTCATTTCATTAAATTGACCTATATATACATTTTTGCATATTTGGAGTACAAATATATTACAATCTATCATTATCTTTCTTAAGGAATTATGTGCTATCTCTTTAAAATATGTTTTCACTTAAAAAAAAATCAGAGCTCTCATCTCTGACAACTCTCAAATAAGTGAACTAACTCCCTATTTCTATGTCCTCAATACTTTCTACTTATTCCCTGCAGCACTTAAGAATCCTCCTTTTTCTTTTATGTCATGTATGCAAATTCAATCTCTCAACCTGCTGAAACAATCTTGAACAAGATTTTTCATGTTTGCTTATATGCTCTGGTTTAGTTGTTTTTGTTGCTGTTTGTCTTTATAATTCCTATATTCTGAGAAGTCAGCTCCTGGTTATATGAATAGAGACAGGCTAGACTTGTGCTAGGAAATCAAATTAAAGTCTTAAACAAAAGCAAGATATTCAAAGACATATTAAAGTTGGGTTTAAACTGGAAAAATTTTCGTTGTGAAGCTGATAACTTTTAGCTAATATCCAAGAGATAGGAATTGTTTCATGGACATAGCAGCAAAAGAAAAAAAAATCATGAAAGCAGTGACTGGAAAGATGACTTAATGGTTATGAGCGCTTGTTATATGTGGGTTCATTTCCTATTACCCACATCACAGCTCACAAACCATCTATAAACCAGTTCAACGGATCTAATACACTCTTATGAGCTTCACAGGCACCAGGTGTGTGTTTATGTACATGGTATATGTATACATGCATCATACATATACATAAAAATAATGTTAGGGTTTCTATTGCTACACAGAAACACCATGACTTTAAAGCAAGATAGAAAACAAAGGATTTATTTGCCTTACACTTCCTTATTGATGTTCTTCATCAAAGAAAGTCAGGACAGGAATTCAAACAGGACAGGAATCTCCGACAGGAGCAGATTCAGAGGCAGTGGAGAGGTGCTACTTTCTGGCTTTTTCACCTAGCTTGCTCAGCCTACTTTCTTATAAAACCCAGGTCCAGCATCCCAGGGATGGAACCACACAAAATGGGCTAGGCCCTTTCCCATCAATCACTAATTAAGAAAAAGACATACAGATGGATCTTATGCAGGCATCTTTTCAACTGAGATTTCCTCCTTCATAAAGATAACTCATTTGTTTGTCAATTTGACATAAGACTAACTAGCACAAATAACAAAACAAAAAAATCATTATGGAGGAATAAAGTTCAATGATGAATGAATGTAGAAAATCAATAAGTATCAACTTTAATGTCAGGATAAATCCTGAACTTGATGCTCTAGGCTGCTAAGTAATGTTTTATTTGTTAGTTTGCTTTGCATAAAAGATATGACATTGCCTTTCCATTTCCTAAGATAGTGAGTTAAAATAATTGAAAAGTAAAATATAAAGATGTAAGGTGTATTTGTAGTTCATCTTTTTTTTTTTTTTTTTTTAAAAAAAGCCTTTAAATGCATACACATTGGTCAGGATACAAGATTTGTTATAGGAATTTTGGCAAGGAGCAGGATCAAGAGAGAGTTTACAGCTTATATGCAGTAGCTCCAGGATTTCTGGAGGTATGTGTATGTTAATCTTTAAAATTTGCGGTGAATCTCTTAATATAAAAAGTAAAAGCAAAGAAGTAACAAAACCAAGAAACAAGTAAACAGGAAGTCACTGATGACCTGTGAACAGGAGAAAAGATATCCAATAAAATATAACATAATTTAAAAACATGGCAAAAGTAAGTGTCCTACAACTATGTCAGAATTCCAGCAGCAAGTATGATCATAGTCACACCATATGAGTTTAGTAACATAACTTTTATACATATGGAATCATAGCACTGAAAACCATGCTTGAAGAACTACTTAAAGAATAGAGCTTCACCAAGTCCAAAGTATGTAAAGCTGTAAAGGCAGAAAAAAGCAGATCCTGTAAGATGGTGCTTGCACAGAGAAAGAGACATCAGAAAAGAATCCACAAGCATGCAAAAAGACACATCTTGAGATTACCCAGTCTTAAAACCTCCCGAAGATAAAATAGCTCAACTAAATTGTTCTTTATATGTAATCTCTTACCTAGAACCCTCTTGGAAAAGTACAACCAGAAGCAAGATGGAGAATAAACCTTTAATATAAATCATGCAAACTAGTTGCCAAAAATTATAGATAAAATGAAAAAGGACAAAAGGTATCTAATGAAGAGCCAAGGAAGAATCAATATCTCTGTATAATAATTTCCAGCTATGAATTCTTAGGAGAAAAGAGAATATTGAGGCTCACAGCAACTAAGAAGCTGTATATGAAATTTTACAAAACTTGTATTTATAAACAAATATAATCTATTTTTAGTGTAAGTTATTAAAAATATCAGCACCAAAAATCCTATTGAAAAAGCAACAGTATGTTACCCTGACAAAATTTCATTCTTTCATAAGTGTACTAATTACTTTTCTCATTGCTGTGACCAAATATCTGACAAAATCAACTTAATAAAAAAAGATCTACATAGTTTGAGGAGGTAAAGTCAGTCTTGACAGGATAAGCATGCCAGGAGGGACATGAAGATATTTGTCCACACAGCAGATCCTATCAGGAACTTTCAGGAAAAACATTCTGGCACTCAACTGGCTGGCTCTCTTTTACTTTTTATTTGGATGATGCCACTAGTGCTCATAGTGGGACTTCACCCTCACAGAGGCAGCCAGAGGTAATCAAATCTACCTGGTTAACAATGGATTCATTGTCAAATTAAGGCATCACAAAATGGTCCTAGTGCATTTTCTCCCAACATAAGTTTTAGAAATATCCCATCAAAATTAAAAAGTCAGGTTCCCAAAGACCAGCTCTCCCAGGATTTGACTACTATGCAGAGTGGCTGTGGGCACTGCACTAACTCATTTTTAGGCACTGACTCTGAACACTGAAGTTTCCTTGTCCATATCTTCAGACAACTGGAATTTCTTAGAACATAGTATGCTGAGGTTTAGAAAATAAATATCCACATTTTGTATAGAATGGAAAATTATGGATGTTGTTGCTATACCACATGGCCATTAGTTTTTAACAATCATGCACCTCTCATTTTCCAAAGTCCATTTGATTTAGGATGAAATAGTAAAAAATTGATCTTTCTCCATAGAATCAGTCATGCAGATTGGCTTTTCTGGGAGACAAGGTGAGTATCAAGGAAACATCATCAGTATTTTTAAAATTCTAACTTAACCCACACCATTACCATACTGATATAGAGTATTATTTGTTAGCTCATGTAGTGGGATTATGTTATTACATTGTAAATAATTGTCACACCTACTAGTTTAATAAAGATTCTGATTGGCTGAAGACAGACAGGAAGTATGGGTGGGGCTACCAGACTAAGAAAACTCTGGGAACAACAATAGGGCAGAAATGCCACAGAGATGCCAGAGAAGCCATACAATGCAGAGGACAACTATACTTCTCCGAGGAAAGGTACCATGCCACATGGCAGAACAGGGTAAGAATCATGGATTAATTTAAGGATATGAGTGAACAAATTATATGCCTAGGCCTTAGGCCATTCAGCATAAAATTAAGGTAAGATTTATTAATTTTGTTGGTATCCATATATTTTCTTTTTCTACAGAAACAAAAGTGAAACCTCTTCACCAACATAACACATATTCTGCTTTTCTTTCTGAGGTCAGAACATCCTTGAAGTAGACAGACTGGTTAGCTAAAAAGTTTTATCTGCTATTTATTTCAAAGCTCTAGTTCCTTTCTCATCAGCATTAAGAAAATTCAAGGTTACTAAGGCAATATGCAATCTACCTCTGGAATGTTTTAGTTTCATTTTTTATTTTAAAGCATTTTTAAGGTGTAATAAGGTGTAGTAAGGTTTTCAACAACTGCTTGTCTGTAGGATTATGTAGTATATCTGTAATATGCTTTATATTATAATATATAAAAATATTTTATTTTATGGAAGACATATCTTGAAATATTGTCAGTCATAATTTGTACAGGTGTGTAGTTACAGAATCAGCCCTTTCAATGCTCAGAGGAATTATCCATTGAAATGCTGAATAGGTATCAATAATATTATGTATTATTTTAATTTTCAAAATGCTGTAAAATGAAACACATCCATCTACCAAATTTTATTTTTTTGCATACCTTTAAGATTACTTCCTGCAGGTAATGGAGTTTGATTATAGAAGGAACAAGTAAAATATTTCTTTCCAATTTCCTTGGCTTAGTGCCAAGGGATGAAAAAGCTCCCTTTTAATCCTTTGTTAGGGTATTTCTTATGAAATTCTGAGGTCTCCAGAACATTTCCTCATATTAAACACTCAGTCTCATTATTACCTTATTACTTTGTGCTAGATGACATGGTAGACTCATAAAGGATCCGAGTTTACCAGATATCTATCTATCTATCTATCTATCTATCTATCTATCTATCTATCTATCTATCTATCTATCTATCTATCTCTCCATATAAATATATATATATATGTGTATGTGTATACTTCTCAAATATTTTAATATTGTAAATATTGTCAGAAATATATATGTACGTATTTCTGATATTTACTATAATTGTGTAAATAGTGAAGTTAATTCTGTGTTATCAGGAATAAAGTTTCAATATGTAAATCAACTCTATTTGCATATTGAGAGTTGAAGGGTTCTATAAAGTTCATTAGTACCAAAAGATTGACATACAACTTTGGCTTTTGTGCAGACTTATATCCTATCTTTCCTGATTTATTTGTATTAGTATAGAATGTAGGTATTTCAGAGATTGGTTTCTGCCATATAATATGAAGAATAACCTAGCTGTTTCTTTTTATGAATTATATTTTATTACTTTTGGAATAACAATTGTTAATTTCTCCAAAAAAAAATTACTGCAGGCTCTTTGCCAATATTCATTATCTTGACATAAAAAGAAAATTTCCTCCTTAGTTAAAGATACTACAGTTTCTGCTGGGTCCATTTATATCAAGTGATGAAGCCATAATTTTCCTTTTAAAATCAATTGGCCTATGTAGAAGAAATATACATTCTAATAAAGTATCTTCCTTATGTATCAAGATACCTGTTGGGTATAATCTAAATGATATTATAATCAGAATGCAGTTTAGATCTGGGTTTACATAATCCACGTGTGGCTTCTGTAACTTTTTATGTAAACCAATTTCTCTTCATCTTCAGATGGTAGTTCTTTTGAACAATTTAAGCCCTTGTTACCTTTTAGGAAATTGGCTAAAAGTAATAGTTTATTTTTTGTACCCTAATAGTAGACAATAAAATGGTAATGTTTTCTAGCAATTTTGAAAATCATTAAGAGTTTGCAATCAATCTCTCCTGAGTTTGACCTTTAGGCTCTAATTTTTTTGTAGACATATTTTATAACCTAAGTAATGAATAGAATCTCCTTTTTGTATGTTTTCAGGGCAATTTGTAAGCCCCAATGAATCCAAACATTCTTATTTCTTGGAACTTGTTTTCTAAAGTATTTGACTTTGAATCAACCAACAAGATGTCACCCATATAATAATAAATTATATTTTGGAAATTGTACTTGAATTATTTCTAAGGGCTTTGCATGAAAGATTGGCACAGGGCAGAAATTTAACATTTCCTGTCAGAGAACCTTCCATTACTATATTTTCATTGGTTGAGAATAATTATAAGTGGGTATTTTGAAGGCAAATTTTCCTGTCTGGTTCTTATACAGATATAGTAAAATAAACAGTATTTTAGGTCAATAACTATGATAGGGTAATTTTTAGGTAACAGAGAGGACAGGATCATCCCAGACTATATAGAACCCAATGGCTGAATTGATTTAACTATGGCTCTCAGATATGTCAGTATTTTTTATTTTTCAAATTTCTCTTTATAACAAATACAGCAGAATTCCAAGTGCTAGTAAATTATTCAATGATCATTTAACTGCTCCTAAATCATCTGTTCTAAGTCCTTTAGTTTCTCTTTAGTCATAGGCCATTGCCCAGCCCAGACTGATTTATCAAGTCATTTTATGGGTATGGATATTTTACCTCTGAGAGTTTGCAACTCTTGTCCCCTGTTGATACACATCCTGAATGATTAGTATCTGTTTTATATATCTTATAATATTATTCTCAAAAATATGAATTGGTCTATGGTTTGTATTTGAGATTGAAGAAATATTCTGGGTATTCCATTCCTGTAAAAGATTATGACCACTAGCCCCATAAGGCCTTACCCTTACTCTCTCGCCTTCTGGCCCTAAGCATTTAAGCCACCTCGTGTTTTGTTTTACCTGAGATAAGGATCAAATCCCTAGAAACTGAACATTTAGCTCCTGAATAGACCAATTAAGATGCCATGATGGATGGTTATTATAGATGCATCAACATTCTTGTTCAGTAGGCCTTTAATTATGTTACTTATTTTTAACCTTAGCTTTGGTCTTTGGAAAGGCTGTTTTAGTTCCACAGGGCTTGATTCTGCTAGTCAGGTCCTCCATTCAAGAGCATAAGAGAGATTATGCTGTGTATGCATATCCCAGACTTTAACCTGGCCCTGTGGACATGCCTCAATATTTGTTCCTGAGGCCATAAGTGATTCCCAGATCTATGCTGACCAAGAGGCCACACCTTAAGGTAAAGGTGTAATAGTACCTGCATTCCACTATATGAATGCATCAGGATCATGGACTCAGACATGGTCAGCAGTAACAGCCTGGGCCTGGACATCACCATGGCCTTGGGTAGCAGTGAAGGTCACATTACTACAGCATGACCTTCAGTTACCAACATGGTCCCTGGTTGCAGATCAAAACCAAGGCAACTGTGCAGTTGTAACTGAAGTCATGAAGATAAACACAGATACTGGTTGTGGTAGGACCATGGACCCAGGCAAGACTCTCAGCTGCAGTATATCACCATGGTCTCTGTGGTAGCACACCCCTTGAATAGTACCATGGCCACAAATGGCAGCCCAGTGTGTTGCTTTAGGTAGCAACATGGGCCATGGATATCAAGACAGATACCAGCTGTCATAGGGTCACAAACCAAGTCATGGCCCTTGGCCTAGGTATGGTCATCACCATGGCACCAGATGGAAAGTAGGGTACCCACATCAATCTATTTGTCACTGCTTTTGGCTCTTCAGTTCTGCCTCTCTCCATAGTTTATGAATCGATCAACTTCTCTTTCTCTCAAATTTATCCACCATATATTTGCCCATCATAGTGGTGCCACAAGGCACCAGGAAGAATTGTGAATATTTTCAGCCAGTCCAGGCTGTAATACTTTTTGATTGAGGAGGGACATCAATAATAAGCATATATCTAGGTGTGAATTAAACACAGGTATCCAACTTTAAAGCCATATAAGCACTTAAATTTGACTTTTGCATATAATATTATTTTTTTGATATGTAAACTGAAAGCTATACAAAAACAGGTGATGAAGCAAATTTAGCCTAAAGTCTTTAGATTGGGTGCTCAAAATGTATACTGAAACTTTTTCATATGTCCAATTGATCATGTTTTCTTTCTCCTCATCTAACTATAAGCAAGTGAAGGAGAGAAAATAATCCTAACTCAAGTTTTTAAATATAAGTATAATTTAAAATCACTACATTAATTTTAAAAATTGAAATGGTAGATAATTTTGAAAAAAGTTCTTACCCCAAATAAATCATGATTAGCTCCTCTGAGAGCACACATTCTTTAAAATATCTACTATCCATACTTCAATCTCAGAGGATGACTTAATGGCTTTAGTGGTAGCCTTGTACAGGTAGTGTTTACAATTCTCCAAGTAATTGTAAAGTATAGGAAAGATCACAAACAATACCCAGAACTTCAAAGGAGGCAAGGTTAATTCATGAGCCCCAGAGGTCCCATTTATTACAATCACACCTAGATAGATTCATTCTGTAATTACCATGCAATTTTATTTGCTTAAGGTCCAACTGTTGAAATTTGGCCAAATCCTCTAATATCTATGGGCAGATCAAAGTGTTTACAAATTATTGTCTTGAGATCCACTGTTTTCAATCTGTTTCTCTCCTTCACAAGCTCACATATAATTTTTCCATTTTCCAAAATGTATAAACTTTGAATATAATTATATTTTACAATCTGGGGAGGATCATGATTTCTAATAAGACCTGAGATTAGAGTCATTGCTGTGGGATATTGCTCTTGTACACTGTAAAGATTTGTTGCTCATATTGATTTAATAAAACTC
The DNA here is from genome assembly GCA_033318265.1 of Phyllotis vaccarum. NCBI lineage: Eukaryota > Metazoa > Chordata > Mammalia > Rodentia > Cricetidae > Phyllotis > Phyllotis vaccarum. Next base: position 118,161,113 of record JARWLC010000002.1, on the reverse strand, counting down.
TGATTCGGCAGTAGGAAGTATGCGCAAGACTAACAGACTAGGAGAATTCTAGAAAGCAGAAGAGCTGAGCAGGGAGACCTGCTAGATAGATGCAGAGGGAGTAAGATGAGAATGCTGTTCTGAGAAAAGGTGTCAAGCCATATGGCTAAACATAAATAAGAAATATGGGTTAACTTAAATAATAAGAGTTAGAAAGTAATATATCTGAGCCATTGGCCAAGCAGCTTGTAATTAATATAAGACTTTGTGTGATTATTTGAGACTAAGTGACTGTAGGTGGATCCAGACCTCAGGGCTCGGCCAGGGTAGAAAGTTCTAGCTGAAAGCCACCAGAATCACCTGGAAGAATATTAGACATACATATTCTTTGCCTTACACCAGACCTGTAAGTTAGAACCTCTGGAGTTAGGTTCTAGCTTTCTTCATTGTAGTGACTCCCTAGGTGATTCTAAAATACACAGCCAATTGTTAGGAACTCATGGAAGAGAGTACAACAACAACAAAATTGCATTTAAGGTACCATTTAATCAGTAATTGTTCACCAAAGTTAATGGTGGACAAACAATCAGAGAATTAAGATTTTCAAGAGTTTCCATATTAATCTCTTGCAGTATTCAAATATAAAAACACAGGATAATAATGTTCTCTATGTCAAGAGAGCTTTTGGAAATTGTTGTCATCTAAACTAGAAGGTAATCTTGAATTCGATTTTAAAAAAATTAATATAAGAGTATTTCCATCATATCTAAGTCAGAACAGAATCTAACTTGAAATGAAATACAGATTATTCTGTTGCTAGCTGAAAAGTTAGAACCAGTGTGAGAAGATTTGGAGTTGGCAGAGTACTCGGAGCTAGACAAGATCACCTATGGGGGTTGAACTCATCAGCAACTTCAGATCAGTTTCTTCTCAAAACATCTGTTTTTTGTTTGTTTGTTTGCATTATTGGCTACCTTGTCACCAAAAGTAAAGGCCCAGAAAAATACTATGCCATGGAGTCTACATCACTATTCTGTTTTGGCAATGTGGCTCCAAGCTGATTGTTTTGAGTTGTAGTTCTTTATATATGAAAGTACAAACTGACATTTGTCACTGGCACCATCTGCTGGAAATTTTCCTGGTCTGACACCATGACTATTATGTCTTTTGGCATGTGATAGCATGTTTTTATTGGCTTGCATTGCATTAACCTAGAAACACTAAAATTTAAAGAAAGACTGGTTCTCAGGTCCCCAACATTACTAAGGGCTTAAGAGAATTTCCATAGGCAAAATCTGGGTGTGTTTATATTGAAATATATCACCTTATGCTTCTAAGTTTACTAGAATCTATCTTCAATAATGACCCTTTCTACACAACATTAATTTTTGTTAATGGTGTATGATGTGTGTTTATATGGTTGTATGTCTGTTTTGGTCTCTCTGTTTCTCTCTTGAAAGATGTGTGTATCTCCATGTGTGTATCTGTCTGTCTCTTACTCTCCCTCTCACTCTATTACTCTCTCCCCCTCTCTCTTTTGTTCACCTTCTTTGTGCCTGCGTGATGCATCTAACTGTCTGTCTGTCTGTATGTATGTATGTATATATGTATGTATGTATATATATATATATATATGTTTGTTTATGCCTATGCATGTTCTATATTTTTATTAATTCAAAAAAATAATTTATTTATAATAGTCTCTGCCTCAACATCAGAATATCCCAATATTTTGGTATAAAACACAATAACATTAAATATTCTGGTTTTGAGATATAAGTGTTGAACTAACAGGAACTATTGTAACAACGTGTTGGTACTGTGATATGCATTGTAAAAACTTGTTTGTTAATGGGACAGTATTTACTTACATGTTTGTTTTTTTTTCTGGTTCATACAAAAAAAAGTTTAAAGTGATGAACTTTTACCTGCTTATCAACAGGTTTTGAATATAGAGAAATAGGTGAGGGTAATTTGATGCTCTCCATGGAGTAAATCCTCTACCCTGTCTACTTTTGATAAAGCAAGATTTGTCTCTGTGGGCAAGGTGAAGCAGTGAACAACCTCTGCAGTATATTTTTTCTTCAACAATGACACAAAAGGTAGAAGCAACACTATAGGTCATAGTAATATGTATTTAAATAATTCATGCATTTGAATTTTTTATTTTTTAATATCACTTAATTATATGCTTACATGATTTGATTCTGAATAATATTTATTTGACAATTCATATAATTTTTGAAAGTTTAACAATGGTTCTCCTGAGTTGATAAGAGGTGGTTTTGAGCACACTAACATCAATATACTTCCACACTGGATCCTGAGTTTTTAACCTATAGATTTTCATAGCATCTTTCTGGAAACTCCAGACAGAGGTTCCTTGCCTAATTAAGTAGGGAACATTCAGATTCACATCTGACCATATAGAGCAGGATGGGTAGAATAAAGGCAGAGTTCCATGTACTATTATCCTATCTTGCAAATCATAGGCTTTATATATTTTATTCTTCCATAAAGTATGTATAGTCCTAACGTGACTGACAATGATTTTCTATGTATGCTATGAAAATGATGTTATAAAACATGTATGTACTCACCAGTCAGAAGAAAAGTTGAGTGACCCACCTGCCAGATGAATTGGGAAACTTCCTGCATTCTGTTTCCAAAGACCTTTCACACGGCCTAAACTATCCCAGCTCATCTACCACCCTACTGCTGGGGACCCACCCTCAATCCCAGTGGACTTTTTTGCCATTCAGGCAAAGGCCACATCAGTCAGAAGAAGAGGTGCAGGCCATGCCAATCAAAATAACAGATAACACCTGCTTCACCAAAGGCCAAACTAACCTCCAGAAGACCAGCTCCTAATTTGTATAGAGACTCTCTACTAGATCATAGGTCAGAAATCCAGACAATAAAGACTGGAACAGCAAAAAGGAAACAAAAACCAAGGAACAAAATATCCATCCAACAAATACAAATTCAGAAATGAGGACCTAAATCTAATCAACACAAATCAAAATGCCTAAATAGTGGTGTGAAAATACAATAAACAATAACTAGAGAATATGGCATCACCAGAGTCCAGCTATCCTATAGTAGCAAGATCTGAATATTCCAATGCAATTGAAGGACAAGAAAATAACCTAAAAAGAACTTTATGAAGATAATAGAGTTCCTTTAAGAGGAAATAAAACCCTCTTTAAAATACTTTAAAGACGAACAAAATATTAGAGAAAATCAATGACTCCCTTAAAAACATCCAAAAAAAAAAAAAAAAATCAAGGGGGGGAAGAGGATAAGACAACTATTTCAATTTTCTGATATCCTCTTCAATTTCTTTCTTCAGTGACTTAAAGTTTTTATCAAACAGGTCTACTATATTTTTGTTACCCATCATATTTAATGCTATTTGCAGCTGCTATAAAGAATAATATTTTCTTTTTTTTATTTTTTTTCAGCCCTTTTATCTTTAGTGTAGAGAAGGGCTATTGATTTTTTGAGTTAATTTTTTACCCCGATACATTGATGAAGGTGTTTATCAGCTGTACGAGTTCCCTGATAGAATTTTGAGGGTCAGTTATGTATGTGATTATATCATCTTCAAATATAGTTTGACTTCTTCCTTTCCATTTTATATCCCCTTAGCCTCCTTTTGTTCTTTTATTGCTTTAGCTAAAACTTTGATAACTATATTAAATAGATAAAGAGATAGAGGACTCTAGAAAAAAAGCAAATACCCAGGCTGCAAACCACCACTTCTAATTAGGTTGGGATGACAAGGAACTTTAGAAAGATAACCATGAATCCCCCTAGGAAGAAAAAATAGAAATATTCTTAGCAAATTAGGATCATAATGGATACCTGATGTGGGAATGCCTTTCTGTATGCTGTGAATCTCAATCTTTAAATAAAGGAGCTGTTTTGGGCCATGACAGGCACCATAGAAGAAGTAGTAGGAGGAATCAGAATAGGTAGGAAAGGAAGGGCGGATTCAGAGGCAGATTGAGCCAGCCACCCAAGGAGAGACATGTAAGGAGCACAGGTGAGCCATGGGCCACATGGCAGACAAATTAATAGAAATGGGTTGATTTAAGATGTAAGAGCAAGCTAGCAAAGTGCCTGAGCCATAGGCCAAACAGCATAAAATTAATATAAGCATCTGAGTCATTTCTGGGGGCCTGAGCAGTGGACTGCTGGGCAGCAGAGGGGTCTGGTGCGACAGGGTCTGGGTCTCTGGTCACCCGGGACCTAGGAACCCCACTACTACAGATACCAACTAAGGAGAGGTGGGAATAAATCATGAGAGAAGGAGATGGTTGAGTGAAAGTAGCAAAAAAAAAAAAAAAAAAAAAAAAAAAGGGAGGAAAATGAGATAGATATCTTGATAGAGGAAACCAATGTAGGGGTGGAAAGAGGCCTAGTGTTAGAAAACCCCCCCCCCCAAGAGCTCACAGGATATCCCTGGCTGAGACTCCAACCAGTGGAGGGTTGCCAAAACAGGACTTTCTCTATAATCAAATGATTGACTACCCTAATTGTCATTATAGAACCTGTTGCATGAACAAGACTCAGGAATAGATTTCTGAGGAAGTCAGAGATATTAGAGAGAATAAACACCACAGTCAGATCTTACCCAGCTCTTCCAGCTTCCTTAGCCTGGCTTCCTTTAGCTTGGCTTCCTCTAACTCTATGCCTGCCTTAAGCTTAAATACTCTTCTTGGTAAGTTAAGGTGTGGCCCCACCACTGCCTGCATATGAGTCTGGGATTCCTTCTATAATCTAAAATGACCTTAACTCAGACTCAGTTGGGATTAAGGGCATAAATTACCACTCCCAGGATACTCCCTATGCTGGGAAAAACCACTCTGATTCTCCTAGACTGACTGTGGTTAGAGCTCCAGAACGTCTGGAGCTTTTATTAACTCCCCACATAGACTGAAACTTCTGAAACTTCTGTAGCTTTTATTGAATCCCCACAAGAACTCACATCCAGAAATGAATAGAGGCAGAAGCATGTATCCATAGCTAAGCACCAAGTCAAGCTCCCAGTCTAGCTAAAGAGAGAATCTATGTAAGCAAATAGATAGGGATTATGAAGAGGATCCCCATAGGGATGGCTGGATGGAGCTCTGGGGAGCTCACTGAATCAAAAATGGCCACCCACTGGGAACCATCAGGTAAAGGAACTAAACTATTCAAAGGTAGATACTGTCCATTGGCATGGCCAGTATGTAGACCCTCATGGAGTAGGATCAGACTATGTTCCTGTGCATGAACTGGCCTCTTGGAGATATTTACCTACAGAGAAATACCTAATCCATCTTAAATATTGGGGTGAGGAACTCGGACCTAGCTCAAATGAATATGCCAGACTGAACTGACCCACCTTGAGACTTCTTACCCTCCTTGGGGAATGGATGAAGGGATGGGAGTGTGGGGTTCTGAGGGAAAACTGGGAGGGACTGAGAGTAGGGAAGAGAGTGAAAGCAGTGATATACATGGAAAAAACTCAATATATATATAAATATTATCTATACTATAATATATATAACTATACTATATATATATAAAACTATTCAGGACATGAAAATGGAAATAGAGGCAGTAAAGATAACATAAACTAAGGGAATTCAGGAAATGAAAAATCGAAATAAACAGGAATTACACACAAGCATTACAAAGAGAACTCAAAAGATAGAAAAGGGAATGTTAGGCATTGAAGATACAATAGAAGGAATGAATTCATCTTTTGAAGAAAATGTTAAATTTAAAAACTTATAACATAAAACATTCAGAAAATCTGGGACACCATGAAAAGACAAAACCTAAGAATAATAGGAACAGAGAAGGAAATAAATCCCAGCTCAAAAATAGAAAATAAATGTAACAAAATAATGAAAGAAATTTTCCAAACATGAAGGACATGCCTATAAAGATATAATAAGTTTATATAATACAATATATAATGAATCAAAAAATAAAGTCCACATGGCAATCAAAACAATTAGCATTTAGAACAGATAAAGAATATTAAAAATTTCAAGGGAAAAGGGCCAAACAACACATATGAACTATGAATTATGCCCAACTTCTCAATAGAGAATTTAAAAGCTAAAAGGTCTTGGACAGAAAACATCCTGCAGACTACAAGAGACAGCCCAGAATAATATACCCTAAAAAAGTTTTATTCACCATACATGGAGAAAACTATTTTATGACAAAATCAAATTTAAACAATATCTATCCAAAAATCTTGCTCTTCAGAAGAAATTAGAAGAAAAACTCCAACCCAAGGAAGTTACCTATGCTCACAAAACACAGGCAGTAGATAATGTCATACCATCAAAATCCAAAGAAGGAAAACACACAGACACAAACACACATACACACTACTACCACCATCACCACCACCAAGCAGCAACAAAATAACAGTAATTAACAATCAATGGTCATTAATATCTCTATTAATATAATTAATATCTCTGAATATCAGTGGCTCAATTTCTTAACAAAAGGCACAAGCTAGTAGGATCCATTATCTGCTGCATATAAGATATACACCTCAACATCAAATATAGACATTACCTCAGATTAAAGGTTTAAAAAATATTTTTTAACCAAATGGAACTAAACATTAAGCTGGCATTTATTTGTTAAATATTAAGTAACTACCTTAATATATAACTTTAAAACAAAATTAGAGATTGAGGACATACATATTAAATAAAAAATACACCATGAGGATATCTCAATTCTGAACGTTTATGTCCCAAATGCAAGAACATCCACATTCAAAAAGAAATATTACGAAAGTTTAAATCACACAGCAAAGCCCACACATTAGTAGGTGGGAGATCTCACCACCCCACTCTCACCAAGATACAAGTCATCCAGACAGAAATGAAATAGAGAAATAATGGATCTAACAGATGCCTACATAACATTTCACCCAAATATAAAAGAGTAAACTTTTTTATTAGCACTTCAGGTCACCATCTCCAAATTTTTCATATAGTTGATCACAAAGCAAGGTCCAATACACACAAGAAAATTTAAGTGACCCCTGTATCTTATCGAATCACAACGGATTAAAGTTGGATTTCAACAGCAACGGAAACAACAAAATGTATGCAAACTCATGGAAACTAAACAACTCTACTGAATTACTATTGGGCCAAGGGAGAAATAAGAAAGAAATTAATGATGTCATGTAATTTAATGAAAATTAATTCACAACATACTCAAAACAAACCCAAACTTATGAAACATAATGAAAGCACTGCTAAGAGGAAAGTTCATAGCAATAAGTGCTTTGATAAAAAAAAAATAATAATAACTCATAAGAGTGACTCAACAGCAGAAAATCTATAGAACAAAAACAAACACACTCAAGTAGAATAGACAATAGGAAATATCAAATTCAAGGATGACAATCTAAAAATTAAAACAAAGAAATTACAAAGAGTCAGTGAAACAAAGAGAAAAATCAGCAAGGAGGAGAAACCATTATCCAAGCGAATGAACAGGTAGAGAGAGAATATCTAGATTAACAAAATCAGAAAAGAAATAGGGAACATAATAATGAACACCAATGAAATACAAAAATATTATATCATTTAAAAAACACTTTACTCTACAAAATTGGAAAATCTAAAAATAAATGGCCAGTGTTCTTGATAGGTACCATATATCAAAGCTAAAGATCAAATAAACCATTTATATAAACTTATAACTCCTAGAAAATAGAAACTATTATTTTAAGTCTCCCAACAACAACAAGAAAAGGCCCACCATCAGGAAATTTTAGTACAGAATTATACCAGACTTTCAAAGGAGAGAAAATACCAATATTTTAAATTACTCAACGAAATAGAAACTTTGCTAAATTTATTTTATGAGACCATAGTCATGCTAATAACCAAATCATACAAAGAAAAAAAAGAATTACAGAACATTTTTCTCATAGAAGCAAAGATTTATAATAAAATACTCACAAACTGAATCCAAGAACACATCAAAAAGAATACATCAACATAATCATCTAAGATGGCTTCATCCCTGAGATGAAGGTATGGTTCAACATAGAAAAAAAAATCTGTTGGTATAAACCATAATATAAACACACTGAAAGAAAAAATAAATAAATATCTCATTAGATGCAAAAAGTCTTTGACAAAACTCAAAATGCTGTCATGATAAAAGTCTTGGAATGGTCAGGGATCCAAGGACGTACCTCTACATATAATATAGAGCAAACCAATAGCCATAAACAACTTAAATTGAGAGAAACTCAAAGACATTCCACTAAGATCTTAAACAAGACAAGGGTGTTCACTCTCTACATATCTATTTATACAGTTCTTGAAGTTTTAGCTAGAGTAATAAGAGAACTTGAGGAGGTCAAAGGGATAAAAATTGGAAAGGAAGAAGTCAAAGTATCACTATTTGCAAATGATAAGATAGAATATATAAGCAATCACCCAAAATCTACCAGGGAACCTCTACAGCTGATAAACACCTTTAGTGAAGTGAGTGGATACAAAATTTAAAAAGCCAGTAGTCCCCTATATGGAAATAATAAAGGGATGGAGAAAGATTTCAGGGAAACAACACTCTTCACAATAGCCACAAATGACATAAAATATCTTGGTATAACTCAAACCAAGTATATGAAAGACCTGTGTGACAAAAATTGTAAGTCTTTAAAAAAAGTGGAGAGGTCAGAAGATACATCCCATGCTCTTTCAAGGGTAGCATTAATAGGAAAAATGGGCCAACTTACCGAAAGTAGTAGACAGTGTGATTAGCATTCACAAGACCTTAATACAACCTTCAGAATTTCACAAAGCACAAGAGAAAAAAGAACAACAAAAGAAAAACAAGAAACAAGGTGCCCTTGGTGTACATTAAGATGCATATAATTGCTATTTAATACTGTGATGAGTTTGAGAATAAGAGTTCATGTGAGTGTACATGCATGTATAAAAGAACATTCTTAAAATCTCCCAATTTATCAAGGCATTGTTATCAAGAAAAATTAGCAGTGAAGAATTTTAAAGTCTCACAAAACATTTTCATCTCAGAGAAAATGGGGCACCACTCATGGCTGCTTCTACCCAGGAAAAAGCCTGTTTAGCAAATCCTTATAGACCCTTAAAATTATAAGAAAGGTTTTCAAAGACATTTTCTTTCTTATTTCAGTGAGTAAAAGACTAAATATTCTAAACTGCTGCCCTAAATTTGTAAAATAGACAAAACAAAAACAAAAAACAAAAAACAGTTACAGTCATCTGAACACAACAAGAGCAAGAAATCAGTCTCTAAGGGAAAATATTAAACAAAAAATAATTAGTATACAACAAATATTAGATGGTAAAACAAAGCACAGTGAAGAAGATGCAGAAAAAATATTTTTTTAGACTATAAGCAGGCTAGCAAAACAAGACAAGTAAGAAACTACACAGTACTTAGGAAACAGAGTGGCAGTAAAATGTAACTGAAACCTGGCAGAGAAGAATTGTATTATAATGCACTCGGGCTATGCAGTGAAGAAGGTAAAAGAATAGAAGATATTACATTTCAGATTTTGAATGCTTTTTCTATTATTCCTATTAAATTACAAATGCAAATGAAGGTCTCTACAATGAGTAAATGTATTAAACTCATCCTTTGCCTAAGAGGCTACATTGGGTTGAGTTTCTCTCTGGCCTTCAACCCTGTGTTTTGTCCATTTGATCATGCAGAAGAACTCTTTATAAAACCTCTTTTGAAGGAACACCATGAAGCATGATAACTGTTCAAGGCATCACTTACCAGGCACAAGAAGTTTATAAGTTGAAGCCATAAGCCCTAGGAATCCTGTTACCAAGCACAAAAAATGACTTCATCTTGAAGCTTTACTGATTTGGGTAAAAAGAATTCCCTGAGATGGTGTGACCAACTGAAGTGATTTTTGAAGATAACAGTGTACAGAGGCAAAGGAGTATGTGGACTTAATTCTTGCCTAGCACCTGTGATTTTTGCACCTTGGAAGATAATTTCCCAATGTCTGTAGAATTTTAAATTTACATAGTAGGGAAGGGTGTAATTGATACCTTGTAAGTAGAAGTAAGAGAAATGCTAATTAAACATCCCCCAAAACACAGAATGCTCAACCCCAGTGATAGCTCTAAGTTTGGAAGTCACTAATACCACAATAGGGAATCTATGGCATAGACATTAAGTAAAACAGTATTGTAGAGATAGAGGACTCAAGCTTGTGGCAAAGAGTTGTAAAGATCTGAGAACTGAGAGAGAAGTGGATCTTTATTGTGGCAGGTAGGTGTGAAACAACAACAACAAAGACAAAGACACCAAAACATTAATCAGAAATATTCTTCCATAGTCAACATAATACATATCAGAGAGATTTTGTGTGCAGCAGCCTAAGGCATGATAAAATTTACAAAAACTTCACAATAAATGTATGAAGTATAACTTCTAATTTTTATCATGGGGTGTACTTTGTGATAGCTGAAATTATTTACTCTAAATAATTCCTCAGTTTTCTTTGAATATTTGTGAATGTCACTTCTCATAATCAGCCATTCATCTCAATTTTTCTTCTAAATTGAGTACCAAACCAGAACAATGGCATATACCTGTAATCCAAACACTTGGAAAACTGAAGAAAAAGAGTCTCTCCAAGTTCAAGACTAGCAAGTTAAAAAGACTCTACATCAATAATAATTATGATAAACTAAATAATAATAATAATAAAAACACAAAGTTCAAAAAAATTTATAAAGAAAGCCTTGCGAGACGAGTTACGAAGTTCCTACAACTTCATACAACAAGAAACACACATGAACTTGAAAGTTTGCTGCAACTTAAATAGTCAGACTTTTAAAAAGATACAAATTGTTCCTAACATAGAGGGATCTATAACACACAGTAAATAAACTTAAATATAACCTAGTTAATATTCTGTTAATTATGTATGTAATCTAAGTATTAACAATAAATATATTATTTAATAATTAATTCTGGAAACACTTTATACTGGCTGCTCACTTTTAAATACACTATTACCAAATCATTTAAATATCAACAATAATACTAACATGTTTACAAAAAGCAACATATAAAATATACCCAAAGTTACTTTTATTAATCAGGCTTTCCCTATTTTTTTGCAGTATACTTTCTGTTTTTTTTTAATTTGAAAAGTATTTTTCATACCACTTCCCCTTCACTCACTCCTTCAGTCTTCCCTCAACTTCCCCCACCTTTTTTTTCCATCCATTCCCCAAGAAGGGAAAGTAATCCAAAGATGAGTCGATTTGATCTGGCATATCTAGTTAAGGAAGGACTAAGTCTCTCCCCCCAGTATCAAGGCTGAGTTAGCTCTATTGGGAATGAGCTACGGGATGTCAGTTCATACACCAGGAATAAACTCTGGTCCTACTGAAAGAGGCTCCACAAACTGCCCATTCTACTTGACTGTTGTCCTTCATTTGGAGGGTTTAGTTCCTTTCCATAAATATTCCTCTGTTGTCATTTCAGAGTTCAATAGCTCAAGTTATCCATCTCTGTGGATCTCTTCCTCATGATCCTGATCCCTTTTCTCATATACTCTCTTTTCTCTCTCTCTTCAGCTATACCAGGATCTTGACCTGATGCTTATCTATCAGTTTCTGCTTCTGCCTCAATCTGTTTCTGGATAAATTTTTTATAATGACAAATTAAGGTGGTCCTTAATTTGATTATAGGAGATGTCCTTTTTAGGCACCCTCCCTACTATTGCTTGGAGACCTAGCCAAGAACATCTTGTGGGTTCTTGAAGGTTCCCTTAGCAAAAAGTTTTTTTTTTAATAACCCTAAAATGGCTCCCTCTATCAAGATATCCATTACTTTTATTCTCCCTCTCTGTTTACCTCCCACTCAACCACCTCCTTTTAACAAATGGGACTTCCTGAAACTGAAAAGCTTCTCTGTAAGTCAAAGGACATGGTCAATAAGATAAAAAGACAGCCTACAGAATGGGAAAAGATTTTAGCCAATTCTAAATCTAACAGAGGATTTATCGTAAAATATATAAAGAACTCAAGAAACTGGAGGGGAAAAAAAGCCAAATAATTCAATGGGGTTCAGAGGTAAATAGAGAATTCTCAACAGAAGAATTACAAAATGGTTTCAGACACTTAAAAAATTGTTCAGCATCCTTAGCCATCAGAGAAATACAAGTCAAAATAACTCTGAGATACCATCTTATACCTGTCAGAATCGCTAAGATCAAAAGCACAGATAACAGTCTGTTCTGGAGAGGATATGGAGCAAGGGGAACACTCCTCCATTGCTGGTGAGAGTATAAACTTGTACAGCCACTTTGGAAATCATTATGACAGTTTCTCAGAAAACTGGAAATCAATCTGCCCAATGATCCAGCAATACCACTCTTGGACATATATCCAAAAGATACACATTTCTACACCAAGGGCACTAGCTCAATTATGTCCACAACAGCATTATTTCTAATAGCCACAACCTGGAAACAATCTAAATGCCTCTCAGCTGAAGAATGGATTAAAAATTGTGGTACATTTACATAATGGACTATTAAGAAGTAAAAATTAAAAAGTGACATGAAACAGGAGGTTTCTCCAACAATTCAGACCCACCTCCAGCTGTTTTTCTCCCAAAATGACTCTGATGCTTATATTAATTGCATTCTATTTGGCCTATGGCTTAGGCATATTGCTAGGTACCAATTTCATCTTAATTCAACCCATTTCCATTAATCTGTCCTGCCACATGGCCTGTGGCTTACCTATTTCATTACATGTTCCTCCAGTTGCTGGATCATGTCTCTCTTAACACTACCCTCCTTCTCCTACCTATATTCCAATTCCTGCCTACTTGCTAATATGCCCACCAAAGGTCAAAACAGCTCCTTTATTTAAAGAAGATATTAATAGAATACAGAAAGACATTCCCACATCACTTCTCTTTTTCTATCTAATCAAAAATAAGGTTTCAATTTTAATATCGTAAGATATCGTAAGAAACAGCTATCAAGCAAGAATTATAGTTACAATATCTAGTTTATTTATATTTCATAAAATTAAAGAAAATATTCTATCATTTACCTTATCCTTGTGAGTCTAAAGTTTCACATCTAATATACTTTTTTAAATAATTATGAAAAACTAATAACTCTATGTAATCTTCAATTACATCAAAGACCACAAAATATATTACCCAAGTAAACAAGAAGTACAAGCAACTTCCAAATCTAGAAATGACAGAGATGACACCTGTCCACTTGGACAGTCACCAAATGTTTCTTTATAACCTTGGACCATCCATCTTCAGCCTACAGGCACTGAGTCTCTGGCATACCTTTCAGTGAAACAGGAAATCTGAAGGACTTCTCTGCCCATTCTGGCATTCAGTTGCTTCTCCTTGTCCTATGATTATGTATCTAATTGAAATATGTCTTTGTATACCTAAAAATATAACTAATATGACTGTAAGTTTGGTTATCATAGATGACTACAATTCTGAAATTCTTAATTATAAATTACAGTTTTAAATAAGTTACATAAACATAATATCTTAAACAAGTATTGAAAAATACATACAGCATAGCAAAATTGACCTGAAATTTGTATCAATAAATCAAAATCCATACAAATGTAAAATATTTTGAGATTAGCAATTGATTTTTGGATTAAAGTAAATTCAATAATCTAATTTTTTTAAAAAATATTCATATACTATATTTACTTTTCCTTCTTACAAAGAGATTGACTATTACCATTAACCATTTATAATAAAAACAACCAGTTATAAACAGTATTTTGAGAATTTGGGTATAATTTTGGTTACCTCATGATGATTAAGGGACACAGGCAATCTTGAGGGTCCTGAGGCTGTATTATCTTACTCTGTATCCTTTAAACAGATGTGACCATTTCTTTCTGTCAGAGAATTTTCAGGTGGCCTTGGTTGATGAAATCCTAAGAGCCTGGAAGCAATCCACAGGTTCTCATCTTCTGTGGAAACAAAAGCAACAGAACATCTCTTCAAAGAAACATATCCTTAAACCCAAATTTCAAAATTAAGATAACTTTAAAATAATATATTTTTGTTTAACTTAGCAGCCCTTGCAATCTTAGCAGTCTTTTTTCTGTTAGCTCATTAACGGTTAAAAATTAAAATAGAACACAAAATAACCATAATCCAGACTCTTCTTGTATTTTCCATCTTTATGTAGCTTATATTTTATTATTGCTTTTCTCTTTTTAAAAGAAATTTCTCTACCCTTTTTCTTTTCTCTTCCAGCTTACATATTATTTTATCACACACTTTGTTGTAACCCATTTATAGTGGTTTTATTCATCTGAATCTGTTTTTATTGCCTATCATTAATCATTTTTTAACCAGAAAAGCCTTTAAAATATTAACACTGCTTTGACTGCTGACTCCTCACTGCTCGGCAGCTCTTCAATGTGGTGGAGGTATAGGAGCCATGCTTACCCTCCTAATTCTGGGAAGCAGAATTAAGTATTGTCAAACTTTTTACCACTCCAACCGTGTGGAATCTTAGAATCCACAATACCATCAAGTAGAAAACCACTACTCACTCACTTATGTATATGGCAGCAGTGTCTCTTAAAGAACCACACAGTTTTTGCTGATAAAGTTGAGACAGGAAGCTTCTCTTGCCTTTATTTAAAGAATGATTTTTCACAGCATACAGAAAGACATTCCCACATCAATAACATCCTGCAATTTGTAGGCAAATGAATGGATCTAGAGGTTGTCATTCTGAGTGAGGTAATAACACAAACACAGAAAGATAGATATTGTACTCACTTATACATAGATTTTATACATAAAGCAAAAGATAACCAGGCTACAATCCAAATCCCCAAGAATCTAGGTAACAGGAGGAACTTAAAAGAGAGATCCATGGATGCCCCTTGGACAGAGATCTCCTAAGTTCATTGGTATTATGATGGAGATCAAGCAAGGGGAGGTGGGAACCAATTATGAGAGATGGAGATGCTTTTCCTGTTTCTGTTAGCCTGATAACAAATGCAGCCTCATTGCCCCACTATGATATCTTTCCAAAAATGTCCTATTACTGTAGAAAATAAATATATTTGAATTTATTTATTACATCATTTATCAAATTGATTTAATAATTGAACACTCTAATTTTCTTACAAATAGATGTTTAAGGAACTTCACATTATAGTTACTGACTGGTGAGGATGAATTGAATGTATTACCATATAATGCAAACTACTCTCTTTGTCAAGAACACTCAACACAAGCTTTTCTGAGCAGACCCTGGTCTGTACTTAATGCTCCCTTTCACATAGCTAATATTTCTGGCATATTTGTGCTATAATTGCACTAGTAGGCTGTTTTCACTATGTATATGGTTACTGTAGCTTTCAGAGTTCACAGAAGGATAAAAATGATGATTACCTTTCCCCTCCAGTACCTTCCAACACTATGAAAGCTAGCCAATAGGGATGAGGATTCCAGATAAATACCAGCTTGACTTCTCTGTGTTCAGTGACTCAAAAATGTGGTTTTAGTACTAGGGTTTTATCTTCAAATTCTTATTTTAATGTAAAAGCAGTGGTGATATCTCATAATATTTGGGGGTCTATGGAACCTCACAGTCCAACAAATCTAGTAGAGGTAGTGTATTTCCAATATTGTATTTTTATATCACAAACAACCTTTCCTTCAAGATTAGGGAATCATTTTTAAAAAGAGGCCAGAAAGACTATAAGAGCCAAAGCCAGTAGATAATTACAAGTAAATGTGCTGTTTTTTTTTTTAATACAGCAAGGACACCCACTAGTATACACAGTGGTTCTGACACCATGGAGAAGACCTGCGCAAACTCAAGCAGGACAATAACCCAATCTGGAAAGGTGTAGTAGGCATGAATTTCAAACTCTAGCTAAGGACCTTTTGGTAACTGTTAGCTTCTGGGGGTTGGCTTTAAGGGTATAAACATTTGCCAGGCATTGGTGACATGCCTTTAATCACAGCACTTGAGAGGCAAAGGCAGGAAGGTCTCTGTGAGTCTGAGGCCAGCATGGTCTACAGAGAGAATTCCAGAACAGGCTCCAAAGTTACACAAAAACAAAACAAAACAAAACAAAATCCCTGTCTCAAAAAACCAAAAAAAAAAAAAGTCATAAAAACAAAAGAAGAAATAAAAGGAAAAAATTATAAACCCTGGTAAGTTTAACAAACTCTAGTGAATACCCATAAGTCTCACAGTATATATAGGCAATAAGTCTTTAAAAAACTGAAGGACACAAAGTATAATTGATGGGAAATACAAGGTGGATCTGGAAAAAGATAAAATAGTGCTATATTCAAAATACAATGTATGAAATTCACAAAAACTCTTAGAACTCTCCCTTTTAATACTGAAGTAAGTCAAAGTTTTCACTGATACACCTAAGGATTTCTGGCCTCTTCAAATATAATAAGGCTCTAAATGACCTGCTCAGTGTGTCTCAGGACACAAACATCCTACTCAATGACTTTACATTCTCTTTTTAGTAAAGGCAACAAGATACACTTTTCATAAATATACGAAATGCTCAGTAAATGAATGAGTTTTTAAATAAGCCAATTTTAGATGCCCTTGCCAAAAGGGAAAGCCACAAAAATTGAAGATGTTCCTAGTAAGACAAAAATATTGATTTTTATGTTTGTACTGGAAACAAACAGCATGAATAATGAGATATGCATCTTGGTTAATCTTAAATCCAACACATAAAATTATATTTTTAATAAAAAAGAAGCTAAAATTGTTTTAATATAATTTTTGAAGTATGGCATTTTACCATAATTTACATTTTTGTTCTAGATTTTTTTAAAGAAATATTTGTATTCATTTTATATATGAACCATATATTCCTCCTTTCATCCTTCCTTCTCTTAACCCCCCAGCCTTTCCCCATTTCCCACCCTATCCCTTCTTCCAAAAGGGTTAGGTCCTCTGTGAAGAGTCATCAAAGCCTAGTACATTAGGTTGAAGAAGGACCAAGTAGAGCACCTCTCTACTCCACTGAGATTGATCAAAGAGTCCCACCATAGCTAATGGGCTCCATACGGGCAATTCATGCACCAGGATTAAATCCTGATCTCACTACTAGGGAACCCTCAAACAGTTCACGCTACACACTGTGTCAATTTGTAGAGGTCCTATTCTGGTATTATGCAGGCTCTACAGCTGTTGTATAAATTTCATGAGTTCCCATGAGCTTGGTTCAGTTGTCTCTGTAGGTTTCCCTATCAGGATCTTGACCCTCTATACTCATAAAAATCATTCTTTACTCTATAGTAGTATACCTACTATATATAGTTAAAAAATAATAATGGCCAAGAAAGAAATAAGAGAAACATTACTCTCCACACTAGTCACTAATGACACAGAATACCTTGGGGTAACTCTAACCAAGCAAGTGAAAGAGCTGTATGATAGAACATTAAGTCTTTGAAGGTAGAAATTAGAGAAGATATCAGAAACTGGAAAGATCTTACATGCTCATGAATATGTACAATCAACATAATAAAAATCATAATCCTTCCAAAATCAATCTATAGATTCAATATAATACCCATCAAAATTCCAACACAATTCTTTAGAGACTTCAAAAGAACAGTACTCAATTTCATATGAAAAAACAAAAAAACCTAAGAAACCTAAAGCAATCCTGTATAATAAAGCAACTTCTGGAGAAATCATCATCTCTGACCTTAATTTTTACTATAGAGCTATAGTAACAAAACCAGTTTGGTACTGGCATAAAAACTGACATATAAACCAATGAAATCAAGTAGAAGACACTGGCGTTAATCCATACACCTATGAACACCTGAATCTTGACAAAGAAGCCAAAACTCTACAGTGGAAAATAATCATCTTTAACAAATGGTTTTGGCATAAGTGGATGTCAACATGTAGAATAGATAGATCCATAACTATCACCATGCATAAAACTCAAGTCCAAATAAATAAAAGACCTCAACATTAATACAAATACACTCAACCTGATAGAAGAGAAAGTAGAAAGTAAACTTGAACACACTGGTACAGATGACCACTTTCTAAATATAACACCAGTAACAGAGACTCAGAGAACAACAATTAATATATGGGATCTCCTGAAACTGAGAAGCTTCTGTAAGACAAAAGATACCATCAGTAAGATAAAATGACAGCCTAAAAGACTGTAAATGATCTTTTTGGATTCCACCCTGCAGAGGATGATCTCCAAAATATATAAATAAATCAAGAAACTAGACAACAAAACCCAAATAATCCATTTTAAAAGGAGTACAAACATAAATAGAAAATTCTTAATAGAAAATCTCAAATAGCTGAAAGACATTTAAGAAAGAGCCATCCTTAGCCATCAGGAAAATGCAAATCGCAATGACTCTGAGAAACTGTCTTACACCTGTTAGAATGGTTAACATGAAAAACACTAATAGCAGCTTGTGCTGGAGAAATTGAAAAGAAAGGGGAACACCCTTCCACAGCTGGTGGGTGTGCAATTTGATACAGCCACTTTCTAAGCCAGTGTGGCAGTTTCTCATAAAATTGGGAATCAATCTATCTTAAGACCCAATGATACCACTGTTGGGTGTATACACAAGGGATGAACAATCATGCCACAAGGATACTTGCTCAACTATGTTTATAGCAGCACTATTTGTAATAGGCAGAAACTGGAGACAATCTAGATGCCCCTCAACTGAAGTATGTTTAAAGAAAATGTAGTATATTTACATAATTTTCATTTTATACATTAAATATATGAATAATGTTGATTGATTAAGAAAAATATCAGGGGAGACAAAGACAAGTAAAATTTAAATAATTTTATATTTCTTTGGATTACATTTTCATTAAAAAGGTCAACAAAATAAAAAAGAATATACCAGAATTCAATTTTTATATCATCACAAATTTTTCACTTAATATCTCCTGCAGTATTCTCTGATAAATATTAAGCTATAACCTAATTCTCAAGATTCAAATGAAGCTTTAGAGGCACAAAGGAGGAGGTATCACAGATTTTCAAATATCTATGTATTTGACGCAATAAGAGCATATTGCACTAAAAATTATAACCCAATCACTCTGCTACTTCTATATATAAATATTTTCTAAGAAGCAGTTATTTATTCATTCCATACTTATTAAAATGTAGGAATCCATGTTTTGGAGATGTAAATATGTCTCCACCATGGTACCTATCCCTGTAGAACTCATAATCAATTCTGAATTAAAATAGCTAGAATAAAAATGATTAGACCTGTCAGCACAGCATAGGTTCTTAATATTCATGGGAAAGGTATAAATGAGATCTATGTGAATCTCAAATGTAAGACTTTGTCTCCAATTCTTCACATGGACTTTATGGGGTTTAAGAGACCAGAATACAATTTTTATAGAAGCTATCTGTCAAAAGTCAAGCAGTGAGGAAAGAAAATAATAAAGAATATCTTCTTGGCTAATGCAGTTCATTTAAAATCAACAGCAAAAGTGTGGTAGTTACAATAACACCATTATAAATTAGAAATGAAAGGTATGGGCTGAATTATCTATGTCTATACATAATCTTACTTTTATCTACTATGTCTGTGGCAACTGTTCTTGTCATTGGAGGCAAAACAGTAAGTGAAGGCCTCTTGTAAATGGTTTATAAAACAGAATTAATGCCACGAAAGGCACTTGTAGGAAATGGTGTGTTAAAGAGTATGAAAGCTGAGGAAGACATAAGAAAAACAAAATTCAGTATATGCACTGTCAGATAAATAAGTCAATATAAAACAACAACAACAAAAATAATACCAAAGGCCACTCCCCACATCTTGAAGCAAGCTCTTAATTTGATACAAAGTAAACTGATGCTAATATTTATCAAGTTGGACTCTCAGTAGATGAAACAGATATCAACTGAGAACAGAAACTGGTTACTCTTTACACAGAACTAGTTATTGTCTAGAACAATCACTCTGATGCTTAGAGTTGCCAAATATAAAACTATATCTTCTGAATTTAAATATTCTCTCAAAGAGGACAAAGTCTCAGATGAAGAAAGTTAAGAATATTACAAGACTTAGGGATCTCTTAGCATTACAAGGTTTGCATGATTCTTCCCAAGGTTATAAAATAACAGTAAAATCTATCACAGTGAGAGAAAAATGTCCAGGGGAGCTGAGTAAAAGTAGTGCAGGAAGATCCCAGGATTGAGCTTTCCTAAATTGTCACTCATGTTGAGTTAGACTTTGACATAGTACAACTGTCCAAGAGTCTCTCAGGCTCCTGTAAGTAAGCCCAATAAACTAATTTATTCACCAAGATAGACATGGGTAGACTTATTTTTCTGATCTATGCTCAGTGCCATATCTGAGAAAAATGGACATTTGTTTATGTTTTCCCGGAGAGTCCCACATCATCAGAAGATGAACATATCAAATAAACAGGAAGGTGTATGTAAAAGTCCTGAACTGACAGTGGTATTAGTAACTTTGAGAAACAGCAGGATAGTCACTGGCTTAGGCTAGCAAAATGGCAGATAAAGGTAAAAATGAAATTAAAGAGAGATGTGTGCATGGGATATGGGCAGATAATCAGAAGTGAACTCTGATTCAGAAAAAAAATGTGAACTGTTACCATCAGTACACAATCCTGAGATAATTATAAGATTTGTTAACTGAAGGGAAGAAAATAAATTTGAGATTTTCTATAGTGACTTAGCTGTGCAATTTTATTATTTTATTTTGTTTTACATCCCTGGTAATTTTTTAGCACAATAAAATAGAAAGCAAAATATATTCAAAACTGTTTCCAATAATTAATCCATTACTTGAGATAAAGCTTAGTGGTTAAAGTATTGTCTTAATCTACAGGAAGACTTGGGTCATACCCAACGGTGGAAAATACATAAGTACTCCCTCTTTGTTCTTTTCTGCTACAAGAACATATTCTTGTAGATCATGGAATTCATCTAACCATTACAACAAGTATTTATCTGTATATCTGTAGACTTAGTTTGGAAATCTCACTAGAAATTAGAAAGAAAAATTGAATTAGTCACAAATGACTCAAAGTGAAAGTAAAACTTCTGAAACATCTGAATGACTATTTAAAATGTGTGACGAAATGACATTTAAGTCTTCAGTGGCCATAGTCTGAGAAGCTTAAAAATATAAAACGCTTAAGAATGTGAAAATGTGCATTTTCAGATGCCTGTCTAATGAAGGTTTTCAAGCACGGCATGGGGTAGAGGTGAAACCTCATCAAGCAAGCTGATCTCACCCTAAAGACACATTAATTCATGAGGTGTTAACAGTGTGGGAATTAGCCCAGGAAATAGCTGCTCATTTTAAGTATAAAGCTACTCTCATTATGATAAAAATGCAAACTACATCATGACAAAAGACAATCAGACAGTTATTGGAGTGGGTTTAATAAGGACAACATGCCTTCCAAGTGGTCTATTTTATCTAAGTTTGAACACTAAATAAGGAGTAAAATTTAGCTGGCCTTCAAACAGAGGTCTTTCTCTTCTTCAATTTCCTCAGCTATTCACTAAGGAAAATTACATTTCACCTCTTCCCAAGGGGTATCTATTATAGTTGCTCATTTTTACTAACTGCTAAACATGGTTTCTTAACTGTGTTAATAGACCTCAAAGCCATCACTTGAAAATTTCAAGGTAAATAAAAGAACAAAACCAAGTCAATGCATCCTAATTTCACTGATTAGAAGTCTCATAGAAGGTCATTAAAATGCAGGGTCCATCTCCTGAATATCATTTCTTGAGGCCTTGGAATCATTATGAAACTTTTTATTGAATTTGTATACATGAAAACAAAGAAT
Organism: Phyllotis vaccarum; assembly: GCA_033318265.1. NCBI lineage: Eukaryota > Metazoa > Chordata > Mammalia > Rodentia > Cricetidae > Phyllotis > Phyllotis vaccarum. The sequence goes on along the minus strand of JARWLC010000002.1, from coordinate 118,139,206 downwards.
CAAAGCCAAACCTGAGCATTTAATTGGATCTTGTTAACTCCACAAGTTCTTTCCCAACACATCGCATACAATAAATATTCCCTTGTTTAAATTATCCAGTAACTCTGGCCTTTTTTTTTCCCTTGTCAACTTATTTTATATCTAATACTTTGCATATTTTCATTTTTACAATTATTTAATTTCAAATTGGGATCTATCCAGATTTTGAAGCCCTTTGAAATAAAACATGAAGGATTAAATGTCTATGAATACCTCTCAGCCACCCTGATCACTGTTTAGAAAATTTTAGTCTACTATGAGAATATGTTGATTAGATTTTTCTAGATTATACATAAAATGAAAAGCTGCCTGTCATTAGGCACAAGTACTGTTTCCAAGAAACAAAACTTCCAGAAAAATACTTACTCAGTCCTGTATAAGTTTATTTATGAAGATAGCTATAGCCTTCATACAACAAAAGGCAAATGATGTTTGTTGAACTGTAGTTATAGAGAACCAGTGTGTGCACTTAGACATTGGTGAACTAGATTTAGATCTCTAGTCCATAGTTATTATTTCTGTGACTTGTGAAAGATACAAAGATTTCCATAACTCCATTTTCCCACACACCTCAATCTGTACAGAAAGATGACACTGACTCCTCCAAAACTTATTGTGAGAAGGAAAAACAGATTACATTTAAAACATCTAGTATAAGACAGACATACTGAAACCTCCTCAGATACTAAAACTTTCACGGACACTAACAGGTTAACACCTGAAATTAGCCACATGGTCTTAATGACAGGGAAAAAAAAAACCTTGTAGTTAACCTATTTGGTTTCCATTTTTAAGATAGATCAGAGCTTCCAAATTAACTAGGTATGTGAATCCTGGTGTGTGTGTGTGTGTGTGTGTGTGTGTGTGTGTGTGTGTGTGTGTGTGTGTGTGTGTGTGTGTGTGTGTGCGCGTGTGTGTGTGATAACTTTCTTTATAAACTTACCTTACTGTTTCTGCTTTTGTTTTATTCTTATTCATACCAATTTCTTTATGTTTTATTTAATTCCATTTAATTTTCAAAGCTGATAAACTTTATGAAGCCATACAAACACATAGGCAAAGTAAAAATGTTTTTAGAGAATTTGATATTGACTAATTCCCAAAGGATTATGCAGCTGTGCAATCATGCATTAGGTCAAAAGCAAAAGGAGAAAAGAACTGATAAGCAAAGGTATCTAATGACCTGACCTATATTTACTCTAGAGTTGAATATCACACCATCAAATAAAAATTTTAAGTACCAGAAGTGGCTTGTTCCAAGAAAATATTCTCATGTAATAAATGAAATAGAACCATATAAGACTATGGCAGAGGAAAAGAACTACAGGAAATCAGAAAATAACTTTCAATGTTTTTCTAAGTAATCTGTTTTTCATCCATTAATGTTCTAATTTGACTGAAATAAACAGGAAATTGTGTTTCAAGAAAATGGCTGGGATTTTACTTTCAGTCTTATCACTTAGAAATGATATCATCATGCTAGACTTTGTTGGCTCCCCAAGGGAGGCCTTATCCTCTTTTAAAAGTAGATAGGGGAGAGGGGTGGAGGAAGCTAGAGGTGAGTAGGAGGAGAGGGAAGGGGAACTGTGGTTAATATGTATACACAGACACTGAGAACAACAATTAATAAATGGGACCCCCTAAAACTGAGAAACTTCTGTAAGGCAAAGGACATGGTCAGTAAGACAAAAATGACAGCCTACAGAATGGGAAAAGATCTTTAGCAACCCTACATTGGACAGAGGGCTAATCTCTAAAATATATAAAGAATTCATGAAACTAATGATTAAAAAACAAATAATCCAATTAGAAAAGAAATAAAGATCTAAATAGAGAATTCTCAACAGAAGAATCTCAAATGGCCAAAAAGACACTTAAAGAATTGCTCAACATCCTTAAATACCAAGGAAATGCAAATCAAAACAATTCTGAGAAACCATCTTGTACCAGTCAGAATAGCTAAAATCAAAAGTATTGTTGGAGGGAGGTGGAGTAAGAGGAATATTCCTCCATTGCTGGAGGGAATGTAGCATCCGTTTTAGTCATTTAGCCATTTGGAAGAAAGTATGGTGGTTTTTTCAGAAAACTGGCGATCAATTTACTTCATGATTGAGCAATAACACTCTTGGGCATATACCCAAAGGACACATATTCATACCACCAGAACATTTGCTCAATTATGTTTTATGTTCATAGCAGCATTATTTGTAAAAGCCAGAACTTGGAAACAACCAAGATACCTCTCAACCAAACAACAATTTTTTTAAACGTAGTATGTTTACACAACGGAGTACTACTTAGCAGAAAAAAATGCATCCTGAATTTGCAGGCAAATGGATTGCAGGAACCAGGAAAATAAAAAAAGACAAACAAGGTATATACTGACGTGGGAATGTCTTTCTATATGCTGTAAATAAAGGACTGTTTTGGCCATGGCAAATACCATTGAGGTAGGAGGAGGAACCAGAACATAGGTAGGAGAAAAAGGGTAGAGTCAGAGATCGACCCAGCTGCCAAAGGAAGCAACATGTAAGGAACAAGGCGAGCCACGGGCCACAAGGTAGGACACATTAATGGATACGGGTTGAATTAAAATGAAATAGCTAGCTAGAAATATTCCTAGGCATAGGTCAAAAAGGATAAAATTAATGTAAGTACCTGAGTCATTTTTAGGGAAATAGCTGCAGTTGAATCTGGACCATGGGGCAAGTCAGGCCAGAAACTTTGTGTTACATTATACTCAATCAAAAGTAGATTTTAGCCATAAATCAAATGATAACAAGGCTACTCAATTCACAGTTCCTGAGCAGCTAGGTAACAAGCTAAAACATAAGAGAGATATCCATGGATCACCCTGAGAAGGGGAAATAGATATGAACACAGTAATTTTTTAATTTGTGACTGAGTCATGTCTTAGGATTTTTCAAAAGACAAAATAAACTGTTGATTTTAACATATTGCCCTTTAAATACCTGATTTTTACTTTAGTGATATTTGAGGTACAGTAATGCAAATGCTGTAACTACTAAAATAATAGTACAAATGACCACACACAGGTAAAGTATTTATAGTTATATAAGTTAGAAACTGGAAATGTTTCACAATTAACTCCTCTCTCTTTTCAGGTATAAATTTATATGGATCAGCTTATCTGATAAATATAATTATTCTTTAAATTGAAATAGTCACTGAGGAAAATGGGGATGAAGAGACAGAACATATATCTTTAGACAAATGAATTTACTCTGTACATATCTGCACTGTGAGTCCATATCACCATATATATGTCAAAACCCATCTGTTGTATAGTAGCTAAGTAAATTATAATGTAAACTATGTAATCTGGATTAAGAATACACATTCGTATTGCGTCACCATTATAAAATGAACCTCTCTGTTGTAAAATGTTTGTAATTGAAAGACCTGACATCTATTGTTCAGGGGACATTCAGGATATTTCAGCACAGTCCTTTTTTTGTTTTGTGTACAACTAACAATACCCTATAACATAAAGTCTATTTTAAAGTACTGTATCAGTGAAAAGAGATTTGTATGCTTTTTATATGATTTGTATATATTTTGATGTATAGGCATAAATGTTTCTAAGATGCTTTTCAATAGTCTTGACTTGAAGCAAAGCAGTTACTTTACTTCCCTCAACATTAGCTTCATCAAGATATGGTCACAAAGAGATAAATAAAGCTAGCACCAATACACTGTTTAATGAACACGCGCAAATGTGTTTACCTGGTTATACCAGGTGATTATTGCACTCTGTAGAGCTGATTAATTAGATGGGAAAGAAATCTTACATAAATTTGCTTCTTTTATACTTTTGAAAATGTTGCTTTCAGTTCAATCAAGAATAATAATTTTAAATTAAAAAAAATTTTAGATGAAACCTTTACAAACCTTATTTAAGCTAATTCCACATTATTTTTCATTTATTTTTTTTAATCCTTGTTATTCAAGCAGATAAAAAGATTCAAGTCATGTTGTTAGTTGTGGCTTGAAATGTATATTTCACAGATAGAAATGTTTCTTCTTTCTTAAAATATATTCTTATGAATGTGTGTTAACAGAGAGCTATTAAGTACAGCCAGAATTATATGAACAGTTTCAATTGACAGATTGAAAATTTGACAGATTATTATTTCTTCCATTTATACTGCTTTTCAAATCAATAGTAAATACTTTGTTCTTAATTTTATGCATGCTTAGATATCTATGAAAGTTCTATGTAAAACATGGTCCAACTAGTTGCCAATATTATATATAATAATAACACAAAATTCCATATACTCTATAAAAATTTAAATGAGAAACTACTTTTGAGTATAACAGACTTCAAGTATTAATGGGATAAATGAAACATAATAACTTTTGAACAAAAAGTGCCTTTCAAACACATATTAATAACAAGAGGTTATTTGAGACTCAAATTTTTACAGGTTCTCTGTGTTACATTATGATACCCATGTTAAAACATGAAAATATTCCTAATCAAAAGTGCTGGAGATCTCATTAGATACTCATTAAACTTATATATCTTAGGATAACCTTAAGAGATTCATTATCATTAATGAGAATAAATCTTACTAATGATAATTAAATTTGTATGAATGCAATTAAGATATTATAGAAAGCTGTAAACACACACACATATAAACACACACACAAATACACACAAACACACAACTAGAATTTTATATTCCACTACTAAAGTAAAAAGCACAATTGTTGATTTGTTAAAATAAAACTGTCTACAAAAAAATGCCTTACATAGAATGACAAGTAGGTAAAAAAAAGCTTTTAGACATTTAAAAATATTAAAATATTTGACAATAATTATTTAAGGCTTTAAAATTAATAAATATCTGTATTTTGGAAAAATAATTGCTGACAACAGAATTTTCTGAATATTTTTAGTAATACAGTTGATGAATTAATAAAATATTAAACTATCCTTTTACTTTCTAATGTATTTTAGTGTTACTTGTGCTATTTAAAAATTCATGAATAAATTTTCCTGAATAAAATTATTATAAACATCAAATAACACCAGTAGTCATTAAAGCATGCCTATTTATTCCCTCTTGTTCTGAGCATAGGTTATTAATTTCTAAATAAATGACTATCTAAAGCATGTTTCTAATTAATCTGCAATTGAAATTTCCCTAGGCTTCAAGTAAACCTAGTAGTGAATTTTATTGTCTTTTAAGAATTTCTTTTTCTTGATACCTGAATTGTTCTTATATACTCCAAGTTCATTTCTTTCTGAGTTCTTTTAGGAGATGGAGAAAATAAGGTTACCATCTAAAAAGAAAATATGATGTAATCTACCTATCTACCTGTCAAATATTCATTTGCATCTCACTTCAAGCACTGAGAATCTTTGGAATATAAAAAGCAATTGCCAAAATATTCATATGTATAATTAAATATAATCTTTGGGCAGTTTTTGTCTAAAAAGCCTAATTCTGAAAGCTGAATGCAATAAGTTCAGTTCTACTTGGGAGGAGCCAACCTTAAATGCAGGATGACTTGATTCTGTAAAGTTGTCTATTCCTCTATTCCTCAACATATTTATGTAGAGCATCTTCAACCATCACTCTAGTATGGACATGTATCAGGGAGGTACAGTTCCATTTCAGTGAGACACCTAGAACCTAGAGTCAATTGCAGTTTTATATTGTAATAGAATGGAATATCAAAGAAAAGGGAAGGGAAAGGAAGAAGGGAAAGGAGGGGGAGGGAACATCTTTCTTAAGTAGTAATAGGGATAGAAAGAATAATTGAGACATTTCTTGCCCCCACTTTTAGCAACCAAACCCTTGTTCTTCCACCCTTTCACACTTTCTAAACCAGATTATAACTATTTCTATCATGAGATAGGTTTCTGATTTGATAATGTAGAGCGTGCTGAAGGAGGGCCCTAAAGGAAGCAAACTTAACTCATTTTTTTTTCTTTCAGATACACCTGTCTGTCTTTTTTTTTTCCTTATTTTGATTTTCTGTCTGACATTTTCTGGCCCATAGTCTCTTCCCTTTCTTGTGCTTTAAATTCTAAATATCCCCCTCTCTTATATTCCCATTTTCTTTTCAACCTGGCTATATATAGACACAGTGAATATTTTTACTAAGTTAATATACCTTTATATTTCTTTTATTTAAATATAGATATCATGAACATAGTAAAAGCTCAACATAGTGAAAATCTTGACTTGAATGTACAGAGTTCAGCCTCCACTATGAATTGTACAGGCAGTAAAGTAACTATTTTATCCTAAATCTTCTATCTACATAGAGCAATGACAGAAACTCATAGAATTCAACTATGTAAAAAAAACATGCACATATATGTTACGTTAAAAAACTAAATATAAATGCAAAGTGTATAAAAAGGAAAGTATTTTTAAATTTTTCTCAAACTGAAACAAAATACAAACTGACTTTTTATTATAAAAAAGGAACATTTAAAATAGATTTTATTTTGTCTTTAAATTAGAAAAATGTAAGTAGTAGAAATATCCTAAGTATACTGTTCAGTGAGTAACCAGGACGTATAAAAGTTTGGAAACTTAAATTACCCACCCTCAAATATTAGTTCAAATTTAATGGTTAACTAGTGACTCTCTGTAGTATGAGGTTTCTAGCCCAGTTTAGCCTAGTTTCTTTCCAGACTAGCCTCATGGCCCAGACTTTCCAGCATAGCCTTGAGGTTCTGACCTGCAGACCTGAAGTCCCACAGAAACAAACAAATACTTATATTACTTACACTCTGCTAGCTGACTGACCTGGAGCCCAGGCATATAACTGGCTAACTCTTCAACCTTAAACTAACCCATGAATCTTATTCAGCCATATGGCTCGAAACATTTTCTAAGAGCAGCATAGGTGTCCTCTGCATATGCTTCTCTAGTGTTTCTGTGGTATCTCTGTTCTGTTCTTTCTGTTCCTGGGTTTTTCTTAGTCTCATAGTCCCACCCACACTTCCTGTTTGCCTTTGGCCAATCACCATTTTTATTAAACCAGTAGGTGGGACAATTATTTACAATATAACAACATAATCCTATTACACCTCTCCAATTCTACAAGCTGAGAAACAAAAGTCCCAAAGGAGTTAAGCTTCCAGTATAATTTAAAACAACTTGAGTATTGTTGCACCAATAAGGTTGGGTCATCATATTAATGTTCTGGCCTCACTATGGTATCCTAAGCTCCAGAGCTCCCTAGTTCTGGTTGCAGTTCCCACTTGTATACAAATTCACTGAGATTAGAGGTTTTTTACTAAAACAAGAAGAAAAAAGAAAAAAAATATATTGAGCATTTGTTTCAGAAAAGTAAGTCTGAGATGTTCTCAAAGCATTGAGAAAATACTATGAACTTTGTAGAGAAGAGGAATATCTATTATCACTCAGGTCTCCAGAAAAAAAAAAAAAAAAGAAAAAAAAAAAAAGAGTGTGGGAACCCAACTTAGATCTAATGAGCAGTGAAAAGTTGATTTTAAGTCAAAGAGAGAAGAATTTCTCAAAACCACTTCATCAATTGTAAAGGCCCTTCTAAGACAAAGTTGTGAGAGCTTCTGAAGCTCACAGGCCAGACAGATGGGTCATGGGCTTAGCTCTGCTTCTGTTCCATGGCTGTGAGGCTCAGGGAGCTATGTGGCCCTTTAAAACCCCGTTTCCTCTTTCTCAATATACATCCCCGGTCACATACTGAGAGTCACTCTTCTTACAAGATTGCAGGAAGAACTTGTCTTAATAAGCCCATACCATTGGTTCAGAGAAGACAGCTGATGTTATTAAAAGGACCTTATCTGGCTTTTGTATTTTATTTCCATAGCTAGGCTCCCTTCTTCACTGCTCAGCTCTCCACTCATTTCATCCGCTTTCAACATCTCTTTCTTGCTCACCAAACTCATACTTTTATCCATATAGGGCCCAGTACTTACTCAAACTAACAAAATAGGTCATTTATTATTTCCTGTCTCTCTACTTTAGCTTGTGTGCCATAAACTATAAGACGACAATAGTAGTCACTACCTGGTTTAGGAGTCAGCAGTGATTGACTCAGTATTTGGTTGCTAAAGGGATGGACCTAATAATAACATTCATGCTTATAGTGACAGTTAAGTCTGTAAAATTGTATTTCTTTATGACAAATGTACATAAGCATTATAGCATGAACATTAGAACAATATTATGAGATGCATCTTTCTGGGATTAATTATTGGAGAAGTTTCAACCAAGAAATCATTAACTGGATTTGTAACCTCTGCAGGGTGACCACTCTGGGCCTCAGTTCCATTATAAACAAAATAGAAATCACAATGACAATATACACAGGAATGTAGTAGATACTGTGTCATATAGAAACAATGCTAAAATATATATTTATTTATGAATAACCATTTTTAAAACCAATATGACAGGTAATCTCAAAGCATAAAGCAGATTAGGAACAATTTTGTGAATTGTTCTTTCTGCTTGATTCCCTACAGTCTCCAGGTAACACAGTGGATCATCATGTCAAAACTTCTTATATATAGACTATTAATCATTACTAAAACATAGAAAACATACAGCAGATGCTCATCCATGCTTTCTTACTATACCTCATTATATATTGTATGAAGTTTCTGGCCCAGACTCTGGCCTAACCTCGATGTTTGGACTCACAAAACTACAGACCCACAGACTTGCAGTCCCACAGTAAACAAGCAGACACTTAATTTCATGCTGATTGGCCTAAGGCCCAGGCATGTAACTTGCTAACTCTTTACCCTTAAAGAAACCCATGACTCTTATCCTGTTCAGCCATGGGGCTCGGTAACTTTTCTCAGAGCAGCACAGTTGTCCTCTGCATCTCCTGGCTTCTCTGACATCTCTGCCCTGTTCATTGCATTCCCAGAGTTTTCTTAGTCTGGTAGCCTATACTTCCTGTCTGCCTTCAGTCAATCAGTATTTTTATTAAACCAATAGGCAGGGAAATTATATACAATGTAACATAATTCCACTACACACATAACAGAAGCTACTTAAAAACTTCTAGATCAAAGAGAAGGGAGAAAAGGAAAGGGGAATGTTCCTTCACAGAGTTTCAAATCCTCATTTTAGGACTAATAAAAGGCAATGATATCAGTAATTTTTCTAAGCTTTAAATTGTTGATATTGTGATAAAATAGAGATTTATTTGACTGAAGACAAATACTAGACACACATAAAAGGGAGCTCATGTAGAGTCTAATCCAAATTTGTAGGTTAAAAACACAAAATTAAACTTTTATAGCTAAGATATAACAGTCCCACCTAAAGATGAGATATGGTATTGGATAATAGTCTGTTTGCAGAGCTATCCTTCCTCCCGTAAAACACACAGCCAACACGAGATATTGTTTAACTTACTTTTTCAGCTTTATCCTGTTATAAGTAACCCAAAACTGCAAATATTTATGATGTACATTATGTTGTTTTGGAATACATTTATAAATTGCTAGATTTTAACTAATTTACATATTCATCATCTCAAGTGGCTAATATGTGTGTTTGTGTATGCATGCACATTGAAGATAAAATCACTCAAAAATTTAAATCACTCAAAAATTTAGGAGTGCACAGTACAGCATTTTTTATTATATTTTTATTACCAAAAATAATTCTTAAATTTAAATATATTTTGATCACTTTCCATCCCCAAAGTCCTTCCAGATCCCCCGTCTCTCCTTTTCTCTCCCCATCCAACTTTAAGTGCCTTGTAACAAAACCACAAAAATCCAATACAACAATAAAACCTCCAAACTTAAAAAACAAAGGGAAGGAAGGAAGGAAAGAAAGAAGGAAGTAAAAATAGAAGGAAGGAAGGGAAGGGAGAGAGAGAAAGACCAATTTGTAACCAAATAAAAGCACTCTCAAATTTAAACCCAGCACTTACTTGAGTGACAGAGGCAGGCGGATCTCTGCAAGTTCAAGAACAGCTTGGTCTAAAAAGCAATTTCAAGGACATCCTGGGATACAAAGAGAAACCCTATCTTATAAAACAAAAAGAAAACAAACAAAAAGTATGCTTGCTTTATCTTTCTCTCTCTCATCTCTCAGAACCCATGGTATTTTGGTCAGCTATTCATGAACAAGAGGCTTATCTGGGAATGCTTATGGTATCCAGGGATACTCTGTTGGAGATATCTGATATTCCTTCTCTCAGTTGGTGTTAGTGAGAATTCAATTGTTAAACTTTACCCTAATGCCTACATTTTTATTCATTTATTCTTTTTTTTTATTTGGGGTTTTTGTTGTTGGTTTGTTTTTGAAGACAGGGTTTCTCTGTATAGCTTTGGAAACTGTCCTGAACTTACTCTGTAGACCAGGTTGACCTCAAACTCACAGAGATCCACCTGAATCCCAAGTGCTGGGATTAAAGATGTATCCCAAACCCTGCCCAGCTCATTCATTATTTTTTTAAAACTATAACAAAATAAGATATAATATAAAACTATGACATCAAAGTTGGACAAGACAAATTAACAAAAGGAGCCCAAAAGAAAGCAAAATAATCAGAAACCTAACACTACAGTAAAATCCATAACATATATGCAGAGGACCTGGTCTAGACATGTGCAGGCCCTGTGTGTGCTACTTTAGTCTCTATGACTTCATATAAGCTTTTCTTATGAACATCTAGAGGGTCTTGTTTCCTTTTTGTTCTCCATGTTCTGTGGCCCTTATACTCTTCCTTTTTTCTCTTTTGAGGGTTTCGTTGAGCTCTGAGGGAAGGGATTTGATGAAGACATTCCATTTAAGGATGAGTGTTCCAAAGTTTAGCTGAATAAGATCCATGAGTATAGCAGAATATCATTAGGAGTCATTTTATTACAATATTTCTTTATTTTAATCAGTATTATTTGTTTTCACTCTAGGTCCCTAGACTAGCCTCAGGCTTTTGGTCACCCAAGCAGTGTCAGGAATGGGTTCTACCTCATAGAATACGCCTTATGTTAAATCAGTTATTTGTTGGTTACTGCAAAAAGCTTTTTGCTGTCATTGTCCTAGCATATCTTTCAGGTAGGACAATACTGTAGATAAAGGTTTTGTGGCTTGCTTGTTCTTTATGTTTCTCTTTTGAACATGTACAGAGTTTAAAAGATGCTGAAACACAGATATGTAGGCTCTGTCTAGGCACAGGCTTAACTTCTCCATGTTCAGTTAGTTGCATAGGTGCTGTCTTCAGCAATGGGGCCTTGCTATCAGTTTGTGGAGAGCAACTTATGTCTTAACAGATTCTGGGTTTTTTGAAGGTTCCAATGGGGCTCCTTTACCAACACTCCAATTAGATGTAAACCAATCTTAGTACTGGAAGCTTTGTTTCATGATAAGAGATGACCAGTTGGAACTCAGTTTCCCTATTATTTGGTTTTTTTTTTTTTTGATTGCCTTAAAGCACATATAATTTAGAAAGTTTTCATTATATTAGATTTCCATATCCTCAAATGCTCCTTAATTTTAGCTGTCTTTCCCTGTGTACACCAAATAATCCCTTCCTTCCCCATCCCTACTTGCTCTTCCCATTCCAGACCCTCACCCTATCCATCTACACCTATCCATCTACAACTATTTATTCTATTTTCTTTTTTGAAAAAGATCCATTTATTTCCTCTAATTTCTTATTCTATACCTACCCTCAGTGGGTCTATGAATTATAACTTGGTTATTATTGATTTTAAAGCTAGTATCTACATATAAGCAAGGATATACCATATTTGTATTTCTTAGTCTGGGATTCCTCAATCAGGATGACTTTTCCTATTTCTATTCATTTTCATATGTCATTTTTTCAGTGGCTGACTACTATTCCATTGTACAAATATATGTATTCTTTATCCACTTTTCTGTTGATAGAAATATAGAATGTTTCCAGTTTCCGGTTATGAAAAGAACAGCAAGAAAAATTGTTAAACGGAAGTCTCTATAAGTAGGATGAAGCACTCTTTGAATATCTTCCCAAGAGTAGTATAGCAAGATCTTAGGTAGATCGATCCTCATCTTACTGAGAAAATGTCACATAGATTTCCATAGTTGCTGTATGAAGTGTTATTTCCAGCAGGAATGGACAAATGCTCTTTTTACTGTACATCCTTACTACCATAAGCAGTTACTTACTTTGCTGATTTTAACCATTCTTCTAGGTGTATGTAAGATGGATAAACTTAATTTGTGCTTCCCTGATGGCTAAGAATGTTGAACATTCTTTGAGTGTTTCTCAGCAATTTGAGTTTCTTTTATTGAGAATTCTCTGTTTAGAACTGTACAACCATATTTCTTTTAAATTGGGTACTTATTTTCTTGATATCTACTCTCTTGAATTAATTTTATATTTTGGATATTAGTCCTCAAATTGATGTGGAGTTGATAAAAAAACCTTTTCCTATTCTGTAGGCTACTGCTTTGTCTAAATATGGTGCTATTTGCCTTACAGAAGCTTTTCAGTTACATGAGGAACCATTTCTCACTTGTTGATCTTAGTTGCCCGTGCTAAGGGTGCTCTGTTCTGAAAGTCACATCTTTTACACTGAGTTCAAAACTATTCCCAACTTTATCTTTTATCAGATTTACCTTATCTTATTTTCTTTTGAGTTTTTAAAATTTATTTTGAGTTGATTTTTGTGCATGGTTATAAGTATAAATCTATTTGTATTGTTCTACATGCATCTATCCAGTTTGACCAGCACCACTTTTTGCAGATGCTTTATTACAGCCTGTATTTCTGGCTTGATTATCAAAAATGATTTGTGAATTTATATAAGGGTCTTTGATTCCACTGAACAACATGTCTGTTTTTATGACTTCTTTCTTTCCAATTTGTATTCTTTGACAGAATTGTCTTATTGCTCTAGCTAAGAGTTAAAGTACTATTCTGAATAGGTATGGAGAGAGTAGATAACATTGTCTTATTACTGATTTTAGTGTAACTGTTTTGAGTTACTCTTCATTTAAGGTGATGTTGGTTATGGACTTGCTTTAAACTGCCTTTATTATGTTGATGTATGTCTCTTATATTCCTACTCTCTCCAGAATTTTTATCATAAGAGTGTTGGAGTTTGTCAAAAAGTTTTTGGTTTTATCATTCAGTTTGTTTTTATGGTGGATTATACTTATTTGTTTGGATATGTGTAACTATCCCTGAGATGAAGCATACCAGATATTTTTGAAGTATTCTTGGATTCTGTTTGCAAGTATTTTATTGACTATTTTTGTATTTATATATATATATATATATAAGGAATAATGGTCTGTAATTCTCTTTCTTTGTCGGATTTTTATGTGGTTTGAGCACCAGGGTAATGGTGGCCTCATAAATTTTATTAGGAAGTGTCCCTTATGATTCAATTTTGTGAAATAATTTGATACTAAAACCCTCTGGCTCATGGCTTCTTTTGGTAGGGAGATATATTTAAACTGATTATCTAATCTTAATTATGCTTTGGTAAGTAATATGTATCAAGGCCATTATCCAGTCACTTTAGACTTTCCAATTTGCTAAATTAGGTGAAGTATAGGGTTTTATTATATTTTTTTATTTAAAAGTTTTCTTAACATACCCATCACTGATCCCCCTCCCTCTTTTCTTTCTAGTCATCCCCCGGCTTTCCCCCACGGCACCCCCCATCTGTTCCTCACAGAAAGTAAGGACTCCTAGGGTGAGTCAATATACTCTGGCATATCCAAATGAGGTAGGACCAAGTCCTTCCCTCCTTATCAAGGCTAAGCAAGGTGTTCCTCTCTAGGGAATGGGCTCCAAGAAGCCAGTTTATATACAATAAATAAATTCTAGTCCAACTGACAGAGACCCCATAAACTACCCATGTCATTCAATTATCATCAACATTCAGAGAGCCCAGTTCAGTTCCATTCATTTTCTTCAGCCGTCAATTCAGTCAGTGAGCTTCCAATAGCTATCTCTGGTCAGCTGTTTCTATGAGTTTTCTCAAAGTGATCTTGACCCCTTTGCTCATATAATCCATCCTTCCTCTATTAGACTTTACTGGGAACTCAACTTATTGCTTAGCTGTGAATCTCTGCTTTGGCCTCCATCAGTTGCTATATGAAGGTTTTATAATGACAATTAGAGTGTTCATCAATTTGATTATAGGGGTAGATTAGTTTAGGCACTCTGTCCACTATCAATTGTAGTCTTAACTGGGGACCCAATGATTCAGCAAAACCATGCACGTATATACCCAAAAGATGGAAATTCTTACCCCAAGGACATTTGCTCAGTTATGTTTATAGCAGCATTTTTTTTTGTAATAGCCAGAACTTGGAAACAACCAGATGCTCCCCCAACTTAAGAATGAAATTTTTAAAAGTGGTGGTATATTTAAACAATGAAGTACTACTACTCAGCAGTAACAGAAAATGACATCCTAAAATTTGCAGCCAAATTATTGGAACCATAAAACATCCTCAGTGAGGTAACACAGACACAGAAAGACAAACAAGGTACATATACTTACTCATAATCAGATTTTAGGTTTAAAGTAAAGAATAACCAGGCAACAATCTACAACCTCTGAGAAACTAAGTAACAAGGAGAAACCTAAGAAAGACATTAATGAAACCCCCTGGGAAAGAGAAGTAGAGAATGTCTCCTGAATAGATTGGATCATGAGGGCAAGGGGATAAAGAGAAAGGAGATGGGAAAAGAACATAAGGACAGAGAGGGAAAACAATGAAATAGATAGCATTGTAGAGGGAGCCATTGTGGGGTTAGAGAGAAACCTGTGCAAAGGAAATACCTAAGAACCTACAAAGATAACCCCAGCTAAGAAGTAAATATTTTAAAGTATATTCTTATGATTCTCTGGATTCCCTCAGTGTCTCTTGTTTCCCCTTTCATTTTTTTTTTATTTAGATCTTCTCTCTCTGCCTTTAAGTTAATTTGGATAAGGGTTTGGTTGTCTTAATAATTTTCTCAAAGAACCAACTCTGTTTTGTTGATTCTTGGTATTCTTTTGTTGTTTTCTATTTTGTTGATTTCAGTGCTGAATTTGATTATTCCATGCCACCTACTTCATTTGTGTCTTATTTCTTCTTTATGTTATAGAGCTTTCAGATGTGCTGTTGTTACCAATATAAGAACTCTCCATTTGTGTGTGGGGGTGGGTGTGTGGGGATAAATTGGTGTTTGGGGTTGGGTTGCTGTATAAGTAATTAGTGCTATATACTTGCTTCTTAGAACAGCTTTCCTTGTGTTCCATAAGTTTAGACATATTATATATTCATTTTCAGTAAGCTATAGAAAGTCTTTAATGTCATTCTTAATTTCTAACTTGACACACTTTTCATTCACTAGAGACTTGTTCAGTTCCATAAATTTGTAAGCTTCCTATTGTTGCTGTTGTTGATGGTGTCCAGCTGTGACCTGTGGTGATCAGATAGTATTTAGGGTATTATTTTTATTTTCCTATGTCTGTTAAGACTTGCTTTGTGTCTAAGAACACGCTCAATTGGGGAGAACTCTTCATTAGGTACCTTTCAGAAGATATATTCTTTTATGTTTGGATAAAATGTTCTGTAAACATGTTAAGGCCATTTGGCTTACAATTTAATTTGGCTCCAGCATTTCTCCACTTAGGTTTTGTCTCCTACTATCAGTTTGTCAGACTCAATATGTGATTGAAACTGTAAAATTGCCCTTTTTTTTTTGGTATAGACGTTAAGAATTGCAATATCCTGTTGGCTGATTTTTCCTTTGATGAGTATGCAGTTTCTTTTGATATAACTTGTGATCATTTTTGTTTAAAGTCTATTTTGTTAGATATTAAAATGTCTATACCAGGTTTTGTCTTAAGTGTTTTTACCCTGAGGTGATGTTTATCTTTAATAAGGGTGTTTCTTGAATGTGTCAGAATAATGGATCCCATTTTCACATTCGTTCTGTAAGTCTGTGTCTTTTTATTGAGGAATATAAACCATTGCTGAGAGATATCAATGACCAGTAACTATTGATACCTGTAATTTTTTTAGTGGTGATAATAGTGGCAGAGAGGGGGGGGGTTTCCTTTTTTCTTGACTTTGCTGGTGTGAGATCATTTATTCCTTGTTTTATTTGATGTAGTTAATCACTTGAGGTTGGAGTTTACCTTCTGTTAGGTTGTGTATCTAGATTTGTAGATAAATATTTCTTAAACTTGTTTTTATCATGAAATGTCTTATTTATGGAAATTGAAAGGTTTTCTAGGTATAGTAGTCTGGGCTGGCATTTGTCATCTCAGAGTCTGCAGCATATCTGTACAGGCCCTACTGGATTTAAGGTCAGGTATAATTATAACGGTATGCCTTTATATGTTACTGGAGCTATTTTTTTCTTTCAGCTTTATGTTTTTGTTTTGTAGATTTAATATTTTTATTATTATGTATGATTGGGCCTTTCATTTCTGGTCTAGTATACTTGATGTTTTATATGATTCTTGCCCTTTATAAGCATCTCTGTCTTTAGATTATTAATTTTTATCTATAATTTTGTTGCAATCATTTTCAGTGCCTTTTAGCTCTGTTTCTTCTCCTTACAATTCTTGTTTGAATTGGTCTTTTCATGTTGTTTCAGCCTGGATGTTTTATGATAGGAGGTGTTTTTCTTTTTTTGATTTAACAGTTTATATGACTGAGAAATTTATTTCTTCTATCTTGTCTTAAATGCCTGACATTCTCTCTTCCATCTCTTGTATTCAGTTAGTGAGGCTTACCTCAGTGATTCCTGTTAAAGTTCCTAATTGCTTTAATTTCCAGATTTTCCTCATTTTTTTTTTATTAATTCTATCTCCACCTTTAGGTTATGAGCAGTTTTATCCATGTCCTTCTAACATTTGTGTTTTCGTATATTCCTTTAAGGGATTGTTTCTTCTTTAAGGGCCTCTATCATATGCATAAAAATTGTTTTAAACTATTTGTGCTTCAGTTACGTTGGACTATTTTGGGCCTGGTATGATATAGGTGATAAGTTCTAGTGGATACACACTGTCTTAACTATTATTGATTATGCTTTTATGCTGGCATCTAGGCTTCTGGTATGGGAAGATTTCAATTCTAGGTGCTGACATCTGGTCTTATCTTTGTTGGATGTGTGCTGTTTCTTGGATTTTGTTTCCTCTCTGGTTCTTAGGAGAATGTGGTGACTACAGGGAGATTTTCTGAAATCTTGAGAGATGTGAGTATTGATAGTTCCAAGTAAATTTTATTTCTGGGTATTAGGTCCTCAGATATAGAAATGGGATTGAAAGGGGCAGTGGTAAGAGTGAGGGTATTTCAGAAGAGAGATAAAATTACTATATTCTACCAGAATCTGCTTAGTTAGTTCCCTGAAAATAGAGCAGAGCATGGGGAGAGGCTACAGCACAGGCCTGCTACAGATCTTGAAACAATACTTGGAGGACTGGGCTTGAAGGAACACAGAAAGAGTTGAAGATCTGCAATTAGCCTCTTGCTGAGGTGGCATTTGGATTCCCAGGGAGTGCTGGTTGGAGTTGGAGACTAAGGCAAAGCAATGAGTAGTAGAAAGATGATTCCAAGAGAAGATTTCTGTGATCCAATGAAAATGGATGAAGGAAGGGATGAAAAGCTGCAGTGTGTGTTCTGCAGCAGAGGTGGGGATGAGACTGGGGAATTAATTTTGAGGAACAGAGGTAGAGGTAAAGATTTGCAATTAGCCTACATGCTTTCCTGTTCATTGTGACCTGTGGGTTCCAAGAGACTGTCTGTTGGAGAGGAGAGGTGGTACAAAGCAACAACCAGGGAAAGGGAAGTTAGGAGGGGAAGATCTGTAAGATCCACCAGAGATGATGTAGGGGAACTTTGCCAAAGGTATTCTGCTGCAGAATGAGGGATGAGATTGAGGGTTCTGTTTGGAGGTATGGAGAGAAAGAAGATATGCAGTTATCCTACCAGATCCCCTGGCAGAAGTGACCAGTCTGTTCCCAGGGAGTTAACAGTTCTGCATTAATAATCACATTTACCATGTTGAACATTTGAATTCCGTAACTAATTCAAAATATGAATAGAAACTTTAAAATTATCTAAAGTGTAAAAATTCTCCTCAAATGCACAGGTGAGGACCCTCTGAGTTTATTATAATTTTCCCTCCCTTTCTGACGTATAAAGGAGAGACAGCACTGGGACTAGCTGGCTGGTGAACCTTGCTTCAATGACCGATATGCTTAGATTCTCTTCTCTTTGATTAGATACCAGTATACTGAAGGTCACTTCTATGGCCAAGTGACTAGCTCTACTTGTCACTTTAAGCCAAGTTTATTTTTTCATTTTTTTGGGCTTTGTCACCTCTTCCTGACTGATTCCCTTGACCTCCAGATAAGCAGTTCAGCTCTGAAAGCCACCCAAGGCTTCACATATTAACCTTTGCACTTATTCATATTACAATTTAACCAGTGACCCCAGGTTCACACTTAATGGAGTCTTTAATTCTGCCACAGTGGATTACTTTGTCTACTTTTTAATCCAAAGTCTAGCTGAGGAGTCAGCTTGGTAGGTGATTTTCATGAACACACCAAATTATACAGACAAGTAATATCATATAAACTCAGCTGATTATACTGGGAAACAGACACACAAACATATGCAATAACATTGAATTGAATGGCCATAAGATGGAAGGAGAATGGGAGAGATACATAGGCATATAGGAAACTTTGGAGGAAGAAAGGAGAAGGAAAAAATGTTGCAGCTAAAATACAACCTAAATTAAAAAAATAATAGTAGAGGATGAAGGATGGGGGTAGCACAGTGCTTGCATAATGAATACAAGGCCCTATGTTTGATTCTAAGCACAGGATAAATATGCCATGGTGTTGCATTCCTGTAATTCTCTGTCCCAGCACAAGAGAAGTAGGTAGAATTTGGAATTCAAGGTCATAATTAGCTCCATATGGAAAGGGAAGATATAAGAAGACTTATATTTTCTTAGTTCACCAGAAGTAATCCTGTACCTTTATATAACTGTATGGTTTATACATGTGTTGCCCAATTAATAATCATAGGGAAATAAATTATTATGTCAATATTTATTCGAAGCAATTTATGGCATAAAATGCAGAATTGCTGGGATGATGATCCACTCATCTAGATGGAATAGATCTTCCTTCTGGGTAGTGGGGAAGCAGAGAAAATGCTGTGCTCATGAACCTGAACTTCAAGCTATTCCTGGTCGTATCTTAAGGCTACAGCTTCATAGATCACAGGTGAACTCCAAACCTGTGATAGCCCAGAGGCCATGCCCTGTGGTCAGGGAGGTGCTAAACTCACTGTACATATGGAACTTTAAAAGACACATTTTAGGAATGTAGAAACGTATCCAGCTAAAATTACCTCCTCTGACAACAAATGTTCATCTTGAACAAAAGTGCAAAGTTTTTTTTTTTTTAATTTCTCAGTAGTTCTTTGTTTAAACCTTCCAGTGCCTGCAGGAAGACAAGTGAAAAATACAACCAACATACCAACAATAACTAGCACTAAAGTCTAAAGGTTAAAGTTATATGAATTTAGGTTTACATAAACATTAACAAATTTGATCATACCCAAGTTCAATATTAAAAAGAAAAAACATCATATAGTCAAAAATTAAGAGTGATTGTTTCACTAGGCAAGGAGCAACAAAATGTAACTACTACAGTCATTACAAATGTCTTGTTAGCAAGACAAATCTCTAAATAGTTCCTTGTGGCTCCTTCTAACACTTTATATGAAGAATAAAGAAATTGGCTGGCTTAGCTTAATTCTATAGAGGATCTTTCTGCTGTCTGCTATAGTGAGAAATGCCCCTGGACCAATTATCAATGGTAAAAATGGACTACTAATAATCAAGTGGCATGTTAGGGCCTCAATCAGCTCCACAGTCCAAGGATTCCTACATCACATCAGAAAAGACTCCCATTGCCTGGTAAACAAATAAGTATTTAACATCATCCCAGTTTCACCATTATCTTTATCAAAAGATCCAAAGGTATCAAAAGTCAGCAGTGAACACAGAAACAGGTTGTGAAATGCTACAGCACCAACAGAGGCAAAATATACCTAATAATTGAAATGAACATTGCCTGGATAAACAACGTATTTAAGTACCTTAAACAATGCTGATGGTGGCATCCATATAATGATAGGAAGACCTCTGTGCTCACTTTCCCTACTTCCCCTTCTCAGTTAGAAGAAGACAATGAAAGCTGCCCAGAAAGAAACAACAAATCTAAGATGAGCATTTTTGAAAGCAAAGAGCAGTACAAACTCTTCTTTTTTGATGTATGAGCTAGTAGCACATAGTAATAAGAACTAAAACCAATATTCTGAGTACTTTTAGAGCAGGATATATTGTATCAGGACCTTAGAACACTTACTACCTTCCAGACAAAAAATAGAGATGCCAGGTGCATATTAGGTAAAACTGAAATAGATATACAGGACATGTGTATCCAGACTAATGTCTTCACAGTGTTGCTAGATTCACTATGACTGAAGGTTAAAGTTGATCATTAAGGGAAATCAAGGTAAGAATTCAAGTAAGGAACCTAGAAGCAATAACTGAAGCATAAAACAGAGAAATATTACATACCGGCTTGTTCAAGCTATGTTTCTAATATATCTCAAGCCTACCTTCCCAAGGAAAACACCACGCACAATAGATTTTTATATTAATTAACAATCAAGAAAACATACACAGGTTAATCTGATGGAGGCAATTCCTCAACTGAGAGTCTATCATCCTGCTTAAGTCAAGTTGATAACCAAGATCAGTCATCTCACTGACCCCAGCAGGGATTTTTTTCCTACTTTCAAGTTGTTTAATTTTTTCCACTTCATAACCAATGGAAATATTCCCTATCATTAAATTTGCATCAAATATCCACTTATTACCCAACAGTGTTTGTGGTCCCAAACACTAAATAAAACTGAACAACAAACATACCAATAATTTATTGTTTGTAGAAGTTGCATTCTGTTGAGTATGAACTAAGATTAAGTAAGATAATACAAAAAAGCAGGTGATAAAGTTTCCAGTTTCATTAAAAATTAGTGGCAAAAAAGGAAAAAATAACATACTGATGTGGGGTGTTCTTCTGTATGATGTGAATTACCATTGGATGATAAAGAAATTGTTTTAGTCTATGGTAAAGCAGTTTAGAGGCAGGTAGGAATTCCAAGCATCTGACAGAGATTCCTTGAGCTGCTGGTGAGAGAGCAAAATGTAATGGAACACAGGTAATGCTACTAGCCATGTTGCAAGGCATAGATTTGTAGAAATGGGTTGAGTTACATTGAAAGAGCTAGCAAGTAATGATCCTGAAACATAAGCCGAACAGCTTATATTGATATAAACATTTGTGTAATTATTTGGGCTTAAGTGTCTGCAGGGCTGCAGATCTGGATCTTGTGTTGTACAGACCAGAAACCTCAGATTAAACCATGCCATTTGTAGAAGTAAAAAAAAATATTTTAATGATGTAAAAGGATAGCCACTGAATACTAATATGGTGCACCCTCACAAAGTAAAGCACTCTATGATAAGCCACATGATAGAAATATGTTCTAGAAATAGTAAGAAGGTCAAGGTGGATGAGTAAAAATAATGGAGGAGAACTTGATGGAAGGTGATATCAGAGGAGGGGGAATCCTGTTCAGTGGAAGGTGACATTATGTGATTTCTATTTTATGAGGGTTATTCTGGCTGCCCTATTAACAGTGAAAAGAAGAAAACTATTAACAAACAAATTTTAAGGCAGCAATCCAGAAACAGTAGCAGTAGTTCATTATAGCCAGAGTTGTACATGTACATTTAATCCAGTTGAATCCAGATCTTTGATACATCTTCACAGGAAAGCTGTATCATTTTCTTAAAAAAAAAAAAAACAAGTTTTCTTTATAGTTAGCATACTAAATATTGTTTGGTTATGATATTTTCAAACATAATTTGTTTTTGTTGCTCCTACTCCCATTTTTCTCCATCTCCCTGTCCCTTCTGGACCCCTTTCTGCCTCATGTTACAACTATTCTCTTGTTTGTTGTCTCCCCTTCTTCTTCAACACCTTGTTTTCTCTTTTGTGCTCTAGTTTCTAGTTTTATGACCTGTACCAACACTTGTGTCTGAGTGTATGTGTGTGTGTCTGTATGTGTGTGTGTCTGTGCAAGAAGTACTATCTTGCTAATATTATACCTTCAAGATCCATTTATTTTCCTTTGAATTTTATAATTTTATTTGTCTTGAGAGCTAATTAAAATGTAACTGATCAGATTGCATTTACAAATTTAAAATTGTACACATGTAAATATTTTTAAAAGAGAGAGACAGACCAGAGGGCATGAATTTGAAAGAGAGAAAAGCAAGACTTTGAATGGGATGAAGTTGCAGGGAGAAAAAAAATGGGGGAAATATGGTATAATTATATTTTAATTTAAAAATTGAATTGTCTCTGCCTGAAATTTTTATTATTTTTAATATTATTTGTATTATTATTTTTAAATTAACTGAACACCCCACCCTAGTCATGAATTTATTTGCTTTATTGAGCTTCTAATTTAAATTCAACACTTTTGAGTTTTGTAAGCAAACAAAAATGATTGAAAGCAAGAATCACAAATTCTTGGGAATTGCAATCTCCCACATATAAGTGTAGTTCTTGACCCTCAGTAGAATTTTTTATTTCTTAACAGACCATTCCAGAGATATACAACTGGTCAAAATTAAGAGACTAAGCAATTTGGAGTTCCCATCTCCTATTCATAAATCTTTAATAAAACTCCTACGTAAGACCGATGAAAATTTGTGGAAGAATGAATGGAAAGATTTTAAGAGTCACAGGACCAGGCAATCCAATATCACAAAGTATCTTTTAGACATGACAGAAAAAAAAAATGTACCCATGAAATCTCAAGGATATATGTATTTACATAAGACTTAAGTAATGACAAAACAATTGACACGGAAATGTGAATGGGGAGTTTTTAAAACTCTCCATACCAAGATGAAGAATTAGTAATCAATGGCAACTGATCAAGGACAATCAGTTTTCTGCAGTGAGCTGCTTGATAGATTATCTAATTCCAAATGGTTCAGATTCACTGACTCCAGGTAAGAACCGAGTGTAGTGATACATGCCTATAAGCCCAGGGCTGGAGGACTGGAGAAAGGACAGTGAAACTCCCTGGAGAGCTAATCCAGCTAAGTTGGCTAGTTATGGATTCAGTAAATTACCATGTCATACAAAATTAGATCTACTACAAACCTGGTCAAAATCTTATAACTATGGAGGATATACGCCTGTGGGGTGGGGTGTAATTGATTGGTGTTCTTACTTTTGGGATCTTTGCTTTTGGGGGGGGGGGGCAAACCACACAGCTCCCAAATAAACATGGGAGTAGAGAATAGGCACAAATGTTGTGAAACCAAGCACAGCATTTCATTTCTCCCTTTCTCCCTCCCTCTCTCCCTCCCTTCCTCCCCCCTCTCTCTATTTTGAGACAGAGTTTCTGTGTGTAGCTTTGGCTGTCCTGGAACTTACTCTGTAGACCAGGCTGGCCCTGAACTCACAGAGATCAGCCTGAATCTGCCTCCTGAGTGTTTGGACTAAAGGCATGTATCACCACCACTCAGTTCTTCTTGTTGCCTACTTTTAAGTTTATAAGAATGCACTTGATTAAGAATAAAGTAAGAAAATAACTGAAAATATGATCACAGATATTAACACTAAAGTATTAATTTACTAGATTAGGAAACAACTTCCAAGTTCTTTTCAAATCCAACAAGGGTCGCTCAAATCTTTTCAGGAGTAATTAAATGCTAATAGATACCAATCATTAGAAATCCATGTAATTTCAAAGCAGATACTTTTGTTTCAAGTATTCAGAATAAAATAATAATGAAATAGATGAGGATGAAACTGTTATAAATACAGTAGTATTTTGCCTCACTTAAAAAGTTGATGAATCCAGGACTCTCTTCAAGGTAACATAAAATATCCATTCAAGGAAAGAACGATAAAACATATCAAAAGCATTCCAACATATACATTCTAGACTACTAAATTGCCTATCTACTCTCAATAATACAAGTCAAAGGCCTCAGAGCTGCTACAGAAAATGTAGAACAATCTCAGAGGCAGCACTTGATAGGAGAATACAGGATTTCCAAATCAACTTGTCATGATCCAGTATGGACTAGGCAGTTTATTTATTAGACTTTTATTTTCTAAGTGCAAATATGGCACAGTAATCTCTCTGTAATATAGACAATAAATGGAACTTTATTATTATTTGTTTAGGAAATGTATATCCCCCTTGTCTCTACGAGAACCTTCTGAAAGCAGAAATATTTTGAAATTTGGCTTGAATGTGGTTTCATCTGATAATAGTTTAATTTAATCCTCTTACTCTTGTAGCAGAAAACTGCTCTCTCCAACCTTGAAGGACATAGAAATATCTTTTAAATTTATGTGGATGATGAGCCTCCCAGAGCTAGACTTGAACACTCACACCACATATACTGTGAGAGGTGACAATTTGTTTTCTAAAAACTTCTTATACTAATATAATTTAATTTTTTTCTTTTCTTACATTTTCATGGCGACAGAATGAGATCTTATAGACTCCTGCCTAGAATTACTTAAAATTGAAAGAGATAAAATAAGATCACTGGATGACTTCTTGATTTGGAATCAGATCAACCTGAAGTTTATCCTATGAATTTATTTGCTGTTTAATGTTAACCAAGATAGACAAGTACTAAATTGCAGTTTCCTCACTCATAAAACAGAGATAATACTTTTATTAATTACAGTGAAGTTCAAATCTTAAAATACAAGCAAATGAGCCAGTATTAATTAGGCTGACCCAAAGCTCACCTATTAACACTGGACCTTCCCTTACCTCTTCATAGCATCCGTAGAATCTCATTTTGTGAAGTTTGTTTCAAATGTTTGTTTATTTATTTTTCCTTTTTTATTTTTGAGTCTATGTAGCCTTACCTAAGTGCTTGGATTATAGTTTGTACCATAATGCCTGATACATTGTGAATTTCAAAGGGGACTGGAGGAGCTACATTGATGAGTTGTCTGGGACAGACTCATCCTCCAACAATTTCTCTGCCATTTAAGACAGAACTGTAAATAAACACATTGGAGAGCTTAATAGAAAGTATAATACAAGAAAGAATAGAGGGCTAAAAACAACAAAATGACAAAATAGCCAACCTATTTTATATGGCGATGGTGATGATCCATTTCTTACCGGCAAAACATTAGTAAAAAGTTCACCTCATCCTGGCTAGTTTGCATTGAGCTGCCATGTAGGTAATATTTTTTTGGTTGTAAAAGATAATTTCTGCATGTTGTCAACATGTTCATCATATATAGATTTTAATGAGATTGGGTATGATGTAGCCCTAGCTGCTTTATTAAAGGACACTTCTGGAAATACAGGTAGGCATTATCTCATCTGGTTTTATGTAGTGACATGCAAGTGGCCATATCAGTAGGCAGAGAGGAGGGCAGCACATGTCGATTGAGATTCAAGATATTGGCCCACCATTAGATATCCCCCTGATATATAATTCTTGGTTAGACAAGACTCCCATAAGACCACAGACTCTGGGATGTTTTTTGCTTCTTTTGTGTCTTTATATTTTTGCTGTTGCTATCTTTCTCTGATAGCTGGCATGATTGAATTGGGTGTGGGAAAATTCCCCACTGCCTGTAAGGTGATATGTTTATATCATGGAAACATCCTGTTCTACTTAGCATTTTTATCTGTGAATTACTATGAAGTTGACTTCCTCCCTCAGTGGTATCATCTAATTGATAATAATAACACTAGCTGATATAGAGCTTTGTTGAATAAAATTATATATAAGGATATATTTTATATCTAAGGCCTGTGAGGTCCATCGTAGGATTTGCTTTAGATCTCAGCTCAGGTTACTGATTAAGGAGAGCAATCAAATTCTCCAGGAACCCGGATAGCCCTAATTTCCCTAATGCTAAAAAAAATACAGTCAGGTCTCAGTGTGCACCTTTAGCTAAAACAAAGTCTTGAAATAACTTTAGGTTGGATCAAATGTGTTAACAATAGCTTTCAGATGGAAAAAAAAAAAAAAAAAAAAAAAAAAAACCCAGAAAACAATCTAATGTCAACAAGGACACACCTGGTGTAAAAAAACAAAAAAAAAAACCCCAAACAAACAAACAAAAAAAAACAAACAAAAAAAAAAAAAACCAAACAAAAAAAAAACCAAAAAACAAAGCAGCCAACTGTTAAAGTTGGTTGATGGTCAAATGTGATGGTTAACTCTTTATACCTATTGCTGCCCTCAATCTCCTGATATAAGAAACTACTGATAAATGGGTATGAACCCTAAAGATGTAGTCTTTTATTTACAACAGTTTGGGTTTTTTATTTCTTTAGGATTCCTTAAAAGACTTTCAAGAGAGTAGAATGGTTGATTCTTTTATTGTAGCTGAGGTATGGGGCCTGCCAGCAAGGGGATTGGCTGTGACAAAATGCTTTCTTTCTGCTCATGCTCTGTTGATCTGCAATATATTATTTAGACATGCATGTATGTAAAATATTGGAATGACCTTGTTTTTAATCATGCAGTGAGATGAAAAGCATGTTACCTGTATGCTGTAGCAATTTAGCAGAATAACTGTAAAGGCTAGATATTAGAATGAACAGCTGTTTTTAGAAATATCTTGACCTTGGAAAATCTTGTAAAAAACAATGACTGTTTTGCTGAGGGAGCTTTGAGGCCAACCCATGAATTTGGTCATAAGACACTTCAAACACACTTTTTTTTTTAATGTACACAATGCATAATGTAGGACTAGAGACATGAAGGTATGTGATGGTCTCCTTAAATAAGGATAGAAACCTGGGTATGAAGAAATACTTTATGGAACAAATTATGAATATGTTTTTTTCACAGCTGTTAGAGAGCCAGCTGAATCCAACCAGCTGAATTCATCAGAGTCAGACCATCTGAAGAGGCTGATGGATAAAGAAGGAAATGATCCAGAGAATGTATGGGTATCTTTTTTCATAACCCCCTCAAATATGAGTCTTAGCTTAGGCCAATGCTGTGGATTCCTCTTAAAGTCTTCTCCTACCAAGAGGCTGGTACAGCAATAGTGATAGAACAAAACCTAATGCATATACTGAGCCACAAGCACCCAAGCCCATAGAATATTCTTTTAAAAGATTTTCTAAACGGGCTCTGAAGAGGAGCAGGGTCCTGTTAAGTGCCGTGACAGACTAAGCAGGCAAAGGAGATACTCAGTTTAGTCCAGAGTGGACTGACCCCGGACCTACATGAGCCAACCAAGGACTTGTGGTGTTGGGCAGATAGGCACTACTATGGTAAACAAATGTATGATATGGTATGGAAGAGAGAGAGAAAGAATAGTCCATTTTATGTGGACAGATACATATCTGAAGAGGTGAAAGCAGTGAGGAGCAGATTGATATACATAGCTTGATTGTCACTCAGGTCATGGTGATGTCTCAGCCAGGGCTCTTGCAGAGGACCATGTGTGGGTTCATGATCCTGATGCAACTATGGTCTGTGTTTATATCCTTGGCTCCTGATACCACCAAAAGCTGAAAGAATAGGGTCATACAGAGTTGGCCCTAACCCACTCCACACACTGGCTTTAACACTAGGGAGAACTGATCCTGCCCCTGACCAGCTGTGACACTCAGGAGAGAGAGTCCTACACCTCACTGGCCAACACAAGAGAGCTGACCCTGTTTTTAGAGTCAGCTGCAAGCTGGCCCCAAGGAGATGAGAATGGGGAGTAGTTTGTGCCTGCTGTGTTACGAAGGAAAGTCAACACCCCCACCTCTAACCACTTATAGCAGATGGAGACCTGACTCAACCCCTCACCAGCTGCAGCACTAGGAAAAATACGCACTATGCTTCCCCTGGATACCCACAGTAGAATTGACCTTATATATAGGGCCTTGGTGAGCCACCCCTGAGGGCATGAGAGGGGCATAACAATTCTCTTATCTCTGGTATTTGTGGGGGGGGGGGGAGAGAAAGATGCCTCCCTCCCCTGTAGGTAAGTGGGAGGGCTGAAAATAAAGTCATAAAAGCAGAAGAGCTGATCCTACTCCTCAACAGCTGCAGCACTCAGGAGAATACGTCCTGAGCCTTACCTGGGCAACACAGTAGAGCTGACTCTTGACAAAATATGTGTGAGGCAAACCCATATTTGTGAGCATGGGAGAGCTGTCCCCACTGCTCTGTCATGTGGCTGCATGACAATGGTAGGCACTGATGCTACCATATTCCTCACCTCTCTTTGCCTGGTACAGAGAAGGAAGCTAACCTTTCCCTTTACAGCCTGCAGCAATCAGGAAAGTCAGATCCCTGATCCTTGCCTGCTCAGCACCGTAGAGGTGACCCTGTTGGCAGAGGAGCAGGTGAGCTGTCCCTGAGGTCTAAGAGTGGCATATCTGGTGTTACCCTCTTGTCTGCCATGTGGTGGGAGGTGAGGGAATGATTTCTTCCCCCCTTAACCCTACCACCATGGTTGGTGAGTAAGCGAGCTGACTCTCCTCCTTAACAGCTGCAGTGCTCAGGAAAGTGAGCCCCTGCATTTCTCCTGGGTAGCAGAGTAGAGCTGACCCCATTGACTGGGCCGTGGGTGAACCAGCCCTGTGAAAATGAGCATGGGAGATCTGACCCTGCCACTCTTCTGCCTTATGGTATTGTGGGAAGGGAAAAAAAGCCTCCTCCTGCCCTTACACTGCCTGTGGCAGGTGGAAGAGCTGGCCCTGAGGTCATATTAGTAAGAGAGCTGTCCCTGCTACCCATCAGCTTCTCAGCTGTGGCACTTAGAAGAGTTGTGCCTGCACTTAGACCAGGCAACACAGTAGAGTTGACCTGGATAGTGTAGGCTTGGGAGAGCCTACCCTGAGAGTGAAAGCATGAGCACTGACCCTGCCCCATTTCTGCAAAGGGGTATACTATCCAGGAAAATACTGGAGAGCTCACTTTGGTGGTGAGGACAGGGGAGAGCTGGAGGGAAGACCAGCCCTGCAATTACCCGGGCCCAGAACCATGGCTGTCTTGGTTCACCCATCTATGATCTGCTGGAACACATGAAGACCCAAATATGAAGAATCTTTATAACACAGGACAACAACAGGATAGCCAACAGGAGTCCCACTGAGGGCCCAGAATCAATAGTGTAGCAGAAACCAGAGGCCTTCAGCCAGACCAATGACTCTTTTCAATGAACGCTTGCAAGACATATGGATAAAAGGGCTTGCCGCATGACTCAGTATGTCATACTACAACTTCTATGATGAAGTGATATTTCCTTTTTGTCTCTTAAGTTTTATTTTATTATGAGGAGGCAAAATGGTTGCTAGGGAAGGGGGCAGATACAGAGGAATGAGAAAATGAAAGGGACAGAGATAAATAATGTGAAAGACACAAATAATAAAAAAAAGTTAAAAATAAAATATTTCCTAAAATATCTAGAACTTCAACAAAAAGAGTATAATCAATACTTTAAAAATATAAATATGATTATAATAGCAAAGAGATTTTGAGGCTCACTATCCCAAGAGAGCCAATTACTTTCATTTTGTTTAGACAGAGTGTTGAAGGCATTCAAGGCAGTGAAAAGAAGGGAAAAGGGATTTTAATATGTCACTTTGGCCTGAGGAAGCTACCTAGATGAAAGGCAGCCAGTGAAGTTGGCTAGATGTACCATCTCTCTTCTTCTGCTCAGTTATATAGCAGAAACAAGGACAAAGATTAGAATTATCGTCAAGTCTTGGCTACGTGCATCTGACATTAAGGGATGTGGTTTTGTGGTTTCCTGTATTGTTTCCTAGAGGGAGTAATAGGAGTTCCTTAACATCTGAATTAGCAACAGTAGGGTGGTTGCTATGATGAATGAAATATTGTCTCCTCGGACTATTTGTTGAAGATCTGTATTTGCATATTGTCTCTTAATTGTTTGTATACAACATTACCAGACTTTTGTATTTAGAGGCAAAAGGTAAAGGCACAGAGAAAACTCTGTCATTGTTTAATAATAGTCTCAAATTTTATATTTTCTTCTGGTCTTCTGGAATATAAGGACTTTATGATTCTTTATATAAATGCTTCTGATTAGATGATAACAATAGATAGGTATAGGTGCTGTGAGTACTGAATTTCCCAATGACAAAATCAGAGCACTTAAAGTATATTATAAAAGAAAGTGTAACAAAGTCATGGGGAGTATATATATATGTGTGTATGTGTGTGTGTGTGTGTGTGTGTGTGTGTGTGTGTGTGTGTGTGTGTGTGTACTATATATGTTCTCATATAAAAATTATAATATAACATATGTGAAATGAAATGTTAATCTATAAATTAAAGGCAACCTTGCATTTCAAGAAAAACATAGAACTTGGTAACAATATTGAAATTCAAAAGTCAAGTGAAATTGGCTTTTTTGAACAATAGAAGTATCATACTTTTATTTTAAATAATAGCAGTGCCATAATTTTTTCTCCAAGAGGAGACAAAGGAATGTCTGCACAGGTGGCTAGAAGCTGAGAGAGCACCCTTTGTTAAATCAGCTGTTTACTTATGAGATACAAGACTAAAATTGTCCTTTATCCTCCTTTCCTTCAGGCATATATAAATTTCACAAACAACTACATATGTATATATGCACATACATGCATAAAGAAATAATTTGAATTCATGGTAAAGCATGGTAAAGTGTAAATATTTCCTGAGAATATTCTGTAATTGGATTTTACCAAGGGAAGAATAACAAGTTATTCTGTTACTCATTAGTCATCAGAAAAATTTAGATTATGCTTTTTTTTAAGTTATTTTAGTAAGTAGATACTATTCTAGGTTTATCTTTAAGGGATCATACTAATGATGAAAAAAATCATTAAATTATTCAAATACAGATGCCAGCCACGTCTTAGAACTTGTGAGTGGGCCTAGACGGCAGTGTCTGAAACTAAGATTACACTGTTGCTTACTGTGGTAGTTCTAATAAAAATGATTCCAAACTCAGTATCACTATCTCTTCCTGATGCCTAGAGCAGATCAATGTGTATATTGGCTCATTCTCTAGCACCATGTCTGCCTGCACACAGCCATGCTTCCCACTTTGATGATGACTAAGCCTAAGTTATTAGGACTAAGTTAGCCCTAAAGAAATGTTTTTTTTTTTTTTCCTTATAAAAGGTTGCCATGATCATAGTGTCCGTTCACAGCAATAAAACCCTTGCTAAGATATTTTCCATGCACACTTCATTTGCCTTCATTGACATCTGATGCTTTGCCAGGAGCCTTGACCATGCTGCACATAAACACTAAACAAATTTGAAATACAAATAGAAAGCTATAATCACAAAAAAAACAGATAGGGAAAGTTGACAGATGTAGCAATCATATAATCACTAAAGCACCAAGGGCTATGCATTAGGTTTTGTATCTATCTTCTTTTATAACACTTGATTTTGGATTTTAAATTAATTTTTGCAGAGAAAGGGGGAAATAAATGGGAAGGGAGAAAAGGGAGGGAGGAGAGGAGAGGTGGCAGGGAAAGAAGGAGTCAAGGAGAGAGAAAGAAGAGGTGTCAGTTAGAAAAGATGCATCTTATTATGGCTTATAAAGGAAGCAAAATCAAAAATTTCTACATCAAATTAATGCCAAAGTACCCAACATTAAATGTATTTAATGCATTCAAGCTAAAATTATATGTATCACACAAAATTGGTCACACAAGTATAATCTATAATACAAAAATATGTATAAAATCACACTCCATATAAATAATGTCATGTCTAGACTACACATTAGGAATAACCCTAACATTTTCATTATATATTATTAAATTTTACATGTATGCCATTCTCTATTAGATATTATGAGCACCAAATAAAAATCCAGAGAACTTCTTCAAATATACCAATATCAATTTGTGATATGTAAGATAAAAGGCACATGGCATCATGAATTTATATTTATAGTAGTAAAGCTAATAATGTTGCACTGTACAGAAAAATCTTCAATAGCAAATGTATCTTGAGCACAAAAATATAATCTAATCTTTTTTAAATGAGGGAGGAATTGCTGATGATAGATTATCAGATTATAAGACTATGTTTTCTAAATTATTAACACAAAGTTTTATGTATTCTTGTTTTTTAGCTTTTCAAACATTTGTATTAATTTTTGAGAATTTAATATATGAATATAAAAAACACTAAATTTTCTTCCCTTTTCTCACTCCCCACATCACTTTGTCATGCACTTTCTACTATTATGTCTGTATTTTTTTTCTTCTTCAAATAAAATAAAATCTAGAATAAAACAAAACCATCACATAAAAGTTGGACAAGTCAAACCAGCAGAAGGAAAAGTGTTGCAAAAGAAAGCACAAAAATCAGAGATCTTTTCATTCACACATTCAAGAGTCTCGTAAAAATATTAAAGTGAAAGCTATAATATGTAGTAAGAGGTTTTTCTGGCCTGGACTTTTAGGCCTAGCCTCAAAGTTTAGACCTGTAGACCTTCAGAGCTGCAGACCCACAGAGACACACAGATGCTTACATTAAATTTAGGCTGATTGGCCTAAGGCCCAGGCATATAACTTGCTAACTCCTTATCCTTAAACTAACCCATGGTTCTTATGCCGTTCAGTCACGTGGCTCAGAGCAGCATAGTTGTCCTCTATTTCTTCTGGCTTCTCTCTGGCATTCTCTGTAGTCTCTGTGACATTTCTGCTCTGTTTTTGTTGTTCCCAAAGTTTTCTTAGTATGGTAGCCCCTCCCATACTTCCTGTCTGCCTTTGTCCAATCAGCGCTTTTTATTAAACTCATAGGCAGGACAATTGTTTACAATGGAACAACATAATCCCCCTACATATCCCCTTTTCTCCTTTTAAAACAAAAAGAACTCCAAATATAATATTCTTTCCCCCACTTATCTATAACAACTTGTAAACAACACTGTAAAATTAAACAAAAACATCCATAATTCATGTTTTGGAAATGTAGGCTACTTCATGCTGAATGGGAGTGCTGGCAATCCTATGCACAAGTCTTTAGTGGTGTAATCTGTGAGGCTGGGTTATCTCAGCCAGTCTCCTTGAAATTGTTCTGGATACAGAGCTCAGAAAACTTCAACAAAGGTGCTCTGAAATGCGAAATCATCTGGGCTGTCTATTTCCACTGGAGATTTTTTTCAGGGTGTCTTCCTCTATCAAACTTTATGTTTTTTATCCAGGAATAAATCAACAGCCTCTCATTTTCTGTGAAAATAAAAGGAAAACCTATTCTCCAAAGTAGCATATTTTTGGATTTAAATTTTAAAGTCAACTCATTTACAAAATATATAGGTTGAACTAATCCAACAACATTTATAATCAACTGTCTTTTAGTCTTATATCAGCTTTTACTACTTCATGTTCAGTCAAGAAGCATAAAGATAAAATAATAACATACAGTATCCGACACTCTGTATTTTCCATCTTTATGTGGCTTCTTTTTTACTTTATTTTTTAAGGGCTTTCTCTATCTGTTTTTTCCTTTTCTCTCTCTAAGCCTATGTATATATATTTTCAACACACTCTAAACCATTTAGATTTTTTTTTAAAATGCCTTTACTGTATATTTATTTCTTAACTTTTTCTGTCTCTGACCACACCTTTGCTTGGCTATGGTGATTGACTCCACCCAGATTCTTCTATTTCTTTCTGTTTCTGACTACACCTTTAATCTGCCAAGGTCCTTGGCTAAGGATTAAAGGTTGGCAGGATGGATGGATGGCTCTGCCCAGCTCGTAATCTAGCTTTGTAGAATTTAGCTTTTTAGCCCAAGTACTCTGGAGAATTTTAGAGTCCATATAATCACCAAGTAAAGCTTTGCCATTTGCTTCTCATTAACTCCATTTAGGTATTTGGAAGCAGGGCCTCTTAAAGGATTCACAAACAAGTGTTTTGCCTCTAAGGCTGAATCCAGAAGCTTCTCTTTTAAAAAAAAAAAAAAACCAAGCCTCTGCATGCCTCCAGCAAACAGAGCTTATCCAAGAAAATATCATCACTAAGAAGCCATCATTGACTCTATACTCTTTTTGTCCTTATTAACAAAAATGTTAAATCTACCATATAGAGCTCCTTGATCACATCTAGGCTCAAGAACTGGCCTTGTTCACCTTAAGATGAATGCAGCAAACACACCATTTTATAATTTAATCCCATACACCCCTCAGTCTCTTTACCACAGGCCACTTCAGAGACACAACTCAGAAGCTACTTTGGGCTTTGTTTCTGTGCTCTAAACCATTTTTTAAGCATTTTATGGCTTTATGTGGGTATATTTTACCCATCTTTGGCTGTCATTTGTAGTATGAGGTTTCCCAACATGGGGTTAAACACCCACATACAGCCAGAGAACGATTAAAAAGAGCTCTAGAGAACAGAAATTGAGCTAAAGTGCTTCCAAATTGTGTCTCTGAAGTGAGTCATTGTACAGAGAATTATGTATCTGAAGTGGGTCATTGTACAGAGACTTGTGTATCTGAAGTGGGTCATTGTTCAGAGAAAGTGCAGTGTCTGGGTCACATTCAAAATGGTGCCAGAAGTCTGGCAGCAGGAAGTGTAAGCTGCACCAGGCCAGTTCCTGAAGTCTCACAGAAGACTCGGTAGCATGTGATTGATTTAAAGTTTTTATTTATATTAAACAAAAGGAAAACAGAGTCAAAGACAGTTTTTTTTGTAGCAGCATTTCTTGAGTCTGCTCTGTTTGCCGCCAGCCCCTTTAATAGAACTTCCTGACTCAGCTTTTTTTTTGCAAAAAACTATGTGGCTCATTAAGAGAGTGCTAGTATTTTAAAAGCTTTTCTGGTTAGAAAATGATTAAGATTTACAATATTTACAATAAAACAGATTCAGATGGAGAAAAAAACCTGTAAACAGGTTACAATGTGTGTAGTGTGTAAAAGGTACATAGACTTCAGAGAGAAAAGAAAGAAGGTAGAGAAAATCTTTAAAATAGAAAAATAGAATAATAAAATATAATAAGCCATGTAAAGATGAAAAATAGACACAGAATCTGGAATATGGTTATTATTGTGTTTTATTTTAATTTTTTACCTGTTAATCAGCTAACTGCAGAAAGACAATGGATTTCAAATGCAAAGGCTACTATGTTAAACAAGAATATATATTTTAAAGGTATCTTGATTTTGAAATTTGTGTTTAAGGATTTATTGCTTTGGAAGAGTTCTGATTTTGTTTCCACAGAAGATGAGAACCTGTGGATTGCTTCCAGGCAAATATGGTTTCATCATCCAAGACCACCTGAAAATTCTCTGATGGGAAGAGATGATCACATCAGCATCAGAGCTGCCAAATAAGATGCCAGTCTCAAGAATCTGTAAGATTGCCAGTGCTCCTTAATCAGCAGGAAGTAGTAATGAAAACTGTGTCCAAATTCCCAAAATATTGTTTATAAATGTTTCTTTTCATTATAAATGGTTAATGGTCATAGTTATTCTCTTTCTAAGAAGGGATATGGTATATGAGTGACTTTTAAAAAATAGGTAATTGAATTTATTTTAAACTAAAAATCAGCTGTTAATCTCAAAATATTTTATATTGTATGGATTTTGGTTTATTGATACAAATTTAAGGTCAATTTTGTTATACTGTATGTATTTTTCTACTCTTGTTTAAGGTATGATGTTCATGGAATTGATTTAAAATTGTAATATATAATTAAGAAATGCAGATTAATAGTCACCTATGATAACCAAACTTACAGTTATATTAGTTAGGATTTTTTAGGTATACAAAGATATATTTCAATTAGAAACATAATCTTCAAAGACTTCTAAGACCTACAAAATATGGCATTTAAAATATTTTAAGAACTTAGGCTTCTCTGGACACTGAGACAGGTCTGCTTCTGGCAGCACCAATTTACTTCAAGAGAAAAATGAGCATTGGAGATACTCCATATGCATATTAGTATCTTTGTGACATTAGTCTGCCACTGGACATGAACCTGTTCTTATATTGACTGTTTTGACAGTATGCTGTTTAAACTGGACATGCAAGTTCCATAGGAAGGTCACCTAACTGAACTTTGGCAGAACAAACCGAGATGATCATTAGGGTTCCTGCTTTGCGAGAAAACTGTCAGACATTCTTCAGGACTCAAGGAGAAGTGACTGATAAATTATACCAGAATGGGCAGAGTGGATTTCCTGCTTCACTGAAATGAAAAGAGACTCTGGGCCTGTATGCTGAAGATGGATGCCCCAACTTTGTAAAGGAACTTTGGGTGACTGTCCAGGTAAATGGGTGTTATCTCTGTTATTTCTGGATTTTGAAAGTTGCTTGCACTTCTGGTTTACTTGGTAAATATATCCTTCTGTGGTCTTTGATGTAGTTGAAGGTAGTTATAGGTATATTTTTTCTTAGCTATTTAAAAAGGTTATTGGACATGAGACTTTAGATTCATAAGCATAAGGCAGATGATAGAGTATTTTCTTTAGTTTTTCTAAATGCAAATAGACTAGATATTTTAACTGTAATTCTTGTTTAATAGCTATTTTGTTATATGTAATTTTGCTGTGTTAAAATTGAAACTTTCCTTTTTGATTAGACAGAAAGGGGGAGGTGATATGGGAATGTCTTTCCATATGCTGTGAATAACAATCTTTAAATAAAGGAGCTGTTTTGGCCCATGACAGGCACCATAGAAAAAGTAGGTGGGGAATCAGAATAGGTAGAAGAGGAAGGGTAGAATCAGGACAGACTGAGCTAACTGCCCAAAGAAGAAACATGTAAGAATCACAGGTGAACCATAGGCCATGTGGCAGACAGATTAGTGGAAATGGATTGAGTTAACATTTAAGAGCTAGCTAGCAATGTGCCTAAGCCATAGACCAAACAGTATGAAGTTAATATAAGTGTCTGAATCATTTCTGGGGGCCTGAGCAGTGGGCAGCTAAGGAGTCTGGCATGGCAGGTCTGTGAAAGCCGGGTCAGAAACCTTATGACAACAATAGTATATATGTCAATGACTTGGTGTACAACCATATGATTTCTGCTTCAGTCTTTGTGAGTTCATATGAACTTTTCCCAGTTGATTCAGGCTTTGTTTCTCCTAGTGTCCTCCATACCTTCTGGCTCTTATACTTTTTTCATCTCCTCTTCTACAAGGTTTCCTGAGCACTGAGGTGAGGAATATATTGGAGATGTCCCTCTTAGAGCCATGCACTCCCCCCCGCCCCTAGCAAAATGTCTGGCTATGAGTCTCTGTATTTATTCCCATTTGCGGCAGAAGGAAATTTCTCTGTAAATGGCTGAATAAGCGCTACTGATATCTGTGGATAACAGAATATCATTAGGAGTCATTTAATTATTATTGTGTTTGTGTTTTATTTTTGTTTTTCAGACCAGTAGGTTTTGGTTTACCTTGGGTCTCTGTGTTACTTAGTCCCTGGTTCTTGGTCAAAAAAAGTTCTGTCAGATATTGGCTTCATCTTGTGAAGTGAGCAGTAAGTCAAATTAGACATTGGTTGGTTGTGGGATTCTGTTACATTATAAATAATTGTCCTGCCTACTGGTTTAATTAAAAGCTGATTTGCCAGAAGGCAGACAGAAAGTATGGAACTAAAAAAACTCTGGGAACAGGAAAAGCAGAGAAGACATTTAATAATTATTAATCTTAGAGCCTGTGCTAATAGTGATCTTTTCTGAAAGCCTTATCCCATGCTGATGAGTTCAAAGCTATTTCCAACTTTCTCTTTTATCAGATTCAGTATATATAGTTTTCTTTTGAGTTCTATTTATATATTTAGAGTTGAGTTTTAGACTTCTATTGTTCTATATGCATCTGTCTAATTTTAGCAGCACTATTTGTTGAAGATGATGTCTTATTCCAGTGTGTATTTCTGTCTCAATGATCAAAAATATGTGTGTGGATTTATGTTTTGGCCTTTGCTTCCATTGATCACCATGCATTTTTATGCCAATATTAGGCTTTTTTTTTTTTTTTTTTTTTTTTTTTTTTTTTTTTTTTTTTTTTTTTTACTATTGCTTTCTATAACAAATTGAAAATGGAGATGGTGGCATTCCCACAAGTACTTTGACTATTGGAGATTGTTTTAGCTATCCTGTATATTTTTAATGATCAAAGACATAATAGACCAAATATAGAGGGAATACATTGCCAAACAGAGCTAGGCTATCAACAAAATTGTCATAACATAAGTATACTATGATATTTTTTGAAATAATAAGAAAAATCAAAAAATACTAATACTAAGAAAGTTTTAATACTAACAATAATTTAACCACATAAACAGTGGTATGTAAACAAAAAGTAATAAAATAAAATATTAACATAGGAAAATATTGAAGTTAATATATACTAAGATAATATTCTGATGGAACAAATTAACAAATATCAAAAAATCAAAATTAGAAAAAAATAAAAATATGAAACACTTTATATACTTACATATGAAATATTTTCTATATTTAAAATACTGGACAGTTATTATGAAACAGTTTAAGTAACTAACCCAGACTTAAGAAAGCTTAGAAAAATGAGCCTGTCTAAAACCATGGAAAACTTGGTGGAAGAACACTTGCAGGACTGTGTCTGCCTGAAGAAAAAATTTCCTCCATACTTCAGCATTTTGGGTCACTCTGGCCATTTACACATATTTTCCATTCTGAGAGAAAGGTCAGCTGAATAATTAAAAATTTAAATAGAAACAAACTAAGATCCCAGTGGGCAATTGAAAATAAATATGGGAAATTTATTAGGGAGAAAATATAAGTGCCTAACCATTGGTAGGCAGGGAAAATAATAAGTAAAAATTAAATGAATGCATATTAGATTACACAATGCTAGCCTTAATTAAAACTGAAGAAATAAAAGAGAAAACATATATAAATATTCATTTTAAATGAGCTAAGATGCCATAAGAGTGACTCTCAATTATAGACAGCTTTATTACTTTTAAATCAGGACTCAGTTTCCCTTACTTATTACATTTTTGAGGTTTCTATAATTTATGAAATAGCCTCAATTCTAGATGCTGAAGAATCAGCTTCCAGTGTGCTAGGATTGTGCACCATGCCCAGCTATCAATAATTAGAGTAAGAACAGAGAAACTATTTATTACTTATCAAATATTGCTAAGAGTGAATATGCTCTTCCATGAACTTTAAATTTCTATATCCTCAAGTAAAATTTTGGCAGTGTGGCTTTATTTTTGTTGTTTGAAGAAAGTAAATTACAGAGAAAATTCCCCTGCTTATTCCACATTTTAATTAAAAGCAAACAATGGAAACAATTGTGTGAACAAATTTCAGTGTTTTCACAAATTATTTAGACTCTTCAATTATAAAAATAAATATGGCAAGTTTTATTTAATCAATTTTAAGTATTCCTGAAGGGACATTCTAGTATATTGCAAGGGAAAATGACAGGTTGATAAATATGTAGTATGTAAGTTTTCAAAACATAATATGATGTAATAGGGAGATTCCTTAGTCATTAAAATGATTGAAATAGGGCATGAGGACCTGAGTTCAAATACCTTGTAACTATCAATAATCTAGCACAGCTGTCCCTGCCAGTAATCTTAGTGCTGGCTAGGCAGAGACAGTAGAATCTCTGAGGATTTTTGGCTAATCAATATAATTAAATCAGCGATTCAAAGTTTAATTAAAGGCTCTAAAAATATGATGGAGAGGACATCCTATCCAAGCCAAAAGAAGACACCAGTCTCTGAAATCCTGGCTCAGGGACACAGCCTTTGGAACCCCACTCCCACTAAGCACTGCCCTAAAACCAAGCAAGCAGGATAATCCCCTGCAGGCCCCAAACCCCAGTAAAACCCAGCTTTCTGGACACCCCAGCTCCAAAACACTGCCACATTCCCCAACCCACATCATCACCCAGTAACCTCAGTGACCTCAGCAACAATTGGAATCCCACAGACTCCCAGCCCACAGCAGACTAAAAGGTGAGTGACATCCTTCCCAGGCAAAGCAGAAATCATGGTCTCCAAAACCCTGGCCCAGGGACACAGACCTTGGGACCCCCATCCAAACTCAATACTAAATACAAGACAGCAGAGAAATTCCTTGCAAGCCTAATTCCCCAGGAAAACCCAGCCTCAATTTACCTATAAAAACACAGCCTAATATGATAGATACAAAAATAGAATCCATCTTTCTGCTACATACAAAAGATACAGCTCAACTTCAAAGAGAGACACAGGCTCAGAGTAAAGGGTTGAGGAAAAACTTTCCAATCAAGTGGTCCTAAGAAACAAGTTGGTGTAGCCATCCTAATATCTAACAAAATAGACTTCAAACAAAAATCAACCAAAAGAGAGCAGGATGGACACTACTTAGCCATCTCGAAAAACAAAAAAAAATCCACCAAGATGAAGGCTCAATCCTGAACATTTATGTCCTTAACACAAGGGCACCAACATATGGAAAAGAAACACTACTAAAACTTAAACTTCATATCAAACCACACAAACTAATAGTGGGAGACTGTAATACTCCACTCTCACCAATGGATAGATCTACCAGCCAGAAACTCAAAAGAAAAATAAAATAAGGGATATAACAGATGATATGACATAAATGGACACACACACACACACACACACACACACACACACACACACACACATATATATATATATATATATATATATATAAAACTTTCCACCCAAGCACAAAGGAGTATACATATATCTCAGCACTCCATGGAACTTTCTCTAAAATTGACCATATACTCACTCAGTCATAAAGCAAATATCAATAGATACAAAAAATGGGAATAACTCCTTGTATCACATCAGACAACCATAGTCTAAAGTTAGAGTTCAAAAACAAAAATCACAGATAGCCTGTAAATTCATGAAAACTGAACATATCTCAATTGAGCCACATCTGGGTCAAGGAAGAAATAAACAAAGAAATCAAAGACCTAGAATTCAATGAACATGAATCCAAAACATACCCAAACTTATGAGACACAAAGAAAGCAGCGCTGAGGAAAACTGATAGCACTAGATGCCCATATGAAAAAGATAGAGAAATCTCACAAGAGACTTAAGAGCACAGCTGAAAGCTTTAGAAGAACTAGAAAACAAGACTCACTTAGAAGGAGTAGATGGCAGGAAATTATCAAACCTAGGGCTGAAATCAATACAATTAAAATAGAATTATACAAAGCATCATTGAATCAAAGAGTTAGTTATTTGAGAGAGTCAGCAAGATAGATAATTCCTTATCCAAACTAACCAAAAGGCAGAAAAAAAAGAGAGTATTCAAATTAACAGAATCAGAAATGAAAAGGGAGACATAACAACAGAAGCCCAGAGAATCATTAGTGCATACTTAGAAAATATATTCTTCACTAAATTGGAAAACCTAAAAGATATGAACAGTTTTCTTGAAAGGTATCACTTAGCAAAATTAAATCACGACCAGATAAATGACCTAAGTAGATCTATAAACCACAAGGAAATTAAAGCTGTTATTAAAAAAATCTCCCAAGTAAAAATAATTTCAGTGCAGAATTCTACCAGATGTTCAAAGAAAACAAATGCCAATACTCTTCAAACTCTTTCATACAATAAAAACTGAAGGAATATTGCCAAACTTTTTGTATGAGTCTACAATCACCCTGATACCCATGTCACTCAGAGATGGAACAAAGAGAATTACAGAACAATCTCCCTCATGAACATTGATGAAATAATAATAAAATACTGACAAACCAAATTAATAAAATATCAAAAAATCATCCAATGATCAAGTGACTTCATCTCAGAGAAGTAGGGATGATTCAACAAAAGAAAAACTGTGAATGTTATTAATCATATAAAAAGCCTGAAAGAAAAAAAAATCAAAACACGTGATTATCTTCTTAGATGCTGAAAAGGCCTTTAACAAAATCCATCACTTCTTCATGATAAAGGTTCTGGATAGGTCAGGAATACAGGGAAAATAACTAAACATAATAAAGGCAATATAGAGCAAGCCAACAGCTAACATCAAACTAAATGGAGAGAAACTCAAAGCAATCTCATGAAAATCAGAAACAAGTCAAGGTTGCCCTCTCTCCTCTTATCTATTCAATATAGCTTGGAAAGTTTTAGGTAAAGCAATGAGAACCAAAGGAGATTAAGGGAATACAAATTGGAAAGCGAAAAGTCAAACTATCTCTATTTGCAAATAACATGATAGTATACATAAGTAATCCCAAAATTTTACCAGGAAACTCCTATAGCTGATAAAAACCTTTAGCAATGTAGCAAGGCAGAAGATTAAGTCAAAAAAAATCAATACCCCTCCTATACACAAATGATAAAAGGGCTGAAAAAGAAATCAGGAAAACATCACCCTTTATAATATCTGTAAATTGCATTAAATATCTTGGGGCTAACTCTAACCAAAAAAGTTGCAGACCTGTTTGACAAGAACATTAAGTCATTGAGAAAGAAATTGAAGAAGATATCAGAAAATGGAAAGATCTTCATGCTCCTAGATAGATAGGATGAAAACAATAAAAAATGGCAATTTATCAAAAGCAATCTACAGATTCAATGCAATTCCTATCAAATTTCCAACACAATTTTTTATTGACCTTGAAAGGACAACATTCAACTTCATATGGAACAACAAGAAACCCAAGATTCCAAAAACGATTATGTTCAATAATAGAACTTCAGAAGACATCACCATCCCTGACTTCAAGATATATCATATGACTAGAGTAATAAAAACAACTTGGAACTGCCATAAAACCAGACTTGTGGAATTGAACTGAAAACCCCCAACTTTAACCCACACAGTGAGCAATGAACACCAATATTTTTGACAAAGAGGCCCAAAATATATAACGTTAAAATTATCTTTGGATAATTTCACTGTTTTAAACTAAACTCGTGTGGGTCCCAAATGTGTACATTTGCTCTCAGTACAATTTCCTGTATTCCTCAAAACCCACAATCGGTGGTCCAATGTAACAACTCCAAAATAACTTTATTGTTAAAGTCATTTGAATTAATATGCAAACCTGTGGGAATATGTTTCAAATTAAATAAAAACAGCCTGAGATATCAGAGGGATCTACCCACAGTCAGTCTAGGAGGTTAAGATAGTGGTAACTCATACCTTTAATCCCAGCACAGGGAATATCCAGGAGTGGTGACCTATGCCCTTAGTCCAATCAAATCTGAATTTGAGGTCATCTTAGTTTACAGGAGTTCCAGGCTCCAAGGCAGGCAGTGGTGGTTCAACCTGTTAGTCCTAGCACTAGAAAGGCAGAGGCGGGAGGATCTCTGTGAGTTTGAGGCCAGCCTGGGCTTCAAAGTAAGTCCCAGGACAGCCAGGACTGTTACACAGAAAACTCTGTCTCAAAAAAAAAAACAAAGAAAGAAACAAAGACTGAAAGAGATGACTCTGTCCTCTGTTATCTCAGACTGTCTTTTATTAAATTTGAAACATTCCCACAAAAACCCAATCCAGTCCATTGATAACATTTGTCTTCATGAATAGTGTTTGGAACCCATATGACATCATGAACCTTGAGGATGCAACATCTGAGTCTTTTTTGATTCTTGAGGAAGCATATTTTTATCAGATAGTCTGCTTCTTGTTTATTTCATATCCTTTCAAAACAGCAAATAGGACATCTCTAAACATCCAAAAATTCCAAAATATAACAAATATAGACAAGAGTGCTAGTAAAGGATATGTATATAGAAGAGACTATAAACAACACAGTATAAGCTTTCTTCTCTAATATATTTGTATATTCAGGGACACTCATACCTACAATACAAGAAGTAATTAGTTCATTTCCACTTCATGAAATAAAAAGCATAGAGTGTGGCGGAAACCAAAGAACTGTCTTTTTTCTCAGGGAACTAAATTAGTATGATGACTCTACAATTCAAAGAAAATCAGACAATGCAGACTACTGGCAATAACCTTGGAGGTAGAGAGAGCTGCTTTCCCTTCTTCAAATTATCTTGATAGAGGCAAAGTTAAGAGGAAAGGATAAAATTGAATGTACCTTCCCTTTAATAATTCTTTTTGAAAGGAATCTACCCCACTTCTGATCTTATAACACTGTCTAGATTAAGCATATGGTCATTCCAACTGTGAATGAAGCTTTGTGATTTTGTTTTTCTCCT
Organism: Phyllotis vaccarum; assembly: GCA_033318265.1. Classification (NCBI taxonomy): domain Eukaryota; kingdom Metazoa; phylum Chordata; class Mammalia; order Rodentia; family Cricetidae; genus Phyllotis; species Phyllotis vaccarum. Next base: position 118,094,896 of record JARWLC010000002.1, on the reverse strand, counting down.
AGGAACTTATATTTCTAGTTAACATTTGAAAGTTTTACTATTAAAAAAGAAGAAAAATAGGTGTTGAGGAAATACTGTCATTGTCATCCAGAGAACCAATAATGATCAGAATAATTTAATAATTAAAATTGACTGTCTCCTTGTCCAAATTTGCCTCTGGAGTATGACTATTTTTGTTCCAAAGATCCTGACTGTGGAAGACAACATTAAGTAGACTGTCAACATTTATATCATAAGTACAATTAATGTACCCCTACTAAATGATCTACGTACAATGTTCCACATGGAATGCTGTCAAATTTCATTTAAAAACTGCTAATATTTAAATAAAGTCTCATAAATACATGATAATTTTCAGTTCTATCCTGAACACATTTTAATACTACATAAGGAGTTAAATTGTTGCTGTTTTTTATTTCTCTATCTTTTAATGATTTCAGTGTCTCAAATGTATCTGAGTCTGGAATTTGAAGGGTGTAAGGAAGAAACCTGTGACACTTTTAAAAACTCTTTTCAAAGCACAAGACTCCACCTAGCTCCTGCCATTGAAATTTGAGAACTTAAGCACTGAACAGTTTGATTCTGTTGCTTTTAACTACACTAAAGAGTAAAATACAATTAAGAAAACCTGTGACGTGAATTAATCTCTCTGTATGTGGAAGACTTTTTTACTAAATAAAGTCTCTAAGGTGGACTAAATACATTTCCTGATGGCTCTGAAATTACTCAACCTCTTTTTATTCCAGGTTAATTATGTAAGCAATTACAATGATATATTGTGTACAGCAAAATATATTTTAAGTTAAGATGAATGTGAGGCTAAAGTACTCAACGTTTTAGAAAATACATAATGATTTAATGGAGAGCTCAGGATGTAACTCAGTAATAGATTTGCCTGACATGTATAAGACCATGTACCTTTTGCACCATCCCCAATTAAAATGGAATATCTAAAGCAAAAATAAAATGATCATTAAGACTCAGTGGTTTAACAAGGCTATCTAGGACTCTCTATTGGTACAGATGGCTTCATATTACAAAGTCACCAACTATGATTTCTGACAGACAAGTTTCTTGGTTATTTAGTTTTGCCCAGGTAAAGGAGACAGGAGGTGAAGAATAAAAGAGCTTCTCTTCAAATAAATAAATGAATGAATGAATACTAGAGACAACGTCCTGTGACATGGCGCAAAAGAACTGAGCATCTGAGTCTAGAAATCCTCCAATAATTGACATGACTTCAAATGACTCTAAGACTCTGAAGCAATATATCATCAGGTGTGAAATGTCAAAATTTGACAAATGCTGCCCAGGTTCCTTTCTCCTTCCAGAATCCTGACTTTCCACCCAATAGTTGCCCTACTTACAAAAATATTTACTAATTCAGAGCTCCTGTCCAAAGCATCATGTCAGTCCTCCCTTGACCATCAACCATCCTAGAATAGAAACAATGACTAGAGGGAAAATCCTCCATTTGAACCTTGCATGGGTCCCCTGATGATTCAAAAACATCCAGTCAAGGAAACATGATTAAAGTACATCCACAGCTATGCACTTAACCTAGAAAGCACCTGACATGAAAACCTCCCTTAGTGACCTCCAGTGAGGACCCTGCTGAAAGCATTTGAGACTTCCAGAGCATAGAGCTTTGCAGAAGAACAAAGAACAAAACTGACTTTGGAGCTGTTGATAGAGGTTCTAAAACTGAAACTAAGAATTAATAGTGAAAATTATATTGGTATTCTAGGGTACTTGTGTATATGAAGCTGATTTCAGAGATGTTGGTAGCAGTCCTAAAACTGAAATTAAGAACTAATAGTGAAAATTATATTGGCATTCTAGGGTACTTGTGTATATGAAGCAGGCCAACAGGCACAGCAGATAGAATGAGGAGGCTCTGATCCATAGCTTTGGAAGTGGAACACCAATCAAAGAGATTGGATGTTTTGTTTTAAAGCTATCACTGTCATGCTAGAGATTCTGATAAATTCCCTCAAGTTGACTGGAAAGGTATTAGGAATCTCATAACAACAACAACAAAAACAGTTTGAATACTTCAGCTACACAAGAGACAGGGTCACATTTAAGAGAATTTAAATGTCTTAGGATAGCCACTATACAAACATTTCCTTGAATACTCTGAATATTCTTAGGCTAGCTGCTCATCCAGCATTTCCATTATTATTCAGTGAAGGTACTCAAGTGCTCACTAGGACTACTGTTTTACTCTCCCACCCACTCTTTTGTAGGTCAGGGGGATCATCAGTATCAGGAAGAAGTGATTTTGGCCTTTTGAAGGTAGGTGGAACACTATAAATTTCTCACCCTATCTCAGATAAAAGAAAAGACAACTATGAGGGAAGCAGCCTTTTGGTCCTTCTCAGTTCTCTACTCTGAAGGACAGACAGAAAGTAAGAACTGAAGCCACCCTCTAATAGCTATAAGATTTTCAAGAGGAGATAAAAGCTAGATAGAAGGCAAAGATGAGGGAGTAAATGACAGGGGCCTAGGATATGGGAATATCCTAGGATATTCTGACTGGACCATTTTGCATGCAGATTAAAGCCTTCAGTAGAATAGGAACACAGGCAATCCAATGCCTCCGCGACTCATAAAACCTGAGGAATACATAAACCTAGAAATCATGTAAGTAGACCATTTCCAGTATCCAGTATCTACTCATAGCACCAAGCATATACTTTGCAGGAATAACATAATCTCCATTGAGATTCTAAATATACATTCTTATGTAGTTGTAAATATTTATGTATATTTGAGTTCTCTTTTTACCCTGGTAATTTATTCCTTTTGACACATTTTCATGTCTCTCGAGTATCTGTTGTGGGTTCTCTATTTTCCAGGATTTTTTTAGTTTAATGAATCCTAGAAAAGTAGAAACTTCTCCAAAAATCAAAACAATATAAATAACAATAACAATAATAAACAATTCAATCTTCTAGAAGCCTAAGGGACTTAAAAGGTAAAGTTGGAAAGTGCTTCATTCATTCTAATGTGAGAAACAGAATGTTTATATTGATAGATAATGCAGCAAAAGCAGAAAGGAATTCAAATTAGAGATAAGCTGAAGCTTTGACATTTCAGATAATATTAAAACCACAAATTGGCACTTCTAAATGATAAAAAAAACACTCAGAAGACAAACACACCTGATGATTAAAGCTTGAAATGTAAAGTTAAGAGTCAGAAGATCCCACAGAACATAAAGTGGCCATCTTCTGTAACCAGCAATGTCAAAAATAAAGGAACTGGGACACTAACTAAGCCACAAAACCTTTGACCTATAGTTTGTCCTGCCTGCAGAGTGTTCTGGGACCACAACCTAGCAAAATTATCATCAAAGATATCAAAGAGACTTCTTGCAGCAACTTATAGGAATAGATTCAGAGTCCCACAACCAAACAGGCTGAACTCAGGGAGTCCCATGGAGGATGGGAAGGAAGGATCAGAGGAACCAGAGAATACAGGGACAGCTTGAAATTTGGTCCAATTGACTGGGACTCATGAGGCCTCACAGAGATCAGGGAGGCTTTAGGGATTGGACCTAGTTCCTCTACATATATATTATGAATATGTAGCTTGATGTTCTTATTGGTCTCCTAACTGTGGGAATAGAAGGCTGTCTCTGACTCTTTGGCCTGCTTGTGGGATCCTTTACCTCCTACTGTGGAGACAGAGACTTGGGGGAGGTGAGGAAGGCAACTGCAATTGAGATGTAATATATAAAAAATATATGAGAAAAAATAAAAAAGAAAGACAGACAAAAAGAATTAGAAGAAAAAGAAGATGCAGAAAATGCCTGAAAGATTTTAGATGAGCCAAAGAGAAAGAAGAAAATATTTTTAAGATCATGAAGTGGTACAGAGAGGCTCAAACACCTAGATACTAAAATAATATTTTTGTGGGCCAGTATTGTACTCCAGATCCTCTAGCTTTAGCTTTCTAAGACATGTGGGAACAAGTATGTACTACTACATACAGCTTTACATTTAATACATGAAGTAGGAAGCATTTAATTATAGCATGAATTGGCTTGAGTGATGAATGTGTAGCTAAGTCTGAGAACACCCAGGGTTATGCTGAGCAACTCTTTCCTTTTCTAGATAAAATGAGCATTCTCCAGTCACAGGATCATGATGCTGAAAATGTTTATTAAGTCTAATTCCAGAGCTGATTACTGCTTCATCCTTGCTGACTGATAATAGACAAAAGGACAGAAATGGAATGTCAGACCAAACTTAAATGGTAAGCAGTTACTGTAGTACTTTAAGATATGGCCAACTTCAGCAATACCATGTGAACAAAAGAAACCCAAATCTACATTTTTGAGACATGACAGTACTGAGAAAAATCATGATTTTGTAAAAATTCCCTAAAAATTACTTAGCATCTTTAGTCAGAAGTACTGTGAGGAAAATCAATCTTTGAAAAAATAGACACTATTTTAGTATAAAGGATCTTTAACCTTAACTATGACTGTATTGAGTAGATAAGAAACTTCAAACAACTTGTTACTTTGGCAAGAGAAACAGGAGAGATTTTAGAATTTCAACTCTTCACAAAGTTCTGCATGTTTTGATTACACTCAACAGAATTTCATGTAAGTGCATCCTATAGCTGACAGGAGAATGAGTTAAGTAGAATTAGATGCTATCTTCAAACTGCATAAATTTCATAAACTTGGTACTTATATTAGTAGTAGTTGCATGGGTATTATTATCAATACTTAAAATATGTCTCCTCAGTTGTTGAGAAAGAAATAGATTCAGGACTGAATAGTCAAAATGATAGTAGGTCAATTGTTGAAGAGTTGAAGATTTTTGATCATTAACCTCAGAATTACAAAGCACAACAAGGTAAGACAATATTGGCTTACTCTAAAAAAACAAGGTCACCAAAAAAGAGCCCTGCCTAGATCCTAGTCCCAAGGGCAAAAAAAAAAAAAAAATCACATTGATAAGTCATTTGGGGGACTAGAAATATAATTCATTATGTAGATTACCTATCTATTATCCATGAAGCTCTTAGTTTAATGCCTTACACCCTTATAAACTGGATTTTTAGGCTTACACTTATAATCCCAGCACTCAGGAAATGGAGGCAGAGGCAGAGTCATAAATTCAAAATCATTCTCACTTACACCATGAATTAGGATTAGTCTCCTCTGATATGTGTATAACCTTATATTTTAGGGACTAGGGAGAGAGAGAAGTACAGTACATAAGAAAATATAATATAGCTATCATATTTTCATTCCAATGCCACCACCTCATTACAGCACTCAGTGTTAGATGAACAAAGCTTTCCAGCTCCAAGCATCGCATTGGCAACAGTTTGTTTTGCTGAATATATCTCTTGCCTGTCCAGTGGGTCCATTCTCTCAGTGGCCGTTAAAACACAATTATAAAATAAAACTGGTTGTCCTAATCTTTATAAGTAATCACATGTTCAGAATAATTTAGCCACTCAAATTATGCAAAGGTCCCTGATCAAGGAAGACAAGTTCTTGTTATAGCTTTTAATTTCTTCCAAAATCACAAGAAATCTGCTGACTTTAGACTAGTCACAGATTCTTAAAGTGGGTGTATTATTGCTAGTAACACAGCTCTAATCTTGTTTTTTTTGTACTACTCTTGTTCTTAAGAAACTTCTGATTTTAGATCCCCAAATACAATCCACCTGAGTCCTCTGCTTTTCCATGACAAAGATTCTCTGATGATAATAGTCTGATAAACACTGTTATACAGTGCTTAATGTTCTGCAAATGAAATTGTGGGCAGAGGTTGTCACTCAACTATAGCAGCCCTGAAATTCCCACAAACACCCAATGGTCTGTAAAGCCAAAGCAATTCTCATAAAATTGTTTTTGTTGTTGTTGTTTAATGGTTGCTTGCCTGAAAGACAAGCTTATTTGTTTCATTTTTAAAAAATGCATTACGAATATTCAAATGTGAACATTTTTAATATGTGTCTCTGCTATTGATTCCATAAAAACATGGCAGCTCCACTCACAACTCAAAGGATATATTGTCCTTTCTTGGAGAAGAGAAGTATAGGAGGCATGCAGGTCTTTGTGCTCACGGACAAGCAATAGGGAAACCATAAATGTTAAACTCACATATTGTCTTTTCAAAGAGAGCCCTATAACTTGTTTTCTGCTCAGAAATCCGGGAATAGAGATGATTAATATCCCAGTAACCTCTGCACTATCTGTTTGGCCCAGCCCCATGGACTCCCCAGACCGTCCTCTTGGGCTTGTTTACCTCAGCCAGTCTAAAACACTATCCTTCCCAGATCATGTACTTTACCTTGAGACTGCTTTCTCAGTTAATCTATATTGTATGGAAGTTTACACGTGTACTTTATAAGACTTTTGATGTTATCCTGTCTTAAGCTTTATTATTCACATGAGATTGAGTTAAAAATTCCCCAGAAAACTTTTTCCAAACTATGTTGGGCTTAAATATGCCTAAAATAAGTTACCCATTGTTAGACTTTCAAAGCCTGAATCAACACTGTCTACTGAGTCAAGTTGAACCAGACTTCCTTCTTACCTCTCCTGGGTCAATACTCTGCTAGCTGTATTGTTTGCAGAAAACCCCAAATAGAGCAGTGCTTTGAAAAGTCAAAGATTCCTAATATTCCCACTTCTTATTTGATCACATAGACTGAGGCTCAATAAAAGCTTAACTTTCATTGCTTTACTGTAGAACTGTTTCAGTGAAAGCTTTGATTTTTCTTTCTTCTGTATTTATCCTGAGTGCACAGCAGTGGAGATCCTGGAAACAGTGCAACTTACTGTCACTACCTTGGCCTTGTTTTACCCATCATTGCTTTTGCAACACCAGCACAAATGTCAAAATAGAAAAAAAAGGGGGGGGGGAATTAATTTCCAGTGATAAAATTTGGCTTTTCTAGAGAAAAATGGAAATTTAGAAACCTTAACTCACTTTCAGGAGCCCTCCAATTCTTATAGATTTTTCTGATGACATTAGTGATAATAATAACAAATGAGACTTGTGGTATAAAATGTAACAACAATTAGAAATCTTCAGAATTCTCGAAACTGATATTTAATAAATCAAAGCAGAGATATTATAAATCACCCATGAATAAAAAATCTGCTTGAAGTACAAGGCCGCTGGATTTTGCAGGAGTAGACTGCAAAATGCTCAGTAATGTTTTCAGATTGTTCCTTGCAACTGACCTTTTAAAAGTTGTCATTTGTCACACCTGTCAAACTTTTGTATGTTTTCAGATAAATAAGTCTATAATTACTATTAAAATACTCCTTTATGAGAGGTGATGGTGGCACAGACGTTTAATCCCAGCATTCAGGAGGCAGAGGCAAGTGGATCTCTGTGAGTTTGAGGCCAGCCAGATCTGCAGTGAGTTCTTAGATAGCCAGGGCTACACAGAGAAACAATATCTCAAAAAAGCAAATTAAAAAACAGACAAAGAAAAGAATAAATAACCCCTTGTTTTAAAACAAATACTGTGTGGAGATGATTATTTTTCAAATACTTTAAATAAAGCAACATATTGAAACAGATTTAATGAAAAATCAGGAAAAGTCACCTCTTTCACCAAGCCAGACACAGAAGATTTTAGAACCATATTAATGCCATTTTCTCTCCAAAATTTTGTTTTAATTACATAATTTTTTAAAAAATAAACATATCAGCACATGAATAGATAGAACCACATACATAAATAAAATCTTTGCGGTTTATTTGAGAAAGTTTAGGAGATTAAATATACCAACTACAGTAATCTTTGAGAGTCACTGCCCAAAATCAGTAAATCAGGAGCAGTCTCTTGTTCCTTGTGTAAAACAACCAAATTATTTTTATAAAAGCCCAAACTCTGATTCTCTGAACCGATGTGCTATTTTATGTCACAATAGTTTGACTTAGGCTAGCAGTCACCAAAGTTTTCTCGCAAGCTCTGTCTTGATAATCCAGGGGGACCTAATGTGTCACAAGAATTCTCAGAATGAAAGAGGTCTGAGTGAGATAAATTTAGTACAAAGAAGACTCAGGCAGACACTGTCAGCTCTGCAAACACCCAGTCACAGGACCAGTGCTGCAGCTGCCTTTATTGACTAGAAAATTCAAGAAACAGATCTTTCCCTGGAACATTCAAGAAAAGCACACAGTTCTTTCATAAACTTTATTTTAATAATTCCTGGTTTGGATTTCTTACTCTCAGAACCTGAAGAAAAGAAATGTATTTTTCTTTAAGTCATGATCAATGTAAAATTTACATAAAACGCGATCCTAGGAATAAGCTAACATTAAGAAACTCATTCAAGAATTTGTGCTTTTGGAAATGACTTACTACAAAGAGTCATGCTTTGATAAGTAAGACCCAGGGATGCCCTCTGTTCTACCTAGGGAAAAACCAGACACAGGCTTTCCAAATTCCTGTTCTGTGCAAAAATTCTTCCATGGACAGACCTATCATACTAATCTCTTCATACCATGCTCTATGTTTGTATATAGCCTTATCCTTCTTTATTGAGGAAAAGCCTCTTTTCTTGACATTCTAGCCCTTGATGGTGTCGTAATCAGCACTCTCCCTATTGTACTGCTTTTCATCCACCTGGTAATAGTCCTAAGAAAATGTTTCCCTGAATTTGGAGTTGATTATTATCACATACCTCTGACATTATGATAACTTATGAAAGCAAGAAGAAACTGATGCATCTGCCTACCTCCTCAAATAGCAACACAATTACCAAAATTAGACCAAGAAAAAATTTAAAAGTACAAGTGGGAAATAACTGCATGATTTTCTACTTACGTACCATTTCTGACTTATGGCAGAATGGTGGTGACCGTACCAAAGATGAGGAAGATATGAAATTGAACAAAGATTACTAAAGTGAGAATTTTTTTTGTAATTGAACCACCAATCCTTTAATGAAAGACAAGTGACACAACAGAAGAATTTTAAGAATAATTCTCAAATCTCTCAGAAGCCTGGGGAATAGATTACCTCCAGCCAGCAAGAGAGAATATCCCAAACTCCAAATAACAAGAACATTTTGATGCAGGTGGGAACTCATTTCACTTAAACCACAAAGCAGTAAAGTGAGAATCAGTACAGATTGTATCATTCCCTAGTTGGAGAGTTACTAATATGACCCTTTTTTAAGGAGCTCCTCCTAAGAGCTAGCCATTGAAATGTTGTTTGATAATTTGAACATCGGGAGGTACTATGCAATCAATACTGGCAGCAAGCATGCTAAAGCACAAAATGATAACCCTTAATTAAAAAGTTAATTTTTACCTCTCATAATAGGCCTCATATACCTGATATGTGCGGAACCTCCAGTGCAATTTCAGTCTTTCAGCTGTCATTCTTTAAATAAAGACATGGTACTAATCAATTGGTCTCCTCAGTGGAGAGAACCAAAACAATGAGTAAGACATACTTGTAGTCACACACCACAGCAGCATACTTCTGTTTTGATGCATGGCTCTGCTCTACATTCTTCTCAACTCTCTTTGTAAACCACAGGTTCCATCTTCTTGGAACACCAATTCCTAAGAGAGAAATTATAGCTGTGGTAAAAACAGTGAACTGACTCTGTCTGTTGCAATCTCCAAATTTTCCACACAGTAGGTAGAAGTCAAAATTTTAGGCATATTATCCTACAAAATGCAGAGCAAGTAATTTATAGTATCTCATAAAACCAGGTTCAATTCTAAGCATATTTTATTAATATTCCCTTCCACTTTTTGGATCATAGTAACCAGTCTGTATTTCCCCCTATAGCTTGCAACTTTCTAACTGAGTGGCCTACATCAGAAGACACACCTCTTTTCAAGAGACAGCATAGCACACATGCTCTTATTCTTTCCACTGGAATGTCTGACAAACCTGCACTTGAACACTGTAAGGATTGGAATTTACAGAGGTTTTATAATAATAATAAAAACACAGGTGGTACCTCAAGTGAATCTAAGATGTCCACAAAGAGACTCACAGTCTCTGGCCCACCTTTTGTTCCTAACTACACACAAAGGTTTTCCAAACTGTGATTTCTACAGTGTTTTGAGAAAGAGATATTTTTTTGTCATTAGTTAATTAGCTAATATAGTTATAAAATTAAATTTTATTCAGCTTATGTTAATTAAAACATCATCTTAATTTCACATGACTACCATCTAGATAGTAGAAAACGTTTGTGTTAATCTAACAAAAAAAATCTTTCTGAAATTTTTAGTTAAAACTACATAGACTATGGGTCTATAGGAATAATTTTGATCTTGTACTGTGTTCTAAACTCAAACTATTCAGGTTATCTGGATCTGTAACTTAATTTTAGCCCTCTGTTTTTAAATATTTTTGTGTTCTAATATTATACACCTCATCCCTCAGGGTTGCTAGAATAGGTGACTTATCAACAATAGGAATGCATTTCTCAGTTGGGAATACTGAGTGGTTTAAAGGTCGGGGTGTTAGCAGGTTTGGTATCTTGAGCATGGAAGCTGTAGATGGTGCCTACTATTTGTGTGTTTACAAGGGGGAAAATGACTGAGTTCCCTTAGGTCTCTTTTATAAAATTAGTCTTGTTGTTTATAAGTGTTCTGCCCTTGAGATCAGATCTCAGAAAGGCCCTCATTCTAACACTAGAGGATAGTTTTTTTTTTCTTTTTTTAAAAAATAGATTCTTCTCTTGCAAAATAGATCTCAACCTATTTCCCCTCCCTCCATTATACCTAGTTCCCACCCACCTTTTCTCTTCTCCAGATTTGCCACCCCCAATTTCCTCTTTAGAAATGAGCACGTGTCCAAAAGATGACAAACATACAAGAAAAAGTGAAAGCCCTCATATTAAGCTGGACAAGTCAATCCAATAAAAGAAAAAGAGTTTCCAAAGCAAGCAAAAAAATCAGAGATAAAATTGTTCCCACTGTTAAGAAGTCTCATAAGAATATCAAGCTAACAGCAGTAACATAAAAGCACAGGACCTGGTAGAGATCCATGGAGGCCATGTGCTTGCTGTTTCAGTATTTTTGAGCCTATGTGAGCTCTGCTTAGTTCAATGGGCCATGTTCTCCCAGTATCCTTCATCCCCTCTGACTCCTACAGCCTTTCCTCCCCCTCTTCAATGAACTTCCCAATTTCTGAGTGGAGGGACCCCATGAAGACCTCCAGTTTAGTCCCTCCCTCTGTGTAATGTCTGGCAGTGGGTCATTATACCCACTCATGTCTTCTGCCAGAGGAAGCCTCTATGATGACTAGACAAGGCACCAATCAATGAGTATAGCTGAAAATCATTAAGAATCATTTTATTATTTTAACTACTTGTCTTTGTTTCTATTCCAGGTCTCTTGTCCATCTCTGAATCCTAGATATCCACCAGTGTAGAGGATGAGCTCCTTCCTGTATGGTGAGTCTCAAATTAAACCAAACATTGGTTGATTATTTCCACATGTTATGTGCCACTGGTGCCCAAGTGGATTTTGTAGGCAGGAAAGATTGTAGGTGCAGGTTTTTGTGGCTGCGATGATATCCAAGTTTCTCTTCTTATATCTATCAGAGTACCTTCTTGTGATGAAGATATTAGAATGTAAGGGAAAAGCCTCCAAGCCCACACCATCTGAGTAGAAATTGTCTTTCCAAATGGGGCTGCACTGTTCATTTTCAGACCTTCCATCAGCCTAGGTTATTTAGGAATCCGTCTCCACAAGATCTCCTCAGCCAATACCTCAATCAGCTGTAACTCAGTCCCACCCCTGGATTTCTTTCCTTGTTATAAAAAAATGATGAGTTTAGATTTTGTATCTTGAAATACTATGAGTCTTCACTATATTAACCATCATTGCTTCTAGGAAGTTTCCACTGTACTAGATTTCTGTGCAGACTGAGGAAGCCACACATTCAGACATCAGTAAACATTTGTCTAATTAATCCTGAATATTTTACTAAAAATTTTACTTTTTTTCAATTTTTATGGCAAATGCATTGAAATACAATAGATTGTTGTGTCTTAAACATATACCCTACAACCTTACTACAAGATCACTCATTCTAAGATTTGTAAATTGTAAGTCCCTGTTACTTTTCTGATTATATATTTAAATAATCTATCAATACTCACTTATTTAATCCTTTCCAATATAACTCACTCTGTGTCTTTTTCTTGCCTTATTGTCCTACATAGAAACTCTCATACAATTCTGTTTTGAGCAACAAGTGCTATTTTTAGGTTGCTCCAGTCTTTGGGGATAACCTCCAGGCTGAAGAAATTTACTTCTATTTCTAGTCTACTAAGAGTTTTAACCATAAGGAAATATAATATACTAGGATATTATTTTCTTCAATCACCAAGATGTAAATTTTTAATATATTAACATTATTTTATCGATTGATTTACAAACACTAAAAAAACCCCTCAGAAACAAACTATACTTGGTTCTGAATCATTACATTTTTTATATATTACCCATTTTGATCCAGAAGTATTTTTGGGAGGTGTTTTATTATTATTTCTTTTATAACCATGAAAGTATTAACTTCATTTGTTGCTTGTGTTACTCCTGATAAGAAGCTGGTGGTTACTTTTAACATTTTTCTCCAAAATATGATGTATGATGTCTTTCTGTGTGCTGTGAATATCATTTGTTAATAAAGGAACTGTTTTAACTATGGCAAGGCATCTTAGAAGTAGGCAGGAAATCCAAGCATAGGAAAAAAGGATGGAGTCACAGGAGATGTGATCCAGCCACACAAGAATCAAGATGTAAAGAAATAGGTAAACCACAGGCCATGTTGCAAGACAGATTATTGGAAATGGGTTGGACTGAGGTGCAAAAGCTAGATAGCAATATGCCTGAGCCATAGGCCAAGCAGCATGTAATTGATATAAGTGTCTGAGTCATTTTGGGAGACTAAGCAGCAGTGAAAACTTCAAGATCCTGGGGCTAGGCCAAGCCAGAAATTTCATATTACAGACGTGGTTTTGCCTTTGATTATTTTAAGATTTTATTCATCATAGGTAGAGTTTTAATAATCTCACCATGCTAAGTTGTTATATTTCATTGTCTCTTTTATAATGCTGTAGAGACAAGTGTTTGAGTAAACTGTCAACTTGGTTGTTCACTTACAGGTTTGAAGGCTTCTTTACAGCCTTTATTTACTTCAAGTCCTCTTTGGCTCCTCTAATAAGTCATAACCTTCAAAACTCTCCACTGAATGCCTCAGAAATTTAGCAAGATATACCTTATCTGTCCAAAATTAGATGTCTCCCCATGCCGTTAGCTCTGGTAATACTCAACTATTATCTCATAATAATTGTTCTATGCTCAGCCTGTGGAACTTTAACCTATGTACATGTACATCCTTAGTTAGCCACAGATAAAGGAATACACAGGCAGATTTCTGGATAGTGTTTTCAATATTGTATATCTTTAACTCATTTCAATTTCTCAAATATTCTAGATTCAGGTACTACTATTCTCAGTGTTTAAAAGAGGAGAAAATTGAGGGCCTTGAAATTGATATAGCTTACCCAACATCACATAGATAATAAATTAAAAAACTAGGACTTAAACTCAAGTCCAATTTACCTTCAATAAGGTGCCACCTCTGCAAAGTTGTTCTTTTGTTACCTGTCAAAGAATTATGCTGCCCCAAATGTATGATTTTGATTGACAAATTAAAGGATAGCTCCAGCAGAGATAATTCTACACTCATGACTCTCCATCTTCAAATTCTATCCAATTTTTTAGTCTCTTCAAGGGATAAGAGTAGGCTTTGTGTTACTTTTCATCTCAATTATCACTGTCGAAACTAACCCAAACAAAATAAAACTGGGTCTATGAGGGGTCTAACATTAATCTAGCTCTCCAGAACAAAACAAACCACAAACAAACAAACAAACAACAACAAACATATTATTAAAATATATTAGGAATTATTATCCAATAGAAATTATTGTTCTTGGGGTGCTTTAAGAAAGAATTATTCAATATGAACTGTCTACCTATCTGGAGATTCCTCTATGTGATGGAATGGTTAGCCTTTTCAGGATGAGAAGCTATAAGCAAGTTGAATAGTTACCACTCTGAATTTCTTTTGTCTTCCTTGTCTCACATCCTGTTCTCCTTATTATTACTTCCTTCATAGTCTATTTAACCACAATACACAGCTATGCTTGCACAGTTTCTGGACATTTTCCTGAACAGTTACATTTTCTCTTCCAAATATATTAATTTATTCTGACATATAATGTATCTTTGTCTTATGAAATTAATTATTCATGTTTCAATAATGAAAGTTTAAACTTATTGGCTAAAATAACTAAGCATTTATAATTTTATAGACTATTTAACTAATGAATTCACAAAAGTTTAAAACTTGGACTTCCATGAGAATGCTCCCAGGGTACCAGGCAGGGGCTACAGTCTTCTGTGGTTGTTGGCTATAGGACTAGGATCTTCTTTAACTATTGATATGTGACTTCAGTCCTTTGCCGTGTATGTCTTCCCAGAGAGTTGTTTATGCATCTTCTCAACAAAGCTACCTATTTTCCAAAAATGATATTTCTGAAAGAATAAAGAAAAGCTCAGTGTCTTTTATGACTTCAACTTCAAAGTGATGTCCATTATTTTGTCTCATTAGATTCATTAGAATCAGAGACCCATAGCTAAATACCTGGTCCAGCTCCAGGTCCAGCTGAAGAAAGAGAGGAAAGAATATATGAGCAAAGGGATCAGGACCATGAGGCATAGAGCCACAGAGATGGATAACCTGAGTTATTAGAAGCTCACTGACTCTCTAATAATCACTAAGGAACCTTCATGTAAAGGAACTAAACACTCCAAGTGTAGATGATTGTCAAAGGATATAGGAAGAGGTTTCTGGCCCGGACTGGCCCCATAGTTCAGACTTGCACACTGATGTTTATCTGGCTGAGCAATTCCAACATCACAAAGAAACACCCAGATGCTTATATTAATTTCATGTTGTTTGGCCTATGGCTTTAGGCATATTGCTAGCTAGCTCTTTCATCTTAATTCAACTCATTTCCATTAATCTGTCCTGTCATGTGGCCCAAGCTCACCTGTGCTACCTTACATGTTGATTCTTGGGCAGTTGGATCATGTCTCTGTCTGATTCAATCCTCCTTCCCCTATTTATGCTTCAGTTTCTCTGCCTACTTCTAAGATGCCCAACACAGGCCAAAACAGTCCTTTATTCACATCATAAAGACATCCCACATCAACAGGACATGGGCAGTTTATGCAGCCTCTTTTAGAAGGTTCAGAATATATTCTTGGGGTATAAATTGATGTCTCAGAGTTCATTGCCTACAGAGGAACACCTAACTCACCCTTAATACTGGGATAAGGGAATTGAACCTACCTCAACATGATATGCCAGAATGAACTGACCAACCTTGGGACTCCTTGCCCTCCTTGGGGAATAGATTGGGGGATGGGATCAGGGAGGCTGAGGGAGAATTATGAAAGACTAGGAGGAGGGAAAGAAGGAGGAGCAGTGTTAGATATGGAAAAATACCTTTATAAAATAAAATAATAATAATAAACCTAGGAAACAATTTTTTTAAAAAGTCACAAAATCGGATGCATCCTCAAAAGAAGTAAAATTTTCTCTACATTTGGAAGGAAAGGGTTTTAATAGGTTGTAAAAAGATCACACAAAGTTTACCTAGATTCTGAGAATATATATTTTCTGGTAAAGGCTAATTTTCCTTCTCTTAGCATCATGGCTCTTCAGGGCCTTGTAATATTTCCCACATTCATCTTCTGGTAGAGGGAGCCATTGTGGGATTAGAAAGAAGCCTGGTACTAGGGAACATCCAAGAACCCACAAGATGAGCCCAGCTAGGACTCTAAGTAATAGTGGAGAGGATTCCTAAACTGGCCTTTTCCTATTATTATATGAATGATCACCCCAAATGCCTTTGTACAATCTTTATCCAGCAACTGATAGAAGCAGATGCAGAGATCTATCACTAAACACTGGGTTGAGCTACTGGCCCAGCTGAAGAGAGAAGAGATTACATTAGCAGAGCAATTGGTATCATGATGGGGAGACCCATGGAATAAGTTGTCCCATGCTGTTGGGAGCTTGTAGGCTTTGAAATGACAGTCAAAGAACCTTCATGGAACAGAACTGAAGCCTCTGAATGTAGATGAGAGTCAAAAGGCACTCTGGTGAGGCATATGGGCTTGAGCTACAATGGCAGGCTTTTGGAGTGCAGCTTAAGGTATAAAATGGCTTGTTCCTGAAATCTCACAGGACCCTCAATATAAGTTTTAAATGGTGTATTTAAGATTTCTGTTCATAAGGACAAAAAGTAAACAGAATCAAAGATGGCTTCTTAGTGTTGATGTTTTCTTGGATCAGCTCTGTTTGCCAGAGGCAAACTGAGGCTTGGCTTTTTTTAAGAGAAGCTTCCTGATTCAGCCTTAGAGACAAAACACTTGTGAGTTTTTTAAGAGGCCTAATACTTAAATGGAGTTAATGGGCAGCAGAAGACAAAGCTTTACTTGGTAATTACATGGACCCTAAAATTCTCCAGAGTACCTGGGTTAAAAACATAACTTCTATGAAGCTAGATTAGGAGATGGTAGAGCCATTCATCCATTTTGCTAATCTTTAACTCTTAGCCAAGGACCTTGGCAGATTAAAGGTGTGTTCAGAAACAGAAAGAAATAGAAGAATCTGGGTGGAGTCAACCACCCTAACCTAGCAAAGGTGTGGTAAGAGACAGAAAAAGTTAAGAAACAAATATATAGTAAAGACAGTTTTTTAAAAAGTCTAAATGGTTTAGAGTGTGTTGAAAATATATATACATAGGCTTAGGGGGGAAAGGGTAAAAAAAGCTCTTAAAAAGAAATAGAGTAAAATAAGTAAATAAATAAAAAATAAGCCACGTAAAGATGGAAAATACAAAGAATACCTGGATACTGTATATTGTTGTCTTATCTTTAAGCTTCTTGATTGAAAATGAAATAGTAAAAGCTGCTAAAAGACAGTTGATTATAAATGCTGTTGGATTAATTCAACCTATATATTTTGTAAATGAGTTTATTTTAAAACTGAAATGTAAAGATATTCTACTTTGGAGAAGAGGTTTTCTTTTTATTTTCACAGAAAATGAGAGGCTGTGGGTTTATTCCTGGATAAAGAAAATAAAATTTAATAGAGGAAGACCCCCTGAAAAATCTCCAATGGAAATGGATGGCCCAGATGATTCACCATTTCAGAGTACCTCTGTTGAAGTTTCTGGAGCTCTGTATCCAGAACAATTTCAAGGAGACTAGCTAAGATGACCCAGCCTTAAAAATTACTCCACTAAAGACTTGTGCATAATCCTACATTTTTCGTTGAATTCCATGAGATTGCCAGCACCCCCATTCAGCAGGAAGTATCTTAGAGAACGATGCCCACATTCCCAAAACATGGATTATGGATGTTCATGTTTATTTACAGTGTTGTTTATAAGTTGTTATAGATAAGGGGGAAAAGAATACTATATTTGGAGTTATTCTTGTTTTATAAAGATAAAGGGGGGATGTGTAGGGGGACTAGGTTGTTCCATTGTAAATGATTGTCCCACCTATGACTTTAATAAAAAGTGCTGATTGGCCAAAGGCAGACAGGAAATTTGGGCATGGCTACCAAACTAAGAAGACTCTAGGAACAGGCAGAACAATGCAGAATGCCAGAGAGAAGACAGAAGAGGCAGAGGATGACTATGCTGCTCTGAGTAAAGGTATAAAGCCACATGGCTTAAAAGGATAAGAGTCATGGGTTAGATTAAGGGTAAAGAGTTAGCAAGTTATATATCGACCTTAGGCCAATCAGCCTAAAATTAATGTAAGCATCTGTGTGTCTCTGTGGGTCTGTGGGGTCTGTGGGCCTAAACCTAGAGGCTAAGGACTGAAAGTCTGGGCCAGAAACCTCATACTACAGAAGAGTCTCACTGAAGGATTACTTATATTAAATTAGCCTCTGGACATGTGTATAAAGGAATGTCTTAATTGTCTTAGTTGCTATAAGAAAATTTTGTCTCAAAGTTAATTTCTCTCCCTTGACAATAGAAAAGAAGAGAAAGTTTGCTGTGCAACAAGCATGCACACAGTCACTTTTCTCTGCCCTTGATGACAGATATGCTGTGATTAGCTACCTCAAATTTTTGATGTCTTGACTATTTTTTTTTTTTTTTTTGGTATGAAGGACTATAACCTAAAATTGTAAGATTAAAAAAAATCCCATTTATGTTTGCATGCACCTTTACTGTTATCTATTACCAAGTGGTCAATCCTTAAAACATACACATACCAGTAACACTAAATTGACTCAGCAGGTTGTATTTGCATAGTCATATGTGTGTAGACATATGTGTAACAATAATAAGAAAAAAATAAGAAGAAAAAAAAGAATTTGAGATGAGGCAGTATAGTAATGGTGGGATATCAGAAGGGCTGAGGAATAATATAAATAAAGTACCCAATTATAAAATGTCAAGAAATAAAAATTATAATAAGAATATTTATTTCCAAAATGCATTATTCGAAAAAATTTGTAAACTTGAAGAGGGACAAAGTTAATGATCACCCAAAGGATAAACCAGTGGTGACCACTAAAGTTTTGCAGAACTCCTGGCTGGCTACCAAGTTTTCAATTTCTATGCCATAACAAGAAATGTAGATTGAAATCGGTTGCTCAGACATTTTTTTCTCTTTGTCACTCCATTATGTAAACTGTAACTACATTTTTAAATCAAGATGCCAGCCACTGATTCACATAAACTATAACTACTATTGGCATTGAATATTTATAAATGTTCTTGTCAGTAACCACAAAGTTATTAGAAGAATCAAATGAGCTGTGAAGGGAAAAATTACTACAGAATAATTCCTAGTGCAGTAGATGTTCAATTAATGTTCTCCTCCAAAGGAAAAAAAATTCTAAATACATAAGTCATCAGCCAATAACTCTTGGCTTATTACTGTTTGAGTCACTATACCTATAATCTTTTAGATTCCATATCATATAATCAACATGTTTCATCCTTACATGGCATAAATAATTTGTATCTTTCACTTTGTGTTTTGTTTGCACATACATATAAAAATAATACCATGTCAGTTTGAGCAGCAATGCTGTCTGCTTTTTCTTATACTTTATGTATCACTTTGACCTTGGTGAAACAAGAAGTCTTTTTCAGACTACAGTTTAATGAGGTTATTAGCTTGCATATCCAATGAACTGATGGAATATGCCATGAGCTTCTAAATTCAAAATATTTTTAGTTATTTAAATAATTAACTTCTTAACTGGAAAGAAACTTCTTTGGTCACGGTTACAATTATAAAATAATCATTGTTAATATTATTTAAGAAACTGCAGAAATATAAATGTAATTTGGGGGTAACTACTCACTAAAGATCTTTATGTCTTTTTAAAGTTCCTATATATAGCAAACTTTTAATTATTTTCACTAGCAAGTAACAATATAATTGAAATTAATGAGCCAGTAACTACATCTTAACTTGCAAAAACTTTTTTGTTTCATTTACCACATCTATCACATTTAAATAACTTCATTCTGATCTTTTATTTTCACTACATGCTTAGAGATAGAATGCTAATAAGCAAAAAAGATGCATAATGGGTAGAGCAAAATGTAAAAACAGCAAAGCACTAAGAACTATACTTGAATTGGAACAGATAGGGAAAAATAAATCATATAGTGGTAATTTTAAATGATACACCATTAAGTTGAGAAATAGTGTTTTCAGCTATACTATACATAGGTTTCCCCAGTCATTTTGACTTCATATGGTTCATGCTGATGAGAATTTATTGAAAAGGATTTCACATTCCAAGGTAGGGAACAGAGATGAGTGGCACATTTGACTTTTGAGAATAGCTTTACTCATCATTTATTGTTTGTAGCATTTTTACTTATCATTCTCATTTAGTCTGAAAGAAGCTTCTCTTTGAGACCACACCTCCCATTCTTAATGTGCAGTGCACATCATTCTTTGCCATTTATTTCCTCTGCCTCAACCACCATGGCCCTGTGGCCCGTATGGTTTCCTAGTGAGTATTCTCACTCCCAACAGAGACTACAACAATGAAATATGATGTAAGAAAATTTGAACCTGGAAAATGCAGAAGGGTTAAAAAATATATATTCCATGACAGATCACAGATTAACCCACTTTAGAAGGGCCTTACAATACTGTGCCCAATGGAAAAAATGATGTTGATGTGGTGTTCTTGGCCATTGCCTAGTGACTCACAACTATTAATAACTGACAAACTTGTATAGCATGTCTATTCTTCAAGTAGCAAAGGGGACAAATGAGATTTCACAAAATAATAAATATGAAATTACTGTGGCAGCTTGTGGAAGACATTTATTTGTAAAGCAGCAACTATACAATGGAAGACCAAGGCTACATTAACATACATGGGACAAAGTTGGTTAGCCAAGCCTAATGGTTAACAGATATTGTACTACGTATGATTTTTTTCCTCTTTTCTCTGGGAAAAAGAAATTATTTTTTGACAACCCTAGTCCTCTGGAATATAACTCAAATTATCTACTTAAGCTTATCAGAGACGTAATTCAATATTTTGTCTCAAGAACCAAGTAAACAATTTGACAACTGCTTCCCTTATAGGTTCTAGAAATGCTGGGTATTCCTAGTGGAGCAAGGAGCAATACACTCACTCTCTGGAGACAGCTACCAGAGTGTAGTCACAGGTTCCCTTCGGAATCTATTTTACTAATCAAAAATTACCTAGACAGAGCTGACTCAGAAAGCTGTATGCAATTCTGGTTTATGCATCCTTGATCTTGAATGTCCTTCCAAAAAAGTTTAATATTGGGGAGCCCATTTATTGAAGAGACAAATAGATTTGTTTCTCTTATATAGCCACAGGCAAAATCTAACAATATAGCAAGAGAAATAAATATAATTCTTTATCTTATACATACTTGTTTTAGTCCCAATTAAATAACAAGGCCAAATAAATGCACAGGAATATCTTCCTGCACCATGTTAATATTTTTGTGCAAACAGATATTTGTAAGTATCTGTTATAAAGACTGAATCTTAATATCACATATTCACACTAAATACCATTTACTTATGGATCACTATCACATTCATCTCCTAATTCCTTTATATCTACTCTCTGTTCTTGAAACACTTCCAAATAAAATAAAATTTAAAAGAAAAACAAAAACCAAAACAAACAAACTAACATACAAATAAAATGTCTTGGCATGGAATCTGTAGTGTAACACTGAACCACACAGTATACCTTATAGTCCATAAACCTTTGCTTGTAAGTGCTCAGTTTAATGAGCCATTCATTGGTTCAATGACTCTGGATTCTGCTATACCCTCTGAATGGTGCCCTTACTGAGACTCTTTTTGGATATCCTGCTGGTACATTGTGTCATGGAGATTCTGCTGCTTTGGATCTCCAGCCCCGTTATATGCTCCAAAAGTTTGTACATAAAATGGTTGTGAAGGTATTCCAACTTATAGCAATGTTTCTGGGTCTGGGTGGTAGGTGGATTGGTTAAACTTCTCATTTTAGATAATCAGTACTACCAAGGAAAGTTCTACAGCATTGACTTCTGCAACAGACATCAAGGAGCACACAAATTGGGTGGCACTATAGTATGAGTTTCTGGCCTGGCCTAGTCCCATGGTCTTAACCTGCTAGCTGCTGTTTAGGCCCCCAAAAATTACTCAGATGTTTATATTAATTACATTCCACCTGGCCTATGTCTCAGGCATATTGCTAGCTAGCTCTTGCCTCTTAATTTGACCCATTTCTATTCATCTGTCTTGCCACATGGCCCATGGCTTACATGTGTTACTTTTACATGTTGATTCTTGGGTGACTGGATGGTATCTTCTTTGACTCCAAACTCATTCCCCTATCTATGCTCTGATTTTACTGTCTACTTCTAAGATGCCTGCCATAGGACAAGATAGCTCTCTTATTAATGAATGATAGTCACAGCACACAGATATATATTACACATCACTTCCCTTTTTCTGTCTAATCAAAAAGGAAGGTTTCAATTTCAATGTAGAAAAATTACATATAACAAAACAGCTATCAAGCAAGAATTATAGTTATAATATCTAGTCGACTTGTATTTAGCAAAATTAAAGAAAATATTCTATCACCTACCTTATCCTTGTGAGCCTAAAGTTTCATATCTAATATATCTTTATAATAAGTAAAGAAAACTATACTTGTAAGTATTTAATCTTCGGTTACATCAAAGACCACAGAAGGGTATATTATCTGAGTAAACAGGAAGCACAAACAATGTCTAAAATCTAGAAATGACAGAGAAGACATCTGGATGCCTGGACAGTCACTGAAAATTTGTTTGTAACAGTAGAGCATCCAGCTTCACTCTACAGGCCCAGAGTCTCTGGTTAACCTTTCAGAAAATCTGAAGAACTCTGCCCATTCTGGCATAGTTCATCAATCATTTCTCCTTGTGTCCTGAAAAATATCTAGCAATTTTCTCTGCAAAGCAGGAACCTGAAGGACCATCTCAACATGTTATGCCAAAGTTCAAGGTCACTTTACTATGGGTCCTGCATATTCAGTTTATTTAGCATATGTCAAGCAGTCATGAGAACAATTTCATTTCCATTCTAATCATTGCCACAAAGTAAATTTCATATGGAGTTTCTTCAATGTCCATCATTCCATTCACATAGATTAGTGCTCAGACCTGTCTCATTGTCCAGAAAATTAACCTCTTAAAATATTTTAAATGCCATATTGTATAGGTCTTTGAAATGCTTGGGGATTACCTATCTAATTGGAATATATCATTGTATACCTAAATAATCTGACATGACTCTAAATTAGTTTATCACAGATGACTATTAATCTCCATTTCTTAATTACACATTATAATTTTAAAGGAATTGCATAAACATAATATTTTAAACAAGAGTATAAATGTACAAACAGCATAGCAAAATTGACCTTAAATTTGTAACGATAAGCTGAAATCCATACAAATGAAAAATATTTTGAGATTAATATCTGATTTTTAGATTAAAGTAAGTCCAGTAATATATCTTTTTTTAATTGTTCTTATATCATATCCCCCTTTTTTTCTTAGAAAGATTGACTATGACCATTAACCATTTGTAATACAAACAAACATTTATAAACAATACTTTGGAAATTTAGACGTAGCTTTCTGTTAGTACTTCCTGCTGATTGAAGGGCACTCGAAATCTTATGAAGGTCCTAAGCCTGGATCATCTTTGTTGGAAGCCTTGAAATTGTGGCCATATCTTTCCTTCAGAGATATTTCAGGGAGTCTTCCGTGATGAAACCATACTTTCCTGGAAGCAATCCACAGGTCCTCATCTTCTGTGGAAACAAAAGTATAACCTCTTTTCCAAAATAACATATCCTTAGATCCAAATTTCAATGTCAAGATACTTTTAAAATATATGTTTGTTTAATTTAGCACCCTTTACAATCAAATGTCTTTCTGCAGTTAGCTCATTAACAGTTAAAAATTAAAATAAAACACAATAATAAGCATTATCCTGACTCTGTGTATTTTTCATCTTTACATGGCTTATTATATTTATATTACTTTCTCTTTTTAAGGGACTTTCTACACCCTTTTCCTGTCCCTGTCTATGTATTCTTTATTAAATACATTGTAACCCATTAGAGGTTTTCTCCATCTGAATCTGTTTTATTGCATATATTTAACCATTTTTTAACCAGAAGATCTTTTAAAATGCTTGAATATAAAGTACTGTTTTGACTAGTGACTCCATCCCCCTTAGTTTTTCAAAATGGTAGAGGTATTAGAGACACCCTTATCTTTCTAATTCTGAGAAGGAGCATTAAATATTCTGGAGCTATTTACTACCCTAACTCTGGGGAATCTTAGGGTTTACACTGTCACTAAGTAGAGACACACAATTTTTGCCTAAAGTTGAGTCAGGAAGCCTCTCCTAAAGGCCTGTGCTGCTTCTTGCTGACAGAAACAGTGCAGTCCCAGAAAATGCTACTACCAAGAAACCATGTTTGATTCTGTTCCCCTTTTGTTCAATGTAAACATAAACCTTAAATCCATCATATGCAGCTTGTTGTTTATACCAAGTCTTCTGTGAGACTTCAGGAATCAGCCTTGTTGCAGCTTAAGCTGCCTTCAGTAAGCCTACCATTTTATAACTCAAGCCTGAATGCCATTCCATGTCTGTATCATAACCCACATCAGAAACACAAGTTGGAAGCCACTTTTGTCTCTATTTCTGTGCTCTAGAACTCTTTTTAAGCTTTCTCAGGCTTTGCATGGATGTGAAGCATTCCCATTGGGTACCATTTGTAGTATGACTTTCTGGCCTAGTCCCATGGTCTGGACTTGCTGTCTGCTATTTAGGCCCCCCAAAATGACTCAGATGCTTATATTAATTAGATTCTGCTTGGCCTGTGACTCAGGCATGCTGCATCTTAATTCAACCCATTTTCATTAATCTGTCTTTCTACATGGCCCAAGGTTTACCTGTGTTACTTTTACATGTTGACTCTTGGGCAACTGGTTTCTCCTTTGACTCCTCTCTCCTTCCCATATCTATGCTCCTATTTCCCCATCTACTTATAAGATGCCATAGGCCAAGACTTTTCTTTTATTAATGAATAATATTCACAGCGTACAGAAAGACATCACACATCAGGGCAACTCTCCTGATTGCATACATTCAGAACCTACTCACCTTCATCCTCAAAGCCATGGTCAGCAATATCCAAGGCTCCTGTTGCCACTGAGGACCATGCATATGCCTGGGAATCTGGGCCACCACCTGAGACCAACATGGGTTGGTGTTTGAGGGACACACAGCCATTGAATTCTTGCTGATCTGAGTGACTTGTAATGCCAAGCAAGGTGATGGTGGCATCCTGGCCCTGAATGCTGACAAACTCTGTGTTTATGGTCCAATAACAGTCCGGGTCTGTGTTGATATCTATTGCCTGCTGATATAGTGAGAATCAGGTATTACTCACCTTGACCTAGAGATGTGGTCTTTAGGTCTTGAGAACCCATGTACAGGGCATGGACAGGCCAGTCTAAGACCTAGTGCATACGATCTTTCCTTCCTGTTTTTTTCCCATGCTCTTGGAGAAAGAATCTGAAACACCATCATTGTTACCACGTGGACCAGTTCAACTTTCCAGGAATTGCCCTACTGTTCAATCTCTGTATCAGTGAATATTTCTTATAAACCCCTTAAAAATATTATTATTTTGTATAATATGCTGCTAGTGATTAACACCTACTTCACCTGGCACCCCACATGGTGTATAACAAAAGACAGCCAAGATATATAGGGAATATTATTATTATTATTATTATTATTATTATTATTATTATATTTCTATTCCTATATCCCTCTGGATTTATTCTCTCTTGACCTTTTAAAACCTTCTTTGCATACAATTCTTTCTCAAAACATAAATTCTCTATTTGATATTAATAATGATTAAGTTTTCTACAATAATAACAAATTCACCTACCAGCAATCTCCAAAGCATCCAGAAAGAAGATGGGGTCCCACTAGAATGACTGTACCAGGTCTGTGATTTTTTTTTAAACTGGTGTATAACACTCAGTGATTGATTTTAAAATACAGATTGTTCAGGTTAGTTGCGAGATAGCTTACCATAATCATCCATCATATTACATCTTTAGCAAGAATTCCAGATGACCTTACCTAGTACTATGAGACTTGTTATAGATGTTTATATTTATTCTGTTGGAACCTAACCACTGTCTTAGTTTATACAGGACCCCACAGATATGCCATTACTGTCAAGTCAGAATAAATCAACTCTACAAAAACACTATGGCCCTCTCCTGATAAGTTTTGTCCTCTAATTATCATTCTGCTTTGGTGGTTATAAGTTATATTTGGGTTGAGGGTGGAACAACGGTATGGATTCAGGAATTCCTTTTAAAGAAGACAAAGGGGAGTAGATAGGACAGATATAGATAGATTATTGTATCTACCTATAAACAATTATTAGCCAAATATAAACCATAGACAATTTGCACTGGTATAGATTATTGCATATTGACACAAATGTTAAATTATTTTAGATGTCTATTTAAGATAACTTTATATTGATACAAATTCAAATCTGAAATTATTTATATGTCTAAGGTAATTTGTGTATTGATTCAAAACTGAACCTATAACTGTCATATTTTGCATATACTTCTACCTCTTTTAAAAATATTTTAAACATTGATGCATATTAAGCACATTGTTGTCATTTCCACTATGCAATTTCTACCTTTGTTTAATTATATTAGTCATAATACACACATGTGTATAGATAGATTTATAGATAAAGATACATTCTACCTCTCTTTAAGATTTTTTGTATGATAATGTATATGTAGGATACTGTTGTCATTTTGCATTATATACTTGCCTTTATTTAATGCTTATATGATTGTCATACTTGAAGTCCTTATTCAAAAACTGCACACCCTTTTACAGATTTTCTACTTTTACAATGTAAGCTTCAGTCTTAAAATGATAAGAATTACAGATCACAGTTACTTAAGTTTGCCATGTACTAGTCATGCTGTTTAGGCCTTTTAGATATATAGTAGAATATTTCAGATAGACATGAATCTTCTAACACTTCATATATCTAGAGAATATGGCATTCCAATGCTCTGTTATTAAAATTTGGCGATGAGAGACACAATTGTTCCTAGCAGCACCATTCCTTTCCCAAGATGGTATTGGCCATCAAAGACACTTCACACAAATTCTGTCTTCCTTGGCAAATACTGGCCTATTGGGCAAAGAACTTCCCTTGCCTTGACTGCTTACAGTAGGCATGCTGTCCAATCCAGACAAGCAGGAAAAAGCATAGAAACTTCTGAAACCTGCCAAGACAAGACTAGACAATTGCTCAAAGTACCTTGCTTCTGTAGACATCTGTCAAACATCTTAGGCCGGTGGTCAAAAAAGCAGATGCTCCAACTTTGCAGAAAAGCTGTGAGTGACTGTCCAGGCAGATGACTGTTGTTGTCTTCTCCTACTAAATTTTGGAAGTTACTCACTCATGCTTCCAGCTTATTCAGACAATATATTTTTCTTCTCAGGTCTTTGCTGGGGTTGAAGACTAGAAAGTGAAATTTATGACCATCTCATATCTTATCTAAGAGCATTTAGGTTCTAGATTCTTATTATCCAAGATAAACAGCTTTGAAGCAATCTCTGTATATTGCCACTTACCAATAATCTGAACATTTAACATATACTTTATGTTTGTTGTTTGTTAGTTGTAGTTTGACCCTTTTTATTTTATTTGTTTTTTCATCTTCTGGACATAGAATTGTTTAATGTATGTAGCTGTATATTTATGTTTAGAACTTTCTTATTTAGACAAAAGGGGGAGATGTAGCGAGAATGAGGTGTTATTAACCGTGAACTAGAGGTGTGGTTTTTAGGTCTTAAAATCTCATGTACAGGTCAGGGCCAGGGCAGTCTAAGACCCAGTACATGCCATCTTCCCTTCCTAATTGTTCCACATGCTGTTGGAAAGAGGATCTGAATCACCACTGCCACCACATGGACCAGTCTAACTTTCCAGGAATTGCCCCATGGTTCAATCTCTGTATCAATGAGTCCAAGGCCTTTTCTTAGCCTCAGTCTGTATTGATGTCCATGGTTCCTGCTATCACTGAAGTCAGTGAGGATAGAGCCTCACATGTAGACAGTTTTTGAAGTGGCCATAAACAATCAATGTTATTGTCTCTAACCTTTATACCTCTTGATTTCAAATTGCTTCTAACTAATTTAAGTACCTTAGATACTATGTGTTATTCATAACATTATTGTATCAGATATGTAGTGGTTCCTTATAGCCTGTCACATAAAGTAGAAACTTCTCAATCCAGAGTTCAAATCCCTTAAGACTCTGCCAACCAGCTTTCTAGCTGATCCCTTCAGCTTGCATATGCACACTATTAACTGCATTGTCTGTTCTTTCCCAGTCAGTTATTACCAAGAATTATAATAATATTGTTTCTAAAATTCACTCTCTCAATTACCTCTATTCTTGTTCATTTTCCGTGTCAGATTCTACTGCCTTTCTGACCACAGTCACCAAATCCTCTCACATTTACAATATAGTATTTATAATTTCTTCTCCATTACAAGTTCTTATTACATTTTGCTTTCTGTTTCTTCTCAGTAATTATCCAACCATGTTCACATGAAGATTAAGATGTATCACTCTATTATCTTCCAAACAGGAAAGTTCCTGACAAGAAAAAAGAACTCATAAATACTTTTCCACTTGATTTGGAGGTTATATTGTTTAGAAATATATTTATACTTACCTTTTATTTCTTTGATTTGAAATTTTACTACTACTATCAATGTTATATTATTATCCTTACCATTTGCTTTCCAATTATTGGCAGTAAACAATATTCTCAGTGGGTTAGGCATATATATTTCCAGCCAGAGATGATAAGAAGAGAAAGAGAAACTAGGTATTACAATAAGTATTTCCAGATCAAAGTTTAATGAAACTTCATGTTTTCTGATGACTTTCATAATGCACCAGGTTATTGCATCATTGAAATAAATAAAAAATAAAAACCAAGACTTTTTGGCACTATACATTTCCTTTGAATTATCTCTAAAATAATTTTGCAATCTTGATATTGCTTTGTTGTTCTCTTTGAATTAATGAATTAGAAACTGGTTCCTAAGTGCTACTATATTGCAAAGTGCCTAATTAGGAGGTAGGGTGGCCACATTCAATTACAGCCCTTGAGGTAGATTAATCTGGCTATTCTGGAACAGAATTAAAGCAAGTATTCTAGAACAGAATTAAAGTAAACATTATCTTTTTTAGATCTTTTTAAACATATACACCTGATCTTATATATTCTACCATGTCACAAGAAGCTCTCAATTGGTGCTACTTGACATTGGAGTTTCCAGACTACTGAAAGAGGTAAATGTACATGTGAACTGTTCATGCTGTGGTGTTCATCATTACATTGATACTGTACTAAGACAATACACATAAAAGTTAAAATCCCCTACTGTCTCGCTACAAACAATCTTAAAATCTCAGTAATGATACCTGGCATAATCATATAATTTAAATGCTGGTGGAAAATTAATAGTTCTATAGTCTTCCCTAACTTTGGTTTTTGGTCTCTGTGATTGATTTTCCCATTCTAAGACTTGTAAACATTATACATTCTGAATGTTGGAAATTAAAAATCAAGAAATTTACTATAAATGAATACATTTGTGTATTTGTACTTTATAGTTAGTATTTTAAATATAAAGTACTTTGATAAACAGGAAAAACTCTGACATATTATTTTGTTTTCAGATGTTTTAGAAAAATATTTAAAAGAAGAATGGAGTGTAGTGGATTTATGATGTTACCTCATAAATAATTTTCCCGCCTATGAGTTTAATAAAAATCCCTGACTGGCCAAAGGCAGATAGGAAGTGTGGGTGGGGCTACCAGACTAAGAAATCTCTGGGAACAGGAAGAATTGAGCAGAAATGTCACAGAGAAGTCAAAAGATGCAGAGGACAGCTATGCTACTCTGAGAAAAGGTACTGAGCTGCAAGGCTGAACTGGATAAGAATCGTGGGTTAGTTAAGATCAAGGGTTAACAAATTATATGCCTGGACCCTTGGCTGACCAGCCTAAAATTAATATAAGCATCTGTGTATCTCTGTGGGTTTGTGGGTCTATGGGTCTGCAGGTCCAAACCTTGAGGCTAGGCCCAAAAGTCCAGGTCATAATACAATGGAGAGAGAGGAGAAAATATTAAAGGAGTGAGAGAGAGTGGAGAATGCTGACACTGTAAGAAGTTAAGACTTTGAAGTGACTTACATAACACTGATCAAGGTACAGGGTTGAGTCTATTTAAAGAGAATAATATGGCAGTTTGTTCATTGAAGAACTCCAATAAAGCCATTGGATGCATTCAAGTGTGTGCTTTTCCGTGAACACAGTCATATACCTGTGTATTATAAAGTCAATGGCATTTAAGGAAACTGTGCAGGTTCAATGACCAAAAGGCTAAATGTGTCAGAAACTCTGTGACCTTTACCTCACACAGAAATCCATGCAGCAGAGTGAAAGGACATGCTGGGATTGAGAATGATACACAGAAACTGCAACATGTATTTTTAAAGAATTTTAGTGAGCTGAAAAAATATTGTTTTAGCTATTGCCAACCTCATGGCTTTATTCATTCTTACCTCAAAGATTCAAAATTTACTTAAAAGCAGAATGCCTATATATTTTTCTCTTGGAATTTCATTAACTTAAAAATATTTCCTTACTCTATTCTTCCTATTAGAATTACAAGTCAGTAAATATATACAAATTTCAGATAAATAATAAATCATTCTAATATCGGTATATTACATACAATCTTTTAAATATACTTATAGCAAAATGCATTGTTTATCTAGAATCTTGAAGAATAAATATGTTTGAATATATGTCTCCCATACATTCTATAGGACTCATTTGCACTGAGAAATCATTTATTGTTAGTCCAAAAAAATCTAATGCAGCTGGATATTGCTTATTCTACTTGACAATTCAACTTATATAATTCATCTATTATTTGAAACCCATATCAAATTTCTTTCTTACACAAATGTACTTATCTTCCTTCAAGAAGATTAAAGTATTAAATCTTACAACACTACTGAATATCTACCATTGTCCACAAACTATATTAGGTGCAGAGGATTAAACCAGAAGCCCACTGTTCAAAGGCAGAAGATAGTAAGTATGGAACCAATAAGATATAAGAGCAATATCAAAAGGTACACATAGAACTATTTGTGAATCCCAGTGGCCTTTTTGTAGAACTTCATGATGCCTACCCCCCTCTTACCATCTTTCTAAGTGTCTCTTACCAGCATTAGGAAGCTACAGCAAATACCCCTCAGTCTCTCTTCAGTAAAATATTTTGCTTTAACACTTATATTTACATGTTTTCAGGCAAAGAAGCCACTTTCTCCCCATTCAGTGACTCATAAATGGAGTTATTATTGGGCAGGGTTGGTTTGTGTGACTTTAAGAAAAGTGAGAAATTGTGACTTCACAATGTACTAAATGTGATAGGCGTTTCTCTACAGCTTTAGTCATTTAATCACCATACCATCTCAAGGAACTCAGTACATTTTATTTGCCATTTTATGTAAGAGACTAAAACATAGAATTATTTGTTTTACTCTTACATGGATTGTTGGAACTGCGAGTCATACCCAAACTCTGGCTCTAAAGTATTATGTTGGTACTCTAAAATAGTTTACATGATAGAAAAAATAAAATCAGCTCTTAAAACCTCCCACATATTAATATTCTTCTTTATTTTGTAAAAACTCAATTTTTCTTATGCTTTTAATATTCACAAATTAATCATATATGCTCAAATACAATTTTGGAGGAGGAAATCTTAAAAGAAGAAAATTAAATTCATGTCACTTTTTACACTTAAACTATGTGATATTTTTGGTGTTCCCGTTTGTTATAGCTTACTCAAGTAATTCAGTTCAGTGCTACAGACAGGCTCTAATTCAAATATGAGCACTATTCACAGACCTGTGACTACTAAACCATGACAGATCTGAGCAATCTGATAAAGCAGGACCACAAGATCTTTCTTGTAGATCATTTTACACAGCAGAATTTATTGTGATTTTTAAAATGACTTGAAAGTTGGTCAACTTACATACACTTCTGTAATCCTAGAACCCAAGGGGCTAGAGCAAGAGGATCATGTCTTTGAGACCAATATGAACTACCTAGTTAGATTCTGTCTTATTAGAACAATGACATTTTTTTTCAAAAACGTTTAAAGCATCCTTAAGTACTTACCTGGTAAGAATTTTGGGGAAACAAAACATGGGGACAGAGAGAAGCATTGAAGTTTAGGATTGTCACATTAGTCTTGATCTTTATAGATCTTTATAGCAACATGAAGTGTGCTAGATATTTCTAGAGCCTTAGTGTCTTCCAAAATGGTTCCCTGTAAGCTATATTGAATATTAAAAGTCTCTATTTCTCCACTTGTCTAATGATGATGCTTAAAACATGGAGATGAGTGAGTAAGGATGTAAAATCTCAATTCTGTTACAGGTGTCTTGTTCTCAAGTCTTGATGGATATGATTTCTAGAAAATATTTTATGGCATACATGTAAGCTATATGGCATACCAAAAAGGACCAGGCAAAAACTATTCTCACAATAAAAAGAGATAAAAGAATGACGGTGACCAATGTATTTGATTCATCAAGAAGTAAAAGTCTTCAAGGTTATGTCTCTATGTTTACATTCTTAGTAGAGTGCTGCATTATATATGAAGAGTGGCTTAATATAATCTCAATAGTATTAAAATATGAAAAATTCTCAAAGAAAATACTGATATCAAAGAAAAACCATATTAGCATTTTCTAAATACAGTTAACTATAAAATATAATGTATGGCCTCCAAACTTTAGAGCCAGCAGATAGAGATATGAAAGGTATGAGTAAAGTGTGCTTAATATTTTATATTAAATCAAAGGTACCTAAGTTACAGAAACCTACTTATTTGGGGTAAATATTTATTCACATATAATTTAATAAAAAAACTTTGTGTAGTTGTTCAAAGTATGACATTTAGGAAAATATTAAGTACCAAAAGAGACATCAACATGCCACAAAAGCCTCTGCTTATAATAAGGGTAGATGATCCACGATCAAAAGGATTTAAAGGTCACCTAGTTTATTCAAACATTATCTGTAATATCTTCAGAATCTAACCAGCTATTGGCTGAGAATGAACATGGAAGCAATATTGTCAAGGATCCCATAGATGATCTTTACACAAGACTTCAGTAGGCATCACCATCCCTGACTTCAAGCTATACTATAGAAGTACAGTAATAAAATCAGCCTTGTACTGGCATTAAAACAGACTCATGGATCAACAAAATTGAATTGAAATCTCCAATATTAACTCATACACCTATGAACACCTGAATTTTTACAGAGTCCAAAAATATTCAATGGAAAAAGATAGTGTCTTTAACAAATGGTATTGGCATAACTGGATGTTAGTATGTAGAAGAAAACAAATAGATCCAAACCTATCATACCACACAAAACTCAATTCCAAGTGGATCAAAGAGCTCAAAAGAAACCCAGCTATACTGAACTTGATAAAAAAGAAGGTAGAAAATACCCTCCACAATGACACAGGTGACCACTTAATATATATAACACAGTAGCACAGACACTAAGAATAACAATCAATAAGTGAGACCTTCTGAAACTGAGAAGGTTCTGTAAGACAAAGAACACAGGAAATAAGACAAAACAACAGCCTACAGAATGGGAAAAGATCTTCACCAACCCTACAACTGGGAGAAGACTGATTTCTAAAACATATAGAGAAATCAAGAAACTAGAACCCCCAAGCATAAATAACCCAATTAGAAAAATGGGGTTCTGAGCTAAAAAGAGAATTCTCAATAGAATAATTAGAACTGGATAAAAAGCACTTAAAATTATAACACTCTTACCCATCAGAGAAATCCAATTCAA
This sequence comes from Phyllotis vaccarum, assembly GCA_033318265.1. Taxonomy (NCBI): domain Eukaryota; kingdom Metazoa; phylum Chordata; class Mammalia; order Rodentia; family Cricetidae; genus Phyllotis; species Phyllotis vaccarum. The sequence goes on along the minus strand of JARWLC010000002.1, from coordinate 118,061,185 downwards.
AACAACTTTGAGATACAACTTATATTGGCAGAATGGCTAAAGATCAACAACATAGATGACAGCCTATGCTCTAAAGGATGTGGAGCAAGAGGAACACACCTCTATCCTTTCTGGGAGTGTAAACTTGTACAGCCACTCTGGAATGCAGTAAGGCAGTTCCTGAAAAAACTGGTAATTAATCTCTCCAAGGATGCAGCAATACCACTATTAGACATATATCCAAAGGGTGCACATTAATACCCCAACAACATTATGTTAACTATGTTCATGGCAGCATTATCATAATAGCAGGAACCTGAAACAAATTCATTGCCCCTCCACTGAAGAATGGATTAGCAAACTGTGGTACAGCTACATGATATAATCTACTCAGCAGTAATGGAAAAAAAAGATATCCTAAAATTTGCAGACATATTGATGGATTTGGAGAATATCCTCCTGAGTGAGGTATCTCAAGCTCAGAAAAATAGGCATGAGATGTACTCATTCATAAGCAGATTTTAGACAAAAAGCAAAGAATACCCAAGCTGAAAATCAAAACCCCTGAACAGCTTGGAATCCGAAGGAACTTAGGAGAGACTTCCAGAGATTTCCCTAAAAAGAGAAAATAGAGAAGATCACCTTAGCAAATTGGGTCATAGTGGGCTGCAGGCTAGAAGAGGTGGGAACAAATCATGAAAGATGGAGATGATTGAGTAAGAGGAGTAGCAAAGAGGGAGAAAAAAGAAATGGATATTTTGATAAAGAAAGCCAATATTGGGTTGGAAGGAAACCCAGTGTTATGTTAACCTGCATGAACAAACAGAACGTCTCTGGTTTTGTCTCTAACCAATAGTGGATGGGGTGACTAAACAGAACTTCCTCTATACTCAAATGAATAACCACCGTATGTGTCATCACAGAACTTACCTGCAACACAGAATATAGGCAGAAGCAGAGATCCATGGCTGAGCACTTTGCCAAGCTCCTTGTCTAGCTGAAAGCGGGGAGAAGAGTCTGCATAAGCAAGGAGATAGGGATTATGAGGAAAAGTCACAGACAGAGTGATGGCTAGGTGAATCCCTGAGGAGCTCATTGAATCAAGAAATAGCCACTGAAGATCCATTGGGAAAAGGAGGTAGGCCTTCCAAGAGTAGGCAACTATTGATTGGCATGAGCAGTATATGGAGCCTCAAAGGGTGGGATCAGACTGTGTTCCTGTGAGTGGACTGGCACCTTGGCGCTTATTCCCTGCAGATGAACACATAGCTCAATATTGACTTTGGGATGAAGAAATCAGACTTTTTTGGAGTGGATATTCCATGATGAACTGACCTACCTTAGGACTTCTTGCTCTTTTGGGAGAGGGAATGGGTGGATGGAGAGAGGGCAGGCTGAAGGCTGACTGGGTGGGATTGGGAGGAGGGAAGGAAGAGGGAGCATGGGCATACATTGATAAAAAGACATTTTTAATTAAAAAAATTAAAAAAGAAGGGATTCTACTGTGACCAAGTTTTGTAAGAGCTATAATTGTCCCAAGAGCACTTAATAAACCAAAAATTGCTAGCTGAAACACAGACAACACTTGCACTGATCAGTGGAAGAAATTGGTAGATGCCAGTGTAAAAATTCATTCAATAACATAAGTGCAATATTGCACCAATAGAGTCTAGTAGTTCTACAACAGCAAGACCTGAACATTCCAGTAAAAAATGAGGGGGAAAACAACCTGAAAAATACCTTTATAAAATGATAGTAGGCAACTGTTTATTGGCATGGGCAGTATGAACTTCAAGGAGTGGGATCAGACTTCATTCCTGTGTGTGGGCGGGCCTTTTGGAGCCTGTTCTCTGCAGAGGAAAACCTAACCTAGTCTGCATTTTGGTATGAGAAAGTCAGGCTTGCCTGGAGTGGATGTGTCACACTGAGATGCCCCACCTTGGGATTTCTTACCCTTTTGGGAGAGCAGATGAGGAGATGGGTAAGGGGAAGGCTGAAGGCTGACTGGTAGGGATTGGAAGAAGGGAAGGGATGGGGAGCAGAAGCATGCATGGATAAAAAGACATTTTTAATAAAAGAAAAAGTAATAAAATGAACACACAAAAATTATAGAGGCCTTTAAAGAGAAATTTTTTTAAAAAAAATATGAAAAACTCTGTAAGAAAATAGATGAAAAGACAAGCAAAATATTGGGAGAAAACAATACACTCCTTAAAGACTAGAGAACCAAGAAAAAGCAAACAAACAGGTGATGAAAACAGTGCAAGACTTAAAACCTGAAATAGAAGCAATAAAGAAGACACAAATGAGGGAATGCTGGAAATAGAAAATCTGTAGAAACAAACTGCAACTACATATGCAAGTATAAAGAACAGAGTGCAAGAGATGGAAGAACCTCTGGTGTGGCAGATTCAATGTTGGAAATAGAAACATCAGTTTAAGAAAACACTAAAACCAAAATTTTATAAACAAAATGTTGAAGAAATATGGCACACAATGACAAGAGCACACTTAAGAATAATAGGAATAGAAGAAGACTACTTCAAAGACATAAACTATATTCAACAAAGTCATAGAAGAAAACTTTGCCAATGTATAAAGGAAAATGGAAATTAAAATACAAGGTTACAGAGCATCAAATAGACTAGATCCTCAAAAAAGTTTGCTTTTTGTCACATAATAATTAAAAGAATAAATATATAGAATAAAGAAAGAATTTTAAGGACTGTAAAAAAAAATGGGCCATGTAAATTATAAAGGTAGACCCATCAGAATAATACCTGGTTATGAGAGCTAGAGGGTTGTAGGCAATGTTATAAAGACACTATAAGACCAGGGATGTCAGCCCAGACTACTATAATTAGGAAAACTCTCAATTAACATAGATGAAGTAAACAAGATATTCCATGACAATACCAGATTTAAATAATACCTATCCACACAAACTAACACAATAAATATATAAACAAACAAGAAACACACCTCAAATTTAAAGACAGACACTGCATCAAAATAAAGGGTTAGAAAAGAATTTTCAATCAAATGGACCCAAGCAGAAACTGATGTAGCTATTTTAATATCTAATGAAATAGACTTCAAACTAAATTCAATCAAAAGAGATCAGGAAGTACATTATTTATCTCAGGAAAAGTCTACCTAGAGGAAATCTCAATCCTGAAAATTCATGTCCCCAATACAAGGGCACACACATATGTTTAAAAAATATTATTATATTATTAAACTTTACATAAAGCCTTACACACTAATAGTGGGAGATTATAATACCCCATTCTCACCAAGGAATAGGTCTTCCAGACAGAAACTGAAGAGAGAAATAAGGGAGCTAACAGATATTATGACTCAAATGGATTTAACAGATATATACAGAATATTTCACCAAAATACCAAAGAATATATCTTCTAAGAACCCCATGGAACTTTCTCTAAAATTGACTATATACTCAGTCATAAAGAAAACATCAATAGATAAAAAAATGGGAATATCTTCTTGTATCATATCAGACTACCATGGTCTAAAGGTATAATTCAACAACATCACAAACCACAGAAAGCCTACAAACTCATTGAAACTAAACATCTCTCAACTGAACCAACTCTGGGTCAAAGAAGAAGTTTAAAAGAAAATCAAAGACTTCCTTGAATTCATTGAAAATGAATCAACAACATACACAAACTTATGAAACACAATGAAAACAGTGCTATGAGGAAGGTTCATAGCACTAGGAGCCTACATAAAAAATTGGAAAATTCTCATACCAGAGACTTAATAGCACAGCTGAAAGATCTAGAACAAATAGAAGCAAACTCACATAAAAGAAGAAGGCATCAGGAAATATTTAAACTCAGAAATGAAATCAATAAAATTAAAAGAAAGAGAACTATTCCAAGAATCAATGAAACAGAGTTGGTTCCTTAAAAAATCAACAAGATAGATAAACCTTTATTCAAACTAACTAAAAGGAAGAGAAAGAATATCCAAATCAACAACATCAGAAATGAAAATGAGGACATCACAACAGGCTCTGAAGAAATCCAGTGAATCATTAGGTCATAGTTCAAAAATCTGTACTCCACACAATTGAAAAACCTAAATAAATGGACAAAGTTCTGGACAAGTACCACTTAACAAAACCAAATCAAGATCAGATAAATATTGTCAATAGACCTATGAACTTCCTGAAACTTAGAAGCTTCTAAAAAGCAAACAACACAGTCCAGAAGATAAATGACAGTATACAGAATGGGAAAAGATCTTCAACAACCCTACATCTGACAGAGGACTGATCTCAAATGTATAGAGAACTCAAGGTACTAGGGGCCAAAACTCCAATAATCCAATTTAAAAATGTGGTACGGGTAAATAGGGAATTGTCAAGAGAAGAATTTCAAATGGGTAAAAGACACTTAAAGAATTGCTCAATATCCTTAGCCATCAGAGAAATGCAAATCTAAACAACTCTGAGATAACATTTTACATCTGTCAAAATGGCTAAGATTAAAAATAAAGATGACAGCCTATATTGGAGGGAATGTGGAGCATGTAGAACAGTCCTCCATTGCTGGTGAAGATGCAAACTTGTATAGTCACTTTGGAAATCAGTATGGTGGTTCCTCAGAAACCTTGGAATCAATCTATCCAATGATCCAGCAATACAACTACTGGGTATATACCCAAAGATTCACATTCTTACAACAAGGACATCAGCACAATTATGTTCATAGCTGCATTATATGTAATAGACAGAAGCCAGAAACAACCTATATGCCCCTAAACCGAGGAATGGAATTAAAAATTGTGGTACATTTATAAAATATAGTACTATTCAGTAGTAAAAAAAAAATGACATCTTAAACATTTTAGACAAATGGATGAATCCAGAGAGTATCATCTTGAGTGAGGTAACACTGGACCAGAAAAGATGGACATGGTACATATTCACTCATAAGTAGATTTTAGACACAAAGCAAAGAATAACCAGGCTACAACCAGGTAATTCTCTTGGGAATCTAGGTAACAGGATTGAGACATACATGGATCACTCTGGGAAGGGAAAATAGAAAAGATCTCCTAAGTAAAATTGGGATTATATAGGGGAGCAAGCAAGCAGAGGTGAAAAGACATAATGAGATAATGAGATGATTCAGTGGGGGAGAACAAAAGAGAGGGAAAAAAAATTAGATATCTTGATAGAGGGAGCTATTTAGGAGTTAGAGAGAAACTTGGAGCTAGGGAAACCTCCAAGAGTCCACAAGGTGTCCCAGAATAGGATTCCAAGAAATAGTGGGTAAGGTACCTAAACAGGACTTCCTCTACAGTCAAATGAATGACCATCCTAATTGTCATTATAGAACCTCCATCAAACAAGTGATAAAGGCAGTCAGACATCCATAACTAAGCACTCTTTTGAGCTCCCAGTCCAAATGAAGAGAGGGAGAAGAGAGCATATGAGCAAAAGGACCAGAATCAAGAGGAAAATGCTCATATTGACGACTGACTCGAGCTATTGGGAGCTCACTGACTCTAAAATAACCACTGAGGATACTTCATGGTAAAGAAAATTAAACCCTCTGACTGTAGATGACAGTTGAATGGTTTGGGTAGTTTGTGGAGCTTCTTGCAGTAGGACTAGAGTTTATTTCTTGTGCATGAACTGGCTTTAAAGAGCCCATTTCCTACAGAGAAACATCTTACTCAGCCTTGATATTTGAGGAGGGACTTGGGCCTACCTCAACTGGATATGACAGACCAAACTGACTCACCTTGGAATTCCTTGTCTTTACTGGGCAACGGATAAAGGAATGAGGTGGGGGAGGCTGAAGAAAGATAGGGAGAAGAGGAAAGTGGGGAAGCAGTAAGGGTATAAGAAAAAAAAACTTTTTAAATATAAAAATACAAAAAGGAGTCTTTTAAGTCAATAACTATAATAGGCCATAATGTAGGTAACAGGGAAGAAACAGTAATTCCAGACTATAAAGAGCCCATTGACTGAATCACTATTTACTTCTTTTATATTTGTCACCATTCTCTACTTTCCAGATTTATTTTTTACAACAAATATAGGAGAATTCCATGGGCTTGTTGATTCTTCAATATGCTGAACATCTAATTGCTTCTGTACCAGATATTCTAATGCCTAAAATGTCTCTTGTCTTAGGGGCCTTTGATGAACCTATATAGGCTTATATGTCAACCACTTTAAAAATAGTGCTGTGGGTGGCTTTACAGGTCAGCCACTGTCATGCACTGTTTTTGTATACATAAATTGCTAGTGACTGCATTTTTTTTATAATATAGTTGGGTCTATGGATCTTGTATAAATTTTAATCTGAGTATTCCATTTCTATAGAAGATCACAACCCCATAGACTCATTGCTCAATTAGTTTCTGCCATATATGGCTTCAGCCTTATTTTCTGTCCAGACAGTCCTATACATTCGGACTACCTCAAAGTTTATTTTACCTAAGTTATTTCTCCAATCCCTTAAAATTAAACATCTACCTCCTTTGGAGGCCATTTAGGGTGCCATTGTGGGGTTATGATGGATACATCTGGCCCCATGTCTACCAAGCCCTGAATAAAAATGTTATCTATCCATATTCATAATTTTGGCCTTTATTCATTTGTGAAAGTCTGCCAGAATATTTATTTTGTGGTTTTTATTAGAAATTTTTATTCCTCCTTATTAGTCACATGTCAGCCCTTGTCACACCATCTGTATAATTCAGAAGGTATATAACAGTCTTCTGGGAAGGTCATTCCCAGAAGAGATATTAATTCTAGGAGTGTACAATTCCTTATTATAAGGCCGGTTTTACCACAAATAAATCATTTGATACCTTGGTTTATTTTCTGACATTAGAAATGACTTAAGTACCCAAGACTCATCATTATAGTTAAGAGACATTAAGAGACTCAGCATTATTTACATGTTGAATTCATTTCTCTGGGGTACTAATCTGATTTTAGCAGCAGAAGCATCAATTTACATTATAAATTTGCATGGTCAAAAGACAAAGAGAAAATTAGTTACATTCTAACTTCTGATTCTGATACCACTCTATATTGCTTTAATCAATAGCTTTGGTTAATCTCTGCAGAAAGTCTGCCTTGCTTGACTGTAGTATACGGATCAATTTTCTGTTCTAGATATATAATTTTTCCAATCCTTCAAAGAAGCAGTATTACATAGCAGTAATGTATATTCATCAAATGCAGACTGAATCTTTACATCAGCAAACTGACCCTCACCAAGAACATGATCTTGAACAATGTTAAAACCTCTAATCCTCCCTTGTTGTTCAGTGGTTTTAGCTCTTCTTTCAGCCAATTTCTCCATTATCAGTGTTGGCTATAATCTAAGACTGCAACTATTTGCTGTATACAATCATTAGATGTGACTCAATACTTTCTAGACCATAAATTTAGCATTTGTTTTACATATGTGGAGTGAATTTCATGAACCAAAATAGCTTCTTTGAAGTCATTTATATCTCTTACATGTATAAATTCCCAACTACAAACCCTAGAGATTCATCATTTTCATGCCTTTCTGAATGTTAATTTGATAGATCATAGGAGAGGAGATAGGAATGTCACATACATTTACAACTCTCACAAATCATCTACAACTCCTTAAGATATCAGTGATGGTTGTTCTGAACTGTTCTGGGTTGATTGTGCTTTAACATCTGTCTCAATTACAGCAAAACAATCTTCCCATTGTTGAAATTTAGAAACCATAGATTTATCTAAGGTCTGAATCTCATGAGTAGTAAACCTTTCTAATGATTCCATGAAATTAATAAGTCTACTACTCTCATCATTAACATAGTTATACAAATCTACTGTGGCCAAAGAGAAAGATATATCTAAAAGTTTGTCATAACAAATTTTCTCAAAATTAACTTTGCATACTAATTTATCATTAGCAGATTCCATGTTATGCATTTCAGAAAGTCATTTTTTGCCTGCAAGACCTTTATCATTCCAATTAACATTCTATATTTAGTATACATATCAGACCATTTTTTAAGATATAAAATGTAGAATCAAGCTGAGTAGTAACAAGACTGTGAGTGTAAAGCTCTCAAATGTATAATTATGTAATATGTCTGCAGTTGTAGCAGCAAAAATTAATTCTAAATTCTTAGGAGGTTATGTTCTTTGCCATGTTGACTAAAGAACTTGCCTTGAAGGAGAAATTTATTATTTACCTCAGTTTGGATGTAATGACGATGCTTCGCCAGCAGATGTCACAGGTGTGGCTCCAATTAGTTAAGGCAAGCAATTAAGACCACAACTGACTGCATCTAGCACAGGCTTCTACAATTCTTAGAAAGTTAGAGTAAATACAGCTTTACAGAGGGTGAACAAAGCATGGAACAGAACTAGGGACAGTGTTCAGCAGGAGAAGGGATGCCACACAAGCCACCATCCTGGCATCAGCAGAAAAGGGAGGGGGGATGGTGGCAAAGTAGCAGTGGTTGTGTCTTAATGCCAGATGGGAGCTGAGCCGGTAGAGTATGGTAAGTTGGAGTGCCTACCCTTGAGTGGTTCACAAAGGCGAGGCAGGCAGATTTCCTGCACAGCACTGCTCCACTTCAGCCTGTTTTAGCAAGAATGCTCACAATTTACAGTGGTCAATCAGAGCACAAATGGGCTCATCTAAACCCAAGACTCAACATGTGCTTTCAAAGAGAACCCACACTGTTTAACTGGCCCGGGTGGCAAGCTGAGTGGGTGCAAGCAGGCCTAGGGTACCCAGAACTTTCTAAAGGCCCTACAGTAGGAGGGAGCATTCCCAGAATCCTGCTACGGGTTGCTGAGCAGGATTCTGACATTGGGTACAAAATGTGACCCAAATAATAAACTCGATTAATTTTTTTAACCCGCTGAGTCCTTTTTGTTGTTAGAATGTATATGATTTCAAGGTTAAACAAACTTACTTTGTCCCTGGAAGAGGCTAAGTATCTCATAAGTTATTAATTGCTTGTAGTTCTTTGTCTGGTGGTGGAATCTCATGAAAAATTTCACTTTCACAATAGCATCGCCATTGATATTACCTTTGTCTCAGTATTGGTTTATGCAGCCATTTCTAGAAAAGGCTGTTTCACAACAGACTTTCTGGTACTCTAGCATTTACAATCTTTCCATTTCTTCTTCTGCAATATGCTCTGAACCATGAAGGTAGGAGCTGTGATGCAGATATATCCATAAGGATGGGCTACCCATGATTTTTTGATCTCTGCACTATATCCAGTTAGGGTTTTCTGTGATGATATCCATTTACAGTTAGGAAAAAATAAGAGGTTAAGCCTGAATAATTATCATCAGAATGAGTATATAATTTGGATCAATATTTATTTAAGCAACTTACAATACTAAGGCAGGAAATGGAGAAAGGATACACTTATCTGGAATGGATCTTCCTTCTAGGCAGTGGAGAAGCAGAGAGAGTATGGTCTGCATGGCACAGAACTTTAAAATGTTTTGGCCACACCTTAAGGCAATAGCATCGAAGTTCTTGGGTGAACCCCAAATCTGCACTGGACCAAAGGCCATAGTCTCATATCAGAAAAGTGCTAAATCCCACTACAGAGGTCTACCTGGGAACCTAACTAATCATTTGGTTATATGGTAAGGCAGGTAGTGGGAGAGAAGAAAGGATCTTCCAGAAACTAAACTCTAGCCAACTGCAATCTGGGACTGGATTTGACAGAGCCAATTACAGCCCACCTACAGAGCAACCTATTAGATGAAAAGAACATTTCTGAGACAAATGTTGTATCAATAATGAGAAAAAGTCAGTGATCAGTTAAGAAAATAGTTCTGATCATGTCAGTAACCATAGATTAAAGGGATGGTGCCTCCAGACCCAACCTGTTAGAACATGAAGCTATTTTCTCTTCTGCTTAGTTGCCCAGTTGTCCATTCTTCCTGTGGAGAGTTATTCTTCATAGCCAGCTTCTAAGTGTGAGTAGTCAGATTTCGACATCGGGGTACAACTGATGACACAAAGCCTTGGTCATTCTCAGCATTGTGAGCATTGACTGTGAGCTCCATAAAAAAACATAGTCCAGCCCAGATTTACAGACTCAGAACTTACATTTTAACAATCCTCTTGCCCCCAGTATCATGAGCATACTGAGTTCTAAGAAACTATTCAATATTTGTTTTATTTATTTATTTGCTTTTACTAGTAATATGTATATTTTCCTGGAAGAAAGAGATGAAAAAAAGGGTGTTTTGCAGTCCACTTGGCCTTGCACTAAACATCTTCATGTGTTATTCTCTGCACAGTACTGAGACTACAAATATATGCCAGAACCCTTTCTATTCTAATGCTGGGTTTTAAACACCAGAGAACTGGACCATCTCTCCTCTGCCAATTTTTGTATCTTCCCCATATACCTAACTACAGTGTTCTGTCCACCTATCACAAAGGTAAATATTTAATATTTCCAACAACCTCTTAGAATCCTCCTCTCTTACACACACACTTAATTGTAATTCCCGACTGTAAACACAGGTAAATATACTGTTACTTTGACCTAATCTGGAGTTTATTCTTCTAAATAACTATATTCTCTCTATCTGTAAAGCCCTTTGTTTCCATGGCAATACATGCATAATTGCATAACTGAGGAATACTGCATATGACAGACTCTCTCCAGCAAAAAATATATGTACCCACAAGTATTAACTACCTCACTAAGATTTTATCCAACCACTTGATGTCTCTGGAGCATACATATGATTTATGAACACAATAGTACATACAAGGAAGATTGGTCATGTGAGAGCTATTGTTAAGAAAGCTGGAAAACTTGAATCTGTTGTTAATTTGTAATATAGCTTGGCACAGGATTATTGGTTTTTTAAAATGTAATTTCCAAGGGCCCAATCCTTCCTACTTAAAGTGAGAGGAGAAAATAATACCTGAACTCTTAAATTTCCCTACAATTTAAAGTTTATTTTAATTTTAACTAAAACTATTCAGCAAAACTTCCTGGTATTAAACATTAACATGGTTTTTTTTTATGTGGCACATTTTATTATCCTGCTAATAAATGATTAATTATAACTTTCTGTCTTGGCCAGTAGTTTTTCTGGACTTTTATGATTCATTATTTGTGCTATGTTGTAATGCAGCCTCTCGAAACTGACATACTAGCATTTATTGTTTTTTATTGCTTCTCTAACGTGGCTTTTGAAAGAAACACCAAGTACCACATGTTTAGAAAGGGTTTAAAAGTTTAACGTGTTAAGTGCTACTCAACTGGAACACTCAGCTGGATATAGAACCTGGGGACAGGTGCTTTTGTGAACTTGGGCATTTAAACAGAGTTGTCAATGATGGATAATTCCTCTGTCTGTCACCCCAATGCAACTGTTTGTGAAGGTGATTCCTGCCTAGTTCCTGAGAGCAACTTCAATGCCATTCTCAGTGTGGTGATGAGCACTGTGCTCACAATCCTCCTGGCCATGGTGATGTTTTCGATGGGATGCAATGTGGAAATCCACAAGTTCCTGGGACACATAAAACGGCCATGGGGCATCTTCGTGGGCTTCCTCTGTCAATTTGGAATCATGCCTCTCACAGGCTTTATCCTATCTGTAGCCTTTGGCATCCTCCCTGTACAAGCTGTGGTGGTACTAATAATGGGCTGCTGCCCTGGAGGAACTGCCTCCAACATCCTGGCTTATTGGGTAGATGGTGACATGGACCTCAGGTAAGAAAGAGACATTTGCCACTACTGCAATCTGCTGGGGTTAAGCTTGGAAATTAATGACTGTTTGACCAGCTTCAATAACTAGATATCTAACTAAGGAGTTAAATGGGAAAAATAAGTGCATCTTCTAGGACAGGTGCTTCGCTGTTAGAATTTGGGACTTTTCTTTGTGCCTGTGCATTTTTGTAGTTATTATCCTGAAACAAAACAGTAATTTAGATTTTACTTTTGTTTCTTTAATAGTTTTAGTTATCACACAAAGTAGTAGGTTTCTATGTGATATTTGTATATATATACATATTTGTATATATATATATATCATTATGCTTTATTCTTAATCATTTCTTCTTACAATTCTAGTTCTCTTCTCTCCCTACTGGACCACTTTCTGTCCTTTTTTCCTGTCACATATATTACTTTAGCTTCTGCTTTTTTCTTACTTTCAACTTCCTGCTTTGCTTTAATAGTTCCCTCTATATCATGTCCTGTGTGTGTGTGTGTGTGTGTGTGTGCACGCTCATGTGTGTGTGTATGCCTGTGTGTGTATGTATATGTATGTATGTATACATATAAATATATAAGCATCTGAGAGGAAGCCTTGGAATCTGTCTTTCTTAATATGGATTACTATGCTTACACTTTAAATTCTAACTCAATTAACAAGAAGTTGTATCATCTCTGGGAATAGGCTCCAAGATTTTCTTAATCAAATAATTCTTTGCCAATCTACAACTGTAACTGAGAAAGTCTTGTTGGAATGGAATAAGGAGGAACTTTCTTTTTGATATCAAAGAGGTCTGAGTGCAAATATGAGCTCAAACTCTGTGGTTGAAATCAGTTCCATCAAACCACTTATTCTTTGCACAAAATACTTCTTTGCTAAAAATCTAATAAATAATTCATAAATTCATTTTATCTCTGCAGACATTAAAAGGGAAAATTCTTCAGTAGTATTTTTTATTTATACTTACTTCTCTATAGAATAAAGACAAAGTATTTTATTTCTATTTTTCAACAGATAATCTAACTGTAATGTTTATCCAATCCAATGTGTGCCAGTTTGAACTAACACTGGGCAGGAGGAAAGAAAAAGAAGCATTAATGGAAATAAACAGGAGTTCTTAATTCTGAAAGTCAGATAGCCAAGTATCACTTCCCTCTTCTATTACAGATGACATATATTTCCACTAAGCATTGAGGTAACCATATACTTATTAAATACTGGACAACTTCCCATCAGCTCTGTTAGTCCCTAGTGTCTGGTGAGCAGCAGAGAACTAGCTATAAACTCTTAACTGGTGCTATTTTCCTGATACCTTAGAAAACAAATATTATGCATTACTCATTTTTGCATAGGGACTTGGAATTGCTGCCTAGCAACAGATATTACTTTCTTTAAAGAAAAGCCCTGCGAAATAATACAAAATGATAAGTGCTATTGGCATTCCGTTAATCTGTGGTTATACAATTGTACAATATAAAGGACTGTTTAAGCTTCAAATCTGTTGACTTGTACACAGACACACAAAGTGAGATTTCCAGGAACTTGTAACAACTATACTGTAGGTAACCCGATGATTTGGCATACACTAAATGGCTCCTTGCTAATTCTTTTTTTTTTCCCTTTGAGTTTCTACTTGACAGAAAATATATTTGCTTTTTAGAGTGTGGTATCTTTTATTGAATATGATAATCTCCATTTTCAATTATTTTTCCTATGAAGAAAATAAGTTTATTATTTTATATGGTTCAACAAAACTTTAATGTGCATATGTGCTAGTTTTTTTTTGATTTCTTATTAAAAATGTCATTTTTTATCTGTTTTCCCCTTGCTCCCCCTCTCTTCCCTCCTCCCAGTCCCTCCCAGTATCCCTTCAGCCTTCTCTCTTTCTTCAGTCTCACCCCTCCCCATCCATCCATCCCCCAATAAATAATACAGCCTTGTAATAGTACAACATGTACCTCAACAAAATGTCACACACTATTACTGAACGTAGTATCAGTTGTATATGGTACTATACCAATTCCCTTTTATCACTTATGTTGAGGACACATTACTCAGTAGGATAGTACAGAAGACATTATTACCATGTTCTACTATACTGAAAAATAATGTGTGCTATAATTAACCTCTGTCATAAAGAGGTGATCATACTAAAATGCAAGATGACATTAGGGGTTGGAGTGATATTCTAGGAACTAAAAGTATTAGCTGCTCTTGCAGATGACCTAAATTTTACACCTAGAACCCATATAAGGAAGATTAAAATTGTTACTCTAGTTCTAGGACATAGGATGGATTCTTTTGGCTTTTATGGGCACCTATATACATGCATATATGCAAATTTGTACACAGAATAGGCAAAAGCACACAAATAAATAATAAAAAATTAAATGAATAAATAGAGCCTTTCATTGACATTTTATGTTAGGAAAACAATGTTTAAATATTTCTTAAAAGAAAGTGAAGTCACGGCTACTAGGAAACAGCCCTCCAAAACTTAATTCTTCTGGAGTAAGTATTGAACAACCTAAGTCTTAAAATAATTTATATAGATGCAACCTTATCTTCCTCTTAGGTTTCTAACTCTGTATTCTTACAACACTACATGCTCCATCTCTGCTTGAACTCTAGTAATATCAGAAAAGATAATTTTAAACCAATTACCTTTATTAATAGGACTAACAATGCAAAATGGTACCAAAACCATATCACTTAGCTTTGTCTTTCTTGGACGTGATTCAAGAAACTATTTACCTGTCCTCCATTGTCTATTCTCAGAATTTCACAATCTCTAATTATTTAAAGTAAATGCATTAATAAATAAAAAGCTTCCATTTTTTTTTAGTAACAAATAGTATTTCAGCTATCTCTCTGATAACCTCCAGCCTGGGACACTGTTGTTTGTAGATATGATCAATACATAGAAATTCTCAGCTAAGTTATGTCATGGGAATAATATGCACAAAATATATCAAGAAAAATTAAGGAGAATAGACAAGTGAATCTGATGTTAGCAAAGGTTTATTGTCATAGGACAAGGGGATTTCTTTTTTCCTTTGTGTCTCTGCTCTGTCCCCACATAAAAGTGGATACATAATATCTCCATCCTTAGTCATGACCTCAGATGCACTAAATAAAAGAATTTATTTTAATTCTATCAATTGTATTTTTTCAGCTGTCTACTTTCATTCATCTTTTCCTGAGTTTCCCCGGCTTCTTTACTCCTTTATATACTCACTACTCTAGACATTTATTTAGAGTGTTTTTCAGTCATAACCTTTGTATTTGGCTAAACATTACATATTTTATTTTCCACTTTGCTGTTCAATGATATTTTCAAAATCAATGACCCCCTAACTTGTCAAGTAGCACCTTCTCTTTCAAAATAATGTACATTCATTGTTTTCTCCTGTGGGAGAACCATTCCAATCCCATTTGACTATTTCTTTTATCAACACACAGTAAGAAAACTTTGTTGTATTCTCTGAAATATTATTTTTACTTTACTATCAAGTGTTTATTAGATGCTGTGAGACATCAAATATAAGGCTAAATTCTTAAAGAGCATTGTTCTATTTTGACTCTCTGAAGAATCCTAGCGTCTTTTGTGTAGACAGATTAGAAAAATTAAAGATTATAACCTTTGCCAAGGTCATCCAGTTGGTAAAAGTTTGTCAGATTTGGGATCCAGACAGACATTATCTACTAGACTCCTGTTAGCTCTTGACCTTTGATCATGTCAAACCTATCACCTGCCCAGTCTACAGAATCAGACACATCTGTTGATATTTCAAAGGTGGAGTTTCACTTTTGATATGATTGCAGACTTTTGTATTTCTTTATACTCAGTTCCTCCACACATACCAAATCTTTAGTTATTAAATTTATTTCCCCCATACACATAAATATTTTCTTTAGCAGTTAATAGACTTATGTGAGAAGAGTTAAAGCCAAGTTATATTTTTAACTCTTTAATACATTAGAGTTTTATCATTTCAATGTGATATCTCAGAAGTATCTATATTTTCAGCATCTATGCCCTTTTGGAAATTATTATTCTCTCTACTGTTTAGCAAAGTCCTCTGTGAACCATTTCAACAATAATTTTGTTTTGTTCTTGTTATTAGCTCAGATAACATCAAAGTGTACTCTATTAAAGAAAATGTCTCTTATTCTCAAACAACCACTTGGGGATGTACACAGCTTTGGGAACACACATGTCCCAGCCATGACAGAAATATATATTTAGAGAGAGAGAGGGACAGAGACACTGAAACACAGACAGACCTATGAACAGGGGTGGTTTTATATATGGGTAAACACATATGTTACTTGGTCTTTCATTTCTCCTTGCCTTCAGAAAGTCTTTTAAGTGCATATTTTGTGTTGATTTACTGTCACAGTATTTAGTTCTATTAGCACAAACAATTTTAATCAGAATCATTTAAACGTATTTTGAATTAATTAACATAAAAAACATTACTAAGTTAAGACCCTTGAATAACTTTGTTATTAATCATTATTTTGCCCAAAGTATTAATATTTATCTTCAGATTCATTGGATAAAATTATTCATCTCCATATGCTTCCCTTACCACTTGGGGGGCATGTGCCATAAAACCAACTGACTTATTCTTGATATTATTCAGAAGCCAAACTTCACTGACTGTTTATTTGTAGCCTGTGAGATAAAAGTAGCAAAGAAGGGTCCAATGCATTACTCAGACCCACATACTAAGGAACATTACATTTTTCCAATCCGGTGTGTGCCTTCAGAGCTCAGGTATTAAGTCTCTCTTTTTCACAAGCAGAGAATGTAACCTTGTGTTCAGGACATTTTGAAGTGGACCAAGATTCCCCATTCTCAAAAGCCCCTCTTCCATTTTCTGTCATAGAGCTAAAATAGCATTTTTAAAGAGATTCCTCCATATCAAAAACCAGACTTCCTACTCACTCAGACACTCATAGTAAACAAAGAGTGTTTGTTCTTCTTTGGTTGTTGACTCAGACAGTGATGTTATATTAACTATCTCAGGGAAGATGTGAACAAACATAAATTCACCCTGATCAGAGACCAAAGGTAAGGACTTTCACCCAAGTCCCACTTGCTAAACCAGTAGATTTTTTGAGCTTTCTTAGAAACCACAGAGAAGTGGTTACTCCTATAAGTGTCAACAACCCCTAAATAAATGCATTACCACAAAGTCCACCCCATCATGGCTAAAGTCTATACTTGCAGTCAGCCTTTCATTTCATGTCTGTTGTAGCAATTTCCAATATTTCTAGAATATGGGGATAGGAAAAGAGAATTGGTCCTAGGGTCCTGTGACATCCTGACACTCTTACTACAGGAAAATGTCACTACTTAAATTATCATTATTATATACTAGTTAGTATCATGCTGTTTAGCTTATTTCATCTTCATGGATATTATTTCAAGGTAATTTATATTTCAAGACATCCTGGTATGACCTGTTATGCTTGGAGGAAAGAGTCATATACAACAGGTCACATACGGAGACACTTGGCACCTTCTTTGGTAATTATTTTAAGCATCATTGACTACCCTCTATTATCTGTGGAAACAGATACCAAGGGAAGGATGGTGCAGCTATGTAAAAAGACCAAGTACAGGATACCTTGCCCAAAGCCAGGCACTTTACAAACATGACCAATATGTATTTCTATAATCATAAAGAATGATTTACTGATTGAGTCTCACAGAAATTGAAAATGAAGAGCAACTTCTCTAGAAAATACAGGAAGTTACCTCAGGCTGTTTGTTTCATTCCAGTGTTAGCATGACTACTTGCTCCACACTGCTTGCCCTTGGAATGATGCCCCTTTGCCTCTTCATTTATACCAAGATGTGGGTCGACTCAGGGACAATTGTGATTCCTTATGATAGTATTGGTAAGTAATTTCTCTTCAGGATGCTTTATATTACCCTCAAGATCTCTGCTTAGTTCCTTCTAAAAATCTCAGGGCAGGCTCCAAGCTCACATACATCATTTCCTTTTGACCCAGGAGCATGCCTTTTTCCTACACATTTTTTTATTATGAATTTACCCTGGAATCTGTAACTGTATTGAAAGAATACAATTTCCAAAATTTGACTCCATGAAGAGAAACTAAATTTGCCTCAGATCAAAGTAACATAGAAAAGAAACAGATGTAGGAATGAGGCTTAACCTAGTAATATCCCTTGGGGAAAATTAGGCTGCTACAAATGGGAGCCACTATTCTTCCAGTGGTATGTTTATGGTAATGGGTCTTTGCCCTACATATTGAAATTGAAGAAAAATACAAGTAAATAAATAAATAAACAGCATGATATCAGAGTAATAGTCATAGATGGGAGAATCGACACTCATGAATGAAATATATTGTTCATTATCTTCAAGTGTAAGCCATATCTTAATATGAAAGCCAATTTAATGGTATTCTCCATACTTTCATGTCCTGTAAGTCAAATTTGCTAGTTACTACTCTGCCTCTATTTATTTCAACTCCTAAATGCTTCTCCATCTTGAAGAAGCTTCTTTTCTAATTTGAGAGAAAATAAATGGTAGAAGATAAAGCAGTTGGTACAACATGAAAATTTAGTCAGGGACAGACTGAGAGAACTACCAGCATCTTCAAAGCAGGCTGTCTCTCAGAAATACCTGGACAGAAGGATTCTCTCTCTCTCTCTCTCTCTCTCTCTCTCTCTCTCTCTCTCTCTCTCTCTCTCTCTCATTTATTTTATATCCTAACTAGAGTTTTCCCCTCCTCATCTCCTCCCATTCCTTCCCTTACCTTCTCTTGTCCATTCTACTCCTCCTCTGTTTATTTTAGAAAGGGACAGACTTCCCATTGGTATCAAATAAGCATAGCATATCAAGTTGCCATAAGACTAAGCACCTTCCCTTGCATTAGGCTGGACAAGGCAATCCACCAGTAAGAAGAATAGGTTCTAAAAAGCCAGCCAAGGCAATAGGGACTGCCCCTGCTCCCACTGTTAGGAGATCTACAAGCAGATCAAGCTACACAATTGTCTCATATGCAGAAGGTTTAAGTTGGTTCCATGCAGTTGGTTGTGAGTTCTTATGAGCCATGTTAGTTGTTTATGTGGGTTTTCTTGTAATGTCTTTGACAGTCTCTTTTAAAGCCGACTTTACAAAGGATTCTTCCTTAATCTCTCTCAGAAAGGTTTGCGTTTACTATTAACAGAAGCACACATCTCAGGTCAAACATAAACTCCCTGAGATTATAAAAGAAATTTTGTGGGAGTGGAAAATAGACTCAAAGTCACTTTCATTTCAAAGAAAAATTCTTTTTATGATTAAATGTGATTCAACCTACAGGCAATTGAATTAGGACAAATTTGTGAGCAATGACTGTGAGGTAGGCATCTGTATTGCAATTCTTATCTGCCCCACATTAAATTTGAGTTACCACTGATTTCAATGGAGAATTTTGAATGAATAGATACTCCTATTAGTGCCTGATATCAGTAATTCCCTAATAGCAGTTTAATCTCTCTCCAACAGGGTTTAGAATGTGTGTTCCTGCTTGCATTTCAAACTCTTTCCTCAGTGAAAACATTCCCTAGAGTTAAATAATTTCATCTGTTTGAACATTGAACAATATTGTAGATGTCTCAGAGAAACTGTTGGCTGACTATACAATTTTGACTGGACTTTATTCAATGCTAAAGCAAATAACTTAAACCTTAAAATATTTTTCTTTTGATATTCAGTCTCTTCTGAAAAATGCCTCATAGGAATATTAACAAATTTGTACTACAATGTGGATAAATTTATACCATAGAATTTCAGTTAAATACATTTTGATTTGGGTTTGTTTTGTCTTGTAACAAGATATCACAATGTAGCTTGGCTATCTTGGAACTTGATGGGTAAGCCGGACTGGCCTCAAACCCACAGAGATCTTCATGCCTCTGCCTTTCAAATTCTATGATTAAAGATATAGTTATGGTGCCCAGCAAGACAAATAAATTTTGAAAGGAGAAGAAAATGAGAAATGTATTAGCATACCTATGGAAAATGCCCTCATAATGTGTCAAAAGAAAGAATGGATAGAAAAACCAGAAGATTAAACAAAGGATAGAAAAAGTAAAAGAGTTTTGAACACAAAAAGTAAATGCTCATAATATCTGCCTAGGCAGTTCTCCAAACTGACCTTTCTTCTGTTTGTTTTCTTGTCTTTTAATGAGTGAAAAAATGATCTGGCACCCTCATGAGATGTTTTCATCACTTATAAACTAGGCTCTTGAGACTTGATACAATTATTTAATTTGTCCAAGATTATTTGGGAGCTGAAAATAGCTACTGGCAGTCATTGCAGCCTATTCTTTGGGCACTGTGCTTGTGACACTTTCTACATTAGTCAGTGTGCTTCTCCACTCTAAAAATGCTGCTGAGCTCTGAAGATGCTGACATGTAGCTGAAAAGAGGCCCCACTGCATCTTGAGTCACTAAAGATGAACTGTGCCAGTCATCTATAAAATCATGAGTACCTGATGTCAACATCATTGTGCATATCACAGAGCAAAGTGAGACAGGCATCATTACACCAAGTTGTTTTATAGGGAAGCCTGAGAAAACCACAGCTTTCAGTACACATTATAGTCTTTTAATTCTTCTTCTTTCCTCCCACTTTCTTTTATCTTATTATCATTGTGTAGTCTTAAATAAAAAACACATGATGACTTTGATATGGGTAAACATCTCTTTTGGATATATAAAAAACAGGCATCTGATATATAGCATGGACAATAACTCAGTAAATGGAGAAGTCTGGAAAGGAGAGAACCAGTTCCCCAGTCACTGGAGAATAAGCATTACAGCACTTTCTCTCCATGGGCAGGGGCCACACTGGTGGGTATGAAGAGGAAGAAAAAGAATGATCTTTGAAGTCACTGAAAGCCTTCATTGGCTTTATCTGTTCATGTGTTACCCCGTCACTCTAAGCTGCCTCAAGATAGGTGGACTCTAGGCCAAAGAAGCCAACCAATTATATCAGGAAAATTTTAATTTAAATCCTGGAAACCTAATAATATTTATGGTGTGGCCTAGATAGCCAAGAAATTCTTTTTTTCAGTGGTAGATACAGAAATAACTAGAGGGAGTTTCTAAAAGATCCAACCAATAAATCCAACACTGTTTTCCTCCGCTACCCTTTTCTCCTGAGTTTGAGTTGTTCTTATCTCCCCCTTTCCTTCCTTTTTTCATCTTTCTTTTAGTATTAGTTTAATTTTTCTGAGTAATTTGGTAGCAACAATAATTTTTGATACATTGAAGAATTTTTCATATTCATTTTAAATATATATATGCTTATAGTCTATAGTTTGTTGGCCAGACCTGAGTCATTATATCCAACAGTTGACAGACATATTCTCTCAAAATTTTACAATTTGGACTTAAAATTTCACCATTTGGTTTTATTTTCTCATGTCACTTTAAAAATTTTGACAAAGAACAGTCTTATGAAGTTGAAAGTATAAAGTACTCTGTCAAATAAAGGAACTATTGGGCAAACAAGTGCTAAATAATAAACACAAATCATATGTCATAGGAATGGCAGTAAATTTCCCATTTGATAATGAAGTATGACTCTTTTATCTGATTAGGTGAACATAATGATGCAAAGAATTATAATTACATGAGAGTTTGCAGATAAATATTACCTCACCGAAAATTTAGGGCGTGGCTTTTCATCTTATTCTCACACATTTCTATCATAAATTTAAATGACTGAAATAAATTTTAAGCGATCTAAAAATATTTTCTATTTTAAAATATATAAAAATTTATTTTTACTATCATGAAATAACAGGCTAATGTAGAATATATCTAACTGCACTACAAGAATATACAAACACACACACACGCACACACCCTATGGGGAGGTATTTTTCTTGAAATATAAAGACTTAATAGACTAAATAATCAAAAATGTTACCAAGTAAATTAAAAGTAGGTTAGTAATATAAGGAACCCTAAAATAATCATCCATAGGTAAATTATTTATATAATCATTTCTTTAACTGATGAGTGAGAAAGGTATATAAAACATGCATGTGGATATGTGACATAGGTGTGTGTGTGTGTGTGTGTGTGTGTGTGTGTGTGTGTGTGTGTGTGTTTTATCTGTGTGTACATAATTCTACATTCTGTTTTCAGTTTTTAAGAAGACAGACAGGAACATACACTTTCTTTTCCTTGTGTTAATGTTGTTTTCATCATTGTTAGGTACTTCTCTGGTTGCTCTTGTCATTCCTGTTTCCATTGGAATGTTTGTGAATCACAAATGGCCCCAAAAGGCAAAGATCATACTTAAAGTAAGTACTCAGGACAGACTGCACAATCAATGCCTTGCAGTCAGAACTGGAATGAGATGGTCTTTCCATCTCCTAAACTGTACTATCTCATTACATTTGCCTTCTGAAAAACTTGCTATTGTCAGCCCAAAGTCCTCCCTTAGAGAATTTCCTTTCTTATCCTGTCCACGGGACAATTTTTCCATGTATCCTTTAAGCCACAAATTCAAATGTTACCTATTGGCTTTACTCAATTCTCAAACAATCTTGGTGTTATGTAGATTGACCTTATGGTATAAAATATATCTAGTAAAATTTATGAAAAGATACAGCATCTCTTTCTCATACAGAGAACGTATCTTTCATTTCTGGCATATCTTTCTTGTACCTAGAATTCAGTGACCCAAAACTGGTAGATCCTAGCTGGTGGGATGTGGGGGAATAAGGTAGTTGACATTTCTTGTTTTACAGGAAAAAAAACAAACTCTCATCTCCAAATGTTTTTAAGTTTAATCAAAGAAGAAAATAGATCTGGTGAGATGGCTCAGTCATTAATTAAGAGTGTGTACAGCTCTTGCACAGGACCCACAACAGGCCGTTCAAAACTATCTGTAACCAGCTCCAGGGGATCCAAGAACATCTTATGGAATCTGTTAACACCAACATTCATGTGCACATATGTACACATGGACATACATGCAGTAAAATTGAAATTTTGAAAAAGTAAAAATGATGACTATGGCTTATGTTTATCCTTATTTGAGTTTTATCTGTTTCTTATTGTAATAACAAGCATAATATTTGGTTTCTGTAACATTTTATGTTTTGCAAGCTCAAAAATCTTCCATGGACCAATTAAGCATGAATAAATTGTCTGATATTTCCTTAGTCTCTAGAACACAAGAGAATCTCTTCTCCTCCCACAAAATTAAAAGGACATAGAAAATTCAAATTCATTTTTCAAAAGGAACAGTCTGCTCAACCTTCATCTCTGAAAAGCATCTCTGTACTTACTTTGACACACTTATGTTCACTTGTGTCTTTTTTTTCCAGATTGGATCGATTGCAGGAGCAATTCTCATTGTTCTCATTGCTGTAGTCGGAGGAATACTGTACCAAAGTGCCTGGATCATTGAACCCAAACTTTGGATTGTAGGAACAATATTTCCTATAGCTGGCTATAGCCTTGGGTTTTTCCTGGCAAGAATAGCTGGTCAACCCTGGTACAGGTATGAGGTTTGGATAAATGGGATTGAGGATTTTAGTTTTTAACAGCTATTACACTAGTTTTCTGTAGTACCAATACAAAATAACCATATGGCAAAGAGAAATGACTTAGCAGATAGGAGCACAGCTGTTCTTCCAGAGACCCAAGTTTGCTTCCCAGCACCCACATGGCTGCTCACAATCATCCACAACTCCAGTTCCAGGGTATCTAATACCATTTTGGGGCCTCTGCAAGTACTAGGCACACAGGTGGTGCATAAGCATATATGCAGACAAAAGTCTATTCATATAAAATATTTTTATTAAAAATAAGAAAAGCTACCACTAAATGAGTCATTTTGGCAAAAAGGCACATTCTTACACTTTCACGGGTCAGAAACCATACCTAAGGCAGCACAAAGCTGACTTCTGCAGCTACAGTTAAGAAATTATTGGAAGGCTCTCACTCTGGCTTTTAATATCTATTTTCTCCTGTGTCTCATCACATTTTATTCCTTCTATGCATAATTATGAGCTCAAATTTATATAAAAACACAGGTCACATGAGACTTAAGGTCACCCAAAGACTACATCTTAACTAATTATATATGCAATAATCCTGTTTCCACATAAGGTTACATTCTTAGATTACAAGGGTCACATAGAGAAAGGCAACATTTGAATATGAGAGGTGTTTTTCCACAATAGAAGCTGCAAATACTGATGCCAAGTTCAAAATCCTTCACCATCAGTTACTGATTACATCATTTAAATAGCTTAATTTGCTCATAAATTATACAAATCTCCAAGAAGTACTGGCTAACTTTTTCTTCAATGCTCTGACAATCTTCTCCATTAGTCCTCAACCTGAGAAATAAAAGTTTGTTTTATATTTACTATGATTTAGTAACAGAGAAAGTTTCATGAAAATACACAATTTTGTATTGTGATATATATGTGTGTGTGTGTGTGTCTGTCTGTCTGTCTGTCTGTTTGTCTGTCTGTATGTATGTATCAATTCCTCCAACCAGCACCAAATGACTCATAACTCAAAGGCAATGTATACTAAACAATGCTTGTCATTTTTCTAAAAGCATTTTGTTTTAAATGACCCACCTAAATCAATACATAGATAGGAAATCAGGCATAGAAACAGGTATTAGTGTGCATCTGAGAAAGAACTGAGCAAGCTTGAACAGTGTGGGGCACATTATGCTCGACCAGGCAGAGTCAGGTTTCATTCTATCCCTGCTACTCATTCCCTGGAAGACTTTGGGCTACACATTTACTTTACCTTAGTTTTCTTTATTAAAGATTAGAAACACTAATTTTTGCCTTATTGATTTTAAATCAGTACAAAACTAATTTTAAAATAAATTCCTATGATAAATACCATAACTTCAATTCTTTCTGAGCCCTGATCTTTCCTGTAAACTTTCACTATATGCATAATTTGAAAATGGGTGAAATGAATGCAATTTATGGAATGTTATTATAATTAAACCTACCTCTCACATTATAAATATATTGGGACTAGAAAGAAGGTTCAGTATTTAAAAGCATGTACTTTGTTTCTAGAGGACCTGAGTTTGCATCCTGATATTCGTATTGAGTATCTCAGAACCATTTGTATCTCTAGCCTCAGGATCATCCAATGCCTCTGGTCACTATGTGCACCTGCACTCCCATGCACATACCCATAGGCACATGCACCATTAAATGCATATAATAGGTTGGTTCATATATTAATGTACTTGTGCAATGTAAAATTATATTTAAAATATACATCAGATATGGTTGTAAAGCAGATATAAAATCTAGGTACATGCTTGTAATCTTATCAATACGGAAGCTGAAGCAAGAAGATTGCCACAAGTTAAAGGACAACCTAACTTTGACTTCATAGTGAGTCTTATCTCAAAAAAGAAGGAAGGAGAGAGCAAAGAAGAAAAGAAAAAGAGGAAAAAGGAGGGATGGAGAGGGAGGGTTAAGGAGGAAAAGAAAATATGTTAGAGAGAGAAAGGAAGGGAGAGGAGGGAGGGAGGAATAATTGTACTCTTTGTACATGCTTTCACCATACCTTCTCTTTTTTGTTATATCATAATTAGCCTAATAATAGGTAAAGCATATACATCTTTGACCTTTCTACCAGGTGCCGAACAGTTGCCTTGGAAACTGGGATGCAAAACACTCAGCTGTGTTCCACCATTGTACAGCTCTCCTTCAGCCCTGAGGATCTCAACCTTGTGTTCACCTTCCCACTCATCTATAGCATTTTTCAGCTCATCTTTGCAGCGATATTATTAGGAAGTAAGGAATAATGCTAATCAAATTCTACTATGATGTTCCTTTTGGATAATTTTTTAAATTGCTAAAACAGACTTTTTAAAGACTTTTCATTTCTGGCAGTTCATTGTACAAATAAATTTGAAGAAAACGCATTCACAGAAGTCATTTTTCATGACTTTATATATGCTGATGCAAATAATATAATTTTATTATGAGTCTTGGCCGGGCTTTTTTTGAGAAAGGCAGAAGAGGAGATGGATTCTTTTTCTTGGCTTTCTCTTCCTCAGTAATCAGAGAGGTATACTAACCTACGAGAAATATTTATTTGTACACTCTTCTAATTGCTTCCAAGGAACACAGGTTTTAATGTTTTTCTTTCTAAATCCTTGTCTTAATATACTTTTTAAATAGCGTATTTATCAGGAAAATGAAAAACCAAACCATATTTATCATGAAAAAATGTCGATGTATGTGCAAATTTGTATACATAAATTTTAAATATTCATATAACTAAAGAAGTGTAAGCTAAGATGTTCAGATAACCCAATTCTTAACCCTATTATGTCATAGCATAATTTCTTCCTCCCCTATTTTGTCCACATGAATTCTTCTTCACCAAATGGAACTTTTCCCTACATTTGACTATCCAAATTCTGATGGTACTTAAGCCTTACTTTTAAAATCTTATTTTAAAAAAAGGAATAAGCTTCCATTTAAAGTTTCATGACATTTTAATAGAAAATTGAAAGATGAGGTACAGGACAAAAATACAGTGAAGATTAAGTTATGAAATGCTCAGGGATAGTTTCACTTATTTTATTCCCAACTCTAATGCATCCAAGTGCCCAGAGGTGCCTATCACACTATCTCAGTATTATTTTTCAAGCAGAGTCTCCTTTCCAGGAGTCTCCTATAACAGGAAATATCACATGGAAGTATCAAGAGTCTGGTTCTGAGGAAATACAAATAAGTAGCTAGCTTAAGCTTTCTGTCCAGGCAACCTAGTTTAACCAGTGAGTTCCATGCCACTGGAAATTCCCTCTCGAAATGAGCAAGATAAATAGCTCCTGAGGAGCAACACCCAAAGTTGACCCCTGGCCTACACACTTACACAATATGTGAATATGCATATGAATGTACACATATACCTGTATTCATGCACATGAGCAACATACACACACATTCATAAACACACCTGAAGAAAGAAAACGTATTTAGAAATACTTATACCACAGAAGAAAAGGAAATTTGAACAACAACAAGAAGGAACAAGTAAATAAAAAAGACTAAGCATGTTATTCTGACCCAAGACCTTCCATGAGAAATGACTGTACCAATGCCTTGAACATTGTACCCAGGCATACAGTGTATTTAGTTGAAGACTGCCACATTAATTGGGATGGTGTAGACACAAAATGAATTACCTTTTCCTTGACATCAAGTACCATATACAACTTAAAGCCATGAGAAGTTCAAATACTTTTGCTGACCAAACATGCTCTGCTGAAGTTTTCCACCCAAACTTCTTGAGAGCAATCATCGCTGCCACGTGGATGATGCTAAAATTAAAATAAATATAGTTGCTTTCTTTAGTACATAGAAAATTCAAAGTGTTTTCTGAGCTGTACAAAGCAGTCACTGGCAAAAGTAATTTTTCAAGATGTGATTCTGAAGTATACTTGACCTCTCAAATATTGCTTTTTGCAGTTTATGTCACATACAAGAAGTGTCATGGAAAAAGTAATACTGAGCTTCAAGAGAAAACAGACAATGAAATGGAGTCCAAGTCATCACTTCATGAGACGAACAAAGGATTTCAATCAGATGAGAAGTAAACAATAAGAAGACAAAAAGGAAAACTTACTAAAAACATTCATTAAACTACAACCATAATTACTTCCTTTGTGGAACGATCTACAGAAAAAAATATTATAAATTTACATTCAAATTTAAATTTGTTATTGTTTTTGGTACAAAGTGACTAACAATCCATTCTTTAAAATGGCAAACACCTCTCTCTCTCTCTCTCTCTCTCTCTCTCTCTCTCTCTCTCTCTCTCATGTGTGTATGTGTGTGTGTGGTGTGTGTGTGTGTGTGTCTGTGTGTGTGTGTGTGTGTGTGTTTGTGTGTGTGTGTGTGTATACATGAGTTATTTATTGTTATCCAGAGACTGGTCGCAGAATATCTTGACACCAAATTCAAAAAAACTTAAGTTTCTTTCATAAAATGGCAAAATGTGTGTATTCATCTCTGGTATAATTACAATCAATACTATCTTACTTAAAATATTTAGGATTATATAAATAGTTGTTTTATGGTATTATTTAGGGAATGATGATTTTTTTAAAGTCTGTGATATTTTATGTTTGGTATAGACATCATTTATTCTGATAAATATATTTTTTGCAAAAGTTGGTTATAAACATAGATGTCAAATTTATCCTGTGGAGAGAAAATAAATATGCATAGAATTTACAAAGAAATACCAGATAGCCAAATAGATAAATGATGGTATATAGATGATAGATAGATAGATTAGATAGATAGATAGATGATAGATAGATAGATAGATAGATAGATGATAGATAGATAGATGACTAATTTTTAATATATCACCAGAAAACATCTATAGACCTAATTGCATAAAAGTCAGACTGGAAACCTTGTCAAAGTAAGCTGAATTTAGAGACAAGCACTTTTATATGTTAAAATATAGCAAAGTATTAGTGTAAATATTGATTTTATTCAGTATTTATGATTGTAAAAGATGGATGTGAATGAATGTATTCCTCTGATGTTTTAATCATCAGTTTGATTCTTTGCAACTTATTTATTTGTGATGTTTACACTATACTCTGGCAAATATCTGTCTTTGTTCTTTAGAAAAATAGTCCTTTCAATGACATTCCAGAAGCAGAAGTGAGAGAAAATATTACTCATAAATTCAGTAACAGAATAGAATTGGGTTAAATTCATCAAGGATATTTTACAACCATTCCCTTACTTCTAAGGTCCATTGATGAAGACGTTATTTCTCAAGGAAAAGAGCCCATTTACAACAGTTTGTACTTGACAACTAGTTTTTTGAACTCTAGAGCAGTTTATTAAAAGATTACCTGTGTAAAGCAGGTTTAAATCAGCAAATACCATAGATATTAAGCACATAAGAAGTGCTATAGCACCAATCATTGCAGGAAGGCATCAGAATTTACAAAGAAAAAAAGCTATCAGTCTAGAAGATGAGTTAGTACAATGAAAGAAACAAAGAATGATAAAGAAAGGTATATAGAAATAATATTGTCAAAGCACTTAATATAGCCAATCTGATGTGTGGCAGAAATTATCTACAAGATGATTCATGTCAGGAAGCTATATCTGAAGAAAATGACAACTCCCCAAGAAACAAAGCAGGAAGAGCATCCTGCAGATGCTGCAGATAGGCAGAATGATAGAAGCCAAATAAGATTTGGTAAAAATCAGCAAGGTTTTATAGCTGGCATGGGGGTGGAATTGTTCAAATGCTTGACTTCTTCACTGAGTTCAAACTCAATTTACTTTTCTTCATTTTGGAGCAGATGTTTTTAAGTAGCCTATAGTGGTTGGTCCCATGGCCACTTTGGATATTTCCTTTAATCTATAGACTTATTTCTTTTAATTATTGGTTCCTTTAATTCATAGTTTTTGGTTCCAAAAAATACATTGTATTTGGATGCTCTGATTCAGGTCATGCTGTTGCATGAAGGGATTATAGGAGCACAGTAACTCCTTTGGAGGGATGAGAATTTCTTGTGGTAGGCTTGATTATTTTGACTGGAGAGATGGCACAGTATGTAAAGTGTTTTCTATGAAAGCATGGGGTCTGAGTTTAACTGTCAGCATTCATGTAAAACTGTCAGGCATGACCATGTATTCCCATAATAGCACTGCTAGAAAAAAGAAGCCAGGGGGACAGAGCCAATCTAGCCAATCAGTTATCTCTGGAAAGATTCAGTCTATGTCTGAATAGTATGAGACAAACTATGTTTCAAAAACTAAAGTGAAGATATATAATGGAAGATGCCTGCCATTGATGCCCATACACACCTGCACAGAGAGTATTTTTACATCAATAGACAGATACAATAAGTTGTACTAGGAATGTCTTAAGGCATTGATTGTGAGAGTAGAGGAGAATGAATTTTCTTTTGGGGAATGCCCAGAAAGTAGCTCCAAGGATGCAAAAGGAAATCTAGCTGCTAAGTACCTTCTATATTTTTCTCATCAGCTGAAAACAGACAGGTGCACTAAAGACACCCTGTGAATTTCTATCAAGTTTTCAAACACACTCAGAGTCAAGGGCCCGGATGCCTCCTTGTTGATTAAAGAATATCTGTGACATTAAACTTTGCTTTCTTATAAGATGTGGCAGCTTGTAAAACTATTTTCCTAATATTCTAGACGGAAAAAAATAGTTAATTTCTAAAATAAAGATTTCTATTTTGAAATAAGTGTGAAAAGCTATTAAATCATGTATATTATTGTCTCTGTTTCACATTAAATGAATATTTTATTTTAAAAGTATGAATAAATGAAAATAATTTTTGAAGTATCTGTTTAGTAGAGTCTTTGTGAATACTGTCAAGATATCTTTGGTGCATAACTTTAGGAATATACATAAGGTGGGGTTTCTGAGATCTTAAATTGTTCTTTGAAAAGTGATTGAAAGAAACTTTTAATTAAATATACTAATAATTGGGTCTCC
The DNA here is from genome assembly GCA_033318265.1 of Phyllotis vaccarum. Taxonomy (NCBI): domain Eukaryota; kingdom Metazoa; phylum Chordata; class Mammalia; order Rodentia; family Cricetidae; genus Phyllotis; species Phyllotis vaccarum. The sequence continues at coordinate 118,030,887 of JARWLC010000002.1, read as the reverse complement.
CAATGATACTAAATGAAGTCCCCCCCCAAGAAAATCATACAGAAGAAACATTAATCAAAGACTCTTAAAAGTAATGTTACAATAAATGTAAATTTTAAACAATAATAAAGGTACTTTATGTACTCATTAATAAAGCCATAACCCAGTAACCCGTTCTATGTTTTTCATATTCTGTTTGGCAAATCTGCCTAGTCTAATATACTCAGCACCAGATTTATCCTCCATCCTTCTTTCTCAACTCCTTGTCCACAACCAGCTCTCAGCATCTCTACTCTTATTATAAAGCATTGGGTCAAAAGAGAAAAAAATATAAATAAATTCATTTAAAATATTGATATCTTGGGGAAATAGTCATATTTTTTCCTAGTTATAATAGTTTAGAAAAAGAGAGTTTAGACCTGTGTTGGGATTTTTTAATATATGAAGATATTTCTGTCTATCAGAACATAGCTACTAAAATCTTCCAAAGATTCAGGAATGTCATTAAGAGTGTGAAAAAAAAAAAAAAAATGCTTGAAACTTTTCTCTTTCAGAATCATCATTTAAATTTGAGATAATTGCTATAGTGGTCTGCAATGACAGTTTTTTGGTTTTTGTTTTTTTTAACAAAACAAAACAAAATCCCTTAAGATTGAATTAAACATTTTGTTGTTGGAAAGATGAAACTTGACTAATTGTTTTGACAAGATCCCTTGCTTTGCAAAATGGGAAATAGAAGAAAGGGTAAAGACTTAAGAACCCAGTTAGTAAACCTATAGCCTTACTACTAGAATAGATCAAGATAGAATGTGAGGATAGAGATAAAGTAAAGGAATAGATCCAGTCAATCAAAAAATATGAAATTTGTTTTAAAACACACTTTAAAAATAAGCAGAAAGTATGAGATACCATGAAAAGAACTCATCTATGAACTATAGCTCAGATTTTCAGTGTGATCATAAAACAAAATTTTCCCAGATTAGTAAAAGACATACCAATATATATTTTACAAACCATACAGAACCTATTTTGCATATTTTTTATTTATTCTCTCATACATCTCTACATCAGCCATCCCCCTTCCCTTCCTCTCAGCTCCCTCCATCTCCTCTCTTTTCTCAGATTCACTGCTCCTCTAGTTACCTTCAGAGAAAAGCATACATGAAATAAACTCAATATTCAAAACAACATATAAAACAGAATACTACATAGCCTCTATGATGGTATGTGTGTAATACTATATTAGCTGTATATGTAGTAGCTGCATGGTAAGACAGAAAGATTGCTGTGAAGTCCAAGTCAACCCATGCTACATAGCAAATTAAAGTCAGTCTGGACTTGCACATGAGACTCTTTCAGAAAAGAAAAGATACAATAATAGAAAAAGAATATTACAGAGGAATGAATCTAAAATACATGAGACATGATGAGGATATTGCTCAATAGGCAAGGGAACTTGCAGCAAAACCATGGAAATCTGAGTCTAAATCCCAAGCATTCACATAAAAGTTGAACATGGCCAGAATCCTGTAGCCCATATCTCGAGAGCCCACTAACCAGCCAACTTAGATTAAACAGTGAGTTCCATGTTCAGTGATAGGCTCTGTTTCAAAATAATAAGATGAACAATGATAGAATAGGTCAACAACACCTTTCCCTGATTTTTGAGTGTGTCCATGTGCACACTCAAAACTAAACACTCATACAATAAAATAACTCAAAGTTCAATAATCAATCAGCTTAATTTTTAAAATGACCAAGAATATTTTAATAAATCTGTCAGCAAATACTTGCAACTGTAGTTAGTGAGCAGAAGGCAATGACAAAAAAAATAAAAAGATACTGACCATCACAGTTGGGTAAGTGTGAATTAAATCACAGTGAGGTACCAGTGCATATTCAAGAAAACAGCAAGTGGTGACAATAGGCAAACACCAGCTGGTACAGACTCTGGATGGTGCTGCTGCTTTAAAAAATGCATTAGAGTTTCTTTAAAAGACAAAATCAGCAAGAAATCTTATCCCTAATATATTCATATGAAATAAGACCATCCTCACCAAAAGCCAATCTTCCAGGCATGTGGAGAAGAGACTCACTGCAAGGAAGCATAGGAGTACTTTGAGGTCATTTTGACCTTTAAGGTGGCTTTGTACCTGTCAAAATTTATGTGGAATCCATACACAGAAGAGTTTATGAAAATTATGTCATCCACAGAAAAATGGGTGAAACTGAAGAACACTGTTACAGAATAGAAGCTAGGTTCAGAAAGTTAGTGTATGTTTTCTCTCACAATCAGAATTTACATTTTTATAAAGTGGTAAGTCATGATGTAGAAAAGAAAGGGACATGCATGGAAGTAAGAAGTCAAAAGATGGAAAGGATGTTAGAAAATGAGTAAAGACCTGGAGTCCATGATAGGAATATTTGAATGTCACGATGGCATCCATTATATTTTATAATGAATATAAACTAAAACTCACAAAAACTTGTTTTATATTAATATTTATATTAATAATTGCATATGTTAATTATATATAATAATAGGTATCCTTATGATACTTTTATACATATAATGCATCCCTTATCATCTTTTGCTCTCTTCCCCCGTCCACTGAAACGCTTCCTCTTTATAACTAGCGGGTCTACTTTTAGGTCACTTTTTTTATGTGTGAAACCCAGTGACTTTTACTATAGTTGTTTACAGGATTTTAGGAATCCTACCAATGTTTATAATTGATGGTTTGAATAAGAAATACAGAAAGACTCATGTATTCAAAAATTTGGTTCCAGAAAAGTGGTATTATTGGGGTTCAAGAACTTTTAGGATGTGGGAACTTAAGGGAGAACATTCATCCCTTGGTGTAAGATTTTAAGATTTATAGCTTAGTCTTCCAGTTCACATTCATTCTCTGCTCCTGTGTGGTTGGAGATGGGATCTCTAAGCTTCTTATTCCAGCAGCCTGATGCCATGCCTTCTCCACTGTTATTGAACCTAACATAAGCCCTAATCAATTCTTATGTAAGTTGATTTTAGTCATGGTATTTTATCATAACAACCAAAATTAGCTAATACAATACAACTAAATAAAATGTCTCTCCTTTTCTCATCAAATATTAATTCTGCATAACCCTTCAGAAAGTGGATAGTCCCTATGAACTCTCCCTCCCTTTCTAGAGCAGAGTGATAACAGGCAGTCTTGAATAGGTAATCACAGCTGGTACAAGTTCAAGAGTACAACTATGCCATGCCCAGAAGTCAGCATTCCATACCACACCCTTGCCCTTCCTTCGGTTCTTATATTCTTTTGGCACCATGTTCTATTATGGGCCTTAGAGTGAACAGTATGAATGTCCCATTTATGGCTGTGCTTCAGTAGTCGTTTATTCTTTGTACTTTGACCAATAACAAATCTTAGCAGTCACCACCCACCACTGCAAAATTAAGCTGACAGTAACACTATTATATGATCATACACAGTTATTTTTAAGGCAATTTGACAGGCACATCATGCTCATTTGGTATCATAATAGCAGTGATTTCCCCATAAATGGTTTATATCCTCTCTATATAGAGGCTTTAACCGAGTCTATAGTTCCAGACATGAGTCCCTCCTTAGAAGCAGGCCTTAAATCCAATCAGAATGTGGTGGATTATCTCAACAACTAATTTGTCACTCTTACACTAGTAGGGTCATCTTTCCAGGTCTATTAATGTTGCTACATGAAAGGCACACAGCTGACAATTTTCCCCAGAAGCCTGCATAGCACATTTTGTTAATATAAAAGCTAGTATCAGGAAGAAAGCTTCCAAAACAGTTCAAGCTAGATTTTTCTATGTCATATGATAGTGAGGTATATAGTATCTTCAGCCATAAGTTCTTAACATCTAGAACAATTATACTTTTAAAGTTGGTGGATCTTGCTTTATATGGATTTTAACATAGTAAAACTAAAAACTTCTGGTCAAGATGTAGCAGCAAAATTAATTTAATACTTTTATTATTCTCTAGAACTTTCAGAGAAAATTAAGCTTAATATGTAGCCTTTAAGTAAAGATGAATTGGAAATGAAAGCCATTAGACAGACAACTTCCCAGAAATTGAAGTGATTAATAACTTCAAACAATTTGAAAGTTTCAGTTCTCTGCTTTCAGGAAAACTGTAAAAGGATGTCATAAAGTTGTCCATATATTTTTTTAATGTTTAGAAAATACAGATGTGAAGGAACATATATACAGTCCCAAGATTTTAAAGGTTGAGGTAGAAGAACAGAAAATCCCAAAGCATCGTGGGATAAGGTAAGAACCTATTTCAAAAGCAAAAATAAATAATTAATTGTTCTGATGATTGAAACCTATGAGATTATTTTTTCTTCATCTAACTTTGAGAAGTTAAAGCATGAGGGATAACACTGAAGACCCCTCACATCTTCTAATTCTTTATATAATAAAATTTACTATCAATTAAATGTAAACTCTGTCCTCATCTTACAGCAACAGAAGACTTTTAAAATGTTAACACTGCCCCTTTCTTCTAGGTTAAGTACATAAAGTAAATCAATTAGACCTCACAATAGCTCCATGTCATGTAATCATCTTTTACAATTGAGAGAATTTAAGCACAGGGAGGCTAGGTTACATTTTTAAGATCACTCAGATGAAAAATGACAAAATTTAAACTAAATAAGTTGGGCTTTACATTTTATATGTTGACCATAGTATTAAACTGAAGAAAACATATCCACAGGCAAATTAATGTCAAAGTTCACATGAATGCTTTATATCAAAATGAAATTCTTAGTGAATACGAATGATAGTTTGCAGAGTGCTTATATATAGCAGGTATAATAATTTTTTTTTCAATACCACATATACCATCTGTGTGGCAAACCCTTACAATTCTAGCATTTAAGAAGAGAAAGTAGCAGAATCTGGTTTAAAGCCATTCTTGTCTACCTTTGTCATCATGCACTAAGAGGTAATATATGCTGGTATCAATCTCCTTCCATTTCTGCTTTAAGACAAAAGACTTCTTGTTGCAGCCTTAGTGACTAGTAATGGAGGGACAAAAACACCATTCCTTACCAAGTAAGCCACCATGGAAACACAGTCAATATTTGTCTGCCTCTAGATATACAGACCCCAGAGCAAAATAAACATTGATTTACTTAAGTGGTAGATGCCCACATTCAATTCCACTAGATATTAGAAGCATTTTCAACTTAAAACCTGCTGAGTCATTTTAATCAGAGTTGTCTTAAGTATAGAAAATTTTACAGTCCTAGAGGAATCAGTCAAGGTAGACAAGAGTGAAAAGAGTGTAGAGAGAAATGTGAATACAAAATTTTCCCATACAGAATTTTGTCTGGGGAACAGGATGCAAAATTTTTAAAAAACAATGACGAACATTTAGTTTGCCATATCACTGATTATCATAAAAGAATTGAATTGCACTTGTATGTAGTCAAAATGTTCTTTGTATTGTCAGACCTCTGAGGTCTCAAAGCTGCTTATAAAATCAACTCAGAGGTTTATTGTTAATTAAAACTGTTTGGTCTATGGCTCAGGTTATTTCCAGCCAGCTCTTACATCTTAAATTAACCCATTTCTATAAATTTCTATTGGCATGTGGCCTGTGGCTTACTGATACAGTCACATCTTGTTTCTTGAGTGGTTGAATTGCATCTCCCAGATTCTGCCCTTCTTTTCCTGTCTCTTTGGCTTTCTCACTTGGCTGTATGTTGTCTTGCACAGGCTAGAACATATTCTTTATTAACCTGGTTGGTAGGAACACATATTCATAGCATACAGGAAGTTTACTCTACAGCACTTGTAAAATTGAGAACATTGGCCCTGAATTAGATTATCAAATGTTGCCTATTTTTCAGGCAAAACAATCCTCCTGATACATTTACATTTAAAGTCAATTAATGTAAAAGTTTCATATATAGAGAACAGGAGTTAATTAGTATTTCTGAGTAGTCAAGGTTAAGTTTTGTGTTAGAAATATTTGACATTAAGCAGCAACATCATCATGATTAACTCTTCCCATTTCTTTGAGTGGTAAATATTCAATTTATTTACTATATGGAAAATTAACTTTCTCCCAAATAGCAATCTGATTGGGACAGAACAGAATACAAAAATAAAATAAAATGATGGGTTCCTAGTGCTTAGTTGTTCTTTCAAACCTTGAAATGTGCATTTAGTGTCTTAAATTTCTGGATATGGGCTTATTTTTTTTTTAACTTTTCTAAGATTATTGAGTCATTGGCATTAGGTATAGGTTTCAAAGGCTCATTATAAACTCAGCCAACTAAAACAAGGCCATAAATACATAAACAATAAGCCTATCTGATTTATCAAGTGAATCTAGAGTAGGTCCTTGGGGATGACTCACATGTTACATTTATTCATTAGAGTTCTATAAAATCCCACAGTAATATATTCATTATTCCACGGATTTTAATGCTGTGCTAAATGATAATCTATTTTCTTCATTATTTTTACATAAAATGTGTTTTTTTATCCATGTATCCACCTGCTCCTCCTCCCTTCCTTTAACCCAATCAGCCTTCAGCTTCCTCCTTCAACATTCACCCATCTCCACCTCCCAAAGGGCAAGAAGTCCCAAGGTGGGTCAGCTCAGCATAGCACATACACTCCAGGTAAGTATAATTTACTCATCCCAAAGTCAACACTGGGTTAGGTGTTCTGCAGGGAATGGGCTCCAAGGTGCCAGCCCATGCAGAGGAACCCAGTTCCATCCTTCGAAGCTCCACATACTGCTCATGCCAATGGACAGTTGCCTATCATTGGAGGGCCTAGCTCCTTTTCCCAATGGATCTGAAGTGGCTAATCTTGATTCAGTGAGGTCTCCAGCATTCCAGCTAGCCATCACCATGGGACCTTTACTCATAATCCTGGTACCCTTGCTCATACAGATTCTCCTCCCATGCTCTTGGCTGGACCAGGAGCTCAGCCCAGTGTTCAGCTATGGAATCTTATTCCACCTCTATTTTTTGTTAGATGTAGGTTCTGTGATGACACTTAGGGTGGTTATTCAATTGATTACAGGGAAAGTCCTGCTTAGGTACCCCCTCCAAATGATAATCTTTAAAATGCTGAAGTTACAGGATATTCTTTACAGCACAACAGTCAATTACATTTTCTTATAATTATTTTATATTTATAATTATGAGGTAGGAATACAGGCTCAAATGTTCAGTTACCATAAAGCATCAAATTATCTTGATCTGGAGTTACAGGTGTGAGCTACCACATAGGTGCTGTGAACCAAACTCAAATCTTTGGCAAGAAGAGTGCTACACACTCTGAGGCAATTCATGTCATAGTATACTGTCTTCTTTGCATAACAAAGCTGTTACCTTCATAATCACAGTGGCTTTGGTTATCTACACGACACTCTCATAAAATGAAGTCTGTTGGCCTTTTTTTTTCATATAAAGATGAGAGATGAGGAAAGTCAATAGTTTTCTGACTGAGATTCTAGCAATTGCCTTCCCTTGCACCTCCGTACCAGCTGTACCAGCATTTCAAGAAGACATATAGACAGTGGAAGTTTAACTGAATTGGTAGACTACATCTATATAGCTTTGAAGAAATCATCTCCTATCCTGGGACAGGACATTTTAGTTAACCATCTATTGTGAAGTCACCAACCCCCTATAAGCAAACCCTCCTGAAGGCTGAGTAAGTTATCACAATGAACACAATTGTTCTCTAAGATAGCCTTGGGTGAAATTATGACTTTAGTCTATTGTTGGTGTACTCTGTGGGTTAAAAATTTCTCCACAGAGAAAGTTAAAGCATCATCTACATTTTCTACTTACCTAAATTCCTCATAGATTTTTTTAAGTGAACAATAATTTTGACACTTCTCAAGATTTTATTAGATTTCTCTTTTTTTCTCAAAGTTTCATAAATAAATTTGGATGAATAGTCCCTGAGAAAAGGGCACTTTAAAGCAGTGATTGGTTCTCAACCTTTCTAGTGTTCTGACAACTTAATACAGTTTTTCATGTTCTGGTGACCCTAAAATATAAAAATTATTTTGTTGCTATTTTATAACTATTTTATAATTTTAGTTTTATGTGCCATAATGTATGTATCTAATATTCAGGAATTTGATATTGATTCCCCCCAAAGAAGTCATGACTCACAGGTTGAGAACCACTTTTTTAGAGTGTAGTAGTATACCTTGTTAGGTCATTTCTATAGTTATTTAAAGGATTATAGATTTTAAAGAGGAGTATTGTTTTTATTTCTTTTCTATGCCACACAGCAAAATGTTCTTGTCTTTCAGGTAATCATTAGCTTTAACGTGTATCATTACATAACACAAAAAGTGCATTAGCTTCATACATATTGGTGAAAAGCTTATTCATTATTATCCATGCCCTATATACCAAGTTTGTCTTGGCTATAAAAACATAACCTAGATTTCATAATAGACCCTTATCTAAATTAAGAAAATTCTTGCAAAATCTAGGAAGTGATGGTATTGTTTACCAATGAACTGTGAGTATACATATGCATGCATACCTGTGTATGTGTACAAGTACATGCTTCATGTGTCTTATTCCTATATACAGGATCATGACAGGTGTTCTTCAAGAGGCAAAACCCATATAAGTAAAGGAAAGGCCTCTATATTATGACTTTAATATATCATCCAGCTACCTAAGTGTTCTGTTCCTTGTTACTTTTCTGACACATCACCAGAGGTCAAATTTAGTCATTAAAACTGACTCAACAGATTCAGTTTTCAATGTAGCATGTCTTAAGTGCTTTGTCTCTTCCCCACCCATTCTACAACCACCCTTTTTCAAGGTCTCAAGCATTTTATAGTCCTGTAAATAAATTGTATTCTATTCTGATGATGGTTGAGATATATATCAGTTGTACACGTAAAGTTCTGTGCAATTTTCACTTCCTCATATCTTCCTTTTATGACTAGTTTTCTTTAATTGGTGTTACTGAATCATAAACTTTAGAGAAAAAATATTCTTTTTAAAAATGTTCTTTATATTATTTCAGAGTTGCACCTTTATGCTGAATATTTATAAAATGTGTCATGTTAACTAAAATGTCAGTTACTTAATATGAGGCAGTAATATTCTTCCCTTTATTGAATTCACCTTACAGTTATGTTTACTCCTGTAACCTTAATACTTAACATAATTCCTCACATACATGAGGTACACAATAAGAATTGTTGAATGAAAGTCTGGAATAATTCATTATTGGAATGCTTTGTCTCCATTATCCTGTATTAACCCTCATTTTCTCATACCCAATATTACATCAGCCACTTAATTCCCCTTATCTTTTTCTCTCTCTTTTAAAATTCTGTGTACTAATACTTAACATCAAGCCTATAGAATATTAAGAGCCATATACTATTTATTCAATGTAAGGAATAAATAACAACTGAGAGATATCAATGGAACCATGAATCTTAGATTTAAGAGTTCTCTGTGGTTCTCTGATTATCATACGTGTTAACCTAAACTTCAAATATGTCTAAAATCTGACTTTAACTTTGGCCATGTATTTACAAACTAAGATAAAATCATAAGAAGTTTCCCATAAGCATGGCAGACTGCAGTTAACTAGTTCTAGAAAGCATGTCCCTGTCTTTCTACACTTGTGAATGTGCCCTATTGCCTACATTGGTAGAAGTCTAGAATAACTTCTGCCCCTCATTAGCTCCCATCCTATCTGAATTATTAGAATATTTTTTCACATAATAGTGATCAATTTTGACTTTCCATTCTGCATGTCACTTTTGAATTTTTATACATAGATCTTTTGCCTCACTTAAATATGCATAATCATGGCAGAATGAAACTATGTTTTGGGGTCTTCGCTTGGCTAATTTCAACACTTTAGATGACTTAGTATTTCTTTAACTCTACATGCTTCATTTTATCTTCATGTGGTTTCTTTAAAAATAAAACTAAAACCAATTTTGAAACAGGAAAAAAATCTATATATAACAGACTACTGAAAGGAAAACCAAACATTCTATAGCACTTTATTAACATGAATCACAAGGACATTAAGAAAGATAACTTCCTAGATAAGCACAAGTTTGAGTTCCCAATCTAGCTAGAGAGAGAGAGAGAGAGAGAGAGAGAGAGAGAGAGAGAGAGAGAGGACAGTGTGTATAAGCAAAGGGAAGCAGATTATTCAGTCCCATAAAGATGACTTGCTGAAGCTTTTTGGAGCTCACTGAATCAAAAACAGCCACTAGGGAATCTTCTGGAAAAGGAACTAAACCCTCCAAAGGTAGATGACTGTTGAATGGCGTGGGCAATATGTGGAGTAGGATCAGACTATATTCCTGTGCATGAACTGGCACCTTGGAGCACATTCACTGCAGGGGAAAATTTAACCCATACCTAATATTGGAATGAGGAAATCAGGCCTACCTCAAATAGATCTATCAGACTGAACTGACCCACCTTGGGCCTCCTTACCTTCCTTGGGGAACGGATGGGGGCATGGGATCAAGGGAAGCTGAGGGAAGACTGGGAAGGAATGGGAAGAGACAAGGGAGGACAAGCAGGGTGTATATGGAAAACCTTATATATATATATATATATGTATATATAAATATATATATATATGAAAAAAGAAATAAAAGAAGAAACAGAGGGCATCCTAAGTGCTTACATTGGTGATATGGAATCAAAAAGCAGAATATGAAATAGAATATTATTCTTTTTGCTATTTCTCCCTTACAAATATGCTCCAAACTGACTTCTTAACTCAAGCTAAAATCAATTACCTGCAACCAGAAAAAAAACCCAAAAAACCAAAAAAACAGGTGTTGTTGCTTCTATTTCTGAATTTTTTTTTAAAAAAATAAAATGTCTGAAAGAATTTATTTTATTAGGAAGTCTCTTATATACTTAACAATAAAATGATTCCACAACCTGTTCCTTAAAAGCATTTAGCAATAGTGAGTTAAATAAAAGACATCAGATATAAAACCAGGCATTAAAGAATGAATCATTGAACTTTATTAAGAATGCTTATTCCTGCAGTTTAAAAGTAGAAAATGCCCCTATTGAATACATTTCAAAGATAAAAAATATGGACAAAGATGAAAGTTTATTTTTAATCCTCCAAAGACTAGTTGGCATTTAGAAAATTATTAATATAATTTAAAAAATAGATGACTTCTTTCTGCCTCAGGAAATATTATGCTGTTAAGGAAACATTTTCCTTAGTTTTATCTCTGCTTTGCTTTCAGATAATTACTTCAGTATTTACTTGGCTCTAGTACTTTATAACTAAAGATGTTTTTGAAGAAAGCTCTTAGATAAAAACATAATTAAATGAACAGACCCAACTTAAGCCAAGCTATAAGATCAACTTCAAGTGCTTCCTTTACCCTATAGTCTGTTTCCCTCTTCATGACAGGTTTTCACTATGGTGTTAAATTATCTTGCATTTCTTCTCCATTAAACCTGTTTCCAAATAAAGCAACCTGCTCAGTATTTTTAAAACATCTCTTATACATACTTCATGTTGCTTCTTTACTTGAAGCATTTTTGTGTCACTTTTGGATGTCATCCAGCCCTGGTACAGCTTCACAGAGATGCAACCTGAAGAAAAATGATATGCTATCCTTCAGATACTGTGTGGACTAGTTTCATGTCAATTGCATGAACTAGAAGCATTTGATAGAACTTCTTTCAAGAAATCCCCTCACTGTATTGTCCTGCAAACAAGACTAGGGTGTATTTCCTTGGTTGTTGATGTAGGGGGGCTCAGGGGGAAATAGTTTATTTCATTTTATACCTCTAAACCACAATCTAAAAAATCACTTAGAAAAGTTAAAGCTGCACTCCTAATTTGGAGACAATTTTAATTTGAAAGACTTGCATCAGTAAAAAAGTTCAAAGACATCCTTGGTTATTTCAAACACAACATTTCCTTGCTCGACATTTTATAATATTTTATAATTCTGAGTCATACCAAAAGGGCTACTAAGTAGGCAAGGGGTAGGTAGCCTTCTGAAGGCTGAAATTTGAATGTATATGTGACTCTTGTTTTCGAATCTCAAAGAAGTGAGTTCTGGCTAAAATTCTCAGTCCAGGGCTAAAGAGATAGTTGAAGAAGTAGGGATAGTGTGTGATTCTTAGTACTTAAATTCTAGGACTCATATGAAAATCTGTACTTGTGCATCTATGATGCCAGCACTGGGTAGTGGGAAAATTGCTTGGTCTGGATGACTGACAGCCTAGCTACAGATTCAGATAGAGATTATGGTTCGACAGAATGCAATAGAGAGTGATGAGGTCAGTCAACACCTTCTTCTGGAACCCTTACATGGGTGTACATATACAACACACAACCACAAAAACACTATTTTGTCAATCATAAATCCTTTCCCTCATTCTGAGCAAACTGGACACAGTCCCTGTGAATATATTTCACAAAGTCTCTAACATCATGTTCAGGATCCAGGAAGCTTTTATGTTGAAAAGTTTCAAGATTTCTATGATTTGATTGGAAATAATATTTATAAAGTGAATATTTGATGAAAGATATATTAATAATAAACAGTCTGTTCAGAAAGTGTCCAGGGATGTGACACGGTAACAAATCTAGATTTCTAATCCACCTGGCAATCAGTTTTTTATTAGTAAACAGGGCAAAAGAGTAGATCAACTGACATTCATTAATTAAGACACTTTAAAACATAGTTTATGCTCATGATCCCTAATTAACATAATTAAAGAGAGAAACATTGTCACTCCAGAAGATTAACTTATTAGTTACTTTCTTTTGATGCAAGAAAATATATAACAAAAGTAACTAAAAAAAATTATTTATTCTGATTCAAAGTGGAGGAAAAGTCCACCATGATGGGGAAGTCTTACAAAGGAGCATACATTAGGCATATGCATAGTATTACCTGCATTCAAAGTGTGTCTTCCTTCTTCTGTTACAACTTTCTAGAAATGCTTTCATAAGCATACCTAATGTTGTGCTTCTGAGATAAGTATTAACTCAGCCAAACTGACAATGACTATTTACCCATCACAACTAGCCTGAATGTGATAGATAATTCAACCTATGAATCATCCATTTGGTGCTATCTCATGGACTTTCTAGTCATGGTCCATAATAGTTCCTTTGAAACATCATCATTTAATGATTTAGAACATTATAAACAAAGCCCAGATAGTCATAGTCTCTATATTATAAATTCATACTTAAATTAGGCCTTTTAAACAGTTTTGATACTTTTTGATACTTTTGTCATTATGTTCCTCCTCAGAAAATGTGCTTTATATTATCATATAGCAAACCTATTTTTCTCAAATTCAATCATTTATCTCTCCCATGTGACCCTTCTCCGCTCAATTTCAATAATGATGTTCGTTCAAATAACAAATAGTTTAATCAACCTCAAATATAAAATTCTAAAATATAAATCTCAGTAAATGTGTATTCGTTATACACTTTACACATAGAATCTATAGAATTAATAACTGATGATTGCATAACATTTCCTTTAATTTCTGATCTTTCTATCCAATCTATCATTCTATATTATTGTAAATTTTAATGTACCAAAATGATGCATTATAAGGAGAAAATACTGCAAAGTTTAAAAGACATTAACAGCATTAAGAAAATTGAGCATATAGAATGTACTTTCTAGGACTTATCAAATAAAAAAAAAAATCAGCTCCTGCAAGGAAGATGCTTGGGAACAAAAAAATATATCAGATATTTGCCAGATTGGAGCATAGATAGGGGAAGGAGGGTGGAGTCATGGAGACACCATCCAGCTGCCCAAGAATCAACATGTAAAAGTATCACAGGTGATGGCAAGACAGATTAATGAAAAGAGGTTGAGTTAAGATGCAAGAGCCAGCTAGCAATATACCATAAGCCAATCAGCATGAAATTAATATAAGCATCTTAGTCATTTTGGGAGGCCTAAGAAGCTATGGGTAGGTCTGAACCATAGGGCTGGTCTGAGCCAGAAACTTCCCATTATAGCAATTATTTAAGATAAAGTATGAATATATTCAATGGGAGAAAATCTACTTGAAATGGATCAGTGACTTAATTTAAATACTTGAAATTATGAAACATTAGACCATAAACATCTGGGAAGTCTCCATGACATAAATTTAGCAAGTGAAATTACATCAAACAAAAGGCCCATGTACAACAAAGAAAAAGCAACAAGGCAAAAAACACAACACCTAGATTGTGAGAAAATATCTGAAATTTATATTCAAAAATATTATAAAGGGTTAGCCTAAAAATATATAATTAAATACCTCAGTATCAAGAAAGTGAGTAAAGCGTCTTAAAATGGACAAAAGACATAAAAAGGCATTTCTCAAAAGAAGATACAGAAATGGCTAATAGGATTCATGTTGGATATTATACATCATTGATTAATCAAACTAAATATATAATGTGATATTATCTCATAACAATTAGAGAGGTTATAATCAAAGAAGGTGAAAAATAGTAAGTCCCTGTGAGGATGGGGAAAGGGATGCTTTCACATTATTGGTGGAAATATAAACTAACATTATGTAAAACAGTGTGAGGTCTCTCAAGTTTAAATTCTAAGTGTCAGGCATGGAGGCTGCCTGTGATTTCATTACTGAAGAAACAGAGACAAGGTATCCTTGGGGAATAGCAGACTAGTAAAATTAAGTGTAATTAGACTCAGGTTCAGCAATAAAATGGACAGCAATCAAGTAACATCCAGTGTCAATATTGGACCTCAACATATACACACATAAATGCATGTTTGAGTAAACTCACATACACACACACATATATATAAGTGTGTGTATATATGTATTCAAAAATAAGTATAACTACCATATGACTCAGTAACACCATACAGAATATAAATTTAAAGAAAATAAATCTGGTGTATCAGACATAGAGCCAAACTATTGCACTCACTACAGCACTATCTAGAGCAGCTAAGATATAAAATACATTCAAATGTCAATCAATCAGACAATGGAAAAGCACATGTGGTATCTGTGTACCATGGACCACCATGGAAATCCCAATATTTTGAGAAAGATGAACCTAGAGGACTGTATCATAAAGTTTCTGGCCCAGCCTTCCTCTGAGGTCTGAACCTGCAGCCACACTGCTTCTTATCCCCAAATAATCACACAGATGTTTATATTAATTACATGCTGCTTTGTCTATGGCTCAGCTAGTTCTTGAATGTAACTCAGTCCATTTCCACTAATTTGTCTTTCCATGTGGCCCATGGCTTACCTGTATTTTTTTTTTTATATGTCGATTCTTGGGCAGCTAGATCAGGTCTCTGTCTCACTCAACCCTCCTTTCCCTTTATCTATACTGAACTTTCCTGCCTATTTCTAAGATACCTTGCCACAAGCCAAAACAGTCCCTTTATTAACCAATGATATTCACAGCATACAGAAAGATATACAACATCACTTTCCCTTTTTGTCTAATCAAAAAGGCTTCAATTTTAACATAGCAAAATTATATATAACAAAATAGCTACAAACAAGAATTACAGTTACAATATCTAGTCTTTTGAATTTATAAAAATCAAAGAAAATACTTTATCATCTACCTTATCTTTGTGAGTTCAAAGTTTTACATCTAATTTAAACTTTAGTATAACTAAATAAAACTATAACTACCTACTCTTCAACTCTATCAAAGACCACAGAAGGAAATATTTCCTGAGTAAATAGGAAATGCATGATACTTCCAAATTTTAGAAATGACAGAGATGACATCTAGCTGCCTAGAAAGTCACCCAAAGTTCCCTTGTAATGTTGGAGCATCCATTTTCAGTATAAAGGCCTAGTGTCTCTGTTAGACATTTTTGAAGCAAGAATTTTGAAGGACTGTTCCATTCATTTTAGTGTGGTTTGCCAGTCATTTCTTCCTGTGTCTTGCAGAATGTCTAGTAGTCTCTATAAAGTAGGAAACTGAAGTATCATCTAGGCTTGTTCTGGCAAAGTTCATAGGTTATTTTCCTATGAGTCTTGTATGTCCACTTTATATAGCATACCACCAAGTAATCAAGGCAAGAAGTTTTTTTTTCTTTTTAGTAGCTAACTTTTGCCACAAAGAAAGTTAACTCCATATGGAGCTTCTTTGATGGTCATATCCTCTTGAAGCAGATTGGTGCTGCCAAGAACTGACATGTCTTACTGCTCAGAAAGTCTAAGATCTTAAAACATTTTAAATACCATATTCTGAGGTACTTTGAAGTATCTAAAGGTTACTTATTTAATTGAAATATATCTTTGTATCTCTAAAAAACCTAGCTAATATGGCTATAAGTTTTATTCTCACAAATGATCAATTATTAATCTGTATTTCTTAATTATACATTACAATTTTAAATGAGTAGCATAATATATTAAACAAGAGTAGAAATATACATACAGTATAACAAAATTGACCTTAAATGTATTATTAAACTGAAATCTATAGCAATGTAAAATATTTTGAGACTAATAATTGTTTTTTTAACCACAGTAGATTCAATAACCTATTTTTTTATTATTTCTATAACATATCCCCATTTCTTCCTAGACTGACTATGACAATTAATCATTTATAATAAAAATAAACATTTATAAACAATATTTTTGGAGTTCAGGCATAGCTTTCCATAAACTACTTCCTGATGATTGAGGGCACTGGCAATCTTATGGTGGTTCTGAACCTGGATCCTCTTAGTTGGCAGCCTTGATGCTGATGTGGCCATCTCTTTCCATCAGAGATTTTTCAGGGGGTTATTCCATGATCAAATCCTATTTTCTTTAACTAGGAATAAATCCACAGATTCTCATTTTATGTAGAAAAGGAATAGCTCTTATCCAAAGTATCTTATCTTTTGATTTCAATGTTAAAGTCAACTCATTGACAAAATACATTGGTTGGATTAATCCAGCAGTATTTATAATCAAATGTCTTTTAGCAGCTCTTACTACTTCTTTCACAGTCAAAAAAGTTAGACAAGGCAATAACATACAGTGTGGGAGATTATGCTGTTCCATTGTAAATAATTGTCTCACCCACTGGTTTAATAAAAAGCACTGATTGGCCAAAGGCAGACAGGAAGTGTGGGCGGGGCTAACAGACTAGAAGACTCTAGGAACAGGCAGAACAGAGCAGAATGTCAGAAAGAAGCCAGAAGAAGCAGAGGACAACCATGCTGCTCTGAGAAAAGGTACCAAGCTGCATGGCTGAACAGACAGGAGTCATGGGTTAGATGAAGGGTAGAGAGCTAGCAAGTTATATGCCTGAGCCTTAGGCTGATCAGCCTAAAACTATTGACAGCATCTGTGTGTCTCTTTGGGTCTGCGAGCCTAAACCTTGAGGCTAGGCCCTAAAGTCCAGGACAGAAACCTCATACTACAATAGTATACAGATACTCTTTGTAATGTCCTTCTTTATGTGGCTTATTTTTTTTTTATTCTATTACTTTTTAATGATTTTCTGTATCCTTTTTCCTTTTTTCTTTTCTCTCTCAGATATATGTATATTTTTAAACACACTGTAAATTTAGAAGTTTTTTTTTTAAATCTGTCTTTAATATATATATCTTATTTCTTATCTTTTTCTGTTTCTGACCACACCTTTAATCTGAAAAGTTATGGATGGGATTGAAAGTTTTGCTAGGGTGGCTGACTACACCTAGGTTTTACTATTTCTTTCTGTTTCTGAGCACACTTTTAATCTGCTAAACTGTGGCTATGATTAAAGGCTTGGCTAGGGTGGCTGACTGGCTTCACCAAGCTTCAAGTCTAGCTTCATAGAGAGTTTAGCTTTTTAGCAGAGGTACTGGAAGGAGCCACAATTACCACTTGGGAATTTTAGGGTTCATGTTGCCATCAAGTAAAGCATTGCTGCCTACTGCTCATGAATTCCATTTAATTATTTGGCAGCAGAGCCTCTTGAAATAGCCACACATTTTTTTTTATTGTTAAAGCTGAGTCAGGAAGCCTCTTTTTTAAAAAGCTGTGTCTCTGCTTGCCTACAGAAAACAGACCTGACCAAAGTAAATGCTGATAATAAGAAACTGTCTTTGACTCTGTTTTCTTCTTGTCTGTGAAAGCAGTAACCTTAAATCTGTCATAAGCAGCTTGTGCTTGTACCAAGTCTCCTGAGATTTCAAAATCCAGCCTTGCTGCAGCTTAAGCTGAAGGCTTAAAACCTGCCATTTTGTAGCTCAAGCCCACATGCCATGCAACATTGTCTCTGTACCATGGCTCACTTGAGGGACACAACTCAGAACCTATTGTTGGATCGATTCCTATGTTCTAGAACCCTTTTTAAGATTCCTGAGGCTTTATGGGGATGTATGTGCCCCACATTTGGCTTCAATTTCAGTGTTAAGTTTCTGGCCTGAACTAGCCCCAAGGGATCTGGACCTGCCCCGAGCTGCTGAGCTCTGCCTAGTCCTGAGGTCCAGACAAGTAGTCCCAAAGACCCAGAGAACCACCGAGAAGCTTATATTAATTAAATGTTCTTTGTCCTGTGGCACAGGCATATTATCAGCTAGTTCTTTCAACTTAACCTATTTCATTAATCTGTCTTGCTATGTGAAATTTGGCTTAGCTGAATTCCTTTACATCATCCTCTGCAGCAGCAGCTCACAGAGTCTCTGTCTGACTTCTCCCATTTTCCCCCTTATCTATGCTTGGATTTTCTGCCTGCCTCTAAGATGCCCTGATATAGACCAAAACAGTTCCTTTTTTATCCAATGATAATTCTCAGTGTACAGAAAGACATCCCACATCAGAGGATACTTAACAAAAAAGAAATAAGCAGGCATAAAATCAGATATAGTACTTTAACTCACTCATCTGTTGAATACAAAATGCCATATATGTTATCTAAAAGAGCTTGACCTTAAGCGAGTCAAGTGGTGAATATCATGGATGTATGGATGAATGTTTAAGAAGATGCTGGTCAAAGAAGGAAATTTTAACTAGATAGAAAAAATGAGCTCAATGTCCACAGTACACTTTGGTGATCAGAGTTAAGGTGAATGCATTCTACACTGTGAGTTCTTGAGCATGAATTTTACACATTATGTCACCACAAAAATGTATTTACAATAATAAATGTGCTAATTAGCCCAGTTGTACCATTCCCCAAGGTA
The DNA here is from genome assembly GCA_033318265.1 of Phyllotis vaccarum. NCBI lineage: Eukaryota > Metazoa > Chordata > Mammalia > Rodentia > Cricetidae > Phyllotis > Phyllotis vaccarum. The sequence goes on along the minus strand of JARWLC010000002.1, from coordinate 118,011,712 downwards.
TATATGAATCAAAACATCATTATTGTACATGACAATTGTGAAAAATTTTAGTTGTCAGTTATGTTTTAATTTCATGTGGTTTGGTGGCAAAGAAAAGTAAAAACTTAGCAATTTATTAGCATGAGATACTGCAAAATAGTCTTTGATTTTTTATGGGTGAGTCCTGAGGTTATATGCTAGAAGCACAGATACTTGGCAAAGGAGTCTCCAGCATTATACCAAAAAATGACCCCTAAACAAAAATAGATAAGTGATCATAGATCCTGGATTTCAGTCTTGGAATTTTATTCACATTTGACAGGACCAAGAAATGGTACATAGGAAAGGCAGATTTTTCAGGATAATGGATGTAAAGAAATGGTGAGGTAGGAAGTGACAGCCAGGAGCTACCTCCCTACCATAACCTGAGAGGCCTCCTTGACCAAAAGTGGAGCAGACCAGGAGACACTCCTCAACTTGTGCCAGAATCTTGGCCTGACCTGGAATAGAACTAGAGAGAAGCAGAAAAAGAAGCTGTCTGTTCACCGCCAACATTTTCTTCAGTGTAAACCTGCCAACTTAACTTGCCAACAAGTTCTTAATAGAATAACTTTTAGCTGTAGGGTGATAAGAAAAGATCTGAGTAAGGATGAAAATTGATAGAAAATCAGCATTTCCTCAGCTTTCAATAATATCAATCCCAGGTTTAAACCACCAATCAGATTATGAGATTCCATAACACCACTGTCCATCTAGAAACAGCAAGGTGAAAAAGAAATTCTAAACATTAAAAGGAAAGAACAGCCAGAACCTAGTTCCAGAAACTATCATATAGCGTCTTAACTTATTTAACTTTACATTCTTTTCAACTACATGCCTTGCTAAGGAGAGGGTAAAAACATAATTACTTAGTTATTGGCCCCAAAATGAAATATCATTTTTCTATATAAGTGAATGTCTGTAAGAAAGCATTTGGGATAGTTGCTTGAGGTTAGGTGCATAAGGCATTCCAATAGAAAATGCTTCATTTTTACAATGTGATAAAGTATTAAAAGTTAATCAAATGTCATAGATTTTTGTTTTGATTCCACAGAGCCAACACTACATTAGTGATCAAGAGTTTCAATCTGCAGTTTCACAGCAAAAGAATCTTGCTGACAGTTATGTGCAAAACATCTTACCAGGAAAACAGTCTTAAACAGCATGTCTGGGTCTTGACAGTATGTTTCCCTACAGCATATACAATACTCTAAAATGCCCAGTTCCTCTAAAATGACATGCAACCTGTTAGCTCAATTTAAGGAAGTTGCAGAGAAGCTATCTTTGGACTTATCTAAAGTGCCTCCCTACTGTGCAACTCTCAACTAATCTCTGTTGTAACTGTACTATGACATTTTAAAAATATTTGTTTGGAAAGTAGGCTTGGGAATTCTTCCAAATAGGCTCAATGTTGATGAGAGGCATTATTATCTAGCTCTACCCCAGACCAGGAAGAAAGCCTTGCGTTCCTGGTAGTCTGATTACATTGTTAGGTCAGCAAATTCTACTCTTTTCAGTATTTTTGGTATTTTGATTTTGCCTTTCAGTCTTATTAAGCTTAAGAACCTAATACTACATCTAAATTTTTATTTTTTATGTATATCCAAGAAATTATATGTCAAAGGAGAAGGGCAGACACCTGAAAGTGTGACATCTCCAGTCAGAGCCAAATTCCTAAAAGGTTAGTCCATTAAATGGCCAAGAAAAATAAGACAAAATTGATGTAAACTTTATTTTCAAAAGTTACCACAGGAAGATTTATAAGTGCCTAGAGGGATGAGTTCACCTTGTTTGTGTCTTGTTTAATTTTACTATTTAGAGAGCTAAGTCTTTTTTGACTTGGCTCTGGTTATAGATATCACACCTCTTCATGTCTGAATTTGATTCTTCACTTGATTTTTTTTATTGCATGGTAGATGTTTCTGATTTAGTAACACACTATAAGATTTTGCAAGTGATTTATATGCTCTGATGTCTGGATGGATCAGGGTCAGGTGTATTGGTATGTTTTGACTATTGAATTATCTCACACCCCTTCACCCTGCAAAATGGCTGCAATCCCAGAGTTTATTTCCAGTGTGGGAGGTGAATATATTCTGTAACATGCATTGAAAGGAAAAGGTATACATTTCAGTGGCACATAAACCCAGAAAATAAATATTTATTAAATAAATGTGTTACCTTAACCAAGAATTTCAGATTAGCATTTTATGTGAGAAAAATAATTAACAGTCAGAATGCAGAAATTATTATTACTGTGTGTTTCTTAATTGATTAAATAGGCGGACCACTGATTATAATATAATTACTTAGTTTACAGTTTAGTATAAAAAATAAAATTGAGATAAACACTAAAAATCTTAGAAATTTACTGGATTTATTCTTTCTCTATTCTAAAATAAAAAAAATACAGTCTATAAAGACATAGTATAAGGTGACATGAATTAGAAAAGATGAGAAAATACAATAATCATAAGTGAAGTGAAAATGAGAAAATGGACTTACTTTTAATAATTAAAAGTTTTGATTAGAAGCATCAAAAATCCTGACTCAGAGTTAAATTATCAAACAGAGTTTTTATTGGCTAAACAGATTTCATACTGAAAAGTTTACATACCAAAGTTCTCTTCTTAGTCATATTTTACCTAAAACGTTATTTCAGTATATACATATATCTCTGTCACTTTAGACTCTATTTTATACAAATATATAGAGACATATATATATATATAATATATATGTCAGATATTTATCAAGCTGATCTGCACATGTCTGTAACCCTAGAACTCAGGAGGAAGAAGTAGAACAATTATGAATTAAAGGATAGCCTCAGCTAAATAGTGAGTCAAGACAAGTCTGAGCTACATGAGACTGTCTCAAAATATCTACAAAAGAATTTCAGATGTAAACTAGAAAGTATTATATTCATCAGTGCAATGATTATTTTGGAATTTGGCCCTCTGGGTACTCATGGATTCTTTCTTAAGTGATAAATATGCTCTATCAGGAATTAAGCTCTGTTTCATTTATATAGTTACCTGCTACTCAAACATTAGAACTTACATTCTACATCTTGATCTTAATGTTACAAAGTATTATAAAGATAAGCCTAGGTGTGTCTTTCTGAAATAAAGAGCCTCTTCATCATGTTCTTGTAAATTTTGGAAATGCTTTCACTATGTGCCCCTCAGGAAAATTTATTCAAAATACAGCTTCAGAGAAATCCACAGCTTATAAATAAGACAGAAGACAGCCACAAAAGGGGTAGAGAATAAAAAAAGAGAGGAAATAAAAAGGAGAAGGTGGATGAATGAAAGGAAGAAGAAAGCAATGTAAGCAGTTTGTTTAATTCTGAGCTTGCCAGGATTATCTGGCCATCCATCCATTTGTTAACATAATACACTTTACAAATAATAGTCTTAAAAGACATTTTAAGAAAATGTGTACTGAGGTGTTTATGATTAAAACTAATTTGTTTCTTGCTCTTGTTGATGTATTTGTAATTTTAATTCAAACTTCTAGAAAAATACTTTAGCCAAAAAGAACAATTCCTGCAGAAAGCCTTATACTGTGTCAGTTCCTTCAAAAGTAAAGAGACAGGGCCTTTCCTGCCCTATAAAATGTCATCAGGAAAAGCAAGCTGTGATGGACAGCCTGCAGAGTGTCTGTGCTTGTTCCCACTGGAAATGGGACTCTTAGGGCAGAACTGTAGGGGTATTGTATTGTTTCATGGTAAATAATTGTCCTACCCACTGGTTTAATAAAAAGAGCTGACTGGCCAAAGGCAGGTAGGAAGTGTAGGCGGGGCTACCAGACTAAGAAAATCTTTGAGAGCAGAGTGCCAGAAGACCACCAGAGAGAAACCAGATGAAGCTGAGGACAACCATGCTGCTATAAAGTAAGGTACCGAGCTGCATGGCTGAACAAGAGACATGGGATAGAGAGTTAGCAAGTGATATGCCTGGGCCTGAGGCTGATCAGCCAAAAACCTCAAGGTCTAGGCCTGCAGTCCCGCAGACCCACAGAACCACAGTCCCACAGACCTACAGTCCTACAGAGACACACAGATGCTTTCAATAGGATATTTTTTAAAGCCACAAGAAAATACTTTTATATACTTACATCACAGGTAAGTATTTTATATACTTACTTAAAATGCATTTATGTGTATGTGTGTGTGTGTAGTTTAAATAGAATTATACTACACATAGTGATAATGCTCTCTCTAAGAGCCCTAGGTTTACAACCCTAGTGCCATGCAAGAGAAGATACCCTTCAAGCTGTTGGTAAAGGATACTATTGTCATTGTTATTGATTGCCTCTCAGGATATGAAGGTAAGACCTCACTGCTAAATATACCAACACTTTAGATAGAGTACTTGGATGAATTGAGTTAGAACTGACCTGGAGTTCTCCTCATTGAGAACTATATCTGTTTGTATTTGAATAGGTTATGCAATCTTCCAAGGAATAAAAGCAAGCAATACTCCTATAATTCTGTAAATCCTATGGACCAATGTCCAATCCAGCAAGATATTCTCAATGCTTCAATGGTGGTATTATATCTTATAAGTAACCAACAATAGTGTAATTGGACTTAAGTCTAGCTCAATAGGAAGGAATTTATGCCTGGTAATATAAACCTAACCAAATACTCTTAGTTAGCTGCCTATTCTAAAGTGTGTGTGTGTGTGTGTGTGTGTGTGTGTGTGTGTGTGTGTGTGTGTAATGTGGAAATGTGTCTCTTTGTATGTGCAAACATGAATACAAAGTAAAAAAAAATAGTATCAAGTGTCTCCTCTTTTGATTTCTGTTCTTTTTGAGGCAGGATCTTTCCTTGCACTTGGAGCTTCTTGGAACTTGCTAGAAGCTAGTAAGTTCCAGACATATTCTTTTTCTCTCCCCAACTCCTTGCTTCTGGGATTATAGATGTGCCCAGGATACCCAACTTTTACATAAATGCTAAGATCCAAACTTCATTATGAATGCTTGTAGTAAATAATTTCACCACTGAATCATCTCTCTAGACCTCATGTAACTTTTTGCTATCCAAGACTGCTTCTAATGCTTCAGCATTAGAGGAGCTGAAGAATAGAGGCAAAGTTGCCTCTATTGAAGACTCATCTCCAATAGTAGTAGAGGGAAACTAACAAAGGCTGATTTTGGCATCACTCACCTCATAATTTTTGTCTATTTCTTTCTTCATTATATACTCATCAAAAGGCAAAAAAATTAAAAGGACCACTTTGTTGTGAGAAGTGAGATGTGAAATTTATTCATAAACTTTTTAGATTTTAGGTGTTGAACTTGAAGTTATAAAATTAACCTCCAGATCTCACTCATAATGGATGACCACACCAGGTTTCCTGGTCTTCCATTCAATGATGGAAAAGGATTTCTCAAACTCCATAGTCATGTGAGACACTTCTCACGGTAAATATGTATTAACATGTGTATAATTTATGGGTGTACAGTTATTAATATAATTCATATGTACGTTTTTTTATACATATATCCCCTATTGGCTCTGTCTGCTTTAAAATTTAATTTATACACAAGTATATATAATGAGTCACAATAGTCATCTCTGAGAATTTCAGCATAGTTAAGCACACATCCTTATTACAAACATTTGCAACAGTTTCAAGTCAATCGTGCAGGCAGGTTGCCATTTTCATCTTATTAACTATGAGCACTTTTATGATATTCATTCATTTTTATTTTCAATGTATGAAACAGAACTAAGAACAAGTGCTCTAACACAGAAACACAATTCCAGCTTCTACCTTGACTTTTTAAAAGCATTGTTTGATTACTACTCTGTCCCAGAGTAAGATGTGCAAAGCCAGAGATAAATAGAGGAAATAAGAGACCTTACTCTTAAGCAGCTCACTTAGGTCTAATTGGGAAGATAAAATAATAAAGAGGAAACCCCAAGGGAATGTAATGAACAGAAACCCCCAGGATAGTAAGACAAATAATTTGAAAAAAAAATTTCAAGGGTGCTATAGGAAAACAAGATTTTGAAACAGCTGGAGTTCAAAAAAGGACAAGAACACTTAATTCAGAAAAACACAATTTTTAAAAGGTGAGAAGCAAAAAATAAAATTGTGAGTAAAGAGAACCTGAATTCATTTGCCGTAGATAAAGTAGTTGTTATATTATTAAATCATAGGCATCAGGAATCAATGAAAAGTGTGTAAGAAGCAGACAACCACAGAAGATTCAATGTGTCCTGCAAAAAAAAAAAAATTGAACTCCATCTGTAGCTAGTAGAAAGCCATGGTGGCATTCTGCTTAAGACACTGAATAGAACTAAATGACAAACAGAACTCAGCAATGACTCAGTAAGAAGTAAAAGAAGACTCACAGGGAGAAGTCAAACTTTTTATAATAATATAGGAACTCCATTCCTCAAAAGCAGTGTGAGGACTTCATTTGGTAGTTGATTGTGAAGTGAATCATTTCACATTTTGTATGTAACACTGAAGTTGAGGAGACCATATATAGTTTCGGGCATCAAGACTACATACCAAGGTGAGATAAATGTGAGTATTTGCTTTTCAGAGATGGTAGTAGAAGCATGGAAACACTGAATTTATCAGAGGGTGTGAGATAATTCAAAGGAGTCCAAGAGTGAAAAGAGATCTAAAAGTTAGTTGTCAGGCATTATCCAAATCCATATGTATGTAGAAGAAGGAATAAAAAAGCAGTTGAAAAATTGTATTGGGAAGAACTAGTTAAAAATGCTTCAACAGAGACCCTTCCTTCTCTGTGTATGAAATCTTGCATTTCTCAGTGTAGGTAAAATAAAGCTCTGACTTTCAAGAACCTTCTCAGAGAAGCATTTAAGATATCAGAGATGCATTCCTTTGGTCAGACGTCCTTAAAGTAAAATCTAAGCTTTTATTGATTTTTTTGGGGTGGGGACACAGGCAGAGTGATTTATCACTTATTTTTCTTCACACTGGTGGCAGTGACAGTGGTCTTTCTGATGCATGAAATTATTACTTTCAGTTTAAAGATTGGTAGGAAATGATCAAGCAACTCGGAATGTGGCTTCTCATGCAGGTTGTAAGAATGTGACTAAATTAAGCTACTACTAGCCTTCTAGACAGTCATTTTCCACTGCATTCCACTAGTTGTACTCTTTTCTTTTTGTTTTAAACATTTAAAATTATTTTTTTCCAAATGAATACAAATTAAAACTGGAGATTGTCTCAGAAATTGACTTCCAACTCCCAGTAATTTATAAAAGCAAACCTGTGACACTGTTTAGCTATTCTCACTAAGTGAATGCTCAGTGAGATTCATTTGTCTGGTTCTGCTATTTGGAAAAACAAAACAAAAAGGAATGCAAATATGCCAACTAAATCTGAGTGCTAATCAATAGCATTAGTCATATCTTAATTCAAAATTGATCTGGGGGTGGAGTTGTGGAAGTCCAGATGAATACTATAAATGCCCTACATACAACATGCAAATACAATTTTATAGCCATTCAATATATCTAGGCAAAGCCTAGGAACATCCTAAAAGTATTGATCTAAAATCTGATATATTTTGCAAGTCACCATATATTTCTTCATAAAATATACAAGAAATTAGAATGCTGCACAGATGTGATCAGATTAAGAAGCTATTCTGCTTTAGAGATAGCTTTTTTAAATAGAAAGTACTAGGGGTTGAAATGATGTCTCGGGGCTTAAAAACACTGAATACTTTCGTAAAGGGCCTGAGTTATATTTTCAGCATCTATATGACAGCACAGTGCTGTCTATAACTTCAAGTTCAGAGGATGCTTTACCATCTGCTGGATTATAAGCATGCACTTGAAACAAATAAATACATGCAAACAAAACACGCATATACACAAAAAGATTTAAAATCAGAAATATAATTTTTAAAAATAAAATGAAGTAAAAATAAAAAGAAATGTCAAAGAAACCCAATATTTATGTCTGGTGTGTGTGTGTTTGTGTGTGTGTGTGTGTGTGCATTATATATATATATATATATATATATATATATATATATATATATATATATATATATATATAATATAGTATATAGTATATACGTACATGACATCAAAACATAGAAAATACTTGTGAGTAAAAAGAGAACAATAAAGAAGTGAGATAGGATACTGGGAGAATGAAAGCACAGTAGTATATGATGCATAAATGAAAATGTCACAATATGGTCCTTTACTTTATATGGTAACTAAAAAGTTATTAAGATATAATACTTGGTAGGCAAAATAAAAGTTTTAGACTGTATCCCAAGTAAATGAAATTATTACTATAGTCTGAGAAAAGAGCATTGCTCAAAACTCATTATCAAGTGGTATTTCCACAAGAAGCCAAGGAATATGCAGTTTTCTATCAGACATTACATCCACAGTCTGGGTAGTTTTCTTTCCTGAATCAGAGCCTAAGAAACGATTTCATTTCCTCACTTCTTTCCAGCATTTGTAAGTATCCAAGTTTCAACAGCAGCCATGAGTTGTAGACAAAGTACTCAATATGCCATGCTATAAAACTTAGTTTAAAAAAGCAACTTTTAAATTCATCAGCTTGCTTCAATTTCTTCCTGTCAATCAGTAAAGGCCATTCTTAGAGACAGACAAGGGAAAGTACTATAGCCAAAAATAATTTTTTAAACTATAGTAAATCATTTGGGTGAAATTCTCTCTTTTCTTCCTCCTTTGGTAAATTGCTAAGGAATTTAACTGTGGATTTGAATTCAGCTTTCATTTTTGCTTCAAGATTATCAGTGTAAGTTACCAAGGGAATTAATTGTGGCATTCTTTGTTGGAAGATATCTTTCCTTCAAATTAAGGCAAACTTATATCTCTTAGATCTTCAAATAAAACATTTTTAAAAAAGATCTATGTTAATCTACTTTTTAAAATATGAAACCTTTCATTCACTGTATAATCTTACTAACAAAACATGAGGCCTTCCTACTTCATAATCTAGTGAGAACCACAGTTTATTCCTGATAGTTAACCTTTATTAAGACAGATATGTTGTATTTGTTACTGAGTGGATAAATTAATAGTTAGTTGCATATAATAATCTAAATATATCTAATGCTTCCTTCTCTTTCATTCCAGAAAAAAAGTGAGAAAATAAAACCAAGTATGTTAATGGATAGATTGGTACATGAATGGAGGAATATATAAATAAAAAGATGATGGGATAACGGGTGATAAGTGAGTTTAAGAATTGATGAAGAAGTGAATGGATAGATAAATGGATGATTAGTGGTGACCTTCAGCAATGATGCCATTAGATTAGTAAATATCAAAAACTTTTATTGTTTCTTGCTAGGAGTAATTCTGAAAAGTAGAACATCTACATAAGTAGAGGAGAAAACAGATTTAATTATTAAAATGTTAAGTGTAAAAAATCTTTGTAAAATATATTTTTTCACATAGTCAACATATCCATTGTAGAAATGTAAGAAAATTACACTTATGTAAGGTTGGAAATGAGCAGGATTTTGGTGGACAGAGTTCTTTCTGAGATTGAGAGTTTGAAGGTAAGCTAGTGATGTCTTAATTACTTGTTCATATTTGTGATTATATTTTAAAAAGCATAGTGTTGCTTGAATCCTACTAAGATGCCATATTTCTGAAGGAGGAGTAAAAGTTTGAAAAGTAAACAAATAAGACAATGTCAATACACTATACACTACCCAGATAACACTGTGCATTGCCATGCTGTCACCTTCATAATAAAGAAGCTCAAAACTTTAAAAAAGATAATAAAATTATCAATGAATAAATATTAAATAAATTTCTAGTAGGGCCTACTGCAATATTAATCAATAGTTTTGATCATATTTTAACTTGAAAAAAGACATTAATTTAGGTGATGTGTATGTGTTGTATGAATACAAAAGCAAAATTTTCATGATCAAATAAATATTTTGAAGATTAAAATAATTTTAAATACAATTACTAAAGCAGGAGTAATAATTTGTTTACTTCAAAGGATTGTTAAAACAACAAATGATACTATCAATATAAAAGTATCTTAGTGTCACAAAACCTTAACAAGTTGAAAACATTTAAAACTGTAAAAAACAAAATATCTATTATTATTATTTAACTAATAACTAACCTTAGTATGTTTCTCTTTCCTTTTCTTTTGTCTTTTCTAAGTCACTGATTTGGCCACAGGACTTTGTCAAGCCTATAGGCTCAATCTTTTTACAAAATAGTGGTCTAAGTACAAATTATCCTTTCCCCATTCATTTTACTCCTCAAATATATTAAGACTGTGTATAGCACAAGTTTGAAAAAGCACTTGTTGAAAGTAAGAGGGCAAAGGAATCTGCAGCTGTGTGTTTTCCAACATTAAAGCCAATGTTGTTCTTTGAGTGAAGCAAGAGAAATCACTAAGCATATTATTTGCAATTGAAAAGCATGGACAACCACTGAACTTTAAGGACTGTGGTAAATTAATGAAAATGGCCATCATAGGTTCATCTTTTGTATGCTTAGTATCCAGTAGTTGGAACTATTTGGGAAGGGTTAGGAGGTGTGGCTTTGTTGGAGGAAGTGTCTTTAGTGACCTTGCACCTGGATGTTTCCAGGGACAAAGTCATTTCATAATTTTTTTCTCAACTATAGGTCCTATTTTTAAAAACAAAATCTCATAACTTGGATAGTCTATCACACTATTGTAGCAGTTTTGTGAGGACATTTACCATCATCTACGTTTTAATATCCCAATGACTTTTTTAAAGAAATATTGCTTCTCATAACCAAAAATGTAGCAAATTTACATTTAGGCGTGTATTATTCAGGAAGTAGGAATATAGTTCAATGGTTTATGCAATTGCCTACCATGCACTAGGTTCAATACTCAATACCCAAAAAGATTGTATTCAGAATGTTAATTTTCAAATGATATGTGTGGCGGGATTAAGGTGTCAGCCGATAAGGTCAGAAGACGCTTTTCCAGGAGCCCAGGACCCTGGATGGGATGTGGCCAACCTGGAGGGGGTGTGGCCAACCTGATTGATAAGTAGCTGCTGGGACATGAGGAGGCTCTCTTCCTGGTGCCTGGCTGCTGGTTGTTGGAGAGACAGAATCAGAATCTATCGTCCGTCCATTGTTCGTCCATCACTCGGATACTCCAGTCCCTATTCAGATGCTATAAGCTGTTACTAATATCGTGAGTGTTGATTTATATTCCAATAAATATTTATCTTGGACTGGTGCCTTGTAAGTAAAACTCCATCTACATCTGGCACCCAACGTCCTCGGCCCTGTGCCCTAAACTGTAAGAGGGCAGGGGACATACAGACTGTTCACTTGGGCTTAAAGCTCCCTCTCGCTATTATCTTGGACTGGTGCCTTGTAAGTAAAACTCCATCTACAGATATGCATTATGACTTAAAAGTAAAAGTATTATATCCTTTCTTTATTTCACTTTTGAGTGACTTCTAAAATGACCACAACCACTGGAAAACTTCCTGTGTACCAGGCATCAAGACAAGTGGCTCCTGCCTTCAAGTGTTTTATGAAGTACTAGAGAGATAAGCAATAAAGATATGATGGGTGGTACCATAATGAAATGTAGTGGTATAGGGAGGCCTACAAAGACATATACTTTCAGCTTGTTTTAGGAAACCAATAGAAAGAATTGATGTACAAAGGGTGAAGAAAAGACTGCCAGTCTCAGGCACAGACCTAAGTATATCTGAAAGAATCACAGGTTCAACTATAAGTTTATAACTGCAAAGGTTATGCATATACTAGGAGACCATAGATATTTAATCAAAAGGCCAAAAATGAATAAAGCTCATGTTTTAGACGCAGGCAGGTAAAGGCCTGAAAACTATTGAGTTTCCAGCAGACAGGCATTCCTACTATATTTGCTCACAAGAGTTACCAGACTATTGGTTTTTCCAATAGACATTTTAGCTGGCCCTTATTTCAATAACCCTCCTGTCTACAAGATATTTTTAATGGAAAATTCTAGTGAACATTTAAACAACCTAAGAAATTTTGCCCCAATGTGCTCTAAATTTATTATCACTGAACACTTATAAAAATGAGGAAATTATTCTTGTTGAAGGAGTTATGGAGTTTGATGACTTAACTAGAAAACACAGGTGCACATAAATATGTCAGGTCAATTTTGTCCAAACATATATAACAAAAAGAAAATGTAATATTTTTTAAGCTTTTATTATATTTCAAAATTTTTAAATGTGAACATTGTGTCCTAATGTGAAAATCAAACTCTTTTTCCAAAGACCCATCAATGACAATCACCCCAAGAGGCCAAAGACACTCTTCTACAAGTCATGGATACACAATGAAAATACCTAATAATACAGATCCCATCAATTATGTATAAAGGGAAAAAAAAACATATTCTAGGAGCAAATATATATATTGTATATATTGTATCCTTTGCTTTAATTTCATATCAGTCCATATATGTTAACACTAACATTTAAAAATACAAATTAGTGACACCAAATTTTCTCTACCACTGTAAACAGGCTCTTTCAATAGCTCTGCATATTTCACAAGGTTATTTTAAGAATTAAACAAAGAAATAAAAGCACTTTGTAAACTGCAAAATGCTAATCTAATATAATGTTTCATTAACAAATTGATTTACAAATATCTAGGACAAGGTACCTTTTGATAAAGGAGACATTTTTTCTTACAAAAAATTAAGGGAAAGTGTGCTAGTGTGGTTTATTAAAGAAATGCAGGACTATGGGAGCATTAACTGATAATATGGCTTAGTTGTGAAAAAAAAAATCCAATGATCTACCTCAAACAGTAGCAGTCAAGTGGCAGGTAAAAGCCCATCTAGTTCTCATACTGCCCAAATGTGGTGCTGATGTAGGGGATTTTACTTAGTTAGACATGAACAAATCCTCTAAACTTGTACTGCATGATGACAGATAGTACAACATATCTTCCACCTGAACCTCGTGCGTTGATGTCCTCTGTTGGCAGACCTTAAGCTCAGAGACATTAGTTCTAAACCATGCAACCTTAATTACTGAGCTCACAGATGACTTTGCTAATGAGTCACTCAGCCATTAAGCTGAGAAGTCCTGTGTGAGACCTTTAGAAATGAACCAAATATAAACCAGACACTTAAAATTTTAGTGCCCACAGCTGTGAATTTGTGGGGGAAAAAATTTCTAGGAAGCATGCCACTTCTTTATTGAACCCCATGGCAACTGGGTTTTTATTTAATTGATGTAGTGAAACTAAATTCTGGGAATAAACACAGAAACATGGCTAAAATAAAACAAGTACTCCTTTTTTCAAGGAGATACACAATTAGTTTCATCTGCTAAAAGAAGGCAGTTATCAAATCTTTTAGACAAATATTGGTGTTGAAAGCAAACTACTTTACTTGAACTACTGTAGTCAGAAGTTTCTGTCTTGACAGAAACATTCAAATACCTGGCAGCTGCTTCCAAAATAATTGACTCAGAGGCTTAATATTATAGTAAATGATGGGCCAGTAGCACGAGCTTCTTACTAACTAGCTCTTATGCTTAAATTAACTCATAATTTTTATCTATGTTTAGCCACATGGCTTGGTATCTTTTCTCAGCAAGGCTTTCTAATCCTGTTTTCTCTATGTCTGGCTGGTGACTTTATCTATGTCTTTCCTCTTTTCAGAATTATCCTAGTCTTTTTGCCCAACCTACTCTTCCTGCCTGGCTACTGGTCAATTGGTATTTTATTAAGCCAATATGAGTGGCAAATATTTACATTATAAAAGAACTTTATCCCACACCACTTCCCCTTACCTTTTCTTTTCAAAACAAGAATCCTGAATGTAATTTTCTTTGTTTAGATATATCTTGACCATTATCCATAAGAACTTGTAATCATCATTGTAAACAAAGACAAAAAAACTATAATACAGTTTGAGGATATATGGACATAGTTCTTTATACTACTTCCCATTGATTGGGGTCACTGTTGATCTTATAGAAGTCTAAAGAATATTTAGGATTATGGCAAGTCCTTACTGGAGTATTCTTTGAGGCTAGATCATCTCAGCTAGCAGCCATGAGGCTGTTATAGATGCAGAACTCATAGGAACTGCAACTGCTATAGAGGTGTTCTGAAATGTTGGATCATCTGAGCCATCTATTGTAGACGGAGTTTTACTTTCAAGGTGCCAGTCCAAAATTAATATTTATTAGAATATGAATTAACACCCACAATATTAGTAACAGCTTATAGTGGCACCTGAACAAGGACTGGCATATCCAAGTGACGGACAAGCGATGGACGCGCGATGGAAGGACGATTGATTCCAATTCTGTCTCCCCAGCAGCCAGCAGCCAGGAACCAGGAAGCGAGCCCTCGTGTCCCAGCAGCCACTTATCAAGGGGGTTAGCCACACCCCCTCCAGGTTGGCCACACCCCCTCCAGGGTCCCGGAAGTGTCTTCTGACATTATCGGATGACACCTTAATCCCGCCACATCTCCCCCTTTTGTCTAACTAAGAAGGTTCTAAACTAAGACTATGTATAATAGGAATTATTATGAGTTAGTAACTGTAAGTACCTATTCTTCAACCCCTTCAAGACCTGAGAAGGAAGATATATCACTTGAAAGTCAGAAGTATATGGAAGTAGTGGCTTCCAAAATTTGGGAGAGGACAGCAACACAGATACCTGGACAATCACCTCTGGTTTTGTGCGCCGTTGGAGCATCTATCATATTGGCTACAGGCTTATGGTATCTGACAGAACTTCTCACAAGCAGGGCAATTTTGGAGGGACTGTCTTATCCTGTCCAGGCAGGTTTTGTCAGTCTCTATCCATAAACTTGTTCATCCAGCTTGGACACCATGTGTGTACTGTCAGCAATCGAGGTAAGGACAGTTCCTTACTCAACCGGCCATTCTCTGCCAAAAGGACAAACTCCAATGGAGTATCCTCGATGATCATACCATCTCGGGAATGGAGCAGTGACACCAGGAGTCGTCGTGCCTCTCGTGGCCGAATTTCAAATGTTAAATGCCATATTCTCTGGGTCTATGAAATGGTTGAAGATTTCTGTCTATCTATGATATTCTAACCTGTATCTGAGATGACTGGGATACGGTACCTTAAGTAATATTGACAGTAGTTTTTATTGTCTTAAGGAATAAACACTGTACTAAAAATTAGAATACCTATATAAGGGGTGTACAATCCCTGAACAATGACTTTTAGTATGACTATCGAACATTAGCCAGGGGTATATTACCATGTAAAGTGGACACAGTATTTTAGACATGTATATACATATATATCATCTAAACAGAGGTATATAAAACATCTTGTGCATATATCATAACTAGTGCAATCATACATTATATCTAGTATAGTTAAATGAAGGTAGTAATTGCATAGTGTACATGACAATGATGTGCAAATATTTTAAACAGAGATAGAAGCATATATAAAATATAGCAATTACAGATTCAATTTTACATAATAGTTATAGATTCAGATTTATATCGAAATACAAGTTGCTTTGGTTATATAAAGCAATTTCAGATTGAATTTTGTACAAATGTACAAATTATCACAATTAAACATATAAAATGATTTTACATTTGTATCAAATGCAAATACTTATGCCAATGCAAATTGTCTTTAACTTAGCCCATACATTCAGCTAAAATGGTGTATAGGTAGGCAGAACAATCTACCTTTATGTATTGTATCTATGCCCCTTATCTTCTTCAAAAGATATCTTTGATACTATATTATAGTTCTGTCCTCCACCCAATTTTCATTTAAAACTATTCTAACAGAATAAGAATTACCCACAACCCTCAGAACACAAAACTTATTGGGAAAGGGGGCATAGTCTTTCATAAGGTTGCTTCCTGCTGACTTAAGGGCGATGGCATCTCTTTGGGATCCTGTAAAAGCTAAAACAATGGTTAGATCTTAATGAACTGACTATATACATTTATAACCATTCTCAGAATAGTGGTTAACTCCATCTGGAATTTTAATTAGAAGCATGATCTGGAGGATTATCATAGAGAGTTATCTTACAGCCATTTTTGAATAGTCTATTTTCTGAAAACAATCATTGATTGGTGCGCACCAGGTTATTGATTTTTCTAATTTTGCCTCTGTCTATCTGTCTACCTGTCTTTTACTCTCTCTCTCATACTCTCTCTTTTATTCTTGTTTCACTAATAGGAGTTGTTGCGGTTGGGGACCCATCTCGGTTCCAGATTCTTTGTAGATAGCTGATAGGAGGAAATGTTATTTACAATGGAAAACTTAAGCATTGTTGATACTCAAAAAAGATATTAAATTCTTCTATAACATCAAGAGATTGTATGCAGACAGGATGTTTTAAAGGTACAGAAACAGAGAGAAACGAGGTTTAAGATGAAGTCTCAATAATATTGGTCCCTAAATATTCTGTCTTCTGTCTCACACCAGGTGGCTTTTCTGATATGTGAATACTTCACATTTTCTTTACCAATATGCTTGGGTTTAGAGAGGGAGAAAACAACTTGCTCCCAATCCAAATCCAGCCCTATTAATAGTCAAATCAGGACCACTTCTTCTTCTTCTTCTTCTTCTTCTTCTTCTTCTTCTTCTTCTTCTTCTTCTTCTTCTTCTTCTTCCTCCTCCTCCTCCTCCTCCTCCTCCTCCGCCTCCTCCGCCTCCTCCTCCTCCTCTTCTTCCTCTTCTTCTTCTTCTTCTTCTTCTTCTTCTTCTTTTTGAGGTGTAGATGCAAGATGCAAAGCAGTAAATATTGAGAGATTACCCAGTAGTGTATATGTGTATTAGTTGGTCTCATAGTCCATCATGTACACTCCTTAATCGTCAGTCTGTCTTCTATTGCAGGTGAGTAATTAATCTTGAAAACAGTTGTATCCATTTTCCTGTAAAGACAAAACTGAGACCCTGCCCCAGGTTTGTTAAATGTGTTTTCCTTACCTTGTATCCATTTGTCATATCAGGGGTGAGCAATTACTTCTCCTCCTCAGGAAGGGATTCCTTTTCAAAGCGGATTTTTATTAGTTTTGTCAGTACCCATATCTTTTCTTTCCCTGTTGAAACAAAAGCGAAACTCCTACCCAATCAAAGCACATATCCCGGCTTCCACTCAGAAGTCAACACATCTTTGAAGTAGATGGGTTGATTTAACTCAGAGGATTTCTCTATCACCCAATGTCTCTCAGCAGCTGATGTTCCCTTTTCATCAGTGTATTGAAAATTTAAAGTCAATAAGGCACTGTGCAACCTCTTCCTGGGTTTTCTCATTTCTTTCTTCTGTTTATAAAGCATCTCTTTCAACATGCGGTGAGACCTCTCCACAACTGCCTGTCCTGTGGGATTGTGTGGTATCCCCATAATATGCTTTATATTATAGTATCCAAAAATTATCTTCATTTTTCGGGAAACATAAGCTGGAGCATTGTCAGTCTTAATCTGAGTGGGAATTCCCATTATGGCCGTGGCTTCCAAAAGGTGAGTTAGTACAGCATCAGCGTTTTCAGAACTCAGGGAAGTTGTCCACTGCATTCCAGAGTAAGTATCGATAGTTTGATGTACATATTTCATCTTTCAGAATTCTGGTAAGTGAAACACATTCATTTACCAGATCTCATTTCTCTGTGTACCTTTAGGATTACTTCCAGCAGGTAAAGACAGTTGGTTATAGAAAGAGCAAATGTTGCAATTCCTTACTATTTCATTTGCTTCATTCCAAGTGATGGAAAAACTCTTCTTTAATCCTTTGCTGTTAACATGATGTTTCTCATGAAATTCTGTAGCCTCTAGCACATTTCCTATCAGCAACCGATCTATTTCATCATTACCCTGCATTAGAGGGCCTGGGAGACCCGTGTGCACTCTGATATGTGTTATGTACATAGGATGTATCCTACCTCTGATGATATCCTGTAGTTGTATGGATAGTAAGTTTAAGTCTGTATCATCAGGAATGAAGTCAGCAGTTTCAATATGTAAAACAACTCTTTCTGCATATTGACAGTCAGTAATTACATTGAGAGGCTCTGTGAAATCCAACAACACCATAATAATTGCATATAGTTCTGACTTTTGGACAGAGTTATAAGGTCTCTGAGCCACCTTAATTAAGTCTTCAGACTTGTAGCCAGCCTTCCTAAATTGTTCACATCAGTATAAAAGGTGGGGGCTCCAGAAATGGGTTTATCCTGTACCATATGAGGAAAGATCCATTTAGTTTCCTTTATGAATTGAATTGTCTTGTTTCGAGGATATTTATTATTAATCTCTCCTAAAAAGTCACTACAAGCCTTTTGCCAAGGTTCACTGTCTGCCCATAACCGTTCAATTTCTTCATTAGTCAAAAGCACAACAATTTCTGCAGGGTCATTTTCATTCAATTGGCGAAGTCTTAATTTACCTTTAAAAATCAGATCAGCAATTTTCTCAATATATGTCTTCATCTTCTTGCTTGGCCTATGTGGCAGAAATATCCATTCTAATATAATATTTTCTCTTTGCATTAAGATTCCTGTTGGAGATTGTCTAGAGGGTAAAATAACAAGAATGCAATCAAGGTCTAGATCCACACGATCCACATGTGCTTCTTGAAGTTTCTTTTCCACCAACTCTAATTCTTTCTCAGCCTCATCAGATAATTCTCTTGGACTATTTAAATCCTTGTCACCGTCCAAAGTCTTGAACAAATTAACTAGCTCATAGTTTTTTATACCAATCATGGGCCGTATATGAGCAATATCTCCTAGTAACTTTTGAAAATCGTTAAGAGTCTTCAATTTATCTCTATTTAATTTTACCTTTTGTGGCCTAATTTTTTGTAAACCTATTTTATATCCTAAATAATTGATAGAATCTCCCCTTTGTACTTTTTCTGGAGCAATTTGTAGTCCCCAATCAGGCAATATTTTCTTTAGTTCTTCAAACAATGTTTCTAATGTCTTTGGGTTTGTGTCTGCCAACAAAATATCATCCATATAATGATAAATGATAGATTAGGGGGAAGTGTTTGTGCAGTATTTCTAGTGATTGTTGTACAAAATATTGGCATAAGGTGGGACTATTCAACATTCCTTGGGGAAGGACTCTCCATTGGTACCTCTTAGCTGGCCCTGAATTATTAAGAGTAGACACTGTGAAAGCAATTTTTTTTGTCTTGTTCCTGTAAAGGTATGGTAAAAAAAACAATCCTTCAAATCAATAACTGCAATAGGCCATCCTTTAGGTAGCAGAGAAGGCAGGGGAATATCAGATTGTAAGGAGCCCATAGGTTGAATCACCTTATTAATTGCTCTTAAATCCATCACCATCCTCCATTTTCCAGATTTTTTTTTTGACAACAAAAACAGGAGAATTCCATGGACTGGTTGATTCCTTGATATGCTGAGCCTGTAACTGCTCCTGTACCAACTGTTCCAAAGCCTGAAGTTTTTCTCTTGTCAAAGGCCATTGTTGAACCCAAATAGGCAACTCTGTTAACCATTTCAAAGGCAATGCTGTGAGTGTTCTTTTAGGTTCTGTGGTTATTGGGCAATTCTTTTGTACAACCTGAATGGCTGTTGAATTTTCTCCATAGTACCTTAAAGCATCATTTTTGGAAACATAATTGAGTCTCTGGTTGATATCAGAACCAGGAGGGATTTTAATCTGGGTATTCCATTGCATTAGAAGGTCGTGACCCCACAGATTCACTGCTATATCAGCCATATGTGGCTTCAACCATCCTTTCTGACCTTCTGGTCCTATACATTCAAGCCATCTCACACTCTGTTTCACCTGAGATATTGTTCCAATACCCAGAAACTGGATATCTACTGCCCGTAAAGGCCATCTGGGGTGCCATGATTGTGGGGTTATGATCAAAACATCAGCCCCCGCGTTGACTAAACCCTGGATATAAATATTATCTATCCGTAGTTCCAATTTTGGTCTTTTTTGCCAAAAACCCTCACCTGCACACTGGACCAGCTTGCTGGAAACTGCGCCTGGCTAGTGAGAGGGAGCTTTAAGCCCAAGTGAACAGTCTGTATATCCCCTGCCTTCTTACAGTTTAGGGCAAGGGCCGAGGACGTTGGGCGCCAGATGTAGACAGAGTTTTACTTTCAAGGCGCCAGTCCAAAATTAATATTTATTAGAATATAAATTAACACCCACAATATTAGTAACAGCTTATAGTGGTACCTGAACAAGGACTGGTATATCCAAGTGATGGATGAGCGATTGAAGGCGCGATGGAAGGACGATTGCTTCTGATTCTGTCTCCCCAGCAGCCAGGAACCAGGAAGCAAGCCCTCTTGTCCCAGCAGCCACTTATCAATGGGGTTGGCCACACCCCCTCCAGGTTGACCACACCCCATCCAGGGACCCAGAAGTGTCTTCTGACCTTATTGGCTGATACCTTAATCCTGCCATAATCTATTTCCTGGAGATCTTTCAGGGGGAGGGTCTCCTTCAATAAAATATTATTTTCTTTAACTAGAATAAATTTACAGCCTCTCATTTCTATGAAAATAAAAAAGTCCTCAAAATAACATATCTTTTGACTTATATTTTTAAGTCAAGATATTTTCAAAATATATAAGTTGGTATGATATAACAGCATTTATAATCAAATGTCCCTTAGCAGTTTTTTCTCCTTCCTCTGCAGTCAAAAAATTCAAGGACAACAACATAACATACAGTATTCAGACTCTTTGTGTATATTACATCTTTATGTGGCTTATTCTTTTACTTTATTATTGCACAAATTCTATTTGTTTTTATAATAAAAACCTGGAAGTAAATGTTGGTAAAAAGTTGAAATATCAATGAGATAGAGACACAAGTCATGGCCATTTCTCACTCAGACAACTCCTCAGGCCTATATCTTAGAATACTCTGACCCCAAACTTCTTTTTCCTCAGCTGGAAAGGGAAGTTACAGGAGAAGATGAACTCCTCCCTGCTCTCCCTCCACTTAGATATCTTATTTCCTCTTACAACACTCCTAGGATTAAAGGTATATGCTACTACTGCCTGGGTGTTAGGCCTGTAACTTAGGGAGATCTAGATGGATCTCTGTTTCCTGAATGATGAGATTAAAGGTGTGGGTCATCATTTCATGACCTTCATGGCTTAGTTGTGGGTGACTCTGTCCTCTGATATCACCACACTCTATCCTTTTTCTTTTCTTTCCTAAGTCTACATATATTTTTAAACAACATGTAAACCATTTAGATTGTTTCATTTGAATCTATCTTAACTGTATATCTCTATATTTTTCTGATCATGAGTCTTCAATTTGGTAAGCTTCATGGCTATGATTAAAGTCATTGGTGTCTAGCTCTGCCCCATTTCTTGGCTTCCTGGGAGTCTAGTTTTATGGCAGAAGTGCTGGCAGGAGTCAGGCTTACCACCCCAACTCTGGGAAATGTTAGGGTCCACACTGCAACCAAGTAGAGTATAGCCATCTGCTGTTCATAAGCTCCAACCCTATTTAAGTGTTTGGTAGCAGGGCCTCCTTAAAAAGTCATATAACTTTTGCAGTTAAAACTAAGCCTTTCTTAAAGGAAGGAGCTGTGCCTTGAGCCTGAAAGTACAACTCTATTTCCCAAACTCACTCATCCTTCCAACATCAGAAGCTTCTAGAGACAAAGACTATGGAGAGATATATCATAAGAAGTGAGTTTCTCCTCTACCAGACAGAGAGGCCAGCCTCCAGGTCAGGGCAACAGAGAAAAACCAAGTATTCCCCAATTCCAAAAAAAAATCCATCACAGTTCCAGCTTTAGGTAAGCAAGCATAATTTCTTCAAGCAACCCTGACTATCACCACCCATCATTGGACCCTGTAGCCTATAGGCCCTACTCTGTTCCATCCCACAAACAGACTTATCCCATGGAGACCTCAACTGTTCCTTAAAACACAGACTTCACTGGCTTCAATTTCTCTAAGAACTCCAGAGCATTGATTGGACCAAGAGCATCTCCCTGAAACACAGACAATGCTTGAATCAATTGGATGAAGATATGGGTAGATGCTAGTGCAAAAATACATTCAATAACATAAAAAACAATGTGGTACCACTAGAACATATTGGGTCTTCAACAGCAAAACCTGAACATTCCAATATAGAAGAAGCAAAGGAATATGACCTCAAAATAACTTTATGGAGATGATCAAAGCTTTTAAGGAGAAAATTAAAGAGAAAAAAAAAACAAACAAAAACTTCTTTAAGGAAATAAAGAAAAATTTGAAAAAAATAAAAAAACTTTAAAAGAGAGACAAGGAAATAAAAAAAGCAATCAAAGAGCTGAAGAAAACAATTTGATACTTAAAATTTTAAATAGAAACCATAAAGAAGACAAAAACTGAAATCATGGTAAAATGAAAACTGAGTAAACAAACAGGAAATACAGATGCAAGCATAACTGACAGAATACAAGAGATAGAAGAGAGAACCTCTAGTATAAAATATACAATAGAGAAACAAATTTGTTAGTCAAAAACACTAAAATCATAACAAAATATGCCCAGGAAACCTAAACAGCATGAAAAGACCAAACCTAGAAATAATAGGAATTTCTATAATAATAAAAACTCAGAGACATTAAATATATATTCAACAATATCATAGAAAAAAACTTCCCTAACCTAAAGAATAAAATGCCTATGAAGATACAAGAAGCTTACACAACATCAAATACACTAGACTCTCCACAAAATGTCTGTTTAGAACGTAATAATCAAAACACTAAACATTCAGAATAAAGAATATTAAGAGCTGCTGCAAAGAAAAAGACAAAGTAACTTATGAAGACAGACCAATAAGAATAACATCTGACTTCTCAATGTAGATTATGAAATCTAGACAGTCCTGGAAAGATGTTATGTCATGAAGAGACCCATGGATGGCAGCCAAAACTATTGTACTCAGCAAAATTCTCAGTCACTGTAAATTGAGTAAAAAAAGATATTCCATGACAAAACTAGATTTAAACTATACCTATCTACAAATCCAGACCTACCGAGTGGGTTTCGGTTATGACCTCCACTTACCGCGTCCGGTTTCTTTGTGGTCCGAGTTTTGTCCCAGGCAAGGAGCATCAAGATTAAATAAGTCTACACTCAGGAGTTGTTTAGGTTCCATCATTCAGGCTCTCTCTGACATTGAGAGACCTGAGCTTTATTCAGTACATCTTATATCTTAGATCTGTCTGTCCCTTAGCCATGCTTCTCTCCTGCCATTGCATCTCGCCTAGCTTTTTCCCCTCTAGCTTCCCGCCATGCTGGATTCCTTCTGCCCCTTCCATTCACACTGACTCTAACCCATGCTTGTCCCCAGCTTCTGCCTCTTCCGTCTGTGTGTCTCCGTATGTCCCCTTTTGTCTCCCCTATCACCTTAACTCTCTTTCTCACACCCTGCCCCCTCATCCGGCACACCCAAGGTCTGGAGTCTCCCAAGAGGCTAGCACTCAGCAGGTGGCAGCGTCTATAGTGCAGGAAAACAGGTTTTTCCCTATTTTCTCTATAAACATAGGGTTTTAGTAGGATGGGCCATTAAAGGCCAGAATGGCACATACTCGGGATACAACACAGACCTACATAAAGGACTAGAAGACAAATTCCAACTTATGAATATTAGATACACTAAAGAAAACACAAACAATAAATAAACCCACAGCATGAAATCCCAAAGAAGTAAAATACACACACACACACACACACACACACACACACACACACACACACACACACACACACACACACACACAAACACACACACACACAACCACCAAAAAAAAAATAACAGGAATTAACAATCACTTATGCAGCAATGAATCAATTAATGTACTCAATTACTATACAAAAAGAAACAGGCTAATAGAATAGATACAAAAAGAGGATTTAATCTTCTCCTGCACACGAGAAACAAACCTCAACTATAAAAAAGACACTATCTTAAAGTAAAGGGTTGGGATACTTTCCACTCAAATAGACTTAAGAAGCCATGCAGCTATCCTATTATCTAATACAATAGACTTCAAACTAAAATCAATTAAAATAAATCTGGAAGGTCATTATATATCTAAAAAAATTATCAAGATGAAATCTTAATTGTGAACATTTACACTTCAAATACAATGACACTCGCATATATAAAAGAAGCAATACTAAAGCTTAAATCACACATCAAACTCCATGTATTAATAGTCGAAGATCTTAACACCCCACTTCAACCAATGATCAACCAGACAGAAACTTAACCGAGAAATAAAGGATCTAATAGATATTATGACTCAAAGGGACTTAATAAATGTATATAGAATTTTCTACCCAAACACAAAGAAATATACCTTCTTGTCAGTACCCCATGGAACCTTCTCTAAAATTGACCACATACTTGGTCATAAAACAAATATGAATAGATACAAAAAATATCACACCACCATGGTCTAAAGATAGTTCAACAATAACACAAACTATAGAATGCTTATAAACTCATGGAAACTGAACAAATCTCAACTGAACCATCTCAGAATCAAGAAAGAAACTAAAGACCTATTAGAATTCAATGAAATCCACAACTTATCTATATTTATGCATCACATAAAAAGAGTGCTAAAAGTTCATAGCACTAAATGCCTACATAAATAATTTGAAGACATCTCATACAAACAACTTACCAGCATACTTGAAAACTCTAGAAAAAAGAAAGCAAAGTCATGAGAAGTAGAAAGCAGGAAATAATCAAATTAAGGGTCAAATCAGCAAAATTAAAACAAAGGGGACAACTCAAAGAATCAGTGAAACAAAGAGTAGGATCTTTGATAAAATCAAGAAGATAAACAAACCCGTATGCAAACCACCTAAATCAGAGAGAGAAAATTCAAATTGACAAAAATAAGAAAAGAAAGGGGAAGACAAAACAACAGAACAGAGCAAATCCAGAGAAATATTACATCACACTTCAAAAACCTGTACTCCAAAAACTTTGGAAAGCTAAAAGAAATGTACAATTTTCTGCATGAGTATCACTTACCAAAATTAAATCAAGACCAGAGAAATGATGTATACAAACCTCTTTAACTTCAAAGAAAATAGAAGCAGATATCAAAAATCTCCCAACCAGAAATGCCCAAGATAAGATGATTTCAGTACAGAATTTTATCATAATTTCATAAAATAACTAATATCAATACTATTCAAATTGTCCCCCACAATAGAAACAAACTTTTTTATAAGGCTACATTCACCCTGATACCCAAACCCCATAAAGACAAAAGAAAGAAAGAAACATGCAGACCAATCTACCTCATGAATATTGATGCAAAAGTATTCAATAAAATACTGAAAAACCAAATCTAAGAACACATCAAAAAAATTATCCACCATAATTAAGTAGTCTTCATCTTGAAGATGCAGGGATAGTTCATCATACAAAAAATCTGTCAATGTCATCCACCATATAAACAACCTAAAAAAAAAAAAATGGAAACCAAATGTTCATCTCATTAAATGCTAAAAAAGTTAACAAAATCCAATATCCCTTTATGATAAAGGTCTTAGAGAGATCAGAGACACAAGGATCATACCTACAAGCCAATATCCAGCATCAAACTAAATGAAAAGAAACTCAATACAGTCACTCTAAAATCAGGATAAGATAAGGCTCTCTACTCTTTTCATATCTATTTAATATAATACAGGAAGTTCTAGCAAAAACAATAGGACAACAAAAGAAGACAAAGGATAGACAAATTAAAAAGGAAGAAGTCAAACATTTGCTATTTTAGATGATCTGATAACACATAAGTGACCCCAAAAATTCTATCAATGAACCCATACAGCAATGTGTCAATATCTAAGATTAACTCAAAAGATCAATAGTCATTACATACAGAAATGATAAAAGCTAAAAAAAATTCAGGGAAACATCACCCTTTAAAATAGCTACAAATAATATCAAATATCTTGAGGTAACTCTACAGAAGTAAAAGATGTTTATGAAAAAAAACTTTAAATTTTTGAAGAAATAAATTGAAGAAGATATCAGAAAATGGAAATATCTCCCTTGCTCTTGGATAAGTAGGTTCAACATGGTAAAAAGGGCAATCTTACAAAAGCAATCTACAAACTGATTGCAATCCCCATCAATATCTCAGCACATTTTTATAGACCTCAAAAGAACAATACTCAACTTCATATGGAGAAACAAAAAACAAAAGATAGCAAAAACAATCCTGTTCAATATGAAAACTTCTGAAGGCATCACCATTCATGACTTCAAACTCTACTATAGAGCTAAAACAATAATAAAATGTTTAGTATTGGCATAAAAACAGGCATGTGGATCAAACATTAGTCCACATTTCTATGAACACCTGATTTTTGACAAAGAGATCAAAAACATACAACAAAAAAGAATAGCATTTTCTGCCTTAACATTACAAAACATGTTGGGTGACTGTCTAGACAGCCACATGTCATCTTGGTCATTTTTAGATTTTAGAAGTTGTTTATACTTTCTGTTTACTTGGGTAATATTATATACTCCTGTGGTCTTTGATGTAGTTAAAGATTAGTTATTCTTATAGTTTTTCTTAGTTATAATAAAAGGTAAATTAGATGTGAAACTTTAGACTCACAGAAGTAAAATTGAGTAAAAAAACATTTAATTTTGTTAAATAAAAATAGTCTAAAATTATAACTGTAATTTCTTGCTTGATAGCTGTTTGTTATATGCAATTTGCAACGTTGAAATTGGAACCTTCCTTTAGATTAAACAGAAAAGGGGGAAAAAAGAATAGCATTTTCAACAAATGGTGCTGGCATAACAAGATGGTGGTATGTAGAAGATTTCAAATAGATCCATATCTATCACTCTGTACAGGTAGATAAAAGACCTCAACATAAACTCAGTTACACTAAACTTGATAGAAAAGAAAGTAGAAAATATCTTTGAACACATTGGCACAAGAGACCACTTTCTCAATATAATACAAATAGCACAGTCACTGAAAGCAACAATTAATAAATGGGACCTCCTGAAACTGAAAAGCTTCTGTAAGGCAAAGAACATGGTCAACAAGACAGAACAACAGTCTACAGAGTGGAAAAAGATCTTTCCTATTCCACTTCTGACAAAGAGCTGATCTCTAAAATATGTAAAAATCTCAAGAAACTAGACATCAAGAAACCAAATAAACCAATTTAAAAATGGAGTACAGATCTAGAGAATTCTCAATAGTACACTCTTAAATGACCAAAAAACAACTTAAAGAATTGCTCAACATTCTTAGTTGTTAGGGAAATGCAATTCAAAACAATTCTGAGATATCATCTTACACCTGTCAGAATAGCTATTATTAAAAACCCTGATGACAACCTATGCTGGAAGGGCTGCAGAGTAAGGAGAACACTCCTCCATTGCTGGTGGGGATATAAACTTGTACAGCCACTTTGGAAATTGGTAATGTGGTTTTTCAGAAAACTAGGAATAAATATATCCAGCAAAACCACTTTTAGATATATAGCCAAGGAATTCAAAGTCTTACCCCAAGAACAATTGCTTATCCATTTCATAGAAGCATTATTTGTAATAGCCAGAACCTGGAAACAACCGAATTGCCCCTCAACTAAAGAATGGACATTTTAAAAACATGGTACATTTACATAGTGGGGTACTACTCAGCAGTAAAAATATGACATTTTGAAATTTTCAGGCAAATGGCTGAAAATAAAAAATAAAATAAAATAAAATCATCTCGAGTGAGGTAACACAGACCCAGACAGACAAATATAGTATGTAGTCACTCAAGTGGATTTCAGATATAAAACAAAGGAGAATTTGTAGACTTTAGATATGAAACAAAGGATAATCAGGTTACATTTCACAACCCTGTGCAATTAAATAACAAAAGAGAATCTAAGACAATCATCCATTGCCCCCCTCCTGGGAAGGGGAAATAGAGAAGATCTCCTGAGTAAACTGGAACCATAGTGGTGGAGGAGTAAAGGGGTATAGGAAGATAACATGAGAATGAGATGTTTAAGTTGGGAAAAGGACAAAGTGGGAGAACAATACAATTAATACCTTGATTAGAGGAAGCCATTTGAGGGTGAGAGATATACATGGCTTTAGGGAATTGCCCCTAAACCCACAAAGATAACCCTAGATAAGACTCTAAGCAATAGTGAAGAGGCTGTCTAAACTGACCTTTCCCTATAATCAAATTGATTACCACCTTAATCATTATCATAAAACCTTTATCCAGCAAATTTTGGAAGCAAATGCAGAGATCCACAGCTAAGCAGTGGGTCAAGATTCCAGTTCTGTCAAAGAGAGGGAGGAAAGATTATATGAACAATGGTGTCAAGATCATGATGAGAAATCCAGAGATAGCTGACCCAAGCTATTAGGGGTTTACTGATTCTGAACTGACACTGGGAAACCTGCATGGGACTGAAATACACCCTCTAAATGTGTATGACAGTTTAATGCCATGGGCAGTTTATGGGGGCTCTGGAAGTGGGACCATAATTTATTCCTAGTGTATGAACTGACTTCTAAGAGTCTATTTTCTATAGAACACCTTTCTCAGCCTTGATACTAGGGAAGGGAGGGGAAAAACTTGGTCCTCCCTAAACTGAATATGGCAGACTTCATTGACATACCCTGGGAGCCCTTACCTTCTGTGAGGATGGGTGGGAGCATGTGGTGGGAGGAAGCTGGGGAATGACTGGAAAGAGGGGAGGGAGGGGAAACAGTGGTGTGTATATTTTTTAAAAAAAACTTTTAAATCAAAACATAATAATAAAAAATATATGCAGATTCTCTATACAGAACAATGGGACTATATGACATGATCATGCAAGCCAGATAATCATGATGTATTTCACAGCAGATAGCTTGTAATATAGCTTTTAAAAAATCATGAAAATAGTGCAATCATGAACTGTTGAAACATTTTTTTAAAAAATGAGTGACTCCTCTGTTTGCTTCTAGGAAACAGAGCCTGACTCAGAATATGCTGCTACCAAGAAGTCATACTTGACTCTGTTCTTTTGTATCTAGAATCCCTTTTTAAAATTTTTCAGACTTTATGTGGATGTATGTTTACTGCATTGGAGCACCATTTTTAGTTCTTATCTGAAAAAAATGAAAAAGAAAAAAGGTTCAGATATGATAGGACAATGGTAGATTAGTGAATCAACTCTGAAAATGATATAGAAATAGTAGAATAAAAGAGTAGATTATTAAATCTACTCTGAAAGAAAGGGGGGAATATAGATAGGATAAAAGATTGGATTGGATTTTTAAATTGTATACAAATTGTAAATATTGATCCAAATTTGAAATTATTTTTATTAGAACATACTATACATATATTTCTACTTGTGTCCAATGTATTGTATCTATGCAGCTCATCTAACAATGTTATGAAAATTGCTAGTCCTTGAAAGTTATTATTACAAATTAATTAGGATATAAAGAATGCAAGTAAATATTTAGTCATTACATTTGATTTTATAGGCATATTAGTTATGTATTCAAGGTCAAACAGAGGTATTTTTTACATAGATGGGTTATCTCAAATACTTCAAATATCTGAAGAATGTGATATTTAAGATGTTTCTATAACACAGTTTTTGGAATGATGAGCCATGTCTGCTCCTGGTAGCACCAATCTATTTCAGAGAAGATGATGAGCACTGAAAAATTCCATATGAAGTTTGCTTTCTTTTTGGCAAAAGTTACCTACTGAGCAAAAATGTACACTTGTCTCAACTTCTGACAGTATGCTGTCCAAAGCAAGACACAGAATAAAGGACTGCCAAACTTTGCCAAGATAAAGTAGGACAGACCTTCAAAAAAATCCTGCTTCACAGATGAATCTGTCAGATATGCTAGGCCTATAGGCCAAAGATAAATGCCCCAATATTGCAGAAGAATTCTGAGTAGCCAAGCATCTAGATGTCTGTCATTTCTTGCATTTTTTTAAAGTCATTTGCTTGCAGTTTCTGCTTACGCAGCTAATATTTTTCTCTTCTTGTGTCTCTGAGGAAGTTGAGGACTAAATAGTTTTCTTTGTTAATGAATTAAGAAAAGAAATTAAAGATGTGTAACGTTTATAACTTTGAGAGATATCAAAAAATATCTTTTGGTTGTTAATACAAATTAAAATAGAAGGTGAATTAGGAACAACACTTTGGATTCACAAACATAAGATAAAGTATTTTCTCTAAATTTGTCAATTGTTAAGGGACTAGACATTATTGATGTAATTGTAATTCTTGTTTATATATATATATATATAACTATATATATTACTATATATAGTTATATATAATTAGTACAATAACTAACTGTACTTGTAAATGGTTTCTCTTATGTTAGTTATAGCTTTTTATTTTTGACAAAAAATGGAAAGTGTGGTAATATTTTGTATATCTAATAGAGATGTTCTAAGATCAGAGGACAGAGCTAGCCACAAAGTTAGCCATAGAGGTCAGACAGTGTTAGCACATGCATTTAATCCTAACACTATGAAAGCAGAAGCAGAATTTCATCTGGATCTCTGTAACTTCAAGGGAACACTAAGCTACAGGAGATTGATACAATCCAGAAGAGAAACAGAGACAGATGATGGTAGCACATACCTTTAATCCCAGAACTTGAGATCCCACGCCTCTGTTCCAAGTACTTTAATACCAATTGTTTACCCTTTATACCAACACTAGGAAGTTTGAAACGGGAAGTAATATGGCTGGGCAGGGAAAGGAATATAAGGCAGAAGAAGATAGGATCTTCTCCTTTCTACTAAGGAGTTGTCAAGATGAGAAGTGGCTGTGGCTTGTTCCTCTATCTCTCTATCTTTTAGCATTTGCTCCAATATCTAGTTCCAGGTTTTTATTATTAATACTGATTAAGCTTTGTCCAACATCTGGAATCTAATAAAGGGGCACAAATTCACAAAGATGTTTGCCTATGACTTTGCATCAACAGCACATGCTAGAGCTACCCAAGGCCAGACTCACCATCCTTTAGCTAGGGAGTGAGCAGGAGTTAGCTGCTTTCACACATTCTTTTGTGTGAATGGCTTACTTTTGAACTTGTTCCCTCTGCTAACGGATTGTGGCTTTCCCTGAATGCCCTCTCAGGCTGCCGCTATACTAAGTAGCTGGCTTACATCACCCTCATCTCAATTATCATTGTCAGATGATTTGGTGAGCCAATGATATTTCTTTAAAGGGAGGAATTAGTTTAAGTCAGTGAGATAGAGAACTTTTACCCCACATTTAAAAAAAAAAAGAAACAGTGTAACAATGGAAGGAGTTTACTCTCTGTTTGATAATACACTGAATGGTTTAAAAATGGAACAACTAAATGAGAGTATAATTAATGTAGATAGGGTTTTTATAATGTCTATTATAAATATTATTTTCTTGATCATTTTTGGCTTATCTCTTAAAAAGTTGGATGAGTGCCAAGATAAAAGCCTTAGAAAATTTTGTTAAAACAGATAATAGAAATATTCAAAACCAGACAGGAGAATTTAAAGGAGAACCAACCTCAACATTGTTTCATAAGTTTATAGGAAAATAGCCTAAGGCTTTCAAACAAACAACCTCAATTTATCCAATAACCTTACAAAATCTACCAAATGATATATACCCCCCAGTCTCAGTAAAAGGTCAGTGGACTCCTGTGGGAATGTTATATTTGAAGACATTCAAGGAAGCAATAGTCTCACATGACATACACTCACCATTTTTAAATAGGATTATGAGCATTGAAACTTGGGGTTAACTAATAACAGAATTATATTGGACAAATATGGCACAGTATTTTTGGAGGCTGGTCCCCAATTACAGTGGAGGTCTTGGTAGAAGGATGAGGCTAAAACCATTGAATAACAAAGTAGAGCTAAAGGTATTGAAATCTCCCAGGACCAATTTTTGGAGAGGGAGATAATGCTAATGTAGAAAGGCAATCTTTATATGATATTGACATCCTGGCTTTAAGCCACATGATAGCCTTAAATGCTTAGGAAAGGTTTGAAGAAGTAAAAAGAAATTAGGCATTTACAAAAATTATACAAGGCCCAAAGAAACATTCGCTGATTTCTTACAAAGATTGACTTCAGGCAGTAAATAGTATAATACCAAATTCAGAAGACAGATAAATAATAACTTAATGTCTGGCTTTTAAAAATGATGATTCACAATGGAAAAGAATAATTATGCCTTTAAAGGCAAGATCATCACCTTTGGACGAATGGATCTGAGATACAATTATACTGTTTCTCATAAATATGATGATGCTTGGATAGAAGAGATAATTTTCAGAGGTTTAAAGAAATGTCAAAATGTCAGATGTTATAATTATGGTAAACAAAGTCACCTAAAAGGGGACTGTAAACAGAGTATTCCTAGAAATAATGTTTCTGCTATAATAATAATAATGATAATGATAATGATAATAATAATAATAATAATAATAATAATAATAATAATAATAATAATCCCAACAGAATGTCCCTCCTTTCTGGAGTATATAGGAAGTATGTTAAAGGCATACATTGGACTAACAAATATAAGTCAACAATAGACAGTCAAAGTAACTTTTTGCCATTGGGAAACTCCTCGAGGAGCCTCTAGTGTTAGGATTTTGTGTGTATTTTGGTATGGTTTGCTTTTAACCTGGTTATATAAGCAGCAAATTTCTATGCATGCACATGGGAAAGTGGCAGAAGCAAACAGCAGATTGCAGGAGATGCTTAATGCCATTTATATGTAGAAAAGAGCTTTATTGTCAGATGAGTATGATTATGATTATAATAGAGAAGGCTAGAGAAAGAGAAAGCAAAAGAAAAAAAGGAGTGGGGAATAGGAGCTCTCAAGAGAAGACAAAGGGAGAGAGAGAGGGATTCAGAAGCTTTAAATGTGGTTTGACATCAGAGCTCAGGGGAAGGCATGGCTTTAGAAACTAACATTACACATTCTTTGATTTAGAACTTCTTTCCTTTTTGGAGGGAGAAGATGGGGAGGGGGAAGGCTGAAGAGTGACTGGAAAGGATTGGGAGGAGGAAAAGGAGGGGAGCATGGATATAAAAGACTTTTTAAAATAAAAAACGATAAAATGAAGAAAAAAAGAAAAATATGAAAAAGAAGGTAATGATGGTCATGAATGAGGTCACAAGGTTCTATGTCTTTGTGGAGATTTGGGGCCACGTAGGAAGATGGATGAGGTGGCTTATTGTCATCTTTGAGGTTAGGCATTTGTCATTCATCCCTTGGAGGAGTTGAGAGAAGGTAGGTTGTAGATACCTCTCATCTGGGAAATCTTGCTAGCTGTCACCTGAGAAAGACGTCTATCTTTGGAGAAGCTGAGAAAAAACAGGCTGTCACACAAATCTGTAAATCTCTGGAGGAAAAAAAAACCAAAACAGTTAGAACATATTTTTTAAATAGCTAATAAGCTAGATACTCGGGGCTTCTTTTGCCTGTCTCAGGAACAAGAGACAATATATTATCTCTGTAACTGTTTCAGGCTACGCTTGGCTGTTGTTATAAAAAGGAGTACTTAAACAGATCACAGAAGATGCTCAGTGAATGAGAGTCTTTATTTGAACATCTGACTCTCACCCATAGCAACAAGAAAAAACGGTGGCTATGTTACTTCTGGCAAAATCATCTGACCATCAATCAGCAAGCAGATTGCACAGGCAGGTACTACTGGGTCTTGCTGCAGGACCCCACTGTGTGTGTCTGTTTTGCTCCACACAAGCTGCACCTGAGCTCTATATTCTAAAGGGCAGCAGGAAAGCAGCTGGGGGGATGGGTGGGATACTCCTTATGTGAACATATGTCCATGGGAGGCCCATGGTCAGGCCTAGTGTTTATTCTCCAGACATCTCAGAGAGAAAAATGTGAGTCAATAAATGACCTCGTTGTTCCTCTGGCTCATCAGTTGGAGGGTAGAGTGGCTGGGGGCAGTGCCTGAGGGAGGGACTAAGTCTCAGTACAATGTCTCCACCAGTAGGAGGCATAAGGGTCCAATGACCAGAAACAACAAAGGATCTCAGTAATTGACAGAAATGAGATTTGGGTGATAATGGAACCCTGGGGGTGGGAGAGGTTGCTTACTATGTTGACAGTTCTCACAGGGAACCACAGCTGTGCAAACAGCCCCAAGAAATCTCTGCCAGGTCAGGTTTTGGCACCAAATGTTAGGATTTTGTGTGTATGTTGGTATGGTTTCCATTTATCCTGTTATCTGGCAGCAGATTTCTACATGGGAATACAGCAGAAGGCAGTGGCAGATAGCAGGAGATGTTTAATGCTATTTTTATCTAGAAAAGGTTTTCTTGTTAGATGAGTATGGTTATGATTAACAGAAAGGTTATGATTATAATAGCAGAGAAGGCTACGAGAAAGAAAATGGAAGAAAAAAGAAAAAAAGGAGAGGGGAATAGAAGCACCCCCAAGAGAAGACAAAGGGAAAGAGAGAGAGATTCAGAAGCTGGAATGCTGCTTTAGATGGGATGTGATATCAGAGCTCAGAGGAGGGCGTGGCTTTAGAGGCTAACATATTAGAAGGCATGCATGTCAAATTCAGTTCAGTCATTTCCTGTCATCTTGAGGGAAACACCTTTTCAGAGTAATTAAAGAACCAAAAGAACCACACTGCTCTGGACATAGAACAGCTAAACAAAAGAAAACAAAATACTATGGAGAAACCATAAAGCAAATATTTTGGTAAACTTCTATAAATGAACAAAGATCAAAATTAAAAATACAAAAAAATGACAATGTCATTGAGGGTCTGGTAAACTCTGGAGTAATAATAATAGCACCAGAATCTTGGCATCCAAATTGGCCCCTTCAAGAGGTAAATATTCAGCATTTAGGAACTGGAACATTATCCCAAGTAAAATTAGCTTGAGATGGGTCAAATATATAGGGCCGTAAGGACAGAAATAAAAATTAAACAGCATTAGAATAGCTGTTAAGGGCAGGGGCCTAAAGGATTTTTTATTTCTCTCTCACTCTTTCTGGTTTTTCAAGACATATTTTCTCTGTGTACCTTAAAACCTATCCTAGAACTCATTCTGTAGACCAGGCTGATCTCAAACCCACAGAGATCCAGTTGTAAATGTCTCTGCCTCTCCAGTGCTAAGATTTATGGCAGGTGCCACCACTTTCTAATTTCTATAGCTAACTCTCTAGCTGGCTCTGTCCTCTGATCTTTAGACAATCTTTATTAGATACATATTATATCACCACAAACCTTCTAAGACCATACTGTGGCCCGAATAATAAGCCTGACCAATTTTCACAAGGAGATGGATTATTGATATATATTCAAGCATCTTACAATATAAAATGCAAAAAATTAGTGAGAAGATACACTCATCAAGAATGGATCTTCCTTTTAGGAGGTGGAGAAGCAAAGAGAATGTTGTTCACATGGACCAGAACTTTAAGCTGTTCCTGGTCATACCTTAAGGTTACAGCTTCAAAGCTCATAGGTAAACCCCAAACCTACCCTTATGTAGAGGTCATGCCCTTAGGTCTAGGAGGTGCTGAATCCCATTACACCATGTTCTTATCAATGGTTTGTTGTATGAGTGTAGAGTAAACAAACAGCACAAGGTGAGGAGTCTAGGGCCATTTTACAATATTTATCATGTTCCTGAGCATCTAGTGTTTTCACCATAATTATCCGAGTCCAAAAATGTAGAATGAAGTCATTTATTCTAACTTTAAAAGCTATTTGATTGCTGTAGTACACAAGATAAGACCTATTAACATGAAAAAAGAATTTTTCTTATTAATTAATGCAAATAAAATTTTCAGTAGAAGATCTTAGAAAGTACCTCCTTAGTCCTAAAAACATGAAATGCTGGAGAGTATCTACTGAGATTAAATTATTTCTTAAACTTTACCTAGGAAAACTTTATAAAGATTCAACTTGTAAGATCCAATTTATAAAAATGGTATGTCTTTGAATTACCTAAGCCTAAAACTAATATCATATAACACAGAGGTGTCTCAAGCCAGTAAAAGAACCTCTGGATATAAAATTCCTTATTTGTGAGACTGGCTATGAGCTGAGATTCATTAGGTGGCTTCCTGTTGGTGTTTGAGTGCAGCAGCTTCATATCAGGTCATAAATATAAAACAGGAAGTCTAAATAGATGATAAGTTACATGCTTATTTTTTAGACTAAACATCATTGATTATCATGACTCATTGGTAAGAATCCTTTCATCCCATCATTGCACAATGAAAGTCAAAGTAGCAAGGCACTTCCTGTCATTAATCACAGTTATCATTCCAAACAGAGATAAGCAAGGCTGGAGAAGAAGAGTAAAAGCTATCCTTAAAATTTTCACCTAGTTTTGCCCATTGCAGCCCTTCTCAAAGATGGTTACTTTCTGTGTTCCTTATTCAGAATGAACAGGGAAGAATAAACCTTCGGGGAGGCCTGAAATAAGCCTATTCTGATACAGAGACATGATTAAAATCAGTTACACTCATAACAACCAAGGTACTGGGAAAGAACACAAACTCTGCCAGTGCCTCTGTCTTTTGACTTTCCAGGACCTTTAACCCTTCACCTATGAGAATAAATATAAACAGACAAAAAAATAGAATCTTAGTCACTGTTCAATTGTTTGGAAGAAGCACCATAACCAAGGAATGTGTGGCTTGCTTACAGTTTCAGAGGTATTTCATGAACTTTTGAAATCTCAAAGCCAACTCCTGATGAACACACTTTCTCCATCAAGGACACGACTTCTAATCCTAATCCTTTCAAATAGTGTT
Organism: Phyllotis vaccarum; assembly: GCA_033318265.1. Taxonomy (NCBI): domain Eukaryota; kingdom Metazoa; phylum Chordata; class Mammalia; order Rodentia; family Cricetidae; genus Phyllotis; species Phyllotis vaccarum. The sequence goes on along the minus strand of JARWLC010000002.1, from coordinate 117,974,852 downwards.
ATTTCCTGGTGAATAGACATTTAAACATATGAGCCTATAGAAGCCATTCTTAATCAAACCCTACAAATAGATAGGAAGAAATAGCAGGTGCTTCCCAACAGTACATAAGGTGGACCTGGCATCTGTCTTACACTGACCCCAGGTAGTCCCCCACAAACTCTGAGCTAATTGATTTTTTTCTTCTTTTTTAAGAAAAGGATTTTATGTTCCTCAGATGTCTTAAAATATATCAACACTAGGGCCCTATGCTTACCACTTTTTATTGGTAACCATCTCCTTTGAAAAATGCTCAGTCTATTGCATGTGCAATAACTTTCTCTATATATAAGACAATGTTGTTTCTTTGACATACATCATTACTTACATCTATTTATATACCTAATCCAAAGACAGTGACAAACTGTTTAGCAGTACCTACTGAGTTAACAACTCTCTTGTTTCAGATTCAGTAATTCAGTTTTAAACAGCTGCACTGTTTCAATGTTTAATTTATATCATACCACAACCATAATGAGAAAAAAAAAGCCTTGCCTAAAACCTAAGACTAAATGGAGTAGTAGCTCAATAAATAATTGTTGAGTTAAAGTAAATTGAACCTATCAAGAAAGAATTTAAGTTCTGTGAATAATAGCAAAGAGACATAGAGATGCTCACAAATGTATCTCAAAGGGTACTTTAAGAATCTTAAATGTGCACAGCAGAGAAGAGCTGCCAGCACAGATTCTGCAGGGAAGCAAGGCTAACCCTTCACCTCCATATGCATATTGTTCTTCATGCTGCTCATTTATGAAAGAGTTTCTTCATAGCATTTACATAATTTTTTATCAAGCCAGAGGCTTCTTTCACTTAAGCTTTTCTGAAAGAAAATGTATCCTAGGGAATATCTATACATACATTTTTTTTTCTGATGAACAACTGGGAAAGTATATATTTTTTTATTTAAAAAAAATCTCATTTGGGTAAAGGTTAAGAAGGCCAGAGGGTATTCTTTTTTCTCACTAGAGAATCTCACAGTGCTATGAAAAACAACTCTTTACATGAATCATCTCAGTGCTAAAGTGGCAGATGTACTGCATGTACTGTGAGCAGAATCAATGTTCTTGGCTCTCAGGCATCATCAACAACAACAAAGTCATTGTTAACTTCTCAGCCAAATATTTTTCTGAAAATCATTGTCTTCAATTAAGTATCCTTCTATAAGTCAGAGGTAAGTGAGTACAACTTCAACCTTAGACTTATTTAAGAAGAACAAGCATCCTACTTCCTGGATTCAAGCAAGACTGTTGATTTAAGTATTCTCTGTGGTCTTAATTTCTCTGGGGGGTTAGAAAGATATAAAATTCTAACCAGATTGTGGTCTCAGTAAAGAGCCCTGCCTTCATGAAGGAGCAGAAAGAGCAAATGTTAATAGATGTTGAAAAGCAGAAAATGATCCAAACAGGTCATTTAAGAAAGAGATTAAAACAATGTTTACATCAGTTACTAACATAGTCCCATAGCCTAGAGATGTTCCTGGTATAGGGGTCTGGGGAGATAACTTAGTTGCACAAGCATAAGATCCTGAGTTCAAATTCACTCACATAAAAAGCAGTTGTGGTCAAGTGAAACAATAATTTCAGTACTATCAGCAAATTGAGGCAAGAAAATTATAGGGGCTTCGGGCCACCAACAAAGCTTCAGGATCAATGAGACACCCTGTCTCAATAAAATAGAGAGAGAGCTATAGAGCACAGCTGATGTCTGCTATACATTCTGTATTTGTGCTTTCTGGGCTTGATCCTGATATACTGTGCCCACAAATATGTCATACACATACACACAAACACACAAACACACACACACACACACATAAAATCACACGCATAAAAAAAATAAAGTTTCTGATACATCAGGAAACGTTTAGTTAATTAGATCTAAAATGTAGTTATTTAAAAAAATAACTGCAATTGTACACATTTAAAACACAATTGTTTGGTGGCTAGGAGGATCAGAAGGTGGAGGCTATCTTTAGCTAAATGAGTCCCTGTGTCAAAAACTAAAACAAAGGGGAAAATATACAATTGTGTTAACCACCTTTGGGAAATGGAAAGGTGATGGTAACAGGTATATAAAATGGTCATATAGAAACATTGCTACCTTATTTTTATACCACAATTACATAAAAGATAAAGCCCTGGTTTCTGTATAGCAACTGGAGTAAATCCTTCAGGATTGCTACCCCCTGAAGAAGTATTCTGATGACAACATTGCTGCAATTCCAGGATACCCTGAACCACTGATTTGTTCCATTCTTCATCCAGCCAATCATCAATATCTACATGGCAAAGTCTCTGTACATCTGACAAAGCATGAAAAAGTTAAGCACAAGATAATCAATTAGCAACTTATGTCCTTAGGAATATATTCTCCTGAAACCTAGAAAGTAATAAAAGAACATTACAAAAGTTATGGCAAAGCAAGTGAAGTTGATTCAGTTCAGAACTAAACATAACCCAATGCTCTGGCTTAATGTGTACCTGTGTCTTTCATATGAACCTAAAGACCCTAAAGGGATAGAGGCAGCTGGCTCCTTTAAAGGTATCATGAACTCTTAATGCCGGTGAAATTCAGAGCCACTAAATCACACAAGTACGGGTACTGTCCAGCAGAGCAGTGTCCTGGGACACTAGAAAATCCTGACATTCTACTTCTAAAGCTAAGTCTCAATAAAGAAGTAAGATTTGGACCAGATGTCTGCCTAGGATTTTAGAGAACACAGAATAAAATATAAGGCATATCCCAATCTGGAAGGTATCTGAAATCAGGGAGTCTTTCCAAACCTGAAGGGAGAGCAGGTGATAAAAAACTGTCTCTGAATGCAGGTCAAAGAGCAAACTAGCATGACAGGGTCAAAAGACTAAATCAGTGTACTAAGAGGTTTCTGGCATGGACTTTTGGGCCTAAACTCAAGGTTTAGGACCAACAGACCCGCAGTCCCACAGATGCTTTCAATAGTTTTTGGCTGATCAGCCTCAGGCCCAGGCATATAAGTTTCTAATTCTGTACCCTTCATCTAACCCATGATTCTTCCTGTTCAGCCATGTAGCTGGGGTACCTTTTCTTAGAGCAGCATAGTTGTCCTATTTTTCTTCCGGCTTCTCTCTGGCTTTCACCTCTGTGCTTCCTGTTCTCAGAGTTCTCTTAGTCTGGTAGCCCCGCCTACACTTCCTGCCTGTCTTTGGCCAATCAGTGTTTTTTATTAAACCAGTGGGTGGGACAATTATTTACCATGAAACAACACAATACCCCTACAAATCAGGTCATTAGTTCATGGGGCAGCACTGGCCTAAGTTAGATGGGAAAATACTGGTCACAGCCACAGAATCAAGGGCAATAATGACTCTAAATTTGTTGAATGAGTGAACTTCTAACATAAAAATTATTATGAATTATGATCAATAATAAATAAATAACATTGATTTTGCTATATTTTTGTTTCCTTTTATATATGTCAGCTTATCCTGGACTCATGCATGGAAGAAATCATGAATCTAATGTCTGTATAGCTGCCATCTCTTCACCTTTAATCAGACTACACAGGTGGAGAAAAAAAAATGTTGTGATACTTTTTCCGTTACAAATCTCACTTCTTTCTTCACCACTCTTCCCTCCCATCCAACCTCCCTCAGTGAATCCTAATTCTGTTAAAAGTGAATCTTCCATCTAACTAGGATTTCTCTCCTAAGAGTTCATCTTTGGGATCTCCACATTCAGCATTAACTGGCTCAGCAATCTCACAGTCACACACAGAAATTTAAAATGTAGTCACTAGATATGAAATCATGCTGTAATTCGGTCACTTTCTATTTCATTTGCAGATGCTTCATGTGCTAAGGCTGCATGCAAGTAAATGATATCATGGATGCAATTTTTGTTAAAGCATGCAAAGACAGTATAAAAAGCTTCTCCCTTTTTTAGCCAAGAGTATTGATGTACAAAAATATCTTTTAAAAGTTATCTATGTGTTCAAATAAAATGCTGATACAATGAACTCTAGTAATGTAAAAAAAAATACACAACACAATATTGGGGAAAATATAAACTCTGAGGAAAAACAATTATAATTCATCAATTTCATCAACAATCATTTATTGTATATGTTTGCGATCTCAACACTGTATTTATGCCAGTTTTATGGAATATGCCACCACATAATTTATTTCATCATATTCAAACCCCCAGGAAGTAATATTTTGAGTGCCTTGAAATATAGCTCATATGAAAGCAATGGGGAAATGTAGAAAGAAAAAGATAAGAAAATTTGGCTTCATCAAAATATAAACTTTCAAATTCTCAAAATGTAAGCTAATCTCTTCAGAGTCATACACATGTATCTATAGTGATATATATTGACATATATGTACTAGGGTTTTGGTTTATTATAAGGTTTTATAATATGATATGACATTAAGATGCAAATTATAAATGTTCTGTGTATATGACACCCAAAGGTGAAGACATACAATGGTTTATCTGTGTATGTGAAGTGTCCTAAGTATTTTTAATATTTGAAAATTAACATTATTTTTTAAAGAACTAAAATTTAAAACAGAAAAAAAAAAAAACAATTTATGCCTTGTGTTGTGAATGGGCTTGATGAATAAAGCACCTGACACACAAGTGTTCCATTTCTGGATCATATAGTAGAAAGAGAAAACCAACTTCAAAACTTGTCCTCTAATCCAAGCATGCATGCATACACACACACACACACACACACACACACACACACACACACACACACACCACAATCACACACACATGCACACACAAACCACACACACAATCACACATACCACACACACATGCACGCACACACGCACATCAACACATATGCAAATATCACACACATACACATCACCACATACACACACACACACACACACACACACATATATCAGACACACATATCAACACATATATGCACACACCACGACATGCACAAACTCTCATACACACACACTAAAAATAAAATATTTAAAAACAATTTAACTTACAATTTGGCCAGTGTATGCTTAATGATAACCAATGAACTACTCTTTATGATCCTATATTAATGGTTTAGTTGAGGTTTGGTTTGGTTGCTTAGCTGTTTTATTTGAGTTTTGTACCTTACAACTGAGATACATCCTCAGCCACAGAATCTTAAAAGTAATACTGCATGACAATTCTTCTACCTCACAAAACAAAAAAGAGAAATCCACTTACATAAATAACAGAATTAAGATTCTCTGGGAAAATATTTCTAATTGGGGGATGTTTCATTTTCAAAGAAATTAAAAGAAAATTTTCCTAATGTAGAGAGTTAGATAGAATGCAAAAGACAGAGCAGGTTCTTGAATTAAACAAGATATTAAGTCCATTCTTACATCCAGCATAGCTGTAAGTTCATAGTGGTTCTTCTTATTTATAGCTAAATCATTTTATAATCCTCTAGTAAAGCGATTTACAAAACCATCATACCAAGTAGACAAGGCCTAGGTGACTTCATCTTTTTGATTTGAGAATGTCATTAGTAAAACACGGGCAACCTAGTCTCTAAATATCTTATCAAATGAGTTTCTAAAAAGTACAACATGAGAACTCTATCTAGATAGATGTCTTGGTCACCAAGCACAAACCTCAGCATCCTGACAGTAAGACACATAATGGCACATAATTTTTTCTTTAGATAAAACTGTATTCCTTCAAAGAAAAAAATAACAAAATGTACACATTTTTAGAAGCCACATAAAGTGGCATCCAAATTTAAGTAATAAAATGAACACTATGAGTGAAAAGCTTGTTAGGTTATTTTGTAGGTAATTAAAAACAGCAGAATTTAAATTCAAGAGAGTATCATCAGCTTTTAAATAATAATTTATCCTTCTAGAAATAATTAAGGTAATTATTTTTGCAACGCATTGTCAGTTGAAGTTAAGAAGTGTTCAGTTCAAAGGAAAGATGGCATGTTCTCAACTCACTCAAAACTTCAATGTATTCTTTTCTAAAATAATTAAGAAATTTAAAAGGAAACCAAAATTGTTGCTTTTAACATCATGGAGTACTTTTATATTTCCATTTGGGAGAATTTCTTTACATCTATGAACATAACCAGGAGTTTATATGTTGGTATTATTTATATAATTTAGTTCAAAATCAAGACTTATAAAATCAAAACCTAGGCAGAAGTTTACATAAATGTGTGAGTAAACAATGAGATAGGATAAAAAGTATACTAACTTATAAAGTAGTATAAACTATACTTGAAACATATCCAGCATAAACATTTTAAGGATAGAATCCTATCATTGAGAAATTGGCACAAAATGAATCATAGACCTGCATACAACAGATAAAATAGCAACCATTTAAGAAGAAAATTGTCACAGTGTTGAGTTAAACAAGGAATTTTCCATTTCTATCAAATGCTGTAGTGAACTTCATAAATTAAAAAGTATTTATGGTTTGAATGGGAGAGTAGGAAGGTGAGAAGAGGGTCTAGGAGAAAAAGAGAAAGGGAAGACCAGTCAGGATGTAATATATAAGAGAAGAATAAATTTAATAAAAAAGAAAATGAGATTCTGGTCAGCTTAGGCTACAGAATATGACAGTCTAAAAAAATAGAAAATAAAAGATAAAAAGGAGAAGAAAGGTACTATAAAATGATACAAAAATACAAACCTGCAGAGAAACAAAGGAGAAAGGATGGATGAAACATGGAAGGAGAGAAAGAAAAACGAAGAGAAAAAGAAAGAAAAATAAAATGGAAAATGAGAAGTAGATTGTAAAGGGGGAAAGAGGAAGAGAGTGAGAAAATGAGGGAAGGAAAAGAAGTAACAACTGAGGCTAGAACAAAAACTATCATAAATCATATTTATTACATAGAACTTGTGTCTAGAATAATCCATGTAGTTGTATTAAGAGAAGAAAACCAAATGTTTGTGTTGTTTGTGAATACTGCCAGGAGTTTATAAAAAGTGAAAAACTGGAATTATTCGCAGGGACAAGAAGGCATATAAAACCAAACACAATTTCAAAGCCTGCTGGAATTTTTTTAAACATAAGCTCATGAGACTTTTAATGGCAAGGTGATGTCTTATAGAATACACTTCTAAATAAAATTTAGAATGGTGATATATGTTTTGCACATAACCTTTAGTTTATACTAAGAGGTTGCCTTGTGACATCTACATATATGCTACACTTTGGTTGACTCCCCAACTCATAGTACGTCATTATCTTCCTGCCTCCTCTTTCACCACTGTACCTTCAATAACTCATGAGTTCAATTGTATTCCCTACCCCCTTCCTTCAACATTTCTTTTTCCCCCATCTCTCACAAGCTCTTCTTTACATTGCTTCAACTCACATTTACTCCCACCCAGTTGAAAATATTTAACATGTGTTAGAGAACATGTGTTTATCTTTCTGAGCCTGTAACAACTTTCAACAACATGTTCTCTAGATCCATTCATTTTCCTGAAATGTTTATGATTGAATTTTACTTTACAGCTGAATAAAAACATGATTTTGTATATGTATCGTAGTTTATTATTCAGTTATCTATGGACTAATATGAATGTTGATTGTATTTCCTTGTGAAAAGAGCAACAGTTAATATAGATGTACAAGTTTCTCTGTCGTAAGATGTAGATCTCTTTGAGTGCTATGCCCAGGAGTATTATAACTAGATCACTGTGACAGTGACATAAAAAAACCTAAAATATAAAAAAGTATTTTGCCATTTTCTAAATAGCTAAATATATCAGTATTATATAAGAAACCACAGAACACATCCTAAACATACTATCTTAAAAATTTAATCTTAGAATTCTAGGATAAGTTAGTAAATCAGGTGTTTTATTTCACATAGTACAACCTTTTTCTAACTTCTTTTCTGTATGAAGGAGAGAACATTTGAGTTTTGTAAAACATATAAAGTCAACACTGAAGAAAGTGTTGCTTTGTGATTGGTATAGGAAAGATCACTTGTCATGTACTTAAAAGGCTTATCTGATAAAGCACACAGAGTTCTGAAATAGAAAACTGATTAACAAAACAAGCATCACATTAAATATTAATATTTCTTGGAATGTGAATACTGTGGAAGAGGTTTTAGCATCATAGGAAATGAATCCTCTTAGAAGCTCAAGGCCTTTGGCACCAATTTTCTATTAAAGCACTAAACTATCAACATTTATTAGATGTCCCTAGAAAGACAGAGCATGAAGCATGGTTATTGATGTTCTCTCACACCAGTACTTTCTGTCCATGCTTCATGGCTGCCACCACCCCACACCCGCAGCATGAATGCTAGAGAAATGTGACTAAATCATTATGCTGGAAACTTTCCAATGAGAAATTCCTTTGCCTAAAGATTTGTTCTTGATGGAAGTGCTTCTCTTTTTCTTCTGTAAAACAATCAGATTTATCTGACTGTCTCTGATTTTATCACAAATTCTTAGTCTATTGATTTATTCTATTAGGTTCTATTAAGGAATTCTTTTAGACATTTTTGATAGGTAAATTCATGACTAGTAAGGGCTTGCATCTCTTCCAAAATACTTAAATTATGACTCCAATTGGTTATATATTTTTTCAACTTCTGAATCTATACCATGACTATTCTATAGGCCTAGACCAATATGTGCCTACCACTGATGCTGTAAAACTGTATCTCTCTAGCATATAAGAATTTCATCTCTTTCATAATCAGATTGTCCCTCCTCAAACAATAATGTTCAAATTTACTAATTTATCTTTCAATGATTTCCAGTCATCTCCAGCCTTCTATGTATGTCTAGCTTGCTTCCTTCTCTGTCCCGCGCCCACTTCTCGCCAGCAAGAAAAGACGCGGCACACACATAGGATCCTTCTGCAGCACAGCTTTAATGGGTCTTGAGGGAGAGCATTCAGCTTATGCAAAATGGAGGGGAGGGCAGAGAGAGGAGAGAGAGAGAGAGAGATGGGGGCCGCGCGGCGACAGGCCCCGGCGGGGAAAGAGAAAGCGAAAGAGAGAGAGAGAGAAGAGGGAGAGATGGCAGAGGGGTCCGGGGGCCCCGGCACGAGAACCTGCAGCGACAGACCCCGGCGGGGAGAAGAAGCGAGAGAGAGAGAGAGAGAGAGAGAGAGAGAGAGAGAGAGAGAGAGAGAGAGAGCACGAGGTAGGAAGCACCCGATTTTATGTCGACCAAACGGCCCCTGCTTTAGACGTATCATCTTCCTATAGGTTGCAGTCCAGTATCCCACATGACGCCACGGAAGAGGCTGAGAAACCAGTCTCGCGAGAGCACACATGCGTTCTCTACTGACTCAGGCGGGTTGGCCAGCACCAGATAATAGCGCCACCTTGAGGAGCTGGAGCCAGCGGCCTCCAACACTTCTCTGGATATGATCTCCACATAATTCTTGAAAGAAAATATTATTGTGTTACTTATAAATGACCCTAAAAGTGTGAGAAGCATCCATCTCTAAATCCCAGGCACATCCTATTAGCAGTTGGCTAGACACGTGATGACATGCTCACCTCTATAGCTATTAATAGCATGTAAAGTAGGATTTAAAGTATCCAGAGTAGCATCAGAGTTGGAACCACCATCTACTTATGGTCCAAGTTATGAAGAATGACTTGTCTGTCATCTATGCTTCATTCTTTTAGAGATAAATTTCCTAAAAGCCCAAGTTCACAAAAAAGTCAGTTTCTTTAATAACTGACATTTTCAAAAGCCAGAATCATTTTGGCAACAACATTATCCAAAATACTTAAATTTAAAAAGTATACTACACATGTTTATACACGTGTGGTATTTGTTATCTCATTCCATTGTCATATAGATGATTAGTTGTAGATAATATTTAGTAAATAGCAACTGACATTTGCTCTTGAATATAAAGAAACATGACATGAATTATAGGCAGCCTTCTACCATTCTGCCCCTTGTATAGAAATGTCAATTATGAAGGGAAGAGTAAAAGAAAGAAAAATAACTTCTAATTACAGAATTCTCAACTTGTTTCACTTAGGATAGCATTGCTAGAGTTTGATAATTAGGAGCCTTGAAGGGGGTGTTTTTGAAAGATTGGGATATTTTGTGTGCTTTTATTGTCTAAAGCACTGATTGAAAGATTGGGGGCTTTTGTGTGCTTTTATTGTCTAAAGCACTGAGTTTAAGGAACAGATGTTCTGAGTTCTGATAGAGCTTTGTTGCAAAGTCTTGAGAAGCCATTGCACATTCCTGGAATACAGCTCCCCTCCTTTGTAAAGCAGAGATTAGCTTGAAGTTTGTCTGATGCTCTCAGAATGCTACTGTTTTGAGGACAGAGAGATGGGTCAGTGAGTAAAAGCATTTACCTTATAAATCTGAAGACCAGGGTATAATCTCAAAGAATGATATGGTAAAAGGAAAGAACTGACTCCAGAAAACTGTCCTCTGACTTCCAAGTGCAGACCATGGTCCTTGTGAACCCATCATCATACATAAAATAAGTAAACAAATATACAACAAAAATGTTTAGATGGGAAAGGTAGTGCATATCTTTCAAAACATGGGGGGATCTCTGTGAATTCAAGACTTTCCTGCTCTACAAAAAAAAGTTAAAGGACAGCCAGGGCTATGTACCAAGACCTTTTCTCAAAAAATATGTCACTTTTCTTCAGAGCAATTTTACAATGCCCCTATAAAACAGCACAGAGAAATGTATCAAAGTTTATAATCACCTAACCAGTTTGTATTGGCTCATATTCCTGGAGCTGGAGCAAACTCTGAAGATTTCAGAATTCCCATTTGGGATGCTTTTATTCTAGCAGTAACATTAAGTTCTTTCTGCAATTAAGATCTAGACTAAATTAAGAATGTGTCCTGTCCACAAAGCAACAATTGGATGGATATTCAAGAAAAGTCCGAGAACATGGTACCCGGGGTGTAGCAGAAACCAGAGGCCTCAAAGGAGACCAGTGACTCATTGCAGTTGTTATTGTTGTCTGTTTGGGTTTTATTTGTTTTTTGTTTGTTTGTTTTCAGTTTTACTTTTAAATTGGTGGGGTGGGAGGGTGAAAGGGCAGAGAACAGAAGTGAGAAGACAGGAAAATGAGTGGGATCTGGATGCATAATATGAAATCTACAAAAATAAAAAGTTTTTAAAAGAACAAAACAAGAATTTGTAGGTACATTTTCTACCCCAGGCATCAACTGCCCTCAGTTAGTGTAAAAAAAAAACAAACAAACAAAAAAAAAAAAACAAAACTTCTATTATACATCAAGTCTGCAAAAGCTTGGAAGCATCCATCTCTAAATCCCAGGTGCATCCTATTAGCAGTTGGCTAGACACGTGATGACATGCTCACCTCTATAGCTATTAATAGCATGTAAAGTAGGATTTAAAATATCCAGAGTAGCATCAGAGTTGGAACCACCATCTACTCCTCCTCCCTGTTTTTTTTTTTTTTTTTTTTTTTTTTTTTTTTTTTTTTTTTTTTTTTTTTTTGTGGGTGCAAAGGGTCTCCTCCTTCCATGTTCCACACATCCTTTCTAGACCTAGTTCCTCACTGCTGTTCAAAATCTCTGTGTGATTCTTACCCTATGGAGTTAAGTGTCTTTGCTCTGTGTCTTTGATTCCTATGTTTATCTTAGTTTGAAGCTCTCTAAACTCTACTACATAGAGTACAGTGTGGATCACTTGGTCCCTCTTACCAACTACCTGATTATTTTCCTTACATCTTCACCAATTACACAGTTAGAATCTTAGAATGTATCTATACATTTTTAATAGCCTTCTCTTTGAGAGATTAGAACCTAACCCCCAGGGAAAAAAATGGGATGGGCTTTTTGTTTCAGTTCAAACATTAAATAAAGCAAAATTGAAAACACTCTCAAAACTAGGACAAAAAAGGTGCTGCTTTATCTGAGTTTATTATCTCCTCTTTCCAACTCACCTCATGGTTGGCTCTGAGAGAAGCCATTGCCACATCATGAGGAAATTGGTTGAAGTAGGCTAGTTGAAGGGCTTAAATAGTGAATAAAAGGGGTCTCCTGCCAGCAACCAGTAAAACATAAAAGTTTTTGTCAATAACCAATGTAGCATGGCACTTAGAAGTAGTTCCAACAGGCCCTTCAAAACCTTTAAAAAACTTAAGTAATAACCAACAGTCTGACAAAATCCTCCTGAGGCACCTTAAACAGAATCCAGCCTGATCCATTCTTGGGTGGCTGACCTACAGAAACCGTACAAAATATCTCCTTGTTGCTTTGAAACATCTTACATTAGGAGTAATATGTAATACAGTAGTAAATTTAAAAAATAAAACTAATAAAAATTACTGCTGGCCATTAGTGCATATGACCCATTTCCAAACACCTAAATTCTGAATTCAAGATCGATAAAGGAGACAGTTTCTACTGTATAAATGAGGGAGTGAGTTTGGATATCCTCTAAACCCACGTAAAAGACTGAACATAGTATGGGTCTGTAACACTAAAATAGTAAGGGAGGAGAGGAGAGACAGCAGCTGCTTTTAGCTCAGATTCAGAAAAATACTAGAATCCAAGGAGACCTAATTTCTATCAGTCATGCAATTGCCTAAGTGAAAATGAGGAGATGATAGAATGAATCTCCATGGGGCCATACTCAAAATTTCCCCAAATTCATGCCTGCCAATGCTGGCTAGAGAATGAAGTGCTGGAGAAAAACAAAATAAAGTCAAGTTATCTCCAGGTTGAAGCTGACATGCCAGGCATGCCAGTGTCCTCTGGATTTGATGACAGTGTGTACCTAATCTCAATCAGTTTGATTGATGCAAATATATACATATGCATATATATATAAACATATATATGTATATGTTCCTCTCTTCTCCTTGTACAAGAAGAATACTCTAAAGTAGAGTCTTGAAAAAAAATGATTTCATTTTCATCATCTTAATTTTTAATGATGGAGAAAAAGTAAACAAGAACTCTAAGTAGCAGAGAAAAGTTCAAGGTTAATTTGATTGGCCATATATGAAACTCCACTGGCCTCAAGCCATTTCAAAGTGTTCTCCTTCTCTTCACAGTAAGTGATTCTTTCCAAAGACATGAGGATCATCTGATAATAACTGCTATTGTATATTCACACACAACTTTACTTTTGTCAGAGAGTTGGCAGGAATGCTTAGGAATCTTTCACAGAGGCCCTATCAGAGGTAAGGGGAAAAGGAGTTGTGTTCTCATAGATACATTTTTAGACAACAGAGAACAGATATGAAATACCCTATTCAAAGCTGTCAAGGGAGACAACATCTGTGGTGTGTAGGTGCTCTGTGAATCTACATTTGCCCTTTATATCCACCAATTTCAATACCTGATAGGGCATACATGTTCTAAAGATTCATTCTGTAACTCAAAATTTCAACAACAAAGTAGCTTACATTGTATTTACATGAAGTTAAAATCAAATCATTTTGTGTTTTCACCAAGTAAAGCAATTCTCTATGTTTAAGAATAAATAATTTTCTCATCTAAAGTATATTTTTTATTTTAAAATAATTTAAGCTAAAAATGAAAAATAAAGTTTTAATGTCTAATTGGGTTTCTACCCTGCAATACTTTCCAAGAACTTTACCCCAATGACAATGTCTCTAAATTTATTCCACTAGCACTCCTATACTGTCTGTCAAGAATTGCAGGCTTTATAATTATTATACAAGCCAGTTCAGTTTAACAAGCAGTTAAAGACATAGGCAGAGATCAAGTGGCTAAATATAATTCAAAGGATCCAAAACAGAAGTGTCCATGGTTGAGTGCACATCAACCCTGTCTTGTAAAGGAAAAGAAGCACAACATCCAAGCCTTAGTCAAGAAAACTCCACAGCTTTGTTTGTAGCTTTGTTTGTTATTCATCAGAGAAGAATGGTCAAACATGGGTTTAAGCCAATAGAACATCTTCATTAGCCATCTAGAAACTACATTAGGAGTTCTACATGGCAGTATATTGTGCAGCCTTTCTCAATATGAGCTTTTAAAAATCCATGTTCTGGGTTAACATATTTCAGTTAGCAAAAACAGTTAGAACTACAAAACTACAGAAGTCTAAGAACAATGTTCGTAGATTAGATACTTTCTTAGAATTTTAGTTCTAATGGACTTTGATAGATTAGGTCTTTGCTTTCATTTTGGCAGTTGGTACTGTCTATATGATGAGACTTATGATCCAAATGGTACTTCCTTCATGGAGTCAGTTTTGCTAAAGTTTCAGGGCCTACTATGGTTTGGGACTGGGCTCCATCGCAACACCACAATTCATTCTCTCTCTCTCTCTCTCTCTCTCTCTCTCGTTATTTAGTAGCATGGCCAATTGCTAAATTGCTGTTATGAATTAACTCTCTTACTTCAAGGTCAGTGACAATCCTTAAGCAATTACAGTGGTAGAGGTAATACACTACTCAGATAAACTTTAAGATGTTGATCTGTTATAAATTTAATGTTATTAAAAGGTGAATCTATGCTAGAGGCAAGTGTTCCAACTTAAATGTTTCTGACCAAAGTCAGAACAGCTAGCTGTCTGTGGATTTTCTCCATAGAACCAGAGTTAAAAATAATTTTGGTAGAACACTAAAAAAATCTGCATTAAATTAATGACAACAATAAGTTTGATGTAACTTAAGTGTTTAATGAACTCCTGCTATTAGGATGTATTAGGTTTTTGTTTGTTTGTTTGATTGATTTTTTTAACATACCCACCACTGTTCCCCACCCCTCACCTCTTTCCAATCCTTTCCAGCTTCCCCTATCTTCAGAAACTGCCTATGCTTTTTAACTGTCACCTACTTTCAGAGTGACCAGATCCATTTCATGAAGGTTCATCAGCTGTTATCTCAGAGTCTTCAAGCTCCAAACATCATGGGACTGCCTATTCTATGGGTCTTATCATTATATGTGTCCATCCACTCATGTTGGACCCAGTAACTCAACCCAGTGCTTAGCTATGGATCTCTGCATCTGCCTCCATGGATGCTGGATGAAAGTTCTATAATGGATATTAAGGTGGTCATTCATATGATAATAGGGAAAGGCCAGTTTAGACACCCTCTCCACTATTGTTTGAGCTCATTTTGTTCTTGGTTGTTCCTTAGTATCAGGCTTCTCTTTAATCCCATAATGTCTTCCTCTATCAGGATATCCACTTCTTTGCTCTCTTTCTCTGTTGGTTCCCCCATCCCATTCTCAGGGTTCTCTTCTCACCTCCTCTTGCCAACCCCACACCCCAAATATGACTGCAAATTTCTCAGGAGATCTTCTCTATTTCCTCTTCCCAGTAAGATTTATGGATATTTCTCCTAACGTTCTACTTTTACCTAGCTGCTGGGGTGGGGGTGGGGGTTGGGAGGTGGATTTTAGCCTGGTTATCCTTTGCTTTACTTCTAGAATCCACTTATGAGTGAGTGAGTACATTATGATGTTTGTCTTTCTGGATCTGGATTTACCTCACTCAGGATGATACTCTCCATATTCATCCATTCATCCGTTTGCCTGAAAATTTCAGGATGTCATTTTTTTTCTTTATCTTTTTTTTTTTTTTTTTTTTTTTTTTACTGCTGAGTAGTACTTCATGGTGTAAAGTACAAAAGATAGACAAACCCTTACCCAAACTAACCAAAAGGCAGAGAGTATTCAAATTAATAAAAAATCAGAAATGAAAACGGTATATAACAACAGATACTGAGGAAATACAGAAAATCATTAGATTATACTTTAAAAACCTGTATTCCCTGTATTAGCCTAAAATAAATGGACAGCTTTCTGGACAGGTACTATCTCCCAAAATTAAATTAAGACTAGATAAATGACATAAATATACATATAACCCCCAAAGAAATAGAAGCTGTTATTAAAAGTCTTCAAAGACAAAAGAGCCCAGGGCAAGATGGACCATATTCTTTCAGATGTTTAAGGAAGAATTACTACCAATAATCCTCAAATTGTTCCATACATTGGAAAGAAAAGGAACATTGCCAAACTCTTTTTATAAGGCCACTATAATCCTGATACCCAAGCCACACAAAGATGCAACAAAGAAAGAGAATTACAGACCAATCTCCTTCATGAACATTGGTACAAAACTACTCTGTTAAATCTTGGCAAGCCTAATTCAAGAACATATCAAATAAAAATCATTCATTGTGGTCAAGTAGGTTTGATCCTAGAGAAGCAAGAATGATTCAACATATGAAAAACTCTCAATGTCATCCATCATATAAAAACAACATGAAAGAATAAAAAACAAATGATCATCCCCTTAGATATTGAATTTTTTTTTGACAAAACCCAACTAGCATTCATGATAAAAGTCTTAGAGAGATCAGGAATAAAGGGAAAATATCTAAACACAATAAAGGCAATATACAGCAAGCCATCAGCCAACATCAAACTAAAACTTAGAAACTTAAAGCAATCCCACTAAAATCAGGTACATGACAAAGCTGCCCACTCTCCCCATTTCTATTAAATATAGTTTTCAATGTTTTAGCTAAATCAATAAGATAAGAAAAGGAGATCAAGGGGATGTAAATTGGATAGGAAGAAGTCAAACTACTCTGTTTGCAAGACAATATGATAGTATACATAAGTGACCCCCCCCCCCCAAATCCTACTAGGGAACTGGTACGGCTAGTAAACAACTTCAACAATGTAACAGAATGCAAGGTTAACTAAAAAATAAATAAACCAATAGCACTCTTTAAGACAAATAATAATAGGGCTGAAAAAATTGTAGAAACATCACCCTTTACAATAGCTACAAATAGCATTAAATATCTTGGGGTAACTCTAACAAAAGAAGTGAAAGGTATGTATGATAAGAACTTAAGTGATTAAAAAAAAAAGAAATTGAAGAAGATATTAGAAAATAAAAAGATCTTCCATGCCCGTGAATAGGTAGGATCAACACAGTAAAAATGACAATTGAAACAAAAGTAATCTACAGATTCAATGCAATCCCCATCAAAATCCCAAAACAATTTTTCACAGACCTTGAAAGAAGAAATCTCAACTTCATAAGAAATAACAGACAAGCAAACAAAACAGGATTGCCAAAACAATCGTGTTCTATAATAGAACTTTGAGATTCATCACCATCCCTGACTTCAAGCTCTACTATAGTACTACAGACCTACAGTAATAGAAACAGCTTGATACTGACATACAAATAGACTTGTGGATCAATGAAATTGAATAAAAAACCCTGATATTAAGCCACACACCTATAAATACCTGATTATTTGACAAAGAGTCAAATAATTTATAATGAAAAAGAGTATCTTCAACAAATGATGCTGGCATAACTGGAGGGTGGTATGTAGAAAAATGCAAATAGATTCATATCTATAACCCTGCACAAAATTCAAATATAAGTGGGTTAAAGACCTCAACGTAAGCCTGATTACACTGAACCTAAAAAAAAAAAAACTGTAGGAAATACTCTTCAAGACATTGGTACAGAAGACCACTTTATGAATAGAACACCAGTTGCATAGACACTGAGTACAATAATTAATAAATAGAACCTCCTTAAATTGAGTGGCTCTGTAAGGCAAAAAACATGGTCAATAAGACAAAATAACTGTCTAAAGAATGGAAAAAGTTATTCACCAACATTACATTGAACATAGGACTGATCTTTAAAATATATAGAGAACTCAAGAAACTAGAGGTGAAAATATCAAAGAACCCAACTGGAAAATAGGGTACAGAACTAAATAGGGAACTCTCAACAAAAGTACAAATGGCTTAAAGACAATTAAAGAACTCCTCAACATCCTTAGCCATCAGAGAAATGCAAATCTAAACAACTCTGAGATAGTCATCTTACACCTGTCAGAATGGCTAAAATCAAAAACACAGATGACAGCCTATGCTGGAAGGGATGTGGAACAAGGGGAACATTCCATTGCTGGTGGGAGTGTAAATGTGTATAGCCACTTTTAGATATCAGTACTGCAGTTCCTCAGAAAACTGGGAAATAATCAACCCAGTGATCCAGCAATACTATTATTTGGCATATACCTAAAGGATACACATTCTTTAATACCCCAAGGGTATTAGCTCAACTATGTTCATATCAGCATTATTTGTAATAGTCAGAACTTGGAAACAATTGAGACACTCCTCAACTGAAAAATGAATTAAAAATTTGTGATACATAGTATGTTCCATAAAGGACTGTTTCTAAAAGGCATTCTGTCCATGAACATCTTCAAAAGAAATGGTTATTATTAATAATTTCACTGGTACTCTCCAAGACATAAGAGAGGGGAGGAAAGAAAAGAGTAAGGAGGTGTACTAGAATTATGTAACATTGTAAATAATTGTTCTGCCTACTTGTTTAATAAAAATGATGACTGACTTGACCGAAGGCAGGCAGGAAGTGTAGCTGTGGCTATCAGACTAAGAAAACTCTGGGAATAAGAATAACAGAGCACAAATGCCACAGAGTTGCCAGGCAAGCCAGAAGATGCACAGGATGACTATGCTGCTCTCAAAAGTACTGAGCCACATGGTTGAACAGGATAAGAATCATGGGTTAGATTAAGAGCAAGAGCAAATTATATGCCTGGACTCCAGGTCAATCAGTGTACAATTAATATAAGCATCTGTGTATGTTTTAGTAGGACTATGGGACTGTCGGTCAGAAAATTTGGGCCACAAGACTAGGCCAGAAATTTTAGGTCAGGAGGCTGGGTCAAAATGTCCAGGCCAGGAAGCTCATACAACAAATAACAGCCCAACATGGGTGATATACACCCATATTAAGTTTGAGAGAGATAAAAAAGGGTTCTAGAGCACAGAATCAGAGCAAAAAACAGCTTCCAAGCTGTGTCTCTTACATGAGCTGTGGTACAGAGATGCCCTGGTACGTTTGTAAGCTTGAGCTAAAAAATTGGCAGGCTTTTGGAGTATAGCTTACAATAGCCAGTTCCTGAAGTTTCACAGGAACCTAGATATAAGCAACAAGTTGGAAATGATGTATTTAAGCTTTCTGATTATGTAGACAGAAAAGAAACAGAGTCAAAGATGGCTTCGTAGTAGCAGCAGCATTTTCTTGGGCCAACTCTGTTTGCTGGAGGCAAACAAAGACTTGGCTTTTTTAAGAGAAGCTTCCTGAGGTCTTAGTAGGCCCTGCTGCCAACTATTTAAATGGAGTTAATGAGCAGCAGATGGCAGTGCTTTACTTGGTTGTTATATGGGCCCTAAAATTATCCAGAGTGGTAATTGTGGGTTCTACTGGTACCTAAGTTAAAAAGATAAATACTATGAACCTAGACTAGAATGTGGGTGGAGCCAGCCAGCCATCCTACCAACCTTTATTACTAAGCAACAACTTGGCAGATTAAAGGTGTACACAGAACAAACAGAAATAGAGGAAAGTGGAGTCAGTCACCCTAGATAAGCAAAGCTGTGGTCAGAAGCAGAAATGGATAAGAAATAAGAGATACACAGTAAAAAAAAGATTTTGAAAAACAAAAAAATATATGTAGGCTTGAGAGAGAAAAGAGAAAGGGAAAATGATAGATAAAGTCTTTAAAAAGGAAATAGAATAGAAAATAAATAAGCCATGTAAAGATGGAAATTACAAAGAATATCTGGATACTGTGTGTTATTGTCTTGTCTTTAAGTTTTTTGACTGAAAATGAAGTAATAAAAGCTGCTAAAAGTAATTTAATTACAAATACTTCTGGATTAATCCAACCTATATATTTTATAAATGAGTTGTCTTTAAAATTGAAATCAAAAGTTATGCTACTTTGGAAAAGAGTTTTTCTATTTATTTCCACAAAAAAATGTGAAACTGTAGATTTATTCCTGGTTAAAGAAAATAAGGTTTTATAGAGGAAGATGCCCTGAAAAGTCTCCAAAGAAATGGATGGCCCAGATGATTCACCATTTCAGAGCACTACTGCTGAAGTTTCCTGAACTCTGTATCCAAAGCTACTTCAAGGAGACTGGCTGAGATGACTCAGCCTTAAAGACTGTTTCACTAGGACTTGTTCATAATCCTAAATTTTTCTTTGAGTCCTCATGGGATTGTCAGTGGCCCCATTCATCAGGAAGTAGCCTAGAGAACAATACCCACATTCCCAAAAAAATGGATGATGGATGTTTGTCTTTGTTTACAGTGTTGGTGAGAAAATTATACAAAGGAAGTTAGATTTGGGGTTCTTGTTTTAAAAAGAGAAAAGGGGAAATGTAGTGGAATTATGATGTTACATTGTAAATAATTCTCCTGCCTACTGGTTGAATAAAAATGCTGATTGGCCAAAGGCAGGCAGAAGTGGGGGCAGGGCTACCAGACTAAGAAAACTCTGGGATCAGGAAGAACAGAGCAGAATGCCACAAAGACTCCAGAGTTGCCAGACAAGCCAGAAGAAGCAGAGGGCAACTATGCTGCTTTGAGAAAAGGTACCAAGCCCCATGGCTGAACAGGATAAGAGTCATGGGTTAGTTTAAGGGTAAAGAGTTAGCAAGTTATATGCCTGGGCCTTAGGCTTATCAGACTAAAATTAATATAAGCATTTGTGTGTCTCTGCGGGTCTGTGGGTCTGCAGGTCTAAACCTTGAGTCTGGACCAGGAATCTCTTAATACAAACATATCTACAGTTACTCATCTATAAAATGGGTCTATGATACATTGATGGGGAACCAAAAAAATGAAACTCTTTTTTACCACTGTAATAGCTAGCTTTTAGTGTTATTATATTTACTTTTGAGTATTTAGCCAAAAATTGACATTAGTGGTAGAAATAAATATTTTACTACAATTCTTGTAATAACAGTGTTATTGAACTCCCATTTTCCAGGCACTATGCTGTGCTGAGTCGTAAAATCCTAAATAACCTGAGTCAATATTAGAGGAAAAGGATAACTGTGGCTACAGGACAAATGCCACAGGATGTACCTGCATGAAGCTCTAAGTCAAACTTAGAAAACATAATGGTATTTCCCAGGAACCTCAAGTAGGGATGGGCAGTTTTGGCTCAGCCAAAAAGTATTTCAAAAGTTACTGGGTAAGCAGGTCTTATACCTTCTCAGAAGAAAAAAAAAAAAAAACAAGCCAGGATCTGGAGAATTGTCTCAGTCCACACAGTCTTTGCCTCAGAAGTTTAATTCCCCAGAGCCATGTAAAAATGACAGATATGGCAGAAGTAACTAAGCCTGACACTGCGAAGCTGAGACATGAGAACGCCAAGGCTCACTGGCTATCCTGCTAACTTAATTAGTAAATGAAAAGCTAGTGAAAAACTCTACTTCAAAGAAGGTAAACAGCACTCCAGAGGACAACACCCAAGGTCTTCTGGCCTTCATATGTATTTGCTTATATATGGCATGTTCTACTGCATGCATGAGCACATGATATGCACCCACATACATGCATACACACATTAATTAAAGAAGAACCAGTTATAGTATGTGCTGTACATAAGAGCGATATTGGCAATATTAGATTTTATGCTTACAACTTAGTTAAGAGAATATATCTTAGAATGTTTACAACAATGAAAAACAATTACTTTTGAAAAAGCAACCTGTAGCTGGTGGAATTCTAAGTCTGGAGAAAAGAGTAGGTAGTTTCTCATCAGAACTTCAGAGGTCTTACTGGTAAAACTTCAAAACAAAAATGAATTCTTTAGAACATAAATGAAGTTTCTAGTTTAGTGAGTTTAAGGCTCTCTGCAAAGCATCCAGGTATACTCCAAGTAAATTTGAACCAGGCAGAAATGGAAAGCAGTAGATTTGGGAGGACCAATAATAATCTAAAAGCAGGAGAATAAAATAAAAACTCCTAAGAGAAGTGCTCCTGAGCAACAATGAGCCACTAGGCCTCCTGGTTTTTTCATTGTCAGTGCTTTCAGAAGTTAAAAGCCAAGTCTTCCAAGCCCTGTCTAAGTTTCATCAGTGACCCACCCATACCTACAATTGCTTTCCAAACCTGCCTTCTTCCTGAAGTGTAATACTGGTTCAAATATATAGCACACAGGCAACCTTACTAAGGCCTTCAATCACATATGGGTATTCTAATGATAAATCACTGTCAGCAATGTTTCAGCTATCAGGTTAAAGGAAATTCATGGCCAACTTCAATAATTAGTGCTGGTGATGGATTATGCCTTTAATCTTTTCTTTAATATTATCCTCTTAGGCAACCCAGTTTTACTCATTAAAAGCTCTGTGTGCAATTCCCTGTTCTCTTTAAACTTTAGGATAATTTGATGCATTTATAACTGTATTTTCTCTCTCTCTCTCTCTCTCTCTCTCTCTCTCTCTCTCTCTCTCTCTCTCTCTCTCGTTCCTATACTTTAAACATTGGTACACATTCTAAATCTATTAGGCCATGATAACTACTCACAATGCTACATTAAAAATGCTGTATGTCCTCTTTGTATCTTAAAATATCACTTAAATATAAGATGCTGTTTAATGTCCCTGAGGTATTAAAAATCATCTCCAGTTGAGAAATATCCATCTAGGCTAATATTCATAAATGAATTTATTTCTAATAGAAAAATAATGTGAGAAACTTTCTAACTTGAAACAATGTTCAAGGTTTAATAAGCACAGAAGATGAGACAAATGTGTTTGTCATTTCATCCATAAGCCTCATTATCCTTCATATCTGTATGGATCATATCTTTTTAATTTCTTTAGAAAGACCAGAGAAATCTGGAAGCAGAAGCTATCATGAATACCTATGAAATAAAATTTTTATGAAAACATTACCATCAACTATATAAAGAATGAAGCTGAATTATGAGTGACAAAGTTTTAAAAGTAGCATGAAGCACTTCTCCTGTGTTATTTTATGTAATCTTCAGGACAGTCTTCATGACCATTTTTAAAGTAACTGAGCCTGAGGAAACTCAAGTTATTTTGTCAAAGGTCATGTAGCTAAAAAGAGACAAAATTTGTAATCCCACTTGCTTGCCTCAGAACCTAGACTCTAAAACATTCACCATATGTCTCATTCAACATTGAGGTAGCCAAATAAAGTCTACATATAATGGCATAAAGGCCTTGGCACTTCTAGGCCCCTTTAAACTTTCTCTCTTTTTTGTATCTATTGTACTTCCTTGCCATTGCCTAGTTTTTATTCAGCCACAGTTAGAATGTGAGGAAATGGATAACAACACAAATCAAACATGTAGAAACACAGAACAACAGGAAAGCAAAGGCTAAAGCCCTCCCCTGTGGTGGCAGCTGCTTGCCCAGAATCCTGGCTTAGCTGAAATCACCCACACAACACAGAACTATGTGTTTCTGCCCAAATAAAACTTTCATCCCTAAGATGTTATTATGAGCTATGAAGAACAATCTGTGTAAGGTCATATTTGCATAAGTCAAGTGGTTTGCAACCTGTACAGAGTCTACCTAATGCAAGTTTAAATCATCATTGTGGACTGTGATTAACCCTCCAGATTTCCCTAAATGCCAGCCAGGACTCATTTTGAAAAGAATGGCTGGAAAATGTAAGTAGAGAACCACAGGCAGCATTGCCAGTATGCAAAACTCCAGAGCTCAGAAATCATTTGAGAGAGAAGGTGTGAAGGACTTACCAGTGTACTTCTGTTTAGAATATTGTTATGAATAGGAGGAAACTTCTGGTGTGCTGGTGACATGAGGGGCCTTCAGATAATCATGCATGGCAACATCACCAATCCTTTGTGTGAATCAGATTCTCTCTCTCTCTCTCTCTCTCTCTCTCTAACTAACTAACTAACCACAGTTGAAGGGATAAAACCTGTGACCTGGATATAGCATGTGGAGGCATCAGAGCAGGATCACCTCTGGTGAGTTACGTCTGCTTCCAAATTCCACACTAATGAGGTCTAGGGAGATACATACTAATCTGCTTTGCCTGGTTATGTCAATGGTTATATTGTATAACATTGTCAACCTTATAAAGATTATGCAAAATTGTCTATTTAGAAATCAGCCTTTCTTCACAATAATGAGCAATTTTTGTATCCTATTGGGAACATGAAATTTCAATGTGTAACAATTTTGCAGACCACTTAGACCAATTCTTCCCATATGCAAGTGAGAAAAAGAATCTCTAGAAATGTCCCATGATCAGGCTATCAGTATTTCAGTCAGCCCTGAAAACAAGATCTATTGATTTCCTACAGAGCCCCTAATAACTCAGTAGAGGGTCCAGCATGGATTGTCAAATTAGGGTGTTTCTAACAATAGATCAGACTACTTGGGCCCAGTCACAGACAGACATAACATATGTATTGTATAAGAAACTCAGCAGCTCAAAGGAAATTTACTGGCTTTATAGTCTAAATATTTAAAATACCATTAAGAACCTAATGCTTTGTAACACATTACCAATAGTTTTCATTCAAGGTACTTAATTTTTGTTTATCTATTTTTTTCTTTGTCCTACATGAGCAGCAACAAGTTACATCTTACTTAACACTGTTATTTCTTGACTCTAAGACAATATAGATAACATATGCCAAAACCAAATGCAATAATGAGTGAATAAATGACTAATCTCCCTATCCTGGAAATGTTATACTAAACTGAAAAATATCATATCACATCACACAATCACAATTATTTCTTTAAAATCTAGGATCTTCCTTGGGAGAAAAGTCTGGGTCTTGTAGCATTGATAAAACTAAAACTTAGCTTATGCCTTAAAAAAACAAAAAGAACAACTAATTATAGTCAATTAAAATTAATTTATGTGTACATTAATTAAACCTAATCAGACTGGAGAGGTAGCTCAGTAATAAAACTATTGCCTATCATTCAAAAAATCCTGATTTTAATTTCCAGCACCACAGAACACATCATAGACACTTTATGTGGGTATGCTATGTATACATTATTAAGTTTATAATATGTGTTATAAAATCTAATGCACTGAATATAATACTCAGAGATAAATGCCATATTACTGTCAAATGTACATATTTTTGTATATCCAATTAAATGATTAATGGATTAATTGCCAAAATTCCATAAAAAATAGTATTTACTAGGGGAATAATTCTAGGAAGCCATGAGCCATCATAAAGCCTAGACTTTTAGAATTTCCTTAGTATTATATAGTTAAGTTGAATACTACTCATGATACTACAAACCTTCTTGATTTTTTTCTTTGAACATAGGTTCATTATCTCTTCAAGGTACTGCTGAATGTAGACATTGTAAAGAGTGTAGTCAAAACAACAACAAAAAACTGACAGTTAAATATTTTTTAAAAATACCTAATATTTTCATAAGAATACAAAAAATCATTATTAATTTGATTCTGTTACCTTTGTATTTCTCTGCTAATTACATAATAGAAGTATATACTTTATAGAACAATTGCTTTTTATTGAGGATACAGTGCAAGGAGAAGTCATGAAGAGAGAACAAGTTTTCTTTAGGCACATCATGTCAAGTTCACTGATTCCTAACTTCAAAAACTAAAAAAGGTCAAAATGCAAGACAACCACTTATGACTGTAAGTATCACAGCAGGTAATAAAAGTCACAAAGCTACCATTTATTGCATTTGGGAAGGGCATTCTGAGACCCACTCAAGGCTAAGTGCCTAAATGCATCACAGGCAATGCTTT
Organism: Phyllotis vaccarum; assembly: GCA_033318265.1. Lineage (NCBI taxonomy): Eukaryota > Metazoa > Chordata > Mammalia > Rodentia > Cricetidae > Phyllotis > Phyllotis vaccarum. The sequence goes on along the minus strand of JARWLC010000002.1, from coordinate 117,949,229 downwards.
CAACTTATCTGTACATTTTAGAAACATTCTTGCAAAGCAGGTGACATCTTTGGAAAACAGAAGCACACACCTCTTTTCCATCTGGTTTTACTTTTGAAATACTTAATATTCATTTTACAAAATGGTAACATTACAGAGACAGTTTCTCAACAGCTGTTGAAAATGAGAGAGCTAGTCAAGCAAGTCTTTGATCTTCAACCACATTCTAGGTGGAAAGAAACAGACATAGGTCTGCAAACACCTGCAAACGTTGTGAACAAAGGACATAGTTAAAGCTCACCAACATGGTTCTCTCACAGACGCAAATATTCAAATGTCATTTTCCCTGGGTAGTGATTCTGTTTTGGAACACTGTAGAACCTTTGAGAGGTAAAGCTTAACTTAAGAAAAAGGGTTGCTGGTTGGGTTGGGATGATATTGAGGTTTTATATCCCAGCCCCACTTCCTGTCCTTTCTCGTCTTCCTATTCTGCTGAGATGTGAGACAGCAGCTGCCCCTTTGCAGCTGCAAAGTTACCTAGTGCCATACATTTTTAAATGTTTCTTTGCAATATGTATCCTCATGCCATAAATGAAAATAAGCCTCTCATCGTTTATCAGTAACATGAAATTAATAACATCTAACACAGTACTGCCTCCTTCAAGTTCGTATCCAAAAGGACATGAAGACCTCTCATTGAGCTCCACCTCTTAAAGGTACCTTCCCTTAATCCTAATCAGGAGGTGAACCATAAGCACATGGACCTTTTATTGGCATTTCAGATCCAAGCTCCAGTAGATCCTCTTGTTAAGATTTTAATCCAAATTTAGCCTAGTAAACACATGACTAGAGCTATGGAAGAGGGTGGCCTAGCTAAGCACTCCTTCTTCATCCAGAAAAATATTGAATATTTAAAACATGAATTAAAGAGTAAGAAAGACAGAAAGGGCAGCAGTTAATTCACTTCAGAGTAATACGAATCCAGTCATTTCCTCCACTTCCTGTGAAGATCTACAAAAAGCATAGCTGCTCTCACATCAAAGGCCATGCTAACATCTGGAAATAATGGTATGATTGCAATCAAATTTGGTAAAAATCTCTAAAGTATTTGAAATTCTATTTTTCCATTTTAGGACAAGTGAAAATTTCAATTATTATTAAAATGCTCCTATATTTACCTATAACTTAGGGAGGCTTTTGTAAGTGAGCCACTGTGTCATATATATCTTTTATAAAGCATAAAATTAAAATGACCATCAAATACAAGAGTATTGGGAACTACAACCCACATTATTGAGTTAGCTTGAATTTTAACAAAATTTATTACCTGTAAGCTAAATACAGAATACTCTACTTAACACTTGGAGACTAAAGAGTTTCAAACATAGTTGTTCTATATGTTCAACAACTATATTTCTTAATATACATTTGCTTGGATTCATATGTCTGGATATCCCCTCTTACCTTCTCAGATTGTACAAATTACACCTCTGGCAAGTATAGGCACTCAAATCGTTGCCATCACCTAATCAGTCACTTTAAAGGCCTAAGTTACAAAGAAAACTGCTATCACATATTTATGCAGTTTGCTTTGGAGCAAAAGAAATAGAATCACCTTTGAGTCAGAGGCTGCCAGCTTAATGTAATGTATAAATTTCAAGTTATTGATTTTAAGTTTAATTACCTATATTCTTCTAGTAACCCATAACATAAGTGAGATCTGACATTCAGGGTAAAATCAAAGAAACAGAACACTATAACAAGCTTACATCCTTAATTGGAGTGAAATGACAGAGGCATCCCCATAGCCTCAAGGGCACAAATATATCAAAACATGTTACTTCAGAATCTAATTTTTAGTCAAGCTCTCTGAGTCATTAGAAGAAGGGAAGTCTCTTCTACTAATCACTACCTAACATACCACAATACATTTAGTTAATATTCTTTTTTCTGAACTGAGAATCAATCTCCCCAATAATCCAGAAATACCACTATTGAGCATATACCCAAAGGACACACATTCTTACCCTAAGGGCATTAGCTCAACTATTTTCATACTGGCATTATTTGTAATAGCCTGAACCTGGAAACAACCGAGATGTTCCTCAACTGAAGAATGAATTAACAAATTGTGGTACAAATATTTACACAATGAAGTACTACTCAGTAGTAAAAGAAAAAAAAATCTAAAATTTGCAGGCAAATGGATGGATTTAGAGAGTATCATCCTAAGTGAGATAACACAGATCCAGAAAGATAGACTGGGTATGTACTCACTTATGAGTAAATTTTAGAAATAAAGAAAAGAATATCCATATGGCAAACCACAACTCCAAAAAAGCTTGGCAACAGAAAGAACTTAAGAAAGATATCCAGGAATTTCCCTGTGAAGGGGAAATACAGAATATATCCTGAATAAATTGGGATCATAATAGGGAGCAAGCAAGAAGAGGTGGGAACAAATCGTGAGAGAAAGAGATGGTGAGTGAGAAAAGCAACAGAGAAGAAGAGAAAAGAAATAGATAACTTGATAGAAGGAACCACTGTAGGTTTGTTTAAAACCAAAAAAAAAAAAAAAACAAAACAAAACAAAAAAACAAAATAAAAACACTCCTGGTACTATGGAAACTCCAAGAACCCACAAGATATTGCTGGCTTGGACTCCAGGCAATAATAGAGAGGGTACATAAACAGAACTTCCTTTATCATCAAATTAATGACCACCCTAATTGTCACTGTAGAACCTTCATTCAGCAATGAGTAGAGGTGGAAGCAGAGAATTAAGAACGAGGTCAAGCTCCTGGTCCAGATGAAGAGACACAGAGAAGAGAGTATAGGAGCAAAGGGATCAGGATTGTGAAGAGAAGACCCACAGAGATGGCTGACTTTAGCTATTGGGAGTTCACTGATTCAGAAACAACCACTGAGGAACCATCAGGGAAAGAAACTATGCTCCCAAAGGTATACTACTGTCAAATGGAAGGGACAGTTTGTGGTACCTCTTGCACTAGGATCAGACTATATTCCTGTGGATGAACTGACATCTTGGAGTTCATTCCTTACAGAGAAACTGTCGCTTCTACCTCGCCTGCAAGGAAGACATGACACTAGGCTCTTCTTTCAGCGATGTATTCCGGGACCTTGTACATGGATCTTCTCTTCTGTGGGGGAAGCCCGCGCCCAGCTATATGCCTTCAGGATAACCAATCACCAAGCACCACGTGGGCCTTGCCAATAGGTCCACATACCGGAAACAAACCAAGCGCTCAGCCTTAGCCAAATAAGGAGTTGTTTACCCCAGAGAGCCTCAGCATTGGGAAGGTGGAAGGCGGAAGCCAGCACCATCTTTAAGGTGTGGCTCTGCAGCTCTCTACAAGAAACATTTAACTCAGTTTTAATACTAGGATGAGGGTCTTGGATCTACCTCAATTGGACATGTTAGACTAAACTAACCCATCTTAGGATTTGTTGCCCTCCTTGATTAATGGATGGGGGAATGGGGTGATGGAAGACTGAGGGAGAACTGGGAGGGACTGGGAGGAGGGAAGGGAGGGGGAGCAGTAATATATATGTGAAAAAACCTTTTTAAATGGAAAAAAAAATTTTCTCTTGTGAAAAATCCCTCCCCTGGAAGAAATGAACACAACACTTACTCCATCCTCATTAGGACATAACCACAAATCAAAGTTTACTATGGAGAATCAAAGAGTTTATTAGGCTAAAGTGGAATGTATTAACACAAAATGTATGATAGATTCCTTTAAACTAGATGAATGGAGCCCCTCTCACTAACTTTGGCCATCATATATTCTCTAGCCTCTTCCAAAGGCCCTCCAGAAGGCCATGTTTAATTTGAGCACAGTTGATTACAAATGGTTGGCAGAATGACCCCAGCTTAGACTGTTAGCAATAGTGGAGAGAGAGCCTGAACTGGCCTACTCTGTAACTAGATTGGTGAAAACTCTAACTGTCATCATTGAGTCCTCATCCAGTAACTGATGGGTGCAGATGCAGAGATCTACAATCAAGCACCATGCCAAGTTCTGGGAGTCCAGTCAAAGAAAAGGAAAAGGGATTATGTGAGCAAATAAGGTCAAGATCATAATGGGGAAATCTATAGAGACAACTCAACCAATGAGAACTCAACTAATGGGAACCCACAAACTATAGACCTACAGCTATGGAGATTGAATGAAACTGGACAAGGCTGTTTGCATACGGAAGAAAGTTCTGTAGTTTGGTCTGTTTAAGGAGCTTCTGGCAGTGAGAACAGGCCTCTTTAAACTTAAATAAAAATTAATTAATTAATTAATTAAAAACAATGTCTGGCAGAACTAAATTGGCTAGATACTCATATGCGGGTCCAATTATCCTCCCCATTCTTTCCTTCTGTGAGGGAATGTCAAAGGTCCATGGGACAGATAAATTGCAGCTGTGGCTTGCAAACAGGAATTGCTAATTTAATGATGATTATTATTGCTTTGCTCAGAGGACTCCATCCTACACTGGCAATACTAAAATCATAATATTCATACTATCATTTATACAGCTAGAAGGTTGGCCAGGATTAAACAGCAAAATAAAGATTAAAATAAACTTGGCCCCAGCTTCTAATAAGTGCTGTGTGGTACCAGAGAGTTTAAAAACTTGAAAGAACCTTACTGACTTAATACTTTGCACATAAACATCACTGAGATGCAAATAGATTAACTGACTTACTTGTTAAAGGTCACAATTCAGGGAAGGGTAGAATCAGGATAAGAATGTAGTTATCAATAATCTAGTACTATATTCTTGCCCCATCAATAATACTGTGTCTTTTTTAAGGTAGTTGAATAGAACTTACACAGTTCATGCTAAGAGCTGTCAATCATTTTCTGTTTCATGATGGCTATGTCATGTAAGGTCCAGGGTGCTGTGTATAAGGATAGAAATATTAGGAAATTGGCTACATTCTTTCACTCTAGCAAAGCTTTCACTACTGGAAGTGGATATTTTAAGCAACAGCCTTTACATGTTTCGGTCTGAGATATTTAATGAAGGAAAATTACATCCTACTTCAGTTGGTTAGAGCAGGACATCAAAAGGAATAGGAGACAAACTAAGGCACATTTATCTTTCATTCTTCAAAACATTTATTAAAGCCCTACTATGTGTGAGAAGTCTTCCTGTGTTCAGGTATGCTAAATTCATAATGTACATGATTCAGTCTTTAAAAGGTGACCTCTAGTCTTCTCAATGTGCCTGTAAAATTTACTAATTTGGAGGCTAACACCAAACTTCATTTATGACTTCTTTAAATACAGATCACAGTTAATAGAAAGCCTACAAATTAAAGTAACTCAGCAGTTTTAACTAGCAATTAAAATGACATTTTCTTTTATAAAAGATAAAACCATATGCTGAAGCAGATTTTTTTTTATCACATAGAAGACAAATGATCAGTTTTGTTCAGTGAAGAATAATCCTGGTTCATATTGAAAGATGAGTTTCATCATCAAAATCTCATTCTCACAGTGCCAAGATCCTTGATATCAATTAGTTGAAGACACCTGAGCTCAAGAGGCTCCTTGTAAATGCACAGGCATAAGGATGCATTCTTCCCTTTTATCCCCATGCCAAGTATAGAAAAAAAGTCTGAGCATTCAGTTTCATCAGGTTCATATTCACAAACTACATTTGATCAAAACCTAAACTCAATGTTACCCTCCATGTACAAATTTAAAGCTGCTAGAGGGGATGTGGGCTCAGCAAGGAGGATAAGAGGGACTATGCATGGTTGAAACTAATATAGAGTAACATCCATCTTGCCATACCAGATAAACCCTAGGGTCAGTGGAAAATATAATATAATCTTTAAAAAGTAAGTTCAACTCATCTTCAAGGAAGGAAAAAACTTATAGCCTAAATAAATAACTAACACATGCAGGTTTAGCTAAATGGAACATCTTTTTCCAAGAGGCTTGACTTGGATGTTTCCACTTCACTGGGGAGAAAATGCATTGGAGCATTGGAGATTTTAGAACTGACATGCCTAATGGAAAAGCAGAAAATGATTACTGTCGACAAAAGTCACATTTTAAAATATGCAGTAAAAAGATAAATAGATTAGATATTTAGAATAATGGATAAGATTTATTAAAGAAATATAATAAGTAGGTAGGTGATACAGAGAGATGATAGATAATATATAGATAAACGTAGATATATAGAGAGAGACAGATGATATATAATAAATACATAAATGATAGAAGTAATTAATAGATAATACACAGATTAGTTAATAGAGATAATAAAAAAGACATAAAATTTAGTAGGTTTGGAAGTGGGGAGGATCTGGGAGGAATTGTAGAGAAGGGGAAAACATGATTAAAATGTATTATATGAAAATTTTAATTTAAAAGAACATAAAGGAAAAATTTCCAAGAGATATTTCCCCCAAATCCTTATCTACCAACAGCAAAAGAGAGCACCCATATGGTGGCTTTCAACCATCTGTAACTCTAATCCTAAGGGCAGCAGATATACATGTGTTACACAGGCATGCATTCAGACAAAACACCAGGACACATAAAATAAAATTTTAAAAAGAAACATTTTGTGTTTGTAATAAAAATGAATATGATCTGGACACAGGGGTTTTGGGCTATATGTGTGTTTCTAAGAACATGGTTTCTGTAAGCAATAAAACTCCTTCCAGCATCTCTCTTCAAATTAAACAAGATGGAACTTTATGTTACTATAAGCAAGAGCAGCCAAGTAAATAGGTCACAATATCTTGATGCAATTTAAATATATATTTACTTCTTCATGATCTTTCACCTTTAATTTTCTTCCAGAATATTATTTATATCACTTTTAAATGTGTTTCAGGATTTCTAAGGCAACTTCTCAGGATAAAAACGTTCACAGCATAGAGAATCTTGTTTCATCGTTGCACTATTTTCAATAGTAGCAGACACTGAAATTAGCTTGCAGATATTGTACCATACACATTATAGTAGTATTATATGTAAGGTTGATTAATAAATGTAAAAGACAGAAAGCCTAATTTAGCTCTTAATTTCCTTTTTTATTTCACAGAAAAAGAAAAATTAGAAGTGTTGATTGATTGGGGGGTTTAGTTACATATAGACAGAAATTGAAAATAACCATGATTTTGGGACTTTGCAAACTGAATCATTTGCAAAATGAATTAGATCAAGAAATTTTATCTTAGAATGAATGATGATCAAAATGAATAGCTACAATAATCATGAAGGAGAATTTACAATCATCAGAGGATGCCCTTTGTCATGCAGGTTGGGTGGAAAAAAAAACTAGTAAATATTTTGAGCTAAGAGGTAGATACAATGTAAAATAATACAATGAAAACTTTAGAAATTTATGATATTACTGCACTGCAGTAGGCAAACAAACTAGAATTATTGGATTGCATCATTAAGAATGAGAGACTATAGAGAGGTTTGTACAGTGTGCTGTGAATGCACCAGCTGGGAGCTGAGAAGAGAACATGGCTGAGCTGAGAACCCAGAACAAGGTTTCCCACTTTTCAGCTAGTCCTTCTCACCTGTGAATGAGAACAATTTGTCCTGGCTGGTGAAGAGAGGAGACAGCAGCACAAGATTCAGAAGAGTTCCAGTCTTTGTTTTTAAGACAGAAGCTCGAGAAAAGCAACAAGTAGCATAGTTGGTTCTCCTGAAAATACACCCCAGGATATACAGGTGGTTGATTACTCAGGGCCTTCATTGTAAATTGAGTTCTTTTCAATAAAGGAATAGTACGGAATCCTCTCATTTCACAGCTGACTAAAAGGGGAATGGCACCCTGGCACTCAGGGCAAGAAAAGACCATGGTCTAAGAACCGCAGCACAGAGACACAGCCCCTGGAACCACAGCCACAACCAGCTATGCTCTAAGCCAAAGAAAGCTGGGAGATCCCCCCACAATCCCAAGGCCCAGAAAAACAAAACTGGAGTAACATCCTACAGGCAAAACCACACACAAACCACAACCTGCTTCATTAGAGACCAAAACCTGGAAGCCCAAATCCTCTAGATCCACAGCTGACTAAGAGCCAACTAAGTCCCAATTAAGAACAACCCCTGCAACAACCAGAAAAACAGTTATTTGGCATACAGACAATTAAGAGCAGACTAAGAACATCCCCTGCAATTACTGGAGAAATCAATCCTCCAACTCACAACTGATTAAGAGCCCAACATGAGCCCACTAAAAGTGAACTGAGGAAGCAATGGGCAGAAGCCAGTGCAAGAATACATATAGCAATATAAAGAACAACACAACACCACCAGAAGTAGCTGATGATTCTACAACATCAAGACCTGAGCATAACAATGAAGAGGAATCAGAAAGAAAAAACATTAAAAACAATTTTATGAAGATAATAGAAACCTTAAAAGAAGATATTAAGAACTTCCTTAAAGAAATAGAGGAAAATAAAAACAAAAAATTGGGAGAGATTAACAAATCTCTGAAAGAAAACCAAGAAAAAGAAAACAAGTAAGTGAAAGAAACATTCCAGGAATTAAAAATTGAACTAGAAGCAATAAAGAAGGAACAAACTGAGGCAAAACTGGAAAGAGAAAACCTGAAGAAATGAAATGGAACTACACATGCAAGCATAACTGACAAAATGTGAGAGATGAAAGAGATAATCCCTGGAATGGAAGATTCAATAGTGGAAATAGATATGTCACTTAAAGAAAATACTAAAACAAACAAAAAAGTCATAGCACAAAATGTTTAGGAAATATGGGACAACATGAAAAGACTAAACCTGAGAATAGTTATAATTGAAGAAGGAGAATACCAGCTCAAAGGTACAGAAAATATATTCAACAAAATCATAGAAGAAAACTTTACCAACCTAAAGAAGAAAATGCCTATAAATATACAAAAAGCTCACATAACAACAAATATACAAGACCTCCCAAAAAATGTCTGCTCAACCACATAATAATCAAGCCACAAAACCTACAGAAAAAAGAAAAATACTAAGAGTTTCAAAGGAAAAGGCCAAATTACCTATAAGGGCAGACCCATCAGAGTAACATTTGAGTATTCAGTGGAAACAATAAAAGCAAGAAGGTCCTGGTCAGATGTTATACAGACACTAAAAGAGCATGACTACCAACCCAGAATACTATACTCAACAAAACTATCAGTCTCCATAAATGGAGTAAACAAGATATTTTACAACAAAACCAAATTCAAACAATACCTACTCACAAATCTGGCCCTAGAGAAAGCACTAGAGGGAAAACTACAACCTAAGGAAACCAGATACACCATGAAACCACAATTGTTAATCCCACAGATGAAAACCCAAAGAAGAGAAATGCAAACTACCACCAAAAATAACATGAAATAACAATCATTGCTCATTAATATCCTTTAATATCAATTGACTCAATTCACCTATAAAAAGATACATTCTGACACATGGATACAAAAACAGGAGTCATCCTGCATACAAGAAACACACCTCAACTTCAAAGACAGACACAAGCTCAGAGTAAAGAGTTGGAAAAAGACATTCCAATCAAATGGTCCTAAGAAACAAGTTGGTGTAGACAACCTAATATCATAAAAATAGACTTCAAACTAAAATCAATCAAAAGAGACCAGGACAGATGTTACCTATTCATCTCAAGATAAACCTACCAAGGTGAAGTCTCAATCCTTAATATTTGTGCTCCCAACACAAGGGCACCTACATAGTAAAAGAAACACTACTAAAACTTAAACCATACCCACTTTCACCATTGGAGAGGTCAACCAGACAGAAGCCCAAAAGAGAAATAATGGATCTCACAGATTTATAACCCAAGTGGACTTAATAGATATATTCAAAACCTTCTACCTAAATACAAAGAAATTTACATATTTCTCAAGACCCCATGGATCTTTCTCTAAACTTGACCACATACTAGGTCATATAGCAAATAACAATAGATACAAAAAAGTGTAAATAAACATAACAAGAGGTTTCTGGCTTGACTAGCCCCATGGTCCAGACCTGCCTGCAGCCAGTTTTCACCCCAAAATTACTCAGACACTTATACTAATTATACCTTTCTTATCCTATGGCTTAGGCATATTGCTACCTAGCTACTTCATTTTAATCCAACCCATATCCATCAATATATCCTGTCACGTGGCCCATGGACAACCTGTGTTCCTTACATGTTGCTTCCTTGGGCACCTGGGTCAATCTCTATCTGATTCCACCTTTCTTCTCCTACTTATGTTCTGATATTCCTACCTTCTTCTTCTATGGTGCCTGCTATGGCAAAAATAGTCCTTTATTCACAGCATATAGAAAGACATTCCCATATAATGTCTCCTTTTATGTCTAACCAAATGGAAGGTTTCAATTTCAACATAGCAAAATGACATATAACAAAACAGCTATCAAGCAAAAATTACAGTTACAATATTTACTCTATTTGCATTTAGCAAAATTAATTAGAAAATGTTCTATCATCTACTTCATCCTTGTGAATCTAAAGTTTCATATCCAATACGTGTTTTAAAATAACTAAGAAAAACTATATCTATAGCTATCTAATCTTCACTACATCAAATACCACAAAAGGATATAATTTTATCCAAGTAAACAAGGAGTGCAAGCAACTTTCAAAATCTAGAAATGACAGAGATGACACCTGTCTGCCTAGACAGTCACCTTTGCTCCTTTGTAACATTGAGGCATTCATCTTCAGCCTACAGATCCAGAATCTCTGGAATACCTTTTAGTGAGGCAGGAAATTTGAAGGGCTGTTCTCCCCATTCTGGCATTTAGTTGCTTCTCCTTGTGTCTTAGAGAATGCCTGGCATATTCTTTGCAAATCAGGAACCTCAAGGACCATCTCAGCTTGTTCTGCCAAAGTTTAGAGATTACTTTCCTATAGTGCCTGCATGTCCAGTTTATACAGCATACTGTCAAGCAGTCAATGCAGGAACAGGTTCATATCCAGTGGCTAACCATTGTCACAAAGAAAGTAAACTCCACATAAAGTTTTTTTGATGCCCATTATTCTCTTGAAATAGATTTTTGCTGATAGGAGCAGACCTATCTCACTGTCCAAAAAGTCTAAGTCCTTAAAGTATTTTAAATTCCATACTCTGTAGGTCTTTAAAAGTGTTTGAAGATTACCTATCTAATTGAAATACATCTTTGTATACCTAAAAAATCTAACTAGCATGACTATAAGTTTGATTATCATAGAATACTATTAATCTGCATTTTTAATTATACATTACAATTTCAGATGAGTTACATAAATATGCCTTAAACAGGAGTAGAAAACATATGTACAGCATAACAAAATTGATGCTAAATTTGTAACAGTAAACCAAAATTAATGCCAACTTAAAATATTTTGAGATTAAGAGATGATTTGGGGGGTTAAACTAAATTCAATAATCTATTTTTTAAAAATGATTCATATATGATATTACTCTATTTTTCTAAGAACAAGAATAACTATGACCATTAAACATTCATAATAAAAAAAATAAACATTTATAAACAGCATTTTACAAATTTGGACATAGTTTCCATCACTACTTCCTGTTGATTAAGGGTACTGGCAATTTTACAAGGGTCATAATGCTGGATCATCTTAGTCTTGGAGCTGATGTCATCATATCTTCCTATTAGAGAATTTTCAGGTGGTCTTGGTTGATGAAACCATAAGCGCCTGGAAGCAATCCACAGGTTCTTATCTTCTGTGGAAACAAAAGAAGAACATCTCTTCCAAAGCAACATAGCCTTAGACCCAAATTTCAAAGTCAAGATGCTTTTTAAAATATATAAGTGTGTTTAACTTAGCAGCCTTTGCAATCAATTGTCTTTCTGCAGTTAGCTCATTACCAGTTAAAATAATAAAAATAAAACACAAAAATAACTACAATCCAGACTCTGTGTCTATTTTTTATCTTTACACAGCTTATTATATTTTTATACTCTATTTCTCTCTTTTAGAGGAATTTCTCTACCCTTTTTCTTTTCTCTCTGAGCCTACATATTCTTTTTCAAACACTTTGTAACCCATCTGTAAGGTTTTTTTTCCCATTTGAATCTATTTTATTTCATATTCCTAATTATTTTCTAACCAGAAGAGCTTTTAAAATTCTAGACTATGCAGCGCTGCTTTGCCAGCTGACTTGTACCCACTTGGCAGCTCTTCAACAAGGTGGAAGTACTGGAACCACTCTTACCTTCCTAATTGTGGGAAGCAGTATTAAATATTGTGAAACTTTTTACCACTCCAATTCTGGGGATACTATAATCAAGTAGCTCACTGCAGCTCACCCCACTTAATAGCTTGGCAACAGGGCCTCTTAAAGAGTCACACAGTTTTTGCTATATTCATAGCAGCATTATTCATAATATCAAGAATGTGGAAAAAACCTAGATGCCCCTCAACTGAAGAATCTATTAACAAACTGTAGTATATCTACACAATGTGGTAATGCTCTACAATGGGAAAAATTGACATCCTAAAATTTTCAGGCAAATTGATGGATTTGGAGAATATTCCCTAGAGTGAGCTATCACAAGCCTAGAAAAATAGGCATTGGATGTACTCACTCATAAGTGGATTATAGATAAAAAGGAAAGAATACCCAAACTGCAAACCACAACCCCTGAACAGCTAGGGATCAGAAGGATCTTAAGAGAGACATCAAGAGATTCCCTAGGAAGAGAAAATAGAGAAAATCATCACTTTAGCAAGTTAGGATCATAACAGGTTACAACCAAGAAGAGATGGGAACAAATAATGAGAAGAAAGAGATGATTGAGTGAGAAGAGCAACAGAGAGGGAGGGGGAAAAAAGAAGATGGATATATTGATAGAGGTATCTTGATAGGGAAAGTCAATGTGGAGTTGAAAAGAGACTCAGTGCTAGAGAAACCTCCAAGAACGCATAGGATGTTCCTGGCTAGGTCTGCAACCAATAGTGGAGAGGTTGTATAAATAGGACTTCCCTTTATAATTAAATGAATAACTATCCTAAGTGTCATTACAGAACCCACATCCAATAATAAATAGAGGTTGAGGCATAGATCCATATCTGTATACTGGGCAGAGCTTCTGGTCCAGCTGAGAGTGGGGAATGAAAGTATCTGAGCAAAGGGATAGGGATTATAAGGTAAATTTCTATAATAATCATCAATAAATAAAAATGTCCCCAAAGACTTGCCTAGAGGGCAATTAGATGGCAGCACTACTTTAACTGAGAATCTGTCTTCCCACATTACTCTAGTATTTATGAAAATGGCAAAAAAAAAAAAAACTGACCAGCACAGTGGCCTATGGTAGTGACCAGAGCATAAGAAAGAACAGGGCAATTACATACATAGAGGGATGAACTGGGGCAAATGTGCAAGTAGATGTGAGGATGTAATAGATCAGTCAAACATAATCAAACTCAGAGTTAAGGTTTAAAGGGCCTCTGACAATGAGATCAAGACCTATCCCTGGTGCATGAACTGGCTTTTGGGATCCTATTACCTATAGGGGTACACCTTATAAAGCCTTGATGCAGAGGGATATGTCTTGTATCTACCTCAATTGAATGTACCAGCCTTTGCTGACTCTTAATGTGAGGTCATACCTTTTTGGAGGAGGTAATGGGGGTGAGTTGGAGGAGAGACTGAGGGGAGGAGGAAGGATGAAATGGGGATCTGTGGTAGATATATAAAATGAGCAAAAAAACTTTTTAAAAACTCAGGGCTAAAGAAATCTAGTTTTTCTCTGACAAGACAGCTAAAAATACACTAAAGGATAAAAACCAAAACACCCCAAAATATTAGACTAGAATTGGAAGTAGTGATAGTGATTTATTTGCCATGTTCACCTGTGTGTGTATATGAATTCTTGTGTATGTGTTTGTGTGTGAAAACCTTTTTGTCCATGTGTGTTCTTATTTATATGTATAGCTACTCATTCTCCAGATCATTATATGCAGAGGGCCTATAGGAAATAACATCCCTCTAACAATGAGCACATTCATCACTCAGAGCAATGAAGTTCTAAAAGAAAAATGACAAACTCAGTGCATGGATTCTGAATCTTCATGAATACTTAGGAAATTGCAATAAAACCCAGTTCATTCCTGGATCACTGTTTCCAATTATTTTTCTCACCCTTCTTTCAGCTACCTGATAGGCATCACTTTTTGGTTGATTTACTTTTTTATGGATGAAGCTCATGTAATTGGCAATGTGGCAAAATGGGTAAAATTAAGTTTTGCACTCATTTTGAAATCTGAATTCTAATTATTATGTGCTTTCATCCAAATCAATAAAACCCTCTGTAGATGAGTTTCTACGTTTAATAATAAAGTAATAAATATATAATAGAATTATTATAGATTTAAAACACATAATACAGGGGCTATACAAATGGCTCAATGAATAGGGTCACTTAGTGCCAGAATGGAAAACCTGCTTTCAGTCCTCACAACCCACACGGGGGAGGGAAAGAAGAAACTTTTGTAAGTCATCCTCTGACCTCTATATGTCTACTATGGCATGTGCACACACACACACACACACACACACACACACACACACACACACACACATACACACAAATAGATAAATAAATAAATAAATAATAACAAAACTTTTTAGAAGACTTAGGAAGAAGAGAATATACAAATACAATAAAAGTTCTTGTACAGCATTCTCAAATGATTAATAAAAATATTATACTGAAAATTAATAAAAATTATTTTGAAGTTTATCATCGATAATAATGGCACTCATTATGTTCATATTGCCTTTACTGTTTTCCTGGTTCCATCTAAAAAATTTATTTTCATAAGAGCCCAATCATCCAAACTTGTGGGAAATCTTGTCATTTTCAAATGTTTCTTCTGCTTTAGACACTTATATTCTACTTGTCCATCAGCTGCACCCTGGTGAAAAATTGTACTTAACTAAGAGTCTTTAATGTACAAGCCCCTACGTTTTCAATTGTTAAAAGGCTTTGTAATAACCAAAGTTGGTTATTGCATTCTTCAGTTTTATGGAACCAACATTCACATCCAGGTATAAACTCTCTACTCCATCATCTTTTTATCAACATTATGCTTCCCCCTCCATGCACTGTATTAGAACCATTGACTATACCAGCCAGGGAAGAGGAAGGGACCTGATGTAGGGACTCTGGCTAGCTCTGACATTATGAACATGACTCTGGTAAACCTTGCCCTTCTCATCCTTTTCTCTGACTTGGTAAAAACCATTAGATTTCCAGACATTCAAGGAGGAACTAACATCAGTACTACTCAAATCATTACATACAAAAGAAACTTAAGGAATATTGCCAAACTCTTTTTATGAAGTTATAATCACCCTGAAACCCAAGCTGTGCAAAAATGCAACAATAAAACAAAAGAGAACTACAGACCAATTTCTCTCATGAACATGGATGCACAAATACTCAATGATATGCAGAGATGCAGGGATGATTGAACATATGAAAAACTGTCAATGTCATCATCATATAAACAACCTGAAAGAATAAAACTATATGATCATCTTATTAAATGCTGAAAAAGTTTTTGACAAAATCCAACAGTTCTTCATGATAAAAGTTTTGGAGAGATCAGGAATACAAAGAAAATACCTAAACATAATAAAGACAATATATAGCTAGCCAACAGCCAACATCCAAATAAACAGAGAAAAACTCAAAGTAATCCCACTAAAATCAGGAACAAGACATGACTGAGTGATATCCCCATATCTAGGCAATAGCTAAAGCAATAAGAGAACAAAAAGAGATTAAAGAAATACAGATTGGAAAGGAAGAAGTCAAACTATTTCTATTTGCAGATGATATGATTGTATACATAAATACCCATGAAATTCTACCAGGAACAGCTGATAAACATCTTCATCAATGTAGCAAGGTACAAGTTTAACTAAAAAAAAATCAATAGCCCTTCTATATACTAAAGCTAAAAGGGCTGAAAAGAAATAAGGGAAACATCACCCTTCCTAATAGCTGTAAATAACATTATATATCTTGGTGTAACTCTAAACAAAGAAATAGCAGACTTGTTTGACAAGAACTTTAAGCCATTGATGAAAGAAATTGAAGGAGATAGTAGAAAATGGAAAGATTTTTCCATGCTCTTAGATATTATTGTCAACGTAGTAAAAATGGCAATCTTACTAAAAGATTATATAGAATACCCATAAAATTCCCAAAACATTTTATACAGACCTTGAATGAACAATACTCGGCTTCATATGGAATAACAAGAAACCCAAGATTGCAAAAATGATTATGTTCAAGAATAGAACTTAAGACATCACCATCCCTGACTTCAAGATATACTATATAGCTACAGAAATAAAAACAACTTGGTATTGGCATCAAAACAAACCTGTGGGTCAATGGAATCAAATTGAAGACCATGTCTTAATCCTCACATTTATGAACACCTGATTTTTGACAGAGGCAAAAAATATACAATTGAAAAAATATACTATATTCAACAAATATAGCTGGATTGTAATTGTAGAAGAATGCAAATAGATCCTTATATGGCATAGCTGGATGGTAATATGTAGAAGAATGCAAATAGATTCTTATCTATGACCCTGCAGAAAATGCAAGTCCAGTTGAGTCAAAGATCTCAACATAAACCCACTTATACTAAACTTGATAGAAAGGAAAGTTGGAAATACCCTTAAAGGCATTGGCACAGGTGATTACTTTCTAAATATAACACCAGTAGCACTGACACTAAGAACAACAATTAATAAATGAGACCTCCTGAAATTGAGAAGATTTTGTAAGGCAAAGGTCATGGTCAATAAAACAAAAATGACAGCATATGGAATGGGGAAAGATCTTCACCAACCCTACATCTGACAGAGGATTGATCTCTAAAATATATAGAGAACTCAAGAGACTAGATGCCAAAACCCCAAATAATCCAATTGAAAAATGGGGTTCAGAGTTAAAAAGAGAATTCTCAACAGAATTTCAAATGGCTAAAATACTCTTTAAAAATTGCTCAACATCTTGAATTGTCAGAGATATGCAAATCAAAACAACTTGGAGATATCACCTTATACCTGTCAGAATGGCTAAGATCAAAACACAGATAATAACCTATACTGGAGTGGATGTGGTGATGTGGGATGTCTTTCTATATGCTCTGAATATCATTCTTTAATAAAGGGACTGTTTAGGCCTCTGGCAAGCATCTTAGAAATAACCAGGGAAATCATAGCATAGATAGGAAAGGAGAGTGGAGCTAAATGAGATGCCATTCAGCTGCCCAAGTAATACAGGTAAGCTACGGGCCATATGGCAAGACAGATAAATGGAAATGAGTTGAATTAAGATGCAAGAGCTAGCTATCAATATGAAAGAGCCTTATTTCAAGCAGAATGTAATTAATATAAGCACCTGAGTCATTATTAGGGGCCTAAAGAGCAGGTCTGGACCATGGTGACTCTATGTGGTCTGGGGCTGCAGGTTTGTCAGTCTGGACTACCAGCTAAATGGGAGAGAAACCTCTTATTACAATGTGGCACAAGGGGAACACTCCTCCATTGCTGGTGGAAATGTAAACTTGTACAGCCACTTTGGAAATCAGTATGGTGGCTCCTCAGAAACCTGGGAATCAGTCTCATCAATGATCCAGTTATACCACTAATGGATATATACCCAAAGGATACACATTCTTACACCAAAGGCATTAGCTAAGCTATGTTTATAGTAGCATTATTTGTTATGTACAGAACCTGGAAACAATCTAGATGCCTTTAAATTCAAGAATGAATTTTTTAAATGTGATACATTTAACAATGAAGTAGTACTCAGTAAAAAAAAAGTCTAAAATTTACAGGCAAATGGATATATTTGGAGACTATCATCCTGAGTGAGATAACTCAGATCCAGAAAGATAGACATGACATGTACTCACTCATAAGTATATTTAGAAATAAGGAAAAGAATATTCAGGTGGCAAGCCATAACTCCTAAAATGCTTGGTAACATAAAGAACTTAAGAGAGATATCCAGGGATCTGCCTGTGAAGGGGAAATACAGAAGATATCCTGAGTAAATTAGGATCATAATGGGGAGTGAGCAAGAGGAGGTGAAATCAAATAATGAGAGAAGATGGTTGAGTAAGAGGAGTGTAGTGGATTGTGTTGTTTCATGGTAAATAATTGTCCCACCCACTAGTTTAAAAAAGCGTTGATTGGCCAAAGGCAGGCAGGAAGTATGGGCGGGGTTACCAGACTAAGAAAATCTCTGAGAACAGGAAGCACAGAGCAGAATGCCAGAGTGAAGCCGCAGGAAGCAGAGGGCAACTATGCTGCTGTGCAAAAAGGTACCGAGCCCTATGGCTGAACAGGAAGAATCATGGGTTAGATGAAGGGTAGAGAGCTAGCAAGTGATATGCCTGGGCCTGAGGCTGATTAGCCTAAAACTTTAGTAAGCCTCTGTTGTGTCACTGTGGAACTGTGAGACTGCAGGTCAATGGGTCTGGGTCCTAAACCTTGAGGCAAGGCACAAAAGTCTGGGCCAGAAACCTCATACTACAAATGGCTTCCAACGTGGGGCAAATATACACACATAAATTCATAGACAGCTTAAAAAATGGTCTAGAGCCCAAAGCAGCTTCTGAGTTGTGTCTCCCACATCAGCCGTGGTACAGAGATGCCCTGATGAGGAATTCAGGCTTGGGCTAAAATGGCGGGCTTTTGGAGTGCAGCTTAATGTGTAAAATGGCTTGTTCCTCAAGTCTCACAGGAGCCTCAAAATGTAAGCAAAGCCTTGGAAATTATTTATTTAAGGTTTCTGTTCATAAAAAAGGGAACAGAATCAAAGATGGCTTTCAAGTGTTCATGTTTTCACAGATCAGCTCTCTTTGCCCAAGGCAAACTGAGGCTCAACTTTTTGATGAGAACCTTCCTGATTTAGCCATAGAAGCAAAACACTAGAAAGTTTTATAAAGAGGCCTTGATGCCTAATAGTTGAAATGGAGTTAATGAGCAGCAGATGGCAAAGCTTTACTTGGTGATTATATGGACCCTAAAATTCCCAGAGTACCTGGGCTAAAAAGCTAAATTCTATGAAATTAGACTAGGAGCTAGGTGGAGCCATCCACCCATCCTATCAACCTTGAACCTTGGCAGATTAAAGGTGTGTTCAGAAATTGAAAGAAATAAAAGAATCTGGGTGGAGTCAATCACCCTAGCCAAGCAAAGGTGTGGTCAGAATCAGAAAAAGTTAAGAAATAAATATACAGTAAAGAAAGTTTTTTGTAAAAAAAGTCTAAGTGATTTAGAGTGTGTTGAAAATATAGATACATAGGCTTAGAGAAAAGAAAAAAATGTATAGAAAGCCTTTAAAAAAGAAATAGAGTAAAATAAATAAAAAAATAAGCCACTTAAAGATGGAAAATACAAAGAGTGTTTGGATACTGTATATTATTGTCTTATCTTTAAGCTTCTTGACTAAAAATGAAATAGTAAAAGCTGCAAAAAGACAGTTGATTATAAATGCTGTTGGACTAATTCAACATATATATTTTGTAAATGACTTTACTTTAAAATTGAAATACAAAGATATGCTACTTTGGAGAAGAGGTTTTCTCTTTATTTCCACATAAAAATTAAAGGCTGTGGATTTATTCTTGGATAAAGAACATAAAGTTTGATAGAGGAAGACTCCCTGAAAAATCTCCAATGGAAATGGATGAAACAGATGATTCAGCATTTCAGAACACCTCTGTGAAGTTTCCCGAGCTCTGTATACAGAACAATTTAAATATGTGTCCAAAATCCTTCATTTTTCTTTGGATTCCTATGGAATTCCCAGCATCCCCATTCAGCAGGAAGTAGCCTAGAGAATGATGCCCACATTCCTATAACATGTATTATGGATATTTGTGTTTATTTACAGTGTTGTTTATAAGTTGCTATAGATAAGGGGGGGAAAAGAATATTAGATTTTGTAGTAGTGCGGTTTCTTGGTCTCAGGCGGCCAGAGATCTGTACCCTGCCATGCCAGACCCCTCTGCCACCCAGCTGCCCACTGCTCAGACCCCCAGAAATGACTCAGACACTTATATTAACTTCATGCTGCTTGGCCTATGGCTCAGGCACATTGCTAGCTTGCTCTTACATCTTAAATCAACCCATTTCTATTAATCTGTCTGCCATGTGGCCCTTGGCTCACCTGTGCTCCTACATGTTGCTCCTTTGGGCTTCAGCTTGATCTGCCTAACTCTGCCCTGCTTCTCCTACCTATGCTCTGATTTCTCCTCCTACTTCTTCTATGGTGCCTGTCATGGACCAAAACAGCTCCTTTACTTAAAGATTGAGATTCACAGCATACATAAACACATTCCCACATCAAGATTTGGAGTTCTTTTTGTTTTAAAAAGATAAAAAGGGATATGTAGGGGATTGTGTTGTTTTATGGTAAATAATTGTCCCACCCACTGGTTTAATAAAAAGCGCTGAGTGGCCAAAGGCAGGCAGGAAGTATGGGCAGGGCTACCAGACTAAGAAAATCTCCGAGAACAGGAAGCACAGAGCAGAACACCAGAGGGAAGCTGTGGGAAGCAGGGGACAACCATGCTGCTGTGAGAAAAGGTACCTAGCCTCATGGCTGAACAGGAAGAATCATGGGTTAGAGAGGAGCAACAGAGAGAGAGAACAAATAAATGAATATCTTAATAGAAGGGGCAACTGTGGGGCTAGAAAGAATTCTGACACTAAGGAAACCTCCAATAACCTACAAGATGTAACTGGCTAGAACACCAAGCAATAATAAAGATAGTGCCTAAACAGGACTTCCCCTATAATCAAATGAATAGCCATCCTAAGAGAGAGAGAGAGAGAGAGAGAGAGAGAGAGAGAGAGAGAGAGAGAGAGAGAGAGAGAGAGAGAGAGAGAGAGAGAGAGAGAGAGAATATTTGAGCAATGGGATCAGGATCATGAGGAAGAGACTCACAAGACAGCTATTGGTAGCTCACTGACTGAAATAACAAATAAGAAACATTGAAACATTCATGGAAAAGAACAAAAACCTCTGAAAGTAGATGACAGTCAAATGGTGTGGGCAGTTTGTTAAGCCTTTTGCAATAGAATAAAAGTATATTCCTGGTGTATGAACTGACATCTCACAACCCACTTCCTACAGAGGAACAACAAACCCAGCCTTGATATTGGAATGAAGGACTTCAACCTACCTCAAGTGAATATGCTACACTGAACTGACTTACCTTGGGATTCTTGTCCTCCATGGGGAAGGAGTGAGAGATGGAGTGGAGGAAGGCTGAGGGAGAACTGGGAGGAGGGAAGGAAGAGGAAGCATTGGTGTATATGGGAAAAACCTTTTTAAATAAAAAAATGAAAACCTATTAAATTACATTTTTAAAGCTAGCTACTCTTCTTCTGAAGCTGACTCTTAAGGTCCAGCTATCCAAGTATTGGATTCCAGCAATTAAAATTCCCTTTCGGCTCACCCCATCAACATGCCCAAATAAATTAAACACCTCATCCTAGACTTAGGTTTTCCCTTTACCTTTATAAACCACCATTTACCTATGTACCATATCTGTCCAGAGTCAGTCCTTTGTCCTCCAGACAAATAATAGTGTGGGATGGTCTTTTTGTATGCTGTGAATATATGTTGCTACCATTGATTAATAATGAAGCTGTTTGGGTCTATGGCAAAACAGGGTTATCCAAGTGGGAAATCCAAGAGAGAGATGGAGATAAGGAAGGCAGAGTCAAGGCAAACACTGAGAGCCAATGGATGAGCAAGATATAATAGAATATAGGTAAAGCCACAAGATGTGTGGTGATACACAGATTAGTAGATAAGGGTAATTTAAGATGAATGAGGTAGTTGGTAATAAGCCTGGGCCATAGTTAGTAATTAATACTAAGCCTCTGAGTGATTACTTTATAAATAGCTGTAATCATAGGGGTCAGGTTAAACAGAAAGCTCCAGCTACAACTATTCCTCTCCCCTCTCCCTTTTTTCCTTCCCCTTCTTCATCATCCTCTAACTTCTTTCTTTTTCTCTTATTCCCTTCTCTTTGTCTCTTACTGGCAAATAAATCTCCTTCGTGCTAAGAACTTGGTCTTGGAGATCCTGAACCAGTATTGATCTCTTACATATGTTTACTGACACATTGTCATTATCCACTCTTCTCAAAGTCTTAGTTATTTCTGTCTTGTAGAACAACATTGCATTTAAAATAGCTTCCAGAATTAAAATTTTATCTTCAGAATTTACTAGACAGATGATTATAGACAGTTACTTTGTCTTTGTTTCTGTTTCTCAGTCTGTGAAAAATAGGATAACAGGAAAAATTACTAATTCACAAGGTGTTAAAGGATCCCATCTGCCACCTAGCAAGTACTTCATTGTGTTACTGTTAATATTGTCCTTTACACTCTTTCTTTTCTTTCTATATCTACTTGCTGCTACCTTGGATCAAGCTGTCATACTCACATTCAAGTTCAACGGTCATCATCTAGTGTTAGTACCTGTGATCTACAACCCTTTGGGTACCAGAGTGCAAATGTGAATGGAAATGCTGGCATCACATCCCCTCTAAAGCCCCTTCCCCTTTGATATTCTGTTATTCTTTCTGAACTAGTAACAAGTTCACTTACTATTATATATATATAATATATATATAAGTAAAACTATTATATATTATATTACTATTATATATATATATATATGTATATATATATATAAGTAAAACTTTTAACTGACATTAAAGGGTAGTTTCACAAATTTTTGCAAAGGGCTCTAAATTTGTGTGCTTATCTCTATCTCAATAAAAATTGTTCAGCCAGCAGCCAGACTCTGAGAAGCATTGTGAGTAGTCCTCTTCAGCCAGTGGTCTGGATGATTTAGTAACTCTTATCCTATAGTCTCCCTCTTCCATTACATATATATGATTTTATTTACAGTTTCCCTATATCATACAATAATGTGACTTCTATCTCTTACTTTCTCTCTTCATATTTTTGCAAGCAGAAAATCCCCAAACATCCTTTAAGACCGTATTTAGGTAAGTATGGCCACCTCCTGTGTGCTATTTGTCATATGGATAGCTGTTGTCATCTTTCTTCTAGCTCATTTGCTTTTCCAATGCCCAATCTCCCTGTGTCTGTGTAACTAGTGCTGATCATCTATTATAGGAAAATAACCCTCTGAGCAGCAGAAGATCTATGGGATCTTTAATGAAATCCTGTTTGCTCCATCCACTTCTCCCTTCTCATAGCAAGAAAATAAAGAAGTTTAAAGAAATATGGAAGGACATTATCATATAACTCAAAGTATTTACCAAGCACCTACTCCATTTGGTACTCATCAATTGTAATGAAGAAGACAAAGGCATGTTCTTTTTAGCCAGTAGTTTCTGACCTGGCCTAGCTCCATGGTCCAGACCCCACAGCCATTTAGAGCAAAATAATCACACAAAGTTTTATATTAATTCCAAACTGTTTAGCTGTGGCTCAGGCTTATTACCAACTAGCTAATACAACTTAACCCAACACATTTTTATTAATCTATGTATTTCACATGGCTCTGAAACTTTAATTTTGTCTCATTACGTCTTGCTTCTTGGGTGGCAGCTTGAAGCATCTCTCTGACTCTGTCCTGATTCCCTTTTATCTCTGCTTGGATTTCCTGCCAGCTTCCAAGCTGCCTTGTCACAGGCTAAAACATCTTTATTAACAAATGGTAATTAACTATATTCACAGCATACAGAAAGACATCCTACATCAGTGTTCTCTACAAAAGCAAGTCCAATGTTTTCCATAAAAAAATCATGACAGGTAGCTGGGTGATCCATTTTGTCATGAGAGATATCTCTCCAAAATTCTTTCCCATGTTTTATATATTTTGAGTAGAAACAAAGACAGCATTTCTTCTTTTTCTATAAATTTTAAACAGTTGGATGTTACTAGTGAATGTTTTTGAAACACAAAGCAAAAATCTACTGTCTGGTATCATGAATATGTGGTCTAATAGGGAGGTTTGCCAATAGTGTATTCACTGCAAAAGACTAGGGATTCCTAAAAACAGAGTCCCCCAACTTCATGTACAGTATTGGAAACCCCATACTTTCCCAAAAGGATTTAGGTAAATAATGACTTAGAAGGCACATAAAACACAAACTACTCACTATGCAGAAAGTAATAAAAATTTTTGACCATTACCCAGGAATTTTTCTTTTCCCCCCACATTCATGAATCTGTGTTGGTTAGGGTGCAAGTTGAGGTCTCAAAACATTCACAGTTGTATATATTTCTTTGAGATCAGGGAACTATTTTCTGAATTTTAAACACTTGAGATAGGACCCACAAATTTTACATATGCCAGAGATAAACACTTTCTAGAAGACAAAGTTGGAAGATTAAGATTAGTCTATAAGTAAAGTATTCACTGTGTAAGCACAAAGATGTGAGTTCAGTTCCCAGAACCAACATAAAAATATTGACACAGCAGTACCTTGTGCAATTATTACTAGTCCCGGAGAGGCAGTGGAAAACAAACCCTTGAGGCTTATTGGACAACTGTCCAGGTCTACTCCATGAACATCAGGCCAGTAAAAGAACTTGTAGACAGTTTCTGAGAAATAGAACACCCTAAATTTCAAATGTACACACTCACAATCATACACAATAATGCACATAATGTACCTCTGTATAAATTCACAAACACACACACACACACACACACACACACACACACACACACACACACACACTCACTCAGTCACTCACTCACCCCAAAATGGTTAACACATAGAAGGCTAAGGAAGTGCCACCACATAACACATTCAAGAATGTTCCAATAAAGTCAATCATCATCTGTGTTTCTTTTAGTTTCTTTTTATTTTGTTTCATTGATGTCATAGAACTAATTCAATGTGTCCAAGTTGATCTAAAGAAACATTATTAGTAAAATACCTGACAGTACTAACCATCATCCTGAATTAGCCAATGCAGTGCTTCCCTGGTAGATGTCTCATAAAAACTATGAGGATTTTTGTTGTAAACAACATACCAATATATTTCCCTAAAGCAATAGACTTGCCTTGCATAATTGTTAGTGTGTTGCCTGCAAGAAAGGCTCACTACTTTTCTATTTTTACATATATCCTTATGGATACTTTAATATTTCAATAAATATTTTAAAATTACCTAATTGGGAAACTGAGTATTCTGCCTAGCCAAGCTAATCTGATCAGATATCTTCTGTTTGGAAACCTTGATTAGAATTTCCCAGAATGATTGTTCTGCTCCTTGTGAGTAATGTTTGTCTAGCCCATTTAAAAATCACTACAGCATTATAAGCAAACAAATGATATAGTAATTAAATCAAATTAATCTTTAGCTGACTTTCCTTAGAAATATGTGTATGATGTTAGGATTCTTTGCTCCTAGACCTTCAAGTCATGAGAATAAAAATACTATGGATGTTTTTATGCATCTGATCTCTGTCTCAATAATAATGTGTTATTCCACACTTTTGAATTTTGAAACTTATGTATATATTTAATACATAGTTGCTTTATCAAAGCATTAATTTGGACTTTTCTACTCCAGGCCAATGAAAGTAGAGTACAGCTTAAAATTGTTTGAATACATATATAGGCATACATATAAAGATTAATATTACATAAATATTACATTCATGTATATCATATATACTATTTTACAAACATCTATACAAATTATTTTAACTCTCAAATATAATTAGGAAGCTAAATGAGATAGATTCTATAGTCCTTTCACTTTTAGCAAATTTTGTGGATAAAACAAGTATCCATCACTGTCATAATCATACACTTAATACTAAAAGTATTAATTACCTCAGTAACTGGCATTATGAAAATTAGAGACCCACAATTTGAAAAATTAAATTGTATACTTAGCACAAGAATTATTTCAAAATGGATAAAATAATTAAACATAAGTAATAAAATCATAAAACAACTAGAAAAAAATATCAGGGAGAAACTCTATAGTACTTCACCAGACAAGATTTCTTGAATGGAACTCTAAGAAACAAGCAACAAAAGCATAAATAGATAAACAAAAATTTAACAAACTAAAAAGTATCAAAAAGCAAAAGAAATAACTATGTAAAAATGAATGGATAATATACAAGCAAGAGACAATATGCAAATTGAGCAACACCTTTTGCAAAGTATACACCTGATAAAGTGATAATAACAAAAATGTATAAAGGACTCATACAATACAATAACAAAGCAACTAATATCTAATTTTAAAATGAGCAAGGGGGCAGGATAGATGTGTCAGGTTAAGGTAAATAATCAAAATGAGAAGATCTGAATAGATATTCTTTAAAAAAAAACATAGAAATGGTAAATATTATTTAAAATGTCCATAGCTCCCTCTATCAAGATATCTATTTCTTCATTCTATCTCTATGTCCTTCTTCAAACCCAACCATTCAATTCCCCCCAGGGAACCTTTGTGGGATTAGAGAGAAACCTGGTACTAGGGAAATACCCAAGAACCCACAGAGATAATCCTAGATAAGACTTCAAGCCTCTCCATGTGAAGAGGCTGCCTAAACTGACCTTCCCCTATAATCAAATTGATGATCATCCTATTTTCACTATAGAACTTTCATCCAGTAACTGTTGGAAGTAGATGCAGACATCCATAGCTAGGCACTGGGTCAAGTTCCCACTCCATCCAAGATGAAGGAGGAGAGATTGATTATATGAGCAAAGTGGTCAAGATTATAATTAGAAAACTCACAAAGACATCTGACCCAAGCTGTTGGGAGCTCATTGACTCTGAACTGACAACTAAGGAACTTCCATGTAAATAAACAAGGGCCTCTAAATGTGGATGACAGTTGAATGGCTTGGACAGTTTATGGGGCCTCTAGCAATGGGACCAGAAGTTATTCCTAGTGCAAGAAATGGCTTCTTGGAGCACATTTTCTACAGAGGAATACTTTGCTCAGCCTTGATATTGGGGGAAGGGGTTAGGTCCTTCCCCAACTGGATATGCCAGATTGCATTGACTCAACTTGGGAGACCTTACCCTCTCTGAGGAGTGGATGGGGAGTGGGGTGGACCAAAACTGATGGATTACTGGGAAGAGGGAAGGGAGGGGGAGCAGTGGTGGGTATGCTTTAAAAAACTTATAAGTATAATATTCACAGCTTTAGTCATCACAATGCAAATTGAAACAATACCTTTTATCTGGGTGAGAACAACTATCATAAAGAGAAAAAAATACTATAAGTGAGACGACAGAGAAAAGGGAGCCCTAAACACTGTTGGTAGGAATGTTATAACAATCATTCTTGTAAACAGTGTGGAGGTTCCTCAAATATTTGTGAGTAGACTCTCACGTATCCCCAGATACCCTATCCACTAGGTGAATATCCAAAGAAATTAGAATTACTGTGTCAAACAAAAGGATATGTGAACCGATAAGTCAGAAGTATTCACAATATCCAAGCCTTGAAACAGATCTTTATCTATCCATTGAATAGTAAATAAATTTGGTAGACATATACAAAGAAATGCTATTTGGCCATAAAAATAAAATTGTCATATTAAACAACACAGATGCATTATATCATTATGTTAAATGAAATAATCCAGATACAGAAAGAAGAGTACTATATAATCTCACTAATATGTGGAGTTTGGAGTTTCTGACAGTTAAACTAATAAAAAAAAAAGATGGAAGTAGAATGTTGGTTACAAGAGATTGGAGAGCGCATGGAAAGATCAATAGGCACTACAAAAGTAAATTATTCTGATTTCTTCTTGTACACTAAAGTTCTTTTAAATAAATAACAGCAGTGTATTCTACATTTCTAATGGCTAGAATGATAAGCATTTGATGAGATAGATATGTTAAAATAAATTAAATTTTATGTAAAGTATACACAAACGTAAGAATTACAAAGGACCTCATAATATGTAAACATATTCTGACATAAACAATTAACACTAAAGTTAAAATAAAAACAAATTAATTAATTTTAAAATATTGAACAATATAAATTTATTTCCTTACAGTTAAAGGAAAAGGTGGTGTTCTCCATATATTTTTCCACAAGATTTTGTCTTTATCTGTATCCATCCATTGAATGGCAAAGATACTACGATTTCTAACCTTTGAAAGAAGGGATTATAATCCATTGTTAAACGAAATTCACCATTGCTCATATCTAACAGAGAATAATATTTACTGACCCAACAAAATAATTTTAACTATATTTTTAGTTTTCTATGAAATTTTCTAATTTAGATTGGTGTTTTTAAATTCATCTAAACTACAGAAAGTGCAAGAAAAAAAAATCGACATTTAAATTGTTTATCAGAGGAAAGTATCAAAACACTAAAATCCTAAGGATTATTTAGACTAGGAGAAGATAGCAAAGCAAGCATAGAAAATGCTGTTGATGCAGATTTTTGCATTTAAATTAAGTTTATCATAATAGTTTTTCTTTGTTAAAGTTATAGTTATAGCTTTATATTATTTATTTTCTTCAAATTTATGTAATATTCTTGATTTTGACAAATTAATGTTTTGTCATCAAATACTACATGGAGAATAAGTTTATGCTAAATAAATAGGCTATTCAAAATAATGAGTATATATATAACTATTCATGGATATTGTGAATGTTTGCAGGTGCTCATAGAATTCAGAGAGCATCTGACCCTCTGGAGCTAGAGTTGCAGGTGCTCAGAGCCACCAGATGTGCATGCTGGGGTTTGAACTCAGGTCTTTCACAAGATCAGCATATGATCATAAACACTAAGCTATCTCTCCTGCCATTAAAATCAGCAAAGGCAAAAACATTATTTCTTTGTCAAAATCTCTATAGTTCCCCATATTCCTGAGCTTTAGTTTTGTTTGTTTGTTTGATTGATTGATTGATTTGATTTGATTTGATTTTCTGTCTTGGTATCATCAGAAGAGCCATTAGCTGAAAAGTGTTTTTTATCCAGTTCACTTATGTGAGGAACTACTACCATGTATAATACCAAATTATTTGCAAATATCATGATTTTTCAAAATAAAAAAATATGAAACTATTCAAAAATAATCAATTTACAAAGGCTTGTCTCCTCCCTTAAGAGTTATCCAGCTGGGCCTAGTCCAAAGAACAAGGACTTAGGAAAGTTGATTCATCTGCTGGCATACTAGGAAGAGGGAAGTGTAATTATCCCCTTAATAATATACCTATACTTTCCAGAAGGCCTACTCCCATGAAGTTGCTTATTACAGAGTTTCTGGGAGGAAGTGCTGCTAAATAGGTTCATTTTAAACGCAAAAGAAAGTACCTGTTTAAAAAGCAATTACTGGCACACCAACAACTGGAGACTCCAAAGACTCCTAGTGCAGAGCTGACTAACAGGTGAGTAGCACCTCAATCCCCAGGTCAAATGGAAAGCATGGTCTTTAAACCCTCACCTGAGGATACAACCTCTGGAACCCCAAGCACACCCAGCTATGCCCTAAGACAAAGAAAGCTGGGAGAGTCCCTCCAAACAAAATTTTCAGAAAAACACAAGTGGAGGGACATCCCAGAGACCAAACCCCACCCACATTGCAATCTGCTTCATCACACACTGAAAACTGGAGACTCCAAAGCCTCCTGGTTCACAGTTGACTAAGAGCCAACTAAGATCCATCTGTGAGCTACCCATATGACAATTGGAGACACACAGCTCCTCAGCATACAGCCATCAAAGACCAGCCACTGTAATTACTGGAGACACTCAGCCCCCTGTCTCAGCAACTGACTAAGAGTCCAACAAGAGCTGATTAAGAGTGAACTGAGGAAGCAATGGGAAGATGCCAATGCAAGAATACATATAACAATATGAAGAACAACATGACACAACCATTAGTAGCTGATGATTCTACAACATCAAGACCTGAGCATAACAATGAAGAGGAATCAGAAATAAACAACATTAAAAACAATTTTATGAAGATAATAAAAGCTTTAAAAGGGGGTATTAAAAACTACTTTAAAGAAATAGAAAAAAAAATACAAAGAAAAATTGGAAGAAATTAACAAATCTTTGAAAGAAAACCTAGACCAAAAAAACAAGCAAGTGAAAGAGGCATTCTGGGAATTAAAAATTGAAATAAAAGCAATAAAGAATGCACAAACTGAGGCAAAACTGGAAATAGAAAACCTAAAGAAATGAAACGGAACTACACATGTAAGCATAACTAACAAGAGATGGAAGAGATAATCTGTGGAATGGAAGATTCAGTAGCAGAAATAGATATGTCAGGCAAAGAAAACACTAAAATGAAAAAGGTCATAACACAAATTGTCCCAGAAATCTGGGACAACATGAAAAGAACAAACCTGAGAAAAATCAGAATAAAGAAGAAAAAGGAATAACAGCTCAAAAACACAGAAAATATATTCAACAAAATCATAGAAGAAAACTTTCAAACCTAAAGAAGGAAATACCTATAAAGATAGAAGGAGTTTACAATACACCAAATAGACTACCCCCCCAAAAGTCTGCTTGCCACATAATAATCAAGCTACAAAATGTACAGAACAAGAAAAAATTACTAAGAGCTGCAAAGGGGAAAAAAAGTCAAATTACCTATGAAGGCAAACCCATCAGAATAATACCAGAGCATTCAGTGGAAAAATGAAAAAAAGAAGGTCCTGGGCAGATGTTATACAGACAATAAAAGAGCATGCCTGCCAACCCAGACTACTATACCCAGCAAAACTATCAATCACCTTAGATGAAGTAACAAGATATTTCATGACAAAGCCACATTTAACAATACCTATCCACAAATCCAGTCCTACAGAAAGCACTAGAAGGAAAACTGCAACCTAAAGAAACCAGATATACTCATGAAATAACAATCAATTATCCCATAGGAAAAAATTCAAAGAAGGGAAATAGACACAAGCTACCACCAAAAAATAACAGGAAATAACAATCAATGGTCATTAATATCCCTTAATATCATTGGAAACAATTTATTTATAAAAAGACACACCCTAACATGATGTCACATACAGGAAACATACCTCAACTATGAAGAGATACAGGCTCAGAGAAAAGGGTTGGGAAAAGACTTTACAATCAAATGGTCCTAAGAAACAAGCCTGTATATCCATTCTAATGTCTGAAAAAAAATTAGACCTCAAACTAAAATCAATAAAAAGAGACCAGAATGGACATTACTTATTCATCTCACAAAACATCCACCAAGATGAAGTCTCAATCCTGAATATTTATGCCCCCAACACAAGGGCACCTACATATGTAAAAGAAACACTACTAAAGCTTAAACTGCACATGAAACTCCATACACTAATAGTGGGAGACTTCAATACCCCACTTTCACCCTTGGATAAGTCAACCAGAGAGAAGCACAAGAAATAAGGGATCTAACAGATGTTATGGCCCAAATGGACTTCATATATATGTAATATATATGTAATATATATTATTATATTAATGTATTGTACTGTATTATATTATATTATATTATATCATGTCATGTCACGTCATGTTATCTTATATTATATCATATATACACACACAGAACCTTCCACCTACACAAAGTAATATACATATTTCTCAGATCCCATGGAACTTTCTCTAAAATTGACCATATACTAAGTCATAAAGATATCAACAGATACATAAAATAGGAATAACTACTTGTATCATATCAGACCACCATGGTATAAAGTTAGAGTTCAACAACAGCAAAAAATTACAGAAAGCCTACAAATTCTTGGAAACTGAGCATCTCTCATTTGAACCACCCCTGGGTCACAGAAGAACTTAAGAAAGAAATCAAGGAGTTCTTATAATTTAATGAAAAAGAATCCACAACATACCCAACCTTTTGGGACACAATGAAAGCAGTATTAAAATTAAAACTCATAGCACTAGACACCTATATGAGAAACCTAAAGAAATCTTACACAAGAGACATAACAGCACATCTGGAGGCTTTAGAATGGTTATAAGCAAACTCACCTTGGATTAGATGGCAGGAAATAAACTTAGGGCAGAAATCAATAGAATAGAAACAAAGAGAACAATACAAAGGATTGATGAATCAAAAAGTTGGTTCTTTGAAAAAATCAACAAGATAGATAAACCATTAGTCAAAGTAACCAAAAAGGAGAGAGAAAGAGAGAGAGAGAATCCAAATTAACAGAATTAGAAATAAAAAGGAAGACATAACAACAGACACCCAAGAAATACAGAGAATTATCAGGTCATACTTTGAAAATCTATACTCCACTGAAATGGAAAACCTAAAAGAAATGGACAACTTTGTGGGCAGGTACAACTTACCAAAATTAAAGAAAGGTCAGGTAAATGACCTAAACAGACCTATAACTCCAAAGGAAATTCAAGATGTTATTAAAAGTATCCCAAATAAAGGAATCTGAGAACCAGATGGTTTCAGTGAAGAATACTACCAGACATTAAAAGAAGAATTAATACCAATACACATCAAATTGTTTCATACAGTAGAACATGAAGGAACATTGCCAAACTCTTTATGGGGCCACAATGACCCTGATATCCAAGCCACTCAAAGATGCAACAGAGAAAAAGAAGTACACACCAATATCCCCATAAATATCAGTGCAAAAATAATCAATAAGATTCTGACAAACTGAATCCAACAACACATCAAAAAATCCACAACGATCAAATAAGCTTCAACCTAGAGATGCAGAGATCGTTCAACACACAAAAAAACTGTGAATGTCACATAAGCAATCTGAAAGAAAAAATAACCACATGATCATCTCCTAGGATGTTGAAAAGGCTTTTACAAAATACAACACTCCTTCATGATAAAAGACCTGGAGAGATCAGGAATACAGGGAAAATTCATAAATATACTAAAGGCACAGCAAGATGACAGCCAACATCAAGTTAAATGGAGAAAAACTCAAAGCAATCCCACTAAAATCAGAAACAAGGCAAGGCTGCCCTCTTTCTCCTTATCTATTCAATAATTTTTGGAGTTTTACCTAAAGAAATAAGAGAACAAAAGAAGATTAAGGGAACAAAAATTGGAAAGGAAGAAGTCAAAGTATTTCTATTTGCAGATGATCATATACATAACTGACCCAAAAAATTTTACCAGGAAACTTCTACAGTTAAGAAACATCTTCAGCAATGTAACAGGATACAAGATTAACCAAAAAATAAAACAACAATCTTCTTATATATTAAGGATAAAAGGATTGAAAAAGGAATAAGAAAAACATCACCCTTTATAATAGCTGTAAATACCAATAGACATCTTGACATAACTCTAATCAAAGAAGTAACAGACCTGTTTGATAATACTTTAAGTCACTGAAGAAAGAAGTTGAAGAGGATATCAGAAAATGGAAAGATCTCCCATGTTCTTGTATAGGTAGAATTGATATAGTAAAATTTCAGTTTTACAAAAAGCACTCTACAGAGTCAATGCAATTCCCATCAAAATCTCAACACACTTTTTTACAGACTCTGAAAGAATAATACTCAACTTCTATGGAATAACAGAAAACCAAGGATTGCCAAACAATCTCGGTCAATAAAAAAACTTCAAGAGGTATCACCATCTCTGACTTCAAGCAATACTATAGAGCTACAGTAATAAAAAAGCCTGATACTAGCGTAAAAACAGACTTGTGGGTCAATGGAACCAAATCAAAGACTCCAACATTGATCCATACACCTATGAACACTTGATTTTTGACAAAGAGGGCAAAAATATTCAAAGGGAAAAAGATAGTATCAACAAATGGTCTTGGTATAACTGTATGATAGTATGTAGAAGAATGAAAATAGATCCAAACTTATCACCCTGCACAAACTCAAATCCAAGTAGATCAAAGACCTCAATGTAAACCCACCTACACTGAATTTGATAGAAAAAAAGTGGGAAATATCTTCCAATGCATTGGCACAGGTGACAACTTTCTAAATATAACACCAGT
Organism: Phyllotis vaccarum; assembly: GCA_033318265.1. Classification (NCBI taxonomy): domain Eukaryota; kingdom Metazoa; phylum Chordata; class Mammalia; order Rodentia; family Cricetidae; genus Phyllotis; species Phyllotis vaccarum. Next base: position 117,915,163 of record JARWLC010000002.1, on the reverse strand, counting down.
AACACAGACACTAAGAACAACAATCAGTAAGTGGGACCTCTTAAAACTGAGAAGCTTCTGTAAGGCAAAGATCACAATCAATAAAACAAAACAACAGCCTAGAGAACAGGAAAAAATCTTTACCAAACCTGTATCTGACAGAGGACTGATCTCTAAAATGTGTAGAGAACTCAAGAAATTAGAGCACAAAATTCTAAATTATCCAATTTTAAGAATTGGGTTCAGAGCTAAAAAGAAAATTCACAACAGAAGAATTACAAATGTCTGAAAATTCTTAAAATTTTTCTCAATATTCTTAGCCATTAGAAAAATGCAATTTAAAACAGCTTTGAGACACCACCTTAAACCTGTCAGAATGGCTAAGTTCAAAAATATAGCCTATGCTGGAGAGGATGTAGAACAAGGGGAACACTCCTCCATTGTTGGTGGGAGTGTAAACTTGAACAACCACTCTGGAATGCAGTATGTCAGCGCCTCAGAAAAGTAGGAGTCAATCTCCCCATTGTTCCAGCAGTACCACTATTGGGCATATACCCTAGGATGCACATTTGTACCCCAAAGGCATTAGCTCAAATATGTGTCATTCGTAATAGCAAAAACCTGGAAACAAGCTAGATGTCCCTCAACTGAAGAATAGATTAACAAATTGTTTTACATCTACACAACTTTATATAATTTTTAAACAAATTGATGGATTTGGAGAATATCCTCCTGAGCAAGGTATCACAAAACCAGAAAGATAGGCATGGGATGTATTCATTTTTAAGTGGACTTTAGACAAAAGGCAAAGTATACCCAAGCTGCAAACCACATCCCCTTTGTACCAGAAGGCAGTTAATAGAGACATCCAAACATTCCCCTAGGAAAAGACAATAAAAAAGATCTCCTTTGCAAATTTGGATCATAAAGGGTTGCAACCAAGAAGAGGTGGGAACAAATTATGAGAGGAGATGGTTGAGTGAGAGGAGCAACAAAGAAGGGGGAAAGATATGGGTAGGTTGATGGGGTATCTTGATAGGGAAAGCCAATGTAGGGTTGGAAAGAGACTGGGTGCTAGTGAAACCTCCAAGAAGTCACAGGATGTCGCTGGCTAGGTCTCCAACCAATAGGGAAGAGGGTGCCTAAACAGGACTTCCCTATAGTCAAATGAATAACCATTCTAAGTGTCATCACAGAACCTAGATCCAACAACGAATAGAGGTGGAGGCAGAGATTTATGTCTGAACACTGGGTTGAGCTCCTGGTCCAGTTGAGAGCAGGGGATGAGAGTCTGTATGAGAAAGGGGATAGGGATTATGAGGATAATTCCCACAGAAAGGGATCACTGTAGGTCTGGTAAGCTCGACGAATCAAAACAGCCACTGAGTAAAAAGTAGGCAACTTGTTGACTGTCATGGGCAGTATGTGGAGCCTCGAGGGGGAGGATCAGACTGTGTTCCTATGCATGGGCTGGCACCTTGGAGCCCATTACCTGCAAAGGAACACTTAACCCAGTCAATATTGGGATGAGGAAATTGGACTTGCCTGGACTGAATGTGCCAAGCTGAGCTGGCCTACCTTGAGAATTCTTGCACTTTTTTTTGGGTGGGGGAGGAAATTGTGGAATGGGGAGGGGGAAAGACTGAACCCTGACTTAGAAGGGATTGGGAGGAAGGAAGGGAGTGGGAGCAGGAGAATACATGGAAAAAATACATTTTATAAATAAAAAAACAATTACTTTACTTATCCATTTATTGAATTGTTATTAATCAACTTGAATGTGCAAGGTTACAGCTTCTATGAAAGAGAACATGGATACAAGAGAAATAAAACACATCAATCTAATGCTGATTCTTATGGGACTTGAACCACTCAGGACCAGGACTACTGTCCCCAACACCCACAAAAGCTTCACTTTACTGTCTTCCATGGGCCACTCTGACCTTTGGATCCTAAAGTGCCCACACTTTCTTAAGCTATAAAATGTTTAATTTTCCAAGTTACATTCATATAAAATACTAAAATGTTTCTTAATAAGATATTTCTGTATATTAGGTCAAAATATTTTTATTTTAAAAGGATTTTTTCCATATCTACCACTGCTCTCTCTCCCTTTCTTCCTCCCAGTCCTCTCAGCCTCCCCTGACATCATCCCCCATCCATTCAATTAAAATATACCTTCTCTTCTAGATCTCTACCGATGACTCCTAACCCAAAGAGCTGGTTAAAGAATCCTTAGCAATTTAAAGACCTGATTATCTTGGTCCTTCTCTGTCTTCTCCATCTTTAAATAAAAGACCACAAGAGGGATCAGCTCTACTATCCAGTCCTTTCTACTCTTTAATGTTTTCACTGTGGTCTTAGGGGCACAGGGCAAAGGCATGGCCCCCCAACATTCTGCATTTTTCTCACAGGTACACCAAAAATTGCTTCTAACTTCTGAAAACCAAAGCCATGTAGCTACTTCTAGTCTAAGATATATGGGCAAACCTAGTTCATGAAAACCTCTTATTCCTTTCTCTCCTCTTGGTAGAATGTGAAAATCTCCTCAGAGAGTATCCAGAATAAGACCATAGGTCATATATTAGTCAATAGTCTATTACTGTGAAGAGATTCCATCACCAAGGCAACTTGTATTAAAGAAAGCATTTAACTAAAGGCTGACTTATAGTTTTGGAGACTCAGTCAATTACTATCATGGCAGAGAACATACATAGTAGCTGCAGTTATAGAGCAGTAGCTGAAAGCTACATCCTTATCCATAGGCAGAGAGAGAATACTGGGCCTAGTATGGGCTTTTAAAATTTCAAAGCCCACCTCCAGTGATAAACTTCTTCCAATAAGGCCACATTTCCTAATCCTCAAAGAGTTCTACTCCTTGATGACTAAGCATTCAGATAAATTGGCTTATGGTTGGGGGTACATTATTATTCACACCACCACAGATCTTCTAAACAGGATCCTACCCTGATTCCTATTCATCTTAGTTAAGGTTTCCATCACTGTTACAAAGCATCATAACCAAAAAGCAAGTTGTAGAGGAAACGATTTATTTGGCTCATACTTTTACATCACTGTTTTATCATTTAAGGAAGTCGGGATAGGAAGGAACTCAAAGAGGGCAAAAATCTGTAGGGAGGCAAAAATCTTCAGCAAGCAGAGGCCATAAAGATGTGATGTTTACTGGCTTGTTTTCCATAGCTATCACAGCCTGCTTTCATATAGAACCCAGGACCACCATCCAAGGTATGAAACTACCCACAACTGGCTGGACCCTCCCTCATCAATAACTAATTGAAAAAATGCCTTACAGCCAGATCTCATGGAAACATTTTCTCAATTAAGATTCCCTTCTTTCAAATAAGGCTAGTCTGTGTGTTATGTTGGCATAAGACTAGCCAGAACACCTATCCAGAGTAAATTGACAACTGTATTAGAAAACACTGGATATTTTGCTGAGATTTTTGCAGCTTATTTGTTGTTGCACCAGAAATTAGCTCATTCAAACAATGCAGTGAAAATAATGACTTTTTTTAAGATATAAAAAGGGAATGTTTAAAAATGATTCCTCTGCACATGGCTAATTATAGGAAGATAAACTCAGATATTCACCTTTAGATCAATACAGATTTTTGTTTTTTCTTCACCCACACAGCACTGTGAGAACCTATGCTGATGTGCCTTTGGTCTCCAGACACAGTGTGCATCCTCACTCTGTCCCACAAAGAAGCTGTTCCTGTTTTGATACCACCCACCACCCCAGGGTTTCTAGTGCAATGGGAAACCCTAAACAAAATTCTTTCTCTACTCTACTCATCTTGTTTCTTAAGTTCTTCTTATGGCATTGTAGATATATTTGTCTTCTCTCACCAGTTAGGCTAAAACCTTCTCAAATAAAAAAACCACATTTACCTTCTATTCATAGAATATACATTGTATATATCTCCCTGGCATCAACTATAAGGTGCTCAGTAAAATTTTTAAATCAGTTAAATTCACATTTTAAAATCTTTAGAGCTTTTATATATTTTCTATTTCTATTAATTAATTATCTGACATGGTTCCAACCACAAAATACTATAGTATAATATTCTGCCTTCTCTGTGTATTTGTGGCTGGTGATGGGGTCAGAATTTCTTGAATGCTAGGGAAGCCCTGTTCACTAAGTTAGATTTCTACTCATGCCTTTGGTATTGAAGCACTACCTTAGAAACAGAATTTCAAAAGCATAGACATTGAAAAGAGAAATACAGATAGTGTTGAATTTTACATTGTCAGGCAAGTAAGTCACTCAAGAATCTTGCTGAAGAATAAAATGTTTCTTCAAGTATTTAATCATCAGTTTCAGCATAAACAAACAGCAAATGTCAGGGTCACTTGAAATAATACAGAAGAAAATCAGATGCAAAAGTCTCCCAATAAGCTCACTTTTATCTTCTTTTAAAGAAGAACACTACTTATGATCTGTAAAGCATTTTTAAAAACCTCTGATTTTTTTCTAATGACCTATTTGATTACATAAGGCCAGACTCATTGTTAGAAACACCAAGAGTTGCATGTGAAGAATTTGAAAAGTAGAAAAATTTATTTTTTAAAAAAACACTGTTCTTATTTTACTTTTGTTGCCACAAACCAATTTACTTCAGCAATTTTGCCTTCTAAAAATGTACACAAATTCGAGTATGCCTTTAAAAACAAATTGTTTCTAAATAAACTTTAGATGTGATTAGAATAATTCTACTTTTTATGAAGGGCTGTGTCCCTTCCATGTGGCATTAGTAACAAAGGTTAAAAATGTCTTTCCATAAAATCTTACATAAACAAAGCAATTTGCAATTATCCGCTTTCACAACTAGATAAGCTTCAAATTACATAGTTATTTTAATTTATAGATGATCAACTTGTACAAAAAAAATAAGCTCAATAAGTAGAATACATTTTCTTTCTTTGTTCAACACAATTCAATTTTGTTCTTATTTCCCACTGTTTTCACAACTCTTAATTTTTTTAAAAAAATACTTTTCCTATTTATATCTCTTCTTATTTCTTTCCTCAAAAAACAGTGCATGTATTTAGTAATGAGAGATCAAAATTTCTATTTAAGCATCACTAAAACTTAGAATTGGGCATGAGACACAAAGTGATGTCTGATGTACTGAAAAGTTCAGCCTATCAACAACAGAGACAAGAAAAAATGATTATGGAAAAGATGAAGAAGTATTTACAACACTCTGATAGAAACAAATCCCATACAATGCGAATCTTGGTTTCCATTAGGCTCAAGATTCCAGCTTAGGCAAGCCTCCGCTGTCCATTGTAGGGGACAATGATGATGTTGAATCCAAATGGCTCCTCTTTCTTATAGTTATTCAAAGGTCTCTGAAAGGTCCAGCTACCTCAAGATTCACCTTCTTTTATCTGTAACATTAAGAGAAAAGTTTCCCTTCAGGTAGATCTACAGAAAGAACTCATTTTGTACATCCAACCCACCTGAGATGAAAAAGAACAGAATAATATTTTTATACCATCTTTCAGAATTTCCAGGTCACTGAATGGGTTTTTAAATCCTAGTTACAACCAAGTATTTTCATCATATATTCATAATGTACCTGTGGCAATCTACTAAGTACTTCCAGAGTTTTGAATGAGACCGTTGGCACCCTGGATCACCTTTAGTGTAAAGCAGAGCTATAGCTCTAGATTCAGACCACTTCAGTTCAAGAGAGCTAGACAAGGTTTTCATAAATATAAATATCAAGAAGTGAGTTACACCTGTTAACATGCATTAAAATGTCATTCCTATTGCTGGAAGATAAGTTTTCTGGAAAATTACTTATACATTCTGGTAAACTGAACTAAAACATGCTGACAAATTAGTTACAGGGTAAAAGTCCAATGTCCCTGAGGACTCACCAGAATGTACATTCAGAACAAGAAGGAACAGATTCACAAACAGAATGTTCTATGCAAAGCAGTTTAACCCTGCCTTTTTCTAAGTTTTGAATATAAACATTTTATTAAATTATGTGAATACTTTGTACAGTAAATATTCAGGATACAATTCAATTACAAAATAACTTGGCACAATAGGAAGAGGGAACACTTTTAGTACTCATTGTGCCAATTTATCCTGTGTGATAAGAAAATTATCATTTTAATTTATATAATAAGCCTCTAATTTTTTAAAACTGAGAGAACTGAAGTTCTGGTAAAGTTAGTGACTTTCTCAAATTCATACAGTGAAAATTTATTAAGGCAACAACTGTCCTCACAGCCCAGGGTTTCCACTCTGTCATGTTATCTTTGTAAATTTTAAATCCAAAATGCTGAATTTATATTTCTTAATCACTAAATAATTTCTTTTGTTAAATCTTGTGTACCTTGCCTGTAAATTATAATAATCCACACAGCTAGTAATCATCAACTGGATTTTTTGTTTTGTTCAGCACAGAATGTCCAAAGGAAACTACACACTTCTTATTTCTCAGTAATTCTTTTCTGCCTCCAGCCTCCTTCTTTTCAAAATTTAGGAATTATCCTTAAGGTATTGTCTTCTTTTCATGCCTCTAAACACAAGCATTCCATGGTAACTGGACATCAAAAACTTGTTTAAGTCCATTATTTCTCAATCAACAGAGCCAGAGGAACTAAACAAACACAAATGAGCCCATGTTATCTATCACAATAAATCTCACTCCCACCAGTTATTCTTCTCTAAAAATCTTCCTTTGGCTTTTCACTTCATTTTGGATTCTTGCACACTCCATCATTTTCTCCTAGGCTATTTCACATTCACATTTACTGGGAGTTTTTTTTTTCCTAATGGTCAAGTACTTTCTGACTTCATCAGCTATTTCTTCTTCCCAGAGCACTTTCCTTTCCAATATTTCATTGTTCTATTCCAAAATACTTCCTTATGTGTAATAGGCTAATAATTAGTTTTTAACTATGCTTTATCTATCTTTAATTCTTGTACCACAATTAAGTTTCCTCACTAATAGATGACTTCCTTCTTTCTACTCAGGAGCTATTTGGATATCTAATTTGTGGATTGTATTCATCAGCAAGAATAAAATATATATATAAGCTCATTTTCAAAGGAGTTCAGAGTCTACTTGAGAGTAGCAAAACAGCAAGGCCAAGCAACTGATGTCATAAAAAAGATATGCTTATAAAGAGATATGTGAAGTGGATACTGTTATCTTATTGAATCTATGATTATCATTGGATCATCTCAACCTTAAAGATAAAGATGTTAGGAATTAGAGTCAAAGAATATACCCAAGGTTAAACAATCAGGAAAGAAGAAATTGAATTGCCAACTTGAGATCATCTGCTAGGGAACTTATCTTGCCCCTCTGAATATTACTCCTCTAAAGCATATAAATCCTACTGGAATGTCACTTCTTTTAAGACAGACTTTAGTCCTGGTGCTTCTTCTGCATGCCTAGGAGCACCCAGCTGAAGTCACCCCTACAAAGCATCTTCTTTGGGGAAATATAATGACTGCCCATAATTTTTGCTTCAATTTAGGATTCTCATCATAACAGTAGATACTATATGGAGGAAAGGAGTGTAAAATTTTTGTGATGTTCCCATTGTATGATGCTGTGAAGTACCTGAAAATCCTGTGGATGGAAATAGTAATTATCTCTTCTTTGGGCTATCAACTGAGAAACTCTTACTCAAGATTTCATACAGCTTCACTCAGATGCTTACAGGGACAAGAATCTTCAGATAGTTTTGTTATTTACACTTCTGGTGCCTGGCCTAGAAGATGGCTAAAATCACTGGAAAGTAGTCAGATATATCCATATGCTGAAGATAGCTCACAGCATGGCAGTCTTATTACAGACTTTGTAGATGACAAAGTTCTGTGTGTTTCCAGAATAAGCTCAGATTTCTTATCTATAAAGTGAAAACCCATTACCATAATGGCAAAAAATAATACAAAACCAGGGCTGGAGAGATGGCTCAGTGGTTAAGAGCAGTGATTCCTCTACAAGAGGACCCTGGTTCAATTCCCAGCACCCACATGGCAGCTTATAACTGTCTGTAATCCAAGATCTGACCCCCTCTCACAAACATACATGCAAGCAAAACACTAGTGTACATAAAATAAGAATAAATAAATTATTTAAATAGAAGAATTAAAGAAAAACAAACTGATGGTTAGTTTTAATTCTCAACTTGACACAATCTAGAATCACCTGAGAAGAAAGTATCAATAAGAAATTGTCTAGATCAAGTTGACCTACCTGTAGGCATATCTGAATTATTTTTACTGTGTTGATTGAGGTAGGAAGACTTATCCACTGTGGGTAGCACCATTCCCTAGCTAGGGAATTATGAACTATGTAAGAGTAGAAAAAATGAGATGAACACAAACATGCATTATTGCTCTTATTCTGACTGTGGATGTAATATGACCAGATATCTCAAGCTCCTGCTACTGTGATTTTCCTACTTGTGATAGACTATAACTTGAAACTGTGAGATAAAATAAGTGACTTCTGTTGAAATATTTTATAATAGCAATGGGAAACAAGACAGTAACTACTTTTCATTAGACAAACCTAACAGACACTACCTTTTTTTGTAATCAAGATCAGAACTAATTGTCACAAAATTCCCCTTAATATACATGGTGTGAATCAGGTTTCACATATTTATCTTCTTTCTTCAAGCCTCCTAAAGGCTACATCTACTTGAACTAGAAGTCACTCTGGCCCCAAACCAAATTTCAACTCTCTTTACTTTTTATATGAATCACTTTTACTGTAGCCAGCCATAAAAGTTTACCTAAGGAAGTACACAGACAAAGCACACATGATTAGGACTCATGATTTTTTTGACATGAAATTCTGATAGAAAAGTTTAGGTAGGACGTCTTTTCCTCTCACATGAGGAACTTCTTTGTACCCTTACCACAATAGTTTTCTATTCAAAAGCCTCTGAACTTCCAGTAGCATATGGGAAAAAATACAGAGACCCACAACATCAAGTGATAGACCTTGGAACACTCAGTCTTAAATTGAATCTTTCCATCAGATTCCTCCTGTCACATCTTAGGGAACTCAGAAGAAGAGGGAGCACAAAAGGTATAAGAGCATAGGAGATAGAGAGTATCAAGGAACCAAAGCCTTCTAGATGCAACAGAGCTGGCACACATATAAACTCAATGACTTCGGACATATAACAGGGCCTGCATTAGTCAGATGGAGTTCTAGAGTTGAAAGAAAAGGTGGACACAGACCTAACTTAGATGCTATTGCCAATTAATAGCTACTTGAAAATAAAAAAAATTGTTTCCTCCAAAGAAGTTTCATTGGAGAAACAAACTACTCTTAAGGGTATGTACCATGCACAGCAGTAGATTGCCAACATAAAAAAAAGAAAGGAAGCAAGGAAAGAATGAAAGAAGGAAGGAAGGAAGGAAATAATGAAAGAAGGAAGGAGGGAAGAAAGGAATGAGGGAGGGAAGGAAGGAACAAAGGAATGAAGGAACAAAGGAACAAAGGAACGAAGGAAGGAAAACTGAATTCAATGGCATCTTTGGAGGCTTTTTGTCTCATAATGTTGAGTTTTTTTTTTAACTTTACAAATTCTATGTATATATATTGTGGCTTTGGTTTTTAGGTTTTCATGGGATTCCTATGTATGTGTCACAGTGTAAAACTCTGTGTCCAATATGCATTGTTTTTTATATTTGCTATTTTTTTGGCTCTTTGTCATATTCCAATTTGTTTTTATTTATCTTTTTATTATATTTTATTGTTATTCTGTAGATGCCTACATTTTTTCTAATGAGGAACAGGAAAGGTAGGAGAGAAGAAACTAGGAGGAGTAGAGGGAGGAGAATCCAACCAGAATATGTCTTATGAAAAGAAAAATTGATTTTCAATAAAAGAAAAAGTCTTTTCTGACTACCTTGAGCTGAAGTAGTCTGAATGAGGACTGGCTCTCTGATTTCCATGAGAAGAGTCTCTAGCAATGATTACAATGAACCATGTACACTTTCCTCTATGCAATGCCTATTGCATAATAGATACTCACCTAATGTATGTGCTGTGTGTTCATTCTGGAACTCACATGATGTGAGTAAAAATCCTGAGGACTTCTTGACTGGACATGTACCTCTGGATACACCATAGCTTTCTTTCTCAAATGACTATGTCCCTGGTGGCTTAAATGAAGGTTAACCAGAATAGGCCAGAACAATAACAGAAGAATTAAAACACACTTGGAACTTTGTGCTGTAATCATAGGTAAAACAAAAAGGCAACCAAACTAGGGGTTGTTTGTGTAAAATATATTTCCTTGTGTTGCTAGTATATTTTTCTGACTCAAGAATCAAGCAGCAGTGGCTATCAAGAGGCAAAGACTAACAGTTTGCATTTTCCAGTAACCATAATGACCCATTGCTTCCCTGCAGACTAGTCTATCTTACAGGTGCCAGAGTGATGTGGAAATGCCTTTCTGTATGCTGTGAATATCAATCTTTAAATAAAGGAGCTGTTTTGGCCTATGACAGGCACCATAGAAAAAGTAGGAAGAGAAATCAGAGCATAGGTAGGAGAAGTGGGACAGAGTCAGAGACAGATCGTGCAAGCTGCCCAAGGAGCAACATGTAAGGAACATAGGTGAGCCACGGCTCACGTAGCAGACAGATTAATAGAAATGGATTGATTTAAGATGTAAGAGCTAGCTATCAATGTGCCTGAGACATAGGCCAAACAGCATAAAGTTAATATAAGTGTCTGAGTCATTTCTGGGGGCCTGAACATCAACAGCAGGTGGCTAAGGGGTCTGGCGTGGCAGGGTCTGGGCCTCTGGCCTCTCGGGACCAAGAAACCCCATTGCAACACCAGAGATGACAAAGTTCCCCTGTTCAGTCCTCACATGCCAGCTGATGTCAATGCAGCTGACTGGCATGTAGTCCCTACATAGTCCGTAGAACCTAGTAAATGATTTTGCTAAAATAGGAAGATATATCATAACAACACAGGTCCAAATACATGCGCGCGCGCACACACACACACACACACACACACACACACACACACACACACACACACACACACTTTAAAAACCAAGTTAATAAAATAAAATCACCAAATAAACCAAATCTTCTAGTAAATCATGCCCTGAATTAAAATTTTTCATAAATTAGTCTTTAAAAGCTCTAAGAAGTATAGAGATGACTCAGTGGCTAAGAGCTCTTGCTATGCAAATGTTTAACTACCTGAATTCAGGTCCAGCAACCATGTAAAAATTTGTGTGTGACCTCATAAACCTGTCATCTCAGAACTGAGATGGAGAATGAAGAGAGGAGGGTTTCTGGCTCTTATAAGTCTCTCTTCTAACTTTAGGGTCAATGAATGATTTTCTCTAAAAGTAATAAGACAGAAAAATGAGACATGAGAATATCTAGTGTCCTAGTTTCAGAGTACACACAAGTGCCTTGCTGACACATACATACTCAAATTTACCACCTATATTTCTGTACTCTGACTCTATTAACATAGCACTTTCTATAAAATTTCATTAAATGTTATAAATAGGTCTGTCAATGCAAGAAGTTACTAAAAATTCATAGAAATAAGCATTTTTAAAACATTTATTTGAATAAATTCTCTGTGCACTTATGCTAGATGGCATAAAATGTCCCTTCATACCCATTTTTATAGACAGTTGTAACTCTAAAACTGTCTCTAAAAATGCCCTAATATTGATAATGTACTACAGACTGTCCTTGAATTTATACCAATCCTCCAGCCTTAACCTCCTGAATGATGACGTTATAAGCTTGAAATCTCCACACCCAGCTGAAATCCTTTCTCTTGTGTATCTTTTTGTGTTCTCCAAACTGATATTTATTCCAGAGTTGGTATATGATAATGAAAATTATAAAAAATTTAGCTAAAATTAAAATGCCAAGTCTGGGTCATCTGGATATGAAGAAACTGATTAGCTCTATCTCTGAATAAAAAATGAAAAGAGTAATAGAGAAAATTACAAACAGCAAGCCCCCTTCAATGTCGAGTACCAATTGGAATATGATGAAGATTTTGAGGAAGAATCAAATGTAGAATTTATGAGGACTGTTTACTTACAAGACCCACAAAATCCCCAATGCAAGACTTACTTAACCCAAAATAGACTTCCCAGTGAAAAATGACTATATCATATTAAGGATGAAGTAATTAGACACCAGATGTACTTAAACTTAACTAAAACCCCTTTTCAACATTACAAACTATCTTAGAATACTCACTTGACTTATAAACTCTGCTTTGACATTTTTTTATTCTCAGTTTATGTGTGAAATTAATACATCTATTTTTCTAGTATCAAAACTAAGCTGACTAAATACTACTGTAGACTTTTATGTTTATAAGAAACTACAGTTATTTCACTTTGACAAAACTACTTGCAGATTATTGAAAAAGTCATAACAAACAAATTACTATGGAAAGTATGAACTTTTTAAGTATTTTCAAAACCATATGTAAATACTAGTGTTCATGAGGCTATGGTACTTATATTTAGCATTAATTAACATTTTCTCAATGTCCTGCTTGAGGACTTTTTTTGGTGCTTTTGTTTTTAGCATCCAGGTAAGAGTCCCATAATTTGAATGGTTTTCAGACTTAAGCACAGTTGAGCCTTTTTATTAATACATCTGTATTTTGAAGATTGTGTCCTAAACAACTTATCACAGCTAAGACAACTACTTTAACAATTAGCCACTGAATCTCAAACATAGCCACAGCAAGTAATTCTCAAAAGTCATCTTTCTAAAAATTTGAGATCTCATTGGATCTGCACCTCCCACCCCTTTATGTCCAGAACCATCAATCTCTGGAACTTTTTGAACTGAACACCAAATCCTAGATTCAATACAAGAAAAACAAAATCAAATCAAAAGCTGATATCAGAGAGTCAGAGTCAAATGGGAAGCTCTGTGCATAAGACCACCAGGAGACAATGAACAGAAAAGGGGGCATCTTGGAAAATGACTTGGAAAGTATCTATGGATGAGTGGGAAATAGGCATCTCATAAAATGGAGTGTTATGGTGTCAGACTTAAATATCTGCTCTCCAGCTGGTTGAACTTGGAGCTGAACTGAAGCAAAAATTGTGGTGTTGTACCATTCAAGGCTTTCCATGGTGTGCTGAGCTTATTTTCTTACACAATACAGGGCCATTTGCACAGCAATGGCACCACCCACATTGGGCTCAGTCCTTCTATATCAAGTATTATTCAAGAAAATGCTTCTGCAAATATGCCCATAGGACATGCTTATAGAGACAAACACTTGGTTGAGGTGCTCTCTTCCAAAGTGACTCTAGTCTGTGTCCAAATCATAAAAACTAACCAGCATACTTGGATATTCGATCACAATGATAAGAAAAATCAGTAGTACCAAATCAGGAGTAAGTATAGTGCTGAAGTTTAAATATCTGGGAGGGTCCACGGGGAATCCACTATGATTGGCATGAATGTGGGGGGAAAATGAACTGTAGGCATAATATGAATTTGTATGACTTTGCTTGAGAGAGTATTTTCTAATAAATGTCCACTATAACTGGCCCCAAAATACCAGTGAAATGCTGTAGGTACAAAATAAATATGCTAGGATAATAGAAACAGATGCTGTGGCTAAGGGACAAAGACTTTGGAGCCTATTGTATGTGTTTAGTTTTGCTCTTCCTTCTCTGGCTCTGTGACCTTAGACATGTGACACACTCATCCATGAAGTAGGTAGAGCCATAGTACTGCCTTAGGGTCATTATCAGGATTAAAGAAGTTAATTATTTGTAAAGGTTTATGGTCCAATCTATAAATGAGTAAACAGCACTTAAATCATTAGTAAATAAAATAGTGGTTAGGGCAGTTAAGCACAATGCCTCTAACAGGAACACCTGCTCGAGCTTTCAGACTTAAAGGAGCCATTTGTTTCTTTTAACAGAAGGACACATGAAGGATAACTGAAGTCTACGACTGGAGATCCTAGCCTACTAGCTTATTCAAAGAAAGAGCTCTAGTCTTGGCCCCGGTATTAACTGACGTAAACCTTGCATAAGAAGCCACTGAGTTCATCCTACAGTCACTGGACTCTTCTGAAATCATGCTGGAGCCTGTTTGTTTTCTTACTAGACAATTCATAACAAAAAGCAGCAGATAGATGTCTACAGATAATCCTTCACCTCTCTGAAAAGCAATATTTCCTTTTTATAGATGCTTCAGAAAGAAAAACAAGGTTATTAAGACCATTTTAATTTACATAGCCCAGATATCTTTGGGTGACTATGACATAATTGCTGAGATATCTATTCAGACTGAGTATAAATTATTTATATTTCTGTGTACATATGAAGAAATTAAAAACGAATTAAATATTACTTATAACTGCAGCTACAATCACCTAAATAGATCATTAAAATTTTAACAGAAACACATTGGATCATACTTTGTCTCTGGCTTAAACCAATGTGGCTCAAGAGTCATCCAACTTCATTTGTATGACCAGCAAGACAAATTCATGCTGGCTAAATATTTTAGGTTTTATACTATAGACTACTGACTTCTCCAACCAAAAATAAAATGACAAAGATAAAACTATCAATTCCATCACTTAAATAAACATATGGAATAAGTGTATGCAACACAAAGTGTCTACTGCTAAATTCAGTCATGTCAATCAAAAGTATGGATTCAAGCTTATTAGAGATTAATTGCTACAGCTCACTTCATTTAACCTCTTTTAAATATTTGCAATTTAGACACTATACATTTCTTTTAAACAGAAATTAATTTTAATATCTCAGCATATGCTTCACCCACAAAACCATCACCCCTACTTATGTATAAATTTACCTATAAAAACAATGAATGAGGAAACCTATATAAAATATAGTTCTTTCTAGGTAGAAATCTGATATTACATTTATATGCAATTTCTGAAAAAAATTAACCTTTCCTAAATGCTTAACTTAATGGAACAATATTTTTAAAAGGAAATGTAGTCAAGAAAATTTTTAAAAAAGTAATGATCTTTCTACAGAGACTAAACAAAGGCTTCTAGTATTGTGAATTATATTGTCTTTCCACACAACCCTATGTCCTCCTGGGAAATTCTAAAAGATTTACTTTAAATTTTTAGAAGCTTGTTTTATGTAAGCCTTGCCATATATGCCAAATGGTCCATTAAGGGTGTTCTATTGCAGCTTGAAGAACTCTGGGTTAAGCATACAGGAAGATGCAATCTAAGTTGCCGAACAAATATGCAGCTCACTTTCCATCTGATGAAGCTCTATGAGAAGATATTATCCACAGAACATTTGCTGCATTAGAGCACACATTGATACAATAACACAGAACTTTGTAAAGCATGTAGATTTTATGATCCCTTGAGACTGAAATCCATCTATACTAACACTGTGGAAAGCTAATCAGTTTCTATCATTCATATGTGGAATCTGAGCGTAATGTTTTCCATGAATATCTAGAAATCTAAGATATGATTTTGTATTTTCAGTGAGATTTTGGATCAGCATGCCAACCCACTTTTCTTGGTCCATAGTTCCAGCAATTTGTTTTGGATACTTCCCAAGAGTGCCCTTCCGGAATATGCACACATTTTTATCTTAATTGTACTGGTCAGGAAAGAGTTAACTACCCCACTTTTAATTGCAGACAAAGTGTCCCAGAAACATCCCTATAACTAAAGTTATATAAATTCTGTCTGAATTTATGCAAAAGAAATTTAATAACTATGTAGCACTGAACTTAGGAAATTGAGTGGGCCTTGATACTGTTTCTCTATGTGAACCCCAAAGGCTATATAAAGTCATAGTGCAACAATATCCTGTAGATTTTGAATGAACACCATGTTGAGAGAGGGAGACATTTGATATTACAGAGGACAAACTAAATGATGCATATCCTAAAGGCATTTATTCCTTGGAGGAAGTTTAGACAAATGCTTCTGGAAAGTGAAGTCCATATACTTCAATCCTTTTATATTTTGTTTTCTTTCCACCCAATCACTCTCTCAATAAATCACCAGATTTTGTTTGATATGATGAAAAGAAACAGCAAGAGCCCAAGTAGTTTCAGAAAGGACAGACATAGGACAGCAAGGGTTTGAGCATGTTTGCACTTTTTGCATAAGTGGAAAGGAGTGAAGGCACATTCTAAGTGGGAAATGATACAATGAAGAAAATCACCAGGACTGAAATTGATGAAGCACACTTGAGGTATACAGAGCACCTGCTTCCCTAAGTGGAAGCTGTACCTTGTTGGTAATTAGATAGGCTTAGTTAGGATTTATGAATGTTGGCCTGGGAAATTTGAAATGTTATCATATTGACAATATTAAGCAATCAAACAATAATAATGATGAAAACATTCAGTTATCTCAAAGTACAGCACAGACTTGGATGGGTGAGATAAAATGTTGAAAAATAAAAGTGATAACAATCCAAATGTCCTGGGTAAACCTCTCTCTTGATGTCATATAATGCTTGTTCTCAGAGAGAGAAAAAAATATCAAACTGTTCTCAATAAAGTCCACCATCTCTCCTTCTTCCAGAACTATAAGCTAATCTCATTTCCAAAATAAATGTAGTATTTAAAACCCCAAATAGAACAGGAAGGTGGAAGAGGGAAGGTTGTATGCTCCTTTTCTCCTGTTCACTTACTGTAGAAGAGCTAGATAAGAAATCTGTCCCTTTAAGATAACTGGATTTCCCTCAGGTAGTAAGAACCCTCTAAGACTAGTAAGCTTTCCTTTGGAACATAACCAGCTAAGCAATATCTAAATTGTCCTTTATAGCATATCTCAACTCAGAGAAGGCCTTTATCAATGTTACTAATCTGTTCAAATATAATATTTTTCATGCCACACCCTGCCCTACTGAAGTCCCTCCAACATGCCTGTTAAGGTTTACGTCTCAAACTCTGCCTAAAGCCACACGAGACCTTCCAGCCTCATTTCAAGAGCAGCTCACATAAGTCTTCTTCCCCCTGCCAGTTAGGATTGTCAACTTTCCTGATGTGGAATGGTCTTTCTGTACACTGTGAATATACTATATTACCATTTGTTAATAAAGAATCTGTTTGGGCATATCGTAGGGCAGCTTAGAGGTAGATGGAAAATTCAAGCAGAGATAAAAGTGAAAGGCTACAGGCTGCCACACAGAAAGCAAGATATGATGGAACACAGGTAAAGCCATGGAACATTTGGCAATACATAGATTAATAGAAATGGGTGAAGTTATAAGAACTAGTTGGTAATAAGCCCATGCCATAGACAAAACAGTTAATAATCAATATAAGTCTCTGAGTAATTATTTTATAAGCAGCTGCCGGACTGCAGGTGGGAGAGATTTTGCCCAGATTGCATGCCCAAACTGATCATAAAACTTCTGACTACACCTTCCTAATTCTGCAACTCTTTAATTCAATTCTTCATGTTCTCGTGATCTTAACTATAAAATTATTTTTGTTGCTCTTAACAACTATAATTTTGCTAGTGTTATGAATCATAACTCAAATATCTAATACACAGAATAATTGGCAAGTGACCTCTGTGAAAGGGTTATTCAACCCCCAGAAGGGTCATAACTCACAGGTTGAGATCCATACTAGCCCTCTCAACCAATGCTGATTTCAACTTGTCTCTAGCTGGTTTCCAGTGACCATAAAGGCTCTGAGGCACTTTCTTATTGTAGTTACTGTCAACCAAGGATGTGGGGAAGATAGTAAAGATGTACGAGTTCAAAAATTTATTGTGAGCAATTCAAGAAAGAAGCAGATATCAAATAAGAACAGAGTCATTTTTTGCTGACATATAATAGAAAGGGCATAGTGGAATTTCCCTCTATAAGAGAAGACAACTTACAGAGAATGTCCATGGAATCCAGTGATAGATAAGATTTTTGTCTACAGAATTACATCCTTAAAAGCCTTTATTAGACTGTTGGGACCTAACACCAAAATTCATGTTATTACACAGGCAAAGAAAACATATAAGCAAAACAAGATTTGTCCATCACAACTTGTCTTCTCAAGTAATTCAAATTGGACTACTGGAGAAACAGATTGCCTACCTTCAAGGATTTTTTTCTAAAGCAAATCTGATCACTGTAATACAAATGTAGAATTTTTGCATTATTATATATTTTATAAAATATTTGCATTTTAAGTGAAGATGAGAGAAGGTAACGACCATAAAAATAAAATGTTAAGGGAATCAATAGAGGATAATATGGATCCTGAGAGAAATTCTTTATTCAATAATCACTTATATAAAAACCTTTCACATAAAAATGAAGTTTCTATAAACACATTTAACCCAAAGTTTTAAATTTTAAGATGTGTGATCATGATCTACTATGATGTTATACAAAAATGATTTTGCAATGTCTCTGTTACTTCACACTTGTTTTATATATTGAAGATGACTAGACCAATTGAGAGATTTATTTACTCTAACATTTTTATTTAAATGTGTGACTATATAATAAAAATGTTATGGAGTTGCATAGAAATGGTATTCAATTCAGAAAGTGAAATTTGAAAGAAAAACTATGTAGAGAAGATGGTGTGGGAATTAAATACTGACAAAGGTAAGAAAAACCTAGGCATTTAAATGTGAACCATGGAGACAGCTACCATGGGCACAGAGGCACACAGATATACCTGCACATGGATCACACAAAACACTACTAATCATTCCACTGAGGTGAGACTGAAAAGCAAAATAGGTAGTCAGACAAAGGCAGAATAGAATGTGAGAACAATCCATCTCATAGTTAAAGAGTTTTTTCTCTCTTTCTCTCCTTTCTCTCCTTCTCACTCTGTATGTGTGTAAGGGAGGTATGAGCTCCTGTGTCAGCTAGTGCATTTGCATATTTATAGAGACTAGCAGGCAACTTCAGCTTTAGTTCCTCATTTGCCACATTATTTTTAGAAACAAGATCTCTTGCTAAACCTAGAGCCTATAGAGTAGACTGTAGTAGACTGTCAGCAAGCCCCAAACATTCTCCTGTACTTGCCTTCCTAGCAATGAGATTACAAATGAGCATGAAAATACCTAATTTTTTATTATAGGTTTTTGGAGCATGACCTGAAGATATTGTCCTTGCAAAGAAAAGACTTTCAGGTCCAAGTTATTATCCTAGCCTCTGATATTGTTTTCCAAAGGTGTTAACTTTTGAATTTGTGTGTTCTGCAAGCATATTGTTCACAGGTAAATACTTTTTCTTCAAAAAAATATTTGCTTGCTGTATGCCTCTGGAATTTATTAAAATTCTAAGTGCCTGGGATTGTTTAATAGAGTTTTATGATATCACTGTTTTTAAATTTCTTATTCAAAAATATTTTTTACAACTTATCTGTCATATAGCAGCATGAACAGGAGAGGGATATCCCCTTACACCTTGACATTTGAAACAGACAAGGGAGAAAATCCTCCATCTTATCAGTTAGTTGTAGCACACCAAAAAGTGGGCCCTGCACCTTGCCTAGGCAGCACAGCAGAGATGATTCTATTGACAGGAGTATGGGTGACCAGAAGCTTTTTACACTTTGCTCCTTGCTACAAGGGGTGGGCTACCCAAGGCAATGCTAGATCGCTTACCATGATGAAGAGGATAGGGAAAAGCTTATGGGTTGACCAACTCAGCAACTACCCAGGCCCATAATGAGTTTTATGAGTTTGCCCATTCAATATCCACCCCATGTATGATCTACAGGAGTACATGAAGGAGCCAATCCTGAAGACCCAGTTGAAGGATCTTATGAGACAAGGCAACAACAGAATATCCAAGAGGAGTTCCACTGTTGAACCAGCATCAAAAGAGTAGCAGAAATGAGAGGCCTTGAACCAAACTGATGACTCTTTGTAATGAACACTTACAAGTAAAGATATATGGACAAAAGAGTTTATTTCATGACTTACTATATCACACTACAACTTCCATGACATTTATTCCTGTTTTCTTATCTTAAATTTTATTTTATTTCAGAAGGGGGAAAGGTGCAAGGGCAGAGGATGGATACAAAGGGATGAGGACATGAAAGGGATCAAGATACATGATGTGAAAGACTCAAAGCATAAGTTTAATGTGATATATTGTGTATCAAATAAAGATTGTCTCATGATCAGAGGACAGAGATAGCCACAGAGTTAGCCATAGAGGTCAGAGAGCAGTGTCATACACCTACAATCATAGCACTTAGGAGGCAGAGAATGAGATCAACTAGAATCTCTGAGTTCAAGGCTAAACAGAGTCAGGCAGGAGGTGATGGTACATACCTTTAATCCCAGCACTTGGAATCCCATGCGTCTATTCTCAGTACTTGAGAAGCAAGCATACCTTTAGTCGCAGAACTAGGAAGTCTCAAAATGGAAATGATATATGTCTTAGCAAAGAAATAAATATAAGGCTAGAGGAGAAAAGAATTGGGCACCTCCATTTTGACACCTGTGCTGGCCTTTACTTTCCCTTTTCTATCTGAGTATCTGTGGAGACAGGATCTACCCTCATCTGCCTGAGGAGTTGGCTAGGTGAAAAGTGGTTGTGGCTTGTTCTTCTCTGGGTTTTTATTATAAGACCAATTGGAATTCTTGCAATAGTTTAAACTTTTTTCATTTACTAGTCTATAACACAAAGCATTATCATCCCTCAACTTCTATTTTTATTCAAAAATTTTTTAAATCTTCAGATATTATGGTTCCTACATAAATCCAGGAAACATTATATCTAAGGATTTTACAAAGTACAATCAATATAATTTTAAGCTGATAAAGTTATTGGTTATGCTATAT
The DNA here is from genome assembly GCA_033318265.1 of Phyllotis vaccarum. Taxonomy (NCBI): domain Eukaryota; kingdom Metazoa; phylum Chordata; class Mammalia; order Rodentia; family Cricetidae; genus Phyllotis; species Phyllotis vaccarum. The sequence goes on along the minus strand of JARWLC010000002.1, from coordinate 117,894,341 downwards.
CAATTCTCTCAAAAAGAAAATAATCAAATATCAACAAGAGCTATAATCCAAGTTTAAACTACATTCGATCCTTATACAAAACCTTACAGATTATTGTAACCCTGACTAATGCTTTCAAAATATCCCTATTTAATGTTTAAGTTCACATTAAACCTGAATCTTTTCTCAGCCATCTCTAGTCAGAAAGTCTAGGATTATGTTTATGAAAAATCTCCTGGTCCTTGCTACTGTCCCTTAGTTAGGGTTTGTATTGCTACTATGAAATACACCCTGACAAAAAAATCATGTTGGGGAGGAAACAGTTTATTTAGCTTACAATTCCTCAAACAAGTCAGAATCCTGAGGCATGAGCTGATACAGAGGCCATGGAGGGATTCTGCTAACTGGCTTGCTTCCTACGATTTGCTCAGCCTACTTTCTTATAGAATACAGGAATACCAGCTTAGGGATAGCATTCAACTGAGCCTCCTTCTTCTGATGACTCCAGCTTGTGTCAATTTGACACATAAAACCAGACTCTATACCTGGTTCCTTGTCAACTTGACAAACAAACACATCACTATTTAGCCAGATCCCTTTCTTTCCTATTTATCTCAAAGATTTCATATTAAAATAGTAATTTTAAAATTCCCATAGTCTTTACAAATTCAAAACCATTTAAAATTTCAGTATTTTTAAAATATTCAATCTCTTTTAAAAGCTTAAGTCTTTCATCTGTGGGCTCCTTTAAAAATCAAAATCAAGTACCTTCTTCAAGAGGAAAGGACCAGTTCTCTATCATATCTTAACCAAGCAAAATCAAACTTTAGCAGTATAAATAATTCAATGTCCAATTATCTGGAATTTACTCACAACCTTCTAGACACCTCCAAAGGGATTGAGTCACTTCTGCAGTACACACAGCTTGTCTTCTAGGCTCTGGCTAGTTCCACTGCTGCTACTGTTGTTGGTGGTCTTCTCATAGCAATGGTATCTCCAAAATTCTGGGGTCTTCTGCTGCAAGTGGACTTTACTTTCATCAATAGCCTCTCAGAAGCTCTCTACATGGTGCCAAAATTCAAATTTTTGCATGGCCCCTTCAATCTGCCTTCAACTGCTACTGAGACTTCACCTTCATCAATATTCTCTCATAGTGCCAACCCTCAGCTGCCTTCTATGATCACTTCATTCCTTCAAAACCAGTGCTACCTGGGTGACACACATTACTAAGTCTTATTGCCAACATAAGGTACAACCATGTCTTTCATATCATGGTACCAATTTATCATACTTAGGGTTTTTATTGCTTCTACAAAACAAAATGATCAAAAAGCATGTTGGGAAGAAAGGGGTTTATGTAGCTTATCCTTCTCCATTGCTGTTCATCACTGAAGTCAGTCAAAACAGGAACTCAAATAGGGCAGAATCTCTGTGGCAGAAGTTGATGCACAAGCCATGGAGGGATTCTGCTTATTGACTTGCTCTCCTGGCTTGCTCAGCCTACTTTTCTACAGAACCCAGGACCACCAGCTCAGGGATACCACCATCTACAATAAGCTTGGCCCTCCCCATTGATCACTAATTGAGATAATACCTTACAGCTGGATTTCATGGAGGCATTTTCTCAACTGAAGCTCCTTCCTCTCTGAATGTTCTAGTTTGTGCCAATTTGACACACATAGCCAGCCAGTATAGCTTCCTTTAAGTTTACTGGCTTACTGTAAGTATTCCCCTCTATTATGGTTAGTGTGAGAGATATTCTCCCACTACCACATGTGTTTAAACACTTGGTTTCCAACAGATGGTGCTGTTTGTGGAAGCTTGTAGAGCTTTCTGTATGTAGAGGCTTAAGTTTAATATCTACTTATGAATTCACCCAGAACTCTCTACTTCCCAGTTTTTGTCTGCATCCAGGCTCTGTGCTCCACTCATCTACTTGCTCCAGCCACTAAGCTTTTATAGCCATGATATGCTGAATTTCTGAAACTGAGAAAAACTCAATCTGTTTTTCTGGGTGTTTGGTCACAACCATAAAAAATTTAGCTAACATGTTCTTTTCATAATTGCCCCCCCCCTTCATCTTATGGCAGCCAGTGGAGTTTTTTTTTTTTTTTTGACATCACAGTGACTGCACCTGAATCTACTGCTTTTTCAGACAATAATGCAGGATCTGCTGTTACTGGTTCAATTCTCAGGCAGTGGCTTGGCTTTTGTGTCCCAGCAGATCTGCCTCCTGCTACTGCCACCAAACATAGTTTTAACTAAATCTCTATTAATCAACAAGACTGGAGTCAGAGACTGGAGTGAAAACGTGCTATCTCAGAGTAGTGAGGAGCAAGTAGCTGAACTTTCTTCTTCAGCAGTGTCTTAGAAAGAAAGTATCCTTCTGTTTTTCCTAACCAATTAAGACCTCCACACTCAAAGTCCCTCCCTCCTAGTTCTGATGTATCTCTGCATCTGTTTATATTCCAGACTCCCTCTAATACTCTAGGATTATTTTCTGTCAATTAGTTGCTGGCTCCACCTCCTGACCCAATGTTGATTTTATTTCATTAATGCAAAAGCAAACTAGAGATTCCCAGTGTGGTGAAATATCCTGCAACAAAGAATCCTGTGAAATCACCAAGCCAAGTTATTTCTATTTTACTTAGAAAATGCCTTATTCTCCCATTTAGATTTCAAGCCAAAGTCTGCAAAATGGTTTGCAAGGCTTTTCAAAGTAGACCCTGCGATGGCTAATTTCATGTCAACTTATACAGCCTAGAGTTATCTGAGAGGAGATAACCCCAATTGAGAAAATACCTCAATGATGGATTGTCAGAAAGTCCATAAAATATTTTCTTAATTAGTAATTAGTGGAGGAGAGCCCAGCTTATTATTGGTAAAACATACCTGGGCTGGCTGTCCTGGCTTATGTAAGAAAGCAGACAGAGCGATCCATGTGAGCAAGCCAGTAAGAAGCAAACCTTCACTCCTCTGTGACCTATGCATCAGCTCCTGACTCCAAATTTTGCCCCTCACTGCTTTTAATGTTGAACTGTTATATGAATCTATGAGTGAGATAAACCAATTTTCTACCATAGACACAATATCCTAATCTGCTCTTTCCTTTTTCACTGTATGCATTGGGTAACAGTAGCAATGACTGCTGTGAGTGATTCATTTTCTCCAAAGGGTCTTTATCACTAAATCATCCTATATTCTTTTCCCACCAACACTTTCTTGTACTACATGATCTGTCCACTCTATTTAAAATTGAAACACAGCACTCTTGTCCTGAGCCTTCAAAAATTGCTGACTAACTACTAATTTTGTCATCTCTCCCTGAAAACATAAACTTGGTGAGGAAAGCTATGATTCTGTTCCACTTTGCTTTTTGGTTCACATGCCTGGTACTAAATGGGCTTTCAATAAATGTTTGTTGAATGTCTGTAATTGCATACTAAGCACATATTTTAAATGAAAAAAAGGAGGTTTTTATATCAGCTATATCCAGAAGAAAAAAAAAAAAAAAAAAACTAAAAAAGAGGAAAACTTCAAGATAGCTAGTGGGAGCTATTTATCAAGATGCTCACTGAAAGACTATACTGGGCTCCCTACTCACTATCCACACGGCCACATTTCAAGGGTCACATGTCTTCCCCAATTCACTTGTTCATTCTCATTTTCTTAAAAATGGGTGCAGTATAAAACTAACCATGTCTTCCTAAAATTCCTGGAAAAATCACAAGAGTGATCTTTTTTTACTCTGTGCCAGCCATACTGTTGCCCTTCTCAACACACACAGTCAGTATTTAAAAAATCTTACTTATTTTCCATCTTTCTTTGAAACCATTGAGAATGATTTTGTCTAGGTTCCTTTAAATAAAGTGTAGAAGATTTCTCTTAAGCTTCTGTATTATTTATACAGGGGTAGTCTCTGAAGGTTAATTAGGCCAACACATTGTGTTTGTACTGCTCATCCCTCTGTGGTTCATCTAGTTTTAATTTTGTACAATTAATTACTAATAGAAATCTGCTATTAAAAAATCCACTATGGTAATAAATGTGTCAGCTTTACTATCTCCTAAGTCAGGTTTGATTGTTATTCATTAATCTTTTCTAATGACCACTGGCTAAGAAATCACAAACTTACTGTAAATACTTCTCCCATTTTATTTTCTGCCTTAATTTCATCCTTTCTACATGTCTTTTCTGACCCTCCTCCTTTCTAATGTCTCATACAACTTTATTTACTATTTTATTGTACATATTTGAGAGGCATAAATATTATTTCTTTTTTCTCATTTTTAAAAGTTTATTGTAAAAGGTTTTTTTCATGTATACCACTGTTCATCCTCCTTTTCCTCCTTCCAGTTCCTCCCAGTCATCCCTCAGCCTCCAGCTACCCCATCTCCCATCCATTTCCCCAAAGAAAGCAAAGAGTCATCAGGTGACTCAGTTCAGCCAGGTTTATCCATTTGAGGTAGATTCTTCTATTCCTTCATCACAGTATTGAGGCTGAGTGAGGTGTTCCTTTCTGGAGAATGGGCTCTAAGGTGCTAGATCATATGGAGGAACACAGTCTGATCCTACTCCAAAAGTTCCACAAACAACCTATTCTATTTTTCCATTTGACAGTTATCTACCTTTGGAGGGTTTAGTTCCTTTCTCTCTAAAGGAACTACCTTTGGAGGTTCCCCAGTGGCTGTTTTTGATTCAGTGAACTCCAAATAGCTCAAGTCAGCCATCTCTGTAGGTCTCCTTCTCATGATCCTGATGGTAGGGATATTGTGTTGTTTCCTGGTAAATAATTGTCCCACCCACTGGTTTAATAAAAAGAGCTGATTGGACAAAGGCAGGCAGGAAGTGTAGGTGGGGCTACCAGACTAAGAAAATCTCTGAGAGCAGAATGCCAGACAGAGCACCAGAGAGAAGGTTGCAGAGGACAACCATGCAGCTTTAAAGAAAGGTACCGAGCCACATGGCTGAACAAGAGACATGGGATAGATGAAGGGTAGAGAATTAGCAAGCTATATGCCTGGGCCTAAGGCTGATCAGCCTAAAACTATTGGAAGCATCTGTGTGTCTCTGTGAGACTGCAGGACTATGGTTCTGTGGGCCTAGACCTTGAGGTTATGACAGAAACCTCTTACTACACCTGATCCCTTTGCCCATATTCCCATATTCTCTCTCTCTCTTCTCTCTCTCTCTCTCTCTCTCTCTCTCTCTCTCTCTCTCTCTCTCTCTCTCTCTCTCTCTCTCTCTCTCTCTCTCTCTCTCTCTCCCCAGCTGGAACTGGAGGTCAACTTGGTGCTTAACTGTGGATCTCTGCTTCTGCCTCTACTCATTGCTGACTGAAGATTTTATAATGACAATTAAAGCGGTCATTCACTTAATTAAAAGAGATGTCCAGTTTAAGTACCCTCTCTACTATAGTATGGAGTCATAACAAGGGACATTCTGTGAGATCTTGTAGATTTCCCTAGAACCTGGCCTTTTTCCAACCCTACAGTGGCTCCTTCTGTCAAAATATCCATTTCTTTTTTCTCCCTCTCTGTTGCTCCTCTTGTTCAACTATCTCCTCTCATGATTTGTTCCCACCTTTCTGTGGTCTGCAGTAGATGAACAAGAGCCATGTCATATTGCTGCCATGGACTAAGTTTCTATTTCCCCTTCCAGAGAATAAGCTTCTATTTTCCCTCTCTTCCTAGGCTATTTCATAGAAATCATATAAATGACTGTAGCTGTATAATATAGCTTGTAGTCAGGTATGGTGATGCATCCGGAAGTTTGGTAATCTTGGGTTTCTTGTTATTTCATATGAACTTGAGTATTCTTTTTTAGGTCAGTAAAAATTGTGTTGTATTTTGATGGGAACTACATTGAATCTATATATTGCTTTTGGTAAAATTGCCATTTCTACTATGTTGATCCTACATATCCAGGAGCATGGGAGATCTTTCCAGTTCCTGATGTCCTCTTCAATTTCTTTCTTCAGCGACTTAAAGTTTTTGTCAAGCTTGTCTGCTACTTCTTTGGTTAGAGTTATAATAAGATATTTAATGCTATTTGCAGCTATTATAAAGGGTGGTTTTCCCTTTTTTCCCAGCTCTTTTATCCTTAATGTATAGGAGGGATATTGCCTTTTTTGAATTAATTTTGTACTCTGGTACCTTCTTGAAGGTGTTTATTAGCTGTAGACATAGAATTTTTTTGGTCACATATGTATACAATCATATCATCTGCAAATGGAGATAGTTTGACTTCTTCCTTTCCAGTTTTCATGCACTTAATCTCCTTTTGTTCTCTTGTTGCTTTAGCTAAAACTTTGAGAGCCATATTAAATAGATCAGGAGAGAGGAGATAGCCTTGTCTTGTTCCTGATTTTAGTAGAATTGTTTTGAGTCTCTCCATTTAGTTGGATGTTGGCTTGCTGTATATTGCCTTTATTATGTTTAAGTATTTTCCCTGTATTTCTGAGCTCTCCAGGACTTTCATCATAATGTTAGATTTTGTCAAAGAATTTTCAGCATCTAGGAAGATAATCATGTTTTTTTTTTTTTTTCCTTTCAGTTTGTTTATATGCTGGATGACATTCCCAGTTTTTCATATGTTCAACCATCCCTGCATCTCTGGGATGAAGCCTACTTGATCATGGTGGATGATTTTTTTTTTGATATGTTGTTGAATTTGGTTTGCCAGTATTTTATTGAGTAATTTGCATCAATGTTCATGAGAGGTCTGTAATTCTCTTTCTTTGTTGCATCTTTGAGTGGTTTGGGATGAGGATGATTGTAGCCTCATGAGAAGATTTTGGCAATGTTCCTTCAGTTTCTAATGCATGTAACAGTTTGATTAGTACTGGTATTTGTTCTGCTTTGAATGTCTCGTAGATTTCTGTACTGAAACCAACTGGACCTGGACCTTTTTTTACTTGGGAGACTTTTAATAAGTGCTTCAATTTCCTTTGGGGATATAAGCCTATTTAGTTCATTTACCTGGTCTTGATTTATTTTTTAGTAAGTGGTACCTGTCCAGGAAGCTGTCCATTTCTTTTAGGTTTTCCAATTTAGTGAAGTATAGATTTTAAAAGTATGATCTAATGATTCTCTAGATTACCTGCCTGTCTGTTGTTATGTCCCCCTTTTCCCTTCCTATTCTGTTAATTTGGATTCTCTCTCTCTCTCCCTCTCCCTCTCCCTCTCTCTCTCCCTCTCCCTCTCCTTCTCCCTCTCCCTCTCCCTCCCACCTCTCTCCTCTCTTAATTTTTGTTAACTTGGACAAGGGTTTATCTATATTGTTGACTTTTTCAAAGAACCAACTCTTTGATTCATTGATTCTTTGTATTATTCTCTTTGTTTTAATTGGATTGATTTCAGTCCTAAGTTTGATTATTTCCTGCTTTCTATTCCTTGTAGGTGAGTTTGCTCCCAATTGTTCCAAAGCTTCAGCTGTACTGTTAAGTCTCTAATATGAGCTCTCTTTAGGTTTTTCATATAGCCATAAAGTGTTATGAATTTCCCTTTTAGCATTGCTTTAATTGTATCCTATAAATCTGGGTATGTTGTGGATTCATTTTCATTGAATTCTAGGAAGGTTTTTGATTCTCTCTTAACTTCTTCCTTGACTCAGAAATGGTTCAACTGAGAGATGTTCAGTTTCCATGAATTTGTAGGCTTTCTTTGAATTTTTTTTTTTTTTTTTGGTTTTTAACCTCTAACTTTAGACTATGGTGGTCTGATATGACACAAGGTGTTATTCCAATTTTTTTTAACTATTAATGTTTGCTTTATGACTGATATGTGGTCAGTTTTAGGGAAAGTTCCACGGGGTGCTAGGAAATTTGAATATTCCTTTGTGTTTGGGTAGTAGGTTCTGTATATTTTTATTAAGTCCATTTGGGTCACAACATCTGTTAAATCCCTTAATTCTCTATTGATTTTCTGTCTGGTAGACCCATCCATTGGGAAGAGTAGGTTATTGAAGTCTGCTACTATTAATTTGTGGGGTTTGATATGAGATTTAAGCTTTAGTTGTGTTTCTTTTCCATATGTAGGTACCCTTGTGCTAGGGACATAAATGTTCAAGATTGAGACTTCATCTTGGCAGATTTTTCCTGAGATGAATATGTAATGTCCTTCCTGGTCTCTTTTGATTGATTTTTGCTTGAAGTCTATTTTATTAGATATTAGGATGGCTACATCAGCTTGTTTTTTAGATCCATTTAATTGGAAAGTCTTTTCCAACCCTTTACTCTGAGCTTATTTCTGTCTTTAAAGTTGAGGTTTGTATCTTGCATGAAGCAAAAGGATGGATTCTGTTTTTGTATCCATCTTGTTATGGTGTATCTTTTTATAGGTTAGTCTATTAATATTAAGGGATATCAATGACCACTGACTGTTATTTCCTATTAATTTTGTGGTATCATGTGTGTATGTTTCTTCTTTTGGTTTTTATTTTGTTGCTTGTGCCTTCATGGGTGTATCTGCTTTTCTTAGGTTGAAATTTTTACTCTAGTGTCTTCTGTGCGGCCAGACTTGTGCATAGCTATTGTTTAAATCTAGTTTTGTCATGAAATATCTTGTTTACTCCATCTATGATGATTGATAGTTTTGCTGGGTATAGTAGTCTGGGTTGGCAGCAAAGTTCTTTTAGTGTCTGTATAACATCTGACCAGGACATTCTTGCTTTCATTGTCTCCATTGAGTCTGGTGTTATTCTGATTGGTCTGCCTTTATAGGTAACTCTGTCTTTATCCTTTGCAGATCTCAGTTTTTTTCTTTGTTCTGTATGTTTTGTGGTTTGATGATTATGTGGTGAGCATACTTTGGGTGGGGGGTTAGTCTAGTTGGTGTTCTGTAAGTTTCATGTATCTATGGGTATTTCCTTCTTTAGGTTACAAATACTTTCCTCTATGATTTTGTTTAATATATTTTTGTGCCTTTGAGTTGGTTGAGCAATGGGATAGGGATTATGGGTAAAATTACCATAGTGATGGCTAGTTGGAGCTCTAGGGGTCTCAATGAATCAAGAATTGCTACTGGAGATCCATCAGGAAATGTAGCTAGGCCCTCCAAGTGCAGGCAACTGTTGAATGCCATAAACAGTATGTGGAGCTTCGAGGAGTGGGAATTAGACTGTGTTCCTGTGCATGGTCTGGCACCTTGGAGCCCATTCCCTGCAGAGGAACACCTAACCCAGTCTTGTCTTAGGGATGAGGGAATCAGACTTGCCTGGAGTGGATTGCCATGCTGAGTTGACACACCTTGGAACTTGTTGCCCTTTGAGGGGAGGGGATGGGTGAAGGGGAGGCTGAATGCTAACTAGGAGGAATTGGTAAGAGGGAATGAAGGGGGAGCAGAGGGATAAATAGATAAAAATGGCATTTTTCACTTTAAAAAGATATAAATATGTCAGGATATGAAAATCACATGTTTAATTATAACCTGCACTAAAGAGAAACATCTTGTTTTAAAAATAAAAAAGCAAACCCCAGAAAAGTGGGTTAATCCCTGTGGGGTGACACTAAAGCTTGTTTCTGGCCTCTACATGTAAGCTTGTATACCCATGTATATATGTACACCTACACATACACAAACATACATACACACACACACACATGCACACAGGTGCACACACACACACATACACACATCATTTAATAAAAAAGAAAGAAAAGTGGGTAATACTAGACTTTGTAAGGCTTTCCACATTTGGGTAAGGTATCTGAAGTTCATTCTATGTGTGCTCAATGTTTTGAATTTTAAAAAATACATTATTCAAGTTCTATTTTTAAAATAAGATACTTTGACTGGGTTATAGTTCAGTGACACAACAGTGACCTAGCAAATATGAGGCTCTAGGTTTAATGCACACACATACAAATGTGTGAGATTTTTTAATATTATACTTACTAAAAATCCCTTATTCACCATCAGTAGGAATATGATTCAATATATTGATATAGAAAAGTCTTGAGGCTCTTTAATAAGTAAAATTTTAGGTAGCTACTGTACATTCAGTGTACATCCAACAGAAATGAGGTCGACCTGTCAGAGATAGCATCTACATTCCTAAGTTAACTGAAGTACAATTCATAATTATTAATGACCAGAGTAACCATCAGCTAATGAAGTACTAAAGACATTATAGTGTGTCTTTAGATACATGTGGAACACTATTGAGCTATTACAATAAATATGATTCTGCTATTTACAATATGAATGAAAATAAAAAACAATATGTTAAGAGGAATAAACAAAGCTTAGAAAGACATACACTCCATTTGTATACTGAAACTGAATCACTTTTATAGAGTAAAATAGAGATTGTCACAGAATAGGAAGAATATCAAGGAGGTACGAGGGACAGAAATAGTTGATAAACAGGTACTATTAAGTTAGATAAGAGCAAGAAGTAAAAGTACTCTGCCACAGTTGTAGAATTATGTTGTTGCATTGTAAGTAATTATCCTGCCTACTGGTTTAATAAAAATATAGATTGGCCAAAGGCAGATAGGAAATATGGGGAAGACTACCAGACTAAGAAAACTCTGGGAACAGGAATTACAGAGCATAGATGCCACAGATACACCAGAGAAGCAGATGCAGAGAACACCAATGCTGCTCTGAGAAAAGGTACTGAGCTGCATGGCTAAACAGGATAAGAATCATTGGTTAGTCTAAGAGCAAAAAGTTAGCAAGCTATATGCCTGGACTCTAGGTCAATCAGCATAAAATTAATTTAAGCATCTGTGTGTCTCTGCAGGTCTGCAGGTCTGCAGGTCTGCAGGTCTGTGGGTCTGTGTCTCTGTGGGCCTGCAAGTCTGCAGGTCTAAACCTCAAGGCTGGAAAGTACATTCCATAAATTTCATACAATGCACAGTAATGACTATAAATACAGTAATGCAATGAATATTTCAAAAAGAAATTGAATAGAGGATTTAAAATATGTTCACCACAGATAAGACAAAGATGTTTGAAAGTATAGATATGTTTAATATGTTTTGAGCATAATACAGTGTACACACATATCAAATCTAGCATGGCCTATTAGTATGTATAATTGTGATTTGATATACTAGTCTAAGATATTAATTTTAATTTTAAAATTCATCATGGGGACAGGGTAATGGTTTATTGTATAACGTCCTTGGTGAAAAAGCATGGGACTTGAGTTTGGATTTCCAGAACCCAAGAAAATTCAGGAATGACAATGCGTGCCTATCGTCCTGGGGCTCACTGGCCAACCAGCCTTGTCACAAGTTCTAGGGTTAGTGAGAGATGTCCTCAAACTGAAAGTCATTCAAGAAAACTCCCAAAGTCAACCTTTGGCCTCCACTCCTACATACACAAGCAAGTACAGATCACACACACATACACACACACAAGACATAAGGGGGATAGAAAAAAATCGCACTAACTGGTAAACATTTGGGAAATACAACAAAAAGTAAATGAAAACTGAGCAAGCCTATGAACTACAGCTATTGCACCTCCTCCACCCCCACTACCACTGCCAACAGTACAAATTCTCATCTACACCCAAAGGCGTGGTCTCATGGTGCCATCTAGTGGCTGTGAAAAGAACTGGTTGATTCGATAATCTGCAAAGAGCTGTTTTCACAAATATCCTACTTTAGTCATGACAACCACTATATTTAATTACTTGTTTTACAAATAATAAAACAATAAGATTTTTATATCTTATAAAGAGCAAGATGACTGGACTACATTGAAATTTATTCTTATTCCTAATAGATTTATGAAAAAATTATCAGAAAGTTATCTGTCATTTAAAGCTCATCTCCAGGCTTTTCTAGGATGTAAGCAATGTGTAAATATGATTACTTATGATGTACTTTACTAAAGAGGTTGGAAAACATGCTTCTATGTATTATATTTTAGCTTAGAATCTGATCCTCATATAAAATCATAACATTTGGAATAGCCTGTAAGTGCTGAATTAAGTCTGCTTCGGCTTTTGTTTTTTAGCATTTTGAAGAAAGAAACTTCACTTCAAAGGCAACACTATTTATAACTTAAGTTGGCAATTTTGAAGCTTGCTTTGGCTACCTGTATTTGAAATACCAGTTTCAAGACACTGGTCCAATATAATGGTGACTTCAAGGCTGCTGTGGGATAATATTCTTGTACACTGCAAAGATTTGTTGCTTGAATTGGTTTAATAAAATGCTTATTGGCCAGTAGCCAGGCAGAAAATATAGGTGGAACAATCAGACTAGGAGAATTCTGGGAAGAGAAAGGGCAGAGTCAGGACTATCAAGCCAGACATAGAGAAAGAAAGATGAGAATTCTGTTCTGAGAAAAGGTACCAAACTATATAATAAACATAGATACAAATTTATGGGTTAAATTAAGTTGTAAATACTACTTAGTAATAAGCCTAAGAAATAGGCCAACAGTTTATAATTAAAATAAGCCTCTGTGTGTTTATTTGGGACTGAATGACTATGGGACCAGGGTGGGTGTAGTGTAGCAAGAGGTCCAGGACTTTTGGGCCTAGCCTCAAGGTTTAGGCCCCCAGACCCACAGACCTGCAAAGACACACAGATACTTACAATAGTTTTAGGGTAATCAGCCTAAGGCCCAGGCACATAACTTGCTAACTCTTAACCCTTAATCTAACCTCTGATTCTTATCCTTTTCAGCCATGAAGATTGGTACATTTTTGCAGAGCAGCATAGTTGTCCTCTGCTTCTTCTGGCTTCTCTCTGACATTCTGCTCTGTTCTGTCTGTTCCTAGAGTCTTCTTAATCTGATAGCCCTGCCCACATTTCCTGTCTGCCTTTGCCCAATCAGCATTTTTTATTAAACCAGTGGGTGGGAGAATTATTTATGATGGAACAACATAATTCCCCTACAGTGTAGGATATAAAATCTTCTACCTACAGCAAAACAGCTCCTTTTTTTAAAAAAAATTAAATATATGATACCAAGGGCACCAGTCCTCTTGAAATTTTCTGCTTGCACTACAGTGGCAATTGCAAAGTTATAAAGGAACTGCTCTTAACCCATTGCTTCTTGCCCATTAGATAGAAAGATCTTGAAGGAAATTATAGTCACCCAACTTTATTCAGGAAACATTCTCATGTTACAGAAGTGTGGTAAAATTCTTATTTCACTGAGTATAACTTTCTCCCACTGCTTTTTTAAAGCAGGGCAGAAGCTGTGAATTTCTCTACCCTATGTAATAGGGTGACTCTTACTTTGGGAATATTTTTGTGTCCTTCCATATTAAAGTAAGATCTTAGATGCAAATGTGAAATTCTTATTGGTGGGGAAATTAATTATAGTATGGTTTCCAGTATCATAGTAGATCCTAATTATACAGGTCACTGAGCCTCATAAAGACCTTCCCTAGCTAGCCCTTCCAAGTGTTGTATTAGCCTAAAGTGACCAGTCTCATAGTCCTACTCTATATGAAGTGAGTGAGAGATCTCACTCCTCTTTTTTTGCTGAGACTTGTCTCAGAATCTTTCACCACCACCAGCAGCAATTAGCCATAATTACCCTGAGTACCTGTTGAACTGTGAGGTCAGTGAAGAAGGGAACAGGCAAAGTGAATTACCTTTCTGTCTGTGGAAATGAATTTACTGGTTCTGTGTAGAATTGCTATGTTCCTGCTACTGGGGCTAGAAAAGAAACGTAGATTAAGATAGACTTATCCTCTGAGGCTGTTAAACATGACCATTGTAAAAGGTCACTTCACTATGTGTGTAAAGTGGAGTGATTGAGTATGAATAAAGCAGCTACTGCAGGCCTCTCTTCTTTACTGACAACATCATCTTACTCCTTCCTAATTCCCTATCCCACATTTGACTGCACTCCTATAATATCATAAATCCAATCAAATTAAATACTCTGTCAGCATTTTTATCTTCTTTGCCTTAGAGTCCACACTGTTTATATTGGGTTGCTTTGCAACCCAGTCACCCAGTAGCTACAAATGGATGCTATTTGTCATTCTGTCTGTAAAAATCCACCCTACCTACTTTACAAGAAATAAAGGAGTGCCATGAAAATATGTTTTTAAAAGACTGGTGTGAGCCTTTATGTTTGCAGAATATCAATTCTGCTAAGTGCTTGTGTTTGTTATTCTAATATCTTTGTCATGTCCACTTTGCAGTGGTGGTGGGAGGAATCTTACAGAAATTATGAGGGAAAAGGGAAGATTAATTTTTTTTTAGCCAGAAAATGACTTGGCATCACTTAGAAGATAGCATAAAGCAAAGAATACTGGCATGCTGAACCCTTATAAAAACTGTCTTTCTCTTTCCTTTAAGTCAGATTCCAGAAGCTTTCTGTGGTCTGAGAAAGGACAAATGAGAAAGGGAGTGGGCATTTGATTAACAAACTCACAATAAGTAAGTTATGACTTTATAGCATCAACTAGGGCCCTTTTGTCTATTTGTAAAGAGCAGTAAGCTTGAAACCAAAGGTCATCCATATTTTACCTCACATAACTTAGAAAATACCCATCATCTAAGTTTTTAAGCCTTCCTTTGGGAGAAAAGCTAGAAATGGTTGACCTAGAAATAATTTAGCCTTCAAGTTGGCTGAGCACAGATATTAGACAAAACCAAGAGAGGCCTTTTAGGACCATTTATAACAAGATCAATATGTCACCTAGTTGTGCCCTCACCTCACTCAAGTTTTTGTTGGAATGGAATGTTAACCTAAAAACAAAACTTCCAAAGAAGAATAATTGAAGTAGGCAATCTGTTTTCTTTAGTTTTTCTCACATCCCAGAAGAGACCACACCAAGTTGATGAGTTGTCAGGTCACATTATCTATTTATTTTCATTGACTGGTACAACATATAACAATAGGAACTACTCAGCCATGGCTCATCACAAAATATCGTAGAGCTAAGGAGTTAGCTAAGTCAGTTAAGGCTTGCCTCACTAGCATAAGAAACTGGATTCTTATGGCAGTGCTTCACTTGTAATCCCAGCACAGAGGAAGCAAGAACAAGTGGATCGGTAGGGTCCTCCAGCAAGCCATCCTCACCTAATTAGAAAATTCCAGATCTATAAGAGATTGTCTCCCAAACACAAGATGGAAGGCTAGACTTGCACACATGAACACACATAGGGGTAAGGGAAGGTAAATGAAGGGTCCCTTAAAGGCTAATAAAAAAAGCACCTTTATAAAACTGAGTCTATTCCATTCACCCAAAGGAATGAATGTTCTTTTCTGAAATCCAGAATCAAAATTTCTTGAGTGAAATAGAAAATGTATACTATTGGCTGGATAAATAATACACTTTTATTTACTCTGCTGACACAGCCAGTGACTCCAGACCCTGTCTTGGGACACAAATAAAAGACATTATCTGTCTCAGTAAGAGCTGAGAATAATTCAAAGGGCAGAGACCAAAGCAAATAAAGGTGGCTAGCTATGTGAAACTGCAGTCCTTGCTGTTTCCTAGGAGTACACAGTGTTTAGAGGAGGGGATCTCAACTCAGTTGTTGTAGCATTATTGGGGAACCATGGTGGTAAGAAGGACACCTTTGTTGAGAGAAGATGAAGAAGGGGGCTGGGTGGAGGGGTCAAAGGAGATTGAGAAAATGAGTGGCAGTGGGTGCATAACAGAAAGGCAATTCTCAGTAGAGAAGAAAGAAGGAAGAAAAAGTCAAAGGGGAGAAAGAGAAAGGAAGAGCTTAAGAAAACCTGGATAACATGATAATATGACCCCTGTTCCACCTAGAACAGCCTTTAACCCCAATCAGCAGAAAACTACCACAGTACCACAGAAGAGAAGTAGATCAGAGGGCCACTTGGTCAAATTATCTGGAAAAACTATTTACCCATTCTGGAGTTGAAACATACTTTTTGTTTTATATTCCTTCCTTGGTGGCCCTTCTAGAAGCTTCAAAAGCATGGCTCCCAAGAGAGGCCAAGATTTGAAGAAAGGGTAACAACAGAACACAAAACTTAGGTAAGAGAAACAAAGTTCAAAAGATTTATTGCTGGGGATGGAATGCAACTCTGTTGCTAAAGTGCTTACCTAACATGCAAGAAGTCCTGGGTCATGAACATCATATAAAACTGGTCATGGTGGTACATGTATTAATTCAAGCCCTCAGGAAGTAGAAGCAGGAGGATGAGACATTCAAAGACACTTGGATACACAAAAAAGCTCAAGACAATCTAGACTATATCAAAGTCTGACCCTCTCAGTATTATATTCTGTATAATCTATACTCTCTGATAGCACACCACAAAAGAGACATTTTACCTTAGGATGGTCTCAAGGTTTTCAACACAATGATAATTCATACTAAATATTTGTGCATGAGGCATATTTCTTGTGTCAGAAAATAACAAGAAATAAATCTAGAGGAGGCTTTGAGAGCTCAGGAGAAGTATAATCATATAATGCTCTAAATTTGCAAAGGTTCTACTTCTGTTCTTTGTGCCTTTTCTTTATGAGGAAGCAAAGGCAACCATAGCACTGCAGATAAAAATGCATTTCAGTAAAGAATTGCTTCATCCACCCCTAATGTTCTGATTTTAAATGCAATCTCAATTTTATCTCACATAAACAGTGTAAGCTTTATGTTTCCTTAGAAAGCATGAGCTCAAAACTGCATGCAATTGCTCAGGAACCAAACTTCAGAGCAATGACAGCAAAGTGAACCCCACTTTCCACACCTGAGCTTGTCACCTGCCCCTCCCTCAGTCTTGGTTTTCAGCTTTCAATTCCAGTGCCTTGGGCTTTGTGATCCATATCTGTGCATTATTTATGTTGCCTTTAGCATCAAGAGCCCAAGTGGATAGATGGATGGACATAACTATGCTAATAGTCACTTTTCTAATACAAAATGTACCTGAAAATCACAATTTCATAGGCCTACCCTTGGGCACTTTAAATACTTAAAGCCAAGTAGAGTTGGGGCTTTTGGGGGGGTGGCTTTTTTGTTGTGGGTTGGTTTTGATTTTTGGTGTTTGTTGTTTTTGTTTCCCAATTTTATACTAAAGTTAGCAAGTACTGGACTGTGCAAGAATTTTATTTAATCCCCAAAGTAAAAGGTAGTTTTTAAAAGTTATAAGCAGCTCAAATATGACTTTTCACAATAAACTGTTGTATCTGGATTTTAATCTATAGTAAAATTAGACAGTAAAAGTTTAACCACTTCTTGTTTTATCAAAGGCTTTATTCTATAAACTTACTCTCTCTTTCTTCTAACTTACCCAGAAAATTAAGGATTAAATGTATGTTAGTAATATTTATGTTTTGAATGTAAACACCAGAAGTTCAGAAAACATTTGATCTAAGTCCTTGCTCAGCCGTAATATACGGAGGAGGACTAGGTCCTTCCTCAATGTGGTATACTAATCTGTGTTGACTACTCAAGAGAGGCCTTATCCCCTTTGGGGAGGGGTTGGGGGTGGAGGAGGTGAGGGAGCTGGAGAAGGGGAAAAAGGGGGAAAGGTGGATGCTATGTAAAAGAAAAATCTTTTTAAATAAAAAGGAAACACAATAAATGTGCCACTAGAGGCAAGTCTTTCACTATTGCACTTGCTCTGGTTCCCAGGTAGGTCTAGTCCTTTTTATTTTCTGCTGTACCCCATGAAAATAGCCCAAGCCTCCACAACTCACAGCCACTACCATGAGCTTTATTGCTAAGCTGGGATGTGCCCTCTAAAACCATGAGACAAAAATGTCTTCTCTTCAGTCATTTCTGTCAGGCATTTTTGTCACAGTGTTGACAAAATTATTAATATAATAGGAATATACAACATGGTGCAGAGGCCCTGAAAATATAGAAAACAGCTATCTAACCCCATAAATAAGATTTCTATTAGCTCATAAGATAACCAGAGCCTTACACAAAGTGAAATGGCAGTGCCTTCTCTAGTGACACTATCAACTGCCCTGTATAAAGAATTTTCAATAGTCTTAAGACCAAGCAATCCTCCAAAGTTCTTGAACAGAGTAGACCCTGCTAACCTAGAAAAGTTTCTATGGATCTTTAAAAAGTGAGAAACAGTATTTTTACACCAACATTATGGTTCACATATGGTCCAATAGTGAAATATTTAAAAAGTGAGTAAATTCAGCTCAAATAAAAGGTGGGCCTATGTAGGGGGATTAAGAAACCCCTTACGACAGACCTAAATATTCCACTTCTAAAGTCAGCACAGCTGCCATGGATTCTATAGTATTTTGAAGTAATTGGTCTTAGCTGGTGAGAAGATTTGTTTTAAAACATAAAACTTCAAAGTAAGTTTTTGATCATGACTCAAGTCAAGCTTTCAGGAGAAAACATAAATTAGTTTTTTTTTTTAAAAAAAATAATTGAATACAGCCTTCACATTATATAGGTAAATTACAAGGAAAACTGCCTAATATAAAAGACAAATCTTCTTCCCAATTCTGACCTTCCCCCTGGAGGCCAAGTTCAGTCAGTTACCTAGAATTCCCCAGCAACTTGTGAATGCCACTCCTTCTATCTATTGCTTCACTGCTGTGTGGCTTTGAGTAATTTCAACAGTTATAAAAGTGAAGCACTGAACTTTGAACTTGCCACATAAACAAGATTTTGAGTTTACAGAGCACAGGAATTTCCATAGGAAACACTACTGGTTATATCCTCCATAGAAGAGCCATATACATCATTATAATCTAATATTCCATTTATTTTTCTCTCTCTTTATTAGTTTTATAAGATACTTTTAACTATGCATCTCCATGCTCTCCCTTCCTTCCCTCCTCCCAATTCCTTCAAGTCAGCCTTAAGCCTCCCCCTCCCCATCAGTCCATCCTCTCCCCCAAAAGGACAAGAAGTCCCAATATTCTATTTCTACATGTCCAATGGCATTCAGAATTCTAGGAAGAATGTCTCTTGGTTGCTATAGTGTGATGAATTCTCTTATTCCAGTAACAAAATATTAAGTATATGTATAAAGAATAGTCCTCATCTTGGTCAGACCATCTGTATATTACTGCTTCAAGCTCCGAAGACCATAACTTAAGAGACGATGTTGACTGTTTGAATTATGTTCAAAGAATAATACTAAGACTCTAAAATTAGTGCCAATGACAAATGGTTGACAAAAAATTTGAATATTATTGTTCTGGGGCTGGTGATAGGAACATAATACTCTTTCTTTTGTGGTTTTATAGAAAAACTTTATTTGCATAGAAAAAATAGGAAAAATTTATATTTTATTAATTACATGATAGGATCATATTTCTACTCCTTATAAGGAAATATGTTCTCATGACCAATAGATGTTTGTTATCATAGGTAAGAATCCTTGCTTGAAAAATTCTAATCTGTCATATATTAGCAATCCAATTTACATAAAAGATTGGACTTAATTTCTAAAGTATCTTTAAAGTACAGGTTCTTAATGGATAGCTTGAGATGTGCTTTGAAGTTTGCATGAGAATTCTGAATCATTTCCAGGACAAAGAGCTTCTTTTAAAGTGCCACAAGAAGTAAAATATGCTTGATTTGATGGCAGCTATGACTCCCTTTGCCTTATAGATTGGATTATAAATAGACCCACAAAAGCATGAACTTATTGTTTGACTTAGGTTCAAGCACCCTTTGGCCATTTACAACCATTTGTAACCTAAGCAGGGCCTTTAAACATACTCTAGAAGGGAACATGTCAGCTTACATCTGGGTGTCTATTTTCCAAGGTGGTTGTAAGGAATAAACATAACAGTAAATATAAAGTTTTCATCCAAGTTCCCAGTTCAAAAGAAACCTGAAACAGAACAGTTTACTTACAATTCACCATGCACTGCAGCATCCCACCACCTGACAACAGAAAATGCCCTTCTCTTCACTGTTTGAATATTTTCTTCATGTACCCTCATGCACATGCATGTGTGCCACACACACAAGAGAATGAAAGAGAATAAAGATACAACATTTTATATGTATAATCTAGAAATATTTCTGAATATACTCACAACTTTTTGTTTTAGATAATTCTAGTTGTAAGGAACAACACAAAATAATTCCCTAAACTCACTATACATTGTGGTGGGATTCAGGTGTCAGCTGATAAGGTCTGAAGATGCCTATCCAGGGTCCCGGGCTCCAGAAGGGAGAGTGGCCAACCCTATTCATAAGGCTGCTGGGATCTTGGGAAGGCCCGTTTTTTCTCTCTCTTTTTAATCTTGATTTTATTTGTTCCCTGACTGGGAATTGAACCTGGTCCACAATGGTGAAAGAGCAGAACCTTAACCACTAGACTGAGCCAGAAGTCCCTTATGAATAGGGTTGGCCACTCCTCTTTCCAGAGCCCAGGACCCTGGATAGGACTCTTTGGACCTTATCAGCTGACACCTGAATCCCACCACAATACATATCTTTCTCTGTAGTTCTTTTGTGTTTTTATATGGGTAGGATTCAGTTGTTTTGTCCTCTATCTACTTTATAAATGAAGACAAAGAGTAAAAATAATATAATAATAACAACTGCTGAGGTGATGCAGTAGTGATGGCACTAATAGCCTGGAGGAGGTACCCCTCAGAAGCTGTGCAGTTACCCCTTTTAGTTCTTTAGCTTGACTCAACTCTCTCTTCCTGTTGTCACTTCTAGCTAGCACTTGCTCACTTCTTTAGACAGCAGATTCTTGTTCTATCAAATTGATATCTTAATGTCTTAGAAGAGGACAGAGGTGTGGCTCATTGGACAGAGGATGCAGTTTGTGTTTAACTCAATTATATTCCAGTTTCTATGGACTAGACTTATAAACATTCCAGTGGGGGTGGGTGTAAGTTCTTTGTTTCTTTTGAAAACAATTGTTTTGTATTGACTGAACTCCAGAAAACTTGTATCCTACAATGTGGCTGATTGGTTGGTTTCAATACAGTTGGAGTATTCCATGTGAATAATCGTTTATTTTGAAATTATATTCACAGAAAAACTTGAAATTCTTAAGTGGTTAAGTAAATCATCAACCTTGTGAAGTGCTGTAAGAGTTAGAGAAAAAGTATGTACATGATTAGTTGTATACATCAAGGCCAATCAACAGAATCTTGTGGAGAACTTAAAGAAGATAGCAGCACACAGGTTTCAACCCCTTTGTTTCAGGTTCCACAGGACAGTCAACACTGAGGACTATGGCAAAGTTCTTTTTCCTAAGTAAACATGACAACATCATCTTGAAGAAAAACCATTATGTGAGACCGTAACAAAATTAGGACTCTTTACATTGCCTGGGAAGAAGTGAAACAGGATCAGGAGATTCATGATTCGACCCTTGTGAGATCTTCATGGGATCTCTGTCCTCTTTAACTTTATTTACATGAGGTGAAGTTTTGTCTAGTTTGGGATTCTTCATTTGTATAGCTTACTATGAGTGAGATTCTTCCATGGTGTCACTACCTGTAGATTGTCTAGGGGACCAGTATAGCTGCTTATGAGGCCCCAATTGTTCTATAACTAGCTCTAATAAAACCAGTCATTCACTAACTTGAACTTGAATGGAATTCTCTCTTGGATCTACTGGTGGTGTCCCTATCATAGACATTTCTTTATGTATCTCCAGCAAGAGTCATGTAGTAAAAGCCATGATTATATGCAGAAAGAGAAAATTAATACCTTGCCTCATCTCATCTCCAGTTTGCTCTCAGCTCTTAGTAACTTAAAGTAACTTCTTACAACAATGATAAATTTGAGTTATTCAAATTGCTTCCTGAAGATTATTCATACATTTTACAAATACATTTCATGAAAAAACATGGCTCTAATACATCACAAATTTGAAGAGGAAAAATATAGTGGCATGATATAAAACTATTATACTATAAAAACAGAAAAGTTTTACATGCCAGTCATCTGGTTCATCTTGGGTGACACACAAAATGATGCCCAAGTACATTTCTATAGTGAAGTGGTGGTTTTAAAAAAAATGGGCCCCAACAGGAGTGGCACTATTAGGAAATGTAGCTTTGTTGGAATATGTACGGCCATGTTAGAGGAAATGTATAACTGTAGAGGTAGGCTTTGAGTTCTCATATATGCTAAAGCCATATCCAGTGTTTCAGACTACTTCCTATTGTCTTCAAGTCAAGATGTTGGACTTTTAGCTACTTCTCTAGTGTCATGGCTGCCTGCATGTCATCATGTTGCACCATGATGATAAAAGACTAAGCCTCTGAAAAAATGTAAGCTACCCCAATTAAATGTTTTTCCTTTATAAGAGTTGCTGTGTTTGTGGTTTAATCTATCTTCACAATAATAGAAACCCTAACTAAGATGAGTGAAGAAATTAAGGAAACTTCTTGGTAAATTTATCCCAATCTTACTCCAGCCATGACACATTTATTATTACCTCTAAAAGCTCTAGCCCCAGAACTATCATTATCTGTATATATCAGATATTTCTTTCTAAACACAGTGTGTGGGTTTAGAGTCACATTTCTGGTATCATTAACACATTTTTAACTATTTGTCTAATTATATTAAATTATTATATACTTTAGTAATGAAATTAGACATTGTGTCTTTTCTTTAATAGCATACAAGCATTTTATTTAAAGAATCAGAATTTCAAACTAGATTTCAAGAAATATAACAGCATTTGTCTATAAATTCATCTCTGCAATATTTTTCTTACTACTTCATAGATTGTTTACAATAATGCTAAAAGTGAGGCTCAGATAAAGATAAATAGCACAAAAGAAACTGTTAAGTATAAACCATAGTTTTTCCCATGTTGTAGAATGTGGACTAAAGTGGTCTACCCAGCAACTTGGAAAAAGTGGAATCTTGAAGCACTAATTACTTAGGAGTTCAATGAGTATTCATCAAGGGGAAAGGGATGCAGAGTGAAGAGGTTAAGCTTCAAAGGGAGAAAACTCAATGAGTAAAGTCAATGAGGCAACTTGGAGGTACATTCACATCTACCTCTGTACAAAAATGTCTGAAATTCTAGTGATTCCAGTTTGAAACTGATGTGAGATGAATGAGAACAGTGGGTCTTAGAGTGAGCTGTGGATCTGGCAGGATCAACATCATGTGTGAAGTTGGTACAGATAATAATCTGTTCCAGTGAGTAAGCAAACCTAGGCTGGGCTCAGTAAATTGGGTTTTAAGATCTCCAGTTGCTCTGTTATTGATCCATGTTGAATACCACCAGATTACAAATGATAAATAGACAGACAGACAGACAGACAGACAGACAGATTATAGTAAAGTCAGGGACTGGGTAGATGAATCAGTGAGTAGAGTGCTCATTGTAAAAGTATTAAGACATGTGTAGTAGTGGGGTTTCTTGGTCCCAGACGGCCAGAGGCCAAGACCCTGCCATGCCAGAACCCCTTAGTTGCCATGCCGCCCACCACTCAGGCCCCCAGAAATGACTCAGACACTTATATTAACTTCATGCTATTTGGCCTATGGCTCAGGCACATTGCTAGCTAGCTCTTATATCTTAAACTAACCCATTTCTATTCATCTGTTGGCCATGTGGCCTGTGGCTCACCTGTGCTCCTTACATGTCGCTCCTTTGGGCTACTGGCTCAGTCTGCCTCTGACTCCGCTTTTCCTTTCTTACATATTCTGATGTGTTTGATCATGAAAATGTTCACCTACGATGCCAGAGTTGACCCTACATGATGCTACATGAAAGCCTAGCTGGGAGCACTGTAGTATGTTGCTAACCAACACATGGCAGGTTGTCACATGACACAAAAGCCTAATTCTTTACTCTTACTGTACTGATTTTAATTACCTTAAACCTTATACTAATTACTAAGGACCACATGAAAAATTAAAAAATAATTTCAAAAATCTAGGTCTGTCTATGTTTATTAGAAAATACTTAAACATTAAAATAAGCCATATGTCTGTTTATTTGAGATTAGAAACTTAAGTCTTTCTATGTTCTTCAATGCAAAGTTATTATGATCATTACCACTTCCATAAAACAAATAATTTTCTTGGCTTAAAAACCAATAAAATAATAATAATAATAATAATAATAATAATAATAATAATAATAATAATAACAAAAGTGGACATAAATCTCAGTTATTCTTATGTTATCTTCATGCTTTTTAAAACAATCTGTTAGAGGAAAATGTTCTTGTCCTTAACTTGAAGTCCAAATTCTTGATTGATTCAGTAGTTATGCTGGAGGTCCAAACTGCCAAGTGAAAATGACAGCCAACCTCTAAGATGGTACTGGTGGGAACAACTGACATCTAGCACTGACCATTACATCATTTATCTGCCTTTCAGATTTATCTTTGAAGCCTACTACTATAGTTTTTTTTCTTTTTTTCTAAGTATATAATCATGTATACCTATATTTAAAAAATTAACTTGGATGGGTATGGCCACACCTCTAATTCTAGCATTCACAAGACTTTCATAAAAAGGTTTCAAGTTCAAGGCCAATGTAGGATACACTTTTTAAAAGAACAAAAATAAATAACATTCAGCTAAAATTTTTATTATTGAAATTTATGATTTTTAAATGATGATATACTTTGGTGGTTTGAAATTAAGAAGACAGAGTTTGTAACAAGTAACCCTAACTTTACAGTTGCATATAGTGCACATGTGTAAAAATCATTATTTATATTAAAGAAAGTTTAAAAAGTTATATTTTATTCTCACAATGGTCTCCCTTCCTCCCTCCCTCCCTCCCCCCTTCTCTGTGTTTTAAAATAATTATATGCTATAAACTACCTGGTACTCCAATGCCTTTGTTCACAAACATTATTCATTATGCTAAACAATCCTCTTATTTTTCTTCATAGCTTTGCACAACTTAATATTTAGGCTAGGGAAACTAGAAATTTCCTCCATGGCAAACAATTACTTGAATCTATCTTCAAATTTATTTTCCTTCTACTACCTAAATCTTATGTCCCAGAGTATGATGACAGATTCTCTGCAGAGATAGTCAAAGGTCATGAAAATCTTCTCTAGAAATAGATATGCATAGCCAATATCTGCTACGAGGATATAGTGGAAATTTTGGAAGATCTGAAGATGTTCCCATTTAAAGTTTCTCTCCAGAATAGCTCTTTAACATGAGGCAAAGAACACCAATGAAATAAAACAGAATCTCATGGTGCTTCTATATCCTCCTGAGCCTCTGGGGTTTTTGTTTTGTTTTGTTTTGTCTAGTGCATCATTGTCTACTCTCCATTTATCATTTAAAAAATCTAGAAGAAATAGGACCATAAGAAAAACAAATTCAAAATACATGGCACCTCACTGCAATAAACCAAAACTATACAGATTTTCCCTAAAGAATCCTGAGCCCCTTCATGCTTTGAAACATGGTAAATAACATAAATCAGCAACAAACTACTAATACTATGCCAGAAAATTTTCTGTTAACTTAATGCTAATGTTTCCATCATATTGGTCTATGAGCAAGTCTGTGGGAATATTTTCTGTATTAATGATAGAATGGGAGAGTTGAGCCTTTTGCAGCTAATGCCATTCCTGGGCAGGTAATATTTAGGTGTATAACAAATGGGCAGAGAAAGCTGTGAGGAGCAAGCAAATAAGCAGCATACCTCCATGGCCTATGTATGCATTTCTGGCTCCAGTATCCTGACTTGAGTTCCTGCCTTTACTTCCATCATAGACAAAATATACCCCAAGAATTGAAATGAACCATTTACAATCAACATTCTTCATAGCCATGGTGCTTATCATAGCAACAGAAACCTAACTAGGTGTTTTTCTTATCCCTAACCTGGTATTTTCCTCCTAATTCTTTCATTCTTGGTATTTTCCCTATAAAGCTATTGTTATTCTCAATGTTTTCCTTCTAATTCTAGTTTTATTCTTTTTTTCTAATTTTAATGTTATTTTTTCCTTATTCTTTCATTCTTCATTTCTTAACCTCTTTACTATTTCTTTAAAGGTATATAACTCAACAAAATCTTTCAGGCAACATAAAAGTTATAATGTGGTTACATTCTGTCTTTCAAGTAAAAAGGCATGTTTCCCCATCCCTTACCGGATTGAACATTTTATATATTACAGAAAATCAAATTATCCCCAGTAACTCACCCAAATACGTTCATTTTCAAGCAATATATTATAGATCAACATAGTGCAAACAAGCAAGATATTCTTCTAGTCAGTTCTTTTACTGGAAGACTGTGTTTTGTGGTTACCAAAAAAAAAAGGAACCAATAACTTTGTAACTTATGTTGAAACATAATCTTATATGAACTCTTGAAAGAATCACAAATCTAAACATTTATACATCGAAAAAATCAGTCAGCTCTACTTTACATTATTAGGATATATACCAAATTCATCAATAGATTTTTATATCAGAAGATTAAGGTTAGAAAGAGGTATAAAAATTAATTATATCCTATAACAAGCAATCATAGAAAGGAAAACACATCAACTAGTAACAGTTGGACTGTTTTGTATTTGTATTCTAACTTTAACAATTTCCAGTTCCTTTACTAGCAAATGGCCTGTCTTGAGTTTGAAAGAAATCTCCAGTGAAATCGCATTTAAAAACAAACATTAGTACAGGGCTTTGTAGTATCACTCTGTGTATGTCTTTGAAATCAGTTCTTAAGAAGGAAAACATACGTCCTTCATCTAAGTGAAAACTGTATTCTATTCAATTTTTAGAACTGAGTTGAATGGATAGGCGATTCACATGTAGGGAAGTGTTTGTTTGCATTGTATGTATTCAGTTCCTTTACTAGCAAATCCCATGTCTTGCATTTGAGAGAAATCTCCAGTGAAATCGCATTTAAAAGCAAACAATAGTACAAGGGGTTTGCAGAATCACTCTGTGTATGTCTTTGAAATCAGTTCTTAAGAAGGAAACCATATGTCCATCATCTAAGTGAAAACTGTATTCTATTCAGTTTTTAGAATTGAGTTGAATGGATAGGCGATTCACTTGTAGGGAAGTGTTTGTTTGCATTGTAGGTATTCAGTTCCTTTACTAGAAAATCCCCTGTCTTGCATTTGAGAGAAATCTCCAGTGAAATCGCATTTAAAAGCACATTAGTACAAGGGCTTTGTCGAATCACTCTGTGTATGTCTTTGAAATCAGATCTTAAGAAGGAAAACATACATGTTTCATCTAAGTGAAAACTGCATTCTATTCAGCTTTTAGAACTGAGGTGAATGGAGAGGCGATTTACATTTCTGGAAGTGTTAGTTTGCACTGTATGTATTCAGTTCCTTTTCTAGCAAATCCTGTGACTTGCATTTGAAAGAAATCTCCAGTGCAATCGCATTTAAAAGCAAACGTTAGTATAAGGGCTTTGTAGAATCACTCTGTGTATGTCTTTGAAATCAGTTCTTAAGAAGGAAAACATACGTACTTCATCTAAGTGAAAACTGTATTGTATTCATTTTTTAGAACTGAGTTGAATGGACAGGCGATTCACTTTTCTGGAAGTGTTTGTTTGCATTGTATGTATTCTGTTCCTTTACTAGCAAATCCCATGTCTTGCATTTGAGAGAAATCTCCAGTGAAATCGCGTTTAAAAACAAACTTTAGTCCAAGGGCTTTGTAGAGTCACTCTGTGTATGTCTTTGAAGTCAGTTCTTAAGAAGGAAAGCATATGTCTTTCATCTAAGTGAAAACTGCATTCTATTCAGCTATTAGAACTTTCTAGAATAGAGAGGAGATTCACTTGTGTGGAAGTGTTTGTCTGCATTGTATGTATTCCGTTCCTTTACTAGCAAATCCCGTGTCTTGCGTTTTAGAAAAATTGCCAGTGAAATCACATTTAAAAGCAAACGTTAGTATAAGGGCTTTGTAGAATCACTCTGTGTATGTCTTTGAAATCAGTTCTTAAGAAGGAAAACATACGTCTTACATCTAAGTGAAAACTGTATTTCATTCAGCTTTTAGAACTGAGGTGAATGGAGACGCGATTCATTTGTCTGGAAGTGTTTATTTGCGTAGTATGTATACAGTTCCTTCACTAGCAAATCCCCTGTCTTGCATTTGAGAGAATTATCCGATGAAATTGTGTTTAAAAGCAAACGTTAGTACAAGGCTTTGTAGAGTAAATCTGTGTATGTCTTTGAAATCAGTTCTTAAGAAAGAAAACATACGTCTTTCATGTAAGTGAAAACTGGATTCAATTCATTTTTTGAACTGAGTTGAATGGATACGCGATTCACTTTTCTGGAAGTGTTTGTTTGCATTATATGTATTCTGTTCCTTTACTAGCAAATCCTGTGACTTGCATTTGAAAGAAATCTCCAGTGAAATCACGTTTAAAAGCAAACTTTAGTACAAGGGTTTTCTAGAATCACTCTGTGTATGTCTTTGAAATCAGTTCATAAGAAGGAAAACAAACGTCTTTCATCTAAGTGTAAGCTGCATTCTATTCAGCTTTTAGAACTGAGGTGAATGGAGAGGCGATTCACTTGTCTGGAAGTGTTTGTTTGCATTGTATGTATTCAGTTCCTTTACTAGCAAAGCCCATGTCTTGCGTTTGAGATAAATCGACAGTGAAATCACGTTCAAAAGCAAACTTTAGTCCATGGGCTTTGTAGATTCACTCTGTGTATGTCTTTGAAATCATTTCTTAAGAAGGAAAACATATTTCTTTCATCAAAGTGAAAACTGCATTCTATTCAGCTTTTAGAATTGACGAGAATGGAGAGGTGATTCACTTGTATGGAAGTGTTTGTCTTCATTGTATGTATTCAGTTCCTTTACTGGCAAATCTCTTGTCTTGCATTTTGTAATTATTTCTAGTGAAATCGCCTTTAAAAGCAAACCTTAGTACAAGGGCTTTCTAGAAACACTCTGTGTATTTCTTTGAAATCAGTTCTTAAGAAGGAAAACATGTCTTTCATTTAAGTGAAAACTGTATTCAATTCAGTTTTTGAACTGAGTTGAATGGATAGGCGATTCACTTGTAGGGAAGTGTTTGTTTGCATGGTATATATTCAATAGCTGTACTAGCAAATTTCCTGTCTTGCATTTGAGAGAAATCTTCCATGAAAACTTGTTTAAAACCAACCTTAGTAAAAGGCTTTGTAGAACAACTCTGTGTATGTCTTTGAAATCAGTTCTTAATAAGGAAAACATACTTCTTTCATCTAAGTGTAAACTGCATTCTATTCAGCTTTAGAACTGAGGTGAATGGAGAGGCGATTCACTTGTCTGGAAGTGTTTTTTTGCATTGTATGCATTAAGTTCCTTCATAGCAAATCCCCTGTCTTTCATTTGAGAGAAATTTCCCGTGAAATTATTTTTAAAATCAAATGTTAGTACAAGGCTTTGGAGAATAACTATGTGTATGTCTTTGAAATCATTTCTCAAGAAGGAAAACATATGTCCTTCACCTAAGTGAAAACTGTATTCTATTCAGTTTTTAGAACTGAGTTGAGTGGACAGGTGATTCACTTGTACAGAAGTGTTTTTTTGCATTGTAAGTATTCAGTTCCTTTACTAGTAAATCATGTGTCTTGCATTTGTGAGAAATCTCCAATGAAATCACGTTTAAAAGCAAACATTAGTACAAGGGCTTTGTAGAATCACTATGTGTATGTCTTTGAAATCAGTTCTTAAGAAGGAAAACATACGTCTTTCATCTAAATGTAAACTGCATTCTATTCAGTTTTTAGAATGAGTTGAATGGATATGTGATTAACTTGTAGGGAAGTTTTTGTTTGCATTGTTTGTCTAAAGTTTCTTTACTAGCAAAGCCCATGTCTAGGGTTTGAGAGAAATCTCCAGTGAAATCGCATTTAAAAGCAAACGTTAGTACAAGGGCTTTGTAGAACCACTCTGAGTATGTCTTTGAAATCAGTTCTTAAGAAGGAAAACATATGTCTTTCATCAAAGTGAAAACTGCATTCTATTTAGCTTTTAGAATTAGTGAGAATGGAGAGGCGATTCACTTGTATGGAAGTGTTTGTCTGCATTTTATATATTAAATTCCTGTATTAGCAAATCCCCTGTCTTGCATTTGAGAGAAATATCCCAGGAAACTTGTGTAAAACCAACCTTAGTACAAGGCTTTGTAGAACAACTCTGTGTATGTCTTTGAAAGAAGTTCTTAATAAGGAAAACATACTTCATTCATCTAGGTGTAAACTGCATTCTATCCAGCTTTTTGAACTGAGGTGATTGGAGAGGTGATTCACATATCTGGAAGTGTTTGTTTGCATTGTATGTATTCAGTTTCTTCATAGCAAATCCCCTGTCTTGCATTGGAGAGAAAATTCCAATGAAATCGTGTTTAAAAGCAAACGTTAGTACAAGGCTTTATAGAATAACTATGTGTATGTCTTTGAAATCAGTACTTAAGAAGGAAAATTTATGTCCTACACCTGAGTAAAAATTGTATTCTATTCAGAGAGAGGGAAGAGAGAGGGGGAGAGAGGGGGAAGAGAAGGGAGAGAAAGGAGAGAGAGAGGAGAGAGAGAGAGGAGGGAGAGAGAGAGGGGAGAGATAGGGGAAAGAGAGGAGAGGGAGAGGAGAGAGAAGGGAGAGAGCAGAGAGAGAGATTGGAGAGAGAGGGGAGAGAGATGGGAGAGAGAGGATAGACAGAGGGGAGAGAGAGGGGAGTGAGAGGGGAGAGAGAGGAGAGAGAGAGAGTGGAGAGAGAGGGGAGAGAGGAGAGAGAGAGTAGATAGAGGGGGAGAGAGTGGGGAGAGAGAGGAGAGAGTGTGGAGAGAGAGAGTGGAGAGAGAGAGGATAGAGAGGGGAGAGAAAGCGGAGAGAGAGAGCAGAGAGAGTGGGGAGAGAGAGGGGAGAGAGGGGAGAGAGAGGGGATAGAGAGGGGAGAGAGAGGTGAGAAAGAGGAGAGAGAGAGAGGATAGAGAGGGGAGACAGAGTGGAGAGAGAGGGGAGAGAGCAGGGAGAGAGGAGAGAGAGAGAAGAGAGAGGGAAGAGAGAGGGGAGAGAGAGGGGAGAGAGAGAGGGGAGAGAGGGGAGAGAGAGGGAAGAGAGAGTGTAGAGAGAGGGGAGAGAGAGGGGAAAGAGAGGGAGAGAGAGTGTAGAGAGAGGGGACAGAGAGGGGAGAGAGAGGGGAGACAGAGAGGGGACAGAGAGGGGAGAGAGAGAGGGGAGAGAGTGGAGAGAGAGGGGAGAGAAAGGGGAGAGAGATGAGAGAGAGAGTGGAGAGAGAGGGGAGAGAGATGGGAAAGAGAAGGGAGAGAGAGGAGAGGAGAGGAGAGAGAGAGGGGAGAGAGAGAGGGGAGAGAGGGAGAGAGAGGGGAGAGAGAGGAGAGAAAATGAGAGATGATAGATATGAGAGATAGAAATGACAGAACTGTACCCAAGATTACAGAAGTCTTTTATGAATGGGCTTGGCCACTCCCCCTTCAGGAGCCCAGGACCCTGGATAAGGCTCTTCAGCTGGGGACCTCCTGTAAGTGGAGGTGGAAACAGGAGAAAGAAAATTAGGAGAGCAGATGAGATGAGAGGGGAGAGCAAGTGGAGAGCAAGGGGAGAGAGAGGAGTGAGAGAGGGGAGAGAGGAGTGAGAGAGGGGAGAGAGGGGTGAGAGAGGGGTGAGAGAGGGGAGAGAGAGGGGAGAGAGAGGAGAGAGAGGGGAGAGAGCGGAGAGAGATGGGAGAGAGATTGGAGAGAGAAGTGAGAGAGAGGGGAGAGAGAGGTGAGAGAGAGACGAGAGAGAGAGATGGGAGAGAGAGGAGAGAGAGGGGAGAGAGATGAAAGAGAGAGAGGGGAGAGAGAGGGAGGGGAGAGGGGAGAGTGAGGGGAGAGAGAGGGGAGAGACAGGAGAGAGAGGGGAGAGAGAGGAGAGAGAGAGGAGAGAGAGAGGGGATAGAGGGGTGAGAGAGGGTGGAATTAGGAGAGATAGAGTGGAGAGAGAGGGGACAGAGGGGAGAGAGAGGGGAGAGAGATGGGAGAGAGATGGGAGAGAGAGTGGAGAGAGAGGGAGAGAGAGAGGGGAGAGAGATAAGAGAGAGATGAGAGACAGAGGATAGAGAGAGGTGAGAGAGAGGGGAGAGAGAGGAGAGAGAAGAGAGAGAGGGGACAGAGAGCGTGGAGAGAGTTTAAGAGAGGAGAAAGAAAGGGGAGAGAGAGGGGAGAGAGAGGAGAGAGAGGGGTGAGAAAGGGGAGAGAGAGGGGAGAGACAGGAGAGAGAGGGGAGAGAGAGGAGAGAGAGAGGAGAGAGAGAGGGGATAGAGGGGTGAGAGAGGGTGGAATTAGGAGAGATAGAGTGGAGAGAGAGGGGACAGAGGGGAGAGAGAGGGGAGAGATATTAGAGAGAATGGAGAGACAGAGGGGAGAGAGAGGGGAGAGAGAGGGGAGAGAGAGGAGAGAGAGGGGAGAGAGATGGGAGAGAGATGGGAGAGAGAGTGGAGAGAGAGGGAGAGAGAGAGGGGAGAGAGATAAGAGAGAGATGAGAGACAGAGGGGAGAGAGAGGGGAGAGAGAGGGGAGAGAGAGGAGAGAGAAGAGAGAGAGGGGATAGAGACAGTGGAGAGAGGTTAAAGAGAGGAGAGAGAGAGGGGAGAGAGAGGAGAGAGAGGGGAGAGAGAAGAGAGAGAGAGGAGAGAGAGAGGGGATAGAGGGGTGAGAGAGGGTGGAATTAGGAGAGATAGAGTGTAGAGAGAGGGGACAGAGGGGAGAGAGAGGGGAGAGAGAGGGGAGAGAGAGGGGTGAGAGAGGAGAGAGAGAGGAGAGAGAGGGGAGAGAGAGGGGAGAGAGAGGCGAGAGAGGGGAGAGAGAGTGGAGAGAGAGGGGAAAGAGAGGGGAGAGAGAGGGGAGAGAGATTAGAGAGAGAGGAGAGACAGAGGGGAGAGAGAGGGGAGAGATTGGGGAGAGAGAGGAGAGAGAGAAGAGAGAGAGGGGGAGATTGAGTGGAGAGAGAGGTTAAAGAGAGGAGAGAGAGAGGGGAGAGAGAGGGGAGAGATAAGGAAGAGAGATGGGATATAGAGGGGAGAGAGAGGAGAGAGAGAGAGTGGAGAGAGATTAGAGAGATAGATGAGAGACAGAGGGGAGAGAGAGGGGAGAGAGAGGGGAGAGAGAGGGGAGAGAGAGGAGAGAGAAGAGAGAGAGGGGATAGAGAGAGTGGAGAGAGGTTAAAGAGAGGAGAGAGAGAGAGGAGAGAGAGGAGAGAGAGGGAGAGAGAAGAGAGAGAGAGGAGAGAGAGAGGGGATAGAGGGGTGAGAGAGGGTGGAATTAGGAGAGATAGATTGTAGAGAGAGGGGACAGAGGGGAGAGAGAGGGGAGAGAGAGGGGAGAGAGAGGGGGGAATGAGGAGAGAGAGAGTGGAGAGAGAGGGGAGAGAGAGGGGAGAGAGAGGGGTGAGAGAGGAGAGAGAGAGGAGAGAGAGGGGAGAGAGAGGGGAGAGAGAGGCGAGAGAGGGGAGAGAGAGTGGAGAGAGAGGGGAAAGAGAGGGGAGAGAGGAGAGAGAGAGGAGAGAAAGAGGGGAGAAGGAGGGGAGAGAGAAAGGAGATAGAGTGGAGAGAGTGGGGAGAGAGAGTGGAGATAGAGGGGAGAGAGAGAGGAGAGAGAGGGGAGAGAGAAGGGAGAGAGAGGGGAGAGAGAGGGGAGAGAGAGGGGAGAGAGAGATGGGAGAGAGAGAAGAGAGAGAGGGGAAAAGTATGAGAGATACATATAACAGAACTGTTCCCAACATGACAGAAGTCTTTTATGAATGGGCTTGGCCACTCCCCCTTCAGGAGCCCAGGACCCTGGATAAGCCTCTTCAGGTGGGGACATCTTGTAAGTGGAAGTGGAAACAGGAGAAAGAAAATTAGGACATCAGGTGAGATGACAGGGTTGAGCGAGGGGAGACAGAGGGGAGACAGAGGGGAGAGAGAGGGGAGAGAGAAAGGGGGAGAGTGGCGAGAGAGAGGGGAGAGTGAGGGGAGAGAGAGACAAGAGAGAGAGATGGGAAAGAGAGGAGAGAGAGGGGAGAGAGATGAAAGAGAGAGAGGGGAGAGAGAGGCGAGAGTGGGGAGAGAGTGCGGAGAGAGAGGGGAGAGTGAGGGGAGAGAGAGACAAGAGAGAGAGATGGGAGAGAGAGGAGAGAGAGGGGAGAGAGATGAAAGAGAGAGAGGGGAGAGAGAGGGGAGAGAGATGGGGGAGAGAGAGGGGAGAGAGATAAGAGAGAGAGGGGAGAGAGAGGGGAGAGAGGAGAGAGCGTAGTGAGAGAGTGGAGAGAGGAGAGTGAGAGTGGAGAGAGAGTAGAGACAGGCTAGGGAGAGGGGAAAGAGAGGGGGAGAGAGAAGAGAGAGAGGAGAGAGAGAGGAGAGAAAGAGGGGAGAAGAGGGGAGAGAGAAAGGAGAGAGAGTGGAGAGAATGGGGAGAGAGAGAGTGGAGATAGAGGGGAGAGAGAGAGGAGAGAGAGGGGAGAGAGAGGGGAGAGAGAGGGGAGAGAGAGGGGAGAGAGAGGGGAGAGAGAGGGGAGAGAGAGATGGGAGAGAGAGATGGGAGAGAGAGGAGAGAGAGAGGGGAAAGGTATGAGAGATACATATAACAGAACTGTTCCCAACATGATAGAAGTCTTTTATGAATGTGCTTGGCCACTCCCCGTTCAGGAGCCCAGGACCCTGGATAAGCCTCTTCAGGTGGGGACATCTTGTAAGTGGAAGTGGAAACAGGAGAAAGAAAATTAGGAGAGCAGGTGAGATGACTGGGTTTGAGCGAGGGGGAGAGACAGGGGAGAGAGAGGGGAGAGACAGGGGAGAGAGAGGGGAGAGAGAGGGGAGAGAGAGGAGGGAATGAGGAGAGAGAGGAGAGAGAGAGTGGAAAGAGAGGGGAAAGAGAGGGAGAGAGACAGGGGATAGAGGGGGTAGAGAGAGGGGAAAGTGAGTGGGAGAGAGAGAGGAGAGAGAGAAGAGAGAGGGAAGAGAGGGGAGAGAGAGTGGAGAGCCAGCGGGAGAGCAAGGGCAGAGCGAGGGGAGAGAGAAAGGAGAGAGAGAGGGGAGAGAGAGGAGAGAGAGGAGAGAGAGAGGAGAGAGAGAGGAGAGGGAGAGTGGAGAGAGAGAGGAGAGAGAGAGGGGAGAGCGAGGGGAGAGAGAGCGGATAGCGAGGGAGAGAGAGAGTGGAGAAAGAGGGGAGAGAGACAGTAGAGAGAGTTGAGAGAGAGGGTAGAGTGAGGGGAGAGATAGGGGACAGAGAGGAGAGGACAGTGAAGAGAGAGGGGAGAAAGAGGGGAGACATAGGGGAGAGAGATGGGAGAGGGGAAAGAGAGGGGAGAGAGAGAGGGGAGAGAGAGGGGAGAGTGAGGGGAGAGAGAGGGGAGAGAGAGGGGAGAGAGAGACAAGAGAGAGAGATGGGAGTGAGAGGAGACAGAGGGGAGAGAGATGAAAGAGAGAGGGGGAGAGAGAGGGGAGAGAGATGGCAGAGAGAGAGGAGAGGGGAGAGAGAGACAAGAGAGAGAGATGGGAGTGAGAGGAGACAGAGGGGAGAGAGATAAAAGAGAGAGGGGGAGAGAGAGGGGAGAGAGAGGGCAGAGAGAGAGGAGAGAGAGGAGAGAGAGAAGAGAGAGAGGGGAGAGAGAGTGGAGAGAAAAGGGAGAGTGGGAAGAGAGAGTGGAGAGTGAGTGGAGAGAGGGGACAGAGATGAGAGACAGTGGGGAGAGAGGGGAGAGAGAGGGGAGAGAGAGGAGAGAGATAGTGGAAAGAGATGGGAGAGAGATCGGAGAAAGTGTGGAGAGAGAGGGGAGAGAGAGGGGAGAGAGAGGGGAGAGAGAGGAGAGAGAGTGAAGAGAGAGGAGAGAGATTAGAGAGAGATAGGGGAGAGAGAGGGGAGGGAGAGGGGAGAGTGAGGGGGAGAGAGAGTGGAGTGAGTGGGGAGAGAGAGGGGAGAGTGAGGGGAGAGAAAGTAGAGAGTGAGTCAAGAGAGGGGACAGAGAGTAGAGAAAGTGGAGAGAGAGGGGAGAGAGAGGAGAGAGAGATCGGAGAAAGAGTGGAGAGAGAGTGGAGAGAGATGGGAGAGAGAGGGGAGAGAGAGGGGAGCGAGGGGAGAGAGAGGAGAGAGAGGTGTGAGAGAGGGAAGAGAGAGATGAGAGAGAAGGGAGAGAGATGAGAGAGAGGTTAAAGAGAGGAGAAAGAAAGGGGAGAGAGAGGGGAGAGAGAGGAGAGAGAGGGGTGAGAAAGGGGAGAGAGAGGGGAGAGAGAGGGGAGAGACAGGAGAGAGAGAAGAGAGAGAGAGGAGAGAGACATCTGGAGAGAGAGGGGAGAGAGAGGGGAGAGAGAGAGAGTAGAGAGAGGGGAGAGAGGGGAGAGAGAGGGGAGAGCAAGGGGGAGAGAGAGGGGAGAGAGATGAGAGAGAGAGTAGAGAGAGGGGAGAGAGAGGGGAGAGTGAGTGGAGAGAGAGGGGACAGAGAGGAGAGACAGTGGAGAGAGAGGGGAGAGAGAGTGGAGAGAGAAGGGAGAGAGAGTGGAGAGAGAGGGGAGAGAGAGGGGAGAGAGGAGAGAGAGTAGTGAGAGAGTAGTGAGAGAGTGGAGAGTGATAAGAGAGAGAGGGGAGAGAGAGGGGAGAGAGAAATGGGAGAGAGAGGAGAGAGAGGGGAGAGAGAGGGTATAGAGGGGGGAGAGAGAGGAGACAGAAAATGGAGAGAGGGGAGAGAGAGGGGAGGGAGGGGAGAGAGATGGGAGAGAGATAGGAGAGAGAGTGGCGCGAGATAAGAGAGAGAGGGGAGAGAGATGGGAGAGAGAGGAAAGAGAGGGGAGAGAGAGGGTATAGAGAGGGGAGAGAGAGGAGAGAGAGAAGAGAGAGAGAGGAGAGAGACAGTGGAGAGAGAGGAGAGAGAGGGGAGAGAGATGGGAGAGAGATGGGAGAGAGAGTGGAGAGAGAGGGAGAGAGAGAGGGGAGAGAGATAAGAGAGAGATGAGAGACAGAGGATAGAGAGAGGTGAGAGAGAGGGGAGAGAGAGGAGAGAGAAGAGAGAGAGGGGACTGAGAGCGTAGAGAGAGGTTAAAGAGCGGAGAAAGAAAGGGGAGAGAGAGGGGAGAGAGAGGAGAGAGAGGGGTGAGAAAGGGGAGAGAGAGGGGAGAGAGAGGGGAGAGACAGGAGAGAGAGGGGAGAGAGAGGAGAGAGAGAGGAGAGAGAGAGGGGATAGAGGGGTGAGAGAGGGTGGAATTAGGAGAGATAGAGTGGAGAGAGAGGGGACAGAGGGGAGAGAGAGGGGAGAGATATTAGAGAGAATGGAGAGACAGAGGGGAGAGGGGAGAGAGAGGGGAGAGAGAGGAGGAGAGAGGAGAGAGAAGAGAGAGGGGAGAGAGAGCATGGAGAGAGGTTAAAGAGAGGAGAGAGGGAGGGGAGAGAGAGGGGAGAGAGAGGAGAGAGAGGGGTGAGAAAGGGGAGAGAGATGCGAGAGAGAGGGGAGAGACAGGAGAGAGAGGGGAGAGAGAGGAGAGAGAGAGGAGAGAGAGAGGGGATAGAGGGGTGAGAGAGGGTGGAATTAGGAGAGATAGAGTGGAGAGAGAGGGGACAGAGGGGAGATATAGGGGAGAGAGAGGGGAGAGATATTAGAGAGAAAGGAGAGACAGAGGGGAAAGAGAGGGGAGAGAGAGGAGAGAGAGAAGACTGAGAGGGGGAGAGAGAGGGGTAGAGAGTGGAGAGAGAGGTTAAAGAGAGGAGAGAGAGGGGAGAGAGAGGGGAGAGATAGGGGAGAGAGATGGAAGAGAGTTGGGATACAGAGGGGAGAGAGAGGGGAGAGATATTAGAGAGAATGGAGAGACAGAGGGGAGAGAGAGGGGAGAGAGAGGGGAGAGAGAGGAGAGAGAGAGGGAGGGGAGAGAGAGGGGAGAGAGAGGAGAGAGAGGGGTGAGAAAGGGCAGAGAGAGGGGAGAGAGAGGGGAGAGAGAGGAGAGAGAGGGGAGAGAGAGGAGAGAGAGGGGAGAGAGAGGGGAGAGATATTAGAGAGAAAGGAGAGACAGAGGGGAAAGAGAGGGGAGAGAGAGGAGAGAGAGAAGACTGAGAGGGGGAGAGAGAGGGGGAGAGAGTGGAGAGAGAGGTTAAAGAGAGGAGAGAGAGAGGGGAGAGATAGGGGAGAGAGATGGAAGAGAGTTGGGATACAGAGGGGAGAGAGAGGGGAGAGAGAGAGGAGAGAGATTAGAGAGAGAGAGGAGAGACAGAGGGGAGAGAGGGGAGAGAGAGAGGAGAGAGAGGAGAGAGAAGAGAGAGAGGGGAGAGACAGAGTGGAGAGAGGTTAAAGAGAGGAGAGAGAGAGGGGAGAGAGAGGGGAGAGAGGGGAGATAGAGGAGAGAGAAGGGTGAGAAAGGGGAGAGACAGGGGAGAGAGAGGGGAGAGAGAGGAGAGAGAGGGGAGAGAGAGGAGAGAGAGAGGAGAGAGAGAGGGGATAGAGGGGTGAGAGAGGGGAGAGAGAGGGGGGAATTAGGAGAGAGAGAGTGGAGAGAGAGGGGACATAGAGGAGAGACAGTGGAGAGAGAGGGGAGAGAGAGGGGAGAGATAGAGAAGAGAGATGGAAGAGAGATGGGATATAGAGGGGAGAGAGAGGGGAGAGAGATTAGAGAGAGAGGAGAGACAGAGGGGAGAGAGAGGGGAGAGATTGGGGAGAGAGAGGAGAGAGAGAAGAGAGAGAGGGGGAGATTGAGTGGAGAGAGAGGTTAAAGAGAGGAGAGAGAGAGGGGAGAGAGAGGGGAGAGATAGGGAAGAGAGATGGAAGAGAGATGGGATATAGAGGGGAGAGAGAGGAGAGAGAGAGAGTGGAGAGAGATTAGAGAGAGAGAGGAGAGACAGAGGGGAGAGAGAGGGGAGAGAGAGGGGAGAGAGAGGGGAGAGAGAGGAGAGAGAAGAGAGAGAGGGGATAGAGAGAGTGGAGAGAGGTTAAAGAGAGGAGAGAGAGAGGGGAGAGAGAGGAGAGAGAGGGGTGAGAAAGGGCAGAGAGAGGGGAGAGAGAGGGGAGAGAGAGGAGAGAGAGGGGAGAGAGAGGAGAGAGAGAGGAGAGAGAGAGGGGATAGAGGGGTGAGAGAGGGTGGAATTAGGAGAGATAGAGTGTAGAGAGAGGGGACAGAGGGGAGAGAGAGGGGAGAGAGAGGGGAGAGAGAGGGGGGAATGAGGAGAGAGAGAGTGGAGAGAGAGGGGAGAGAGAGGGCAGAGAGAGGAGAGAGAGAGGAGAGAGAGGGGAGAGAGAGGGGAGAGAGAGGGGAGAGAGGGGAGAGAGAGTGGAGAGAGAGGGGAAAGAGAGGGGAGAGAGGAGAGAGAGAGGAGAGAAAGAGGGGAGAAGGAGGGGAGAGAGAAAGGAGATAGAGTGGAGAGAGTGGGGAGAGAGAGTGGAGATAGAGGGGAGAGAGAGAGGAGAGAGAGGAAAGAGAGAGGGGGGAATGAGGAGAGAGAGAGTGGAGAGAGAGGGGAGAGAGAGGGGAGAGAGAGGGGTGAGAGAGGAGAGAGAGAGGAGAGAGAGGGGAGAGAGAGGGGAGAGAGAGGGGAGAGAGGGGAGAGAGAGTGGAGAGAGAGGGGAAAGAGAGGGGAGAGAGAGGGGAGAGAGGGGAGAGAGAGTGGAGAGAGAGGGGAAAGAGAGAGGAGAGAGAGGGGAGAGAGAGGAGAGAGAGAGGAGAGAGAGAGGGGATAGAGGGGTGAGAGAGGGTGGAATTAGGAGAGATAGAGTGTAGAGAGAGGGGACAGAGGGGAGAGAGAGGGGAGAGAGAGGGGAGAGAGAGGGGAGAGAGGGGAGAGAGAGTGGAGAGAGAGGGGAGAGAGAGGAGAGAAAGAGGGGAGAAGGAGGGGAGAGAGAAAGGAGATAGAGTGGAGAGAGTGTGGAGAGAGAGTTGAGATAGAGGGGAGAGAGAGAGGAGAGAGAGGGGAGACAGAGATGGGAGAGAGAGGAGAGAGAGAGGGGAAAAGTATGAGAGATACATATAACAGAAGAAGTCTTTTATGAATGGGCTTGGCCACTCCCCCTTCAGGAGCCCAGGACCCTGGATAAGCCTCTTCAGGTGGGGTCATCTTGTAAGTGGAAGTGGAAACAGGAGAAAGAAAATTAGGACATCAGGTGAGATGACAGGGTTGAGCGAGGGGAGACAGAGGGGAGACAGAGGGGAGAGAGAGGGGGAGAGAGAGATAGGAGAGAGAGGAGAGAGAGGGGAGAGAGATGAAAGAGAGAGGGGAGAGGAGAGGGGGAGAGTGTGGGCGAGAGAGAGGGGAGAGTGAGGGGAGAGAGAGACAAGAGAGAGAGATGGGAAAGAGAGGAGAGAGAGGGGAGAGAGATGAAAGAGAGAGAGGGGAGAGAGAGGGGAGAGAGAGGCGAGAGTGGGGAGAGAGAGCGGAGAGAGAGGGGAGAGTGAGGGGAGAGAGAGACAAGAGAGAGAGATGGGAGAGAGAGGAGAGAGAGGGGAGAGAGATGAAAGAGAGAGAGGGGAGAGAGAGGGGAGAGAGATGGGGGAGAGAGAGGGGAGAGAGATAAGAGAGAGAGGGGAGAGAGAGGGGGAGAGAGGAGAGAGCGTAGTGAGAGAGTGGAGAGAGGAGAGTGAGAATGGAGAGAGAGTAGAGACAGGCTAGGGAGAGGGGAAAGAGAGGGGGAGAGAGAAGAGAGAGAGGAGAGAAAGAGGGGAGAAGAGGGGAGAGAGAAAGGAGAGAGAGTGGAGAGAATGGGGAGAGAGAGAGTGGAGATAGAGGGGAGAGAGAGAGGAGAGAGAGGGGGAGAGAGAGGGGAGAGAGAGGGGAGAGAGAGGGGAGAGAGACGGGAGAGAGAGGGGAGAGAGAGATGGGAGAGAGAGATGGGAGAGAGAGGAGAGAGAGTGGGGGAAAGGTATGAGAGATACATATAACAGAACTGTTCCCAACATGATAGAAGTCTTTTATGAATGTGCTTGGCCACTCCCCCTTCAGGAGCCCAGGACCCTGGATAAGCCTCTTCAGGTGGGGACATCTTCTAAGTGGAAGTGGAAACAGGAGAAAGAAAATTAGGAGAGCAGGTGAGATGACTGGGTTGAGCGAGGGGAGAGACAGGGGAGAGAGAGGGGAGAGAAAGGGGAGAGAGAGGGGAGAGAGAGGGGAGAGAGAGAGGAGGGAATGAGGAGAGAGAGGAGAGAGAGAGTGGAAAGAGAGGGAAAGAGAGGGAGAGACAGAGGGGGATAGAGGGGGTAGAGAGAGGGGAAAGTGAGTGGAGAGAGAGAGGAGAGAGAGAAGAGAGAGTGAAGAGAGGGGAGAGAGAGTGGAGAGCCAGGGGAGAGCAAGGGCAGAGCGAGGGGAGAGAGAAAGGAGAGAGAGAGAGGGGGAGGAGAGAGAGGAGAGAGAGGAGAGAGAGAGGGAGAGTGAGGAGAGGGAGAGGGGAGAGAGAGGGGAGAGAGAGGGGGAGAGAGGGGAGAGAGAGGAGGGAATGAGGAGAGAGAGGAGAGAGAGAGGGGAGAGAGAGGGGAGAGAGAGGGTAGAGAGAGAGGGGAGAGAGGGGAGAGAGAGGGGGAGAGAGTAGGGAGAGAGAGGGGAGAGAGAGGGGAGAGAGAGAGTGGAGAGAGGGGAGAGAGAGGGATGAGAGTTTGGAGAGAGAGAGAGTGGAGAGAGAGGGGGAAAGAGAGGGAGAAAGAGAGGGGGAGAGAGGGAATAGAGGGGGGTAGAGAGAGGGGAGAGTGTGTGGGGAGAGAGAAAGAGAAGAGAGAGAGGGGAGAGAGAGGGGAGAAAGTGGGGGAGAGTGAGTGGATAGAGAGGGGAGAGTAGAGAGGGAGAGGAGAGAGAGGGGAGAGAGAGGGGAGAGAGAGAGTAGAGTGAGGGGAATGAGAAAGGGAGAGAGTGTGGAGACAGAGAGTGGAGAGAGAGTGGAGAGAGAGGGGAGAGAGAAGTTAGACAGAGGGGTGAGATAGGGGAGAGAGCTGAGAGAGAGAGGAGAGTGAAAGGGGGAAAGAGAGGGGAGAGAGAGTGGAGAGAGAGTGGAGATAGGGGAGAGAGAGAGGAGAGAGAGAGGAGATAGAGTGGGGAGAGAGTGGGGAGAGAGAGAGGGGAGAGAGAGGGGAGAGAGAGAGAGTGGAGAGAGGGGAGAAGGAGTGGAGAGAGTTTGGAGAGAGAGACTGGACAGTGAGGGGAAAGAGAGGGAGAAAAAGAGGAGAGAGAGGGAAGGAATAGAGAGGGGAGAGAGAGGGAAGAATGAGTGGAGAGAGAGAAGAGACAGAGGGGAGAGAGAAGGGAGAAAGAGGGGAGAGAGAGGAGAGAGAGTGTGTAGACAGGGAGGAGAGAGAGGGGAAAGAGAGACGAGAGAGAGGGGAGAGAGAGGGGAGAGTGAGGGTGGAGAGTGAGGTGAGAGAGAGGGGAGAGAAAGCAGAGA
Organism: Phyllotis vaccarum; assembly: GCA_033318265.1. NCBI lineage: Eukaryota > Metazoa > Chordata > Mammalia > Rodentia > Cricetidae > Phyllotis > Phyllotis vaccarum. The sequence goes on along the minus strand of JARWLC010000002.1, from coordinate 117,852,205 downwards.
GAGAGGAGAGGGAGAGGGGGAGAGAGAGGGGACAGAGGGGCTAGAGAGTGGAGAGAGGGGAGAGAGAGGGGAAAGATAGGGGAGAGCAAGGGGAGAGCGAGGGGAGAGCGAGGGGAGAGAGAAGGGAGAGTGAGGAGAGAGTGAGGGAGAGAGAGTGGGGAGAGAGAGGGAAGAGAGAGAAGAGAGAGAGGGTGGAGAGTGAGGAGAGAGAGGGGAGAGAGAGTAGAGAGAGAGAGAGAGAGGAGAGAGAGAGAGTGGAGAGAGGGGAGAGAGAAAGGGAGAGATTGTGGAGAGAGAGAGGAGAGAGAGGGGGAGAGAGTGGGGAGAGACCAGAGAGGGAGAGGGGAGAGAGAGGGGAGAGGGGGGAGAGAGTGTGGAGAGGGAGGGGAGAGAGAGGGGAGAGAGAGGGTAGAGAGAGGGGATAGAGGGGAGAGAGCTGAGACAGAGAGGAGAGTGAAAGGGGAGAGAGAGGAGAGAGAGAGTGGAGAGAGAGTGGAGATAGGGGAGAGAGAGAGGAGAGAGAGGTAATAGAGAGGGGAGAGAGAGGGGAGAGTGAGTGGATAGAGGGGGGAGAGTGAGAGTAGGGAAAGAAGATAGAGGAGAGAGGAGAGAGGAGAGAGAGGGGAGAGAGAGGGAGAGAAAGAGAGGAGAGAGAGAGGGGAAAGAGGGTTGATAGAGGGGAGAGAGAGGAGAGAGTGAGAGTGGAGAGAGAGAGAGGAGAGAGAGGGGAAAGAGAGTGGAGAGAGAGGGGAGAGAGAAGGGAGAGAGAGAGGGGAGAGAGAGGGGAGAGAGAGGGGAGAGAGAGGAGGGAATGAGGAGAGAGAGGAGAGAGAGAGGAGAGAGAGAGGGGAGAGAGAGGGGAGAGAGAGGAGAGAGGTGATGGAGAGGTGAGAGAGTGGGGAGAGAGAGGGGAGAGAGAGAGTAGAGAGAGAGGAGAGAGAGGCGTGAGAGTTTGGAGAGAGAGAGTAGAGAGAGAGGGGAAAGAGAGGGAGAAAGAGAGGAGAGAGTGGGGAGAGAGAGGGGAGAGTGAGTGGAGAGAGAGAGGGGGGAGAGAGAAGAGAGAGAGGGGGGAGAGAGCGGAGAGAGAGGGGAGAGACAGGGTAGAGAAAGAGTGGAGAGAGGGGAGAGAGAGGGTAGAGAGAGGGGAGAGAGGGGAGAGAGCTGAGACAGAGAGGAGAGTGAAAGGGGAGAGAGAGGGGAGAGAGAGGGGAGAGAGAGGGGAGAGAGAGAGTGGAGAGAGCGGAGAGAGAGGGGAGAGAGTTTGGAGAGAGAGACTGGAGAGAGAGGGGAAAGAGAGGGAGAAAGAGAGGAGAGAGAGGGAATAGAGAGGGGAGAGAGAGGGAAGAATGAGTGGAGAAAGAGAGAAGAGAGAGAGGGGAGAGAGAGGGGAGAAAGAGGGGAGAGAGAGGAGAGAGAGTGTGTAGACAGGGAGGAGAGAGAGGGGAAAGAGAGAAGAGAGGGGAGAGAGAGGGGAGAGAGAGGGTGGAGAGTGAGGGGAGAGAGAGGGGAGAGAGAGGGGATAGAGGGGAGGGAATGAGGAGAGAGAGGAGTGAGAGAGGGGAGAGATAGGGGAGAGCGAGGAGAGAGGGGAGGGTGAGGTGAGAGAGTGGGGAGAGAGAGGGGAGAGAGAGAGTGGAGAGAGAGGAGTGAGAGGCGTGAGAGTTTGGAGAGAGAGAGTGGAGAGAGAGGGGAAAGAGAGGGAGAAAGAGAGGAGAGAGTGGGGAGAGAGAGGGGAGAGTGAGTGGAGAGAGAGAGGAGAGAGAAAAGAGAGAGAAGGGGGAGAGAGGGGAGAGAGAGGGGAGAGAGAGGGGAGAGAAAGAGTGGAGAGAGGGGAGAGAGAGGGGAGAGAAAGAGTGGAGAGAGGGGAGAGAGAGGGGAGAGAGAGAGAGAAGAGAGAGAGGGGAGAGAGAGGGAGAGAGTGGAGAGAGAGTGGATAGAGAGGGGCGATTGAGAGTAGAGAGCGAAGATAGAGAGCGAGGAGAGAGTAGAGAGGAGAGAGAGGAGAGATGGTGTCTAGAGAGAGAGGGGAGAGAGAGGGGAGAGAGAGGGGAGAGAGGGGAGTGGAGGAGAGAGAGAGGGGAGAGAGAGGGGAGAGAGTGTGGAGAGAGAGAGTGGAGAGAGTGGGGAGAGAGAGGGGAGAAAGAAGGGAGAGATAGAGGGGCGTGAGAGGGGCAGAGAGGGGAGAGATAGGGGAGAGAGAGGGGAGAGGAGAGAGAGAGAGAAGAGAGAGTGGGTAGAGAGAGGGGAGAGAGAGGGGAGAGAGAGTGGAGAGAGGGGAGAGAGAAAGGGAGAGAGTGTGGAGAGAGAAATGGGAGAGAGAGGAGAGAGAGGGGAGAGAGCAGGGAGAGAGCAGAGAGGGAGAGGAGAGTGAGAAGGGAGAGAGAGGGGAGAGAGTGTGGAGAGAGAGGGGAGAGAGAGGAGAGAGACAGGATAGAGAGTAGAGAGATTGGGGAGAGGGAGGGGAGAGAGAGGGTAGAGAGAGAGTGGAGAGAGTGGAGAGAGAGGGGAGAGATAGTGGGGAGAGAGAGTGGAGAGAGAGGGGAGAGAGTGAGTGGAGAGAGGGGAGAGAGAAAGGGAGAGAGTGTGGAGATAGAGAGTGGAGAGGAGAGTGGAGAGAGAGGGGAAAGATAGGGAGAAAGAGAGGAGAGAGAGAGGAGATAGAGAGGGGAGAGTGAGGAGAAAGTGAGTGGAGAGGGAGAGGAGAGAGAGAAGAAAGAGATGGGAGAGAGAGGGTGAGAGAGTGGAGAGAGAGTGGAGAGAGAGGGGAGAGAGGGAAGACAGAGAAGATAGAGGAGAGAGGAGAGAGAGATGAGAGAGAAGAGAGAGTGTGTGGAGAGAGAGAGGAGAGAGAGAGGAGAGAGAAGAGGGAGAAAGGGGAGAGAGCGGGGAGAGAGAGAGGGGATAGAGGGGAGATAGAGGGGAGAGAGAGGAGAGAGTGTGTAGAGAAAGAGGAGAGTGAGGGGAAAGAGAGAAGAGAGCCAGGAGAGAGAGTGGAGAGTGAGGGGAGAGAGAGGGGAGAGAAAGGAGAGAGAGAGGAGAGGGAGAGGGGAGAGAGAGGGGAGACAGGGGCTAGAGAGTGGAGAGAGGGGAGAGAGAGTGGAAAGATAGGGGAGAGCAAGGGGAGAGCGAGGGGAGAGCGAGGGGGAGAGAGAAGGGAGAGAGAGGCAACAGAGTGGAGAGAGAGAGGAGACAGAGGGGAGAGAGAGGGTAGAGAGTGGAGAGAGAGAGAGGACAGAGAGAGGAGAGAGAGAGGGTAGAGTGTGAGGAGAGAGAGGGGATAGAGAGGAGAGAGAGTGGATAGAGTGGGGAGAGAGAGGTTAGAGAGAGAGAGGAGGGAGAGAGGGGAGAGAGAAAGGGAGAGAGTGTGGAGAGAGAGAGGAGAGAGAGGGGAGAGAGATGAGAGAGAGTGGAGAGAGAGGGGAGAGGGTGGGGATAGAGCAGAGAGGGAGAGGAGAGTGAGAGGGGGGAGAGAGGGGAGAGAGTGTGGAGAGTGGAGAGAGAGGGGAGAGAGAGTGGAGAGGGTTTGGAGAGAGAGAGTGGAGAGAAAGGGGAATGAGAGGGAGAAAGAGATGAGAGAGAGGGGATAGAGAGGGCAGAGAGAGGGGAAAGTGAGTGGAGAGAGAGAGGAGAGAGAGAAGAGAGAGAGGGGAGAGGGGGAGAGAGAGTGGAGAGAGAGGGAAGAGAGAGAAAATAGAGGACAGAGGAGAGAGAGATGAGAGCGAGGGGAGAGAGAAGGGAGAGAGAGGCGACAGAATGGAGAGAGAGGGGAGACAGGGGGGAGAGAGAGGGGAAAGAGTGGAGAGAGAGAGGAGAGAGAGGGGAGAGAGAGAGGGTAGAGTGTGAGGAGAGAGAGCGGAGAGAGAGGAGAGAGAGTGGATAGAGTGGCGAGAGAGAGGTTATAGAGAGAGTTAGGGGAGAGAGAGTGGAGAGAGGGGAGAGAGAAAGGGAAAGAGTGTGGAAAGAGAGAGGAGACAGAGGGGAGAGTTAGGGGAGAGAGAGGGGAGAGAGAGGGGAGAGAGGACAGAGAGAGGAGAGAGAAAGGGGAGAGAGAGTGGAGAAAGTATGGAGAGAGAGTGAAGAGAGAGGGGAGAGAGAGGGGAGAGAGGGGAGAGAGAAAGGGAGAGAGCAGAGAGGGAGAGGAGAGTGAGAAGGGAGAGAGAGGGGAGAGAGTGTGGAGAGAGAGGGGAGAGAGAAAGGGAGAGAGTGTGGAGAGAGAAAGGGAGAGAGTGTGGAGAGAGAAATGGGAGAGAGAGGAGAGAGAGGGGAGAGAGCAGGGAGAGAGCAGAGAGGGAGAGGAGAGTGAGAAGGGAGAGAGAGGGGAGAGAGTGTGGAGAGAGAGGGGAGAGAGAGGAGAGAGACAGGATAGAGAGTAGAGAGATTGGGGAGAGGGAGGGTAGAGAGAGGGTAGAGAGAGAGTGGAGAGAGTGGAGAGAGTGGAGAGAGAGGGGAGAGATAGTGGGGAGAGAGAGTGGAGAGAGAGGGGAGAGAGTGAGTGGAGAGAGGGGAGAGAGAAAGGGAGAGAGTGTGGAGATAGAGAGTGGAGAGAGAGGGGAAAGAGAGGGAGAAAGAGAGGAGAGAGAGAGGAGATAGAGTGGGGAGAGTGAGGAGAAAGTGAGTGGAGAGAGAGTAGAGAGAGAAGAAAGAGATGGGAGAGAGAGGGGAGAGAGAGTGGAGAGAGAGGGGAGAGAGAGGGAAGAGAGAGAAGATAGAGGAGAGAGGAGAGAGAGATGAGAGAGAGGAGAGAGAGTGTGGAGAGAGAGGAGAGACAGGGGAGAGAGAGGAGGGAGAACTGGGAGAGAGCGGGGAGAGAGATTGGGGATAGAGGGGAGAGAGAGGAGAGAGTGTGTAGAGAAAGAGGAGAGTGAGGGGAAAGAAAGAAGAGAGCGAGGGGAGAGAGAGAGTGGAGAGTGAGGGAAGAGAGAGGGGAGAGAAAGGAGAGTGAGAGGAGATGGAGAGGGGAGAGAGAGGGGAGACAGGGGCTAGAGAGGGGAGAGAGGGGAGAGAGAGGGGAAAGATAGGGGAGAGCAAGGGGAGAGCGAGGGGATAGCAAGGGGAGAGCAAAGGAAGAGCAAGGGGAGAGTGAGGGGAGAGCAAGGGGAGAGAGAAGAGAGAGAGAGGCGACAGAGTGGAGAGAGAGGGGAGACAGGGGGGAGAGAGAGGGGAGAGAGTGGAGAGAGAGAGGAGAGAGAGGGGAGAGAGAGAGGGTAGAGTGTGAGGAGAGAGAGGGGAGAGAGAGGAGAGAGAGTGGATAGAGTGGGGAGAGAGAGGTTAGAGAGAGAGAGAGGGGAGAGAGAGTGGAGAGAGGGGAGAGAGAAAGGGAAAGAGTGTGGAAAGAGAGAGGAGACAGAGGGGAGAGTTAGGGGAGAGAGAGGGGAGAGAGAGGGGAGAGAGGACAGAGAGAGGAGAGAGAAAGGGGAGAGAGAGGGGAGAGAGAGGGTAGAGTGAGGGGAGAGAGATGTGAGAGAGAGGGGAGTGAGAGTAGAGACAGAGGAGAGGGAGGAGAGATAGTGGAGAGAGAGGGGAGAGAGAGCAGAAAAAGGGAAGAGAGAATGGAGAGAGAGGGGAGAGAGAGGGGAGAGAGTGGAGAGAGAGAGGAGAGAGAGAGGGGATAGAGAGAAAATGAATATACAGAATGCAAGCAAACATTTCCCTACAGTTGAATTGCTTTTCTGTTCAACTCAGTTCTAAACACTGAATTGAATACAGTTTTCACTTAGATGAAAGACATATGTTTTCCTTCTTAAGAACTTATTTCATAGGCATACATAGAGCGATTCTAGAGAGCCCTTGTACTAGTGTTTGCTTTGAAATGAGATTTCACAGGAGTTTTCTCTCCAAAGCAAGAAACGAGATTTGCTAGTAAAGAATTGAATATACAGAGTGCAAGCAAACACTTCCCTACAAGTGATTCATTTTTCCATTCAATTCAGTTCTAAACACTGAATTGAATACAGTTTTCAATTAGATGAAAGTCGTATGTTTTCCTTCTTAACAGATTTCAAAGGCATACATAGAGTGATTCTGTAGAGCCCTTGTACTAATGTTTGCTTTTAAATGCGATTTCACAGGAAGTTTCTCTCAAATGCAAGGCATGAGAAATGATAGTAAAGAATTGAATATACAGAATGCAAGCAAACCCTTCCCTACAAGTGAATCGCCTATCCATCCATCTCAGTTCTAAAAACTGAATTGAATACAGTTTTAACTTAGATGAAAGAAGTATGTTTTCCTTCTTAAGAACAGATTTCAAAGGCATACATAGAGTGATGCTACAGAGTGCTTGTACTAATGTTTGCTTTTAAACGTGATTATATTGGAGTTTTCTCTCAAAGGCAAGACACAGGATGTCCTAGTAAAGGAATTGAATAGATACAGTGCAAACAAACACTTCCCTACAAGTGAAACGCCTATCCATTTACCTCAGTTGTAAAACAGAATTGAATACAGTTTTCACTTACATGAAAGACATATATTTTCCTTATTAAGAACTGATTTCAAAGGCATACTTAGATTGATTCTACAGAGCCCTTGTACTAAAGTTTGCTTTGAATGCGATTTCACAGGAGTTTTCTCTCCAACTCAAGACACGAGATTTGATACTAAAGAATTGAATATATAGAATGCAAGCAAATACTTCCCTTCAAGATAATCGCCAATCCATTCAACTCACTTCTAAAATCTGAATTGAATACAGTTTTCACTTAGATGAAAAACATATGTTTTCTTTCTAAAGAACTGATTTCAAAGTCATACATAGAGTGATGCTACAGAGACCTTGTACTAACGTTTGCTTTTAAAGGTGATTTCACTGGAGTTTTCTCTCAAAGGCAAAACACGGGATGTCATCTTAAAGGAATTGAATACATATAGTGGACACAAACACTTCCCTCCAAGTGAATCGCCTATCCATTCAACTCATATCTAAAAACTGAATTGAATACAACTCTCACTTAGATAAAAGAAGTATGTTTTCCTTCTTAAGAATTGATTTCAAATGCATAAATATACTGATTCTGCAGAGCCCTTGTACAAATGTTTGATTCTAAACGCGTTTTAACAAGAGGTTTCTCTCAAATGCAAGACACGAGATTTGCTTGCAAAGAATTGAATATATAGAATGCAAGCAAACACTTCCCTACAAGTGAATCACCTATCCATTCAATTCAGTTCTAATAACTGAATTAAATACAGTTTTCAATTAGATGAAAGAAGTATATTTTCCTTTTTAAGAACAGATTTCAAAAGCATACATAGAGTGATGCTACAGAGCCCTTGTACTAACATTTGCTTTTCAAATACAGTTTCACTGGAGTTTTCTCTCAAAGGCAAGACACAGGATGTCCTAGTAAAGTAATTGAATAGATACAGTACAAACAAAATTTTCCCTGCAAGTGAATCCCCTATCCATTCAACTCAATTCTAAAAACAGAATTGAATACACTTTTCACTTAGCTCAAAGACGTATGTTTTCATTTTTAAGAACAGAATTCAAAGGCATACATAGAGTGATTCTACATAGACCTGGTACTTACTTTTGCTTTGAAACGCGATTTTACAGGACTTTTCTCTCTAATGCAAGACACAAGATTTGCTAGCAACGAACTGAATATACAGAATGCCAGCAAATACTTCCCTACAAGTGAATCGCCTATCCATTCTACTCAGTTCTGAAAACTGAATTGAATACAGTTTTCACTTAGTGAAAGACGAATGTTTTACTTCTTAAGAACAGATTTCAAAGGCATACATAGAGTGATTTTACAGAGCCCTTGTACGAATGTTTACTTTGAAACGCGGTTCCTCAGGAGTTTTCTCTCAAAAGCAAGAAACGAGATTTGCTAGTAAAGAATTCAATATACAGAATGCAAGCAAACTCTTCCCTACAAGTGAATTGCCTACCCATTCAACTCAGTTCTAAAAACTGAATGAATACAGTTTTTACATAGATGAAAGACTTTTGTTTTCCTTCTTAAGAACTGATTTCAATGACATAAATACATTGATTATACAGAGCCCTTGTAATAAGGTTTGCTTTTAAATGCGATTTCATAGGATGTTTCTCTCAAACTCAAGACACGAGATTTGCTAGCAAAGAATTGAATATACAGAATGCAAGCAAACACTTCCCTACATGAGAATCGCCTATCCATTCAACTCAATTCTAAAAACTGAATTGAAAACAGATTTCACTTAGATGAAAGACGTTTGTTTTCCTTCTTTAAACCTGATTTGAAAGGCATACATAGAGTGATTCCACAGAGCCCTTGTAGTAACGTTTGCTTTTAAACACAATTTCATTGGAGTTTTCTCTCAAAGGCAAGACACTGGATGTCCTAGTATAGGAATTGAATAGATACAGTGCAAACAAACCCTTCCCAGCAAGTGAATCGCCAATCCATTCAACTCAGTTCTAAACACTGAATGGAATACAGTTTTCACTTAGATGAAAGACTTATGTTTTCCTTCTTAAAAACAGATTTCAAAGGCATACATAGAGTGATTCTACAGAGCACTTGTACTAACGTTTGCTTTTAAACACGATTTCACTGGAGTTTTCTCTCAAAGGCAAGACAAGGGATGTCGTAGTAATGGAATTGAATAGATACAGTGCAAACAAACTCTTCCCTGCAAGTGAATCGCCTATCCATTCCACTTAGTTCTAAAAACAGAAATGAATACAGTTTTCACTTAGATGAAAGACGTATGTTGTCCTACTTGAGAACTGATTTCAAAGGCATACATAGAGTGATTCTACAGAGCCCTTGTACTAACGTTTGCTTTTAAACACGATTTCACTGGAGTTTTCTCTCAAAGTCAAGACAGGGGAAGTCCTAGTAAAGGAATTGAACAGATATAGTGGAAACAAACTCTTCACTGTAAGTGAATCGCCTATCCATTCAACTCAGTTCTAAAAATTGAATAGAATACAATTTTCATTTAGATGAAAAACGTATGCTTTCCTTCTTAAGAACAAATTTCAAAAGCATATATAGAGTGATGCTACAGAGCACGTGTACTAAGGTTTGCTTTTAAACACGATTTCACTGGAGTTTTCACTCAAAGCCAAGACACGGGATGTCCTAGTAAAGGAATTGATTAGATACCGTGCAAACAAACTCTTCCCTACAAGTAAATCGCCTATCCATTCACCTCAGTTCTAAAAAAGTAATTGAATACTCTTTTCACTTAGATGAAAGACGTATGTTTTCCTTCTTAATAACAGATTTCGAAGACATACATAGAGTGATTCTACAGAGCCCTAGTACTAACTTTTGTTTGTAAACGCGATTTCACAGGAGTTTTCTCTCAAAGGGAAGACAAGAGATTTGCTAATAAAGAATTGAATATACAGAATGCAAGCAAACTTCCCTACAAGTGAATCGCCTATCCATTCAACTCAGTTCTAAAAACTTAATGGAATGCAGTTTTCACTTAGATGAAAGACGTATGTTTTCCTTTTTAAGAACAAATTTCAAAGGCCTACATAGAGTAATGCTACAGAGCCCTTGAATTAACATTTGATTTTCAACGCGATATCACAGGTGTTTTTTTCTGAAACGCAAGACAGAAGATTTGCTAGTAAAAAATTGAATATACAGAATGCAAGCCAACACTTCCCTACAAGTGAATCACCTATCCATTCATCTCAGTTCTAAAAACTGTATTGAATACAGTTTTAACTTAGATGAAAGAAGTATGTTTTCCTTCTTAAGAACAAATTTCAAAGGCATACATAGAGTGATTCTACATAGCCCTTGTACTAACTTTTGCTTTGTAACGCGATTTTACAAGACTTTTCTCTCAAAAGTAAGACACGAGGTTTGCTAGCAATGAACTGAATATAAAGAATGCAAGCAAACACTTCCCTACAAGTGAATCGCCTATCCATTCTACTCAGTTCTGAAAACTGAATTGAATACAGTTTTCACTTTGTGAAAGACGAATGTTTTCCTTCTTAAGCACAGATTTCAAAGGCAAACATAGAGTGATGCTACCGAGCCTTTATACTAACTTTTGCTTTTAAATACGATTTCACTGGAGTTTTCTCTCAAAGTCAAGACAGGGGATGTCCTAGTAAAGGAATTGAGTAGATATAGTGCAAACAAACTCTTCCCTGAAAGTGAATCACCTATCCATTCATCTCAGTTCTAAAAACTGAATTGAATACAGTGTTCACTTAGATGGAAGACATATGTTTTCCTTCTTAAGAATAGATTACAAAGGCATACATAGAGTGATTCTACATAGCCCTTGTACTAACTTTTGCTTTGAAACACGATTTATAGGACTTTTCTCTCAAAAGTAAGAAACGAGGTTGGTAGCAATGAACTGAATATACAGAATGCAAGCAAACACTTCTCTACAAGTGAATCACCTATTCATTCTACTCAGTTCTGAAAACTTAATTGAATAGAGTTTTCACTTAGTGAAAGATGAATGTTTTCCTTCTTAAGAACAGATTTCAAAGGCATACAAAGAGTGATGCTGCAGAGCCCTTATACTAACTTTTGATTTTAAACACGATTTCACTGGAGTTTTCCCTCAAACGCAAAACATGGCATTTGCTAGTAAATAACTGAATATATAGAATGCAAGCAAACACTTCCCTACAAGTTAATTGCCTATCCATTCCACTCAGTTCGAAAAACTGAATGGAATACAGTTTTCACTTAGATGAAAGACATATGTTTTCCTTCTTAAGAACAAATTTCAAAGGCATACATAATGTGATTCTGCAGAGCCCTTGTACTAATGTTTGCTTTTACTCGCGATTTCACTGGAGATTTCTTTCAAAGGCAAGAAATGGGAAGTCCTAGTAAAGGAATTGAATAGATACAGTGCAAACAAACTCTTCCCTGTAAGTGAATCGCCTATCCATTCAACTTAGTTCTAAAAATTGAATGGAATAGAGTTTTCATTTAGATGAAAGACGTATGTTTTCCTTCGTAAGAACAAATTTCAAAAGCATATATGGAGTGATGCTACAGAGCCCTTATACTAACGTTTGCTTTTAAATGCAATTTCAGTGCATTTTTTTCTCAAAGGCAAGACATGGGATGTCTAGTGAAGGAATTGAAAAGATACAGTGCAAACAAACACTTCCCTGCAAGTGAATCGCGTATCCATTCAACTCATATCTAAAAACTGAATGGAGTACAGTTTTCACTTAGATGAAAGACGTATGTTTTCCTTTTTAAGAACAGATTTCAAAGGCCTACATAGAGTAATGCTACAGAGCCCTTGAACTAACATTTGCTTTTAAACGCGATATCACAGATGTTTTTTTCTCAAACGCAAGACATAAGATTTGCTAGTAAAAAAATGAAAATACAGAATGCAAGCCAACACTTTCCTACAAGTGAATCGCCTATCCATTCATCTCAGTTCTAACAACTGAATTGAATACAGTTTTAACTTAGATGAAAGAAGTATGTTTTTCTTCTTAAGAACAGATTTCAAAGGCATACATAGAGTGATGCTACAGAGTGCTTGTTTGCTTTTAAACGTGATTTCATTGGAGTTTTCTCTCAAAGGCAAGACACGGGATGTCCTAGAAAAGGAATTGAATAAATCCAGTGCAAACAAACTCTTCCCTGCAAGTGAATCGCCTATCCATTCAACTCAATTCTAAAAACAAAATTGAATATACTTTTCACGTAGATCAAAGACATATGTTTTCCTTCTTAAGAACAGAATTCAAAGGCATACATAGAGTGATTCTTCATAGCCCTTGTACTAACTTTTGCTGTGAAACGTGATTTTACAGGACTTTTCTCTCAAAAGTATAAGATGAGGTTTGCTAGCAATGAACTGAATATACGGAATGCAAGCAAACACTTCCCTACAAGTGAATCGCCTATCCATTCTACGCAGTTCTGAAAACTGAATTGTATACAGTTTTCACTTAGTGAAAGACGAATGTTTTCCTTCTTAAGAACGGATTTCAAAGGCATACATAGAGTGATGCTACAGAGCCCTTATACTAACTTTTGCTTTTAAACACGATTTCACTGGAGTTTTCTCTCAAAGTCAAGACAGGGGAAGTCCTAGTAAAGGAATTGAATCGATATAGTGCAAACAAACTCTTCCCTGTAAGTGAATCGCCTATTCATTCAACTCAGTTCTAATAATTGAATGGAATACAGTTTTCATTTAGATGAAAGACGTATGTTTTCCTTCTTAAGAACAAATTTCAAAAGCATATATACAGTGATGCTACAGAGCCCTTATAGTAACGTTTGCTTTTAAATGCAATTTGAGTGCATTTTTCTCTCAAAGGCAAGACACTGGATGTCTAGTAAAGGAATTGAAAAGATACAGTGCAAACAAACACTTCTCTAAAAGTGAATCGCCTATCCATTCAACTCAGTTTTAAAAACTTAATAGAAAACAGTTTTCACTTAGATAGAAGAAGTTTGTTTTCCTTCTTAAGAACTGATTTCAAAGGCATACATAGATTGATTCTACAGAGCCCTTGTACAAAGTTTGCTTTTAAGTGCGTTTTAACAACAGGTTTCCCTCAAATGCAAGACAAAAGATTTGCTAGCAAAGACTTGAATATACAGAATGCAAGCAAACACTTCCCTACATGTGAATTGCCTATCCATTCTACTCAGTTCTGAAAACTGAATTGTATAGGGTTTTCACTTAGTGAAAGACCAATGTTTTCCTTCTTAAGAACGGATTTCAAAGGCATACATAGAGTGATGCTTCAGAGCCCTTATACTAACTTTTGCTTTTAAACACGATTTCACTGGAGTTTTCTCTCAAAGTCAAGACAGGGGAAGTCCTAGTAAAGGAATTGAATCGATATAGTGCAAACAAACTCTTCCCTATAAGTGAATCACCTATTCATTCAACTCAGTTCTAAAAATTGAATGGAATACAGTTTTCATTTAGATGAAAGACGTATGTTTTCCTTCTTAAGAACAAATTTCAAAAGCATATATAGAGTGATGCTACAGAGCCCTTATAGTAACGTTTGCTTTTAAACGCAATTTGAGTGCATTTTTCTCTCAAAGGCAAGACACGGGATGTCTTAGTATAGGAATTGAATAGATACAGTGCAAACAAACCCTTCCCAGCACGTGAATCGCCTACCCATTCAACTCAGTTCTAAAAAGTGAATTGAATACAGTTTTCACTAAGATGAAAGACGTATGATTTCCTTCTTAAGAACTGATTTCAAAGGCATACAAAGACTGATTCTACAGATCCCTTGTATAAATTTTGCTTTTAAATGCCTTTTAGCAAGAGGTTTCTCTCAAATGCAAGACAAAAGATTTGCTGCAAAGACTTGAATATACAGAATGCAAGCAAACACTTCCCTACAAATGAATCGCCTTTCCATTCAAATGATTTCTAAAAAATGAATGGAATACAGTTTTCACTTAGATGAAAGACGTATGTTTTCCTTCTTAAGAACAAATTTCAAAAGCATACATAGAGTGATGCTACAGAGCCCTTATACTAACGTTTGCTTTTAAACGTGATTTCACTGGAGTTTTTTCTCAAAGGCAAGACACGGGTTGTCCTAGTAATGGAATTGAATAAATACAGTGCAAACAAACTCTTCCCTGCAAGTGAATCGCTTATCCATTCAACTCAGTTCTAAAAACAGAATTCAATACACTTTTCACTAGATGAATGACGTATGTTTTCATTCTTCAGAACAGATTTCTAAGGCAGTCATAGAGTGATTCTACAGAGCCCTTTTACTAACTTTTGCTTTGAAACGCGATTTTACAAGACTTTTCTCTCAAAAGTAAGACTAGAGATTTGCTAGTAAAGAATTGAATATACAGAATGCAAGCAAACACTTCCCTACAAGTGATTGGCTTTTCCATTCAATTCAGTTCTAAACACTGAATTGAATACAGTTTTCACTTAAATGAAAGTCGTATGTTTTCCTTCTTAAGAACAGATTTCAAAGGCATACATAGAGTGATGCTACAGAGCACTTGTCCTAATGTTTGCTTTTAAACACGATTTCACTGCAGTTTTCTATCAAAGGCAAGACACGGGATGTCCTAGTAAAGGAATTGATTAGATACAGTGCAAACAAACTCTTCCCTACAAGTAAATCGCCTATCCATTCAACTCAGTTCTAAAAAAGGAATTGAATACTCTTTTCACTTAGATGAAATATGTATGTTTTCCTTCTTAAGAACAGATTTTGAAGGCATACATAGAGTGATTCTACAGAGCCCTAGTACTAACTTTTGTTTTGAAACACGATTTCACAGGAGTTTTCTCTCAAAGGCAAGACAAGAGATTTGCTAATAAAGAATTGAATATATAGAATGCAAGCAAACTTCCCTACAAGTGAATCACCTATCCATTCAACTAAGTTCTAAAAATTGAATGGAATACAGTTTTCATTTTGATGAAAGACGTATGTTTTCCTTCTTAAGAACAAATTTCAAAAGCATATATAGAGTGATGCTACAGAACCCTTATACTAACGTTTGCTTTTAAATGCAAGTTGAGTGCATTTTTCTCTCAAAGGCAAGACAAGGGATGTCTAGTAAAGGAATTGAAAAGATACAGTGCAAACAAACACTTCCCTACAAGTGAATCGCCTATCCATTCCACTCATATCTAAAAACTTAATTGAATACAGTTTTCACTTAGATAAAAGAAGTATGTTTTCCTTCTTAAGAACTGATTTCAAAGGCATACATAGATTGATTCTACAGAGCCCTTGTACAAAGTTTGCTTTTAAGTGCGTTTTAACAACAGGTTTCTCTCAAATGTAAGACAAAAGATTTGCTAGCAAAGACTTGAATATACAGAATGCAAGCAAACACTTCCCTACAAGTGAATTGCCTATCCATTCAAATCATTTCTAAAAAATGAATGGAATACAGTTTTCACTTACATGAAAACGTATGTTTTCCTTCTTAAGAACAAATTTCAAAAGCATGCATAGAGTGATTCTACAGACCCCTTATACTAACCTTTGCTTTTAAATGTGATTTCACTGGAGTTTTTTCTCAATGCAAGACACGGGATGTCCTAGTAAAGGAATTGAATAAATACAGTGCAAAAACAAACTCTTCTCTGCAAGTGAAACGCTTATCCATTCAACTCAGTCCTAAAAACAGAATTTAATACACTTTTCACTAGATGAATGACATATGTTTTCCTTCTTAAAACAGATTTTAAAGGCATACATAGAGTGATTCTACAGAGCCCTTGTACTAAGGTTTGCTTTTAAATGCGATTTCACAGGAGTTTTCTCTCAAACGCAAAACACGGGATTTGCTAGTAAATAATTGAATATACAGAATGCAAGCAAACATTCCCTACAAGTGAATTGCCTATCCATTCCACTCAGTTCTAAAAAGTGAATTGAATACAGTTTTCACTAAGATGAAAGACGTATGATTTCCTTCTTAAGAACTGATTTCAAAGGCATACATAGACTGATTCTACAGAGCCCTTGTACAAACTTTGCTTTTAAATGCATTTTAACAAGAGGAATCTCTCAAATGCAAGACAAAAGATTTGCTAGCAAAGACTTGAATATACAGAATTCTAGCAAACACTTTCCTACAAGTGAATCGCCTATCCATTCAAATCATTTCTAAAAAATGAATGGAATACAGTTTTCAATTAGATGAAAGACATATGTTTTCCTTCTTAAGAACAAATTTCAAAAGCATACATAGAGTGATGCTACAGAGCCCTTATACTAACGTTTGCTTTTAAACGTGATTTCACTGGAGTTTTTTCTCAAAGGCAAGACACGGGTTGTCCTAGTAATGGAATTGAATAAATACAGTGCAAACAAACACTTCCCTGCAAGTGAATCGCTTATCCATTCAACTCAGTTCTAAAAACAGAATTCAATACACTTTTCACTAGATGAATGACGTATGCTTTCATTCTTCAGAACAGATTTCAAAGGCAGTCATAGAGAGATTCTACAGAGCCCTTTTACTAACTTTTGCTTTGAACGCGATTTTACAGGAATTTTCTCTCAAAAGTAAGACTAGAGATTTGCTAGTAAAGAATTGAATATACAGAATGCAAGCAAACACTTCCCTACAAGTGATTCGCTTTTCCATTCAATTCAGTTCTAAACACTGAGTTGAATACAGTTTTCACTTAAATGAAAGTCGTATGTTTTCCTTCTTAGGAACAGATTTCAAAGGCATACATAGAGTGATGCTACAGAGCACTTGTCCTAATGTTTGCTTTTAAACACGATTTCACTGCAGTTTTCTCTCAAAGGCAAGACACGGGATGTCCTAGTAAAGGAATTGATTAGATACAGTGCAAACAAACTCTTCCCTACAAGTGAATCACCTATCCATTCAACTAAGTTCTAAAAACTGAATGGAATACAGTTTTCACTTAGATGAAAGACGAATGTTTTCCTTTTTAAGAACAGATTTCAAAGGCTTACATAGAGTAATGATACAGAGCCCTTGAACTAACATTTGCTTTTCAACGCAATATCACAGATGTTATTTTCTCAAACGCAAGACAGAAGATTTGCTAGTAAAAAATTGAAAATACAGAATGCCAGCCAACACTTCCCTACAAGTGAATCATCTATCCATTCATCTCAGTTCTAAAAACTGAATTGAATACAGTTTTAACTTAGGTGAAAGCAGTATGTTTTCCTCCTTAAGAACAGATTTCAAAGGCATACATAGAGTGATGCTACAGAGTGCTTGTACTAATGTTTGCTTTTAAACTTGATTTCATTGGAGTTTTCTCTCAAAGGCAAGACACAGGATGTCCTAGTAAAGGAATTGATTAGATACAGTGAAAACAAACTCTACCCTGAAAGTGAATCGCCTATCCATTCAACTCAATTCTAAAAACAAAATTGAATACACTTTTCACTTAGATCAAAGACATATGTTTTCCTTCTTATGAACAGAATTCAAAGACATACATAGGGTGATTCTACACAGCCCTTGTAATAACTTTTGCTTTGAAACTCGATTTTACAGGACTTTTCTCTCAAAAGTAAGACACGAGTTTTGCTAGCAATGAACTGAATATACAGAATGCAAGAAAACATTTCCCTACAAGTGAATTGCCTATCCATTCTACTCAGTTCTGAAAACTGAATTGAATACAATTTTCACTTAGTGAAAGACGAATGTTTTCCTTCTTAAGAACAGATTTCAAAGGCATACATAGAGTGATGCTACAGACCCCTTATACTAACTTTTGCTTTTAAACACGATTTCACTGGAGTTTTCTCTCAAAGTCAAGACAGGGGAAGTCCTAGTAAAGGAATTGAATAGATATAGTGCACACAAACTCTTCACTGTAAGTGAATCTCCTATCCATTCACTCAGTTCTAAAAATTGAATGGAATACAGTTTTCATTTAGATGAAAGAAGTATGTTTTCCTTCTTAAGAAAAAATTTCAAAAGCATATATAGAGTGATGCTACAGAGCCCTTATACTAACATTTGCTTTTAAACACAATTTCAGTGCATTTTTCTCTCAAAGGCAAGACACGGGATGTCTAGTACAGGAATTGAATAGATACAGTGCAAACAAACACTTCCCTACATGTGAATCGCCTATCCATTCAACTCATATCTAAAAACTGAATAGAATACAGTTTTCAGTTAGATAAAAGAAGTATGTTTTCCTTCTTAAGAACTGATTTCAAAGGCATACATAGACTGATACTACAGAGCCATTCTACAAAGTTTGATATTAAATTCATTTTAACAAGAGGTTTCTCTCAAATGCAAGACAAAAGATTTGCTATCAAATACTTGAATTTAGAGAATGCAAGCAAACACTTCCCTACAAGTGAATCGCCTATCCATTCAAATCATTTCTAAAGAATGAATGGAATACAGTTTTCACTTAGATGAAAGACGTATGTTTTCCTTGTTAAGAACAAATTTCAAAAGCATACATAGAGTGATGCTACAGAGCCCTTATACTAACTTTTGCTTTAAACGAGATTTTACAGGACTTTTCTCTCAAAAGTAAGACAAGAGATTTGCTAGTAAAAAATTGAATATACAGAATGCAAGCAAACACTTCTCTACAAGTGATTCGCTTTTCCATTCAATTCAATTCTAAACACTGAATTGAATACAGTTTTCACTTATATGAAAGTCGTATGTTTTCCTTCTTAAGAACAGATTTCAAAGGCATACATAGAGTGATTCTGAAGAGCCCTTCTACTAATGTTTGCTTTTAAACGCGATTTCACAGGAGGTTTCTGTCAAATGCAAGACATGAGAAATGATAGTAAAGAATTGAATACACAGAATGGAAGCAAACTCTTCCCTACATGAGAATCGCCTATCCATTCAACTCAATTCTAAAAACCTAATTGAATACAGATTTTACTTAGATGAAAGACGTGTGTTTTCCTTCTTTAAAACTGATTTGAAAGGCATACATAGAGTGATTCCACAGAGCCCTTTTAGTAACGTTTGCTTTTAAACGCGATTTCATTGGAGTTTTATCTCAAAGGCAAGATATGGGATGTCCTAGTGTAGGCATTGAATAGATACAGTGCAAACAAACCCTTCCCTCCCAGCAAGTAAATCGCCTACCCATTCAACTCAGTTCTAAAAACAGAATTCAATACACTTTTCACTAGATGAATGACGTATGTTTTCCTTCTTAAGAACAGATTTCAAAGGCATACATAGAGTGATTCTACAGAGCCCTTGTACTAACTTTTGTTTTGAAATGAGATTTTACAGGACTTTTCTCTCAAAAGTAAGAAAAGAGATTTGCTAGTAAAAAATTGAATATACAGAATGCAAACAAACACTTCCCTACAAGTGATTCGCTTTTCCATTCAATTCAGTTCTAAGCACTGAATCTAATACAGTTTTCACGTAGATGAAAGTCGTATGTTTTCCTTCTTAAGAACAGATTTCAAAGGCATACATAGAGTGATTCTGAAGAGCCCTTGTACTAATGTTTGCTTTGAAACGCGGTTCCTCATGAGTTTTCTCTCAAAAGCAAAAAATGAGATTTGCTAATAAAGAATTGAATATACAGAATGCAAGCAAACATTTCCCTTCATGAGAATCGCCTATACATTCAACTCAATTCTAAAAACTGAATTGAATACATATTTTACTTAGATGAAAGACGTTTGTTTTCCTTCTTTAAACCTGATTAGAAAGGCATACATAGAGTGATTCCACAGAGTCCTTGCAGTAACGTTTGCTTTTAAACGCAATTTCATTTGAGTTTTCTCTCAAAGGCAAGACACTGAATGTCCTAGTATAGGAATTGAATAGATACAGTGCAAACAAACCCTTCCCAGCATGTGAATCACCTACCCATGCAACTCAGTTCTAAAAACTGAATGGAATACAGTTTTCGCTTAGATGAAAGACTTATGTTTTCCTTCTTAAGAACAGATTTTAAAGGCATACATAGAGTGATTCTACAGAGCCCTTGTACTAAGGTTTGCTTTTAAATGCGTTTTAACAAGAGGTTTCTCTCATATGCAAGACAAAAGATTTGCTAGCAAAGACTTGAATATACAGAATGCAAGCAAACACTTCCCTACAAGTGAATCGCCTATCCATTCAAATTATTTCTAAAGAATGAATGGAATACAGTTTTAACTTAGATGAAAGACGTATGTTTTCCTTCTTAAGAACAAATTTCAAAAGCATACATTGAGTGATGCTACAGAGCCCTTATACTAACGTTTGCTTTTAAACGTGATTTCACTGGAGTTTTTTCTCAAAGGCAAGACACAGGATGTCCTAGTAAAGGAATTGAATAAATACAGTGCAAACAAACTCTTGCCTGCAAGTGAATCACTTATCCATTCAACTCAGTTCTAAAAACAGAATTCAATACTCTTTTCACTAGATGTATGACGTATGTTTTCCTTCTTAAGAACAGATTTCAAAGACATACATAGAGTGATTCTACAGAGCCCTTTTACTAACTTTTGCTTTGAAACACGATTTTACAGGACTTTTCTCTCAAAAATAAGACAAGAGATTTGCTAGTAAATAATTGAATATACAGAATGCAAGCAAACACTTCCCTACAAGTGATTCGCTTTTCCATTCAATTCAGTTCTAAACACTGAATTGAATACAGTTTTCACTTAAATGAAAGTCGGATGTTTTCCTTCTTAAGAACAGATTTCAAAGGCATACATAGAGTGATGCTACAGAGCACTTGTCCTAATGTTTGCTTTTAAACACGATTTCACTGCAGTTTTCTCTCAAAGGCAAGACTCGGGAAGTCCTAGTTAAGGAATTGATTAGATACAGTGCAAACAAACTCTTCCGTACAAGTAAATCGCCTATCCATTCACCTCAGTTCTAAAAAAGGAATTGAATACTCTTTTCACTTAGATGAAATATGTATGTTTTCCTTCTTAAGAACAGATTTTGAAGGCATACATAGAGTGATTCTACAGAGCCCTAGTACTAACTTTTCTTTTGAAACGCTATTTCACAGGACTTTTCTCTCAAAAATAAGACAAGAGATTTGCTAGTAAAGAATTGAATATACAGAATGCAAGCAAACTTCCCTACAAGTGAATCGCCTATCCATTCAACTCAGTTCTAAAAACTGAATTGAACACAGTTTTAACTTAGATGAAAGAAGTATGTTTTCCTTCTTAAGAACAAATTTCAAAAGTATATATAGAGTGATGTAACAGAGGCCTTATACTAACATTTGCTTTTAAATGCAATTTCAGTGTATTTTTCTCTCACAGGTAAGACCCGGGATGTCTAGTAAAGGAATTGAAAAGATACAGTGCAAACGAACACTTCCCTACAAGTGAATCGCCTATCCATTCAACTCATATCTAACAACTGAATTGAATACAGTTTTCACTTAGATAAAAGAAGTATGTTTTCCTTCTTAAGAACTGATTTCAAAGACATACATAGATTGATTCTACAGAGCCCTTGTACAAAGTTTGCTTTTAAATGCATTTTAACAAGAGGTTTCTCTCAAATGCAAGACAAAAGATTGGCTTTCAAAGACTTGAATATACAGAATGCAAACAAACACTTCCCTGGAAGTGAATCGCTTATCCATTCAACTCAGTTCTATAAACAGAATTCAATACACTTTTCACTAGATGAATGACGTATGTCTTCCTTCTTAAGAACAGATTTCAAAGGCATACATAGAGTGATTCTGAAGAGCCCTTGTACTAATGTTTGCTTTGAAATGTGGTTCTTCATGAGTTTTCTCTCAAAAGCAAGAAATGAGATTTGCTAGTAAGGAATTGAATATACAGAATGCAAGCAACACTTCCCTTCATGAGAATCGCCTATCCATTCAACTCAATACTAAAAACTGAATTGAATACATATTTTACTTAGTTGAAAGACGTTTGTTTTCCTTCTTTAAACCTGATTAGAAAGGCATACATAGAGTTATTCCACAGAGCCCTTGTAGTAACGTTTGCTTTTAAACGCGATTTCATTTGAGTTTTCTCTCAACGGCAAGACACGGGATGTCCTAGTATAGGAATTGAATAGATACAGTGCAAACAAACCCTTCCCAGCAAGTGAATCGCCTACCCATTCATCTCAGTTCTAAAAACTGAATGGAATACAGTTTTCACTTAGATGAAAGACATATGTTTTCCTTCTAAGAACTGATTTCAAAGGAATACATAGAGTGATTCTACAGAGCCCTTGTACTAAAGTTTGCTTTGAAACGCAATTTCTCAGGACTTTTCTTTCAAACGGAAGACATGGGATTTGCTAGTAAAGAATGGAATATACAGAATGCAAGTAAACACTTCCCTACAAGTAAATCGCCTATCCATTCAACTCAGTTCTAAATGCTGAATTGAATACATTTTTCACTTAGATGAAAGACTTATATTTTCCTTATTTAGAACAGATTTCAAGGGCATACATAGAGTGATTCTGCAGAGCCCTTGTACATATGTTTGCTTTTAAACGCGATTTCACTGGAGTTTTCTCTCATTGAAAAGATATGGGATATCCTCGTAAAGGAATTGAATACATATAGTGCAAACAAACACTTTCATTCCAATCAGTTCTAAAAACTGAATTGAATACAGTTTTCACTTAGATGAAAGACATATGTTTTCCTTCTTAAGAACTGATATCATAGGCCTACATAGAGTGAAGCAACATAGCCCTTGTACTAAGGTTTGCTTTTAAATGTGATTACACTGGAGTTTTTTCTCAAAGGCAAGTCACGGGATGTCCTATAAAAGATTTGAATACATACAGTACAAACAAACACATCCCTGCAAGTGAATCTCCTATCCATCCATCTCAGATCTAAACACTGAATTGAATACAGTGTTCACTTAGATGAAAGACATATGTTTTCCTTCTTTAGAACATATTTCTAAGCCATACATAGAGTGATTCTACACAGGCCTTGTATTAACATTAGCTTTGAAATGCGATTTCACAGGAGTTTTCTCTCAAACGCAATGCACAAGATTTGTTAGTAAAGAATTGAATATACAGAATGCAAACAAAAACTTCCTTAAAAGTGAATCGCCTATCAATCAAACTCAGTTCTAAAAACTGAAGTGAATAGAGTTTTTATTTAGCTGAAAAACATATGTTTTCCTTCTTAAGAACTGATTTCAAAGACATACATAGAGTGATGCTACAGAGCCCTTGTACTAATGTTTGGTTTTAAAGGCGATTTCACTGGAGTTTTCTCTCAAAACCAAGACACGGGATGTCGTAGTAAAGGAATTGAATACATATATTGGACACAAACACTTCCCTCCAAGTGAATCGCCTATCCATTCAACTCAAATCTAAAAACTGAATTGAATACAGTTTTCACTTAGATGAAAGTCATATGTTTTCCGTCTAAGAACTGATTTCAAAGGAATACATACAGTGATTCTACAGATCCCTTGTATTAATGTTTGCTTTGAAGCGTGATTTCACAGGACTTTTCTATGAAACTCAAGACAAGGGATTTGCTAGTAAAGAATGGAATATACAGAATGCAAGCAAACACTTCCCTACAAGTGAATTGACTATCCATTCAACAAAGTTCTAAAAACTGAATTGAATACAGTTTTCACTTAGATGAAAGACATATGTTTTCCTTCTTAATAACTGATTTTAAAGGCATACATAGTGTTATTCTCCAGAGTCTTTGTACTAATGTTAGCTTTGAAATGCAATTTCTCAGTTTTCTCTCAAACGCAAGACAGGAGATTTGCTAGTAAAGAATTGAATATACAGAATGCAAGCAAACACTTTCCAACAAGTGAATCGCTTTTCCAATCAATTCAGTTCTAAAAACTGAATTGAATACAGTTTTCATTTAGATGAAATCCTATGTTTTCCTTCCTAAGATCTGATTGCAAAGGCATAATGGAGTGATTCTACAGAGTCCTTGTACTAACGTTTGCTTTTAAACGTGATTTCACTGGAGTTTTCTCTCAAAGGCAAGACATGGGATGTCCTAGTAAAGGAATTGAATACATACAGTGCAAACAAACACTTCCATGCAAGTAAATTGCCTATCCATTCAACTCAGTTCTAAAAAATGAATTGTGTACAGTTTTCAATTAGGTGAAATACGTATGTTGTCCTTCTTTAGTACTGATTTCAAAGGCATACATAGAGTGATTCTACAGAGCCCTTGTATTAACATTTGCTTTGAAACGCTATTTCACAGGAGTTTTCTCTCAAATGCAAGTCACGAGATTTGCTAGCAAAGAATTGTATATACAGAATGCAAGGAAACACTTCCCTACAAGTGAATCGCTTTTCCATTCAAATCAGTTCTAAAAACTGAAATGAATGCAGTTTTCACTTAGATGAAAGACATATGTTTTCCTTCTTAAGAACTGATTTCAAAGGCATACATAGAGTGATTCTAGAGAGTTCTTGAACTAACATTTGCTTTTAAATGCGATTTCACAGGACTTTTATATTTAACGCAAAACAGGAGTTTTGCTAGTAAAGAATTGAATAAACAGAATGCAAGCAAACACTTCCCTTCAAATGAATCGCCTATCCATTCAACTCACTTCTAAAAACTGAATTGAATACAGTTTTCACTTTGATGAAAGACTTATGTTTTCCTGCTTAAGAACTGATTCAAAGGCATACATAGAGTGTTTCTACAGAGACCTTGTACTAACGTTAGATTTGAAACGCGATTTCACAGGAGTTTTCTCTCGAATTCAAGTTTTGAGATTTTCTAGTAAAGAATTGAATATACAGAATGCAAGCTAACACATCCTTACAAGTGAAATGCCCATGAATTCACCTCAGTTCTAAAAACTGAATTGAATACAGTTTTCACTTAGATGAAAGAAGTATGTTTTTCTTCTTAAGAACTGATTTCAAAGGCATACATAGAGTGATCCTACAGAGCCCTTGTACTAACTTTTGCTTTTAAATGCGATTTCACTGGAGTTTTTTCTCAAACGCAAGACAGGGGATGTCCTAGTCAAGGAATTGAATACATACAGTGCAAACAAACACTTCTCTACAAGTGAATCGCCTATCCATTCAACTCAGTTCTAAAAACTGAATTGAATACAGTTTTCACTTAGATGAAAGATGTATGTTTTCCTTCTTGAGAACTGATTTCAAAGGCATACATAGAGTGATTCTACAGAGCCATTGTACAAACGTTTGCTTTTAAACGCGATTTCACGGGAGTTTTCTCTCAAATGCAAGACACGAGGTTTGCTAGTCAAGAATTGAATATAAAGAAGGCAAGCAAACACTTCCCTACAAGTGAATCGCTTTTCCATTCATCCCAGTTATAAAAGTGAAGTGAATATAATTTTTACTTAGATGAATGACGTATGTTGTCCTTCTTGAGACCTGATTTCAAAGGCATACATAGAATGATTCTGCTGAGCCCTTGTACTAAGGTTTGCTTTGAAATGCGATCTCATTGGAGTTTTCTCTCAAACGCAAGACACGAGATTTGCTAGTAAAGAATTTAATATACAGAATGCAAGCAAACACTTCCCTACAAGTGAATCGCCTATCTGTAAATGGAGTTTTACTTTCAAGGCACCAGTCCAAAATTAATATTTATTAGAATATAAATTAACACTCACAATATTAGTAACAGCTTATGGTGACTCCTGAGCAAGGACTGGTGTATCCAAGCGATGGACGAGAGATGGAAGCGCGATGGAAGCTCGATGGATTCTGAATCTATCTGTCCAGCAGCCAGCAGCCAGGAACCAGGAAGAGAGCTCCTCGTGTCCCAGCAGCCACTTATCAATGGGCTTGGCCACACCCCCTCCAGGGTCCCAGAAGTGTCTTCTGACCTTATCAGCTGACATCTTAATCCCGCCACATCTCCCCCTTTTGTCTAAATAAAAAGGTTCTAAACTAAGACTATGTACAATAGAAATTATTATGAGTTAGTAACTGTAAATACCTATTCTTCAACCCCTTCAAGACCTGAGAAGGAAGATATATCACTTGAAAGTCAGAAGTATATGGAAGTACTGGCTTCCAAAATTTGGGAGAGGACAGCAACAGCTACCTGGACAATCATCTCTGGTTTTGTGCTCCGTTGGAGCATCTAGCATATTGGCAACCGGCCTATGGTATCTGACAGGTCTTCTCACAAGCAGGGCAATTTTGGAGGGACTGTCTTATCCTGTCCAGGCAGGTTTCTTCAGTCTCCATCCATCAACTTGTTCCTCCAGCTTGGACACCATGTGTGCACTGTCTATAATCAAGGTAAGGACAGTTCCTTACTCAACCAGCCATTCTCTGCCAAAAGGACAAACTCCAATGGAGTATCCTCAATGCTCATACCATCTCGGGAAAGGAGCAGTGACACCAGGAGTGTCGTGCCTCTCATGGCCGAATTTCAAATGTTAAATGCCATATTCTCTGGGTCTATGAAATGGTTGAAGATTTCTGTCTATCTATGATATTCTAACCTGTATCTGAGATGACTGGGATATGGTACCTTAAGTAATGTTGACAGTAGTTTTTATTGTCCTATGGATTAAACCCTGTACTAAAATTAGAATACCTATATAAGAGGTGTACAATCACTGAACAATGACTTTTAGTATGACTATCAAACATTAGCCAGGGGATATATTACCATGTAAAGTGGCCACAGCATTTTTGACATGTATATACATATATATCATCTAAACAGAGGTATATAAAACATCTTGTGCATATATCATAACTAGTGCAATCATATATTATATCAAGTATAGTTAAATGAAGGTAGTAATTGCATAGTGTACATGACAATGATGTGAAAATATTTTAAACAGAGATAAAAGCATATACAAAACATAGCAATTACAGATTAAATTTTACATAATAGTTACAGATTCAGATTTATATCGAAATACAAGTTGTTTTGGTTATATAAAGCAATTCCAGATTGAACTTTGTTCAAATGTATAAATTATCACAGTTAAACATATAAAATGATTTTACATTTGTATCAATATACAAATACCTATGCCAATGCAAATTGTCTTTAGCTTAGCCCATACATTTAGCTAAAATGGTGTATAGGTAGGCAGAACAATCTACCTTTATCTATCGTATCTGTCCCTCTTCTCTTCTTCAGAAGAGATCTTTAATGCTATATTATAGTTCTGTCCTCCACCCAATTTTCACTTAAAACTATTCTAACAGAATAAGAATTACCCACAACCCTCAGAACATAAAACTTATTGGGAAAGGGGGCGTAGTCTTTCATAAGGTTGCTTCCTGCTGACTTAAGGGTGATGGCATCTCTTTGGGATCCTGTAAAGGCTAAAACAATGGTTAGATCTTAATGGACTGACTATATACATTTATAACCATTCCAGAATAGTGGTTAACTCCATCTGGAATTCTAATTAGAAGTGTGATCTGGAGGTTATCATAGAGAGCTATCTTGCAGCCATTTGTAGTATGAGATGTGGCGGGATTAAGGTGTCAGCAGATAAGGTCAGAAGACACTTCTGGGACCCTGGATGGGGTGTGGCCAAGCCCATTGATAAGTGGCTGCTGGGACATGAGGACTTCCTGGTTCCTGGCTGCTGGCTGCTGGACAGAGAGAATCGGAATCCATCATGCTTCCATCGTGCTTCCATCTCTAGTCCATCGCTTGGATACGCCAGTCCTTGTTCAGGTGACACCATAAGCTGTTACTAATATTGTGAGTGCTAATTTATATTCTAATAAATATTAATTTTGGACTGGCGCCTTGAAAGTAAAAAAAAAAAAAAAAAAAAGAGGGAATTCCAGAGAGAGGCCCAGAAGAAGCCAAGGACAACTATGATGCCTTAAGAAAAGGTACCAAGCCCCATGGCTGAAGAAGAGACATGGGTTAGAATAAGGGTAGAGAGCTAGCATGTGACATGCCTAGGCCTGAGGCTGATCAGCCAAAAACTATTGGAAGCTTCTGTGTTTCTCTGTGGGACTGCAGGACTGTGGGACTGCGGGTCTGTGGGCCTAGACCTTGAGGTTAGGCCCGAGGGTCTGGGCCAGAAACCTCGTACTATACCTATCCATTCAACTCAGTTCTCAAAACTGAATTGAATACAGTTTTCATTTAAATGAAAGACTTATGTTTTCCTGCTTAAGAACTGATTGCAAAGATATACACAGAGTAAATCTAAGGAGCCCTTGTACTAACATTTGCTTTTAAAAGCAATTTCACAAGACTATTCTCTCAAACGCAAGCATAAGATTTGCTAGTAAAGAATTTAATATACAGATTGCAAGCAAATACTTTACTACAAGTGAATCGCTTTTCCATTCAACTCAGTCCTAAAATCTGAATTGAATACAGTTTTCACTTAGATGAAAGACTTATGTTTTCCTGCTTAAGAACTGATTTCAAAGGCACACATAGAGTGTTTCTACAGAGCCCTTGTACTAACGTTAGCTTTGAAACGCGATTTCAAAGGAGTTTTCTCTCAAAAGCAAGACACGATATTTGCTAGTAAAGAATTGAATATGCAGAATGCAAGCAAACACTTCCTTACAAGTGAAATGACTATCCAATCAACTCAGTTCTAAAAACTGAATTAAATACATTTTTCACTTAGATGAAAGACATATGTTTTCCTTCTTAAGAACTGATTTTAAAGGCATAATAGAGTGTGATTCTGCAGAGCCCTTGTACTAGTGTTTGCTTTTAAATGTGATTTCACTGGAGTTTTCACTCAAAGGCAAGACATGGGATGTCCTAGTAAAGGAATATAATACATAAAGTGCAAACAAACACTTCCCTGCAAGTGAATCGCTTATCCATTCAACTCAGTTTCAAAAATAGAACTGAATATAGTTTTCACTTAGATGAAAGTCTTATGTTGTTCTTCTTGAGAACTGATTTCAAAGGCATACATAGAGTGATTCTACAGAGCCATTGTACTAACCTTTTCTTTTAAACGTGATTTCACAGGAGTTTTCTCTCAAATGCAAGACACGAGATTTGCTAGCAAACAATTGACTATAAAGTAGGCAAGCAAACACTTCCCTACAAGTGAATCGCTTTTCCATACAATTCAGTTATAAAAACTGAATTGAATTCAGTTTTCACTTAGACGAAAGACTTATATCTTCCTGCTTAAGAACTGATTTCAAAGGCATAATAGAGTGATTCTACAGAGCCCTTGTACTAACATTTGCTTTTAAACACGATTTCACTGGAATTTTCTTTCAAAGGGAAGACACGGGATGTCCTAGTAAAGGAATTGAATACATACAGTGCAAACAAACACTTCCCTACAAGTGAATCGCCTATCCATTCAACTCAGTTCTAAAAACCAAATTGAATACAGTTTTCACTTAGATGAAAGACTTATGTTTTCCTTCTTGAGAAGTGATTTCAAAGGCATACATAGAGTGATTCTACAGAGCCCTTGTACTAATGTTTGCTTTGAAGCACGATTTCACAGGAGTTTTCTCTCAAAGGAAAGACAAGAGATTTGCTAGTAAAGACTTGAATATACAGAATGCAAGCAAACACTTCCCTACAAGTGAAACGCCTATCATTTCAACTCAATTTTAAAAACTGAATTGAATACAGTTTTCACTTAGATGAAAGATGTACGTTTTCCTTCTTAAAAATTGACATCAAAGGCATACATACAGTGATTCTATAGAGCTCTTGAACTAACATTTGCTTTGTAATGTGATTCCACAGTTTTCTCTCAAACGCAGAAACGAGATTTGCTAGTAAAGAACTGAATGTACAGAATGCAAACAAACACTTACCTACAAGTGATTCACCTATCCATTCAACTCAGTTCTAAAAACTGAATTGAATACAGTTTTCACATAGATGAAAGACATATGTTTTGCTTCTTCAGAACTGATTTCAAAGGCATACATGGTGTGATGCTACAGAGCCCTTGTACTAATGTTTGCTTTTAAGTACGAATTCAAAGGAGAATTCTCTCAAACACAAGACATGAGATTTCCTAGTAAAGAAATGAAAATACAGAATGCAAGCAAACACTTCCCTACAAGTGAATCGTCTATCCATTCAACTCAGTTCTAAAAAAAGAAATGAATACAGTTTTCACTCAGATGAAAGAATTATGTTTTCCTGCTTAAGAACTGATTTCAAAGGCATACATGGAGTGTTTCAACAGAGCACTTTTACTAAGGTAGCTTTGAAATGCGATTTCACAGGAGTTTTCTATCAAATGCAAGACATGGGATTTGCTAGTAAAGAATTGAATATACAGAATGCAAGCAAACATTTCCCTACAAGTGAATTGCCTATCCATTCAACTCAGTTCTAAAACTGAATTGAATACAGTTTTCACTTAGATGAAAAACATATCTATTCCTTCTAAAGAACAGATTTCAAAGGCATGTATAGAGTGATGCTACAGAGACCCTGTACTAACGTTTGCTTTAAACGTGATTTCACAGAACTTTTCTCTCAAAGGCAAGACATGGGATGTCCTAGTGAAGAAATTGAATACATACAGTGCAAACAAACACTTCCCTGCAAGTGAATCGCCTATCCATTCAACTCAGTTCTAAAAACTGAATTGAATACAGTTTTAACTTAGATGAAAGATGTATGTTGTCCTTCTTGAGAAATGATTTCAAAGGCATAAGCGGAGTGATTCTACATTGCCTTTGAAATAACATTTGATTTTAAACGTGATATCACTGGATTTTTCAATTAAGGCAAGACAGGGGAGGTGCAAGAAAAGGAATTGAATACATACAGTGTAATCAAACACTTCCCTGCAAGTGAATCGCCTATCCATTCAACTCAGTTCTAAACACTGAATTTAATACGGTTTTCACTTAGATGAAAGACGTATGTTTTCCTTCTTAAAAACTGATGTCAAAGGCATACATAGAGTGATTCTACAGAGACCTTTTACTAAGGTTTGCTTTGAAACGCGATTTCACAGGACTTTTCTCTCAAAAGCAAGACATGAGATTTGCTAGTAAAGAATTGAATATACAGATGCAAGCAAACACTTCCCAACAAGTGAATCGCCTATTAATTCAACTCAGTCCTAAAATCTGAATTGAATACAGTTTTCACTGAGATGAAAGACTTATGTTTTCCTGCTTAAGAATTGATTCCAAAGAAAACATAGAGTGTTTCTGTAGAGGAATTGTACTAACGTTAGCTTTGAAACGCAATTTCACAGGAGTTTTCTCTCAAACGCAAGACACGAGATTTGCTAATAAAGAATTGAATATACAGAATGCAAGCAAACACTTCCTTACAAGTGAAACGCCTATCCATTGAACTTAGTTCTAAAAACTGAATTGAATACAGTTTTCACATAGATGAAAGACATATGTTTTCTGTCTTAAGAACTGATTTAAATGGCATACATAGAGTTATTCTACAGAGCCCTTGAACTAACATTTGCTTTTAAACACAATTTCACAGGACTTGTCAATCAAACGCAAGACACAAGATTTGTTAGTAAAGAATTGAATATACAGAATGCAAGCAAACACTTCCTTACAAGTGAAACGCCTACCCATTCAAGTCAGTATTTTAAAACTGAATTGAATACAGTTTTCACTTAGATTAAAGATGTATGTTTTCCTGCTTAGGAACAGATATCAAAGGCATACAAATAGTGTTTCTACAGAGTCCTTGTACTAATATTAGCTTTGAAACGCGATTTCACATGAGTTTTCTCTCAAACGCAAGACACTTGATTTGCTAGTAAAGAATTGAATATACAGAATGCAAGCAAACACTTCCCTACAAGTGAATCGCTATCCATTCAACTCAGTTTTAAAAACTGAATTGAATACAGTTTTCAATTAGATGAAATACGTATGTTTTCCTTCTTAAGAACATATGTCAAAGGCATATATAGAGTGATGCTACAGAGTCCTTGTACTAACGTTTGCTTTTAAACGTGATTTCACTTGAGTTTTCAATTAAGGAAAGACAGGAGAGGTGCAAGTAAAGGAATTGAATACATACAGTGCAAACAAACACTTCCCTACAAGTGAATCGCCTATCCATTCAACTCAGTTCTAAACACTGAATTTAATACGGTTTTCACTTAGATGAAAGACATATGTTTTCCTTCTTAAAAACTGATTTCAAAGGCATACATAGAAAGTTTCTATAGAGCCCTCATACTAACATTAACTTTGAAACGTGATTTCACAGGAGTTTTCTCACAAATGCAAGACACGGGATTTGCTAGTAAAGAATTGAATATAAAGAACGCAGGCAAACACTTTCTTACAAGTGAAACGCGAATCCATTCAACTCAGTTGTAAAAACAGAATTGAATATAGTTATCACTTAGATTAAAGACGTATGTTTTCCTTCTTAAGAACTGATTGCAAAGGCATACATAGAGTGATTCTATAGAGCCCTTGTACTAATGTTTGCTTTTAAACGCGATTTCACAGGAGTTTTCACTCATATGCAAGACACGAGATTTGCTAGTAAAGAATTGAATATGCAAAATGCAAGCAAACCCTTCCCTACAAGTGAATTGCTTTTCCATTCAACTCAGTTCTAAAAACTGAATTGAATACACTTTTCACTTAGATGAAAGACTTATGTTTTCCTGCTTAAGAACTGATTTCAACGGCATACATAGAGTGTTTCACCAGAGCCCTTGTACTAACGTTTGCTTTTAAACACGATTTCACTGGAGTTTTCCTTCAAAGGCAAGACATGGGATTTCCTAGTAAAGGAATTGAATACGTACAGTGCAAACAAACACTTACCTACAAGTGAATCACCTATCCATTCAACTCAGTTTTACAAACTGAATTGAATACAGTTTTCACTTACATGAAAGACATATGTTGTCCTTCTTGAGAACTGATTTCAAAGGCATGCATAGAGTGATTCTACAGAGCCCTTGTACTAATGTTTGCTTTGAAACGAGATTTCACAAGAGATTTCTCTCAAGCGCAAGACACGAGATTTGCTAGTAAAGAATTGAATATACAGAATGCAAGCAAACCTTTCCCTACAAGTGAATCGCCTATCCTTTCAACTAAGTTCTAAAAACTGAATTGCATACAGTTTTAACATAGATGAAAGATGTATGTTGTCCTTCTTGAGAACTGATTTCAAAGGCATACGTGGAGTGATTGTACATTGCCCTTGAAATAACATTTGCTTTTAAACTAGATTTCACTGGAGTTTTCAATTAAGGCAAGACACGGGCGTTCCTAGTACAGGAATTGAATACATGCAGTGCAAACAAACACTTCCCTGCAAGTTAATAGCCTATCCATTCACTCAACTCTAAAAACTTAATTGAATACAGTTTTCATTTAAATGAATAACCTTATAATTTCCTTTTTAAGAACTGATTTCAAAGGCATACATAGAGTGATTCTACAGAGCCCTTGTACTAACATTTGATTTTAAACACTATTTCATAGGACATTTCTCTCAAAAGCAAGACATGAGATTGCTAGTAAAGAATTGAATATACAGATACAAGCAAACACTTCCCAACAGGTGAATCGCCTATTAATTCAACTCAGTTCTAAAATCTGAATTGAATACAGTTTTCACTGAGATGAAAGACTTATGTTTTCCTGCTTAAGAATTGATTCCAAAGAAAACATAGAGTGTTTCTGTAGAGGAATTGTACTAACGTTAGCTTTGAAACGCAATTTCACAGGAGTTTTCTCTCAAACGCAAGACACGAGATTTGCTAATAAAGAATTGAATATACAGAATGCAAGCAAACACTTCCTTACAAGTGAAACGCCTATCCATTGAACTCAGTTCTAAAAACTGAATTGAATACAGTTTTCACTTAGATGAAAGACATATGTTTTCTTTCTTAAGAACTGATTTAAATGGCATACATAGAGTTATTCTAGAGAGCCCTTGAACTAACATTTGCTTTTAAACACGATTTCACAGGTCTTGTCAATCAAACGCAAGACACAAGATTTGTTAGTAAAGAATTGAATATACAGAATGCAAGCAAACACTTCCTTACAAGTGAAACGCCTACCCATTCAAGTCAGTATTTTAAAACTGAATTGAATACAGTTTTCACTTAGATTAAAGATGTATGTTTTCCTGCTTAGGAACAGATATCAAAGGCATACAAATAGTGTTTCTACAGAGTCCTTGTACTAATATTAGCTTTGAAACGCGATTTCACATGAGTTTTCTCTCAAACGCAAGACACTTGATTTGCTAGTAAAGAATTGAATATACAGAATGCAAGCAAACAATTCCCTACAAGTGAATCACTATCCATTCAACTCAGTTTTAAAAACTGAATTGAATACAGTTTTCAATTAGATGAAATACGTATGTTTTCCTTCTTAAGAGCATATTTCAAAGGCATATATAGAGTGATGCTACAGAATCCTTGTACTAACGTTTGCTTTTAAATGTGATTTCACTGGAGTTTTCAATTAAGGAAAGACAGGAGAGGTGCAAGTAAAGGAATTCAATACATACAGTGCAAACAAACACTTCCCTTCAAGTGAATTGCTTTTCCATTCAACTCAGTTTTAAAAACTGTATTGAATACAGTTTTCACTTAGATGAAAGACATACGTTTTCATTCTTAAGAACACATTTCAAAGGCATACATAGAGTGATTCTATAGAGAACTTTTACTAAGGTTTGCTTTGAAACGCGATTTCACGGGAGTTTTCTCTCCAATGCAAGACATGAGATTTGCTAATAAAGAACTGAATATACATAATGCAAGCAAACACTTCCCTATAAGTAAATCGCCTATCCATTCAACTCAATTCTGAAACTGAATTTAATACAGTTTTCACTTCGATGAAAGACGTATCTTTTCCTTCTTAAGAACCGATTTCAAAGGCATACATGGGTTATTCCACAGAACTCTTGAACTAACATTTGCTTTGTAATGGGATTACATAGTTTTCTCTCAAACGCAGAAAAGATATTTGATAGAAAAGAACTGAATATAGAGAATGCACACAAACACTACCCTACAAGTGATTCACCTAGGCATTCAACTCAATTCTAAAAACTGAATTGAATACAGTCTTTACGTAGATGAAAGACATAAGTTTTGCTTCTTCAAAACTGATTTCAAAGGCATACATGGAGTGATGCTACAGAGCCCATGTACTAACGTTTGCTTTGAAATGCGAATTGACATGGGAATTCTCTCAAATGCAAGACACAAGATTTGTTAGTAAAGAATTGAATATACAGAATGCAAGCAAACACTTCCTTACAAGTGAAACGCCTACCCATTCAAGTCATTTTTTTAAACTGAATTGAATACAGTTTTCACTTAGATGAAAGATGTATATTTCCTTTTTAAAAACTGATTTCAAAGGCATACATAGAGTGATTCTACAGAGCCCTTGAATGAATATTTGCTTTTAAACACGATTTCACAGGACTTTACTATCAAAAGCAAGACACGAGATTTGCTAGTAAAGAACTGAATATACAGAATGCAAGCAAACCCTACCCTACAAGTGAATCGCCTATCCATTCAACCCAGTTCTAAAAACTGAATTGAATACAGTTTTCACTTAGATGAAAGTCATTTGTTTTCCTTCTTAAGAGCTTAAATCAGAGGCATACATATAGTGATTCTAGAGAGCCCTTGAACAAACATTTGCTTTTAAACGCGATTTCACAGGACTTTACTGTCAAAGGCAAGACACGAGATTTGCTAGTAAAGAATTGAATATACAGAATGCAAGCAAACACTTCACTAAAAGTGAATCGCCTATCAATACAACTCAGTTCTAAAAACTGTTTTGAATACAGTTTTCACTTAGATGAAAGAAATATGTTGTCCTTCTTGAGAACTGATTTCAAAGGCATACATAGAGTGATTCTACAGAGCCCTTGTACTAACGTTTGCTTTGAAACGCGATTTCACAGGACTTTCCTCTCAAAGGCAAGGCACAAGGTTTGCTGGTAAAGAATTGAATATACAGAATGCAAGTAAACACTTCCCTACAAGTGAATTGCCATCCATTCAACTCAGTTCAAAAAAAAGATTTTAATACAGTTTCCACTTAGATGAATTATGTATGTTTTCCTTCTTAAGAACAGATTTCAAAGGCATTCATAGAGTGATGCTACAGAGTCCTTGTACTAACGTTTGCTTTAAATGCGATTACACAGTACTTTTCTCTCAAAGGAAAGACAAGATGTCCTAGTAAAGGAATTGAATACATACAGTGCAAACAATCACTTCCCTGCAAGTGAATCGCCTATCCATTCAACTCAGTTCTAAAAACTAAATTGAATACAGTTTTAACTCATATGAAAGATGTATGTCGTCTTTCTTGAGAACTGATTTCAAAGGCATACGTGGAGTGATTCTACACTGCCCTTGAAATAATATTTGCTTTTAAACGTGATTTCACTGGAGTTTTCAATTAAGGCAAGACACAGGAGGTCCTAGAAAAGGAATTCAATACATGGAGTGGAAACCAGCACTTCCCTACAAGTGAATAGCCTATCTATTCAACTCAGTTCTAAAAACTTAATTGATTACAGTTTTCACATAAATGAAAGACATATGTTTTCGTTCTTAAGAACTGATTTCAAAGGCATACATAGAGTGATTCTACCGAGCCCTTGTACTAAAGTTTGTTTTGAAACGCAATTTCACAGGAGTTTACTCTGAAACACAAGGCACAAGATTTGCTAGTAAAGAATAGAATATACAGAATGCAAGCAAACACTTCCCTACAAGTGAATCGCCTATCCATTCAACTCATTTTTAAATACTGAATTGAATACAGTTTTCACTTAGATGAAAGACGTATGTTTTCCTTCTTAAGAACAGATTTCAAAGGCATATATAGAGTGATTCAACAGAGACCTTGTACTAATGTTTGTTTTGAATCGCAATTTCACATGAGTTTTCTCAGAAATGCAAGGCACAAGATTTTCTGGTAAAGATTTGAATATTCAGAATGTAAGCAAACACTTCCCTACAAGTTTTAAATACTGAATTGAATACAGTTTTCACTTAGATGAAAGACATATGTTTTCCTTATTAAGAAGAGACTTCAAAGTC
The DNA here is from genome assembly GCA_033318265.1 of Phyllotis vaccarum. Lineage (NCBI taxonomy): Eukaryota > Metazoa > Chordata > Mammalia > Rodentia > Cricetidae > Phyllotis > Phyllotis vaccarum. The sequence continues at coordinate 117,815,757 of JARWLC010000002.1, read as the reverse complement.
ATACATAGAGTGATTCTACAGAGCCCTTGAACTAAGATTTGCTTTTAAAAGTGATTTCACAGGACGTTACTATCAAAAGCATGACACGAGATTTGCTAGTAAAGAATTGAATTTTCAGAATGCAAGCAACCACTTCCCTACCAGTGAATCACCTATCCATTCAACTCAGTTCTAAAAAATGAATTGAATACAGTTTTCACTTAGAGGATTGATGTATGTTTGTAATACTGGGTTTGCGGGTCCCGTGCAGCCAGAGATCACGGACCCACAGACCTGCCCGGCGCCGCTTATCTGCCCGCCGCCGCCTGGGTCCCCAGAAACGACTCAGACGCTTCTATTTACTTCATGCTGTTTGGCCTATGGCTCAGGCACATTGCTAGCTAGCTCTTACATCTTAAATCAACCCATTTCTATTAATCTGCGGGCCACGTGGCCCGCGTGGCTCACCTGTGCTCTTTACATGTCGTTCCTTCGGCAGCTTCAGCTCGGTCTGCCTGACTCCACCCTGCTTCTCTTACCTAAGCTCTGATTTCTCCTCCTACCTATTCTACGGTACCTGCCATGGCCCAAACCAGCTCCTTTATTTAAAGATACAGCACACACAAATGCATTCCCACATCACTTCCCCCTTTCTCTCTAATCAAAAAGGAATGTTTCAATTTTAACATGGCAAAATTACATATAACAAAATAGCTATCAAGCAAGAATTACAGTTACAATATCTAGTCTATTTGTATTTAGCAAAATTAAAGAAAATACTCTATCATCTACCTTATCTCTATGAATCTAAAGTTTTATATCTAATATATCTTTTAAATGACTAAGAAAAACTGTACATATAACTATCTAATCTTTAACTACATCAAAGACCACAGAAGGATATAACATTTACCCAAGTAAACCAGAAGTGCAAACAACTTCTAAAATCTAGAAAGGACAGAGATGACACCTATCTGCCTGGACAGTCACCCAAAGTTCTTTTATAAAGTTGGGGCAACCATCTTCAGCCTATAGGCCTGGAGTCTCTTTTTATTTCAGTGAAGCAGGAAATCCGCTCTGTCCATTCTGGCACAGTTCATCCGTTGCTTCTCCTTGAGTCCTGAAGAATGTCTGACAGTTTTCTCTGTAAAGCAGGAACCTGAATGATGATCTTGGCTTGTTCTGCCAAAGTCCAGAGGTCATCTTCTTATGGAACCTGCATGTCTAGTTTAAACAGCATACTGTCAAGCAGTCAATATAAAAACAGTTTCTTCTCTAGTGGCTTACCATTACCACAAATAGATGAGACTCTATATGGAGTTTCTTCAATGCCCATTTTCTTGTTGAAGTAAATTAGTGCTGCCAGGAACAGACCTGTCTCACTGTCCAGAAAAGTCTAAGCTCTTAAAACATTTTAAATGCCATATTTTGTAGGTCTTAGAAGTATTTGAAGATTATCTATTTAATTGAAATATATCTTTGTATACCTAAAAATCCTAACTAACCTAACTATAAGTTTGATTATCAAAAGTGACTATTAACCTTCATTTCTTAATTATACACTACAATTTTAAAACAGTTACATGAACATCATACCTTAAACAAGAATAGAAAAACACATACAGCATAATAAAATTGACCTTAAATTTGTATCAATAAACCAAAATCTATACCAATGTAAAGCATTTTGAGATTAACAGCTGATTTTCTGATCTAAGTAAATTCAATAATCTAATTTTTAAAAAAGCATTCACATACCATATCCCCCGTTTCTTCTTAGAAAGAGATTGACTATGACCATTAACCATTTATAATGAAAACAAACATTTAGAAACAATATTTGGGGAATTTGGGCGAAGTTATCCATTACTACTTCCTGCTGATTAAGGGGCGTTGAAAATCTCATGGATTGTTGAGACTGGATCATAATCTGCAGCCATGAAGCTGATCTGGCCATCTCTTCTCATCAGAGGTTTTTTCAGGGGGTCTTGGTTGATGAAACCATATTTGCCTGGAAGCAATCCACAGGTTCTCATCTGTGGAAACAGAAACAGAACTCTTCCAAAGCAATAAATCCTTAGACACAAATTTCAAAATCAAAATACCTTTAAAATATACATTCTTGTTTAACTTAGTAGCCTTTGCAATCCATTGTCTTTTTGCAGTTAGCTCATTAACAGTTAAAAATTAAAAGAAAACACAATAACAACCAAAATCCAGATTTTGTGTCTATTTTCCATCTTTACGTGGCTTATTATATTTTTATTACTCTATTTCTCTCTTTAAAAACTTTTTCTAACCTCTTTCTTTTTTCTCTGAAGCCTATGTACCTTTTACAAACATTGTAACCCGTTTACAGGTTTTCTTTTTATCTGAATCTGTTTTATTGTGAATCTTTAATCATCTTCTAACCTTAAGAGCTTTTAAAATACATTCTCCAAAAGAAGCACAGATTTGCAAATTAGGCTGAATCACTAAGTTTTCTTAAACGGACCGTAAACAGAGCACACCTAAGAAAATGCTGCCACGAAGAAAATTTGTTTTTCTTTTGTTCAAAATAAGCAGAAATCTAAAATCAATCACATGCTATTTAGTCTTCTGTGAGACTGGTTACAGCTGCAGCTCACACTGACTGCCAACAGCCCGCCGGCGCCATTTTGAATGTGACCCGGACGGACCATGCTTTCTTTGTACAAAGACCCGATTTACATACACAATTTGGAAGCTGCCTTTGCTCAGTTTCTGCGATCTAGAACTCTTTTTTAATCTTTCTCAGGCTCTAAGTGGATAATCGCCCCACGTTGGGCACCATCTGTAGTAGTGGGTTCGCGGGTCCCGTGCAGCCAGAGATCCCGGACCCACAGACCTGCCCGGCACCGCTTATCTGCCTGCCGCCACCTGGTTCCCCAGAAATGACTCAGACGCTTCTATTTACTTCATGCTGTTTGGCCTATGGCTCAGGCACATTGCTAGCTAGCTCTTACATGTTAAATCAACCCATTTCTATTAATCTGCGGGCCACGTGGCCCGCGTGGCTCACCCGTGCACTTTACATGTCGTTCCTTCGGCAGCTTCAGTTTGGTCTGCCTGACTCCACCCTGCTTCTCTCACCTAGCTCTGATTTCTCCTCCTACCTATTCTACGGTACCTGCCATGGCCCAAACCAGCTCCTTTATTTAAAGATACAGCACACACAAATGCATTCCCACATCATATGTTTTCTTTCTTAAGAACTGATTTCAAAGGCATACATAGAGTGATTCTACAAAGCCCTTTAACTAACATTTGCTTTTAAACGCGATTTCACAGGACTTAACCATCAAACACAAGACACAAGATTTGCTAGTAAAGAATTTAATAAACAGAATGCATGGAAAAACTTCCCTACAAGTGAATTGCTTTTCCATTCAACTCAGTTCTAAAAACTGAATGGAATACAGTTTACACTTAGATGAAAGGCTTATATTTTTCTGCTTAGGAACTGATTTCAATGGCATACATAGAGTGTTTCGACAGAGCCATTGTACTAACATTAGCTTTGAAACGCGATTTCACAAGAGTTTTCTCTCAAATGCAAGACACGAGATTGGCTAGTAAAGAACTGAATATACAGAATGCAAGCAAAACTTCCCTACAAGTGAATCACCATCCATTCAATTCAGTTCAAAAATAGATTTGAATACAGTTTCCACTTAGATGAAAGAGGTACGTTTTCCTTCTTAATCACAGATTTCAAAGGCATACATAGAGTGATGATACAGAGTCCTTTTACTAACGTTTGCTTTAAATGTGATTTCACAGTACTTTTCTATCAAATGCATGACACAAGATTTGCTAGTAAAGAATTGAATATACAGATGCAAGAAAACACTTCCCAACAAGTGAATTGCCTATAAATTCAACTCAGTTCTAAAAACGGAATTGAATACAGTTTTCACTTAGATGAAAGACTTATGTTTTCCTGCCTAAGAATTGATTTCAAAGGAATACATAGAGTGTTTCTATAGAGCCCTTGTACTAAAGTTAGCTTTGAAACACGATTTCACAGGAGTTTTCTCTCAAAAGCAAGACACGAGATTTGCTAATAAAGAATTGAATATACAGCATGCAAGCAAACACTACATTACAAGTGAATCGCCTATCCATTCAACTCAGTTCTAAAAACTTATTTGAATTCAGTTTTCACTTAGATGAAAGACATATGTTTTCCTTGTTAAGAACAGATTATAAAGGCATACATAGAGTCATTCTACAGAGCTCTTGAACTAACATTTGCATTGTAATGCAATTTCACAGTTTTCTCTCAAAGCAGAAACGAGATTTGCAAATAAAGAACTGAATATGCAGAACGCAAACAAACATTTCCTAAAAGTGATTCACCTATCCATTCAACTCATTTCTAAAAACTGAATTGAATACAGTTATCACATAGATGAAAGACATATGTTTTGCTTCTTCAGTACTGATTTCAAAGGCATACAGGGAGTGATGCTTCAGAGCCCTTGTACTAACGTTTGCTTTTAAATGTGAATTCACAGGAGAATTCTCTCAAACGCAAGACACGAGATTTGCTAGTATAGAATTGAAAATGCAGAATGCAAGCAAACACATCCTTACAAGTGAATTGCCTATCCATTCATCTCAGTGCTAAAAACTGAATCGAATACAGTTTTCACTTACAAGGAAGACGTATGTTTTCCTTCTTAAAAACTGATTTCAAAGGCATAATAGAGTGATTCTACAGAGCCCTTGTAATAACTTTTGCTTTTAAACATGATTTCACTGAAATTTTCTTTCAAGTGGAAGACATGGATGTCCTAGTAAAGGAATTGAAAACATACAGTGCAAACAAACACTTCCCTACACGTAAATCGGCTATCCATTCAACTACGTTCTAAAAACTTAATTGAATACAGTTTTCACATAGATGAAAGACATATGTTTTCCTTCTTAAAGACTGATTTCAAAGGCATACATAGGGTGATGCTACAGAGCCTTTGTACAAACCTTTGCTTAAAAACGCGATTTCAGAGGTTTCTCTCAAATGCAAGACATGAGAATTACTATCAAAAAATTGAATACACAGAATGCAAGCAAACACTTCCGTACAAGTAAATCGCCTATTCATTCAATTAAGTTCTAAAAACTGAATTGAATACAGTTTTCACTTAGATGAAAGACATATATTTTCCTTCTTAAGAACAGATTTCAAAGGCATACATAAAGTGATGCTACAGAGCCCTTGTAATAACGTTTGCTTCTAAACGTGATTTCACTGGAGTTTTCTCTCAAATGCAAGACACGAGATTTGCTAGTAAAGAATTTAATATACAGAATGCAAGCAAACACTTCCAAAGAATTAAATCATCTATCCATTCAACTTAGTTCTAAAAACTGAATTGCATACAGTTTTCACTTAGATGAAAGACATGTGTTTTCCTTCTTAAGAACTGATTTGAAAGGCATGCATAGGGTGAGGCTACAGAGCCCTTATACTAACTTTTGCTTTTAAACACGATTTCACTGGAGATTTCTGTCAAACGCAAGACACGGGATTTGCTAGTAAAGGAACTGAATACATACAATGCAAACAAACACTTCCCTACAAGTGAACCGCCTAACCATTCAATTCAGTTCTAAAGTTACAAAGCCTTTTAAAGACATTGGCTTTTAAACGTGATTTTACTGGAGATTTCTTTCAAATGCAAGACACGGGATTTACTAGTAAAGGAACTGAATACATCCAATGCAAACAAACACTTACCTACAAGTGAAACGCCTAACAACTCAAGTCACTTTTAAAAACTGAATAGAATACAGTTTTCACTCAGATGAAAGACGTATGCTCTCCTTCTTAAGAAGTGTTTTTAAAGACATTCACAGAGTGATTCTACAAAGCCTTTTTACTGACGTTGGCTTTTAAACATGATTTCACTGGAATTTCTGTCAAACGCAAGACACGAGATTTGATGTTAAAGAATTGAATATACAGAATGCAAACAAACACTTCCCTACAAGTGAATCTCCTAACCTTTCAACTCAGTTCTCAAAACTGAATAGAATGCAGTTTTCACTCAGATTAAAGACATATGCTTTCCTTCTGAAGAACTGTTTTCAAAGACATTCACAGAGTGATTCTACAAAGCCTTTTTACTGATGTTGTCTTTTAAACGTGATTTCACTGGAGATTTCTGTCAAATGCAAGACACGGGATTTGTTAGTAAAGGGAATGTATAAATACAATGCAAACAAACACTTCCCTACAAGGGAATTGCCTAACAATTGAACTCAGTTCTAAAAACAGAATAGAATGCAGTTTTCACTCAGATGAATGATGTATGCTTTCCTTCTTAAGAACTGTTTCCAAATACATTCACAGAGTGATTTTACAAAGCCTTTTTACTGAAGTTGTCTTTTAAACGTGATTTCACTGGAGATTTCTGTCAAATGCAAGACACGGGATTTGCTAGTAAAGGAAATGAATACATCCAATGCAAACAAACAGTTCCCTGAAAGACATATGCTTTCCTTCTTAAGATTTGATTTCAAACACATTCACAGGGTGATTTTACAAAGCCTTTTTACTGACCTTGGATTTTAAACATGATTTCACTGTAGATTTCTGTCAAACGCGAGACACGGGATTTCCTAGTAAAGGATCCGAATACATACAATGCAAACAAAAACTTCCCTACAATTGAATCGCCTAACCATTCAACTCAGTTCTGAAAACTGAATAGAAAGCAGTTTCCACTCAGATGAAAGACATATGTTTTCTTTCCTAAGGAGTGTTTGCAAAGATATTCACAGAGTGATCCTACAAAACCTTTTTACTGACGTTGGCTTTTAAACGTGATTTCAATGGAGATTCCTGTCAAATGAAAGACACAGGATTTGCTAGTAAAGGAAATGAATACATACAATGCAAACAAACAATTCCTTACAAGAAAATCGCCTAACCATTCAACTCATATCTAAAAATTGAATAGAATGAGGTTTTCACTGAGAAGAAACACATAAGCTTTCCTTCTTATGATCTGTTTTCAAAGACATACACAGAGTGATTCTACAAAGCATTTTTACTGATGTTGGCTTTTAAATGTGATTTCACTGGAGATTTTTGTCAAACGTAAGACACGGGATTTCCTGCTAAAGGAACTGAATACATACAATCCAAACAAACACTTTCCTACAAGTGAATTGCCTAACTATTGAACTCAGTTCTAAAAACTAAATAGAATGCAGTTTTCATTCAGATGAAAGATGTATGGTTTCCTTCTTAAGAACAGTTTTCAAAGACATTCACAGAGTGATTCTACAAAGACTTTTAACTGAAGTTGTCTTTTAAACGTTATTTCACTGGAGATTTCTGTCAAATGCAAGACACAGGTTTTGCTAGTAAAAGAAATGAATACATCCAATGCAAACAAACACTTCCCTAAAAGTCTTATGCTTTCCTTCTTAAGATCTGTTTTCAAAGACATTCACAGATTGATTCTACAAAACGTTTTTACTGACTTTGGCTTTTAAACGTGATTTCACTGGAAATTTTTGTCAAACGCAAGACACGGAATTTTCTACTAAAGGAACTGAATACACACAATGCAAACAAACACTTCCCTACAAGTGAATTGCCTAACTATTGAACTCAGTTCTAAAAACTGAATAAAATGCAGTTATCACTCAAATGAAAGACTTATGCTTTCTTTTTTAAGAACGGTTTTCAAAGACATTCACAGAGTGATTCAACAAAGCCTTTTTACTGAAGTTGTCTTGTAAACGTGATTTCACTGGAGATTTCTGTCAAATGCAAGAAACAAGTTTTGCCAATAAAGGAAATGAATACATCCAATGCAAACAAACACTTCCCTGAAAGACATATGCTTTCCTTCTTAAGATGTGTTTTCAAAGACATTCACAGAGTGATTCTACAAAACCTTTTTATTGACGTTGGCTTTTTAACGTGATTTCACTGTAGATTCTGTCAAATGCAATACAAGGGATTTGCTAGTAAAGGTACTGAATAAATCCAATGCAAACAAACACTTCCCTACAAGTGAATCGCCTATCCATTCCACTCAGTTCCAAAAACTGAATAGAATGTTGTTTTCACTCAGATGAAAGACTTATGCTTTCCTTCCTAAGAACCATTTTCAAAGACATACACAGAGTGATTCTAAACTGAATAGAATGCAATTTTCACTCAGATGAAATATGTATGCTTTCCATCTTAAGAACTGTTTTCAAAGACAGTCACAGAGTGATTCTACAAAGCCTTTTTACTGACATTGGCTTTTAAACGTGATTTCACTGGAATTCCTGTCAAACGCAAGACAGGACATTTGCTGTTAAAGAATTGAATAAACAGAATGCAAACAAACACTTACTTACAAGTGAACCGCCTAAATTCAAACCAGTTCTAAAAACTGAATAGAATGCATTATTCACTCAGATGAAAGACGTATGCTTTCCTTCCTAAGAAGTGTTTTCAAATACATTCATAGAGTTATTCTACAAAGCCTTTTTACTGACTTTGGTTTTTATTCGTAATTTCACTGGAGATTTCTGTCAAATGCAAGACACGGGATTTGCTAGTAAAGGAAATGAATACATCCAATGTAAACAAACACTTCCCTACAAGTGAATTACCTAACTATTGAACTCAGTTATAAAAACTGAATAGAATGCAGTTTTCACTCAGATGAAAGATGTATGCTTTCCTTTTTAAGAACTGTTTTCAAAGACATTCACAGAGTGATTCTACAAAGCCTTTTTACTGAAGTTGGTTTTAAATGTAATTTCACTGGAGCTTTCTGTCAAATGCAAGACAGGGGATTTGCTAGTAAAGGAAATGAATAAGTACAATGCAAACAAATACTACCCTACAAGTGAATTGCCTAACTATTGAACTCAGTTCTAAAAACTGAATAGAATGCAGTTTTCACTCAGATCAAAGATGTATGCTTTCCTTTTTAAGAACTGTTTTCAAAGACATTCACAGAGTGATTCTACAAAGCCTTTTTACTGAAGTTGTCTTTTAAACGTGATTTAATTGGAGATTTCTGTCAAATGCAAGACACAGGATTTGCTAGTAAAGGAAATGAATACATCCAATGCAAACAAACCCTTCCCTGAAAAACATATGCTTTCCTTCTTAAGAAGTGTTTTCAAAGACATTCACAGAATGATTCTACAAAGCATTTTTACTGACGTTGGCTTTTAAACGTGGTTTCACTGTAGATTTCTGTCAAACACAAGAAACGGGATTTGCTAGTAAAGGAACTGAATACATACAATATAATCAAATACTTCCCTACAAGAGAATCGCCTAATGATTCAACTCAGTTCTGAAAACTGAACAGAATGCAGTTTCCATTCTGATGAAAGACATATGTTTTCCTTCCTAAGAACTGTTTTCAAAGACATTCACGGAGTAATTCTACAAAGTCTTTTTACTGATGTTGGTTTTTAAACGTGATTTCACTGTAGATTTCTATCAAACGCAAGACACAGGATTTGCTAATAAAGGAAATAAATACATACAAAGCAAACAAACACTTCACTACAAGTGAATCGCCTATCTATGCAACTCAGTTACAAAAAATGAATAGAATGATGTTTTCACTTAAATGAAAGACTTATGCTTTCCTTTTTAAGAACTGATTTCAAAGACATTCACATTGTGATTGTACAAAGCCTTTTTACTGACATTGGCTTTTAAACGTGATTTCATTGGAATTTCTCTCAAACGCAAGACATGAGATTTGCTATTAAAGAATTGAATATACAGAATGCAAACAAACACATCCCTACAAGTGAATCACCTAAACAGTCAAATCAGTTCTAAAAACTGAATAGAATGCAGTTTTCACTCAGATGAAAGGCGAATGCTTTCCTTCTTAAAAAGTGTTTTTAAAGACATTCACAGAGTGATTCTACAAAGCCTTTTTACTGATGTTGGCTTTTAAACGTGATTTCACTGGAATTTCTGTCAAACGCAAGACACAAGATTTGCTGTTAAAGATTTGAAAATAAAGAATGCAAATAAAAACTTCCCTACAAGTGAATCGCCTAACGTTTCAACTCAGTTCTAAAAACTGAATAGAATGCAGTTTTCACTCAGATGAAAGACGTATGCTTTCCTTATTAATACATGTTTTCAAAGACATTCATAGAGTGATTTTACAAATCCTTTCTACTGACATTGGATTTTAAAAGTGATTTCACTGGAATTTCTGTCAAACGCAAGACACGAGATTTGCTAGTAAAGGAAATGAATACATCCAATGTAAACAAACACTTCCCTACAAGTGAATTGCCTAACTATTGAACTCAGTTATAAAAAACTGAATAGAATGCAGTTTTAACTCAGATGAAAGATGTATGCTTTCCTTTTTAAGAACTGTTTTCAAAGACATTCACAGAGTGATTCTACAAAGCCTTTTTACTGAAGTTGGTTTTAAATGTGATTTCACTGGAGATTTCTGTCAAATGCAAGACAGGGGATTTGCTAGTAAAGGAAATGAATAAGTACAATGCAAACAAACACTTCCCTACAAGTGAATTGCCTAACTATTGAACTCAGTTCTAAAAACTGAATAGAATGCAGTTTTCACTCAGATGAAAGATGTATGCTTTCCTTTTTAAGAACTGTTTTCAAAGACATTTACAGAATGATTCTACAAAGCCTTTTTACTGATAGGAGCTTTTAAACGTGATTTCACTGGAATATCTGTCAAACACAAGACATAAGATTTGTTGTTAAAGAATTGAATATACAGAATGCAAACAAACACTTCCCTACAAGTGAATTGAATAACAACTCAAGACAATTCTAAAAACTGAATAGAATGCAGTTTTCACTCAGATGAAAGATGTATGCTTTCCTTCTTAAGAAGTGTTTTCAAAGACATTCAAAGAGTGATTTTACAAAACTTTTTACTGATGTTGGCCTTTAAACGTGATTTCACTGGAATTTCTGTCAAATGCAAGACACGAGATTTGCTGTTAAAGAATTGAGTGTTCAGAATGCAATCAACACTTCCCTACAAGTGAATTGAATAACAACTCAAGACAATTCGAAAAACTGAATAGAATGCAGTTTTCACTCAGATGAAATATGTATGATTTCCTTCTTAAGAAATGTTTAAAAGACATTCACAGAGTGATTCTACAATGCCTTTGAATTGACATTGGCTTTTAAACGTGATTTCACTGGAATTTCTGTCAAACGCAAGACACGAGTTTGCTGTTAAAGATTTGAATATCAAGAATGCAAACAAACACCTACTAGTGAATCGCCTAAACATTCAACTCAGTTCTAAAAACTGAATACAATGCAGTTGTCTCTCAGATGAAAGAGGTATGCTTTCCTTCTTAAGAAGTGTTTTCAAAGACATTCACAGATTGATTCTACAAATCCTTTCTACTGACGTTGGCTTTTAAATGTGATTTCACTGGAATTTCTGTCAAATGCAAGACACGAGATTTGCTCGTAAAGAATTGCATATCCAGAATGGAAACAAACACATCCCTACAACTGAATCGCCTAAACATTCAACTCAGTTCTAAAAACTGAATAGAATGTAGTTTTCACTCAGATGCAAGACGTATGCTTTCCTTCTTAAGAAGTTTTTTCAAAGACATTCACAGAGTGATTCTACAAAGCCTTTTACCTGACGTTGGCTTTTAAACGTGATTTCACTGGAATTTCTGTCAAATGCAAGACACGAGATTTGGGGTTAAAAAATTGAATATACAGAATGCCAACAAACACTTCCCTACAAATGAATCGCCTAAACATTCAACTCAGTTCTAAAAACTGAATAGAATGCAGTTTTCAGTCAGATGAAAGACGTACACTTTCCTTCTTAAGAAGTGTTTTCAAAGACATTCACTGAGTGATTCTACAAAGCTTTTTTACTGACCTTGGCCTTTAAACGTGATTTCACTGGAATTTCTGTCTAACACAAGAAATGAGATTTGCATTAAAGAATTGAATATACAGAATGCAAACAAACACTTCCCTACAAGTGAATTGAATAACAACCCAAGACAATTCTAAAAACTGAATAGAATGCAGTTTTCACTCAGATGAAAGATGTATGCTTTCCTTCTTAAGATATGTTTTCAAAGACATTCACAGAGTGATTCTACAAAGCCAATTTACTGACGTTGGCTTAAAAATGATTTCACTGGAATTTCTTTCAAACGCAAGACATGAGATTTGCTGTTCAAGAATTGAATACACAGAATGCTTACAAAGACTTCCCTACAAGTGAATCTCCTAACCATTCTACTCAGTTCTAAAAACTGAATACAATGCAGTTTTCCCTCAGATGAAAGAGGTATGCTTTCCTTCTTAAGAAGTGTTTTCAAAGACATTCACAGATTGATTCTACAAATCCTTCCTACTGACGTTGGATTTTAAACGTGATTTCACGGGAATTTCTGTCAAATGCAAGACACGAGATTTGCTGTTAAAGAATTGAATATAAAGAATGCAAACAAAGACTTCCCTACAATTGAATCGCCTAAACATTCAACTCAGTTCTAAAAACTGAACAGAATGCAGTTTTCACTCAGATGATAGACATATGCTTTCCTTCTTAAGAAGTGTTTTCAAAGACATTTACAGAGTGATTCTACAAAACCTTTTTACTGACGTTGGCTTTTAAACATGATTTCACGAGAATTTCTGTCAAATGCAAGACACGAGATTTGCTGTTAAAGAATTGGATATACAGAATGCAAAAAAACACTTCCCTACAAATGAATCGCCTAAACATTCAACTCAGTTTTAAAAACTGTATAAAATACAGTTTTCACTCAGATGCAAGAATTATGCTTTCCTTCTTAAGAAGTTTTTTCAAAGACATTCACAGAGTGATTCTACAAAACCATTTTGTTGATGTTGGCTTTTAAATGTGATTTCACTGGAATTTCTGTCAAATGCAAGACACGAGATTTGCTGGTAAAGAATTGAATATCCAGAATGGAAACAAACACATCCCTACATGTGAATCGCCTAAACATTCAACTCAGTTCTAAAAACTGAATAGAATGTAGTTTTCACTCAGATGCAAGACGTATGCCTTCCTTCTTAAGAAGTTTTTTCAAAGATCTTCACAGAGTGATTCTACAAAGCCTTTTTCCTGACGTTTGCTTTTAAACGTGATTTCACTGGAATTTCTCTCAAATGCAAGACACGAGATTTGGGGTTAAAAAATTGAATATACAGAAAGCCAACAAGCACTTCCCTACAAATGAATCGCCTAAACATTCAACTCAGTTCTAAAAACTGAATAGAATGCAGTTTTCAGTCAGATGAAAGATGTACACTTTCCTTCTTAAGAAGTGTTTTAAAGGACATTCACTGAGTGATTCTACAAAGCTTTTTTACTGACCTTGGCCTTTAAACGTGATTTCACTGGAATTTTTGTCAAACGCAAGACACGAGATTTGCTGTTAAAGAATTGAATATACAGATTGCAAACAAACACTTCCCTACAAGTGAATCGCCTAAACATTCAACTCAGTTCTAAAAATTGTATAGAATGCAGTTTTCATTCAGATGAAATACATATGCTTTGCTTCGTAAGAAGCGTTTTCAAAGAGATTCACAGAATGATTCTACAAAGCCTTTTTACTGATATGAGCTTTTAAACGTGATTTCACTGGAATTTCTGTCAAACAAAAGACGTATGATTTGTTGTTAAAGAATTGAATATACAGAATGCAAACAAACACTTTCCTACAACTGAATTGAATAACCACTGAAGACAATTCTAAAAACAGAATAGAATGCAGTTTTCACTCAGATGAAAGATGTATGCATTCCTTCTTAAGAAGTGTTTTCAAAGACATTCACAGAGTGATTCTACAAAACCTTTTAACTGACATTGGCTTTTAAACGTGATTTCACTGGAATTTCTGTCAAACTCAAGACACGAGATTTGCTGTTAATGAATTGAATATACAGAATGCAAACAAACACTTCCCTACAAGTGAATCATCTAAACATTCAACTCAGTTCTAAAAACTGAATAGAATGCAGTTTTCATTCAGATGAAATACGTATGCTTTCCTTCTTAAGAAGTGTTTCCAAAGACATTCAAAGAGTGATTCTACAAAACATTTTACTGATGTTGGCCTTTAAACGTGATTTCACTGGAATTTCTGTCTAACGCAAGACATGAGATTTGCAATAAAGAATTGAATATACAGAATGCAAACAAACACTTCCCTACAAGTGAATTGAATAACAACCCAAGACAATTCTAAAAACTGAATAGAATGCAGTTATCACTCAGATGAAAGATGTATGCTTTCCTTCTTAAGATATTATTTCAAAGACATATACAGAGTGATTCTACAAAGCCAATTTACTGACGTTGGCTTTTAAAAATGATTTCACTGGAATTTCTTTCAAACGCAAGACATGAGATTTGCTGTTCAAGAATTGAATACACAGAATGCATACAAAGACTTCCCTACAAGTGAATCTCCTAACCATTCTACTCAGTTCTAAAACCTGAATAGAATGCGGTTTGTACTCAGATGCAAGATGTATGCATTCCTTCTTAAGAATTGTTTTCGAAGACATTCACAGAATGATTCAACAAAGCCTTTTTACTGATGTTGGCTTTTAAACGTGATTTCATTGGAATTTCTGTCAAAAGCAAGACACGAGATTTGCTTTTAAAGAATTGAAAATACAGATTGCAAACAAACACTTCCCTACAAATGAATCGCCTAAACATTCAACTCAGTTCTAAAAACTGAATACAATGCAGTTTTCCCTCAGATGAAAGAGGTATGCTTTCCTTTTTATGAAGTGTTTTCAAAGATATTCACAGATTGATTCTACAAATCCTTTCTACTGACGTTGGATTTTAAACGTGATTTCACTGGAATTTCTGGCAAATGCAAGACATGAGATTTGCATTAAAGAATTGAATATACAGAATGCAAACAAACACTTCCCTACAAGTGAATTGAATAACAACTCAAGACAATTCTAAAAATTGAATAGAATGCAGTTTTCACTCAGATGAAAGATGTATGCTTTCCTTCTTAAGAAGTGTTTTCAAAGACATTCAAAGAGTGATTCTACAAAACTTTTTACTGATGTTGTCCTTTAAACGTGATTTCACTGGAATTTCTGTCAAACACAAGACATGAGATTTGCATTAAAGAATTGAATATACAGAATGCAAACAAAGACTTCCCTACAAGTAAATCGCCTAAACATTCAACTCAGTTCTAAAAACTGAATACAATGCAGTTTTCACACAGATGATAGACGTATGCTTTCCTTCTTAAGAAGTGTTTTCAAAGACATTCATAGAGTGATTCTACAAAGCCTTTACTGACGTTGGCTTTTAAACGTGATTTCACGAAAATTTCTGTCAAATGCAAGACACGAGATATGGGGTTAAAAAATTAAATATACAGAATGCCAACAAACACTTCCCTACAAATGAATCGCCTAAACATTCAACTCAGTTCTAAAAACCGAAGAGAATGCAGTTTTCAGTCAGATGAAAGATATACGCTTTCCTTCTTAAGAAGTTTTTTCAAAGACATTCACAGAGTGATTCTACAAATCCTTTCTACTGACGTTGGATTTTAAACATGATTTCACTGGAAATTCTGTCAAACGCAACACACGAGATTTGCTGTTAAAGATTTGAATATCAAGAATGCAAACAAACACCTACTAGTGAATCGCCTAAACATATAACTCAGTTCTAAAAACTGAATACAATGCAGTTTTCCCTCAGATGAAAGAGGTATGCTTTCCTTCTTAAGAAGTGTTTTCAAAGACATTCACAGAGTGATTCTACAAATCCTTTCTACTGACGTTGGATTTTAAACATGATTTCACTGAAAATTCTGTCAAATGCAAGACACGAGATTTGCTGTTAAAGAATTGAATATAAAAAATGCAAACAAAGACTTCCCTACAAGTGAATCGCCTAAACATTCAACTCATTTCTAAAAACTGAATAGAGTGCTGTTTTCACTCAGATGAAAGAGGTATGCTTTCCTTCTTAAGAAGTGTTTTCAAAGACATTCACAGAGTGATTCTACAAAGCCTTTTTACTGCTGTTGGCTTTTAAACATGATTTGACTAGAATTTCTGTCAAACGCAAGACACGAGATTTGCTGTTAAAGAATTGAATATACAGAATGCAAACAAAGACGTCCCTACAAGTGAATCGCCTAAACATTCAACTCAGTTCTAAAAACTGAATAGAATGCAGTTTTCACTAAGATGATAGACGTATGCTTTCCTTCTTAAGAAGTGTTTTCAAAGACATTTACAGAGTGATTCTACAAAGCCTTTTTACTGACATTGGCTTTTAAACGTGATTTCACGAGAATTTCTGTCAAATGCAAGACACGAGATTTGCTGTTAAAGAGTTGGATATACAGAATGCAAACAAACACTTCCCTACAAATGAATCGCCTAAACATTCAACTCAGTTCTAAAAACTGAATAAAATACAGTTTTCACTCAGATGAAAGACATATGCTTTCCTTCTTAAAAACTGTTTTCAACGACATTCACAGAGTGATTCTACAAAGCATTTCTCCTGACGTTTGCTTTTAAATGTGATTTCACTGGAATTTCTGTCAAATGCAAGACACGAGATTTGCTGGTAAAGAATTGAATATCCAGAATGGAAACAAACACTTCCCTACAAGTGAATTGCCTAAACATTCAACTCAGTTCTAAAAACTGAATAGAATGCAGTTGTCAGTCAGATGAAAGACATACGCTTTCCTTCTTAAGAAGTTTATTCAAAGACATTCACAGAGTGGTTCTACAAAGCCTTTTAACTGACATTGACTTTTAAACGTGATTTCACTGGAATTTCTGTCAAATGCAAGACACGAAATTTGCTGTTAAGGAATTGAATATACAGAATGCAAACAAACACTTCCCTACAAGTGAATCGCCTAAACATTCAAGGCAGTTCTAAAAACTAAATAGAATAGAGTTTTCACTCAGATGAAAAACGTATGCTTTCCTTCTTAAGAAGTGTTTTCAAAGACATTCACAGAGTGATTCTACAAAGATTTTTTACTGACATTGGCCTTTAAATGTGATTTCACTGGAATTTCTGTCAAATGCAAGACATGAGATTTGCTGTTAAAGAATTGAATATACAGATTGCAAACAAACACTTCCGTACAAGTGAATCGCCTAAACATTCAACTCAGTTCTAAATATTGAATAGAATGCAGTTTTCACTCAGATGAAAGACCTATGCTTTCCTTCTTAAGAAGTGTTTTCAAAGACATTCACAGAGTGATTCTACAGAGCCTTTGTCCTGTCGTTGGCTTTAAAACGTCATTTCACTGGAATTTATGTCAAACGCAAGACACGAGATTAGCTGTTAAAGAATTGAATATCCAGAGAGCCAACAAACACTTCCCTACAAGTGAATCGTCTAAACATTCAACACAGTTCTAAAAACTGAATAGAATGCAGTTTTCATTCAGATGAAATACATATGCTTTGCTTCGTAAGAAGTGTTTTCAAAGACATTCACAGAATGATTCTACAAAGCCTTTTTACTGATATTACCTTTTAAACGTGATTTCACTGGAATTTCTGTCAAACACAAGACATAAGATTTGTTGTTAAAGAATTGAATATACAGAATGCAAACAAACACTTCTCTACAAGTGAATTGAATAACAACTCAAGACAATTCTAAAAACTGAATAGAATGCAGTTTTCCCTCAGATGAAAGAGGTATGCTTTCCTTCTTAAGAAGTGTTTTCAAAGACATTCACAGAGTGATTCTACAAATCCTTTTTACTGACGTTGGCTCTTAAACAAAATTTGACTAGAATTTCTGTCAAATGCAAGAGAAGAGATTTGATGTTAAAGAATTGGATATAAAGAATGCAAACAAAGACATCCCTACAAGTGAATCGCCTAAACATTCAAGTCATTTCTAAAATCTGAATAGAGTGCTGTTTTCACTCAAATGAAAGACGTACGCTTTCCTTCTTAAGAAGTGTTTTCAAAGACATTTACAGAGTGATTCTACAAAGCCTTTTTACTGACGTTGGCTTTTAAACGTGATTTCACGAGAATTTCTGTCAAATATATGACAAGAGATTTGCTGTTAAAGAATTGGATATACAGAATGCAAACAAACACTTACCTACAAGTGAATCGCCTAAACATTCAACTCAGTTCTAAAAACTGAATAGAATGTAGTTTTGACTCAGATGCAAGACGTATGCTTTCCTTCTTAAGAAGTTATTTCAAAGACATTCACAGAGTGATTCTACAAAGCCTTTTTCCTGATAATGGCTTTGAAACGTGATTTCACTGGAATTTCTGTCAAATGCAAGACACGAGATTTGGGGTTAAAAAATTGAATATACAGAATGGCAACAAACACTTCCCTACAAATGGATCGCCGAAACATTCAACTCAGTTCTAAAAACTGAATAGAATGCAGTTTTCAGTCAGATGAAAGACATATGCTTTCCTTCTTAAGAAGTTTTATCAAAGACATTCACAGAGTGATTCTACAAAGCCTTTTTACTGACGTTGACTTTTAAACGTGATTTCACTGGAATTTTTGTCAAATGCAAGACACTAAATTTGCTGTTAAGGAATTCAATATACAGAATGCAAACAAACACTTCTCTACAAGTGAATTGAATAACAACCCAAGACAATTCTAAAAACTGAATAGAATGCAGTTTACACTCAGATGAAAGATGTATGCTTTCCTTCTTAAATAGTGTTTTCAAAGACATTAAAGAGTGATTCTACAAAACATTTTATGATGGTGGACTTTAAACGTGATTTCAATGGAATTTCTGTCAAACGGAAGACATGAGATTTGCATTAAAGAATTGAATATACAGAATGCAAACAAACACTTCGCTACAAGTAACTTGAATAACAACTCAAGACAATTCTAAAAACTGAATAGAATGCAGTTTTCACTCAGATGAAATATGTATGATTTCCTTCTTAAGAAATGTTTAAAAGACATTCACAGAGTGATTCTACAAAGCCTTTTTCCTGACGTTTGCTTTTAAACGTGATTTCACTGGAATTTCTCTCAAATGCAAGACACGAGATTTGGGGTTAAAAAATTGAATATACAGAATGCCAACAAACACTTCCCTACAAATGAATCGCCTAAACATTCAACTCAGTTCTAAAAACTGAATAGAATGCAGTTTTCAGTCAGATGAAAGATGTACACTTTCCTTCTTAAGAATTGTTTTAAAGGACATTCACTGAGTGATTCTACAAAGCTTTTTTACTGACCTTGGCCTTTAAACGTGATTTCACTGGAATTTTTGTCAAACGCAAGACACGAGATTTGCTGTTAAAGAATTGAATATACAGATTGCAAACAAACACTTCCCTACAAGTGAATCGCCTAAACATTGAACTCAGTTCTAAAAACTGTATAGAATGCAGTTTTCATTCAGATGAAATACATATGCTTTGCTTCGTAAAAAGTGTTTTCAAAGACATTCACAGAATGATTCTACAAAGCCTTTTTACTGATATGAGCTTTTAAACGTGATTTCACTGGAATTTCTGTCAAACAAAAGACATATGATTTGTTGTTAAAGAATTGAATATACAGAATGCAAACAAACACTTTCCTACAACTGAAATGAATAACCACTCAAGACAATTCTAAAAACAGAATAGAATGCAGTTTTCACTCAGATGAAAGATGTATGCATTCCTTCTTAAAAAGTGTTTTCAAAGACATTCACAGAGTGATTCTACAAAACCTTTTAACTGACATTGGCTTTTAAACGTGATTTCACTGGAATTTCTGTCAAACGCAAGACACGAGATTTGCTGTTAATGAATTGAATATACAGAATGCAAACAAACACTTTCCTACAAGTGAATCATCTAAACATTCAACTCAGTTCTAAAAACTGAATAGAATGGAGTTTTCATTCAGATGAAATACCTATGCTTTCCTTCTTAAGAAGTGTTTCCAAAGACATTCAAAGAGTGATTCTACAAAACATTTTACTGATGTTGGCCTTTAAACGTGATTTCACTGGAATTTCTGTCTAACGCAAGACATGAGATTTGCATTAAAGAATTGAATATACAGAATGCAAACAAACACTTCCCTACAAGTGAATTGAATAACAACCCAAGACAATTCTAAAAACTGAATAGAATGCAGTTATCACTCAGATGAAAGATGTATGCTTTCCTTCTTAAGATATGTTTTCAAAGACATATACAGAGTGATTCTACAAAGCCAATTTACAGACGTTGGCTTTTAAAAATGATTTCACTGGAATTTCTTTCAAACGCAAGACATGAGATTTGCTGTTCAAGAATTGAATACACAGAATGCATACAAAGACTTCCCTACAAGTGAATCTCCTAACCATTCTACTCAGTTCTAAAACCTGAATAGAATGCGGTTTGTACTCAGATGCAAGATGTATGCATTCCTTCTTAAGAATTGTTTTCGAAGACATTCACAGAATGATTCAACAAAGCCTTTTTACTGATGTTGGCTTTTAAACGTGATTTCATTGGAATTTCTGTCAAAAGCAAGACACGAGATTTGCTTTTAAAGAATTGAAAATACAGATTGCAAACAAACACTTCCCTACAAATGAATCGCCTAAACATTCAACTCATTTCTAAAAACTGAATAGAGTGCTGTTTTCACTCAGATGAAAGACGTATGCTTTCCTTCTTAAGAAGTGTTTTCATAGACATTCACAGAGTGGTTCTACAAAGCCTTTTTAATGTCGTTGACTTTTAAACGTGATTTCACTGGAATTTCTGTCAAACACAAGACATGAGATTTGCATTAAAGAATTGAATATACAGAATGCAAACAAAGACTTCCCTACAAGTAAATCGCCTAAACATTCAACTCAGTTCTAAAAACTGAATACAATGCAGTTTTCACACAGATGATAGACGTATGCTTTCCTTCTTAAGAAGTGTTTTCAAAGACATTCATAGAGTGATTCTACAAAGCCTTTACTGACGTTGGCTTTTAAACGTGATTTCACGAAAATTTCTGTCAAATGCAAGACATGAGATACGGGGTTAAAAAATTAAATATACAGAATGCCAACAAACACTTCCCTACAAATGAATCGCCGAAACATTCAACTCAGTTCTAAAAACTGAAGAGAATGCAGTTTTCAGTCAGATGAAAGATATACGCTTTCCTTCTTAAGAAGTTTTTTCAAAGACATTCACAGAGTGATTCTACAAATCCTTTCTACTGACGTTGGATTTTAAACATGATTTCACTGGAAATTCTGTCAAATGCAAGACACGAGATTTGCTGTTAAAGATTTGAATATCAAGAATGCAAACAAACACCTACTAGTGAATCGCCTAAACATATAACTCAGTTCTAAAAACTGAATACAATGCAGTTTTCCCTCAGATGAAAGAGGTATGCTTTCCTTCTTAAGAAGTGTTTTCAAAGACATTCACAGAGTGATTCTACAAATCCTTTCTACTGACGTTGGATTTTAAACATGATTTCACTGAAAATTCTGTCAAATGCAAGACACGAGATTTGCTGTTAAAGAATTGAATATAAAAAATGCAAACAAAGACTTCCCTACAAGTGAATCGCCTAAACATTCAACTCATTTCTAAAAACTGAATAGAGTGCTGTTTTCACTCAGATGAAAGAGGTATGCTTTCCTTCTTAAGAAGTGTTTTCAAAGACATTCACAGAGTGATTCTACAAAGCCTTTTTACTGCTGTTGGCTTTTAAACATGATTTGACTAGAATTTCTGTCAAACGCAAGACACGAGATTTGCTGTTAAAGAATTGAATATACAGAATGCAAACAAAGACGTCCCTACAAGTGAATCGCCTAAACATTCAACTCAGTTCTAAAAACTGAATAGAATGCAGTTTTCACTAAGATGATAGACGTATGCTTTCCTTCTTAAGAAGTGTTTTCAAAGACATTTACAGAGTGATTCTACAAAGCCTTTTTACTGACATTGGCTTTTAAACGTGATTTCACGAGAATTTCTGTCAAATGCAAGACACGAGATTTGCTGTTAAAGAGTTGGATATACAGAATGCAAACAAACACTTCGCTACAAATGAATCGCCTAAACATTCAACTCAGTTCTAAAAACTGAATAAAATACAGTTTTCACTCAGATGAAAGACATATGCTTTCCTTCTTAAAAACTGTTTTCAACGACATTCACAGAGTGATTCTACAAAGCATTTCTCCTGACGTTTGCTTTTAAATGTGATTTCACTGGAATTTCTGTCAAATGCAAGACACGAGATTTGCTGGTAAAGAATTGAATATCCAGAATGGAAACAAACACTTCCCTACAAGTGAATTGCCTAAACATTCAACTCAGTTCTAAAAACTGAATAGAATGCAGTTGTCAGTCAGATGAAAGACATACGCTTTCCTTCCTAAGAAGTTTTTTCAAAGACATTCACAGAGTGATTCTACAAAGCCTTTTTACTGACATTGACTTTTAAACGTGATTTCACTGGAATTTCTGTCAAATGCAAGACACGAAATTTGCTGTTAAGGGATTGAATATACAGAATGCAAACAAACACTTCCCTACAAGTGAATCGCCTAAACATTCAATGCAGTTCTAAAAACTAAATAGAATGCAGTTTTCACTCAGATGAAAAATGTATGCTTTCCTTCTTAAGAAGTGTTTTCAAAGACATTCACAGAGTGATTCTACAAAGATTTTTTACTGACCTTGGCCTTTAAATGTGATTTCACTGGAATTTCCGTCAAACGCAAGACATGAGATTTGCTGTTAAAGAATTGAATATACAGATTGCAAACAAACACTTCCGTACAAGTGAATCGCCTAAACATTCAACTCAGTTCTAAATATTGAATAGAATGCAGTTTTCACTCAGATGAAAGACCTATGCTTTCCTTCTTAAGAAGTGTTTTCAAAGACATTCACAGAGTGATTCTACAGAGCCTTTTTCCTGTCGTTGGCTTTAAAACGTCATTTCACTGGAATTTCTGTCAAACACAAGACACGAGATTAGCTGTTAAAGAATTGAATATCCAGAAAGCCAACAAACACTTCCCTACAAGTGAATCGTCTAAACATTCAACTCAGTTCTAAAAACTGAATAGAGTGCTGTTTTCACTCAGATGAAAGAGGTATGCTTTCCTTCTTAAGAAGTGTTTTCAAAGACATTCACAGAGTGATTCTACAAAGCCTTTTTACTGCTGTTGGCTTTTAAACATGATTTGACTAGAATTTCTGTCAAACGCAAGACATGAGATTTGCTGTTAAAGAATTGAATATACAGAATGCAAACAAAGACGTCCCTACAAGTGAATCGCCTAAACATTCAACTCAGTTCTAAAAACTGAATAGAATGCAGTTTTCACTAAGATGATAGACATATGCTTTCCTTCTTAAGAAGTGTTTTCAAAGACATTTACAGAGTGATTCTACAAAGCCTTTTTACTGACATTGGCTTTTAAACGTGATTTCACGAGAATTTCTGTCAAATGCAAGACACGAGATTTGCTGTTAAAGAGTTGGATATACAGAATGCAAACAAACACTTCCCTACAAATGAATCGCCTAAACATTCAACTCAGTTCTAAAAACTGAATAAAATACAGTTTTCACTCAGATGAAAGACATATGCTTTCCTTCTTAAAAACTGTTTTCAACGACATTCACAGAGTGATTCTACAAAGCATTTCTCCTGACGTTTGCTTTTAAATGTGATTTCACTGGAATTTCTGTCAAATGCAAGACACGAGATTTGCTGGTAAAGAATTGAATATCCAGAATGTAAACAAACACTTCCCTACAAGTGAATTGCCTAAACATTCAACTCAGTTCTAAAAACTGAATAGAATGCAGTTGTCAGTCAGATGAAAGACATACGCTTTCCTTCTTAAGAAGTTTTTTCAAAGACAATCACAGAGTGATTCTACAAAGCCTTTTTACTGACATTGACTTTTAAACGTGATTTCACTGGAATTTCTGTCAAATGCAAGACACGAAATTTGCTGTTAAGGAATTGAATATACAGAATGCAAACAAACACTTCTCTACAAGTGAATTGAATAACAACCCAAGACAATTCTAAAAACTGAATAGAATGCAGTTTACACTCAGATGAAAGATGTACGCTTTCCTTCTTAAATAGTGTTTTCAAAGACATTAAAGAGTGATTCTACAAAACATTTTATGATGGTGGACTTTAAACGTGATTTCAATGGAATTTTTGTCAAACGGAATACATGAGATTTGCAATAAAGAATTGAATATACAGAATGCAAACAAACACTTCGCTACAAGTAACTTGAATAACAACTCAAGACAATTCTAAAAACTGAATAGAATGCAGTTTTCACTCAGATGAAATATGTATGATTTCCTTCTTAAGAAATGTTTAAAAGACATTCACAGAGTGATTCTAAAAAGCCTTTTTATTGACATTGGCTTTTAAACGTGATTTCACTGGAATTTCTGTCAAACGCAAGACACGAGATTTGCTGTTAAATATTTGAATATCATGAATGCAAACAAACACTTTCCTAAAAGTGAATC
Source organism: Phyllotis vaccarum (assembly GCA_033318265.1). Lineage (NCBI taxonomy): Eukaryota > Metazoa > Chordata > Mammalia > Rodentia > Cricetidae > Phyllotis > Phyllotis vaccarum. The sequence continues at coordinate 117,791,174 of JARWLC010000002.1, read as the reverse complement.
ACCTAAGCATTCAACTCAGTTCTAAAAACTGAATAGAATACCGTTTTCACTCAGATGAAAGACTTATGCTTTCCTTCTTAAGAAGTGTTTTCAAAGACATTCACAGAGTGATTCTACAAAGCCTTTTTCCTGACCTTGGCTTTTCAATGTGATTTCACTGGAATTTCTTTCAAATGCAAGACACGAGATTTGGGGTTAAAGAATTGAATATACAGAAAGCAAACAAACACTTTCCTACAAGTGAATCGCTTAAACGTTCTACTCAGTACTAAAAAATGAATAGAATGCCGTTTTCACTCAGATGAAAATCGTATGCTTTCCTTCTTACAAAGTGTTTTCAAAGACATTCACAGAGTGATTCTACAAAGCCTTTTTCCTGACGTTGGCTTTTAAACGTGATTTCACTGGAATTTTTGTCAAACGCAAGAGACGAGATTAGCTATTAAAGAATTGAATATACAGAATGCAAACAAACACTTCCCCACATGTGAATCGCATAAATATTCAACTCAGTTCTAAAACCTGAATAGAATGCAGTTTTCACTCAGATGAAAGACTTATGCCTTCCTTCTTAACAATTGTTTTCAAAGACATTCACAGAATGATTCTACAAAGCCTTTTTACTGACGTTGGCTTTTAAAAGAGATTTCATTGGAATTTCTGTCAAATGCAAGACATGAGATTTGGGGTTAAAGAATTGAATATACAGAAAGCAAACAAACACTTCCCTACAAGTGAATCGCCTAAACATTCAACTCACTTCTAAAAACTGAATAGAATGCAGTTTTCACTCAGATGAAAGACATATGCTTTCCTTCTTAACAAGTGTTTTCAAAGACATTCACAGAGTGATTCTACAAAGCCTTTTTACTGACGTTGGCTTTTAAAAGAGATTTCACTGGAATTTCTGTCAAATGCAAGACACGAGATTTGGGGTTAAAGAATTGAATATACAGAAAGCAAACAAACACTTCCCTACAATTGAATCTCCTAAACATTCAACTCACTTCTAAAAACTGAATAGAATGCAGTTTTCACTCAGATGAAAGACGTATGCTTTCCTTCTTAACAAGTGTTTTCATCCACATTCAGAGAGTGATTCTAGAAAGCCTTTTTCCTGATGTTCGCTTTTGAACATGATTTCACTGGAATTTCTGTCAAATGCAGGACACGAGATTTGCTGGTAAGAAATTGAATATCCAGAATGGAAACAAACACTTCCCTACAAGTGAATCGCCTAAACATTCAACTCAGTTCTAAAAACTGAATAGATTGCAGTTTTCACTCAGATGAAAGACATACGCTTTTCTTCTTAAGAAGTGTTTTTCAAAGACATTCACAGAAGGATTCTACAAAGAGAATTGAATATACAGAATGCAAACAAACACTTCCCTACAAATGAATCGCCTAAACATTCAACTCAGTTCTAAAAAATGAATAGAATGCAGTTTTCACTCAGATGAAAGACGTATGCTTTCCTTCTTAAGAAGTGTTTTCAAAGACATTCACAGAGTGATTCTACAAAGCATTTTTCCTGATGTTGGCTATTAAACGTGATTTCACTGGAATTTCTGTCAAACGCAAGACACGAGAAGAGCTGTTAAAGAATTGAATATACAGAATGCAAACAAACACTTCCCTACAAATGAATTGCCTAAACATTCAACTCAGTTCTAAAAACTGAATGGAATACAGTTTTCACTCAGATGAAAGACGTACGCTTTCCTTCTTAAGAAGTCTTTTCAAAGACATTCACAGAGTGATTCTACAAAGCCTTTTTACTGATGTTGACTTTTAAACGTGATTTCACTGGAAATTCTGTCAAATGCAGACACGAAATTTGCTGATATAGAATTGAATGTACAGATTGCAAACACACACTTCCCTACAAATGAATCGCCTAAACATTCAACTCAGTTCTAAAAACTGAATAGAATACAGTTTTCACTCAGATGAAAGACGTATGCTTTCCTTCTTAACAAGTTTTTTCAAAGATATTCACAGAGTGATTCTACAAAGCCTTTTTACTGACTTTGGCTTTTAAAAGAGATTTCACTGGAATTTCTGTCAAATGCAAGACACGAGATTTGGGGTTAAAGAATTGAATATACAGAAAGCAAACAAACACTTCCCCACATGTGAATCGCCTAAACATTCAACTCAGTTCTAAAAACTGAATAGAATGCAGTTTTTATTCAGATGATAGACCTATGCTTTGCTTCGTAAGAAGTGTTTTCAAAGACATTCACAGAATGATTCTACAAAGCCTTTTTACTGATATTAGCTTTTAAACGTGATTTCACTGGAATTTCTGTCAAACACAAGAAACGAGATTTGCTGTTAAAGAGTTGAATATACAGAATGCAAACAAACACTTCCCTACAAATGAATCGCCTAAACATTCAACTCAGTTCTAAAAACTGAATAGAATACAGTTTTCACTCAGATGAAAGACGTATGCTTTCCTTCTTAACAAGTGTTTTCAAAGATATTCACAGAGTGATTCTACAAAGCCTTTTTACTGACTTTGGCTTTTAAAAGAGATTTCACTGGAATTTCTGTCAAATGCAAGACACGAGATTTGGGGTTAAAGAATTGAATATACAGAAAGCAAACAAACACTTCCCTATAAGTGAATCGCCTAAACATTCAACTCACTTCTAAAAACTGAATAGAATGCAGTTTTCACTCAGATGAAAGACGTATGCTTTCCTTCTTAACAAGTGTTTTCAAAGACATTCACAGAGTGATTCTACAAAGCCTTTTTACTGATGTTGGCTTTTAAACGTGATTTCACGAGAATTTCTGTCAAATGCAGGACACGAGATTTGCTGGTAAAGAATTGAATATCCAGAATGGAAACAAACACTTCCCTACAAGTGAATCGCCTAAACATTCAACTCAGTTCTAAAAACTGAATAGAATGCAGTTTTCACTCAGAAGAAAGACGTATGCTTTCCTTCTTAAGAAATGTTTTCAAATACATTCACAGAGTGATTCTACAAAGCCTTTTTTCCTGACGTTGTATTTTAAACGTGATTTCACTGGATTTTCTGTCAAAGGCAAGACACGAGATTTGCTGTTAAAGAACTGAATATACAGAATGCAAACAAACACTTCCCTACAAATGAATCGCCTAAACATTCAACTCAGTTCTAAAAACTGAATAGAATACAGTTTTAACTCAGATGAAAGACGTATGCTTTCCTTCTTAACAAGTGATTTCAAAGACATTCACAGAGTGATTCTACAAAGCCTTTTTCCTGTCGTTGGCTTTTAAACATGATTTCACTGGAATTTCTGTCAAACGCAACAGGCGAGATTAGGTATTAAAGAATTGAATATACAGAATGCAAACAAACACTTCCCCAATGTGAATCTCCTAAACATTCAACTCAGTTCTAAAACCTGAATAGAATGCAGTTTTCACTCAGATGAAAGACTTATGCTTTCCTTCTTAACAAGAGTTTTCAAAGACATTCACAGAATGATTCTACAAAGCCTTTTTACTGACGTTGGCTTTTAAAAGAGATTTCACTGGAATTTCTGTCAAATGCAAGACACGAGACTTGCTCGTAAAGAATTGAATATACAGAATGCAAACAAACACTTCCCTTCAAATGAATCGCCTAAACATTCAACTCAGTTATAAAAACTGAATAGAATGCAGTTTTCACTCAGATGAAAGACATATGCTTTCCTTCTTAAGAAGTGTTTTCAAAGATATTCACAGAGTAATTCTACTAAGCCTTTCTCATGATGTTGGCTTTTAAACGTGATTTCACTGGATTTTCTGTCAAATGCAAGACACGAGATTTTCTGTTAAAGAATTGAATATACAGAATGCAAACAAACACTTCCCTACTAATGAATCGCCTCAACATTCAACTCAGTTGTAAAAACTGAATAGAATGCAGTTTGCACTCAGATGAGAGACGTCTACTTTCCTTCTTAAGAAGTGTTGTCAAAGACATTCACAGAAGGATTCTACAAAGAGAATTGAATATACAGAATGCAAACAAACACTTCCCTACAAATGATTCGCCTAATCATTCAACTCAGTTGTAAAAAATGAATAGAATGCAGTTTTCACTCAGATGAAAAACGTATGCTTTCATTCTTAAAAAGAGTTTTCAAAGACATTCACAGAATGATTCTACAAAGCCTTTTTACTGACGTTGGCTTTTAAAAGAGATTTCACTGGAATTTCTGTCAAATGCAAGACACGAGATTTGCTCGTAAAGAATTGAATATCCAGAATGGAAACAACACGTTGCTACAAGTGAATCACCTAAACATTCAACTCAGTTCTAAAAACTGAATAGAATGCAATTTTCACTCAGATGAAAGACGTCTGCTTTCCTTCTTAAGAAGTGTTTAAAAACACATTCAGAGAGTGATTCTACAAAGCCTTTTTCCTGACGTTGGCTTTTCAACGTGATTTCACTGGATTTTCTGTCAAATGCAAGACACGAGATTTGCTGTTAAAGAATTGAATATACAGAATGCAAACAAACACTTCCCTACAAATGAATCGCCGAAACATTCAACTCAGTTCTAAAAACTGAATAGAATGCAGTTTGCACTCAGATGAAAGACGTCTACTTTTCTTCTTAGGAAGTGTTGTCAAAGACATTCACAGAAGGATTCTACAAAGAGAATTGAATATACAGAATGCAAACAAACACTTCCCTACAAATGAATCGCCTAAACATTCAACTCAGCTCTAAAAAATGAATAGAATGCAGTTTTCACTCAGAAGAAGGACGTATGCTTTCCTTTTTAAGAAATGTTTTCAAAGACATTCACAGAGTGATTCTACAAAGCCTTTTTACTGATGTTGGCTTTTAAACGTGATTTCACGAGAATTTCTGTCAAATCTAGTACACGAGATTTGCTGTTAAAGATTTGAATATCCAGAATGCAAACAAAAACTTCCCTACAAATGAATCACCTAAATATTCAATGCAGTTCTAAAAACTGAATAGAATGCAGTTTGCACTCAGATGAAAGACGTCTACTTTCCTTCTTAAGAAGTGTTGTCAAAGACATTGACAGAAGGATTCTACAAAGAGAATTGAATATACAGAATGCAAACAAACACTTCCCTACAATGAATCGCCAAATCATTCAACTCAGTTCTCAAAAATGAATAGAATGCAGTTTTCACTCAGATGAAAAACGTATGCTTTCCTTCTTAAGAAGTGTTTTCAAAGACATTCACAGAGTGATTCTACAAAGCCTTTTAACTGACATTGGCTTTTAAACGTGATTTCACTGGAATTTCTGTCAAAAGCAAGACATGAGTTTTGCTGGTAAAGAATTGAATATCCAGAATGGAAACAAACACTTCCCTACAAGTGAATAGCCAAAACATTCAACTCAGTTCTAAAAACTGAATAGAATGCAGTTTTCACTCAGATGAAAGACTTATGCTTTCCTTCTTAAGAAGTGTTTTCAAAGACATTCACAGAGTGATTCTACAAAGCCTTTCTCCTGTCGTTGGCTTTTAAACGTGATTTCACTGGAATTTCTGTCAAATGCAAGACACGAGATTTGCTGTTAAAGAATTGGATATACAGAATGTAAACAAACACTTCCCTACAAAAGAATTGCCTAAACATTAAACTCAGTTCTAAAAACAGAATAGAATACAGTTTTCAGTCAGATGAAAGAAGTATGCTTTCCTTCTTAAGAAGTGTTTTCAAAGACATTCACAGAGTGATTCTACAAAGCCTTTTTACTGACGTTGGCTTTTAAAAGAGATTTCACTGGAATTTCTGTCAAATGCAAGACAGGAGATTTGGGGATAAAGAATTGAATATACAGAAAGCAAACAAACACTTCCCCACATGTGAATCGCCTAAACATTCAACTCAGTTCTAAAACCTGAATAGAATACAGTTTTCACTCAGATGAAAGACGTATGCTTTCCTTCTTAACAAGTGTTTTCAAAGACATTCACAGAGTGATTCTACAAAGCCTTTTTACTGATGTTGGCTTTTAAACGTGATTTCACGAGAATTTCTGTCAAATGCAGGACACGAGATTTGCTGGTAAAGAATTGAATATCCAGAATGGAAACAAACACTTCCCTACAAGTGAATCGCCTAAACATTCAACTCAGTTCTAAAAACTGAATAGAATGCAGTTTTCACTCAGAAGAAAGACGTATGCTTTCCTTCTTAAGAAATGTTTTCAAAGACATTCACAGAGTGATTCTACAAAGCCTTTTTTCCTGACGTTGTATTTTAAACGTGATTTCACTGGATTTTCTTTCAAAGGCAAGACACGAGATTTGCTGTTAAAGAACTGAATATACAGAATGCAAACAAACACTTCCCTACAAATGAATCGCCTAAACATTCAACTCAGTTCTAAAAACTGAATAGAATACAGTTTTAACTCAGATGAAAGACGTATGCTTTCCTTCTTAAAAAGTGATTTCAAAGACATTCACAGAGTGATTCTACAAAGCCTTTTTCCTGTCCTTGGCTTTTAAACATGATTTCACTGGAATTTCTGTCAAATGCAACAGGCAAGATTAGGTATTAAAGAATTGAATATAGAGAATGCAAACAAACACTTCCCCAATGTGAATCTCCTAAACATTCAACTCAGTTCTAAAACCTGAATAGAATGCAGTTTTCACTCAGATGAAAGACTTATGCTTTCCTTCTTAACAAGAGTTTTCAAAGACATTCACAGAATGATTCTACAAAGCCTTTTTACTGACGTTGGCTTTTAAAAGAGATTTCACTGGAATTTCTGTCAAATGCAAGACACGAGACTTGCTCGTAAAGAATTGAATATACAGAATGCAAACAAACACTTCCCTTCAAATGAATCGCCTAAACATTCAACTCAGTTATAAAAACTGAATAGAATGCAGTTTTTATTCAGATGATAGACCTATGCTTTGCTTCGTAAGAAGTGTTTTCAAAGACATTCACAGAATGATTCTACAAAGCCTTTTTACTGATATTAGCTTTTAAACGTGATTTCACTGGAATTTCTGTCAAACACAAGAAACGAGATTTGCTGTTAAAGAGTTGAATATACAGAATGCAAACAAACACTTCCCTACAAATGAATCGCCTAAACATTCAACTCAGTTCTAAAAACTGAATAGAATACAGTTTTCACTCAGATGAAAGACGTATGCTTTCCTTCTTAACAAGTGTTTTCAAAGATATTCACAGAGTGATTCTACAAAGCCTTTTTACTGACTTTGGCTTTTAAAAGAGATTTCACTGGAATTTCTGTCAAATGCAAGACACGAGATTTGGGGTTAAAGAATTGAATATACAGAAAGCAAACAAACACTTCCCTATAAGTGAATCGCCTAAACATTCAACTCACTTCTAAAAACTGAATAGAATGCAGTTTTCACTCAGATGAAAGACGTATGCTTTCCTTCTTAACAAGTGTTTTCAAAGACATTCACAGAGTGATTCTACAAAGCCTTTTTACTGATGTTGGCTTTTAAACGTGATTTCACGAGAATTTCTGTCAAATGCAGGACACGAGATTTGCTGGTAAAGAATTGAATATCCAGAATGGAAACAAACACTTCCCTACAAGTGAATCGCCTAAACATTCAACTCAGTTCTAAAAACTGAATAGAATGCAGTTTTCACTCAGAAGAAAGACGTATGCTTTCCTTCTTAAGAAATGTTTTCAAATACATTCACAGAGTGATTCTACAAAGCCTTTTTTCCTGACGTTGTATTTTAAACGTGATTTCACTGGATTTTCTGTCAAAGGCAAGACACGAGATTTGCTGTTAAAGAACTGAATATACAGAATGCAAACAAACACTTCCCTACAAATGAATCGCCTAAACATTCAACTCAGTTCTAAAAACTGAATAGAATACAGTTTTAACTCAGATGAAAGACGTATGCTTTCCTTCTTAACAAGTGATTTCAAAGACATTCACAGAGTGATTCTACAAAGCCTTTTTCCTGTCGTTGGCTTTTAATCATGATTTCACTGGAATTTCTGTCAAACGCAACAGGCGAGATTAGGTATTAAAGAATTGAATATACAGAATGCAAACAAACACTTCCCCAATGTGAATCTCCTAAACATTCAACTCAGTTCTAAAACCTGAATAGAATGCAGTTTTCACTCAGATGAAAGACTTATGCTTTCCTTCTTAACAAGAGTTTTCAAAGACATTCACAGAATGATTCTACAAAGCCTTTTTACTGACGTTGGCTTTTAAAAGAGATTTCACTGGAATTTCTGTCAAATGCAAGACACGAGACTTGCTCGTAAAGAATTGAATATACAGAATGCAAACAAACACTTCCCTTCAAATGAATCGCCTAAACATTCAACTCAGTTATAAAAACTGAATAGAATGCAGTTTTCACTCAGATGAAAGACATATGCTTTCCTTCTTAAGAAGTGTTTTCAAAGATATTCACAGAGTAATTCTACTAAGCCTTTCTCATGATGTTGGCTTTTAAACGTGATTTCACTGGATTTTCTGTCAAATGCAAGACACGAGATTTTCTGTTAAAGAATTGAATATACAGAATGCAAACAAACACTTCCCTACTAATGAATCGCCTCAACATTCAACTCAGTTCTAAAAACTGAATAGAATGCAGTTTGCACTCAGATGAGAGACGTCTACTTTCCTTCTTAAGAAGTGTTGTCAAAGACATTCACAGAAGGATTCTACAAAGAGAATTGAATATACAGAATGCAAACAAACACTTCCCTACAAATGATTCGCCTAATCATTCAACTCAGTTGTAAAAAATGAATAGAATGCAGTTTTCACTCAGATGAAAAACGTATGCTTTCATTCTTAAAAAGAGTTTTCAAAGACATTCACAGAATGATTCTACAAAGCCTTTTTACTGACGTTGGCTTTTAAAAGAGATTTCACTGGAATTTCTGTCAAATGCAAGACACGAGATTTGCTCGTAAAGAATTGAATATCCAGAATGGAAACAACACGTTGCTACAAGTGAATCACCTAAACATTCAACTCAGTTCTAAAAACTGAATAGAATGCAATTTTCACTCAGATGAAAGACGTCTGCTTTCCTTCTTAAGAAGTGTTTAAAAACACATTCAGAGAGTGATTCTACAAAGCCTTTTTCCTGACGTTGGCTTTTCAACGTGATTTCACTGGATTTTCTGTCAAATGCAAGACACGAGATTTGCTGTTAAAGAATTGAATATACAGAATGCAAACAAACACTTCCCTACAAATGAATCGCCGAAACATTCAACTCAGTTCTAAAAACTGAATAGAATGCAGTTTGCACTCAGATGAAAGACGTCTACTTTTCTTCTTAGGAAGTGTTGTCAAAGACATTCACAGAAGGATTCTACAAAGAGAATTGAATATACAGAATGCAAACAAACACTTCCCTACAAATGAATCGCCTAAACATTCAACTCAGCTCTAAAAAATGAATAGAATGCAGTTTTCACTCAGAAGAAGGACGTATGCTTTCCTTTTTAAGAAATGTTTTCAAAGACATTCACAGAGTGATTCTACAAAGCCTTTTTACTGATGTTGGCTTTTAAACGTGATTTCACGAGAATTTCTGTCAAATCTAGTACACGAGATTTGCTGTTAAAGATTTGAATATCCAGAATGCAAACAAAAACTTCCCTACAAATGAATCACCTAAATATTCAATGCAGTTCTAAAAACTGAATAGAATGCAGTTTGCACTCAGATGAAAGACGTCTACTTTCCTTCTTAAGAAGTGTTGTCAAAGACATTGACAGAAGGATTCTACAAAGAGAATTGAATATACAGAATGCAAACAAACACTTCCCTACAATGAATCGCCAAATCATTCAACTCAGTTCTCAAAAATGAATAGAATGCAGTTTTCACTCAGATGAAAAACGTATGCTTTCCTTCTTAAGAAGTGTTTTCAAAGACATTCACAGAGTGATTCTACAAAGCCTTTTAACTGACATTGGCTTTTAAACGTGATTTCACTGGAATTTCTGTCAAAAGCAAGACATGAGTTTTGCTGGTAAAGAATTGAATATCCAGAATGGAAACAAACACTTCCCTACAAGTGAATAGCCAAAACATTCAACTCAGTTCTAAAAACTGAATAGAATGCAGTTTTCACTCAGATGAAAGACTTATGCTTTCCTTCTTAAGAAGTGTTTTCAAAGACATTCACAGAGTGATTCTACAAAGCCTTTCTCCTGTCGTTGGCTTTTAAACGTGATTTCACTGGAATTTCTGTCAAATGCAAGACACGAGATTTGCTGTTAAAGAATTGGATATACAGAATGTAAACAAACACTTCCCTACAAAAGAATTGCCTAAACATTAAACTCAGTTCTAAAAACAGAATAGAATACAGTTTTCAGTCAGATGAAAGAAGTATGCTTTCCTTCTTAAGAAGTGTTTTCAAAGACATTCACAGAGTGATTCTACAAAGCCTTTTTACTGACGTTGGCTTTTAAAAGAGATTTCACTGGAATTTCTGTCAAATGCAAGACAGGAGATTTGGGGATAAAGAATTGAATATACAGAAAGCAAACAAACACTTCCCCACATGTGAATCGCCTAAACATTCAACTCAGTTCTAAAACCTGAATAGAATACAGTTTTCACTCAGATGAAAGACGTATGCTTTCCTTCTTAACAAGTGTTTTCAAAGACATTCACAGAGTGATTCTACAAAGCCTTTTTACTGATGTTGGCTTTTAAACGTGATTTCACGAGAATTTCTGTCAAATGCAGGACACGAGATTTGCTGGTAAAGAATTGAATATCCAGAATGGAAACAAACACTTCCCTACAAGTGAATCGCCTAAACATTCAACTCAGTTCTAAAAACTGAATAGAATGCAGTTTTCACTCAGAAGAAAGACGTATGCTTTCCTTCTTAAGAAATGTTTTCAAAGACATTCACAGAGTGATTCTACAAAGCCTTTTTTCCTGACGTTGTATTTTAAACGTGATTTCACTGGATTTTCTGTCAAAGGCAAGACACGAGATTTGCTGTTAAAGAACTGAATATACAGAATGCAAACAAACACTTCCCTACAAATGAATCGCCTAAACATTCAACTCAGTTCTAAAAACTGAATAGAATACAGTTTTAACTCAGATGAAAGACGTATGCTTTCCTTCTTAAAAAGTGATTTCAAAGACATTCACAGAGTGATTCTACAAAGCCTTTTTCCTGTCCTTGGCTTTTAAACATGATTTCACTGGAATTTCTGTCAAATGCAACAGGCAAGATTAGGTATTAAAGAATTGAATATAGAGAATGCAAACAAACACTTCCCCAATGTGAATCTCCTAAACATTCAACTCAGTTCTAAAACCTGAATAGAATGCAGTTTTCACTCAGATGAAAGACTTATGCTTTCCTTCTTAACAAGAGTTTTCAAAGACATTCACAGAATGATTCTACAAAGCCTTTTTACTGACGTTGGCTTTTAAAAGAGATTTCACTGGAATTTCTGTCAAATGCAAGACACGAGACTTGCTCGTAAAGAATTGAATATACAGAATGCAAACAAACACTTCCCTTCAAATGAATCGCCTAAACATTCAACTCAGTTATAAAAACTGAATAGAATGCAGTTTTCACTCAGATGAAAGACATATGCTTTCCTTCTTAAGAAGTGTTTTCAAAGATATTCACAGAGTAATTCTACTAAGCCTTTCTCATGATGTTGGCTTTTAAACGTGATTTCACTGGATTTTCTGTCAAATGCAAGACACGAGATTTTCTGTTAAAGAATTGAATATACAGAATGCAAACAAACACTTCCCTACAAATGATTCGCCTAATCATTCAACTCAGTTGTAAAAAATGAATAGAATGCAGTTTTCACTCAGATGAAAAACGTATGCTTTCATTCTTAACAAGAGTTTTCAAAGACATTCACAGAATGATTCTACAAAGCCTTTTTACTGACGTTGGCTTTTAAAAGAGATTTCACTGGAATTTCTGTCAAATGCAAGACACGAGATTTGCTCGTAAAGAATTGAATATCCAGAATGGAAACAACACGTTGCTACAAGTGAATCGCCTAAACATTCAACTCAGTTCTAAAAACTGAATAGAATGCAATTTTCACTCAGATGAAAGACGTCTGCTTTCCTTCTTAAGAAGTGTTTAAAAACACATTCACAGAGTTATTCTACAAATCCTTTTTCCTGACGTTGGCTTTTCAACGTGATTTCACTGGATTTTCTGTCAAATGCAAGACACGAGATTTGCTGTTAAAGAATTGAATATACAGAATGCAAACAAACACTTCCCTACAAATGAATCGCCGAAACATTCAACTCAGTTCTAAAAACTGAATAGAATGCAGTTTGCACTCAGATGAAAGACGTCTACTTTTCTTCTTAGGAAGTGTTGTCAAAGACATTCACAGAAGGATTCTACAAAGAGAATTGAATATACAGAATGCAAACAAACACTTCCCTACAAATGAATCGCCTAAACATTCAACTCAGCTCTAAAAAATGAATAGAATGCAGTTTTCACTCAGAAGAAAGACGTATGCTTTCCTTCTTAAGAAATGTTTTCAAAGACATTCACAGAGTGATTCTACAAAGCCTTTTTACTGATGTTGGCTTTTAAACATGATTTCACGAGAATTTCTGTCAAATGCAGTACACGAGATTTGCTGTTAAAGATTTGAATATACAGAATGCAAACAAAAACTTCCCTACAAGTGAATCACCTAAATATTCAATGCAGTTCTAAAAACTGAATAGAATGCAGTTTGCACTCAGATGAAAGACGTCTACTTTCCTTCTTAAGAAGTGTTGTCAAAGACATTGACAGAAGGGTTCTACAAAGAGAATTGAATATACAGAATGCAAACAAACACTTCCCTACAAATGAATCGCCAAATCATTCAACTCAGTTCTCAAAAATGAATAGAATGCAGTTTTCACTCAGATGAAAAACGTATGCTTTCCTTCTTAAGAAGTGTTTTCAAAGACATTCACAGAGTGATTCTACAAAGCATTTTAACTGACATTGGCTTTTAAACGTGATTTCACTGGAATTTCTGTCAAAAGCAAGACATGAGTTTTGCTGGAAAAGAATTGAATATCCAGAATGGAAACAAACACTTCCCTACAAGTGAATAGCCAAAACATTCAACTCAGTTCTAAAAACTGAATAGAATGCAGTTTTCACTCAGATGAAAGACTTATGATTTCCTTCTTAAGAAGTGTTTTCAAAGACATTCACAGAGTGATTCTACAAAGCCTTTCTCCTGTCGTTGGCTTTTAAACGTGATTTCACTGGAATTTCTGTCAAATGCAAGACACGAGATTTGCTGTTAAAGAATTGGATATACAGAATGTAAACAAACACTTCCCTACAAATGAATCGCCTAAACATTAAACTCAGTTCTAAAAAGAGAATAGAATACAGTTTTCAGTCAGATGAAAGAAGTATGCTTTCCTTCTTAAGAATTGTTTTCAAAGACATTCACAGAGTGATTTTAGAAAGCCTTTTTCCTGATGTTGGCTTTTCAACAATATTTCACTGTAATTTCTGTCAAACACAAGACACGAGAAGAGCTGTTAAAGAATTGAATATACAGAATGCAAACAAACACTTCCCTACAAATGAATCACCTAAACATTCAACTCAGTTCTAAAAACTGAATAGAATGCAGTTTTCACTCAGATGAAAGACATATGCTTTTCTTCTTAAGAAGTGTTTTCAAAGACATTCACAGAAGGATTCTACAAAGAGAATTGAATATACAGAATGCAAACAAACACTTCCCTACAAATGAATCGCCTAAACATTCAACTCAGTTCTAAAAAATGAATAGAATGCAGTTTTCACTCAGATGAAAGACTTATGCTTTCCTTCTTAAGAAGTGTTTTCAAAAACATTCACAGGGTGATTCTACAAAGCCTTTTAACTGACATTGGCTTTTAAACGTGATTTCACTTGAATTTCTGTCAAATGCAAGACAGGAGATTTGGGGTTAAAGAATTGAATATACAGAAAGCAAACAAACACTTCCCCACATGTGAATCGCCTAAACATTCAACTCAGTTCTAAAACCTGAATAGAATGCAGTTTTCACTCAGATGAAAGACGTATGCTTTCCTTCTTAACAAGTGTTTTCAAAGACATTCACAGAGTGATTCTACAAAGCCTTTTTACTGACGTTGGCTTTTAAAAGAGATTTCACTGGAATTTCTGTCAAATGCAAGACACGAGATTTGGGGTTAAAGAATTGAATATACAGAAAGCAAACAAACACTTCCCTACAAGTGAATCGCCTAAACATTCAACTCAGTTCTAAAAACTGAATAGAATGCAGTTTTCACTCAGATGAAAGACGTATGCTTTCCTTCTTAACATGTGTTTTCAAAGACATTCACAGAGTGATTCTACAAAGCCTTTTTCCTGATGTTGGCTTTTAAACGTGATTTCACGAGAATTTCTGTCAAATGCAGGACACGAGATTTGCTGTTAAAGAATTGAATATACAGAATGCAAACAAAAACTTCCCTACAAGTGAATCGCCTAAATATTCAACGCAGTTCTAAAATCTGAATAGAATGCAGTTTTCACTCAGATGAAAGACGTATGCTTTCCTTTTTAACATGTGTTTTCAAAGACATTCACAGAGTGATTCTACAAAGCCTTTTTCTTGATGTTGGCTTTTGAACATGATTTCACTGGAATTTCTGTCAAACGCAGGACACGAGATTTGCTGGTAAAGAATTGAATATCCAGAATGGAAACAAACACTTCCCTACAAGTGAATTGCCTAAACATTCAACTCCGTTCTAAAAACTGAATAGAATGCAGTTTTCACTCAGATGAAAGACATATGCATTTCTTCTTAAGAAGTGTTTTCAAAGACATTCACAGAAGGATTCTACAAAGAGAATTGAATATACAGAATGCAAACAAACACTTCCCTACAAATGAATCGCCTAAACATTCAACTCAGCTCTAAAAAATGAATAGAATGCAGTTTTCACTCAGAATAAAGACGTATGCTTTCCTTCTTAAGAAATGTTTTCAAAGACATTCACAGAGTGATTCTACAAAGCCTTTTTTCCAGACGTTGTATTTTAAACGTGATTTCACTGGATTTTCTGTCAAAGGCAAGACACGAGATTTGCTGTTAAAGAACTGAATATACAGAATGCGAACAAACACTTCCCTAGAAATGAATCGCCTAAACATTCAACTCAGTTGTAAAAACTGAATAGAATACAGTTTTCACTCAGATGAAAGACGTATGCTTTCCTTCTTAACAAGTGATTTCAAAGACATTCACAGAGTGATTCTACAAAGCCTTTTTCCTGTCGTTAGCTTTTAAACATGATTTCACTGGAATTTCTGTCAAACGCAAGTGGCGAGATTAGGTATTAAAGAATTGAATATACAGAATGCAAACAAACACTTCCCCAATGTGAATCTCCTAAACATTCAACTCAGTTCTAAAACCTGAATAGAATGCAGTTTTCACTCACATGAAAAACTTATGTTTCCTTCTTAACAAGAGTTTTCATAGACATTCACAGAATGATTCTACAAAGCCTTTTTACTGACGTTGGCTTTTAAAAGAGATTTCACTGGAATTTCTGTCAAATGCAAGACAGGAGACTTGCTCGTAAAGAATTGAATATACAGAATGCAAACAAACACTTCCCTTCAAATGAATCGCCTAAACATTCAACTCAGTTCTAAAAACTGAATAGAATGCAATTTTCACTCAGATGAAAGATGTATGCTTTCCTTCTTAAGAAGCGTTTTCAAAGACATTCACAGAGTGATTCTACAAAGCCTTTTAACTGACATTGGCTTTTAAACGTGATTTCACTGGAATTTCTGTCAAACGCAAGACACGAGTTTTGCTGGTAAAGAATTGAATATCCAGAATGGAAACAAACACTTCCCTACAAGTGAATAGCCAAAACATTCAACTCAGTTCTAAAAACTGAATAGAATGCAGTTTGCACTCAGATGAAAGACGTCTAGTTTTCTTCTTAGGAAGTGTTGTCAAAGACATTCACAGAAGGATTCTACAAAGAGAATTGAATATACAGAATGCAAACAAACACTTCCCTACAAATGAATCGCCTAATCATTCAACTCAGTTCTAAAAAATGAATAGAATGCAGTTTTCACTCAGATGAAAAACGTATGCTTTCCTTCTTAAGAAGTGTTTTCAAAGACATTCACAGAGTGATTCTACAAAGCCTTTTAACTGACATTGGCTTTTAAACGTGATTTCACTGGAATTTCTGTCAAACGCAAGACACGAGTTTTGCTGGTAAAGAATTGAATATCCAGAATGGAAACAAACACTTCCCTACAAGTGAATAGCCAAAACATTCAACTCAGTTCTAAAAACAGAATAGAATGCAGTTTTCACTCAGACGAAAGACTTATGCTTTCCTTCTTAAGAAGTGTTTTCAAAGACATTCACAGAGTGATTCTACAAAGCCTTTCTCCTGTCGTTGGCTTTTAAACGTGATTTTACTGGAATTTCTGTCAAATGCAAGACACGAGATTTGCTGTTAAAGAATTGAATATACAGAATGCAAACAAACACTTCCCTACAAGTGAATCGCCTAAACATTCAACTCAGTTCTAAAAACTGAATAGAATACAGTTTTTACTCAGATGAAAGACGTATGCTTTCCTTCTTAACAAGTGATTTCAAAGACATTCACAATGTGATTCTACAAAGCCTTTTTACTGACGTTGGCTTTTAAAAGAGATTTCACTGGAATTTCTGTCAAATGCAAGACACGAGATTTGGGTTAAAAGAATTGAATATACAGAATGCAAACAAACACTTCCCTTCAAATGAATCGCCTAAACATTCAACTCAGTTCTAAAAACTGAATAGAATGCAGTTTTCACTCAGATGAAAGACGTATGCTTTCCTTCTTAACAAGTGTTTTCATCCACATTCAGAGAGTGATTCTAGAAAGCCTTTTTCCTGATGTTGGCTTTTGAACATGATTTCACTGGATTTTCTGTCAAACGCAGGACACGAGATTTGCTGCTAAAGAATTGAATATCCAGAATGCAAACAAACACTTCCCTACAAATGAATCGCCTAAACATTCAACTCAGTTCTAAAAACTGAATGGAATACAGTTTTCACTCAGATGAAAGACGTACGCTTTCCTTCTTAAGAAGTCTTTTCAAAGACATTCACAGAGTGATTCTACAAAGCCTTTTTACTGACGTTGACTTTTAAACGTGATTTCACTGGAATTTCTGTCAAATGCAGACACGAAATTTACTGTTACAGAATTGAATGTACAGATTGCAAACACACACTTCCCTACAAGTGAATCGCCTAAACATTCAACTCAGTTCTAAAAACTGAATAGAATGCAGTTTTTATTCAGATGAAAGACCTATGCTTTGCTTCGTAAGAAATGTTTTCAAAGACATTCACAGAATGATTCTACAAAGCCTTTTTACTGATATTAGCTTTTAAACGTGATTTCACTGGAATTTCTGTCAAACATAAGAAACGAGATTTGCTGTTCAAGAGTTGAATATACAGAATGCAAACAAACACTTCCCTACAAATGAATCGCCTAAACATTCAACTCAGTTCTAAAAACTGAATAGAATACAGTTTTCACTTAGATGAAAGACGTATGCTTTCCTTCTTAACAAGTGATTTCAAAGACATTCACAAAGTGATTCTACAAAGCCTTCTTACTGACGTTGGCTTTTAAAAGAGATTTCACTGGAATTTCTGTCAAATGCAAGACACGAGATTTGGGTTAAAAGAATTGAATATACAGAAAGCAAACAAACACTTCCCTACAAGGGAATCGCCTAAACATTCAACTCACTTCTAAAAACTGAATAGAATGCAGTTTTCACTCAGATGAAAGACGTATGCTTTCCTTCTTAACAAGTGTTTTCAAAGACATTCACAGAGTGATTCTACAAAGCCTTTTTACTGATGTTGGCTTTTAAACGTGATTTCACGAGAATTTCTGTCAAATGCAGGACACGAGATTTGCTGTTAAACAATTGAATATACAGAATGCAAACAAAAACTTCCCTACAAGTGAATCGCCTAAATATTCAACGCAGTTCTAAAATCTGAATAGAATGCAGTTTTCACTCAGATGAAAGACGTATGCTTTCCTTCTTAACAAGTGTTTTCATCCACATTCAGAGAGTGATTCTAGAAAGCCTTTTTCCTGATGTTGGCTTTTGAACATGATTTCACTGGAATTTCTGTCAAACGCAGGACACGAGATTTCCTGGTAAAGAATTGAATATCCAGAATGGAAACAAACACTTCCCTACAAGTGAATCGCCTAAACATTCAACTCCGTTCTAAAAACTGAATAGAATGCAGTTTTCACTCAGATGAAAGACATATGCTTTTCTTCTTAAGAAGTGTTTTCAAAGACATTCACAGAAGGATTCTACAAAGAGAATTGAATATACAGAATGCAAACAAACACTTCCCTACAAATGAATCGCCTAAACATACAACTCAGCTCTAAAAAATGAATAGAATGCAGTTTTCACTCAGAAGAAAGACGTATGCTTTCCTTCTTAAGAAATGTTTTCAAAGACATTCACAGAGTGATTCTACAAAGCCTTTTTTCCTGACGTTGTATTTTAAACATGATTTCACTGGAATTTCTGTCAAATGCAAGACACGAGACATGCTCATAAAGAATTGAATATACAGAATGCAAACAAACACTTCCCTTCAAATGAATCGCCTAAACATTCAACTCAGTTCTAAAAACTGAATAGAATGCAGTTTTCACTCAGATGAAAGACATATGCTTTCCTTCTTAAGAAGTGTTTTCAAAGATATTCACAGAGTAATTCTACTAGGCCTTTCTCTTGATGTTGGCTTTTAAACGTGATTTCACTGGATTTTCTGTCAAATGCAAGACACGAGATTTTCTGTTAAAGAATTGGATATACAGAATGTAAACAAACACTTCCCTACAAATGAATCGCCTAAACATTCAACTCAGTTTTAAAAACAGAATAGAATACAGTTTTCAGTCAGATGAAAGAAGTATGCTTTCCTTCTTAAGAAGTGTTTTCAAAGACATTCACAGAGTGATTTTAGAAGCCTTTTTCCTGATGTTGGCTTTTCAAGAATATTTCACTGTAATTTCTGTCAAACACAAGGCACGAGAAGAGCTGTTAAAGAATTGAATATACAGAATGCAAACAAGCACTTCCCTACAAATGAATCGCCTAAACATTCAACTCAGTTCTAAAAACTGAATAGAATGCAGTTTTCACTCAGATGAAAGACATATGCTTTTCTTCTTAAGAAGTGTTTTCAAAGACATTCAGAGAAGGATTCTACAAAGAGAATTGAATATACAGAATGCAACAAACACTTCCCTACAAATGAATCGCCTAAACATTCAACTCAGTTCTAAAAAATGAATAGAATGCAGTTTTCACTCAGATGAAAGACTTATGCTTTCCTTCTTAAGAAGTGTTTTCAAAAACATTCACAGGGTGATTATACAAAGCCTTTTAACTGACATTGGCTTTTAAACGTGATTTCACTTGAATTTGTGTCAAACGCAAGACACGAGTTTTGCTGGAAAAGAATTGAATATCCAGAATGGAAAAAAACACTTCCCTACAAGTGAATAGCCAAAACATTCTACTCAGATGTAAAACCTGAATAGAATGCAGTTTTCACTCAGACGAACGACTTATGCTTTCCTTCTTAAGAAGTGTTTTCAAAGACATTCACAGAGTGATTCTACAAAGCCTTTCTCCTGACATTGGCTTTTAAACGTGATTTCACGAGAATTTCTGTCAAACGCAAGACTAGAGATATGCTGTTAAAGAATTGGATATACAGAATGCAAACAAACACTTCCCTACAAATGAATCGCCTAAACATTCAACTCAGTTCTAAAAACTGAATAGAATACAGTTTTCACTCAGATGAAAGACGTATGCTTTCCTTCTTAAGAAGTGTTTTCAAAGACATTCACAAAGTGATTCTACAAAGCCTTTTTCCTGACATTGGCTTTTAAACGTGATTTCACTGGAATTTCTGTCAAACGCAAGACACGAGATTAGCTATTAAAAAATTGAATATACAGAATGCAAACAAACACTTCCCCGCAAGTGAATCGCCTAAACATTCAACTCAGTTCTAAAACCTGAATAGAATGCAGTTTTCACCCAGATGAAAGACATATGCTTTCCTTCTTAACAAGTGTTTTCAAAGACATTCACAGAGTGATTCTACAAAGCCTTTTTACTGACGTTTGTTTTAAAAGTGATTTCACTGGAATTTCTGTCAAATGCAAGACACGAGATTTGGGTTTAAAGAATTGAATATACAGAAAGCAAACAAACACTTTCCTACATGTGAATCGCCTAAACGTTCAACTCAGTTCTAAAAAATGAATAGAATGCCGTTTTCACTCAGATGAAAAACATATGCTTTCCTTCTTACAAAGTGTTTTCAAAGACATTCACAGAGTGATTCTACAAAGCCTTTTTCCTGACGTTGGCTTTTAAACGTGATTTCACTGGAATTTTTGTCAAACGCAAGAGACGAGATTAGCTATTAAAGAATTGAATATACATAATGCAAACAAACACTTCCCCATATGTGAATCGCATAAACATTCAACTCAGTTCTAAAACCTGAATAGAATGCAGTTTTCACTCAGATGAAAGACTTATGCTTTCCTTCTTAACAAGTGTTTTCAAAAATATTCACAGGGTGATTCTACAAAGCCTTTCAACTGACATTGGCTTTTAAACGTGATTTCACTGAAATTTCTGTCAAACGCAAGACACGAGTTTTGCTGGTAAACAATTGAATATCCAGAATGGAAACAAACACTTCCCTACAAGTGAATAGCCAAATCATTCAACTCAGTTCTAAAAACTGAATATAATGCAGTTTTCACTCAGATGAAAGACTTATGCTTTCCTTCTTAAGAAGTGTTTTCAAAGACATTCACAGAGTGATTCTACAAAGCCTTTCTCCTGTCGTTGGCTTTTAAACGTGATTTCACTGGAATTTCTGTCAAATGCAAGACACGAGATTTGCTGTTAAAGAATTGGATATACAGAATGTAAACAAACACTTCCCTACAAATGAATCGCCTAAACATTCAACTCAGTTCTAAAAACAGAATAGAATACAGTTTTCAGTCAGATGAAAGAAGTATGCTTTCCTTCTTAAGAAGTGTTTTCAAAGACATTCACAGAGTGATTTTAGAAGCCTTTTTCCTGATGTTGGCTTTTCAACAATATTTCACTGTAATTTCTGTCAAACACAAGACACGAGAAGAGCAGTTAAAGAATTGAATATACAGCATGCAAACAAGCACTTCCCTACAAATGAATCGCCTAAACATTCAACTCAGTTCTAAAAACTGAATAGAATGCAGTTTTCACTCAGATGAAAGACATATGCTTTTCTTCTTAAGAAGTGTTTTCAAAGACATTCACAGAAGGATTCTACAAAGAGAATTGAATATACAGAATGCAAACAAACACTTCCCTACAAATGAATCGCCTAAACATTCAACTCAGTTCTAAAAAATGAATAGAATGCAGTTTTCACTCAGATGAAAGACTTATGCTTTCCTTCTTAAGAAGTGTTTTCAAAAACATTCACAGGGTGATTCTACAAAGCCTTTTAACTGACATTGGCTTTTAAACGTGATTTCACTTGAATTTCTGTCAAACGCAAGACACGAGTTTTGTTGGAAAAGAATTGAATATCCAGAATGGAAAAAAACACTTCCCTACAAGTGAATAGCCAAAACATTCTACTCAGATCTAAAACCTGAATAGAATGCAGTTTTCACTCAGACGAAAGACTTATGCTTTCCTTCTTAAGAAGTGTTTTCAAAGACATTCACAGAGTGATTCTACAAAGCCTTTTTCCTGACGTTGGCTTTTAAACGTGATTTCACTGGAATTTCTGTCAAACGCAAGACACGAGATTAGCTATTAAAGAATTGAATATACAGAATGCAAACAAACACTTCCCCACAAGTGAATCGTCTAAACATTCAACTCAGTTCTAAAACCTGAATAGAATGCCGTTTTCACTCAGATGAAAAACATATGCTTTCCTTCTTACAAAGTGTTTTCAAAGACATTCACAGAGTGATTCTACAAAGCCTTTTTCCTGATGTTGTCTTTTAAACGTGATTTCACTGGAAATTTTTCAAACGCAAGAGACGAGATTAGCTATCAAAGAATTGAATATACATAATGCAAACAAACACTTTCCCATATGTGAATCACATAAACATTCAACTCAGTTCTAAAACCTGAATAGAATGCAGTTTGCACTCAGATGAAAGACGTCTACTTTTCTTCTTAGGAAGTGTTGTCAAAGACATTCACAGAAGGATTCTACGAAGAGAATTGAATATACAGAATGCAAACAAACACTTCCCTACAAATGAATCGCCTAATCATTCAACTCAGTTCTAAAAAATGAATAGAGTGCAGTTTTCACTCAGATGAAAGACTTATGCTTTCCTTCTTAACAAGTGTTTTCAAAGACATTCACAGAGTGATTCTACAAAGCCTTTTTCCTGATGTTGGCTTTTCAACGTGATTTCACTGGAATTTCTGTCAAATGCAAGACACGAGATTTGCTGTTAAAGAATTGAATATACAGAATGCAAACAAACACTTCCCTACAAATGAATCGCCCAAACATTCAACTCAGTTCTAAAAACTGAATAGAATGCAGTTTGCACTCAGATGAAAGACGTCTACTTTTCTTCTTAGGAAGTGTTGTCAAAGACATTCACAGAAGGATTCTACGAAGAGAATTGAATATACAGAATGCAAACAAACACTTCCCTACAAATGAATCGCCTAATCATTCAACTCAGTTCTAAAAAATGAATAGAGTGCAGTTTTCACTCAGATGAAAAACGTATGCTTTCCTTCTTAAGAAGTGTTTTCAAAGACACTCACAGAGTGATTCTACAAAGCCTTTTAACTGACATTGGCTTTTAAACGTGATTTCACTGGAATTTCTGTCAAACGCAAGACACGAGTTTTGGTGGTAAAGAATTGAATATCCAGAATGGAAACAAACACTTCCCTACAAGTGAATAGCCAAAACATTCAACTCAGTTCTAAAAACTGAATAGAATGCAGTTTTCACTCAGACGAAAGACTTATGTTTTCCTTCTTAAGAAGTGTTTTCAAAGACATTCACAGAGTGATTCTACAAAGCCTTTCTCCTGACGTTGGCTTTTAAACGTGATTTCACTGGAATTTCTGTCAAACGCAAGACACGAGATTTGCTGTTATAGAATTGAATATACAGATTGCAAACAAACACTTCCCTACAAGTGAATCGCCAAAACATTCAACTCAGTTCTAAAAACTGAATAGAATGCAGTTTTCACTCAGATGAAAGACGTATGCTTTCCTTCTTAAGAAGTGTTTTCAAAGACATTTACAGAGTGATTCTA
Source organism: Phyllotis vaccarum (assembly GCA_033318265.1). NCBI lineage: Eukaryota > Metazoa > Chordata > Mammalia > Rodentia > Cricetidae > Phyllotis > Phyllotis vaccarum. Next base: position 117,767,695 of record JARWLC010000002.1, on the reverse strand, counting down.
CAAAGCCTTTTTACTGACATTGGCTTTTAAACGTGATTTCACGAGAATTTCTGTCAAACGCAAGACTAGAGATTTGCTGTTAAAGAATTGGATATACAGAATGCAAACAAACACTTCCCTACAAATGAATCGCCTAAACATTCAACTCAGTTCTAAAAACTGAATAGAATACAGTTTTCACTCATATGAAAGACGTATGCTTTCCTTCTTAAGAAGTGTTTTCAAAGACATTCACAAAGTGATTCTACAAAGCCTTTTTCCTGACATTGGCTTTTAAACGTGATTTCACTGGAATTTCTGTCAAACGCAAGGCACGAGATTAGCTATTAAAGAATTGAATATACAGAATGCAAACAAACACTTTCCCATATGTGAATCGCATAAACATTCAACTCAGTTCTAAAACCTGAATAGAATGCAGTTTTCACTCAGATGAAAGACTTATGCTTTCCTTCTTAACAAGTGTTTTCAAAGACATTCACAGAGTGATTCTACAAAGCCTTTTTCCTGATGTTGGCTTTTCAACGTGATTTCACTGGAATTTCTGTCAAATGCAAGACACGAGATTTGCTGTTAAAGAATTGAATATACAGAATGCAAACAAACACTTCCCTACAAATGAATCGCCGAAACATTCAACTCAGTTCTAAAAACTGAATAGAATGCAGTTTGCACTCAGATGAAAGACGTCTACTTTTCTTCTTAGGAAGTGTTGTCAAAGACATTCACAGAAGGATTCTACGAAGAGAATTGAATATACAGAATGCAAACAAACACTTCCCTACAAATGAATCGCCTAATCATTCAACTCAGTTCTAAAAAATGAATAGAGTGCAGTTTTCACTCAGATGAAAAACGTATGCTTTCCTTCTTAAGAAGTGTTTTCAAAGACACTCACAGAGTGATTCTACAAAGCCTTTTAACTGACATTGGCTTTTAAACGTGATTTCACTGGAATTTCTGTCAAACGCAAGACACAAGTTTTGGTGGTAAAGAATTGAATATCCAGAATGGAAACAAACACTTCCCTACAAGTGAATAGCCAAAACATTCAACTCAGTTCTAAAAACTGAATAGAATGCAGTTTTCACTCAGACGAAAGACTTATGTTTTCCTTCTTAAGAAGTGTTTTCAAAGACATTCACAGAGTGATTCTACAAAGCCTTTCTCCTGACGTTGGCTTTTAAACGTGATTTCACTGGAATTTCTGTCAAACGCAAGACACGAGATTTGCTGTTATAGAATTGAATATACAGATTGCAAACAAACACTTCCCTACAAGTGAATCGCCAAAACATTCAACTCAGTTCTAAAAACTGAATAGAATGCAGTTTTCACTCAGATGAAAGACGTATGCTTTCCTTCTTAAGAAGTGTTTTCAAAGACATTCACAGAATGATTCTAGAAAGCCTTTTTCCTGATGTTGGCTTTTCAACATGATTTCAGTGGAATTTCTGTCAAACGCAAGACACGAGATTTGCTGTTAAAGAATTGAATATACAGAATGCAAACAAACACTTCCCTACAAGTGAATCAACTAAACATTCAACTCAGTTCTAAAAACTGAATAGAATACAGTTTTCACTCAGACGAAAGACGTATGATTTCCTTCTTAATAAATGTTTTCAAAGACATTCACAGAGTGATTCTACAAAGCTTTTTTACTGACCTTGGCCTTTAAACGTGATTTCACTGGAATTTTTGTCAAACGCAAGACACGAAATTTGCAGTTAAAGAATTGAATATACAGATTGCAAACAAATACTTCCCTACAAGTGAATCGTCTATAACATTCAACTCAGTTCTAAAAACTGAATAGAATGCAGTTTTTATTCAGATGAAAGACGTATGCTTTGCTTCGTAAGAAGTGTTTTCAAAGATATTCACAGAATAATTCTACAAAGCCTTTTTACTGATATTATCTTTTAAACGTGATTTCACCTGAATTTCTGTCAAACACAAGACACGAGATTTGCTGTTAAAGAATTTAATATACAGAATGCAAACAAACACTTCCCTACAAATGTATATGCTAAACATTCAACTCAGTTTTAAAAACTGAATAGAATACAGTTTTCACTCAGATGAAAGACGTATGCTTTCCTTCTTAAGAACTGTTTTCAAAGACATTCACATAGTGATTCTACAAACCCTTTTTCCTGACGTTGGCTTTTAAACGTGATTGCACTGGAATTTCTGTCAAACCAAGACACGAGATTAGCTGTTAAAGAATTTAATATACAGAAAGTAAACAAACACTTCCCTACAAATAAATCGCCTAAATATTCAACTCAGTTCTATAAACTGAATAGAATGCAGTTTTCACTCAGATGAAAGACGTATGCTTTCCTTCTTAAGAAGTGTTTTCAAAGACATTTACAGAATGATTCTACAAAGCCTTTTTACTGACATTGGCTTTTAAACGTGATTTCACGAGAATTTCTGTCAAACGCAAGACTAGAGATATGCTGTTAAAGAATTGGATATACAGAATGCAAACAAACACTTCCCTACAAATGAATCGCCTAAACATTCAACTCAGTTCTAAAAACTGAATAGAATACAGTTTTCACTCATATGAAAGACGTATGCTTTCCTTCTTAAGAAGTGTTTTCAAAGACATTCACAAAGTGATTCTACAAAGCCTTTTTCCTGACATTGGCTTTTAAACGTGATTTCACTGGAATTTCTGTCAAACGCAAGACACGAGATTAGCTATTAAAGAATTGAATATACAGAATGCAAACAAACACTTCCCCACAAGTGAATCGTCTAAACATTCAACTCAGTTCTAAAAAATGAATAGAATGCCGTTTTCACTCAGATGAAAAACATATGCTTTCCTTCTTACAAAGTGTTTTCAAAGACATTCACAGAGTGATTCTACAAAGCCTTTTTCCTGACGTTGGCTTTTAAACGTGATTTCACTGGAATTTTTGTCAAACGCAAGAGACGAGTTTAGCTATTAAAGAATTGAATATACATAATGCAAACAAACACTTTCCCATATGTGAATCGCATAAACATTCAACTCAGTTCTAAAACCTGAATAGAATGCAGTTTTCACTCAGATGAAAGACTTATGCTTTCCTTCTTAACAAGTGTTTTCAAAGACATTCACAGAGTGATTCTACAAAGCCTTTTTCCTGACGTTGGCTTTTCAACGTGATTTCACTGGATTTTCTGTCAAATGCAAGACACGAGATTTTCTGTTAAAGAATTGGATATACAGAATGTAAACAAACACTTCCCTACAAATGAATCGCCTAAACATTCAACTCAGTTTTAAAAACAGAATAGAATACAGTTTTCAGTCAGATGAAAGAAGTATGCTTTCCTTCTTAAGAAGTGTTTTCAAAGACATTCACAGAGTGATTTTAGAAGCCTTTTTCCTGATGTTGGCTTTTCAAGAATATTTCACTGTAATTTCTGTCAAACACAAGGCACGAGAAGAGCTGTTAAAGAATTGAATATACAGAATGCAAACAAGCACTTCCCTACAAATGAATCGCCTAAACATTCAACTCAGTTCTAAAAACTGAATAGAATGCAGTTTTCACTCAGATGAAAGACATATGCTTTTCTTCTTAAGAAGTGTTTTCAAAGACATTCAGAGAAGGATTCTACAAAGAGAATTGAATATACAGAATGCAACAAACACTTCCCTACAAATGAATCGCCTAAACATTCAACTCAGTTCTAAAAAATGAATAGAATGCAGTATTCACTCAGATGAAAGACTTATGCTTTCCTTCTTAAGAAGTGTTTTCAAAAACATTCACAGGGTGATTATACAAAGCCTTTTAACTGACATTGGCTTTTAAACGTGATTTCACTTGAATTTGTGTCAAACGCAAGACACGAGTTTTGCTGGAAAAGAATTGAATATCCAGAATGGAAAAAAACACTTCCCTACAAGTGAATAGCCAAAACATTCTACTCAGATGTAAAACCTGAATAGAATGCAGTTTTCACTCAGACGAACGACTTATGCTTTCCTTCTTAAGAAGTGTTTTCAAAGACATTCACAGAGTGATTCTACAAAGCCTTTCTCCTGACATTGGCTTTTAAACGTGATTTCACGAGAATTTCTGTCAAACGCAAGACTAGAAATATGCTGTTAAAGAATTGGATATACAGAATGCAAACAAACACTTCCCTACAAATGAATCGCCTAAACATTCAACTCAGTTCTAAAAACTGAATAGAATACAGTTTTCACTCAGATGAAAGACGTATGCTTTCCTTCTTAAGAAGTGTTTTCAAAGACATTCACAAAGTGATTCTACAAAGCCTTTTTCCTGACATTGGCTTTTAAACGTGATTTCACTGGAATTTCTGTCAAACGCAAGACACGAGATTAGCTATTAAAAAATTGAATATACAGAATGCAAACAAACACTTCCCCACAAGTGAATCGCCTAAACATTCAACTCAGTTCTAAAACCTGAATAGAATGCAGTTTTCACCCAGATGAAAGACATATGCTTTCCTTCTTAACAAGTGTTTTCAAAGACATTCACAGAGTGATTCTACAAAGCCTTTTTACTGACGTTTGTTTTAAAAGTGATTTCCCTGGAATTTCTGTCAAATGCAAGACACGAGATTTGGGTTTAAAGAATTGAATATACAGAAAGCAAACAAACACTTTCCTACATGTGAATTGCCTAAACGTTCAACTCAGTTCTAAAAAATGAATAGAATGCCGTTTTCACTCAGATGAAAAACATATGCTTTCCTTCTTACAAAGTGTTTTCAAAGACATTCACAGAGTGATTCTACAAAGCCTTTTTCCTGACTTTGGCTTTTAAACGTGATTTCACTGGAATTTTTGTCAAACGCAAGAGACGAGATTAGCTATTAAAGAATTGAATATACATAATGCAAACAAACACTTCCCCATATGTGAATCGCATAAACATTCAACTCAGTTCTAAAACCTGAATAGAATGCAGTTTTCACTCAGATGAAAGACTTATGCTTTCCTTCTTAACAAGTGTTTTCAAAAATATTCACAGGGTGATTCTACAAAGCCTTTCAACTGACATTGGCTTTTAAACGTGATTTCACTGGAATTTCTGTCAAACGCAAGACACGAGTTTTGCTGGTAAAGAATTGAATATCCAGAATGGAAACAAACACTTCCCTACAAGTGAATAGCCAAATCATTCAACTCAGTTCTAAAAACTGAATATAATGCAGTTTTCACTCAGATGAAAGACTTATGCTTTCCTTCTTAAGAAGTGTTTTCAAAGACATTCACAGAGTGATTCTACAAAGCCTTTCTCCTGTCGTTGGCTTTTAAACGTGATTTCACTGGAATTTCTGTCAAATGCAAGACACGAGATTTGCTGTTAAAGAATTGGATATACAGAATGTAAACAAACACTTCCCTACAAATGAATCGCCTAAACATTCAACTCAGTTCTAAAAACAGAATAGAATACAGTTTTCAGTCAGATGAAAGAAGTATGCTTTCCTTCTTAAGAAGTGTTTTCAAAGACATTCACAGAGTGATTTTAGAAGCCTTTTTCCTGATGTTGGCTTTTCAACAATATTTCACTGTAATTTCTGTCAAACACAAGACACGAGAAGAGCAGTTAAAGAATTGAATATACAGCATGCAAACAAGCACTTCCCTACAAATGAATCGCCTAAACATTCAACTCAGTTCTAAAAACTGAATAGAATGCAGTTTTCACTCAGATGAAAGACATATGCTTTTCTTCTTAAGAAGTGTTTTCAAAGACATTCACAGAAGGATTCTACAAAGAGAATTGAATATACAGAATGCAAACAAACACTTCCCTACAAATGAATCGCCTAAACATTCAACTCAGTTCTAAAAAATGAATAGAATGCAGTTTTCACTCAGATGAAAGACTTATGCTTTCCTTCTTAAGAAGTGTTTTCAAAAACATTCACAGGGTGATTCTACAAAGCCTTTTAACTGACATTGGCTTTTAAACGTGATTTCACTTGAATTTCTGTCAAACGCAAGACACGAGTTTTGTTGGAAAAGAATTGAATATCCAGAATGGAAAAAAACACTTCCCTACAAGTGAATAGCCAAAACATTCTACTCAGATCTAAAACCTGAATAGAATGCAGTTTTCACTCAGACGAAAGACTTATGCTTTCCTTCTTAAGAAGTGTTTTCAAAGACATTCACAGAGTGATTCTACAAAGCCTTTTTCCTGACGTTGGCTTTTAAACGTGATTTCACTGGAATTTCTGTCAAACGCAAGACACGAGATTAGCTATTAAAGAATTGAATATACAGAATGCAAACAAACACTTCCCCACAAGTGAATCGTCTAAACATTCAACTCAGTTCTAAAACCTGAATAGAATGCCGTTTTCACTCAGATGAAAAACATATGCTTTCCTTCTTACAAAGTGTTTTCAAAGACATTCACAGAGTGATTCTACAAAGCCTTTTTCCTGATGTTGTCTTTTAAACGTGATTTCACTGGAAATTTTTCAAACGCAAGAGACGAGATTAGCTATCAAAGAATTGAATATACATAATGCAAACAAACACTTTCCCATATGTGAATCACATAAACATTCAACTCAGTTCTAAAACCTGAATAGAATGCAGTTTGCACTCAGATGAAAGACGTCTACTTTTCTTCTTAGGAAGTGTTGTCAAAGACATTCACAGAAGGATTCTACGAAGAGAAATGAATATACAGAATGCAAACAAACACTTCCCTACAAATGAATCGCCTAATCATTCAACTCAGTTCTAAAAAATGAATAGAGTGCAGTTTTCACTCAGATGAAAGACTTATGCTTTCCTTCTTAACAAGTGTTTTCAAAGACATTCACAGAGTGATTCTACAAAGCCTTTTTCCTGATGTTGGCTTTTCAACGTGATTTCACTGGAATTTCTGTCAAATGCAAGACACGAGATTTGCTGTTAAAGAATTGAATATACAGAATGCAAACAAACACTTCCCTACAAATGAATCGCCCAAACATTCAACTCAGTTCTAAAAACTGAATAGAATGCAGTTTGCACTCAGATGAAAGACGTCTACTTTTCTTCTTAGGAAGTGTTGTCAAAGACATTCACAGAAGGATTCTACGAAGAGAATTGAATATACAGAATGCAAACAAACACTTCCCTACAAATGAATCGCCTAATCATTCAACTCAGTTCTAAAAAATGAATAGAGTGCAGTTTTCACTCAGATGAAAAACGTATGCTTTCCTTCTTAAGAAGTGTTTTCAAAGACACTCACAGAGTGATTCTACAAAGCCTTTTAACTGACATTGGCTTTTAAACGTGATTTCACTGGAATTTCTGTCAAACGCAAGACACGAGTTTTGGTGGTAAAGAATTGAATATCCAGAATGGAAACAAACACTTCCCTACAAGTGAATAGCCAAAACATTCTACTCAGTTCTAAAAACTGAATAGAATGCAGTTTTCACTCAGATGAAAGACATATGCTTTCCTTCTTAAGAAGTGTTTTCAAAGATATTCACAGAGTAATTCTACTAGGCCTTTCTCTTGATGTTGGCTTTTAAACGTGATTTCACTGGATTTTCTGTCAAATGCAAGACACGAGATTTTCTGTTAAAGAATTGGATATACAGAATGTAAACAAACACTTCCCTACAAATGAATCGCCTAAACATTCAACTCAGTTTTAAAAACAGAATAGAATACAGTTTTCAGTCAGATGAAAGAAGTATGCTTTCCTTCTTAAGAAGTGTTTTCAAAGACATTCACAGAGTGATTTTAGAAGCCTTTTTCCTGATGTTGGCTTTTCAAGAATATTTCACTGTAATTTCTGTCAAACACAAGGCACGAGAAGAGCTGTTAAAGAATTGAATATACAGAATGCAAACAAGCACTTCCCTACAAATGAATCGCCTAAACATTCAACTCAGTTCTAAAAACTGAATAGAATGCAGTTTTCACTCAGATGAAAGACATATGCTTTTCTTCTTAAGAAGTGTTTTCAAAGACATTCAGAGAAGGATTCTACAAAGAGAATTGAATATACAGAATGCAACAAACACTTCCCTACAAATGAATCGCCTAAACATTCAACTCAGTTCTAAAAAATGAATAGAATGCAGTTTTCACTCAGATGAAAGACTTATGCTTTCCTTCTTAAGAAGTGTTTTCAAAAACATTCACAGGGTGATTATACAAAGCCTTTTAACTGACATTGGCTTTTAAACGTGATTTCACTTGAATTTGTGTCAAACGCAAGACACGAGTTTTGCTGGAAAAGAATTGAATATCCAGAATGGAAAAAAACACTTCCCTACAAGTGAATAGCCAAAACATTCTACTCAGATGTAAAACCTGAATAGAATGCAGTTTTCACTCAGACGAACGACTTATGCTTTCCTTCTTAAGAAGTGTTTTCAAAGACATTCACAGAGTGATTCTACAAAGCCTTTCTCCTGACATTGGCTTTTAAACGTGATTTCACGAGAATTTCTGTCAAACGCAAGACTAGAGATATGCTGTTAAAGAATTGGATATACAGAATGCAAACAAACACTTCCCTACAAATGAATCGCCTAAACATTCAACTCAGTTCTAAAAACTGAATAGAATACAGTTTTCACTCAGATGAAAGACGTATGCTTTCCTTCTTAAGAAGTGTTTTCAAAGACATTCACAAAGTGATTCTACAAAGCCTTTTTCCTGACATTGGCTTTTAAACGTGATTTCACTGGAATTTCTGTCAAACACAAGACACGAGATTAGCTATTAAAAAATTGAATATACAGAATGCAAACAAACACTTCCCCACAAGTGAATCGCCTAAACATTCAACTCAGTTCTAAAACCTGAATAGAATGCAGTTTTCACCCAGATGAAAGACATATGCTTTCCTTCTTAACAAGTGTTTTCAAAGACATTCACAGAGTGATTCTACAAAGCCTTTTTACTGACGTTTGTTTTAAAAGTGATTTCACTGGAATTTCTGTCAAATGCAAGACACGAGATTTGGGTTTAAAGAATTGAATATACAGAAAGCAAACAAACACTTTCCTACATGTGAATCGCCTAAACGTTCAACTCAGTTCTAAAAAATGAATAGAATGCCGTTTTCACTCAGATGAAAAACATATGCTTTCCTTCTTACAAAGTGTTTTCAAAGACATTCACAGAGTGATTCTACAAAGCCTTTTTCCTGACGTTGGCTTTTAAACGTGATTTCACTGGAATTTTTGTCAAACGCAAGAGACGAGATTAGCTATTAAAGAATTGAATATACATAATGCAAACAAACACTTCCCCATATGTGAATCGCATAAACATTCAACTCAGTTCTAAAACCTGAATAGAATGCAGTTTTCACTCAGATGAAAGACTTATGCTTTCCTTCTTAACAAGTGTTTTCAAAAATATTCACAGGGTGATTCTACAAAGCCTTTCAACTGACATTGGCTTTTAAACGTGATTTCACTGGAATTTCTGTCAAACGCAAGACACGAGTTTTGCTGGTAAAGAATTGAATATCCAGAATGGAAACAAACACTTCCCTACAAGTGAATAGCCAAATCATTCAACTCAGTTCTAAAAACTGAATATAATGCAGTTTTCACTCAGATGAAAGACTTATGCTTTCCTTCTTAAGAAGTGTTTTCAAAGACATTCACAGAGTGATTCTACAAAGCCTTTCTCCTGTCGTTGGCTTTTAAACGTGATTTCACTGGAATTTCTGTCAAATGCAAGACACGAGATTTGCTGTTAAAGAATTGGATATACAGAATGTAAACAAACACTTCCCTACAAATGAATCGCCTAAACATTCAACTCAGTTCTAAAAACAGAATAGAATACAGTTTTCAGTCAGATGAAAGAAGTATGCTTTCCTTCTTAAGAAGTGTTTTCAAAGACATTCACAGAGTGATTTTAGAAGCCTTTTTCCTGATGTTGGCTTTTCAACAATATTTCACTGTAATTTCTGTCAAACACAAGACACGAGAAGAGCAGTTAAAGAATTGAATATACAGCATGCAAACAAGCACTTCCCTACAAATGAATCGCCTAAACATTCAACTCAGTTCTAAAAACTGAATAGAATGCAGTTTTCACTCAGATGAAAGACATATGCTTTTCTTCTTAAGAAGTGTTTTCAAAGACATTCACAGAAGGATTCTACAAAGAGAATTGAATATACAGAATGCAAACAAACACTTCCCTACAAATGAATCGCCTAAACATTCAACTCAGTTCTAAAAAATGAATAGAATGCAGTTTTCACTCAGATGAAAGACTTATGCTTTCCTTCTTAAGAAGTGTTTTCAAAAACATTCACAGGGTGATTCTACAAAGCCTTTTAACTGACATTGGCTTTTAAACGTGATTTCACTTGAATTTCTGTCAAACGCAAGACACGAGTTTTGTTGGAAAAGAATTGAATATCCAGAATGGAAAAAAACACTTCCCTACAAGTGAATAGCCAAAACATTCTACTCAGATCTAAAACCTGAATAGAATGCAGTTTTCACTCAGACGAAAGACTTATGCTTTCCTTCTTAAGAAGTGTTTTCAAAGACATTCACAGAGTGATTCTACAAAGCCTTTTTCCTGACGTTGGCTTTTAAACGTGATTTCACTGGAATTTCTGTCAAACGCAAGACACGAGATTAGCTATTAAAGAATTGAATATACAGAATGCAAACAAACACTTCCCCACAAGTGAATCGTCTAAACATTCAACTCAGTTCTAAAACCTGAATAGAATGCCGTTTTCACTCAGATGAAAAACATATGCTTTCCTTCTTACAAAGTGTTTTCAAAGACATTCACAGAGTGATTCTACAAAGCCTTTTTCCTGATGTTGTCTTTTAAACGTGATTTCACTGGAAATTTTTCAAACGCAAGAGACGAGATTAGCTATCAAAGAATTGAATATACATAATGCAAACAAACACTTTCCCATATGTGAATCACATAAACATTCAACTCAGTTCTAAAACCTGAATAGAATGCAGTTTGCACTCAGATGAAAGACGTCTACTTTTCTTCTTAGGAAGTGTTGTCAAAGACATTCACAGAAGGATTCTACGAAGAGAATTGAATATACAGAATGCAAACAAACACTTCCCTACAAATGAATCGCCTAATCATTCAACTCAGTTCTAAAAAATGAATAGAGTGCAGTTTTCACTCAGATGAAAGACTTATGCTTTCCTTCTTAACAAGTGTTTTCAAAGACATTCACAGAGTGATTCTACAAAGCCTTTTTCCTGATGTTGGCTTTTCAACGTGATTTCACTGGAATTTCTGTCAAATGCAAGACACGAGATTTGCTGTTAAAGAATTGAATATACAGAATGCAAACAAACACTTCCCTACAAATGAATCGCCCAAACATTCAACTCAGTTCTAAAAACTGAATAGAATGCAGTTTGCACTCAGATGAAAGACGTCTACTTTTCTTCTTAGGAAGTGTTGTCAAAGACATTCACAGAAGGATTCTACGAAGAGAATTGAATATACAGAATGCAAACAAACACTTCCCTACAAATGAATCGCCTAATCATTCAACTCAGTTCTAAAAAATGAATAGAGTGCAGTTTTCACTCAGATGAAAAACGTATGCTTTCCTTCTTAAGAAGTGTTTTCAAAGACACTCACAGAGTGATTCTACAAAGCCTTTTAACTGACATTGGCTTTTAAACGTGATTTCACTGGAATTTCTGTCAAACGCAAGACACGAGTTTTGGTGGTAAAGAATTGAATATCCAGAATGGAAACAAACACTTCCCTACAAGTGAATAGCCAAAACATTCAACTCAGTTCTAAAAACTGAATAGAATGCAGTTTTCACTCAGACGAAAGACTTATGTTTTCCTTCTTAAGAAGTGTTTTCAAAGACATTCACAGAGTGATTCTACAAAGCCTTTCTCCTGACGTTGGCTTTTAAACGTGATTTCACTGGAATTTCTGTCAAACGCAAGACACGAGATTTGCTGTTATAGAATTGAATATACAGATTGCAAACAAACACTTCCCTACAAGTGAATCGCCAAAACATTCAACTCAGTTCTAAAAACTGAATAGAATGCAGTTTTCACTCAGATGAAAGACGTATGCTTTCCTTCTTAAGAAGTGTTTTCAAAGACATTTACAGAGTGATTCTACAAAGCCTTTTTACTGACATTGGCTTTTAAACGTGATTTCACGAGAATTTCTGTCAAACGCAAGACTAGAGATTTGCTGTTAAAGAATTGGATATACAGAATGCAAACAAACACTTCCCTACAAATGAATCGCCTAAACATTCAACTCAGTTCTAAAAACTGAATAGAATACAGTTTTCACTCATATGAAAGACGTATGCTTTCCTTCTTAAGAAGTGTTTTCAAAGACATTCACAAAGTGATTCTACAAAGCCTTTTTCCTGACATTGGCTTTTAAACGTGATTTCACTGGAATTTCTGTCAAACGCAAGACACGAGATTAGCTATTAAAGAATTGAATATACAGAATGCAAACAAACACTTTCCCATATGTGAATCGCATAAACATTCAACTCAGTTCTAAAACCTGAATAGAATGCAGTTTTCACTCAGATGAAAGACTTATGCTTTCCTTCTTAACAAGTGTTTTCAAAGACATTCACAGAGTGATTCTACAAAGCCTTTTTCCTGATGTTGGCTTTTCAACGTGATTTCACTGGAATTTCTGTCAAATGCAAGACACGAGATTTGCTGTTAAAGAATTGAATATACAGAATGCAAACAAACACTTCCCTACAAATGAATCGCCGAAACATTCAACTCAGTTCTAAAAACTGAATAGAATGCAGTTTGCACTCAGATGAAAGACGTCTACTTTTCTTCTTAGGAAGTGTTGTCAAAGACATTCACAGAAGGATTCTACGAAGAGAATTGAATATACAGAATGCAAACAAACACTTCCCTACAAATGAATCGCCTAATCATTCAACTCAGTTCTAAAAAATGAATAGAGTGCAGTTTTCACTCAGATGAAAAACGTATGCTTTCCTTCTTAAGAAGTGTTTTCAAAGACACTCACAGAGTGATTCTACAAAGCCTTTTAACTGACATTGGCTTTTAAACGTGATTTCACTGGAATTTCTGTCAAACGCAAGACACAAGTTTTGGTGGTAAAGAATTGAATATCCAGAATGGAAACAAACACTTCCCTACAAGTGAATAGCCAAAACATTCAACTCAGTTCTAAAAACTGAATAGAATGCAGTTTTCACTCAGACGAAAGACTTATGTTTTCCTTCTTAAGAAGTGTTTTCAAAGACATTCACAGAGTGATTCTACAAAGCCTTTCTCCTGACGTTGGCTTTTAAACGTGATTTCACTGGAATTTCTGTCAAACGCAAGACACGAGATTTGCTGTTATAGAATTGAATATACAGATTGCAAACAAACACTTCCCTACAAGTGAATCGCCAAAACATTCAACTCAGTTCTAAAAACTGAATAGAATGCAGTTTTCACTCAGATGAAAGACGTATGCTTTCCTTCTTAAGAAGTGTTTTCAAAGACATTCACAGAATGATTCTAGAAAGCCTTTTTCCTGATGTTGGCTTTTCAACATGATTTCAGTGGAATTTCTGTCAAACGCAAGACAGGAGATTTGCTGTTAAAGAATTGAATATACAGAATGCAAACAAACACTTCCCTACAAGTGAATCAACTAAACATTCAACTCAGTTCTAAAAACTGAATAGAATACAGTTTTCACTCAGACGAAAGACGTATGATTTCCTTCTTAATAAATGTTTTCAAAGACATTCACAGAGTGATTCTACAAAGCTTTTTTACTGACCTTGGCCTTTAAACGTGATTTCACTGGAATTTTTGTCAAACGCAAGACACGAAATTTGCTGTTAAAGAATTGAATATACAGATTGCAAACAAATACTTCCCTACAAGTGAATCGTCTATAACATTCAACTCAGTTCTAAAAACTGAATAGAATGCAGTTTTTATTTAGATGAAAGACGTATGCTTTGCTTCGTAAGAAGTGTTTTCAAAGATATTCACAGAATAATTCTACAAAGCCTTTTTACTGATATTATCTTTTAAACGTGATTTCACCTGAATTTCTGTCAAACACAAGACACGAGATTTGCTGTTAAAGAATTTAATATACAGAATGCAAACAAACACTTCCCTACAAATGTATATGCTAAACATTCAACTCAGTTTTAAAAACTGAATAGAATACAGTTTTCACTCAGATGAAAGACGTATGCTTTCCTTCTTAAGAACTGTTTTCAAAGACATTCACATAGTGATTCTACAAACCCTTTTTCCTGACGTTGGCTTTTAAACGTGATTGCACTGGAATTTCTGTCAAACCAAGACACGAGATTAGCTGTTAAAGAATTTAATATACAGAAAGTAAACAAACACTTCCCTACAAATAAATCGCCTAAATATTCAACTCAGTTCTATAAACTGAATAGAATGCAGTTTTCACTCAGATGAAAGACGTATGCTTTCCTTCTTAAGAAGTGTTTTCAAAGACATTTACAGAATGATTCTACAAAGCCTTTTTACTGACATTGGCTTTTAAACGTGATTTCACGAGAATTTCTGTCAAACGCAAGACTAGAGATATGCTGTTAAAGAATTGGATATACAGAATGCAAACAAACACTTCCCTACAAATGAATCGCCTAAACATTCAACTCAGTTCTAAAAACTGAATAGAATACAGTTTTCACTCATATGAAAGACGTATGCTTTCCTTCTTAAGAAGTGTTTTCAAAGACATTCACAAAGTGATTCTACAAAGCCTTTTTCCTGACATTGGCTTTTAAACGTGATTTCACTGGAATTTCTGTCAAACGCAAGACACGAGATTAGCTATTAAAGAATTGAATATACAGAATGCAAACAAACACTTCCCCACAAGTGAATCGTCTAAACATTCAACTCAGTTCTAAAAAATGAATAGAATGCCGTTTTCACTCAGATGAAAAACATATGCTTTCCTTCTTACAAAGTGTTTTCAAAGACATTCACAGAGTGATTCTACAAAGCCTTTTTCCTGACGTTGGCTTTTAAACGTGATTTCACTGGAATTTTTGTCAAACGCAAGAGACGAGTTTAGCTATTAAAGAATTGAATATACATAATGCAAACAAACACTTTCCCATATGTGAATCGCATAAACATTCAACTCAGTTCTAAAACCTGAATAGAATGCAGTTTTCACTCAGATGAAAGACTTATGCTTTCCTTCTTAACAAGTGTTTTCAAAGACATTCACAGAGTGATTCTACAAAGCCTTTTTCCTGACGTTGGCTTTTCAATGTGATTTCACTGGAATTTCTGTCAAATGCAAGACACGAGATTTGTTGTTAAAGAATTGAATATACAGAATGCAAACAAACACTTCCCTACAAATGAATCGCCTAAACATTCAACTCAGTTCTAAAAACTGAATAGAATGCAGTTTGCACTCAGATGAAAGACGTCTACTTTTCTTCTTAGGAAGTGTTGTCAAAGACATTCACAGAAGGATTCTAGGAAGAGAATTGAATATACAGAATGCAAACAAACACTTCCCTACAAATGAATCGCCTAATCATTCAACTCAGTTCTAAAAAATGAATAGAGTGCAGTTTTCACTCAGATGAAAAACATATGCTTTCCTTCTTAAGAAGTGTTTTCAAAGACACTCACAGAGTGATTCTACAAAGCCTTTTAACTGACATTGGCTTTTAAACGTGATTTCACTGGAATTTCTGTCAAACGCAAGACACGAGTTTTGGTGGTAAAGAATTGAATATCCAGAATGGAAACAAACACTTCCCTACAAGTGAATAGCCAAAACATTCAACTCAGTTCTAAAAATTGAATAGAATGCAGTTTTCACTCAGACGAAAGACTTATGCTTTCCTTCTTAAGAAGTGTTTTCAAAGACATTCACAGAGTGATTCTACAAAGCCTTTCTCCTGTCGTTGGCTTTTAAACGTGATTTTACTGGAATTTCTGTCAAATGCAAGACACGAGATTTGCTGTTTAAGAATTGGATATACAGAATGTAAACAAACACTTCCCTACAAATGAATCGCCTAAACATTCAACTCAGTTCTAAAAACAGAATAGAATACAGTTTTCAGTCAGATGAAAGAAGTATGCTTTCCTTCTTAAAAAGTGTTTTCAAAGACATTCACAGAGTGATTTTAGAAAGCCTTTTTCCTGATGTTGGCTTTTCAACAATATTTCACTGTAATTTCTGTCAAACACAAGACACGAGAAGAGCTGTTAAAGAATTGAATATACAGAATGCAAACAAGCACTTCCCTACAAATGAATCGCCTAAACATTCAACTCAGTTCTAAAAACTGAATAGAATGCAGTTTTCACTCAGATGAAAGACATATGCTTTTCTTCTTAAGAAGTGTTTTCAAAGACATTCACAGAAGGATTCTACAAAGCCTTTTAACTGACATTGGCTTTTAAACATGATTTCACTTGAATTTGTGTAAAACGCAAGACACGAGTTTTGCTGGAAAAGAATTGAATATCCAGAATGGAAAAAAACACTTCCCTACAAGTGAATAGCCAAAACATTCTACTCAGATCTAAAACCTGAATAGAATGCAGTTTTCACTCAGACGAACGACTTATGCTTTCCTTCTTAAGAAGTGTTTTCAAAGACATTCACAGAGTGATTCTTCAAAGCCTTTCTCCTGACGTTGGCTTTAAACGTGATTTCACTGGAATTTCTGTCAAAGGCAAGACACGAGATTTGCTGTTATAGAATTGAATATACAGATTGCAAACAAACACTTCCCTACAAGTGAATCGCCGAAACATTCAACTCAGTTCTAAAAACTGAATAGAATGCAGTTTTCACTCAGAAGAAAGACGTATGCTTTCCTTCTTAAGAAGTGTTTTCAAAGACATTCACAGAATGATTCTAGAAAGCCTTTTTCCTGATGTTGGCTTTTCAACATGATTTCACTGGAATTTCTGTCAAACGCAAGACACGAGATTTGCTGTTAAAGAATTGAATATACAGAATGCAAACAAAAACTTCCCTACAAGTGAATCAACTAAACATTCAACTCAGTTCTAAAAACTGAATAGAATACAGTTTTCACTCAGACGAAAGACGTATGATTTCCTTCTTAATAAGTGTTTTCAAAGACATTCACAGAGTGATTCTACAAAGCTTTTTTACAGACCTTGGCCTTTAAACGTGATTTCACTGGAATTTTTGTCAAACGCAAGACACGAAATTTGCTGTTAAAGAATTGAATATACAGATTGCAAACAAATACTTCCCTACAAGTGAATCGTCTATAACATTCAACTCAGTTCTAAAAACTGAATAGAATGCAGTTTTTATTCAGATGAAAGACGTATGCTTTGCTTCGTAAGAAGTGTTTTCAAAGACATTCACAGAATGATTCTACAAAGCCTTTTTACTGATATTAGCTTTTAAACGTGATTTCACCTGAATTTCTGTCAAAAACAAGACACGAGATTTGCTGTTAAAGAATTTAATATACAGAATGCAAACAAACACTCCCCTCAAGTGAATCGCCTAAACATTCAACTCAGTTCTAAAAACTGAATAGAATAGAGTTTTCACTCAGATGAAAGACGTATGCTTTCCTTCTTAAAAAGTGTTTTCAAAGACAATCACAGAGTGATTCTACAAAGCTTTTTTACTGATCTTGGCCTTTAAACGTGATTTCACTGGAATTTTTGTCAAACGCAAGAGATGAGATTAGCTATTAAAGAATTGAATATACAGAATGCAAACAAACACTTCCACACAAGTGAATCGCCTAAACATTCAACTCAGTTCTAAAACCTGAATAGAATGCAGTTTTCACTCAGATGAAAGACATATGCTTTCCTTCTTAACAAGTGTTTTCAAAGACATTCACAGAGTGATTCTACAAAGCCTTTTTACTGACGTTTGTTTTAAAAGTGATTTCACTGGAATTTCTGTCAAATGCAAGACACGAGATTTGGGGTTAAAGAATTGAATATACAGAAAGCAAACAAACACTTTCCTACAAGTGAATCGCCTAAACGTTCAACACAGTTCTAAAAAATGAATAGAATGCCTTTTTCACTCAGATGAAAAACATATGCTTTCCTTCTTACAAAGTGTTTTCAAAGACATTCACAGAGTGATTCTACAAAGCCTTTTTCCTGACGTTGGCTTTTAAACGTGATTTCACTGGAATTTTTGTCAAACGCAAGAGACGAGATTAGCTATTAAAGAATTGAATATACATAATGCAAACAAACACTTCCCCATATGTGAATCGCATAAACAATCAACTCAGTTCTAAAACCTGAATAGAATGCAGTTTTCACTCAGATGAAAGACTTATGCTTTCCTTCTTAACAAGTGTTTTCAAAGACATTCACAGAGTGATTCTACAAAGCCTTTTTCCTGATTTTGGCTTTTCAACGTGATTTCACTGGAATTTCTGTCAAATGCAAGACACGAGATTTGCTGTTAAAGAATTGAATATACAGAATGCAAACAAACACTTCCCTTCAAATGAATCGCCTAAACATTCAACTCAGTTCTAAAAGCTGAATAGAATGCAGTTTTAACTCAGATGAAAGACATATGCTTTCCTTCTTAAGAAGTGTTTTCAAAGACATTCACAGAGTGATTCTACAAAGCCTTTCTCCTGACGTTGGCTTTTAAACGTGATTTCACTGGAATTTCTGTCAAACGCAAGACACGAGATTTGCTGTTATAGAATTGAATATACAGATTGCAAACAAACACTTCCCTACAAGTGAATCAACTAAACATTCAACTCAGTTCTAAAAACTGAATAGAATACAGTTTTCACTCAGACGAAAGATGTATGCTTTCCTTCTTAAGAAGTGTTTTCAAAGACATTCACAGAATGATTCTAGAAAGCCTTTTTCCTGATGTTGGCTTTTCAACATGATTTCAGTGGAATTTCTGTCAAACGCAAGACACGAGATTTGCTGTTAAAGAATTGAATATACAGAATGCAAATAAACACTTCCCTACAAGTGAATTAACTAAACATTCAACTCAGTTCTAAAAACTGAATAGAATACAGTTTTCACTCAGACGAAAGACGTATGATTTCCCTCTTAATAAGTGTTTTCAAAGACATTCACATAGTGATTCTACAAAGCTTTTTTACAGACCTTGGCCTTTAAACGTGATTTCACTGGAATTTTTGTCAAACGCAAGACACGAAATTTGCTGTTAAAGAATTGAATATACAGATTGCAAACAAATACTTCCCTACAAGTGAATCGTCTATAACATTCAACTCAGTTCTAAAAACTGAATAGAATGCAGTTTTTATTCAGATGAAAGACTTATGCTTTGCTTCGTAAGAAGTGTTTTCAAAGACATTCACAGAATGATTCTACAAAGCCTTTTTACTGATATTAGCTTTTAAACGTGATTTCACCTGAATTTCTGTCAAAACAAGACACGAGATTTGCTGTTAAAGAATTTAATATACAGAATGCAAACAAACACTTCCCTACAAATGTATAGCCTAAACATTCAACTCAGTTCTAAAAACTGAATAGAATACAGTTTTCACTCAGATGAAAGACGTATGCTTTCCTTCTTAAGAACTGTTTTCAAAGACATTCACATAGTGATTCTACCAACCCTTTTTCCTGACGTTGCCTTTTAAACGTGATTTCACTGGAATTTCTGTCAAATGCAAGACACGAGATTTGGGGTTAAAGAATTGAATATACAGAAAGCAAACAAACACTTTCCTACAAGTGAATCGCCTAAACGTTCAACTCAGTTCTAAAAAATGAATAGAATGCCGTTTTCACTCAGATGAAAAACATATGCTTTCCTTCTTACAAAGTGTTTTCAAAGACATTCACAGAGTGATTCTACAAAGCCTTTTTCCTGACGTTGGCTTTTAAACGTGATTTCACTGGAATTTTTGTCAAACGCAAGAGACGAGATTAGCTATTAAAGAATTGAATATACATAATGCAAACAAACACTTCCCCATATGTGAATCGCATAAACAATCAACTCAGTTCTAAAACCTGAATAGAATGCAGTTTTCACTCAGAAGAAAGACTTATGCTTTCCTTCTTAACAAGTGTTTTCAAAGACATTCACAGAGTGATTCTAAAAGCCTTTTTCCTGACTTTGGCTTTTCAACGTGATTTCACTGGAATTTCTGTCAAATGCAAGACACGAGATTTGCTGTTAAAGATTTGAATATACAGAATGCAAACAAACACTTCCCTTCAAATGAATCGCCTAAACATTCAACTCAGTTCTAAAAGCTGAATAGAATGCAGTTTTAACTCAGATGAAAGACATATGCTTTCCTTCTTAAGAAGTGTTTTCAAAGACATTCACAGAGTGATTCTACAAAGCCTTTCTCCTGATGTTGGCTTTTCAACATGATTTCAGTGGAATTTCTGTCAAACGCAAGACACGAGATTTGCTGTTAAAGAATTGAAAATACAGAATGCAAACAAACACTTCCCTACAAGTGAATCAACTAAACATTCAACTCAGTTCTAAAAACTGAATAGAATACAGTTTTCACTCAGACGAAAGACGTATGATTTCCCTCTTAATAAGTGTTTTCAAAGACATTCACATAGTGATTCTACAAAGCTTTTTTACAGACCTTGGCCTTTAAACGTGATTTCACTGGAATTTTTGTCAAACGCAAGACACGAAATTTGCTGTTAAAGAATTGAATATACAGATTGCAAACAAATACTTCCCTACAAGTGAATCGTCTATAACATTCAACTCAGTTCTAAAAACTGAATAGAATGCAGTTTTTATTCAGATGAAAGACTTATGCTTTGCTTCGTAAGAAGTGTTTTCAAAGACATTCACAGAATGATTCTACAAAGCCTTTTTACTGATATTAGCTTTTAAACGTGATTTCACCTGAATTTCTGTCAAAACAAGACACGAGATTTGCTGTTAAAGAATTTAATATACAGAATGCAAACAAACACTTCCCTACAAATGTATAGCCTAAACATTCAACTCAATTCTAAAAACTGAATAGAATACAGTTTTCACTCAGATGAAAGACGTATGCTTTCCTTCTTAAGAACTGTTTTCAAACACATTCACATAGTGATTCTACCAACCCTTTTTCCTGACGTTGCCTTTTAAACGTGATTTCACTGGAATTTCTGTCAAACCAAGACACGAGATTAGCTGTTAAAGAATTTAATATACAGAAAGCAAACAAACACTTCCCTACAAATAAATCGCCTAAATATTCAACTCAGTTCTATAAACGGAATATAATGCAGTTTTCACTCAGATGAAAGACGTATGCTTTCCTTCTTAAGAAGTGTTTTCAAAGACATTTACAGAGTGATTCTACAAAGCCTTTTTACTGACATTGGCTTTTAAACGTGATTTCACGACAATTTCTGTCAAACACAAGAGTAGAGATATGCTGTTAAAGAATTGGATATACAGAATGCAAACAAACACTTCCCTACAAATGAATCTCCTAAACATTCAACTCAGTTCTAAAAACTGAATAGAATACAGTTTTCACTCAGATGAAAGACGTATGCTTTCCTTCTTAAGAAGTGTTTTCAAAGACATTCACAAAGTGATTCTACAAAGCCTTTTTCCTGACATTGGCTTTTAAACGTGATTTCACTGGAATTTCTGTTAAACACAAGACACGAGATTTGCTGTTAAAGAAATGAATATACAGAATGCAAACAAACACTCCCCTCAAGTGAATCGCCTAAACATTCAAGTCAGTTCTAAAAACTGAATAGAATAGAGTTTTCACTCAGATGAAAGACGTATGCTTTCCTTCTTAAAAAGTGTTTTCAAAGACAATCACAGAGTGATTCTACAAAGCTTTTTTACTGACCTTGGCCTTTAAACGTGATTTCACCGGAATTTTTGTCAAACGCAAGAGACGAGATTAGCTATTAAAGAATTGAATATACAGAATGCAAACAAACACTTCCCTACAAATGAATCGCCTAAACATTCAACTCAGTTCTAAAAAATGAATAGAATGCAGTTTTCACTCAGATGAAAGACTTATGCTTTCCTTCTTAAGAAGTGTTTTCAAAAACATTCACAGGGTGATTCTACAAAGCCTTTTAACTGACATTGGCTTTTAAACATGATTTCACTTGAATTTGTGTAAAACGCAAGACACGAGTTTTGCTGGAAAAGAATTGAATATCCAGAATGGAAAAAAACACTTCCCTACAAGTGAATAGCCAAAACATTCTACTCAGATCTAAAACCTGAATAGAATGCAGTTTTCACTCAGACGAACGACTTATGCTTTCCTTCTTAAGAAGTGTTTTCAAAGACATTCACAGAGTGATTCTACAAAGCCTTTCTCCTGACGTTGGCTTTAAACGTGATTTCACTGGAATTTCTGTCAAAGGCAAGACACGAGATTTGCTGTTATAGAATTGAATATACAGATTGCAAACAAACACTTCCCTACAAGTGAATCGCCGAAACATTCAACTCAGTTCTAAAAACTGAATAGACTGCAGTTTTCACTCAGAAGAAAGACGTATGCTTTCCTCCTTAAGAAGTGTTTTCAAAGACATTCACAGAATGATTCTAGAAAGCCTTTTTCCTGATGTTGGCTTTTCAACATGATTTCACTGGAATTTCTGTCAAACGCAAGACACGAGATTTGCTGTTAAAGAATTGAATATACAGAATGCAAACAAACACTTCCCTACAAGTGAATCAACTAAACATTCAACTCAGTTCTAAAAACTGAATAGAATACAGTTTTCACTCAGATGAAAGACGTATGATTTCCTTCTTAATAAGTGTTTTCAAAGACATTCACAGAGTGATTCTACAAAGCTTTTTTACAGACCTTGGCCTTTAAACGTGATTTCACTGGAATTTTTGTCAAACGCAAGACACGAAATTTGCTGTTAAAGAATTGAATATACAGATTGCAAACAAATACTTCCCTACAAGTGAATCGTCTATAACATTCAACTCAGTTCTAAAAACTGAATAGAATGCAGTTTTTATTCAGATGAAAGACGTATGCTTTGCTTCGTAAGAAGTGTTTTCAAAGACATTCACAGAATGATTCTACAAAGCCTTTTTACTGATATTAGCTTTTAAACGTGATTTCACCTGAATTTCTGTCAAAAACAGAACACGAGATTTGCTGTTAAAGAATTTAATATACAGAATGCAAACAAACACTCCCCTCAAGTGAATCGCCTAAACATTCAACTCAGTTTAAAAACTGAATAGAATAGAGTTTTCACTCAGATGAAAGACGTATGCTTTCCTTCTTAAAAAGTGTTTTCAAAGACAATCACAGAGTGATTCTACAAAGCTTTTTTACTGATCTTGGCCTTTAAACGTGATTTCACTGGAATTTTTGTCAAACGCAAGAGATGAGATTAGCTATTAAAGAATTGAATATACAGAATGCAAACAAACACTTCCCCACAAGTGAATCGCCTAAACATTCAACTCAGTTCTAAAACCTGAATAGAATGCAGTTTTCACTCAGATGAAAGACATATGCTTTCCTTCTTAACAAGTGTTTTCAAAGACATTCACAGAGTGATTCTACAAAGCATTTTTACTGACGTTTGTTTTAAAAGTGATTTCTCTGGAATTTCTGTCAAATGCAAGACACGAGATTTGGGGTTAAAGAATTGAATATACAGAAATCAAACAAACACTTTCCTACAAGTGAATCGCCTAAACGTTCAACACAGTTCTAAAAAATGAATAGAATGCCTTTTTCACTCAGATGAAAAACATATGCTTTCCTTCTTACAAAGTGTTTTCAAAGACATTCACAGAGTGATTCTACAAAGCCTTTTTCCTGACGTTGGCTTTTAAACGTGATTTCACTGGAATTTTTGTCAAACGCAAGAGACGAGATTAGCTATTAAAGAATTGAATATACATTATGCAAACAAACACTTCCCCATATGTGAATCGCATAAACAATCAACTCAGTTCTAAAACCTGAATAGAATGCAGTTTTCACTCAGATGAAAGACTTATGCTTTCCTTCTTAACAAGTGTTTTCAAAGACATTCACAGAGTGATTCTACAAAGCCTTTTTCCTGACTTTGGCTTTTCAACGTGATTTCACTGGAATTTCTGTCAAATGCAAGACACGAGATTTGCTGTTAAAGAATTGAATATACAGAATGCAAACAAACACTTCCCTTCAAATGAATCGCCTAAACATTCAACTCAGTTCTAAAAGCTGAATAGAATGCAGTTTTAACTCAGATGAAAGACGTATGCTTTCCTTCTTAAGAAGTGTTTTCAAAGACATTCACAGAGTGATTCTACAAAGCCTTTCTCCTGACGTTGGCTTTTAAACGTGATTTCACTGGAATTTCTGTCAAACGCAAGACACGAGATTTGCTGTTATAGAATTGAATATACAGATTGCAAACAAACACTTCCCTACAAGTGAATCGCCAAAACATTCAACTCAGTTCTAAAAACTGAATAGAATGCAGTTTTCACTCAGATGAAAGACGTATGCTTTCCTTCTTAAGAAGTGTTTTCAAAGACATTCACAGAATGATTCTAGAAAGCCTTTTTCCTGATGTTGGCTTTTCAACGTGATTTCAGTGGAATTTCTGTCAAATGCAAGACACGAGATTTGCTGTTAAAGAATTGAATATACAGAATGCAAACAAACACTTCCCTACAAGTGAATCAACTAAACATTCAACTCAGTTCTAAAAACTGAATAGAATACAGTTTTCACTCAGACGAAAGACGTATGATTTCCCTCTTAATAAGTGTTTTCAAAGACATTCACATAGTGATTCTACAAAGCTTTTTTACAGACCTTGGCCTTTAAACGTGATTTCACTGGAATTTTTGTCAAACGCAAGACACGAAATTTGCTGTTAAAGAATTGAATATACAGATTGCAAACAAATACTTCCCTACAAGTGAATCGTCTATAACATTCAACTCAGTTCTAAAAACTGAATAGAATGCAGTTTTTATTCAGATGAAAGACTTATGCTTTGCTTCGTAAGAAGTGTTTTCAAAGACATTCACAGAATGATTCTACAAAGCCTTTTTACTGATATTAGCTTTTAAACGTGATTTCACCTGAATTTCTGTCAAAACAAGACACGAGATTTGCTGTTAAAGAATTTAATATACAGAATGCAAACAAACACTTCCCTACAAATGTATAGCCTAAACATTCAACTCAGTTCTAAAAACTGAATAGAATACAGTTTTCACTCAGATGAAAGACGTATGCTTTCCTTCTTAAGAACTGTTTTCAAAGACATTCACATAGTGATTCTACCAACCCTTTTTCCTGACGTTGCCTTTTAAACGTGATTTCACTGGAATTTCTGTCAAATGCAAGACACGAGATTTGGGGTTAAAGAATTGAATATACAGAAAGCAAACAAACACTTTCCTACAAGTGAATCGCCTAAACGTTCAACTCAGTTCTAAAAAATGAATAGAATGCCGTTTTCACTCAGATGAAAAACATATGCTTTCCTTCTTACAAAGTGTTTTCAAAGACATTCACAGAGTGATTCTACAAAGCCTTTTTCCTGACGTTGGCTTTTAAACGTGATTTCACTGGAATTTTTGTCAAACGCAAGAGACGAGATTAGCTATTAAAGAATTGAATATACATAATGCAAACAAACACTTCCCCATATGTGAATCGCATAAACAATCAACTCAGTTCTAAAACCTGAATAGAATGCAGTTTTCACTCAGATGAAAGACTTATGCTTTCCTTCTTAACAAGTGTTTTCAAAGACATTCACAGAGTGATTCTAAAAGCCTTTTTCCTGACTTTGGCTTTTCAACGTGATTTCACTGGAATTTCTGTCAAATGCAAGACACGAGATTTGCTGTTAAAGATTTGAATATACAGAATGCAAACAAACACTTCCCTTCAAATGAATCGCCTAAACATTCAACTCAGTTCTAAAAGCTGAATAGAATGCAGTTTTAACTCAGATGAAAGACATATGCTTTCCTTCTTAAGAAGTGTTTTCAAAGACATTCACAGAGTGATTCTACAAAGCCTTTCTCCTGATGTTGGCTTTTCAACATGATTTCAGTGGAATTTCTGTCAAACGCAAGACACGAGATTTGCTGTTAAAGAATTGAAAATACAGAATGCAAACAAACACTTCCCTACAAGTGAATCAACTAAACATTCAACTCAGTTCTAAAAACTGAATAGAATACAGTTTTCACTCAGACGAAAGACGTATGATTTCCCTCTTAATAAGTGTTTTCAAAGACATTCACATAGTGATTCTACAAAGCTTTTTTACAGACCTTGGCCTTTAAACGTGATTTCACTGGAATTTTTGTCAAACGCAAGACACGAAATTTGCTGTTAAAGAATTGAATATACAGATTGCAAACAAATACTTCCCTACAAGTGAATCGTCTATAACATTCAACTCAGTTCTAAAAACTGAATAGAATGCAGTTTTTATTCAGATGAAAGACTTATGCTTTGCTTCGTAAGAAGTGTTTTCAAAGACATTCACAGAATGATTCTACAAAGCCTTTTTACTGATATTAGCTTTTAAACGTGATTTCACCTGAATTTCTGTCAAAACAAGACACGAGATTTGCTGTTAAAGAATTTAATATACAGAATGCAAACAAACACTTCCCTACAAATGTATAGCCTAAACATTCAACTCAATTCTAAAAACTGAATAGAATACAGTTTTCACTCAGATGAAAGACGTATGCTTTCCTTCTTAAGAACTGTTTTCAAACACATTCACATAGTGATTCTACCAACCCTTTTTCCTGACGTTGCCTTTTAAACGTGATTTCACTGGAATTTCTGTCAAACCAAGACACGAGATTAGCTGTTAAAGAATTTAATATACAGAAAGCAAACAAACACTTCCCTACAAATAAATCGCCTAAATATTCAACTCAGTTCTATAAACGGAATATAATGCAGTTTTCACTCAGATGAAAGACGTATGCTTTCCTTCTTAAGAAGTGTTTTCAAAGACATTTACAGAGTGATTCTACAAAGCCTTTTTACTGACATTGGCTTTTAAACGTGATTTCACGACAATTTCTGTCAAACACAAGAGTAGAGATATGCTGTTAAAGAATTGGATATACAGAATGCAAACAAACACTTCCCTACAAATGAATCTCCTAAACATTCAACTCAGTTCTAAAAACTGAATAGAATACAGTTTTCACTCAGATGAAAGACGTATGCTTTCCTTCTTAAGAAGTGTTTTCAAAGACATTCACAAAGTGATTCTACAAAGCCTTTTTCCTGACATTGGCTTTTAAACGTGATTTCACTGGAATTTCTGTTAAACACAAGACACGAGATTTGCTGTTAAAGAAATGAATATACAGAATGCAAACAAACACTCCCCTCAAGTGAATCGCCTAAACATTCAAGTCAGTTCTAAAAACTGAATAGAATAGAGTTTTCACTCAGATGAAAGACGTATGCTTTCCTTCTTAAAAAGTGTTTTCAAAGACAATCACAGAGTGATTCTACAAAGCTTTTTTACTGACCTTGGCCTTTAAACGTGATTTCACCGGAATTTTTGTCAAACGCAAGAGACGAGATTAGCTATTAAAGAATTGAATATACAGAATGCAAACAAACACTTCCCTACAAATGAATCGCCTAAACATTCAACTCAGTTCTAAAAAATGAATAGAATGCAGTTTTCACTCAGATGAAAGACTTATGCTTTCCTTCTTAAGAAGTGTTTTCAAAAACATTCACAGGGTGATTCTACAAAGCCTTTTAACTGACATTGGCTTTTAAACATGATTTCACTTGAATTTGTGTAAAACGCAAGACACGAGTTTTGCTGGAAAAGAATTGAATATCCAGAATGGAAAAAAACACTTCCCTACAAGTGAATAGCCAAAACATTCTACTCAGATCTAAAACCTGAATAGAATGCAGTTTTCACTCAGACGAACGACTTATGCTTTCCTTCTTAAGAAGTGTTTTCAAAGACATTCACAGAGTGATTCTACAAAGCCTTTCTCCTGACGTTGGCTTTAAACGTGATTTCACTGGAATTTCTGTCAAAGGCAAGACACGAGATTTGCTGTTATAGAATTGAATATACAGATTGCAAACAAACACTTCCCTACAAGTGAATCGCCGAAACATTCAACTCAGTTCTAAAAACTGAATAGACTGCAGTTTTCACTCAGAAGAAAGACGTATGCTTTCCTCCTTAAGAAGTGTTTTCAAAGACATTCACAGAATGATTCTAGAAAGCCTTTTTCCTGATGTTGGCTTTTCAACATGATTTCACTGGAATTTCTGTCAAACGCAAGACACGAGATTTGCTGTTAAAGAATTGAATATACAGAATGCAAACAAACACTTCCCTACAAGTGAATCAACTAAACATTCAACTCAGTTCTAAAAACTGAATAGAATACAGTTTTCACTCAGATGAAAGACGTATGATTTCCTTCTTAATAAGTGTTTTCAAAGACATTCACAGAGTGATTCTACAAAGCTTTTTTACAGACCTTGGCCTTTAAACGTGATTTCACTGGAATTTTTGTCAAACGCAAGACACGAAATTTGCTGTTAAAGAATTGAATATACAGATTGCAAACAAATACTTCCCTACAAGTGAATCGTCTATAACATTCAACTCAGTTCTAAAAACTGAATAGAATGCAGTTTTTATTCAGATGAAAGACGTATGCTTTGCTTCGTAAGAAGTGTTTTCAAAGACATTCACAGAATGATTCTACAAAGCCTTTTTACTGATATTAGCTTTTAAACGTGATTTCACCTGAATTTCTGTCAAAAACAGAACACGAGATTTGCTGTTAAAGAATTTAATATACAGAATGCAAACAAACACTCCCCTCAAGTGAATCGCCTAAACATTCAACTCAGTTTAAAAACTGAATAGAATAGAGTTTTCACTCAGATGAAAGACGTATGCTTTCCTTCTTAAAAAGTGTTTTCAAAGACAATCACAGAGTGATTCTACAAAGCTTTTTTACTGATCTTGGCCTTTAAACGTGATTTCACTGGAATTTTTGTCAAACGCAAGAGATGAGATTAGCTATTAAAGAATTGAATATACAGAATGCAAACAAACACTTCCCCACAAGTGAATCGCCTAAACATTCAACTCAGTTCTAAAACCTGAATAGAATGCAGTTTTCACTCAGATGAAAGACATATGCTTTCCTTCTTAACAAGTGTTTTCAAAG
Source organism: Phyllotis vaccarum (assembly GCA_033318265.1). Lineage (NCBI taxonomy): Eukaryota > Metazoa > Chordata > Mammalia > Rodentia > Cricetidae > Phyllotis > Phyllotis vaccarum. Next base: position 117,738,462 of record JARWLC010000002.1, on the reverse strand, counting down.
ACATTCACAGAGTGATTCTACAAAGCATTTTTACTGACGTTTGTTTTAAAAGTGATTTCTCTGGAATTTCTGTCAAATGCAAGACACGAGATTTGGGGTTAAAGAATTGAATATACAGAAATCAAACAAACACTTTCCTACAAGTGAATCGCCTAAACGTTCAACACAGTTCTAAAAAATGAATAGAATGCCTTTTTCACTCAGATGAAAAACATATGCTTTCCTTCTTACAAAGTGTTTTCAAAGACATTCACAGAGTGATTCTACAAAGCCTTTTTCCTGACGTTGGCTTTTAAACGTGATTTCACTGGAATTTTTGTCAAACGCAAGAGACGAGATTAGCTATTAAAGAATTGAATATACATTATGCAAACAAACACTTCCCCATATGTGAATCGCATAAACAATCAACTCAGTTCTAAAACCTGAATAGAATGCAGTTTTCACTCAGATGAAAGACTTATGCTTTCCTTCTTAACAAGTGTTTTCAAAGACATTCACAGAGTGATTCTACAAAGCCTTTTTCCTGACTTTGGCTTTTCAACGTGATTTCACTGGAATTTCTGTCAAATGCAAGACACGAGATTTGCTGTTAAAGAATTGAATATACAGAATGCAAACAAACACTTCCCTTCAAATGAATCGCCTAAACATTCAACTCAGTTCTAAAAGCTGAATAGAATGCAGTTTTAACTCAGATGAAAGACGTATGCTTTCCTTCTTAAGAAGTGTTTTCAAAGACATTCACAGAGTGATTCTACAAAGCCTTTCTCCTGACGTTGGCTTTTAAACGTGATTTCACTGGAATTTCTGTCAAACGCAAGACACGAGATTTGCTGTTATAGAATTGAATATACAGATTGCAAACAAACACTTCCCTACAAGTGAATCGCCAAAACATTCAACTCAGTTCTAAAAACTGAATAGAATGCAGTTTTCACTCAGATGAAAGACGTATGCTTTCCTTCTTAAGAAGTGTTTTCAAAGACATTCACAGAATGATTCTAGAAAGCCTTTTTCCTGATGTTGGCTTTTCAACGTGATTTCAGTGGAATTTCTGTCAAATGCAAGACACGAGATTTGCTGTTAAAGAATTGAATATACAGAATGCAAACAAACACTTCCCTACAAGTGAATCAACTAAACATTCAACTCAGTTCTAAAAACTGAATAGAATACAGTTTTCACTCAGATGAAAGACGTATGATTTCCTTCTTAATAAGTGTTTTCAAAGACATTCACATAGTGATTCTACAAAGCTTGTTTACAGACCTTGGCCTTTAAACGTGATTTCACTGGAATTTTTGTCAAACGCAAGACACGAAATTTGCTGTTAAAGAATTGAATATACAGATTGCAAACAAATACTTCCCTACAAGTGAATCGTCTATAACATTCAACTCAGTTCTAAAAACTGAATAGAATGCAGTTTTTATTCAGATGAAAGACTTATGCTTTGCTTCGTAAGAAGTGTTTTCAAAGACATTCACAGAATGATTCTACAAAGCCTTTTTACTGATATTAGCTTTTAAACGTGATTTCACCTGAATTTCTGTCAAAACAAGACACGAGATTTGCTGTTAAAGAATTGAATATACAGAATGAAAACAAACACTTCCCCACAAGTGAATCACCTAAACATTCAACTCAGTTCTAAAACCTGAATAGAATGCAGTTTTCACTCAGATGAAAGACATATGCTTTCCTTCTTAACAAGTGTTTTCAAAGACATTCACAGAGTGATTCTACAAAGCCTTTTTACTGACGTTTGTTTTAAAAGTGATTTCAGTGGAATTTCTGTCAAATGTAAGACACGAGATTTGGGGTTAAAGAATTGAATATACAGAAAGCAAACAAACACTTTCCTACAAGTGAATCGCCTAAACGTTCAACTCAGTTCTAAAAAATGAATAGAATGCTGTTTTCCCTCAGATGAAAAACGTATGCTTTCCTTCTTACAAAGTGTTTTCAGAGACATTCACAGAGTGATTCTACAAAGCCTTTTTCCTGACGTTGGCTTTTAAAAGTGATTTCACTGAAATTTTTGTCAAACGCAAGAGACGAGATTAGCTATTAAAGAATTGAATATACATAATGCAAACAAACACTTCCCCATATGTGAATCGCATAAACATTCAACTTAGTTCTAAAACCTGAATAGAATGCAGTTTTCACTCAGATGAAAGACTTATGCTTTCCTTCTTAACAAGTGTTTTCAAAGACATTCACAGAGTGATTCTAAAAGCCTTTTTCCTGACTTTGGCTTTTCAACGTGATTTCACTGGAATTTCTGTCAAATGCAAGACACGAGATTTGCTGTTAAAGATTTGAATATACAGAATGCAAACAAACACTTCCCTTCAAATGAATCGCCTAAACATTCAACTCAGTTCTAAAAGCTGAATAGAATGCAGTTTTAACTCAGATGAAAGACATATGCTTTCCTTCTTAAGAAGTGTTTTCAAAGACATTCACAGAGTGATTCTACAAAGCCTTTCTCCTGATGTTGGCTTTTCAACATGATTTCAGTGGAATTTCTGTCAAACGCAAGACACGAGATTTGCTGTTAAAGAATTGAAAATACAGAATGCAAACAAACACTTCCCTACAAGTGAATCAACTAAACATTCAACTCAGTTCTAAAAACTGAATAGAATACAGTTTTCACTCAGACGAAAGACGTATGATTTCCCTCTTAATAAGTGTTTTCAAAGACATTCACATAGTGATTCTACAAAGCTTTTTTACAGACCTTGGCCTTTAAACGTGATTTCACTGGAATTTTTGTCAAACGCAAGACACGAAATTTGCTGTTAAAGAATTGAATATACAGATTGCACACAAATACTTCCCTACAAGTGAATCGTCTATAACATTCAACTCAGTTCTAAAAACTGAATAGAATGCAGTTTTTATTCAGATGAAAGACTTATGCTTTGCTTCGTAAGAAGTGTTTTCAAAGACATTCACAGAATGATTCTACAAAGCCTTTTTACTGATATTAGCTTTTAAACGTGATTTCACCTGAATTTCTGTCAAAACAAGACACGAGATTTGCTGTTAAAGAATTTAATATACAGAATGCAAACAAACACTTCCCTACAAATGTATAGCCTAAACATTCAACTCAGTTCTAAAAACTGAATAGAATACAGTTTTCACTCAGATGAAAGACGTATGCTTTCCTTCTTAAGAACTGTTTTCAAACACATTCACATAGTGATTCTACCAACCCTTTTTCCTGACGTTGCCTTTTAAACGTGATTTCACTGGAATTTCTGTCAAACCAAGACACGAGATTAGCTGTTAAAGAATTTAATATACAGAAAGCAAACAAACACTTCCCTACAAATAAATCGCCTAAATATTCAACTCAGTTCTATAAACGGAATATAATGCAGTTTTCACTCAGATGAAAGACGTATGCTTTCCTTCTTAAGAAGTGTTTTCAAAGACATTTACAGAGTGATTCTACAAAGCCTTTTTACTGACATTGGCTTTTAAACGTGATTTCACGACAATTTCTGTCAAACACAAGAGTAGAGATATGCTGTTAAAGAATTGGATATACAGAATGCAAACAAACACTTCCCTACAAATGAATCTCCTAAACATTCAACTCAGTTCTAAAAACTGAATAGAATACAGTTTTCACTCAGATGAAAGACGTATGCTTTCCTTCTTAAGAAGTGTTTTCAAAGACATTCACAAAGTGATTCTACAAAGCCTTTTTCCTGACATTGGCTTTTAAACGTGATTTCACTGGAATTTCTGTTAAACGCAAGACACGAGATTTGCTGTTAAAGAAATGAATATACAGAATGCAAACAAACACTCCCCTCAAGTGAATCGCCTAAACATTCAAGTCAGTTCTAAAAACTGAATAGAATAGAGTTTTCACTCAGATGAAAGATGTATGCTTTCCTTCTTAAAAAGTGTTTTCAAAGACAATCACAGAGTGATTCTACAAAGCTTTTTTACTGACCTTGGCCTTTAAACGTGATTTCACCGGAATTTTTGTCAAACGCAAGAGACGAGATTAGCTATTAAAGAATTGAATATACAGAATGCAAACAAACACTTCCCTACAAATGAATCGCCTAAACATTCAACTCAGTTCTAAAAAATGAATAGAATGCAGTTTTCACTCAGATGAAAGACTTATGCTTTCCTTCTTAAGAAGTGTTTTCAAAAACATTCACAGGGTGATTCTACAAAGCCTTTTAACTGACATTGGCTTTTAAACATGATTTCACTTGAATTTGTGTAAAACGCAAGACACGAGTTTTGCTGGAAAAGAATTGAATATCCAGAATGGAAAAAAACACTTCCCTACAAGTGAATAGCCAAAACATTCTACTCAGATCTAAAACCTGAATAGAATGCAGTTTTCACTCAGACGAACGACTTATGCTTTCCTTCTTAAGAAGTGTTTTCAAAGACATTCACAGAGTGATTCTACAAAGCCTTTCTCCTGACGTTGGCTTTAAACGTGATTTCACTGGAATTTCTGTCAAAGGCAAGACACGAGATTTGCTGTTATAGAATTGAATATACAGATTGCAAACAAACACTTCCCTACAAGTGAATCGCCGAAACATTCAACTCAGTTCTAAAAACTGAATAGACTGCAGTTTTCACTCAGAAGAAAGACGTATGCTTTCCTCCTTAAGAAGTGTTTTCAAAGACATTCACAGAATGATTCTAGAAAGCCTTTTTCCTGATGTTGGCTTTTCAACATGATTTCACTGGAATTTCTGTCAAACGCAAGACACGAGATTTGCTGTTAAAGAATTGAATATACAGAATGCAAACAAACACTTCCCTACAAGTGAATCAACTAAACATTCAACTCAGTTCTAAAAACTGAATAGAATACAGTTTTCACTCAGACGAAAGACGTATGATTTCCTTCTTAATAAGTGTTTTCAAAGACATTCACAGAGTGATTCTACAAAGCTTTTTTACAGACCTTGGCCTTTAAACGTGATTTCACTGGAATTTTTGTCAAACGCAAGACACGAAATTTGCTGTTAAAGAATTGAATATACAGATTGCAAACAAATACTTCCCTACAAGTGAATCGTCTATAACATTCAACTCAGTTCTAAAAACTGAATAGAATGCAGTTTTTATTCAGATGAAAGACGTATGCTTTGCTTCGTAAGAAGTGTTTTCAAAGACATTCACAGAATGATTCTACAAAGCCTTTTTACTGATATTAGCTTTTAAACGTGATTTCACCTGAATTTCTGTCAAAAACAGAACACGAGATTTGCTGTTAAAGAATTTAATATACAGAATGCAAACAAACACTCCCCTCAAGTGAATCGCCTAAACATTCAACTCAGTTCTAAAAACTGAATAGAATAGAGTTTTCACTCAGATGAAAGACGTATGCTTTCCTTCTTAAAAAGTGTTTTCAAAGACAATCACAGAGTGATTCTACAAAGCTTTTTTACTGATCTTGGCCTTTAAACGTGATTTCACTGGAATTTTTGTCAAACGCAAGAGATGAGATTAGCTATTAAAGAATTGAATATACAGAATGCAAACAAACACTTCCCCACAAGTGAATCGCCTAAACATTCAACTCAGTTCTAAAACCTGAATAGAATGCAGTTTTCACTCAGATGAAAGACATATGCTTTCCTTCTTAACAAGTGTTTTCAAAGACATTCACAGAGTGATTCTACAAAGCCTTTTTACTGACGTTTGTTTTAAAAGTGATTTCACTGGAATTTCTGTCAAATGCAAGACACGAGATTTGGGGTTAAAGAATTGAATATACAGAAATCAAACAAACACTTTCCTACAAGTGAATCGCCTAAACGTTCAACACAGTTCTAAAAAATGAATAGAATGCCTTTTTCACTCAGATGAAAAACATATGCTTTCCTTCTTACAAAGTGTTTTCAAAGACATTCACAGAGTGATTCTACAAAGCCTTTTTCCTGACGTTGGCTTTTACACGTGATTTCACTGGAATTTTTGTCAAACGCAAGAGACGAGATTAGCTATTAAAGAATTGAATATACATAATGCAAACAAACACTTCCCCATATGTGAATCGCATAAACAATCAACTCAGTTCTAAAACCTGAATAGAATGCAGTTTTCACTCAGATGAAAGACTTATGCTTTCCTTCTTAACAAGTGTTTTCAAAGACATTCACAGAGTGATTCTACAAAGCCTTTTTCCTGACTTTGGCTTTTCAACGTGATTTCACTGGAATTTCTGTCAAATGCAAGACACGAGATTTGCTGTTAAAGAATTGAATATACAGAATGCAAACAAACACTTCCCTTCAAATGAATCGCCTAAACATTCAACTCAGTTCTAAAAGCTGAATAGAATGCAGTTTTAACTCAGATGAAAGACGTATGCTTTCCTTCTTAAGAAGTGTTTTCAAAGACATTCACAGAGTGATTCTACAAAGCCTTTCTCCTGACGTTGGCTTTTAAACGTGATTTCACTGGAATTTCTGTCAAACGCAAGACACGAGATTTGCTGTTATAGAATTGAATATACAGATTGCAAACAAACACTTCCCTACAAGTGAATCGCCAAAACATTCAACTCAGTTCTAAAAACTGAATAGAATGCAGTTTTCACTCAGATGAAAGACGTATGCTTTCCTTCTTAAGAAGTGTTTTCAAAGACATTCACAGAATGATTCTAGAAAGCCTTTTTCCTGATGTTGGCTTTTCAACGTGATTTCAGTGGAATTTCTGTCAAACGCAAGACACGAGATTTGCTGTTAAAGAATTGAATATACAGAATGCAAACAAACACTTCCCTACAAGTGAATCAACTAAACATTCAACTCAGTTCTAAAAACTGAATAGAATACAGTTTTCACTCAGACGAAAGACGTATGATTTCCTTCTTAATAAGTGTTTTCAAAGACATTCACATAGTGATTCTACAAAGCTTGTTTACAGACCTTGGCCTTTAAACGTGATTTCACTGGAATTTTTGTCAAACGCAAGACACGAAATTTGCTGTTAAAGAATTGAATATACAGATTGCAAACAAATACTTCCCTACAAGTGAATCGTCTATAACATTCAACTCAGTTCTAAAAACTGAATAGAATGCAGTTTTTATTCAGATGAAAGACTTATGCTTTGCTTCGTAAGAAGTGTTTTCAAAGACATTCACAGAATGATTCTACAAAGCCTTTTTACTGATATTAGCTTTTAAACGTGATTTCACCTGAATTTCTGTCAAAACAAGACACGAGATTTGCTGTTAAAGAATTGAATATACAGAATGAAAACAAACACTTCCCCACAAGTGAATCACCTAAACATTCAACTCAGTTCTAAAACCTGAATAGAATGCAGTTTTCACTCAGATGAAAGACATATGCTTTCCTTCTTAACAAGTGTTTTCAAAGACATTCACAGAGTGATTCTACAAAGCCTTTTTACTGACGTTTGTTTTAAAAGTGATTTCAGTGGAATTTCTGTCAAATGTAAGACACGAGATTTGGGGTTAAAGAATTGAATATACAGAAAGCAAACAAACACTTTCCTACAAGTGAATCGCCTAAACGTTCAACTCAGTTCTAAAAAATGAATAGAATGCTGTTTTCCCTCAGATGAAAAACGTATGCTTTCCTTCTTACAAAGTGTTTTCAGAGACATTCACAGAGTGATTCTACAAAGCCTTTTTCCTGACGTTGGCTTTTAAAAGTGATTTCACTGAAATTTTTGTCAAACGCAAGAGACGAGATTAGCTATTAAAGAATTGAATATACATAATGCAAACAAACACTTCCCCATATGTGAATCGCATAAACATTCAACTTAGTTCTAAAACCTGAATAGAATGCAGTTTTCACTCAGATGAAAGACTTATGCTTTCCTTCTTAACAAGTGTTTTCAAAGACATTCACAGAGTGATTCTACAAAGCCTTTTTACTGATGTTTGCTTTTAAACGTGATTTCACGAGAATTTCTGTCAAATGCAGGACACGAGATTTGCTGTTAAAGAATTGAATATACAGAATGCAAACAAAAACTTCCCTACAAGTGAATTGCCTAAATATTCAACACAGTTCTAAAAACTGAATAGAATGCAGTTTTCAGTCAGATGAAAGACGTACGCTTTCCTTCTTAAGAAGTGTTTTCATCGACATTCAGAGAGTGATTCTAGAAAGCCTTTTTCCTGATGTTGGCTTTTGAACATGATTTCACTGGAATTTCTGTCAAATGCAGGACACGAGATTTGCTGGTAAAGAATCGAATATCCAGAATGGAAACAAACACTTCCCTACAAGTGAATCACCTAAACATTCAACTCAGTTCTAAAAACTGAATAGAATGCAGTTTTCACTCAGATGAAAGACATATGCTTTTCTTCTTAAGAAGTGTTTTTCAAAGACATTCACAGAAGAATTCTACAAAGAGAATTGAATATACAGAATTCAAACAAACACTTCCCTACAAATGAATCGCCTAAACATTCAACTCAGTTCTCAAAAATGAATGGAATGCAGTTTTCACTCAGATGAAAGACGTATGCTTTCCTTCTTAAGAAGTGTTTTCAAAGACATTCACAGAGTGATTCTACAAAGCCTTTCTCCTGACGTTGGCTTTTAAACGTGATTTCACTAGAATTTCTGTCAAATGCAAGACACGAGATTTGCTGTTAAAGAATTGGATATACAGAATGTAAACAAACACTTCCCTACAAGTGAATAGCCAAAACATTCAACTCAGTTCTAAAAACTGAATAGAATGCAGTTTTCAGTCAGACGAAAGACTTATGCTTTCCTTCTTAAGAAGTTTTTTTAAAGACATTCACAGAGTGATTCTACAAAGCCTTTTTCCTGATGTTGGCTTTTATACGTGATTTCACTGGAATTTCTGTCAAACGCAAGACACAAGATTAGCTGTTAAGGAATTTAATATACAGAATGCAAACAAACACTTCCCTACAAATGAATCGCCTAAACATTCAACTCAGTTCTAAAAACTGAATAGAATGCATTTTTAACTCTGATGATAGACATATGCTTTCCTTCTTAAGAAATGTTTTCAAAGACATTCACAGAGTGATTCTACAAAGCCTTTTTTCCTGTCATTGGCTTTTAAACATGATTTCACTGGAATTTCTGTCAAACGCAAGAGGCTAGATTAGCTATTAAAGAATTGAATATACAGAATGCAAACAAACACTTCCCTACAAATGAATCGCCTAAACATTCAACTCAGTTCTAAAAACTGAATAGAATGCAGTTTTCACTCAGATGAAAGACTTATGCTGTCCTTCTTAACAAGTGTTTTCAAAGACATTCACAGAGTGATTCTACAAAGCCTTTTTACTGACTTTGGCTTTTAAAAGAGATTTCACTGGAATTTCTGTCAAATGCAAGACACGAGATTTGGGGTTAAAGAATTGAATATACAGAATGCAAACAAAAACTTCCCTACAAATGAATCGCCTAAATATTCAACTCAGTTCTAAAAACTGAATAGAATGCAGTTTTCACTCAGATGAAAGACGTACACTTTCCTTCTTAAGAAATTTTTTCAAAGACATTCACAGAGCGATTCTACAAAACCTTTTTCCTGACGTTGGCTTTTAAAAGTGATTTCACTGGAATTTCTGTCAAATGCAAGACACGAGATTTGCTGTTAAAGAATTGAATATACAGAATGCAAACAAACACTTCCCTTCAAATGAATCGCCTAAACATTCAACTCAGTTCTAAAAGCTGAATAGAATGCAGTTTTAACTCAGATGAAAGACGTATGCTTTCCTTCTTAAGAAGTGTTTTCAAAGACATTCACAGAGTGATTCTACAAAGCCTTTCTCCTGACGTTGGCTTTTAAACGTGATTTCACTGGAATTTCTGTCAAACGCAAGACACGAGATTTGCTGTTATAGAATTGAATATACAGATTGCAAACAAACACTTCCCTACAAGTGAATCGCCGAAACATTCAACTCAGTTCTAAAAACTGAATAGAATGCAGTTTTCACTCAGATGAAAGACGTATGCTTTCCTTCTTAAGAAGTGTTTTCAAAGACATTCACAGAATGATTCTAGAAAGCCTTTTTCCTGATGTTGGCTTTTCAACATGATTTCAGTGGAATTTCTGTCAAACGCAAGACACGAGATTTGCTGTTAAAGAATTGAATATACAGAATGCAAACAAACACTTCCCTACAAGTGAATCAACTAAACATTCAACTCAGTTCTAAAAACTGAATAGAATACAGTTTTCACTCAGACGAAAGACGTATGATTTCCTTCTTAATAAGTGTTTTCAAAGACATTCACATAGTGATTCTACAAAGCTTTTTTACAGACCTTGGCCTTTAAACGTGATTTCACTGGAATTTTTGTCAAACGCAAGACACGAAATTTGCTGTTAAAGAATTGAATATACAGATTGCAAACAAATACTTCCCTACAAGTGAATCGTCTATAACATTCAACTCAGTTCTAAAAACTGAATAGAATGCAGTTTTTATTCAGATGAAAGACTTATGCTTTGCTTCGTAAGAAGTGTTTTCAAAGACATTCACAGAATGATTCTACAAAGCCTTTTTACTGATATTAGCTTTTAAACGTGATTTCACCTGAATTTCTGTCAAAACAAGACACGAGATTTGCTGTTAAAGAATTTAATATACAGAATGCAAACAAACACTTCCCTACAAATGTATAGCCTAAACATTCAACTCAGTTCTAAAAACTGAATAGAATACAGTTTTCACTCAGATGAAAGACGTATGCTTTCCTTCTTAAGAACTGTTTTCAAAGACATTCACATAGTGATTCTACCAACCCTTTTTCCTGACGTTGCCTTTTAAACGTGATTTCACTGGAATTTCTGTCAAACCAAGACACGAGATTAGCTGTTAAAGAATTTAATATACAGAAAGCAAACAAACACTTCCCTACAAATAAATCGCCTAAATATTCAACTCAGTTCTATAAACGGAATAGAATGCAGTTTTCACTCAGATGAAAGGCGTATGCTTTCCTTCTTAAGAAGTGTTTTCAAAGACATTTACAGAGTGAATCTACAAAGCCTTTTTATTGACATTGGCTTTTAAACGTGATTTCACGACAATTTCTGTCAAACACAAGAGTAGAGATATGCTGTTAAAGAATTGGATATACAGAATGCAAACAAACACTTCCCTACAAATGAATCTCCTAAACATTCAACTCAGTTCTAAAAACTGAATAGAATGCAGTTTTCAGTCAGACGAAAGACGTATGCTTTCCTTCTTAAGAAGTGTTTTCAAAGACATTCACAGAGTGATTCTACAAAGCCTTTTTCCTGAGGTTGGCTTTTATTCGTGATTTCACTGGAATTTCTGTCAAACGCAAGACACGAGATTTGCTGTTAAAGAATTGAATATACAGAATGCAAACAAACACTTCCCTACAAGTGAATCAACTAAACATTCAACTCAGTTCTAAAAACTGAATAGAATGCATTTTTAACTCTGATGATAGACGTATGCTTTCCTTCTTAAGAAATGTTTTCAAAGATATTCACAGAGTGATTCTACAAAGCCTTTTTTCCTGTCATTGGCTTTTAAACATGATTTCACTGGAATTTCTGTCATACGCAAGAGGCTAGATTAGCTATTAAAGAATTGAATATACAGAATGCAAACAAACACTTCGCTACAAATGAATCGCCTAAACATTCAACTCAGTTCTAAAAACTGAATAGAATGCAGTTTTCACTCAGATGAAAGACTTATGCTGTCCTTCTTAACAAGTGTTTTCAAAGACATTCACAGAGTGATTCTACAAAGCCTTTTTACTGACTTTGGCTTTTAAAAGAGATTTCACTGGAATTTCTGTCAAATGCAAGACACAAGATTTGGGGTTAAAGAATTGAATATACAGAATGCAAACAAAAACTTCCCTACAAATGAATCGCCTAAATATTCAACTCAGTTCTAAAAACTGAATAGAATGCAGTTTTCACTCAGATGAAAGACGTACACTTTCCTTCTTAAGAAATTTTTTCAAAGACATTCACAGAGCGATTCTACAAAACCTTTTTACTGACGTTGACTTTTAAACGTGATTTCACTGGAATTACTGTCAAATGCAATACACGAAATTTGCTCTTATAAAATTGAATATACAGATTGCAAACAAACACTTCCCTACAAGTGAATCGCCTAAACTTTCAACTCAGTTCTAAAAAATGAATAGAATGCATTTTTCACTCTGATGAAAGTCGTATGCTTTCCTTCTTAAGAAGTGTTTTCAAAGACATTTACAGAGTGATTCTACAAAGCCTTTTTCCTGACGTTGGCTTTTAAAAGAGATTTCACTAGAATTTCTGTCAAATGCAAGACACGAGATTTGCTGTTAAAGAATTGAATATACAGAATGCAAACAAACACTTCCCTTCAAATGAATCGCCTAAACATTCAACTCAGTTCTAAAAGCTGAATAGAATGCAGTTTTAACTCAGATGAAAGATGTATGCTTTCCTTCTTAAGAAGTGTTTTCAAAGACATTCACAGAGTGATTCCACAAAGCCTTTCTCCTGACGTTGGCTTTTAAACGTGATTTCACTGGAATTTCTGTCAAACGCAAGACACGAGATTTGCTGTTATAGAATTGAATATACAGATTGCAAACAAACACTTCCCTACAAGTGAATCGCCGAAACATTCAACTCAGTTCTAAAAACTGAATAGAATGCAGTTTTCACTCAGATGAAAGACGTATGCTTTCCTTCTTAAGAAGTGTTTTCAAAGACATTCACAGAATGATTCTAGAAAGCCTTTTTCCTGATGTTGGCTTTTCAACATGATTTCAGTGGAATTTCTGTCAAACGCAAGACACGAGATTTGCTGTTAAAGAATTGAATATACAGAATGCAAACAAACACTTCCCTACAAGTGAATCAACTGAACATTCAACTCAGATCTAAAAACTGAATAGAATACAGTTTTCACTCAGACGAAAGACGTATGATTTCCTTCTTAATAAGTGTTTTCAAAGACATTCACATAGTGATTCTACAAAGCTTTTTTACAGACCTTGGCCTTTAAACGTGATTTCACTGGAATTTTTGTCAAACGCAAGACACGAAATTTGCTGTTAAAGAATTGAATATACAGATTGCAAACAAATACTTCCCTACAAGTGAATCGTCTATAACATTCAACTCAGTTCTAAAAACTGAATAGAATGCAGTTTTTATTCAGATGAAAGACTTATGCTTTGCTTCGTAAGAAGTGTTTTCAAAGACATTCACAGAATGATTCTACAAAGCCTTTTTACTGATATTAGCTTTTAAACGTGATTTCACCTGAATTTCTGTCAAAACAAGACACGAGATTTGCTGTTAAAGAATTTAATATACAGAATGCAAACAAACACTTCCCTACAAATGTATAGCCTAAACATTCAACTCAGTTCTAAAAACTGAATAGAATACAGTTTTCACTCAGATGAAAGACGTATGCTTTCCTTCTTAAGAACTGTTTTCAAAGACATTCACATAGTGATTCTACCAACCCTTTTTCCTGACGTTGCCTTTTAAACGTGATTTCACTGGAATTTCTGTCAAACCAAGACACGAGATTAGCTGTTAAAGAATTTAATATACAGAAAGCAAACAAACACTTCCCTACAAATAAATCACCTAAATATTCAACTCAGTTCTATAAACGGAATAGAATGCAGTTTTCACTCAGATGAAAGACGTATGCTTTCCTTCTTAAGAAGTGTTTTCAAAGACATTTACAGAGTGATTCTACAAAGCCTTTTTACTGACATTGGCTTTTAAACGTGATTTCACGACAATTTCTGTCAAACACAAGAGTAGAGATATGCTGTTAAAGAATTGGATATACAGAATGCAAACAAACACTTCCCTACAAATGAATCTCCTAAACATTCAACTCAGTTCTAAAAACTGAATAGAATACAGTTTTCACTCAGATGAAAGACGTATGCTTTCCTTCTTAAGAAGTGTTTTCAAAGACATTTACAAAGTGATTCTACAAAGCCTTTTTCCTGACATTGGCTTTTAAACGTGATTTCACTGGAATTTCTGTTAAACGCAAGACACGAGATTTGCTGTTAAAGAAATGAATATACAGAATGCAAACAAACACTCCCCTCAAGTGAATCGCCTAAACATTCAACTCAGTTCTAAAAACTGAATAGAATAGAGTTTTCACTCAGATGAAAGACGTATGCTTTCCTTCTTAAAAAGTGTTTTCAAAGACAATCACAGAGTGATTCTACAAAGCTTTTTTACTGACCTTGGCCTTTAAACGTGATTTCACCGGAATTTTTGTCAAACGCAAGAGACGAGATTAGCTATTAAAGAATTGAATATACAGAATGCAAACAAACACTTCCCCACAAGTGAATCGCCTAAACATTCAACTCAGTTCTAAAACCTGAATAGAATGCAGTTTTCACTCAGATGAAAGACATATGCTTTCCTTCTTAACAAGTGTTTTCAAAGACATTCACAGAGTGATTCTACAAAGCCTTTTTACTGACGTTTGTTTTAAAAGTAATTTCACTGGAATTTCTGTCAAATGTAAGACACGAGATTTGGGGTTAAAGAATTGAATATACAGAAAGCAAACAAACACTTTCCTACAAGTGAATCGCCTAAACGTTCAACTCAGTTCTAAAAAATGAATAGAATGCTGTTTTCCCTCAGATGAAAAACGTATGCTTTCCTTCTTACAAAGTGTTTTCAGAGACATTCACAGAGTGATTCTACAAAGCCTTTTTCCTGACGTTGGCTTTTAAACGTGATTTCACTGGAATTTTTGTCAAACGCAAGAGACGAGATTAGCTATTAAAGAATTGAATATACAGAATGCAAACAAACACTTCCCCATATGTGAATCGCATAAACATTCAACTTAGTTCTAAAACCTGAATAGAATGCAGTTTTCACTCAGATGAAAGACTTATGCTTTCCTTCTTAACAAGTGTTTTCAAAGACATTCACAGAGTGATTCTACAAAGCCTTTTTACTGACGTTGGCTTTTAAAAGAGATTTCACTGGAATTTCTGTCAAATGCAAGACACGAGATTTGGGGTTAAAGAATTGAATATACAGAAAGCAAACAAACACTTCCCCACATGTGAATCGCCTAAACATTCAACTCAGTTCTAAAACCTGAATAGAATGCAGTTTTCACTCAGATGAAAGACATATGCTTTCCTTCTTAACAAGTGTTTTCAAAGACATTCACAGAGTGATTCTACAAAGCCTTTTTACTGATGTTTGCTTTTAAACGTGATTTCACGAGAATTTCTGTCAAATGCAGGACACGAGATTTGCTGTTAAAGAATTGAATATACAGAATGCAAACAAAAACTTCCCTACAAGTGAATTGCCTAAATATTCAACACAGTTCTAAAAACTGAATAGAATGCAGTTTTCACTCAGATGAAAGACATATGCTTTTCTTCTTAAGAAGTGTTTTTCAAAGACATTCACAGAAGGATTCTACAAAGAGAATTGAATATACAGAATGCAAACAAACACTTCCCTACAAATGAATCGCCTAAACATTCAACTCAGTTCTAAAAAATGAATGGAATGCAGTTTTCACTCAGATGAAAGACGTATGCTTTCCTTCTTAAGAAGTGTTTTCAAAGACATTCACAGAGTGATTCTACAAAGCCTTTCTCCTGACGTTGGCTTTTAAACGTGATTTCACTAGAATTTCTGTCAAATGCAAGACACGAGATTTGCTGTTAAAGAATTGGATATACAGAATGTAAACAAACACTTCCCTACAAGTGAATAGCCAAAACATTCAACTCAGTTCTAAAAACTGAATAGAATGCAGTTTTCAGTCAGACGAAAGACTTATGCTTTCCTTCTTAAGAAGTTTTTTTAAAGACATTCACAGAGTGATTCTACAAAGCCTTTTTCCTGACGTTGGCTTTTATACGTGATTTCACTGGAATTTCTGTCAAATGCAAGACACAAGATTAGCTGTTAAGGAATTTAATATACAGAATGCAAACAAACACTTCCCTACAAATGAATCGCCTAAACATTCAACTCAGTTCTAAAAACTGAATAGAATGCATTTTTAACTCTGATGATAGACATATGCTTTCCTTCTTAAGAAATGTTTTCAAAGACATTCACAGAGTGATTCTACAAAGCCTTTTTTCCTGTCATTGGCTTTTAAACATGATTTCACTGCAATTTCTGTCAAACGCAAGAGGCTAGATTAGCTATTAAAGAATTGAATATACAGAATGCAAACAAACACTTCCCTACAAATGAATCGCCTAAACATTCAACTCAGTTCTAAAAACTGAATAGAATGCAGTTTTCACTCAGATGAAAGACTTATGCTGTCCTTCTTAACAAGTGTTTTCAAAGACATTCACAGAGTGATTCTACAAAGCCTTTTTACTGACTTTGGCTTTTAAAAGAGATTTCACTGGAATTTCTGTCAAATGCAAGACACGAGATTTGGGGTTAAAGAATTGAATATACAGAATGCAAACAAAAACTTCCCTACAAATGAATCGCCTAAATATTCAACTCAGTTCTAAAAACTGAATAGAATGCAGTTTTCACTCAGATGAAAGACGTACACTTTCCTTCTTAAGAAATTTTTTCAAAGACATTCACAGAGCGATTCTACAAAACCTTTTTACTGACGTTGACTTTTAAACGTGATTTCACTGGAATTACTGTCAAATGCAATACACGAAATTTGCTCTTATAAAATTGAATATACAGATTGCAAACAAACACTTCCCTACAAGTGAATCGCCTAAACTTTCAACTCAGTTCTAAAAAAGGAATAGAATGCATTTTTCACTCTGATGAAAGTCGTATGCTTTCCTTCTTAAGAAGTGTTTTCAAAGACATTTACAGAGTGATTCTACAAAGCCTTTTTACTGACGTTGGCTTTTAAAAGTGATTTCACTGGAATTTCTGTCAAATGCAAGACACGAGATTTGGGGTTAAAGAATTGATTATACAGAAAGCAAACAAACATTTCCCTACAAGAGAATCGCCTAAACATTCAACTCACTTCTAAAAACTGAATAGAATGCAGTTTTCACTCAGATGGAAGACGTATGCTTTCATTCTTAAGAAGTGTTTTCAAAGACATTCACAGAGTGATTCTACAAAGCCTTTTTACTTACATTGGCTTGTAAACGTGATTTCACTGGATTTTCTGTCAAAGCCAAGACACACGATTTGCTGTTAAAGAATTGAATATACAGAATGCAAACAAACACTTCCCTACAAATGAATCGCCTAAATATTCAACTCAGTTCTAAAAACTGAATAGAATGGAGTTTTCACTCAGATGAAAGATGTACGCTTTCCTTCTTAAGAAATTTTTTCATAGACATTCACAGAGCGATTCTACAAAACCTTTTTACTGACGTTGACTTTTAAACGTGATTTCACTGGAATTATTGTCAAATGCAATACACGAAATTTGCTGTTATGAAATTGAATATACACATTGCAAACAAACACTTCCCTCCAAGTGAATCGCCTAAACATTCAACTCAGTTCTAAAAAATGAATAGAATGCAGTTTTCACTCAGATGATAGACATATGCTTTCCTTCTTAAGAAGTGTTTTCAAAGACATTTACAGAGTGATTCTACAAAGCCTTTTTACTGAAGTTGGCTTGTAAACGTGATTTCACGAGAATATCTGTCAAATGCAAGACACGAGATTTGCTGATAAAGAATTGGATATACAGAATGCAAACAAACACTTACCTACAAATGAATAGCCTAAACATTCAACTCAGTTCTAAAAACTGAGTAGAATACAGTTTTCACTCAGATGAACGACATATGCTTTCCTTCTTAAGAAGTGTTTTCAAAGACATTCACAGAGTGATTCTACAAAGCCTTTTTTCCTGACATTGTATTTTAAACGTGATTTCACTGGATTTTCTGTCAAAGGTAAGACATGAGATTTGCTGTTAAAGAACTGAATATACAGAATACAAACAAACACTTCCCTACAAATGAATCGCCTAAATATTCAACTCAGTTCTAAAAACTGAAAAGAATGCAGTTTTCACTCAGATGAAAGACTTACGCTTTCCTTCTTAACAAATTTTTTCAAAGACATTCACAGAGCGATTCTACAAAGTTTTTTTACTGATGTTGACTTTTAAACGTGATTTCACTGGAATTATTGTCTAATGCAAGACACGATATTTGCTGTTATAAAATTGAATATACAGATTGCAAACAAACACTTCCCTACAAGTGAATCGCCTAAACTTTCAACTCAGTTCTAAAAACTGAATAGAATGCAGTTTTCATTCAGATGATAGACATATTCTTTCCTTCTTAAGAAGTGTTTTCAAAGACATTTACAGAGTGATTCTACAAAGCCTTTTTACTGACGTTGGCTTCTAAAAGTGATTTCACGAGAATTTCTGTCAAATGCAAGACACGAGATTTGCTGTTAAAGAATTGGATATACAGAATGCAAACAAACACTTCCCTACAAATGAATCGCCTAAACATTCAACTCAGTTCTAAAAACTGAATAGAAGGCATTTTTCACTCTGATGAAAGTCGTATGCTTTCCTTCTTAAGAAGTGTTTTCAAAGACATTCACAGAGGGATTCTACAAAGCCTTTCTCCTGACGTTGGCTTTTAAACGTGATTTCACTGGAATTTCTGTCAAACGCAAGACACGAGTTTTGCTGTTAAAGAATTTGATATACAGAATGCAAACAAACACTTCCCTACAAATGAATAGCCTAAACATTCAACTCAGTTCTAAAAACTGAGTAGAATAAGTTTTCACTCAGATGAAAGACGTATGCTTTCCTTCTTAACAAGTGTTTTCAAAGACATTCACAGAGTGATTCTACAAAGCCTTTTTCCTGATGTTGTCTTTTAAACGTGATTTCACTGGAATTTCTGTCAAACGCAAGACAGGAGATTAGCTGTTAAAGAATTTAATATACAGAATGCAAACAAACACTTCCCTACAAATGAATCGCCTAAACATTCAACTCGATTCTAAAAACTGAATAGAATGCATTTTTCACTCTGATGAAAGTCATATGCTTTCATTCTTAAGAAGTGTTTTCAAAGATATTCACAGAGTGATTGTACAAAGCCTTTCTCCTGACGTTGGCTTTTAAACGTGATTTCACTAGAATTTCTGTCAAATGCAAGACACGAGATTTGCTGTTAAAGAATTGGATATACAGAATGTAAACAAACACTTCTCTACAAATAAATCGCCTAAACATTCAACTCAGTTCTAAAAACAGAATAGAATACAGTTTTCACTCAGATGAAAGAAGTATGCTTTCCTTCTTAAGAAGTGTTTTCAAAGACATTCACAGAGTGATTCTAGATATCCTTTTTCCTGATGTTGGATTTTCAACAATATTTCACTGGAATTTCTGTCAAACACAAGACACGAGAAGAGCTGTTAAAGAATTGAATATACAGAATGCAAACAAACACTTCCCTACAAATGAATCGCCTAAATATTCAACTCAGTTCTAAAAACTGAATAGAATGCAGTTTTCACTCAGATGAAAGATGTACGCTTTCCTTCTTAAGAAATTTTTTCATAGACATTCACAGAGCGATTCTACAAAACCTTTTTACTGACGTTGACTTTTAAACGTGATTTCACTGGAATTATTGTCAAATGCAATACACGAAATTTGCTGTTATGAAATTGAATATACACATTGCAAACAAACACTTCCCTCCAAGTGAATCGCCTAAACATTCAACTCAGTTCTAAAAAATGAATAGAATGCAGTTTTCACTCAGATGATAGACATATGCTTTCCTTCTTAAGAAGTGTTTTCAAAGACATTTACAGAGTGATTCTACAAAGCCTTTTTACTGAAGTTGGCTTGTAAACGTGATTTCACGAGAATATCTGTCAAATGCAAGACACGAGATTTGCTGATAAAGAATTGGATATACAGAATGCAAACAAACACTTACCTAAAATGAATAGCCTAAACATTCAACTCAGTTCTAAAAACTGAGTAGAATACAGTTTTCACTCAGATGAACGACATATGCTTTCCTTCTTAAGAAGTGTTTTCAAAGACATTCACAGAGTGATTCTACAAAGCCTTTTTTCCTGACATTGTATTTTAAACGTGATTTCACTGGATTTTCTGTCAAAGGTAAGACATGAGATTTGCTGTTAAAGAACTGAATATACAGAATACAAACAAACACTTCCCTACAAATGAATCGCCTAAATATTCAACTCAGTTCTAAAAACTGAATAGAATGCAGTTTTCACTCAGATGAAAGACTTACGCTTTCCTTCTTAACAAATTTTTTCAAAGACATTCACAGAGCGATTCTACAAAGTTTTTTTACTGATGTTGACTTTTAAACGTGATTTCACTGGAATTATTGTCTAATGCAAGACACGATATTTGCTGTTATAAAATTGAATATACAGATTGCAAACAAACACTTCCCTACAAGTGAATCGCCTAAACTTTCAACTCAGTTCTAAAAACTGAATAGAATGCAGTTTTCATTCAGATGATAGACATATTCTTTCCTTCTTAAGAAGTGTTTTCAAAGACATTTACAGAGTGATTCTACAAAGCCTTTTTACTGACGTTGGCTTCTAAAAGTGATTTCACGAGAATTTCTGTCAAATGCAAGACACGAGATTTGCTGTTAAAGAATTGGATATACAGAATGCAAACAAACACTTCCCTACAAATGAATCGCCTAAACATTCAACTCAGTTCTAAAAACTGAATAGAAGGCATTTTTCACTCTGATGAAAGTCGTATGCTTTCCTTCTTAAGAAGTGTTTTCAAAGACATTCACAGAGGGATTCTACAAAGCCTTTCTCCTGACGTTGGCTTTTAAACGTGATTTCACTGGAATTTCTGTCAAACGCAAGACACGAGTTTTGCTGTTAAAGAATTTGATATACAGAATGCAAACAAACACTTCCCTACAAATGAATAGCCTAAACATTCAACTCAGTTCTAAAAACTGAGTAGAATACAGTTTTCACTCAGATGAAAGACGTATGCTTTCCTTCTTAACAAGTGTTTTCAAAGACATTCACAGAGTGATTCTACAAAGCCTTTTTCCTGATGTTGTCTTTTAAACGTGATTTCACTGGAATTTCTGTCAAACGCAAGACACGAGATTAGCTGTTAAAGAATTTAATATACAGAATGCAAACAAACACTTCCCTACAAATGAATCGCCTAAACATTCAACTCGATTCTAAAAACTGAATAGAATGCATTTTTCACTCTGATGAAAGTCATATGCTTTCATTCTTAAGAAGTGTTTTCAAAGATATTCACAGAGTGATTCTACAAAGCCTTTCTCCTGACGTTGGCTTTTAAACGTGATTTCACTAGAATTTCTGTCAAATGCAAGACACGAGATTTGCTGTTAAAGAATTGGATATACAGAATGTAAACAAACACTTCTCTACAAATAAATCGCCTAAACATTCAACTCAGTTCTAAAAACAGAATAGAATACAGTTTTCACTCAGATGAAAGAAGTATGCTTTCCTTCTTAAGAAGTGTTTTCAAAGACATTCACAGAGTGATTCTGGATATCCTTTTTCCAGATGTTGGATTTTCAACAATATTTCACTGGAATTTCTGTCAAACACAAGACACGAGAAGAGCTGTTAAAGAATTGAATATACAGAATGCAAACAAACACTTCCCTACAAATGAATCGCCTAAACATTCAACTCAGTTCTAAAAACTGAATAGAATGCAGTTTACACTCAGGTGAAAGACATATGTTTTTCTTCTTAAGAAGTGTTTACAAAGATATTCACAGAAGGATTCTACAAAGAGAATTGAATATACAGAATGCAAACAAACACTTCCCTACAAATGAATCGCCAAAACATTCAACTCAGTTTTAAAAAATGAATAGAATGCAGTTTTCACTCAGATGAAAAACGTATGCTTTCCTTCTTACGAAGTGTTTTCAAAGACATTCACAGAGTGATTCTACAAAGCCTTTTTCCTGTCGTTGGCTTTTAAACGTGATTTCACTGGAATTTCTGTCAAATGCAAGAGACGAGATTAGCTATTAAAGAATTGAATATACAAAATGCAAACAAACACTTCCCCACATGTGAATCGCCTAAACATTCAACTCAGTTCTAAAAAATGAATAGAATGCAGTTTTCATTCAGATGATAGACATATGGTTTCATTCTTAAGAAGTGTTTTCAAAGACATTTACAGAGTGATTCTACAAAGCCTTTTTACTGAAGTTGGCTTCTAAACGTGATTTCACAAGAATTTCTGTCAAATGCAAGACACGAGATTAGCTGTTAAAGAATTTAATATACAGAATGCAAACAAACACTTCCCTACAAATGAATCACTTAAACATTCAACCCAGTTCTAAAAACTGAATAGAATGCATTTTTCACTCTGATGAAAGTCGTATGCTTTCATTCTTAAGAAGTGTTTTCAAAGACATTCACAGAGTGATTCTGCAAAGCCTTTTTCCTGACATTGGCTTTTAAACGTGATTTCACTGGAATTTCTGTCAAAGGCAAGACACGAGATTTGCTCGTAAAGAATTGAATATCCAGAATGGAAACAACACGTCCCTACAAGTGAATCGCCTAAACATTCAACTCAGTTCTAAAAACTGAATAGAATGCAATTTTCACTCAGATGAAATACATATGCTTTCCTTCTTAAGAAGTGTTTTCAAAGAGATTCACAGAGTGATTCTACAAAGCCTTTTTCCTGACGTTGGCTTTTAAACGTGATTTCACTGGAATTTCTGTCAAACGCAAGACACGAGATTAGCTGTTATAGAATTTAATATACAAAATGCAAACAAACACTTCCCTACAAATGAATCGCCTAAACATTTAACTCAGTTCTAAAAACTGAATAGAATGCATTTTTCACTCTGATGAAAGTCGTATGCTTTCATTCTTAAGAAGTGTTTTCAAAGACATTCACAGAAGGATTCTACAAAGAGAATTGAATATACAGAATGCAAACAAACACTTCCCTACAAATGAATAGCCAAAACATTCAACTCAGTTTTAAAAAATGAATAGAATGCAGTTTTCACTCAGATGAAAAACGTATGCTTTCCTTCTTACGAAGTGTTTTCAAAGACATTCACAGAGTGATTCTACAAAGCCTTTTTCCTGTCGTTGGCTTTTAAACGTGATTTCACTGGAATTTCTGTCAAATGCAAGAGACGAGATTAGATATTAAAGAATTGAATATACAGAATGCAAACAAAGACTTCCCTACAAGTGAATCGCCTAAACATTCAACTCAGTTCTAAAAACTGAAAACAATGCAGTTTTCACACAGATGATAGACGTATGCTTTCCTTCTTAAGAAGTGTTTTCAAAGACATTCATAGAGTGATTCTACAAAGCCTTTGTACTTACATTGGCTTGTAAACGTGATTTCACTGGATTTTCTGTCAAAGCCAAGACACGCGATTTGCTCTTAAAGAATAGAATATACACAATGCAAACAAACACTTCCCTACAAATGAATCGCCTAAATATTCAACTCAGTTCTAAAAACTGAATAGAATGCAGTTTTCACTCAGATGAAAGACGTACGCTTTCCTTCTTAAGAAATTTTTTCAAAGACATTCACAGAGCGATTCTACAAAACTTTTTACTGACGTTGACTTTTAAATGTGATTTCACTGGAATTATTGTCAAATGCAATACACGAAATTTTCTGTTATAAAATTGAATATACAGATTGCAAACAAACACTTCCCTACAAGAGAATCGCCTAAACATTCAACTCAGTTCTAAAAAATGAATAGAATGCAGTTTTCACTCAGATGATAGACATATGCTTTCATTCTTAAGAAGTGTTTTCAAAGACATTTACAGAGTGATTCTACAAAGCCTTTTTACTGAAGTTGGCTTCTAAACGTGATTTCACTGGAATTTCTGTCAAAGGCAAGACACGAGATTTGCTCGTAAAGAATTGAATATCCAGAATGGAAACAACACGTCCCTACAAGTGAATCGCCTAAACATTCAACTCAGTTCTAAAAACTGAATAGAATGCAATTTTCACTCAGATGAAAGACATATGCTTTCCTTCTTAAGAAGTGTTTTCAAAGACATTCACAGAGTGATTCTACAAAGCCTTTTTCCTGATGTTGGCTTTTAAACGTGATTTAACTGGAATTTCTGTCAAACGCAAGACACGACATTAGCTGTTAAAGAATTTAATATACAAAATGCAAACAAACACTTCCCTACAAATGAATCGCCTAAACATTCAACTCAGTTCTAAAAACTGAATAGAATGCATTTTTCACTCTGATGAAAGTCGTATGCTTTCATTCTTAAGAAGTGTTTTCAAAGACATTCACAGAGTGATTCTGCAAAGCCTTTTTCCTGACATTGGCTTTTAAACGTGATTTCACTGGAATTTCTGTCAAACGCAAGACACGAGATTTGCTCGTAAAGAATTGAATATCCCGAATGGAAACAACACGTCCCTACAAGTGAATCGCCTAAACATTCAACTCAGTTCTAAAAACTGAATAGAATGCAGTTTTCACTCAGATGAAAGACGTACGCTTTCCTTTTAAGAAATTTTTTCAAAGACATTCACAGAGCGATTCTACAAAACCTTTTTACTGACGTTGACTTTTAAACGTGATTTCACTGGAATTATTGTCAAATGCAATACACGAAATTTGCTATTATAAAATTGAATATACAGATTGCAAACAAACACTTCCCTACAAGTGAATCGCCTAAACATTCAACTCAGTTCTAAAAAATGAATAGAATGCAGTTTTCACTCAGATGATAGACATATGCTTTCCTTCTTAAGAAGTGTTTTCAAAGACATTTACAGAGTGATTCTACAAAGCCTTTTTACTGACTTTGGCTTCTAAACATGATTTCACGAGAATTTCTGTCAAATGCAAGACACGAGATTTGCTGTTAAAGAATTGGATATACAGAATGGAAACAAACACTTCCCTACAAATGAATAGCCTAAACATTCAACTCAGTTCTAAAAACTGAGTAGAATACAGTTTTCACTCAGATGAAAGACGTATGCTTTCCTTCTTAAGAAGTGTTTTCAAAGACATTCACAGAGTGATTCTACAAAGCCTTTTTTCCTGACGTTGTATTTTAAACGTGATTTCACTGGATTTTCTGTCAAAGCCAAGACATGAGATTTGCTGTTAAAGAACTGAATATACAGAATACAAAAAAACACTTCCCTACAAATGAATAACCTAAACATTCAACTCAGTTCTAAAAACTGAATAGAATACAGTTTTCACTCAGATGAAAGACATATGCTTTCCTTCTTAAGAAGTGTTTTCAAAGACATTCACAGAGTGATTCTACAAAGCCTTTTTACTTACATTGGCTTGTAAACGTGATTTCACTGGATTTTCTGTCAAAGCCAAGACATGCGATTTGCTGTTAAAGAATTGAATATACAGAATGCAAACAAACACTTCCCTACAAATGAATCGCTTAAATATTCAACTCAGTTCTAAAAACTGAATAGAATGCAGTTTTCACTCAGATGAAAGACATACGCTTTACTTCTTAAGAAATTTTTTCAAAGACATTCACAGAGCGATTCTACAAAGCCGTTTTACTGATGTTGCCTTTTTAACGTGATTTCACTGGAATTATTGTCACATGCAAGACACGAAATCTGCTGTTATAAAATTGAATATACAGATTGCAAACAAACACTTCCCTACAAGTGAATCGCCTAAACATTCAACTCAGTTCTAAAAACTGAATAGAATGCAGTTTTTCACTCAGATGATAGACATATGCTTTCCTTCTTAAGAAGTGTTTTCAAAGACGTTCACAGAGTGATTCTAGAAAGCCTTTTTACTGACGTTGGCTTCTAAACATGATTTCACGAGGATTTCTGTCAAATGCAAGACACGAGATTTGCTGTTAAAGAATTGGATATACAGAATGCAAACAAACACTTCCCTACACATGAATAGCCTAAACATTCAACTCAGTTCTAAAAACTGAGTAGAATACAGTTTTCACTCAGATAAAAGACGTATGCTTTCCTTCTTAAGAAGTGTTTTCAAAGACATTCACAGAGTGATTCTACAAAGCCTATTTCCTGATGTTGGCTTTTAAACATGATTTGACTTGAATTTCTGTCAAACGCAAGACACGAGATTTGGGGTTAAAGAATTGAATATACAGAATGCAAACAAAGACTTCCCTACAAGTGAATCGCCTAAACATTCAACTCAGTTCTAAAAACTGAATACAATGCAGTTTTCACACAGATGATAGACGTATGCTTTCCTTCTTAAGAAGTGTTTTCAAAGACATTCATAGAGTGATTCTACAAAGCCTTTGTACTTACATTGGCTTGTAAACGTGATTTCACTGGATTTTCTGTCAAAGCCAAGACACGCGATTTGCTGTTAAAGAATACAATATACACAATGCAAACAAACACTTCCCTACAAATGAATCGCCTAAATATTCAACTCAGTTCTAAAAACTGAATAGAATGCAGTTTTCACTCAGATGAAAGACGTACGCTTTCCTTCTTAAGAAATTTTTTCAAAGACATTCACAGAGCGATTCTACAAAACTTTTTACTGACGTTGACTTTTAAATGTGATTTCACTGGAATTATTGTCAAATGCAATACACGAAATTTTCTGTTATAAAATTGAATATACAGATTGCAAACAAACACTTCCCTACAAGAGAATCGCCTAAACATTCAACTCAGTTCTAAAAAATGAATAGAATGCAGTTTTCACTCAGATGATAGACATATGCTTTCATTCTTAAGAAGTGTTTTCAAAGACATTTACAGAGTGATTCTACAAAGCCTTTTTACTGAAGTTGGCTTCTAAACGTGATTTCACTGGAATTTCTGTCAAAGGCAAGACACGAGATTTGCTCGTAAAGAATTGAATATCCAGAATGGAAACAACACGTCCCTACAAGTGAATCGCCTAAACATTCAACTCAGTTCTAAAAACTGAATAGAATGCATTTTTAACTCTGATGATAGACATATGCTTTCCTTCTTAAGAAGTGTTTTCAAAGACATTCACAGAGTGATTCTACAAAGCCTTTTTCCTGATGTTGGCTTTTAAACGTGATTTCACTGGAATTTCTGTCAAACGCAAGACACGACATTAGCTGTTAAAGAATTTAATATACAAAATGCAAACAAACACTTCCCTACAAATGAATCGCCTAAACATTCAACTCAGTTCTAAAAACTGAATAGAATGCATTTTTCACTCTGATGAAAGTCGTATGCTTTCATTCTTAAGAAGTGTTTTCAAAGACATTCACAGAGTGAATCTGCAAAGCCTTTTTCCTGACATTGGCTTTTAAACGTGATTTCACTGGAATTTCTGTCAAACGCAAGACACGACATTAGCTGTTAAAGAATTTAATATACAAAATGCAAACAAACACTTCCCTACAAATGAATCGCCTAAACATTCAACTCAGTTCTAAAAACTGAATAGAATGCATTTTTCACTCTGATGAAAGTCGTATGCTTTCATTCTTAAGAAGTGTTTTCAAAGACATTCACAGAGTGATTCTGCAAAGCCTTTTTCCTGACATTGGCTTTTAAACGTGATTTCACTGGAATTTCTGTCAAACGCAAGACACGAGATTTGCTCGTAAAGAATTGAATATCCCGAATGGAAACAACACGTCCCTACAAGTGAATCGCCTAAACATTCAACTCAGTTCTAAAAACTGAATAGAATGCAGTTTTCACTCAGATGAAAGACGTACGCTTTCCTTTTAAGAAATTTTTTCAAAGACATTCACAGAGCGATTCTACAAAACCTTTTTACTGACGTTGACTTTTAAACGTGATTTCACTGGAATTATTGTCAAATGCAATACACGAAATTTGCTATTATAAAATTGAATATACAGATTGCAAACAAACACTTCCCTACAAGTGAATCGCCTAAACATTCAACTCAGTTCTAAAAAATGAATAGAATGCAGTTTTCACTCAGATGATAGACATATGCTTTCCTTCTTAAGAAGTGTTTTCAAAGACATTTACAGAGTGATTCTACAAAGCCTTTTTACTGACTTTGGCTTCTAAACATGATTTCACGAGAATTTCTGTCAAATGCAAGACACGAGATTTGCTGTTAAAGAATTGGATATACAGAATGGAAACAAACACTTCCCTACAAATGAATAGCCTAAACATTCAACTCAGTTCTAAAAACTGAGTAGAATACAGTTTTCACTCAGATGAAAGACGTATGCTTTCCTTCTTAAGAAGTGTTTTCAAAGACATTCACAGAGTGATTCTACAAAGCCTTTTTTCCTGACGTTGTATTTTAAACGTGATTTCACTGGATTTTCTGTCAAAGGCAAGACATGAGATTTGCTGTTAAAGAACTGAATATACAGAATACAAAAAAACACTTCCCTACAAATGAATAACCTAAACATTCAACTCAGTTCTAAAAACTGAATAGAATACAGTTTTCACTCAGATGAAAGACATATGCTTTCCTTCTTAAGAAGTGTTTTCAAAGACATTCACAGAGTGATTCTACAAAGCCTTTTTACTTACATTGGCTTGTAAACGTGATTTCACTGGATTTTCTGTCAAAGCCAAGACATGCGATTTGCTGTTAAAGAATTGAATATACAGAATGCAAACAAACACTTCCCTACAAATGAATCGCTTAAATATTCAACTCAGTTCTAAAAACTGAATAGAATGCAGTTTTCACTCAGATGAAAGACATACGCTTTACTTCTTAAGAAATTTTTTCAAAGACATTCACAGAGCGATTCTACAAAGCCGTTTTACTGATGTTGCCTTTTTAACGTGATTTCACTGGAATTATTGTCACATGCAAGACACGAAATCTGCTGTTATAAAATTGAATATACAGATTGCAAACAAACACTTCCCTACAAGTGAATCGCCTAAACATTCAACTCAGTTCTAAAAACTGAATAGAATGCAGTTTTTCACTCAGATGATAGACATATGCTTTCCTTCTTAAGAAGTGTTTTCAAAGACGTTCACAGAGTGATTCTAGAAAGCCTTTTTACTGACGTTGGCTTCTAAACATGATTTCACGAGGATTTCTGTCAAATGCAAGACACGAGATTTGCTGTTAAAGAATTGGATATACAGAATGCAAACAAACACTTCCCTACACATGAATAGCCTAAACATTCAACTCAGTTCTAAAAACTGAGTAGAATACAGTTTTCACTCAGATAAAAGACGTATGCTTTCCTTCTTAAGAAGTGTTTTCAAAGACATTCACAGAGTGATTCTACAAAGCCTATTTCCTGACGTTGGCTTTTAAACATGATTTGACTTGAATTTCTGTCAAACGCAAGACACGAGATTTGGGGTTAAAGAATTGAATATACAGAATGCAAACAAAGACTTCCCTACAAGTGAATCGCCTAAACATTCAACTCAGTTCTAAAAACTGAATACAATGCAGTTTTCACACAGATGATAGACGTATGCTTTCCTTCTTAAGAAGTGTTTTCAAAGACATTCATAGAGTGATTCTACAAAGCCTTTGTACTTACATTGGCTTGTAAACGTGATTTCACTGGATTTTCTGTCAAAGCCAAGACACGCGATTTGCTGTTAAAGAATACAATATACACAATGCAAACAAACACTTCCCTACAAATGAATCGCCTAAATATTCAACTCAGTTCTAAAAACTGAATAGAATGCAGTTTTCACTCAGATGAAAGACGTACGCTTTCCTTCTTAAGAAATTTTTTCAAAGACATTCACAGAGCGATTCTACAAAACTTTTTACTGACGTTGACTTTTAAATGTGATTTCACTGGAATTATTGTCAAATGCAATACACGAAATTTTCTGTTATAAAATTGAATATACAGATTGCAAACAAACACTTCCCTACAAGAGAATCGCCTAAACATTCAACTCAGTTCTAAAAAATGAATAGAATGCAGTTTTCACTCAGATGATAGACATATGCTTTCATTCTTAAGAAGTGTTTTCAAAGACATTTACAGAGTGATTCTACAAAGCCTTTTTACTGAAGTTGCCTTCTAAACGTGATTTCACTGGAATTTCTGTCAAAGGCAAGACACGAGATTTGCTCGTAAAGAATTGAATATCCAGAATGGAAACAACACGTCCCTACAAGTGAATCGCCTAAACATTCAACTCAGTTCTAAAAACTGAATAGAATGCAATTTTCACTCAGATGAAAGACATATGCTTTCCTTCTTAAGAAGTGTTTTCAAAGACATTCACAGAGTGATTCTACAAAGCCTTTTTCCTGATGTTGGCTTTTAAACGTGATTTCACTGGAATTTCTGTCAAACGCAAGACACGACATTAGCTGTTAAAGAATTTAATATACAAAATGCAAACAAACACTTCCCTACAAATGAATCGCCTAAACATTCAACTCAGTTCTAAAAACTGAATAGAATGCATTTTTCACTCTGATGAAAGTCGTATGCTTTCATTCTTAAGAAGTGTTTTCAAAGACATTCACAAAGTGATTCTGCAAAGCCTTTTTCCTGACATTGGCTTTTAAACGTGATTTCACTGGAATTTCTGTCAAAGGCAAGACACGACATTAGCTGTTAAAGAATTTAATATACAAAATGCAAACAAACACTTCCCTACAAATGAATCGCCTAAACATTCAACTCAGTTCTAAAAACTGAATAGAATGCATTTTTCACTCTGATGAAAGACGTATGCTTTCCTTCTTAAGAAGTGTTTTCAAAGACATTCACAGAGTGATTCTACAAAGCCTTTTTTCCTGACGTTGTATTTTAAACGTGATTTCACTGGATTTTCTGTCAAAGGCAAGACATGAGATTTGCTGTTAAAGAACTGAATATACAGAATACAAAAAAACACTTCCCTACAAATGAATAACCTAAACATTCAACTCAGTTCTAAAAACTGAATAGAATACAGTTTTCACTCAGATGAAAGACATATGCTTTCCTTCTTAAGAAGTGTTTTCAAAGACATTCACAGAGTGATTCTACAAAGCCTTTTTACTTACATTGGCTTGTAAACGTGATTTCACTGGATTTTCTGTCAAAGCCAAGACATGCGATTTGCTGTTAAAGAATTGAATATACAGAATGCAAACAAACACTTCCCTACAAATGAATCGCTTAAATATTCAACTCAGTTCTAAAAACTGAATAGAATGCAGTTTTCACTCAGATGAAAGACATACGCTTTACTTCTTAAGAAATTTTTTCAAAGACATTCACAGAGCGATTCTACAAAGCCGTTTTACTGATGTTGCCTTTTTAACGTGATTTCACTGGAATTATTGTCACATGCAAGACACGAAATCTGCTGTTATAAAATTGAATATACAGATTGCAAACAAACACTTCCCTACAAGTGAATCGCCTAAACATTCAACTCAGTTCTAAAAACTGAATAGAATGCAGTTTTTCACTCAGATGATAGACATATGCTTTCCTTCTTAAGAAGTGTTTTCAAAGACGTTCACAGAGTGATTCTAGAAAGCCTTTTTACTGACGTTGGCTTCTAAACATGATTTCACGAGGATTTCTGTCAAATGCAAGACACGAGATTTGCTGTTAAAGAATTGGATATACAGAATGCAAACAAACACTTCCCTACACATGAATAGCCTAAACATTCAACTCAGTTCTAAAAACTGAGTAGAATACAGTTTTCACTCAGATAAAAGACGTATGCTTTCCTTCTTAAGAAGTGTTTTCAAAGACATTCACAGAGTGATTCTACAAAGCCTATTTCCTGACGTTGGCTTTTAAACATGATTTGACTTGAATTTCTGTCAAACGCAAGACACGAGATTTGGGGTTAAAGAATTGAATATACAGAATGCAAACAAAGACTTCCCTACAAGTGAATCGCCTAAACATTCAACTCAGTTCTAAAAACTGAATACAATGCAGTTTTCACACAGATGATAGACGTATGCTTTCCTTCTTAAGAAGTGTTTTCAAAGACATTCATAGAGTGATTCTACAAAGCCTTTGTACTTACATTGGCTTGTAAACGTGATTTCACTGGATTTTCTGTCAAAGCCAAGACACGCGATTTGCTGTTAAAGAATACAATATACACAATGCAAACAAACACTTCCCTACAAATGAATCGCCTAAATATTCAACTCAGTTCTAAAAACTGAATAGAATGCAGTTTTCACTCAGATGAAAGACGTACGCTTTCCTTCTTAAGTAATTTTTTCAAAGACATTCACAGAGCGATTCTAAAAAACCTTTTTACTGACGTTGACTTTTAAACGTGATTTCACTGGAATTATTGTCAAATGCAATACACGAAATTTGCTGTTATAAAATTGAATATACAGATTGCAAACAAACACTTCCCTACAAGTGAATCGCCTAAACATTCAACTCAGTTCTAAAAAATGAATAGAATGCAGTTTTCACTCTGATGAAAGTCGTATGCTTTCATTCTTAAGAAGTGTTTTCAAAGACATTCACAGAGTGATTCTGCAAAGCCTTTTTCCTGACATTGGCTTTTAAACGTGATTTCACTGGAATTTCTGTCAAAGGCAAGACACGAGATTTGCTCGTAAAGAATTGAATATCCAGAATGGAAACAACACGTCCCTACAAGTGAATCGCCTAAACATTCAACTCAGTTCTAAAAACTGAATAGAATGCAATTTTCACTCAGATGAAAGACATATGCTTTCCTTCTTAAGAAGTGTTTTCAAAGACATTCACAGAGTGATTCTACACAGCCTTTTTCCTGACATTGGCTTTTAAACGTGATTTCACGAGAATTTCTGTCAAACGCAAGACACGAGATTAGCTGTTAAAGAATTTAATATACAAAATGCAAACAAACACTTCCCTACAAATGAATCGCCTAAACATTCAACTCAGTTCTAAAAACTGAATAGAATGCATTTTTCACTCTGATGAAAGTCGTATGCTTTCATTCTTAAGAAGTGTTTTCAAAGACATTCACAG
Organism: Phyllotis vaccarum; assembly: GCA_033318265.1. Lineage (NCBI taxonomy): Eukaryota > Metazoa > Chordata > Mammalia > Rodentia > Cricetidae > Phyllotis > Phyllotis vaccarum. The sequence goes on along the minus strand of JARWLC010000002.1, from coordinate 117,705,432 downwards.
AAGGATTCTACAAAGAGAATTGAATATACAGAATGCAAAAAACACTTCCCTACAAATGAATAGCCAAAACATTCAACTCAGTTTTAAAAAATGAATAGAATGCAGTTTTCACTCAGATGAAAAACGTATGCTTTCCTTCTTACGAAGTGTTTTCAAAGACATTCACAGAGTGATTCTACAAATCCTTTTTCCTGTCGTTGGCTTTTAAACGTGATTTCACTGGAATTTCTGTCAAATGCAAGAGACGAGATTAGATATTAAAGAATTGAATATACAGAATGCAAACAAAGACTTCCCTACAAGTGAATCGCCTAAACATTCAACTCAGTTCTAAAAACTGAAAACAATGCAGTTTTCACACAGATGATAGACGTATGCTTTCCTTCTTAAGAAGTGTTTTAAAAGACATTCACAGAGTGATTCTACAAAGCCTTTGTACTTACATTGGCTTGTAAACGTGATTTCACTGGATTTTCTGTCAAAGCCAAGACACGCGATTTGCTGTTAAAGAATAGAATATACACAATGCAAACATACACTTCCCTACAAATGAATCGCCTAAATATTCAACTCAGTTCTAAAAACTGAATAGAATGCAGTTTTCACTCAGATGAAAGACGTACGCTTTCCTTCTTAAGAAATTTTTTCAAAGACATTCACAGAGCGATTCTACAAAACCTTTTTACTGACGTTGACTTTTAAACGTGATTTCACTGGAATTATTGTCAAATGCAATACACGAAATTTGCTGTTATAAAATTGAATATACAGATTGCAAACAAACACTTCCCTACAAGAGAATCGCCTAAACATTCAACTCAGTTCTAAAAAATGAATAGAATGCAGTTTTCACTCAGATGATAGACATATGCTTTCATTCTTAAGAAGTGTTTTCAAAGACATTTACAGAGTGATTCTACAAAGCCTTTTTACTGAAGTTGGCTTCTAAACGTGATTTCACTGGAATTTCTGTCAAAGGCAAGACACGAGATTTGCTCGTAAAGAATTGAATATCCAGAATGGAAACAACACGTCCCTACAAGTGAATCGCCTAAACATTCAACTCAGTTCTAAAAACTGAATAGAATGCAATTTTCACTCAGATGAAAGACATATGCTTTCCTTCTTAAGAAGTGTTTTCAAAGACATTCACAGAGTGATTCTACAAAGCCTTTTTCCTGATGTTGGCTTTTAAACGTGATTTCACTGGAATTTCTGTCAAACGCAAGACACGATATTAGCTGTTAAAGAATTTAATATACAAAATGCAAACAAACACTTCCCTACAAATGAATCGCCTAAACATTCAACTCAGTTCTAAAAACTGAATAGAATGCAGTTTTCACTCAGATGAAAGACGTATGCTTTCCTTCTTAACAAGTGTTATCAAAGACATTCACAGAGTGATTCTACAAAGCCTTTTTACTGACTTTGGCTTTTAAAAGAGATTTCACTGGAATTTCTGTCAAATGCATGACACGAGATTTGGGGTTAAAGAATTGAATATACAGAAAGCAAACAAACACTTCCCTACAAGTGAATCGCCTAAACATTCAACTCAATTCTAAAAACTGAATAGAATGCAGTTTTCACTCAGATGAAAGACGTATGCTTTCCTTCTTAACAAGTGTTTTCAAAGACATTCACAGAGTGATTCTACAAAGCCTTTTTACTGATGTTGGCTTTTAAACGTGATTTCACGAGAATTTCTGTCAAATGCAGTACACGAGATTTGCTGTTAAAGATTTGAATATACAGAATGCAAATAAAAACTTCCCTACAAGTGAATCACCTAAATATTCAATGCAGTTCTAAAAACTGAATAGAATGCAGTTTTCACTCAGATGAAAGACATATGCTTTTCTTCTTAAGAAGTGTTTTTCAAAGACATTCACAGAAGGATTCTCCAAAGAGAATTGAATATACAGAATTCAAACAAACACTTCCCTACAAATGAATCGCCTAAACATTCAACTCAGTTCTAAAAAATGAATAGAATGCAGTTTTCACTCAGATGAAAGACGTATGCTTTCCTTCTGGAGAAGTGTTTTCAAAGACATTCACAGAGTGATTCTACAAAGCATTTTTCCTGAAGTTGGCTTTTAAAGGTGATTTCACTGGAATTTCTGTCAAACACAAGACACGAGATTTGCTGTTAAAGAATTGAGTATACAGAATGCAAACAAACACTTCCCTACAAGAGAATCCTCTAACCATTCAACTCATTTCTAAAAACTGAATAGAAAGCAGCTTTCACTGAGATGAAAGACATATGGTTTCCTTCTGGAGAAGTGTTTTCAAAGACCTTCACAGAGTGATTCTACAAAGCCTTTTTACTGACGTTGGCTTTCAAACGTGATTTCACTGGAATTTCTGTCAAACGCAAGACACGAGATTTGCTGTTAAAGAATTGAGTATATACAATGCAAACAAACACTTCCCTACAAGTTTATCGCTTAACCATTCAACACAGTTCTAAAAACTGAATAGAATGCAGTTTTCACTCAGATGAAAAACGCATGCTTTCATTCTGGAGAAGTGTTTTCAAAGACGTTCACAGAGTGATTCTACACAGCCTTTTTACTGACGTTGGCTTTTAAAGATGATTTCACTGGAATTTCTGTCAAACGCAAGACACGAGATTTGCTGTTAAAGAATTGAGTATATACAATGCAAACAAACACTTTCCTACAAGTGAATCGCCTAACAATTTAACACAGTTATAAAAACTGAATAGAAAGCAGTTTTCACTCAGATGAAAGACGTATGCTTTCCTTCTTAAGAAGTGTTTTCAAAGACATTCACAGAGTGATTCTACAAAACCTTTTTACTGAAGTTGGCTTTAAAAGTTGTTTTCACTGGAATTTCTGTCATACGCAAGACACGAGATTTACTGTGAAAGAATTGAGTATACAGAATGCAAACAAACACTTCCCTACAAGTGAATCGCCTTACCATTCAACACAGTTCTAAAAACGGAATAGAATGCAGTTTTCACTCAGATGAAAGATGTATGCTTTCCTTCTGGAGAAGTGTTTTCAAAGATGTTCAAAGAGTGATTCTACAAAGCCTTTCTACTGATGTTGGCTTTTAAAAGTGATTTCAATGGAATTTCTTTCAAACGTAATACACGAGATTTGCTGTTAAAGAATTGAGTATACAGAATGCAAACAAACACTTCCCTACAAGTGAATCGCCTAACCATTCAACACAGTTCTGAAAACGGAATAGAATGCAGTTTTCACTCAGATGAAAGACGTATTCTTTCCTTCTGGAGAAGTGTTTTCAAAGACGTTCACAGAGTGATTCTACAAAGCCTTTTTACTGAGGTTGGCTTTTAAACGTGATTTCACTGGAATTTCTGTCAAACGCATGACACGAGATTTGCTGGTAAAGAATTGAGTATATACAATGCAAACAAACACTTCCCTACAAGTGAATCGCCTAACCATTCAACACAGTTCTAAAAACTGAATAGAATGCAGTTTTCACTCAGATGAAAGACGTATGCTTTCCTTCTTACGAAGTGTTTTCAAAGACATTCACAGAGTTATTCTACACAGCCTTTTTACTGACGTTGGCTTTTAAAAGTGATTTCACTGGAATTTCTTTCAAACACAAGACACGAGATTTGCTGTTAAAGAATTGAGTATACAGAATGCAAACACTTCCCTACAAGAGAATCCCCTAACCATTCAACACAGTTCTAAAAACTAAATAGAATGCAGTTTTCAGTCAGATGAAAGACGTATGCTTTCATTCTGGAGAAGTGTTTTCAAAGATGTTCACAGAGTGATTCTACAAAGCCTTTTTACTGACGTTGGCTTTTAAATGTGATTTCACTGGAATTTCTGTCAAATGCAAGACACGAGATTTGCTATTAAAGAATTGAGTATATACAATGCAAACACACACTTCCCAACAAGTGAATCGCCTAACCATTCAACACAGTTCTAAAAACTGAATAGAATGCAGTTTTCACTCAGATGAAAAACGTATGCTTTCCTTCTGGAGAAGTGTTTTCAAAGACGTTCAGAGAGTGGTTCTACACAGCCTTTTTACTGACATTGGCTTTAAACGTGATTTCACTGGAATTTCTGTCAAACAAAAGACACGAGATTTGCTGTTAAAGAATTGATTATACAGAATGCAAACAAACACTTCCCTACAAGTGAATCGCCTAACAATTCAACACAGTTATAAAAACTGAATAGAAAGCAGTTTTCACTCAGATGAAAGACGTATGCTTTCCTTCTTAAGAAGTGTTTTCAAAGACATTCACAGAGTGATTCTACAAAACCTTTTTAGTGACTTTGGCTTTAAAAGTTGTTTTCACTGGAATTTCTGTCAAACGCAAGACACGAGATTTAATGTTAAAAAATTGATTATACAGAATGCAAACAAACACTTCCCTACAAGTGAATCGCCTAACCATTCAACACAGTTTTGAAAACGGAATAGAATGCAGTTTTCACTCAGATGAAAGACGTATGCTTTCCTTCTGGAGAAGTGTTTTCAAAGACGTTCACAGAGTGATTCTACAAAGCCTTTCTACTGACGTTGGCTATTAAACATGATTTCACTGGAATTTCTTTCAAATGCAAGACAGGAGATTTGCTGTTAAAGAATTGAGTATGCAGAATGCAAACAAACACTTTCCTACAAGAGAATCCCATAACCATTCAACACAGTTCTGAAAACGGAATAGAATGCAGTTTTCACTCAGATGAAAGACGTATTCTTTCCTTCTGGAGAAGTGTTTTCAAAGACGTTCACAGAGTGATTCTACAAAGCCTTTTTACTGAGGTTGGCTTTTAAACGTGATTTCACTGGAATTTCTGTCAAACGCATGACACGAGATTTGCTGGTAAAGAATTGAGTATATACAATGCAAACAAACACTTCCCTACAAGTGAATCGCCTAACCATTCAACACAGTTCTAAAAACTGAATAGAATGCAGTTTTCACTCAGATGAAAGACGTATGCTTTCCTTCTTACGAAGTATTTTCAAAGACATTCACAGATTTATTCTACACAGCCTTTTTACTGACGTTGGCTTTTAAAAGTGATTTCACTGGAATTTCTTTCAAACACAAGACACGAGATTTGCTGTTAAAGAATTGAGTATACAGAATGCAAACACTTCCCTACAAGAGAATCCCCTAACCATTCAACACAGTTCTAAAAACTAAATAGAATGCAGTTTTCAGTCAGATGAAAGACGTATGCTTTCATTCTGGAGAAGTGTTTTCAAAGATGTTCACAGAGTGATTCTACAAAGCCTTTTTACTGACGTTGGCTTTTAAATGTGATTTCACTGGAATTTCTGTCAAATGCAAGACACGAGATTTGCTATTAAAGAATTGAGTATATACAATGCAAACACACACTTCCCAACAAGTGAATCGCCTAACCATTCAACACAGTTCTAAAAACTGAATAGAATGCAGTTTTCACTCAGATGAAAAACGTATGCTTTCCTTCTGGAGAAGTGTTTTCAAAGACGTTCAGAGAGTGGTTCTACACAGCCTTTTTACTGACATTGGCTTTAAACGTGATTTCACTGGAATTTCTGTCAAACAAAAGACACGAGATTTGCTGTTAAAGAATTGATTATCCAGAATGCAAACAAACACTTACCTACAAGTGAATCGCCTAACAATTCAACACAGTTATAAAAACTGAATAGAAAGCAGTTTTCACTCAGATGAAAGACGTATGCTTTCCTTCTTAAGAAGTGTTTTCAAAGACATTCACAGAGTGATTCTACAAAACCTTTTTAGTGACTTTGGCTTTAAAAGTTGTTTTCACTGGAATTTCTGTCAAACGCAAGACACGAGATTTAATGTTAAAAAATTGATTATACAGAATGCAAACAAACACTTCCCTACAAGTGAATCGCCTAACCATTCAACACAGTTTTGAAAACGGAATAGAATGCAGTTTTCACTCAGATGAAAGACGTATGCTTTCCTTCTGGAGAAGTGTTTTCAAAGACGTTCACAGAGTGATTCTACAAAGCCTTTCTACTGACATTGGCTATTAAACATGATTTCACTGGAATTTCTTTCAAATGCAAGACAGGAGATTTGCTGTTAAAGAATTGAGTATGCAGAATGCAAACAAACACTTTCCTACAAGAGAATCCCCTAACCATTCAACACAGTTCTAAAAACTGAATAGAATGCAGTTTTCACTCAGATGAAAAACATATGCTTTCCTTCTGGAGAAGTGTTTTCAAAGACATTCACAGAGTGATTCTACAAAGCCTTTTTACTGACGTTGGCTTTTAAACGTGATTTCACTGGAATTTCTGTCAAACGCAAGACACGAGATTTGCTGGTAAAGAATTGGGTATATACAATGCAAACAAACACTTCCCTACAAGTGAATCGCGTAACCATTCAACACAGTTCTAAAAACTGTATAGAATGCAGTTTTCACTCAGATGAAAAACGTATGCTTTCCTTCTGGAGAAGTGTTTTCAAATACATTCACAGAGTGATTCTACACAGCCTTTTTACTGACGTTGGCTTTAAATGTGATTTCACTGGAATTTCTGTCAAACGCAAGACACGAGATTTGCTATTAAACAATTGAGTATATACAATGCAAACAAACACTTCCCTACAAGTGAATCGCCTAACCATTCAACACAGTTATAAAAACTGAATAGAAAGCAGTTTTCACTCAGATGAAAGACGTATGCTTTCCTTCTTAAGAAGTGTTTTCAAAGACATTCACAGAGTGATTCTACAAAGCCTTTTTACTGACGTTGGCTTTTAAAAGTGATTTCACTGGAAATTCTTTCAAACACAAGACACGAGATTTGCTGTTAAAGAATTGAGTATACAGAATGCAAACAAACACTTCCCTACAAGAGAATCCCCTAACAATTCAACACAGTTCTAAAAACTGAATAGAATGCTGTTTTCACTCAGATGAAAGACGTATGCTTTCCTTCTGGAGAAGTGTGTTCAAAGATGTTCACAGAGTGATTCTACAAAGCCTTTTTACTGACGTTGGCTTTTAAATGTGATTTCACTGGAATTTCTGTCAAACGCAAGACACGAGATTTGCTATTAAAGAATTGAGTATATACAATGCAAACAAACACTTCCCTACAAGTGAATCGCCTAACCATTCAACACAGTTCTAAAAACTTAATAGAATGCAGTTTTCACTAAGATGAAAAACGTATGCTTTCCTTCTGGAGAAGTGTTTTCAAAGACGTTCACAGAGTGATTCTACACAGCCTTTTTACTGACGTTGGCTTTATAAGTGATTTCACTGGAATTTCTGTCAAATGCAAGACACGAGATTTGCTGTTAAAGAATTGAGTATACAGAATGCAAACAAACACTTCCCTGCAAGAGAATCCCCTAACCATTCAACACAGTTCTAAAAACTGAATAGAAAGCAGTTTTCACTCAGATGAAAGACCTATGCTTTGCTTCGTAAGAAGTGTTTTCAAAGACATTCAAAGAATGATTCTACAAAGACTTTTTACTGATATTAGCTTTTAAATGTGATTTCACTGTAATTTCTGTCAAACACAAGAGACGAGATTTGCTGTTAAAGAATTGAATATACAGAATGCAAACAAACACTTCCCTACAAATGAATCGCCTAAATATTCAACTCAGTTCTAAAAACTGAATAGAATGCAGTTTTCACTCAGATGAAAGATGTACGCTTTCCTTCTTAACAAATTTTTTCAAAGACATTCACAGAGCGATTCAACTCAGATGAAAGAGGTATGCTTTCCTTCTTAAGAAGTGTTTTCAAAGAGGTTCACAGAGTGACTCTACACAGCCTTTTTACTGAGGTAGGCTTTTAAACGTGATTTCACTGGAATTTTTGTCAAATGCAAGAGGCGAGATTAGCTATTAAAGAATTGAATATACAGAATGCAAACAAACACTTCCCCACATGTGAATCGCCTAAACATTCAACTCAGCTCTAAAACCTGAATAGAATGCAGTTTTCACTCTAATGGAAGACTTATGCTTTCCTTCTTAACAAGTGTTTTCAAAGACATTCACAGAGTGATTCTACAAAGCCTTTTTACTGACGTTGGCTTTTAAAAGAGATTTAACTGGAATTTCTGTCAAATGCAAGACACGAGATTGGGGTTAAAGAATTGAATATACAGAAAGCTAACAAACACTTCCCTACAAGTGAATCGCCTAAACATTCAACTCACTTCTAAAAACTGAATAGAATGCAGTTTTCACTCAGATGAAAGACTTATGCTTTCCTTCTAAACAAGTGTTTTCAAAGACATTCACAGAGTGATTCTTCAAAGCCTTTTTACTGATGTTGGCTTTGAACATGATTTAACTGGAATTTCTGTCAAACTCAGGACACGAGATTTGCAGGTAAAGAATTGAATATCCAGAATGGAAACAAACACTTCCCTACAAGTTAATCACCTAAACATTCAACTCAGTTCTAAAAACTGAATAGATTGCAGTTTTCACTCAGATGAAAGACATATGCTTTTCTTCTTAAGAAGTGTTTTCAAAGACATTCACACAAAGATTCTACAAAGAGAATTGAATATACAGAATGCAAACAAACACTTCCCTACAAATGAATCGCCTAAACATTCAACTCAGTTCTAAAAAATGAATAGAATGCAGTTTTCACTCAGATGAAAGACGTATGCTTTCCTTCTTAACAAGTGTTTTCAAAGAGGTTCACAGAGTGACTCTACACAGCCTTTTTACTGAGGTAAGCTTTTAAATGTGATTTCACTGGAATTTCTGTCAAACGCAAGACACGAGATTTCCTGTTAGAAAATTGAGTATACAGAATGTAAACAAACACTTCCCTAGAAGTGAATCACCTAACCATTCCACACAGTTCTAAAAACTGAATAGAATGCAGTTTTCACTCAGATGAAAGACGTATGCTTTCGTTCTGGAGAAGTTTTTTCAAAGACATTCACAGAGTGATTCTACACAGCCTTTTTACTGACGTTGGCTTCTAAAAGTGATTTCACTGGAGTTTCTGTCAAACGCAAGACACGAGATTTGCTGTTAAAGAATTGAGTATACAGAATGCAAACAAACACTTCCCTACAAGTGAATCGCCTAACCATTCAACACAGTTCTAAAAACGGAATAGAATGCAGTTTTCACTCAGATGAAAGACGTATGCTTTCCTTCTGGAGAAGTGTTTTCAAAGACGTTCACAGAGTGATTATACAAAGCCTTTCTACTGATTTTGGCTTTTAAAAGTGATTTCACTGGAATTTCTGTCAAACACAAGACACGAGATTTGCTGTTAAAGAATTGAGTATACAGAATGCAAAAAAACACTTCCCTACAAATGAACCGCCTAAACATTCAACTCAGTTCTACAAACTGAATAGAATACAGTTTTCACTCAGATGAAAGACGAATTCTTTCCTTCTTAAGAAGTGTTTTCAAAGACATTCACAGAGTGATTCTACAAAGCCTTTCTCCTGACGTTGGCTTTTAAACGTGATTTCACTGGAATTTCTGTCAAAAGCAAGACATGAGATTAGCTGTTAAAGAATTGAATATACTGAATGCAAACAAACACTTCCCTACAAATGAATAGCCTAAACATTCAACTCTGTTCTAATAACTGAGTAGAATACAGTTTTCACTCAGATGAAAGACGTATGTTTTCCTTCTTAACAAATTTTTTCAAAGACATTCACAGAGCGATTCAACAAAGCCTTTTTGTTGACCTTGGCTGTGAAACGTGATTTCACGAGAATTTCTGTCAAATGCAAGACACGAGATTTGCTGTTAAAGAATTGAGTATACAGAATGCAAACAAACACTTCCCTACAAGTGAATCGCGTAACCATTCAACACAGTTCTAAAAACTGTATAGAATGCAGTTTTCACTCAGATGAAAAACGTATGCTTTCCTTCTGGAGAAGTGTTTTCAAATACATTCACAGAGTGATTCTACACAGCCTTTTTACTGACGTTGGCTTTAAATGTGATTTCACTGGAATTTCTGTCAAACGCAAGACACGAGATTTGCTATTAAACAATTGAGTATATACAATGCAAACAAACACTTCCCTACAAGTGAATCGCCTAACCATTCAACACAGTTATAAAAACTGAATAGAAAGCAGTTTTCACTCAGATGAAAGACGTATGCTTTCCTTCTTAAGAAGTGTTTTCAAAGACATTCACAGAGTGATTCTACAAAGCCTTTTTACTGACGTTGGCTTTTAAAAGTGATTTCACTGGAAATTCTTTCAAACACAAGACACGAGATTTGCTGTTAAAGAATTGAGTATACAGAATGCAAACAAACACTTCCCTACAAGAGAATCCCCTAACAATTCAACACAGTTCTAAAAACTGAATAGAATGCTGTTTTCACTCAGATGAAAGACGTATGCTTTCCTTCTGGAGAAGTGTGTTCAAAGATGTTCACAGAGTGATTCTACAAAGCCTTTTTACTGACGTTGGCTTTTAAATGTGATTTCACTGGAATTTCTGTCAAACGCAAGACACGAGATTTGCTATTAAAGAATTGAGTATATACAATGCAAACAAACACTTCCCTACAAGTGAATCGCCTAACCATTCAACACAGTTCTAAAAACTTAATAGAATGCAGTTTTCACTAAGATGAAAAACGTATGCTTTCCTTCTGGAGAAGTGTTTTCAAAGACGTTCACAGAGTGATTCTACACAGCCTTTTTACTGACGTTGGCTTTATAAGTGATTTCACTGGAATTTCTGTCAAATGCAAGACACGAGATTTGCTGTTAAAGAATTGAGTATACAGAATGCAAACAAACACTTCCCTGCAAGAGAATCCCCTAACCATTCAACACAGTTCTAAAAACTGAATAGAAAGCAGTTTTCACTCAGATGAAAGACCTATGCTTTGCTTCGTAAGAAGTGTTTTCAAAGACATTCAAAGAATGATTCTACAAAGACTTTTTACTGATATTAGCTTTTAAATGTGATTTCACTGTAATTTCTGTCAAACACAAGAGACGAGATTTGCTGTTAAAGAATTGAATATACAGAATGCAAACAAACACTTCCCTACAAATGAATCGCCTAAATATTCAACTCAGTTCTAAAAACTGAATAGAATGCAGTTTTCACTCAGATGAAAGATGTACGCTTTCCTTCTTAACAAATTTTTTCAAAGACATTCACAGAGCGATTCAACTCAGATGAAAGAGGTATGCTTTCCTTCTTAAGAAGTGTTTTCAAAGAGGTTCACAGAGTGACTCTACACAGCCTTTTTACTGAGGTAGGCTTTTAAACGTGATTTCACTGGAATTTTTGTCAAATGCAAGAGGCGAGATTAGCTATTAAAGAATTGAATATACAGAATGCAAACAAACACTTCCCCACATGTGAATCGCCTAAACATTCAACTCAGCTCTAAAACCTGAATAGAATGCAGTTTTCACTCTAATGGAAGACTTATGCTTTCCTTCTTAACAAGTGTTTTCAAAGACATTCACAGAGTGATTCTACAAAGCCTTTTTACTGACGTTGGCTTTTAAAAGAGATTTAACTGGAATTTCTGTCAAATGCAAGACACGAGATTGGGGTTAAAGAATTGAATATACAGAAAGCTAACAAACACTTCCCTACAAGTGAATCGCCTAAACATTCAACTCACTTCTAAAAACTGAATAGAATGCAGTTTTCACTCAGATGAAAGACTTATGCTTTCCTTCTAAACAAGTGTTTTCAAAGACATTCACAGAGTGATTCTTCAAAGCCTTTTTACTGATGTTGGCTTTGAACATGATTTAACTGGAATTTCTGTCAAACTCAGGACACGAGATTTGCAGGTAAAGAATTGAATATCCAGAATGGAAACAAACACTTCCCTACAAGTTAATCACCTAAACATTCAACTCAGTTCTAAAAACTGAATAGATTGCAGTTTTCACTCAGATGAAAGACATATGCTTTTCTTCTTAAGAAGTGTTTTCAAAGACATTCACACAAAGATTCTACAAAGAGAATTGAATATACAGAATGCAAACAAACACTTCCCTACAAATGAATCGCCTAAACATTCAACTCAGTTCTAAAAAATGAATAGAATGCAGTTTTCACTCAGATGAAAGACGTATGCTTTCCTTCTTAACAAGTGTTTTCAAAGAGGTTCACAGAGTGACTCTACACAGCCTTTTTACTGAGGTAAGCTTTTAAATGTGATTTCACTGGAATTTCTGTCAAACGCAAGACACGAGATTTCCTGTTAGAAAATTGAGTATACAGAATGTAAACAAACACTTCCCTAGAAGTGAATCACCTAACCATTCCACACAGTTCTAAAAACTGAATAGAATGCAGTTTTCACTCAGATGAAAGACGTATGCTTTCGTTCTGGAGAAGTTTTTTCAAAGACATTCACAGAGTGATTCTACACAGCCTTTTTACTGACGTTGGCTTCTAAAAGTGATTTCACTGGAGTTTCTGTCAAACGCAAGACACGAGATTTGCTGTTAAAGAATTGAGTATACAGAATGCAAACAAACACTTCCCTACAAGTGAATCGCCTAACCATTCAACACAGTTCTAAAAACGGAATAGAATGCAGTTTTCACTCAGATGAAAGACGTATGCTTTCCTTCTGGAGAAGTGTTTTCAAAGACGTTCACAGAGTGATTATACAAAGCCTTTCTACTGATTTTGGCTTTTAAAAGTGATTTCACTGGAATTTCTGTCAAACACAAGACACGAGATTTGCTGTTAAAGAATTGAGTATACAGAATGCAAAAAAACACTTCCCTACAAATGAACCGCCTAAACATTCAACTCAGTTCTACAAACTGAATAGAATACAGTTTTCACTCAGATGAAAGACGAATTCTTTCCTTCTTAAGAAGTGTTTTCAAAGACATTCACAGAGTGATTCTACAAAGCCTTTCTCCTGACGTTGGCTTTTAAACGTGATTTCACTGGAATTTCTGTCAAAAGCAAGACATGAGATTAGCTGTTAAAGAATTGAATATACTGAATGCAAACAAACACTTCCCTACAAATGAATAGCCTAAACATTCAACTCTGTTCTAAAAACTGAGTAGAATACAGTTTTCACTCAGATGAAAGACGTATGTTTTCCTTCTTAACAAATTTTTTCAAAGACATTCACAGAGCGATTCAACAAAGCCTTTTTGTTGACCTTGGCTGTGAAACGTGATTTCACGAGAATTTCTGTCAAATGCAAGACACGAGATTTGCTGTTAAAGAATTGAGTATACAGAATGCAAACAAACACTTCCGTACAAGTGAATCGCCTAACCATTCAACACTGTTCTAAAAACTGATAGAATGCAGTTTGCACTCAGATGAAAAACGTATGCTTTGCTTCTGGAGAATTGTTTTCAAAGACATTCACAGAGTGATTCTACACAGCCTTTTTACTGACGTTGGCTTTTAAATGTGATTTCACTGGAGTTTCTGTCAAACGCAAGACACGAGATTTGCTGTTAAAGAATTGAGTATACAGAATACAAACAAACACTTCCCTACAAGTGAATCGCCTAACAATTCAACACAGTTATAAAAACTGAATAGAAAGCAGTTTTCACTCAGATGAAAGACGTATGCTTTCCTTCTTAAGAAGTTTTTTCAAAGACGTTCACAGAGTGATTCTACACAGCCTTTTTACTGACGTTGGCTTTTAAAAGTGATTTCACTGGAATTTCTTTCAAACACAAGACACGAGATTTGCTGTTAAAGAATTGAGTATACAGAATGCAAACACTTCCCTACAAGAGAATCCCCTAACCATTCAACACAGTTCTAAAAACTGAATAGAATGCAGTTTTCAGTCAGATGAAAGACGTATGCTTTCCATCTGGAGAAGTGTTTTCAAAGATGTTCACAGAGTAGTTCTAAAAGCCTTTTTACTGACGTTTGCTTTTAAATGTGATTTCACTGGAATTTCTGTCAAACGCAAGACACGAGATTTGCTATTAAAGAATTGAGTATATACAATGCAAACAAACATTTCCCAACAAGTGAATCGCCTAACCATTCAACACAGTTCTAAAAACTGAATAGAATGCAGTTTTCACTCAGATGAAAAAGGTATGCTTTCCTTCTGGAGAACTATTTTCAAACACGTTCACAGAGTGATTCTACATAGCCTTTTTACTGACATTGGCTTTAAACGTGATTTCACTGGAATTTCTGTCAAATGCAAGACACGAGATTTGCTGTTAAAGAATTGAGTATACAGAATGCAAACAAACACTTCCCTACAAGTGAATCGCCTAACAATTCAACACAGTTATAAAAACTGAATAGAAAGCAGTTTTCACTCAGATGAAAGACGTATGCTTTCCTTCTTAAGAAGTGTTTTCAAAGACATTCACAGAGTGATTCTACAAAACCTTTTTACTGACGTTGGCTTTAAAAGTTGTTTTCACTGGAATTTCTGTCAAACGCAAGACACGAGATTTACTGTTAAAAAATTGATTATACAGAATGCAAACACTTCCCTACAAGAGAATCCCCTAACCATTCAACACAGTTCTGAAAACGGAATAGAATGCAGTTTTCACTCAGATGAAAGAGGTATGCTTTCCTTCTGGAGAAGTGTTTTCAAAGACGTTCACAGAGTGATTCTACAAAGCCTTTCTATTGACGTTGGCTTTTAAAAGTGATTTCACTGGAATTTCTTTCAAAGGCAAGACACTCGATTTGCTGTTAAAGAATTGAGTATACAGAATGCAAACAAACACTTCCCTCCAAGAGAATCCCCTAACCATTCAACACAGTTCTAAAAACTGAATAGAATGCAGTTTTCAGTCAGATGAAAGACGTATTCTTTCCTTATGGAGAAGTGTTTTCAAAGACGTTCACAGAGTGATTCTACAAAGCCTTTTTACTGACATTGGCTTTTAAACGTGATTTCATGGAATTTCTGTCAAACGCAAGACATGAGATTTGCTGTTTAAGAATTGAGTATATACAATGCAAACAAAAACTTCCCTACAAGTGAATCGCTTAACCATTCAACACAGTTCTAAAAACTGAATAGAATGCAGTTTTCACTCAGATGAAAAACGTATGCTTTCCTTCTGGAGAAGTGTTTTCAAAGACGTTCACAGAGTGATTCTACACAGCCTTTTTACTGACGTTGGCTTTTAAACGTGATTTCACTGGAATTTCTGTCAAACACAAGACAGGAGATTTGCTGTTAAATAGTTGAATATACAGAATGCAAACAAACACTTTCCTACAAATGAACCGCCTAAACATTCAACTAAGTTCTAAAAACTAAATAGAATACAGTTTTCATTCAGATGAAAGACGAATTCTTTCCTTCTTAAGAAGTGTTTTCAAAGACATTCACAGAGTGATTCTACAAAGCCTTTCTCCTGACGTTGGCTTTTAAACGTGATTTCACTGGAATTTCTGTCAAAAGCAAGACATGAGATTAGCTGTTAAAGAATTGAATATACAGAATGCAAACAAACACTTCCCTACAAATGAATCGCCTAAATATTCAACTCAGTACTAAAAACTGAATAGAATGCAGTTTTCACTCAGATGAAAGACGTACGCTTTCCTTCTTAACAAATTTTTTCAAAGACATTCACAGAGCGATTCAACAAAGCCTTTTTCCTGCCCTTGGCTTTTAAACGTGATTTCACGAGAATTTCTGTCAAATGCAAGACACGAGATTTGCTGTTAAAGAATTGGATATACAGAATGCAAACAAACACTTCCCTACAAATGAATAGTCTAAACATTCAACTCTGTTCTAAAAACTGAGTAGAATACAGTTTTCACTCAGATGAAAGACGTATGCTTTCCTTCTTAACAAATTTTTTCAAAGACATTCACAGAGCGATTCAACAAAGCCTTTTTATTGACCTTGGCTTTGAAACGTGATTTCACGAGAATTTCTGTCAAATGCAAGACACGAGATTTGCTGTTAAAGAATTGAGTATACAGAATGCAAACAAACACTTCCCTACAAGTGAATCGCCTTACAATTCAACACAGTTATAAAAACTGATAGAATGCAGTTTTCACTCAGATGAAAGACGTATGCTTTCCTTCTTGAGAAGTGTTTTAAAAGACGTTCACAGAGTGATTCTACACAGCCTTTTTACTGACGTTGGCTTTTAAAAGTGATTTCACTGGAATTTCTTTCAAACACAAGACACGAGATTTGCTGTTAAAGAATTGAGTATACAGAATGCAAACACTTCCCTACAAGAGAATCCCCTAACCATTCAACACAGTTCTAAAAACTGAATAGAATGCAGTTTTCAGTCAGATGAAAGACGTATGCTTTCCATCTGGAGAAGTGTTTTCAAAGATGTTCACAGAGTGATTCTAAAAGCCTTTTTACTGACGTTTGCTTTTAAATGTGATTTCACTGGAATTTCTGTCAAACGCAAGACACGAGATTTGCTATTAAAGAATTGAGTATATACAATGCAAACAAACACTTCCCAACAAGTGAATCGCCTAACCATTCAACACAGTTCTAAAAACTGAATAGAATGCAGTTTTCACTCAGATGAAAAACGTATGCTTTCCTTCTGGAGAAGTGTTTTCAAAGACGTTCACAGAGTGATTCTACACAGCCTTTTTACTGACATTGGCTTTAAACGTGATTTCACTGGAATTTCTGTCAAATGCAAGACACGAGATTTGCTGTTAAAGAATTGAGTATACAGAATGCAAACAAACACTTCCCTACAAGTGAATCGCCTAAAAATTCAACACAGTTATAAAAACTGAATAGAAAGCAGTTTTCACTCAGATGAAAGACGTATGCTTTCCTTCTTAAGAAGTGTTTTCAAAGACATTCACAGAGTGATTCTACAAAACCTTTTTACTGACGTTGGCTTTAAAAGTTGTTTTCACTGGAATTTCTGTCAAACGCAAGACACGAGATTTACTGTTAAAAAATTGATTATACAGAATGCAAACACTTCCCTACAAGAGAATACCCTAACCATTCACCACAGTTCTGAAAACGGAATAGAATGCAGTTTTCACTCAGATGAAAGAGGTATTCTTTCCTTCTGGAGAAGTGTTTTCAAAGACGTTCACAGAGTGATTCTACAAAGCCTTTCTACTGAAGTTGGCTTTTAAAAGTGATTACAATGGAATTTCTTTCAAACGCAAGACACGAGATTTGCTGTTAAAGAATTGAGTATACAGAATGCAAAGAAACACTTCCCTCCAAGAGAATCCCCTAACAATTCAACACAGTTCTAAAAAGTAAATAGAATGAAGTTTTCACTCAGATGAAAGACGTATTCTTTCCTTCTGGAGAAGTGTTTTCAAAGACATTCACAGAGTGATTCTACAAAGCCTTTTTACTGACATTGGCTTTTAAACGTGATTTCATGGAATTTCTGTCAAACGCAAGACATGAGATTTGCTGTTTAAGAATTGAGTATATACAATGCAAACAAAAACTTCCCTACAAGTGAATCGCTTAACCATTCAACACAGTTCTAAAAACTGAATAGAATGCAGTTTTCACTCAGATGAAAAACGTATGCTTTCCTTCTGGAGAAGTGTTTTCAAAGACGTTCACAGAGTGATTCTACACAGCCTTTTTACTGATGTTGGCTTTTAAACGTGATTTCACTGGAATTTCTGTCAAACGCAAGACACGAGATTTGCTGTTAAAGAATTGAGTATACAGAATGCAAACAAACACTTCCCTACAAGTGAATCGCCTAACAATTCAACACAGTTATAAAAACTGAATAGAAAGCAGTTTTCACTCAGATGAAAGAAGTATGCTTTCCTTCTTAAGAAGTGTTTTCAAAGACAATCACAGAGTGATTCTACACAGCCTTTTCACTGACGTTGGCTTTTAAAAGTGATTTCACTGGAATTTCTTTCAAACACAAGACACGAGATTTGCTGTTAAAGAATTGAGTATACAGAATGCAAACACTTCCCTACAAGAGAATCCCCTAACCATTCAACACAGTTCTAAAAACTGAATAGAATGCAGTTTTCACTCAGATGAAAGACGTATGCTTTCTATCTGGAGAAGTGTTTTCAAAGATGTTCACAGAGTGATTCTAAAAGCCTTTTTACTTACGTTGACTTTTAAACGTGATTTCACTGGAATTTCTGTCAAATGCAAGACATGAAATTTGCTGTTATAGAATTGAATATACAGATTGCAAACAAAATCTTCCCTACAAGTGAATCGCCTAAACATTCAACTCAGTTCTAAAAACTAAATAGAATGCAGTTTTTACTCAGATGAAAGACGTATGCTTTGCTTCGTAAGAAGTGTTTTCAAAGACATTCACAGAATGATTCTACAAAGCCTTTTTACTGATTTCAGCTTTTAAAAGTGATTTCACTGGAATTTCTGTCAAACACAAGACACGAGATTTGCTGTTAAAGAGTTGAATATACAGAATGCAAAAAAACACTTCCCTACAAATGAACCGCCTAAACATTCAACTCAGTTCTACAAACTGAATAGAATACAGTTTTCACTCAGATGAAAGACGAATTCTTTCCTTCTTAAGAAGTGTTTTCAAAGACATTCACAGAGTGATTCTACAAAGCCTTTGTCCTGACGTTGGCTTTTAAACGTGATTTCACTGGAATTTCTGTCAAAAGCAAGACATGAGATTAGCTGTTTAAGAATTGAGTATATACAATGCAAACAAAAACTTCCCTACAAGTGAATCGCTTAACCATTCAACACAGTTCTAAAAACTGAATAGAATGCAGTTTTCACTCAGATGAAAAACGTATGCTTTCCTTCTGGAGAAGTGTTTTCAAAGACGTTCACAGAGTGATTCTACACAGCCTTTTTACTGACGTTGGCTTTTAAACGTGATTTCACTGGAATTTCTGTCAAACACAAGACAGGAGATTTGCTGTTAAAGAGTTGAATATACAGAATGCAAACAAACACTTCCCTACAAATGAACCGCCTAAACATTCAACTCAGTTCTACAAACTGAATAGAATACAGTTTTCACTCAGATGAAAGACGAATTCTTTCCTTCTTAAGAAGTGTTTTCAAAGACATTCACAGAGTGATTCTACAAAGCCTTTCTCCTGACGTTGGCTTTTAAACGTGATTTCACTGGAATTTCTGTCAAAAGCAAGACATGAGATTAGCTGTTAAAGAATTGAATATACAGAATGCAAACAAACACTTCCCTACAAATGAATCGCCTAAATATTCAACTCAGTACTAAAAACTGAATAGAATGCAGTTTTCACTCAGATTTAAGACTTACGCTTTCATTCTTAACAAATTTTTTGAAAGACATTCACAGAGCGATTCAACAAAGCCTTTTTACTGACTTGGCTTTTAAACGTGATTTCACGAGAATTTCTGTCAAATGCAAGACACGAGATTTGCTGTTAAAGAATTGGATATACAGAATGCAAACAAACACTTCCCTACAAATGAATAGCCTAAACATTCAACTCTGTTCTAAAAACTGAGTAGAGTACAGTTTTCACTCAGATGAAAGACGTATGCTTTCCTTCTTAAGAAGTGTTTTCAAAGACATGCACACAGTGATTCTACACAGCCTTTTTACTGACATTTTCTTTTAAAAGTGATTTCCCTGGAATTTCCTTCAAACACAAGACACGAGATATGCTGTTAAAGAATTGAGTATACAGAATGCAAACAAACACTTCCCTACAAGAGAATCCCCTAACCATTCAACACAGTTCTAAAAACTGAATAGAATGCAGTTTTCACTCAGATGAAAGACGTATGCTTTCCTTCTTAAGAAGTGTTTTCAAAGACGTTCACAGAGTGACTTTACACAGCCTTTTTACTGACTTAGGCTTTTAAACGTGATTTCACTGGAATTTCTGTCAAACGCAGGACATGAGATTTGCTGTTAAAGAATTTGGTATACAGAATGCAAACAAACGCTTCCCTACAAGTGAATCACCTAACCATTCAAAACAGTTCTAAAAACTGAATAGAATGCAGTTTTCACTCAGATGAAAAACGCATGCTTTCCTTCTGGAGAAGTGTTTTCAAAGACGTTCACAGAGTGATTCTACACAGCCTTTTTACTGACGTTGGCATTTAAACGTGATTTCACTGGAATTTCTGTCAAACGCAAGACACGAGATTTGCTGTTAAAGAATTGAGTATACAGAATGCAAACAAACACTTCCCTACAAGTGAATCGCCTAACAATTCAACACAGTTATAAAAACTGAATAGAAAGCAGTTTTCACTCAGATGAAAGACGTATGCTTTCTTTCTTAAGAAGTGTTTTCAAAGACAATCACAGAGTGATTCTACACAGCCTTTTTACTGACGTTGGCTTTTAAAAGTGATTTCACTGGAATTTCTTTCAAACACAAGACACGAGATTTGCTGTTAAAGAATTGAGTATACAGAATGCAAACACTTCCCTACAAGAGAATCCCCTAACTATTCAACACAGTTCTAAAAACTGAATAGAATGCAGTTTTCACTCAGATGAAAAACGTATGCTTTCCTTCTGGAGAAGTGTTTTCAAAGACATTCACAGAGTGATTCTACACAGCCTTTTTAGTGACGTTGGCTTTTAAACGTGATTTCACTGGAGTTTCTGTCAAACGCAAGACACGAGATTTGCTGTTAAAGAATTGAGTATACAGAATGCAAACAAACACTTCCCTACAAGTGAATCGCCTAACCATTCAACACAGTTCTAAAAACGGAAGAGATTGCAGTTTTCACTCAGATGAAAGACATATGCTTTTCTTCTTAAGAAGTGTTTTCAAAGACATTCACAGAATGATTCTACAAAGCCTTTTTACTGATATCAGCTTTTAAACGTGATTTCACTGGAATTTCTGTCAAACACAAGACATGAGATTTGCTGTTAAAGAGTTGAATATACAGAATGCAAACAAACACTTCCCTACAAATGAATCGCCTAAACATTCAACTCAGTTCTAAAAACTGAATAGAATACAGTTTTCACTCAGATGAAAGACGAATTCTTTCCTTCTTAAGAAGTGTTTTCAAAGACATTCACAGAGTGATTCTACAAAGCCTTTCTCCTGACGTTGGCTTTTAAACGTGATTTCACTGGAATTTCTGTCAAAAGCAAGACACGAGATTTGCTGTTAAAGAATTGGATATACAGAATGCCAACAAACACTTCCCTACAAATGAATAGCCTAAACATTCAACTCTGTTCTAAAAACTGAGTAGAATACAGTTTTCACTCAGATGAAAGACGTATGCTTTCCTTCTTAAGAAGTGTTTTCAAAGACATGCACACAGTGATTCTACACAGCCTTTTTACTGACGTTTTCTTTTAAAAGTGATTTCCCTGGAATTTCTTTCAAACACAAGACACGAGATATGCTGTTAAAGAAGTGAGTATACAGAATGCAAACAAACACTTCCCTACAAGAGAATCCCCTAACCATTCAACACAGTTCTAAAAACTGAATAGAATGCAGTTTTCACTCAGATGAAAGACGTATGCTTTCCTTCTTAAGAAGTGTTTTCAAAGAGGTTCACAGAGTGACTCTACACAGCCTTTTTACTGACGTAGGCTTTTAAACGTGATTTTCCTGGAATTTCTGTCAAACGCAGGACATGAGATTTGCTGTTAAAGAATTTGGTATACAGAATGCAAACAAACGCTTCCCTACAAGTGAATCACCTAACCATTCAAAACAGTTCTAAAAACTGAATAGAATGCAGTTTTCACTCAGATGAAAGACGTATGCTTTCCTTCTGGAGAAGTGTTTTCAAAGACGTTCACAGAGTGATTCTACACAGCCTTTTTACTGACGTTGGCTTTTAAAAGTGATTTCACTGGAATTTCTTTAAAAAGCAAGACACTAGATTTGCTGTTAAAGAATTGAGTATACAGAATGCAAACAAACACTTCCGTACAAGTGAATTACCTCACCATTCAACAGTGTTCTAAAAACTGATAGAATGCAGTTTTCACTCAGATGAAAAACGTATGCTTTCCTTCTGGAGAAGTGTTTTCGAAGACATTCACAGAGTGATTCTACACAGCCTTTTTACTGACGTTGGCTTTTAAATGTGATTTCACTGGAATTTCTTTCAAACACAAGACAGGAGATTTGCTGTTAAAGAATTGAGTATACAGAATGCAAACACTTCCCTACAAGAGAATCCCCTAACCATTCAACACAGTTCTAAAAACGGAATAGAATGCAGTTTTCACTCAGATGAAAGACGTATGCTTTCCATCTGGAGAAGTGTTTTCAAAGATGTTCACAGAGTGATTCTACAAAGCCTTTCTACTGATTTTGGCTTTTAAAAATGATTACTCTGGAATTTCTTTCAAAAGCAAGACACGAGATTTGCTGTTAAAGAATTGAGTATACAGAATGCAAACAAACACTTCCCTCCAAGAGAATCCCCTAACCATTCAACACAGTTCTAAAAACTGAATAGAATGCAGTTTTCACTCAGATGAAAGACGTATTCTTTCCTTCTGGAGAAGTGTTTTCAAAGACGTTCACAGAGTGATTCTACAAAGCCTTTTTACTGACATTGCCTTTTAAACGTGATTTCATGGAATTTCTGTCAAACGCAAGACATGAGATTTGCTGTTCAAGAATTTAGTATATACCATGCAAACAAACACTTCCCTACAAGTGAATCGCTTAACCATTCAACACAGTTCTAAAAACTGAATAGAATGCAGTTTTCACTCAGATGAAAAACGTATGCTTTCCTTCTGGAGAAGTGTTTTCAAAGACGTTCACAGAGTGATTCTACACAGCCTTTTTACTGACGTTGGCTTTTAAACGTGATTTCACTGGAATTTCTGTCAAACGCAAGACACGAGATTTGCTGTTAAAGAATTGAGTATACAGAATGCAAACAAACACTTCCCTACAAGTGAATCGCCTAACAATTCAACACAGTTATAAAAACTGAATAGAAAGCAGTTTTCACTCAGATGAAAGACGTATGCTTTCTTTCTTAAGAAGTGTTTTCAAAGACAATCACAGAGTGATTCTACACAGCCTTTTTACTGACGTTGGCTTTTAAAAGTGATTTCACTGGAATTTCTTTCAAACACAAGACACGAGATTTGCTGTTAAAGAATTGAGTATACAGAATGCAAACACTTCCCTACAAGAGAATCCCCTAACCATTCAACACAGTTCTAAAAACTGAATAGAATGCAGTTTTCAGTCAGATGAAAGACGTATGCTTTCCTTCTGGAGAAGTGTTTTCAAAGACATTCACAGAGTGATTCTACAAAGCCTTTCTACTGACGTTGGCTTTTAAAAGTGATTTCACTGGAATTTCTTTCAAACGCAAGACACTAGATTTGCTGTTAAAGAATTGAGTATACAGAACGCAAACAAACACTTCAGTACAAGTGAATCGCCGAACCATTCAACACTGTTCTAAAAACTGAATAGAATGCAGTTTTCACTCAGATGAACAACGTATGCTTTCCTTCTGGAGAAGTGTTTTCAAAGACATTCACAGAGTGATTCTACACAGCCTTTTTACTGACGTTGGGTTTTAAACGTGATTTCACTGGAGTTTCTGTCAAACGCAAGACACGAGATTTGCTGTTAAAGAATTGAGTATACAGAATGCAAACAAACACTTCCCTACAAGTGAATCGCCTAACAATTCAACACAGTTCTAAAAACGGAATAGATTGCAGTTTTCACTCAGATGAAAGACATATGCTTTTCTTCTTAAGAAGTGTTTTCAAAGACATTCACAGAATGATTCTACAAAGCCTTTTTACTGATATCAGCTTTTAAACGTTATTTCACTGGAATTTCTGTCAAACACAAGACATGAGATTTGCTGTTAAAGAGTTGAATATACAGAATGCAAACAAACACTTCCCTACAAATGAATCGCCTAAACATTCAACTCAGTTCTAAAAACTGAATAGAATACAGTTTTCACTCAGATGAAAGACGAATTCTTTCCTTCTTAAGAAGTGTTTTCAAAGACATTCACGGAGTGATTCTACAAAGCCTTTCTCCTGACGTTGGCTTTTAAACGTGATTTCACTGGAATTTCTGTCAAAAGCAAGACATGAGATTAGTTGTTAAAGAATTGAATATACAGAATGCAAACAAACACTTCCCTACAAATGAATCGCCTAAATATTCAACTCAGTACTAAAAACTGAATAGAATGCAGTTTTCACTCAGATTTAAGACTTACGCTTTCATTCTTAACAAATTTTTTGAAAGACATTCACAGAGCGATTCAACAAAGCCTTTTTACTGACTTGGCTTTTAAACGTGATTTCACGAGAATTTCTGTCAAATGCAAGACACGAGATTTGCTGTTAAAGAATTGGATATACAGAATGCAAACAAACACTTCCCTACAAATGAATAGCCTAAACATTCAACTCTGTTCTAAAAACTATGTAGAATACACTTTTCACTCAGATGAAAGACGTATGCTTTCCTTCTTAAGAAGTGTTTTCAAAGACATGCACACAGTGATTCTACACAGCCTTTTTACTGACGTTTTCTTTTAAAAGTGATTTCCCTGGAATTTCTTTCAAACACAAGACAGGAGATATGCTGTTAAAGAATTGAGTATACAGAATGCAAACAAACACTTCCCTACAAGAGAATCCCCTAACCATTCAACACAGTTCTAAAAACTGAATAGAATGCAGTTTTCACTCAGATGAAAGACGTATGCTTTCCTTCTTAAGAAGTGTTTTCAAAGACGTTCACAGAGTGACTTTACACAGCCTTTTTACTGACGTAGGCTTTTAAACGTGATTTCACTGGAATTTCTGTCAAACGCAAGACAAGAGATTTGCTGTTAAAGAATTGAGTATACAGAATGCAAACAAACACTTCCCTACAAGTGAATCGCCTAACAATTCAACACAGTTATAAAAACTGAATAGAAAGCAGTTTTCACTCAGATGAAAGACGTATGCTTTCCTTCTTAAGAAGTGTTTTCAAAGACATTCACAGAGTGATTCTACAAAACCTTTTTACTGACGTTGGCTTTAAAAGTTGTTTTCACTGGAATTTCTGTCAAACGCAAGACACGAGATTTACTGTTAAAAAATTGATTATACAGAATGCAAACACTTCCCTACAAGAGAATCCCCTAACCATTCAACACAGTTCTGAAAACGGAATAGAATGCAGTTTTCACTCAGATGAAAGAGGTATGCTTTCCTTCTGGAGAAGTGTTTTCAAAGACGTTCACAGGGTGATTCTACAAAGCCTTTCTACTGATTTTGGCTTTTAAAAGTGATTACAATGGAATTTCTTTCAAAAGCAAGACACGAGATTTGCTGTTAAAGAATTGAGTATACAGAATGCAAACAAACACTTCCCTACAAGAGAATCCCCTAACCATTCAACACAGTTCTAAAAACTGAATAGAATGCAGTTTTCACTCAGATGAAAGACGTATTCTTTCCTTCTGGAGAAGTGTTTTCAAAGACGTTCACAGAGTGATTCTACAAAGCCTTTTTACTGACATTGGCTTTTAAACGTGATTTCATGGAATTTCTGTCAAACGCAAGACATGAGATTTGCTGTTCAAGAATTGAGTATATACCATGCAAACAAACACTTCCCTAGAAGTGAATCGCTTAACCATTCAACACAGTTCTAAAAACTGAATAGAATGCAGTTTTCACTCAGATGAAAAACGTATGCTTTCCTTCTGGAGAAGTGTTTTCAAAGACGTTCACAGAGTGATTCTACACAGCCTTTTTACTGACGTTGGCTTTTAAAAGTGATTTCACTGGAATTTCTTTCAAACACAAGACACGAGATTTGCTGTTAAAGAATTGAGTATACAGAATGCAAACACTTCCCTACAAGTGAATCGCCTAACAATTCAACACAGTTATAAAAACTGAATAGAAAGCAGTTTTCACTCAGATGAAAGACGTATGCTTTCTTTCTTAAGAAGTGTTTTCAAAGACAATCACAGAGTGATTCTACACAGCCTTTTTACTGACGTTGGCTTTTAAAAGTGATTTCACTGGAATTTCTTTCAAACACAAGACACGAGATTTGCTGTTAAAGAATTGAGTATACAGAATGCAAACACTTCCCTACAAGAGAATCCCCTAACCATTCAACACAGTTCTAAAAACTGAATAGAATGCAGTTTTCAGTCAGATGAAAGACGTATGCTTTCCTTCTGGAGAAGTGTTTTCAAAGACATTCACAGAGTGATTCTACAAAGCCTTTCTACTGACGTTGGCTTTTAAAAGTGATTTCACTGGAATTTCTTTCAAACGCAAGACACTAGATTTGCTGTTAAAGAATTGAGTATACAGAACGCAAACAAACACTTCAGTACAAGTGAATCGCCGAACCATTCAACACTGTTCTAAAAACTGAATAGAATGCAGTTTTCACTCAGATGAACAACGTATGCTTTCCTTCTGGAGAAGTGTTTTCAAAGACATTCACAGAGTGATTCTACACAGCCTTTTTACTGACGTTGGGTTTTAAACGTGATTTCACTGGAGTTTCTGTCAAACGCAAGACACGAGATTTGCTGTTAAAGAATTGAGTATACAGAATGCAAACAAACACTTCCCTACAAGTGAATCGCCTAACAATTCAACACAGTTCTAAAAACGGAATAGATTGCAGTTTTCACTCAGATGAAAGACATATGCTTTTCTTCTTAAGAAGTGTTTTCAAAGACATTCACAGAATGATTCTACAAAGCCTTTTTACTGATATCAGCTTTTAAACGTTATTTCACTGGAATTTCTGTCAAACACAAGACATGAGATTTGCTGTTAAAGAGTTGAATATACAGAATGCAAACAAACACTTCCCTACAAATGAATCGCCTAAACATTCAACTCAGTTCTAAAAACTGAATAGAATACAGTTTTCACTCAGATGAAAGACGAATTCTTTCCTTCTTAAGAAGTGTTTTCAAAGACATTCACAGAGTGATTCTACAAAGCCTTTCTCCTGACGTTGGCTTTTAAACGTGATTTCACTGGAATTTCTGTCAAAAGCAAGACATGAGATTAGCTGTTAAAGAATTGAATATACAGAATGCAAACAAACACTTCCCTACAAATGAATCGCCTAAATATTCAACTCAGTACTAAAAACTGAATAGAATGCAGTTTTCACTCAGATTTAAGACTTACGCTTTCATTCTTAACAAATTTTTTGAAAGACATTCACAGAGCGATTCAACAAAGCCTTTTTACTGACTTGGCTTTTAAACGTGATTTCACGAGAATTTCTGTCAAATGCAAGACACGAGATTTGCTGTTAAAGAATTGGATATACAGAATGCAAACAAACACTTCCCTACAAATGAATAGCCTAAACATTCAACTCTGTTCTAAAAACTATGTAGAATACACTTTTCACTCAGATGAAAGACGTATGCTTTCCTTCTTAAGAAGTGTTTTCAAAGACATGCACACAGTGATTCTACACAGCCTTTTTACTGACGTTTTCTTTTAAAAGTGATTTCCCTGGAATTTCTTTCAAACACAAGACAGGAGATATGCTGTTAAAGAATTGAGTATACAGAATGCAAACAAACACTTCCCTACAAGAGAATCCCCTAACCATTCAACACAGTTCTAAAAACTGAATAGAATGCAGTTTTCACTCAGATGAAAGACGTATGCTTTCCTTCTTAAGAAGTGTTTTCAAAGACGTTCACAGAGTGACTTTACACAGCCTTTTTACTGACGTAGGCTTTTAAACGTGATTTCACTGGAATTTCTGTCAAACGCAAGACAAGAGATTTGCTGTTAAAGAATTGAGTATACAGAATGCAAACAAACACTTCCCTACAAGTGAATCGCCTAACAATTCAACACAGTTATAAAAACTGAATAGAAAGCAGTTTTCACTCAGATGAAAGACGTATGCTTTCCTTCTTAAGAAGTGTTTTCAAAGACATTCACAGAGTGATTCTACAAAACCTTTTTACTGACGTTGGCTTTAAAAGTTGTTTTCACTGGAATTTCTGTCAAACGCAAGACACGAGATTTACTGTTAAAAAATTGATTATACAGAATGCAAACACTTCCCTACAAGAGAATCCCCTAACCATTCAACACAGTTCTGAAAACGGAATAGAATGCAGTTTTCACTCAGATGAAAGAGGTATGCTTTCCTTCTGGAGAAGTGTTTTCAAAGACGTTCACAGGGTGATTCTACAAAGCCTTTCTACTGATTTTGGCTTTTAAAAGTGATTACACTGGAATTTCTTTCAAAAGCAAGACACGAGATTTGCTGTTAAAGAATTGAGTATACAGAATGCAAACAAACACTTCCCTACAAGAGAATCCCCTAACCATTCAACACAGTTCTAAAAACTGAATAGAATGCAGTTTTCACTCAGATGAAAGACGTATTCTTTCCTTCTGGAGAAGTGTTTTCAAAGACGTTCACAGAGTGATTCTACAAAGCCTTTTTACTGACATTGGCTTTTAAACGTGATTTCATGGAATTTCTGTCAAACGCAAGACATGAGATTTGCTGTTCAAGAATTGAGTATATACCATGCAAACAAACACTTCCCTAGAAGTGAATCGCTTAACCATTCAACACAGTTCTAAAAACTGAATAGAATGCAGTTTTCACTCAGATGAAAAACGTATGCTTTCCTTCTGGAGAAGTGTTTTCAAAGACGTTCACAGAGTGATTCTACACAGCCTTTTTACTGACGTTGGCTTTTAAAAGTGATTTCACTGGAATTTCTTTCAAACACAAGACACGAGATTTGCTGTTAAAGAATTGAGTATACAGAATGCAAACACTTCCCTACAAGAGAATCCCCTAACCATTCAACACAGTTCTAAAAACTGAATAGAATGCAGTTTTCAGTCAGATGAAAGACGTATGCTTTCCTTCTGGAGAAGTGTTTTCAAAGACGTTCACAGAGTGATTCTACAAAGCCTTTCTACTGACGTTGGCTTTTAAAAGTGATTTCACTGGAATTTCTTTCAAACGCAAGACACTAGATTTGCTGTTAAAGAATTGAGTATACAGAACGCAAACAAACACTTCAGTACAAGTGAATCGCCGAACCATTCAACACTGTTCTAAAAACTGAATAGAATGCAGTTTTCACTCAGATGAACAACGTATGCTTTCCTTCTGGAGAAGTGTTTTCAAAGACATTCACAGAGTGATTCTACACAGCCTTTTTACTGACGTTGGCTTTTAAACGTGATTTCACTGGAGTTTCTGTCAAACGCAAGACACGAGATTTGCTGTTAAAGAATTGAGTATACAGAATGCAAACAAACACTTCCCTACAAGTGAATCGCCTAACCATTCAACACAGTTCTAAAAACGGAATAGATTGCAGTTTACACTCAGATGAAAGACATATGCTTTTCTTCTTAAGAAGTGTTTTCAAAGACATTCACAGAATGATTCTACAAAGCCTTTTTACTGATATCAGCTTTTAAACGTGATTTCACTGGAATTTCTGTCAAACACAAGACATGAGATTTGCTGTTAAAGAGTTGAATATACAGAATGCAAACAAACACTTCCCTACAAATGAATCGCCTAAACATTCAACTCAGTTCTAAAAACTGAATAGAATACAGTTTTCACTCAGATGAAAGACGAATTCTTTCCTTCTTAAGAAGTGTTTTCAAAGACATTCACAGAGTGATTCTACAAAGCCTTTCTCCTGACTTTGGCTTTTAAACGTGATTTCACTGGAATTTCTGTCAAAAGCAAGACATGAGATTAGCTGTTAAAGAATTGAATATACAGAATGCAAACAAACACTTCCCTACAAATGAATCGCCTAAATATTCAACTCAGTACTAAAAACTGAATAGAATGCAGTTTTCACTCAGATTTAAGACTTACGCTTTCATTCTTAACAAATTTTTTGAAAGACATTCACAGAGCGATTCAACAAAGCCTTTTTACTGACTTGGCTTTTAAACGTGATTTCACGAGAATTTCTGTCAAATGCAAGACACGAGATTTGCTGTTAAAGAATTGGATATACAGAATGCAAACAAACACTTCCCTACAAATGAATAGCCTAAACATTCAACTCTGTTCTAAAAACTATGTAGAATACACTTTTCACTCAGATGAAAGACGTATGCTTTCCTTCTTAAGAAGTGTTTTCAAAGACATGCACACAGTGATTCTACACAGCCTTTTTACTGACGTTTTCTTTTAAAAGTGATTTCCCTGGAATTTCTTTCAAACACAAGACAGGAGATATGCTGTTAAAGAATTGAGTATACAGAATGCAAACAAACACTTCCCTACAAGAGAATCCCCTAACCATTCAACACAGTTCTAAAAACTGAATAGAATGCAGTTTTCACTCAGATGAAAGACGCATGCTTTCCTTCTTAAGAAGTGTTTTCAAAGACGTTCACAGAGTGACTTTACACAGCCTTTTTACTGACGTAGGCTTTTAAACGTGATTTCACTGGAATTTCTGTCAAACGCAAGACAAGAGATTTGCTGTTAAAGAATTGAGTATACAGAATGCAAACAAACACTTCCCTACAAGTGAATCGCCTAACAATTCAACACAGTTATAAAAACTGAATAGAAAGCAGTTTTCACTCAGATGAAAGACGTATGCTTTCCTTCTTAAGAAGTGTTTTCAAAGACATTCACAGAGTGATTCTACAAAACCTTTTTACTGACGTTGGCTTTAAAAGTTGTTTTCACTGGAATTTCTGTCAAACGCAAGACACGAGATTTACTGTTAAAAAATTGATTATACAGAATGCAAACACTTCCCTACAAGAGAATCCCCTAACCATTCAACACAGTTCTGAAAACGGAATAGAATGCAGTTTTCACTCAGATGAAAGAGGTATGCTTTCCTTCTGGAGAAGTGTTTTCAAAGACGTTCACAGGGTGATTCTACAAAGCCTTTCTACTGATTTTGGCTTTTAAAAGTGATTACACTGGAATTTCTTTCAAAAGCAAGACACGAGATTTGCTGTTAAAGAATTGAGTATACAGAATGCAAACAAACACTTCCCTACAAGAGAATCCCCTAACCATTCAACACAGTTCTAAAAACTGAATAGAATGCAGTTTTCACTCAGATGAAAGACGTATTCTTTCCTTCTGGAGAAGTGTTTTCAAAGACGTTCACAGAGTGATTCTACAAAGCCTTTTTACTGACATTGGCTTTTAAACGTGATTTCATGGAATTTCTGTCAAACGCAAGACATGAGATTTGCTGTTCAAGAATTGAGTATATACCATGCAAACAAACACTTCCCTAGAAGTGAATCGCTTAACCATTCAACACAGTTCTAAAAACTGAATAGAATGCAGTTTTCACTCAGATAAAAAACGTATGCTTTCCTTCTGGAGAAGTGTTTTCAAAGACGTTCACAGAGTGATTCTACACAGCCTTTTTACTGACGTTGGCTTTTAAAAGTGATTTCACTGGAATTTCTTTCAAACACAAGACACGAGATTTGCTGTTAAAGAATTGAGTATACAGAATGCAAACACTTCCCTACAAGAGAATCCCCTAACCATTCAACACAGTTCTAAAAACTGAATAGAATGCAGTTTTCAGTCAGATGAAAGACGTATGCTTTCCTTCTGGAGAAGTGTTTTCAAAGACGTTCACAGAGTGATTCTACAAAGCCTTTCTACTGACGTTGGCTTTTAAAAGTGATTTCACTGGAATTTCTTTCAAACGCAAGACACTAGATTTGCTGTTAAAGAATTGAGTATACAGAACGCAAACAAACACTTCAGTACAAGTGAATCGCCGAACCATTCAACACTGTTCTAAAAACTGAATAGAATGCAGTTTTCACTCAGATGAACAACGTATGCTTTCCTTCTGGAGAAGTGTTTTCAAAGACATTCACAGAGTGATTCTACACAGCCTTTTTACTGACGTTGGCTTTTAAACGTGATTTCACTGGAGTTTCTGTCAAACGCAAGACACGAGATTTGCTGTTAAAGAATTGAGTATACAGAATGCAAACAAACACATCCCTACAAGTGAATCGCCTAACCATTCAACACAGTTCTAAAAACGGAATAGATTGCAGTTTACACTCAGATGAAAGACATATGCTTTTCTTCTTAAGAAGTGTTTTCAAAGACATTCACAGAATGATTCTACAAAGCCTTTTTACTGATATCAGCTTTTAAACGTGATTTCACTGGAATTTCTGTCAAACACAAGACATGAGATTTGCTGTTAAAGAGTTGAATATACAGAATGCAAACAAACACTTCCCTACAAATGAATCGCCTAAACATTCAACTCAGTTCTAAAAACTGAATAGAATACAGTTTTCACTCAGATGAAAGACGAATTCTTTCCTTCTTAAGAAGTGTTTTCAAAGACATTCACAGAGTGATTCTACAAAGCCTTTCTCCTGACTTTGGCTTTTAAACGTGATTTCACTGGAATTTCTGTCAAAAGCAAGACATGAGATTAGCTGTTAAAGAATTGAATATACAGAATGCAAACAAACACTTCCCTACAAATGAATCGCCTAAATATTCAACTCAGTACTAAAAACTGAATAGAATGCAGTTTTCACTCAGATTTAAGACTTACGCTTTCATTCTTAACAAATTTTTTGAAAGACATTCACAGAGCGATTCAACAAAGCCTTTTTACTGACTTGGCTTTTAAACGTGATTTCACGAGAATTTCTGTCAAATGCAAGACACGAGATTTGCTGTTAAAGAATTGGATATACAGAATGCAAACAAACACTTCCCTACAAGAGAATCCCCTAACCATTCAACACAGTTCTAAAAACTGAATAGAATGCAGTTTTCACTCAGATGAAAGACGTATGCTTTCCTTCTTAAGAAGTGTTTTCAAAGACGTTCACAGAGTGACTTTACACAGCCTTTTTACTGACGCAGGCTTTTAAACGTGATTTCACTGGAATTTCTGTCAAACGCAGGACATGAGATTTGCTGTTAAAGAATTTGGTATACAGAATGCAAACAAACGCTTCCCTACAAGTGAATCACCTAACCATTCAAAACAGTTCTAAAAACTGAATAGAATGCAGTTTTCACTCAGATGAAAAACGTATGCTTTCCTTCTGGAGAAGTGTTTTCAAAGACGTTCACAGAGTGATTCTACACAGCCTTTTTACTGAAGTTGGCTTTTAAACGTGATTTCACTGGAATTTCTGTCAAACGCAAGACACGAGATTTGCTGTTAAAGAATTGAGTATACAGAATGCAAACAAACACTTCCCTACAAGTGAATCGCCTAACAATTCAACACAGTTATAAAAACTGAACAGAAAGCAGTTTTCACTCAGATGAAAGACGTATGCTTTCTTTCTTAAGAAGTGTTTTCAAAGACAATCACAGAGTGATTCTACACAGCCTTTTTACTGACGTTGGCTTTTAAAGGGAATTTCACTGGAATTTCTTTCAAACACAAGACACGAGATTTGCTGTTAAAGAATTGAGTATACAGAATGCAAACACTTCCCTACAAGAGAATCCCCTAACCATTCAACACAGTTCTAAAAACTGAATAGAATGCAGTTTTCAGTCAGATGAAAGACGTATGCTTTCCTTCTGGAGAAGTGTTTTCAAAGACGTTCACAGAGTGATTCTACAAAGCCTTTCTACTGACGTTGGCTTTTAAAAGTGATTTCACTGGAATTTCTTTCAAACGCAAGACACTAGATTTGCTGTTAAAGAATTGAGTATACAGAACGCAAACAAACACTTCCGTACAAGTGAATCGCCTAACCATTCAACACTGTTCTAAAAACTGAATAGAATGCAGTTTTCACTCAGATGAAAGACGAATTCTTTCCTTCTTAAGAAGTGTTTTCAAAGACATTCACAGAGCGATTCTACAAAGCCTTTCTCCTGACGTTGGCTTTTAAACGTGATTTCTCTGGAATTTCTGTCAATAGCAAGACATGAGATTAGCTGTTAAAGAATTGAATATACAGAGTGCAAACAAACACTTCCCTACAAATGAATCGCATAAATATTCAACTCAGTACTAAAAACTGAATAGAATGCAGTTTTCACTCAGATGAAAGGCTTACGCTTTCATTCTTAACAAATTTTTTGAAAGACATTCACAGAGCGATTCAACAAAGCCTTTTTACTGACTTGGCTTTTAAACGTGATTTCACGAGAATTTCTGTCAAATGAAAGACACGAGATTTGCTGTTAAAGAATTGGATATACAGAATGCAAACAAACACTTCCCTACAAATGAATCGCCTAAACATTCAACTCAGCTCTAAAAACGGAATAGATTGTAGTTTTCACTCAGATGAAAGACATATGCTTTTCTTCTTAAGAAGTGTTTTCAAAGACATTCACAGAATGATTCTACAAAGCCTTTTTACTGATATCAGCTTTTAAACGTGATTTCACTGGAATTTCTGTCAAACACAAGACATGAGATTTGCTGTTAAAGAGTTGAATATACAGAATGCAAACAAACACTTCCCTACAAATGAATCGCCTAAACATTCAACTCAGTTCTAAAAACTGAATAGAATACAGTTTTCACTCAGATGAAAGACGAATTCTTTCCTTCTTAAGAAGTGTTTTCAAAGACATTCACAGAGCGATTCTACAAAGCCTTTCTCCTGACGTTGGCTTTTAAACGTGATTTCTCTGGAATTTCTGTCAAAAGCAAGACATGAGATTAGCTGTTAAAGAATTGAATATACAGAATGCAAACAAACACTTCCCTACAAATGAATCGCCTAAATATTCAACTCAGTACTAAAAACTGAATAGAATGCAGTTTTCACTCAGATGAAAGACTTACGCTTTCATTCTTAACAAATTTTTTGAAAGACATTCACAGAGCGATTCAACAAAGCCTTTTTACTGACTTGGCTTTTAAACGTGATTTCACGAGAATTTCTGTCAAATGCAAGACACGAGATTTGCTGTTAAAGAATTGGATATACAGAATGCAAACAAACACTTCCCTACAAATGAATAGCCTAAACATTCAACTCTGTTCTAAAAACTGAGTAGAATACAGTTTTCACTCAGATGAAAGACGTATGCTTTCCTTCTTAAGAAGTGTTTTCAAAGACATGCACACAGTGATTCTACACAGCCTTTTTACTGACGTTTTCTTTTAAAAGTGATTTCCCTGCAATTTCTTTCAAACACAAGACACGAGATATGCTGTTAAAGAATTGAGTATACAGAATGCAAACAAAGACTTCCCTACAAGAGAATCCCCTAACCATTCAACACAGTTCTAAAAACTGAATAGAATGCAGTTTTCACTCAGATGAAAGACGTATGCTTTCCTTCTTAAGAAGTGTTTTCAAAGAGGTTCACAGAGTGACTCTACACAGCCTTTTTACTGACGTAGGCTTTTAAACGTGATTTCACTGGAATTTCTGTCAAACGCAGGACATGAGATTTGCTGTTAAAGAATTTGGTATTCAGAATGCAAACAAACGCTTCCCTACAAGTGAATCACCTAACCATTCAAAACAGTTCTAAAAACTGAATAGAATGCAGTTTTCACTCAGATGAAAAACGTATGCTTTCCTTCTGGAGAAGTGTTTTCAAAGACGTTCACAGAGTGATTCTACACAGCCTTTTTACTGATGTTGGCTTTTAAACGTGATTTCACTGGAATTTCTGTCAAACGCAAGACACGAGATTTGCTGTTAAAGAATTAAGTATACAGAATGCAAACAAACACTTCCCTACAAGTGAATCGCCTAACAATTCAACACAGTTATAAAAACTGAATAGAAAGCAGTTTTCACTCAGATGAAAGACGTATGCTTTCTTTCTTAAGAAGTGTTTTCAAAGACAATCACAGAGTGATTCTACACAGCCTTTTTACTGACGTTGGCTTTTAAAAGTGATTTCACTGGAATTTCTTTCAAACACAAGACACGAGATTTGCTGTTAAAGAATTGAGTATACAGAATGCAAACACTTCCCTACAAGAGAATCCCCTAACCATTCAACACAGTTCTAAAAACTGAATAGAATGCAGTTTTCAGTCAGATGAAAGACGTATGCTTTCCTTCTGGAGAAGTGTTTTCAAAGACGTTCACAGAGTGATTCTACAAAGCCTTTCTACTGACGTTGGCTTTTAAAAGTGATTTCACTGGAATTTCTTTCAAACGCAAGACACTAGATTTGCTGTTAAAGAATTGAGTATACAGAACGCAAACAAACACTTCCGTACAAGTGAATCGCCTAACCATTCAACACTGTTCTAAAAACTGAATAGAATGCAGTTTTCACTCAGATGAAAGACGAATTCTTTCCTTCTTAAGAAGTGTTTTCAAAGACATTCACAGAGTGATTCTACAAAGCCTTTCTCCTGACGTTGGCTTTTAAACGTGATTTCACTGGAATTTCTGTCAAAAGCAAGACATGAGATTAGCTGTTAAAGAATTGAATATACAGAATGCAAACAAACACTTCTCTACAAATGAATCGCCTAAATATTCAACTCAGTACTAAAAACTGAATAGAATGCAGTTTTCACTCAGATGAAAGACTTACGCTTTCATTCTTAACAAATTTTTTGAAAGACATTCACAGACCGATTCAACAAAGCCTTTTTACTGACTTGGCTTTTAAACGTGATTTCACGAGAATTTCTGTCAAATGAAAGACACGACATTTGCTGTTAAAGAATTGGATATACAGAATGCAAACAAACACTTCCCTACAAGTGAATCGCCTAACCATTCAACACAGTTCTAAAAACGGAATAGATTGCAGTTTTCACTCAGATGAAAGACATATGCTTTTCTTCTTAAGAAATGTTTTCAAAGACATTCACAGAATGATTCTACAAAGCCTTTTTACTGATATCAGCTTTTAAACGTGATTTCACTGGAATTTCTGTCAAACACAAGACATGAGATTTGCTGTTAAAGAGTTGAATATACAGAATGCAAACAAACACTTCCCTACAAATGAATCGCCTAAATATTCAACTCAGTACTAAAAACTGAATAGAATGCAGTTTTCACTCAGATGAAAGACTTACGCTTTCATTCATAACAAATTTTTTCAAAGACATTCACAGAGCGATTCAACAAAGCCTTTTTACTGACTTGGCTTTTAAACGTGATTTCATGAGAATTTCTGTCAAATGCAAGACACAAGATTTGCTGTTAAAGAATTGGATATACAGAATGCAAACAAACACTTCCCTACAAATG
Source organism: Phyllotis vaccarum (assembly GCA_033318265.1). Lineage (NCBI taxonomy): Eukaryota > Metazoa > Chordata > Mammalia > Rodentia > Cricetidae > Phyllotis > Phyllotis vaccarum. Next base: position 117,668,286 of record JARWLC010000002.1, on the reverse strand, counting down.
AATAGCCTAAACATTCAACTCTGTTCTAAAAACTGAGTAGAATACAGTTTTCACTCAGATGAAATACGTATGCTTTCCTTCTTAAGAAGTGTTTTCAAAGACATGCACACAGTGATTCTACACAGCCTTTTTACTGACGTTTTCTTTTAAAAGTGATTTCCCTGGAATTTCTTTCAAACACATGACACGAGATATGCTGTTAAAGAATTGAGTATACAGAATGCAAACACTTCCCTACAAGAGAATCCCCTAACCATTCAACACAGTTCTAAAAACTGAATAGAATGCAGTTTTCACTCAGAGGAAAGACGTATGCTTTCCTTCTTAAGAAGTGTTTTCAAAGAGGTTCACAGAGTGACTCTACACAGCCTTTTTACTGACGTAGGCTTTTAAACGTGATTTCACTGGAATTTCTGTCAAAGGCAGGACATGAGATTTGCTGTTAAAGAATTTGGTATACAGAATGCAAACAAACGCTTCCCTACAAGTGAATCACCTAACCATTCAAAACAGTTCTAAAAACTGAATAGAATGCAGTTTTCACTCAGATGAAAAACGTATGCTTTCCTTCTGGAGAAGTGTTTTCAAAGACATTCACAGAGTGATTCTACACAGCCTTTTTACTAACGTTGGCTTTTAAACGTGATTTCACTGGAATTTCTGTCAAAGGCAAGACACGAGATTTGCTGTTAAAGAATTGAGTATACAGAATGCAAACAAACACTTCCCTACAAGTGAATCGCCTAACAATTCAACACAGTTATAAAAACTGAATAGAAAGCAGTTTTCACTCAGATGAAAGACGTATGCTTTCTTTCTTAAGAAGTGTTTTCAAAGACAATCACAGAGTGATTCTACACAGCCTTTTTACTGACGTTGGCTTTTAAAAGTGATTTCACTGGAATTTCTTTCAAACACAAGACACGAGATTTGCTGTTAAAGAATTGAGTATACAGAATGCAAACACTTCCCTACAAGAGAATCCCCTAACCATTCAACACAGTTCTAAAAACTGAATAGAATGCAGTTTTCAGTCAGATGAAAGACGTATTCTTTCCTTCTGGAGAAGTGTTTTCAAAGACGTTCACAGAGTGATTCTACAAAGCCTTTCTACTGACGTTGGCTTTAAAAGTGATTTCACTGGAATTTCTTTCAAAAACAAGACACGAGATTTGCTGTTAAAGAATTGAGTATACAGAACGCAAACAAACACTTCCCTACAAGTGAATCGCCTAACCATTCAACACTGTTCTAAAAACTGAATAGAATGCAGTTTTCACTCAGATGAAAAACGTATGCTTTCCTTCTGGAGAAGTGTTTTCAAAGACATTCACAGAGTGATTCTACACAGCCTTTTTACTGACGTTGGCTGTTAAACGTGATTTCACTGGAGTTTCTGTCAAACGCAAGACACGAGATTTGCTGTTAAAGAATTGAGTATACAGAATGCAAACAAACACTTCCCTACCAGTGAATCGCCTAACCATTCAACACAGTTCTAAAAACGGAAGAGATTGCAGTTTTCACTCAGATGAAAGACATATGCTTTTCTTCTTAAGAAGTGTTTTCAAAGACATTCACAGAATGATTCTACAAAGCCTTTTTACTGATATCAGCTTTTAAACGTGTTTTCACTGGAATTTCTGTCAAACACAAGACATGAGATTTGCTGTTAAAGAGTTGAATATACAGAATGCAAACAAACACTTCCCTACAAATGAATCGCCTAAACATTCAACTCAGTTCTAAAAACTGAATAGAATACAGTTTTCACTCAGATGAAAGACGAATTCTTTCCTTCTTAAGAAGTGTTTTCAAAGACATTCACAGAGTGATTCTACAAAGCCTTTCTCCTGACGTTGGCTTTTAAACGTGATTTCACTGGAATTTCTGTCAAAAGCAAGACATGAGTTTAGCTGATAAAGAATTGAATATACAGAATGCAAACAAACACTTCCCTACAAATGAATTGCCTAAATTTTCAACTCAGTACTAAAAACTGAATAGAATGCAGTTTTCACTCAGATGAAAGACTTACGCTTTCATTCTTAACAAATTTTTTCAAAGACATTCACAGAGCGATTCAACAAAGCCTTTTAACTGACTTGGCTTTTAAACGTGATTTCACGAGAATTTCTGTCAAATGCAAGACACAAGATTTGCTGTTAAAGAATTGGATATACAGAATGCAAACAAGCACTTCCCTACAAATGAATAGCCTAAACATTCAACTCTGTTCTAAAAACTGAGTAGAATACAGTTTTCACTCAGATGAAAGACGTATGCTTTCCTTCTTAAGAAGTGTTTTCAAAGACATGCACACAGTGATTCTACACAGCCTTTTTACTGACGTTTTCTTTTAAAAGTGATTTCCCTGGAATTTCTTTCAAACACATGACACGAGATATGCTGTTAAAGAATTTGGTATACAGAATGCAAACAAACGCTTCACTACAAGTGAATCACCTAACCATTCAAAACAGTTCTAAAAACTGAATAGAATGCAGTTTTCACTCAGATGAAAGACGTATGCTTTCCTTCTGGAGAAGTGTTTTCAAAGACGTTCACAGAGTGATTCTACACAGCCTTTTTACTGACGTTGGCTTTTAAACGTGATTTCACTGGAGTTTCTGTCAAACGCAAGACAAGAGATTTCCTGTTAGAAAATTGAGTATACAGAATGTAAACAAATTCTTCCCTACAAGTGAATCACCTAACCATTCAACACAGTTCTAAAAACTGAATAGAAAGCAGTTTTCACTCAGATGAAAGACGTATGCTTTCCTTCTGGAGAATTATTTTCAAAGACGTTCACAGAGTGATTTTACACAACCTTTTTACTGACATTGGCTTTTAAACATGATTTCACTGGAATTTCTGTCAATCGCAAGACACGAGATTTGCTGTTAAAGAATTGAGTATATACAATGCAAACAAACACTTTCCTACAAGTGAATCGCCTAACCATTCAACACAGTTCTAAAAACTGAATAGAATGCAGTTTTCACTCAGATGAAAAACGTATGCTTTCCTTCTGGAGAAGTGTTTTCAAAGACGTTCACATAGTGATTCTATACAGCCTTTTTACTTATGTTGGCTTTAAACGTGATTTCACTGGAATTTCTGTCAAATGCAAGACACGAGTTTTGCTGTTAAAGAATTGCGTATATAGAATGCAAACAAACACTTCCCTACAAGTGAATCGCCTAACAATTCAACACAGTTATAAAAACTGAATAGAAAGCAGTTTTCACTCAGATGAAAGACGTATGCTTTCCTTCTTAAGAAGTGTTTTCAAAGACATTCACAGAGTTTTTCTACACAGCCTTTTTACTGACGTTGGCTTTTAAAAGTGATTTCACTGGAATTACTTTCAAACACAAGACACGAGATTTGCTGTTAAAGAATTGAGTATACAGAATGCAAACACTTCCCTACAAGAGAATCCCCTAACCATTCAACACAGTTCTAAAAAATGAATAGAATGCAGTTTTCAGTCAGATGTAAGATATATGCTTTCCTTCTGGAGAAGTGTTTTCAAATACATTCACAGAGTGATTCTACAAAACCTTTTTACTGACGTTGGCTTTAAAAGTTGTTTTCACTGGGATTTCTGTCAAACGCAAGACACGAGATTTACTGTTAAAAAATTGATTATACAGAATGCAAACAAACACTTCCCTACAAGTGAATCGGCTAACTATTCAACACAGTTCTAAAAACGGAATAGATTGCAGTTTTCACTCAGATGAAAGACATATGCTTTTCTTCTTAAGAAGTGTTTTCAAAGACATTCAGAGAAGGATTCTACAAAGAGAATTGAATATACAGAATGCAAACAAACACTTCCCTACAAATGAATTGCCTAAACATTCAACTCAGTTCTAAAAAATGAATAGAATGCAGTTTTCACTCAGATGAAATACATATGCTTTCCTTCTCAAGAAGTGTTTTCAAAGACATTCACAGAGTGATTCTACAAAGCCTTTTTTCCTGACGTTGGCTTTTATAAGTGATTTCACTGGAATTTTGTGAAATGCAAAACACAAGAAGAGCTGTTAAAGAATTGAACATACAGAATGCAGACAAACACTTCCCTACAAATGAATCGCCTAAATATTCAACTCAGTTCTAAATACTGAATGGAATACAGTTTTCACTCAGATGAAAGACGTACGCTATCCTTCTTAAGAAGTGTTTTCAAAGACATTCACAGAGTGATTCTACAAAGCCTTTCTACTGACATTGACTTTTAAACGTGATTTCACTGGAATTTCTGTCAAATGCAAGACATGAAATTTGCTGTTATAGAATTGAATATACAGATTGCATACAAAAACTTCCCTACAAGTGAATCGCCTAAACATTCAACTCAGTTATAAAAACGGAATAGAATGCAGTTTTCACTCAGATGAAAGACGTATGCTTTCCTTCTGGAGAAGGGTTTTCAAAGACGTTCAAAGAATGATTCTACAAAGCCTTTCTACTGACGTTGGCTTTAAAAAGTGATTTCACTGGAATTTCTTTCAAACGCAAGACACGAGATTTGCTGTTAAAGAATTGAGTATATACAATGCAAACAAACACTTCCATACAAGTGAATCGCCTAACCATTCAACACAGTTCTAAAAACTGAATAGAATGCAGTTATCACTCAGATGAAAAACGTATGCTTTCCTTCTGGAGAAGTGTTTTCAAAGACGTTCACAGAGTGATTCTACACAGCCTTTTTACTGACGTAGGCTTTTAAACGTGATTATACTGGAATTTCTGTCAAACGCAAGACAAGAGATTTCCTGTTAGAAAATTGAGTATACAGAATGTAAACAAACTCTTCCCTACAAGTGAATCACCTAACCATTCAACACAGTTCTAAAAACTGAATAGAAAGCAGTTTTCACTCAGATGAAAGACGTATGCTTTCCTTCTGGAGAATTGTTTTTAAAGACGTTCATAGAGTGATTTTACACAGCCTTTTTACTGACATTGGCTTTTAAACATGATTTCACTGGAATTTCTGTCAATCGCAAGACACGAGATTTGCTGTTAAAGAATTGAGTATATACAATGCAAACAAACACTTCCCTACAAGTGAATCGCCTAACCATTCAACACAGTTCTAAAAACGGAAGAGATTGCAGTTTTCACTCAGATGAAAGACATATGCTTTTCTTCTTAAGAAGTGTTTTCAAAGACATTCAGAGAAGGATTCTACAAAGAGAATTGAATATACAGAATGCAAACAAACACTTCCCTACAAATGAATCGCCTAAACATTCAACTCAGTTCTAAAAAATGAATAGAATGCAGTTTTCACTCAGATGAAATACATATGCTTTCCTTCTCAAGAAGTGTTTTCAAAGACATTCACAGAGTGATTCTACAAAGCCTTTTTTCCTGACGTTGGCTTTTATAAGTGATTTCACTGGAATTTTGTGAAATGCAAAACACAAGAAGAGCTGTTAAAGAATTGAACATACAGAATGCAGACAAACACTTCCCTACAAATGAATCGCCTAAATATTCAACTCAGTTCTAAATACTGAATGGAATACAGTTTTCACTCAGATGAAAGACGAATTCTTTCCTTCTTAAGAAGTGTTTTCAAAGACATTCACAGAGTGATTCTACAAAGCCTTTCTCCTGACATTGGCTTTTAAACGTGATTTCACTGGAATTTCTGTCAAAAGCAAGACATGAGATTAGCTGTTAAAGAATTGAATATACAGAATGCAAACAAACACTTCCCTACACATGAATCACCTAAATATTGAACTCAGTTCTAAAAACTGAATAGAATGCAGTTTTCAATCAGATGAAAGACATACGCTTTCCTTCTTAACAAATTTTTTCATAGACATTCACAGAGCGATTCAACAAAGCCTTTTTACTGACCTTGGCTTTTAAACGTGATTTTACGAGAATTTCTGTCAAATGCAAGACACGAGATTTGCTGTTAAAGAATTGGATATACAGAATGCAAACAAACACTTCCCTACAAATGAATAGCCTAAACATTCAACTCTGTTCTAAAAACTGAGTAGAATACAGTTTTCACTCAGATGAAAGACGTATGCTTTCCTTCTTAAGAAGTGTTTTCAAAGACATGCACACAGTGATTCTACACAGCCTTTTTACTGAAGTTTTCTTTTAAAAGTGATTTCACTGGAATTTCTGTCAAAAGCAAGACACGAGATTTGCTGTTAAAGAATTGAGTATACAGAATGCAAACACTTCCCTACAAGAGAATCCCCTAACCATTCAACACAGTTCTAAAAACTGAATAGAATGCAGTTTTCACTCAGATGAAAGACGTAAGCTTTCCTTCTTAAGAAGTGTTTTCAAAGAGGTTCACAGAGTGATTCTACAAAGCCTTTTTACTGACGTTTGCTTTTAAATGTGATTTCACTGGAATTTCTGTCAAACGGAAGACACGAGATTTGATATTAAAGAATTTAGTATATACAATGCAAACAAACACTTCCCAACAAGTGAATTGCCTAACTATTCAACACAGTTCTAAAAACTGAATAGAATGCAGTTTTCACTCAGATGAAAAACGTATGCTTTCCTTCTGGAGAAGTGTTTTCAAAGACGTTCACAGAGTGATTCTACACAGCCTTTTTACTGACATTGGCTTTTAAACGTGATTTCACTGGAGTTACTGTCAAACGCAAGACACGAGATTTGCTGTTAAAGAATTGAGTATACAGAATGCAAACAAACACTTCCCTACAAGTGAATTGCCTAACCATTCAACACAGTTCTAAAAACGGAGTAGAATGCAGTTTTCACTCAGATGAAAGACGTATGCTTTCCTTCTGGAGAAGTGTTTTCAAAGACGTTCACAGAGTGATTCTACAAAGCCTTTCTTCTGACATTGGCTTTTAAAAGTGATTTCACTGGAATTTCTTTCAAACGCAAGACACGAGATTTGCTGTTAAAGAATTGAGTATACAGAATGCAAACAAACACTTCCCTCCAAGAAAATCCCCTAACCATTCAACATAGTTCTAAAAACTGAATAGAATGCAATTTTCACTCAGATGAAAAACGTATTCTTTACTTCTGGAGAAGTGTTTTCAAAGACCTTCACAGTGTGATTCTACAAAGCCTTTTTACTGACATTGGCTTTAAAACGTGATTTCATAGAATTTCTGTCAAACGCAAGACATGAGATTTGCTGTTCAAGAATTGAGTATATACAATGCAAACAAACACTTCCCTAAAAGTGAATCGCCTAACCATTCAACACAGTTCTAAAAACTGAATAGAATGCAGTTTTCACTCAGATGAAAAACGTATGCTTTCCTTCTGGAGAAGTGTTTTCAAAGACGTTCACAGAGTGATTCTACACAGCCTTTTTACTGACATTGGCTTTAAACGTGATTTCACTGGAATTTCTGTCAAACGCAAGACACGAGATTTGCTGTTAAAGAATTGAGTATACAGAATGCAAACAAACACTTCCCTACAAGTGAATCGCCTAACAATTCAACACAGTTATAAAAACTGAATAGAAAGCAGTTTTCACTCAGATGAAAGACGTATGCTTTCCTTCTGGAGAAGTGTTTTCAAAGACGTTCACAGAGTGATTCTACAAAGCCTTTCTACTGACGTTGGCTTTTAAACATGATTTCACTGGAATTTCTTTCAAACGCAAGACACGAGATTTGCTGTTAAAGAATTGAGTATACAGAATGCAAACAAACACTTCCCTACAAGAGAATCTCCTAACCATTCAACACAGTTCTAAAAACTGAATAGAATGCAGTTTTCACTCAGATGAAAGACGTATGCTTTCCTTCTGGAGAAGTGTTTTCAAAGAGGTTCACAGAGTGATTCTACACAGCCTTTTTACTGACGTTGGCTTTTAAATGTGATTTCACTGGAATTATTGTCCAATGCAAGACACGAAATTTGCTGTTATAAAATTGAATAAACAGATTGCAAACAAACACTTCCCTACAAGTGAATCGCCTAAGCATTCAACTCAGTTCTATAAAACTGAATAGAATGCAGTTTTCATTCCCATGATAGACATATGCTTTCCTTCTTAAGAAGTGTTTTCAAAGACATTTACAGAGTCATTCAACAAAGCCTTTTTACTGACCTTGGCTTTTAAACGTGATTTCACGAGAATTTCCGTCAAATGCAAGACACGAGATTTGCTGTTAAAGAATTGGATATACAGAATGCAAACAAACACTTCCCTACAAATGAATAGCCTAAAGATTCAACTCTGTTCTAAAAACTGAGTAGAATACTGTTTTCACTCAGAAGAAAGAATTATGCTTTCCTTCTTAAGAAGTGTTTTCAAAGACATTCACACAGTGATTCTACACAGCCTTTTTACTGACGTTTTCTTTTAAAAGTGATTTCACTGGAATTTCTTTCAAACACAAGACACGAGATTTGCTGTTAAAGAATTGAGTATACAGAATGCAAACAAACACTTCCCTACAAGAGAATCCCCTAACCATTCAACACAGTTCTAAAAACTGAATAGAAAGCAGTTTTCACTCAGATAAAAAACGTATGCTTTCCTTCTGGAGAAGTGTTTTCAAAGACGTTCACAGAGTGATTCTACACAGCCTTTTTACTGACGTTGGCTTTTAAACGTGATTTCACTGGAATTTCTGTCAAATGCAAGACACGAGATTTGCTGTTAAAGAATTGAGTATACAGAATGCAAACAAACACTTCCCTACAAGAGAATTCCCTAACCATTCAACACAGTTCTAAAAACTGAATAGAATGCAGTTTTCACTCAGATGAAAGACGTATGCTTTCCTTCTGGAGAAGTGTTTTCAAAGATGTTCACAGATTGATTCTACAAAGCCTTTTTACTGACGTTGGCTTTTAAATGTGATTTCACTGGAATTTCTGTCAAATGCAAGACACGAGATTTGCTGTTAAAGAATTGAGGATACAGAATGCAAAAAAATACTTCCCTACAAGTGAATCGCCTAACAATTCAACACAGATATAAACTGAATAGAAAGCAGTTTTCACTCAGATGAAAGACATATGCTTTCCTTCTTAAGAAGTGTTTTCAAAGACATTCACAGAGTGATTCTACAAAACCTTTTTACTGACATTGGCTTTAAAAGTTGTTTTCACTGGAATTTCTGTCAAACGCAAGACACGAGATTTACTGTTAAAAAATTGATTATACAGAATGCAAACAAACACTTCCCTACAAGTGAATCGCCTAACGATTCAACACAGTTCTAAAAACTGAATAGAATGCAGTTATCACTCAGATGAAAAACGTATGCTTTCCTTCTGGAGAAGTGTTTTCAAATACGTTCACAGAGTGATTCTACACAGCCTTTTTACTGACGTTGGCTTTAAATGTGATTTCACTGGAATTTCTGTCAAATACAAGACAAGAGATTTGCTGTTAAAGAATTGAGTATACAGAATGCAAACAAACACTTCCCTACAAGAGAATCGCCTAACCATTCAACACAGTTCTAAAAACTGAATAGAATGCAGTTTTCACTCAGATGAAAGACATATGCTTTCCTTCTGGAGAAGTGTTTTCAAAGACGTTCACAGAGTGATTCTACACAGCCTTTTTACTGACTTTGGCTTTTAAACGTGATTTCACTGGAATTTCTGTCAAACGCAAGACACAAGATTTGCTGTTAAAGAATTGAGTATACAGAATGCAAACAAACACATCCCTTCAAGAGAATCCCCTAACCATTCAACACAGTTCTAAAAACTGAATAGAAAGCAGTTTTCACTCAGATGAAAGACGTATGCTTTCCTTCTTAAGAAGTGTTTTCAAAGACATTCACAGAGTGATTCTACAAAACCTTTTTACTGATGTAGGCTTTAAAAGTTGTTTTCACTGGAATTTCTGTCAAACGCAAGACACGAGATTTACTGTTAAAAAATTGATTATACAGAATGCAAACAAACACTTCCCTACAAGTGAATCGCCTAACAATTCAACACAGTTATAAAAACTGAATAGAAAGCAGTTTTCACTCAGATGAAAGACGTATGCTTTCCTTCTGGAGAAATGTTTTCAAAGACGTACACAAAGTGATTCTACAAAGCCTTTCTACTGACGTTGGCTTTTAAACATGATTTCACTGGAATTTCTTTCAAAGGCAAGACACGAGATTTGCTGTTAAAGAATTGAGTATACAGAATGCAAACAAACACTTCCCTACAAGAGAATCCCCTAACCATTCAACACAGTTCTAAAAACTGAATAGAATGCAGTTTTCACTCAGATGAAAGTCGTATGATTTTCTTCTGGAGAAGTGTTTTCAAAGACCTTCACAGAGTGATTCTACAAAGCCTTTTTACTGACGTTGGCTTTTAAACGTGATTTCACTGGAATTTCTGTCAAATGCAAGACACGAGATTTGCTGTTAAAGATTTGAGTATACAGAATGCAAACAAACACTTCCCTACAAGAGAATCCCCTAACCATTCAACACAGTTCTAAAACCTGAATAGAAAGCAGTTTTCACTCAGATGAAAGACGTATGCTTTCCTCCTGGAGAAGTGTTTTCAAAGATGTTCACAGAGTGATTCTACAAAGCCTTTTTACTGACGTTGGCTTTTAAATGTGATTTCACTGGAATTTCTGTCAAACGCAAGACACGAGATTTGCTGTTATAAAATTGAATATACAGATTGCAAACAAACACTTCCCTACAAGTGAATCGCCTAAACATTCAACTCAGTTCTATAAAACTGAATAGAATGCAGTTTTCATTCAGATGATAGACATATGCTTTCCTTCTTAAGAAGTGTTTTCAAAGACATTTACAGAGTCATTCAACAAAGCCTTTTTACTGACCTTGGCTTTTAAACGTGATTTCACTGGAATTTCTGTCAAATGCAAGACACGAGAATTGCTGTTAAAGAATTGGATATAAAGAATGCAAACAAACACTTCCCTACAAATGAATAGCCTAAACATTCAACTCTGTTCTAAAAACTGAGTAGAATACAGTATTCACTCAGATGAAAGATGTATGCTTTCCTTCTTAAGAAGTGTTTTCAAAGACATGCACACAGTGATTCTACACAGCCTTTTTACTGACGTTTTCTTTTAAAAGTGATTTCACTGGAATTCTTTCAAACACAAGACACGAGATATGCTGTTAAAGAATTGAGTATACAGAATGCCAACAATCGCTTCCCTACAAGTGAATCGCGTAACCATTCAACACAGTTCTACAAACTGAATAGAATGCAGTTTTCACTCAGATGAAAAACGTATGCTTTCATTCTGGAGAAGTGTTTTCAAAGACGTTCACAGAGTGATTCTACAGAGCCTTTTTACTGACGTTGGCTTTTAAACATTATTTCACTGGAATTTCTGTCAAATGCAAGACTCGAGATTTGCTGTTAAAGAATTGAGTATATACAATGCAAACAAACACTTCCCTACAAGTGAATCGCCTAACAATTCAACACAGTTATAAAAACTGAATAGAAAGCAGTTTTCACTCAGATGAAGGACGTATGCTTTCCTTCTTAAGAAGTGTTTTCAAAGACATTCACAGAGTGATTCTACACAGCCTTTTTACTGACGTTGGCTTTTAAAAGTAATTTCACTGGAATTTCTTTCAAACACAAGACACGAGATTTGCTGTTAAAGAATTGAGTATACAGAATGCAAACACTTCCCTACAAGAGAATCCCATAACCATTCAACACAGTTCTAAAAACTGAATAGAATGCAGTTTTCAGTCAGATGAAAGACGTATGCTTTCCATCTGGAAAAGTGTTTTCAAAGATGTTCAGAGAGTGATTCTACAAAGCCTTTTTACTGACGTTTGCTTTTAAATGTGATTTCACTGGAATTTCTGTCAAACGCAAGACACGAGATTTGATATTAAAGAATTGAGTATATACAATGCAAACAAACACTTCCCAACAAGTGAATTGCCTAACCATTCAACACAGTTCTACAAACTGAATAGAATGCAGTTTTCACTCAGATGAAAAACGTATGCTTTCCTTCTGGAGAAGTGTTTTCAAAGACGTTCACAGAGTGATTCTACACAGCCTTTTTACTGACATTGGCTTTAAAGGTGATTTCACTGGAATTTCTGTCAAACGCAAGACACGAGATTTGCTGTTAAAAATTGAGTATACAGAATGCAAACAAACACTTTCCTACAAGTGAATCGCCTAACAATTCAACACAGTTATAAAAACTGAATAGAAAGCAGTTTTCACTCAGATGAAAGACGTATGCTTTCCTTCTTAAGAAGTGTTTTCAAAGACATTCACAGAGTGATTCTACAAAACCTTTTTACTGAAGTTGACTTTAAAAGTTGTTTTCACTGGAATTTCTGTCAAACACAAGACACGAGATTTAATGTTAAAAAATTGATTATACAGAATGCAAACAAACACTTCCCTACAAGTGAATCGCCTAACCATTCAACACAGTTCTGAAAACGGAATATAATGCAGTTTTCACTCAGATGAAAGTGGTATGCTTTCCTTCTGGAGAAGTGTTTTCAAAGACGTTCACAGAGTGACTCTACAAAGCCTTTCTACTGATGTTGGCTTTTAAAAGTGATTTCACTGGAATTTCTTTCAAACGCTAGACACTAGATTTGCTGTTATAGAATTGAGTATACAGAATGCAAACAAACACTTCCGTACAAGTGAATCGCCTAACCATTCAACACTGTTCTAAAAACTGAATAGAATGCAGTTTTCACTCAGATGAAAAACATATGCTTTCCTTCTGGAGAAGTGTTTTCAAAGACATTCACAGAGTGATTCTACACAGCCTTTTTACTGACATTGGCTTTTAAACGTGATTTCACTGGAGTTTCTGTCAAACGCAAGACACGAGATTTGCTGTTATAGAATTGAGTATACAGAATGCAAACAAACACTTCCGTACAAGTGAATCGCCTAACCATTCAACACAGTTCTAAAAACGGAAGAGAATGCAGTTTTCACTCAGATGAAAGACGTATTCTTTCCTTCTGGAGAAGTGTTTTCAAAGACCTTCACAGTGTGATTCTACAAAGCCTTTTTACTGACATTGGCTTTTAAATGTGATTTCATGGAATTTCTGTCAAACGCAAGACATGAGATTTGCTGTTGAAGAATTGAGTATATACAATGGAAACAAACACTTCCCTAAAAGTGAATCCCCTAACCATTCAACACAGTTCTAAAAACTGAATAGAATGCAGTTTTCACTCAGATGAAAAACGTATGCTTTCCTTCTGGAGAAGTTTTTTCAAAGACGTTCACAGAGTGATTCTACACAGCCTTTTTACTGACATTGGCTTTAAATGTGATTTCACTGGAATTTCTGTCAAACGCAAGACACGAGATTTGCTGTTAAAGAATTGAGTATACAGAATGCAAACAAACACTTCCCTACAAGTGAATCGCCTAAACATTCAACTCAGTTCTATAAAACTGAATAGAATGGAGTTTTCATTCAGATGATAGACATATGCTTTCCTTCTTAAGAAGTGTTTTCAAAGACATTTACAGAGTCATTCAACAAAGCCTTTTTACTGACCTTGGCTTTTAAACGTGATTTCACGAGAATTTCTGTCAAATGCAAGACACGAGATTTGCTGTTAAAGAATTGGATATACAGAATGCAAACAAACACTTCCCTACACATGAATCACCTAAATATTGAACTCAGTTCTAAAAACTGAATAGAATGCAGTATTCAATCAGATGAAAGACGTACGCTTTCCTTCTTAACAAATTTTTTCAAAGACATTCACAGAGCGATTCAACAAAGCCTTTTTACTAATCTTGGCTTTTAAAAGTGATTTCACGAGAATTTCTGTCAAATGCAAGACACGAGATTTGCTGTTAAAGAATTGGATATACAGAATGCAAACAAACACTTCCTTACAAATGAATAGCCTAAACATTCAACTCTGTTCTAAAAACTGAGTAGAATACAGTTTTCACTCAGATGAAAGACGTATGCTTTCCTTCTTAAGAAGTGTTTTCAAAGACATGCACACAGTGATTCTACACAGCCTTTTTACTGACGTTTTCTTTTAAAATGATTTCACTGGAATTTCTTTCAAACACAAGACACGAGATATGCTGTTAAAGAATTGAGTATACAGAATGCAAACAAACACTTCCCTACAAGAGAATCCCCTAACCATTCAACACAGTTCTAAAAACTGTATAGAATGCAGTTTTCACTCAGATGAAATACGTAAGCTTTCCTTCTTAAGAAGTGTTTTCAAAGAGGTTCACATAGTGACTCTACACAGCCTTTTTACTGACGTAGGCTTTTAAACGTGATTTCACTGGAATTTCTGTCAAACGCAAAACAAGAGATTTCTTGTTAGAAAATTGAGTATACAGAATGTAAACAAACACTTCCCTACAAGTGAATCACCTAACCATTCAACAAGTTCTAAAAACTGAATAGAATGCAGTTTTCACTCAGATGAAAGACGTATGCTTTCCTTCTGGAGAAGTGTTTTCAAAGACGTTCACAGAGTGATTCTACACAGCCTTTTTACTGACGTTGGCTTTTAAAAGTTATTTCACTGGAATTTCTTTCAAATGCGAGACACTAGATTTACTGTTAAAGAATTGAGTATACAGAATGCAAACAAACACTTCCATACAAGTGAATCGCCTAACCATTCAACACTGTTCTAAAAGCTGAATAGAATGCAGTTTTCACTCAGATGAAAAACGTATGCTTTCCTTCTGGAGAAGTGTTTTCAAAGACATTCACAGAGTGATTCTACACAGCCTTTTTACTGACATTGGCTTTTAAATGTGATTTCACTGGAGTTTCTGTCAAACGCAAGACACGAGATTTGCTGTTAAAGAATTGAGTATACAGAATGCGAACAAACGCTTCCCTACAAGTGAATTGCGTAACCATTCAACACAGTTCTAAAAACTGAATAGAATGCAGTTTTCACTCAGATGAAAAACGTATGCTTTCATTCTGGAGAAGTGTTTCCAAAGACGTTCACAGAGTGATTCTACAGAGCCTTTTTACTGACGTTGGCTTCTAAACATGATTTCACTGGAATTTCTGTCAAATGCAAGACACGAGATTTGCTGTTAAAGAATTGAGTATATACAATGCAAACAAACACTTCCCTACAAGTGAATCGCGTAACCATTCAACACAGTTCTAAAAACTGAATAGACTGCAGTTTTCACTCAGATGAAAACGTATGCTTTCCTTCTGGAGAAGTGTTTTCAAAGACGTTCACAGAGTGATTCTATACAGCCTTTTTACTGACGTTGGCTTTAAACGTGATTTCACTGAAATTTCTGTCAAATGCAAGACACGAGATTTGCTGTTAAAGAATTGAGTATACAGAATGCAAACAAACACTTCCCTACAAGTGAATCGCCTAACAATTCAACACAGTTATAAAAACTGAATAGAAAGCAGTTTTCACTCAGATGAAAGACGTATGCTTTCCTTCTTAAGAAGTGTTTTCAAAGACATTCACAGAGTGATTCTACAAAACCTTTTTATTGACAGTGGCTTTAAAAGTTGTTTTCACTGGAATTTTTGTGAAACGCATGACACGAGATTTGCTGTTAAAGAATTGAGTACACAGAATCCAAACAAACACTTCCCTACAAGTGAATCGCCTAACCATTCAACACAGTTCTAAAAACGGAATAGAATGCAGTTTTCACTCAGATGAAAGACGTATGCTTTCCTTCTGGAGAAGTGTTTTCAAAGATGTTCAAAGAGTGATTCTACAAAGCCTTTCTACTGACGTTGGCTTTTAAAAGTGATTTCACTGGAATTTCTTTCAAACGCAAGACACGAGATTTACTGTTAAAAAATTGATTATACAGAATGCAAACAAACACTTCCGTACAAGTGAATCGCCTAACCATTCAACACTGTTCTAAAAACTGAATAGAATGCAGCTTTCACTCAGATGAAAAACATATGCTTTCCTTCTGGAGAAGTGTTTTCAAAGACATTCACAGAGTGATTCTACACAGCCTTTTTACTGACATTGGCTTTTAAACGTGATTTCACTGGAGTTTCTGTCAAACACAAGACAGGAGATTTGCTGTTCAAGAATTGAGTATATACAATGCAAACAAACACTTCAGTACAAGTGAATCGCCTAACCATTCAACACAGTTCTAAAAACAGAATAGAATGCAGTTTTCACTCAGATGAAAGACATATGCTTTCCTTCTGGAGAAGTGTTTTCAAAGACGTTCACAGAGTGATTCTACAAAGCCTTTCTACTGACGTTGGCTTTTAAAAGTGATTTCACTGGAATTTCTTTCAAACCCAAGACACGAGATTTGCTGTTAAAGAATTGAGTATACAGAATGCAAACAAACACTTCCCTACAAGAGAAGCCCCTAACCATTCAACACAGTTCTAATAACTGAATAGAATGCAGTTTTCACTCAGATGAAAAACGTATTCTTTCCTTCTGGAGAAGTGTTTTCAAAGACCTTCACAGTGTGATTCTACAAAGCCTTTTTACTGACATTGCCTTTAAACGTGATTTCATGGAATTTCTGTCAAACGCAAGACATGAGATTTGCTGTTCAAGAATTGAGTATATACAATGCAAACAAACACTTCCCTAAAAGTGAATCGCCTAACCATTCAACACAGTTCTAAAAACTGAATAGAATGCAGTTTTCACTCAGATGAAAAACGTATGCTTTCCTTCTGGAGAAGTGTTTTCAAAGACGTTCACAGAGTGATTCTACACAGCCTTTTTACTGACGTTGGCTTTTAAACGTGATTTCACTGGAATTTCTGTCAAACACAAGACAGGAGATTTGCTGTTAAAGAGTTGAATATACAGAATGCAAACAAACACTTCCCTACAAATGAACCGCCTAAACATTCAACTCAGTTCTACAAACTGAATAGAATACAGTTTTCACTCAGATGAAAGACGAATTCTTTCCTTCTTAAGAAGTGTTTTCAAAGACATTCACAGAGTGATTCTACAAAGCCTTTCTCCTGACGTTGGCTTTTAAACGTGATTTCACTGGAATTTCTGTCAAAAGCAAGACATGAGATTAGCTGTTAAAGAATTAAATATACAGAATGCAAACAAACACTTCCCTACAAATGAATAGCCTAAACATTCAACTCTGTTCTAAAAACTGAGGAGAATACAGTTTTCACTCAGAT
The DNA here is from genome assembly GCA_033318265.1 of Phyllotis vaccarum. NCBI lineage: Eukaryota > Metazoa > Chordata > Mammalia > Rodentia > Cricetidae > Phyllotis > Phyllotis vaccarum. Next base: position 117,651,128 of record JARWLC010000002.1, on the reverse strand, counting down.
GAAAGACGTATGTTTTCCTTCTTAACAAATTTTTTCAAAGACATTCACAGAGCGATTCAACAAAGTCTTTTTGTTGACCTTGGCTTTGAAAAGTGATTTCACGAGAATTTCTGTCAAATGCAAGACACGAGATTTGCTGTTAAAGAATTGAGTATACAGAATGCAAACAAACACTTCCGTACAAGTGAATCGCCTAACCATTCAACACTGTTCTAAAAACTGATAGAATGCCGTTTGTACTCAGATGAAAAACGTATGCTTTGCTTCTGGAGAATTGTTTTCAAAGACATTCACAGAGTGATTCTACACAGCCTTTTTACTGACGTTGGCTTTTAAATGTGATTTCACTGGAGTTTCTGTCAAACGCAAGACACGAGATTTGCTGTTAAAGAATTGAGTATACAGAATACAAACAAACACTTCCCTACAAGTGAATCGCCTAACAATTCAACACAGTTATAAAAACTGAATAGAATGCAGTTTTCACTCAGATGAAAGACGTATGCTTTCCTTCTTAAGAAGTTTTTTCAAAGACGTTCACAGAGTGATTCTACACAGCCTTTTTACTGACGTTGGCTTTTAAAAGTGATTTCACTGGAATTTCTTTCAAACACAAGACACGAGATTTGCTGTTAAAGAATTGAGTATACAGAATGCAAACACTTCCCTACAAGAGAATCCCCTAACCATTCAACACAGTTCTAAAAACTGAATAGAATGCAGTTTTCAGTCAGATGAAAGACGTATGCTTTCCATCTGGAGAAGTGTTTTCAAAGATGTTCACAGAGTGATTCTAAAAGCCTTTTTACTGACGTTTGCTTTTAAATGTGATTTCACTGGAATTTCTGTCAAACGCAAGACACGAGATTTGCTATTAAAGAATTGAGTATATACAATGCAAACAAACATTTCCCAACAAGTGAATCGCCTAACCATTCAAGACAGTTCTAAAAACTGAATAGAATGCAGTTTTCACTCAGATGAAAAACGTATGCTTTCCTTCTGGAGAAGTATTTTCAAACACGTTCACAGAGTGATTCTACATAGCCTTTTTACTGACATTGGCTTTAAACGTGATTTCACTGGAATTTCTGTCAAATGCAAGACACGAGATTTGCTGTTAAAGAATTGAGTATACAGAATGCAAACAAACACTTCCCTACAAGTGAATCGCCTAACCATTCAACACAGTTCTAAAAACTAAATAGAATACAGTTTTCATTCAGATGAAAGACGAATTCTTTCCTTCTTAAGAAGTGTTTTCAAAGACATTCACAGAGTGATTCTACAAAGCCTTTCTCCTGACGTTGGCTTTTAAACGTGATTTCACTGGAATTTCTGTCAAAAGCAAGACATGAGATTAGCTGTTAAAGAATTGAATATACAGAATGCAAACAAACACTTCCCTACAAATGAATCGCCTAAATATTCAACTCAGTACTAAAAACTGAATAGAATGCAGTTTTCACTCAGATTTAAGACTTACGCTTTCATTCTTAACAAATTTTTTGAAAGACATTCACAGAGCGATTCAACAAAGCCTTTTTACTGACTTGGCTTTTAAACGTGATTTCACGAGAATTTCTGTCAAATGCAAGACACGAGATTTGCTGTTAAAGAATTGGATATACAGAATGCAAACAAACACTTCCCTACAAATGAATAGCCTAAACATTCAAGTCTGTTCTAAAAACTGAGTAGAGTACAGTTTTCACTCAGATGAAAGACGTATGCTTTCCTTCTTAAGAAGTGTTTTCAAAGACATGCACACAGTGATTCTACACAGCCTTTTTACTGACGTTTTCTTTTAAAAGTGATTTCCCTGGAATTTCTTTCAAACACAAGACACGAGATATGCTGTTAAAGAATTGAGTATACAGAATGCAAACAAACACTTCCCTACAAGAGAATCCCCTAACAATTCAACACAGTTCTAAAAACTGAATAGAAAGCAGTTTTCACTCAGATGAAAGACGTATGCTTTCTTTCTTAAGAAGTGTTTTCAAAGACAATCACAGAGTGATTCTACACAGCCTTTTTACTGACGTTGGCTTTTAAAAGTGATTTCACTGGAATTTCTTTCAAACACAAGACACGAGATTTGCTGTTAAAGAATTGAGTATACAGAATGCAAACACTTCCCTACAAGAGAATCCCCTAACTATTCAACACAGTTCTAAAAACTGAATACAATGCAGTTTTCACTCAGATGAAAAACGTATGCTTTCCTTCTGGAGAAGTGTTTTCAAAGACATTCACAGAGTGATTCTACACAGCCTTTTTAGTGACGTTGGCTTTTAAACGTGATTTCACTGGAGTTTCTGTCAAACGCAAGACACGAGATTTGCTGTTAAAGAATTGAGTATACAGAATGCAAACAAACACTTCCCTACAAGTGAATCGCCTAACCATTCAACACAGTTCTAAAAACGGAAGAGATTGCAGTTTTCACTCAGATGAAAGACATATGCTTTTCTTCTTAAGAAGTGTTTTCAAAGACATTCACAGAATGATTCTACAAAGCCTTTTTACTGATATCAGCTTTTAAACGTGATTTCACTGGAATTTCTGTCAAACACAAGACATGAGATTTGCTGTTAAAGAGTTGAATATACAGAATGCAAACAAACACTTCCCTACAAATGAATCGCCTAAACATTCAACTCAGTTCTAAAAACTGAATAGAATACAGTTTTCACTCAGATGAAAGACGAATTCTTTCCTTCTTAAGAAGTGTTTTCAAAGACATTCACAGAGTGATTCTACAAAGCCTTTCTCCTGACGTTGGCTTTTAAACGTGATTTCACTGGAATTTCTGTCAAAAGCAAGACACGAGATTTGCTGTTAAAGAATTGGATATACAGAATGCCAACAAACACTTCCCTACAAATGAATAGCCTAAACATTCAACTCTGTTCTAAAAACTGAGTAGAATACAGTTTTCACTCAGATGAAAGACGTATGCTTTCCTTCTTAAGAAGTGTTTTCAAAGACATGCACACAGTGATTCTACACAGCCTTTTTACTGACGTTTTCTTTTAAAAGTGATTTCCCTGGAATTTCTTTCAAACACAAGACACGAGATATGCTGTTAAAGAATTGAGTATACAGAATGCAAACAAACACTTCCCTACAAGAGAATCCACTAACCATTCAACACAGTTCTAAAAACTGAATAGAATGCAGTTTTCACTCAGATGAAAGACGTATGCTTTCCTTCTTAAGAAGTGTTTTCAAAGAGGTTCACAGAGTGACTCTACACAGCCTTTTTACTGACGTAGGCTTTTAAACGTGATTTCCCTGGAATTTCTGTCAAACGCAGGACATGAGATTTGCTGTTAAAGAATTTGGTATACAGAATGCAAACAAACGCTTCCCTACAAGTGAATCACCTAACCATTCAAAACAGTTCTAAAAACTGAATAGAATGCAGTTTTCACTCAGATGAAAGACGTATGCTTTCCTTCTGGAGAAGTGTTTTCAAAGACGTTCACAGAGTGATTCTACACAGCCTTTTTACTGACGTTGGCTTTTAAAAGTGATTTCACTGGAATTTCTTTCAAAAGCAAGACACTAGATTTGCTGTTAAAGAATTGAGTATACAGAATGCAAACAAACACTTCCGTACAAGTGAATCACCTCACCATTCAACAGTGTTCTAAAAACTGATAGAATGCTGTTTTCACTCAGATGAAAAACGTATGCTTTCCTTCTGGAGAAGTGTTTTCGAAGACATTCACAGAGTGATTCTACACAGCCTTTTTACTGACGTTGGCTTTTAAATGTGATTTCACTGGAATTTCTTTCAAACACAAGACAGGAGATTTGCTGTTAAAGAATTGAGTATACAGAATGCAAACACTTCCCTACAAGAGAATCCCCTAACCATTCAACACAGTTGTAAAAACGGAATAGAATGCAGTTTTCACTCAGATGAAAGACATATGCTTTCCATCTGGAGATGTGTTTTCAAAGATGTTCACAGAGTGATTCTACAAAGCCTTTCTACTGATTTTGGCTTTTAAAAGTGATTACACTGGAATTTCTTTCAAAAGCAAGACACGAGATTTGCTGTTAAAGAATTGAGTATACAGAATGCAAACAAACACTTCCCTCCAAGAGAATCCCCTAACCATTCAACACAGTTCTAAAAACTGAATAGAATGCAGTTTTCACTCAGATGAAAGACGTATTCTTTCCTTCTGGAGAAGTGTTTTCAAAGACGTTCACAGAGTGATTCTAAAAAGCCTTTTTACTGACATTGCCTTTTAAACGTGATTTCATGGAATTTCTGTCAAACGCAAGACATGAGATTTGCTGTTCAAGAATTGAGTATATACCATGCAAACAAACACTTCCCTACAAGTGAATCGCTTAACCATTCAACACAGTTCTAAAAACTGAATAGAATGCAGTTTTCACTCAGATGAAAAACGTATGCTTTCCTTCTGGAGAAGTGTTTTCAAAGACGTTCACAGAGTGATTCTACACAGCCTTTTTACTGACGTTGGCTTTTAAACGTGATTTCACTGGAATTTCTGTCAAACGCAAGACAGGAGATTTGCTGTTAAAGAATTGAGTATACAGAATGCAAACAAACACTTCCCTACAAGTGAATCGCCTAACAATTCAACACAGTTATAAAAACTGAATAGAAAGCAGTTTTCACTCAGATGAAAGACGTATGCTTTCTTTCTTAAGAAGTGTTTTCAAAGACAATCACAGAGTGATTCTACACAGCCTTTTTACTGACGTTGGCTTTTAAAAGTGATTTCACTGGAATTTCTTTCAAACACAAGACACGAGATTTGCTGTTAAAGAATTGAGTATACAGAATGCAAACACTTCCCTACAAGAGAATCCCCTAACCATTCAACACAGTTCTAAAAACTGAATAGAATGCAGTTTTCAGTCAGATGAAAGACGTATGCTTTCCTTCTGGAGAAGTGTTTTCAAAGACATTCACAGAATGATTCTACAAAGCCTTTCTACTGACGTTGGCTTTTAAAAGTGATTTCACTGGAATTTCTTTCAAACGCAAGACACTAGATTTGCTGTTAAAGAATTGAGTATACAGAACGCAAACAAACACTTCAGTACAAGTGAATCGCCGAACCATTCAACACTGTTCTAAAAACTGAATAGAATGCAGTTTTCACTCAGATGAACAACGTATGCTTTCCTTCTGGAGAAGTGTTTTCAAAGACATTCACAGAGTGATTCTACACAGCCTTTTTACTGACGTTGGCTTTTAAACGTGATTTCACTGGAGTTCTGTCAAACGCAAGACACGAGATTTGCTGTTAAAGAATTGAGTATACAGAATGCAAACAAACACTTCCCTACAAGTGAATCGCTTAACCATTCAACACAGTTCTAAAAACTGAATAGAATGCAGTTTTCACTCAGATGAAAAACGTATGCTTTTCTTCTTAAGAAGTGTTTTCAAAGACATTCACAGAATGATTCTACAAAGCCTTTTTACTGATATCAGCTTTTAAACGTTATTTCACTGGAATTTCTGTCAAACACAAGACATGAGATTTGCTGTTAAAGAGTTGAATATACAGAATGCAAACAAACACTTCCCTACAAATGAATCGCCTAAACATTCAACTCAGTTCTAAAAACTGAATAGAATACAGTTTTCACTCAGATGAAAGACGAATTCTTTCCTTCTTAAGAAGTGTTTTCAAAGACATTCACAGAGTGATTCTACAAAGCCTTTCTCCTGAAGTTGGCTTTTAAACGTGATTTCACTGGAATTTCTGTCAAAAGCAAGACATGAGATTAGCTGTTAAAGAATTGAATATACAGAATGCAAACAAACACTTCCCTACAAATGAATTGCCTAAATATTCAACTCAGTACTAAAAACTGAATAGAATGCAGTTTTCACTCAGATGAAAGACTTACGCTTTCATTCTTAACAAATTTTTTGAAAGACATTCACAGAGCGATTCAACAAAGCCTTTTTACTGACTTGGCTTTTAAACGTGATTTCACGAGAATTTCTGTCAAATGCAAGACACGAGATTTGCTGTTAAAGAATTGGATATACAGAATGCAAACAAACACTTCCCTACAAATGAATAGCCTAAACATTCAACTCTGTTCTAAAAACTATGTAGAATACAGTTTTCACTCAGATGAAAGACGTATGCTTTCCTTCTTAAGAAGTGTTTTCAAAGACATGCACACAGTGATTCTACACAGCCTTTTTACTGACGTTTTCTTTTAAAAGTGATTTCCCTGGAATTTCTTTCAAACACAAGACAGGAGATATGCTGTTAAAGAATTGGATATACAGAATGCAAACAAACACTTCCCTACAAGAGAATCCCCTAACCATTCAACACAGTTCTAAAAACTGAATAGAATGCAGTTTTCACTCAGATGAAAGACGTATGCTTTCCTTCTTAAGAAGTGTTTTCAAAGACGTTCACAGAGTGACTTTACACAGCCTTTTTACTGACGTTGGCTTTTAAACGTGATTTCACTGGAATTTCTGTCAAACGCAAGACACTAGATTTGCTGTTAAAGAATTGAGTATACAGAATGCAAACAAACACTTCCCTACAAGTGAATCGCCTAACAATTCAACACAGTTATAAAAACTGAATAGAAAGCAGTTTTCACTCAGATGAAAGATGTATGCTTTCTTTCTTAAGAAGTGTTTTCAAAGACAATCACAGAGTGATTCTACACAGCCTTTTTACTGACGTTTGCTTTTAAAGGGAATTTCACTGGAATTTCTTTCAAACACAAGACACGAGATTTGCTGTTAAAGAATTGAGTATACAGAATGCAAACACTTCCCTACAAGAGAATCCCCTAACCATTCAACACAGTTCTAAAAACTGAATAGAATGCAGTTTTCAGTCAGATGAAAGACGTATGCTTTCCTTCTGGAGAAGTGTTTTCAAAGACGTTCACAGAGTGATTCTACAAAGCCTTTCTACTGACGTTGGCTTTTAAAAGTGATTTCACTGGAATTTCTTTCAAACGCAAGACACTAGATTTGCTGTTAAAGAATTGAGTATACAGAACGCAAACAAACACTTCCGTACAAGTGAATCGCCTAACCATTCAACACTGTTCTAAAAACTGAATAGAATGCAGTTTTCACTCAGATGAAAGACGAATTCTTTCCTTCTTAAGAAGTGTTTTCAAAGACATTCACAGAGCGATTCTACAAAGCCTTTCTCCTGACGTTGGCTTTTAAACGTGATTTCTCTGGAATTTCTGTCAAAAGCAAGACATGAGATTAGCTGTTAAAGAATTGAATATACAGAATGCAAACAAACACTTCCCTACAAATGAATCGCCTAAATATTCAACTCAGTACTAAAAACTGAATAGAATGCAGTTTTCACTCAGATGAATGGCTTACACTTTCATTCTTAACAAATTTTTTGAAAGACATTCACAGAGCGATTCAACAAAGCCTTTTTACTGACTTGGCTTTTAAACGTGATTTCACGAGAATTTCTGTCAAATGAAAGACACGAGATTTGCTGTTAAAGAATTGGATATACAGAATGCAAACAAACACTTCCCTACAAATGAATCGCCTAAACATTCAACTCAGTTCTAAAAACGGAATAGATTGTAGTTTTCACTCAGATGAAAGACATATGCTTTTCTTCTTAAGAAGTGTTTTCAAAGACATTCACAGAATGATTCTACAAAGCCTTTTTACTGATATCAGCTTTTAAACGTGATTTCACTGGAATTTCTGTCAAACACAAGACATGAGATTTGCTGTTAAAGAGTTGAATATACAGAATGCAAACAAACACTTCCCTACAAATGAATCGCCTAAACATTGAACTCAGTTCTAAAAACTGAATAGAATACAGTTTTCACTCAGATGAAAGACGAATTCTTTCCTTCTTAAGAAGTGTTTTCAAAGACATTCACAGAGTGATTCTACAAAGCCTTTCTCCTGACGTTGGCTATTAAACGTGATTTCACTGGAATTTCTGTCAAAAGCAAGACATGAGATTAGCTGTTAAAGAATTGAATATACAGAATGCAAACAAACACTTCCCTACAAGAGAATCCCCTAACCATTCAACACAGTTCTAAAAACTGAATAGAATGCAGTTTTCACTCAGATGAAAGACTTACGCTTTCATTCTTAACAAATTTTTTGAAAGACATTCACAGAGCGATTCAACAAAGCCTTTTTACTGACTTGGCTTTTAAACGTGATTTCACGAGAATTTCTGTCAAATGCAAGACACGAGATTTGCTGTTAAAGAATTGGATATACAGAATGCAAACAAACACTTCCCTACAAATGAATAGCCTAAACATTCAACTCTGTTCTAAAAACTGAGTAGAATACAGTTTTCACTCAGATGAAAGACGTATGCTTTCCTTCTTAAGAAGTGTTTTCAAAGACATGCACACAGTGATTCTACACAGCCTTTTTACTGACGTTTTCTTTTAAAAGTGATTTCCCTGGAATTTCTTTCAAACACAAGACACGAGATATGCTGTTAAAGAATTGAGTATACAGAATGCAAACAAAGACTTCCCTACAAGAGAATCCCCTAACCATTCAACACAGTTCTAAAAACTGAATAGAATGCAGTTTTCACTCAGATGAAAGACGTATGCTTTCCTTCTTAAGAAGTGTTTTCAAAGAGGTTCACAGAGTGACTCTACACAGCCTTTTTACTGACGTAGGCTTTTAAACGTGATTTCACTGGAATTTCTGTCAAACGCAGGACATGAGATTTGCTGTTAAAGAATTTGGTATACAGAATGCAAACAAACGCTTCCCTACAAGTGAATCACCTAACCATTCAAAACAGTTCTAAAAACTGAATAGAATGCAGTTTTCACTCAGATGAAAAACGTATGCTTTCCTTCTGGAGAAGTGTTTTCAAAGACGTTCACAGAGTGATTCTACACAGCCTTTTTACTGACGTTGGCTTTTAAACGTGATTTCACTGGAATTTCTGTCAAACGCAAGACACGAGATTTGCTGTTAAAGAATTGAGTATACAGAATGCAAACAAACACTTCCCTACAAGTGAATCGCCTAACAATTCAACACAGTTATAAAAACTGAATAGAAAGCAGTTTTCACTCATATGAAAGACGTATGCTTTCTTTCTTAAGAAGTGTTTTCAAAGACAATCACAGAGTGATTTTACACAGCCTTTTCACTGACGTTGGCTTTTAAAAGTGATTTCACTGGAATTTCTTTCAAACACAAGACACGAGATTTGCTGTTAAAGAATTGAGTATACAGAATGCAAACACTTCCCTACAAGAGAATCCCCTAACCATTCAACACAGTTCTAAAAACTGAATAGAATGCAGTTTTCAGTCAGATGAAAGACGTATGCTTTCCTTCTGGAGAAGTGTTTTCAAAGACGTTCACAGAGTGATTCTACAAAGCCTTTCTACTGACGTTGGCTTTTAAAAGTGATTTCACTGGAATTTCTTTCAAACGCAAGACACTAGATTTGCTGTTAAAGAATTGAGTATACAGAACGCAAACAAACACTTCCGTACAAGTGAATCGCCTAACCATTCAACACTGTTCTAAAAACTGAATAGAATGCAGTTTTCACTCAGATGAAAGACGAATTCTTTCCTTCTTAAGAAGTGTTTTCAAAGACATTCACAGAGTGATTCTACAAAGCCTTTCTCCTGACGTTGGCTTTTAAACGTGATTTCACTGGAATTTCTGTCAAAATCAAGACATGAGATTAGCTGTTAAAGAATTGAATATACAGAATGCAAACAAACACTTCTCTACAAATGAATCGCCTAAATATTCAACTCAGTACTAAAAACTGAATAGAATGCAGTTTTCACTCAGATGAAAGACTTACGCTTTCATTCTTAACAAATTTTTTGAAAGACATTCACAGACCGATTCAACAAAGCCTTTTTACTGACTTGGCTTTTAAACGTGATTTCACGAGAATTTCTGTCAAATGAAAGACACGACATTTGCTGTTAAAGAATTGGATATACAGAATGCAAACAAACACTTCCCTACAAGTGAATCGCCTAACCATTCAACACAGTTCTAAAAACGGAAGAGATTGCAGTTTTCACTCAGATGAAAGACGAATTCTTTCCTTCTTAAGAAGTGTTTTCAAAGACATTCACAGAGTGATTCTACAAAGCCTTTCTCCTGACGTTGGCTTTTAAACGTGATTTCACTGGAATTTCTGTCAAAAGCAAGACATGAGATTAGCTGTTAAAGAATTGAATATACAGAATGCAAACAAACACTTCCCTACAAATGAATTGCCTAAATATTCAACTCAGTACTAAAAACTGAATAGAATGCAGTTTTCACTCAGATGAAAGACTTACGCTTTCATTCTTAACAAATTTTTTCAAAGACATTCACAGATCGATTCAACAAAGCCTTTTAACTGACTTGGCTTTTAAACGTGATTTCACGAGAATTTCTGTCAAATGCAAGACACAAGATTTGCTGTTAAAGAATTGGATATACAGAATGCAAACAAACACTTCCCTACAAATGAATAGCCTAAACATTCAACTCTGTTCTAAAAACTGAGTAGAATACAGTTTTCACTCAGATGAAAGACGTATGCTTTCCTTCTTAAGAAGTGTTTTCAAAGACATGCACACAGTGATTCTACACAGCCTTTTTACTGACGTTTTCTTTTAAAAGTGATTTCCCTGGAATTTCTTTCAAACACATGACACGAGATATGCTGTTAAAGAATTTGGTATACAGAATGCAAACAAACGCTTCACTACAAGTGAATCACCTAACCATTCAAAACAGTTCTAAAAACTGAATAGAATGCAGTTTTCACTCAGATGAAAGACGTATGCTTTCCTTCTGGAGAAGTGTTTTCAAAGATGTTCACAGAGTGATTCTACACAGCCTTTTTACTGACGTTGGCTTTTAAACGTGATTTCACTGGAGTTTCTGTGAAACGCAAGACAAGAGATTTCCTGTTAGAAAATTGAGTATACAGAATGTAAACAAATTCTTCCCTACAAGTGAATCACCTAACCATTCAACACAGTTCTAAAAACTGAATAGAAAGCAGTTTTCACTCAGATGAAAGACGTATGCTTTCCTTCTGGAGAATTATTTTCAAAGACGTTCACAGAGTGATTCTACACAACCTTTTTACTGACATTGGCTTTTAAACATGATTTCACTGGAATTTCTGTCAATCGCAAGACACGAGATTTGCTGTTAAAGAATTGAGTATATACAATGCAAACAAACACTTTCCTACAAGTGAATCGCCTAACCATTCAACACAGTTCTAAAAACTGAATAGAATGCAGTTTTCACTCAGATGAAAAACGTATGCTTTCCTTCTGGAGAAGTGTTTTCAAAGACGTTCACATAGTAATTCTATACAGCCTTTTTACTTATGTTGGCTTTAAACGTGATTTCACTGGAATTTCTGTCAAATGCAAGACACGAGATTTGTTGTTAAAGAATTGCGTATATAGAATGCAAACAAACACTTCCCTACAAGTGAATCGCCTAACAATTCAACACAGTTATAAAAACTGAATAGAAAGCAGTTTTCACTCAGATGAAAGACGTATGCTTTCCTTCTTAAGAAGTGTTTTCAAAGACATTCACAGAGTTTTTCTACACAGCCTTTTTACTGACGTTGGCTTTTAAAAGTGATTTCACTGGAATTACTTTCAAACACAAGACACGAGATTTGCTGTTAAAGAATTGAGTATACAGAATGCAAACACTTCCCTACAAGAGAATCCCCTAACCATTCAACACAGTTCTAAAAACTGAATAGAATGCAGTTTTCAGTCAGATGTAAGATATATGCTTTCCTTCTGGAGAAGTGTTTTCAAATACATTCACAGAGTGATTCTACAAAACCTTTTTACTGACGTTGGCTTTAAAAGTTGTTTTCACTGGGATTTCTGTCAAACGCAAGACACGAGATTTACTGTTAAAAAATTGATTATACAGAATGCAAACAAACACTTCCCTACAAGTGAATCGGCTAACTATTCAACACAGTTCTAAAAACGGAATAGATTGCAGTTTTCACTCAGATGAAAGACATATGCTTTTCTTCTTAAGAAGTGTTTTCAAAGACATTCAGAGAAGGATTCTACAAAGAGAATTGAATATACAGAATGCAAACAAACACTTCCCTACAAATGAATCGCCTAAACATTCAACTCAGTTCTAAAAAATGAATAGAATGCAGTTTTCACTCAGATGAAATACATATGCTTTCCTTCTCAAGAAGTGTTTTCAAAGACATTCACAGAGTGATTCTACAAAGCCTTTTTTCCTGACGTTGGCTTTTATAAGTGATTTCACTGGAATTTTGTGAAATGCAAAACACAAGAAGAGCTGTTAAAGAATTGAACATACAGAATACAGACAAACACTTCCCTACAAATGAATCGCCTAAATATTCAACTCAGTTCTAAATACTGAATGGAATACAGTTTTCACTCAGATGAAAGACGTACGCTATCCTTCTTAAGAAGTGTTTTCAAAGACATTCACAGAGTGATTCTACAAAGCCTTTCTACTGACATTGACTTTTAAACGTGATTTCACTGGAATTTCTGTCAAATGCAAGACATGAAATTTGCTGTTATAGAATTGAATATACAGATTGCATACAAAAACTTCCCTACAAGTGAATCGCCTAAACATTCAACTCAGTTATAAAAACGGAATAGAATGCAGTTTTCACTCAGATGAAAGACGTATGCTTTCCTTCTGGAGAAGGGTTTTCAAAGACGTTCAAAGAATGATTCTACAAAGCCTTTCTACTGACGTTGGCTTTAAAAAGTGATTTCACTGGAATTTCTTTCAAACGCAAGACACGAGATTTGCTGTTAAAGAATTGAGTATATACAATGCAAACAAACACTTCCATACAAGTGAATCGCCTAACCATTCAACACAGTTCTAAAAACTGAATAGAATGCAGTTATCACTCAGATGAAAAACGTATGCTTTCCTTCTGGAGAAGTGTTTTCAAAGACGTTCACAAAGTGATTCTACACAGCCTTTTTACTGACGTAGGCTTTTAAACGTGATTTCACTGGAATTTCTGTCAAACGCAAGACAAGAGATTTCCTGTTAGAAAATTGAGTATACAGAATGTAAACAAACTCTTCCCTACAAGTGAATCACCTAACCATTCAACACAGTTCTAAAAACTGAATAGAAAGCAGTTTTCACTCAGATGAAAGACGTATGCTTTCCTTCTGGAGAATTCTTTTTAAAGACGTTCATAGAGTGATTTTACACAGCCTTTTTACTGACATTGGCTTTTAAACATGATTTCACTGGAATTTCTGTCAATCGCAAGACACGAGATTTGCTGTTAAAGAATTGAGTATATACAATGCAAACAAACACTTCCCTACAAGTGAATCGCCTAACCATTCAACACAGTTCTAAAAACGGAAGAGATTGCAGTTTTCACTCAGATGAAAGACATATGCTTTTCTTCTTAAGAAGTGTTTTCAAAGACATTCAGAGAAGGATTCTACAAAGAGAATTGAATATACAGAATGCAAACAAACACTTCCCTACAAATGAATCGCCTAAACATTCAACTCAGTTCTAAAAAATGAATAGAATGCAGTTTTCACTCAGATGAAATACATATGCTTTCCTTCTCAAGAAGTGTTTTCAAAGACATTCACAGAGTGATTCTACAAAGCCTTTTTTCCTGACGTTGGCTTTTATAAGTGATTTCACTGGAATTTTGTGAAATGCAAAACACAAGAAGAGCTGTTAAAGAATTGAACATACAGAATGCAGACAAACACTTCCCTACAAATGAATCGCCTAAATATTCAACTCAGTTCTAAATACTGAATGGAATACAGTTTTCACTCAGATGAAAGACGTACGCTTTCCTTCTTAAGAAGTGTTTTCAAAGACATTCACAGAGTGATTCTACAAAGCCTTTCTACTGACATTGACTTTTAAACGTGATTTCACTGGAATTTCTGTCAAATGCAAGACATGAAATTTGCTGTTATAGAATTGAATATACAGATTGCAAACTAATCTTCCCTACAAGTGAATCGCCTAAACATTCAATTCAGTTCTAAAAACTGAATGGAATGCAGTTTTTACTCAGATGAAAGACGTATGCTTTGCTTCTTAAGAAGTGTTTTCAAAGACATTCGCAGAATGATTCTACAAAGCCTTTTTACTGATATTAGCTTTTATACGTGATTTCACTGGAATTTCTGTCAAACACAAGACACGAGATTTGCTGTTAAAGAGTTGAATATACAGAATGCAAACAAACTCTTCCCTACAAATGAATCGCCTGAACATTCAACTCAGTTCTAAAAATTGAATAGAATACAGTTTTCACTCAGATGAAAGACGAATTCTTTCCTTCTTAAGAAGTGTTTTCAAAGACATTCACAGAGTGATTCTACAAAGCCTTTCTCCTGACATTGGCTTTTAAACGTGATTTCACTGGAATTTCTGTCAAAAGCAAGACATGAGATTAGCTGTTAAAGAATTGAATATACAGAATGCAAACAAACACTTCCCTACACATGAATCACCTAAATATTGAACTCAGTTCTAAAAACTGAATAGAATGCAGTTTTCAATCAGATGAAAGACATACGCTTTCCTTCTTAACAAATTTTTTCAAAGACATTCACAGAGCGATTCAACAAAGCCTTTTTACTGACCTTGGCTTTTAAACGTGATTTCACGAGAATTTCTGTCAAATGCAAGACACGAGATTTGCTGTTAAAGAATTGGATATACAGAATGCAAACAAACACTTCCCTACAAATGAATAGCCTAAACATTCAACTCTGTTCTAAAAACTGAGTAGAATACAGTTTTCACTCAGATGAAAGACGTATGCTTTCCTTCTTAAGAAGTGTTTTCAAAGACATGCACACAGTGATTCTACACAGCCTTTTTACTGAAGTTTTCTTTTAAAAGTGATTTCACTGGAATTTCTGTCAAAAGCAAGACACGAGATTTGCTGTTAAAGAATTGAGTATACAGAATGCAAACACTTCCCTACAAGAGAATCCCCTAACCATTCAACACAGTTCTAAAAACTGAATAGAATGCAGTTTTCACTCAGATGAAAGACGTAAGCTTTCCTTCTTAAGAAGTGTTTTCAAAGAGGTTCACAGAGTGATTCTACAAAGCCTTTTTACTGACGTTTGCTTTTAAATGTGATTTCACTGGAATTTCTGTCAAACGGAAGACACGAGATTTGATATTAACGAATTTAGTATATACAATGCAAACAAACACTTCCCAACAAGTGAATTGCCTAACTATTCAACACAGTTCTAAAAACTGAATAGAATGCAGTTTTCACTCAGATGAAAAACGTATGCTTTCCTTCTGGAGAAGTGTTTTCAAAGACGTTCACAGAGTGATTCTACACAGCCTTTTTACTGACATTGGCTTTTAAACGTGATTTCACTGGAGTTACTGTCAAACGCAAGACACGAGATTTGCTGTTAAAGAATTGAGTATACAGAATGCAAACAAACACTTCCCTACAAGTGAATCGCCTAACCATTCAACACAGTTCTAAAAACGGAGTAGAATGCAGTTTTCACTCAGATGAAAGACGTATGCTTTCCTTCTGGAGAAGTGTTTTCAAAGACGTTCACAGAGTGATTCTACAAAGCCTTTCTTCTGACATTGGCTTTTAAAAGTGATTTCACTGGAATTTCTTTCAAACGCAAGACACGAGATTTGCTGTTAAAGAATTGAGTATACAGAATAAAAACAAACACTTCCCTCCAAGAAAATCCCCTAACCATTCAACACAGTTCTAAAAACTGAATAGAATGCAATTTTCACTCAGATGAAAAACGTATTCTTTACTTCTGGAGAAGTGTTTTCAAAGACCTTCACAGTGTGATTCTACAAAGCCTTTTTACTGACATTGGCTTTAAAACGTGATTTCATAGAATTTCTGTCAAACGCAAGACATGAGATTTGCTGTTCAAGAATTGAGTATATACAATGCAAACAAACACTTCCCTAAAAGTGAATCGCCTAACCATTCAACACAGTTCTAAAAACTGAATAGAATGCAGTTTTCACTCAGATGAAAAACGTATGCTTTCCTTCTGGAGAAGTGTTTTCAAAGACGTTCACAGAGTGATTCTACACAGCCTTTTTACTGACATTGGCTTTAAACGTGATTTCACTGGAATTTCTGTCAAACGCAAGACACGAGATTTGCTGTTAAAGAATTGAGTATACAGAATGCAAACAAACACTTCCCTACAAGTGAATCGCCTAACAATTCAACACAGTTATAAAAACTGAATAGAAAGCAGTTTTCACTCAGATGAAAGACGTATGCTTTCCTTCTGGAGAAGTGTTTTCAAAGACGTTCACAGAGTGATTCTAAAAAGCCTTTCTACTGACGTTGGCTTTTAAACATGATTTCACTGGAATTTCTTTCAAACGCAAGACACGAGATTTGCTGTTAAAGAATTGAGTATAGAGAATGCAAACAAACACTTCCCTACAAGAGAATCCCCTAACCATTCAACACAGTTCTAAAAACTGAATAGAATGCAGTTTTCACTCAGATGAAAGACGTATGCTTTCCTTCTGGAGAAGTGTTTTCAAAGAGGTTCACAGAGTGATTTTACACAGCCTTTTTACTGACGTTGGCTTTTAAATGTGATTTCACTGGAATTATTGTCCAATGCAAGACACGAAATTTGCTGTTATAAAATTGAATATACAGATTGCAAACAAACACTTCCCTACAAGTGAATCGCATAAACATTCAACTCAGTTCTATAAAACTGAATAGAATGCAGTTTTCATTCAGATGATAGACATATGCTTTCCTTCTTAAGAAGTGTTTTCAAAGACATTTACAGAGTCATTCAACAAAGCCTTTTTACTGACCTTGGCTTTTAAACGTGATTTCACGAGAATTTCCGTCAAATGCAAGACACGAGATTTGCTGTTAAAGAATTGGATATACAGAATGCAAACAAACACTTCCCTACAAATGAATAGCCTAAAGATTCAACTCTGTTCTAAAAACTGAGTAGAATACTGTTTTCACTCAGAAGAAAGAATTATGCTTTCCTTCTTAAGAAGTGTTTTCAAAGACATTCACACAGTGATTCTACACAGCCTTTTTACTGACGTTTTCTTTTAAAAGTGATTTCACTGGAATTTCTTTCAAACACAAGACACGAGATTTGCTGTTAAAGAATTGAGTATACAGAATGCAAACAAACACTTCCCTACAAGAGAATCCCCTAACCATTCAACACAGTTCTAAAAACTGAATAGAAAGCAGTTTTCACTCAGATAAAAAAACGTATGCTTTCCTTCTGGAGAAGTGTTTTCAAAGACGTTCACAGAGTGATTCTACACAGCCTTTTTACTGACGTTGGCTTTTAAACGTGATTTCACTGGAATTTCTGTCAAATGCAAGACACGAGATTTGCTGTTAAAGAATTGAGTATACAGAATGCAAACAAACACTTCCCTACAAGAGAATTCCCTAACCATTCAACACAGTTCTAAAAACTGAATAGAATGCAGTTTTCACTCAGATGAAAGACGTATGCTTTCCTTCTGGAGAAGTGTTTTCAAAGATGTTCACAGATTGATTCTACAAAGCCTTTTTACTGACGTTGGCTTTTAAATTTGATTTCACTGGAATTTCTGTCAAATGGAAGACACGAGATTTGCTGTTAAAGAATTGAGTATACAGAATGCAAAAAAATACTTCCCTACAAGTGAATCGCCTAACAATTCAACACAGATATAAACTGAATAGAAAGCAGTTTTCACTCAGATGAAAGACATATGCTTTCCTTCTTAAGAAGTGTTTTCAAAGACATTCACAGAGTGATTCTACAAAACCTTTTTACTGACATTGGCTTTAAAAGTTGTTTTCACTGAAATTTCTGTCAAACGCAAGACACGAGATTTACTGTTAAAAAATTGATTATACAGAATGCAAACAAACACTTCCCTACAAGTGAATCGCCTAACGATTCAACACAGTTCTAAAAACTGAATAGAATGCAGTTATCACTCAGATGAAAAACGTATGCTTTCCTTCTGGAGAAGTGTTTTCAAATACGTTCACAGAGTGATTCTACACAGCCTTTTTACTGACGTTGGCTTTAAATGTGATTTCACTGGAATTTCTGTCAAATACAAGACAAGAGATTTGCTGTTAAAGAATTGAGTATACAGAATGCAAACAAACACTTCCCTACAAGAGAATCGCCTAACCATTCAACACAGTTCTAAAAACTGAATAGAATGCAGTTTTCACTCAGATGAAAGACATATGCTTTCCTTCTGGAGAAGTGTTTTCAAAGACGTTCACAGAGTGATTCTACACAGCCTTTTTACTGACTTTGGCTTTTAAACGTGATTTCACTGGAATTTCTGTCAAACGCAAGACACAAGATTTGCTGTTAAAGAATTGAGTATACAGAATGCAAACAAACACATCCCTTCAAGAGAATCCCCTAACCATTCAACACAGTTCTAAAAACTGAATAGAAAGCAGTTTTCACTCAGATGAAAGACGTATGCTTTCCTTCTTAAGAAGTGTTTTCAAAGACATTCACAGAGTGATTCTCCAAAACCTTTTTACTGATGTAGGCTTTAAAAGTTGTTTTCACTGGAATTTCTGTCAAACGCAAGACACGAGATTTACTGTTAAAAAATTGATTATACAGAATGCAAACAAACACTTCCCTACAAGTGAATCGCCTAACAATTCAACACAGTTATAAAAACTGAATAGAAAGCAGTTTTCACTCAGATGAAAGACGTATGCTTTCCTTCTGGAGAAATGTTTTCAAAGACGTACACAAAGTGATTCTACAAAGCCTTTCTACTGACGTTGGCTTTTAAACATGATTTCACTGGAATTTCTTTCAAAGGCAAGACACGAGATTTGCTGTTAAAGAATTGAGTATACAGAATGCAAACAAACACTTCCCTACAAGAGAATCCCCTAACCATTCAACACAGTTCTAAAAACTGAATAGAATGCAGTTTTCACTCAGATGAAAGTCGTATGATTTTCTTCTGGAGAAGTGTTTTCAAAGACCTTCACAGAGTGATTCTACAAAGCCTTTTTACTGACGTTGGCTTTTAAACGTGATTTCACTGGAATTTCTGTCAAATGCAAGACACGAGATTTGCTGTTAAAGATTTGAGTATACAGAATGCAAACAAACACTTCCCTACAAGAGAATCCCCTAACCATTCAACACAGTTCTAAAACCTGAATAGAAAGCAGTTTTCACTCAGATGAAAGACGTATGCTTTCCTCCTGGAGAAGTGTTTTCAAAGATGTTCACAAAGTGATTCTACAAAGCCTTTTTACTGACGTTGGCTTTTAAATGTGATTTCACTGGAATTTCTGTCAAACGCAAGACACGAGATTTGCTGTTATAAAATTGAATATACAGATTGCAAACAAACACTTCCCTACAAGTGAATCGCCTAAACATTCAACTCAGTTCTATAAAACTGAATAGAATGCAGTTTTCATTCAGATGATAGACATATGCTTTCCTTCTTAAGAAGTGTTTTCAAAGACATTTACAGAGTCATTCAACAAAGCCTTTTTACTGACCTTGGCTTTTAAACGTGATTTCACTGGAATTTCTGTCAAATGCAAGACACGAGATTTGCTGTTAAAGAATTGGATATACAGAATGCAAACAAACACTTCCCTACAAATGAATAGCCTAAACATTCAACTCTGTTCTAAAAACTGAGTAGAATACAGTATTCACTCAGATGAAAGATGTATGCTTTCCTTCTTAAGAAGTGTTTTCAAAGACATGCACACAGTGATTCTACACAGCCTTTTTACTGACGTTTTCTTTTAAAAGTGATTTCACTGGAATTCTTTCAAACACAAGACACGAGATATGCTGTTAAAGAATTGAGTATACACAATGCAAACAAACACTTCCCTAAAAGAGAATCCCCTAAATATTCAACACAGTTCTAAAAACTGAATAGAATGCAGTTTTCACTCAGATGAAAGACGTATGCTTTCCTTCTTAAGAAGTGTTTTCAAAGAGGTTCACAGAGTGACTCTACACAGCCTTTTTACTGACGTAGGCTTTTAAACGTGATTTCACTGGAATTTCTGTCAAATGCAAAACAAGAGATTTCTTGTTAGTAAATTGAGTATACAGAATGTAAACAAACACTTCCCTACAAGTGAATCACCTAACCATTCAACACAGTTCTAAAAAATGAATAGAATGCAGTTTTCACTCAGATGAAAGACGTATGCTTTCCTTCTGGAGAAGTGTTTTCAAAGACGTTCACAGAGTGATTCTACACAGCCTTTTTACTGACGTTGGCTTTTAAAAGTGATTTCACTAGAATTTCTTTCAAATGCAAGACACTAGATTTGCTGTTAAAGAATTGAGTGTACAGAATGCAAACAAACACTTCCGTACAAGTGAATCGCCTAACCATTCAACACTGTTCTAAAAACTGAATAGAATGCAGTTTTCACTCAGATGAAAAACGTATGATTTCCTTCTGGAGAAGTGTTTTCAAAGACATTCACAGAGTGATTCTACACAGCCTTTTTACTGACATTGGCTTTTAAATGTGATTTCACTGGAGTTTCTGTAAAACGCAAGACACGAGATTTGCTGTTAAAGAATTGAGTATACAGAATGCCAACAAAGGCTTCCCTACAAGTGAATCGCGTAACCATTCAACACAGTTCTAAAAACTGAATAGAATGCAGTTTTCACTCAGATGAAAAACGTATGCTTTCATTCTGGAGAAGTGTTTTCAAAGACGTTCACAGAGTGATTCTACAGAGCCTTTTTACTGACGTTGGCTTTTAAACATTATTTCACTGGAATTTCTGTCAAATGCAAGACTCGAGATTTGCTGTTAAAGAATTGAGTATATACAATGCAAACAAACACTTTCCTACAAGTGAATCGCCTAACCATTCAACACAGTTCTAAAAACTGAATAGACTGCAGTTTTCACTCAGATGAAAACATATGCTTTCCTTCTGGAGAAGTGTTTTCAAAGACGTTCACAGAGTGATTCTATACAGCCTTTTTACTGACGTTGGCTTTAAACGTGATATCACTGAAATTTCTGTCAAATGCAAGACACGAGATTTGCTGTTAAAGAATTGAGTATACAGAATGCAAACAAACACTTCCCTACAAGTGAATCGCCTAACAATTCAACACAGTTATAAAAACTGAATAGAAAGCAGTTTTCACTTAGATGAAGGACATATGCTTTCCTTCTTAAGAAGTGTTTTCAAAGACATTCACAGAGTGATTCTACACAGCCTTTTTACTGACGTTGGCTTTTAAAAGTAATTTCACTGGAATTTCTTTCAAACACAAGACACGAGATTTGCTGTTAAACAATTGAGTATACAGAATGCAAACACTTCCCTACAAGAGAATCCCATAACCATTCAACACAGTTCTAAAAACTGAATAGAATGCAGTTTTCAGTCAGATGAAAGACGTATGCTTTCCATCTGGAAAAGTGTTTTCAAAGATGTTCAGAGAGTGATTCTACAAAGCCTTTTTACTGACGTTTGCTTTTAAATGTGATTTCACTGGAATTTCTGTCAAACGCAAGACACGAGATTTGATATTAAAGAATTGAGTATATACAATGCAAACAAACACTTCCCAACAAGTGAATTGCCTAACCATTCAACACAGTTCTACAAACTGAATAGAATGCAGTTTTCACTCAGATGAAAAACGTATGCTTTCCTTCTGGAGAAGTGTTTTCAAAGCCGTTCACAGAGTGATTCTACACAGCCTTTTTACTGACATTGGCTTTAAAGGTGATTTCACTGGAATTTCTGTCAAACGCAAGACACGAGATTTGCTGTTAAAAATTGAGTATACAGAATGCAAACAAACACTTTCCTACAAGTGAATCGCCTAACAATTCAACACAGTTATAAAAACTGAATAGAAAGCAGTTTTCACTCAGATGAAAGACGTATGCTTTCCTTCTTAAGAAGTGTTTTCAAAGACATTCACAGAGTGATTCTACAAAACCTTTTTACTGAAGTTGGCTTTAAAAGTTGTTTTCACTGGAATTTCTGTCAAACACAAGACACGAGATTTAATGTTAAAAAATTGATTATACAGAATGCAAACAAACACTTCCCTACAAGTGAATCGCCTAACCATTCAACACAGTTCTGAAAACGGAATATAATGCAGTTTTCACTCAGATGAAAGAGGTATGCTTTCCTTCTGGAGAAGTGTTTTCAAAGACGTTCACAGAGTGACTCTACAAAGCCTTTCTACTGATGTTGGCTTTTAAAAGAGATTTCATTGGAATTTCTTTCAAACGCTAGACACTAGATTTGCTGTTATAGAATTGAGTATACAGAATGCAAACAAACACTTCCGTACAAGTGAATCGCCTAACCATTCAACACTGTTCTAAAAACTGAATAGAATGCAGTTTTCACTCAGATGAAAAACATATGCTTTCCTTCTGGAGAAGTGTTTTCAAAGACATTCACAGAATGATTCTACACAGCCTTTTTACTGACATTGGCTTTTAAACGTGATTTCACTGGAGTTTCTGTCAAACGCAAGACACGAGATTTGCTGTTAAAGAATTGAGTATACAGAATGCAAACAAACACTTCCGTACAAGTGAATCGCCTAACCATTCAACACAGTTCTAAAAACGGAAGAGAATGCAGTTTTCACTCAGATGAAAGACGTATTCTTTCCTTCTGGAGAAGTGTTTTCAAAGACCTTCACAGTGTGATTCTACAAAGCCTTTTTACTGACATTGGCTTTTAAATGTGATTTCATGGAATTTCTGTCAAACGCAAGACATGAGATTTGCTGTTGAAGAATTGAGTATATACAATGGAAACAAACACTTCCCTAAAAGTGAATCCCCTAACCATTCAACACAGTTCTAAAAACTGAATAGAATGCAGTTTTCACTCAGATGAAAAACGTATGCTTTCCTTCTGGAGAAGTTTTTTCAAAGACGTTCACAGAGTGATTCTACACAGCCTTTTTACTGACATTGGCTTTAAACGTGATTTCACTGGAATTTCTGTCAAACGCAAGACACGAGATTTGCTGTTAAAGAATTGAGTATACAGAATGCAAACAAACACTTCCCTACAAGTGAATCGCCTAAACATTCAACTCAGTTCTATAAAACTGAATAGAATGCAGTTTTCATTCAGATGATAGACATATGCTTTCCTTCTTAAGAAGTGTTTTCAAAGACATTTACAGAGTCATTCAACAAAGCCTTTTTACTGACCTTGGCTTTTAAACGTGATTTCACGAGAATTTCTGTCAAATGCAAGACACGAGATTTGCTGTTAAAGAATTGGATATACAGAATGCAAACAAACACTTCCCTACACATGAATCACCTAAATATTGAACTCAGTTCTAAAAACTGAATAGAATGCAGTTTTCAATCAGATGAAAGACGTACGCTTTCCTTCTTAACAAATTTTTTCAAAGACATTCACAGAGCGATTCAACAAAGCCTTTTTACTAATCTTGGCTTTTAAACGTGATTTCACGAGAATTTCTGTCAAATGCAAGACACGAGATTTGCTGTTAAAGAATTGGATATACAGAATGCAAACAAACACTTCCTTACAAATGAATAGCCTAAACATTCAACTCTGTTCTAAAAACTGAGTAGAATACAGTTTTCACTCAGATGAAAGACGTATGCTTTCCTTCTTAAGAAGTGTTTTCAAAGACATGCACACAGTGATTCTACACAGCCTTTTTACTGACGTTTTCTTTTAAAATGATTTCACTGGAATTTCTTTCAAACACAAGACACGAGATATGCTGTTAAAGAATTGAGTATACAGAATGCAAACAAACACTTCCCTACAAGAGAATCCCCTAACCATTCAACACAGTTCTAAAAACTGTATAGAATGCAGTTTTCACTCAGATGAAAGACGTATGCTTTCCTTCTTAAGAAGTGTTTTCAAAGAGGTTCACATAGTGACTCTACACAGCCTTTTTACTGACGTAGGCTTTTAAACGTGATTTCACTGGAATTTCTGTCAAACGCAAAACAAGAGATTTCTTGTTAGAAAATTGAGTATACAGAATGTAAACAAACACTTCCCTACAAGTGAATCACCTAACCATTCAACACAGTTCTAAAAACTGAATAGAATGCAGTTTTCACTCAGATGAAAGACGTATGCTTTCCTTCTGGAGAAGTGTTTTCAAAGACGTTCACAGAGTGATTCTACACAGCCTTTTTACTGACGTTGGCTTTTAAAAGTTATTTCACTGGAATTTCTTTCAAATGAGAGACACTAGATTTGCTGTTAAAGAATTGAGTATACAGAATGCAAACAAACACTTCCATACAAGTGAATCGCCTAACCATTCAACACTGTTCTAAAAGCTGAATAGAATGCAGTTTTCACTCAGATGAAAAACGTATGCTTTCCTTCTGGAGAAGTGTTTTCAAAGACATTCACAGAGTGATTCTACACAGCCTTTTTACTGACATTGGCTTTTAAATGTGATTTCACTGGAGTTTCTGTCAAACGCAAGACACGAGATTTGCTGTTAAAGAATTGAGTATACAGAATGCGAACAAACGCTTCCCTACAAGTGAATTGCGTAACCATTCAACACAGTTCTAAAAACTGAATAGAATGCAGTTTTCACTCAGATGAAAAACGTATGCTTTCATTCTGGAGAAGTGTTTTCAAAGACATTCACAGAGTGATTCTACACAGCCTTTTTACTGACATTGGCTTTTAAACGTGATTTCACTGGAGTTTCTGTCAAACACAAGACAGGAGATTTGCTGTTCAAGAATTGAGTATATACAATGCAAACAAACACTTCAGTACAAGTGAATCGCCTAACCATTCAACACAGTTCTAAAAACGGAATAGAATGCAGTTTTCACTCAGATGAAAGACGTATGCTTTCCTTCTGGAGAAGTGTTTTCAAAGACGTTCATAGAGTGATTCTACAAAGCCTTTCTACTGACGTTGGCTTTTAAAAGTGATTTCACTGGAATTTCTTTCAAACGCAAGACACGAGATTTGCTGTTAAAGAATTGAGTATACAGAATGCAAACAAACACTTCCCTACAAGAGAAGCCCCTAACCATTCAACACAGTTCTAATAACTGAATAGAAAGCAGTTTTCACTCAGATGAAAGACGTTTGCTTTCCTTCTGGAGAAGTGTTTTCAAAGACGTTCACAGAGTGATTCTACAAAGCCTTTCTACTGACGTTGGCTTTTAAACATGATTTCACTGGAATTTCTTTCAAACGCAAGACACGAGATTTGCTGTTAAAGAATTGAGTATACAGAATGCAAACAAACACTTCCCTACAAGAGAATCCCCTAACCATTCAACACAGTTCTAAAAACTGAATAGAATGCAGTTTTCACTCAGATGAAAGACGTATGCTTTCCTTCTGGAGAAGTGTTTTCAAAGAGGTTCACAGAGTGATTCTACACAGCCTTTTTACTGATGTTGGCTTTTAAACGTGATTTCACTGGAATTATTGTCCAATGCAAGACACGAAATATGTTGTTATAAAATTGAATATACAGATTGCAAACAAATACTTCCCTACAAGTGAATCGCCTAAATATTCAACTCAGTTCTATAAAACTGAATAGAATGCAGTTTTCATTCAGATGATAGACATATGCTTTCCTTCTTAAGAAGTGTTTTCAAAGACATTTACAGAGTCATTCAACAAAGCCTTTTTACTGACCTTGGCTTTTAAACGTGATTTCACGAGAATTTCTGTCAAATGCAAGACACGAGATTTGCTGTTAAAGAATTGGATATACAGAATGCAAACAAACACTTCCCTACAAATGAATAGCCTAAAGATTCACCTCTGTTCTAAAAACTGAGTAGAATACAGTTTTCACTCAGAAGAAAGAATTATGCTTTCCTTCTTAAGAAGTGTTTTCAAAGACATTCACACAGTGATTCTACACAGCCTTTTTACTGACGTTTTCTTTTAAAAGTGATTTCACTGGAATTTCTTTCAAACACAAGACACGAGATTTGCTGTTAAAGAATTGAGTATACAGAATGCAAAAAAACACTTCCCTACAAGAGAATCCCCTAACCATTCAACACAGTTCTAAAAACTGAATAGAAAGCAGTTTTCACTCAGATAAAAAACGTATGCTTTCCTTCTGGAGAAGTGTTTTCAAAGACGTTCACAGAGTGATTCTACAAAACCTTTTTTGACGTTGGCTTTAAAAGTTGTTTTCACTGGAATTTCTGTCAAACGCAAGACACGAGATTTACTGTTAAAAAATTGATTATACAGAATGCAAACAAACACTTCCCTACAAGTGAATCGCCTAACCATTCAACACAGTTCTAAAAACTGAATAGAATGCAGTTATCACTCAGATGAAAAACGTATGCTTTCCTTCTGGAGAAGTGTTTTCAAAGACGTACACAAAGTGATTCTACAAAGCCTTTCTACTGACGTTGGCTTTAAAACATGATTACACTGGAATTTCTTTCAAACGCAAGACACGAGATTTGCTGTTAAAGAATTGAGTTGACAGAATGCAAACAAACACTTCCCTACAAGAAAATCCCCTAACCATTCAACACAGTTCTAAAAACTGAATAGAATGCAGTTTTCACTCAGATGAAAGTCGTATGATTTCCTTCTGGAGAAGTGTTTTCAAAGATGTTCACAGAGTGATTCTACAAAGCCTTTTTACTGACGTTGGCTTTAAACGTGATTTCACTGGTATTTCTGTCAAATGCAAGACACGAGATTTGTTGTTAAAGAATTGAGTATACAGAATGCAAACAAACACTTCCCTACAAGTGAATCGCCTAACAATTCAACACAGTTATAAAAACTGAATAGAAAGCAGTTTTCACTCAGATGAAAGACGTATGCTTTCCTTCTTAAGAAGTGTTTTCAAAGACATTCACAGAGTGATTCTACAAAACCTTTTTATTGACAGTGGCTTTAAAAGTTGTTTTCACTGGAATTTTTGTGAAACGCATGACACGAGATTTGCTGTTAAAGAATTGAGTATACAGAATCCAAACAAACACTTCCCTACAAGTGAATCGCCTAACCATTCAACACAGTTCTAAAAACGGAATAGAATGCAGTTTTCACTCAGATGAAAGACATATGCTTTCCTTCTGGAGAAGTGTTTTCAAAGATGTTCAAAGAGTGATTCTACAAAGCCTTTCTACTGACGTTGGCTTTTAAAAGTGATTTCACTGGAATTTCTTTCAAACGCAAGACACGAGATTTACTGTTAAAAAATTGATTATACAGAATGCAAACAAACACTTCCCTACAAGTGAATCGCCTAACAATTCAACACAGTTATAAAAACTGAATAGAAAGCAGTTTTCACTCAGATGAAAGACGTATGCTTTCCTTCTTAAGAAGTGTTTTCAAAGACATTCACAGAGTGATTCTACAAAACCTTTTTACTGACGTTGGCTTTAAAAGTTGTTTTCACTGGAATTTCTGTCAAACGCAAGACACGAGATTTACTGTTAAAAATGGATTATACAGAATGCAAACAAACACTTCCCTACAAGTGAATCGCCTAACCATTCAACACAGTTCTAAAAACTGAATAGAATGCAGTTATCACTCAGATGAAAAACGTATGCTTTCCGTCTGGAGAAGTGTTTTCAAATACGTTCACAGAGTGATTCTACACAGCCTTTTTACTGACGTTGGCTTTAAATGTGATTTCACTGGAATTTCTGTCAAATACAAGACACGAGATTTGCTGTTAAAGAATTGAGTATACAGAATGCAAACAAACACTTCCCTACAAGTGAATCGCCTAACCATTCAACACAGTTCTAAAAACTGAATAGAATGCAGTTTTCACTCAGATGAAAGACGTATGCTTTCCTTCTGGAGAAGTGTTTTCAAAGACGTTCACAGAGTGATTCTACACAGCCTTTTTACTGACTTTGGCTTTTAAACGTGATTTCACTGGAATTTCTGTCAAACGCAAGACACAAGATTTGCTGTTAAAGAATTGAGTATACAGAATGCAAACAAACACTTCCATTCAAGAGAATCCCCTAACCATTCAACACAGTTCTAAAAACTGAATAGAAAGCAGTTTTCACTCAGATGAAAGACGTATGATTATCTTCTGGAGAAGTGTTTTCAAAGACGTTCACAGAGTGATTCTACAAAGCCTTTTTACTGAAGTTGGCTTTTAAACGTGATTTCAATAGAAGTTCTGTCAAACGCAAGACACGAGATTTGCTGTTAAAGAATTGAGTATACAGAATGCAAACAAACACTTCCCTTCAAGAGAATCCCCTAACCATTCAACACAGTTATAAAAACTGAATAGAAAGCAGTTTTCACTCAGATGAAAGACGTAGGCTTTCCTTCTGGAGAAGTGTTTTCAAAGACGTTCACAGAGTGATTCTACAAAGCCTTTTTACTGACGTTGGCTTTTAAACGTGATTTCACTGGAATTTCTGTCAAACACAAGACACGAGATTTGCTGTTAAAGAACTGAGTATACAGAATGCAAACAAACACTTCCCTACAAGTGAATCGCCGAACAATTCAACACAGTTATAAAAACTGAATAGAAAGCAGTTTTCACTCAGATGAAAGACGTATGCTTTCCTTCTTAAGAAGTGTTTTCAAAGACATTCACAGAGTGACTCTACAAAACCTTTTTACTGACGTTGGCTTTAAAAGTTGTTTTCACTGGAATTTCTGTCAAACGCAAGACACGAGATTTACTGTTAAAAAATTGATTATACAGAATGCAAACAAACACTTCCCTACAAGTGAATCGCCTAACAATTCAACACAGTTAAAAAAACTGAATAGAAAGCAGTTTTCACTCAGATGAAAGACGTATGCTTTCCTTCTTAAGAAGTGTTTTCAAAGACATTCACAGAGTGATTCTACAAAGCCTTTCTACTGACATTGGCTTTTAAAAGTGATTTCACTGGAATTTCTTTCAAAGGCAAGACACGAGATTTGCTGTTAAAGAATTGAGTATACAGAATGCAAACAAACACTTCCCTTCAAGAGAATCCCCTAACCATTCAACACAGTTCTAAAAACTGAATAGAAAGCAGTTTTCACTCAGATGAAAGACGTATGATTTCCTTCTGGAGAAGTGTTTTCAAAGACGTTCACAGAGTGATTCTACAAAGCCTTTTTACTGAAGTTGGCTTTTAAACGTGATTTCACTGGAAGTTCTGTCAAACGCAAGACACGAGATTTGCTGTTAAAGAATTGAGTATACAGAATGCAAACAAACACTTCCCTTCAAGAGAATCCCCTAACCATTCAACACAGTTCTAAAAACTGAATAGAAAGCAGTTTTCACTCAGATGAAAGACATAGGCTTTCCTTCTGGAGAAGTGTTTTCAAAGACGTTCACAGAGTGATTCTACAAAGCCTTTTTACTGACGTTGGCTTTTAAACGTGATTTCACTGGAATTTCTGTCAAATGCAAGACACGAGATTTGCTATTAAAGAATTGAGTATATACAATGCAAACAAACACTTCCCTACAAGTGAATCTCCTAACCATTCAACACAGTTATAAAAACTGAATAGAAAGCAGTTTTCACTCAGATGAAAGACGTATGCTTTCCTTCTTAAGAAGTGTTTTCAAAGACATTCACAGAGTGATTCTACAAAGCCTTTCTACTGACATTGGCTTTTAAAAGTGATTTCACTGGAATTTCTTTCAAACGCAAGACACGAGATTTACTGTTAAAAAATTGATTATACAGAATGCAAACATACACTTCCCTACAAGTGAATCGCCTAACCATTCAACACAGTTCTGAAAACGGAATGGAATGCAGTTTTCACTCAGATGAAAGACGTATGGTTTCCTTCTGGAGAAGTGTTTTCAAAGACGTTCACAGAGTGATTCTACAAAGCCTTTTTACTGACGTTGGCTTTTAAACGTGATTTCACAGGAATTTCTGTCAAACGCAGGACATGAGATTTGCTGTTAAAGAATTGAGTATTCAGAATGCAACCAAACACTTCCCTACAAGTGAATCACCTAACCATTCAACAAAGTTCTAAAAACTGAATAGAATGCAGTTTTCACTCAGATGAAACACATATGCTTTCCTTCTTAAGAAGTGTTTCGAAAGACATTCACAGAGAGATTCTACAAAGCCTTTTTACTGATGATGTTGGCTTTTAAATGTGATTTCACTGCAATTACTGTCAAAGGCAAGACAAGAGAAATGCAGTTAAAGAATTGAGTATACAAATGCAAACAAACGCTTCCCTAGAAGTGAATCGCCTAACCATTCAAAACAGTTCTAAAAACTGAATAGAATGCAGTTTTCACTCAGATGAAACACATATGCTTCCTTCTTAAGAAGTGTTTCGAAAGACATTTACAGAGTCATTCTACAAAGCCTTTTTACTGACTTTGGCTTTTAAATGTGATTTCACTGGAATTTCTGTCAAACGCAAGACACGAGATTTGCTGTTAAAGAATTGAGTATACACAATGCAAACAAATGCTTCCCTACAAGTGAATCGCCTAACCATTCAACACATTACTAAAAACTGAATAGAATGCAGTTTTCACTCAGACAAAACACACATGCTTTCTTTCTTAAGAAGTGTTTCCAAAGACTTTCACACAGTGATTCTACAAAGCCTTTTTACTGACGTTGGCTTTTAAACGTGATTTCACTGGAATTTCTGTCAAACGCAAGACACGAAAATTGCAGTTAAAGAATTGAGTATACAAATGCAAACAATTGCTTCCCTAGAAGTGAAACGCCTAACCATTCAACACAGTTCTAAAAACTAAAGAGAATGCAGTTTTCACTCAGATGAAACACATATGCTTTCCTTCTTAAGAAGTGTTTCCAAAGACATTCACAGAGTGATTGTACAAAGCCTTTTTACTGACGTTGGCTTTTAAACTTGATTTCACTGAAATTTCTGTCAAACGCAAGACATGAGATTTGCTGTTTAAGAATTGAGTATTCAGAATGCAACCAAACACTTCCCTACAAGTGAATCGCCTAACCATTCAACAAAGTTCTAAAAACTGAACAGAATGCAGTTTTCACTCAGATGAAACACATATGCTTTCCTTCTTAAGAAGTGTTTCGAAAGACATTCACAGAGTGATTCTACAAAGCCTTTTTACTGAGGTTGGCTTTTAAACGTGATTTCACTGGAATTTCTGTCAAAGGCAAGACACGAGATTTGCTGTTAAAGAATTGAGTATACAGAATGGAAACAATCGCTTCCCTACAAGTGAATCGCCTAACCAATCAACACAGTTCTAAAAACTGAGTAGAATGCAATTTTCACTCAGATGAAACACATATGCTTTCCTTCTTAAGAAGTGTTTCCAAAGACATTCACAGAGTGATTCTACAACGCCTTTTTACTGACTTTGGCTTTTAAACGTGATTTCACTGGAATTTCTGTCAAAGGCAAGACACGAGAAATGCAGTTAAAGAATTGAGTATACAAATGCAAACAAACGTTTCCCTAGAAGTGAATCGCCTAACCATTCAACACAGTTCTAAAAACTGAATAGAATGCAGTTTTCACTCAGATGAAACACATATGCTTTCTTTCTTAAGAAGTGTTTCCAAAGACATTCACAGAGTGATTCTACAAAGCCTTTTTACTGACCTTGGCTTTTAAATGTGATTTCACTGGAATTTCTGTGAAACGCAAGACACGAGATTTGCTGTTAAAGAATTGAGTGTACAGAATGCAAACACACGCTTCCCTACAAGTGAATCGCCTAACCATTCAACACAGTTCTAAAAACTGTATAGAATGCAGTTTTCACTCAGATGAAAGACATATGCTTTCCTTCTTAAGAAGTGTTTTGAAAGACATTCACAGAGTGATTCTACAAAGCCTTTTTACTGACATTGGCTTTTAAATGTGATTTCACTGGAATTTCTGTCAAAAACAAGACACGAGGTTTGCTGTTAAAGAATTCAGTATACAGAATGCAAACCAACGCTTCCCTACAAGTGAATCGCCTAACCATACAACACAGTTCTAAAAATTGAATAGAATGCAGTTTTCACTCAGATGAAAGACGTATGCTTTCCTTCTTAAGAAGTGTTTTCAAAGACATTCACAGAGTGATTCTACAAAGCCTTTTTACTGACGTTGGCTTTTAATTGTGATTTCACTGGAATTTCTGTCAAAAGCAATACACGAGGTTTGCTGTTAAAGAATTCAGTATACAGAATGCAAACAAATGCATCCCTAAAAGTGAATCGCCTAACCATACAACACAGTTCTAAAAACTGAATAGAGTGCAGTTTTCACTCAGATGAAACACATATGCTTTCCTTCTTAAGAAGTGTTTAAAAACACATTCACAGAGTGATTCTACAAAGCCTTTTTACTGACGTTTTCTTTTAAATGTGATTTCACTGGAATTTCTGTCAAACGCAAGACATGAGATTTGCTGTTAAAGAATTGAGTATACAGAATGCAAACAATCGCTTCCCTACAAGTGAATCGCCTAACCATTCAACAGAGTTCTAAAAACTGAATAGAATGCAGTTTTCACTGAGATGAAACACATATGCTTTCCTTCTTAAGAAGTGTTTCCAAAGACATTCACAGAGTGATTCTACAAAGCCTTTTTACTGACATTGGCTTTTAAACGTGATTTCACTGGAATTTCTGTCAAATGCAAGACACGAGATTTGCTATTAAAGAATTGAGTATATACAATGTAAACAAACACTTCCCTACAAGTGAATCTCCTAACCATTCAACACAGTTCTAAAAACTTTATAGAATGCAGTTTTCACTAAGATGAAAAACGTATGCTTTCCTTCTGGAGAAGTGTTTTCAAAGACGTTCACAGAGTGATTCTACAAAGTCTTTTTACTGACATTGGCTTTAAACGTGATTTCACTGGAATTTCTGTCAAATGCAAGACATGAGATTTGCTGTTTAAGAATTGAGTATACAGAATGCAAACAAACACTTCCCTACAAGTGAATCGCCTAACAATTCAACACAGTTATAAAAACTGAATAGAAAGCAGTTTTCACTCAGATGAAAGACTTATGCTTTCCTTCTTAAGAAGTGTTCTCAAAGACATTCACAGAGTGATTCTACAAAGCCTTTCTACTGACATTGGCTTTTAAAAGTGATTTCACTGGAATTTCTTTCAAACGCAAGACACGAGATTTACTGTTAAAAAATTGATTATACAGAATGCAAACAAACACTTCCCAGAAGTGAATCGCCTAACCATTCAACACAGTTCTGAAAACGGAATGGAATGCAGTTTTCACTCAGATGAAAGACGTATGCTTTCCTTCTGGAGAAGTGTTTTCAAAGACGTTCACAGAGTGATTCTACAAAGCCTTTTTACTGAAGTTGGCTTTTAAACGTGATTTCACAGGAATTTCTGTCAAACGCAGGACATGAGATTTGCTGTTAAAGAATTGAGTATTCAGAATGCAACCAAACACTTCCCTACAAGTGAATCACCTAACCATTCAACAAAGTTCTAAAAACTGAATAGAATGCAGTTTTCACTCAGATGAAACACATATGCTTTCCTTCTTAAGAAGTGTTTCGAAAGACATTCACAGAGAGATTCTAAAAAGCCTTTTTTCTGACGTTGGCTTTTAAACGTGATTTCACTGGAATTTCTGTCAAATGCAAGACGCGAGATTTGCTGTTAAAGAATTGAGTATACAGAATGCGAACAAACGCTTCCCTACAAATGAATCACCTAACCATTCAACACAGTTCTAAAAACTGAATAGAATGCAGTTTTCACTCAGATGAAACACATATGCTTTCCTTCTTAAGAAGTGTATCCAAAGACTTTCACAGAGTGATTCTACAAAGACTTTTTACTGATGTTGGCTTTTAAATGTGATTTCACTGGAATTTCTGTCAAATGCAAGACACAAGATTTGCTGTTAAAGAATTGAGTATTATGAATGCAAACAAACGCTTCCCTACAAGTGAATCACCTAACAATTCAACACAGTTATAAAAACTGAATAGAAAGCAGTTTTCACTCAGATGAAAGACGTATGCTTTCCTTCTTAAGAAGTGTTTTCAAAGACATTCACAGAGTGATTCTAAAAAACCTTTTTACTGACGTTGGCTTTAAAAGTTGTTTTCACTGGAATTTCTGTCAAATACAAGACACGAGATTTGCTGTTAAAGAATTGAGTATACAGAATGCAAACAAACACTTCCCTACAAGTGAATCGCCTAACCATTCAACACAGTTCTAAAAACTGAATAGAATGCAGTTTTCACTCAGATGAAAGACGTATGCTTTCCTTCTGGAGAAGTGTTTTCAAAGACGTTCACAGAGTGATTCTACACAGCCTTTTTACTGACTTTGGCTTTTAAACGTGATTTCACTGGAATTTCTGTCAAACGCAAGACACAAGATTTGCTGTTAAAGAATTGAGTATACAGAATGCAAACAAACACTTCCATTCAAGAGAATCCCCTAACCATTCAACACAGTTCTAAAAACTGAATAGAAAGCAGTTTTCACTCAGATGAAAGACGTATGATTATCTTCTGGAGAAGTGTTTTCAAAGACGTTCACAGAGTGATTCTACAAAGCCTTTTTACTGAAGTTGGCTTTTAAACGTGATTTCACTGGAAGTTCTGTCAAACGCAAGACACGAGATTTGCTGTTAAAGAATTGAGTATACAGAATGCAAACAAACACTTCCCTTCAAGAGAATCCCCTAACCATTCAACACAGTTCTAAAAACTGAATAGAAAGCAGTTTTCACTCAGATGAAAGACGTAGGCTTTCCTTCTGGAGAAGTGTTTTCAAAGACGTTCACAGAGTGATTCTACAAAGCCTTTCTACTGACGTTGGCTTTTAAAAGTGATTTCACTGGAATTTCTTTCAAACGCAAGACACGAGATTTACTGTTAAAAAATTGATTATACAGAATGCAAACAAACACTTCCCTACAAGTGAATCGCCTAACAATTCAACACAGTTATAAAAACTGAATAGAAAGCAGTTTTCACTCAGATGAAAGACGTATGCTTTCCTTCTTAAGAAGTGTTTTCAAAGACATTCACAGAGTGATTCTACAAAACCTTTTCAATGACATTGGCTTCAAAAGTTGTTTTCACTGGAATTTCTGTCAAATGCAAGACACGAGATTTACTGTTAAAGAATTGAGTATACAGAATGCAAACAAACACTTCCCTACAAGTGAATCGCCTAACCATTCAACACAGTTCTAAAAACGGAATAGAATGCAGTTTTCACTCAGATGAAAGACGTATGCTTTCCTTCTGGAGAAGTGTTTTCAAAGACGTTCACAGAGTGATTCTACACAGCCTTTTTACTGACCTTGGCTTTTAAACGTGATTTCACGAGAATTTCTGTCAAATGCAAGACACGAGATTTGCTGTTAAAGAATTGGATATACAGAATGCAAACAAACACTTCCCTACAAATGAATAGCCTAAATATAAAACTCTGTTCTAAAAACTGAGTAGAATACAGTTTTCACTCAAAAGAAAGAATTATGCTTTCCTTCTTAAGAAGTGTTTTCAAAGACATTCACACAGTGATTCTACACAGCATTTTTACTGACGTTTTCTTTTAAAAGTGATTTCACTGGAATTTCTTTCATACACAAGACATGAGATTTGCTGTTAAAGTATTGAGTATACAGAATGCAAACAAACACTTCCCTACAAGAGAATCCCCTAACCATTCAACACAGTTCTAAAAACTGAATAGAAAGCAGTTTTCACTCAGATAAAAAACGTATGATTTCCTTCTGGAGAAGTGTTTTCAAAGACGTTCACAGAGTGATTCTACACAGCCTTTTTACTGACGTTGGCTTTTAAATGTGATTTCACTGGAATTTCTGTCAAATGCAAGACACGAGATTTGCTGTTAAAGAATTGAGTATACAGAATGCAAACAAACACTTCCCTACAAGAGAATCCCCTAACCATTCATCACAGTTCTAAAAACTGAATAGAAAGCAGTTTTCACTCAGATGAAAGACTTATGCTTTCCTTCTGGAGAAGTGTTTTCAAAGATGTTCACAGAGTGATTCTACAAAGCCTTTTTACTGTCGTTGGCTTTTAAATGTGATTTCACTGGAATTTCTGTCAAACGCAAGACACGAGATTTGCTGTTAAAGAATTGAGTATACAGAATGCAAACAAACACCTCCCTACAAGTGAATCGCCTAACAATTCAACACAGATATAAACTGAATAGAAAGCAGTTTTCACTCAGATGAAAGACATATGCTTTCCTTCTTAAGAAGTGTTTTCAAAGACATTCACAGAGTGATTTTACAAAACGTTTTTACTGACGTTGGCTTTAAAAGTTGTTTTCACTGGAATTTCTGTCAAACGCAAGACACGAGATTTACTGTTAAAAATGGATTATACAGAATGCAAACAAACACTTCCCTACAAGTGAATCGCCTAACCATTCAACACAGTTCTAAAAACTGAATAGAATGCAGTTATCACTCAGATGAAAAACGTATGCTTTCCGTCTGGAGAAGTGTTTTCAAATACGTTCACAGAGTGATTCTACACAGCCTTTTTACTGACGTTGGCTTTAAATGTGATTTCACTGGAATTTCTGTCAAATACAAGACACGAGATTTGCTGTTAAAGAATTGAGTATACAGAATGCAAACAAACACTTCCCTACAAGTGAATCGCCTAACCATTCAACACAGTTCTAAAAACTGAATAGAATGCAGTTTTCACTCAGATGAAAGACGTATGCTTTCCTTCTGGAGAAGTGTTTTCAAAGACGTTCACAGAGTGATTCTACACAGC
Source organism: Phyllotis vaccarum (assembly GCA_033318265.1). NCBI lineage: Eukaryota > Metazoa > Chordata > Mammalia > Rodentia > Cricetidae > Phyllotis > Phyllotis vaccarum. Next base: position 117,614,238 of record JARWLC010000002.1, on the reverse strand, counting down.
CTTTTTACTGACTTTGGCTTTTAAACGTGATTTCACTGGAATTTCTGTCAAACGCAAGACACAAGATTTGCTGTTAAAGAATTGAGTATACAGAATGCAAACAAACACTTCCATTCAAGAGAATCCCCTAACCATTCAACACAGTTCTAAAAACTGAATAGAAAGCAGTTTTCACTCAGATGAAAGACGTATGATTATCTTCTGGAGAAGTGTTTTCAAAGACGTTCACAGAGTGATTCTACAAAGCCTTTTTACTGAAGTTGGCTTTTAAACGTGATTTCAATAGAAGTTCTGTCAAACGCAAGACACGAGATTTGCTGTTAAAGAATTGAGTATACAGAATGCAAACAAACACTTCCCTTCAAGAGAATCCCCTAACCATTCAACACAGTTATAAAAACTGAATAGAAAGCAGTTTTCACTCAGATGAAAGACGTAGGCTTTCCTTCTGGAGAAGTGTTTTCAAAGACGTTCACAGAGTGATTCTACAAAGCCTTTTTACTGACGTTGGCTTTTAAACGTGATTTCACTGGAATTTCTGTCAAACACAAGACACGAGATTTGCTGTTAAAGAACTGAGTATACAGAATGCAAACAAACACTTCCCTACAAGTGAATCGCCGAACAATTCAACACAGTTATAAAAACTGAATAGAAAGCAGTTTTCACTCAGATGAAAGACGTATGCTTTCCTTCTTAAGAAGTGTTTTCAAAGACATTCACAGAATGACTCTACAAAACCTTTTTACTGACGTTGGCTTTAAAAGTTGTTTTCACTGGAATTTCTGTCAAACGGAAGACACGAGATTTACTGTTAAAAAATTGATTATACAGAATGCAAACAAACACTTCCCTACAAGTGAATCGCCTAACAATTCAACACAGTTAAAAAAACTGAATAGAAAGCAGTTTTCACTCAGATGAAAGACGTATGCTTTCCTTCTTAAGAAGTGTTTTCAAAGACATTCACAGAGTGATTCTACAAAGCCTTTCTACTGACATTGGCTTTTAAAAGTGATTTCACTGGAATTTCTTTCAAACGCAAGACACGAGATTTGCTGTTAAAGAATTGAGTATACAGAATGCAAACAAACACTTCCCTTCAAGAGAATCCCCTAACCATTCAACACAGTTCTAAAAACTGAATAGAAAGCAGTTTTCACTCAGATGAAAGACGTATGATTTCCTTCTGGAGAAGTGTTTTCAAAGACGTTCACAGAGTGATTCTACAAAGCCTTTTTACTGAAGTTGGCTTTTAAACGTGATTTCACTGGAAGTTCTGTCAAACGCAAGACACGAGATTTGCTGTTAAAGAATTGAGTATACAGAATGCAAACAAACACTTCCCTTCAAGAGAATCCCCTAACCATTCAACACAGTTCTAAAAACTGAATAGAAAGCAGTTTTCACTCAGATGAAAGACATAGGCTTTCCTTCTGGAGAAGTGTTTTCAAAGACGTTCACAGAGTGATTCTACAAAGCCTTTTTACTGACGTTGGCTTTTAAACGTGATTTCACTGGAATTTCTGTCAAATGCAAGACACGAGATTTGCTATTAAAGAATTGAGTATATACAATGCAAACAAACACTTCCCTACAAGTGAATCTCCTAACCATTCAACACAGTTCTAAAAACTTTATAGAATGCAGTTTTCACTAAGATGAAAAACGTATGCTTTCCTTCTGGAGAAGTGTTTTCAAAGACGTTCACAGAGTGATTCTACAAAGCCTTTTTACTGACATTGGCTTCAAACGTGATTTCACTGGAATTTCTGTCAAATGCAAGACACGAGATTTGCTGTTTAAGAATTGAGTATACAGAATGCAAACAAACACTTCCCTACAAGTGAATCGCCTAACAATTCAACACAGTTATAAAAACTGAATAGAAAGCAGTTTTCACTCAGATGAAAGACGTATGCTTTCCTTCTTAAGAAGTGTTTTCAAAGACATTCACAGAGTGATTCTACAAAGCCTTTCTACTGACATTGGCTTTTAAAAGTGATTTCACTGGAATTTCTTTCAAACGCAAGACACGAGATTTACTGTTAAAAAATTGATTATACAGAATGCAAACATACACTTCCCTACAAGTGAATCGCCTAACCATTCAACACAGTTCTGAAAACGGAATGGAATGCAGTTTTCACTCAGATGAAAGACGTATGGTTTCCTTCTGGAGAAGTGTTTTCAAAGACGTTCACAGAGTGATTCTACAAAGCCTTTTTACTGACGTTGGCTTTTAAACGTGATTTCACAGGAATTTCTGTCAAACGCAGGACATGAGATTTGCTGTTAAAGAATTGAGTATTCAGAATGCAACCAAACACTTCCCTACAAGTGAATCACCTAACCATTCAACACATTACTAAAAACTGAATAGAATGCAGTTTTCACTCAGATGAAACACATATGCTTTCCTTCTGAAGAAGTGTTTCGAAAGACATTCACAGAGAGATTCTACAAAGCCTTTTTACTGATGATGTTGGCTTTTAAATGTGATTTCACTGCAATTACTGTCAAAGGCAAGACAAGAGAAATGCAGTTAAAGAATTGAGTATACAAATGCAAACAAACGCTTCCCTAGAAGTGAATCGCCTAACCATTCAAAACAGTTCTAAAAACTGAATAGAATGCAGTTTTCACTCAGATGAAACACATATGCTTCCTTCTTAAGAAGTGTTTCGAAAGACATTTACAGAGTCATTCTACAAAGCCTTTTTACTGACTTTGGCTTTTAAATGTGATTTCACTGGAATTTCTGTCAAACGCAAGACACGAGATTTGCTGTTAAAGAATTGAGTATACACAATGCAAACAAATGCTTCCCTACAAGTGAATCGCCTAACCATTCAACACAGTTCTAAAAACTGAAGAGAATGCAGTTTTCACTCAGATGAAACACATATGCTTTCCTTCTTAAGAAGTGTTTCCAAAGACATTCACAGAGTGATTGTACAAAGCCTTTTTACTGACGTTGGCTTTTAAACTTGATTTCACTGAAATTTCTGTCAAACGCAAGACATGAGATTTGCTGTTTAAGAATTGAGTATTCAGAATGCAAACAAACACTTCCCTACAAGTGAATCGCCTAACCATTCAACAAAGTTCTAAAAACTGAACAGAATGCAGTTTTCACTCAGATGAAACACATATGCTTTCCTTCTTAAGAAGTGTTTCGAAAGACATTCACAGAGTGATTCTACAAAGCCTTTTTACTGAGGTTGGCTTTTAAACGTGATTTCACTGGAATTTCTGTCAAAGGCAAGACACGAGATTTGCTGTTAAAGAATTGAGTATACAGAATGGAAACAATCGCTTCCCTACAAGTGAATCGCCTAACCAATCAACACAGTTCTAAAAACTGAGTAGAATGCAATTTTCACTCAGATGAAACACATATGCTTTCCTTCTTAAGAATTGTTTCCAAAGACATTCACAGAGTGATTCTACAACGCCTTTTTACTGACTTTGGCTTTTAAACGTGATTTCACTGGAATTTCTGTCAAAGGCAAGACACGAGAAATGCAGTTAAAGAATTGAGTATACAAATGCAAACAAACTTTTCCCTAGAAGTGAATCGCCTAACCATTCAACACAGTTCTAAAAACTGAATAGAATGCAGTTTTCACTCAGATGAAACACATATGCTTTCTTTCTTAAGAAGTGTTTCCAAAGACATTCACAGAGTGATTCTACAAAGCCTTTTTACTGACCTTGGCTTTTAAATGTGATTTCACTGGAATTTCTGTGAAACGCAAGACACGAGATTTGCTGTTAAAGAATTGAGTGTACAGAATGCAAACACACGCTTCCCTACAAGTGAATCGCCTAACCATTCAACACAGTTCTAAAAACTGTATAGAATGCAGTTTTCACTCAGATGAAAGACATATGCTTTCCTTCTTAAAAAGTGTTTTGAAAGACATTCACAGAGTGATTCTACAAAGCCTTTTTACTGACATTGGCTTTTAAATGTGATTTCACTGGAATTTCTGTCAAAAACAAGACACGAGGTTTGCTGTTAAAGAATTCAGTATACAGAATGCAAACCAACGCTTCCCTACAAGTGAATCGCCTAACCATACAACACAGTTCTAAAAATTGAATAGAATGCAGTTTTCACTCAGATGAAAGACGTATGCTTTCCTTCTTAAGAAGTGTTTTCAAAGACATTCACAGAGTGATTCTACAAAGCCTTTTTACTGACGTTGGCTTTTAATTGTGATTTCACTGGAATTTCTGTCAAAAGCAATACACGAGGTTTGCTGTTAAAGAATTCAGTATACAGAATGCAAACAAATGCATCCCTAAAAGTGAATCGCCTAACCATACAACACAGTTCTAAAAACTGAATAGAGTGCAGTTTTCACTCAGATGAAACACATATGCTTTCCTTCTTAAGAAGTGTTTAAAAACACATTCACAGAGTGATTCTACAAAGCCTTTTTACTGACGTTTTCTTTTAAATGTGATTTCACTGGAATTTCTGTCAAACGCAAGACATGAGATTTGCTGTTAAAGAATTGAGTATACAGAATGCAAACAATCGCTTCCCTACAAGTGAATCGCCTAACCATTCAACAGAGTTCTAAAAACTGAATAGAATGCAGTTTTCACTGAGATGAAACACATATGCTTTCCTTCTTAAGAAGTGTTTCCAAAGACATTCACAGAGTGATTCTACAAAGCCTTTTTACTGACATTGGCTTTTAAACGTGATTTCACTGGAATTTCTGTCAAATGCAAGACACGAAATTTGCTATTAAAGAATTGAGTATATACAATGTAAACAAACACTTCCCTACAAGTGAATCTCCTAACCATTCAACACAGTTCTAAAAACTTTATAGAATGCAGTTTTCACTAAGATGAAAAACGTATGCTTTCCTTCTGGAGAAGTGTTTTCAAAGACGTTCACAGAGTGATTCTACAAAGTCTTTTTACTGACATTGGCTTTAAACGTGATTTCACTGGAATTTCTGTCAAATGCAAGACACGAGATTTGCTGTTTAAGAATTGAGTATACAGAATGCAAACAAACACTTCCCTACAAGTGAATCGCCTAACAATTCAACACAGTTATAAAAACTGAATAGAAAGCAGTTTTCACTCAGATGAAAGACTTATGCTTTCCTTCTTAAGAAGTGTTCTCAAAGACATTCACAGAGTGATTCTACAAAGCCTTTCTACTGACATTGGCTTTTAAAAGTGATTTCACTGGAATTTCTTTCAAACGCAAGACACGAGATTTACTGTTAAAAAATTGATTATACAGAATGCAAACAAACACTTCCCAGAAGTGAATCGCCTAACCATTCAACACAGTTCTGAAAACGGAATGGAATGCAGTTTTCACTCAGATGAAAGACGTATGCTTTCCTTCTGGAGAAGTGTTTTCAAAGACGTTCACAGAGTGATTCTACAAAGCCTTTTTACTGAAGTTGGCTTTTAAACGTGATTTCACAGGAATTTCTGTCAAACGCAGGACATGAGATTTGCTGTTAAAGAATTGAGTATTCAGAATGCAACCAAACACTTCCCTACAAGTGAATCACCTAACCATTCAACAAAGTTCTAAAAACTGAATAGAATGCAGTTTTCACTCAGATGAAACACATATGCTTTCCTTCTTAAGAAGTGTTTCGAAAGACATTCACAGAGAGATTCTAAAAAGCCTTTTTTCTGACGTTGGCTTTTAAACGTGATTTCACTGGAATTTCTGTCAAATGCAAGACGCGAGATTTGCTGTTAAAGAATTGAGTATACAGAATGCGAACAAACGCTTCCCTACAAATGAATCACCTAACCATTCAACACAGTTCTAAAAACTGAATAGAATGCAGTTTTCACTCAGATGAAACACATATGCTTTCCTTCTTAAGAAGTGTATCCAAAGACTTTCACAGAGTGATTCTACAAAGACTTTTTACTGATGTTGGCTTTTAAATGTGATTTCACTGGAATTTCTGTCAAATGCAAGACACAAGATTTGCTGTTAAAGAATTGAGTATTATGAATGCAAACAAACGCTTCCCTACAAGTGAATCACCTAACCATTCAAAACAGTTCTAAAAACTGAATAGAATGCAGTTTTCACTCAGATGAAACACATATGCTTTCCTTCTTAAGAAGTGTTTCGAAAGACATTTACAGAGTCATTCTACAAAGCCTTTTTACTGACTTTGGCTTTTAAATGTGATTTCACTGGAATTTCTGTCAAACGCAAGACACGAGATTTGCTGTTAAAGAATTGAGTATACAGAATGCAAACAAATGCTTCCCTACAAGTGAATCGCCTAACCATTCAACACATTACTAAAAACTGAATAGAATGCAGTTTTCACTCAGATGAAACACACATGCTTTCTTTCTTAAGAAGTGTTTCCAAAGACTTTCACACAGTGATTCTACAAAGCCTTTTTACTGACTTTGGCTTTTAAACGAGATTTCACTGGAATTTCTGTCAAACGCAAGACACGAAAATTGCAGTTAAAGAATTGAGTATACAAATGCAAACAATTGCTTCCCTAGAAGTGAATAGCCTAACCATTCAACACAGTTCTAAAAACTGAAGAGAATGCAGTTTTCACTCAGATGAAACACATATGCTTTCCTTCTTAAGAAGTGTTTCCAAAGACATTCACAGAGTGATTCTACAAAGCCTTTTTACTGACGTTGGCTTTTAAACTTGATTTCACTGGAATTTCTGTCAAACGCAAAACATGAGATTTGCTGTTTAAGAATTTAGTATTCAGAATGCAACCAAACACTTACCTACAAGTGAATCACCTAACCATTCAAAACAGTTCTAAAAACTGAATAGAATGCAGTTTTCACTCAGATGAAACACATATGCTTTCCTTCTTAAGAAGTGTTTCCAAAGACATTCACACAGTGATTCTACAAAGCCTTTTTACTGATGTTGGCTTTTAAACGTGATTTCACTGGAATTACTGTCAAAGGCAAGACACGAGAAATGCAGTTAAAGAATTGAGTATACAAATGCAAACAAACGCTTCCCTAGAAGTGAATCGCCTAACCATTCAAAACAGTTCTAAAAACTGAATAGAATGCAGTTTTCACTCAGATGAAACACATATGCTTCCTTCTTAAGAAGTGTTTCGAAAGACATTTACAGAGTCATTCTACAAAGCCTTTTTACTGACTTTGGCTTTTAAATGTGATTTCACTGGAATTTCTGTCAAACGTAAGACACGAGATTTGCTGTTAAAGAATTGAGTATACAGAATGCAAACAAATGCTTCCCTACAAGTGAATCGCCTAACCATTCAACACATTACTAAAAACTGAATAGAATGCAGTTTTCACTCAGATGAAACACACATGCTTTCTTTCTTAAGAAGTGTTTCCAAAGACTTTCACACATTGATTCTACAAAGCCTTTTTAATGACGTTGGCTTTTAAACGTGATTTCACTGGAATTTCTGTCAAACGCAAGACACGAAAATTGCAGTTAAAGAATTGAGTATACAAGTGCAAACAAATGCTTCCCTAGAAGTGAATCGCCTAACCATTCAACACAGTTCTAAAAACTGAAGAGAATGCAGTTTTCACTCAGATGAAACACATATGCTTTCCTTCTTAAGAAGTGTTTCCAAAGACATTCACATAGTGATTGTACAAAGCCTTTTTACTGACGTTGGCTTTTAAACTTGATTTCACTGGAATTTCTGTCAAACGCAAGACATGAGATTTGCTGTTTAAGAATTGAGTATTCAGAATGCAACCAAACACTTCCCTACAAGTGAATCGCCTAACCATTCAACAAAGTTCTAAAAACTGAATAGAATGCAGTTTTCACTGAGATGAAACACATATGCTTTCCTTCTTAAGAAGTGTTTCGAAAGACATTCACAGAGTGATTCTACAAAGCCTTTTTACTGAGGTTGGCTTTTAAACGTGATTTCACTGGAAATTCCGTCAAACGCAAGACACGAGATTTGCTGTTAAAGAATTGAGTATACAGAATGCAAACAATCGCTTCCCTACAAGTGAATCGCCTAACCATTCAACACAGTTCTAAAAACTGAATAGAATGCAATTTTCACTCAGATGAAACACATATGCTTTCCTTCTTAAGAAGTGTTTCCAAAGACATTCACACAGTGATTCTACAAAGCCTTTTTACTGATGTTGGCTTTTAAACGTGATTTCACTGGAATTTCTGTCAAAGGCAAGACACGAGAAATGCAGTTAAAGAATTGAGTATACAAATGCAAACAAACGCTTCCTTAGAAGTGAATCGCCTAACCATTCAACACAGTTCTAAAAACTGAATAGAATGCAGTTTTCACTCAGATGAAACACATATGCTTTCTTTCTTAAGAAGTGTTTCCAAAGACATTCACAGAGTGATTCTACAAAGCCTTTTTTACTGACGTTGGCTTTTAAATGTGATTTCACTGGAATTTCTGTCAAACGCAAGACACGAGATTTGCTGTTAAAGAATTGAGTGTACAGAATGCAAACACACACTTCCCTACAAGTGAATCGCCTAACCATTCAACACAGTTCTAAAAACTGTATAGAATGCAGTTTTCACTCAGATGAAGCACATATGCTTTCTTTCTTAAGAAGTGTTTCCAAAGACATTCACAGAGTGATTCTACAAAGCCTTTTTACTGACGTTGGCTTTTAATTGTGATTTCACTGGAATTTCTGTCAAAAGCAAGACACGAGGTTTGCTGTTAAAGAATTCAGTATACAGAATGCAAACAAATGCTTCCCTACAAGTGAATCGCCTAACCATACAACACAGTTCTAAAAACTGAATAGAATGCAGTTTTCACTCAGATGAAACACATATGCTTTCCTTCTTAAGAAGTGTTTAAAAACACATTCACAGAGTGATTCTACAAAGCCTTTTTACTGACGTTTTCTTTTAAACGTGATTTCACTGGAATTTCTGTCAAACGCAAGACATGAGATTTGCTGTTAAAGAATTGAGTATACAGAATGCAAACAATCGCTTCCCTACAAGTGAATCGCCTAACCATTCAACACAGTTCTAAAAACTGAATAGAATGCAGTTTTCACTCAGATGAAAGACGTATGCTTTCCTTCTTAAGAAGTATTTTCAAAGACATTCACAGAGTGATTCTACAAAGCCTTTTTACTGACGTTGGCTTTTAATTGTGATTTCACTGGAATTTCTGTCAAAAGCAAGACACGAGGTTTGCTGTTAAAGAATTGAGTATACAGAATGCAAACAAATGCTTCCCTACAAGTGAATCACCTAACCATTCAACACATTACTAAAAACTGAATAGAATGCAGTTTTCACTCAGATGAAACACACATGCTTTCTTTCTTAAGAAGTGTTTCCGAGGACTTTCACACAGTGATTCTACAAAGCCTTTTTACTGACGTTGGCTTTTAAACGTGATTTCACTGGAATTTCTGTCAAACGCAAGACACGAAAATTGCAGTTAAAGAATTGAGTATACAAATGCAAACAATTGCTTCCCTAGAAGTGAATCGCCTAACCATTTAACACAGTTCTAAAAACTGAAGAGAATGCAGTTTTCACTCAGATGAAACACATATGCTTTCCTTCTTAAGAAGTGTTTCCAAAGACATTCACAGAGTGATTCTACAAAGCCTTTTTACTGACGTTGGCTTTTAAACTTGATTTCACTGGAATTTCTGTCAAACGCAAAACATGAGATTTGCTGTTTAAGAATTTAGTATTCAGAATGCAACCAAACACTTACCTACAAGTGAATCACCTAACCATTCAAAACAGTTCTAAAAACTGAATAGAATGCAGTTTTCACTCAGATGAAACACATATGCTTCCTTCTTAAGAAGTGTTTCGAAAGACATTTACAGAGTCATTCTACAAAGCCTTTTTACTGACTTTGGCTTTTAAATGTGATTTCACTGGAATTTCTGTCAAACGCAAGACACGAGATTTGCTGTTAAAGAATTGAGTATACAGAATGCAAACAAATGCTTCCCTACAAGTGAATCGCCTAACCATTCAACACATTACTAAAAACTGAATAGAATGCAGTTTTCACTCAGATGAAACACACATGCTTTCTTTCTTAAGAAGTGTTTCCAAAGACTTTCACACAGTGATTCTACAAAGCCTTTTTACTGACGTTGGCTTTTAAACGTGATTTCACTGGAATTTCTGTCAAACGCAAGACACGAAAATTGCAGTTAAAGAATTGAGTATACAAGTGCAAACAAATGCTTCCCTAGAAGTGAATCGCCTAACCATTCAACACAGTTCTAAAAACTGAAGAGAATGCAGTTTTCACTCAGATGAAACACATATGCTTTCCTTCTTAAGAAGTGTTTCCAAAGACATTTACAGAGTGATTGTACAAAGCCTTTTTACTGACGTTGGCTTTTAAACTTGATTTCACTGGAATTTCTGTCAAACGCAAGACATGAGATTTGCTGTTTAAGAATTGAGTATTCAGAATGCAACCAAACACTTCCCTACAAGTGAATCGCCTAACCATTCAACAAAGTTCTAAAAACTGAATAGAATGCAGTTTTCACTCAGATGAAACACATATGCTTTCCTTCTTAAGAAGTGTTTCGAAAGACATTCACAGAGTGATTCTACAAAGCCTTTTTACTGAGGTTGGCTTTTAAACGTGATTTCACTGGAAATTCCGTCAAACGCAAGACACGAGATTTGCTGTTAAAGAATTGAGTATACAGAATGCAAACAATCGCTTCCCTACAAGTGAATCGCCTAACCATTCAACACAGTTCTAAAAACTGAATAGAATGCAATTTTCACTCAGATGAAACACATATGCTTTCCTTCTTAAGAAGTGTTTCCAAAGACATTCACACAGTGATTCTACAAAGCCTTTTTACTGATGTTGGCTTTTAAACGTGATTTCACTGGAATTTCTGTCAAAGGCAAGACACGAGAAATGCAGTCAAAGAATTGAGTATACAAATGCAAACAAACGCTTCCTTAGAAGTGAATCGCCTAACCATTCAACACAGTTCTAAAAACTGAATAGAATGCAGTTTTCACTCAGATGAAACACATATGCTTTCTTTCTTAAGAAGTGTTTCCAAAGACATTCACAGAGTGATTCTACAAAGCCTTTTTACTGATGTTGTCTTTTAAATGTGATTTCACTGGAATTTCTGTCAAACGCAAGACACGAGATTTGCTGTTAAAGAATTGAGTGTACAGAATGCAAACACACACTTCCCTACAAGTGAATCGCCTAACCATTCAACACAGTTCTAAAAACTGTATAGAATGCAGTTTTCACTCAGATGAAAGACATATGCTTTCCTTCTTAAGAAGTGTTTTCAAAGACATTCACAAAGTGATTCTACAAAGCCTTTTTACTGACGTTGGCTTTTAAATGTGATTTCACTGGAATTTCTGTCAAAAGCAAGACACGAGGTTTGCTGTTAAAGAATTCAGTATACAGAATGTAAACCAACGCTTCCCTACAAGTGAATCGCCTAACCATACAACACAGTTCTAAAAATTGAATAGAATGCAGTTTTCACTCAGATGAAAGACCTATGCTTTCCTTCTTAAGAAGTGTTTTCAAAGACATTCACAGAGTGATTCTACAAAGCCTTTTTACTGACGTTGGTTTTTAATTGTGATTTCACTGGAATTTCTGTCAAAAGCAAGACACGAGGTTTGCTGTTAAAGAATTCAGTATACAGAATGCAAACAAATGCATCCCTACAAGTGAATCGCCTAACCATACAACACAGTTCTAAAAACTGAATAGAATGCAGTTTTCACTCAGATGAAACACAAATGCTTTCCTTCTTGAGAAGTGTTTAAAAACACATTCACAGAGTGATTCTACAAAGCCTTTTTACTGACGTTTTCTTTTAAACGTGATTTCACTGGAATTTCTGTCAAACGCAAGACATGAGATTTGCTGTTAAAGAATTGAGTATACAGAATGCAAACAATCGCTTCCCTACAAGTGAATCGCCTAACCATTCAACAGAGTTCTAAAAACTGAATAGAATGCAGTTTTCACTGAGATGAAACACATATGCTTTCCTTCTTAAGAACATATTCCAAAGACATTCACACAGTGATTCTACAAAGCCTTTTTACTGACATTGGCTATTAATCGTGATTTCACTGGAATTTCTATCAAACGCAAGACACGAGATTTGCTGTTAAAGAATTGAGTGTACAGAATGCAAACAAACGCTTCCCTACAAGTGAATCGCCTAACCATTCAACACAGTACTAAAAACTGAATAGAATGCAGTTTTCACTCAGATGAAACACATATGCTTTCCTTCTTAAGAAGTGTTTCCAAAGACATTCACAAAGTGATTCTACAAAGCCTTTTTACTGACGTTGGCTTTTAAACTTGATTTCACTGGAATTTCTGTCAAACGCAAGACATGAGATTTGCTGTTTAAGAATTGAGTATTCAGAATGCAACCAAACACTTCCCTACAAGTGAATCGCCTAACCATTCAACAAAGTTCTAAAAACTGAATAGAATGCAGTTTTCACTCAGATGAAACACATATGCTTTCCTTCTTAAGAAGTGTTTCGAAAGACATTCACAGAGTGATTCTACAAAGCCTTTTTACTGAGGTTGGCTTTTAAACGTGATTTCACTGGAATTTCTGTCAAAAGCAAGACACGAGATTTGCTGTTAAAGAATTGAGTATACAGAATGCAAACAATCGCTTCCCTAGAAGTGAATCGCCTAACCATTCAACACAGTTCTAAAAACTGAATAGAATGCAGTTTTCACTCAGATGAAACACATATGCTTTCTTTCTTAAGAAGTGTTTCCAAAGACATTCACAGAGTGATTCTACAAAGCCTTTTTACTGACGTTGGCTTTTAATTGTGATTTCACTGGAATTTCTGTCAAAAGCAAGACACGAGGTTTGCTGTTAAAGAATTCAGTATACAGAATGCAAACAAATGCTTCCCTACAAGTGAATCGCCTAACCATACAACACAGTTCTAAAAACTGAATAGAATGCAGTTTTCACTCAGATGAAACACATATGCTTTCCTTCTTCAGAAGTATTTTCAAAGACATTCACAGAGTGATTCTACAAAGCCTTTTTACTGACATTGGCTTTTAAACGTGATTTCACTGGAATTTCTGTCAAACGCAAGACACGAGATTTGCTGTTAAAGAATTGAGTATACAGAATGCAAACAAATGCTTCCCTACAAGTGAATCACCTAACCATTCAACACATTACTAAAAACTGAATAGAATGCAGTTTTCACTCAGATGAAACACACATGCTTTCTTTCTTAAGAAGTGTTTCCAAAGACTTTCACACAGTGATTCTACAAAGCCTTTTTACTGACGTTGGCTTTTAAACGTGATTTCACTGGAATTTCTGTCAAACGCAAGACACGAAAATTGCAGTTAAAGAATTGAGTATACAAATGCAAACAATTGCTTCCCTAGAAGTGAATCGCCTAACCATTCAACACAGTACTAAAAACTGAATAGAATGCAGTTTTCACTCAGATGAAACACATATGCTTTCCTTCTTAAGAAGTGTTTACAAAGACATTCACAGAGTGATTCTACAAAGCCTTTTTACTGACGTTGGCTTTTAAACTTGATTTCACTGGAATTTCTGTCAAACGCAAGACACGAGCTTTGCTGTTAAAGAATTCAGTATACAGAATGCAAGGAAACGCTTCCCTACAAGTGAATCGCCTAACCATTCAATGCAGTTCTAAAAACTGAATAGAATGCAGTTTTCACTGAGATGAAACACATATGCTTTCCTTCTTAAGAAGTGTTTCCAAAGACATTCACACAGTGATTCTACAAAGCCTTTTTACTGACGTTGGCTTTTAATTGTGATTTCACTGGAAATTCTGTCAAAAGCAAGACATGAGGTTTGCTGTTAAAGAATTCAGTATACAGAATGCAAACCAACGCTTCCCTACAAGTGAATCGCCTAACCATAAAACACAGTTCTAAAAACTGAATAGAATGCAGTTTTCACTCAGATGAAACACATATGCTTTCCTTCTTAAGAAGTGTTTAAAAACACATTCACAGAGTGATTCTACAAAGCCTTTTTACTGACATTGGCTTTTATATGTGATTTCACTGGAATTTCTGTCAAACGCAAGACAGGAGATTTGCTGTTAAAGAATTCAGTATACAGAATGCAAGGAAACGCTCCCCTACAAGTGAATTGCCTAACCATTCAACACAGTTCTAAAAACTGAATAGAATGCAGTTTTCACTCAGATGAAAGACTTTTGCTTTCCTTCTTAAGAAGTGTTTTCAAAGACATTCACAGTGTGATTCTAAAAAGCCTTTTTACTGACGTTGTCTTTTAATTGTGATTTCAATGGAATTTCTGTCAAAAGCAAGACAGGAGGTTTGCTGTTAAAGTATTCAGTATACAGAATGCAAACCAACGCTTCCCTACAAGTGAATCGCCTAACCATACAACACAGTTCTAAAAACTGAATAGAATGCAGTTTTCACTCAGATGAAACACATATGCTTTCCTTCTTAAGAAGTGTTTCGAAAGACATTCACAGAGTGATGCTACAAAGCCTTTTTACTGACGTTGGCTTTTAACGTGATTTCAATGGAATTTCTGTCAAATGCAAACACGAGATTTCCTGTTAAAGAGTTGAGTATACAGAATGCAAACAAACGCTTCCCTTCAATTGAATCGCCTAACCATTCAACAGAGTTCTAAAAACTGAATAGAATGCAGTTTTCACTCAGATGAAACACATATGCTTTCCTTCTTAAGAAGTGTTTAAAAACACATTCACAGAGTGATTCTACAAAGCCTTTTTACTGACGTTGGTTTTAAATGTGATTTCACTGGAATTTCTGTCAAACGCAAGACACGAGATTTGCTGTTAAAGAATTGAGTATACAGAATGCAAGGAAAAGCTTCCCTACAAGTGAATCGCCTAACGATTCAACACATTCTAAAAACTGAATAGAATGTAGTTTTCACTCAGATGAAAGACGTATGCTTTCCTTCTTAAGAAGTGTTTTCAAAGACATTCACAGAGTGATTCTACAAAGCCTTTTTACTGACGTTGGCTTTTAAACGTGATTTCACTGGAATTTCTGTCAAACGCAAGACATGAGATTTGCTGTTAAAGAATTTGGTATACAGAATGCAAACAAATGCTTCCCTACAAGTGAATCGCCTAACCATTCAAAACAGTTCTAAAAACTAAATAGAATGCAGTTTTCACTCAGATGAAACACATATGCTTTCCTTCTTAAGAAGTGTTTCGAAAGACATTTACAGAGTCATTCTACAAAGCATTTTTACTGACTTTGGCTTTTAAATGTGATTTCACTGGAATTTCTGTGAAACGCATGACACGAGATTTGCTGTTAAAGAATTGAGGATACAGAATGCAAACAAACGCTTCCCTACAAGTGAATCGCCTAACCATTCAACACAGTACTAAAAACTGAATAGAATGCAGTATTCACTCAGATGAAAGACGTATGCTTTCCTTCTTAAGAAGTGTTTAAAAACACATTCACAGAGTGATTCTACAAAGCCTTTTTACTGACATTGGCTTTTAAATGTGATTTCACTGGAATTTCTGTCAAACGCAAGACACGAGCTTTGCTGTTAAAGAATTCAGTATACAGAATGCAAGGAAACGCTTCCCTACAAGTGAATCGCCTAACCATTCAACACAGTTCTAAAAACTGAATAGAATGCAGTTTTCACTCAGATGAAAGACATATGCTTTCCTTCTTAAAAAGTGTTTCCAAAGACTTTCACAGAGTGATGCTACAAAGCCTTTTTACTGACATTGGCTTTTAACGTGATTTCAGTGGAATTTCTGTCAAATGCAAACACGAGATTTGCTGTTAAAGAATTGAGTATACAGAATGCAAACAAACGCTTCCCTACAATTTAATCACCTAACAATTCAACACAGTTCTAAAACTGAATAGAATGCAGTTTTCACTCAGATGAAACACATATGCTTTCTTTCTTAAGAAGTGTTTCATAAGGCATTCACAGAGTGATTCTACAAAGCCTTTTTACTGACGTTGCCTTTTAAATGTGATTTCACTGGAATTTCTGTCAAACGCAAGACACGAGATTTGCTGTTAAAGAATTCAGTATTACGAATGCAAATAAACGCTTCCCTACAAGTGAATAGCCTAACCATTCAAAACAGTTCTAAAAACTAAATAGAATGCAGTTTTCACTCAGATGAAACACATATGCTTTCCTTCTTAAGAAGTGTTTCGAAAGACATTTACAGAGTCATTCTACAAAGCATTTTTACTGACTTTGGCTTTTAAATGTGATTTCACTGGAATTTCTGTCAAACGCAAGACACGAGATTTGCTGTTAAAGAATTGAGGATACAGAATGCAAACAAACGCTTCCCTACAAGTGAATCGCCTAACCATTCAACACAGTACTAAAAACTGTATAGAATGCAGTTTTCACTCAGATGAAACACACATGCTTTCTTTCCTAAGAAGTGTTTCCAAAGACTTTCACACAGTGATGCTACAAAGCCTTTTTACTGATGTTGGCTTTTAAACGTGATTTCACTGGAATTTCTGTCAAATGCAAGACGCAAGGTTTGCTGTTAAAGTATTGAGTATACAGAATGCAAACAAAAGTTTCCCTACAAGTGAATCGCCTAACCATTCAACACAGTACCAAAAACTGAAAAGAATGCAGTTTTCACTCAGATGAAACACATATGCTTTCCTTCTTAAGAAGTGTTTTAAAACACATTCACAGAGTGATTCTACAAAGCCTTTTTACTGACGTTTTCTTTTAAACGTGATTTCACTGGAATTTCTGTCAAACGCAAGACACGAGATTTGCTGTTAAAGAATTGAGTATACAAAATGCGAACAATCGCTTCCCTACAAGTGAATCGCCTAACCATTCAACACAGTCCTAAAAACTGAATAGAATGCAGTTTTCACTCAGATGAAACACACATGCTTTCTTTCCTAAGAAGTGTTTCCAAAGACATTCACAGAGTGATGCTACAAAGCCTTTTTACTGACTTTGGCTTTTAAACGTGATTTCACTGGAATTTCTGTCAAACGCAAGACACGAGATTTGCTGTTAAAGAATTGAGTATACAAAAGGCGAACAATCGCTTCCCTACAAGTGAATCGCCTAACCATTCAACACAGTTCTAAAAACTGAATAGAAAGCAGTTTTCACTCAGATGAAAGACGTATGCTTTCCTTCTTAAGAAGTGTTTCCAAAGACATTCACAGAGTGATTCTACAAAGCCTTTTTACTGACGTTGGCTTTTAAACGTGATTTCACTGGAATTTCTGTCAAACGCAAGACATGAGAATTGCAGTTAAAGAATTGAGTATACAAATGCAAACAAACGCTTCCATAGAAGTGAATCGCCTAACCATACAACACAGTTCTAAAAACTGAATAGAATGCAGTTTTCACTCAGATGAAACACATATGCTTTCCTTCTTAAGAAGTGTTTAAAAACACATTCACAGAGTGATTCTACAAAGCCTTTTTACTGACATTGGCTTTTAAATGTGATTTCACTGGAATTTCTGTCAAACGCAAGACACGAGATTTGCTGTTAAAGAATTGAGTATACAGAATGCAAGGAAAAGCTTCCCTACAAGTGAATCGCCTAACCATTCAACACATTCTAAAAACTGAATAGAATGTAGTTTTCACTCAGATGAAAGACGTATGCTTTCCTTCTTAAGAAGTGTTTTCAAAGACATTCACAGAGTGATTCTACAAAGCCTTTTTACTGACTTTGGCTTTTAAACGTGATTTCACTGGAATTTCTGTCAAACCCAAGACATGAGATTTGCTGTTAAAGAATTAGGTATACAGAATGCAAACAAATGCTTCCCTACAAGTGAATCGCCTAACCATTCAACACAGTTCTAAAAACTGAATAGAATGGAGTTTTCACTCAGATGAAAGACATATGCTTTCCTTCTTAAAAAGTGTTTCCAAACACTTTCACAAAGTGATGCTACAAAGCCTTTTTACTGACATTGGCTTTTAATGTGATTTCAATGGAATTTCTGTCAAATGCAAACACGAGATTTGCTGTTAAAGAATTGAGTATACAGAATGCAAACAAACGCTTCCCTACAATTTAATCACCTAACAATTCAACACAGTTCTAAAACTGAATAGAATGCAGTTTTCACTCAGATGAAACACATATGCTTTCCTTCTTAAGAAGTGTTTCATAAGGCATTCACAGAGTGATTCTACAAAGCCTTTTTACTGACGTTGCCTTTTAAATGTGATTTCACTGGAATTTCTGTCAAACGCAAGACACGAGATTTGCTGTTAAAGAATTCAGTATTACGAATGCAAATAAACGCTTCCCTACAAGTGAATCGCCTAACCATTCAAAACAGTTCTAAAAACTAAATAGAATGCAGTTTTCACTCAGATGAAACACATATGCTTTCCATCTTAAGAAGTGTTTCGAAAGACATTTACAGAGTCATTCTACAAAGCCTTTTTACTGACGTTGGCTTTTAAACGTGATTTCACTGGAATTTCTGTCAAACGCAAGACATGAGATTTGCTGTTAAAGAATTTGGTATACAGAATGCAAACAAATGCTTCCCTACAAGTGAATCGCCTATCCATTCAACACAGTTCTAAAAACTGAATAGAATGCAGTTTTCCTCAGATGAAAGACGTATGCTTTCCTTCTTAAGAAGTGTTTTCAAAGACATTCACAGAGTGATTGTACAAAGCCTTTTTACTGACGTTGGCTTTTAAACGTGATTTCACTGGAATTTCTGTCAAATACATGACGCTAGATTTGCTGTGAAAGTATTGAGTATTCAGAATGCAAACAAACGCTTCCCTACAAGTGAATCGCCTAACCATTCAACACAGTACAAAAAACTTAAAAGAATGCAGTTTTCACTCAGATGAAACACATATGCTTTCCTTCTTAAGAAGTGTTTAAAAACACATTCACAGAGTGATTCTACAAAGCCTTTTTACTGACATTGGCTTTTAAATGTGATTTCACTGGAATTTCTGTCAAACACAAGACATGAGCTTTGCTGTTAAAGAATTGAGTATACAGAATGCAAGGAAACGCTTCCCTACAAGTGAATCGCCTAACCATTCAACACAGTTCTAAAAACTGAATAGAATGCAGTTTTCACTCAGATGAAAGACGTATGCTTTCCTTCTTAAAAAGTGTTTCCAAAGACTTTCACAGAGTGATGCTACAAAGCCTTTTTACTGACATTGGCTTTTAACGTGATTTCAATGGAATTTCTGTCAAATGCAAACACGAGATTTGCTGTTAAAGAATTGAGTATACAGAATGCAAACAAACGCTTCCCTACAATTTAATCACCTAACAATTCAACACAGTTCTAAAACTGAATAGAATGCAGTTTTCACTCAGATGAAACACATATGCTTTCCTTCTTAAGAAGTGTTTCGAAAGACATTCACAGAGTGATGCTACAAAGCCTTTTTACTGACGTTGGCTTTTAAAGTGATTTCAATGGAATTTCTGTCAAATGCAAACACGAGATTTCCTGTTAAAGAATTGAGTATACAGAATGCAAACAAACACTTCCCTTCAAGTGAATCGCCTAACCATTCAACAGAGTTCTAAAAACTGAATAGAATGCAGTTTTCACTCAGATGAAACACATATGCTTTCCTTCTTAAGAAGTGTTTCATAAGCCATTCACAGAGTGATTCTACAAAGCCTTTTTACTGACGTTGCCTTTTAAATGTGATTTCACTGGAATTTCTGTCAAAGGCAATACACGAGATTTGCTGTTAAAGAATTCAGTATTACGAATGCAAACAAACGCTTCCCTACAAGTGAATCGCCTAACCATTCAAAACAGTTCTAAAAACTAAATAGAATGCAGTTTTCACTCAGATGAAACACATATGCTTTCCTTCTTAAGAAGTGTTTCGAAAGACATTTACAGAGTCATTCTACAAAGCATTTTTACTGACTTTGGCTTTTAAATGTGATTTCACTGGAATTTCTGTCAAACGCATGACACGAGATTTGCTGTTAAAGAATTGAGGATACAGAATGCAAACAAAAGCTTCCCTACAAGTGAATCGCCTAACCATTCAACACAGTACTAAAAACTGAATAGAATGCAGTTTTCACTCAGATGAAACACACATGCTTTCTTTCCTAAGAAGTGTTTCCAAAGACTTTCACACAGTGATGCTACAAAGCCTTTTTACTGACGTTGGCTTTTAAACGTGATTTCACTGGAATTTCTGTCAAATGCAAGACACAAGGTTTGCTGTTAAAGTATTGAGTATACAGAATGCAAACAAACGCTTCCCTACAAGTGAATCGCCTAACCATTCAACACAGTACCAAAAACTGAAAAGAATGCAGTTTTCACTCAGATGAAACACATATGCTTTCCTTCTTAAGAAGTGTTTAAAAACACATTCACAGAGTGATTCTACAAAGCCTTTTTACTGACATTGGCTTTTAAATGTGATTTCACTGGAATTTCTGTCAAATGCAAGACACGAGCTTTGCTGTTAAAGAATTCAGTATACAGAATGCAAGGAAACGCTTCCCTACAAGTGAATCGCCTAACCATTCAATGCAGTTCTAAAAACTGAATAGAATGCAGTTTTCACTCAGATGAAAGACGTATGCTTTCCTTCTTAAGAAGTGTTTTCAAAGACATTCACAGAGTGATTGTACAAAGCCTTTTTACTGACGTTGGCTTTTAAACGTGATTTCACTGGAATTTCTGTCAAATACAAGACGCGAGATTTGCTGTTAAAGTATTGAGTATACAGAATGCAAACAAACGCTTCCCTACAAGTGAATCGCCTAACCATTCAACACATTCTAAAAACTGAATAGAATGTAGTTTTCACTCAGATGAAAGACGTATGCTTTCCTTCTTAAGAAGTGTTTAAAAACACATTCACAGAGTGATTCTACAAAGCCTTTTTACTGACATTGGCTTTTAAATGTGATTTCACTGGAATTTCTGTCAAACGCAAGACACGAGATTTGCTGTTAAAGAATTGAGTATACAGAATGCAAGGAAAAGCTTCCCTACAAGTGAATCACCTAACCATTCAACACATTCTAAAAACTGAATAGAATGTAGTTTTCACTCAGATGAAAGACGTATGCTTTCCTTCTTAAGAAGTGTTTTCAAAGACATTCACAGAGTGATTCTACAAAACCTTTTTACTGACTTTGGCTTTTAAAAGTGATTTCACTGGAATTTCTGTCAAACCCAAGACATGAGATTTGCTGTTAAAGAATTAGGTATACAGAATGCAAACAAATGCTTCCCTACAAGTGAATCGCCTAACCATTCAACACAGTTCTAAAAACTGAATAGAATGCAGTTTTCACTCAGATGAAAGACATATGCTTTCCTTCTTAAAAAGTGTTTCCAAAGACTTTCACAGAGTGATGCTACAAAGCCTTTTTACTGACATTGGCTTTTAATGTGATTTCAATGGAATTTCTGTCAAATGCAAACACGAGATTTGCTGTTAAAGAATTGAGTATACAGAATGCAAACAAACGCTTCCCTACAATTTAATCACCTAACAATTCAACACAGTTCTAAAACTGAATAGAATGCAGTTTTCACTCAGATGAAACACATATGCTTTCCTTCTTAAGAAGTGTTTCATAAGGCATTCACAGAGTGATTCTACAAAGCCTTTTTACTGACGTTGCCTTTTAAATGTGATTTCACTGGAATTTCTGTCAAAGGCAAGACACGAGATTTGCTGTTAAAGAATTCAGTATTACGAATGCAAATAAACGCTTCCCTACAAGTGAATCGCCTAACCATTCAAAACAGTTCTAAAAACTAAATAGAATGCAGTTTTCACTCAGATGAAACACATATGCTTTCCATCTTAAGAAGTGTTTCGAAAGACATTTACAGAGTCATTCTACAAAGCATTTTTACTGACTTTGGCTTTTAAATGTGATTTCACTGGAATTTCTGTCAAACGCAAGACACGAGATTTGCTGTTAAAGAATTGAGGATACAGAATGCAAACAAACGCTTCCCTACAAGTGAATCGCCTAACCATTCAACACAGTACTAAAAACTGTATAGAATGCAGTTTTCACTCAGATGAAACACACATGCTTTCTTTCCTAAGAAGTGTTTCCAAAGACTTTCACACAGTGATGCTACAAAGCCTTTTTACTGACGTTGGCTTTTAAACGTGATTTCACTGGAATTTCTGTCAAATGCAAGACGCAAGGTTTGCTGTTAAAGTATTGAGTATACAGAATGCAAACAAAAGTTTCCCTACAAGTGAATCGCCTAACCATTCAACACAGTACCAAAAACTGAAAAGAATGCAGTTTTCACTCAGATGAAACACATATGCTTTCCTTCTTAAGAAGTGTTTTAAAACACATTCACAGAGTGATTCTACAAAGCCTTTTTACTGACGTTTTCTTTTAAACGTGATTTCACTGGAATTTCTGTCAAAGGCAAGACACGAGATTTGCTGTTAAAGAATTGAGTATACAAAATGCGAACAATCGCTTCCCTACAAGTGAATCGCCTAACCATTCAACACAGTCCTAAAAACTGAATAGAATGCAGTTTTCACTCAGATGAAACACACATGCTTTCTTTCCTAAGAAGTGTTTCCAAAGACATTCACAGAGTGATGCTACAAAGCCTTTTTACTGACTTTGGCTTTTAAACGTGATTTCACTGGAATTTCTGTCAAACGCAAGACACGAGATTTGCTGTTAAAGAATTGAGTATACAAAATGCGAACAATCGCTTCCCTACAAGTGAATCGCCTAACCATTCAACACAGTTCTAAAAACTGAATAGAAAGCAGTTTTCACTCAGATGAAAGACGTATGCTTTCCTTCTTAAGAAGTGTTTCCAAAGACATTCACAGAGTGATTCTACAAAGCCTTTTTACTGACGTTGGCTTTTAAACGTGATTTCACTGGAATTTCTGTCAAACGCAAGACATGAGAATTGCAGTTAAAGAATTGAGTATACAAATGCAAACAAACGCTTCCATAGAAGTGAATCGCCTAACCATACAACACAGTTCTAAAAACTGAATAGAATGCAGTTTTCACTCAGATGAAACACATATGCTTTCCTTCTTAAGAAGTGTTTAAAAACACATTCACAGAGTGATTCTACAAAGCCTTTTTACTGACATTGGCTTTTAAATGTGATTTCACTGGAATTTCTGTCAAACGCAAGACACGAGATTTGCTGTTAAAGAATTGAGTATACAGAATGCAAGGAAAAGCTTCCCTACAAGTGAATCGCCTAACCATTCAACACATTCTAAAAACTGAATAGAATGTAGTTTTCACTCAGATGAAAGACGTATGCTTTCCTTCTTAAGAAGTGTTTTCAAAGACATTCACAGAGTGATTCTACAAAGCCTTTTTACTGACTTTGGCTTTTAAACGTGATTTCACTGGAATTTCTGTCAAACCCAAGACATGAGATTTGCTGTTAAAGAATTAGGTATACAGAATGCAAACAAATGCTTCCCTACAAGTGAATCGCCTAACCATTCAACACAGTTCTAAAAACTGAATAGAATGGAGTTTTCACTCAGATGAAAGACATATGCTTTCCTTCTTAAAAAGTGTTTCCAAAGACTTTCACAAAGTGATGCTACAAAGCCTTTTTACTGACATTGGCTTTTAATGTGATTTCAATGGAATTTCTGTCAAATGCAAACACGAGATTTGCTGTTAAAGAATTGAGTATACAGAATGCAAACAAACGCTTCCCTACAATTTAATCACCTAACAATTCAACACAGTTCTAAAACTGAATAGAATGCAGTTTTCACTCAGATGAAACACATATGCTTTCCTTCTTAAGAAGTGTTTCATAAGGCATTCACAGAGTGATTCTACAAAGCCTTTTTACTGACGTTGCCTTTTAAATGTGATTTCACTGGAATTTCTGTCAAACGCAAGACACGAGATTTGCTGTTAAAGAATTCAGTATTACGAATGCAAATAAACGCTTCCCTACAAGTGAATCGCCTAACCATTCAAAACAGTTCTAAAAACTAAATAGAATGCAGTTTTCACTCAGATGAAACACATATGCTTTCCATCTTAAGAAGTGTTTCGAAAGACATTTACAGAGTCATTCTACAAAGCATTTTTACTGACATTGGCTTTTAAATGTGATTTCACTGGAATTTCTGTCAAACGCAAGACACGAGATTTGCTGTTAAAGAATTGAGTATACAGAATGCAAGGAAAAGCTTCCCTACAAGTGAATCGCCTAACCATTCAACACATTCTAAAAACTGAATAGAATGTAGTTTTCACTCAGATGAAAGACGTATGCTTTCCTTCTTAAGAAGTGTTTTCAAAGACATTCACAGAGTGATTCTACAAAGCCTTTTTACTGACGTTGGCTTTTAAACGTGATTTCACTGGAATTTCTGTCAAACGCAAGACATGAGATTTGCTGTTAAAGAATTTGGTATACAGAATGCAAACAAATGCTTCCCTACAAGTGAATCGCCTATCCATTCAACACAGTTCTAAAAACTGAATAGAATGCAGTTTTCCTCAGATGAAAGACGTATGCTTTCCTTCTTAAGAAGTGTTTTCAAAGACATTCACAGAGTGATTGTACAAAGCCTTTTTACTGACGTTGGCTTTTAAACGTGATTTCACTGGAATTTCTGTCAAATACATGACGCTAGATTTGCTGTGAAAGTATTGAGTATACAGAATGCAAACAAACGCTTCCCTACAAGTGAATCGCCTAACCATTCAACACAGTACAAAAAACTTAAAAGAATGCAGTTTTCACTCAGATGAAACACATATGCTTTCCTTCTTAAGAAGTGTTTAAAAACACATTCACAGAGTGATTCTACAAAGCCTTTTTACTGACATTGGCTTTTAAATGTGATTTCACTGGAATTTCTGTCAAACACAAGACATGAGCTTTGCTGTTAAAGAATTGAGTATACAGAATGCAAGGAAACGCTTCCCTACAAGTGAATCGCCTAACCATTCAACACAGTTCTAAAAACTGAATAGAATGCAGTTTTCACTCAGATGAAAGACGTATGCTTTCCTTCTTAAAAAGTGTTTCCAAAGACTTTCACAGAGTGATGCTACAAAGCCTTTTTACTGACATTGGCTTTTAACGTGATTTCAATGGAATTTCTGTCAAATGCAAACACGAGATTTGCTGTTAAAGAATTGAGTATACAGAATGCAAACAAACGCTTCCCTACAATTTAATCACCTAACAATTCAACACAGTTCTAAAACTGAATAGAATGCAGTTTTCACTCAGATGAAACACATATGCTTTCCTTCTTAAGAAGTGTTTCGAAAGACATTCACAGAGTGATGCTACAAAGCCTTTTTACTGAAGTTGGCTTTTAACGTGATTTCAATGGAATTTCTGTCAAATGCAAACACGAGATTTCCTGTTAAAGAATTGAGTATACAGAATGCAAACAAACAGTTCCCTTCAAGTGAATCGCCTAACCATTCAACAGAGTTCTAAAAACTGAATAGAATGCAGTTTTCACTCAGATGAAACACATATGCTTTCCTTCTTAAGAAGTGTTTCATAAGCCATTCACAGAGTGATTCTACAAAGCCTTTTTACTGACGTTGCCTTTTAAATGTGATTTCACTGGAATTTCTGTCAAAGGCAAGACACGAGATTTGCTGTTAAAGAATTCAGTATTACGAATGCAAACAAACGCTTCCCTACAAGTGAATCGCCTAACCATTCAAAACAGTTCTAAAAACTAAATAGAATGCAGTTTTCACTCAGATGAAACACATATGCTTTCCTTCTTAAGAAGTGTTTCGAAAGACATTTACAGAGTCATTCTACAAAGCATTTTTACTGACTTTGGCTTTTAAATGTGATTTCACTGGAATTTCTGTCAAACGCATGACACGAGATTTGCTGTTAAAGAATTGAGGATACAGAATGCAAACAAAAGCTTCCCTACAAGTGAATCGCCTAACCATTCAACACAGTACTAAAAACTGAATAGAATGCAGTTTTCACTCAGATGAAACACACATGCTTTCTTTCCTAAGAAGTGTTTCCAAAGACTTTCACACAGTGATGCTACAAAGCCTTTTTACTGACGTTGGCTTTTAAACGTGATTTCACTGGAATTTCTGTCAAATGCAAGACACAAGGTTTGCTGTTAAAGTATTGAGTATACAGAATGCAAACAAACGCTTCCCTACAAGTGAATCGCCTAACCATTCAACACAGTACCAAAAACTGAAAAGAATGCAGTTTTCACTCAGATGAAACACATATGCTTTCCTTCTTAAGAAGTGTTTAAAAACACATTCACAGAGTGATTCTACAAAGCCTTTTTACTGACATTGGCTTTTAAATGTGATTTCACTGGAATTTCTGTCAAATGCAAGACACGAGCTTTGCTGTTAAAGAATTCAGTATACAGAATGCAAGGAAACGCTTCCCTACAAGTGAATCGCCTAACCATTCAATGCAGTTCTAAAAACTGAATAGAATGCAGTTTTCACTCAGATGAAAGACGTATGCTTTCCTTCTTAAGAAGTGTTTTCAAAGACATTCACAGAGTGATTGTACAAAGCCTTTTTACTGACGTTGGCTTTTAAACGTGATTTCACTGGAATTTCTGTCAAATGCAAGACACGAGATTTGCAATTAAAGAATTGAATATACAGAATACAAACAAACACATCCCTACCCTTGAATCACCTAATCGTTCAACTCACTTCTAAATAGTGAATAGAATGCAGTTTTCAATCAGATGAAAGACGTATGCTTTCCTTCTGGAAAAGTGTTTTCAAAGACGTTCACAGAGTGATTCTACAAAGCCTTTTTACTGATGTTGGCTTTCAAACCTGATTTCACTGGAATTTCTGTCATACGCAAGACACAAGATTTGCTAAAAAGAATTGATTATACAGAAGGCAAACAAACACTTCCCTACACGTGAATAGCCTAACCGTTCAACTCAGGCTTAAAAACTGAATAGAATGCAGTTTACACTCAGATGAAAGACGTATGCTTTGCTTCTTAAGAAGTGTTTTCAAAGACATTCACAGAGTGATTCTAAAAATCCCTTTTACTGACATTGGCTTTCAAACGTGATTTCACTGGAATTTCTATCAAACGCAAGACACGAGATTTGCTAAAAGAATTGAATATACAGAAGGCAAACAAACACTTCCCTAAACGTGAATCGCCAAAGCGTTCAACTCAGTTCTAAAAACTGAATAGAATGCAGTTTTCACTCAGATGAAAGACGTATGATTTGCTTGTTAAGAACTGTTTTCAAAGACATTCACAGAGTGATTCAATAGGCCTATTTACTGACATTGGTTTTCAAACGTGATTTCATTGGAATTTCTGTCAAACGCAAGACACGAGATTTACTAAAAAGAATTGAATATACAGAAGGAAAACAAACACTTCCCTATACGTGAATTGCCTAACCATTCAACTCAGGTCTAAAAACTGAACAGAATGCAGTTTTCACTCAGATGAACGATGTAAGCTTTGCTTCTTAAGAAGTGTTTTCAAAGAAATTCACAGAGTGATTCTACAAAGCCTTTATACTGACGTTGGCTTTCAATCGTGATTTCTCTGGAATTTCTGTCAAAGGCAAGACACGAGATTTGCTAAAAAGAATTGAATATACAGAAGGCAAACAAACACTTCCCTACACGTGAATTGCCTAACCGTTCAACTCAGGTCTAAAAACAGAATAGAATGCAGTTTTCACTCAGATGAAAGACGTATGCTTTGCTTCTTAAGAAGTGTTTTCAAAGACATCCACAGAGTGATTCTACAAAGCCATTTTACTGAAGTTGGCTTTCAAACGTGATTTCACTGCAATTTCTGACAAACACAAGACACAAGATTTGCTATTAAAGAATTGAATATACAGAAGGCAAACAAACACTTCCCTACACTTGAATCGCATAACTGTTCAAATCAGTTCTAAAAACTGAATAGAATGCAGTTTTCACTCAGATGAAAGACTTATGCTTTCCTTCTGGAGAAATGTTTTCAAAGACATTCACAGAGTGATTCTACAAAGCCATTTTACTGGTGTTTTCTTTTGAACGTGATTTCACTGCAATTTCTGTCAAACGTAAGACGCGAGATTTGCTATTAACGAATTGAATATACAGATGGCAAACAAACACTTCCCTACACGTGAATCGCGTAACCGTTCAACTCAGTTCTAAAAACTGAATAGAATGCAGTTTTCACTCAGATGAAAGACGTATGCATCTTCTAAAGAAGTGTTTTAAAGAAATTCACAGAGTGATTCTACAAATTCTTTTTACTGACATTGGCTTTTAAACGTGATTTCACTGGAATTTCTGACAAACACAAGACACAAGATTTGCTATTAAAGAATTGAATATACAGAAGGCAAACAAACACTTGCCTACACGTGAATCGCTAAACCGGTCAACTCATTTCTCAAAAATGAATAGAATGCAGTTTTCACTCAGATGAAAGACATATGCTTTGCTTCTTAAAAAGTGTTTTCAAAGACATTCACAGAGTGATTTTACAAAGCCTTTTTACTGACATTGGCTTTCAAAAGTGATTTCACTGGAATTTCTGTCAAATGCAAGACACGAGATTTGCTAAAAAGAATTGAATATACAGAAGGCAAACAAACACTTCCCTACACGTGAATTGCCTAACCTTTCAACTCAGGTCTAAAAATTGAATAGAATGCAGTTTTCACTCAGATGAAAGACGTATGCTTTGCTTCTTAAGAAGTGTTTTCAAAGACATCCACAGAGTGATTCTACAAAGCCATTTTACTGACGTTTGCTTTTGAACGTGATTTCACTGGAATTTTTGTCAAACGCAAGACACGAGATTTGCTATTAAAGAATTGAATACACAGAAGGCAAACAAACAGTTCCCTACACGTGAATCGCCTAACCGTTCAACTCAGGTCTAAAAACTGAACAGAATGCAGTTTTCACTCAGATGAAAGACATATGCTTTGCTTCTTAAGAAGTGTTTTCAAAGACATTCACAGAGTGATTCTACAAAACCTTTTTACTGACGTTGGCTTTCAAACGTGATTTCACTGGAATTTCTGTCAAATGCAAGACCCGAGATTTACTAAAAAGAATTGAATATACAGAAGGCAAACAAACACTTCCCTACACGTGAATCTCCTAACCGTTCAACTCAGGTCTAAAAATTGAACAGAATGCAGTTTTCACTCAGATGAAAGACGTAAGCTTTGCTTAAGAAATGTTTTCAAAGACATTTACAGAGTGATTCTACAAAGCCTTTTTACTGACTTGGCTTTCAAACGTGATTTTACTGGAATTTCTGTCAAACATAAGACACGTGATTTGCTATTAAAGAATTGAATATACAGAAGGCAAACAAACACTTCCCTACACGTGAATCGCGTAACTGTTCAACTCAGTCCTAAAAACTGAATAGAATGCAGGTTTCACTCAGATGAAAGGCGTAAGCTTTGCTTCTTAAGAAGTGTTTTTAAAGACATTCACAGAGTGATTCTAAAAATTTTTTTTTTACTGATGATGGCTTTTAAAAGTGAACTCACTGGAATTTCTGTCAAATGCAAGATACGAGATTTGCTATTAAAGAATTGAATATACGGAAGGAAAACAAACACTTCCCTACACGTGAATCGCCTAACTGTTCAACTCAGTTCTAAAAACTGAATAGAATGCAGTTTTCACTCAGATGAAAGACGTATGCATCTTCTAAAGAAGTGTTTTAAAGAAATTCACAGAGTGATTCTACAAATTCTTTTTACTGACGTTGGCTTTTAAACGTTATTTCACTGGAATTTCTGACAAACACAAGACACAAGATTTGCTATTAAAGAATTGAATATACAGAAGGCAAACAAACACTTCCCTACACGTGAATCGCTAAACCGGTCAACTCATTTCTCAAAAATGAATAGAATGCAGTTTTCACTCAGATGAAAGACATATGCTTTGCTTCTTAAAAAGTGTTTTCAAAGACATTCACAGAGTGATTCTACAAAGCCGTTTTACTGACGTTGGCTTTCAAAAGTGATTTCACTGGAATTTCTGTCAAACGCAAGACACGAGATTTGCTAAAAAGAATTGAATATACAGATTGCAAACAAACACTTCCCTACACTTGAATCGCCTAACTGTTCAACTCAGTTCTAAAAACTGAATAGAACGCAGTTTTCACTCAGATGAAAGACATATGCTTTGCTTCTAAAGAAGTGTTTTTAAAGACATTCACAGAGTGATTCTACAAATTCTTTTTACTGACGTTGGCTTTTAAACGTGATTTCACTGGAATTTCTGTCAAACGCAAGACACGAGATTTGCAATTAAAGAATTGAATATACAGAATACAAACAAACACTTCCCTACCCTTGAATCGCCTAATCGTTCAACTCACTTCTAAATAGTGAATAGAATGCAGTTTTCAATCAGATGAAAGACGTATGCTTTCCTTCTGGAAAAGTGTTTTCAAAGACGTTCACAGAGTGATTCTACAAAGCCTTTTTACTGATGTTGGCTTTCAAACCTGATTTCACTGGAATTTCTGTCAAACGCAAGACACAAGATTTGCTAAAAAGAATTGATTATACAGAAGGCAAACAAACACTTCCCTACACGTGAATAGCCTAACCGTTCAACTCAGGCTTAAAAACTGAATAGAATGCAGTTTAAACTCAGATGAAAGACGTATGCTTTGTTTCTTAAGAAATGTTTTCAAAGACATTCACAGAGTGATTCTACAAAGCCTTTTTACTGACGTTGGCTTTCAAACGTGATTTCACTGGAATTTCTGTCAAATGCAAGACACGAGATTTACTAAAAAGAATTGAATATACAGAAGGCAAACAAACACTTCCCTACACGTGAATCTCCTAACCGTTCAACTCAGGTCTAAAAATTGAACAGAATGCAATTTTCACTCAGATGAAAGGCGTAAGCTTTGCTTCTTAAGAAGTGTTTTTAAAGACATTCACAGAGTGATTCTAAAAATTTTTTTTTACTGATGATGGCTTTTAAAAGTGAATTCACTGGAATTTCTATCAAATGCAAGATACGAGATTTGCTATTAAAGAATTGAATATATGGAAGGCAAACAAACACTTCCCTACACGTGAATCACCTAACCGATCAACTCAGGTTTAAAAACTGAATAGAATGCAGTTTTCACTCAGATGAAAGACGTATGCTTTCCTTCTGGAGAAGTGTTTTCAAAGACATTCACAGAGTGATTCTACAAAGCCATTTTACTGGCGTTTTCTTTTGAACGTGATTTCACTGCAATTTCTGTCAAACGTAAGACGCGAGATTTGCTATTAAAGAATTGAATATACAGACGGCAAACAAACACTTCCCTACATGTGAATCGCCTAACCGTTCAACTCAGTTCTAAAAACTGAATAGAATGCAGTTTTCACTCAGATGAAAGACGTATGCATCTTCTAAAGAAGTGTTTTAAAGAAATTCACAGAGTGATTCTACAAATTCTTTTTACTGACGTTGGCTTTTAAACATGATTTCACTGGAATTTCTGTCAAACACAAGACACGAGATTTGCAATTAAAGAATTGAGTATACACAATGCAAACAAACACTTCCCTACAAGAGAATCGCCTAACCATTCAACACAGTTCTAAAAACTGAATAGAATGCAGTTTTCAATCAGATGAAAGACGTATGCTTTACTTCTGGAAAAGTGTTTTCAAAGACGTTCACAGAGTGAATCTACAAAGCCTTTTTACTGATGTTGGCTTTCAAAACTGATTTCACTGGAATTTCTGTCAAACGCAAGACACAAGATTTGCTATAAAGAATTGATTATACAGAAGGCAAACAAACATTTCCCTACACGTGTATAACCTAAGCGTTCAACTCAGGCTTAAAAACTGAATAGAATGCAGTTTTCACTCAGATGAAAGACGTATGCTTTGCTTCTTAAGAAGTGTTTTCAAAGACATTCACAGAGTGATTCTACAAAGCCCTTTTACTGACATTGGCTTTCAAACGTGATTTCACTGGAATTTCTATCAAACGTAAGACACGAGATTTGCTAAAAGAATTGAATATACGGAAGGCAAACAAACACTTCCCTACACGTGAATTGCCTAACCGATCAACTCAGTTCTAAAAACTGAATAGAATGCAGTTTTCACTCAGATGAAAGACGTATGATTTGCTTCTTAAGAACTGTTTTCAAAGACATTCACAGAGTGATTCTATAGGCCTTTTTACTGACATTGGTTTTCAAACGTGATTTCACTGCAATTTCTGTCAAACGTAAGACACGTGATTTGCTATTAAAGAATTGAATATACAGAAGGCAAACAAACACTTCCCTACACGTGAATCGCATAACTGTTCAACTCAGTTCTAAAAACTGAATAGAATGCAGTTTTCACTCAGATGAAAGACGAATGCTTTGCTTCTTAAGAAGTGTTTTCAAAGACATTCACAGAGTGATTCTACAAATTCTTTTTACTGAAGTTGACTTTTAAACGTGATTTCACTGGAATTTTTGTCAAACGCAAGACACGAGATTTGCTATTAAAGAATTGAATACACAGAACGCAAACAAACAGTTACCTACACGTGAATCGCCTAACCGTTCAACTCAGGTCTAAAAACTGAACAGAATGCAGTTTTCACTCAGATGAAATACGTATGCTTTGCTTCTTAAGAAGTGTTTTCAAAGACATTCACAGATTGATTCTACAAAACCTTTTTACTGACGTTGGCTTTCAAACGTGATTTCACTGGAATTTCTGTCAAATGCAAGACACGAGATTTACTAAAAAGAATTGAATATACAGAAGGCAAACAAACACTTCCCTACACGTGAATCTCCTAACCGTTCAACTCAGGTCTAAAAATTGAACAGAATGCAGTTTTCACTCAGATGTAAGACGTAAGCTTTGCTTCTTAAGAAGTGTTTTCAAAGACATTCACAGAGTGATTCTACAAAGCCTTTTTACTGACGTTGGCTTTCAAACGTGATTTCACTGGAATTTCTGTCAAACGTAAGACACGTGATTTGCTATTAAAGAATTGAATATACAGAAGGCAAACAAACACTTCCCGAAACGTGAATCGCCTAACCGATCAACTCAGTTCTAAAAACTGAATAGAATACAGTTTTCAATCAGATGAAAGACGTATGCTTTCCTTCTGGAGAAGTGTTTTCAAAGACTTTCACAGAGTGATTCTACAAAGCCTTTTTACTGACCTTGGATTTCAAACTTGATTACACTGTAATTTCTGTCAAACGTAAGATGCGAGATTTGCTATTAAAGAATTGAATATACAGATGGCAAACAAACACTTCCCTACACGTGAATCGCGTAACCGTTCAACTCAGGTTTAAAAACTGAATAGAATGCAGTTTTCACTCAGATGAAAGACGTATGCATCTTCTAAAGAAGTGTTTTAAAGAAAGTCACAGAGTGATTCTACAAATTCTTTTTACTGACGTTGGCTTTTAAACATGATTTCACTGCAATTTCTGTCAAACGTAAGACGCGAGATTTGCTATTAAAGAATTGAATATACAGAAGGCAAACAAACACTTCCCTACACGTGAATCGCCTAACCGGTCAACTCATTTCTCAAAAATGAATAGAATGCAGTTTTCACTCAGATGAAAGACATATGCTTTGCTTCTTAAAAAGTGTTTTCAAAGACATTCACAGAGTGATTCTACAAAGCCTTTTTACTGACGTTGGCTTTCAAAAGTGATTTCACTGGAATTTCTGTCAAACGCAAGACACGAGATTTGCTAAAAAGAATTGAATATACAGATTGCAAACAAACACTTCCCTACACTTGAATCACCTAATCGTTCAACTCACTTCTAAATAGTGAATAGAACGCAGTTTTCACTCAAATGAAAGACATATGCTTTGCTTCTAAAGAAGTGTTTTTAAAGACATTCACAGAGTGATTCTACAAATTCTTTTTACTGACGTTGGCTTTTAAACGTGATTTCACTCTAATTTCTGTCAAACACAAGACACGAGATTTGCAATAAAAGAATTGAATATACAGAATGCAAACAAACACTTCCCTACACTTGAATCGCCTAATCGTTCAACTCACTTCTAAATAGTGAATAGAATGCAGTTTTCAATCAGATGAAAGACGTATGCTTTCCTTCTTGAAAACTGTTTTCAAAGACGTTCACAGAGTGATTCTACAAAGCCTTTTTACTGATGTTGGCTTTCAAACCTGATTTCACTGGAATTTCTGTCAAACGCAAGACACAAGATTTGCTAAAAAGAATTGATTATACAGAAGGCAAACAAACACTTCCCTACACGTGAATAGCCTAACCGTTCAACTCAAGCTTAAAAACTGAATAGAATGCAGTTTTCACTCAGATGAAAGACGTATGCTTTGCTTCTTAAGAAGTGTTTTCAAAGACATTCACAGAGTGATTCTACAAAGCCCTTTTACTGACATTGGCTTTCAAACGTGATTTCACTGGAATTTCTGTCAAACGCCTGACATGAGATTAACTAAAAAGAATTGAATATACAGAAGGCAAACAAACACTTCCCTACACGTGAATTGCCTAATCGTTCAACTCAGGTCTAAAAACAGAATAGAATGCAGTTTTCACTCAGATGAAAGACGTATGCTTTGCTTCTTAAGAAGTGTTTTCAAAGACATCCACAGAGTGATTCTACAAAGCCATTTTACTGACGTTTGCTTTTGAACGTGATCACTGCAATTTCTGTCAAATGTAAGACACGTGATTTGCTATTAAAGAATTGACTATACAGATGGCAAACAAACACTTCCCTACACGTGAATCGCGTAACCGTTCAACTCAGTTCTAAAAACTGAATAGAATGCAGTTTTCACTCAGATGAAAGACGTATGCATCTTCTAAAGAAATGTTTTAAAGAAATTCACAGAGTGATTCTACAAATTCTTTTTACTGATGTTGGCTTTTAAACGTGATTTCACTGGAATTTCTGACAAACACAAGACACAAGATTTGCTATTAAAGAATTGAATATACAGAAGGCAAACAAACACTTCCCTACACGTGAATCGCCTAACCGGTCAACACATTTCTAAAAAATGAATAGAATGCAGTTTTCACTCAGATGAAAGACATATGCTTTGCTTCTTAAAAAGTGTTTTCAAAGACATTCACAGAGTGATTCTACAAAGCCTTTTTACTGACGTTGGCTTTCAAAAGTGATTTCACTGGAATTTCTGTCAAACGCAAGACACGAGATTTGCTAAAAAGAATTGAATATACAAAAGGCAAACAAACTCTTCACTACACTTGAATCGCCTAACCATTCAACTCAAGTCTCAAAACTGAATAGAATGCGGTTTTCACTCAGATGAAAGACGAATGCTTTGCTCTTAAGAAGTGTTTTCAAAGACATTCACAGAGTGATTATACAAATTCTTTTTACTGAAGTTGGCTTTTAAACGTGATTTCACTGGAATTTTTGTCAAACGCAAGACATGAGATTTGCTATTAAAGAATTGAATACACAGAAGGCAAACAAACACTTCCCTACACGTGAATCGCCTAACCGTTCAACTCACGTCTAAAAACTGAACAGAATGCAGTTTTCACTCAGATGAAAGACGTATGCTTTGCTTCTTAAGAAGTGTTTTCAAAGACATTCACAGAGTGATTCTACAAAACCTTTTTACTGACGTTGGCTTTCAAACGTGATTTCACTGGAATTTCTGTCAAACGTAAGACACGTGATTTGCTATTAAAGAATTGAATATACAGAAGGCAAACAAACACTTCCCTACACGTGAATCACCTAACTGTTCAACTCAGTTCTAAAAACTGAATAGAATGCAGTTTTCACTCAGATGAAAGACGCATGCTTTCCTTCTGAAGAAGTGTTTTCAAAGACATTCACAGAGTGATTCTACAAAGCCATTTTACTGGCGTTTACTTTTGAAAGTGATTTCACTGCAATTTCTGTCAAACGCAAGACACGAGATTTGCTATTAAAGAATTGAATATACAGATGGCAAACAAACACTTCCCTACACGTGAATCGTGTAACCGTTCAACTCAGTTCTAAAAACTGAATAGAATGCAGTTTTCACTCAGATGAAAGACGTATGCATCTTCTAAAGTAGTGTTTTAAAGAAATTCACAGAGTGATTCTACAAATTCTTTTTACTGACGTTGGCTTTTAAACGTGATTTCACTGGAATTTCTGTCAAACACAAGACACAAGATTTGCTATTAAAGAATTGAATATACAGAAGGCAAACAAACACTTCCCTACACGTGAATCGCCTAGACGTTCAACTCAGTTCTAAAAACTGAATAGAATGCAGTTTTCACTCAGATGAAAGACATATGCTTTGCTTCTTAAGAAGTGTTTTCAAAGACATTCACAGAGTGATTCTACAAAGCCTTTTTACTGACATTTGCTTTCAAACGTGATTTCAATGGAATTTCTATCTAACGGAAGACACGAGATTTGCCATTAAAGAATGGAATATACAGAAGGCAAACAAACACTTCCCTACAATTGAATCTCCTAACCGTTCAACTCAGGTCTAAAAACTGAACAGAATGCAGTTTTCATTCAGATGAAAGACATATGCTTTGCTTCTTAAGAAGTGTTTTCAAAGACATTCACAGAGTGATTCTACAAAGCCTTTTTACTGATGTTGGCTTTCCAACGTGATTTCACTGGAATTTCTGTCAAATGCAAGATACAAGATTTGCTATTAAAGAATTGAATATACGGAAGGCAAACAAACACTTCCCGAAAGGTAAATCGCCTAACCGATCAACTCAGTTCTAAAAACTGAATAGAATACAGTTTTCAATCAGATGAAAGACGTATGCTTTCCTTCTGGAGAAGTGTTTTCAAAGACTTTCACAGAGTGATTCTACAAAGCCTTTTTACTGACCTTGGCTTTCAAACGTGATTTCACTGTAATTTCTGTCAAACGTAAGACGCGAGATTTGCTATTAAGAATTGAATATACAGATGGCAAACAAACACTTCCCTACACGTGATTCGCGTAACCGTTCAACTCAGGTTTAAAAACTGAATAGAATGCAGTTTTCACTCAGATGAAAGACGTATGCATCTTCTAAAGAAGTGTTTTAAAGAAAGTCACAGAGTGATTCTACAAATTCTTTTTACTGACGTTGGCTTTTAAACATGATTTCACTGCAATTTCTGTCAAACGTAAGACGCGAGATTTGCTATTAAAGAATTGAATATACAGAAGGCAAACAAACACTTCCCTACACGTGAATCGCCTAACCGGTCAACTCATTTCTCAAAAATGAATAGAATGCAGTTTTGACTCAGATGAAAGACATATGCTTTGCTTCTTAAAAAGTGTTTTCAAAGTCATTCACAGAGTGATTCTACAAAGCCTTTTTACTGACGTTGGCTTTCAAAAGTGATTTCACTGGAATTTCTGTCAAACGCAAGACACGAGATTTGCTAAAAAGAATTGAATATACAGATTGCAAACAAACACTTCCCTACACTTGAAGCGCCTAACCGTTCAACTCACTTCTAAATAGTGAATAGAACGCAGTTTTCACTCAAATGAAAGACATATGCTTTGCTTCTAAAGAAGTGTTTTTAAAGACATTCACAGAGTGATTCTACAAATTCTTTTTACTGACGTTGGCTTTTAAACGTGATTTCACTCTAATTTCTGTCAAACACAAGACACGAGATTTGCTGTTAAAGAATTGAGTATACAGAATGCAAACAAACACTTCCCTACAAGAGAATCTCCTAACCATTCAACACAGTTCTAAAAACTGAATAGAATGCAGTTTTCACTCAGATGAAAGACGTATGCTTTCCTTCTGGAGAAGTGTTTTCAAAGACGTTCACAGCCTTTTTACTGACGTTGGCTTTTAAAGGTGATTTCACTGGAATTTCTGTCACACGCAAGACACGAGATTTGCTGTTAAAGAATTGAGTATACAGAATGCAAACAAACACTTCCCTACAAGAGAATCTCCTAACCATTCAACACAGTTCTAAAAACTGAATAGAATGCAGTTTTCACTCAGATGAAAGACGTATGCTTTCCTTCTGGAGAAGTGTTTTCAAAGACGTTCACAGAGTGATTCTACACAGCCTTTTTACTGATATTGGCTTTTAAACGTGATTTCACTGGAATTTCTGTCAAACGCAAAACACGAGATTTGCTGTTAAAGAATTGATTATACAGAATGCAAACAAACACTTCCCTACAAGAGAATCGCCTAACCATTCAACACAGTTCTAAAAACTGAATTGAATGCAGTTTTCACTCAGATCAAAGACGCATGCTTTCCTTCTGGAGAAGAGTTTTCAAAGACGTTCACAGAGTGATTCTACACAGCCTTTTTACTGACGTTGGCTTTTAAACGTGATTTCACTGGAATTTCTGTCAAACGCAAGACACGAGATTTGCTGTTAAAGAATTGAGTATACAGAATGCAAACAAACACTTCCCTACAAGAGAATCGCCTAACCATTCAACACAGTTCTAAAAACTGAATAGAATGCAGTTTTCACTCAGATGAAAGACATATGCTTTCCTTCTGGAGAAGTGTTTTCAAAGACGTTCACAGATTGATTCTACACAGCCTTTTTACTGACGTTGGCTTTTAAACGTGATTTCACTGGAATTTCTGTCAAACACAAGACATGAGACTTGCTGTTAAAGAATTGAGAATACGGAATGCAAACAAACACTTCCTACAAGAGAATCGCCTAACCATTCAACACACTTCTAAAAACTGAATAGAATGCAGTTTTCACTCAGATGAAAGACGTATGTTTCCTTCTGGAGAAGTGTTTTCTAAGACGTTCACAGAGTGATTCTACACAGCCTTTTTACTGACGTTGGCTTTTAAACGTGATTTCACTGGAATTTCTGTCAACCGCAAGAAACGAGATTTGCTGTTAAAGAATTGAGTATACAGAATACAAACAAACACTTCCCTACAAGAGAATCGCCTAACCATTCAACACAGTTCTAAAAACTGAATAGAATGCAGTTTTCACTCAGATGAAAGACGCATGCTTTCCTTCTGGAGAAGTGTTTTCAAAGACGTTCACAGAGTGATTCTACACAGCCTTTTTACTGACGTTGGCTTTTAAACGTGATTTCACTGGAATTTCCTTCAAATGCAAGACACGAGATTTGCTGTTAAAGAATTGAGTATACAGAATGCAAACAAACACTTCCCTACAAGAGAATCGCCTAACCATTCAACACAGTTCTAAAAACTGAATAGAATGCAGTTTTCACTCAGATCAAAGACGCATGCTTTCCTTCTTGAGAAGTGTTTTCAAAGACGTTCACAGAGTGATTCTACACAGCCTTTTTACTGACATTGGCTTTTAAACGTGATTTCACTGGAATTTCTGTCAAAAGCAAGACACGAGATTTGCTGTTAAAGAATTGAGTATACAGAATGCAAACAAACACTTCCCTACAAGAGAATCGCCTAACCATTCAACACACTTCTAAAAACTGAATAGAATGCAGTTTTCACTCAGATGAAAGACATATGCTTTCCTTCTGGAGAAGTGTTTTCAAAGACATTCACAGAGTGATTCTACACAGCCTTTTTACTGACGTTGGCTTTTAAACGTGATTTCACTGGAATTTCTGTCAAACACAAGACATGAGACTTGCTGTTAAAGAATTGAGAATACGGAATGCAAACAAACACTTCCTACAAGAGAATCGCCTAACCATTCAACACACTTCTAAAAACTGAATAGAATGCAGTTTTCACTCAGATGAAAGACGTATGTTTCCTTCTGGAGAAGTGTTTTCTAAGACGTTCACAGAGTGATTCTACACAGCCTTTTTAGTGACGTTGGCTTTTAAACGTGATTTCACTGGAATTTCTGTCAAACG
Source organism: Phyllotis vaccarum (assembly GCA_033318265.1). NCBI lineage: Eukaryota > Metazoa > Chordata > Mammalia > Rodentia > Cricetidae > Phyllotis > Phyllotis vaccarum. The sequence goes on along the minus strand of JARWLC010000002.1, from coordinate 117,574,283 downwards.
CAAGACACGAGATTTGCTGTTAAAGAATTGAGTATACAGAATGCAAACAAACACTTCCCTACAAGAGAATCGCCTAACCATTCAACACACTTCTAAAAACTGAATAGAATGCAGTTTTCACTCAGATGAAAGACGTATGCTTTCCTTCTGGAGAAGTGTTTTCAAAGACGTTTACATAGTGATTCTAAACAGCCTTTTTACTGACATTGGCTTTTAAACGTGATTTCACTGGAATTTCTGTCAAACGCAAGACACGAGATTTGCTGTTAAAGAATTGAATATACAGAATGCAAACAAACATTTCCCTACAAGAGAATCGCCTACCATTCAACACAGTTCTAAAAACTGAATAGAATGCAGTTTTCACTCAGATCAAAGACGTATGCTTTCCGTCTGGAGAAGTGTTTTCAAAGACGTTCACAGAGTGATTCTACACAGCCTTTTTACTGACATTGGCTTTTAAACGTGATTTCACTGGAATTTCTGTCAAACGCAAGACACGAGATTTGCTGTTAAAGAATTGAGTATACAGAATGCAAACAAACACTTCCCTACAAGAGAATCGCCTAACCATTCAACACAGTTCTAAAAACTGAATAGAATGCAGTTTTCACTCAGATGAAAGACATATGCTTTGCTTCTTAAGAAGTGTTTTCAAAGACATTCACAGAGTGATTCTACAAAGCCTTTTTAATGACATTTGCTTTCAAACGTGATTTCAATGGAATTTCTATCTAACGGAAGACACGAGATTTGCCATTAAAGAATGGAATATACAGAAGGCAAACAAACACTTCCCTACAATTGAATCTCCTAACCGTTCAACTCAGGTCTAAAAACTGAACAGAATGCAGTTTTCATTCAGATGAAAGACGTATGCTTTCCTTCTGGAGAAGTGTTTTCAAAGACATTCACAGAGTGATTCTACAAAGCCTTTTTACTGACCTTGGCTTTCAAACGTGATTTCACTGTAATTTCTGTCAAACGTAAGACACGAGATTTGCTATTAAAGAATTGAATATACAGATGGCAAACAAACACTTCCCTACACGTGAATCGCGTAACCGTTCAACTCAGGTTTAAAAACTGAATAGAATGCAGTTTTCACTCAGATGAAAGACATATGCTTTGCTTCTTAAAAAGTGTTTTCAAAGTCATTCACAGAGTGATTCTACAAAGCCTTTTTACTGACGTTGGCTTTCAAAAGTGATTTCACTGGAATTTCTGTCAAACGCAAGACACGAGATTTGCTAAAAAGAATTGAATATACAGATTGCAAACAAACACTTCCCTACACTTGAAGCGCCTAACCGTTCAACTCACTTCTAAATAGTGAATAGAACGCAGTTTTCACTCAAATGAAAGACATATGCTTTGCTTCTAAAGAAGTGTTTTTAAAGACATTCACAGAGTGATTCTACAAATTCTTTTTACTGACGTTGGCTTTTAAACGTGATTTCACTGGAATTTCTGTCAAACACAAGACATGAGACTTGCTGTTAAAGAATTGAGAATACGGAATGCAAACAAACACTTCCTACAAGAGAATCGCCTAACCATTCAACACAGTTCTAAAAACTGAATTGAATGCAGTTTTCACTCAGATCAAAGACGCATGCTTTCCTTCTGGAGAAGGGTTTTCAAAGACGTTCACAGAGTGATTCTACACAGCCTTTTTACTGACGTTGGCTTTTAAACGTGATTTCACTGGAATTTCTGTCAAACGCAAGACACGAGATTTGCTGTTAAAGAATTGAGTATACAGAATGCAAACAAACACTTCCCTACAAGAGAATCGCCTAACCATTCAACACAGTTCTAAAAACTGAATAGAATGCAGTTTTCACTCAGATGAAAGACATATGCTTTCCTTCTGGAGAAGTGTTTTCAAAGACGTTCACAGATTGATTCTACACAGCCTTTTTACTGACGTTGGCTTTTAAACGTGATTTCACTGGAATTTCTGTCAAACGCAAGACACGAGATTTGCTGTTAAAGAATTGAGTATACAGAATGCAAACAAACACTTCCCTACAAGAGAATCGCCTAACCATTCAACACACTTCTAAAAACTGAATAGAATGCAGTTTTCACTCAGATGAAAGACGTATGCTTTCCTTCTGGAGAAGGGTTTTCAAAGACGTTCACAGAGTGATTCTACACAGCCTTTTTACTGACGTTGGCTTTTAAAGGTGATTTCACTGGAATTTCTGTCACACGCAAGACATGAGATTTGCTGTTAAAGAATTGAGTATACAGAATGCAAACAAACACTTCCTACAAGAGAATCGCCTAACCATTCAACACACTTCTAAAAACTGAATAGAATGCAGTTTTCACTCAGATGAAAGACGTATGCTTTCCTTCTGGAGAAGTGTTTTCAAAGACGTTCACAGAGTGATTCTACACAGCCTTTTTACTGAGGTTGGCTTTTAAACGTGATTTCACTCTAATTTCTGTCAAACACAAGACACGAGATTTGCTGTTAAAGAATTGAGTATACAGAATGCAAACAAACACTTCCCTACAAGAGAATCTCCTAACCATTCAACACAGTTCTAAAAACTGAATAGAATGCAGTTTTCACTCAGATGAAAGACGTATGCTTTCCTTCTGGAGAAGTGTTTTCAAAGACGTTCACAGCCTTTTTACTGACGTTGGCTTTTAAAGGTGATTTAACTGGAATTTCTGTCACACGCAAGACACGAGATTTGCTGTTAAAGAATTGAGTATACAGAATGCAAACAAACACTTCCCTACAAGAGAATCTCCTAACCATTCAACACAGTTCTAAAAACTGAATAGAATGCAGTTTTCACTCAGATGAAAGACGTATGCTTTCCTTCTGGAGAAGTGTTTTCAAAGACGTTCACAGAGTGATTCTACACAGCCTTTTTACTGATATTGGCTTTTAAACGTGATTTCACTGGAATTTCTGTCAAACGCAAAACACGAGATTTGCTGTTAAAGAATTGATTATACAGAATGCAAACAAACACTTCCCTACAAGAGAATCGCCTAACCATTCAACACAGTTCTAAAAACTGAATTGAATGCAGTTTTCACTCAGATCAAAGACGCATGCTTTCCTTCTGGAGAAGGGTTTTCAAAGACGTTCACAGAGTGATTCTACACAGCCTTTTTACTGACGTTGGCTTTTAAACGTGATTTCACTGGAATTTCTGTCAAACGCAAGACACGAGATTTGCTGTTAAAGAATTGAGTATACAGAATGCAAACAAACACTTCCCTACAAGAGAATCGCCTAACCATTCAACACAGTTCTAAAAACTGAATAGAATGCAGTTTTCACTCAGATGAAAGACATATGCTTTCCTTCTGGAGAAGTGTTTTCAAAGACGTTCACAGATTGATTCTACACAGCCTTTTTACTGACGTTGGCTTTTAAACGTGATTTCACTGGAATTTCTGTCAAACACAAGACATGAGACTTGCTGTTAAAGAATTGAGAATACGGAATGCAAACAAACACTTCCTACAAGAGAATCGCCTAACCATTCAACACACTTCTAAAAACTGAATAGAATGCAGTTTTCACTCAGATGAAAGACGTATGTTTCCTTCTGGAGAAGTGTTTTCTAAGACGTTCACAGAGTGATTCTACACAGCCTTTTTACTGACGTTGGCTTTTAAACGTGATTTCACTGGAATTTCTGTCAACCGCAAGAAACGAGATTTGCTGTTAAAGAATTGAGTATACAGAATGCAAACAAACACTTCCCTACAAGAGAATCGCCTAACCATTCAACACAGTTCTAAAAACTGAATAGAATGCAGTTTTCACTCAGATGAAAGACGCATGCTTTCCTTCTGGAGAAGTGTTTTCAAAGACGTTCACAGAGTGATTCTACACAGCCTTTTTACTGACGTTGGCTTTTAAACGTGATTTCACTGGAATTTCCTTCAAATGCAAGACACGAGATTTGCTGTTAAAGAATTGAGTATACAGAATGCAAACAAACACTTCCCTACAAGAGAATCGCCTAACCATTCAACACAGTTCTAAAAACTGAATAGAATGCAGTTTTCACTCAGATCAAAGACGCATGCTTTCCTTCTGGAGAAGTGTTTTCAAAGACGTTCACAGAGTGATTCTACACAGCCTTTTTACTGACATTGGCTTTTAAACGTGATTTCACTGGAATTTCTGTCAAACGCAAGACACGAGATTTGCTGTTAAAGAATTGAGTATACAGAATGCAAACAAACACTTCCCTACAAGAGAATCGCCTAACCATTCAACACACTTCTAAAAACTGAATAGAATGCAGTTTTCACTCAGATGAAAGACATATGCTTTCCTTCTGGAGAAGTGTTTTCAAAGACATTCACAGAGTGATTCTACACAGCCTTTTTACTGACGTTGGCTTTTAAACGTGATTTCACTGGAATTTCTGTCAAACACAAGACATGAGACTTGCTGTTAAAGAATTGAGAATACGGAATGCAAACAAACACTTCCTACAAGAGAATCGCCTAACCATTCAACACACTTCTAAAAACTGAATAGAATGCAGTTTTCACTCAGATGAAAGACGTATGTTTCCTTCTGGAGAAGTGTTTTCTAAGACGTTCACAGAGTGATTCTACACAGCCTTTTTAGTGACGTTGGCTTTTAAACGTGATTTCACTGGAATTTCTGTCAAACGCAAGACACGAGATTTGCTGTTAAAGAATTGAGTATACAGAATGCAAACAAACACTTCCCTACAAGAGAATCGCCTAACCATTCAACACACTTCTAAAAACTGAATAGAATGCAGTTTTCACTCAGATGAAAGACGTATGCTTTCCTTCTGGAGAAGTGTTTTCAAAGACGTTTACATAGTGATTCTAAACAGCCTTTTTACTGACATTGGCTTTTAAACGTGATTTCACTGGAATTTCTGTCAAACGCAAGACACAAGATTTGCTGTTAAAGAATTGAATATACAGAATGCAAACAAACATTTCCCTACAAGAGAATCGCCTACCATTCAACACAGTTCTAAAAACTGAATAGAATGCAGTTTTCACTCAGATCAAAGACGTATGCTTTCCGTCTGGAGAAGTGTTTTCAAAGACGTTCACAGAGTGATTCTACACAGCCTTTTTACTGACATTGGCTTTTAAACGTGATTTCACTGGAATTTCTGTCAAACGCAAGACACGAGATTTGCTGTTAAAGAATTGAGTATACAGAATGCAAACAAACACTTCCCTACAAGAGAATCGCCTAACCATTCAACACAGTTCTAAAAACTGAATAGAATGCAGTTTTCACTCAGATGAAAGACATATGCTTTGCTTCTTAAGAAGTGTTTTCAAAGACATTCACAGAGTGATTCTACAAAGCCTTTTTACTGACATTTGCTTTCAAACGTGATTTCAATGGAATTTCTATCTAACGGAAGACACGAGATTTGCCATTAAAGAATGGAATATACAGAAGGCAAACAAACACTTCCCTACAATTGAATCTCCTAACCGTTCAACTCAGGTCTAAAAACTGAACAGAATGCAGTTTTCATTCAGATGAAAGACGTATGCTTTCCTTCTGGAGAAGTGTTTTCAAAGACATTCACAGAGTGATTCTACAAAGCCTTTTTACTGACCTTGGCTTTCAAACGTGATTTCACTGTAATTTCTGTCAAACGTAAGACGCGAGATTTGCTATTAAAGAATTGAATATACAGATGGCAAACAAACACTTCCCTACACGTGAATCGCGTAACCGTTCAACTCAGGTTTAAAAACTGAATAGAATGCAGTTTTCACTCAGATGAAAGACATATGCTTTGCTTCTTAAAAAGTGTTTTCAAAGTCATTCACAGAGTGATTCTACAAAGCCTTTTTACTGACGTTGGCTTTCAAAAGTGATTTCACTGGAATTTCTGTCAAACGCAAGACACGAGATTTGCTAAAAAGAATTGAATATACAGATTGCAAACAAACACTTCCCTACACTTGAAGCGCCTAACCGTTCAACTCACTTCTAAATAGTGAATAGAACGCAGTTTTCACTCAAATGAAAGACATATGCTTTGCTTCTAAAGAAGTGTTTTTAAAGACATTCACAGAGTGATTCTACAAATTCTTTTTACTGACGTTGGCTTTTAAACGTGATTTCACTGGAATTTCTGTCAAACACAAGACATGAGACTTGCTGTTAAAGAATTGAGAATACGGAATGCAAACAAACACTTCCTACAAGAGAATCGCCTAACCATTCAACACAGTTCTAAAAACTGAATTGAATGCAGTTTTCACTCAGATCAAAGACGCATGCTTTCCTTCTGGAGAAGGGTTTTCAAAGACGTTCACAGAGTGATTCTACACAGCCTTTTTACTGACGTTGGCTTTTAAACGTGATTTCACTGGAATTTCTGTCAAACGCAAGACACGAGATTTGCTGTTAAAGAATTGAGTATACAGAATGCAAACAAACACTTCCCTACAAGAGAATCGCCTAACCATTCAACACAGTTCTAAAAACTGAATAGAATGCAGTTTTCACTCAGATGAAAGACATATGCTTTCCTTCTGGAGAAGTGTTTTCAAAGACGTTCACAGATTGATTCTACACAGCCTTTTTACTGACGTTGGCTTTTAAACGTGATTTCACTGGAATTTCTGTCAAACGCAAGACACGAGATTGGCTGTTAAAGAATTGAGTATACAGAATGCAAACAAACACTTCCCTACAAGAGAATCGCCTAACCATTCAACACACTTCTAAAAACTGAATAGAATGCAGTTTTCACTCAGATGAAAGACGTATGCTTTCCTTCTGGAGAAGTGTTTTCAAAGACGTTCACAGAGTGATTCTACACAGCCTTTTTACTGACGTTGGCTTTTAAAGGTGATTTCACTGGAATTTCTGTCACACGCAAGACATGAGATTTGCTGTTAAAGAATTGAGTATACAGAATGCAAACAAACACTTCCTACAAGAGAATCGCCTAACCATTCAACACACTTCTAAAAACTGAATAGAATGCAGTTTTCACTCAGATGAAAGACGTATGCTTTCCTTCTGGAGAAGTGTTTTCAAAGACGTTCACAGAGTGATTCTACACAGCCTTTTTACTGAGGTTGGCTTTTAAACGTGATTTCACTGGAATTTCTGTCACACGCAAGACACGAGATTTGCTGTTAAAGAATTGAGTATACAGAATGCAAACAAACATTTCCCTACAAGAGAATCACCTAACCATTCAACACAGTTCTAAAAACTGAATAGAATGCAGTTTTCACTCAGATGAAAGACGTATGCTTTCCTTCTGGAGAAGTGTTTTCAAAGACGTTCACAGAGTGATTCTACACAGCCTTTTTACTGACGTTGGCTTTTAAACGTGATTTCACTGGAATTTCTGTCAAACGCAAGACACGAGATTTGCTGTTAAAGAATTGAGTATACAGAATGCAAACAAAAACTTCCCTACAAGAGAATCGCCTAACCATTCAACACAGTTCTAAAAACTGAATAGAATGCAGTTTTCACTCAGATCAAAGACGCATGCTTTCCTTCTGGAGAAGTGTTTTCAAAGACGTTCACAGAGTGATTCTACACAGCCTTTTTACTGACGTTGGCTTTTAAACGTGATTTCACTGGAATTTCTGTCAAAGGCAAGAAACGAGATTTGCTGTTAAAGAATTGAGTATACAGAATGCAAACAAACACTTCCCTACAAGAGAATCGCCTAACCATTCAACACACTTCTAAAAACTGAATAGAATGCAGTTTTCACTCAGATGAAAGACGTATGCTTTCCTTCTGGAGAAGTGTTTTCAAAGACGTTCACAGAGTGATTCTACACAGCCTTTTTACTGAGGTTGGCTTTTAAACGTGATTTCACTGGAATTTCTGTCACACGCAAGACACGAGATTTGCTGTTAAAGAATTGAGTATACAGAATGCAAACAAACACTTCCCTACAAGAGAATCGCCTAACCATTCAACACAGTTCTAAAAACTGAATAGAATGCAGTTTTCAATCAGATGAAAGACGTATGCTTTCCTTCTGGAGAAGTGTTTTCAAAGACGTTCACAGAGTGATTCTACACAGCCTTTTTACTGACGTTGGCTTTTAAACGTGATTTCACTGGAATTTCTGTCAAAGGCAAGAAACGAGATTTGCTGTTAAAGAATTGAGTATACAGAATGCAAACAAACACTTCCCTACAAGAGAATCGCCTAACCATTCAACACACTTCTAAAAACTGAATAGAATGCAGTTTTCACTCAGATGAAAGACATATGCTTTCCTTCTGGAGAAGTGTTTTCAAAGACGTTCACAGATTGATTCTACACAGCCTTTTTACTGACGTTGGCTTTTAAACGTGATTTCACTGGAATTTCTGTCAAACACAAGACATGAGACTTGCTGTTAAAGAATTGAGAATACGGAATGCAAACAAACACTTCCTACAAGAGAATCGCCTAACCATTCAACACACTTCTAAAAACTGAATAGAATGCAGTTTTCACTCAGATGAAAGACGTATGTTTCCTTCTGGAGAAGTGTTTTCTAAGACGTTCACAGAGTGATTCTACACAGCCTTTTTACTGACGTTGGCTTTTAAACGTGATTTCACTGGAATTTCTGTCAACCGCAAGAAACGAGATTTGCTGTTAAAGAATTGAGTATACAGAATGCAAACAAACACTTCCCTACAAGAGAATCGCCTAACCATTCAACACAGTTCTAAAAACTGAATAGAATGCAGTTTTCACTCAGATGAAAGACGCATGCTTTCCTTCTGGAGAAGTGTTTTCAAAGACGTTCACAGAGTGATTCTACACAGCCTTTTTACTGACGTTGGCTTTTAAACGTGATTTCACTGGAATTTCCTTCAAATGCAAGACACGAGATTTGCTGTTAAAGAATTGAGTATACAGAATGCAAACAAACACTTCCCTACAAGAGAATCGCCTAACCATTCAACACACTTCTAAAAACTGAATAGAATGCAGTTTTCACTCAGATCAAAGACGCATGCTTTCCTTCTGGAGAAGTGTTTTCAAAGACGTTCACAGAGTGATTCTACACAGCCTTTTTACTGACATTGGCTTTTAAACGTGATTTCACTGGAATTTCTGTCAAACGCAAGACACGAGATTTGCTGTTAAAGAATTGAGTATACAGAATGCAAACAAACACTTCCCTACAAGAGAATCGCCTAACCATTCAACACACTTCTAAAAACTGAATAGAATGCAGTTTTCACTCAGATGAAAGACATATGCTTTCCTTCTGGAGAAGTGTTTTCAAAGACATTCACAGAGTGATTCTACACAGCCTTTTTACTGACGTTGGCTTTTAAACGGGATTTCACTGGAATTTCTGTCAAACACAAGACATGAGACTTGCTGTTAAAGAATTGAGAATACGGAATGCAAACAAACACTTCCTACAAGAGAATCGCCTAACCATTCAACACACTTCTAAAAACTGAATAGAATGCAGTTTTCACTCAGATGAAAGACGTATGTTTCCTTCTGGAGAAGTGTTTTCTAAGACGTTCACAGAGTGATTCTACACAGCCTTTTTAGTGACGTTGGCTTTTAAACGTGATTTCACTGGAATTTCTGTCAAACGCAAGACACGAGATTTGCTGTTAAAGAATTGAGTATACAGAATGCAAACAAACACTTCCCTACAAGAGAATCGCCTAACCATTCAACACACTTCTAAAAACTGAATAGAATGCAGTTTTCACTCAGATGAAAGACGTATGCTTTCCTTCTGGAGAAGTGTTTTCAAAGACGTTTACATAGTGATTCTAAACAGCCTTTTTACTGACATTGGCTTTTAAACGTGATTTCACTGGAATTTCTGTCAAACGCAAGACACAAGATTTGCTGTTAAAGAATTGAATATACAGAATGCAAACAAACATTTCCCTACAAGAGAATCGCCTACCATTCAACACAGTTCTAAAAACTGAATAGAATGCAGTTTTCACTCAGATCAAAGACGTATGCTTTCCGTCTGGATAAGTGTTTTCAAAGACGTTCACAGAGTGATTCTACACAGCCTTTTTACTGACATTGGCTTTTAAACGTGATTTCACTGGAATTTCTGTCAAACGCAAGACACGAGATTTGCTGTTAAAGAATTGAGTATACAGAATGCAAACAAACACTTCCCTACAAGAGAATCGCCTAACCATTCAACACAGTTCTAAAAACTGAATAGAATGCAGTTTTCACTCAGATGAAAGACATATGCTTTGCTTCTTAAGAAGTGTTTTCAAAGACATTCACAGAGTGATTCTACAAAGCCTTTTTACTGACATTTGCTTTCAAACGTGATTTCAATGGAATTTCTATCTAACGGAAGACACGAGATTTGCCATTAAAGAATGGAATATACAGAAGGCAAACAAACACTTCCCTACAATTGAATCTCCTAACCGTTCAACTCAGGTCTAAAAACTGAACAGAATGCAGTTTTCATTCAGATGAAAGACGTATGCTTTCCTTCTGGAGAAGTGTTTTCAAAGACATTCACAGAGTGATTCTACAAAGCCTTTTTACTGACCTTGGCTTTCAAACGTGATTTCACTGTAATTTCTGTCAAAGGTAAGACGCGAGATTTGCTATTAAAGAATTGAATATACAGATGGCAAACAAACACTTCCCTACACGTGAATCGCGTAACCGTTCAACTCAGGTTTAAAAACTGAATAGAATGCAGTTTTCACTCAGATGAAAGACATATGCTTTGCTTCTTAAAAAGTGTTTTCAAAGTCATTCACAGAGTGATTCTACAAAGCCTTTTTACTGACGTTGGCTTTCAAAAGTGATTTCACTGGAATTTCTGTCAAACGCAAGACACGAGATTTGCTAAAAAGAATTGAATATACAGATTGCAAACAAACACTTCCCTACACTTGAAGCGCCTAACCGTTCAACTCACTTCTAAATAGTGAATAGAACGCAGTTTTCACTCAAATGAAAGACATATGCTTTGCTTCTAAAGAAGTGTTTTTAAAGACATTCACAGAGTGATTCTACAAATTCTTTTTACTGACGTTGGCTTTTAAACGTGATTTCACTGGAATTTCTGTCAAACACAAGACATGAGACTTGCTGTTAAAGAATTGAGAATACGGAATGCAAACAAACACTTCCTACAAGAGAATCGCCTAACCATTCAACACAGTTCTAAAAACTGAATTGAATGCAGTTTTCACTCAGATCAAAGACGCATGCTTTCCTTCTGGAGAAGGGTTTTCAAAGACGTTCACAGAGTGATTCTACACAGCCTTTTTACTGACGTTGGCTTTTAAACGTGATTTCACTGGAATTTCTGTCAAACGCAAGACACGAGATTTGCTGTTAAAGAATTGAGTATACAGAATGCAAACAAACACTTCCCTACAAGAGAATCGCCTAACCATTCAACACAGTTCTAAAAACTGAATAGAATGCAGTTTTCACTCAGATGAAAGACATATGCTTTCCTTCTGGAGAAGTGTTTTCAAAGACGTTCACAGATTGATTCTACACAGCCTTTTTACTGACGTTGGCTTTTAAACGTGATTTCACTGGAATTTCTGTCAAACGCAAGACACGAGATTTGCTGTTAAAGAATTGAGTATACAGAATGCAAACAAACACTTCCCTACAAGAGAATCGCCTAACCATTCAACACACTTCTAAAAACTGAATAGAATGCAGTTTTCACTCAGATGAAAGACGTATGCTTTCCTTCTGGAGAAGTGTTTTCAAAGACGTTCACAGAGTGATTCTACACAGCCTTTTTACTGACGTTGGCTTTTAAAGGTGATTTCACTGGAATTTCTGTCACACGCAAGACATGAGATTTGCTGTTAAAGAATTGAGTTTACAGAATGCAAACAAACACTTCCTACAAGAGAATCGCCTAACCATTCAACACACTTCTAAAAACTGAATAGAATGCAGTTTTCACTCAGATGAAAGACGTATGCTTTCCTTCTGGAGAAGTGTTTTCAAAGACGTTCACAGAGTGATTCTACACAGCCTTTTTACTGAGGTTGGCTTTTAAACGTGATTTCACTGGAATTTCTGTCACACGCAAGACACGAGATTTGCTGTTAAAGAATTGAGTATACAGAATGCAAACAAACATTTCCCTACAAGAGAATCACCTAACCATTCAACACAGTTCTAAAAACTGAATAGAATGCAGTTTTCACTCAGATGAAAGACGTATGCTTTCCTTCTGGAGAAGTGTTTTCAAAGACGTTCACAGAGTGATTCTACACAGCCTTTTTACTGACGTTGGCTTTTAAACGTGATTTCACTGGAATTTCTGTCAAACGCAAGACACGAGATTTGCTGTTAAAGAATTGAGTATACAGAATGCAAACAAACACTTCCCTACAAGAGAATCGCCTAACCATTCAACACAGTTCTAAAAACTGAATAGAATGCAGTTTTCACTCAGATCAAAGACGCATGCTTTCCTTCTGGAGAAGTGTTTTCAAAGACGTTCACAGAGTGATTCTACACAGCCTTTTTACTGACGTTGGCTTTTAAACGTGATTTCACTGGAATTTCTGTCAAAGGCAAGAAACGAGATTTGCTGTTAAAGAATTGAGTATACAGAATGCAAACAAACACTTCCCTACAAGAGAATCGCCTAACCATTCAACACACTTCTAAAAACTGAATAGAATGCAGTTTTCACTCAGATGAAAGACGTATGCTTTCCTTCTGGAGAAGTGTTTTCAAAGACGTTCACAGAGTGATTCTACACAGCCTTTTTACTGACGTTGGCTTTTAAACGTGATTTCACTGGAATTTCTGTCAAAGGCAAGAAACGAGATTTGCTGTTAAAGAATTGAGTATACAGAATGCAAACAAACACTTCCCTACAAGAGAATCGCCTAACCATTCAACACACTTCTAAAAACTGAATAGAATGCAGTTTTCACTCAGATGAAAGACGTATGCTTTCCTTCTGGAGAAGTGTTTTCAAAGACGTTCACAGAGTGATTCTACACAGCCTTTTTACTGAGGTTGGCTTTTAAACGTGATTTCACTGGAATTTCTGTCACACGCAAGACACGAGATTTGCTGTTAAAGAATTGAGTATACAGAATGCAAACAAACACTTCCCTACAAGAGAATCGCCTAACCATTCAACACAGTTCTAAAAACTGAATAGAATGCAGTTTTCAATCAGATGAAAGACGTATGCTTTCCTTCTGGAGAAGTGTTTTCAAAGACGTTCACAGAGTGATTCTACACAGCCTTTTTACTGACATTGGCTTTTAAACGTGATTTCACTGGAATTTCTGTCAAACGCAAGACACGAGATTTGCTGTTAAAGAATTGAGTATACAGAATGCAAACAAACACTTCCCTACAAGAGAATCGCCTAACCATTCAACATAGTTCTAAAAACTGAATAGAATGCAGTTTTCACTCAGATGAAAGACGTATGCTTTCCTTCTGGAGAAGTGTTTTCAAAGACGTTCACAGAGTGATTCTACACAGCCTTTTTACTGACGTTGGCTTTTAAACGTGATTTCTCTGGAATTTCTGTCAAATGCAAGACACGAGATTTGCTGTTAAAGAATTGAGTATACAGAATGCAAACAAACACTTCCCTACAAGAGAATCGCCTAACCATTCAACACAGTTCTAAAAACAGAATAGAATGCAGTTTTAACTCAGATGAAAGTCTTATGCTTTCCTTCTGGAGAAGTGTTTTCAAAGACGTTCACAGAGTGATTCTACACAGCCTTTTTACTGACATTGGCTTTTAAACGTGATTTCACTGGAATTTCTGTCAAACGCAAGACACGAGATTTGCTGTTAAAGAATTGAGTATACAGAATGCAAACAAACACTTCCCTACAAGAGAATCGCCTAACCATTCAACACACTTCTAAAAACTGAATAGAATGCAGTTTTCACTCAGATGAAAGACGTATGCTTTCCTTCTGGAGAAGTGTTTTCAAAGACGTTCACAGAGTGATTCTACACAGCCTTTTTACTGACGTTGGCTTTTAAACGTGATTTCACTGGAATTTCTGTCAAAGGCAAGACACGAGATTTGCTGTTAAAGAATTGAGTATACAGAATGCAAACAAACACTTCCCTACAAGAGAATCGCCTAACCATTCAACACACTTCTAAAAACTGAATAGAATGCAGTTTTCACTCAGATGAAAGACGTATGCTTTCCTTCTGGAGAAGTGTTTTCAAAGACGTTCACAGAGTGATTCTACACAGCCTTTTTACTGACGTTGGCTTTTAAACGTGATTTCACTGGAATTTCTGTCAAATGCAAGACAGGAGATTTGCTGTTAAAGAATTGAGTATACAGAATGCAAACAAACACTTCCCTACAAGAGAATCGCCTAACCATTCAACACAGTTCTAAAAACTGAATAGAATGCAGTTTTCACTCAGATCAAAGACGCATGCTTTCCTTCTGGAGAAGTGTTTTCAAAGACGTTCACAGAGTGATTCTACACAGCCTTTTTACTGACGTTGGCTTTTAAACGTGATTTAACTGGAATTTCTGTCAAACGCAAGACACGAGATTTGCTGTTAAAGAATTGAGTATACAGAATGCAAACAAACACTTCCCTACAAGAGAATCGCCTAACCATTCAACACAGTTCTAAAAACTGAATAGAATGCAGTTTTCACTCAGATCAAAGACGCATGCTTTCCTTCTGGAGAAGTGTTTTCAAAGACGTTCACAGAGTGATTCTACACAGCCTTTTTACTGACGTTGGCTTTTAAACGTGATTTCACTGGAATTTCTGTCAAAGGCAAGAAACGAGATTTGCTGTTAAAGAATTGAGTATACAGAATGCAAACAAACACTTCCCTACAAGAGAATCGCCTAACCATTCAACACAGTTCTAAAAACTGAATAGAATGCAGTTTTCACTCAGATGAAAGACGTATGCTTTCCTTCTGGAGAAGTGTTTTCAAAGACGTTCACAGAGTGATTCTACACAGCCTTTTTACTGAGGTTGGCTTTATACGTGATTTCACTGGAATTTCTGTCAAACGCAAGACACGAGATTTGCTGTTAAAGAATTGAGTATACAGAATGCAAACAAACACTTCCCTACAAGAGAATCGCCTAACCATTCAACACAGTTCTAAAAACTGAATAGAATTCAATTTTCACTCAGATCAAAGACGCATGCTTTCCTTCTGGAGAAGTGTTTTCAAAGACGTTCACAGAGTGATTCTACACAGCCTTTTTACTGACGTTGGCTTTTAAACGTGATTTCACTGGAATTTCTGTCAAAGGCAAGACACGAGATTTGCTGTTAAAGAATTGAGTATACAGAATGCAAACAAACACTTCCCTACAAGAGAATCGCCTAACCATTCAACACACTTCTAAAAACTGAATAGAATGCAGTTTTCACTCAGATGAAAGACGTATGCTTTCCTTCTGGAGAAGTGTTTTCAAAGACGTTCACAGAGTGATTCTACACAGCCTTTTTACTGAGGTTGGCTTTTAAACGTGATTTCACTGGAATTTCTGTCAAACGCAAGACACGAGATTTGCTGTTAAAGAATTGAGTATACAGAATGCAAACAAACACTTCCCTACAAGAGAATCGCCTAACCATTCAACACAGTTCTAAAAACTGAATAGAATGCAGTTTTCACTCAGATCAAAGACGCATGCTTTCCTTCTGGAGACGTGTTTTCAAAGACGTTCACAGAGTGATTCTACACAGCCTTTTTACTGACGTTGGCTTTTAAACGTGATTTCACTGGAATTTCTGTCAAAGGCAAGAAACGAGATTTGCTGTTAAAGAATTGAGTATACATAATGCAAACAAACACTTCCCTACAAGAGAATCGCCTAACCATTCAACACACTTCTAAAAACTGAATAGAATGCAGTTTTCACTCAGATGAAAGACGTATGCTTTCCTTCTGGAGAAGTGTTTTCAAAGACGTTCACAGAGTGATTCTACACAGCCTTTTTACTGAGGTTGGCTTTTAAACGTGATTTCACTGGAATTTCTGTCACACGCAAGACACGAGATTTGCTGTTAAAGAATTGAGTATACAGAATGCAAACAAACACTTCCCTACAAGAGAATCGCCTAACCATTCAACACAGTTCTAAAAACTGAATAGAATGCAGTTTTCAATCAGATGAAAGACGTATGCTTTCCTTCTGGAGAAGTGTTTTCAAAGACGATCACAGAGTGATTCTACACAGCCTTTTTACTGACGTTGGCTTTTAAACGTGATTTCACTGGAATTTCTGTCAAACACAAGACACGAGATTTGCTGTTAAAGAATTGAGTATACAGAATGCAAACAAACATTTCCCTACAAGAGAATCGCCTAACCATTCAACACACTTCTAAAAACTGAATAGAATGCAGTTTTCACTCAGATGAAAGACGTATGCTTTCCTTCTGGAGAAGTGTTTTCAAAGACGTTTACATAGTGATTCTAAACAGCCTTTTTACTGACATTGGCTTTTAAACGTGATTTCACTGGAATTTCTGTCAAACGCAAGACACGAGATTTGCTGTTAAAGAATTGAATATACAGAATGCAAACAAACATTTCCCTACAAGAGAATCGCCTAACCATTCAACACAGTTCTAAAAACTGAATAGAATGCAGTTTTCACTCAGATCAAAGACGTATGCTTTCCGTCTGGAGAAGTGTTTTCAAAGACGTTCACAGAGTGATTCTACACAGCCTTTTTACTGACATTGGCTTTTAAACGTGATTTCACTGGAATTTCTGTCAAACGCAAGACACGAGATTTGCTGTTAAAGAATTGTGTATACAGAATGCAAACAAACACTTCCCTACAGGAGAATCGCCTAACCATTCAACATAGTTCTAAAAACTGAATAGAATGCAGTTTTCACTCAGATGAAAGACGTATGCTTTCCTTCTGGAGAAGTGTTTTCAAAGACGTTCACAGAGTGATTCTACACAGCCTTTTTACTGACGTTGGCTTTTAAACGTGATTTCTCTGGAATTTCTGTCAAATGCAAGACACGAGATTTGCTGTTAAAGAATTGAGTATACAGAATGCAAACAAACACTTCCCTACAAGAGAATCGCCTAACCATTCAACACAGTTCTAAAAACAGAATAGAATGCAGTTTTCACTCAGATGAAAGACTTATGCTTTCCTTCTGGAGAAGTGTTTTCAAAGACTTTCACAGAGTGATTCTACACAGCCTTTTTACTGACATTGGCTTTTAAACGTGATTTCACTGGAATTTCTGTCAAACGCAAGACACGAGATTTGCTGTTAAAGAATTCAGTATACAGAATGCAAACAAACACTTCCCTACAAGAGAATCGCCTAACCATTCAACACACTTCTAAAAACTGAATAGAATGCAGTTTTCACTCAGATGAAAGACGTATGCTTTCCTTCTGGAGAAGTGTTTTCAAAGACGTTCACAGAGTGATTCTACACAGCCTTTTTACTGACGTTGGCTTTTAAACGTGATTTCACTGGAATTTCTGTCAAAGGCAAGACACGAGATTTGCTGTTAAAGAATTGAGTATACAGAATGCAAACAAACACTTCCCTACAAGAGAATCGCCTAACCATTCAACACACTTCTAAAAACTGAATAGAATGCAGTTTTCACTCAGATGAAAGACGTATGCTTTCCTTCTGGAGAAGTGTTTTCAAAGACGTTCACAGAGTGATTCTACACAGCCTTTTTACTGACGTTGGCTTTTAAACGTGATTTCACTGGAATTTCTGTCAAACGCAAGACAGGAGATTTGCTGTTAAAGAATGGAGTATACAGAATGCAAACAAACACTTCCCTACAAGAGAATCGCCTAACCATTCAACACAGTTCTAAAAACTGAATAGAATGCAGTTTTCACTCAGATCAAAGACGCATGCTTTCCTTCTGGAGAAGTGTTTTCAAAGACGTTCACAGAGTGATTCTACACAGCCTTTTTACTGACGTTGGCTTTTAAACGTGATTTAACTGGAATTTCTGTCAAACGCAAGACACGAGATTTGCTGTTAAAGAATTGAGTATACAGAATGCAAACAAACACTTCCCTACAAGAGAATCGCCTAACCATTCAACACAGTTCTAAAAACTGAATAGAATGCAGTTTTCACTCAGATCAAAGACGCATGCTTTCCTTCTGGAGAAGTGTTTTCAAAGACGTTCACAGAGTGATTCTACACAGCCTTTTTACTGACGTTGGCTTTTAAACGTGATTTCACTGGAATTTCTGTCAAAGTCAAGAAACGAGATTTGCTGTTAAAGAATTGAGTATACAGAATGCAAACAAACACTTCCCTACAAGAGAATCGCCTAACCATTCAACACAGTTCTAAAAACTGAATAGAATGCAGTTTTCACTCAGATGAAAGACGTATGCTTTCCTTCTGGAGAAGTGTTTTCAAAGACGTTCACAGAGTGATTCTACACAGCCTTTTTACTGAGGTTGGCTTTTAAACGTGATTTCACTGGAATTTCTGTCAAACGCAAGACACGAGATTTGCTGTTAAAGAATTGAGTATACAGAATGCAAACAAACACTTCCCTACAAGAGAATCGCCTAACCATTCAACACAGTTCTAAAAACTGAATAGAATGCAATTTTCACTCAGATCAAAGACGCATGCTTTCCTTCTGGAGAAGTGTTTTCAAAGACGTTCACAGAGTGATTCTACACAGCCTTTTTACTGACGTTGGCTTTTAAACGTGATTTCACTGGAATTTCTGTCAAAGGCAAGACAGGAGATTTGCTGTTAAACAATTGAGTATACAGAATGCAAACAAACACTTCCCTACAAGAGAATCGCCTAACCATTCAACACACTTCTAAAAACTGAATAGAATGCAGTTTTCACTCAGATGAAAGACGTATGCTTTCCTTCTGAAGAAGTGTTTTCAAAGACGTTCACAGAGTGATTCTACACAGCCTTTTTACTGACGTTGGCTTTTAAACGTGATTTCACTGGAATTTCTGTCACAGGCAAGACATGAGATTTGCTGTTAAAGAATTGAGTATACAGAATGCAAACAAACACTTCCTACAAGAGAATCGCCTAACCATTCAACACACTTCTAAAAACTGAATAGAATGCAGTTTTCACTCAGATGAAAGACGTATGCTTTCCTTCTGGAGAAGTGTTTTCAAAGACGTTCACAGAGTGATTCTACACAGCCTTTTTACTGAGGTTGGCTTTTAAACGTGATTTCACTGGAATTTCTGTCACACGCAAGACACGAGATTTGCTGTTAAAGAATTGAGTATACAGAATGCAAACAAACACTTCCCTACAAGAGAATCGCCTAACCATTCAACACAGTTCTAAAAACTGAATAGAATGCAGTTTTCAATCAGATGAAAGACGTATGCTTTCCTTCTGGAGAAGTGTTTTCAAAGACGTTCACAGAGTGATTCTACACAGCCTTTTTACTGACGTTGGCTTTTAAACGTGATTTCACTGGAATTTCTGTCAAACGCAAGACACGAGATTTGCTGTTAAAGAATTGAGTATACAGAATGCAAACAAACATTTCCCTACAAGAGAATCGCCTAACCATTCAACACACTTCTAAAAACTGAATAGAATGCAGTTTTCACTCAGATGAAAGACGTATGCTTTCCTTCTGGAGAAGTGTTTTCAAAGACGTTTACATAGTGATTCTAAACAGCCTTTTTACTGACATTGGCTTTTAAACGTGATTTCACTGGAATTTCTGTCAAACGCAAGACACGAGATTTGCTGTTAAAGAATTGAATATACAGAATGCAAACAAACATTTCCCTACAAGAGAATCGCCTAACCATTCAACACAGTTCTAAAAACTGAATAGAATGCAGTTTTCACTCAGATCAAAGACGTATGCTTTCCGTCTGGAGAAGTGTTTTCAAAGACGTTCACAGAGTGATTCTACACAGCCTTTTTACTGACATTGGCTTTTAAACGTGATTTCACTGGAATTTCTGTCAAACGCAAGACACGAGATTTGCTGTTAAAGAATTGAGTATACAGAATGCAAACAAACACTTCCCTACAAGAGAATCGCCTAACCATTCAACATAGTTCTAAAAACTGAATAGAATGCAGTTTTCACTCAGATGAAAGACGTATGCTTTCCTTCTGGAGAAGTGTTTTCAAAGACGTTCACAGAGTGATTCTACACAGCCTTTTTACTGACGTTGGCTTTTAAACGTGATTTCTCTGGAATTTCTGTCAAATGGAAGACACGAGATTTGCTGTTAAAGAATTGAGTACACAGAATGCAAACAAACACTTCCCTACAAGAGAATCGCCTAACCATTCAACACAGTTCTAAAAACAGAATAGAATGCAGTTTTCACTCAGATGAAAGACTTATGCTTTCCTTCTGGAGAAGTGTTTTCAAAGACGTTCACAGAGTGATTCTACACAGCCTTTTTACTGACATTGGCTTTTAAACGTGATTTCACTGGAATTTCTGTCAAACGCAAGACACGAGATTTGCTGTTAAAGAATTGAGTATACAGAATGCAAACAAACACTTCCCTACAAGAGAATCGCCTAACCATTCAACACACTTCTAAAAACTGAATAGAATGCAGTTTTCACTCAGATGAAAGACGTATGCTTTCCTTCTGGAGAAGTGTTTTCAAAGACGTTCACAGAGTGATTCTACACAGCCTTTTTACTGACGTTGGCTTTTAAACGTGATTTCACTGGAATTTCTGTCAAAGGCAAGACACGAGATTTGCTGTTAAAGAATTGAGTATACAGAATGCAAACAAACACTTCCCTACAAGAGAATCGCCTAACCATTCAACACACTTCTAAAAACTGAATAGAATGCAGTTTTCACTCAGATGAAAGACGTATGCTTTCCTTCTGGAGAAGTGTTTTCAAAGACGTTCACAGAGTGATTCTACACAGCCTTTTTACTGACGTTGGCTTTTAAACGTGATTTCACTGGAATTTCTGTCAAACGCAAGACAGGAGATTTGCTGTTAAAGAATGGAGTATACAGAATGCAAACAAACACTTCCCTACAAGAGAATCGCCTAACCATTCAACACAGTTCTAAAAACTGAATAGAATGCAGTTTTCACTCAGATCAAAGACGCATGCTTTCCTTCTGGAGAAGTGTTTTCAAAGACGTTCACAGAGTGATTCTACACAGCCTTTTTACTGACGTTGGCTTTTAAACGTGATTTAACTGGAATTTCTGTCAAACGCAAGACACGAGATTTGCTGTTAATGAATTGAGTATACAGAATGCAAACAAACACTTCCCTACAAGAGAATCGCCTAACCATTCAACACACTTCTAAAAACTGAATAGAATGCAGTTTTCACTCAGATCAAAGACGCATGCTTTCCTTCTGGAGAAGTGTTTTCAAAGACGTTCACAGAGTGATTCTACACAGCCTTTTTACTGACGTTGGCTTTTAAACGTGATTTCACTGGAATTTCTGTCAGAGGCAAGAAACGAGATTTGCTGTTAAAGAATTGAGTATACAGAATGCAAACAAACACTTCCCTACAAGAGAATCGCCTAACCATTCAACACAGTTCTAAAAACTGAATAGAATGCAGTTTTCACTCAGATGAAAGACGTATGCTTTCCTTCTGGAGAAGTGTTTTCAAAGACGTTCACAGAGTGATTCTACACAGCCTTTTTACTGAGGTTGGCTTTTAAACGTGATTTCACTGGAATTTCTGTCACACGCAAGACACGAGATTTGCTGTTAAAGAATTGAGTATACAGAATGCAAACAAACACTTTCCTACAAGAGAATCGCCTAACCATTCAACACAGTTCTAAAAACTGAATAGAATGCAGTTTTCACTCAGATGAAAGACGTATGCTTTCCTTCTGGAGAAGTGTTTTCAAAGACGTTCACAGAGTGATTCTACACAGCCTTTTTACTGACGTTGGCTTTTAAACGTGATTTCACTGGAATTTCTGTCAAAGGCAAGAAACGAGATTTGCTGTTAAAGAATTGAGTATACAGAATGCAAACAAACACTTCCCTACAAGAGAATCGCCTAACCATTCAACACACTTCTAAAAACTGAATAGAATGCAGTTTTCACTCAGATGAAAGACGTATGCTTTCCTTCTGGAGAAGTGTTTTCAAAGACGTTCACAGAGTGATTCTACACAGCCTTTTTACTGAGGTTGGCTTTTAAACGTGATTTCACTGGAATTTCTTTCACACGCAAGACACGAGATTTGCTGTTAAAGAATTGAGTATACAGAATGCAAACAAACACTTCCCTACAAGAGAATCGCCTAACCATTCAACACAGTTCTAAAAACTGAATAGAATGCAGTTTTCAATCAGATGAAAGACGTACGCTTTCCTTCTGGAGAAGTGTTTTCAAAGACGTTCACAGAGTGATTCTACACAGCCTTTTTACTGACGTTGGCTTTTAAACGTGATTTCACTGGAATTTCTGTCAAACGCAAGACACGAGATTTGCTGTTAAAGAATTGAGTATACAGAATGCAAACAAACATTTCCCTACAAGAGAATCACCTAACCATTCAACACAGTTCTAAAAACTGAATAGAATGCAGTTTTCACTCAGATGAAAGACTTATGCTTTCCTTCTGGAGAAGTGTTTTCAAAGACGTTCACAGAGTGATTCTACACAGCCTTTTTACTAAGGTTGGCTTTTAAACGTGATTTCACTGGAATTTCTGTCAAACGCAAGACAAGAGATTTGCTGTTAAAGAATTGAGTATACAGAATGCAAACAAACACTTCCCTACAAGAGAATCGCCTAACCATTCAACACAGTTCTAAAAACTGAATAGAATGCAGTTTTCACTCAGATGAAAGACGTATGCTTTCCTTCTGGAGAAGTGTTTTCAAAGACGTTCACAGAGTGATTCTACACAGCCTTTTTACTGACGTTGGCTTTTAAACGTGATTTCACTGGAATTTCTGTCAAATGCAAGACATGAGATTTGCTGTTAAAGAATTGAGAATATTGAATGCAAACAAACACTTCCCTACAAGAGAATTGCCTAACCATTCAACACAGTTCTAAAAATTGAATAGAATGCAGTTTTCACTCAGATCAAAGACGTATGCTTTCCTTCTGGAGAAGTGTTTTCAAAGACGTTCACAGAGTGATTCTACACAGCCTTTTTACTGACGTTGGCTTTTAAACGTGATTTCACTGAAATTTCTGTCAAACGCAAGACACGAGATTTGCTGTTAAAGAATTGAGTATACAGAATGCAAACAAACACTTCCCTACAAGAGAATCGCCTAACCATTCAACACACTTCTAAAAACTGAATAGAATGCAGTTTTCACTCAGATGAAAGACGTATGCTTTCCTTCTGGAGAAGTGTTTTCAAAGACGTTCACAGAGTGATTCTACACAGCCTTTTTACTGAGGTTGGCTTTTAAACGTGATTTCACTGGAATTTCTTTCACACGCAAGACACGAGATTTGCTGTTAAAGAATTGAGTATACAGAATGCAAACAAACACTTCCCTACAAGAGAATCGCCTAACCATTCAACACAGTTCTAAAAACTGAATAGAATGCAGTTTTCAATCAGATGAAAGACGTACGCTTTCCTTCTGGAGAAGTGTTTTCAAAGACGTTCACAGAGTGATTCTACACAGCCTTTTTACTGACGTTGGCTTTTAAACGTGATTTCACTGGAATTTCTGTCAAACGCAAGACACGAGATTTGCTGTTAAAGAATTGAGTATACAGAATGCAAACAAACACTTCCCTACAAGAGAATCGCCTAACCATTCAACACACTTCTAAAAACTGAATAGAATGCAGTTTTCACTCAGATGAAAGACTTATGCTTTCCTTCTGGAGAAGTGTTTTCAAAGACGTTCACAGAGTGATTCTACACAGCCTTTTTACAAAGGTTGGCTTTTAAACGTGATTTCACTGGAATTTCTGTCAAACGCAAGACACGAGATTTGCTGTTAAAGAATTGAGTATACAGAATGCAAACAAACACTTCCCTACAAGAGAATCGCCTAACCATTCAACACAGTTCTAAAAACTGAATAGAATGCAGTTTTCACTCAGATGAAAGACATATGCTTTCCTTCTGGAGAAGTGTTTTCAAAGACGTTCACAGAGTGATTCTACACAGCCTTTTTACTGACGTTGGCTTTTAAACGTGATTTCACTGGAATTTCTGTCAAATGCAAGACATGAGATTTGCTGTTAAAGAATTGAGAATATTGAATGCAAACAAACACTTCCCTACAAGAGAATTGCCTAACCATTCAACACAGTTCTAAAAACTGAATAGAATGCAGTTTTCACTCAGATCAAAGACGTATGCTTTCCTTCTGGAGAAGTGTTTTCAAAGACGTTCACAGAGTGATTCTACACAGCCTTTTTACTGACGTTGGCTTTTAAACGTGATTTCACTGGAATTTCTGTCAAACGCAAGACACGAGATTTGCTGTTAAAGAATTGAGTATACAGAATGCAAACAAACACTTCCCTACAAGAGAATCGCCTAACCATTCAACACACTTCTAAAAACTGAATAGAATGCAGTTTTCACTCAGATGAAAGACGTATGCTTTCCTTCTGGAGAAGTGTTTTCAAAGACGTTCACAGAGTGATTCTACACAGCCTTTTTACTGAGGTTGGCTTTTAAACGTGATTTCACTGGAATTTCTTTCACACGCAAGACACGAGATTTGCTGTTAAAGAATTGAGTATACAGAATGCAAACAAACACTTCCCTACAAGAGAATCGCCTAACCATTCAACACAGTTCTAAAAACTGAATAGAATGCAGTTTTCAATCAGATGAAAGACGTACGCTTTCCTTCTGGAGAAGTGTTTTCAAAGACGTTCACAGAGTGATTCTACACAGCCTTTTTACTGACGTTGGGTTTTAAACGTGATTTCACTGGAATTTCTGTCAAACGCAAGACACGAGATTTGCTGTTAAAGAATTGAGTATACAGAATGCAAACAAACATTTCCCTACAAGAGAATCACCTAACCATTCAACACAGTTCTAAAAACTGAATAGAATGCAGTTTTCACTCAGATGAAAGACTTATGCTTTCCTTCTGGAGAAGTGTTTTCAAAGACGTTCACAGAGTGATTCTACACAGCCTTTTTACTAAGGTTGGCTTTTAAACGTGATTTCACTGGAATTTCTGTCAAACGCAAGACACGAGATTTGCTGTTAAAGAATTGAGTATACAGAATGCAAACAAACACTTCCCTACAAGAGAATCGCCTAACCATTCAACACAGTTCTAAAAACTGAATAGAATGCAGTTTTCACTCAGATGAAAGACATATGCTTTCCTTCTGGAGAAGTGTTTTCAAAGACGTTCACAGAGTGATTCTACACAGCCTTTTTACTGACGTTGGCTTTTAAACGTGATTTCACTGGAATTTCTGTCAAATGCAAGACATGAGATTTGCTGTTAAAGAATTGAGAATATTGAATGCAAACAAACACTTCCCTACAAGAGAATTGCCTAACCATTCAACACAGTTCTAAAAACTGAATAGAATGCAGTTTTCACTCAGATCAAAGACGTATGCTTTCCTTCTGGAGAAGTGTTTTCAAAGACGTTCACAGAGTGATTCTACACAGCCTTTTTACTGACGTTGGCTTTTAAACGTGATTTCACTGGAATTTCTGTCAAACGCAAGACACGAGATTTGCTGTTAAAGAATTGAGTATACAGAATGCAAACAAACACTTCCCTACAAGAGAATCGCCTAACCATTCAACACACTTCTAAAAACTGAATAGAATGCAGTTTTCACTCAGATGAAAGACGTATGCTTTCCTTCTGGAGAAGTGTTTTCAAAGACGTTCACAGAGTGATTCTACACAGCCTTTTTACTGACGTTGGCTTTTAAACGTGATTTCACTGGAATTTCTGTCAAACGCAAGACACGAGATTTGCTGTTAAAGAATTGAGTATACAGAATGCAAACAAACACTTCCCTACAAGAGAATCGCCTAACCATTCAACACACTTCTAAAAACTGAATAGAATGCAGTTTTCACTCAGATGAAAGACGTATGTTTCCTTCTGGAGAAGTGTTTTCTAAGACGTTCACAGAGTGATTCTACACAGCCTTTTTAGTGACGTTGGCTTTTAAACGTGATTTCACTGGAATTTCTGTCAAACGCAAGACA
The DNA here is from genome assembly GCA_033318265.1 of Phyllotis vaccarum. Classification (NCBI taxonomy): domain Eukaryota; kingdom Metazoa; phylum Chordata; class Mammalia; order Rodentia; family Cricetidae; genus Phyllotis; species Phyllotis vaccarum. The sequence goes on along the minus strand of JARWLC010000002.1, from coordinate 117,548,132 downwards.
CGAGATTTGCTGTTAAAGAATTTAGTATACAGAATGCAAACAAACACTTCCCTACAAGAGAATCGCCTAACCATTCAACACACTTCTAAAAACTGAATAGAATGCAGTTTTCACTCAGATGAAAGACGTATGCTTTCCTTCTGGAGAAGTGTTTTCAAAGACGTTTACATAGTGATTCTAAACAGCCTTTTTACTGACATTGGCTTTTAAACGTGATTTCACTGGAATTTCTGTCAAACGCAAGACACGAGATTTGCTGTTAAAGAATTGAATATACAGAATGCAAACAAACATTTCCCTACAAGAGAATCGCCTAACCATTCAACACAGTTCTAAAAACTGAATAGAATGCAGTTTTCACTCAGATCAAAGACGTATGCTTTCCGTCTGGAGAAGTGTTTTCAAAGACGTTCACAGAGTGATTCTACACAGCCTTTTTACTGACATTGGCTTTTAAACGTGATTTCACTGGAATTTCTGTCAAACGCAAGACACGAGATTTGCTGTTAAAGAATTGAGTATACAGAATGCAAACAAACACTTCCCTACAAGAGAATCGCCTAACCATTCAACACAGTTCTAAAAACTGAATAGAATGCAGTTTTCACTCAGATGAAAGACGTATGCTTTCCTTCTGGAGAAGTGTTTTCAAAGACGTTCACAGAGTGATTCTACACAGCCTTTTTACTGAGGTTGGCTTTTAAACGTGATTTCTCTGGAATTTCTGTCAAATGCAAGACACGAGATTTGCTGTTAAAGAATTGAGTATACAGAATGCAAACAAACACTTCCCTACAAGAGAATCGCCTAACCATTCAACACAGTTCTAAAAACAGAATAGAATGCAGTTTTCACTCAGATGAAAGACTTATGCTTTCCTTCTGGAGAAGTGTTTTCAAAGACGTTCACAGAGTGATTCTACACAGCCTTTTTACTGACATTGGCTTTTAAACGTGATTTCACTGGAATTTCTGTCAAACGCAAGACACGAGATTTGCTGTTAAAGAATTGAGTATACAGAATGCAAACAAACACTTCCCTACAAGAGAATCGCCTAACCATTCAACACACTTCTAAAAACTGAATAGAATGCAGTTTTCACTCAGATGAAAGACGTATGCTTTCCTTCTGGAGAAGTGTTTTCAAAGACGTTCACAGAGTGATTCTACACAGCCTTTTTACTGACGTTGGCTTTTAAACGTGATTTCACTGGAATTTCTGTCAAAGGCAAGACACGAGATTTGCTGTTAAAGAATTGAGTATACAGAATGCAAACAAACACTTCCCTACAAGAGAATCGCCTAACCATTCAACACACTTCTAAAAACTGAATAGAATGCAGTTTTCACTCAGATGAAAGACGTATGCTTTCCTTCTGGAGAAGTGTTTTCAAAGACGTTCACAGAGTGATTCTACACAGCCTTTTTACTGACGTTGGCTTTTAAACGTGATTTCACTGGAATTTCTGTCAAACGCAAGACAGGAGATTTGCTGTTAAAGAATTGAGTATACAGAATGCAAACAAACACTTCCCTACAAGAGAATCCCCTAACCATTCAACACAGTTCTAAAAACTGAATAGAATGCAGTTTTCACTCAGATCAAAGACGCATGCTTTCCTTCTGGAGAAGTGTTTTCAAAGACGTTCATAGAGTGATTCTACACAGCCTTTTTACTGACGTTGGCTTTTAAACGTGATTTAACTGGAATTTCTGTCAAACGCAAGACACGAGATTTGCTGTTAAAGAATTGAGTATACAGAATGCAAACAAACACTTCCCTACAAGAGAATCGCCTAACCATTCAACACAGTTCTAAAAACTGAATAGAATGCAGTTTTCACTCAGATCAAAGACGCATGCTTTCCTTCTGGAGAAGTGTTTTCAAAGACGTTCACAGAGTGATTCTACACAGCCTTTTTACTGACGTTGGCTTTTAAACGTGATTTCACTGGAATTTCTGTCAAAGGCAAGAAACGAGATTTGCTGTTAAAGAATTGAGTATACAGAATGCAAACAAACACTTCCCTACAAGAGAATCGCCTAACCATTCAACACAGTTCTAAAAACTGAATAGAATGCAGTTTTCACTCAGATGAAAGACGTATGCTTTCCTTCTGGAGAAGTGTTTTCAAAGACGTTCACAGAGTGATTCTACACAGCCTTTTTACTGACGTTGGCTTTTAAACGTGATTTCACTGGAATTTCTGTCAAACGCAAGACACGAGATTTGCTGTTAAAGAATTGAGTATACAGAATCAAACAAACATTTCCCTACAAGAGAATCACCTAACCATTCAACACACTTCTAAAAACTGAATAGAATGCAGTTTTCACTCAGATGAAAGACGTATGCTTTCCTTCTGGAGAAGTGTTTTCAAAGACGTTCACAGAGTGATTCTACACAGCCTTTTTACTGAGGTTGGCTATTAAACGTGATTTCACTGGAATTTCTGTCAAACGCAAGACACGAGATTTGCTGTTAAAGAATTGAGTATACAGAATGCAAACAAACACTTCCCTACAAGAGAATCGCCTAACCATTCAACACACTTCTAAAAACTGAATAGAATGCAGTTTTCACTCAGATGAAAGACGTATGCTTTCCTTCTGGAGAAGTGTTTTCAAAGACGTTCACAGAGTGATTCTACACAGCCTTTTTACTGACGTTGGCTTTTAAACGTGATTTCACTGGAATTTCTGTCAAACGCAAGACATGAGATTTGCTGTTAAAGAATTGAGAATATTGAATGCAAACAAACACTTCCCTACAAGAGAATTGCCTAACCATTCAACACAGTTCTAAAAACTGAATAGAATGCAGTTTTCACTCAGATCAAAGACGTATGCTTTCCTTCTGGAGAAGTGTTTTCAAAGACGTTCACAGAGTGATTCTACACAGCCTTTTTACTGACGTTGGCTTTTAAACGTGATTTCACTGGAATTTCTGTCAAACGCAAGACACGAGATTTGCTGTTAAAGAATTGAGTATACAGAATGCAAACAAACACTTCCCTACAAGAGAATCGCCTAACCATTCAACACACTTCTAAAAACTGAATAGAATGCAGTTTTCACTCAGATGAAAGACGTATGCTTTCCTTCTGGAGAAGTGCTTTCAAAGACGTTCACAGAGTGATTCTACACAGCCTTTTTACTGACGTTGGCTTTTAAACGTGATTTCACTGGAATTTCTGTCAAACGCAAAACACGAGATTTGCTGTTAAAGAATTGATTATACAGAATGCAAACAAACACTTCCCTACAAGAGAATCGCCTAACCATTCAACACACTTCTAAAAACTGAATAAAATTCAGTTTTCACTCAGATGAAAGACGTATGCTTTCCTACTTGAGAAGTGTTTTCAAAGACGTTCACAGAGTGATTCTACACAGCCTTTTTACTGACATTGGCTTTTAAACGTGATTTCACTGGAATTTCTGTCAAACGCAAGACACGAGATTTGCTGTTAAAGAATTGAGTATACAGAATGCAAACAAACACTTCCCTACAAGAGAATCACCTAACCATTCAACACAGTTCTAAAAACTGAATAGAATGCAGTTTTCACTCAGATGAAAGACGTATGCTTTCCTTCTGGAGAAGTGTTTTCAAAGACGTTCACAGAGTGATTCTACACAGCCTTTTTACTGAGGTTGGCTTTTAAACGTGATTTCACTGGAATTTCTGTCAAACGCAAGACACGAGATTTGCTGTTAAAGAATTGAGTATACAGAATGCAAACAAACACTTCCCTACAAGAGAATCACCTAACCATTCAACACACTTCTAAAAACTGAATAGAATGCAGTTTTCACTCAGATGAAAGACGTATGCTTTCCTTCTGGAGAAGTGTTTTCAAAGACGTTCACAGAGTGATTCTACACAGCATTTTTACTGACATTGGCTTTTAAACGTGATTTCACTGGAATTTCTGTCAAACGCAAGACATGAGATTTGCTGTTAAAGAATTGAGAATATTGAATGCAAACAAACACTTCCCTACAAGAGAATTGCCTAACCATTCAACACAGTTCTAAAAACTGAATAGAATGCAATTTTCACTCAGATCAAAGACGCATGCTTTCCTTCTGGAGAAGTGTTTTCAAAGATGTTCACAGAGTGATTCTACACAGCCTTTTTACTGACGTTGGCTTTTAAACGTGATTTCACTGGAATTTCTGTCAAACGCAAAACACGAGATTTGCTGTTAAAGAATTGATTATACAGAATGCAAACAAACACTTCCCTACAAGAGAATCGCCTAACCATTCAACACACTTCTAAAAACTGAATAGAATGCAGTTTTCACTCAGATGAAAGACGTATGTTTCCTTTGGAGAAGTGTTTTCTAAGACGTTCACAGAGTGATTCTACACAGCCTTTTTAGTGACGTTGGCTTTTAAACGTGATTTCACTGGAATTTCTGTCAAACGCAAGACACGAGATTTGCTGTTAAAGAATTGAGTATACAGAATGCAAACAAACACTTCCCTACAAGAGAATCGCCTAACCATTCAACACACTTCTAAAAACTGAATAGAATGCAGTTTTCACTCAGATGAAAGACGTATGCTTTCCTTCTGGAGAAGTGTTTTCAAAGACGTTTACATAGTGATTCTAAACAGCCTTTTTACTGACATTGGCTTTTAAACGTGATTTCACTGGAATTTCTGTCAAACGCAAGACACGAGATTTGCTGTTAAAGAATTGAATATACAGAATGCAAACAAACATTTCCCTACAAGAGAATCGCCTAACCATTCAACACAGTTCTAAAAACTGAATAGAATGCAGTTTTCACTCAGATCAAAGACGTATGCTTTCCATCTGGAGAACTGTTTTCAAAGACGTTCACAGAGTGATTCTACACAGCCTTTTTACTGACATTGGCTTTTAAACGTGATTTCACTGGAATTTCTGTCAAACACAAGACACGAGATTTGCTGTTAAAGAATTGAGTATACAGAATGCAAACAAACACTTCCCTACAAGAGAATCGCCTAACCATTCAACACAGTTCTAAAAACTGAATAGAATGCAGTTTTCACTCAGATGAAAGACGTATGCTTTCCTTCTGGAGAAGTGTTTTCAAAGACGTTCACAGAGTGATTCTACACAGCCTTTTTACTGACGTTGGCTTTTAAACGTGATTTCACTGGAATTTCTGTCAAACGCAAGACACGAGATTTGCTGTTAAAGAATTGAGTATACAGAATGCAAACAAACACTTCCCTACAAGAGAATCGCCTAACCATTCAACAGAGTTCTAAAAACTGAATAGAATGCAATTTTCACTCAGATCAAAGACGCATGCTTTCCTTCTGGAGAAGTGTTTTCAAAGATGTTCACAGAGTGATTCTACACAGCCTTTTTACTGACGTTGGCTTTTAAACGTGATTTCACTGGAATTTCTGTCAAAGGCAAGACACGAGATTTGCTGTTAAACAATTGAGTATACAGAATGCAAACAAACACTTCCCTACAAGAGAATCGCCTAACCATTCAACACACTTCTAAAAACTGAATAGAATGCAGTTTTCACTCAGATGAAAGACGTATGCTTTCCTTCTGGAGAAGTGTTTTCAAAGATGTTCACAGAGTGATTCTACACAGCCTTTTTACTGACGTTGGCTTTTAAAGGTGATTTCACTGGAATTTCTGTCACACGCAAGACATGAGATTTGCTGTTAAAGAATTGAGTATACAGAATGCAAACAAACACTTCCCTACAAGAGAATCGCCTAACCATTCAACACACTTCTAAAAACTGAATAGAATGCAGTTTTCACTCAGATGAAAGACGTATGTTTCCTTCTGGAGAAGTGTTTTCTAAGACGTTCACAGAGTGATTCTTCACAGCCTTTTTAGTGACGTTGGCTTTTAAACGTGATTTCACTGGAATTTCTGTCAAACGCAAGACACGAGATTTGCTGTTAAAGAATTGAGTATACAGAATGCAAACAAACACTTCCCTACAAGAGAATCGCCTAACCATTCAACACACTTCTAAAAACTGAATAGAATGCAGTTTTCACTCAGATGAAAGACGTATGCTTTCCTTCTGGAGAAGTGTTTTCAAAGACGTTTACATAGTGATTCTAAACAGCCTTTTTACTGACATTGGCTTTTAAACGTGATTTCACTGGAATTTCTGTCAAACGCAAGACACGAGATTTGCTGTTAAAGAATTGAATATACAGAATGCAAACAAACATTTCCCTACAAGAGAATCGCCTAACCATTCAACACAGTTCTAAAAACTGAATAGAATGCAGTTTTCACTCAGATCAAAGACGTATGCTTTCCATCTGGAGAACTGTTTTCAAAGACGTTCACAGAGTGATTCTACACAGCCTTTTTACTGACATTGGCTTTTAAACGTGATTTCACTGGAATTTCTGTCAAACACAAGACACGAGATTTGCTGTTAAAGAATTGAGTATACAGAATGCAAACAAACACTTCCCTACAAGAGAATCGCCTAACCATTCAACACACTTCTAAAAACTGAATAGAATGCAGTTTTCACTCAGATGAAAGACGTATGCTTTCCTTCTGGAGAAGTGTTTTCAAAGACGTTTACATAGTGATTCTAAACAGCCTTTTTACTGACATTGGCTTTTAAACGTGATTTCACTGGAATTTCTGTCAAACGCAAGACACGAGATTTGCTGTTAAAGAATTGAATATACAGAATGCAAACAAACATTTCCCTACAAGAGAATCGCCTAACCATTCAACACAGTTCTAAAAACTGAATAGAATGCAGTTTTCACTCAGATCAAAGACGTATGCTTTCCATCTGGAGAACTGTTTTCAAAGACGTTCACAGAGTGATTCTACACAGCCTTTTTACTGACATTGGCTTTTAAACGTGATTTCACTGGAATTTCTGTCAAACACAAGACACGAGATTTGCTGTTAAAGAATTGAGTATACAGAATGCAAACAAACACTTCCCTACAAGAGAATCGCCTAACCATTCAACACACTTCTAAAAACTGAATAGAATGCAGTTTTCACTCAGATGAAAGACGTATGCTTTCCTTCTGGAGAAGTGTTTTCAAAGACGTTCACAGAGTGATTCTACACAGCCTTTTTACTGACGTTGGCTTTTAAACGTGATTTCACTGGAATTTCTGTCAAACGCAAGACACGAGATTTGCTGTTAAAGAATTGAGTATACAGAATGCAAACAAACACTTCCCTACAAGAGAATCGCCTAACCATTCAACAGAGTTCTAAAAACTGAATAGAATGCAATTTTCACTCAGATCAAAGACGCATGCTTTCCTTCTGGAGAAGTGTTTTCAAAGATGTTCACAGAGTGATTCTACACAGCCTTTTTACTGACGTTGGCTTTTAAACGTGATTTCACTGGAATTTCTGTCAAAGGCAAGACACGAGATTTGCTGTTAAACAATTGAGTATACAGAATGCAAACAAACACTTCCCTACAAGAGAATCGCCTAACCATTCAACACACTTCTAAAAACTGAATAGAATGCAGTTTTCACTCAGATGAAAGACGTATGCTTTCCTTCTGGAGAAGTGTTTTCAAAGATGTTCACAGAGTGATTCTACACAGCCTTTTTACTGACGTTGGCTTTTAAAGGTGATTTCACTGGAATTTCTGTCACACGCAAGACATGAGATTTGCTGTTAAAGAATTGAGTATACAGAATGCAAACAAACACTTCCCTACAAGAGAATCGCCTAACCATTCAACACACTTCTAAAAACTGAATAGAATGCAGTTTTCACTCAGATGAAAGACGTATGTTTCCTTCTGGAGAAGTGTTTTCTAAGACGTTCACAGAGTGATTCTTCACAGCCTTTTTAGTGACGTTGGCTTTTAAACGTGATTTCACTGGAATTTCTGTCAAACGCAAGACACGAGATTTGCTGTTAAAGAATTGAGTATACAGAATGCAAACAAACACTTCCCTACAAGAGAATCGCCTAACCATTCAACACACTTCTAAAAACTGAATAGAATGCAGTTTTCACTCAGATGAAAGACGTATGCTTTCCTTCTGGAGAAGTGTTTTCAAAGACGTTTACATAGTGATTCTAAACAGCCTTTTTACTGACATTGGCTTTTAAACGTGATTTCACTGGAATTTCTGTCAAACGCAAGACACGAGATTTGCTGTTAAAGAATTGAATATACAGAATGCAAACAAACATTTCCCTACAAGAGAATCGCCTAACCATTCAACACAGTTCTAAAAACTGAATAGAATGCAGTTTTCACTCAGATCAAAGACGTATGCTTTCCATCTGGAGAACTGTTTTCAAAGACGTTCACAGAGTGATTCTACACAGCCTTTTTACTGACATTGGCTTTTAAACGTGATTTCACTGGAATTTCTGTCAAACACAAGACACGAGATTTGCTGTTAAAGAATTGAGTATACAGAATGCAAACAAACACTTCCCTACAAGAGAATCGCCTAACCATTCAACACAGTTCTAAAAACTGAATAGAATGCAGTTTTCACTCAGATGAAAGACGTATGCTTTCCTTCTGGAGAAGTGTTTTCAAAGACGTTCACAGAGTGATTCTACACAGCCTTTTTACTGACGTTGGCTTTTAAAGGTGATTTCTCTGGAATTTCTGTCAAATGCAAGACACGAGATTTGCTGTTAAAGAATTGAGTATACAGAATACAAACAAACACTTCCCTACAAGAGAATCGCCTAACCATTCAACACAGTTCTAAAAACAGAATAGAATGCAGTTTTCACTCAGATGAAAGACTTATGCTTTCCTTCTGGAGAAGTGTTTTCAAAGACGTTCACAGAGTGATTCTACACAGCCTTTTTACTGACATTGGCTTTTAAACGTGATTTCACTGGAATTTCTGTCAAACGCAAGACACGAGATTTGCTGTTAAAGAATTGAGTATACAGAATGCAAACAAACACTTCCCTACAAGAGAATCGCCTAACCATTCAACACACTTCTAAAAACTGAATAGAATGCAGTTTTCACTCAGATGAAAGACGTATGCTTTCCTTCTGGAGAAGTGTTTTCAAAGACGTTCACAGAGTGATTCTACACAGCCTTTTTACTGACGTTGGCTTTTAAACGTGATTTCACTGGAATTTCTGTCAAAGGCAAGACACGAGATTTGCTGTTAAAGAATTGAGTATACAGAATGCAAACAAACACTTCCCTACAAGAGAATCGCCAAACCATTCAACAAACTTCTAAAAACTGAATACAATGCAGTTTTCACTCAGATGAAAGACGTATGCTTTCCTTCTGGAGAAGTGTTTTCAAAGACGTTCACAGAGTGATTCTACACAGCCTTTTTACTGACGTTGGCTTTTAAACGTGATTTCACTGGAATTTCTGTCAAACGCAAGACACGAGATTTGCTGTTAAAGAATTGAGTATACAGAATGCAAACAAACACTTCCCTACAAGAGAATCGCCTAACCATTCAACACACTTCTAAAAACTGAATAGAATGCAGTTTTCACTCAGATGAAAGACGTATGCTTTCCTTCTGGAGAAGTGTTTTCAAAGACGTTCACAGAGTGATTCTACACAGCCTTTTTACTGACGTTGGCTTTTAAACGTGATTTCACTGGAATTTCTGTCAAACGCAAGACATGAGATTTGCTGTTAAAGAATTGAGAATATTGAATGCAAACAAACACTTCCCTACAAGAGAATTGCCTAACCATTCAACACAGTTCTAAAAACTGAATAGAATGCAGTTTTCACTCAGATCAAAGACGTATGCTTTCCTTCTGGAGAAGTGTTTTCAAAGACGTTCACAGAGTGATTCTACACAGCCTTTTTACTGACGTTGGCTTTTAAACGTGATTTCACTGGAATTTCTGTCAAACGCAAGACACGAGATTTGCTGTTAAAGAATTGAGTATACAGAATGCAAACAAACACTTCCCTACAAGAGAATCGCCTAACCATTCAACACACTTCTAAAAACTGAATAGAATGCAGTTTTCACTCAGATGAAAGACGTATGCTTTCCTTCTGGAGAAGTGCTTTCAAAGACGTTCACAGAGTGATTCTACACAGCCTTTTTACTGACGTTGGCTTTTAAACGTGATTTCACTGGAATTTCTGTCAAACGCAAAACACGAGATTTGCTGTTAAAGAATTGATTATACAGAATGCAAACAAACACTTCCCTACAAGAGAATCGCCTAACCATTCAACACACTTCTAAAAACTGAATAAAATTCAGTTTTCACTCAGATGAAAGACGTATGCTTTCCTACTTGAGAAGTGTTTTCAAAGACGTTCACAGAGTGATTCTACACAGCCTTTTTACTGACGTTGGCTTTTAAACGTGATTTCACTGGAATTTCTGTCAAACGCAAGACACGAGATTTGCTGTTAAAGAATTGAGTATACAGAATGCAAACAAACACTTCCCTACAAGAGAATCGCCTAACCATTCAACACAGTTCTAAAAACTGAATAGAATGCAGTTTTCACTCAGATGAAAGACGTATGCTTTCCTTCTGGAGAAGTGTTTTCAAAGACGTTCACAGAGTGATTCTACATAGCCTTTTTACTGAGGTTGGCTTTTAAACGTGATTTCACTGGAATTTCTGTCAAACGCAAGACACGAGATTTGCTGTTAAAGAATTGAGTATACAGAATGCAAACAAACACTTCCCTACAAGAGAATCGCCTAACCATTCAACACACTTCTAAAAACTGAATAGAATGCAGTTTTCACTCAGATGAAAGACGTATGCTTTCCATCTGGAGAACTGTTTTCAAAGACGTTCACAGAGTGATTCTACACAGCCTTTTTACTGACATTGGCTTTTAAACGTGATTTCACTGGAATTTCTGTCAAACACAAGACACGAGATTTGCTGTTAAAGAATTGAGTATACAGAATGCAAACAAACACTTCCCTACAAGAGAATCGCCTAACCATTCAACACAGTTCTAAAAACTGAATAGAATGCAGTTTTCACTCAGATGAAAGACGTATGCTTTCCTTCTGGAGAAGTGTTTTCAAAGACGTTCACAGAGTGATTCTACACAGCCTTTTTACTGACGTTGGCTTTTAAAGGTGATTTCTCTGGAATTTCTGTCAAATGCAAGACACGAGATTTGCTGTTAAAGAATTGAGTATACAGAATGCAAACAAACACTTCCCTACAAGAGAATCGCCTAACCATTCAACACAGTTCTAAAAACAGAATAGAATGCAGTTTTCACTCAGATGAAAGACTTATGCTTTCCTTCTGGAGAAGTGTTTTCAAAGACGTTCACAGAGTGATTCTACTCAGCCTTTTTACTGACATTGGCTTTTAAACGTGATTTCACTGGAATTTCTGTCAAACGCAAGACACGAGATTTGCTGTTAAAGAATTGAGTATACAGAATGCAAACAAACACTTCCCTACAAGAGAATCGCCTAACCATTCAACACACTTCTAAAAACTGAATAGAATGCAGTTTTCACTCAGATGAAAGACGTATGCTTTCCTTCTGGAGAAGTGTTTTCAAAGACGTTCACAGAGTGATTCTACACAGCCTTTTTACTGACGTTGGCTTTTAAACGTGATTTCACTGGAATTTCTGTCAAAGGCAAGACACGAGATTTGCTGTTAAAGAATTGAGTATACAGAATGCAAACAAACACTTCCCTACAAGAGAATCGCCAAACCATTCAACAAACTTCTAAAAACTGAATACAATGCAGTTTTCACTCAGATGAAAGACGTATGCTTTCCTTCTGGAGAAGTGTTTTCAAAGACGTTCACAGAGTGATTCTACACAGCCTTTTTACTGACGTTGGCTTTTAAACGTGATTTCACTGGAATTTCTGTCAAACGCAAGACACGAGATTTGCTGTTAAAGAATTGAGTATACAGAATGCAAACAAACACTTCCCTACAAGAGAATCGCCTAACCATTCAACACACTTCTAAAAACTGAATAGAATGCAGTTTTCACTCAGATGAAAGACGTATGCTTTCCTTCTGGAGAAGTGTTTTCAAAGACGTTCACAGAGTGATTCTACACAGCCTTTTTACTGACGTTGGCTTTTAAACGTGATTTCACTGGAATTTCTGTCAAACGCAAGACATGAGATTTGCTGTTAAAGAATTGAGAATATTGAATGCAAACAAACACTTCCCTACAAGAGAATTGCCTAACCATTCAACACAGTTCTAAAAACTGAATAGAATGCAGTTTTCACTCAGATCAAAGACGTATGCTTTCCTTCTGGAGAAGTGTTTTCAAAGACGTTCACAGAGTGATTCTACACAGCCTTTTTACTGACGTTGGCTTTTAAACGTGATTTCACTGGAATTTCTGTCAAACGCAAGACACGAGATTTGCTGTTAAAGAATTGAGTATACAGAATGCAAACAAACACTTCCCTACAAGAGAATCGCCTAACCATTCAACACACTTCTAAAAACTGAATAGAATGCAGTTTTCACTCAGATGAAAGACGTATGCTTTCCTTCTGGAGAAGTGCTTTCAAAGACGTTCACAGAGTGATTCTACACAGCCTTTTTACTGACGTTGGCTTTTAAACGTGATTTCACTGGAATTTCTGTCAAACGCAAAACACGAGATTTGCTGTTAAAGAATTGATTATACAGAATGCAAACAAACACTTCCCTACAAGAGAATCGCCTAACCATTCAACACACTTCTAAAAACTGAATAAAATTCAGTTTTCACTCAGATGAAAGACGTATGCTTTCCTACTTGAGAAGTGTTTTCAAAGACGTTCACAGAGTGATTCTCCACAGCCTTTTTACTGACGTTGGCTTTTAAACGTGATTTCACTGGAATTTCTGTCAAACGCAAGACACGAGATTTGCTGTTAAAGAATTGAGTATACAGAATGCAAACAAACACTTCCCTACAAGAGAATCGCCTAACCATTCAACACAGTTCTAAAAACTGAATAGAATGCAGTTTTCACTCAGATGAAAGACGTATGCTTTCCTTCTGGAGAAGTGTTTTCAAAGACGTTCACAGAGTGATTCTACATAGCCTTTTTACTGAGGTTGGCTTTTAAACGTGATTTCACTGGAATTTCTGTCAAACGCAAGACACGAGATTTGCTGTTAAAGAATTGAGTATACAGAATGCAAACAAACACTTCCCTACAAGAGAATCGCCTAACCATTCAACACACTTCTAAAAACTGAATAGAATGCAGTTTTCACTCAGATGAAAGACGTATGCTTTCCTTCTGGAGAAGTGTTTTCAAAGACGTTCACAGAGTGATTCTACACAGCCTTTTTGCTGATGTTGGCTTTTAAACGTGATTTCACTGGAATTTCTGTCAAACGCAAGACACGAGATTTGCTGTTAAAGAATTGAGTATACAGAATGCAAACAAACATTTCCCTACAAGAGAATCACCTAACCATTCAACACAGTTCTAAAAACTGAATAGAATGCAGTTTTCACTCAGATGAAAGACGTATGCTTTCCTTCTGGAGAAGTGTTTTCAAAGACGTTCACAGAGTGATACTACACAGCCTTTTTACTGAGGTTGGCTTTTAAACGTGATTTCACTGGAATTTCTGTCAAACGCAAGACACGAGATTTGCTGTTAAAGAATTGAGTATACAGAATGCAAACAAACACTTCCCTACAAGAGAATCGCCTAACCATTCAACACACTTCTAAAAACTGAATAGAATGCAGTTTTCACTCAGATGAAAGACATATGCTTTCCTTCTGGAGAAGTGTTTTCAAAGACGTTCACAGAGTGATTCTACACAGCATTTTTACTGACGTTGGCTTTTAAACGTGATTTCACTGGAATTTCTGTCAAACGCAAGACATGAGATTTGCTGTTAAAGAATTGAGAATATTGAATGCAAACAAACACTTCCCTACAAGAGAATTGCCTAACCATTCAACACAGTTCTAAAAACTGAATAGAATGCAGTTTTCACTCAGATCAAAGACGTATGCTTTCCTTCTGGAGAAGTGTTTTCAAAGACGTTCACAGAGTGATTCTACACAGCCTTTTTACTGACGTTGGCTTTTAAACGTGATTTCACTGGAATTTCTGTCAAATGCAAGACACGAGATTTGCTGTTAAAGAATTGAGTATACAGAATGCAAACAAAACAAACACTTCCCTACAAGCAATCGCCTAACCATTCAACACACTTCTAAAAACTGAATAAAATTCAGTTTTCACTCAGATGAAAGACGTATGCTTTCCTACTTGAGAAGTGTTTTCAAAGACGTTCACAGAGTGATTCTACACAGCCTTTTTACTGACATTGGCTTTTAAACGTGATTTCACTGGAATTTCTGTCAAACGCAAGACACGAGATTTTCTGTTAAAGAATTGAGTATACAGAATGCAAACAAACACTTCCCTACAAGAGAATCGCCTAACCATTCAACACAGTTCTAAAAACTGAATAGAATGCAATTTTCACTCAGATCAAAGACGCATGCTTTCCTTCTGGAGAAGTGTTTTCAAAGACGTTCACAGAGTGATTCTACACAGCCTTTTTACTGACGTTGGCTTTTAAACGTGATTTCACTGGAATTTCTGTCAAAGGCAAGACACGAGATTTGCTGTTAAACAATTGAGTATACAGAATGCAAACAAACACTTCCCTACAAGAGAATCGCCTAACCATTCAACACACTTCTAAAAACTGAATAGAATGCAGTTTTCACTCAGATGAAAGACGTATGCTTTCCTTCTGGAGAAGTGTTTTCAAAGACGTTCACAGAGTGATTCTACACAGCCTTTTTACTGACGTTGGCTTTTAAAGGTGATTTCACTGGAATTTCTGTCACACGCAATACATGAGATTTGCTGTTAAAGAATTGAGTATACAGAATGCAAACAAACACTTCCCTACAAGAGAATCGCCTAACCATTCAACACACTTCTAAAAACTGAATAGAATGCAGTTTTCACTCGTATGAAAGACGTATGCTTTCCTTCTGGAGAAGTGTTTTCAAAGATGTTCACAGAGTGATTCTACACAGCCTTTTTACTGACGTTGGCTTTTAAACGTGATTTCACTGGAATTTCTGTCAAACGCAAGACACGAGATTTGCTGTTAAAGAATTGAGTATACAGAATGCAAACAAACACTTCCCTACAAGAGAATCGCCTAACCATTCAACACAGTTCTAAAAACTGAATAGAATGCAGTTATCACTCAGATCAAAGACGCATGCTTTCCTTCTGGAGAAGTGTTTTCAAAGACGTTCACAGAGTGATTCTACACAGCCTTTTTACTGACGTTGGCTTTTAAACGTGATTTAACTGGAATTTCTGTCAAACGCAAGACACGAGATTTGCTGTTAAAGAATTGAGTATACAGAATGCAAACAAACACTTCCCTACAAGAGAATCGCCTAACCATTCAACACAGTTCTAAAAACTGAATAGAATGCAGTTTTCACTCAGATCAAAGACGCATGCTTTCCTTCTGGAGAAGTGTTTTCAAAGACGTTCACAGAGTGATTCTACACAGCCTTTTTACTGACGTTGGCTTTTAATCGTGATTTCACTGGAATTTCTGTCAAACGCAAGACACGAGATTTGCTGTTAAAGAATTGAGTATACAGAATGCAAACAAACACTTCCCTACAAGAGAATCGCCTAACCATTCAACACACTTCTAAAAACTGAATAGAATGCAGTTTTCACTCAGATGAAAGACGTATGCTTTCCTTCTGGAGAAGTGTTTTCAAAGACGTTTACATAGTGATTCTAAACAGCCTTTTTACTGACATTGGCTTTTAAACGTGATTTCACTGGAATTTCTGTCAAACGCAAGACACGAGATTTGCTGTTAAAGAATTGAATATACAGAATGCAAACAAACATTTCCCTACAAGAGAATCGCCTAACCATTCAACACAGTTCTAAAAACTGAATAGAATGCAGTTTTCACTCAGATCAAAGACGTATGCTTTCCGTCTGGAGAAATGTTTTCAAAGACGTTCACAGAGTGATTCTACACAGCCTTTTTACTGACATTGGCTTTTAAACGTGATTTCACTGGAATTTCTGTCAAACACAAGACACGAGATTTGCTGTTAAAGAATTGAGTATACAGAATGCAAACAAACACTTCCCTACAAGAGAATCGCCTAACCATTCAACACAGTTCTAAAAACTGAATAGAATGCAGTTTTCACTCAGATGAAAGACGTATGCTTTCCTTCTGGAGAAGTGTTTTCAAAGACGTTCACAGAGTGATTCTACACAGCCTTTTTACTGACGTTGGCTTTTAAAGGTGATTTCTCTGGAATTTCTGTCAAATGCAAGACACGAGATTTGCTGTTAAAGAATTGAGTATACAGAATGCAAACAAACACTTCCCTACAAGAGAATCGCCTAACCATTCAACACAGTTCTAAAAACAGAATAGAATGCAGTTTTCACTCAGATGAAAGACTTATGCTTTCCTTCTGGAGAAGTGTTTTCAAAGACGTTCACAGAGTGATTCTACTCAGCCTTTTTACTGACATTGGCTTTTAAACGTGATTTCACTGGAATTTCTGTCAAACGCAAGACACGAGATTTGCTGTTAAAGAATTGAGTATACAGAATGCAAACAAACACTTCCCTACAAGAGAATCGCCTAACCATTCAACACACTTCTAAAAACTGAATAGAATGCAGTTTTCACTCAGATGAAAGACGTATGCTTTCCTTCTGGAGAAGTGTTTTCAAAGACGTTCACAGAGTGATTCTACACAGCCTTTTTACTGACGTTGGCTTTTAAACGTGATTTCACTGGAATTTCTGTCAAAGGCAAGACACGAGATTTGCTGTTAAAGAATTGAGTATACAGAATGCAAACAAACACTTCCCTACAAGAGAATCGCCAAACCATTCAACAAACTTCTAAAAACTGAATACAATGCAGTTTTCACTCAGATGAAAGACGTATGCTTTCCTTCTGGAGAAGTGTTTTCAAAGACGTTCACAGAGTGATTCTACACAGCCTTTTTACTGACGTTGGCTTTTAAACGTGATTTCACTGGAATTTCTGTCAAACGCAAGACACGAGATTTGCTGTTAAAGAATTGAGTATACAGAATGCAAACAAACACTTCCCTACAAGAGAATCGCCTAACCATTCAACACACTTCTAAAAACTGAATAGAATGCAGTTTTCACTCAGATGAAAGACGTATGCTTTCCTTCTGGAGAAGTGTTTTCAAAGACGTTCACAGAGTGATTCTACACAGCCTTTTTACTGACGTTGGCTTTTAAACGTGATTTCACTGGAATTTCTGTCAAACGCAAGACATGAGATTTGCTGTTAAAGAATTGAGAATATTGAATGCAAACAAACACTTCCCTACAAGAGAATTGCCTAACCATTCAACACAGTTCTAAAAACTGAATAGAATGCAGTTTTCACTCAGATCAAAGACGTATGCTTTCCTTCTGGAGAAGTGTTTTCAAAGACGTTCACAGAGTGATTCTACACAGCCTTTTTACTGACGTTGGCTTTTAAACGTGATTTCACTGGAATTTCTGTCAAACGCAAGACACGAGATTTGCTGTTAAAGAATTGAGTATACAGAATGCAAACAAACACTTCCCTACAAGAGAATCGCCTAACCATTCAACACACTTCTAAAAACTGAATAGAATGCAGTTTTCACTCAGATGAAAGACGTATGCTTTCCTTCTGGAGAAGTGCTTTCAAAGACGTTCACAGAGTGATTCTACACAGCCTTTTTACTGACGTTGGCTTTTAAACGTGATTTCACTGGAATTTCTGTCAAACGCAAAACACGAGATTTGCTGTTAAAGAATTGATTATACAGAATGCAAACAAACACTTCCCTACAAGAGAATCGCCTAACCATTCAACACACTTCTAAAAACTGAATAAAATTCAGTTTTCACTCAGATGAAAGACGTATGCTTTCCTACTTGAGAAGTGTTTTCAAAGACGTTCACAGAGTGATTCTCCACAGCCTTTTTACTGACGTTGGCTTTTAAACGTGATTTCACTGGAATTTCTGTCAAACGCAAGACACGAGATTTGCTGTTAAAGAATTGAGTATACAGAATGCAAACAAACACTTCCCTACAAGAGAATCGCCTAACCATTCAACACAGTTCTAAAAACTGAATAGAATGCAGTTTTCACTCAGATGAAAGACGTATGCTTTCCTTCTGGAGAAGTGTTTTCAAAGACGTTCACAGAGTGATTCTACATAGCCTTTTTACTGAGGTTGGCTTTTAAACGTGATTTCACTGGAATTTCTGTCAAACGCAAGACACGAGATTTGCTGTTAAAGAATTGAGTATACAGAATGCAAACAAACACTTCCCTACAAGAGAATCGCCTAACCATTCAACACACTTCTAAAAACTGAATAGAATGCAGTTTTCACTCAGATGAAAGACGTATGCTTTCCTTCTGGAGAAGTGTTTTCAAAGACGTTCACAGAGTGATTCTACACAGCCTTTTTGCTGATGTTGGCTTTTAAACGTGATTTCACTGGAATTTCTGTCAAACGCAAGACACGAGATTTGCTGTTAAAGAATTGAGTATACAGAATGCAAACAAACATTTCCCTACAAGAGAATCACCTAACCATTCAACACAGTTCTAAAAACTGAATAGAATGCAGTTTTCACTCAGATGAAAGACGTATGCTTTCCTTCTGGAGAAGTGTTTTCAAAGACGTTCACAGAGTGATACTACACAGCCTTTTTACTGAGGTTGGCTTTTAAACGTGATTTCACTGGAATTTCTGTCAAACGCAAGACACGAGATTTGCTGTTAAAGAATTGAGTATACAGAATGCAAACAAACACTTCCCTACAAGAGAATCGCCTAACCATTCAACACACTTCTAAAAACTGAATAGAATGCAGTTTTCACTCAGATGAAAGACATATGCTTTCCTTCTGGAGAAGTGTTTTCAAAGACGTTCACAGAGTGATTCTACACAGCATTTTTACTGACGTTGGCTTTTAAACGTGATTTCACTGGAATTTCTGTCAAACGCAAGACATGAGATTTGCTGTTAAAGAATTGAGAATATTGAATGCAAACAAACACTTCCCTACAAGAGAATTGCCTAACCATTCAACACAGTTCTAAAAACTGAATAGAATGCAGTTTTCACTCAGATCAAAGACGTATGCTTTCCTTCTGGAGAAGTGTTTTCAAAGACGTTCACAGAGTGATTCTACACAGCCTTTTTACTGACGTTGGCTTTTAAACGTGATTTCACTGGAATTTCTGTCAAATGCAAGACACGAGATTTGCTGTTAAAGAATTGAGTATACAGAATGCAAACAAAACAAACACTTCCCTACAAGCAATCGCCTAACCATTCAACACACTTCTAAAAACTGAATAAAATTCAGTTTTCACTCAGATGAAAGACGTATGCTTTCCTACTTGAGAAGTGTTTTCAAAGACGTTCACAGAGTGATTCTACACAGCCTTTTTACTGACATTGGCTTTTAAACGTGATTTCACTGGAATTTCTGTCAAACGCAAGACACGAGATTTTCTGTTAAAGAATTGAGTATACAGAATGCAAACAAACACTTCCCTACAAGAGAATCGCCTAACCATTCAACACAGTTCTAAAAACTGAATAGAATGCAATTTTCACTCAGATCAAAGACGCATGCTTTCCTTCTGGAGAAGTGTTTTCAAAGACGTTCACAGAGTGATTCTACACAGCCTTTTTACTGACGTTGGCTTTTAAACGTGATTTCACTGGAATTTCTGTCAAAGGCAAGACACGAGATTTGCTGTTAAACAATTGAGTATACAGAATGCAAACAAACACTTCCCTACAAGAGAATCGCCTAACCATTCAACACACTTCTAAAAACTGAATAGAATGCAGTTTTCACTCAGATGAAAGACGTATGCTTTCCTTCTGGAGAAGTGTTTTCAAAGACGTTCACAGAGTGATTCTACACAGCCTTTTTACTGACGTTGGCTTTTAAAGGTGATTTCACTGGAATTTCTGTCACACGCAATACATGAGATTTGCTGTTAAAGAATTGAGTATACAGAATGCAAACAAACACTTCCCTACAAGAGAATCGCCTAACCATTCAACACACTTCTAAAAACTGAATAGAATGCAGTTTTCACTCGTATGAAAGACGTATGCTTTCCTTCTGGAGAAGTGTTTTCAAAGATGTTCACAGAGTGATTCTACACAGCCTTTTTACTGACGTTGGCTTTTAAACGTGATTTCACTGGAATTTCTGTCAAACGCAAGACACGAGATTTGCTGTTAAAGAATTGAGTATACAGAATGCAAACAAACACTTCCCTACAAGAGAATCGCCTAACCATTCAACACAGTTCTAAAAACTGAATAGAATGCAGTTATCACTCAGATCAAAGACGCATGCTTTCCTTCTGGAGAAGTGTTTTCAAAGACGTTCACAGAGTGATTCTACACAGCCTTTTTACTGACGTTGGCTTTTAAACGTGATTTAACTGGAATTTCTGTCAAACGCAAGACACGAGATTTGCTGTTAAAGAATTGAGTATACAGAATGCAAACAAACACTTCCCTACAAGAGAATCGCCTAACCATTCAACACAGTTCTAAAAACTGAATAGAATGCAGTTTTCACTCAGATCAAAGACGCATGCTTTCCTTCTGGAGAAGTGTTTTCAAAGACGTTCACAGAGTGATTCTACACAGCCTTTTTACTGACGTTGGCTTTTAATCGTGATTTCACTGGAATTTCTGTCAAACGCAAGACACGAGATTTGCTGTTAAAGAATTGAGTATACAGAATGCAAACAAACACTTCCCTACAAGAGAATCGCCTAACCATTCAACACACTTCTAAAAACTGAATAGAATGCAGTTTTCACTCAGATGAAAGACGTATGCTTTCCTTCTGGAGAAGTGTTTTCAAAGACGTTTACATAGTGATTCTAAACAGCCTTTTTACTGACATTGGCTTTTAAACGTGATTTCACTGGAATTTCTGTCAAACGCAAGACACGAGATTTGCTGTTAAAGAATTGAATATACAGAATGCAAACAAACATTTCCCTACAAGAGAATCGCCTAACCATTCAACACAGTTCTAAAAACTGAATAGAATGCAGTTTTCACTCAGATCAAAGACGTATGCTTTCCGTCTGGAGAAATGTTTTCAAAGACGTTCACAGAGTGATTCTACACAGCCTTTTTACTGACATTGGCTTTTAAACGTGATTTCACTGGAATTTCTGTCAAACGCAAGACACGAGATTTGCTGTTAAAGAATTGAGTATACAGAATGCAAACAAACACTTCCCTACAAGAGAATCGCCTAACCATTCAACACACTTCTAAAAACTGAATAGAATGCAGTTTTCACTCAGATGAAAGACGTATGCTTTCCTTCTGGAGAAGTGTTTTCAAAGACGTTCACAGAGTGATTCTACACAGCCTTTTTACTGACGTTGGCTTTTAAACGTGATTTCACTGGAATTTCTGTCAAAGGCAAGACACGAGATTTGCTGTTAAAGAATTGAGTATACAGAATGCAAACAAACACTTCCCTACAAGAGAATCGCCTAACCATTCAACACACTTCTAAAAACTGAATAGAATGCAGTTTTCACTCAGATGAAAGACGTATGCTTTCCTTCTGGAGAAGTGTTTTCAAAGACGTTCACAGAGTGATTCTACATAGCCTTTTTACTGAGGTTGGCTTTTAAACGTGATTTCACTGGAATTTCTGTCACACGCAAGACACGAGATTTGCTGTTAAAGAATTGAGTATACAGAATGCAAACAAACACTTCCCTACAAGAGAATCGCCTAACCATTCAACACAGTTCTAAAAACTGAATAGAATGCAGTTTTCACTCAGATGAAAGACGTATGCTTTCCTTCTGGAGAAGTGTTTTCAAAGACGTTCACAGAGTGATTCTACACAGCCTTTTTACTGAGGTTGGCTTTTAAACGTGATTTCACTGGAATTTCTGTCAAACGCAAGACACGAGATTTGCTGTTAAAGAATTGAGTATACAGAATGCAAACAAACACTTCCCTACAAGAGAATCGCCTAACCATTCAACACAGTTCTAAAAACTGAATAGAATGCAGTTTTCACTCAGATGAAAGACGTATGCTTTCCTTCTGGAGAAGTGTTTTCAAAGACGTTCACAGAGTGATTCTACACAGCATTTTTACTGACGTTGGCTTTTAAACGTGATTTCACTGGAATTTCTGTCAAACGCAAGACATGAGATTTGCTGTTAAAGAATTGAGAATATTGAATGCAAACAAACACTTCCCTACAAGAGAATCGCCTAACCATTCAACACAGTTCTAAAAACTGAATAGAATGCAGTTTTCACTCAGATCAAAGACGTATGCTTTCCTTCTGGAGAAGTGTTTTCAAAGACGTTCACAGAGTGATTCTACACAGCCTTTTTACTGACGTTGGCTTTTAAACGTGATTTCACTGGAATTTCTGTCAAACGCAAGACACGAGATTTGCTGTTAAAGAATTGAGTATACAGAATGCAAACAAACACTTCCCTACAAGAGAATCGCCTAACCATTCAACACACTTCTAAAAACTGAATAGAATGCAGTTTTCACTCAGATGAAAGACGTATGCTTTCCTTCTGGAGAAGTGTTTTCAAAGACGTTCACAGAGTGATTCTACACAGCCTTTTTACTGACGTTGGCTTTTAAACGTGATTTCACTGGAATTTCTGTCAAACGCAAAACACGAGATTTGCTGTTAAAGAATTGATTATACAGAATGCAAACAAACACTTCCCTACAAGAGAATCGCCTAACCATTCAACACACTTCTAAAAACTGAATAAAATTCAGTTTTCACTCAGATGAAAGACGTATGCTTTCCTACTTGAGAAGTGTTTTCAAAGACGTTCACAGAGTGATTCTACACAGCCTTTTTACTGACATTGGCTTTTAAACGTGATTTCACTGGAATTTCTATCAAACGCAAGACACGAGATTTGCTGTTAAAGAATTGAGTATACAGAATGCAAACAAACACTTCCCTACAAGAGAATCGCCTAACCATTCAACACAGTTCTAAAAACTGAATAGAATGCAATTTTCACTCAGATCAAAGACACATGCTTTCCTTCTGGAGAAGTGTTTTCAAAGACGTTCACAGAGTGATTCTACACAGCCTTTTTACTGACGTTGGCTTTTAAACGTGATTTCACTGGAATTTCTGTCAAAGGCAAGACACGAGATTTGCTGTTAAACAATTGAGTATACAGAATGCAAACAAACACTTCCCTACAAGAGAATCGCCTAACCATTCAACATACTTCTAAAAACTGAATAGAATGCAGTTTTCAATCAGATGAAAGACGTATGCTTTCCTTCTGGAGAAGTGTTTTCAAAGACGTTCACAGAGTGATTCTACACAGCCTTTTTACTGACGTTGGCTTTTAAAGGTGATTTCACTGGAATTTCTGTCACACGCAATACATGAGATTTGCTGTTAAAGAATTGAGTATACAGAATGCAAACAAACACTTCCCTACAAGAGAATCGCCTAACCATTCAACACACTTCTAAAAACTGAATAGAATGCAGTTTTCACTCAGATGAAAGACATATGCTTTCCTTCTGGAGAAGTGTTTTCAAAGACGTTCACAGAGTGATTCTACACAGCCTTTTTACTGACGTTGGCTTTTATACGTGATTTCACTGGAATTTCTGTCAAACGCAAGACACGAGATTTGCTGTTAAAGAATTGAGTATACAGAATGCAAACAAACACTTCCCTACAAGAGAATCGCCTAACCATTCAACACAGTTCTAAAAACTGAATAGAATGCAGTTATCACTCAGATCAAAGACGCATGCTTTCCTTCTGGAGAAGTGTTTTCAAAGACGTTCACAGAGTGATTCTACACAGCCTTTTTACTGACGTTGGCTTTTAAACGTGATTTAACTGGAATTTCTGTCAAACGCAAGACACGAGATTTGCTGTTAAAGAATTGAGTATACAGAATGCAAACAAACACTTCCCTACAAGAGAATCGCCTAACCATTCAACACAGTTCTAAAAACTGAATAGAATGCAGTTTTCACTCAGATCAAAGACGCATGCTTTCCTTCTGGAGAAGTGTTTTCAAAGACGTTCACAGAGTGATTCTACACAGCCTTTTTACTGACGTTGGCTTTTAATCGTGATTTCACTGGAATTTCTGTCAAATGCAAGACACGAGATTTGCTGTTAAAGAATTGAGTATACAGAATGCAAACAAACACTTCCCTACAAGAGAATCGCCTAACCATTCAACACACTTCTAAAAACTGAATAGAATGCAGTTTTCACTCAGATGAAAGACGTATGCTTTCCTTCTGGAGAAGTGTTTTCAAAGACGTTTACATAGTGATTCTAAACAGCCTTTTTACTGACATTGGCTTTTAAAAGTGATTTCACTGGAATTTCTGTCAAACGCAAGACACGAGATTTGCTGTTAAAGAATTGAATATACAGAATGCAAACAAACATTTCCCTACAAGAGAATCGCCTAACCATTCAACACAGTTCTAAAAACTGAATACAATGCAGTTTTCACTCAGATCAAAGACGTATGCTTTCCGTCTGGAGAAGTGTTTTCAAAGACGTTCACAGAGTGATTCTACACAGCCTTTTTACTGACATTGGCTTTTAAACGTGATTTCACTGGAATTTCTGTCAAACGCAAGACACGAGATTTGCTGTTAAAGAATTGAGTATACAGAATGCAAACAAACACTTCCCTACAAGAGAATCGCCTAACCATTCAACACAGTTCTAAAAACTGAATAGAATGCAGTTTTCACTCAGATGAAAGACGTATGCTTTCCTTCTGGAGAAGTGTTTTCAAAGACGTTCACAGAGTGATTCTACATAGCCTTTTTACTGACGTTGGCTTTTAAACGTGATTTCTCTGGAATTTCTGTCAAATGCAAGACACGAGATTTGCTGTTAAAGAATTGAGTATACAGAATGCAAAAAACGCTTCCCTACAAGAGAATCGCCTAACCATTCAACACAGTTCGAAAAACAGAATAGAATGCAGTTTTCACTCAGATGAAAGACGTATGCTTTCCTTCTGGAGAAGTGTTTTCAAAGACGTTCACAGAGTGATTCTACACAGCCTTTTTACTGACATTGGCTTTTAAACGTGATTTCACTGGAATTTCTGTCAAACGCAAGACACGAGATTTGCTGTTAAAGAATTGAGTATACAGAATGCAAAAAACGCTTCCCTACAAGAGAATCGCCTAACCATTCAACACAGTTCGAAAAACAGAATAGAATGCAGTTTTCACTCAGATGAAAGACGTATGCTTTCCTTCTGGAGAAGTGTTTTCAAAGACGTTCACA
Source organism: Phyllotis vaccarum (assembly GCA_033318265.1). Classification (NCBI taxonomy): domain Eukaryota; kingdom Metazoa; phylum Chordata; class Mammalia; order Rodentia; family Cricetidae; genus Phyllotis; species Phyllotis vaccarum. Next base: position 117,522,768 of record JARWLC010000002.1, on the reverse strand, counting down.
GAGTGATTCTACACAGCCTTTTTACTGACATTGGCTTTTAAACGTGATTTCACTGGAATTTCTGTCAAACGCAAGACACGAGATTTGCTGTTAAAGAATTGAGTATACAGAATGCAAACAAACACTTCCCTACAAGAGAATCGCCTAACCATTCAACACACTTCTAAAAACTGAATAGAATGCAGTTTTCACTCAGATGAAAGACGTATGCTTTCCTTCTGGAGAAGTGTTTTCAAAGACGTTCACAGAGTGATTCTACACAGCCTTTTTACTGACGTTGGCTTTTAAACGTGATTTCACTGGAATTTCTGTCAAAGGCAAGACACGAGATTTGCTGTTAAAGAATTGAGTATACAGAATGCAAACAAACACTTCCCTACAAGAGAATCGCCTAACCATTCAACACACTTCTAAAAACTGAATAGAATGCAGTTTTCACTCAGATGAAAGACGTATGCTTTCCTTCTGGAGAAGTGTTTTCAAAGACGTTCACAGAGTGATTCTACACAGCCTTTTTACTGACGTTGGCTTTTAAACGTGATTTCACTGGAATTTCTGTCAAACGCAAGACACGAGATTTGCTGTTAAAGAATTGAGTATACAGAATGCAAACAAACACTTCCCTACAAGAGAATCGCCTAACCATTCAACACAGTTCTAAAAACTGAATAGAATGCAATTTTCACTCAGATCAAAGACGCATGCTTTCCTTCTGGAGAAGTGTTTTCAAAGACATTCACAGAGTGATTCTACACAGCCTTTTTACTGACGTTGGCTTTTAAACGTGATTTAACTGGAATTTCTGTCAAACGCAAGACACGAGATTTGCTGTTAAAGAATTGAGTATACAGAATGCAAACAAACACTTCCCTACAAGAGAATCGCCTAACCATTCAACACAGTTCTAAAAACTGAATAGAATGCAGTTTTCACTCAGATCAAAGACGCATGCTTTCCTTCTGGAGAAGTGTTTTCAAAGACGTTCACAGAGTGATTCTACACAGCCTTTTTACTGACGTTGGCTTTTAAACGTGATTTCACTGGAATTTCTGTCAAAGGCAAGAAACGAGATTTGCTGTTAAAGAATTGAGTATACAGAATGCAAACAAACACTTCCCTACAAGAGAATCGCCTAACCATTCAACACACTTCTAAAAACTGAATAGAATGCAGTTTTCACTCAGATGAAAGACGTATGCTTTCCTTCTGGAGAAGTGTTTTCAAAGACGTTCACAGAGTGATTCTACACAGCCTTTTTACTGACGTTGTCTTTTAAAGGTGATTTCACTGGAATTTCTGTCACACGCAATACATGAGATTTGCTGTTAAAGAATTGAGTATACAGAATGCAAACAAACACTTCCCTACAAGAGAATCGCCTAACCATTCAACACACTTCTAAAAACTGAATAGAATGCAGTTTTCACTCAGATGAAAGACGTATGCTTTCCTTCTGGAGAAGTGTTTTCAAAGACGTTCACAGAGTGATTCTACACAGCCTTTTTACTGACGTTGGCTTTTAAACGTGATTTCACTGGAATTTCTGTCAAACGCAAGACACGAGATTTGCTGTTAAAGAATTGAGTATACAGAATGCAAACAAACACTTCCCTACAAGAGAATCGCCTAACCATTCAACACAGTTCTAAAAACTGAATAGAATGCAGTTATCACTCAGATCAAAGACGCATGCTTTCCTTCTGGAGAAGTGTTTTCAAAGACGTTCACAGAGTGATTCTACACAGCCTTTTTACTGACGTTGGCTTTTAAACGTGATTTAACTGGAATTTCTGTCAAACGCAAGACACGAGATTTGCTGTTAAAGAATTGAGTATACAGAATGCAAACAAACACTTCCCTACAAGAGAATCGCCTAACCATTCAACACAGTTCTAAAAACTGAATAGAATGCAGTTTTCACTCAGATCAAAGACGCATGCTTTCCTTCTGGAGAAGTGTTTTCAAAGACGTTCACAGAGTGATTCTACACAGCCTTTTTACTGACGTTGGCTTTTAATCGTGATTTCACTGGAATTTCTGTCAAATGCAAGACACGAGATTTGCTGTTAAAGAATTGAGTATACAGAATGCAAACAAACACTTCCCTACAAGAGAATCGCCTAACCATTCAACACACTTCTAAAAACTGAATAGAATGCAGTTTTCACTCAGATGAAAGACGTATGCTTTCCTTCTGGAGAAGTGTTTTCAAAGACGTTTACATAGTGATTCTAAACAGCCTTTTTACTGACATTGGCTTTTAAACGTGATTTCACTGGAATTTCTGTCAAACGCAAGACACGAGATTTGCTGTTAAAGAATTGAATATACAGAATGCAAACAAACATTTCCCTACAAGAGAATCGCCTAACCATTCAACACAGTTCTAAAAACTGAATACAATGCAGTTTTCACTCAGATCAAAGACTTATGCTTTCCGTCTGGAGAAGTGTTTTCAAAGACGTTCACAGAGTGATTCTACACAGCCTTTTTACTGACATTGGCTTTTAAACGTGATTTCACTGGAATTTCTGTCAAACGCAAGACACGAGATTTGCTGTTAAAGAATTGAGTATACAGAATGCAAACAAACACTTCCCTACAAGAGAATCGCCTAACCATTCAACACAGTTCTAAAAACTGAATAGAATGCAGTTTTCACTCAGATGAAAGACGTATGCTTTCCTTCTGGAGAAGTGTTTTCAAAGACGTTCACAGAGTGATTCTACATAGCCTTTTTACTGACGTTGGCTTTTAAACGTGATTTCTCTGGAATTTCTGTCAAATGCAAGACACGAGATTTGCTGTTAAAGAATTGAGTATACAGAATGCAAAAAACGCTTCCCTACAAGAGAATCGCCTAACCATTCAACACAGTTCGAAAAACAGAATAGAATGCTGTTTTCACTCAGATGAAAGACGTATGCTTTCCTTCTGGAGAAGTGTTTTCAAAGACGTTCACAGAGTGATTCTACACAGCCTTTTTACTGACATTGGCTTTTAAACGTGATTTCACTGGAATTTCTGTCAAACGCAAGACACGAGATTTGCTGTTAAAGAATTGAGTATACAGAATGCAAACAAACACTTCCCTACAAGAGAATCGCCTAACCATTCAACACACTTCTAAAAACTGAATAGAATGCAGTTTTCACTCAGATGAAAGACGTATGCTTTCCTTCTGGAGAAGTGTTTTCAAAGACGTTCACAGAGTGATTCTACACAGCCTTTTTACTGACGTTGGCTTTTAAACGTGATTTCACTGGAATTTCTGTCAAAGGCAAGACACGAGATTTGCTGTTAAAGAATTGAGTATACAGAATGCAAACACACACTTCCCTACAAGAGAATCGCCTAACCATTCAACACACTTCTAAAAACTGAATAGAATGCAGTTTTCACTCAGATGAAAGACGTATGCTTTCCTTCTGGAGAAGTGTTTTCAAAGACGTTCACAGAGTGATTCTACACAGCCTTTTTACTGACGTTGGCTTTTAAACGTGATTTCACTGGAATTTCTGTCAAACGCAAGACACGAGATTTGCTGTTAAAGAATTGAGTATACAGAATGCAAACAAACACTTCCCTACAAGAGAATCGCCTAACCATTCAACACAGTTCTAAAAACTGAATAGAATGCAGTTTTCACTCAGATCAAAGACGCATGCTTTCCTTCTGGAGAAGTGTTTTCAAAGACGTTCACAGAGTGATTCTACACAGCCTTTTTACTGACGTTGGCTTTTAAACGTGATTTAACTGGAATTTCTGTCAAACGCAAGACACGAGATTTGCTGTTAAAGAATTGAGTATACAGAATGCAAACAAACACTTCCCTACAAGAGAATCGCCTAACCATTCAACACAGTTCTAAAAACTGAATAGAATGCAGTTTTCACTCAGATCAAAGACGCATGCTTTCCTTCTGGAGAAGTGTTTTCAAAGACGTTCACAGAGTGATTCTACACAGCCTTTTTACTGACGTTGGCTTTTAAACGTGATTTCACTGGAATTTCTGTCAAAGGCAAGAAACGAGATTTGCTGTTAAAGAATTGAGTATACAGAATGCAAACAAACACTTCCCTACAAGAGAATCGCCTAACCATTCAACACAGTTCTAAAAACTGAATAGAATGCAGTTTTCACTCAGATGAAAGACGTATGCTTTCCTTCTGGAGAAGTGTTTTCAAAGACGTTCACAGAGTGATTCTACACAGCCTTTTTACTGAGGTTGGCTTTTAAACGTGATTTCACTGGAATTTCTGTCACACGCAAGACACGAGATTTGCTGTTAAAGAATTGAGTATACAGAATGCAAACAAACACTTCCCTACAAGAGAATCGCCTAACCATTCAACACAGTTCTAAAAACTGAATAGAATGCAGTTTTCACTCAGATGAAAGACGTATGCTTTCCTTCTGGAGAAGTGTTTTCAAAGACGTTCACAGAGTGATACTACACAGCCTTTTTACTGACGATGGCATTTAAACGTGATTTCACTGGAATTTCTGTCAAACGCAAGACACGAGATTTGCTGTTAAAGAATTGAGTATACAGAATGCAAACAAACATTTCCCTACAAGAGAATCACCTAACCATTCAACACAGTTCTAAAAACTGAATAGAATGCAGTTTTCACTCAGATGAAAGACGTATGCTTTCCTTCTGGAGAAGTGTTTTCAAAGACGTTCACAGAGTGATTCTACACAGCCTTTTTACTGAGGTTGGCTTTTAAATGTGATTTCACTGGAATTTCTGTCAAACGCAAGACACGAGATTTGCTGTTAAAGAATTGAGTATACAGAATGCAAACAAACACTTCCCTACAAGAGAATCGCCTAACCATTCAACACACTTCTAAAAACTGAATAGAATGCAGTTTTCACTCAGATGAAAGACGTATGCTTTCCTTCTGGAGAAGTGTTTTCAAAGACGTTCACAGAGTGATTCTACACAGCCTTTTTACTGACGTTGGCTTTTAAACGTGATTTCACTGGAATTTCTGTCACACACAAGACATGAGATTTGCTGTTAAAGAATTGAGAATATTGATTGCAAACAAACACTTCCCTACAAGAGAATTGCCTAACCATTCAACACAGTTCTAAAAACTGAATAGAATGCAATTTTCACTCAGATCAAAGACTCATGCTTTCCTTCTGGAGAAGTGTTTTCAAAGACGTTCACAGAGTGATTCTACACAGCCTTTTTACTGACTTTGGCTTTTAAACGTGATTTCACTGGAATTTCTGTCAAACGCAAGACACGAGATTTGCTGTTAAAGAATTGAGTATACAGAATGCAAACAAACACTTCCCTACAAGAGAATCGCCTAACCATTCAACACACTTCTAAAAACTGAATAGAATGCAGTTTTCACTCAGATGAAAGACGTATGCTTTCCTTCTGGAGAAGTGTTTTCAAAGACGTTCACAGAGTGATTCTACACAGCCTTTTTACTGACGTTGGCTTTTAAACGTGATTTCACTGGAATTTCTGTCAAAGGCAAGACACGAGATTTGCTGTTAAAGAATTGAGTATACAGAATGCAAACAAAGACTTCCCTACAAGAGAATCGCCTAACCATTCAACACAGTTCTAAAAACTGAATAGAATGCAGTTTTCACTCAGATGAAAGACGTATGCTTTCCTTCTGGAGAAGTGCTTTCAAAGACGTTCACAGAGTGATTCTACACAGCCTTTTTACTGACGTTGGCTTTTAAACGTGATTTCACTGGAATTTCTGTCAAACGCAAAACACGAGATTTGCTGTTAAAGAATTGATTATACAGAATGCAAACAAACACTTCCCTACAAGAGAATCGCCTAACCATTCAACACAGTTCTAAAAACTGAATAGAATGCAATTTTCACTCAGATCAAAGACGCATGCTTTCCTTCTGGAGAAGTGTTTTCAAAGACGTTCACAGAGTGATTCTACACAGCCTTTTTACTGACGTTGGCTTTTAAACGTGATTTCACTGGAATTTCTGTCAAACGCAAGACACGAGATTTGCTGTTAAAGAATTGAGTATACAGAATGCAAACAAACACTTCCCTACAAGAGAATCGCCTAACCATTCAACACAGTTCTAAAAACTGAATAGAATGCAGTTTTCACTCAGATCAAAGACGCATGCTTTCCTTCTGGAGAAGTGTTTTCAAAGACGTTCACAGAGTGATTCTACACAGCCTTTTTACTGACGTTGGCTTTTAAACGTGATTTCACTGGAATTTCTGTCAAACGCAAGACACGAGATTTGCTGTTAAAGAATTGAGTATACAGAATGCAAACAAACACTTCCCTACAAGAGAATCGCCTAACCATTCAACACAGTTCTAAAAACTGAATAGAATGCAATTTTCACTCAGATCAAAGACTCATGCTTTCCTTCTGGAGAAGTGTTTTCAAAGATGTTCACAGAGTGATTCTACACAGCCTTTTTACTGACGTTGGCTTTTAAACGTGATTTCACTGGAATTTCTGTCAAAGGCAAGACACGAGATTTGCTGTTAAACAATTGAGTATACAGAATGCAAACAAACACTTCCCTACAAGAGAATCGCCTAACCATTCAACACACTTCTAAAAACTGAATAGAATGCAGTTTTCACTCAGATGAAAGACGTATGCTTTCCTTCTGGAGAAGTGTTTTCAAAGACGTTCACAGAGTGATTCTACACAGCCTTTTTACTGACGTTGGCTTTTAAAGGTGATTTCACTGGAATTTCTGTCAAACGCAAGACACGAGATTTGCTGTTAAAGAATTGAGTATACAGAATGCAAACAAACACTTCCCTACAAGAGAATCGCCTAACCATTCAACACAGTTCTAAAAACTGAATAGAATGCAGTTTTCACTCAGAACAAAGACGCATGCTTTCCTTCTGGAGAAGTGTTTTCAAAGACGTTCACAGAGTGATTCTACACAGCCTTTTTACTGACGTTGGCTTTTAAACGTGATTTAACTGGAATTTCTGTCAAACGCAAGACACGAGATTTGCTGTTAAAGAATTGAGTATACAGAATGCAAACAAACACTTCCCTACAAGAGAATCGCCTAACCATTCAACACAGTTCTAAAAACTGAATAGAATGCAGTTTTCACTCAGATCAAAGACGCATGCTTTCCTTCTGGAGAAGTGTTTTCAAAGACGTTCACAGAGTGATTCTACACAGCCTTTTTACTGACGTTGGCTTTTAAACGTGATTTCACTGGAATTTCTGTCAAAGGCAAGAAACGAGATTTGCTGTTAAAGAATTGAGTATACAGAATGCAAACAAACACTTCCCTACAAGAGAATCGCCTAACCATTCAACACAGTTCTAAAAACTGAATAGAATGCAGTTTTCACTCAGATCAAAGACGTATGCTTTCCTTCTGGAGAAGTGTTTTCAAAGACGTTCACAGAGTGATTCTACACAGCCTTTTTACTGACGTTGGCTTTTAAACGTGATTTCACTGGAATTTCTGTCACACGCAAGACACGAGATTTGCTGTTAAAGAATTGAGTATACAGAATGCAAACAAACACTTCCCTACAAGAGAATCGCCTAACCATTCAACACAGTTCTAAAAACTGAATAGAATGCAGTTTTCACTCAGATGAAAGACGTATGCTTTCCTTCTGGAGAAGTGTTTTCAAAGACGTTCACAGAGTGATTCTACACAGCCTTTTTACTGACGTTGGCTTTTAAACGTGATTTCACTGGAATTTCTGTCAAACGCAAGACACGAGATTTGCTGTTAAAGAATTGAGTATACAGAATGCAAACAAAGACTTCCCTACAAGAGAATCGCCTAACCATTCAACACACTTCTAAAAACTGAATAGAATGCAGTTTTCACTCAGATGAAAGACGTATGCTTTCCTTCTGGAGAAGTGCTTTCAAAGACGTTCACAGAGTGATTCTACACAGCCTTTTTACTGACGTTGGCTTTTAAACGTGATTTCACTGGAATTTCTGTCAAACGCAAAACACGAGATTTGCTGTTAAAGAATTGATTATACAGAATGCAAACAAACACTTCCCTACAAGAGAATCGCCTAACCATTCAACACAGTTCTAAAAACTGAATAGAATGCAATTTTCACTCAGATCAAAGACGCATGCTTTCCTTCTGGAGAAGTGTTTTCAAAGACGTTCACAGAGTGATTCTACACAGCCTTTTTACTGACGTTGGCTTTTAAACGTGATTTCACTGGAATTTCTGTCAAAGGCAAGACACGAGATTTGCTGTTAAAGAATTGAGTATACAGAATGCAAACAAACACTTCCCTACAAGAGAATCGCCTAACCATTCAACACAGTTCTAAAAACTGAATAGAATGCAGTTTTCACTCAGATCAAAGACGCATGCTTTCCTTCTGGAGAAGTGTTTTCAAAGACGTTCACAGAGTGATTCTACACAGCCTTTTTACTGACGTTGGCTTTTAAACGTGATTTCACTGGAATTTCTGTCAAACGCAAGACACGAGATTTGCTGTTAAAGAATTGAGTATACAGAATGCAAACAAACACTTCCCTACAAGAGAATCGCCTAACCATTCAACACAGTTCTAAAAACTGAATAGAATGCAATTTTCACTCAGATCAAAGACTCATGCTTTCCTTCTGGAGAAGTGTTTTCAAAGATGTTCACAGAGTGATTCTACACAGCCTTTTTACTGACGTTGGCTTTTAAACGTGATTTCACTGGAATTTCTGTCAAAGGCAAGACACGAGATTTGCTGTTAAACAATTGAGTATACAGAATGCAAACAAACACTTCCCTACAAGAGAATCGCCTAACCATTCAACACACTTCTAAAAACTGAATAGAATGCAGTTTTCACTCAGATGAAAGACGTATGCTTTCCTTCTGGAGAAGTGTTTTCAAAGACGTTCACAGAGTGATTCTACACAGCCTTTTTACTGACGTTGGCTTTTAAAGGTGATTTCACTGGAATTTCTGTCAAACGCAAGACACGAGATTTGCTGTTAAAGAATTGAGTATACAGAATGCAAACAAACACTTCCCTACAAGAGAATCGCCTAACCATTCAACACAGTTCTAAAAACTGAATAGAATGCAGTTTTCACTCAGAACAAAGACGCATGCTTTCCTTCTGGAGAAGTGTTTTCAAAGACGTTCACAGAGTGATTCTACACAGCCTTTTTACTGACGTTGGCTTTTAAACGTGATTTAACTGGAATTTCTGTCAAACGCAAGACACGAGATTTGCTGTTAAAGAATTGAGTATACAGAATGCAAACAAACACTTCCCTACAAGAGAATCGCCTAACCATTCAACACAGTTCTAAAAACTGAATAGAATGCAGTTTTCACTCAGATCAAAGACGCATGCTTTCCTTCTGGAGAAGTGTTTTCAAAGACGTTCACAGAGTGATTCTACACAGCCTTTTTACTGACGTTGGCTTTTAAACGTGATTTCACTGGAATTTCTGTCAAAGGCAAGAAACGAGATTTGCTGTTAAAGAATTGAGTATACAGAATGCAAACAAACACTTCCCTACAAGAGAATCGCCTAACCATTCAACACAGTTCTAAAAACTGAATAGAATGCAGTTTTCACTCAGATCAAAGACGTATGCTTTCCTTCTGGAGAAGTGTTTTCAAAGACGTTCACAGAGTGATTCTACACAGCCTTTTTACTGACGTTGGCTTTTAAACGTGATTTCACTGGAATTTCTGTCACACGCAAGACACGAGATTTGCTGTTAAAGAATTGAGTATACAGAATGCAAACAAACACTTCCCTACAAGAGAATCGCCTAACCATTCAACACAGTTCTAAAAACTGAATAGAATGCAGTTTTCACTCAGATGAAAGACGTATGCTTTCCTTCTGGAGAAGTGTTTTCAAAGATGTTCACAGAGTGATTCTACACAGCCTTTTTACTGACGTTGGCTTTTAAACGTGATTTCACTGGAATTTCTGTCAAACGCAAGACACGAGATTTGCTGTTAAAGAATTGAGTATACAGAATGCAAACAAACATTTCCCTACAAGAGAATCGCCTAACCATTCAACACAGTTCTAAAAACTGAATAGAATGCAGTTTTCACTCAGATGAAAGATGTATGCTTTCCTTCTGGAGAAGTGTTTTCAAAGACGTTCACAGAGTGATTCTACACAGCCTTTTTACTGACGTTGGCTTTTAAACGTGATTTCACTGGAATTTCTGTCAAACGCAAGACACGAGATTTGCTGTTAAAGAATTGAGTATACAGAATGCAAACAAACACTTCCCTACAAGAGAATCGCCTAACCATTCAACACAGTTCTAAAAACTGAATAGAATGCAGTTTTCACTCAGATGAAAGACGTATGCTTTCCTTCTGGAGAAGTGTTTTCAAAGACGTTCACAGAGTGATTCTACACAGCCTTTTTACTGACGTTGGCTTTTAAAGGTGATTTCACTGGAATTTCTGTCACACACAAGACATGAGATTTGCTGTTAAAGAATTGAGTATACAGAATGCAAACAAACACTTCCCTACAAGAGAATCGCCTAACCATTCAACACACTTCTAAAAACTGAATAGAATGCAGTTTTCACTCAGATGAAAGACGTATGCTTTCCTTCTGGAGAAGTGTTTTCAAAGACGTTCACAGAGTGATTCTACACAGCCTTTTTACTGACGTTGGCTTTTAAACGTGATTTCACTGGAATTTCTGTCAAACACAAGACACGAGATTTGCTGTTAAAGAATTGAGTATACAGAATGCAAACAAACACTTCCCTACAAGAGAATCGCCTAACCATTCAACACAGTTCTAAAAACTGAATAGAATGCAGTTTTCACTCAGATCAAAGACGCATGCTTTCCTTCTGGAGAAGTGTTTTCAAAGACGTTCACAGAGTGATTCTACACAGCCTTTTTACTGACGTTGGCTTTTAAACGTGATTTAACTGGAATTTCTGTCAAACGCAAGACACGAGATTTGCTGTTAAAGAATTGAGTATACAGAATGCAAACAAACACTTCCCTACAAGAGAATCGCCTAACCATTCAACACAGTTCTAAAAACTGAATAGAATGCAATTTTCACTCAGATCAAAGACTCATGCTTTCCTTCTGGAGAAGTGTTTTCAAAGACGTTCACAGAGTGATTCTACACAGCCTTTTTACTGACGTTGGCTTTTAAACGTGATTTCACTGGAATTTCTGTCAAAGGCAAGAAACGAGATTTGCTGTTAAAGAATTGAGTATACAGAATGCAAACAAACACTTCCCTACAAGAGAATCGCCTAACCATTCAACACAGTTCTAAAAACTGAATAGAATGCAGTTTTCACTCAGATCAAAGACGTATGCTTTCCTTCTGGAGAAGTGTTTTCAAAGACGTTCACAGAGTGATTCTACACAGCCTTTTTACTGACGTTGGCTTTTAAACGTGATTTCACTGGAATTTCTGTCACATGCAAGACACGAGATTTGCTGTTAAAGAATTGAGTATACAGAATGCAAACAAACACTTCCCTACAAGAGAATCGCCTAACCATTCAACACAGTTCTAAAAACTGAATAGAATGCAGTTTTCACTCAGATGAAAGACGTATGCTTTCCTTCTGGAGAAGTGTTTTCAAAGATGTTCACAGAGTGATTCTACACAGCCTTTTTACTGACGTTGGCTTTTAAACGTGATTTCACTGGAATTTCTGTCAAACGCAAGACACGAGATTTGCTGTTAAAGAATTGAGTATACAGAATGCAAACAAACATTTCCCTACAAGAGAATCGCCTAACCATTCAACACAGTTCTAAAAACTGAATAGAATGCAGTTTTCACTCAGATGAAAGATGTATGCTTTCCTTCTGGAGAAGTGTTTTCAAAGACGTTCACAGAGTGATTCTACACAGCCTTTTTACTGACGTTGGCTTTTAAACGTGATTTCACTGGAATTTCTGTCAAACGCAAGACACGAGATTTGCTGTTAAAGAATTGAGTATACAGAATGCAAACAAACACTTCCCTACAAGAGAATCGCCTAACCATTCAACACAGTTCTAAAAACTGAATAGAATGCAGTTTTCACTCAGATGAAAGACGTATGCTTTCCTTCTGGAGAAGTGTTTTCAAAGACGTTCACAGAGTGATTCTACACAGCCTTTTTACTGACATTGGCTTTTAAAGGTGATTTCACTGGAATTTCTGTCACACACAAGACATGAGATTTGCTGTTAAAGAATTGAGTATACAGAATGCAAACAAACACTTCCCTACAAGAGAATCGCCTAACCATTCAACACACTTCTAAAAACTGAATAGAATGCAGTTTTCACTCAGATGAAAGACGTATGCTTTCCTTCTGGAGAAGTGTTTTCAAAGACGTTCACAGAGTGATTCTACACAGCCTTTTTACTGACGTTGGCTTTTAAACGTGATTTCACTGGAATTTCTGTCAAACACAAGACACGAGATTTGCTGTTAAAGAATTGAGTATACAGAATGCAAACAAACACTTCCCTACAAGAGAATCGCCTAACCATTCAACACAGTTCTAAAAACTGAATAGAATGCAGTTTTCACTCAGATCAAAGACGCATGCTTTCCTTCTGGAGAAGTGTTTTCAAAGACGTTCACAGAGTGATTCTACACAGCCTTTTTACTGACGTTGGCTTTTAAACGTGATTTAACTGGAATTTCTGTCAAACGCAAGACACGAGATTTGCTGTTAAAGAATTGAGTATACAGAATGCAAACAAACACTTCCCTACAAGAGAATCGCCTAACCATTCAACACAGTTCTAAAAACTGAATAGAATGCAATTTTCACTCAGATCAAAGACTCATGCTTTCCTTCTGGAGAAGTGTTTTCAAAGACGTTCACAGAGTGATTCTACACAGCCTTTTTACTGACGTTGGCTTTTAAACGTGATTTCACTGGAATTTCTGTCAAAGGCAAGACACGAGATTTGCTGTTAAAGAATTGAGTATACAGAATGCAAACAAACACTTCCCTACAAGAGAATCGCCTAACCATTCAACACAGTTCTAAAAACTGAATAGAATGCAGTTTTCACTCAGATCAAAGACGTATGCTTTCCTTCTGGAGAAGTGTTTTCAAAGACGTTCACAGAGTGATTCTACACAGCCTTTTTACTGACGTTGGCTTTTAAACGTGATTTCACTGGAATTTCTGTCACACGCAAGACACGAGATTTGCTGTTAAAGAATTGAGTATACAGAATGCAAACAAACACTTCCCTACAAGAGAATCGCCTAACCATTCAACACAGTTCTAAAAACTGAATAGAATGCAGTTTTCACTCAGATGAAAGACGTATGCTTTCCTTCTGGAGAAGTGTTTTCAAAGACGTTCACAGAGTGATTCTACACAGCCTTTTTACTGACGTTGGCTTTTAAACGTGATTTCACTGGAATTTCTGTCAAACGCAAGACACGAGATTTGCTGTTAAAGAATTGAGTATACAGAATGCAAACAAACATTTCCCTACAAGAGAATCGCCTAACCATTCAACACAGTTCTAAAAACTGAATAGAATGCAGTTTTCACTCAGATGAAAGATGTATGCTTTCCTTCTGGAGAAGTGTTTTCAAAGACGTTCACAGAGTGATTCTACACAGCCTTTTTACTGACGTTGGCTTTTAAACGTGATTTCACTGGAATTTCTGTCAAACGCAAGACACGAGATTTGCTGTTAAAGAATTGAGTATACAGAATGCAAACAAACACTTCCCTACAAGAGAATCGCCTAACCATTCAACACAGTTCTAAAAACTGAATAGAATGCAGTTTTCACTCAGATGAAAGACGTATGCTTTCCTTCTGGAGAAGTGTTTTCAAAGACGTTCACAGAGTGATTCTACACAGCCTTTTTACTGACGTTGGCTTTTAAAGGTGATTTCACTGGAATTTCTGTCACACACAAGACATGAGATTTGCTGTTAAAGAATTGAGTATACAGAATGCAAACAAACACTTCCCTACAAGAGAATCGCCTAACCATTCAACACACTTCTAAAAACTGAATAGAATGCAGTTTTCACTCAGATGAAAGACGTATGCTTTCCTTCTGGAGAAGTGTTTTCAAAGACGTTCACAGAGTGATTCTACACAGCCTTTTTACTGACGTTGGCTTTTAAACGTGATTTCACTGGAATTTCTGTCAAACACAAGACACGAGATTTGCTGTTAAAGAATTGAGTATACAGAATGCAAACAAACACTTCCCTACAAGAGAATCGCCTAACCATTCAACACAGTTCTAAAAACTGAATAGAATGCAGTTTTCACTCAGATCAAAGACGCATGCTTTCCTTCTGGAGAAGTGTTTTCAAAGACGTTCACAGAGTGATTCTACACAGCCTTTTTACTGACGTTGGCTTTTAAACGTGATTTCACTGGAATTTCTGTCAAAGGCAAGACACGAGATTTGCTGTTAAACAATTGAGTATACAGAATGCAAACAAACACTTCCCTACAAGAGAATCGCCTAACCATTCAACACACTTCTAAAAACTGAATAGAATGCAGTTTTCACTCAGATGAAAGACGTATGCTTTCCTTCTGGAGAAGTGTTTTCAAAGACGTTCACAGAGTGATTCTACACAGCCTTTTTACTGACGTTGGCTTTTAAAGGTGATTTCACTGGAATTTCTGTCAAACGCAAGACACGAGATTTGCTGTTAAAGAATTGAGTATACAGAATGCAAACAAACACTTCCCTACAAGAGAATCGCCTAACCATTCAACACAGTTCTAAAAACTGAATAGAATGCAGTTTTCACTCAGAACAAAGACGCATGCTTTCCTTCTGGAGAAGTGTTTTCAAAGACGTTCACAGAGTGATTCTACACAGCCTTTTTACTGACGTTGGCTTTTAAACGTGATTTAACTGGAATTTCTGTCAAACGCAAGACACGAGATTTGCTGTTAAAGAATTGAGTATACAGAATGCAAACAAACACTTCCCTACAAGAGAATCGCCTAACCATTCAACACAGTTCTAAAAACTGAATAGAATGCAGTTTTCACTCAGATCAAAGACGCATGCTTTCCTTCTGGAGAAGTGTTTTCAAAGACGTTCACAGAGTGATTCTACACAGCCTTTTTACTGACGTTGGCTTTTAAACATGATTTCACTGGAATTTCTGTCAAAGGCAAGAAACGAGATTTGCTGTTAAAGAATTGAGTATACAGAATGCAAACAAACACTTCCCTACAAGAGAATCGCCTAACCATTCAACACAGTTCTAAAAACTGAATAGAATGCAGTTTTCACTCAGATCAAAGACGTATGCTTTCCTTCTGGAGAACTGTTTTCAAAGACGTTCACAGAGTGATTCTACACAGCCTTTTTACTGACGTTGGCTTTTAAACGTGATTTCACTGGAATTTCTGTCAAACGCAAGACACGAGATTTGCTGTTAAAGAATTGAGTATACAGAATGCAAACAAACACTTCCCTACAAGAGAATCGCCTAACCATTCAACACAGTTCTAAAAACTGAATAGAATGCAGTTTTCACTCAGATGAAAGACGTATGCTTTCCTTCTGGAGAAGTGTTTTCAAAGACGTTCACAGAGTGATTCTACACAGCCTTTTTACTGACGTTGGCTTTTAAAGGTGATTTCACTGGAATTTCTGTCAAACGCAAGACATGAGATTTGCTGTTAAAGAATTGAGAATATTGAATGCAAACAAACACTTCCCTACAAGAGAATTGCCTAACCATTCAACACAGTTCTAAAAACTGAATAGAATGCAGTTTTCACTCAGATCAAAGACGTATGCTTTCCTTCTGCAGAAGTGTTTTCAAAGACGTTCACAGAGTGATTCTACACAGCCTTTTTACTGACGTTGGCTTTTAAACGTGATTTCACTGGAATTTCTGTCAAACGCAAAACACGAGATTTGCTGTTAAAGAATTGATTATGCAGAATGCAAACAAACACTTCCCTACAAGAGAATCGCCTAACCATTCAACACACTTCTAAAAACTGAATAGAATGCAGTTTTCACTCAGATGAAAGACGTATGCTTTCCTTCTGGAGAACTGTTTTCAAAGACGTTCACAGAGTGATTCTACACAGCCTTTTTACTGACGTTGGCTTTTAAAGGTGATTTCACTGGAATTTCTGTCACAGGCAAGACATGAGATTTGCTGTTAAAGAATTGAGTATACAGAATGCAAACAAACACTTCCCTACAAGAGAATCGCCTAACCATTCAACACACTTCTAAAAACTGAATAGAATGCAGTTTTCACTCAGATGAAAGACGTATGCTTTCCTTCTGGAGAAGTGTTTTCAAAGACGTTCACAGAGTGATTCTACACAGCCTTTTTACTGACGTTGGCTTTTAAACGTGATTTCACTGGAATTTCTGTCAAACGCAAGACACGAGATTTGCTGTTAAAGAATTGAGTATACAGAATGCAAACAAACATTTCCCTATAAGAGAATCGCCTAACCATTCAACACAGTTCTAAAAACTGAATAGAATGCAGTTTTCACTCAGATCAAAGACGTATGCTTTCCTTCTGGAGAAGTGTTTTCAAAGACGTTCAGAGAGTGATTCTACACAGCCTTTTTACTGACGTTGGCTTTTAAACGTGATTTCACTGGAATTTCTGTCAAACGCAAAACACGAGATTTGCTGTTAAAGAATTGATTATACAGAATGCAAACAAACAATTTCCTACAAGAGAATCGCCTAACCATTCAACACACTTCTAAAAACTGAATAAAATTCAGTTTTCACTCAGATGAAAGACGTATGCTTTCCTTCTGGAGAAGTGTTTTCAAAGACGTTCTCAGAGTGATTCTACACAGCCTTTTTACTGACGTTGGCTTTTAAACGTGATTTCACTGGAATTTCTGTCAAAGGCAAGACACGAGATTTGCTGTTAAACAATTGAGTATACAGAATGCAAACAAACACTTCCCTACAAGAGAATCGCCTAACCATTCAACACACTTCTAAAAACTGAATAGAATGCAGTTTTCACTCAGATGAAAGACGTATGCTTTCCTTCTGGAGAAGTGTTTTCAAAGACGTTCACAGAGTGATTCTACACAGCCTTTTTACTGACGTTGGCTTTTAAACGTGATTTCACTGGAATTTCTGTCAAACGCAAGACACGAGATTTGCTGTTAAAGAATTGAGTATACAGAATGCAAACAAACACTTCCCTACAAGAGAATCGCCTAACCATTCAACACAGTTCTAAAAACTGAATAGAATGCAGTTTTCACTCAGAACAAAGACGCATGCTTTCCTTCTGGAGAAGTGTTTTCAAAGACGTTCACAGAGTGATTCTACACAGCCTTTTTACTGACGTTGGCTTTTAAACGTGATTTAACTGGAATTTCTGTCAAACGCAAGACACGAGATTTGCTGTTAAAGAATTGAGTATACAGAATGCAAACAAACACTTCCCTACAAGAGAATCGCCTAACCATTCAACACAGTTCTAAAAACTGAATAGAATGCAGTTTTCACTCAGATCAAAGACGCATGCTTTCCTTCTGGAGAAGTGTTTTCAAAGACGTTCACAGAGTGATTCTACACAGCCTTTTTACTGACGTTGGCTTTTAAACGTGATTTCACTGGAATTTCTGTCAAAGGCAAGAAACGAGATTTGCTGTTAAAGAGTTGAGTATACAGAATGCAAACAAACACTTCCCTACAAGAGAATCGCCTAACCATTCAACACAGTTCTAAAAACTGAATAGAATGCAGTTTTCACTCAGATCAAAGACGTATGCTTTCCTTCTGGAGAAGTGTTTTCAAAGACGTTCACAGAGTGATTCTACACAGCCTTTTTACTGACGTTGGCTTTTAAACGTGATTTCACTGGAATTTCTGTCACACGCAAGACACGAGATTTGCTGTTAAAGAATTGAGTATACAGAATGCAAACAAACACTTCCCTACAAGAGAATCGCCTAACCATTCAACACAGTTCTAAAAACTGAATAGAATGCAGTTTTCACTCAGATGAAAGACGTATGCTTTCCTTCTGGAGAAGTGTTTTCAAAGACGTTCACAGAGTGATTCTACACAGCCTTTTTACTGACGTTGGCTTTTAAACGTGATTTCACTGGAATTTCTGTCAAACGCAAGACACGAGATTTGCTGTTAAAGAATTGAGTATACAGAATGCAAACAAACATTTCCCTACAAGAGAATCGCCTAACCATTCAACACAGTTCTAAAAACTGAATAGAATGCAGTTTTCACTCAGATGAAAGATGTATGCTTTCCTTCTGGAGAAGTGTTTTCAAAGACGTTCACAGAGTGATTCTACACAGCCTTTTTACTGACGTTGGCTTTTAAACGTGATTTCACTGGAATTTCTGTCAAACGCAAGACACGAGATTTGCTGTTAAAGAATTGAGTATACAGAATGCAAACAAACACTTCCCTACAAGAGAATCGCCTAACCATTCAACACAGTTCTAAAAACTGAATAGAATGCAGTTTTCACTCAGATGAAAGACGTATGCTTTCCTTCTGGAGAAGTGTTTTCAAAGACGTTCACAGAGTGATTCTACACAGCCTTTTTACTGACGTTGGCTTTTAAAGGTGATTTCACTGGAATTTCTGTCACACACAAGACATGAGATTTGCTGTTAAAGAATTGAGTATACAGAATGCAAACAAACACTTCCCTACAAGAGAATCGCCTAACCATTCAACACACTTCTAAAAACTGAATAGAATGCAGTTTTCACTCAGAGGAAAGACGTATGCTTTCCTTCTGGAGAAGTGTTTTCAAAGACGTTCACAGAGTGATTCTACACAGCCTTTTTACTGACGTTGGCTTTTAAACGTGATTTCACTGGAATTTCTGTCAAACACAAGACACGAGATTTGCTGTTAAAGAATTGAGTATACAGAATGCAAACAAACACTTCCCTACAAGAGAATCGCCTAACCATTCAACACAGTTCTAAAAACTGAATAGAATGCAGTTTTCACTCAGATCAAAGACGCATGCTTTCCTTCTGGAGAAGTGTTTTCAAAGACGTTCACAGAGTGATTCTACACAGCCTTTTTACTGACGTTGGCTTTTAAACGTGATTTAACTGGAATTTCTGTCAAACGCAAGACACGAGATTTGCTGTTAAAGAATTGAGTATACAGAATGCAAACAAACACTTCCCTACAAGAGAATCGCCTAACCATTCAACACAGTTCTAAAAACTGAATAGAATGCAATTTTCACTCAGATCAAAGACTCATGCTTTCCTTCTGGAGAAGTGTTTTCAAAGACGTTCACAGAGTGATTCTACACAGCCTTTTTACTGACGTTGGCTTTTAAACGTGATTTCACTGGAATTTCTGTCAAAGGCAAGACACGAGATTTGCTGTTAAACAATTGAGTATACAGAATGCAAACAAACACTTCCCTACAAGAGAATCGCCTAACCATTCAACACACTTCTAAAAACTGAATAGAATGCAGTTTTCACTCAGATGAAAGACGTATGCTTTCCTTCTGGAGAAGTGTTTTCAAAGACGTTCACAGAGTGATTCTACACAGCCTTTTTACTGACGTTGGCTTTTAAAGGTGATTTCACTGGAATTTCTGTCAAACGCAAGACACGAGATTTGCTGTTAAAGAATTGAGTATACAGAATGCAAACAAACACTTCCCTACAAGAGAATCGCCTAACCATTCAACACAGTTCTAAAAACTGAATAGAATGCAGTTTTCACTCAGAACAAAGACGCATGCTTTCCTTCTGGAGAAGTGTTTTCAAAGACGTTCACAGAGTGATTCTACACAGCCTTTTTACTGACGTTGGCTTTTAAACGTGATTTAACTGGAATTTCTGTCAAACGCAAGACACGAGATTTGCTGTTAAAGAATTGAGTATACAGAATGCAAACAAACACTTCCCTACAAGAGAATCGCCTAACCATTCAACACAGTTCTAAAAACTGAATAGAATGCAGTTTTCACTCAGATCAAAGACGCATGCTTTCCTTCTGGAGAAGTGTTTTCAAAGACGTTCACAGAGTGATTCTACACAGCCTTTTTACTGACGTTGGCTTTTAAACGTGATTTCACTGGAATTTCTGTCAAAGGCAAGAAACGAGATTTGCTGTTAAAGAATTGAGTATACAGAATGCAAACAAACACTTCCCTACAAGAGAATCGCCTAACCATTCAACACAGTTCTAAAAACTGAATAGAATGCAGTTTTCACTCAGATCAAAGACGTATGCTTTCCTTCTGGAGAACTGTTTTCAAAGACGTTCACAGAGTGATTCTACACAGCCTTTTTACTGACGTTGGCTTTTAAACGTGATTTCACTGGAATTTCTGTCAAACGCAAGACACGAGATTTGCTGTTAAAGAATTGAGTATACAGAATGCAAACAAACACTTCCCTACAAGAGAATCGCCTAACCATTCAACACAGTTCTAAAAACTGAATAGAATGCAGTTTTCACTCAGATGAAAGACGTATGCTTTCCTTCTGGAGAAGTGTTTTCAAAGACGTTCACAGAGTGATTCTACACAGCCTTTTTACTGACGTTGGCTTTTAAAGGTGATTTCACTGGAATTTCTGTCAAACGCAAGACATGAGATTTGCTGTTAAAGAATTGAGAATATTGAATGCAAACAAACACTTCCCTACAAGAGAATTGCCTAACCATTCAACACAGTTCTAAAAACTGAATAGAATGCAGTTTTCACTCAGATCAAAGACGTATGCTTTCCTTCTGCAGAAGTGTTTTCAAAGACGTTCACAGAGTGATTCTACACAGCCTTTTTACTGACGTTGGCTTTTAAACGTGATTTCACTGGAATTTCTGTCAAACGCAAAACACGAGATTTGCTGTTAAAGAATTGATTATGCAGAATGCAAACAAACACTTCCCTACAAGAGAATCGCCTAACCATTCAACACACTTCTAAAAACTGAATAGAATGCAGTTTTCACTCAGATGAAAGACGTATGCTTTCCTTCTGGAGAACTGTTTTCAAAGACGTTCACAGAGTGATTCTACACAGCCTTTTTACTGACGTTGGCTTTTAAAGGTGATTTCACTGGAATTTCTGTCACAGGCAAGACATGAGATTTGCTGTTAAAGAATTGAGTATACAGAATGCAAACAAACACTTCCCTACAAGAGAATCGCCTAACCATTCAACACACTTCTAAAAACTGAATAGAATGCAGTTTTCACTCAGATGAAAGACGTATGCTTTCCTTCTGGAGAAGTGTTTTCAAAGACGTTCACAGAGTGATTCTACACAGCCTTTTTACTGACGTTGGCTTTTAAACGTGATTTCACTGGAATTTCTGTCAAACGCAAGACACGAGATTTGCTGTTAAAGAATTGAGTATACAGAATGCAAACAAACATTTCCCTACAAGAGAATCGCCTAACCATTCAACACAGTTCTAAAAACTGAATAGAATGCAGTTTTCACTCAGATCAAAGACGTATGCTTTCCTTCTGGAGAAGTGTTTTCAAAGACGTTCAGAGAGTGATTCTACACAGCCTTTTTACTGACGTTGGCTTTTAAACGTGATTTCACTGGAATTTCTGTCAAACGCAAAACACGAGATTTGCTGTTAAAGAATTGATTATACAGAATGCAAACAAACAATTTCCTACAAGAGAATCGCCTAACCATTCAACACACTTCTAAAAACTGAATAAAATTCAGTTTTCACTCAGATGAAAGACGTATGCTTTCCTTCTGGAGAAGTGTTTTCAAAGACGTTCTCAGAGTGATTCTACACAGCCTTTTTACTGACATTGGCTTTTAAACGTGATTTCACTGGAATTTCTGTCAAACGCAAGACACGAGATTTGCTGTTAAAGAATTGAGTATACAGAATGCAAACAAACACTTCCCTACAAGAGAATCGCCTAACCATTCAACACACTTCTAAAAACTGAATAGAATGCAGTTTTCACTCAGATGAAAGACGTATGCTTTCCTTCTGGAGAAGTGTTTTCAAAGACGTTCACAGAGTGATTCTACACAGCCTTTTTACTGACGTTGGCTTTTAAAGGTGATTTCACTGGAATTTCTGTCACAGGCAAGACATGAGATTTGCTCTAAAGAATTGAGTATACAGAATGCAAACAAACACTTCCCTACAAGAGAATCGCCTAACCATTCAACACACTTCTAAAAACTGAATAGAATGCAGTTTTCACTCAGATGAAAGACGTATGCTTTCCTTCTGGAGAAGTGTTTTCAAAGACGTTCACAGAGTGATTCTACACAGCCTTTTTACTGACGTTGGCTTTTAAACGTGATTTCACTGGAATTTCTGTCAAACGCAAGACACGAGATTTGCTGTTAAAGAATTGAGTATACAGAATGCAAACAAACACTTCCCTACAAGAGAATTGCCTAACCATTCAACACAGTTCTAAAAACTGAATAGAATGCAGTTTTCACTCAGATCAAAGACGCATGCTTTCCTTCTGGAGAAGTGTTTTCAAAGACGTTCACAGAGTGATTCTACACAGCCTTTTTACTGACGTTGGCTTTTAAACGTGATTTCACTGGAATTTCTGTCAAACGCAAGACACGAGATTTGCTGTTAAAGAATTGAGTATACAGAATGCAAACAAACACTTCCCTACAAGAGAATCGCCTAACAATTCAACACAGTTCTAAAAACTGAATAGAATGCAGTTTTCACTCAGATGAAAGACGTATGCTTTCCTTCTGGAGAAGTGTTTTCAAAGACGTTCACAGAGTGATTCTACACAGCCTTTTTACTGACGTTGGCTTTTAAAGGTGATTTCACTGGAATTTCTGTCAAACGCAAGACATGAGATTTGCTGTTAAAGAATTGAGAATATTGAATGCAAACAAACACTTCCCTACAAGAGAATTGCCTAACCATTCAACACAGTTCTAAAAACTGAATAGAATGCAGTTTTCACTCAGATCAAAGACGTATGCTTTCCTTCTGCAGAAGTGTTTTCAAAGACGTTCACAGAGTGATTCTACACAGCCTTTTTACTGACGTTGGCTTTTAAACGTGATTTCACTGGAATTTCTGTCAAACGCAAAACACGAGATTTGCTGTTAAAGAATTGATTATGCAGAATGCAAACAAACACTTCCCTACAAGAGAATCGCCTAACCATTCAACACACTTCTAAAAACTGAATAAAATTCAGTTTTCACTCAGATGAAAGACGTATGCTTTCCTTCTGGAGAAGTGTTTTCAAAGACGTTCACAGAGTGATTCTACACAGCCATTTTACTGACATTGGCTTTTAAACGTGATTTCACTGGAATTTCTGTCAAACGCAAGACACGAGATTTGCTGTTATAAAATTGAGTATACAGAATGCAAAGAAACACTTCCCTACAAGAGAATCGCCTAACCATTCAACACACTTCTAAAAACTGAATAGAATGCAGTTTTCACTCAGATGAAAGACGTATGCTTTCCTTCTGGAGAACTGTTTTCAAAGACGTTCACAGAGTGATTCTACACAGCCTTTTTACTGACGTTGGCTTTTAAAGGTGATTTCACTGGAATTTCTGTCACAGGCAAGACATGAGATTTGCTGTTAAAGAATTGAGTATACAGAATGCAAACAAACACTTCCCTACAAGAGAATCGCCTAACCATTCAACACACTTCTAAAAACTGAATAGAATGCAGTTTTCACTCAGATGAAAGACGTATGCTTTCCTTCTGGAGAAGTGTTTTCAAAGACGTTCACAGAGTGATTCTACACAGCCTTTTTACTGACGTTGGCTTTTAAACGTGATTTCACTGGAATTTCTGTCAAACGCAAGACACAAGATTTGCTGTTAAAGAATTGAGTATACAGAATGCAAACAAACATTTCCCTACAAGAGAATCGCCTAACCATTCAACACAGTTCTAAAAACTGAATAGAATGCAGTTTTCACTCAGATCAAAGACGTATGCTTTCCTTCTGGAGAAGTGTTTTCAAAAACGTTCAGAGAGTGATTCTACACAGCCTTTTTACTGACGTTGGCTTTTAAACGTGATTTCACTGGAATTTCTGTCAAACGCAAAACACGAGATTTGCTGTTAAAGAATTGATTATACAGAATGCAAACAAACAATTTCCTACAAGAGAATCGCCTAACCATTCAACACACTTCTAAAAACTGAATAAAATTCAGTTTTCACTCAGATGAAAGACGTATGCTTTCCTTCTGGAGAAGTGTTTTCAAAGACGTTCTCAGAGTGATTCTACACAGCCTTTTTACTGACATTGGCTTTTAAACGTGATTTCACTGGAATTTCTGTCAAACGCAAGACACGAGATTTGCTGTTAAAGAATTGAGTATACAGAATGCAAACAAACACTTCCCTACAAGAGAATCGCCTAACCATTCAACACAGTTCTAAAAACTGAATAGAATGCAGTTTTCACTCAGATCAAAGACGCATGCTTTCCTTCTGGAGAAGTGTTTTCAAAGACGTTCACAGAGTGATTCTACACAGCCTTTTTACTGACGTTGGCTTTTAAACGTGATTTCACTGGAATTTCTGTCAAACGCAAGACACGAGATTTGCTGTTAAAGAATTGAGTATACAGAATGCAAACAAACACTTCCCTACAAGAGAATCGCCTAACCATTCAACACAGTTCTAAAAACTGAATAGAATGCAGTTTTCACTCAGATGAAAGACGTATGCTTTCCTTCTGGAGAAGTGTTTTCAAAGACGTTCACAGAGTGATTCTACACAGCCTTTTTACTGACGTTGGCTTTTAAACGTGATTTCACTGGAATTTCTGTCAAACGCAAGACATGAGATTTGCTGTTAAAGAATTGAGAATATTGAATGCAAACAAACACTTCCCTACAAGAGAATTGCCTAACCATTCAACACAGTTCTAAAAACTGAATAGAATGCAGTTTTCACTCAGATCAAAGACGTATGCTTTCCTTCTGGAGAAGTGTTTTCAAAGACGTTCACAGAGTGATTCTACACAGCCTTTTTACTGACGTTGGCTTTTAAACGTGATTTCACTGGAATTTCTGTCAAACGCAAAACACGAGATTTGCTGTTAAAGAATTGATTATGCAGAATGCAAACAAACACTTCCCTACAAGAGAATCGCCTAACCATTCAACACACTTCTAAAAACTGAATAAAATTCAGTTTTCACTCAGATGAAAGACGTATGCTTTCCTTCTGGAGAAGTGTTTCAAAGACGTTCACAGAGTGATTCTACACAGCCATTTTACTGACATTGGCTTTTAAACGTGATTTCACTGGAATTTCTGTCAAACGCAAGACACGAGATTTGCTGTTAAAGAATTGAGTATACAGAATGCAAACAAACACTTCCCTACAAGAGAATCGCCTAACCATTCAACACACTTCTAAAAACTGAATAGAATGCAGTTTTCACTCAGATGAAAGACGTATGCTTTCCTTCTGGAGAACTGTTTTCAAAGACGTTCACAGAGTGATTCTACACAGCCTTTTTACTGACGTTGGCTTTTAAAGGTGATTTCACTGGAATTTCTTTCACAGGCAAGACATGAGATTTGCTGTTAAAGAATTGAGTATACAGAATGCAAACAAACACTTCCCTACAAGAGAATCGCCTAACCATTCAACACACTTCTAAAAACTGAATAGAATGCAGTTTTCACTCAGATGAAAGACGTATGCTTTCCTTCTGGAGAAGTGTTTTCAAAGACGTTCACAGAGTGATTCTACACAGCCTTTTTACTGACGTTGGCTTTTAAACGTGATTTCACTGGAATTTCTGTCAAACGCAAGACACGAGATTTGCTGTTAAAGAATTGAGTATACAGAATGCAAACAAACACTTCCCTACAAGAGAATCGCCTAACCATTCAACACAGTTCTAAAAACTGAATAGAATGCAGTTTTCACTCAGATCAAAGACGTATGCTTTCCTTCTGGAGAAGTGTTTTCAAAGACGTTCACAGAGTGATTCTACACAGCCTTTTTACTGACGTTGGCTTTTAAACGTGATTTCACTGGAATTTCTGTCAAACGCAAAACACGAGATTTGCTGTTAAAGAATTGATTATACAGAATGCAAACAAACAATTTCCTACAAGAGAATCGCCTAACCATTCAACACACTTCTAAAAACTGAATAAAATTCAGTTTTCACTCAGATGAAAGACGTATGCTTTCCTTCTGGAGAAGTGTTTTCAAAGACGTTCACAGAGTGATTCTACACAGCCTTTTTACTGACATTGGCTTTTAAACGTGATTTCACTGGAATTTCTGTCAAACGCAAGACACGAGATTTGCTGTTAAAGAATTGAGTATACAGAATGCAAACAAACACTTCCCTACAAGAGAATCGCCTAACCATTCAACACACTTCTAAAAACTGAATAGAATGCAGTTTTCACTCAGATGAAAGACGTATGCTTTCCTTCTGGAGAAGTGTTTTCAAAGACGTTCACAGAGTGATTCTACACAGCCTTTTTACTTACGTTGGCTTTTAAAGGTGATTTCACTGGAATTTCTGTCACAGGCAAGACATGAGATTTGCTCTAAAGAATTGAGTATACAGAATGCAAACAAACACTTCCCTACAAGAGAATCGCCTAACCATTCAACACACTTCTAAAAACTGAATAGAATGCAGTTTTCACTCAGATGAAAGACGTATGCTTTCCTTCTGGAGAAGTGTTTTCAAAGACGTTCACAGAGTGATTCTACACAGCCTTTTTACTGACGTTGGCTTTTAAACGTGATTTCACTGGAATTTCTGTCAAACGCAAGACACGAGATTTGCTGTTAAAGAATTGAGTATACAGAATGCAAACAAACACTTCCCTACAAGAGAATTGCCTAACCATTCAACACAGTTCTAAAAACTGAATAGAATGCAGTTTTCACTCAGATCAAAGACGCATGCTTTCCTTCTGGAGAAGTGTTTTCAAAGACGTTCACAGAGTGATTCTACACAGCCTTTTTACTGACGTTGGCTTTTAAACGTGATTTCACTGGAATTTCTGTCAAAGGCAAGACACGAGATTTGCTGTTAAAGAATTGAGTATACAGAATGCAAACAAACACTTCCCTACAAGAGAATCGCCTAACCATTCAACACAGTTCTAAAAACTGAATAGAATGCAGTTTTCACTCAGATCAAAGACGCATGCTTTCCTTCTGGAGAAGTGTTTTCAAAGACGTTCACAGAGTGATTCTACACAGCCTTTTTACTGACGTTGGCTTTTAAACGTGATTTCACTGGAATTTCTGTCAAACGCAAGACACGAGATTTGCTGTTAAAGAATTGAGTATACAGAATGCAAACAAACACTTCCCTACAAGAGAATCGCCTAACCATTCAACACAGTTCTAAAAACTGAATAGAATGCAATTTTCACTCAGATCAAAGACTCATGCTTTCCTTCTGGAGAAGTGTTTTCAAAGATGTTCACAGAGTGATTCTACACAGCCTTTTTCTGACGTTGGCTTTTAAACGTGATTTCACTGGAATTTCTGTCAAAGGCAAGACACGAGATTTGCTGTTAAACAATTGAGTATACAGAATGCAAACAAACACTTCCCTACAAGAGAATCGCCTAACCATTCAACACACTTCTAAAAACTGAATAGAATGCAGTTTTCACTCAGATGAAAGACGTATGCTTTCCTTCTGGAGAAGTGTTTTCAAAGACGTTCACAGAGTGATTCTACACAGCCTTTTTACTGACGTTGGCTTTTAAAGGTGATTTCACTGGAATTTCTGTCAAACGCAAGACACGAGATTTGCTGTTAAAGAATTGAGTATACAGAATGCAAACAAACACTTCCCTACAAGAGAATCGCCTAACCATTCAACACAGTTCTAAAAACTGAATAGAATGCAGTTTTCACTCAGAACAAAGACGCATGCTTTCCTTCTGGAGAAGTGTTTTCAAAGACGTTCACAGAGTGATTCTACACAGCCTTTTTACTGACGTTGGCTTTTAAACGTGATTTAACTGGAATTTCTGTCAAACGCAAGACACGAGATTTGCTGTTAAAGAATTGAGTATACAGAATGCAAACAAACACTTCCCTACAAGAGAATCGCCTAACCATTCAACACAGTTCTAAAAACTGAATAGAATGCAGTTTTCACTCAGATCAAAGACGCATGCTTTCCTTCTGGAGAAGTGTTTTCAAAGACGTTCACAGAGTGATTCTACACAGCCTTTTTACTGACGTTGGCTTTTAAACGTGATTTCACTGGAATTTCTGTCAAAGGCAAGAAACGAGATTTGCTGTTAAAGAATTGAGTATACAGAATGCAAACAAACACTTCCCTACAAGAGAATCGCCTAACCATTCAACACAGTTCTAAAAACTGAATAGAATGCAGTTTTCACTCAGATCAAAGACGTATGCTTTCCTTCTGGAGAAGTGTTTTCAAAGACGTTCACAGAGTGATTCTACACAGCCTTTTTACTGACGTTGGCTTTTAAACGTGATTTCACTGGAATTTCTGTCAAACGCAAAACACGAGATTTGCTGTTAAAGAATTGATTATACAGAATGCAAACAAACACTTCCCTACAAGAGAATCGCCTAACCATTCAACACAGTTCTAAAAACTGAATAGAATGCAATTTTCACTCAGATCAAAGACGCATGCTTTCCTTCTGGAGAAGTGTTTTCAAAGACGTTCACAGAGTGATTCTACACAGCCTTTTTACTGACGTTGGCTTTTAAACGTGATTTCACTGGAATTTCTGTCAAAGGCAAGACACGAGATTTGCTGTTAAAGAATTGAGTATACAGAATGCAAACAAACACTTCCCTACAAGAGAATCGCCTAACCATTCAACACAGTTCTAAAAACTGAATAGAATGCAGTTTTCACTCAGATCAAAGACGCATGCTTTCCTTCTGGAGAAGTGTTTTCAAAGACGTTCACAGAGTGATTCTACACAGCCTTTTTACTGACGTTGGCTTTTAAACGTGATTTCACTGGAATTTCTGTCAAACGCAAGACACGAGATTTGCTGTTAAAGAATTGAGTATACAGAATGCAAACAAACACTTCCCTACAAGAGAATCGCCTAACCATTCAACACAGTTCTAAAAACTGAATAGAATGCAATTTTCACTCAGATCAAAGACTCATGCTTTCCTTCTGGAGAAGTGTTTTCAAAGATGTTCACAGAGTGATTCTACACAGCCTTTTTACTGACGTTGGCTTTTAAACGTGATTTCACTGGAATTTCTGTCAAAGGCAAGACACGAGATTTGCTGTTAAACAATTGAGTATACAGAATGCAAACAAACACTTCCCTACAAGAGAATCGCCTAACCATTCAACACACTTCTAAAAACTGAATAGAATGCAGTTTTCACTCAGATGAAAGACGTATGCTTTCCTTCTGGAGAAGTGTTTTCAAAGACGTTCACAGAGTGATTCTACACAGCCTTTTTACTGACGTTGGCTTTTAAAGGTGATTTCACTGGAATTTCTGTCAAACGCAAGACACGAGATTTGCTGTTAAAGAATTGAGTATACAGAATGCAAACAAACACTTCCCTACAAGAGAATCGCCTAACCATTCAACACAGTTCTAAAAACTGAATAGAATGCAGTTTTCACTCAGAACAAAGACGCATGCTTTCCTTCTGGAGAAGTGTTTTCAAAGACGTTCACAGAGTGATTCTACACAGCCTTTTTACTGACGTTGGCTTTTAAACGTGATTTAACTGGAATTTCTGTCAAACGCAAGACACGAGATTTGCTGTTAAAGAATTGAGTATACAGAATGCAAACAAACACTTCCCTACAAGAGAATCGCCTAACCATTCAACACAGTTCTAAAAACTGAATAGAATGCAGTTTTCACTCAGATCAAAGACGCATGCTTTCCTTCTGGAGAAGTGTTTTCAAAGACGTTCACAGAGTGATTCTACACAGCCTTTTTACTGACGTTGGCTTTTAAACGTGATTTCACTGGAATTTCTGTCAAAGGCAAGAAACGAGATTTGCTGTTAAAGAATTGAGTATACAGAATGCAAACAAACACTTCCCTACAAGAGAATCGCCTAACCATTCAACACAGTTCTAAAAACTGAATAGAATGCAGTTTTCACTCAGATCAAAGACGTATGCTTTCCTTCTGGAGAAGTGTTTTCAAAGACGTTCACAGAGTGATTCTACACAGCCTTTTTACTGACGTTGGCTTTTAAACGTGATTTCACTGGAATTTCTGTCACACGCAAGACACGAGATTTGCTGTTAAAGAATTGAGTATACAGAATGCAAACAAACACTTCCCTACAAGAGAATCGCCTAACCATTCAACACAGTTCTAAAAACTGAATAGAATGCAGTTTTCACTCAGATGAAAGACGTATGCTTTCCTTCTGGAGAAGTGTTTTCAAAGACGTTCACAGAGTGATTCTACACAGCCTTTTTACTGACGTTGGCTTTTAAACGTGATTTCACTGGAATTTCTGTCACACGCAAGACACGAGATTTGCTGTTAAAGAATTGAGTATACAGAATGCAAACAAACATTTCCCTACAAGAGAATCGCCTAACCATTCAACACAGTTCTAAAAACTGAATAGAATGCAGTTTTCACTCAGATGAAAGATGTATGCTTTCCTTCTGGAGAAGTGTTTTCAAAGACGTTCACAGAGTGATTCTACACAGCCTTTTTACTGACGTTGGCTTTTAAACGTGATTTCACTGGAATTTCTGTCAAACGCAAGACACGAGATTTGCTGTTCAAGAATTGAGTATACAGAATGCAAACAAACCACTTCCCTACAAGAGAATCGCCTAACCATTCAACACAGTTCTAAAAACTGAATAGAATGCAGTTTTCACTCAGATGAAAGACGTATGCTTTCCTTCTGGAGAAGTGTTTTCAAAGACGTTCACAGAGTGATTCTACACAGCCTTTTTACTGACGTTGGCTTTTAAAGGTGATTTCACTGGAATTTCTGTCACACACAAGACATGAGATTTGCTGTTAAAGAATTGAGTATACAGAATGCAAACAAACACTTACCTACAAGAGAATCGCCTAACCATTCAACACACTTCTAAAAACTGAATAGAATGCAGTTTTCACTCAGATGAAAGACGTATGCTTTCCTTCTGGAGAAGTGTTTTCAAAGACGTTCACAGAGTGATTCTACACAGCCTTTTTACTGACGTTGGCTTTTAAACGTGATTTCACTGGAATTTCTGTCAAACACAAGACACGAGATTTGCTGTTAAAGAATTGAGTATACAGAATGCAAAAAAACACTTCCCTACAAGAGAATCGCCTAACCATTCAACACAGTTCTAAAAACTGAATAGAATGCAGTTTTCACTCAGATCAAAGACGCATGCTTTCCTTCTGGAGAAGTGTTTTCAAAGACGTTCACAGAGTGATTCTACACAGCCTTTTTACTGACGTTGGCTTTTAAACGTGATTTCACTGGAATTTCTGTCAAACGCAAGACACGAGATTTGCTGTTAAAGAATTGAGTATACAGAATGCAAACAAACACTTCCCTACAAGAGAATCGCCTAACCATTCAACACAGTTCTAAAAACTGAATAGAATGCAATTTTCACTCAGATCAAAGACTCATGCTTTCCTTCTGGAGAAGTGTTTTCAAAGACGTTCACAGAGTGATTCTACACAGCCTTTTTACTGACGTTGGCTTTTAAACGTGATTTCACTGGAATTTCTGTCAAAGGCAAGACACGAGATTTGCTGTTAAACAATTGAGTATACAGAATGCAAACAAACACTTCCCTACAAGAGAATCGCCTAACCATTCAACACACTTCTAAAAACTGAATAGAATGCAGTTTTCACTCAGATGAAAGACGTATGCTTTCCTTCTGGAGAAGTGTTTTCAAAGACGTTCACAGAGTGATTCTACACAGCCTTTTTACTGACGTTGGCTTTTAAAAGGTGATTTCACTGGAATTTCTGTCAAACGCAAGACACGAGATTTGCTGTTAAAGAATTGAGTATACAGAATGCAAACAAACACTTCCCTACAAGAGAATCGCCTAACCATTCAACACAGTTCTAAAAACTGAATAGAATGCAGTTTTCACTCAGAACAAAGACGCATGCTTTCCTTCTGGAGAAGTGTTTTCAAAGACGTTCACAGAGTGATTCTACACAGCCTTTTTACTGACGTTGGCTTTTAAACGTGATTTAACTGGAATTTCTGTCAAACGCAAGACACGAGATTTGCTGTTAAAGAATTGAGTATACAGAATGCAAACAAACACTTCCCTACAAGAGAATCGCCTAACCATTCAACACAGTTCTAAAAACTGAATAGAATGCAGTTTTCACTCAGATTAAAGACGCATGCTTTCCTTCTGGAGAAGTGTTTTCAAAGACGTTCACAGAGTGATTCTACACAGCCTTTTTACTGACGTTGGCTTTTAAACGTGATTTCACTGGAATTTCTGTCAAAGGCAAGAAACGAGATTTGCTGTTAAAGAATTGAGTATACAGAATGCAAACAAACACTTCCCTACAAGAGAATCGCCTAACCATTCAACACAGTTCTAAAAACTGAATAGAATGCAGTTTTCACTCAGATCAAAGACGTATGCTTTCCTTCTGGAGAACTGTTTTCAAAGACGTTCACAGAGTGATTCTACACAGCCTTTTTACTGACGTTGGCTTTTAAACGTGATTTCACTGGAATTTCTGTCAAACGCAAGACACGAGATTTGCTGTTAAAGAATTGAGTATACAGAATGCAAACAAACACTTCCCTACAAGAGAATCGCCTAACCATTCAACACAGTTCTAAAAACTGAATAGAATGCAGTTTTCACTCAGATGAAAGACGTATGCTTTCCTTCTGGAGAAGTGTTTTCAAAGACGTTCACAGAGTGATTCTACACAGCCTTTTTACTGACGTTGGCTTTTTAAAGGTGATTTCACTGGAATTTCTGTCAAACGCAAGACATGAGATTTGCTGTTAAAGAATTGAGAATATTGAATGCAAACAAACACTTCCCTACAAGAGAATTGCCTAACCATTCAACACAGTTCTAAAAACTGAATAGAATGCAGTTTTCACTCAGATCAAAGACGTATGCTTTCCTTCTGCAGAAGTGTTTTCAAAGACGTTCACAGAGTGATTCTACACAGCCATTTAACTGACGTTGGCTTTTAAACGTGATTTCACTGGAATTTCTGTCAAACGCAAAACACGAGATTTGCTGTTAAAGAATTGATTATGCAGAATGCAAACAAACACTTCCCTACAAGAGAATCGCCTAACCATTCAACACACTTCTAAAAACTGAATAGAATGCAGTTTTCACTCAGATGAAAGACGTATGCTTTCCTTCTGGAGAACTGTTTTCAAAGACGTTCACAGAGTGATTCTACACAGCCTTTTTACTGACGTTGGCTTTTAAAGGTGATTTCACTGGAATTTCTGTCACAGGCAAGACATGAGATTTGCTGTTAAAGAATTGAGTATACAGAATGCAAACAAACACTTCCCTACAAGAGAATCGCCTAACCATTCAACACACTTCTAAAAACTGAATAGAATGCAGTTTTCACTCAGATGAAAGACGTATGCTTTCCTTCTGGAGAAGTGTTTTCAAAGACGTTCACAGAGTGATTCTACACAGCCTTTTTACTGACGTTGGCTTTTAAACGTGATTTCACTGGAATTTCTGTCAAACGCAAGACACGAGATTTGCTGTTAAAGAATTGAGTATACAGAATGCAAACAAACATTTCCCTACAAGAGAATCGCCTAAC